>OZ024775.1:0-2954898 GCA_964017025.1 Stenichneumon culpator
GTGTCAGCTGTCAAGTTCGGTGTCACGTCCCGCTGCCAGCTGTCACGTCGGGTGTCAAGTCTGAGTGTCAGCTGTCAAGTCTGGTGTCATGTCTAAGTACCAACTGTCAAGTCTCGTGTCAAGTCCAAGTATAAAACAACTGTCAAGTCAGGTGTCAAGTGGAAGCGGCAATCGACTGTCAGATCAGGTGTCAAATCTAAATTTCAATCTACTACATACTATTTTCTTATGAAATACTATTTTCTTATGAATTAAGATCATCCGTCACAGACCACTCTTATGCACCCAGTGTTAAAAATTTATTTCTATTCAAGTCAATTTAATAATTTAAATTAAATTTGAATTTTTATTACATTTATTTTTTAAAAATTTTAACCGAACAAAAAATTACTTTTTCGCTATGAAATAATGGTCCAAAAAATTATTCATATGGCGCAATCGATTGAGCGACAAAACAGCGAAAGAGTTGAATGATAAAAAAGCATAAGCACATTTTTTGCAGTGGCCTCATACAAAAAAGGGGGGGCAAGGCTTCTGGTATCCGTGGCTTCTAGTGGCCGTAAAATCAAAGTTCAGCAAGTGGCGTTAAAAATCAAAGTTCACAAAGTGGCTTACAAAACCAAAGTTCACAAAGTGGCTTACAAAACCAAAGTTCACAAAGTTCAAAGTTCGAAAAACAACGTTGAAAATTAAAGTTTAAAAACGGCGTTAAAAATCAACGTTCAAAACGGCCTTAAAAGGCAAAGATTCGACTACCCCACAACTGCCTCAATTTAAATAGAATAAAAAAAACTTGAAAGCGTCCGAGAAAAGTGAAGGAGTACTCGGATCGCGATGGGACTAGTCTAGATCGATTCAGAAAAAAAAACTACATCGAATAAGACTTTTCTCGGAACTTTTTAATTTCCAAAGTGGCCCTAGAAAAAAAAAAAAAAAAAAAAAAAAAAAAAAAAAAAAAAAAAAAAAAAAAAAAAAAAAAAAAAAAAAAAAAAAAAAAAAAAAAAAAAAAAAAAAAAAAAAAAAAAAAAAAAAAAAAAAAAAAAAAAAAAAAAAAAAAAAAAAAAAAAAAAAAAAAAAAAAAAAAAAAAAAAAAAAAAAAAAAAAAAAAAAAAAAAAAAAAAAAAAAAAAAAAAAAAAAAAAAAAAAAAAAAAAAAAAAAAAAAAAAAAAAAAAAAAAAAAAAAAAAAAAAAAAAAAAAAAAAAAAAAAAAAAAAAAAAAAAAAAAAAAAAAGGGGGGGGGGGGAAGAAGGGGGTGGCTGCGCCAGGGAAGGGGCGGCTGTGAGCCGGGGGTGACTGAACCGGAAATGGCCGGCACCGATCTAGTGGGATGCATTGAACATCGCCATACTGCTGTCAGGTCTCAGTATCGATTCGACTATCGAGTCTACGTACCAGCTGTCAAGTCTGATGTCAAGTCTAAGTATCAGCTGTCAAGTCGAGTGTCGCGTCTAAGTACCAACTGTCGAGTCTGGTGTCAGGTCTAAGTATCAGCTACCATGTCGGGTTCCAAGTCTACGTGTCAGCTGTCAAGTTCGGTGTCACGTCCCGCTGCCAGCTGTCACGTCGGGTGTCAAGTCTGAGTGTCAGCTGTCAAGTCTGGTGTCATGTCTAAGTACCAACTGTCAAGTCTCGTGTCAAGTCCAAGTATAAAACAACTGTCAAGTCAGGTGTCAAGTGGAAGCGGCAATCGACTGTCAGATCAGGTGTCAAATCTAAATTTCAATCTACTACATACTATTTTCTTATGAAATACTATTTTCTTATGAATTAAGATCATCCGTCACAGACCACTCTTATGCACCCAGTGTTAAAAATTTATTTCTATTCAAGTCAATTTAATAATTTAAATTAAATTTGAATTTTTATTACATTTATTTTTTAAAAATTTTAACCGAACAAAAAATTACTTTTTCGCTATGAAATAATGGTCCAAAAAATTATTCATATGGCGCAATCGATTGAGCGACAAAACAGCGAAAGAGTTGAATGATAAAAAAGCATAAGCACATTTTTTGCAGTGGCCTCATACAAAAAAGGGGGGGCAAGGCTTCTGGTATCCGTGGCTTCTAGTGGCCGTAAAATCAAAGTTCAGCAAGTGGCGTTAAAAATCAAAGTTCACAAAGTGGCTTACAAAACCAAAGTTCACAAAGTGGCTTACAAAACCAAAGTTCACAAAGTTCAAAGTTCGAAAAACAACGTTGAAAATTAAAGTTTAAAAACGGCGTTAAAAATCAACGTTCAAAACGGCCTTAAAAGGCAAAGATTCGACTACCCCACAACTGCCTCAATTTAAATAGAATAAAAAAAACTTGAAAGCGTCCGAGAAAAGTGAAGGAGTACTCGGATCGCGATGGGACTAGTCTAGATCGATTCAGAAAAAAAAACTACATCGAATAAGACTTTTCTCGGAACTTTTTAATTTCCAAAGTGGCCCTAGAAAAAAAAAAAAAAAAAAAAAAAAAAAAGAGGGGGTCGAGGGCCTTCGACGAAACTTTGCCGGCCAGAGAGGAAATCGTCGCCGGTCTCGGTGCTTTCGTCTCCATTCCTCTCTTCGCGAGACACTCTCGGCGAACCTCGAACGAAATGTTCCCGTGCTCCGGGGAGGGCGGGACAGGGCCCGATCGATTCGTCTCGACGAGAAGCGTTCGAGAATATTTTTAAGTAACGAGTTTCGTGTCTACACCAGCCGTGTAGAGTAAAAAAGGATCGTAGAGCCATTCTTCGAGGACCTCGAACGAAATGTTCCCGTGCTCCGGGGATGGCGGGACAGGGCCCGATCGATTCGTCTCGACGAGTAGCGTTCGAGTATATTTTTAAGTAACGAGTTTCGTGTCTACACCGGCCGTGTAGAGTAGAAAAGGACCGTAGAGCCATTCTTCGTGGACCTCGAACGAAATGTTCCCGTGCTCCGAGGAGGGCCGGACAGGGCCCGATCGATTCGTCTCGACGAGTAGTGTTCGAGAATATTTTTAAGTAACGAGTTTCGTGTCCACACCAGCCGTGTAGAGTAAAAAAGGACTGTACAGCCATTCTTCGAGGACCTCGAACGAAATGTTCCCGTGCTCCGGGGAGGGCGGGACAGGGCCCGATCGATTCGTCTCGACGAGTAGTGTTCGAGAATATTTTTAAGTAACGAGTTTCGTGTCCACACCGGCCGTGTAGAGTAAAAAAGGGCCGTACAGCCATTCTTCAAGGACCTCGAACGAAATGTTCCCGTGCTCCGGGGAGGGCGGGACAGGGCCCGATCGATTCGTCTCGACGAGTAGCCTTCGAGAATATTTTTAAGTAACGAGTTTCGTGTCTACACCGGCCGTGTAGAGTAAAAAAGGACTGAACAGCCATTCTTCGAGGACCTCGAACGAAATGTTCCCGTGCTCCGAGGAGGGCCGGACAGGGCCCGATCGATTCGTCTCGACGAGTAGTGTTCGAGAATATTTTTAAGTAACGAGTTTCGTGTCCACACCAGCCGTGTAGAGTAAAAAAGGACTGTACAGCCATTCTTCGAGGACCTCGAACGAAATGTTCCCGTGCTCCGGGGAGGGCGGGACAGGGCCCGATCGATTCGTCTCGACGAGTAGTGTTCGAGAATATTTTTAAGTAACGAGTTTCGTGTCCACACCGGCCGTGTAGAGTAAAAAAGGGCCGTACAGCCATTCTTCAAGGACCTCGAACGAAATGTTCCCGTGCTCCGGGGAGGGCGGGACAGGGCCCGATCGATTCGTCTCGACGAGTAGCCTTCGAGAATATTTTTAAGTAACGAGTTTCGTGTCTACACCGGCCGTGTACAGTAAAAAAGGACCGTAGACCCATTCTTCGAGGACCTCGAACGAAATGTTGCCGTGCTCCGGGGAGGGCGGGACAGGGCTCGATCGATTCGTCTCGACGAGTATCGTTCGAGAATATTTTTAAGTAACGAGTTTCGTGTCTACACCGGTCGTGTAGATTAAAAAAGGACTGAACAGCCATTCTTCGAGGACCTCGAACGAAATGTTGTCGTGCTCCGGGGAGGGCGGGACAGGGCCCGATCGATTCGTCTCGACGAGTAGTGTTCGAGAATATTTTTAAGTAACGAGTTTCGTGTCTACACGGGCCGTGTAGAGTAAAAAAGGACTGTACAGCCATTCTTCGAGGACCTCGAACGAAATGTTCCCGTGCTCCGGGGAGGGCGGGACAGGGCCCGATCGATTCGTCTCGACGAGTAGCGTTCGAGAATATTTTTAAGTAACGAGTTTCGTGTCTACACCGGCCGTGTACAGTAAAAAAGGACCGTAGACCCATTCTTCGAGGACCTCGAACGAAATGTTGCCGTGCTCCGGGGAGGGCGGGACAGGGCCCGATCGATTCGTCTCGACGAGTAGCCTTCGAGAATATTTTTAAGTAACGAGTTTCGTGTCTACACCGGCCGTGTAGAGTGAAAAAGGACCGTAGAGCCATTCTTCGAGGACCTCGAACGAAATGTTCCCGTGCTCCGAGGAGGGCGGGACAGGGCCCGATCGATTCGTCTCGACGAGTAGTGTTCGAGAATATTTTTAAGTAACGAGTTTCGTGTCTACACGGGCCGTGTAGAGTAAAAAAGGACTGTACAGCCATTCTTCGAGGACCTCGAACGAAATGTTCCCGTGCTCCGGGGAGGGCGGGACAGGGCCCGATCGATTCGTCTCGACGAGTAGCGTTCGAGAATATTTTTAAGTAACGAGTTTCGTGTCTACACCAGCCGTGTAGAGTAAAAAAGGATCGTAGAGCCATTCTTCGAGGACCTCGAACGAAATGTTCCCGTGCTCCGAGGAGGGCGGGACAGGGCCCGATCGATTCGTCTCGACGAGTAGTGTTCGAGAATATTTTTAAGTAACGAGTTTCGTATCTACACCGGCCGTGTAGAGTAAAAAAGGACTGTACAGCCATTCTTCGAGGACCTCGAACGAAATGTTCCCGTGCTCCGGGGAGGGCGGGACAGGGCCCGATCGATTCGTCTCGACGAGTAGCCTTCGAGAATATTTTTAAGTAACGAGTTTCGTGTCTACACCGGCCGTGTAGAGTGAAAAAGGACCGTAGAGCCATTCTTCGAGGACCTCGAACGAAATGTTCCCGTGCTCCGAGGAGGGCGGGACAGGGCCCGATCGATTCGTCTCGACGAGTAGTGTTCGAGAATATTTTTAAGTAACGAGTTTCGTGTCTACACGGGCCGTGTAGAGTAAAAAAGGACTGTACAGCCATTCTTCGAGGACCTCGAACGAAATGTTCCCGTGCTCCGGGGAGGGCGGGACAGGGCCCGATCGATTCGTCTCGACGAGTAGCGTTCGAGAATATTTTTAAGTAACGAGTTTCGTGTCTACACCGGCCGTGTACAGTAAAAAAGGACCGTAGACCCATTCTTCGAGGACCTCGAACGAAATGTTCCCGTGCTCCGAGGAGGGCGGGACAGGGCCCGATCGATTCGTCTCGACGAGTAGTGTTCGAGAATATTTTTAAGTAACGAGTTTCGTGTCTACACCGGCCGTGTAGAGTAAAAAAGGACTGTACAGCCATTCTTCGAGGACCTCGAACGAAATGTTCCCGTGCTCCGGGGAGGGCGGGACAGGGCCCGATCGATTCGTCTCGACGAGTAGCCTTCGAGAATATTTTTAAGTAACGAGTTTCGTGTCTACACCGGCCGTGTAGAGTAAAAAAGGACTGTACAGCCATTCTTCGAGGACCTCGAACGAAATGTTCCCGTGCTCCGAGGAGGGCCGGACAGGGCCCGATCGATTCGTCTCGACGAGTAGCCTTCGAGAATATTTTTAAGTAACGAGTTTCGTGTCTACACCGGCCGTGTAGAGTAAAAAAGGACTGTACAGCCATTCTTCGAGGACCTCGAACGAAATGTTCCCGTGCTCCGGGGAGGGCGGGACAGGACCCGATCGATTCGTCTCGACGAGTAGCGTTAGAGAATATTTTTAAGTAACGAGTTTCGTGTCTACACCAGCCGTGTAGAGTAAAAAAGGACCGTAGAGCCATTCTTCGAGGACCTCGAACGAAATGTTCCCGTGCTCCGGGGATGGCGGGACAGGGCCCGATCGATTCGTCTCGACGAGTAGCGTTCGAGAATATTTTTAAGTAACGAGTTTCGTGTCTACACGGGCCGTGTAGAGTAAAAGAGGACCGTAGAGCCATTCTTCGAGGACCTCGAACGAAATGTTTCCGTGCTCCGGGGAGGACGGGACAGGGCCCGATCGATTCGTTTCGACGAGTAGCCTTCGAGAATATTTTTAAGTAACGAGTTTCGTGTCTACACCGGCCGTGTAGAGTGAAAAAGGACCGTAGAGCCATTCTTCGAGGACCTCGAACGAAATGTTCCCGTGCTCCGAGGAGGGCGGGACAGGGCCCGATCGATTCGTCTCGACGAGTAGTGTTCGAGAATATTTTTAAGTAACGAGTTTCGTGTCTACACGGGCCGTGTAGAGTAAAAAAGGACTGTACAGCCATTCTTCGAGGACCTCGAACGAAATGTTCCCGTGCTCCGGGGAGTGCGGGACAGGGCCCGATCGATTCGTCTCGACGAGTAGCGTTCGAGAATATTTTTAAGTAACGTGTTTCGTGTCTACACCGGCCGTGTAGAGTAAAAAAGGGCCGTACAGCCATTCTTCAAGGACCTCGAACGAAATGTTCCCGTGCTCCGGGGAGGGCGGGACAGGGCCCGATCGATTCGTCTCGACAAGTAGCTTTCGAGAATATTTTTAAGTAACGAGTTTCGTGTCTACACCGGCCGTGTAGAGTGAAAAAGGACCGTAGAGCCATTCTTCGTGGACCTCGAACGAAATGTTCCCGTGCTCCGGGGAGGGCGGGACAGGGCCCGATCGATTCGTCTCGACGAGTAGCGTTCGAGAATATTTTTAAGTAACGAGTTTCGTGTCTACACCGGCCGTGTACAGTAAAAAAGGACCGTAGACCCATTCTTCGAGGACCTCGAACGAAATGTTCCCGTGCTCCGAGGAGGGCGGGACAGGGCCCGATCGATTCGTCTCGACGAGTAGTGTTCGAGAATATTTTTAAGTAACGAGTTTCGTGTCTACACCGGCCGTGTAGAGTAAAAAAGGACTGTACAGCCATTCTTCGAGGACCTCGAACGAAATGTTCCCGTGCTCCGGGGAGGGCGGGACAGGGCCCGATCGATTCGTCTCGACGAGTAGCCTTCGAGAATATTTTTAAGTAACGAGTTTCGTGTCTACACCGGCCGTGTAGAGTAAAAAAGGACTGTACAGCCATTCTTCGAGGACCTCGAACGAAATGTTCCCGTGCTCCGAGGAGGGCCGGACAGGGCCCGATCGATTCGTCTCGACGAGTAGCCTTCGAGAATATTTTTAAGTAACGAGTTTCGTGTCTACACCGGCCGTGTAGAGTAAAAAAGGACTGTACAGCCATTCTTCGAGGACCTCGAACGAAATGTTCCCGTGCTCCGGGGAGGGCGGGACAGGACCCGATCGATTCGTCTCGACGAGTAGCGTTAGAGAATATTTTTAAGTAACGAGTTTCGTGTCTACACCAGCCGTGTAGAGTAAAAAAGGACCGTAGAGCCATTCTTCGAGGACCTCGAACGAAATGTTCCCGTGCTCCGGGGATGGCGGGACAGGGCCCGATCGATTCGTCTCGACGAGTAGCGTTCGAGAATATTTTTAAGTAACGAGTTTCGTGTCTACACGGGCCGTGTAGAGTAAAAGAGGACCGTAGAGCCATTCTTCGAGGACCTCGAACGAAATGTTTCCGTGCTCCGGGGAGGACGGGACAGGGCCCGATCGATTCGTTTCGACGAGTAGCCTTCGAGAATATTTTTAAGTAACGAGTTTCGTGTCTACACCGGCCGTGTAGAGTGAAAAAGGACCGTAGAGCCATTCTTCGAGGACCTCGAACGAAATGTTCCCGTGCTCCGAGGAGGGCGGGACAGGGCCCGATCGATTCGTCTCGACGAGTAGTGTTCGAGAATATTTTTAAGTAACGAGTTTCGTGTCTACACGGGCCGTGTAGAGTAAAAAAGGACTGTACAGCCATTCTTCGAGGACCTCGAACGAAATGTTCCCGTGCTCCGGGGAGTGCGGGACAGGGCCCGATCGATTCGTCTCGACGAGTAGCGTTCGAGAATATTTTTAAGTAACGTGTTTCGTGTCTACACCGGCCGTGTAGAGTAAAAAAGGGCCGTACAGCCATTCTTCAAGGACCTCGAACGAAATGTTCCCGTGCTCCGGGGAGGGCGGGACAGGGCCCGATCGATTCGTCTCGACAAGTAGCTTTCGAGAATATTTTTAAGTAACGAGTTTCGTGTCTACACCGGCCGTGTAGAGTGAAAAAGGACCGTAGAGCCATTCTTCGTGGACCTCGAACGAAATGTTCCCGTGCTCCGAGGAGGGCGGGACAGGGCCCGATCGATTCGTCTCGACGAGTAGTGTTCGAGAATATTTTTAAGTAACGAGTTTCGTGTCTACACGGGCCGTGTAGAGTAAAAAAGGACTGTACAGCCATTCTTCGAGGACCTCGAACGAAATGTTCCCGTGCTCCGGGGAGGGCGGGACAGGGCCCGATCGATTCGTCTCGACGAGTAGCGTTCGAGAATATTTTTAAGTAACGAGTTTCGTGTCTACACCGGCCGTGTACAGTAAAAAAGGACCGTAGACCCATTCTTCGAGGACCTCGAACGAAATGTTGCCGTGCTCCGGGGAGGGCGGGACAGGGCTCGATCGATTCGTCTCGACGAGTATCGTTCGAGAATATTTTTAAGTAACGAGTTTCGTGTCTACACCGGCCGTGTAGAGTAAAAAAGTACTGAACAGCCATTCTTCGAGGACCTCGAACGAAATGTTGCCGTGCTCCGGGGAGGGCGGGACAGGGCCCGATCGATTCGTCTCGACGAGTAGCCTTCGAGAATATTTTTAAGTAACGAGTTTCGTGTCTACACCGGCCGTGTAGAGTGAAAAAGGACCGTAGAGCCATTCTTGGAGGACCTCGAACGAAATGTTGCCGTGCTCCGGGGAGGGCGGGACAGGGCCCGATCGATTCGTCTCGACGAGTAGCGTTCGAGAATATTTTTAAGTAACGAGTTTCGTGTCTACACCGGCCGTGTAGAGTAGAAAAGGACCGTAGAGCCATTCTTCGTGGACCTCGAACGAAATGTTCCCGTGCTCCGAGGAGGGCGGGACAGGGACCGATCGATTCGTCTCGACGAGTAGTGTTCGAGAATATTTTTAAGTAACGAGTTTCGTGTCTACACCGGCCGTGTAGAGTAAAAAAGGACTGTACAGCCATTCTTCGAGGACCTCGAACGAAATGTTCCCGTGCTCCGGGGAGGGCGGGACAGGGCCCGATCGATTCGTCTCGACGAGTAGCGTTCGAGAATATTTTTAAGTAACGAGTTTCGTGTCTACACCGGCCGTGTAGAGTAGAAAAGGACCGTAGAGCCATTCTTCGTGGGCCTCGAACGAAATGTTCCCGTGCTCCGAGGAGGGCCGGACAGGGCCCGATCGATTCGTCTCGACGAGTAGCCTTCGAGAATATTTTTAAGTAACGAGTTTCGTGTCTACACCGGCCGTGTAGAGTAAAAAAGGACTGAACAGCCATTCTTCGAGGACCTCGAACGAAATGTTGCCGTGCTCCGGGGAGGGCGGGACAGGGCCCGATCGATTCGTCTCGACGAGTAGCCTTCGAGAATATTTTTAAGTAACGAGTTTCGTGTCTACACCGGCCGTGTAGAGTAAAAAAGGACTGTACAGCCATTCTTCGAGGACCTCGAACGAAATGTTCCCGTGCTCCGGGGAGGGCGGGACAGGGCCCGATCGATTCGTCTCGACGAGTAGCGTTCGAGAATATTTTTAAGTAACGAGTTTCGTGTCTACACCGGCCGTGTAGAGTAGAAAAGGACCGTAGAGCCATTCTTCGTGGACCTCGAACGAAATGTTGCCGTGCTCCGGCGAGGGCGGGACAGGGCCCGATTGATTCGTCTCGACGAGTAGCGTTCGAGAATATTTTTAAGTAACGAGTTTCGTGTCTACACCGGCCGTGTAGAGTAAAAAAGGACCGTAGAGCCATTCTTCGAGGACCTCGAACGAAATGTTCCCGTGCTCCGGGGAGGGCGGGACAGGGCCCGATCGATTCGTCTCGACGAGTACCGTTCGAGAATATTTTTAAGTGACGAGTTTCGTGTCTACACCGGCCGTGTAGAGTGGAAAAGGACCGTAGAGCCATACTTCGAGGACCTCGAACGAAATGTTGCCGTGCTCCGGGGAGGGCGGGACAGGGCCCGATCGATTCGTCTCGACAAGTAGCGTTCGAGAATACTTTTCAGTAAAAAATTTCTCGTTCCTCCCAGGACTCGTTCCTCCCGGGATGTCCCGGTGGGGCAAAATGGACGTGAGGGGAGTCCTCCCTCGCCAAGTTGAGGCGTCGCCCTCTTCCTTCGCGGTGGGTCCACTCGGCACGCCACATAACTGCACCTCATCGTCCATCCTTTCCTCGTAATCCCGCAAGTGGAGACACCGTGATGAGCGGTCCACATTGTCCATGAATATCGACGGTACAGGAACGGCTCCGCAGGCCGTGTAGTCGGGAGAGACGGGAAACACTGTATTTCTGCTCCCGCCTGCTCGTTGGGCGAAATCTTCTCCGGCCTTTTTGGGCCAATCTCCACCGGTGGACACGACCGAGGGCAACACCGCCCGACGGTCCGGTCGACGAGTCGCGAGAATCTCTTTCCCGGCCTACAAAAAACTTAAAAGACACCCAAAAAAAAAGTAAGGCCCCAAAAAGTATCCAAGGTCCAAAAAGGCCAGCGGGTTCGTGTTGAGTGGGAAAAAATACGTCAAAATACGTGGCAGATCATTTTTCATAAACAAATTTTTTTTTTTTTAATCCAAGGCTACCCATTTAGAGTCAATTTTTCACGTTTTAAACATTTTTAAAAGGCTTTAAAACGTTTGGTTTTTTGGAAAAACTTGCAACGAGTTCCTGCACCTCCTATCCCATTTTTATTTTTTTTACGAAAACCGCAATTTAATCTTAAAAAGAGAATGATGAAAAACTTGGATAATTCTATTGGAGAAACTTGGTACGATGATTCTGCGTGTTTTACATTTTACGATTATGAAGCTATACAAGAGCCTCAAGATTGCATAAAGATTGATCAAACAAGTCGTTCTCTCGGGAAACATCTTGATCTTTGAATTTCCGGTATCAACCGGAAATGTTCCTAAATATCTATTTAAAAATCATTTAAAACGCTTACAAATGTTTTTAAACGCTTAGAAACGCTTAACGACGCTAAAAACGCTTAAAACCCCAAATTTCAAAATACGATTTTTTTATTATATCAATACATGATTGAAAAATAGTTTCATAGAAAACATATTTGTTTTCGATATAATTTTAGACTTTCGATTAATCGTATTTTTTTCACCCGCTTCACGATTACGGCACGTTGATTGTTTTGGGAATTAATTTACGAGTTACTAAAAAATTGCGTGACTGCGTTGGAATCTGCTCTAGCGTCATCCTGAGGCCGCCAGAGTGATTCTCGAATTTATGCTGCCCTGCGATCGCGAGCTCGAAGCCATTCTCGTCGACTCTCGCTCGTTCTTCAGCAACCACTCGTCCATCGGTTCCGTCGTCCTCAGCTGATCACGAACTATCGATATCAATCGAGCCACCCACGCGGCATTTGGTTTCGCGCCCGTTATTGCATCCCTACAGAAATAATTAATAAATACATTTTTGAATGAAATCAGAAAGTAAAATAAAAACTAAAAAAACATTGTTGCCTCGGCATGAGGGCCACGATCAAATTCGCCCAGCTCTCGATGCTTCCGGGAAACGAGAAAACGGTTTTCTGCACCGATCTCAATCCACGTCTGGGACAATTTTTTTTCAATCCCTTGCCATCGCCCGATTGTACTCTATCGTCGTTCACCTCGTCGCTGAGATCGCCGAGCGACGAGATGCAAGCCACTTGCGAGACACCGACCGCCGAAGTTTTACGTCCGAGCAGCATTGCTTTTTGCGCGCAGTGCGCGAACGCACGGGAGTTGCTTTGCAGTAGAATTTTTACCAGACCCACCCAGCAGCCTGCATCGTCTGGAACGAGATAATTCAATGGTAATTACATATAAAAATTCTACTCTGTAATACCTTTGTACCCTATACAAATATATTATATATAGCATTTCTAAGGTTATAAACCGAGATATTAGATTGAAAACGGAAACTGAACAATTTTGTCATCAACCACGAGCTTCCGTATACTTCCTCTAATCTTATATATATGTTATGGAAAACTGTGGATTTGTTTATTTGTTTGCTTGTTGATTTGTATGTTTCTTCCAATCCCCCCCTCTTTGGTGAAGCTCAGAGAGTTCTTATTGTAGTGGAGATAAAAGCAAAGTTAATTTACGAAATCCATACGATCCATCAATCAAAGTTCAAAGCATTTCCAGAAATCATTTTTACTTAACGGTACACAGAATAAATTACTGGGGTAAAAAAAACTACCAGGATGTCGATGAACAGCCTTGCAGAGTACGCGAATAGCGCCGTCGATGTCCTGATGTACGAGGCGTGAGTAAGCGGTAAGTACAACGACGTAATGACGATGATCGGGATCGTCCTTGTAGGGTTCGAGTTCGTGGAGCACCAGAGCGGTGAGATAGGCATCGTCGTGCAGTAATCCAAGAGCCGCTGCAGCGAGAAGTCCCGCGACGGTTGGCGGTTGGATCGGTATGCACTGGAAGAGCAGACTTTTAACGTCGTCGACCTCCTGGAACATGTAAGCCATCGCTGACATAGCGCAGACAACGTGGGCCTTGTCGGAACCGGTGTCAGCGAGCCAATTCAGATTCCTCGTAAGCCGCATAAGATTCCTCGAAGCGATTGGCTACAATAAAGAAAATATCACTTTAAAAAAAATTTGTACCTATTTTGTGATAATATCGTGACACACCAACTTTTTAAGAGTGCCAATGATACGATACTGTTGAAAACGATACTGTCGTGTCGCTCTCGACCGATTGATTGGCCGTCTCTGTCGTGTCGTCGCATATTGGAGAATCGTTCAAGACGGATTTCAACAGATACAATATTACATGTAACAATCATATATTATAATCCAAGTATAATTATTATTATGTTGCATTAAATTTCATATTTTAGATAAAATATTACTATTGGCACAAAAACAACGTTACCCGCCAACGTTACCCGCGGGAAACAATATCGATGGAAGATTAAATTATATTCACTAAATTGAACATTAAATTAAATTTAATAAATTTAAACATTACATTCTTAAACATTGACGTTGCATGGCTAACTTTATACAGCTATCGATATCACTGTCCGTCAAAGTTGATTATAGTTTTAATTACCGACTGCGGTAATTCACCTGCTCTCAGTGGACACCTGTGCGGACGTATTCCTCGATACAGCTCGGTAACTCTCCGATAATCGGTATATGTGCAATATTTTTTACTCCAATTATAACACAGGATTTATTTAAAACGTAAAAACAAACTTTTCCGAATAAGCTTTTGAGTATTCAGAACGTTCGCCACGCCAATAATGATTTTTAAAGCGTTTGTATCCTCGTGAATCTTCAGATGCCCTGATCAAGGAAGTTTCTCCACAAATTCAAAGAGCTCCGTCTCTCTGAATATATTTTACTAAATCCAGCTTGTTTTTTTTTTTCTTCACTGCGCCGGCCACGATCCGGACTCGACGATAGTGTGGTGAAAAAAAAAAAAAAAAATAATGTATACACATATATACAGTATTTTCTATTGATACACAGCGTCGAGAGCTTAACCTCTCGGCTGGAGAGATAAGCGGATACGATAAAGCGATTTGCACGTACTCCGTCCGTTGTTGCCGATCATTGTGTCGCACGTACGATTAGTGGCGGAGTCTACCAAGAGTACTTGCTGCTATGTTCTGGGATTGGAATTCGTACGAAAAATGACTTGGTGAGTGGTCACACTCTGAGGATTTCTCGAGTCTCACTGTAAAGCCCTGTAAAACAGAAATTATCTTTCTCCTGCAGGAATCCACTTCGGAGAAATCATTTGAGCCAGCGGCCGTCGCCCGCGCAGCCTTTGCTCACTCAGGCCGAGGATCGAGACCTTGACATCGCAGTTCAGCGGCTCATTCAGTACGTCGAGTTCACAGGCCGTTAAAGCGATATGAAAGAGCTCCCACCCACCGAGCTCAGTCGGTAACGAAACGCTTTCCCTATTTTCTACGACACCGCGCAATATCTCGACTGAAAGAAAAATTGGTTTTTGTAGACAAGTGAAAATCTAATTTGCTTCGGTCCGAACTATCGCAAGCCCCGGAGAAAATAGAAAACGATTTTTGTTACCGACTGTGGTATTTCACATGCCCTTAAGACCATGTGCACTCGTGTGATTGCCGCACACATCAGAAGAAGTTTAATCGCACTTATGTCGTAAACTACCATGTTTGTTATGAATGCAGGAGAAATGCTACCTCGTGCTCGCTGATTGTGGCGCTGTACAGCAAGATTTACTGCGCATGCACCGTACATTACGCACGCAGAAGCGTGCGTGAAGTGCGTGCGTAAAGTAAGGATATTTATAGTACACTTGGTTGTAAAGCGCCTCTTTGGCCACTCTTGGCATGCACGAAGATTCGCAACTTTTCATGCATGAGTTACAAAAAAAACTTTGTTGATCAAACATGTTTTCCTCCTCCCCCCCCCCAGTGTTCAGGACACTATAAGAAGGCTTACAAAGGAGACGAAGCGATATCTCGAGGCCATCGCGAATTTGGATCGCGCGGATCAGCGTCTAAGCACGAATCTGAGTACCTGCGGACTGGCTCATCTGAGCGACGAATTTCGTCGCATAGTCGAGGAGTACCACTCGATAACCACCCAGGTTGGAAAAACCGTTCAGGAATTGACGATACTTTTGCAGAAAACTTTTGTCGAACCGCTGAAAAAATTGTTGGACGAGTTCAGTCTCGTCGCAGCCGCTGTGGCCCGACGGGAGGAGCTTGTCGGTGTCTGGAGATGCTCGCACAACAGAGTGAAGAAACTTCAAGAGAAGAGAGACCGAAGCGCGAGTCATGTTGCCAAATTGGAGCGGGAGAAGAGGGCGGAGGAAGCGGCTGGCAAAGAATTGCGAACCATGCACACTCGGCTGCTCGTCGAACTGCCGTGGTTTCTCGACAAGAGACTCGAATACATAAAGCCCAGCGTTCACGCGCTTATAATGATACAGATGGACTATTACGGTAACGCTACGAGACTTTTCACGCAATTGATGCCGGTCCAAGATGTCTCGGAGTCGCCGAGCAGAGCCATTATGCCTGAGGAAGAATTTCAGGCTCTCGTTAACGGACAAATCAATCGAATAAAGAGTCTTACGATCGTCAAGGATCACTGAAAAAAATAAAAATTGATATATATGTATATGAGCATTATTTGTAAAAAAAAACTGTAGAAGTGCCACTTCCGTACTTATCGAGAATGCCGTAAGAACTACTCTGTCCAAAAATGGCAGTCTTGCGTACACCTCGCGTACGTAAAACCCCATTTTCACACCTTGTGAAATAAAATTTTGTACGACACTCGTACGAAAAACGTTTTCTTAACTCATGTGATTGCAACACCTGCCTTCGGCACAAAAAGTTTTTCGCACAAGTATCGTACCAAATTTTACTTCACAAAGGTAAATTTGCGTGCGAGAAGTAAAATCAGGCCGATATGCGCATGCGCCGTGTCGTTACAGTACGCCTTGCTATGAAGCTCACTCACGGCATCCTCAACAGGCACGAGAAGTAGCACTTCTCACGCACGCGTTGCAGAAATATATGTAAAGTATTATCAAATCAACGAATTTTATTATACCGTATAAATAATGGAAGCTTCGACGGCAGTCTTTATTCCACTGTACAGTGAAAAGTTGTGAGATTTATATTTCACCCCATCGATTTTTCACCTCGCACGATCCTTGTTTTTCGCGTAATAAAATGTATATATTAAATCGAACGAATTCGAAAACGAAGAGAAATTCAACTCCTAGTACACCAGAATACTGTGCTCTTTGCGATATCACCGTGCAAACTCCATTCTCTGACGTCATTTGTTTCTTTTACGAGGGCATCATGCCCTGCCTTCGCTTGTGCTCGGCGCCCCTGCGACGATTGTGATTGGCGCGCGAGGCTTTGTGCGTGTTTTTCTTGTCTCTGTTGACGAGCACGTTTTTCTCGTTCCCCTGTCCCTTCGGTTTACCTGCAAGGTTATGTTTTCATTAATAAATCGTTAATATTTTCAATCCAATGCGGAAGTATTTTTTTTTTTTTTTTTTTTTTTTTTACTAACCGACGAGATCCACTGCAGGTCCACGATCGCCTTTCCAGCCGCTGCCACCACCGCCACGCTTCGACAATCTTCTCTGCTCAGCTCGAGCCCTCATCTCCGCTGGATCCTGCACGAAATTCTCCCGACTGTTTTGCACTCGGGAACCAGAGGCCTCGTGATCCATCTCTTCTTCGTCCTCCTCTTCGCCACCGGCCTCGCGTTTGCCGTTCAACCGAAGTATCTGCATAGATCGATCGTTGCAATTAAAACTTTATCGAGTTACGATTGGACGACGGACGATGGATTTTATTTTATCAATACGCACTCGCGGCGTCGTAAAAGCTCTTCCATCCATTTCTAGCGGCTCGTCGACTCCACGCGCTCCCACGTCCTCGCTCTCGTATGTGTCGTCGTACTCGTCGTCGTAGTCGTCCTGTATCACGCTGTATTTCTCGTATATGCTTCCAACTTCTTTTCTGTACGACTTGTCGTCGAGAAGCTGGTTGAGATTCTTGTATTTGTCCTTCCTGAAATATTTTACGAAATGTTATTACTCAATATCAGAGCTGGGGAGTACTTGAAGTACACAAGTACTTGTTAGTACTTCAAGTACCGAGTAAAAGTACTTTTTGAGTTCACGCTCGTATTACATATACTTGATAAGTAGCATGACAATCCTATTTCGATAAATATATAATTATCTGTCGAAACTTTTCAATAAGTGTAATTTTAAAGAGATTTTTTTTTATTCCATTAATAAAACGAGAAGGGTCCACCTTTTCGTTTTTTTTTTAAATGCAATTTTGGATGGATTTTAAAAAAATGAAAATGGCGAAAAACGTGAAGAATAAATTAAAAATAGCATTGAAACGACGAATTGCAAAAATTTCAGTTAGCGATTTTTTTACAACAAATTATGCGGCAAATTTTTACCGGTTCCTACAACTTTGCGCATAGGTTCGTTTATGAGGAAGCCAAAATCGATCAACGAAGTTTCCCGTGGAGAAAGCTATGCGCAAAATTTTTATTAATCCGGACACCATGTGAAAATTTGTCTCTTTTAAAAAAAATAAGATAACGTTTCGTTACACAACGCATAACGCTGCGAAACTAATTGCGAAAAGTACTTGAGAAATACTCCAAGTACAAAACGCACTTGTGATACTTTCTACGTTGTTCTTGAAATATTTTTTTGGTACTTTGCCGAGCTCTGTTCAATATTGCATAGATCGAAAAATATGCTTACTTTTTTCCTTTGTGAACTCTCGACTTGTCGATGCTGTCTCTGGTCATGACATCGAACTCATCGTTGTCGAAAACGTTGAGTCTCTCAGCGCCCAACACTTTATCTATGGCTGCCAAGGCTTCCTGAAGGGAAGAAAAACGAGTCTCACTGACTAACGCGATCGGTGACTTTTTTTTTAACTTACCGTTGGATCCGGAGGAATGTAGGGAAGCATTCTGTCCAGCGCCTTGAGAAACTCCGGAAGGGAATCCTCCAGCACGGCATTTATCACAGCTTCAGCATCGTAATCGTAATGCTTCAGACATCTCTGAAATAGAAATAGTGTGTTGGAGATTTTCTGCAAGTTTATTTTTTTTTTACGTACCTCGATGAATCCTTCGCCAAGATTGCACAATATATCCTTGACCTTCGTTATCTTCACTTCCAATTCGACTTTGCCCTTGGTCGTTGTTCCGTTAGTAGCTTGTCTATCAATCGCTAAGATCGGAACTTGGCCCACTCCACTGGGACCGGCTTCGAAGGCCTGCATTTTGTATTACGAAAAAAATCGTTCTATCAATGCTCTTCGGAGGAATCGAGTGATTTATTACTCACGGTCAAATTATTCACAGCCGGTGGGTGCGGTTTGGGGCGAGGGTTTGGCTCCATGATTTCGGCGCTTACGCACCGTTGGATAAACTTGCATTTCACCGAATCCCTGCGATTGCATCGGCTGGGTCAAGGAGCTTATAGATCCGTCCCATCGTCGTACGATTCAATGCAATGATTTTTATTCCATTAACTTTTTGAAGAGCCGTGTGAAAAGGATACACATGAGGACTGATCTGTGAAACGAGGTCTAGATCGGTTTTCACCGGATAAACGACTTCGTAGTCGATGATAAATTCTCTCTCTTGCACCGCTTTCTCGAGAAAATTAACAAACTGATCGACGTATTCCGAAGCACCGGGAACTTCAGATGGATTCCTGTATGCAAAAATAAAAAATTGTGCGTCATAAAAGTACAAAAAAAGTCGACGATCGGACTCGGTTATCTAGTGTGTTTGCTCACGGCTGCCCGAGTATCCTCGCGATGTTGTGGTACGTTACGGTGCGAAATATTTTTCGCAACTCGCTTCTCGTAACGTCGAGACGATGCTTGAGTTCGGTGTACTTTATCACCGTCTCGTCCTTGTTGGCGAGACTCTCGAGCCTCTTGTAAATTTCCGGAATGGTATTTCCGTAGACATGAACAATCCTGGAAACAAACAGAGATTACTTTTGTAATCGATACTTCCCTATGAATAATTCGAGCGTTGATTACTCGTGGATGAAGTCATCGTTGCAGAAAAGGTCCCTCGCAGGCGCGTAGACGTCCAAAAAGATGGAAATACCCGAGGCCGCGTCGAGCAAATGAATGATCCTGTCCTCGAGATTTTCGAGACTCAGAACGTGGCTGGAACCGCGGTCGGAAAGGGGAGCGGCACTCGCTGCCAGAGGGACCGGACGATCGTCGAACGTCTGATCGATGTTCTTGAAAAGCTAGAATTGTACAAATAAATTGTAAATTTATATATACCATTGAAATTGACAAATTAATTGTCTTATATTTATTTTGGAAAATTTTGATTTCTTCATTGGTGTGGATGAAATTCCGAAATTCCATTGCATATGCTATAATTTCAAAATTTTGATTTTTATAGCATATAAAATGACTTTCCTCTTTACAATGAACAATGAACTATGCGATCCATATGCGAGCGCGGGAGATGACACAATCGCTAATAAATTTATGCCAATGTAAATGTACAAATAAAAATGACAAATAAGGCAAATTATAAACATAACTCTCAATGAAAAAAGATCCTGCCGAGAATCTCATTGGGAATGATCACCTTAGTAATAAAGTCTACGGTTGCCTTCAGATCGTTGTTGTAAGCGGGTTGCAGTTTAACAGCGGTTGATATTATCCTCTCTACGACCTCGCCGTTTTCGCGGCCGTAAATCTGACAAATATCGAGCATCATCGGAACGGTGAGTAAAAATTGGTCGTACAAATATTCGCCGTGACAGTCGTGGGACATGTACTCCTCTTTGCTCTCCTTGCTCGATACCAGACGAGCGTAAACAACAAGTACGTTGCGACGAAGCTTCTCCAGAAGCTCTCGCATAGGCACGTCGTTCGGGAAAGTCTCGAGATTGTAGAATGTCGGATGTTCCTGGAGAATCGTGACAAGCGAATCGCCGATCGACGGATTGTGGATGACGTTGGACCAGAACTTGTAGAAAGGCAAACGTAAGAGCCATTCCAAATCCTTTACAATGTAGGAAACGATCTCCATCCACCGATCTTTCGCACCCAAAATTTCAGCGCCGTTTTTGTCGTATATGCACGGCGGTTCGTAACACAGGAATTGTCTTTCTTCCATCCATTCTATACTCTGCAAACCACGAAAATGGAAGACTTTGGAGTTGAAATCGCAAAAGACGCATGAAAAAAATATTACATTGAGGACCGTGGACCAACCGGGGGTAAAACTTTGGGTTGGATTTGGGTTCTTTTTTTAAAGCTCCAACTCAACCAGCCAATTTGTACGTCAAAGCGACTCTAATTCCAACAGTTCAGAGGTTGTTTTTTGGTTGATATTTCAAAACTGACCATAATACCGACCGTTATATGGTGTCTGACAGAAAGCTGGTTTATAGTTGGACTTGTTTGTGACTGTGAGGATTGGCTACTGACCCAGACAAACCCTGTACAAGCCAATGTCTATAACAGGGAGAAAATGCAAAAAAGAAAGTTAAAAAATTAAAAATAGTTGGACTTTCCCAAAAAGACCTGATTTACAAGTCTATGTCGAACGCACCAATAGACACTTGGCTCAGAATTAGAAAATATATTGTTTTAGGAAAATCCAACCATAAACCAACCCCCTATCCAACGCATATAACGTTTGGTTCTTTAATATCGCTGAAAAATCAACCACTTCAAGGTCGAAATCAGAGTTAGTTTGGCCCCAATAAACCAGTTGGTTTTAGGTTCGTCAGAACAGGAGGAAATATACAAACCAATGCAGGGATCACTGTGTAGCTTCCATCTTTCTGGATGACCAATTCCAAAGTCTCCAAAGGCTTTTTATCAGGGTTCTGTGGAGCAGCCAATTATCGGTTATCAGGGAAAACAAAAATCTATCCGTAATAGGACACAGAAATAGCTTTTTCCCATTAACAAGCCCGCGATATTCCCATCCGAGAACCCATTATCAAGCATAGAAATATTACTCGTTCAAGATAATGTTATTAAAGCTGGTACTCACTTGGAACGCGCTCATTCTATTCCCATTTACGTTCGCCCTCATAATTGACACTATTTATCTTGACAATTGTGCCAATAAATTATAAAATCAGCGATTATCTCTGCACATTCGTTCTCGCGTCATAGGTTATGTGCTTTTTGGTTATTGTTTTTACACAATAGCGCTCAGTCAGCTGATTAAAGATTGCGGCGTTCTGACGAACGAGTCGAGAACTGCCGAAAAAATTTATCTCTGTAACATTACTTCCGGTTCCAAAATCTCAGTTTTCGACAGGAAGTGACGTGAGTCGAGAAAACGTTACTTCCGGTTTAAAAATCTCACTTTTCGACCGGAAGTGCCGTCATCCCAGAAATGTAACACCTAAAAATTGGTAAACGTAAATAAAAATATTCAAATGCAAACCCGTTTCGGTACAAAACACATTTTTATTGAATATATATAGATATCTACATAGTGTTGAGGCCTTGTCGCTTAAAAAATTAGTTTAAACAGATGTGAAGATGCAATGAACTTTTGCGTAATAATTACCTTAATAAATTTTTTTGTTTCTTTTTTAGTCTCTTTTTTTCCAATGTACACTTTTACAGTCAACGCGTGTCCGAAGAAAAATATATGATGACATGCAACTTCCGACAGTCTTTCGAGTATTATTTACAGCCACGGGTGCCACGATGGATCCATACGACAAAGATTGTCGTGACTGTTCGCTGCCGCGACAAGTGTACCGACTTTGCTGTCGGTACCATCGAAATTTGCCAATGAATTGAGCCGCGTTACGATAGCGGTCACTGCTCTGGTAACCATTGTGATCAATAGCTCGCCTTTCATTTCGCCGGGCACTTGAGACGCATTTTCTGAATCCTCCTGCTTCTTGTTGTGATCGGCTATCACCTCGTCCCGGAGAATCGCTCGGAGTATCGTGTGGACCTTGAACGACGGCTGAACTAGGCAACGAGCTGTGGCGATCGCGCTTGCGGTCAGAGGTCCCGAAACACCTTGAAATTTTTAAGAAAAGAAGTATATTCATATGATTTTTCGAGAAAATTTACAGTAGACGGCAAAAAACGCAGTTATTATGGGTTTATATTGATTTTAGGTCTATATTAATTTTCGGTCTGTATTGGTACTTAGGCGGCAATTGAAAAATTCTCACCTGTGCTCGTAAGGAATTCGAGGATATTCGGAGTGAGTCTGAATGGCACGGGTCTGTTGGCATCAAGCTCGCCAGACGTGTCATCCACGTCGAATTTGAAGTAGGCAATGTTTATCAGTCCCGAGTCCTGATGAACGTACATCATGTCGGGATTGAGACGGGTGAGGTGGAGAACGTACTCGGCGAAGCAGGCCAACGATAATTGTAGAGTAAACTGTTGAAGAATAAAAAAAAAACAAAAACAAAAACAAAAATTGAATTAGCGATGAAATAGCTGCAGTACCGATAGCGTTGCAAACATTAGCATTTAGGAGATAATAATTCAAAAGATGGAATGGGATCGCAAGCCGCATTTTGTTTTGATTTTGTGCCCAAATACATATGGTGCAACACTTTTTCAGAAGGGTTGAAGAAATAAGAAATTTTACGATTGTATGATCCTATGCTCTTCTATTTTTGGTCTATTTTGTAATTAATTTAATCCAATAAATTTGGTAATTTGGCAAATTTATTCTTTTTTAACTATTATTATTAATTTAATTTTGTATTTGTCCTGAAGCCCGTAGAGAACTCATATAATCACACACTAAGTCATATAGCTATTGAAATGTTCTATTTTGATATATCTGTAAAGGGAGCAATCCGTTAATAAATTATAAATATCAACATCAATATCAATACCATTTTCCTGAACGTCCAATAATCGGTGGCAGAGGGGAAAGTCTTGTTGGCCCAGTCTTTGAGCATCGTACGAGCGACCATCGTTGTTTGAACTTCTTTGAGAATATCGCGTAGTACTTGATGACTAGCTTGTGCCCCTCTCGCCTGCACGGTCGCCAATCTCTCATAGTACCGGGCGATCGGTGCGTCGTGCTCGATGCCCAGTTTCGCGCATCCTTGCTTGTAGATGTCGAGAAGCGACACAGACGCTGGATTGTCCTCTACGAGACGCATCTGCGGCGAGACGGCGACGACACGGGGCACCGTGAAGTGCAAGAACCTTCGTGACGTTTCCTTCTGTTTGGCCAGATAGTGGTTGAGCATTCGGAGGAGTTGGAGCACACGCTCCTCGCGCCGGGCATCGCCGAGACCGGCGTCGTTGACCACCAGGTAAGGGTAGAGACGACCGTTGTGACCTCGAATTCGAAGACGCCGGGCTGCCGTGTTGTGCCGCTGCACTACCTCGACTCGAGGCATAAAACGAGCTATTCGAACGTAGTAGTGCGAGTGCTTGAAGAAAATAAATATAAACAATTATATACATTATTTTCATCTTCTTCTTCTTTGATCTTTATGCCGTTAGGCCAATGGCCAAGTGCCAGACGTTACGTACATACATTAATTGGATATTAATGTACTTATATGTAATATAAAAAAAAGTAGCATAAAAATTACAAATCTTTTATCTGAAATTTATACAAATTTTCAGTACAAATAACAGTTGCTGTAAAAAAAAAAGCTTCAAATGCCGTTAATAAATTGTCAAGCAACATTTTTTTGTTTTACTGTTTACAAATTATTTTTAGGTTTTTTTTTAATCAAATATAGGGATTACCTTGGGCAACAAAAATTCACCGGGCAGCTCTACTTCTGCGGTCTTAAGGCTGAAATTGCTGAGAAACCGGCACTTCTCTTCAATCAAAAACGACCTGGAGGCAATAAAAAATGTTTAAATTACAATTACAAAACATAGAGCGACGACACATTTCACAGAATAAGCATATCCCCTTACTTCGGTAACAGTTTTGTTTTGGCCTCGAGGATCTTGATCCATTTTTTCAACTTGCTTATTAAATTGTGAAGAAGACGAGCCCCAGGTTCGGTGAAGTCGAAGTCACCGGTGAATTGTCCCTTCATCTTTTGAAAGACGGGATCTTGCACAGTCGCCTGGGCGCGACGGGCCAAAGACTCCGAGGCTGCCGAACCGAACGTGTTGTTCACATTCTGACTCGACGATATGTTCTCTGTAACTTATCGATTTTTGTTAGTTCACTTCGAAGATATGTATTGATGATGGAACAAGTGAAAATAATTTGTCCGGTTTTTACCGATTCCAATGCCAAACGTCGATACGAGTTTCTTGACGAAATTCAGCGTGTGAGGCGTTATCGTGGCTTCGCTCACTGATCCGCGATTTTCGAAGGCTATAGCGTAACATTTGGCCAATCCTTGTCGTAGTTGTCTCAGCACCTCTTCGTACCACGTCTCACGGAACCACACCATCTGATTGGAATGATACATTGTTGGCATTAATAAAAAATAATCTGCACATGGCTTCCTCATTTCTTAGAATTTTACGCATAGCTTTCTCTATGAGAAAGTTCACTGATCGATTTTGGATTAGTTATAGAGGAAGTTTATTGTCATAAATGCGAAAACCTCAACATTGCACCTTTTTCGTAACACAAAGTATCTACATCTAATAAAAAATTGAAAACGTCAAAATTGACCGTAAAATTTTATTGTAAAAAATCGTTAACTGAAATTTGCTGATTCCATCGTTTTTAGTCAATTTTTAATATATTCCTCACCGCTGATTACAGAACTGTAACTCATTTTACTATTAGCGTTATATTTCATTCAGAACCTCGTGTCAGGCGTAAAAAACAAATTTTTTTCCGAAAACATAGCTCCCGCCATGGGAAAGCAAAAACGAAGATCTTTGCGGTCGCCTCAAGACCTCAAAACCGAAAAAGTCTTATATTCGAAGTATTTTTCTACGACCCAAATTCATTGAGGATCGCTAACTTCGCTTGCCTCAAAACCGCTAACTGCACAGCGCAGACAAAAATCTAAAGGTCAAGTTTCCTCAGTCTTGAATCCTAAATGCAATTCCACCGTTTGTTTAGATTTGAATTGCGACTGCAAAACAGAAAAAAGTCTTATCTTTGACCCATGTAATCTACGACCCATATTAATACAGTACCGCAAACTTCGCTTGCTTCAAAGTAGCCAACTGCATATAATTTTAAAAAATACCAAAGGTAAATTTTTTTTTCAGTTTTGAATCCCGGATGTAATTTCCTAACTTTTTAGATATAATATCATCACACCTGATCGACGATTCCCTCCAAGCTCGACAATATCGTCGGATGAATGTCTCTCTGCATATGCATTATTTTCGAGCATCTCCACATGGGTGCTGTGGCTCTGATGGGTCCGGTTTCCGGTGGTCCCTGACTCTGCTGACTGTTGCCAGCGCTTCTCGTCTCTCCGCTCCCATCCCCAGTATTTCCGCTTCCGGCCTTTCCAGCCGCGATCTCTGCGCTCTTGTACCTCTCCCTCTGCTCGATCTTCAGAGTCAGATACAGCGTCCTTATCGAGAAATAAACAGCCTGAGGAAACATCCTTCCGACTTGGCTGAGCAGATTCAGGATGACGTTTCCCTCGTGTCTCACGAGACACATGAGAAGTTGAGGAATCCAAGGCAGCCACTGAATGGGCGGCACGCCAACAGCGTACTTGTCCACCGCCTCCATGAGCGAATACTTGTCGTCGTCGTACGTGAGCAGCCACAGAACCTTGGCGAGATATTTCCTCGACTTCGACTCGTTCTGATGTCTGCACGCGTGAAGAAAGCAAGTAATAGCCGAAACCCCAATGGCGATCTGTCTGGCGTCCCTCGTGAAGATGTGCTCGAGATAATCTCCCCAGAGCGCCCAAGCCTTGACGAGCGTGTCGTGAAGTTGGACCGCAGCGGAGAAGGCCTTGTTGGCGTCGTCCGATCGCCCGATCTGCGAGAGCAGCATGCCCTTCAGCGCGTAAAACTCCGCAGTCATCTCCTTGGTGAAGTACTTCAAGTTCGTCGATTCGATCACCTCGAGGCCCTCCTGAAGTTCGTTCTTACCAGCCACGGAGGCCATCTGAAGGTAACACTTGACCTGCTGTCTTATTTTCTGAAAGCAGTCGACGATCGGCACGCTCGGTATCGTATAAATCCTCGACAACGAATCCAGACAGACACCGGACAGATTGTGCTTCCTTGCGATCTTGCCGAAGTGAATTATCGCTTGAGCCGAGGCGTGAACGCCGAGCATCGAGTGGTTGGTCGTTTGGTCCTGCTGAGCGTCGTAGTGCGAAGATATGAAGGTATAATGATGCTGTCTCCAGGTGAATATATCCGACCAGTGGCTGAGATCGTCGGCTATGACGGGAAGCCGATTGCGCCACGTTTTAACGATGGCTTTCATGTCGTGGAGCGATGAGCTTCTCCCGTGAAGCAATCCCTGGTGGATTTGCATGGCTTCCTGGAGCTCCATTATCTGCTGAGCGGCCTGGAGCAGCGGAAGATGAATGTGCGACACTACATGCGGCAATCGTCGCCACTCGCGCATGCAGAGACCGGAAGCGAGTTCGACGTAGCGCTCGACGGCGGTGAAGTGTTTGTCCTCGCTGTGGCAGATCGACAGATAACCTCGATAGAGATTGACCTTCCAGGCCATCTCCTTCGGGCAGTTGTGCTCTACCTGCGCGAGAGCCTCCTTCATGACCGTCCAGTTCGGAATTCTCCAGGAGCTCTCGACGATCAGGAACGGATTGGTCTCGGCTTTCTTGCTGCCATAGTCGAGCAAAAGGTCCCACTGGTTGAGCTCCTTCGCGCAGCGTATCCAGTGTTGCTCCCACAGCATCGCTTCCCTCTGGGTCTTGAAGGGCGCCGGGGCGGTCGCGAAATCCTGCTTGAACTTCGTCATCGCGACGTCGTAGGCGCCCTGGGCCTGCTCAAAGAATCCCTGTTGCTCCAACGCCGTCGCCTGAAGGGTCTCCTTGTAGTGAGCGTGCTTCTGCCAGAGACCGGACCACATGTCCTCCTCGCAGAGCTGGGAGTACATGTCGGAAAGCGAGTCCAGAACCTCGGCGTGCGGACTGTTGTCCGGCTCGAAGTCGTAGCAATCGTTCTCCCGTTTCGCTCGACTCTGCGCGCTGGGGTTGTCAAAGGCCATTTGCTCGAGGCTCAGCGTCATTCGGTGCCAGAGATTGTGGGACCTCCCGAGGTACTTCATGAGCGCCGGACGCATCGGCACCGGCGGCTCGCAGCGAGTCATCGCCTCGACGAAGGTCGCGATCGCCGACGGATGACAATCCTTCTGTATGACGTGAGTGCCGCTGCAGACGAACGGTACCATCTCAGCTATGAGGACGTTGTGCTGATTCTCGTCGAGGATCGACCAGAGACGAGGAAACGTCTCGAGCCAAACTCGCTCCGCAAGACTCGTGTCCATGTGGCAGAGTTGCGCAGCTGCGATGAGCAACTGCTCCGTTCTTATGCTCTTGGCGTGTTCAAGGAAGTCCGATTGCTTCGCGACCAACTGTACGAGTGTCGCTCGCTGTCCGACGTTCGTCATCGGGACTTCGGGGATGGCGAGATCGAGGTCTGGGATTTCGTCCTTGACGTCATTGACGTCGCTAATCACGTCTTGAGGCTCCTCCTTCACCGTCGTGTATATCACGAAGTTTTTCTGCTCCTCGCTGTCGGACATGCTTATTATCGAGGTTATCGACGGCAGGAGAGTGTCGCGATTGCTCATCTGGATCTGCGTCGTAGGATCGGCGGTGACGATCAGCAGCTCGATGCACTGCTTTATCCAGTAGTGCGGTCCCATCGCGTCCCAGCTCTGGCTGCAGACTATGTAGAGCAGACGATCGAAGAGTCGCTTCTGCATCGACTTGTCGAAGACCTCGAAGAACTTTGCTCTTATCTGCGGCTGGATGCACCGCAGACCTGAGAGAAAAGCCGGCTCGAGCTTCGAGGTCAGCTCCGAGGACTTCAGCGTCTCGTCGCAGTAGACGTAATTCACGAGCTCCAGGAATTGTCCGTTTAGATCGAGGTCGTCGGGAAATCTCTTCTCCACGTACTGCATCATCTTCACGAGCAGTATCGACTTCTCACGCAAGCACGGAGCTTGATTTATCGCTATGGGATTCTTGTTCTTCATCCACTCCTCGAGCATCTTCGTTATGGCTTTCATAACCTTGATGTCCTGAGTCTTTTCTATCAGACCCACGAGTATCGAGCCTATGAAGGATTTTCTCATCTCCACGCCCATGACGACGACGCGATTTTTGACGAGATCCAAGCTGAGTATGAGGAGCTCGCTTCCCACCGGATTCGCCTCGGCCTGAGTCGGATGAAGATGGTCCTTGGCCATTCTGTGAAGAACTCTCATGAAGGGCGTTATGTGACGATCTATGTAGCTCTGGTTGTTCGTGCAGGCCGCCTTGAGCATCATCAGAGTGCCGAAGAGCGTGCTCGGCGTCGCAGAGGTATTTTTCTCGTAAGCGGCTAAACCGTCGCCGACGAACTTGCCGACCGTAGTGTAAAGAGTGTCCAGTTCTTCGTGCTTCGATCCGACCGTCGACGAGGTCGGCTCGGTCGGGAATATCGTCATCAGACGGGAGAGCAAACCGTGAACTAGTCGAATGACCTTCGTATTGCTGCTGGCGATGCAAGCGCCTAATCCTCTCTGGAGAGGTTTGAAGCTCGCCAGAACTTGCTCCCTCTTCATGACGCCGAGCAGGAAAGTCAACAGCTCGAGGGCGGTGCAGATGTTGCCGTAGTTCGGCTGATTGTTCTCCACGCTGGCGAAGACCTTGTCGAGAAAAGCGAGCTTGAGATCGCAGGATTGAGGCCAAACATCCGGCTTGAGAGCCATCTTGAGAAGCGTCACGCATCGTCTGGAGAGTTGCTCGCCGGGATTTCCCTGGGTCGTCGTCGCGTCGTTCACCTGGCAGGCGAGACGCAGAAGGAAATTCAATATCGCATCGGCCTGAGCTCTCTCGATCGGCTTCGTCGCTCCCGGCTCCATCCGCGGAGCGACCAGAGCAACCGTCGCGTTTCCGGAAGGTCCCTGCGTAGCGAGACGTTTGTTTCCCGTCGGATCCTCGGGCAATTGACGCCTCACGGCACCGGTCATCGTTCCCGTCCCACCGGTCTCGGAATTCTCAGCCTCGTCTTTTATTCTGTGAAGCTCCCACTTGATTATCACCTCTGCGAGCTCGACGGCCAGTCTTCGATGCTCTATCGTTGCGGTCGGTGAAAATCCGAGCCTCTGGATCGAGTTCACCATGTGCTGAACCAGATGATGACGCACAGGATAGTAAACTTTGTAGTGACGAACGACCAGCTGAAGGATGTGAAAGAGTTGCTGCATGGAGTGTCCCTCCTCGACGATTATCTTCTTCGTCCAGTGGGTCAGCATCGTGTTGCCGTCCTCCATTCTCACCGGCATAGCCGGAGTTAAAATTTCCAAGGCCTGTCTCACGACGTTTCTGGCCTCGACGGCGTGAGCCTTGAGCAGACTGTGAAAGACTTGCAGGACGATTCTTTTGTGTATAGCGAACTTGGCGATGATGTGGCTGAGCAGGAGATGCCCGTGATAGCGCGTGGCCGGATCGACGCAGTTCTTGCCGAGCAAGCAAGGCCAGGCGAAGGTCATCAGTCTACGAAGTTTGTTGCCCTGACGCTTGTTCGTCACGTCGTGGATGTGCTGGGAGGCTTGCTCGACGAGAAGACACGAGAATTGGAGCAGAGAAATTCTCACGCAATCGGCCGAGCCGAAAGGATTGTCGGGGTCGATGATTTTGCTTATGAAGACCGAGACGACGTTCTCGGGATTGTCCTGGTAGGGCATCGGCGCTCCGCCGACCAATTTCGTGCCCTCCCCGCGCTCGAAGCTCACAGCGAAGCAAGGAATGACTATGAGCTGCAGCACCTTCGCCTTCAACTCCTGGGACATGTTGTTGGTAGGGAAGTGCTCGACGAAACGGAAGAAGGCGCTTCGTTTCCACTCGACCGTGTACTCCTGAGCAACCGTGTTCTCGAGGAAGTCCCGCAGGAACTGAAAGTCCGGTATGAAGCGATCGCACGTGGCTCGCAGGAGCTGAAAGAGGAGATCGATGTCGTTCGGATGATGACCGAAGTAGTGAAGCAAGATCTTGACAATGAGCTTCGGCTCCTTCCATCGGCAGAAGTCGACGCTGTCGACCCGCTTGTGCAGCGCCTGATAGTCGTCGTTGCACCATATCTGCTTTATCGCCGCTATCAACTGGCTCTGATTCGAGAGCCACTGCTCGTCGAACTTGATCAGAACCGACACGATCCTGACCGCCTGATGCTGGAGCTCGGATTTCTCGTTGCTCGTCAGGTTCGAGTTGGTCTGCGAGTGCACGAGCAGCATCGTTATCAGCCTCGGCGTGCTGTTGTGCAGCACATCCCTGAAGGGTTTGCCCTCCTTGTGCTTCACGAGGAACTCCAAATACCTGCTCCACTGCTGATCCTTGATGTTGTTGTCGTGCAGCATGAGATTGAGAGTCTCGGTCGGATAGCGAAGGAGAAAACGCATTAGCGGTATTCTGAAGGGACTCGACGCCTCGACGAGAAGCGACTTCTCCGTCTGGAGAACGAGACGGCAGAGAACGTCGATGAACTTCGGCGTCGCGGCCGGTATCTGATGAAAGATTCCGATTATCATAGCGATCTTCTGCTCGTTTTCGCCGCTCCTAGAAACGCCCTTGTTAGTCTGTATCAAATTCTCCAGAAGCTTCTTCAGATGCTGGAGCAATTGTTCGCAGAGCGTTATGCTAAACGTGCTGGGGAAGAGTTGGGTCAGGTAGGAGAGTCTCTTGACGCAGTTCAAGCTCAGGTTCCGATGATCGCCGAGCGTGAGAAGCATCGGCCTCATTATGGCGTGAACGGATTCCATGTCGACCTGGAAGCCGGCGATGAATTTCTGCATGCACTCGAACGCCGCCTCCTGGAGCTCGGCGTTGGGTTTCTCGAGGGCTTTGTAGAGAACGCCGAAGATCTTCTCGCGGCTCGCTACGATATAGTGGCAAGCGGCCAGGGCGCGGAGAGCAGATTTTCTGAGCGGTATGAGATTCGAGACCGATTTATAGCAAGGTAGTTTGTTAAGATTGGCGTCCTCGGCCTCGCTCAGCCCGAAGAGCTCTTGGAAGAAGACTCTGTGCTCCATTACTGTGAGATCGATGGTGAACAAGCGCGGAGTGAGCGTCGTGCAGAACGTGTTGCCGTCCATAAGACCGATCTGAGCGTTCGCCGGCTGATGACGCAGGAGATGCTTCTTAGGCGGAATCATGTCGGCGAGAACTTCCTTGTGAGGTTCCATGACTTCCGTGACGCTCTTCGACTGTATCTCAGCGAGGAGCCTCAGCGAGGACATGGCCTGCTCGCGCACCATCGTGTGCGGCGAGGTTACCTGGCGAACGAGCTCGTGAGTGACTTCGTAGAGGCTCTTGTTCTGCGCCTCCAACAGCTCCTGATTGCAATTCCGTCCACCGGAATTTACGCATACTCTCAGCATCTCCTCAAGATTGGCTTTCGCCATGTCTATGGCGCCGTTCGAGACCTCGCCGGTCAGATCCATCATCACGAACATCAGAGCTTTCAGGAACACGAAGAGATGGTTCAGCACCCATTTCGTCGCCATTCGCTCGAAGAGAAATTTAATAGCTATGCAACCGCCCAGTTTCGCGTACCAGGCTCGCTCGTAGCACAGCGAGCACATTCTCTCCGCGAGATACTCCATCAGCGGTAGTTGACATGCGCGCTCCTTGCTGCCGAGGATGTTCGTCGCGGTTTCGAGAATGAGGACCAGAGCGAGATTTCCCGGTTTGCAGAGTTCCTTCTCCTCGTGGCCCATTATTATAGCAAGTGCGTCGATGAGAACGAGTGGATCTTGACCCTGGCATCTGTAGCTCGATCTTCCGTTGCACGCGAAGGGACCGACCTGCTGCGCTATCGCCACCATCGTGTAGTGACGCACGAGCGACACCATCGTGCCCAGAACAGACTGCCGAAGCTCCTTTATCGCCGCAGCGACGAACAGACCCGTCAGAGCCGTTTGCTGAACGTTTCTCGCGATGACGTCCGCGCACTTGTAGTGCGGACCCTGCGGATGAGGTATCTTGGCTTCCTTGAAGCTAGGATGTGTGAAGAGCTTGTAGAGCGTCGCCCTGTCGTCGTCCAGCCGCAGCGAGGCTGCCAGATAGCAATTTATGACCTCCCAGCACTGCCTTCGATAGAACGGATCAGTCGTGTTCGGTTTGAGGGCCGCGCAGGCTGTCTCTATCACCTTCTCGAGTGGGAAGTCGATCGGCTTTCCGGAATCTTGTATGTTAGCGACTATCGCCGGGGAGTTCGTCTCGCGATCGTTGTTGTCCAATCTCTGCGGTTCGATCATCATCTTCCTGTTGCCACCGCCGAACTTGCCGAGCACGCGGAACGCCACGTGAGCGACTTGGTCGGTGGGGTTGCGAAGTGTTCTCCAGAGAGCCTGCATCAAGTCGGCGCGCACCGGCTGGATGTGCTCGTAAAGAAAGTCGGGCTGAAGATTGTCGACGCAGAGCTCGAGGGTTCGCAGTCCCTGGCTCACGAGGGTGTGACTTCCGTTCAGAGCGGAGACGAGCGGGTCCATGAGCATCGGTAGGTAGGGAAGCAACGAGCTCAGACGCACCGGAACGGTCAGGCAAAGCTCAACGAAGAGGTCCTTCATGTGCTGCTTGTGAAGCCCCGACTGGAGGCGATTCAAGCCCTCGAGCAGATTCGGCAACAGCGGGAGGAACTCCTGGTAGAGGAGATCGTGCGAGCCACCGCCGATGGAGCGGAATAGAGCCCGGAGAAGAAGAAAATAGTTGTAGGGCTCTTTGGCCGACATGGCGAGCTCCATCGACCTGTTGACGATCTGGTGCAAGTGTGGACGAAGCATGTGCTCGTTCTCGGCCGGGAACAACGAGACGCTGCCGAAGACGAGCTTGAAGAGTCTCAGATACAAGTTGCTTCGCTCGACGTTCGAACCCATGTCGTCCATGCGCTCGAGAAGATACTCGACGAGGACGGTCGCGAATATCGGCGAGGTGGTCGGATTGGCAAGAAAAGAATTGCCGACGATCTGCAGTGCGCAGTTCTTGAATATTCTTTCGACCATGTAGTCGATAGTCGTCGAGAAGATTTCTTGAAAAGTTTGCGGATTCATCATAGAGAAAACGCCGCTGAAGTGCTCGAGGACTTCCTTCTCCTCTTTAGTGCGGACAGTTTGAGGCTGGGCGGGACGGCCGGCCTGTGCGAGAGCTCCCACGCCCGGCGGCCCTATCGTGTAGATGTCCAGAGCTTGCAGAGCCCACTTCACTAAGCGGATGAAGACGAGAGTCTCCTTCGGCTGGAACTGCTTCGACTGAGCCACCTCGCCCGTTTTGCAATTGGCACATCCCCACGTTATCGTCTTGACGCCGCAGACCAGCGTCTTGACGAGACTCCTGTAGTCAGCCACATTGTAGTTCGCCGCTTGGGAGGGTGGAAAACCGAACTTCGATTTTCCGGCGTCCTTGTCCTCGTTCGGATCGACGACCTGGGGCTTGACGTCTTCGCTCTTTACCTCCGAGCCCGTTACCGGATTAACGCCGGTGACTGCCTTCGATTTGTTCAACAAAACTGGCATCTGCAGCTTGGTTATGGTCTTGAACTTGAGGACGAACACCTCAAGCATACGCATCAAGAGTTCGCGTCCCTGGCTGCTGTTGTCAGCGTCGCTGCGCTGGCGTATGCACTCGACGAGATTGAGCAAGAGTTTGCACGACATCGTTTGGATCGTCGTCGGGAGACTCTGGTCGTGAACGTTCTTGCTGAAGAGGTGAACGGCTCGGGCTAGGTCGCTGAGGGGAAGCAGCTGGCGAACGTGGTGCACGAGGTCGGCGAGAGTCGAGTAAGCGAGAGGACGCAGCGACTCGTGCGTCGTCCAACCGTGACCGAGCAGGACCTCCTCGTCGAACAGACGCTCCATGTGCGGAACGAACTTTGTTCGGAGATCGGTGGCGAGTATGTGACGAGCAGCTATGAGCAATTCCTTTCGCAAGTGGGCGACCTCCATCGGGCACAGGGTCAGAAGTCCGAGCATTCCTTTTACCATCATCGCGCTGTGCTGAGAGACTACGTCCTGATATATGCGGATGATGTAGGCGAGAAAGCTCAGAGTCTTTATCTGAGCACCCATGAAGTCGACGAAGACTTCCTTGTTGAAAGCCGGCGAGGCGCGATGCTGGAGCGACGGTTGCAAGGTTATCGTTGTCATTATCAAGGGTATGAAGTCCGATACGTCTTGGTGAACGTTTTGCTTGTATATCTGGTACATCAGGACAACGATTATCGGCAGTTCCTGGAGGACCTTCAGCGAGAGGACTGCCTTCGGTATGAGATTGTACTAAAATGGGAGATTTTGGTTATCGATTATTTCGCTGTTTTAATATCTAAAATTAAGAGGACCGGGCATCGGAAAATCGCGTTTTTTATATTCTGTTAATACAATCTCGTCCAAACATTTTGGCGCAAAGTAAACTGAAAAATTCGCAAAATTGAGCTCACGATAGCGCGCGATAATAAAATCGTTGCAAACAAGAAAATGTATGTATGTTGTTGCGTTTCTTCACAAGTTGTTTGAATTTTTACATCATTTTCGGCCTATATCCGCTGCCCAATCCCCTCAAAATTTGTCGAATCTTTAATAAAGAGTAACGGTAAGTGAATGGAATTATTTTGGATTTACGAAGAATGAACTCACCGTGACAACGGTCCCATCGGCGGTCTTCTTGTCGCTTTGAATCGCCGTTATCGTAAAAGTTTCCTTGAGCAACGCATCGATATTTATCTCTGAAAGATCCTTCACTCTCAGCGGTGGTCGTGGCTCGAATATCTTTGGCAAGTTCTTCGGCAATTCGCTGTATATCGATTTGACGAATTGTAAAAAGTGTTGAATCTGTAAAAATATCAAACGACAACGATAAATACTCGATGGTCTTTATTGAACTCTGTTCCTTCGGTGCCTTAAGGCATTGACAAGCATAAGGATTTGGTCCAAAAAATAGGTTAATTTTCAACATTTTTTTAATGCGGGTATTAGAAGGACAGGGTCGGTTTTTTACACAGTTTTGAGACGGTCTACTGTGTCCGTAGACACCGTTTTGAGACGGACACCGTATCTCAAAATCTATTCGTTCGGTTGAGTTGAAGTTTGCACAGATCCGTATTAGTATTTTCATTTTGGACCAAAACTTGGTACAAACAGAGGTCGAATCTCTTTTGTGTATTAACAATAAACAATTAGTTCGTTATTAATTGATATTTTGAAAAAAAACCATTCATAACGAATCTCTTCAACTTCATAACGAATTGTACCAATTTCTAAAAAAATCCGACCTTGTTCCTCTAATATCCGCGTAAAAGAAAAGTTGAAAATCGACTTGTTTTTTGGACAAAATCCTAATGGTAGTGCCTCAAGTTCCGACAATGACCAACCTCGGGATTGAACGTCGGCCGGTATTGCTTGTGAAGCTCGATTATTATCCTTAGGCAAACCAGTATGTTCTCTTCATTCTCTGTCTCCAATAGTTTCAGCATCAGGCTCAATATTTGCTTCACGTGAGGCCTCAGATGTTCGTTTGTTGGTAAACGATGTATCATCTCGAGAATCAATTTTCTCACTTGCTGAATGTTGTACTCGCTTATGAAGTGTGGCTCGCCTTCTTGCAGTATCTTTAGAAAATACTTCATCAGATGCTCGAGAAAGGCGGGATACTGAGACGAGCACAGTATCACCTTTAAAAAATCCAGAAAAAAAAAACAGAATTGTTAAATCAGCAAAATTTTATAATTTTTGTTGATCCGTTTGTAATGAAAGAAGCGTTATTTCACCTCGAAATTCTCCGACAATTCTTGAGCAGCTTTTAGTTTTATCTCGTCCTTTGCTCCGGCGTCGGCCAGCATCGTCACGTACGACTTGTACGTGTTCATCTGGGTCAATGGATCCGGTGGAGCCATTTTTTTTATACTTCTTTCTTAATTAAAATTTAATCTAAGAATTTAGGAGCTTCAGCCCCAGCGCCTTGTTCCAGCGGCTCTCCAGGGCAAATCTGAAACATTAAGAGGGTTTTAATAATTTTTCTACAACCCGAATGAAAATGCGACGTATTGAAATACATGTCTAGAGATAGAGGTAACGATCAAATATGTGTCTGGGTAATTCTTCGTCACACCATTCCTCGCTTTTTCGACGCCTTCGCCGAAAGTGCTAGATCAATGATTGGAGGTGGCTTCGAAGGTCACAAATAAACAGTTCCCTGACAACGAGATACTGTTGCAGTATGTTGCGCGGTCTGGCGCAACATTTGTGCGAACTTAAGAAATAGAATAGGAGGATTAACAGTCGAGTCTTGTCCGGCAGTCAAGATGTAACTCGGGGGAAAAGTTTTAATCAAACAATTGAAAACTTAAACGATAGACAATCGAACGTCGATCATTTTTGTATTTAAATTAAAAAAAAAAGTTTTACCATGGACGAGAAGATTATAGATTCAATTTTTTCGGGTTCACTAAAGTCCTTGCCGCCGGTGAGCTCGAAGATTGTGAGAATATTCACCAGCTCGACTTTCACAGGTGAGAATCCAAAATTATTTATTCGAAGCTTTACAATATATGTTATTAATCATATTTGTCAATCGAACAGATACTACTATGGAAAGAAACACTCTGATGGCTCAGTGTTATCCAAAATTGAAGGATTACTGCCGCGAGAAGCATGGACTAGAGTTTCAGGTCAGTTCTAGACAATGCTGCCGAAAACTAATACCGCACACATCGAGTGCCCAAGAAAAAGCTGAAACAATGATTGTAACGTATTCACGATTCAAAACTAAACATAACGTTCCTTTGGAGTTTTCCTCTACGATGGATATTTTTCGAGATACAAAGAGATAAGGATTACAGTCGAAAAGCACGGACCCGAAAGAGGGCGCCACGGGTTCCCGAGCGCTCCCATTGGCTGAAAACAGTAACTGCTTGTAACTCGTGAACTATATGCTGTAGAAGAAATTTGTAAAGGAGACAATTGCTCAGTTTCGAACGTTGGATACGGCTCTGCAGTTTTTGACCGCCTTGATTTTCTAGCGAAATAAAAAATTTGATTTACGTGTAGGTCGTAGATATGAGATGGGGTGTCAGAGACGAGGCTACTGACGATCACATGACGACCGAATTGTGCATGCGTGAAATAGAGAATTGTCAACGTCTGTCGATGGGTCCAAATTTTGTGGTGATTATGAGGTTGAGTCAAAAACCCTTTCATGGTAAATTGAACCGTAAAAAATTTAAGAATATTTTTATTTTGTAGGTATTTCTTGGACAAAAATACGGCTACAGGCCCATTCCGACATATGTTCTAAGCTCGGAGCTTGAGATGCTTAGAAACGAGCTCGACAGTCAGGGAATGGACGTCGAGGTATTGGATACTTGGTACAAGAAGGATAGCAACGCTGTACCTCCCATAAGTGTCTTGCAGCCTATATCGTCGATATTAAAAAATTTTAACAACAAAGTTGAGCGACTCATTCCGTATCGTCCATCATCTAAGCTGAAGGATATTTTTTTTTGAAAACCGTCTATTTGTATTATTGCAGCGAATTCCAAAACTTCAACAGGAAGATCAAGCTGTTTGGTGGGACACTATGGTGAAGATGCAAAAATTGTTTCGAAAGGGTGCCCAATCGCTATTCAACTCCGGCAAATTCGACAAGGACACTATGCACAATTATTTCATGTCTGGTCCGATAAAAAAATAATAAATAAATAACAAATTTATAAAATTGTAATAATCAATTTATCAAAACGTTGATGCATTTTTTTCGCAGTAACCGAACGCGAGGTGATAAACGGAGTTCTAAACGTGAAAAACACGAAGAATCATTGTCTCGCTTACGTGCGTTACATTAACAACATAAATTTGCAAAATTTGCGGAAAGCCGGTCTCTTCGTCGACATAGCAAATCGAAGTTTGGACAACGAGGCATCGAGACTGCTGGCTGATTTGAGGGACGAGAGGTTGCCGAATAAAATCGAAAGTGCAAATATGCAGAGGCAAGTGATGCATTTTTTGTTTACGTATAATAGTGATAAAAATAATAAATATTATTTTCTGCATGAAAAAAAAAAAAAAAAAATCAGATATACGGTAGAGTGGATAGGTCGCGAGGGCTTAGACCCTGAGACTCACGGCGAGTATCTTCAGCATTTCATAACGCATTTTTATCGAAACATGGTGAAACTCGTCGATCGAGCTATGAGAAAGGAGGATAGTTCCGCTCAGGGACAGATGATAACTGAATTGTTGCAACATTTGCACGCATGCAATAATTCCGTGAGGGTAAGTTTCGCCTCGATTGGAGTCAAACGTCGTTGGAAGAAAAAAAAAATAAAAAAATCATTGATTAGGTGTTTTATGGACGGGAAGATTCCTTGATGAAAATAAAGAGTTTCATGCTGGACGATAGCGAGAAACCACTGGTGCTCTATGGCGAGGGCGGATGCGGAAAAACTTCCTTGCTCGCGAAGAGCGCCGGTTTGAGCAGTAGTTGTTGGCTTTTGGGGAAAAAACCAATCAGCATTATAAGATATCTGGGCACAACACCGGACAGTAGCGCTCTGACGCCAACGCTTATATCAATTTGTCAACAGGTAATTGTAGATCGATCGATTGGTTACTTCTTCGGGGTGAATTCTTAACTGAAGTTCGAGATCGGATAGTTTTTTTTTTGTTTGGAGGTAGAAAAATTATTAAAAAATCGAAACATCGTAAAAACAGTTCCACATTGAAATTGATCTTTTTTTAGATATCCTACAACTTTATGCTACCCTTCGAGGAAATTCCCGACGATCTGGTGCCCCTGACGGCGCATTTCAAGCATCTCTTGACCCTGTCAACTCCCGAACAGCCGATATTGCTCTTTCTGGACAGCGTCGATCAGCTTACCGGTGTTCAAGGAAACAAATTGTCGTGGCTGCCAACGAGACTTCCACCAAATTGCAAGGTAACGAGCCACGACGTATATATTTGTCTTCTATCAGATGAATGATTTACAAACGATATTTTTTTTGCTTCCTCATAGTGGACATTATTTTTTTCGTTGAAAAAAATCATGATATCACGCGATTTTGAAAATTTTGAAAAAACCGTGCGCCAAATCCAACTTGCGTAAATTTTGAGCTATCGTCATAAAACTACATACAAATAAATACAAATGATTCCTATGATCAAATTCCTTTGGTATTAAATTTTGCGAAAATGGATCGAACCGTTTAGATTTTATAAGGTTATGAAATTTTTTAATTTTTCGGAAAATTTGTATTTTACGTGTGACACGGGGATCTGAATCAAACATCATGCTAATAGTAAAATGACTTACAGATTTGTAATTAGGAGTGAGAAATACTTTAAAATTGCCTCAAAAGACGAATTATGCAAATTTCCGTGAAGGACTTTCTACAATAAATTTCTACCTCGTTTATTACAATTTTGCGTGAAACTTCCTCGATGAGGAAGCCAAAAATAGATCAACGAACTTTCTCACACAGAAACCCACGCCCAAAACTGTGATAAATAACGAAGCCATATGCAAATCACTTGGCACCTTTTTTTTTGTTTTTTTTTTTTAAGATGATGCTTTCGTGCGCCGCGGAAGTATCGAATCCCGTTATATCGAGGGATTATCATCTTCTGCGAAGAATTATCGATACCGAAGATTGTTTCATCGAAGTTACCGCTCTCGGCGAAGAATTAGCCATGGATGTTATACGGTAAAAAAAAAAAGAAGTAAAAACTATTATTCCATCCCGATTGAAATCTTCAATCGTTACATTTAAAGCAATATTTTCACCTCTATCGATGAACATAAAACTAAGGATCCTCGTGACTTTGTTTTCCATCCAAATATTTTCCGTTTCAGAATGTGGATGAAAACGGCTCACAGAGATCTGAATAATTATCAGTGGCGTTTAGTGGCGAACGCTATATCGAAGTGTTCCCTGCCGATATTCGTGAAGCTCGTGTTCGCCGAGATATGCCGATGGCGTAGTTACACGAAGCCCGCGGACACCCATCTGGCGAGCACCGTAATGGACAGCATAATGATGCTGTTCGAGAGGATCGAGAAGCAGCACGGAAAGATCTTGGTCTTTCACGCCCTCGCCTACATAACGGCAGCGAAATCCGGACTGTCCGAATCGGAGCTCGAGGATTTGATATCGCTCGACGACAAGGTACTCGACGATGTTTATCAGTACCACATGCCACCGGTCAGAAGAATTCCACCCCTGCTGTGGACGAGGATACGCAACGACCTGCCCAATTACTTGAGCGAGCGCGAGGCCGACGGTGTTAGCGTCCTCAACTGGTATCATCGGCAATTTCGCGACACCGCCAAGGAGAGATACTTCAAGAACATGAACATGGCGATGTACTTTCACTCGATGATAGCCGACTATTATCTCGGCATATGGGGCGGCGGAAATCCAAAGCCTTTCAAGTACACGGAAATTCAGAGACACAGGTCCGCATCCTAGAAAAAAAATAAATGAAAATTGTGGAAGTTGGAGAGCGAACACACTTTTGCAAAAATTTCACAATCTAATACAATGTTTCAATTACTGCTTAAAGTATATGAAACAGAGGCACCCAACTGCTTTACACGCGCGCCAAATTTCAAACTCGATTGATAAAGCCGTTCTTGAGTTATAGACGATGCAATTTTACAGGCCTGACACACACACACACACACATCCATCCATTTTTTTTTTTTTTTTATGTGTTTTTCCGATGTTTTGGGACTTTCTGAACACGTTCACATGCAAATCTCAACGATTTTTTGTTAACAAAGCTTTCCCGACAGGGAAGTAAAAAAAAATAAAGAAACCTATTGCAAATAAGTTTGTACATCGCTTCGTTGGCCCGAGATCGTTTACAAATCTCGAATTTTAGGCTTCTCGTAAAGGAAGCTTTGCGAGTGATGGAGCAACATGAGCAAACCATCCACTCGGTGAAAATCAAAGCGAATATACGACGAAGCAATACGCAGATACGATTTGTAAAAATTGCAAGCAAATTTTTTTGAAAACACTTTGTAAAAAAATCAAAGCAAAAGTAGATTGTAATTGAAAAATGATGATTCATTCATACCGGTAAACCTCTGCAGATTTAATTTAGCGGACAAGGAAGGCGTAGCGGACAGAAAGGTGCCCGAGCAGCCGCTGGCCTTCTACTCTAAAGAGGGGAAGCTTTCGAGGTACAATCTCCGAAAGGTGATTAGAAACGAGAATCGCAAAGGAATCGTCGGAACCTTTTATTGACTCCCAATAATTTGTTTGTTCGTTGCAGTTCGGAGAGTTGCCGTACCATCTCGTTAGAGCCAGGAGATTCAAGGACCTCTTCGAACACGTTTTATTCAACTACGAATGGCTGCACGCCAAGCTGAGCTCGTGTCCCCTTCAGTCGGTCCTCTCGGACTTCGAGGACGCTTGCCTCAATATAGAGGATCAGAACTCAGTGAGGCAAGAGTCCGACGAGACCGACCGAACGAATTTTTCAAAAGATCAGCATTTTTGTGAGATTCCAAATATATTTTCTTTCTTGCTCAGGGAATTGATGCTCGTGGCTGACGCTCTGAGATTGGGCGGAGCTATTCTGGGAAACCATCCGAACATGCTCGCTCCCCAGTTGGTCGGACGATTGCTTCCGGAAATCGGTGGCAATGTTAACGTCAGGATGTTACTCCGGGCTTGCGACAACGATGGCGTCAAGGATTGCGCTCTTTTGCCCCTCTATCACTGTCTTCACACACCCGGAGGGCCGCTCAAGGTAAGAATGCGCTACCGACGAGCTATCGAGCTATCGAGGTCCAAGTTCGAGCAGGGCTCGAACAGTAAGAGCTCGAAGTACTTCACACTCGTTCGGACTGCAACAAATCAGCGACGAGTACTTTTTGTACTTGAAGTATTTCTCAGGTTACTTTTCGCACATTAAAAAATATTTACATTCCATAAAATTTAAGAGGTCACGATTTAGCGCGAAACTTTATTGCAAAAAATCGCTCACTAAAATTTTCGCAATTGTAAAAAAAGCGAGAAGGGGCGACCCTTCTCATTTTTTTACGATCACATTCGCATAATGCAAGCGTATACTCAAAAAGTACTTGCACCTGATACTTGAAATCGTAAAAAGTATTTGAAGTACCTACTTGTGTACTTCAACTACTTGAAGTACCCGGCATTTCAAGGACTGCCCAGCTCTAGTTTGCATGATATAATTGAACACAAAAAAAAAAATTATTCATTTAAACCTTCCATAAACTCGGATCGTTCTTGCTTTCCCATCCAATCGTTCCAGTACTCTCTGGAAGGTCACCAGTTCGCGGTCTTCGGTTTCTGCCTGACCTCGGACTACCGTTACGTGGTCTCGATATCAAACAGATTCATAACGTGGGACTTGAGCACGAGCGACATGACGAGGGACGTGAATCCCGGCATCGAGGGAATAATGCAACAGTTGGTCCTCAGTCCCGACAATCGTTACGCAGCGGCTTCGACGACGAACGACCAAGTCGTCGTGCTGAATACGCTGACCAGCGAGTTCGTCGTCATAAACAATCCCTTGCCGGAGGAGGAGCCAGTCTGTGGTGTTCATCTCATGAACCAGTACGCTTTCATCCTTGGCAAGAGCGAATGGTGCAGGTTCGACCTCAGGGGCAATTTGCTCTCGAAGCACACGAGTCCCGAGGATTCGAACCAGTGGCAGATTCTTCGTGAGTCGTTTCTTCCAATATCAATTTTTTTCTTCCTTCAATTTTTCGAGCGGTACGACTCAGATGGTAAATTCGTTTCAGTCGTCGAGTACACAAATCTCGATGACTACAGGATAATATTCTGGTCCGGGAGCCTCGAAGACCCGGCTATGCTGCTTCACACTTGCAGGAAGAAAGGATCGCTGGAGCCACTGCGATTTCACAGGCAAGTCCGGTCGATAAGGATACATCACACTTACCTTCCCAGCTTACAGTGAGATTCAGTGAGAATTTGAATTCCTGATGGTATAAAAATCTCAAAAAATCAACTCTATTCAAGGTGAAAATAATCGGTTGGAACTAAAATAATTGTTATATTCGTCATCAGCGGGGAAAAAATACATCGAATATAGCTTTGAAACAAAAAAAAATCGAATGAACAACGATTTTTCAATGTCTGAGCCACTTTTGAAAAAACGTCGATTTTCATGATTTTCAAACGTCGATATCTCGACGTTTGAAACGACGTTCTACGGGGAAAAATACACAATACAGGCCCTTGTCCGAAGTTTTAGAATCGTTTTATCGTGCCGTTTGAGGACGTTGAAAAACGCGAATGATGGACTCTAAGGGGTCTATAAGCTTTGGAATGTTTTGACGAATTTCTTTTTTTTTTTTTTTTTTTTTTTTTTTATTATTAACAGCCACGTATTCCGACGTATTTTTGCACACTGAACACGAATCCGCGTGCCTTATTGGACTAAAGTACAATGCGACATTGAGGGGCTCGATTTTATGCACAAAGTTATGCACGATTTTATACATTCCTGCAAATTTGCAAGATTTAAGATATCGAAAATTTCGTTTTCTGGAAAATTGAAGAAAACGAAAACTGTGAATTATTAATGTTTTATTTTAATTGCGCAGTGCCATGGCAATGACGAAAGACAAGAAAAGTCTGTACGCCTGCACAACGAAGGACGACTTCAGGGTGACCAAATACAGCGCCGAAGACAGCTCGTTCTACTGGGAAAAGTATATGGATATGCCTCGAGCTCACAACGATGACAACGAGTATCTTCTTCAGTTGAAGATGGACCGCGAGGAGGAAACTCTACTGGCCACGACGGGCAATGGCTTTGTCGTCTGGATCCTCGAGAACAAGAGCGACGCGGCTGTTCTGTCGCTGCCGAACGGCGTTAGAAACATCAGCACGAGGATGCTCAACTCTAACTCCGTCATGGTCAGCGGAACGAAGAATTACGCCGTTGCCGGTGTAAGGTAAATAAACCAGCGAATTTTGTTTAACGGCGAAGATGACTCGGGGACGATTGATTTGTCCGCAGAAAAAATTTGTACGTCTGGAGTCTGGAGACTTGCGAATTAGTGAAGATCCTTGACGCCCATTTCGCGAGGATAATACAACTCGAGGCGCTCACTATCGGCAATTGGAACAGCGTCATAACTTCGAGCATAGACAGAAGCGTCAAAGTTTGGAACATCGACAACATATTCGAGCAGGTTCACGTTATCGACAGGCACGAGCTTCAAATAGACTCGATACGGTGATTATCCTTTTTCTTATTCTTTCTTCCTATTTTTACGATAATTTGTCCCGATCTGCGAGCAAAACATTTTACGTTTTTGATTATTATATTAAGATTATAATTACAAATTATACTCATTATTATTATATTAAGATTTTGAACGTTTCATTAAATTTGAAGGATAAATTCAATATTATATACACAGCTTCCTCTGTGGGGAAGGTAAGATTGGTGGACAGACTTTCTTACATAGGAAGCTATGCACAAAACGGTAAAAAATGACGGAACCACGAGCAAAGTACTTTGCATTTGTTTTCTCAATTGATCGTTGCAAAAACAACTCTGTTTTGCATCAACAGCTTAGCGAAAGATTGCAGCCTTGCCGTGACCGTTACCAGAGGTTGCGTAGGTGTATGGGACTTGCAATCGGGCAAATTGGTATCGAAGCTCGCGGACAGTCCTCTGGGGGCTATCGTGACTCATGCGACTATAACTCACGACGGAAAGTAAGAAAAATCCAACTTAGTGCACAATGAAAAAAAATTCTTATTAAATTTAATGTACCGAACTGAAAGTTTTTGCAAAAACTGATATATTAAATTTAATGTACAATTGTGATGAACAAATAATATTCAGTGTATTAAAAACGTTGGAAATAATTTATTTTTAATCATTTACTGTAACTTCACTACGAAAGTACTTTAATTTTAATCATTTACTTTAATTACAATGAAAGAATATATTAATTTTCCATCACAATTGTACATTAAATTTAATGTACCTACCAGTTTTAACATAAAAACTTCCAGTCAGGTACATTAAATTTACAATTTTTTTACAGTGCAATTGTAAAAAGCTGTGATTGCCTCATCTAGTGAAGACGATATCGTAATCACTAATTCCTGCGTTTCTCCGTTAGGTACATAGTTTCCACAGAATCGGGCAACGTTCTCATATGGAATCGAATAACGGAGCAAGTTTTGTTCAAGGAGGAACAACCGGGCGTAAGACAATTGACTCTCGTCCAAGAGTCCTCCAAGTTTATAGCGATATCGAGGCCGAGCAATCCGACGGGAGTGGAGTGCATGAGAACAACCGCGACTCTCGCACTTCGAAGCATTCCGGACGGTCGAACTCTCTACTCGCTGGAATATCCTGTGCGAAGCCACACGGGAACTCCCTTCCGGCGCGTTGTCCTCACGTCCGACGGAGCTTTCCTTGCCGTACCCGCAGCTGAAAAAGGCAGCAGGGATTGCGTTATTATCTACAACGCCAAGACCGGAGCTTTGGTAAATAAAATTCCCATAAAGCTACCGGGTTTCAAGGACATCGTCAGCATAGTGCCGATGCCCAACAAACCTCAGTGGATCGGCATCATAGGATCCGACAAAGGGAGCATCATGGATATCAACAAGAAGAAGATCATTCGATCTATACCGAAGTGGGGCGGCAATATCAGCAAGGACGGAAAATATACTCTCTACGCGCCCAGCAGGTAAAAATGGCTTCTGCAAAATTTACACGAACTTTGTCCTCATTAATGTTTACTAGCGGTTTTTTTTTTGGTTCGGAACCATCGACACTGACAGTGAATGGAATAAATACCATTTCATGAGCTGAAATTCAATCATTAGAAAATTTAGACCATACAATAAAATAAATTCCATCTCATGAGCTACAATGCAACCATTAGAAAAAGAAGTCCACACAAATGGAATAAATTTCATGCTATGAGTTAAAATTCAGCCATAAACAAATTTAGGGCATAGAATGGAGTAAATCGCATTCCATAGGAGAATATTCAACCATCAGAAAATGTACTGAATTCTATGGGCACAGTTTTCAAATGGTTGAATTTTTGCTTATGGGATGGAATTCATTTACTTCATTTCTTTCTGTGTGCTGAATTTTTTAGCAATCGGATTTTAACTCATGGGTTTGAATGTATTCAATTTGTGGGCTACATTTTTTAATAGTTGAATTTTAGCTTGTGGAATGGAATTTATTCCATTCTATGGGCAAAATTGTCTAATGGTTGAATTTTAACTCATTGAGAAGAAATTTGTCACATAAACTCACAGTGAATGTCTGCGAGTGTCTAGTATCCTTGTACTTCATTATGAAGTAGATTTAATGTCACTGATTGCTTAAAAAAGGGGCGGACTGGAGCTCATCGAGTTGAAGAAAGGAAGCACAGTAAAGACGTACATTCCCAAAGTGGCCGAAGGTGTTTTCACTGTGATATCAATGTTCAATAGAACTGACGAGTACGTTCTGTACTATCACAGTGGAAGAAAGACCATCAGGGTATTCAGGTATAGAATGCTGCGATTTAATTAATATCATCTTCAAAAACGCAAAGAGAACATCGATGAATTATTTAATTTCAATTGTTTTTATCGTCAATATTTATTTGAATGTTTAATATTTAAATTGTCATTATTGTTATTAAAAAATAAAAATTCCAGATCTTCAGACTGCGAACTGATAGCGAATTACAGAGTTCCGGCAGAACTGAGCGCGGTGGACAGTACTTACGACGGCAAGGGTATTGTTCTGGGCACAGTCGATGGATGCGTCTCCGTTCTCGCTATTGCGGATCCGCAGAAAGCAGAGATGAAAGAATATCTAATGAATTTGCCGTCGCGCGACGAGCAGGTGGGCTTAAACGATCGAATATAATTTAAATGTGCGTCGCACGACCACAAGCAGACAGTAAATTAGATTTTTCAGGATAAAAGGCAAGATAAGTTTTGTATTTTGAGGTTATGTTCACTGCTCGATCTCATGCTCCGTCTTCGGTTCTACGAAACGGTTTCTGACACAGAAAAATTAATTGAAAAAGAAAAATCTCCGATTCACAAGGGCGATGTAAGCAATGTCCCGTAACATGCTGAACGATGAATTTGCTCGAAAAGAAAAAACTCACGTAGGTTTTGTTCCACCGACGACGGCAACACTCGCGGCTCGCTCCTCTCGTCGCGCCTAAAGTTCGAACTCCCCCTCACATTTTTATCACTCACTGAAACATTCGCGATTCATTATTTTTAAACAAATCGTTCACATCACCCACCACACGCTTCTAATAAATATATTTATATTAAATAAATAGTGCTTCGGAGGTACGACGAGCAGCACTCCGAAATGCGTGCTAGCGATGTCAAACACAAAACATATCGCGCGAAAAGTGGGGGGGGGGGGGGCGCGCTCGGCGCTCGTTTCAACTATCGATTATCGAAACGCAAACGATTCTCGTCATCCCTCTCGCCGCCGCTCCTGATAATAATAATAATAATAATAATAATAATAATAATAATAATAATAATAATAATAATAATATAATTGAGACCATATGAAACACCTCCCTCCAGTCAGAGATCATGTCCGTTCCGGACTCAGCCGATATCAAAAACTGTAATCAACTTTTCTCACGGGTTTTCGCATGTACGTTCAAAAGAAAAGTCTCATCGGAAACGGACATAATCTCGGCGTTCGATGAGACTTTTCTTTTGACCGTACACACCAGAATCCGTGAGAGAAGTTAATTACAGTTTTTATTACCTACCACGGTATTGCACATGTTCTTAAGGTGATGTGACATACCGCCGCCGGTAACATAAACTGTACTGAATTAAGACTGCAGTCCACCAAGGAAAATTAAAATTGTCTTTCCCCGGGGAATCGGCAGACACAGGATATAGTTTATTACGATACTAGTGCGAAAAAAATTTCTCTGACAAGTGCTGTCATCATCACACGGGTTCAGAAAAAGTTTTTCGTTCCAGTATCGTACGAAATTTTACTTCACAAGGTGTGACAATGGGGTTTTTGAGCGAAGCGTGCGTAAAACTGCCATTTTCGCACCGAGTGTAATAGAGACAATTTTCATTTTCCTCAGTGGTCCGCGGTCTGAAAACGGCATTCAGTACAGCTCCTGTTACCAACTGTGCGCTAGGCAGGTGAGCTGGGCCTTATACTACATCACCTTAATTGTACATGCACAACGCATAAGTAATAACAATTAATGTTGTCTTGTATTTTTACTCAGTGGAAAAAGAAGATGGAAAAGCAGCGCGCGACTATCAAATTCATAGCAGCTGCGCGAATAGCGAGAGTCACTCACGATCTGACGAGCACCGTTCGCGCGGCAAATTCGCTCGCCGACGAGAACGAAGCCGAAGAGATAGAATGTTAATTGTCTTCATATGAGAAATATATTAATTATATATATTCATTTTCTGTAGAGCAAATAAAGACGTCTCAACTCGAGGCTAATTGCGTTCGTGCTCGAAGATCGTTAATTATTAAAGACGTTCGAACTTAAGTTTCCGACGACTCGATGGTTCTCAGGGGGATCTTTAGGTTCGAGGATTTTTCGTCGATCTCAAAAAATGTTTATGGAATTTATATTACATTTATTTTGTGTCTTTTTTTCTTCTTCTGTATGTTGTCGTTATAATCTTTCTCCTTTCTCATTTAACCATCCGCCCCTCTTTCGCGTCGCACAGTACACCGACAAACTCGCCCGATGCTTCGATATTTGAAGCGCCAGTCTCCGCGGGCTTCGAGCCCAAAGAAGCGAGAGACCCCCGAGCTCGCGCGAGTCTCTTCGCTCACCCACCGTTTTTTGTTATTAATCTTTGTTCAATTACTTTGTTTGTCTAAGCATAAAAAAACATCGAGTGGGAAGAGGTTCAACTTGTTCGGGCATGAGCGACGAGACAGCGAACTCGAGAAGCCCTTAGTAAATGCCGCTCCGTATATCTCTTCCCCCCCCCCCCCCCCCCGCACATACGCGATCTCTGCAGAAAGATTTCTTTACACTCGGTGCCCACCTATTTGTTGCAATTCATCCGTCATGATTCGACTCTCCTCTCAATCCTCTTTTCTCAATATAAGTTTGCTTCCGACTCCCGGTGTTCGGTTATGCGTTGAGTAGAAAAAAAAAAAAAAAAAAAAAAAAATACAACAACTTTCCCGCGTTCTATCAGTTTCATCGTTTTATGTTTCGCTATTCTCGGGTAACCGCTCACCTCGTGCCATTCACATTATTCTCCCTATTTAATTCATTTTCGTTTTCTTTCCATTTTTCTCTCCCCCCCCCCTTTTTTTGTCGTTTCATTCGTCTATTGCGTCCCACCCTTTTGAGTCTGTGGTTGTTGCTGCATCTCCCGCGCCTGCTGCTGTTGATCTACCTGCGGCTGCTGTGTCTCCGCGGCCGCCGCTGTGTCTTTCATATGTTTGTCGACCTGCGATTAAAAAAATTTGTTTCATTTGAAAAGAAAATAAAACGGATAAAGCGAATCTTGCTCTATTTGGAAAAATTTGAGTTTTTCCTACGCACCACTTTTCTGACTTGCTGAAAGGGCTTGGACTCTACATTGCCGTGAATGTTGTCGAGTTTGTAAGGCGGAACGATTGTAACGTTGTCCCAGACTACAATGTTTTGCCCAGCGAGTCTTATCGACGGTATGGTCTTTGCTATCGCGAGGAATAATTTTTGTCCCTCCGGCGATACTCCAGCCTGCAGAGCCTTCACCATTCTCTTCTTTTCCTCTATCTGATTGTGAACTCGCCTGTTTAGCCTCTGAAGATTCAGGCTCTGTGGAGGTTCGCTTAGAGTCTGGTTGACTTCCCGCTTTACCTGAACGTCCGAGACGAGCGACAAATTAACTAAATGCACGTCCGTTAGATCCGATCTGCCACTCGACGATGGACACTCTTGGATGATAAAATTGTCTTTGTTAAGGAATTCATAAAGTTTATGTATGCAATTTATGTTCTGTTTGTTCCATGCTGTTAAGCATTCGTCGATTGACAATAAAGGTTGTTTGAATAAACTGGATGAAAAAAATATCTGTCTTATAGAAAGCAACTCTGGATGGAAATTCCTCTACCGTATCCAAGTGTACAATTAATGTTATATTTGTTCCTTACCATTCAGCATTCGTTAATAAACAATAAAAGTCGTTCGAATAAATTTGACTAAAAGAAAAATGTTCTCATAGAAAACAAGGCTGATACAATTTCCTCTACCGTATCCGCATGTACAATTCATGTTCCGTTTGTTCTGTGGTATTTTGCGTTTGTTGATAAACAATAAGTCATTCAAATTGGATGAAAAAAATGTCAATCTTGTAGAAAAGAAGGTGGGCCACCGACTCCTCTATGGTATCCGCGTGTACAATTGGAGCTCTGTTAGTTCCATGCCGTTGGCTGTCCGTCAATAAACAATGAGTCGGTAAAACAATTTGGATGATAAAAATGTCGTTCTCTTAAAAAACAAGGCTGTACGTAAACAAAAATAAAAGCATTTGTGTTAGGTTCATTCTGTGTTCGTCATTAAACAATAACAGTCTTACGAATAAATTGGATAAAAAAATGTTGTTCTTGTAAAAAAAACACGGCTGACGTAATCCCTTCTACCGTATCCAGGTGTCCAATTCGTGTTCCGTTCGTCCCGTGCCGTTCGGCGTTCGTTGATAAACAATAAAAGTCGTTCCAACAAATTGGATGAAAAAAATGTCGGTCTCGTAGAAAACAAGGCTGGACGCAAACTAACCTCACTTTTCACAAACGAACTATAGTCGAACGAATTTTCGCACGGATCGTCGATCGATTGGATTTAAAAAAAATAAAGAGTTCGCGAGATTGCAAACATGAAAAATCACGAGAGAGGCGCGAAACATCGTGGATAAACATTGCGAACCGACGAATTCAAAAGCTACGTTAAAAACGGTGCGAGTCGGGCGAAGATTCGTACGTTTTTCGACCGTCCGTTAACACCCATGGTTAACATAATTCAGCGACATTTTTGTTTTAAAAAGGATACTCAGTATGAGCATTTTCGTTTGTGGATCGAAAGCTAATACTTCGCCTTCGATTTCTTTGTTGTAACAGGTTTTACATGCCACCGTACTCCCAATGCTGAACCAGTCGCTGACGCCGGCCATTTTTCACACACGACAGTACGCAATGTATCCGCCAGTGATGCCAAATGTCACGCGACATAAATGAGAGAGACTATATATATATATATATGTATATATTCATACGCCAATATTTCTATATACATAGAGCATTTCAGATTTCAAATTCATATATATTGGCGAAGCAAACAAATCGAACATTCGGCTGTTCATCATTTGGTTGTTCGCGATATCGATGTAAGCTTTTGAATGAATCCGATTAATACCCTCTTATACTAGTAAATGGAACGACTCTATTCGCATGCGATACTACGATATCAGGCGTCGCAATATCCCACTAACTCCCCGAGATTCCTTGCACGCATTCCGCGATCTCCCACGCACCCCGCCCCCAAGGTGCGCAGCTCTGATTGCTGGATAGGGGAGGGGCCGTGATGTCCCCCACGAAATTTGTTTATTATTAGCGTTTGTGACAGTAATAGTTACGAACGGTTATCCCGCGTTTGTTCGATTCTCCATAAAAATTGTTTCTATCTTTTTGAACTCAGCGGAAAACATATTTATTTACTGAACTGCATGTTTTTGGTCCATGTATTAAGAGAAGAAGTCAAATTGAGGTGCCACGGAGATCCTAAGGACCAATGAGATCTTTCTGTAGCTCCGCTAACTCCATAGGGATTTTGTCTTTCCGAATATTTTCATTCTCCCACGCATCCCCCAAGGTGCGCATCCTCGATTGGCGAATAGTTATTTTGTTTTTTTGTTACCTTATATATTCTGATTTAAAAAAATAACAAAAATAATGACCTTCCTTTAACGTAGCAAAGTATTATTGAATTTTACGATTACTAATCATACTTTACGAACGGTATATCTCGTTTATGTTCGATTGTCCCCAAAAAAGGTTTCTATCTTTGAAACTTAACGGTAATAAATATTTATTTGTCGATCTGCATTCTTTTGGTCCATATATATATTTTGTTTAAAGTCAAATTGAGGTGCTCGCAGATCTAGAAGGCACCAATGAGATCGTTTCGTAGCTTCGGTAACACTCCATAGTGGTTTTGTCTTTCCATCGACTTGCGTATTGCCGGCAAAACCGTTAACTTGTTCGTACATTCAAAAGTGTTGCCTCACTTTGCACTGCTCTGCACAAATCTGCAAACAAAGGAACAACGAATCTTGGTTGGGCCGGCAGAAACGTTTATGCAAGAAACTATTCGTTATTATTCGTCGAAGTAATGGAGAGCATGAGAGACGTGAGTATCGACGAAATATCTCTTTCACCACAGCGTATGTTACAGCGATATAATTCAATGCTCGGCAACGTGATATTGTTTCTCTAAAGGCTGACGCTGCATCGACGAGACCCTCGGACCTTATGTCGATAGCGAGCACGACCATCTCGCAACTTAACGATCCCAAGAGCGACAAAAACATCGTTAACAAGAATAAAAACACGACTAAACTGTCACTCATCTCCGAGGCGATAAACGAGACGATCGCTGAGAACAATGCACGCGGTAAAGAGATAAACGAACTTTTGAGCTTGTTCGATCTCGATCCGAAATTCATGCCCAAAGACATTCAGGACTCGTGGAACGAAGTCTCTGCGATTCTGCGAGCCGAAGGCCTCGCCGATTTAAATTCAATTTCACTGAAACTGTGCATGGAACGCAAAAAGAGAGAGACCATGAAGAGAGCTCGGGAGGAGAGAAAACTCAAGGCCAAATACAATGTGCTCTGCGATTGTCATGCCAGAGTTCTGGAAAAGCAGAACCAGGCACGAGACGCAGTAGAGTCTTTGCAGAGGGTCGTCGAGTCCGTAGAAAACGGCAACGACGAGGAGTATGCTAATGGTATATTCATGGCTACAAAATTGAACGATTATCGACGGACGGTCGAAGAGCTGGACCGAGAGTTAAAGGCGATGGGAGCAGACGAGTACCATCCGCAACGGATACTGGAAAAGTACAACACCTATCTGGGACTCGCAGAGGAATTGAGTGGAGTTGAACGGTCGCTGAGTAAGTACGGCGAATTACCGGCAAACCTATCCGAGGCAAGAGCCTTGGTGGAAGAGAAAGAAAAATACTTGAAGGACTTGGAGCATGCCCTGTTTATAAAAATGCAATAAGCTTTAGATTTTTTTACTTTTACTTTTAGTCTTTCATATTTTCTACTAGCATTCAAGTCGCCCCTTGCTGTAACGGAATTCAAGAACGATTTCTATTCATCTCCCAAAAAATATCTTTATTCGTTATGTCTTTATAAAATTCATGACTCCATACGTTCATGTTTTTACAATTAAGAAAACAAAAAAACCATACATATTTGAATAGAAGTCTGTAACGAAAGTCTGGGATCGCAATGAAAAGCTCAAAATGCTGCCTTGAAGGTGGCTGAACTAAAGACAGTATTTTTTTAATCGTCAAATTTAGGAACCAAAAACTTTAATTAGAAAAGATAATGATAAGACTTTGTGATTGTTCAGATGAAAAGAAAATAGAGTCGCTGTGTTTATAACTGAAATTGAAATTCAAGGCTGGTTGCTATTAATCCCTAAAAAAATATCTTTATTCGTTATGTACAATCTTGAGAAAAAGAAATTCACGATTTTATAGTCATGTCTTTGCATTAAAAAAAAAACCGTACATATTTGAATAGAACTCGGTAACAAAAGTCTGAGATCACGATGAAAAGCAGAAAGCGCCATCTCAAAGATGGCTGAACAAAAGAAATTATTTTTTCAATCGTCGATTTTAGGAAAAATAAAAATTGGAAAATAATGAATAAGGCTTCGTGATTGTTCAAATTAAAATAAAAAAAGAGTCGCTGTGTCTATGGCGGATAACGAAATACTATTTTTCGCTATATATACACAGTCTTTTCCGAAAATTAACTAAATATGTAAGTGTTATTTGTACATCAACGCTTAACTCTCTATGTACATTCCCTTAGAAGCCGTATTTCGATTGCGTTTGTTTCCTCGTCATACGATTTTGGGACCACGTGTTCTTAAGCTCGACTTCCATCGCTTTAGCCTGATGAGCGAGATAAGTTATCTGGTGTTTCTTCTTCGATTGGCTGCTCGGTCCGGCGCCTTGCATGGACACCGGTCGTTGCACGGGTTCCTCTGTAAGTGCTTTGACGAGCCATTCCCTCTCGTCTGGCTGTATATCCTCGCCGTTAATCTCGATTATGTTAGCCTCGTCTATCATCTGATTTCTCCTCTTTACGCCGCGTTTGCCGCACAGATATTCGATGGCTTTGTCGTCGAAGGCAACATTCCCATCCGAATCTACGTTGAACTCTTGCTCCGGCACTGGGAGTTTAGGACCGACCTCGGCCTTGTTCTTCAGGAGGATCTCCTCGCGCGGCATGTTCATCACTGTGCTGACGAGAGTCATGTCGGAGCTCTGAGTCTGATCGACTTCGATCGCCTCGACGACTTCCGGTTTCTCAGAGTCGTTCCGCAGACGGGACCCGATAATTTTTTCATTGCCAGTGATCGAATCCTCGTCGTTTATATCATCGGGTATCGAAAAGAAGTTCGTAGCGGCGGAGATTGCAGGCGCCGGCGTCGCAGGCTCCGATAACGAGAAGAAATCGTGTTTACTGTCGCCGTCGTCGTTCTCGTCCTCGGAATTGGAATCATAGTCCAATGTCGTCAGCGGGTTTTTAAAGTTTCTTTGAATGCTTATAGGCACCTTGGTTGGCATGACAGGTTTCTTGGGGACTGGGTCGACGGAAGTTTTCGTGAGGACGTGAGGAATGAACTTGTTCTTCTTGCTCGAGACTTCGGACTGAGGAGGCGGTAGAATGGCGAAGAGACCGATTCCCTGCTAAAAAAATCAAACGCCGGTGTTAGGAAACTAATATTTCTCGATGCATTTCAGAGCTGGGCAGTACTTGAAGTACCGGCTACTTGTTTGGTACTTCAAGTACGTCTTTTAGTAGAAAAGTACGTTTTTAGTATCTCAAGTACTTTTTTACTACACGCTCGTCTTACGAATATTCAATGAGTAGCTCGACTTTTTTATTAGTATATCATTATCTGTCTAAACTTTTCAGTAAGTATCATTTTGACGAATTTGCAAATTACTTTACACCACCTGTCTACAGTCTAGATAACGTTCAACGCTACAAACCTAATTGCGAAAAGTACTTGAGAAATACTTCAAGCACAAGAAGTATTTGATACTTCAGGAGCACAGTACAAAAAATCAACTTTGTACTTTCTGTAATACTTGAGGTATTTTTTGGTACATTGCCCAGCTCTTATGCATTGAAATAATATATTTTTTGTCAATACTTTAGACGGTTGGCGTCGCGTCTTGCTCTTCTCCATATCCTCGTCCACGTCCTTGAACTGCGGAGAGAAATAAATTTCAACTCTGGTGATATACATATTTATTATGGAAAAATGTCGAAACACATCGTTCTTACGTCTGACAATGAGGGAACGGATATCCTCACGGGCGTCCTGTCCTGCTTGACATTTTTTTCGGCGACAAACTGCTTGGGCTTGAAAAGAGGAATATCGTCGTCCTCGATGATATCCTCTCGAGGGTACATACTGCTTTGCGGTTTTGGCAGAGCTCCAAATTCGACCCTATGCTTGATTCCTTCCGGGAAGTTGGCACCTTCGTTATCGTCCAGTTTCGCGGAGCTCTGCTCGTACATCGGAACCGGCAAACTCATGTGACTCTTCGTATTTACAACTGTCTCGGTCACATTTGTCAGCGAAGTTGTCAGCGAAGTTTTATTGACTGTGCGTTGCATTTCGTTTGTATCGGAATTAACTTCCTCGTCGCTACTCTCGTCGCTACTTCCGTACGCTACGAGACTCATCGTGAATTGTCGAGCGAAAAATATCGTTCAATGTTTTTATTAAAGTATACGCTTGCTCGTTATTTAACTTGTTCGATTATTCGATTATTGTACCGTCGTAACCTTGTTTGTTTGTTTGTATTTTTGCGTCGAATCAGGCAGTAAAACCGTGGAGAGTTTCGGATGGGAGTACGAGGAGGAAACTCGCTGGAAGGAAGACTCGATGGCCGTTAGGTGACGCGGCCGGCAGTGTGCTTCGCGCAAGTGGACCGCCTCGACGTGGGAACATCGCGCTCTCCGGTCGGTAGAGAAAATTTGGTAAGAAAAATTGAATAAAAAAATTTATTTTATCAAAGATTTATCGCATCTACGCACGATGCGACAGAACAGCTCGTTGCACTGAATCGTTCGCTATAGCGATCGCGACATTTCCGTTCGATGATCAGCGACGGTTCTTAATTTTTCCATCCACGACGGGCATGTTGCATTGTTTACAAGGGAACTCTCGACGAACATATTTTCGATGGAACATTGCCCAATTCAAATGAACAGTTTATCAATCATATCGATGTAAACGTTAGAAACATCACCGTTCGAGACTCGCTTATTGATCTCGCCTTCGGTAAGATAAAGGTACCAATGCTCGGACGATTACGATCATATGAAACACGTCTCTTTCTGTGCATCCCGGGCTCAGTCGATATAAAAAACTGTACTCAACTTTTCTCACGGGTTTTCGTATGTACGGCAAAAGAAAAGTCACATCATCTCGGCCTTCAATGAGACTTTCCTTTTGATCGTGAATCCCAGAACCCGTGAGAAAAGTTGATTACAGATTTTATTACCGACCGTGGTATTTCACTTGCTCTTCTGAACATCCCCAGATTCCAGCAGTTATTAATTGGTCAAGACCAAATTTTTTTTTAAAAGATCGGAAACGAATGTCAGACTAATAGTTTCTATAAAGATAAATATTTTTTTTCATTATGGAAGAAAATAACAAGGGAGTCCACATGTACCAGTCCACGGACGCCGTTTTTCGGCACTTGCCTATATTCGTACGCTGTTATGTCTCAATGTTTCGGACAATCATAGATTTCGAGAATTCTGATGTACGAACTTAACTACTTCATATTCATCGATTACTGCGTCGCATATGTAGTAACGCTTCTACCAATTTCCGGACACTATATCGTACGCCTTTTATCAAAATGCAACAATAGAAAATAATTAAATTTCTAATACTTAGATTCGGCGTGAATGAAATCTGTATAGGAGTGTCCGACGAGCATTGGTACTGTTACCTTAATTCTTAGCCCCGAATCCGATAGAATCGATAACTTTTTTCTGTGCATCAAATAATGTTCCTAGATACGATTACAAGTCTCCATTTGTAATACTTAAATTCGGACTAAATCAAATCTGCATACGAGTATCCACCGACTGGGACGTGTCCGATCATTGGTACAGTTACCTTAATTGTCAGTCCCGAATCCGATACGACCGATGACTCCGTAAGTTGGACGGATTCGCTGTCTGTAGTGGCAATAATCGGGAGTTACGAATGTACAAACTCGTGGCTGGCCCCTGTGATTCACTCCTCCCCTCCCGCGCTCCCACCCTTCCCTCTCGGCCCGTCTGAAAACCTTGCTCTTTTACGCAATTTTAGCGTTTATTAAAGTTTGCTCGCAAATGAAACGAAGCCCATATAACCTACCTAATTTAGCGAGTAGGATTTTCGAGTGGGGAGCACTCCAAGCCCCGGTGGAGTGAGGGCCTCCGCCGAGTGAGATAGCGGAGGGCAGGCGCTTTCTATTGACAGCGGTTATTGCCTAACTGCGTACCTCAACCTAATATGCCCCCGCTCGCGAGGATCTGCATACAGGGCCGCTCGAACGAAAACTGCGAACACGGTCGCTCGAATCTTTAATTCACGGCGGCGAACGAGGCTCGAGGTAGGCACACAAGAACCTCCCCGCCGCTCGCCCCTCCCTCCGCTTGGTACCCCGGTTAGAGAACTCACCCACACAAGCCCATACCGACACACAGAGTACTTTCATAATGACTCTTCTCAATGCTCCGCGGCTATGCTGCTCCTCGAGTTCACCGAGATTTTCCATCCATTCACGCTAATCCTTTTCTCGCTCTGATATCATTCCCTCGTCCGAAGCCCTTCCCCCCTCCTTCTCACTTCTTGCCGGGCATTGGCACGGATTTATACTACAAATGCACAGTTTTTCTCACGTCGGATTATTATATAAATGCGCGAAAATAATTAAGTTCTTTTTTTTTATCTTGGCTCGAAGAGTGAGAAAAATATATTCTATTATGAAAGTGCAGAGAACAAGCTCTTTTAATATTTCCGAGAGTTTTTTTCCGTTGTCTACTGCGAAGTTTCAGGAAGGGGGAGAAGCGGGAAGTACAGACAGCAGAATAGACCATAAAGTAGTTGGCACGTTTTGCCCCCACCCCCCGCTCCTACGGATTTATATTACAAACGTATAGTTTGTCACGGCGGATTATTATAAACGCGCGAAAATAAGAAAGTTTTTTTTTTTAGAATCGCATCTCGAAGAGTGAAAAAAATGCTATTATAAAATTTTTTAAGAATAAGCGCTCTTGATATTTTCCTCCCTGTACATATAGTTTGTCACGTCGCATTATTAAAAATGCGCGAAAGTGAACAAGTTAACAAGTAGAATCATGTCTCGAAGAGCGAAACTAAATATTCATTTATAAAAGTGTGGGGAATAATGTATTTTTTGTGACTCATGCATGAAAAGTGCTGCTTTATGTGGGGGCCGGACGCCATATAAAGTGGTGTTTTTCTAGAAGGCGTTACATAAATACCGGAAGCGTTTCGTAAATACCGGAAACGTGCCGTAATGAGTATTTATGCAACGCAAAAGCGTATCGTAAATACTGTGCGCATGCGTACAGTATTTACGTGCGCGTGTGCACGCCAACATATTACGGCGCGCATGCGCCGTATTACTGTGCGCATGCGCACGCTGTCTGTTTTTCTTTTATTGTTGCGCCCGGCCAGCAACATAACCTTTCATGCATTCGTCACAAAGAGTAGTTTGCGATACTGGTACGTAAAAGCGGACTCCCGACGGCGGTTGTGAAGTAGCCGCGCTCGCCTTCTCTCGCGCTACAACAGTACTCGGCTTCGCCTCGTGCCGTTGTAGCGCTCGATCCGGCTCGTGCAGCCACTTCCCAACCTTCACCGAAAGTCCGCTTTTACGTACTAGTATCGCAAAGTACTATTAATTTTTCTGTTGACTATTAGCACGCTGCACGATGGACGAGAAGCGGGAACTAAAGACAGCAGAGTGGACGATAAAGTAGTTTGTCGGTCCCCCCCCCCCCCCCCCCCCTCGCCCCTTCTGATATTGGTAAGGATTCATATTACAAAAGTATAGTTTGTCACGTCCGGGTTATTATAACTGCGCGCGAATGAAAAAACGTTCTTAGAATCATGTTTCGAACACTGGAAAAAAGATCAATATACGTTTAGAGCATATTAATATCTTTTAATATTTTGGAGATTTTTCGGTTGTGAAGCCGCATGGAGGACGAGAAGCGGGAAGTATAAACAACAGAGTAGACGATAAAGTATAGTTGTTGGCACGTTTTCCCACCCACCCCCTGCTCCTGAAATTCGTATGGATTTATATTAAAAACGTACACTCTGTCACGTCGAATTAATAAAAATGCGCGCGAAAGAATGAAAAGAAATTCATTTATAAAAGTGTACACTGAAAAGAAAATTTCATAGTAAAAGCAACAATACTGATTTTTTACCATAAAAAGTAGTTCCCAAAGGAAACATCTACATTTTATAATTATGACAATGACAAAAAATCGTGGTTGCGACCATAATTATAGTGTAACCAATTGAATATATACATTTTTACGTCAAGAGCAGATATAAAAAGTAAAAACTTATTTTCTGTAAATAAACAATAATAATAATAATGTATACTATCAGAAATTGTCTGTATAGACGTTCCCCCAGGCAACTATTCGATATAGTAGGAAATATCATCCTTTTTCTGAGTTTAACGAATAATCTGTTTTAATATAACCGATCGTTTTTTCTGCAGTGTATTGTTAAGCCGCACGGAGGACGAGGAGCGGGAAGTATAGACAGGAGAGTAGACGATAAAGTAGCGGTTGTAGACACGTCCGGCCCCTTCCGCCCCCGCCGGGCTGCATTTGAAACTCCGTTAATTCTGGGAATATTAGCTCGTCGAGCGAGATTAACCCCATTGTGGCTACCGTTGAAAATGATGACATCGCTATTAAAGTGCCGTCGCAGTTTACGGAAATTGATTAAACTATCAAATTAGCTCTACCAATATTAACACATTGACGTCAGTGCAGCCTGTGGGCGGCCTGCCGTTGCCTAGATGGGCTTTCGAGGCTTCTGAATACAACTCCGTCACACTGAATCACCGTACATCCGTCGGTATGTACACACGACGTAGATCTCGAAATCCGTGTGCGTGCGGAACACTGCGGCGAGGCTCGCCCCGTACACGTCCTCGTCATTCTCGACGTTCGACGGGGTCGTTCAGCATTTTGATTATTTCCCGAACCCCCGCCCCCCCCCCCTCCCCTTGAGTTACGCTGGCAAGTTTGTTTCTGATAGTTTTGCCATTAACAGCGTCGTACGCGGCTAGGGAACCTTCCGCGATCGTCCCCGTCGATAACCGCAAGCTCCTTGAATACAATTAATAACCTGTTCAACTTTTCTGTTGAAAAAAAAAACAAAGCAACGCGTTCAAAAAAAGATGACTGCAGATTTTTAAACAAAATTTTGAAGATTCACTGTTAACGTTGACTATTAACTACACATGCTGCCTGTGAAATTTCAGCTTGATCTGTGAAGGCATTCTCGAGTTATAGCGTTTCAAATTTCTCGCGGCTGAGACACACACACACACATACATATATACATCTGGACATGTTTTGAATATAATTTTTTTATGTGTTGGAACATTCCGAACACGTTTTCATTAAAATCCCGATTTTTTTTTTTTTTTTCACTTAAACTAAGATTTCTCTGTGAGGAAGCAAAGAACAAAAAAAGGAACTGTTTTACCGACTGGGTGTTTGTTTTTCAGATAGCACGTCTTGCAAAACCGTCGGATTGAAAACGTAAACGCCACAACAGTGGCCAGAACAGAACGGAATCCGCTCGATTGAATGCACGGTTTCGCGGGTGCAGGGTCGCCCGTGAGAAAGGTCGGAGGAAAGTTCGAGGCGCGGTAACGTCGTTCCTTCATCTCTATATATGCCGTTTTACGAACGGAGGGGAGGGGGGAAGATATGGAGTACGTCACACTGGTGTAAACGCGTGATTTGCGAAAGCTACTCCGCGCTCTCCATTCCACTACCGGAATCAGGAAGTACGGAGCATCGAACGTACACGGTAATGTCAAGGGAAGTGTGAACAATTTCGCGCATTGTGTCGGGGAAGGAGGGCCTCGTAATATCGGGATGGCTGCGCGACGTTTTCCTCGCCTCGCCCCCTCACCCACCACCTCCCCCCCCCCCCCCCGTCGCACACCCTCCCCCTCGTCGCCACCGTCGACGACATAATTATTGGAGGCCGTTTGAAACTAACTGTTTCCTTCATTAGCAGTCTCAGTTCGCCCCGCGCCTCACTCTCACTCTACTCCTTTATCCCATGAAATTTTGTGCAGAATTACCCGCTATTATCATAATTGCCCCATTACCGATAATATCTCCACCGAAATCTCAGTCTCTCAATTCTTCTCACCCCCCATCCCCACCCCTTGCGACTGTTACTCCTATCTTCGTTGCTTCAACTTCGATAATTCGTTTGGTACTTACACGCTCCGCAAGTATGAGTCGCCAATCGTTCAGACGTAGTTTTCCTTTTCCTATATCTTTAACAATTTTTTTTCTTATGATAGAGTATACTCGATTTTATATAGTGTAATGATAGGCCCGCGCGGTCTTTAACAGCTGTTATCGATACTTGTTCTGCTCGATTGCAATTAGGGCACGCGACGGGCGGTACGGGCGGGTTTATCTGAGCCTGACAGTTTTTAGTGGGGTTGATATATATGCGTATATACACTGCCGGCGGTGAGCGGAGGGTACACCTCAAACCCGCAAATGAATTCGACTCCTGTGATCGTTTATTACCGTGCCCTACGGCGACTCGGCCAGTCCGCCGTCACACTTGTATTTCTCATTCACCGATTATATCCGCCCCGTCGTGACGAAGTTTTTTTTCCCTTCTCGTGTTTCTTATTTTCACGAACCGATGGGAAACACAATTAACCGTAGGGTCTTATCTCGTTAGCAATGGGATGATTATTAAGTCGAGTCATTGCTTTCCGTGCAATATTTGTAGTATCGTAGTATTATTCTCGGTGCAGCCGAGCGGTTGGTAAATAGGGAATATTAATTTCGTTTCGAGTGAAAGACTCGTCAAGGGGAGTGCTGTGTGCAGATGCCAACCTATTATCATCCCAGCCAGGTCGCCTCGGTTGTGTATAACACAATATAGTATAACTGTATATCGGGGGGGGGGGGGGGGTGGTGAGAGCTTTCATCCTCTCCCACCTCTCGCAGTCATCCCTCGATCCTTCCTATCCGTCGTTTCATCGCAAAGTTAACGATGTTACCGTGTGCCCCTGTGAATAGCTCCGCAGTGTCATTATCAACGCGTCGCTGCCAGCGAGCGCGAGTAACTTTACGGATAGAGATCCGAGGGAAGAAAGACGAACGGATATAGATGAGATGTAGCTCTTCAATGTGAGAAACGCCAGAGAATCGTTCATCCACCGTCGCACGAATACCAAACTTTCCTCATATATATATACATATGATAAATAATAACTCGATAACACAAAACAGAACAAAATCTTTCGCGAACTCGAAGAGTCCTCGACGATTGCGCGTTTCCGGGAGGAGTAATAGACGTTAAACAATTAAGTACTGCGAAAAAAATTCGTATGAAATTGAATGTATTGAATTGGGAGTTTTTGTGAAAAATTGGGATATTGAATTTCATACACAACTGTGATGAAAAATCAATGTTCAGTGTATTAAAAATATTGGGAATACTTTAACTTTAATAATTTACTTTGATTTTACTATGAAAGTCCATCAATTTTAATAATTTACTTTAATTTCAATGAAAAAGTATATTATTTTTTCATCACAATTGTACATTACATGTAATGTACCAGTTTTTGCATAAAAACTTCCCGCCCGATACGTTAAATTTACAATTTTTTTTACAGTGTAAGGGACGATACCTTGCCCGAGACAGTCGCAAAGTAGCTGTGAGAAGTGTGAAAGGGATAAAAAAAAGAGCTTCGCACACGAGGGCGGAGCGGCGGCTCGAGGATCGAGGATGGGGAGCGTTTAATAAAAGTACGAATATCGCCAATAATTCGTCGTCGTCTTCGCCGACGCGCGGAACCCCCCTTTTCATTCTCGAATAATTTCCACTCTATCGGAAAATAATTATACCTTATCGGGGGTGGATAGCCCAGGAGGATTCTTCCACTCGTCCTCTCATCCTTCTTTATCGGGCTCTCACTTCGTCGTTCGGAAAATCGCTCAATTATACTTTCTTTCCTTTCACCCGTACCTCGATCGAATTTCATCGTATACCACGTAGATATTATATATAATATCCCGAGCACATTGTCTCTCGTCGGCTACCGACCTTCGCGGCGCGGTCTTTCTTTCTCTCCTTCCTCTGTCTCTATGTGTGTCTCATCTTTTTTTTTTTTTCTACTGGTCCTTCCCGCCCCCCTCCGGCTACGCGCGGGGATCACTCGTGGCGTTCTTCCCCGCTTATTCTCGACTCCTCAATCCCGCACGGCGATGCGCAGATTTTCCAACCGTTTCAGCCTATAATCGTCCGCGGTCTCGATCCAACCCTCGTCGGCAACCCCCCCCACCACCTTCGGATTACCGCTGCTTCCCTCCTTCCGCACCTCCACTCGTCGTAATGCCCGGTTAATTTCATCACTCTGCCATTTTTTAATTTTTTTTTGTTCGCAGTCTCACGAGTGGAGAAATTAACGAGAGTCGGTGGCGATTACCGGCCAATCGCGGAGATGAATTATATCGACTTACGATCCGACGGATCTTCCCGTCGATCCGTCTGCCGTAGACGCTTAGCGTTGGATAATAAATCACGCGATCTTTCGATGTACGAAGGTATACAAAAAAAATTGGTTGGATTTGCCAAGACTCGGCCAGGTGCGTTCAGATGCGTTACTTGTCTGGTAAAACTTTTAAGGATCAATTTGACGGACAATTGTTCGCTTTGATTGAATAAAAACATTTTCGCTGCAATCGGCGTTTCTGTTTTACCGACCGGATAACCCGTTTGAACGAATTTGCCCGAGCTTTAGTTAAACGGAACGTATAGTTATTATAATTTTTTTTAACATTGTTTCGACAGTTTACACTGACAAAAAAATGATAACTGTAAGGTACCGGTATGCAAGTTCTTAGGCAAAAATTGGTATATTAAATTTAATGTCCAAATGTGAAGAAAAATTAATATACTTTTTCAATGAAATGAGAGTAAATGATTAAAAACAAAGTATTTCCAATCTTTTTAATACACTGAACATTTATGTTTCATTACAATTGTACATTAAATTTAATATAGCAATTTTCGCATAAAAACTTCCGGTCGGGTCATTAAATTTCATACGATTTTTTTTACAGCGTACATTAGAATTACATTAGAGCCAAAAATGCATGTTCTGTCGCAATCGGGCGCGTCGCGTTATTGACATTCGGGCTCGTGTCCGCATCGAGTCCGAACGCGAAAATACTTCAATTGGAATAGACATTAAACTTAACACTTAAGCTATCCTGGAATCTCCTCGTTTCCTCGTTATTCGTTGAGGGTATGGTTTCGTCGCGATCATTAATATACTACCGCGCAGCGGTACTTTGGCTCCCCGGTACCGGCATGTATAGCATAATATATAGACAGGCCGACGTAATAAGTGGAGTTTATTAGTTTCTCGTCGCGGTTCGCTTACGATACCGGGGCGCATGTAGCCGCGCTGTACAAATATTCTAATCCCTCATACAGTTTGAAATATCCACCTCCCGAAATTAGTGCGGGGTCTGAGAATCGAGACGGTGGGAAATGGAAACCGCGATTTTTTTTAGACATGCATAGGGCTGAACGGGGCAAAACGGTGTATTTTTACTAATTTTTTGCGGAACTTGAAAAAAAAAAACAAACAGAAAAAAAGAAAAAGACGAAAAGTCTCATCTCAAATTTTGTCTCAGTGTAAAAGCGTCGAGGTCGAAATCACGACTTTGTATAAATACTAACTAGAAATTATGATATTAAAACAAAACTTATGAGAAATTAAGACATTTGCAAAAAAAACTACCGAGAAATTACGAAATTGCAAAAAAAAAAAAAAGGTTCCGGCTAGTGCGAAGGGGATGCTGATGATTAGGTAGGTGGTAAAGAATGATTAGCAGGAAAGCGCCGGGGGGGCAGGGGGTGCAATTTCTCGGTCTCTTCGACAGGGCGTCGAGATTCGCTGGGAGGGCGCAGAAACGAAAAGTAACCCGGGCCCATTTCGCTCTTCAACTCTGACTCTCTCTTTTAGCCCTCCACGTATATAATAGACTTCTCGCTTTATCGGATGGCCGTGAGGGGTGGGTAGGGCGGGACGATGCTCGGAGGGATCGCAACGGCACGCGTGAATGCGCCTTCATAAAGAGTGCGACCGCGTCGTTGAATTGATATAAGTGAGCGGTTATTTCGCGATCATTTGGGATTCGCTCGTTTCGAGGGAGGCGGGCGGTGAGTCGCGAGCAATCGACTCTCTTCGTATTCAACTACCCGCGATTCCGACTCTCTCTATCCGTTTCTCTCCATCCGTTGGACGGAGCTGTATGGATGTAGCTCACGTACGTGGATATTACGTTACTGCTATACTTAATACGCGCCCGGATCAAAGCCAATACGCCCCATTCGACGTATCCTCTTCCGCCGGTTCGGTCTTTCTGCAACCATGCCTTCTGCGAGCGCATGTCCTCTTACCATCCTTTCTGTACCGCTCGCTATACGGCCGCGATAAATCCCGCATATATTTTGTCTCCATGCTCGGGACGTCGTCATATTAAAAAAAAATTAGATACATCGTTTTTTTTAACACGATTTATCGCTATTTTGTTCAAAATATTTCGCGGTAAAGCGATAAATGGGTTGATTGAAATAAAACGAAAACGAGCGAAAACAAACAAAAAAATGAATTAAAAGGAAGAATCAAGCAAGTATGTTTTGTAACAGACGTGGTAAATGTAGCGGGCTCGTTGGCTCGATGAGAAAAATACTCGCCGGGATGGGTATAAAATATTCTTACTAGAAAATGCGTGGAGCACGAGAGATTTCCTGGAATCGTGGAGTGAAGTAGATGAGAGGAGTAACAATCAGAACTGGGCAATAGTTGAAGTACCGCGTACTTGTTTGGTACTTCAAGTGCGCAAATACTCTTTAGTACCTCCAGTACGTGTTTTACAAGCTCAAGTACAAGTACTTTGATGTACTTGAATATACGGCATTTCAGGTGTGAAAACTTAGTTTCTCGACCGGAAGTGACGTCAAGCCGAGGAAACGTCACTTCCGGTTTGAAAATTTCAGTTTCAAATCGGAAGTGCAAATTACTTTGCACCTTTTTTCAAATCTAGATAACGCTTAACGCTACGAACCTAATTGCGAAAAGCATTTGGAGAAAATACTTCAAGAACTTGTGATACTTTGCACTTTGCACTTGAAGCATTGTTTGGTACTTTACTCAGCTCTGGTTAACATTTATATTTGTGATGTCTGCTGCGGCTGCGGTCGGCTTATCGGTACCATCAGTTGGAAGGACGATGTGAATCTGCAGAACACGTTTATTACGTTTTGGCCATGGATGCTCGACCGCGCAGATTTATTTATAACGATTTTTTTTGTACATGAGAACAGACAACAACAGTTACAAGTAACAATTATATATTGACCTTGGAGGGCTTGCCCCAGCACGCGAATAAACGACACTATCTATCTTTAATTCGGCAATTGCAGGGACATGGAAAGACGGAGGACGACGTGTACCGCAACGACCGGAAATTGTTTGCGGTGGAGAGCAATGGATCGACAGCCTCGAAGGAGGTAAATCGAACGATCCAATATTCGGTCACATTGTCGTCATCGTGGGGCGCTCTCTGGCACGAGATTCTTTAATGAATAACGTAAGTCGGCGATTTAAGTAACAGTTAATTTCACCTGCGATTTTTTCTGCTGAAAAAGTGAGTGTTCCAAATTGGAAACAAAAAAAATTTCTATCTGAAAATAACACAAAACCACTAATTTTTGCGATATTGGCTATAAAAATGCCCGATAAACTTATTTGCCGTAGTTGTCGCTCTGGAACAATATTTAAATATTCTTGGAGCGTTCCAAAATCAAGTACTAATTTTTCATGAAATTCAAAACAATTCAAAATGACATACAATTTAAACGGCTTGATCGATTCTCTCGAAATTGTATAAGATCATCGATCGATCAGATTCCACCTGTGTACACGTTTTTAGCTAGATAGCTAAACAAAATTTAACGCTGCAGAGCGAACAAACATTTTGAAGAAGTTTAAAATCGCGTACAAAAAAAACTGCATATTTTTTAACGAAATTTTGATCAAACATTGATTATTAACTACACATACCGTATGTGCAATTTCTGCTCATCAGCAGAAATTGCACATATAAGTCGAGGCATTCTCGCCCATTTTCACACCTTGTCAAATAAAATTTCATCCGATACTCGTGCGAAACACCTTTTCTGAACTCGTGTGATTGCAACACTCGCCTTCGACTCACTCTGCAAACTCACACTCGTCAGAAAAAGTTTTTTTGCACTCATATCGAAATGTACTATTTTTACATACTGAACATTTTTTTGTCCACTCATATAAATCTTACACTGAAATATTTCGCTAAAATGTTTTTTGAATATTTCAGCGAAATGTGAATGATTGCATCACCAATCTAAATTCCACATACATACCCCCATAAACACGGAACATTGGTAGAAATATTTCGGTCAAACATTAAATTTAAAATATTTAAAAATATTTTATCACTGTGTTTCGGAAATATTTACGATGGATCGAAAGTATGTTTCTGAAATATTTAAGAGACGTTGCGTTGGAATATTTTGATAGAATATTACAAAATATTATTTTCGTATATTTGAGAAAGTATTTCTTGCTATACTGGAAAGCTTCCTCTACGAGGAAGCAAAATAAGAAAGACTTGCAAGAAAAGCTAAACCAGGTAAGGAGATGGAAGCGTGATCCGCAGCAAGATCTCGTTGCGAGTGATAGAGTTCCATCTTCTTGTTGCTTTGCGATTGGTACCGGAAGTCGTGCCTGGCGGCTTTCTCTCCCAGTCCGTCACCCGCCTAGCCTTTGGGGAGCCCTAGATCTGTCCAGCCTCGTCTCCCCCCTCCCAGAAAAGAAATAAACCGAGCCACAAACACAATAATTACTATCCCTCTATTTGGCGTGTTTGCAGGATAGGAGCGAGCCATCCTTTTTCCTCTCGTCTGGATTCTCTGGAGCCGTTGGCGACGTCCTCGCCGGGGGTGCTTCTTGCTCGCCAGTGCCGTTTGAGTCGGCCGCTCGGGGGTCGGCTCTCCACCAGGCGAGTAACCGGCACCGGACGCAACGGCACAGGGCGCACGGACGAAGAACAGAGAAAGAGATAAGGATGGAAAATTAAAGGACAGCGCGCTCGCGCCAGGACGAAGGCATTGGGTATGGTCTGCTCGGTGCTCCGGTTGTACAGAAGTTAATAAAATCCTGACAGCCCGGCAGCAGCAGCTACGGCCACACCACGTTTTATCTTTCTCTTTTGCGCATCCACCAACACCGCCGGGGGATAGTTTATTTAGCAGAGGCGTAGCCACCTCGCTCATTCCATTTCGTTCGTACTCGTTCACGTTTATTCGTTATATATATATATATATATGTGTGTGTGTGTCTCTCTCGCATTTACTCTGTTCGTTCGTCAGTCTTTAGCGACCAGTTTATCCCAAAAAAGTCAGTGCGGTTCTTCTCGCTGCGGGGCGGGCGGGGGTGGAATTTCTCTCTTTCTCTCTATCAGTTTTATGGCACATCTCACTCGGACCCGTTCGCTTTTACGTGAGCCTTTCACTCTTTCGATTCGCTTTATCCACAGAGCTCTTGCACGCAGACACAACAATGGCGTGGCCTCGGGGGCCAATAACGACGACACCCCGCTCCTCGACCCCTCCAGTCAACGCGAACTCGTCGTCGATGTCGAATTTCCGCGCCGCCTGCGCGTGCTAAAATTTCTACCCGAATCCGTTCTCCCTGCACATTCGCGCCCGAAACACGATTTTTTTTCTTTCCTTTTTTTTTTTATCAGACCGTCGGCGAAATCTAATTGCCGACTGGGACCACTATGGCCGATCGTTCGTTCTTTGACACAAGTTCGGGATTAAAGGCTTTTTTTCATATTTAATAAAAATAACGGACATTTTTTTGCACAAAAACAATGCTCTTCGTTTTAGGTGAAGTTCTATAATGAAAATTTCGAATATTTTTTTGGTTTCCAGAAACTTCACTGTGACATGGTTCTCGGAGTCGGAAGGTAGCCGGATCTCTCCTACCTGACGTGTAACGAGACCCGTGATTATTGCCTTCTATATTGAGGTAATTCTCTCTCGTCACCTTATTTTTCCGGCGCTCAAAAAACGATGTTTTTTTTTTTTTTATTAAGGCGTCAGTGAAATCCAATCGTCGATTGATACTACTATGTCTAATCGTTCGTCCTTTGACACAAATTTGGGTTTAAATGCTTTTGAAAATATTTTATAAAAATAACCAAAACAATACTTTTCGTTGCACTTAAAGTTCCATAATGAAAATATATATTTTTTTTTATAATTAGTTTTAATCAACAGGGTATCCAGAAACTTGACTGTAACACGGTTCTCGAAGTCTCAAGGTAGCCGGATCTCTCCTACCTGACGAGTCGCGTGTTTATTACCTTCGATATCACGGTGAAGCTCTCGCGGCATCTCATTTCAGTCAGTAATATGATATATACACGAGCGTCTCAACCGATCTGTATACAACTTCGTGATAATCGACGCGCCCCGGCAACGTGTTTCCACCGAAAGAGAGAGGCGAATAAAAACGATGACGGCGAGTGGTCTCGCGATAGCAGCGGCAGCAGTGTGAGGCAGCAGCGAGGTCGTTTGATCTTCAAATCGGTCCGTCGAATCCATTGTGAATTGTATCTGCTTCCCTTACGCCTCTTCGCCCTTCGTACCATCCACTTTATCTGTCCCCCTATCTCGCCCTCACTCCAGTTTTCTCTGCTCCTTTTGCTCCTGCTTCTTCTTCTTCGCCGTCGTCACTCCGTCTTTCCACTCCTTTTATTACAGCCGAACTACGGGGCGCGCGCCGTTTCCTTGCCCATGGCTCAGTTCCTCTTTCCTCGGGCACGATCTCAATACTGGATTTCTATCTGGATTTAATGCCGTCCATTCTCGATACCGACGAGGCGCACGCGAGCCGATTCGCGCGCTTCGTCACCCGCAAGATCCTTCACCTCATCCACATTGATTTTTAATTTTTCACAGAAACCGGACGGAGATTGAGAAAGGGCCAGGAAGGGATCGTTAATGCTGCCGGGATTCCCCAATCTCCCGGCGCACAGCTTGGATCGAGGAAGCTCCCGGAAAACCAAATGCTAATGCTGATATATCCGAGGCGATGAGCCTATAATCAGTATTAGAACCCCTATATGGCGAGACGGTCGAACGAGGAGACACGAATTAACCGACGCTTAAAACCTAAACGCTCGTGTACCTGGATCTGCAGATGTTATAATGGGAGAGTAGAGCTGTAGCGATGTCGAATGGCCCACTCGTCAAAGCAGATCGTCATAATTTCGTGAGTTTATTTTTAATCTTTCTCACTTTGAGTCTAGTATTAGGAAAATTTGTTATTTTTTACACATATAGCCTAGATGGCGTTATAGCATCAAGCCATCGATATATCGACTGCTAATAGACAAAAGGGCGTTTCGCTCGTGTTAAAGTATACGAGTTAGGCCCTTTCGTTTCTTAGCAGTTGATATTTGTATATATTTCTCCATAATATAAAAAGATTTCGCCGTCGTCGACGCCATTTTTAAGAATCGAGAAGGCGGCGTCGAAAGAAACACTTTGACCGGGGTCAAATGAAACTTTGACCAGTGCCAAATGAAACACTTTGACCAGTGTCAAATAGTCTCCTCGGGTGACCCCTCAGCCTGAAATATTCTAAGTCCTTTTACAGGGCAGAATCGGAGAGGGAGGGGTTGGATCGAGGAGGCAACTGATGCGTCACTCCCTATTCTAAGTAACCTTTCGAGCACCCAAAGGGAATGCGCGAATCGCGCGACCTACCAGCAGCCTTAGTATATATATATATATATATATATATATATATTAGGCCATTATCAACTAAAACAGCCATTCAATTATTCCGGAGCGCGCGAGTGCGCCAATGCGGCTGGTATTACGAAACGTATGCGAATATTCTGTAGCCTGCTTAACAGGCCGATGACTCCATTCGTTTTGATGCTTTACCGAGCAATTTCACCGATTATTTAATATTAAATAGCAAACACGAATAGAACGATAATGTTCATAATAATAATAATAATAAGTGGTATGTATGCGTGAATAATGTTGGCGTGTTAGTTATGTGCATCGTCATTCGGCAGTGATCATTTCATGATATATTTACGTGTATATATATATATATATATATATATATATATATATATATATATACTATATAACGTGTGCAGAGCGTAGATTAACGGTCTGCCAAAATCGTTAACGTACACACGAAGTCTATTATAATTTTCACCGCTCACGCCTTTTGGCGGGCGCGCGCATTGATAAATAACATATTGGAGAGAACCTCCCCGACCGGATGTGGTTGTGTGCGGTGCATATATACATTCGTATATAATATGGATATATTCGTTCCGGTGGAAAAAGCTTATGGAATTTCGTCGTTTCCGATTGAATGCGATAACGATTTTCTAAAGGCTCAAAGCCGATCATTTTGCAGTATACACGAAATACGGTGTATCTGCGCTTTATTATACACGGCAATTTTCAAAGCCTCGGGTTGTCGAGAACGTTCGATTTTTTTTAATATCAACAAGTCATACACGAAGATATTTATGTATATTTTTATACGTGACATATTTCTCATCGTCAGAGAAACTCAAAGCATAGAAACGTCGAGAAATACATTTTTCCATCGACCACACGCGATTTTTAGCCCTTTCCCTTTTTTTGCATTCGCATTCCTGTTGTTTAGCAATGACACGAAGCTGTTATGGGTATTAATCGACGAGCCGAACGACTCTGCACGAAATGGAAGGTATCCGAACGAAATTGGCCATTAGCGAAACTGTGTTTTCGGCGAACGCGCGTGGCTCGCGATTGTGTGCGGCGTCGAGAGTAGGGCGAATCATCGAACAATCGACGAATTCGTGTCGCGCAAGGGACGTCCAGTGTCATAAACTCATAAATTATCGTGCCATTTTGGCCGCCCACGGTCCCGACGCCCCTCGAGGCTTCTCCGGCGCGTTCCCTTCGAACTAAGTGGATTATAATTAGCAACGATAATCGACAAGACCCTGCCCACTTAAATCCCGGTCGTGGACTTTACAGGCGGTGCTGGAGAAAATAAAATCCACCACTCCCGATCGGTCGAACAGAACGGGAGCGCCGCATATTGGAAGGGATTTTTCGGCTACCCAATATTTCCACTCCATCGTCCGGAGACTCTAACGGGCCTGACAAATTGTCGTTTAAGGATGCTTCACACATACACTCCCAACCATAAGTTTAATTCGATAAAAATTTCAGTACTTGGCGTCTGCCAAAAATTTGAAAGAAAATGCACCATATTAATGATGTCACGATTTTTAACTTTGCATAATAACAATGCCAAAAAGTTATTAACAAATTATTTAAAAAATAGATTGTTTACAAAAAAATGAGAAAACCTTTTATTTTCGTGTTTTGAATTAATACCTCCTTTTTCAGAATTCATATGAATTTTTTCAGAATTTTTTTACATTTCATACATTTGATTTGAAAATTTGAAAAAGCTGTGTAAAGGCACGAATTTTGGATGTGTTTCGAGACGTCTGCGCCGACATCTCCGTAGTCATGGCCTTAAAAAATGTCAAAAACGGAAAATTCAAAAGTGTAAGAAAGTTCTGAAAAAAATTATGTGGCTTCTAGAAAATTGCCGATTCATTCGAAATTTGAAAAAAGATTTACTGATTATTCGTTGAACAATTTTATTTTGCAATTTGTTAATAACTTTTTGACATTATTATAGAAAATAAATGTTCTTGACACCTTCGATACAGTTGATTTTTTTTCAGATTGTTATACCATTGGGAAGTGTTCGAATTCTCACCGAATCTCACTTTCGGCTGAGAATGTACTTGTGATGCATCCTTGAGCAGCGGCCAATTTCGCACGTCGTCTTGCCCCGGCCCGGTCCGGCGGATTAAGAATCGCCCGGCGGCACATGAAGAGCGGAAGAGCTCGTCGCAGAGGCGTTGTCTTAGAATAAGTATAAAGGATAAGCGGGCGTAAGCGAATTTCCGTGCTTCGGTGTTGTCGTGAGCGCGGGACGCACCGAAGCTTTCCCGGATCCGGTAGCCTGAACGGAGTTATGGTATATACACCTTGTTATACTGCTCGTGTTTCAGCTCATCTCTTTCGCCCGAGGCAGCTTGCTCGACCTCGTTTTTCGCAATTATCTCGAAAACTACGGGGTTCCAGTATTTCCAGTCTACCTGCGAGTTTGCACCCCGTTGGCCCGGACCGCTTTCATATTTCTCGTCTCATTGAGTTTGAAGCACCGCATTTCTTCATTGAGTTTGCCGCACGTTTCACGAATTAGTGCGACCGATTGGCCGATCGAGAGACATCTGGTTGCGTTTATTCCCCTAATCGTCTCGCGGTATTATCTTTTTGGAGCCGGCTGGGATTATCATTCGGGTGAATCTTTTGAAAGCATTGAAATACTTTCGGGAATGTTCGTTAGGGCGACGCGAGAGCCCTTCTGAGTCCGGACCGGTCGGTAATAGAGACTGCAATTAATTTTTTGCGGAGCTCTAACTTCCGGTTAATTTTTTTTCATAATAAGGATAAGCGGATGGATACAAAATTGCTTTCGAACGTGGATTTTTGGCACCGTTAGAAAAAAAGAAATGTATTACAGTTTTTATTACCGACCCCGCTATAGAAGAGCATATCGCATGTTCTTAAAGCGGTGTCAAACAGACTCAGTTAGTGACAAAAAGGGTAATCAATTTCTTTTTCAAGGGTTTTAAACACTTCTGGCGTAAGTCCTTAGCGTCTTCATCTCACAGTTCAGCGAACTACGAAAAAACATTAAAAAATGGAATACAGTTCTTGTTACCTACTGAGACCGGCTCAGGCGATCGGGAGGTTTCGCATTGCCTTAAGGGCATGTGACACACACGTATCGATGCTCCGATGGTAACAAATCGCTTTCCCTATTTTCTCCGTAATGGTTGATGCTTCGACCAAAATCAAATTAGGTTTTTGTAGTCAATAGATATAAGTATGAAAACCTAATTGGCTTTTGCTCGTCGTATCAATCGTTTTGGAGAAAACAGGGAAGGCGATTTGTTACCGACTGAGTCTGCAACACATACCCTTAAGAGTCTCCAAGCCCTTTTCGCTCAGTCGACGATTATTAAACAGTTCGACGACTTTCGGATAGACACTTCGCGTCTCTAAATTAATTAACGACGTCGGATAGATAAAATCGGAAATTTTTTAATTTCGTTTCGCACAATGAAATTTATCTTCTCCGTAACGCTGCAGTGGAGGTAAAACCTGACGATGGTGGACGGTAATAATTCCTCGTCCGTCTCCTCACTCCGGCGGCGTGATCTTTATGAAGCCGAATATCCGGAATATTATACCCCGAGCTGGTAAACGTCGGGGTTCCAGTGAATTTTCCGTGGCATACTACCGGTGTGTTTGAAGGATTTCGCGGTTACGAATGAGATGGAGGGAGATGAAAAAGAGCGGATTGCCCGATGCGGTCATAATAGAGACAGCTCAAGGGTCGAAGGGAGAGAATTAGAGGATGAGTGGGAGTCGCCAGAGAGCGAACGCAGCGGGCTGAGCGAGAGAAAATCCGTGTATTAAGTCACATAAAAATTAGGGGTAATGAGGGTCACCCCTCTCGAAACGATCTACGAATGAGATCGATACGAGAATTTTTCAAACTACCCAATCCCGGACTCGGTAAGTAACGAAATCTGTAATAAACTTGTTTTACCGCTACCAACATGCACGGTCGAAAGAAAAAGCTCAGCGAGAGAAAAGCTGTGTATTAAAGTACAGGAAAATTACTTTATTACATTAATCTCGAAACGATCTAAGAGTGAACTCGCCACGAGATTCCCCCAACTTTTCGAAAATACTAAAGCCTACGTGAAACATTCTCTCCCTGCCCAACCCGCGACTCGGTCGGTAACAAAACCTGCTACTAACTTTTTTCACTGCTGCCGACACGCACGATCAAACGCAAAGTCTCATCGAGCACAGACACGATATCCGTTTCCGATGAGACTTTCCGTTCGATCGAAAGTGCCAAATTCTCTCAACAAAGTTGATTACAGTTTTCGTTACCGACCGCGGTCTTCAGCGTAATCATAAACGGATTCCCGAAACTCTGTTTGAATCCTCGGACGAATTCTTTTCCGCCTTAAATTAACCATTTCTCGAACTCTTTGTCTAAGAGCGCCGAGGAGCAAATTCGATTTGCAGGCCGAGTGAGAACACGAGTATACTTTAAACATAAAATATACGAATTATCTTTCGACGCGTCTCGCATTAGCCCGTCAGTGGGCCGGCGTAAGTGAGAAATTTCGTATGGACGAGTAAGTGATATTGCGGCGGGATGGTTGCGGCGAACGACGGACAGGGATGCAGAGACTCGCGGGTGGGAAGTGAGCGGTGAAAAAAAGAAAAAACCGATTTACGCGTAAGAGTAAAATATTCCCCGCCCAGGCATCATTCAACTACCGGCAAGTGGGGAGGCTTGCGTGAAGCCGCCTCTGCCGGATTGGCCGAGTGGCTAATATGGCGGTGTCGAGGGGTTGCAAGGTGGGGCGACTGTACGCGATATTAAGGGCTGGCCCGAGTCTCCCCGTGGGTAGTTCGTGTTGCGCCGTCGATTCACCCATTCAAACGACGACGAGGAGAAAGGTCGAGTCACGATTGAGAGTTTCGGTGGACGAACGATATTTTATTTTTTAAAAAATAATTAAATACAAAACATTCTACGAGGGTTGTTTTTAGCATTAAGGGTGCAGCGAAACAGTTTCGTTTACGTCGATTCATTACTTCGCGTGGACATTGCGGTGTTACATATCTGAGGAGAAAAACAGTGCATTTTTATTCGACGATTGGGGATTGTCGTCTTTTGACAATATCGAAATCGAACGGGTAAATCGACCGTTGGTGACAGAAGATGACTCAAACGTGCAAACGAAAAAGGAACGATTACAGTATCGACCAGATATTGGGGAACGCCAAGGATGACGGTAAGTCCACGAAATATCTAATGTTAATATTTCGGAAATTTTTTTTTACGGTACGTTAAGCGCAGAGCTAAAGAGTCAGTAACGCATTTTTTTAATATATATATTTTTGTTCTAATCAAACCGTCTCGATACTTAGTATGGAGAATAATTGTTGCCACGTGTGAGTATGATTATCGCGATGGTCGGTCCCTTTTTTATTAGAAACTATCTATATGGTAAAAACGACGATATTTGTACTACGCTCTCGTATTGAAATAGAAATAGTTGGTAAAATAAATAAAAAATATATATTAATTAAAATTTTTTAATATTGCATCGCTAAAATCCTGTGTTTGTCGGTGAGAAATCGTTCGATTTAACGGCTGAGTAGCAACAGAAGTCAATTTATTGACAATACATAATAAGTAAGGATTTTTAGTACCCTTAAAAAAAATTCGTGTGACATTTTATGCACTGGTACTGAAAGTTTTTGTGAATCGACTGGTATATTAAAAAATTCAGAAATACTTTACATTTAATAATGTACCTAATGTACTTACTTTCACTGTAAAAGTCCATTGAATTTTTCATCACAATTGTACATTAAATTTAATGTACGATTTTTCGGATAAAAACTTCCAGTCCGGTGAATCAAGGACATGTGAAACGACTCAGTCGGTAACCAAAATCTGTAATGAATGCGATTCAGAGACGGTAGATTTTTCGGGAAAAAGCAAAGCATTGGCGGATGTACAATTTAATACCGCGTTCGATGATGCTTCCGTTTTATCCGAATTGTCAACCGATTTTAAATGGCATTGATTCGAAAAATGTATCTATCTCTCACGCACTCATATGTCACGTGGTACATCTTTCACATGGCCTTAAATTTACAATTTTTTTTAACAGTGTACCTAATAAATATAAGTTTTGCTGCGTCTATTGCAAATGCCAATCGGCCATCGACCGAAGTGCTTTGGCCAACAGCCGACCGTTAATTCGATATTCATCAAATTCTTATCGCCAATTAAATTTACGAGGGAATCTAAAAAAAACAACACATATCCCTCATTCGTTTATATCTCACCATTGAGATAAGCGCCGCAGACCAGTTCTCCAACCGCGTTACCGACACTGCTGATCGACGGGCTTTGCCGATCAACGGACGACATTCGACAGCCCTTAACGATCTAACACCGATGCGTTCTCCGCATGGCGTTGGAAATAATCCGATCGATATAATCGATGGGAAAAGGAAGGGACAAGGAAATGTCCGTGGAGGCTGGTTATTAACAATAATAAGTCGGCAGCACATAATACCAATTGGATCTCGATGCTCGTCACATAAACCTATCCCATTTTATTTAGTTCATTAAAAAAAAAAAAAAAAAAAATCACGGAACCTCCCTACAAATTCGCAGAGCGATCAAATTCTAATCGCGGACCAAAGTTGCGAGAGATGAAGCTAAAGAAAAAATATCTCTCATTCTTTTATATTTCACCATCGAGATAAGCGCCGTAGACCAGTTCTCCAGCCGCGAATCCCTACAACGGGCCAGGGCTTGGACCACCCCCTCCCCATCCCCCGCTCGCTGCTCCTCGTGCATTTAATAAAAATCAAGGGGGGGGGGAGGGGGGCGGGAGGTTGGCATCAAGTGGGTACCCAATTGTGCCCCGGCGCATAAAAACATTAAAATCTCTCCATTCAGGATGGATTAGCCGCGCAGACCCGCGCTGTTCTCGGTGCGTCCGTGACCGGAGCCCCGCGTCGTTGTGTTTTTGTATTAGTGCGATTACCCTATGCTGAAGCGTGTACGCTATGTCTGCACGTTGATACTCTGGGGTTCTTCCGCTGGCCTGTAGAACGCTTGTTGGACGCCCGCTCGCTCGCTTCCTCTCTCTGTCGGGTTTGCACCCGACGCGGGAGAAGAGTTTGCCGGGCCCACCGCTTTGCGCTCGATCCTCCCCCCCCCCTCACAACCCCCTCGCCGGTGCGATACCTGCTCCACAAAACTACCCCTACGGCGCGAGCACATAAGCTATCCCGCGACTGCTGAGCGCAGCGAGAACGAATTTGCTCCCGTTGATAGCGAGCTTCAAGAGTGGGATTAACATTATTAACTATGGGATACTATTAAACGGCTGGCTAATTAGTTGAATCACCGTCATCACCCGTCGCCCGGCTGGAAGATTACGGGGGGCTCGCGAGAGAGCAGACAAAATCCTTTTCGGCCCACCGCTGGTTATTCGGCACTGTAAAACCAGGCCCGAGGACCACGCCACTTCGCCGGCAATTAAATCGCGACCGTAATAGGTTGTAGACTGGGCATTGCACGGTTTATCCTGCTTTCTGCTTATCCACCACCCCCCTCCCTCCTCGCCCCTCCCTGGTGCGAGATACCAGAACTCGATGTCGCGGGTAGATTCGAAGTCTTTGGGTAGAAACGATTTTTTTTGTTTGTTGAGTCGACAGCATTTTTTTGTTGGTTTATTTATGCGTTTTTTCAAAGTTAACATTTCCTGTGGGGAAATAATTTTGTTGTAGTTATTGTCCGGTAAGACTCATTTTTTTCCTCAATCACAAAATTCTTTTTTTTTTAACAAACATATTTTACCAAAAAAAATGTACTCGCGATATCGAGTACTCCAATCTCGAGTCATCCAACCGACAGAAACGATTTTTATGTCGACTCAACGATATTTTTTTGGTTTATTTCTTTGTTTTTTTTAATGAATTCGAATTTCCTGTAGAAAATAACATTTTCTTGTAATGCTCGTTCTTCAGAATCAATTTTTTCCCTCAATCTCAAATTTTTTTTTTTTCAACGAATCACATATTTTACAGAAAAAAGTAAAATTAACAAGATAAAAACAAAATGTTAATCGTCCATCTTCGAGGACAATAAATTTGTGTCAAACGAACAAACCTTTTTTTTTACCTTCTGCACCCTTTCGTTCTGCGGCAAAGTATAAAAGTTTGCTAACTCGTGTAATCGGCAGTTCGAGCGATCCGTATAGATCCACAATACTTACAGGTCGGCGACTCGGGGAAGGGGGGCGGGGATGCTAGACTGCAGTCTCTTTAATACTATACACGTAGAAGAGCTTTTGTTTTACGTTCTTACGCTGTGTTTTTTAGTATAGCGAGATTGAGAGAGCGAGAAGTGGAAGGGTAGATTTTCCTTTGCCGTCGATAGCCGATATTTGCTAATCACTAAGAGCCCAAAACCCGTGCGCTCGTCGAGCGGCTCCGTCCGATTCGATATGATGCAAAATATGATCCTGCGCGATGTACAAGTGTACGTATGACGCGTCGAAGCGCTTATCTACACGCATATTGGTATCGTTTTGTATGCTCGCATGTCGGGTAAATATCGTGTCGAGGGAGGCTTGAACAGCGTCGTTGTGTAGTGTTGCATACGGCGGGGGGCTGGAACGGGCCTAGGTGAGGGAGGGGGGGGGGGGGGGGGGTGGTTGTGAAGGATGAGAAAAAAATGAAAATAAAATGCTCGCGAGGATTAAAAATTGGCAAATCCGTCGGTCAGACGTCATCGATGCATGGATCTCGTTTCCGATAGCCGTGCAGCGTTCGAAAACTGCACAACTGTGGGAGGGTGTGAGTGTGCTAGCCCGGGCGGCAAACGGTCCCGAACTCTCGACGATTTTATATTTTTAAGCACAGGGGCTTAAAAATAAAAAAAGTAATAAAAAAAAATGCGTACGTACAATATCGACGATATAACGGTAGCGCGATTTTTTCTTTTTTTTTCTGGCGCTTCTTTTCACCGTATCTGAACGATACGGATGAACGATACAAGCTTCGCATATCGCATATGACTCTTTGGACGATTGCGCCGATCGTGCCGTAAAAAATAAAATAAAGATAAATCGGTATCGGAATTAAATTAAAATTCGTTGATTCTTTTACGGTTTAATATTTTTTGTTTTTTTTTTTTGTTAATAATCCATCAATTGCAGATCACGCAAGACCATCGCAGGAACTCGTATCTATCGGCGAGAGGAGTATGGCGCTCGGCGAAAATCAGATGAACGATCATCTCGATCTCGACGGTGGCGAGAGACCGAGAAAAGTTCGAAGATCACGAACTACTTTCACGACTCAGCAGCTCCACGATCTCGAGAGGGCGTTCGAGAAGACGCAGTATCCCGACGTTGTCTACAGGGAGGCTCTGGCTGTACGGTTGTCGCTTTCCGAAGCACGTGTGCAGGTCAGTGAAAAAAAAAAAGTTTTCAATATATTTTAATGACGAAGAAATCTCCCGACTATGATCTGTGAATTATTTGGTATTGCACACCTTTTTGTTGATTTTTTGTTCAACTTTTTTACCATTCGGGATTTTCTTATACTGTTATAAAAATATTTTTATTTAATTATTTTTACAAGGAAAATTGCGTCACGTGTCGCGATGAATACGATCCCGTGAGAATTTGAACACTTCCTAATGGTATAAAAATCTGAAAAATCTGAAAACTGTATTAAAGGTGAAAAGAACATTAATTTAGCATTATCATAATGTCAAAAAGTTATTATCTTTTTTTTTCTCTTTTCAAATGAATTCGTTCATTTTCTAGAAACTACATGAATTTTTTCCGAATTTTCTTACTTATTTGAATTTACCGTTTTGAAACTTTTTTAACGCCATAACTACGGAACTGTTCGAGCAATCGCTTCGAAACTTTTTGTGTGTACTGTGGAATCGTTATACGGAAACATACTCGAAATTCGTACCTTTACAAAGATTTTTCCAAATTTAGAAAAAAAAAGTTTCAAATGTAAGAAAATTCTGAAAAAATGTATATGAATTCTGAAAAATCAAGTACATCATTTAAAATGAGAAAATAAAAGATTTTCTGACTTTTTTAAAAAACTATTTCTTCTAAAAATAATTTGTTATTAACTTTTGGCATATCGCCAAGTACTGAAATTTTGATCGAATTAAAAATTCGTTGGGAATGTATGTGTGAAGAATCCTTAAACGAAGTGACACTGCGAACTATGGTCTAGTTTAGGTAAATGTTGTCTATTTGCGTGAGTTTACATTATTTAAAAAATATATTGCCATAAACAAAGATCAACGCGTATAAAATCGGTATTCACAATTACTTAACAAAATTGAAGCCATCTGGCTTCACGTTTGACCAGTTGGCTTTGCGTTAAGTCAATACTTAGGAAAACACGCGAATACGCGTCACCACCGTGAAACGCATAACTCCCGTCTTTTTGCCATGGGGGGCAGTCGGGATTTAAAAAAGGCCCTCTCGACTTTTGTCCTCCACTCCTGCCGGCATCGTCTCAATTATGTCATTTTATTGAGTCGTGCGTTTATCGCATACCGCTCGTTCGTTGAAGCGTTTTATCGAGAAGTCTCGAGGGAAAGAGCGTTGAAAAAAAAAAACAAAGTATGACGGTATGCCTTCTCGTTATTAAAGTCATTCTTATACAAGCGTGCGTCGAGAGGGTCTCTCGCTCCTCGAGAAAGGCGTTCCTCTCCTAGTCGCGCCGGTGGATGGAAAAGTGGCCTCGATGAGGGCTCCCGCTCACCACCGAGTCGATCCCAACTCCCTCACCCGCCCACGCGGAGCCACTCAACTAATTACCGGGCTTTGTTCTTCGAAATCTGCACGAGCCTCGTTACTTCGCTTCCGCGAACGTTCATTGAACGACGCCACGTTGCCGCTCGCTTCGGCCGCGAGTCAAACGTCTATCATACACTTTCTCGCGTTGTTTTCACGAAATATTAAATTCGTTTTTTTACAAACGGTGCGTCGGTTTGTAAAAATTGGAATTTTTACATTGCCCCTTCACGTAATTATGATCCTGAAGATATCCGCATTGCATCAAATTTCATCTCTGGCAAGTCTCTGTCGATTCATTGCTTTGGGAAGAAAAAAAATTCTTCACTCGTAGCATTTTAATTCTCAGATGCAAAACACAGCCGTTATAACTCGATGAACTTTATGTCTTATGCGAATCATCTTCAGGGTCATTGCTTAACTTACATTTACCTGAAGAGCTTTTGTGAAAAATCATTTCTCTTTACTATTATTATTTGGCTTCGTTAATAATAAATAAATCCAAAATTATATAAGAATAATAATAATGACAAAGTACTTCACAGCCCGGTAGCGATCCGGAAAAATGGCTCTCAAAATACGTCACCCTATCGTGTGTACACTTTTGAAAAAAATTGTAACTTTAATACACCGTACGGGAGGTTTTTATGCAAAAATTGGTACATTAAACTTAACGTGCAACTGTAATGAAAAATGAATGGACTTTTACAGTGAAATTAAAGTAAATTATTAAAAGTAAAGTATTTCCAAAGTTTTCAATATACGGTACGATAATTTTTCATCACAGTCCTACATGGAATTCAATATATCAGCTTATGCATAAAAACTGCCAGTACCAGTTCATTAAACTCCATACAAATTTTTTTTTTAAAAACTAAAATCAAACAAAGAAGCATTCAGCCCAAGAATTATAACAAACAACGATGCTCCCCTCCAGCTGCGGGATAAATTTGAGTATGCATTGCAGTATTTGAACGTTTCGGAACATTCTGAACAAATTCCCCCAAAAATCTCTCTAAAAAACACAAAAATCCGAACAAAAATACGAAAAAAAGAAATCTGCCCGTCCATCAATTTCGAGCTTCGTTAAATTTTTATTTCACCTCGGTCCCCCGGTATCGTGCGAAGGTCTCCCGGACATAACTATGAATATGAATGGAAAATCGTTGATTTTGCGCTCTCCTACCCTCTTTATCGCCCGGCGTAACCATTGAATGCGAGCCGGGGGTTGAATTCGTCGGCACGTACACTCGCGCGTTATCCATACCCGTGTATGAAATAGCGTTCGCGCGCCTCCCCGCCTGGGAGGGGTGAAATTACTTTTCTATTGCCGTTGCAAAATTGGTTACTCGATTAGCGTAACTATCCGACACCCCCGCCGAGTGGAAAGCGGGCAGCGCAGTTGCGCGCGTAGAGAGGGGGGGGGGGGGGGTTGCGAGCGGAATGCACCACGTTAGCTGGAAGCGACGAAGGGTAGAAGAGCGGGAGCGACAGCATCGGAGTCCGCCCTTGCACACGCGGCCCGCGTGCCGTGTCACTGGTGAGCTTTCGCCGAGAGTATCGCGCGGGCCATGCGAAACTCCGTCATATATACACATATACGTATATAGGTATATACATCTATATATATGTGTGTATATAAAATCCATATATATATATCGAGGCGTATTGTGATATATAGGGAGAAGGCAGAGGTTTCGCGGCTCGGGACAGAAGCGCGGAGGGGTAGTGGCTTATAGCTCACTCGCTCGCAGTCGTTCGTGAAAAGAGACAGAGAGCATTCCGATTGGCCCATTGTGGTACAGCGAAGCGACAATGCCGGCAATTGGCCGTCGCTCGACAAAACCGCTAAATGATCCGCCGTCGCAGTGGCGCTACGGCCACTTTATTTCAATCTCGGCAGGCATCCCTTTCGATGCGAATATATATATGTGTATATATAGATATATCTATATATATGTAGTACAGATACTATATACTATTTCGCTTTCACCTAATGCCACCGAGTCTCGCGGTGGCGCGGGACCGATTGCAGCATCGTTCAGCCTCCTACACGCGAAATTGTGGCTTTAGCCTTTTTTTTTGTTCTTCGGATCAGAGTTGCGCCGCGGTTTATCATTCGGGAAGATTGGGAGGGGACTTTTCTCTATAGCATGCGCCGCGAAGAGGGATCGAAATTTTTTTTGCCTACGCGATCCCGAGGCACGACACGCGAATGGGTAAACGAGCTTTATCGAGTTATAGTTTCGAGACGGCCCTTCTGGGCGCCCCGAGACGCGACCCGTTTCGCCTCGTCCCCCCGAGCCCGCGAACCACTTAGGCGTTAGTCGGCTATTCAGGAGCGATTAAATAATTAACAGCAATTACGGCAGCTGAGTTGCCGGGGGGGGGGGGGGGGTGGAGAGGGGGACGTGGAGCGAGTTTAACTTGCGCGTAGAATCGCCGTCGAGCTCGCCTCTGTTTCCTCGTACTTCGCTACAAAACTCGGGACAAAAAAAGAATACAAAAAAAAAATTACTTTCCACGTCTCCAATTTGGTACTTCGTCCTACGAGAAAGTATGTAAACCCGATTACGCGGTACGACAAGCCGGGTACACGAAAGGAGGCGGTGAAGGTGCCCCGAAAAAAATCGTGACGACTCGAGTGGAAAGTGAGAGTGGATTTTTGCGAGGTAAATTTGGAGCGAGCAGTAGTTACGGCAGAAGGATAAGGGGTGGGTTTGGTCTGGTAGAGAAGTCTTGTACTATAGCCGCATAGAATAGAATTGCGAACGCACGGTATGACGTTTCGGGGAAGAGATGGGGGGTTCGAGGGGAGAAAAGGGAAAACAGGGGTTGCGGCGTAGCGCACTCGGGGGGGCCCCGAGGAAATCGGGATAATTGTTAACAATTAACTTAATCAGCCTCGAGTGAGCGAGAGCTCAAGCTTTTGTTGAAACGACGATCCACCCATTCGGTGAGGATAGAGGGAACAACTGCATCTACCGCTAATACCGAGCATCGTCAGAGTTCTCATGCTCGGCATGCTGCGGATATCGCCGTCATCCCCCTCACTGAACGAGCTGCGCTTGCCCTCCTTTCAACTTGCAACAGTACGTAGAACGACCGTAACAGCGGTTTACGTCAGGGATCACGTGATTTCGCAGCTTTTTATTTTACTTCCGGTGTGATCGAAAATGTTAGTCAGAAATTCACTGCTTAAGGAGGTTGGAGACCTTCGCACTAGTCAAATGCGCTACGTTTTTAAAGTCGTTTATACAAACTTTTACGCATCTATTGATTATCCTGCAATTTTTTCTAGAATAGAAGCTCTTATTACTAGAAAATACAGTAAGCGGTGGCGTTGCGATCGTGAACCGTTTGTAAAGTATTTCGGCATATGTCAAATTGTTTTGAATGTATATATAAATCAAAAAATTGTATTGTCGAAATTCTCAGTACACTAATTTTATTTAATTTTTCCTACGTTAATATTTAATAGCTAAGTTTGTGCAAGCAGCCAGATACGCATAATTTTGCCAAGCCGCCTTGTGAAAAAAAATTACCATATGGGTTGCACAAAAATTGTTATGGCCTCTGTGAAAATGTCACATATCGCTAATGATAGCACTGGTTTACCATGTTGCGTGGTCGAAATTTACCATACGACTTGGTAGTTTTTCTGCGATCCTTCATTAATAAAAAAATACGATTGAAACAAATAAAGCTTCGGGCAGAGACGTTCAAATAAATATATTGTTGGTACAGATAAAAGATAAGTTGGTTCTATCATCTTTTAAAAATGTTTTCACCAAAGTATTTTTTAGTCATTAAAAATTTTTTTCGACCAATTAAATATTTATTCGAACGTCTCTGCCCGAATCTTTGGTCGATTCAACCGCATTTCTTTATCGGTGTTCTTTCAGTGTAGAAAATAGAAAATATCAAATAAAGTAGGCATTAAATAAAATAACAAGCAGTGAAATAAGTTACTGTAATTATAATGATCTGATTTCAGGTATGGTTCCAAAACCGTCGCGCAAAGTGGCGCAAGAAGGAAAAAACTTTGGGCAGAGATACATCGAGCTTTATGCACGTGGAGCAAGGAGGTCAGTCTTTAATTCGTCTATACACAACGTCACGATACATCCGTGTATTTGTCGTGTGCATACCGTGCACGGGCACGCCGCCTGGTAGTCATTAATCATACCCAGAGATAATTAGAAAGTGTCACGAATCGACGCGCGATGAAGCTACCTACCACCTGCACGAGACGGAGTATAGTCGGGCGAGTGAGACCACGGGGCCTCGTTGCTCGGTAATACAGTGCAGTTTGCGGCTGTAACCGTGCAGACGTATTCATACGTCAAGCACACACACGTACACACACTGTAGTCATAGGTGGAAAATTACGCGAGGGATGAAACGGAGTAATCGCGTCCATTTCCACCGACCATCGCTTATTACGATCGCCACAACTATCTGACCCGCAGGCGTTTAATATACACCACCGCGCTCATAATAACCGTACCTACTGCAAGGCTTTTCAATGTTTTTTCTTTATTTTTATTAGTTTTTCTACTTTCTGTTTTCTTTTACTTATTTATTTTTATTGCAATCAATCGATGAAAATTGCAGACCAGTCTGGAATTAGCTTTAACGGTATCAAGATATATATATATATATATATATATATATATATATTTAACATTTGGAGCGTTAATTTTAATACGAGTGAAACAACTAAGACTTATGGATTGCCAAACAATATTCGTAGGGTGAAGACGCGTAATTCGGTAGAACTTCGGGACACTTTCCATTCGGGGTCCGGAGGTAGTTTTCGAAGGAAAATCCCCGTTCCACATTTCTATTTATTCCCTATTTATCCCTACTCAAACGCGAATCATTGCGGTACGTATGAAAAAAAAAGAAGTAAGAGGGTTCGCCACTCCGGAATAAGGGCTTCTCCCTCGTACTGTTTACCTCGAGAGCACAACTACTCCTCGATATTTAAGCAACTCCCATTCAGAGTCAACCTTTTTGCTTTTTACTTTTTCTTTTTTCATTCCCGAACTCTCTCGTCCCTTTATATGTTTCTCGGTCTCCGTTTGAGCTCGTCGCTCAATCAAGCCTTCGAGTCAATCGAACGCGATCCTTGAGCACAGCGGAGAGCGAGAAAGAGAGCCCTCCGCTCGATGGGGAGAACAAACATTGAATACATTATTAGCAAGCGAAGAGACTAAAGGAGGAGGCCATATGCGTCTTCGACCATTCCATTCGACAGTCTATCGAACTATCGAATCCCCTTTGACCGTATTATAGTGATGGGCGATACAAGTACGGCAAAGCGAACTTTAGACTCACTTGACAAGCCGCGTACAATGCACGTTACACCGCATTAGTATCGCATAATATTTTATGTAACTCATGCATGGAAAGTGCCGCTTTTCGTACCTGCCGAGAATGGCGTAAGTGGCTCTTTACAGCCATTCACGCTCCTTGTACTTTACGCACGCTTCTCGTACTTCACGCGCGCTTCTCGTTCTTTACGCATGCTTCTCGTACTTTACGCACGCTCGCTGAATAGCGTCACAATCAGCAGGCATAAAATAGCACTTCTTTTGCATTCATTATAGAAAATATTATGCGATACTAGTACGATGTAGCGAACATCATACGCTGACTGTGAAGTGAGTCGCACTCGCTTTCGACTCGCGCTCCTGTGGTACTTGTGCGGCTCGTGCGACTCACTTCATAGTATGTGTATAAAATTCGCTTTACCGCACTTGTATCCCAAATTACTATTTTGTAACGAATGCCGGAGAAGTACTACTCCGTGCTTGTTGATTAGACGTACTGTTCATGCCACGTACTTTTCGCACGCTGATGCGTGCGTAAAGTTAAATCGGACCGATGTGCGCATGCGCTGGGTACTTATATTACACTTGGCTGTAAATCGCCACTCTCCTCAGGCACGAAAAGTAGCACTTTTCATACATGAGTTACAAAAAAATTCTTCCCTCCAAATGCGATATAAATTTAAGTGTTTTTTAAATATATTTTTTATTGATTTTTATATTTTCTCCTTTTTGTCGAGCAGGTGGAAACGACTTGTCTCTCTGCATCCGGCCCGGTGATCTGGGCGCAGCGCCCGCAGGAGGATTTCCCTGGTTCATGCCGACAGTATTTGCGTCGCCGTGGACGGCGAGTGCCCAGAAAGTCTTGCCTTTCCACGCTCTGGTGTCCCAGTACATGAGCGGCCTGCCGTTTCCTGAAAATCTCGCGTCGCTCAGTTCGATTCTGCCCGCCGTTGGATTCAATCCCGCGACCGACCTGCGTCACAGACTGGACATAGGCGGTCATCTTCCGCTGTCCTCAAGCCAACTCCACCAGCAGCATCAGCAGCAGCAGCAACAGCAGCAACAACAGCAGCAGCACGCCCATCCTCTAAATCTCGGTATACAAAATTTGCCACAAAATTTGAGCTCGAAGTATCACGAGTCGCGCGATTCGGAGGATTCGGGATCGGGTTCGGAGGACGGCATGAGACGGCAGAGCGCCGAAGTACTCAGAGTCAAGGCGCAGGAAGTTCTGCGCAAGGCCGAAAATTAGGCGCTCAGCGCGGACGGATTTATATCGTAAGAAAAAGAAAGTGATTTTTGTATATAACGACAGTAGTAATTTCGGGAATGAGATATCGATCGGCGCGAGTGAAAAAAAGAGAGTGTGAAAGGAACGACAATATCTCAGATAAACGACAATCCCGGTGCGGTCCTAGAGCGTAACGGAGTAAACTTTTCAAACTTTGTAAATAATAATTCTCTAGCACCGATTGACAATTGCTTCGTGTAAAATTCTATCTTTAACCCTTCAAGTACGGGTGACTTTCCGCTGAGAACGACCATGCCTTCTTTTAAGCACAAAAACGATACGGATGTTCGTAATATATTTTCTTCCGAGTTAAAAAAAAAAATAACACTTTAAGGTACGTCTGTGAATTTTTACAGATTTTTTTTTTAGCCAGCAACTTGTTATTCGAGTCGTTTGAAGGTTGCGTCTTAGCAAATTCTCGGTCCTCGTTGAAAAGTATCCCGTACGGGAAGGGTCAACGGGAGCCGATGTTCGTCACACTAAAAAAAAGTCATTTTTTTACGTCTCTAGATCTAATCTTAAGCCGCAGGGGGTCTTGCAGCGCCACTTCCAATGGTATTCGATAGCATTGTCGAGTGCAACACGTGAACGCCGGAGCGACACGCGTTCGCTACCGGCTCCGTTAGAGCCGATGGTAGTGGCTGTTTCGCCGTTTCAATTCGAAGCTCTCAGTCCCGGTAACAATCCCTCTCTGCTTCTCCCGCGCAATCCCTTGAACCCGAACCTATTTCGAGCAATATAGTGAATTAGCACAACCCTCTCCCTCTCTCCAGTCAATTATTATTAATTCCTCAGTGTCTGCCGATTCGGCGTGCGGCACGCGGGCTAGATACGTTACGTTCGAGAGTCGGAGGGGTGGGCATCGACAGGTGTTTCAATCGAGAAATTTCTCGGTGCTGCTGTACATCGTCAACAAGTGCGGTCGCGCACCCTTATTCTCGGCATAGGACTATAATCTACGCGTTCAATTTCAAAAAAAGATTTTTGGAACTTTTCAAAAATATTTTCGTGCTATGTGAGCTCGCTTCTCTCATTTGCGCACAAGATCCTTTACGCATCTATCGCAGCTGCGATGTAAATTCACTCGAGGTCTCGTAAAAAAAAAGACCGACAATTCTCGAAGTTATTCTATGAATTATGAAAAAAAAATATATATGAATTTATTTCAACCTGTATTATACACTGTACGATAAACAATCTAATTTTACGTCGATGTAAATATGTAGCTAAAAGATTATTACTATTAATAACATTATTGTCATTATTACTACCATTGTCATCCTCATTTATCATAAATATGATAAGGAACAATGAAAAAAAAAAAAAAAAAATGAAAAATATACGAGAGTGAATTGAATTTGTTTGTTGTTCTTTGACTCATACCCTGCAGAAGGAAAATCTCATTCATCGACAATTTTTCCACAGTGCACATAGACGGGCACGCGTGTCGGAAAGCTCGAGCCTGTTTTCCCACGAGTAAGGAAAATATATTTCGAGTGCAAACAGACTTTCTTCTGCTCTTCCCGCTCCGGTACAGTGTCCCGAAATTCGCCTTAATCGCTCGGCGCGAATGTGTTTCGTCGCGCGATCAATTCGTCTGCGAAATAATAATCCTCTGGCAATATAGCCGAGCGAGTCACGTGTGTTTTTGTTCGCGCGTGTATATACACAGAATTTGATCGACGTCGGACTACGAATAATCGCTTACGCCTACGACACGCACAACGGCAATTACAATCGTACCAATTTATTTTCGCTATCGCGGTCTGTCGTTCACTGCGCGTAGGGGCGGCCTCGAAAGCCCCCCACGAGCGCTCGTCCGGCGAATTCGAAGCCCGCGGAGGGATGGTCGGGCTCTCCACCCCGAGGCGTTTCGGCGATCGGAAGTCGTCATTACCGAACGCTGGACTGCGAACCCCCCCCGTACAGCAATTACGACCGCTCACACCTGCGCTCACAACGAATAGCCACAGAATTATGTTCCATACCAAGGACAATGTCGCGACTAAAACGGAGCGCGTCTCTCATAATCGCTGTTTAATCTACGATCATGCGGGAATAATAATAAAAAAATAAATAAAAAAAACCCGAACGAAACAGAAACACCGAAAATACGTGCAGGAGCTTCACGATCCATACGAGGATAAAGTCCTGGTTCGACGGCAGGGAGGGTGGCTAATGGATCTGTGAATCGTTGAAGAGCTAGAGTCACCTTGAACAAGGAATATAATAAAAATATATTTTTTTTCGTAAATATGGAATTGATTAATCACAAGGCGACTACGGATTTGAAATGAAAAGTGAAAGAAAGAAATTGAATGTACCGGACTCAAAGTTTTTATGCAAAAACTGGTATATCAAATTTCATGTACAATTATGGTGAAAAATTAATGTTCAGTGTATTAAAAACATTGGAACTATTATTTTTGATAAGACATTATTTTTGCTAATTCACTTAAATTACAATGAGAAAGTGTATTAATTTTTCATCACTATTTTACGTTAATTTTTAATGTACCAGTTTTCGCATAAAAACTTTCAGTTCAGTGCATTAAAATTAAAAGTTTTTTTTAGCGTTGCGAGTCAAATAGCAAGACGTATTGTCTTCAAACTTTGTTAGAATTTTTATTTTTTATCTTTTTTTCATTTCTTTCAGAAAAGAACATTGCGCTGACCCATCGCGACCCCCTTGAGGTGCCGTCGAGCCGAAATGAGAACCATCGTCGCGCTAGTCGCAAGTTCGAGAGATCCCGCGAGCCTCGATGTGCCCGAGGGGCGAGGGTGTGGGCTTCTATACGACGAGAAGGACAATTAGATTAAAAGCAGCGCCTCTCGCGGCGGCTTGAGATCCATTAGTGCCCATTGTACCACCCCATTTGTACCCCGTTACCATTCCCTCTGCGTTTTCGCGTTCCGGGCGATGCAGCTCGCTAACTGTGCAACTTCAGCAGAGGGAAGAGGTGGGATAGAGAGAAAGTCACCACAGTAGCTCGTTGCCAAGAGCAGCTCCCATCTCGAAGGCTCAGGTACTTATTCTCAATAGTAATATGCTCACTTCATACTTGTCCATGTTCACGTTCGCTTCCCTTTTTTTCTTTTTTTTTCCTCCCTTTCCATCGTTTCTCACGGGGGAGCTCTTTCGCCTTTCTGGATCATACTCACTCGTCCCCTCCTTCGCTCTTCCGTCGGGATTTTTCTACATGCAAGATATAATGTGTACACGTACCTATGTGTGCGCGCTTTAACTCGAGGCCGGTTTTTCTCCGCGTCAAAAAAAAAAAAAAAAAAAAAAAGTGCAGAAAACCTCCAAGTGTAGCGGGCGACCTGAAAAGATTTCTCCTCCCGCAGTTTTGCATCTCGCGAATTGCATCGCGTCTCCCGGCCGCGGAGCTCGCTCTGGAGAAGCGCGTCGGCGTCCGCCTGTGTGTGGAAGGCTCATCATGCAGGTATCTCTGAAGCCGAGCGCTAACGACACCCGGGCTCTGAATGACATCAATTAGTCCATTCGCTGGCGCCTCGGAAGGATTATATTGCCAGGCATCGCCAATCCCACCAACCCCTCGACGTTTCTTTACTTCGACGCTTTTCGTCTTTTTTTTTTCTTCCCTTCTGTCGCTCATTCGACCAAGCACTCTCCCGCTTTTACGATTTTCTTCTTCTTTCCTGATCTCTCTCTTGTTTCTCACAGAGAGAAAGAGCTTTGTATAATCCTACGATGGATTCGTCTTGTGTTTAACATTTTTTTCTTCTTCTTATTATTATTATTATTTTTTAATCGTCTGGATCGCGTGTAACGACGTGGAAAGCTGTTCTCCTTTCCGTGGGATCGCGCGGCAACGCCGGAACAAGCTGACGAGCTTTAACTCGATGGTATGCTGCGCGTAATCTTATACACGAAGAGTTCGCACGTTGTTAAGCTGAGTGTACCGTTATGCTTAAAAATTAGTGTCATTATATTTCGGTTCTCGGTTATGAGCCTGTTTCTTCAGCGCCGTTCGGGCAGGGTGTACACACTTCATTAAGACCATTAGAAAGCATCTGGGCATTGTGACTCGCGCTACACGGGGCCAACGATGCACGCCATCGAGGGACCGATAGGTGCTCCCCGTACGTCGCCCTACCCGCAGCCACCGGATTTCCCCCCCCCCCCCCCCCCCCCGCCTTGCACCCTGGTTCCCTTGGGAATTGATATAGCAAAGTTCATCGAGCTCGCACCGATTAAGGGATCAAGTCAAATCACTCGTTCTCCCATACAAACTTGAGAGAAATTTATTCGATTAAAAAAAAAAAAAAATCGTCAATGTATTCGTCTTTGCCTATGGAATTATCTCTGTTAGGCTGGAGGACGAGCAGACTTCATTTTTTTTAAATTGATTCTCGTCGAAAGACACTTGACATATTTAAAAAAAAACACATTTCTTAAAATGTTTTTTTCGTATAATATTTATAGATGGCGTATGAAGTTTTTATGCTTAAACCGATGAAATTAATTTAATATACGATTGAGAGTTAAAATTAAGGCTCGGTATATTAACTCGAAATTTCCAGAGATGTGTTGACATATCGAACGATTAATTTTCACCTCACTTTCTTGTGTTAAATTTGATACACCAGTTTTATCGCACGAAAACATTTTTGAACACTTTCCTCTGATTTTCGGAACAATAATGAATCCATCGTTCTGCAATTGCTAAGATATGAAAGATAGTCTTTATTTTTATTACTATTTTTTATTCAACGATTCTTATATTCACACGATACATCGCTGATATTCCATCCGCTTCGGTACCGAAGCAATCATTACGGTATAGCCGGTCCCTGCGTATCGATGCCTCGAGCGCCACGCCGATTTTCATCTCAATTGAATAGATCAAAAGCATCCGGTGTGTAGGAAGAGCTGCGCGGAAATTTGCTCTTCCACCAAATACCTACACGATACACGGTAGCGTATATGGAGAAATATAATACCCGACGCAGAGAGTACCCGGTAGCAGTGGTATTACCGAGAACGTATAAAGGGACCTTTTTCGCTCGATCGATTCGACCGAATGCCCGGCGTTTAACGGGTGATAAAAGGTGCGTCAAGGCATGCCCCGTACGTGCAACGGGAGGCATAGTCGTTGGCTTGTTTCGATGGGGAGCAAAAATGAGAAGGCCGCGCGTAACCCCGGGGGGTTTCGACGTGGCCTCATCTCGCCTTACGTTTATTCTCATCGGTCTCGCCGCGACTATGTCCTCGCTGGACAATAACAAACCTCCAAAAGGATGTTGCACACGCGGTATACATACATGTATCTATGAGGCATTATCTACCATCTTGACCTGCGTCGAAACGAACTCTCAAAAGTACGCAAATTTTTTATTAGATTAAAAAAATGTTACAAGTTTACCAGCATTTTTTCAGATTCTTAAATTGTAGCGGTCTGTAAGTTAATTAGTTTTATCATAAATAATCATAAACAATTTCAAAAAATCTAATACAAGATCAGCGTGCTTTTGAGAGTCAGTTCAGTCATATAAAAAATAGTGGGACCTATCCAAGATGTGACGGCTCAGGCCCAGGTCGAGATGGTAAGGAATGCCTCATATATATCTAACATATATGTATATGTACACACATCTTCCTCACCTCGTCAATGAATAATAATGAAAAGTTCGGTAAACCGGTGTACACATGCCTGACGTGGTAATACGAGGCCAGCAAATCCGTCCAGCGAGCTTACATTTTTTCCCCCCGTCGTGAAAAATTAATTTCCCCCTCCTCCTTCCCCGGCAACAAAGCTACACACAATGTGAAAAGAGTGGATCGCTACGTGTAGGCAAACAACGTTGGAATAAAAAAGTTCGTGATGCCGATCCGGTCTGGCCGGCCACGCGATACTGGAGGTCTATACGTGTGCTATTAACGTACGTGTACGGAGATAATACAGCGAGATAATGAGAGCTAACAGTAATCTAATGTGGTCGGTAGTTTATCGATGCCTTGCGTGGAAACAGCTTCTAGACTCCCACGCTTTATTAAAATCATTTCTGTTCCCCTCGCTCATCCGCGGTCGCGACCTGTGACGCTCAAATCGGATTTTAACTTGAGTCGGTTAATACGAGCGAGACTCGCGTCGAATTTCGGTGGGGAAATAAAATGGGGACCTCGCGGGAATATTCACAAATCTTGAAGGTTCTTAATACTTCAATGCCGAATGGACTTTGGAGACCTCGCGAATCCATTAAAAATCTTTCGACGCTGCGGTCAAAGTGCACTCGAGGGGGGCTCGCTGGAAGAAGTAACCGAGCTTTTTTTTCTTTTTTTTTTTATGTGAGAGAGAGTAAGGGCGAATGCAGCGAAGAGGTGAAGCGAGGTTAAGAGAATGAAACCGCGAAAAAATATCGCTCGGCGGGCACTCCGGTTAGGGAATTTCTATACCGGCAGATATGAGAAAGGAGCGTGTAGAGTCGGAGTGTGGAAGAATTTCTCGACACTCCAGAGTGGAACGTACATCGTCGGTCAGAGGGATGATACCTGACGAGAAGCGTAATGAGGTTGAAAAAAAATTCGTCGTAGAATAGCTCAGGACATTTTTTATTGACCCTGTCAAGGATGACGACGACGTCTGCCGGTAATGAATGCCTGGTTTCAGTATGGCCAAGAGTCTCGCCGAGAGTCTCGTCAAGCACCGCAAGAGTCTTGCCGAGAGTCGGTGATGCTTGGCGAGACTTTGGGCGAGCGTTTAGTCTCGGCGAGAGTCTCGCCGAGACACCAGGCATTCATACATGGCACTGTACATACGAAAAGGCTAATTAATGACCATTTATGGGGATGTCCCTTGGGATGGTCGGCGCAGCAAATCCTGGGAAAAAAAACTCTCACACACACACGAGGGTATTTTTTACGGGAGGTATTTTTTTGGCTCATTTACATCTCTACCACTCACAACTCTACCAGAAAATATCTCTCCCCAAACATCTCTACCAGAAAAAAAGTGTACCAGATAATAACTCTACCAAAATCTCTACCATTGAAGACAAAAACTCTACCGGATTTGAAATAAAACTCTACCGGAATACAAGGCTACCGTCTAGCCTTGTATTCTGGTAGAGTTTTAGTGTAATTCGAGTAGAGTTTTATTTAAATTCCGGGAGAGTTTTATTTCAATTCCGGTAGTTTTTTTCTTCAGTGGTAGAAACTTTGGTGGAGTTGTGAGTGGTAGAGATGTACATGTGTCATTTTTTCCAGGGGGTATTTTCCCAGGAGTTATTATTTGCGGGGGTATTTTTTCCGTCTACCGGCAGATATGGGAGAGGGGCGCGCAGAGTCGGAGCAAGAAAGAATTTCTCGACACTCCACACCGGAACGTACATTGTCGGTTAGAGGGTTGATACCTGACGCGTAGCGTATTGAGCTTGAAAAAAATTCGTCGTACAAAAGTTCAGAATATTTTTAATCGGCCCCACAAAGAATGACGACGTTCTACAGAGAAAAGGCGAATTAATAACCGTTTGAGGGGATTTTCCTGAGCGTGGTCGGCGCAGCGGCAGTGGGGATGAAACCGCGAACAAAATATCGTGCACCGGGCACTCCTCCTAGGGAGTTTCTGTAACGGCAAATATGGGAGAGGCGCGTGCAGAGTTGGAGTGAAGAAGAATTTCTCGACACTCTAGACCGGAACGCACATCGTCGATCAAACGGTTGATACCTGACGCGGAGCGTAATGAGGTTGAAAAACATTCGTCGTACTCAGACGAAAGAGCTTAGGAAATTTTTAATTGGCAGTAACCAAGGATGACGACGTTGTACGGAGAAAGGGCGAATTAATGATCGTTTAAGGGGATTTTCCTCGGGGTGGTCGGCGCAGCGGCAGTAGGTACAGAATTAGCTTTCATAAACTGCCGCGGGAAACTCTGCGTCGGTAAAGGGCGTCGTGGACAACCGCGCGGAAAAGAGGATAGGGTTGCGACGTGGAGTGAACGAAGGGAGGAAAAAAAAGAAAAAAATAATAATAATAAAGAAGCGAGAACCGTGCAGCAAACTGGAGAGGAAGCGAGCTAAAAGGCAAAGGAGCGAAAAAGTTGTTGCGCATGGCGAGCTAGGCAGGCGCTAGACGGGACGCGCGCTGAGTCCGGTGTGAAAGCCGCGGTTTACAAAGAGGGTCGGTTACACGATTACTTGCGCGCGGTCGAGTCTTTCTCTCTTCGATTCTTTCCTTTTCCTTCTTTTTTTTTCTCTCCTTCTCGCTGCTTTCTCATCGGGTTTCGCGCCACGCGGTCCTACGGGTACGCGCAGAAGCCCGTACGGACCGGAAGGACCGCGTGACCCGTAAGGCCCCAATGCGGCCGAACACGCTCCTCTGGGCCTTCGGTACAGATTGGCTGGCACGTTGGGCGTGCCGAGTGGTTCCTAATGGTATCCAGTTAGTTACGAACTAACTGGTGTGAAAGTACCCCTGCAACGATACCCCGCCACATGGAAAGCGCAACGAATAGGGAGTTAAACAAAAAAAAATTGAAATATTAGCATGGAAAAAATAAAACACAGAATTCTTGTCCGTAACGGTTCACCATTTCTTATTTCTTGTTAACTTCAACATTCTTTTTAGGTAACAATGCAGTTTTTTTTACAAAAAGAAGGTATAATAGAGGAGAAAAAAAAATTGGGAGTTTTGTAGACAATTTTTGCTGTGAAATGTACGAACCTTCAATGTTATTATAGCGATAACAATATGAGACATTTAATGAGAATTTGATTGACAGGATAGGATAGGATAGGATTGATTTTTTCTATCGATCACCTTTGCAAACAGAACGGATTTTTATTGCCTGAATAAAACACAAGAGCTCTCGATTCCGCAAAGGAGCACTATTTTTTTATTGCTATAATTGTACCATTGTTTTTCGCTAAAATTACAATTTATTTTCAAAAAAGAAGATAAAATTAAGGGGAAAAAAATGGTGGATGTTTGTAAATTTTTTTTGTTGGTAAAATGTACATTTAACGCTGTTACAGGGATGATAATGTGAGACATCTAATGGGATGCTGATAATGGGAGTGTGATCGATCGGATTGATTTGTCTATCGCCCAACTTTGAAAACGGAATGGATTTTTATTGCCTAAATAAAACACGAGACCCCTCGGTTTCGTTCTTTCTCGGGGTCGCTCTTCGGTAGCTTTCTCCGTTGGTGAGTCCGACCCCCGGTCGGTAGGACCTCCCGTCGCGACGGCAGATGCAGACACCCGGTATATTTATTGTACACTGTTCCCCGTGTTTGGCCACAGAAGTATCTTTTATTGTAATATATAGTGGTTACTTAGGTGAAAGGCGACACGGGAGCTTCTCTTCGTTTCCACGCGCGTTTCTCCCTCGCTCTATTTCAACCGGGAAACTTGTCGTCGGCGCGCTTATACAGATGTATTTACCGCGAGACTCCCGCGGCGTTCTCGAGAGATGCGGCTTCGGTTTACTTTCATTTTTTTTATTCACTACTCTCCTTTCGTGCATCATAATATAGCCACTAAAATCCTGTCGCGTTTATCCCGATGAGGGGCGAGAGAGGATTCTAATACAATGGCTTCTACTCCGCTGCGCTTTCATCGACGTCGGTCAGCGTCGTGGAGGAAATATCTTGTTACTACCTTGAAAATCGATTCCGCAATCGGTAGGCGGTAAAAAAAAGTTTCCTACATTTATCAAACATTTCATGTTCGGAGTGGCCCCCATTTTTCGTCATTAATTTTACAATTTTTAAGTTAATAATTTTGTTACCAAAACAAAATTATAAAATTAACGAGAAGTTAAATTGCGGTTTTTTGCGGAAAACAAATGTTTGTTGAATGTATAAACGCGCCGTTCATCATTGCGTTCGAACTTTATATACAGATATCTGCAGTTAATTAAGATCCCTATATATTCTTTCGAAACTTAGTATCGTCGGTTAAAACTAAAAAAAAATGTCAGAGGTTTTTTTTTCTCAAAAAGCCTGGTTATCGATTTCATCTTAATCAGATCCTGATATCTCAATTACGTTTTGAGCCGTCGGTGGGCGGTATTCGTAGTCTCGTTGGACCCGACGACGGTACGTACTGGGCGAACGATCCGAACGGGGAGAGAGCGAGAGAGATTTCTCGCGTTTGTTTGCCGTGGAGATTGTAAAGCCGAGGCCCATTGTCTGGGAGCCACCCCTAAGCTCGGCACCGGCTTAACTTTTCATTCTCCTGTAAATTGCACAGGTTCGCGGTGCGCTTGTACTGTATACACTGCCTTGCCATATATATATATATATATATATATACACACATCTATATACACCATCTATAATATACATATATGTGACGTGGCTGCGGCTGTTCTACAATCTCGGCCTGGCGAACAGAAGGCGTGCTCGGTCACTACAGCGACCCGGGTGTAAATCGAGTGAAACAATGGAAGCTTCTTGAAGCCCACAGTACCGAGCCGGAGACGCTATCCATACCATCCGATTCCACTCGACCGTATACATCGATTGCCCGACGATCCCTTGTCGTATGATCGTTTACCCCCAATTCGGATATTAAAAATTCGACCATCGGGTCGTGGACGAGCAATTCAGATATTAAAAATTCGACCATCAATTCCATGGCGAGCAATTCGGATATTAAAATGCTCGACCATCAGTTCGCAGAGAAAATCGTTCGTGAAGGGAGATTGGGCGAATGCCGACCCACCCCAAGGCAGGCCTTGACATCTCCATGACAAAGTCAAGTTTCGATTTAAAAAAAAATCTTGAACCGGTACACATTTTTGGGTACAATTATTGGCGATTATTGTTGAGTATTTAAGTAGTTGACTACTGTTGAGTACTTAACTATAGTTGAGTAGTTGACTATTCTTGAGTAGTTGAATATTCTAGAGCAGTTGACTATCGTTGAGTAGTTGACTACCCTTGAGTAGTTGACTATCCTTGAGTAGTTGACACTTATATAAAAAACAGAAAAAATCCAAAAATCGTGACAAAACTTTTCTGCACCAGTTTGTCCGGATGAGTTCGGTCTTGATTGTTTGATTTTCACGTAACGAGATGAGTCAAGCCGCGCCCCCAGCCCACTGCTCAGTTCTTAAAAAATCAGCCTGGCCGGTGTTCATTCACTCTCTCGCCCGCGCATACCCCTCGTAAACAAACGAGTTGTATTGTCGACCGGGCGAATCATATCCACAAAATGTTGGACTTGCACCGTCCCTTCAAATCCTCGTGTGTTCCAATGTCTCTCGCCACGTAATGATGTAACGAAGCGTTAACGGTCTTGCTAATAACTCCCATTATGTTAAATTGCGTGTCGCGAAGTTGTAGTCTACTGTAACGATACAATAGAGTTGCTTTTGCTTTTATTACTGGCATAGCTGGTTCAGACAGTGGTAAGGTCCCGTGTGCACGTGTCGCCACGTGCATCCGCATACTGCAACCCCTCGCATTTCCATGTACGCGTGCACGTCGTCGTAGCCTTTTCCCCCCTGCCCCTTTATTTAATTAGCGAGTGACCAGCGAAAGAGATGGTTAATACTACGACGATAATGACAATTGGCCCAAAAGTATCGGAAAATCCCATGGGCACCGTCGATTCGTTTAATCGCTTGGAATAACCGATCCCCCAACCCCACCCCTCCCTTCCGTCCAGCAAGGAATCACGTAATAACTCCGATTATCGCAGAGTAAATGATTTCGGGTCCAAATATTGGATTAAAGGGCGGACCAAAAAAATATCTCAACTTATAGTTTTTTTGAAAGAATATCAAAAATAAAGTGTGTAGCTATTCGTATGCGAGGGATTTATATGAAAAGCATCGATTTGTTTCTCGTTTTGCCTGTGTGAAAGCTCTGGCAATTGTTCGAAAACAAAAAAATAATAATAATTGAGCCTTATGTTAATACGACGACAATAATGACAATTGCCCCAAAAGTATCGGAAAATCCCATGGGCACCATCGATCCGTTTAATCTCTCGGTATAACCGATCCCCCTCCGTGCAGCAACGAATTACATAATAACTTCGATTATCGCACACCTAGAAAAATAATTTTTTGGCGGGCATCCGCAAAAACACTTTTGTTTCGTTTAAATACATATTTTAATTGATTTCAATAAATGTTTATTTAAATTAAATCAATATTTATTTATAACCAAACCAACCAAACCAAATAAATAATTATGTGCGAGGTGTCCGATAAATAAATTATTTTTATGGGGGCAGAGTAAATGGTGAAGGACGTACTTTTTGGGTCGAAACATCGGAGAAAACGACGGACGAAAAAATCTCCCAATTTATAGTTTCTATGGAAGGATATCAGATATAAAGTGTGTAGCAATCCGTATGCGAGGGATTTATAGGAAAAACATCGTTCCGTTTCTCGTTCTGCCTCTGTGAATGCTCTTGCAATTTTTCGAAAGAAAAAAAGAAAAATCGAACGTGAATCGAAAAATATCGCGTACGGTACATTTCCGAGGATTTTTTTTCTCGCGTCCGACCGCGAATCCTGCAGCGTCTTTTTTTTTTGGCCCAAAGTCAAGCGGGACATTCGGAAAAAAAACTCCCATTTCCATCACGATTGAAGTTTCTCACAAAACAGTTCCTCAAAGCATTTATTTATTTATTTTTTTTCGATAAAAATATACGAATCCATCGTTAGTTGTCACAGCCAATGGCCGAGCGGTTCAGGGAGCGCGAGCTCGCGGCGCGTCCGCCGTTTCCGCGGATCACCGTTCGTCGTCCTTGGTCGTCCCTCTCCCGTTCCGCTCTCCATACAGAGACTCTTCCGGCGCCAAAGTTCCATTCACGCATACACACCGTAACGGCAAACAGATTCTCCCAGGTTGAGTCGAATATATTGAAATAATCTCGGCAAATACGACAAGTTCGGTTATGAAATTTGCCGAAGGGCTTGTGAAGCTATCTACCCTCGGCTCGACTCTCGGTCCCTCTCGCTTCCACTCTCCTATCTGTAACTGAGTGGAAGCCCCGGGAGATACGCCCTCGGTCGGGGGAGGGACGGAGGGACTGTGCCTCGGCTTTGCCTTCACTCTCTGCGACCTGCTTCGAGTGATATTTGCTCAAAATCGGTTCAATAGCAACTTGGGTACTCGCCTGTTCGTCCTATCTCTTATACGTTTCGGCACCGGCTCGCTGCGGTGCGTGCATCTCTATATCTGTATATACACACACATACATGTACAGTGTAAGGGTAGCGAGACTACCCTTCTCTGTTCGGTCCTCGCGGATCCTCCTTCACAGTCGTCGAGGTCCTCCATCGGCGACGCTCGCTTACCCCCTTGGCCTGGCCTATGCAGTCTCGTGCCAAGAGACGGAGCCTGATTGGGACACAGTGGATGAATGCGAGGGTGAGAGACAGAAAGCGAGCAGCCCGTTTACTCGAGCATCGCCGCAAACCGCCGACCGGTACGAACTTACTTGCCTCCTGATAATATCGTTCGCCATGGGTGAGCTGCTGCGGCGATAGTTTATTTGCCGAGTGTATGTCTCCTCTTCGACTTCACCGATCCGAGCCCCAAGCCTCCTCCCCCCAGCACCCCCTGCTCGTGACTTTTGCCGGGGTGGAGATTCACCCTCGAAACGTGACGAAGATGAACTTGGCTTGGTACACTCTGCGTCTACTGTGGTTAGAGTTGACGAAGATTCCAACGATTCGTGGGCTATATCACTGGGACGAGATGATATTGCATCCATCCCGAATGAACGGCGGGTCGGCGAAAGAAAATTAAGCTGGGGCTAAAGGGAACTGATGGCAAATGTCGCGGGTCTGGGCGTATTGAGTTTGAATACCATTAAGTGGCCGTTGCATTACACTGTCGAAAAAAATGGTAAATTTAATGTAAAGTACCGAAAATTTTTATGCAAACACTCGTACACTAAATTTAATATACAGTGGTCATGAAATATTAATGGATTTTTGGTGTTAAATTTAAGTAAATTATTGGAAGAAAATACTTTCATAGTAAAAATGAAGTAGATTATTGAAAGTAAAGTATTTCTAATGATTTAAATGTATTGTACGTTAATTTTTCATCACAATTGTGCATGAAATTTAATATACCAGTTTATGCATTAAAACATCCAGTACCAGTACATTAAATTTCATACGATTTTTTTTTTTCAGTGTATACAAATCATGCATGTCAAACATTTTTAAAAAATTTAATAACAATTCCTCATTGATTTTACATTTTTTTTGTTCATCGACGAGGCATGATTTAAACGATGAAAAAAGGTTAAATTAACGGAAGAAAACTGCTGCGGATTTTTAGGGACAAGAATTTTTTGTTGCGTGCAAAGGTTTTTTTTGCCGGGTGGCAAACATGAGCATTTTATTGAAAATCGTTTTGCCGGCCCCGGCGAAACTGGATACACGAGTTTAACAAAGAATCGTGCACAAGAACGGGTCGTACTATATGGCGCGCAATTAATAACGTGTCCGACGATTAAACGGCCGGGAAGTGGCTCAAGCACGAGAGCAAAGAGATACAGAGAGTAGGACGAGTGAAACGTATCGGAGCAGAAATCGAAACCTTTGATACGTCGGGGTGGGACAATTAAACGCTAAACTACCCCTCGAGGGCAGGCGCACTCCTAATGCGCTCTTTATGGCGACTTAATGCCCCTAATATTGCACGCGCAACCCTTGTTTGTACCAGTTCAGCGCTTCCCATTTTCGTTCTCGCTATCACTGTATATGTGTGTATTCCTCCCTTATCCCACTCTCCTTCGCTGTCCTCGTTGTGTCGACGCATTCACTGCTCTCACTATTTATCTTCGTCTTTCAACGACGAATTATTCTTGTCTATCTGATCTAAGTAATTTTCTATTTTTTTAATCATTTGATTAACGATTCGAGTGCGCAATGTTAATTGACAATCATGATTTTTTTCTTCAGAAAATGGCTTGTTGGTCTTAAACTCCAAAAAGGTGATGATTTGTCTTCCAACGACGAAATATTCTCGTCTGTCCGATGTAAGTAATTCCTAATTTTTATTTATTTTTATCGTTCGATCAACGATTCGAGTCCGCAATGTCAATCGCCAATCATTCTCTTTTTTCAGAAAACGACCCGTCGGGCTCAAGCCTCAAGAAGGTGATATCACAGGCTTTTCGATCGCGAGACTATCCAAGGGTGGAATCCGAGGGTGAAATCCGTAGCGCGAACGAGAATGTCGAGCGCCACCCGCCGCCCGGAACGTTTATTGAAAGCGATGCTCGGCCAGTTCGTACTGAACCCGAGGCGGGGTAGCGACTCGTCGCCGAAATCGGTAAGTCTATAAAGGGCGTCTGAAAAGAGAGAAAGAGGTTTGAGGGCGAACGCTGAAGGGCTCGTCGGTTTATTATATTGCAATACACCGACGACAGAACTATACAGAACTGTACTGAAGTATATTTTTGAGAACCGCTGCGCAGAGAAGCGTCGGCGATACAGTATTGGGCGATGGGGTGCGCACATGGGAAAAGTTGATCTCGTGTTTGCACTAGAGATCTACCAACCGAATAATGTAATGCAGACAGCTCCATTGAGGCGTCTCTAATATATCTGTCACTGGGTTTATTGCAATATCTGTTTCTCTCTTTTCACCCCCCCCCCCCCCCCCCCCACTCATTTCGCCCTTACAGTCGCTATCTGGCGCGACCGCCCCGTCCCCTCGTCCGTCTCACTGTTTGGTCAAGCCTCCGGGGATCGAGACTTGATTGAATTACTAAGTTGCGCATTAACCTCCGGATCGAGCCGAGGTTTTCACTCTCCTTCCTGCGTGAATCGGAGAAATCATGGCGGAAGAGGTGACACGCGCCGAGGACGTTTATTAGAATAGCGTTTAATGTTTACGCGCCCGAGGTTCAGAGACTATCTTGCTTGTATACGTGTCATCGGACCGCGCTGAGTCACGGGATGACGAGGAGATTTTGACAAACAGGGACCTTCTAATTTCTTCTCCATGGATTCGTTGATCGGCAAACGAAAAATACGTCGATTATTATCTCGTTCCTACAATTAAATTTATCAATAACTCATCTGTCGCCCGATCGATCTCGTCTCTCGTACACAAACGTAACAATTTTTTGTTAATTAAAATAAAAATTCAACTGAAAGTACGATCAGCTAACTGTAAAAAAACAGCATACAATTAGGTTACATTAATAAAAAAAATTAATTGTCAGCCTTCGTGGCCGGCAATGTTTGACGAAGGGTCGAAGGTCGGAAGACGATGGCAGTCGGCAATTTTTCAATTGAATCTTTCAAGACCGAAAAATAAAAATAAACCATCTTATTGCCGATATGAATCGCAGCAGAGACACACTAAGGTCGAAAAAGAGTATCGACAACGAGGATGAAAAATAGTCGCGATTCTTCGTCGTTCCCCACGTCCTCTCGGAGGCCCATAGTCGGACTCACGCGCTGGCTCCGGCGAGCGGCAAACTTCAAGCGTCTTTGCGACGATTTTCCTCGAGAGGGTCTCATTTCTCCTTAAGCCCCTGACAATGCGGCAAATGAACCGAATTTGCGAAACTTGGAATCCTCGGGAGTGAGGGAGGTTGGCGAGCTGGAGGTGCTGGATAGAGTAGCGAACGATCCGGGGAAGAGTGAGAAAACTACAGCCGGAGCCGGGAGCATCGCTGATGCTCACTACTCAATGGTATTAGTGGCCCGGGGCGGCTCGATGGTGGAAGCCGTCGGAGAGATGAAGAAGAAGCCGGTTGGCAGGCGTTAGAACTAACACCATTCAATGCCGAAGAGTGTCAAGTGAGAGAGGTTGCGGCCTCTTCGCACGAATCCCCCGAAGACCGGCTCTCTCTCGACCAGGTACTAGAGAATCCTCGCCGAAGAGTTCATTAAGGAATACCTGCATCGCGTTGCATTTGTCCGCTTCCCAAGAGGATCACCGCTACTCACCCGACGCGCCAGCAACCTGCAGAAGCCTTGGCTGATGCTCCTTGCTCGGATTCTCCCTTTGGCACCCTCGACAATGCACTCGAGAGGCATCGGCCACCATAGAAATACACAACGAGCGTAACGAAACGAGAACTTTATTCAAAATATTCTATCTTGCGTAATGGCTCGTTTTCGTCACTCCCACCGACGACAGATCTTCCTTTCTCGTCGGGCGAAGGTTGCGGGCATTCCAAATTGAGAAAATTGGTCTGGTTTCGTGTTAGAGGATGGGAAAATTCGTTTATGATTATAACGCGCTAGGGAGGCGATGAATTATGAGGTAAAATTATATTTATTTATCTATTTATTTATTTAAATGAAAAGATGCTAAGTCTTTTGTTTGACAAGTTTGACAAAATAAAATAAATAACAAAATGGAGAGAATTATAACTACTGATGATGATAATTATCGATGAATATTGAGACTCAAAGAGAATTGTTTTGAATTTTCATTCGCTTTACTCTTTTTGTCACCATAAAATATTCGCACACGTTGTCGCAATGAAATCTCATAGAAAAGTTCGTGTAATTGCGGGCGTTCGTTAAAAATGCTCACGGGGAGCTCTAGCAGTTTCTCTCGTTTGTCTGTTGAAAAGTAGTAAAAAATAAAAATAAAAATAAAAATAGTATCGTCACCGAAATGTATGTACGCAATCATGAGGCGGTCATGGGCAGGGGCGAGGAAGGCGGTCGAGATAGACGGTCAATCCGATGAGCGTTTAATGGTTGAAAATTGTCGTACAGTGTGTTGCTGTATTAACGAGTTTCATAACGCAACCAACGAAATTTACCGACGAAATAACGTAAACGAATTACCGTTGGGTGGAATAGGGCAGAGCAAATTCAGTCACGAAATAACGTACGCTTTCTCTGTATGTGCGTGTATGTGTATGTATCTGTGTAGCTCTTTCGTGCCATCTGCGAGTGTTTTGCGGGAGACAATGATTTTGCTTGATGAGCAAGCGCGCCCGAGCCTCCCTGTGTACCCTCATTTCATTGTCGTTCTCGTTTCTCCTCGGGGACAGGCCGCCTATATGTCGTTCGAAGAGTCATTACACCCTGATACAGTTCATACGCTTTTGTAACGATTCCCGACGACGATTATAAATCGTCTCGTATTTATAATTGTCGATAATCGGGCGTGGAACTATAAACGATACAGAATCATCCGAATCGATTGATTTTCCATCATCCTCGCGTATTGTTTTGTGCAGGAAACGGACTTTTACCAAAACTAATCTTTTACCTGAGAGGCCGAAACTGTATTGGTGAAACTAAACCGAGGGGCAGGCTTTGCGCAAACGACTGCACTCAAATTGAATATCTATACAGGATGTACAGGAATTATACGGCATTGTTGGGATTTTTTTTCAGATTTTTCCGGAGAGGTTTTTTTTTTACTGATAAAAAATAAAAAATCTTTGGAAAAATTTGAAAAAAAAATCCCAAAAATGCAGTGTTGCATATATTTTTATATGCAAAAAACGATAAACGATAGCGAATCATCTGAATCGATTGATTTCCCGTAATCTCCGCGTATTGTTTCGCGTGTGGAATGTAGTACAACGGATTTTACCGAAAGTAATCTTTCACTTGAGAGGCCGAAATTATATTGGTGAAAATAAACCGAGGGACACCCTTGCGCAAACGACTGCCCTGAAATTGAATGCCGGAAGTCGTTACGAAAGCTGCAGCGTCCGGATTGTCTAGTCTGCAAAAAAAAAAAGAAAATTAATAAATAAAACAAAAAATACATACGCTCGCATGAAAAATGAATACACTGTGAGGAAAAAAAAGAGGAGATGCAGCAAGGAACAAACGGCGTGGAGGGAGTTGACCGAATATCGGAGACAAAGCCGGGAGGAAAACGCGAACGGACGGACGATCGAAGAGCGTTCGGGGAAAAAAAATTATTTTCGTTTCGTAGAGGAGAGAGAGGACGAGGGCCTTCCTATAGCGGTCCGTGTATAGCGTATAATAAATAGCGGGCATACGAACAGCAGCGGCGAGATGGTAAACGCGTGACGCGTTGAGTAAGCGGGCCTCAGGGCCGCGGCCTTGGTCCATCATCCCACCTATATATAGGGGAAACCGGGGCAAGACGGGGTACTGGGGCAAAATGGGGACATGTACCCCGTTTTGCCCGAGACGGTGTTTTGTTTTTAACCTTTCAAAACCGGTGCCAATACAATTTTGGTGTGAAAAACAATGGATCTATACTTTCGGTATCATTGCAGCAGGTTTTATTGCTTAGCTCCCCCGTTTTGCCCCGGGTTCCCCTACATATATGTTTTATCTTTAAACTAATCTATCGACAATTTGACGGGGGCGAAAAACGCTTCGCCATTTTTGTCCTCGTTCGAGGCTGCCCATACCGATGCAGAGCGTTGCTTCCCACTCACCCCCCGTTGTTTTTTAAATATATATATATTTTTTTAACTCCCATTCCGCGTTTCCCTCACTACAGGCCCGGTTCCCTCGTTCCGTCTCTGTCGGACGAGCAGGTAAAGCTATTAAAATTCATAACGCCGGACATACAGTGCCTGGGATGCTGAAAAGGCTGCGGGGTCGAGTGGGAGATGACCAGGGGGCAGATGGCGGGGGGGGGGGGGGGGGGGAGGGAGGGAGGGTGCGCAGCTCCAAGCTCTCTCAAATGAAGTAACCGAATTTGCGGACTCGCCGAGCAGCGGCTATATACATATTTTGGAGTGTGGCGGATATAGGGATGGAGGGAGAGAGCTTTGGGCTAGACAGCTCAAAAACAAGGGGCGTCGTCGTCATCGTTGTCGTTGAGGTCGTTTCTCTTTACCGTGCCTGCGGCTCAATTTTGAATATGCATTGCTTCTTCCACCCCCGGCCCCCTCCGTATCCCGGTCATTCGACGATCTCGTGAAAGCCCGGGCACACACAGTCAACTGTTAGATAGCATTATAGGCGTATATAAATGCATATACTTTGGTGGATGCGCGTTGCGTCGAATCTCTGTTCGGAGTGTGTTCCGCGAACGAGAAAACAAAATGACCGGATGGCTCGTGCAGGGGCCGAAGGGTGGCGAAAACATCAAAACCCTCCCCGCACCTCGATTATAACGGACCTGCTCTTTGCCTTTTGGCCCGAATCTCGACGGAGTAACTCGTTCTCGACCCTCCAATTACCATACGTAATACCTCATTAAAGAGTTTTGTTAACCCGAGTGTGTGCGTGTGCGTTTTTGTGTGGGAGAGTCGCCGCAATTTCTCGGACGGCTTGAGCGTGCGAAACGTATAATTAAGAGCATACACCGTCAAGGGGACGAACAATATTTCCCTCCCACTCCGGACATCGGCGACGAACCTTTCTCATCGCCGTAGGTCAGTTTCGCGCAATTACGCGAACAATTATCCCGACAGGCTTCGAGATGCTTTGTTTCGAAAGCGGCGGGAAATAACGCGTGGGTGAGGTCTTGGTTTTTCACGGTTAAAAGGTAAAAAGCGGGTAAATATCTTTTGGCAACGTAGTTACTGTACCACTGTGCTCGAATAACCGTCGCTCTCGTCCGAATATCTTTGCGCGTCCGACAGCGATTGGGAGTTGCGGTGATATACAATGTAACGGCCCTACATTGCATATAAGAGGACGATTCGAATGAGAGAAATATATAGGTGACATTAGCGCAGTGGTTAGCGCTCTTACTCAGAACCCGATTAATCCGGGTTCGAATCCCGGTGATGACCATATGTTTTCTCTCTTCGATACTTCGCCCGTCCATCTGCAACACTAATATCTACAGGTTCCCAAATTCTCCGCTCGATCATTACAACAATTTTTGGGGCGATATAGCGACGACCATATCGTGTATTTATCGATCACAATTTTGTTTATAAAAATTCGTACGCTGGTTACTTTAACCCCAAAAGTAACCAGTTAAAGTAACCCAAGTTTAAGCCTGGAACCCTGTAAAAGAAGATTTCTGCGTTCCACGCCAATTTATTTATTATTTATTATTTATTATTTATTATTTATTATTTATTATTTATTATTTATTATTTATTATTTATTATTTATTATTTATTATTTATTATTTATTATTTATTATTTATTATTTATTATTTATTATCAAAAAAATGTTCAGTAACTCGGGAAATAGGAGGGCCGAGTTTGTGTATAAAAAAATATTATTTCTTGCAATCGGCTCTCGATAGTCTCAATGTTTACTGTCCAGGGGCAAGTTCGGGGACCGGGGGATAAAACTGCAAATGGGTGTTATCCTCCGCGGTGAAGATTCCTTCCCGCGTTTCTTACCGACCGAGCAGCGGGTTCTCCGAAGGTTTCGAGGGTGAGGCATGCCGAGGCAGCACCTACCCCGGCGCTCCGAGGTTTTTCCACCGAATTCCCCGGTAAAGTATCGATGGATGCACATCGGATTCGAAACTACAACCGAGCTCCGACATCCCCGTCGTACCCGTTCGCCTCGCGTTCCCGCGTTCAGAGCGTGCCCCGCGGGGTCGATAACTCCCAACGCCCTTTATCCCAATGCTCGCTCGCTCACCCTCTCCGACGCCGCTGGCGAACCTCCGAACGAAATGCGAACTCGAAACGACAACGAGCCATTCACGCGAACGAACGATCCATAAATTGCATTACGATAGAATGGACGTACCGGTTGTATGCAGTGGCGAATATCGCTGCAGCAGCGAAAGCACGAGACGTGCGGGAGAGAGGGGAAGGGGTAGGGGGGTTGAAACGGAAAAAGAGGCCATAAATAAAACAACGATGGAAAGGCGCGTCGGGGCTGATAAAGAGGATAGAATTATTATCGATAGTCGCATCGTGCTCGGCTCTCGCGCGTTTCGAACACCGGTATGCACTGCACATGCATATTTCTATATAGTATATGTCTATATCTATATCTATATCGCTCTCGTTCTCGTTAGTGATTTTTCATATTTATTATTTTTTATATTTTTTATTTTTCATGTTTGCTTTTATTTTTATTTTTTTCATAGCCTACCAACGTATTTTTCATTTTGCCTCTCTTCGCCCATCAATCTCTCCCGTTCCAGTTGCGCGTTTTCTGCTATAACGCTTTTATTTTTATTTTTATTTATGTTTTTTTAGATTTTTTTTGTTTTTATTTCTCGGCATAGTTTATGTTGTCGGTCGTTGCGGTTTCTCTATACATATATGAGCGTATTGGATTATATCTGGCATTGTCTATGTTTGTATTGCATCTGCTCGAATCCCTCTGCAACCACCCCCCCCCCCCTCCCTGTAGCCGCTCAACGACAATTACGTACACGCGATACCTCGATTCGATCGCTTCCTGATTTTCCGCACAGCGATATCGTTTCCGACACAGTGCACTGTTATAATTACGGAGTAGCAATCAATTACTACACCAATCATGCGTTGATTAAGGGGTCGATTGGAACGTAATGGGCGTGTAGGTGGTCAGTGATAATTAACGCTCGTCGAAACCGCTTCGATATATACGACCGAATGCGTGTGGCACTGCATAAAATCAAATGCTAGCCACTCCGGACCAGGAAGCAAATCGTTCGGATGGACCGCCCGGTAACCGCCCGGTATACCCTCTCCCTGTCTCGCTCGTCAATTTCTGTCACCCCCCTCCTGCGTTTGTATACGTTTCTCGCAAAACACATGATGATTATCATTCTTAAAGGGGGGGGGGGGTTTGATGGTTGCGTGCAAGCATTTATTTTCATACATCTCTTTCGGTTAAAACAAATCGTATGAAAAATCTCATCGGTAAAAAAAAGATAAATGATATCGAACAGGATGAAACTTTGACGATTTGTCATATCCCAATCTGGGAATTTTTTACACGATCGGTTTTCGGCAAAACAAAAAAAAATCGTGCAAAAATCCGTGCGCATAAAAAGATAAAATGAAGTTGATATGGAACAAGAGGAAACTTCGACGATTTGTCGTAATCGGATCTGGGATTTTATTACACGACGGCAAAAAGCGTTACCAATAAAATTTTTTTTACCAATAAAAAAAAAATGCATGGAAATAGAAATGTCATGTTTTTTTGGTAAACAACTTCCAAATTTCCGCCGTTAATTTGACTGTATCGTTCCGATCTGATGACGTCGACGATTAAAAAAATGTCCACTGGTCGCAGCAACGATTTATCAGCAGTGTGACAAATCTCTCGGACTCCGGAACGCTATCGAGCGACCTTTTACACGCAATTTTATTTGTTTATTTTTTCTGTTGTTCTCTCCATTAATCGCCCAGACCTCTGGGCTCTGCGACTCTTTGAAGTGAAAATCTAGTCGTTCGGCCCGAGCGGCCCGGGTCGCTCGCACCCTCCCAGCAACAATAACGAGAAAAACAACAGGGTGCAATTAGTCGCTAAAACGATGGGAGGCGTCCTTTCCCCGATATTCGGCTGTTTGCGCCGATACTCATTTCGCGACTTTAGCTGTTTTCTCCGTCGATCGGTATGTGGCCGTGCGGTTTTCTATGCAGAAAATCCGCCCAAGCGATTTTCAACCCCGGCGAGATGAGCTTCCTCCTTCTCCTCCCATTCGCTCTCGATTGACGCAATTAAATCGGCAAAAAAAAAAAAAACCCAAAAAACGAAAAGTGCTTTGACAAAGTGCGAATTATATGAATAAAAGCGAAACGAGACTTTCGCAGTTTCATCCGCGTCCGCTACCGCGGCGGTGTAATTCTCAATGAAAAAAGTAATTAAGATTCAATAAAGAGCCCACGACGGAGAGACGGGAAAGGGTGAGAGCGCAAGAGGGATCCACCGTGGGCGCGGTACATAGGATTGCGCAGTAGCTCGTCGGTATATGTGTCGAGCTTCGGGTTCTCCGGTAGTTAAATTCGCGATTAACTCGATTTTCAGTGAAGCTGCGAAGGCGCCCAGTATATTCCTAGCAGGCCCCCCTCCGGTCTGAGGAGGAACGAGCCTTCTGCGGCGGATAGTGAGCTGGAGTGCGACGAGGATATCCGCCTCAATTTTCCCCGTTTTCTTCACCTTTACCGCGCGAAGCGAGTGAGCGCGCGGCGGGGTTTGGAGAGAACGGGTCGGTTTGGGAAAAAAAACGGTGAAACGGTGGGGCGGGATGAGCTTTAAAGGAAAGGCACGGGTGGTTATTTTAATGAGAATCTGGCTCGTTTAGGGCGTTCGCCATCTTTCGACCGGGCTCGTCTCGCTTTTCGCTACCAGCGAGAACGGCGGCATAAACCTACCCTCCGCTCGTTCGCCTCCTGCCGCAACCCCTTCCCCCCTTCCTCCCCCCGCGCACCTGTCTATGGCTTCTCTCTCTCCCCGTCCAAGGAATCCTCTAATGAACGCCGAGCAAATATTATTTCTGCTTATGTACTCGCCAACTTAGTGTGTCTTTGGTCTTAATTAATAATGCTAAACAGTCTTTGCGGCGTCATGGCTCACTCGCTCCGTCCTCCCTCGCTGTCTCTCTTGCTCTCTCTGTCTCTCCTTCCGAACTCTGTATCCTCTCGTTCGCAAACCCGACTCGTCACTGGCACCGCTACTCTCCTAGAGTTAGGCACTCCATTTAACTACCGTTTAATATAGCAACGGCCGCGTAACTCTAATACTGCTTTATGTACGGCGTCACTCGGAGGCGACGAGAGACTCCACTCGTCTCGTACTCTATAACGCCTTACACACTTGGCGTGTATGACATCGGTTTCCAATAATTATCAGATAATTATCAGTTATAATAAATATCATAATTAATCTGATTATTATAATTATCATAATCATTATAATTATTATGATTATTATTAATTCGATGATCGAAATTATCTAATTGTATATTATAGACGTTAACACACTGAGAAAAAGAAATGATTGGATTAAGCAATTGCGCGGTGACATACGTTCAAAGGTGTACTTTGTTGGTACAACAAAAATGTTTGTTTCAATCGACAAATTTTGAATAAAATTAAGCAAATAATCGTTTAACAAAGTAATGCTTTATTTGTACCAAACAAATAACAGCTTTGAAGCCAAGTCAACGCGACTTTTGGTTAATCCAACCAATTTTTTTTTTTCTCAAGGTAATTTACAATTGTTCTTTTTTGAATGATTCGATCGACTCGAATTTGGGACTGCTTCGTGTATCGGCGTATTAGCCGAAGAGCCGAGCAACGCGACGATCGAGCCTCGAAAATCTCTTATCAGAGCTTTGTGTTAATATCCGGTAGGTGAAGAAGCCTCGAATTCATGAAATTGGCCAGCGCCGTACGGCTGGATCGGAGGCCGATCGATCCCGGGCGAGGATTCGGAGGTCCTGTGGCCGAAAGCGATGCGACTGGTGTACGCGGGGTTCCGGCACTCTCTCCTCCTCATCCCCTCGGGCTATCTCGTGTAGAACCCAAGCTGAGCTCGGTCGAGCGAGAGGGCAAAATTCTCCTTCTCGCATCTTCTCGTGCGGTTTCTTTACTCTGTTGAAGCAATAAAGCTTCAGATATATATATATACATATACATATATATTCGATGTACCTATATACCTATATATAAGGCGGCAGAGGCTGGCATCGTATCTATATTAGCGACGCCGGAACCACTGCCAAGGACCGCAGGGATTCGACAAAGAATCAGAAGAAACGCGCGGGCCAGGGCTCCGTGCCTGCGGCTTGCACCTGTCGTGCCGTCTTCTTACCCCGCCTGGTTCTCCTAAACAAATTTAATAAACTCACGATTTCCGCTCCAATTTCAACCCTTAAATCGTCGGACGCCCTGAAGGCGGATGCTCGTTCCTTCTCTTGTCTCTTCTGCGACTCCCCTCACCCCCGTACAGTGTCGCTTTATTTCTTCGTTCCCGTTTATTCGTTACAGACAAGATTTTTACGGACGGCTGGTTCTTTTAATACCGTTAGAATTGAAAGCAGAAAGGGGGAAAAAAAAAGAAAAACTGTAATAGCCTATCAACGAGACGGATAAGTGTCCTCAGGATTCGTTTGTTTGCTTCGAGAAACTTAATTCCAGCGATTCGACTCTTATCGTGAAACGTGATTTATTTGAACGACGCATTTTTCTTTCTTTTTTTTTTTTGCGGAAACATATAGGTATATGGCGCGAGAGTGATCGGGACCGAGGGAGAGCCCACATTCGCTCGGCTCGTACTCGTTATATTGGTCTTAGGAGTTAGAAGAGCCAGAGAGGAGTACGCATGGACTCGAATTTCCAGGCTCGCGCTCGCATGGTTAACTTCGACAAACAGAAATTACCATTTTATTGGGTGAGTTCTAGGCTACTGCTGGCCTCTTAAGCCGGTAACGTTCCCCTTCTATTTCTCACCCCACTGTACTCTCAACCCCCGCCCCTCCGGATCCAGCGCTCCCACGTTCTCGCCTATGTATTCTATATACGCTAACGGTCTCTCCTCCGAGATAGCAGACCGTGCTCCTTCCCCTTTTTCGCCTTTCCCTGGATGCCATCCCGTCGGCACTTCAACGATCACCCCCCAGTCGCGAGAGCGAGGATTGGAATACCTAATCGCTCCCGCGACCGTTCCGAATCTATCGTTTAGACTCGCTCCTTCTCGTCTTCGGCCGTGCGCTCTTTTCTCTTCCATTCCTTGAGTTTTCACGACTCTAGCTAGTGTCGCTCATTGCCATGTGCCATGTTCTGAATTTTTTATATAAACTATAAATTAATTAAAATAATGGAAATATAATTTTATTAATATTCTTATATTTAAAAAAAAATGACGTGGAGACGTTATTAACCCTTCGCATACGGGATCCTTGCTGAGGACCTCGTTTCTGAACGATTCGGCCGGGATCCTCGCCCAGCGAGTACTTCTATTGCTCGGTATCGAAATTGCTATATCTAATAAATTATCGACGGTATCGAAATTAGGAAAAATACTCTGAAGGTTAATGTTCATCATATTATATTTGTGTAAAATAATATAGGTATTTATATACAATACATAGTGTGCTAACGTTTGTCGAAATTTATATTTCAAATAGAAAACAAGGTCGCGAAGTGTTCATTCAATGGCCGATTGGGTTTCCGGAAAGTAAAAAAATAAAAACGGAGACCTAAGAACCGAGAAATATTTTTGTAAATGCATAAATTTGTGTGCATCGATCTTTTGTTTGCATTGGCGTCCCCGCGATTTTAATTAACCCGAAAGAAGACCGATAATTAGATGCTCGACGAAGTATCTCGCCCTGACCCACCCCTGCCCTTCGTTCACGCTAGACGAAGTTGATTAAGGCTTAATTAAAACAGTTCTTTGAGATGGTAATTCGTTAACAAACAGAGCACGCCGCTGTCGAGTTCCGTGAATACTCGGCGAAGTTGATTTTTTTCTTCTCCTTTCACTACTGCAAATTCGATCTATCTTCGCTTCATAATAACTAACGAATGCACGGAAGATTTTTAAAAAAATGATCACGGCATCGTTGCCCGTCTCGCAGAATCGCGATATCGAAGGGTTCACAAAATTGAATTCGTACGATTGAATATGTACATCAAATTTTTTTATTTCATCACGATCAATTATATACAAATAGAATGTGTTTGTCGAGACTTTGGGTTTTGGTTACGCCTCCGAGCCTCGAACGCGCCTTTCCGTAGCGCTTATTTTTTTTCCCTTCCATCATAATTATCATTTATTCACTCAGCGACACGAATCGTCGATTGGCGATTAGTAGATACACGACGACCATTAGTGCGCACGAACAAAACAATTTTATTTTTTTTCTAAACTATATTCTCGTTTTCATTTTTTTTTTTTATTTGCCTCTCGAGTATCTCAACTTTCACGGCAATCGCAATGAGTCGTCTTAACTTATTAATACTGCATGATAATCCTTTTATGCCAATTTATCAGTACTTCACCGTGCGCGTAGCTTTATCGGACTAACGTTTATCTAGACGAAAAAAAAATATACATCCACCCTCGCCGATCAAATTAACAATATCAGTCCGATCGTCGGCGGTGAATTTTTTTTACGCCGGACACCCCGTCGTCCATGAGTCGTTCACGAAATTTTTCGTCTACCCTCTACATACAAATTTATATTTATTTATATTCATTCGATTTATTTATACTCCAATGGGGTATAATGATAACGCTACGGACGACGATGCCGATAGCTTTCGTTTCAAATGTTCTTATCGTATCGTCACCACACTGAAAATCCGACGAACTTTTACCGTTCAATTGCACTTTATAAACACATTCCGCGAGCCGCGCCGAGGGTTACCGACTTGCTGTCGGCAGTGTCACTGCGCATGTGCGATAGATTGCGATCGAGCATCGCTGTTCACCGATCCGTCAGGTTCCGGAAGTAAGTTTGGCAGGTCGGTCGAAAGTCGCGAGTGTCGAGCATCCGCCGATTCTTCAGACCATCTGCAGTCCCTTGGTGATGCTCTCGACGTGCTCCTTGGCTCTCATCCTCAGCGCCTGAATGCTCGACGTTCGAGGATCGTGACCCGGCGGACTGGGCGAAGACTGTGCGTGTCCACCGCTGCTGCTCATTACGGGGAGTCCTCCCCCGTTCAGCGTGCCTACGGCGCGTAGAAACAGACTGTCATTACTAAGTGATTGCACTGTCTTACCGACCGCGATAATCGCTTAATGATAAAATTAAAAATCTAAGAACTTGGAAGCCGATTTATATGAGATAAGATTTTTTTGTGGATTAGCGTGTATAATTACGTGTATGTGTGTTTCTCACCTGGAATACCATTCCCAACAGATCCGAGCTTCGTCGGTGAGGGCAACCGCCTGGGCGAGGTCAGATAGCTAGGATATCCCGTGTGAGCCGCCGGCAGGAAGCCCGGAAGAGCGCTCAACAGTCCAGGAGGCGTCAACCATGGATCACCGGGCAGACCGAGCGAGGGACCTCCAATGTTTCTGTGAGTACATTTTAAAAATTATTATTGTACATATTTATTGCTTCATTACCGATGCTGTGAGTTTTTGCAGGAGACACTGCGAGTATTTGTACCGTTCCCTTCATTATTGCCAGGACATTCTGAATAGACCGGGAATACACTGAGAGGAGGATCGCGGAAAAACTACCAAGTCATATGGTAAATTTCGAACAGGCAACATGGTTCACCAGCGCCCCCTGGCGATATGTGCATTTTTCACCGGGGCCGTAGCAATTTTTACCCAATCCATATGGTGATTTTTTCCAGAAGGGGCGTTTTTCAAAGTTTTTCGTATCTGGCTGAGAATTTCATGGTTAAAACTTAGAATTTCGTGGGTTATAATTATGAATTCCCCGCATAAAAACTGAGGATTTCGTGGATCAAATGTTTTCGTGTGTGTATACAAAAAAAAAATGATCGTCATAATATGCCAGTATAGCCTACAAACCTTAAACAAACACCGATTACTATATTTTCTAGTAAGAACTTATAGCGCAAAATTACGGGATATTCCGGTAATATCTGCGATATTGAAAATTGCCATATTTTCTAGTGAAATGTTTTAATTTTAATACGAATGTTTGCCAGGATGTCGCTGTGGTTCCCATGTACCTGAAAGTTCCGTCTGGTTTACCAGATTTATGGCAATTTCTATCAGATCCTTCTCTCAGTGTAGGAAAATAGATCAGGCATTAATGAAGCCCAGTGTACGATTGTTCGTGCGTATCCTTGCGAGTATCAAAGCGTGGACACCGCAATGCACTTTATTACATCGCCAAATGTAGATTTTATCGACCTGTTCTGTTTTTACCGACCGAATAGTGAACCAATGCATACCTCATATTTGCCGGATGATGATACTCCGTGATACCGAGCCTGGCGGCCTCCATTTTTTCTTGCCTGCGCCACTTGGCCCGTCGATTTTGAAACCATACCTGAAAAACGAGCAAACAGCGAAACCGTTAATAACACGTTCGTCTAAATAAGGACAGTAGCGTCTTTGCAAACGAGCTCGGAAAGTAAACTTTTTTCGTATCGGGATAAGTAGAATGTCCAGCGTACCAGCTCTTCAGGGTCGGCGGGGCTTTCAGCCTGTTACCTCAAGAGCCGGTTTCGGAACTTCGCCATTATCCTAATACACGCCGCTCACCGCTATCTTCAGGCTACAATCTACCTTCTGCCCTTCTAATTGGTCATTTTCGAAACCACTTTTGGGGCCATCGCTACCGCGCATTACCGCGAGCCTTACCGAAACGTACCATCGCGAACTACTCTCTTACATTAAACACCGCTCGGAGACACTCTCTTGCGGATGTAATGCGATAATCCGTTCCAAGCGCAACCAGAAGAGCGTCCATTAACGACCGGTCGTTTTTTTTTTTCACCTCGCGATTCACAGTCCCAGTCCCAGTTTTTCGGCCGAGTTGTCGAGATCACAAAAAAAAAAAGAGAACATTTTCTATGTACTTTATGTTTTTACTAAAAATTCGCATTCGTATCGGCCTACCGAAGTTCCGAGTGAGCTAAAAGTACAAGTGGCTGGACATGCATGAAAAATCGTATTTCGGTATCTCTCGCACGCACGCTTTGTCCGGTCACTGTTACGTTTACCTTACGCGTTCCATTCCGGCAGTTCTTCCTGCGTTAAAATGCATCGCGACGCTCGATCCTCCACCGAGGGGCGATCGACGCGGATATCGAAAGGTGCCAGAACCAAACGAATTACGGTTGTGTAGCTACTAACAACGGTGTCGAAAGCCGTGACGTTGGAGAAGTGGAACAGCGGTTCATGTATAGTCGGGGAACTCGGGATCACAAGAGGGTCCGTAAATGGAGTTCTTTTTGCGTGACGCAAACAGCACCGAGCAAGAAAGCCACCCGTCAGGGTGGGAAGCGAGAAAAGTAACAAGGGTTTTGAGACAGAGAAACAGGGGTGAGAAAGTGCAATGAGAATGGTATGCTCGGCCTGGCGCTATATATATATATATATATATATATATATATATATACATATATACACGTTTGAGAAAGGAGAGTGCGAGAGGGAGAGAAGTTAGAGGAGGCGGAGCGCGGTCCACCCCTAAACTAGCTTGTAAGAAAGGCAAGGGGCTGTCGGAGATCCACCCTTATTCCTCAGCATCAGGAGGGTCACGAGCTCGAGGGCGAAATCGAAAGTGAGAGGGAACGAAAGAGCAAGAGGAGGTGAGAGAGAGAGAGAGAGGGAGAGACGAAACAGAGTCGTGACCGAAGAAGGGATGAAGGGAGATGAAAGAAGAAGAGGCGAACGTCTCGGGTCTCGCCCCGTCGGGCGACGGCCATGTTGATTTCTTTATTGTAACATGGCTGCTGTTGGCAGGCCGCTAAACTCCGTCGCGTCATACAAGTACATTAAGGTGGGTAGTATAGTATTAGCGGTCTCCTACAAGAGAGCCCGAGAGCTTGGAGAACGACGTCGATGTCAGATGTCGTCCTGGCAGCAAACTCGCCTGGTTTTTTTTTTTTTCGCGAACTTCATGAAGTCGCCCGAAAGCGGGAGGTCGGTAGGGCAGAGAGCGAAAGAATCTCCGCGAGTCGGAGCGCACCTAACGATAACCCAAGCGGCGTTTCCCCCCCGAGATAAATCTAAGAGGATTGCGTACATTGCGAAAATGGGATTACACGTTAATGAGGAGTCCGTAAGCCTATTTGTCATGCTCTCCTCTCCTACCGTTCTCCTCGGCTCAATATAAATCCCTGCCTCCTCGTATAGGAATTGGAAGAAACAAAAAGTGAAGAAAAAGGAAAAAAAAACGACAGATTGCACGGGCATCTCCGTAGTCACTGTCGACGCCGTGCGAAAAGTATCCTGTTACTGGTAATGGAACTGCGCGCAGGATTCCGTCGCTTCATCAGGACGATGTATATAGACCGTTTATGAAGAGAGGCAATTTTCTTTCACGCCCTCGTTCGTTTTCTGTTCCGTTGACTAAGAAACGGCGAGACGCCGATCCGCCGGGCCACCGTTGCACCCCCCCGGGCTCGACCTCCTTCCCGACGACCCTCCCGGCGATGAAGAAAAGAGCCAACGCGGATTGGAGGACGCGGGTAGACAAGATGCCACGCTGAAATGATGGGAAAATAAGCGAATTTCGTCTTCACCCTCTTATCTGTACTGAGGCAAGAGACATGCCCCGGAGGGGCGGGGGGGGGGGGGGTGAAGAGAAGGATGAAGAAAGTACGGTATCGTGACGTTTTCCTTGCTCGAGGGGGTTGCTGAGGACGGGAGAGAAAGAGCGAGCCCGCACGGGGGGTTGCTCTGAAAACAAAGCGAGAAGCCCGAGAAAGTGGAACGTCGTTCGCCTCTTCGCGGAAATATAAAGAACAGGACTAACGCGGCTTAACCTTTTTAGGTCGTAAATCTATTAGAGTAGGTACTTCCAAGCCCCTCTCCACCCTCCCCCTGGCCGTGCCCTAGCTCTTCCGTTACGCCGCCCTCCTCGAGGCCCAAAACAGGAAGGCGGCGGAGACGAAGAAGAAGAACTCGAGGAGTGCGCGATGCCTCTCTTCGCGCAGTGCCATTGCGAGATAAACTCGATTAGACGGCTTTAACTGCCCGAGAATTGATGGAAAATGAGAGTCGGAGGACGGAAAGCAGACGATAAACGAGGGGCTCGGAGAAAAGTGAATTTCTCTCGATTTATATTATACGGTAATGAGTTGAGCGGATATCGAACGCTTTTCCTATCTCGTCATTTTCTGCTAACCCCCTCACCCTTACCCCTTCCTCCTCTGAGAATAAATCTCCGAAACTTCGTTGCGAATGAAAAGTCGAGTTTCGTAACTTGTGCATCCGTTGAGAAAAAAAAAGTTTTATCGTTGCGCGAGTTTCGAGTGGTCCAAGCCATTCACTCTCCCCGCTTGCAGATAGCGATGCTGCGAGGCACTTGAAAAAAAAAAAAACTTTGACAATGGAATGCTCCCGGTCTCCGATACTATCGCGAGAAAAATCAGTTTACTCTTCACCATTTGCCGATCGCACCGTGCGCAGCGAACTACGGAATATCCAGCTCGAGGCTCGCTGCTACGAGTGCATGCGTTCCGCGTGTGGCAACGTTTTTTTTTCCAACTTCATGCACTCTCGTTCACGAAACAGCAGACTCGGGGACAGGGCGTGCGCGCTTTATGCGCTTCGACGATCGCACCACGTTGAATTTGGATTAGCGACCGTAAAAGGTATTCGGGTCGATCACGCGGCGACGGGCACATTGTTGTTTCCTGTCGTATTAACAGATTTTAACCATTGTTCGTTCAACGTCGCTATACTAACGCGTATACAATGTTTTATATATAGATATATTTTGCAGAGTGCGATCCACTCGACACATGAAAGGAGTTGTACCGTGTACCTTATATCTATGTTGCGGAGTACTGCGCGCATAAATGTAACGGAGAGTTCCAATGCATTTATAGTAAAAAAAAGAAGGATGAATAAGACACGCTTTTATAAGGGCACGCTTACGTAACAAGATTGAGGCAAACCTTGAGAAAAACAAAGTCACAAATACCTGGGAGGCAAAAAACAACAAGAATGCGCGATGTCTGATGGAATCCGAGAGAGTCGGGATCAAGGTGGAACGTGGCGCGATTTATATCCGGTAAACATTGTAGCGTAATAAATGAATGACAGTCGGGCATCGATTGACTGCTCCGCACGGTACCGACGTTTTATTTGGGCGGGGGGGGGGGGGGGGGGGGAGGTGCGATTTACCGCACCCGTGTCCATTAGAGACCTATCAGTGTAATCGCAGGGTAAGATCGTAGAATAAGCCTAGATACACTGAAGAGGATCGAGGGAAAGGGAGGAAAAATGGCATGAGAACCAGTAACAACGAAAAGGGACAGTCAGAACGCGCTGAGCCGATGATAGAGAGAGAAAGAAAATCCAGGCTCGTGCGGTATGCGAGCTCGATCGAAGGGCGATGTTTTCGAGAGGGTTGGAGTCTATTATTCACCGCGCTTTTTATACACTCTCCCCTCCACCCCTGTCAAACTGTCGGGCAAATTCAATCCTAGCCAGTCGTTCTCAATCGTAAATCGCCCGCTCGCTGTTTGCTCTATGAAAATATCACCGAAAACAAAAATACTAATAATAAACTCTCGTTTCGTTCGTACAGATTGAATTAATCAACGTCGAGGATTTAATTTGTTTGGGATAACGATTTATCGATATACGATATGACACATGTGTCGCGTTATAATGACCTGACTTTGAAACGACCGCTCGACAAATAGTTTGCTTTTTTGTTTCCTCCCATTTCTGGAGTACGAGGCAAAAACGAATGACGGAGAGGGCGATGGAATGAGACGTGTAGATTGAGATATACAGTACGAGTAAAGCAGGATTTTATTACCCGGGAGAGACGCCCTTTCCACCTTCCTTTGTGGTAAATTTACACGGGAAGAGCCGAAAGAAATTCATAGTAAGATTTTATGAATCAAATATTTGTTTATATTTGTATAATTATTTCTATTTACAGAATGCCACGCATTGCGTGTATCATCGAATTTACTTTAAGGATTGTTCATCATTGGTAACAACACATATCTACCACTTCAATAATTGTAGGGTAAATGTGGTAAATATGGCCCATCCCGGTTAATCCGAAAAATGATGATATATGGACCGGTCCATATTCACCCCTTTTACTCTATTTACCTGTCGCAATAATTTTTTTCGCCCGGTACTAAGCATCCACATACCATTTCGGTAACTGTTTCGATTTAACACACTGCGCAGTAGGTGAGATTTCACGTGCGATTCTCACGTGTATCCCAACGAGACCGAGAATGAGAACCCCTGTCAGACTCCTTCAATAAAGCCACCCCTGTCGTTGCGTGTAATCACCCTTAAACACTCCAACGCCCCGACTCTCCTTCTAACCCCGTGTGTCTCTCCCTTTCCGTTTCTGTCTCTCATTCCGCTCTCTCTCACTAACCCTCTCCCTCTTTGGCACCGCGATACAATACCTAATGCGCTACAAACAACATCACAAACAAGACGAGATTTCAATTTTGACAATGATGCGCATTTCACGTGAAACGGATAAAGTGTAGACGGGAATTTCGAGGGGCAACACATCTATTCTATGCTCAACGACGATCTCACACTCGACTTTAACCCTTCATAAAATTTTCTCAATATTGGCAATGTAAAAAAACTTAATTTTTTATTTATTTATTTATTTATTTATTCAAGAAAAGTCAGAATGACAGAAACGGGCGGTTGCGCTCAGCTTTCGGCCGGGTTGGGTTTATTATAATGTATTGCCAGCGAGTGAGGCAGAACGATACGACAAAACGGTGCTCGCTTAATTCGCCAAAATAGCCTTATGGTCCTGTAAAAAAAATGTAATAAAAATGTAAAAAAAAAAAAAATGTATCAAAAATATTTATTAAAGAAAAGTCACGATACGATAAACATGAGGTCGCGTTCAGCTTTCGGGTGGGTTGGGTTAGTATAATGTATTGCTAGCGGGCGAGGGAGAACGATACGACAAAACGGTGCTCGATTAATTCGCCAAATTAGCCTTATGGCCCTCGTGTATTTTGACACCGCTCGCGCTCATTGTCTTACGCTGCGGTGGAGTTCCTCTCGTCTCTCTTTCGTTAGGGCGATGCTACCGCGGCGCGGCTTGAATGCACCCTTTGTTTAACGAGGCGCAGGTATATTACCGAGCAATATGTTTGCCCGACTGCTGGAGCAGTCGTACTCCTCTCCGTCGAGATGGAAGGGGCGAAGGGGCGCAGAAAAATCGCGAGGGTGCTCCCACCCGCCCGCGATTGGACAGTTGTCATAGGTCAAAGTTCTCGCTTTTTAATTCCTTCAATAAAGGGCACAAACGCGAATGGGGCACAAAAGAATCGCTCTGATTTCGGGGACCCGTTTCATATAAAAATATCCAAGGTCGCGCGAATCCCATAACTAGAGCTCATTTTTTTGCTTTTTGTGTGTGTGTTTTTTTTATTTTTTTTAATTGTAGAACAAATGAATAGCATCGAGCATATTTTAACGGAGCTGCTCCGCGCAGATCTACGGAGTTCCATGATGGCGGATAAAAATTTCGGGTAGAGGAGAGTGAACGAATATTGGATGATTTGTAATAATTGAGCACCGATGTCGAGCGAATCTTAGCTTATATTGTTATACGTAGGTAAGAACACAACGATCAAGACAATATGTCTCAGTCGTAGAAATTTAATTGAGTATTTTTTCGCTAAATGATTTCCTAAATTTAAATTTAAATTAAATAAAAATAAATAAATAATTTGTTAAAATTGTAAAATTTCTATTTTTATTTCGTGGTTTGTATTACCCCTCGAGCGATAGATCAACTTTTTTTTATTCTTAATAACACCTAATTGCCAATAATTTCGTAAGTTAAAACGCTAGTAATCTGCTAGTCAGTATTCCAAAGTTTGAACCTATTCGAGATGGCTTTTTGAAATCGAATATTCACTTTACAGTCGACACATTAATGCGCTCCCTTAGATGGCCGACACTCATCCTCTGAAGCTTAAACGAATGGTCTAAAAGAAAAATTACATTTTCGCGTTACAAAAGGCGAAAACAAGTGTTTCGAGTAAACAGAAAACATCCCTCTTGAGCGGGTGTGCGCGAGCGGTACGTGTCAGTCACGCGAAATCCCTGGAGATGCGATGTCGCTATAATAACTCGTAATAAAGCCCGGTGGAGTCATATTAGCGTCAGGAGCACGCGTGGCGCGCGCGGCTCGCTTCACAAAGGGGCACCACCACCCGCCCTCGGCAAACACTGTGACTTTTGATGATTATTAACTTCACAGGGCCAGTGCCCCGTCGGGCGAGGTATGGAGTTCGAGGGATGGTGAACTCGCAGCGTCTACGGGGTTGTACAGCGAATATAGGCCTTGCCGACAGTAATCTGTTGGCCCCGAGGCACCAGCGCCGATTTTCCCGCTGCTCCTGGGAACCAAATTAATAGTTGCGGACCCGCTTGATATCTTCGGATATTCGCCGCTTTCTCTCTACCACTCGCATTTACATTTACACACAGTAATACTAACGCCGTCCAACGAGTGTACAGTGCACATAGATTTCTCTGTAAACACATGGGCGTTATTCCCTTTGCTCTTGACAACCCGCCTCATTTTCGACGAGCTTGTCCTATATGACTCCGCTAAGTTACGTAAAAGCAACGGACAAACTCCAGACCGAGTATACTGAAAAAAATTGCTGATAAAAGCAGGTTTGTGGTACAAAATAGTTGTCCCAACCAGTTATTAGTCGTCCAAGCTAATAATTTTTCCCTCTAATAATAAGTTTTACCTGCTCATAATTGTTCTCTGGCTAACTTAACCAAAACCTGGTGCGATCTTCAAGAAGGGATAACCAGCTAGCCTACATCGATAGTATAGATCTCCAAAAAAACAAAAAAAACGCATCCCCACGAGCCTCAACGTTTGTGAGTCGCCGTTTGGCCAGTGATCTACTGTTATTTAATGCACGCGGACCCGTCGGTTCCTAAAGCGCGGGAAACTACTGAAGAATCCTCGCTTTATGGACCGGTCGGCGAGTTACACGTATTAGGTGACCTCCGCTATAGCTATACGAGATATAGCTCTGCCCCGAGTGAGATGAGGACCGCCCGAAAAATCTCCGGGAACTTTGTGAAACGGATATATTTTCACGGAGAGTGACATTCATCCGCGAGGCTCTCTCTAAGAGATACGGGGAGGGAATTGAAGAAAGTGAGATTATGCCTGCGAGACGGCCTCCGCGCCTTTGTAAGAGATCCCTCGGGGCTGCATTTTGCATCTGGTATTAGCTATCGTTCGCGCGGTGATACTGCCGGAAACTCTTCGTGCAACACTCCCCTGTCTCGTCAGCTTCACCTAGGGGATCTCAAATTTCGTGACCGTGCACACAGGTATACCGGCCGACGAGGGCACTGCCGTTACGGCGAAGATATACGTACGATACAGAGTACAGTGCAATAATGGGGCGCGCGCGGCAAGTAACTCGATCTCAGGTCGAGGACGCCGGGCCTCGGCGTTTTGCCCCGCCGGTAAGACGAGGAAGAGATCTTCGTCGACGTCGTCGTCGTCGTCGAAGAGGAGGAAGATGGAAAGAAGAGGAAGAAATATAAACGACGGCCCTCAGGAAGGGAGCCGAACGGAACTGAATACGTTTGTACCTGGCACCGACAATGGACCACGTAATTCGATTACAAGCACCGCCAGCTAATTGTTAATTGCCGGCCCCGCCGACAAAGCGCGATCTGGCTCGGTCGCTCCCATCCTCCTCCTCCTCTTCCACTGAGCAAGTAGCCTTGCATCGACTATTATATAATACATATTTCTTACAAACGTTGTACAATCCGTTCTAACAAATGTAAACCCTGTGGAATATCGGGGAATGGCGGGTTTTTATGCCTCGTCAAAAATTAATTTCACCGAGGGCGGCGCCTTTATCGCGGCTCGAGACGAATTGGCTCGCTCCCGGTTCGTGGGAATAACATCCGCACTTAAGCGGTTAATGAAACTCTCGAAAAGTCTTCACATCATTTACGGAAAATTGTCAAGATTTTTTACGCTCGAAAACTTGTATACCGTATCGCTTGATTTAATCAATTGATCGATTAATTGAAAGCTTGATTTAATATACCGATCGTTCTTGTTAATCCCTCATCTGTCTATCAAATTAAAAATCAAATTGTTTGCGAGTTCAAAAAATCGTATATAATACCGTATATAAATGTTCGCACAGAAATTTTTTTACCGACCGAGCGCGTATTAAAATACTTGAAATCTTCCTCTCACTCAAGACACTCGAGGTGGGCACTCTTCGCGCCTTCCTTCAGCGAAGTTCATTTAGTAACAAGAAAGGCTCTCCTCGAGGATTCGTCGAGTGGTGAAAAAGAAAAAGAATGCGTCGTTCGGGAACTCTTGCGGGGAATCCGACGACACGTGTACCGACTCCTCGTGTATGAGCGGAGTACGGTATAGAGCCCCGGTGTTTAACAGCTAATCTGCCAAATGAAGTGTTTTTGTGTTTGAGCACAACACTCCGTCTCAATGGAGAGTAAAACCGCCCTCGGTAAAGGGTTGCTGCCGACATGATTGATGCTCGAGGGGGTTCGAGTCTCTCTCTCTCCCTCATCCCCTCTCTCCGACTCTGTCTTCCGCCCGTTCGGGTTCGCTCTCATCCCGAATAAGGGAATAAGGGTTCCGCGCTGCTGAACGGGCGGCGTTGTGGCTGCTGCTGCTGCTGCTGCTGCCCGCTTCGACGAACGACTCTCGCAACCCTTTTTAGTCAAGCGCCCCCGCACTAAACGTTGTACTTAATTGAGCCACAGACCTAACGGGAAACGATCGACGGACAGCTAATCTTCCAGCGTTTGTATATACATATATGTATGTATATGTATATGTATATGTATATATATATATATATATATACATCGACTGCTGTATCTGCTCCGCCGGAACGTCCGTTCGAGATGCGAAATTCTCTTCCCGTCGTCTTCTCACTCAGCCTCACCCTCCGACCCTCCTCACGGCAATTCACTCGGAGTGTTGCCTATTTACTCCCGAAGACGTTCTCGGCTCACAGATGTTGTGCGAATAAGTGACAAAAAAAAAAGAAAGAGATAGAAAAACAGAGCAAATTGCCCCGTTTCCCTCGTGCGAAGACTGCGTCGTTAGGTGCTCGTAACTAAATTGGTTTCTAGTAGATTAACGAGAAAAATTGACGCCACATTAAAGTAGTAATTCACAAGCATGCTCGGTTCGAGCTTAGTGTTCTACGGACGAAACGTTGGTGGTCGAAAACGATTCTTCATTCGGGTTTTACACCTTAATTTTTTAACACTACTCGTGGGTCTGGTGAAAGTCCTTTCGAGCATTAAAAAAATAAAATCTATGAATATAATTAACTGTTACCGGTGCGGTGGTCTAGTGGTTAGCGTGCTCGCCTCTAGACCAAAGCATCAGGAGGTCGACGGTTCGATTCCCGGTTTCGTAGTTTCGCCGAGAATAAAAATATGGACGGGACGAAGCTCCAGATATATACATCGGTCACTCGCACGTAGTAACTCTAAGTGTGAGTGTCGGATGTATATAGCTGTACTCGATGTTTACATTCTCGGTGAAACGCGACAAAGCTCCGATGCCGGAATTCGGACCTGAGACCGGCTGTATCGGCATAGGTTCTCCGCAGTTTCCCTATGCCCATGGCAGAAATGTGATGGCAAATGCGATACAGAGGGGGAAGTCGGATGCGGCCGCAAGGGGGGACTGGCTACTGACCCAGGCCGACCCTGTATAGGCGCAGATGCCTGAGAACGGGGGAAAATGCAAATTAAAAAAAAAGAAAAAAAAACTGTTACCTGATAACCAAAAAATATTCATTTCAGGCGGTGTAGCGTAACGATGAAAAAAGTCGAGTCTGCTCTAATGATGGGTGCTGGTTTGCTAAGAATAAAACTAAAGAAAATTCCTTTGCAGTGAGCGAATTGTCATTTGCGGCAAATAGAATCCTCATGGACTAGAAACAATAAATTTTTTTTTCACGCGAATCTTAACCCTGCAACACCACACATGGGTCTGGCGATAGTCGCTTCGAGAACATAATTTTCATAAATTCTATGAATAAAATTAACTTTTAACTGATAACTAAAAAATATTGATTTTCGAGAACCTCGAGTCAGGCTTTATAATGAGTGCTGAATTTCTAAAAAGAAAAAAAATCTTTTGCAGCGAGTGGATTGCCATTTGCGACAAATAGAATCCTCGCGCACTGCATACACAGTAATAAGTACAAAACGAGTTTGTCACTTATTTGAATATACGAAACAGTCCTTTTATTTCCCGTGTCATTGACAATTTTAGTTTGTACTTTTGTTTGTAAAACTAGAAAATTAACAATCAAAAATTGTCGACGTTTGTGGACAATAAGTTGTTGTAACAGGTACAAATTTTTTTTACTGTGTAGATCTCTCGCACCGAAATGTGGTCATCGTTTTATTTATTTTTTTTATTTCACTAAGAATCGCAAGATAAAAAAATGGGTGGTGTTCCAAGTTTAAATTCAGAACCGTGGCCATCTTAAAGAAATTCAATCGCGCCAGATCCGCAAGATATTCCTCGGGGATGATCGAACCGTTAACCCAAGGGTAGTTGTGAGTTAAGGCTCGCACTATACCAGTTCCACAGTCTGGTTTACCGTCGAGAGAATAGTGTATACAGGGGTGGGTGTATATAGATTCGGCAAGTTTCGCGTGGCTCGCAAACGGCCCTAACATACTTACTCCGGTAACCGCCTCTCACACGTACACCCTCCATTCTCCGTACCCGGGATCGCGGCTCTCGCTCACCCTCTCGGGGAGCGTCGCTCTCTCGCTCACCGCCGTATACCGGAGCAAAGGGGTGGTTAGATGCACGAAAGGACGAACACTGGCCGTAATGGAGTTTCCAAATATTCGGGGAGCCCTCGCTCAATTTCGAACAATTTGCATTTAGGGTGAAGCGCAATTAATAGGAGCGGGGTGTGGTGCGCTTTCTACACACACGAGTACACCGTTGAGAATCGCCGTGTGCGCGTAGATCCGGATACACGGCACGGATACGTGACGGTGTGGGTGCGCGCGTGTGTTGTCACGCTCGCCATTCCACGCCTATTAACACTATATTCCGTTGAGTTTAGCATATCGAGGGGGCAATATTGAGTTACGCGACAGTAATTATAATACTCGTTAGACGCGGCGCGCTCGGCAAAAGTTAAACCTTGCTGGGCTGAAGGCCCGGTGAAGCGAGGGGGAAGTACGTCTGCCCACGTGCGATCTTGCACGATGGATACGCGTACAGTCATACACGCAGTGTATAAACGGTTCGTTTGCTGCGTCTAGTCTTGTCGAGTTCTTCCTCCCTCTCTCTCTCTCTCTCTCTCTGCATTGGGATAAGCTTATCGAAGATTATGCATCGATTTATATCGAGAGCGACGACGATGGAAAGGATGCGCTCGGCTTGAGATGCTGCTACCTGCAGACCGAAGAAAACCACGAAATTATAGCGGAGCAATTGAATGGTTGGGGAAACTTGGCAGGGTCGTTGGCGTGCGATGGGTTGTCACGAGCTCGAAGGGTATAACAACGATTTATAATACATTTTCACGGTGACTTTTTTAAAGTTCTAGCGGTTTTTTTTTTTTTTTTTTTTTTTTTTTTTTTTTTTTTCTTCTTTTGTACGAGATGTTGAAGTAGACGTGAGATAAGTGGGGGATTCGTGATCCCCCACTTATCTCACGTCGATCGTAATAGACTCGAAACAGAAGAGGGACATTAGTTTTATTGCGATCTGTGATCGATTTTTAGAAAAGTAGAGATTTTTTTGGAATTTTCATTTGGAAATAGCTGCGGAGAAAAATCGGATGAACGAGCTCTGATTGCAATTTTATGAGAAACAAATGGACGTTTATAAAATATATATTTCCGGACGACATAACTCCATCATCTTTTTTCGCTTAGCACAAATCAGATAGCATTTCTCAAAAAAAAAAAAAAAAAAAAAACAAAAACAAAAACAAAAAAACATTCTTCTCTTTAATTTCCGGCGTGGCTTTCGCCGGAGTCAAATACACCCTGTACTATAGCTGCTTTATTAAATTATCAGTCCCTCCCGCGACGACGAGACTTTCCCGTCTCTGTGTCCTCTCAATTTTTTTATGTTCCACAGCAAGCCTCTCCGCGACCCTCTTTGCCGCGCGTCTTTTCGCAATCGGGTCGTTTTCGCGCCTCGATATCTCACGAGGTTCTCGGTCCCACTCGGAACCTTCCACCCCTCCCGCAGGATATCACACCGCGTTCTTCGCTTTTCTCTATCTTTTTTTTTTTTTTTATTATTTTTTTTCTCCTCTTCTTATTTCGTCTTCTCTCTATGTTTATCTCGTTTCGTCGTTCTCGCACCCTTCGACGTAACGGCAGGTGCAGTTTGTCCCACGGTATTTGCTGTTTCTCGCAGTCCCCCTTTCCTCTCCCTGTATCGTTCTCTCTCGCCCTATCTCGTTTCACACAGCGCGCCGGCGGGCCTCGCGCCTTTTGCTCCGGCCATTATCTTATTTTCCGCCCGAAAACATCGCGGTACCGCAGAAGAAAAACGATCTCTCGCGAGAGCGAACACCAACGAGACAGGGCGTCGTGGCGTGGCGTTTGCGAGAGCTTTAGCCTCTCACAATCTCTCTCTCTCTCTCTCTCTCTCTCTCTCTCTCTGTGTTACACGGAGGCGTCGGTGTCTGTGCAGCGACTATAGAACCGAGTGCCTCGACTACGGGGACCGAAGGGCGTCAGATCGCACGGGAGTGCCCTGGCTCCTTGCCGGACAGCTTCCTCCCTATTTCTTCACACATTCCCTCGCACGGTTCTCCCTACACGACCCTCCCAAAAACATCTTACAGTCTCCCCTCTAAGTCGCTCTGACAGTCCACGACTTGGAAAATAAATTATAAGACACAATAAAAAAAATGACTATAATCGGTAAAAAAAAGGTTTCTGCATTTAACAGGCATCTCGCGTCCACAATTTTTATTCTTGAATTTAACCATTTTTTTTTGCCGACGAATTCTATTATGAACGGGGAGTTTTTTTGTATTAAAAATATAGGGAAAAAGAATTATTAACGTCTGTGTGGAAGAATTATTTGTTGAACTTACAAATCAATAAGTAAAAAAGAAATGGAAACAAATAATTACGGACCTCTGTGTGGAAGTCTTAATTTGTTAAACAAATCTTTATTACCGTGAAGCATGACGACGGTCGTCTCACTGCCTTAATGTCTCCAGAAACATACAGGGGTGGCTCGGACGTTAATAATTGTCATACCAACGATATCGGCAACATTAAATTGATTTATATACGACAAGTATATATAGACGGATATAACTGTAACTGCAGTTCTGAGGCGGTGTAAGCGTTGCCTGCAAATTATTCCGTTCCCCCCGGTCGACGGACGGAAGTCCTCGAAACGTTTTCGACGGTTCGCCTCCCTGCCGAGTGCGAGAATTCACACCAATTTCTCCATGCTATACCGATTTATGACACTCGTCAGACTCGCGTATCCGGCCCGGTCGAAAAACACATAAAGCAACGATATATCGGGCGCTGTTATCGAAGCGTCATTATCGTCGTCGATGCGACCGCGAGCTTATGGGTAGGCCGCATTACTTCACGCATCGCTCGATGCGGCAAGGAGCGTTCGACGTTCGAACAAATCCGACAAATATCGTTTGCCGCGAGGGGAGGCGAGCAGGAAGACGAGAGCGGCGTAAAACATGGCGTACCTTCGGCCACCGTGAAACTAAGGGGATTATTCTCGATTCATCCAATTCCCCGGACAATTCCGATCCAACGGACCGTCACAGTCGCCCCTCTCGGGCCTCCCATACGAAGCATTTATTTTTATGTTGTTCTTGTTGATTTTGTTTTTTTTTCGTTCTAATGGAGAGCCCGTTCGCATCGAAAAAAAATCAGCGAATTAATTCGCGCGGTATTAATCAACGTTATATAACATTGGTTGTGTAGCGATATTTTCAATTTTATTTACCGTTCGGTTATCTTTTTTTTTTCATCATATCGTCATGGTTACTCGTGCGGACTGTGAAAAAGTAGAGTTCGTACGCTCGTTTGCTCGCCGTGCGTGACCAATTTCCTACGAGCACGGCTCCCTCCGACCCGTTGTTTGCCACCGTGCGCTACGAACGCTATGATACATTAATTCCGGGTACAAGAAATCGAGAGTCAAGCAGTGACACCCTCGAATCACCTGTGTATTATAATCGTTTTTCGTGCCGGGGCTCACCGATGAGAAAGCCGAAACGCGACATTTTTCGATTAAATTCCAATACGATTATATCGAGAGGTGATTTTTTTTTTTTTTTTGGGAAAATAAAAATTTCCGTGACTTCATTCGTTGATGGGACGATGAAAAACGATGAAGTGAAATTGGTAGTGGTAATCGAGTGGGAGCGTTCGTTCTCTGCCCTCTCGGTTGGCGGGTTACCGTGCCAACGAGCAGGTAAATAATCGGTCGAGGGTGCGAACGAGCCAACCCCGGTAAACTATCGTACCCATAATCACTTAAATCTCAATATTTTATAGCGGCGATAATTGATCAATTGCTGACTTGGGAGAGAAACATGTTGTGAAATGCGGTACTAAAGAAAAAAAAAAGAAACGTTGCAGAAAGCAAGAAAAAAATTAGGTCGGCGTAACACGCGACTGCCTGCACGGAGAAAAGTATACGTGGCATATATCGAGAAAACAAATCTAGGATATGTAAAATATAGTTATGCCGACGAATGTTACATTTCAGATATATTATGGAATATATCTGCAAATTCATATCTTCGGCCATGCGTTAATATATTTGATTACACTCGGTATGAAGTAAAATTTTATACGATACTCGTGGGAAAAACTTTTTCTGTACTCGTGTCAATGCAGCACTCGTTAGAAAAAGTTTTTTGACACTAGTATCGTAAATTACTATAATGTATTTAATATATTTAATGTGACGGTCCAGAATTATACGTAGACAACTCGAATGATGGAAAAATATAGGTGATCAAAATAAAGGTTAGAGCTCTTACTTAGACTCAAAAGCCCGTTTGCCCTATAAGTTTCCTGTAGCACCCCTCATTACGTTCAATATTGTACACACGACCCTCAATACCGAATCCGATGCCACTAGCTAGCCATTCAAAAATTAAACAGCAGGTTAAGCGCATAACGTTTAATTTATGTTTTGTACCACTACAGATATTAATGAAGACTACCAAAATGCAATGCAATGCTGTCAATTAGTAACCGATTAACCCGGATTTAATCCTCCGAAGTCTCCGCCAGGTCATTACGCGAATACATTGAATGCACACTGAGAAAAAAAAAAAAAAAAATCGATTGAGTCAACAAAATGAGCACTTAAGGGTGGCGAAAATTTGTTTTGTTTGATCGAACGAAATAATTGTCGTAGTAAGTAAAGAAATATTCGATTCAACAGCCTGTTAATTTCATCAATGAGGTACTCCTTTCGATCAATCAAACATTTGTTGCGCCACTGTAAGTGCACATTTTGTTGGCTGAATTGTTTTTTTTTCCGTGCGTTTATATGATTAAAATATTAATATTAAACCGGCGAATTGAATATCGGTAATTGGCTCGCCAAACAAATACTACGATCGAAGCTCTTTTGCACAGACAGTGAATCGTTATTATTATCGGTACTCTAAAAATTGCCAAAAAGCTCCGCATCGCATTACGAAACGGGCGATGAAACGAAAACTCCAATGAACGAAGAGCTTCGCGCATCACCGCCCAACGCTCTCGCACAGAATGTCTACACAGCGCTTTCGCGAAGCGGAGGAACCGCGTCGACAGTTCAACTCCAAATTAGCCGGGGTCACCGCGAAAAATCAATCTCCTTTTTTGTCCCTCCCGTTTCAGCGCGCTCTCGACGCTGCTCCACCCCGTCGCAGTGCCTGTCATTGCCAATTTCAAACGGTGGTCGGCATGGAAATCGTTCGTCGCCGCCGCGTTGCCGATATTCACCGTGCGACGTACCCCTTTCAACTCTTCGCCCTCCCCTCGCGAGAAACTCTTTTCATTCGCGTGAAAACGCTGCCCCGACAATTCTCTTACAATTTTCCCCCGTTCACTCGACGATATATACATGTGTATAGTATATTTCCCTTCTCGTTTATTCAGCTTCCGGGTATGTTACCGCGGTGACCTCAGATTTCAATTTTTGCTACTACGGGCGTAGAACCAATGGCGAGGACCTCGCTCAATTGTTTCTGTGGTTTTTCTTTCCGTTTTTGCTTCCTCATATTTGCTTCCTCGTAGGCGAAGTTATGTTTTAGAAAAAAAACACACACACACAATTTTCGAGATTTTTGCGTTGGGGTCTTTAAAATAGTCTGAAACGCCGAGAAATGTGATTTGTGTGTGTGTGTGTCTCAGACAGACTGGCATCGTTTACAACAACTGTAACTCGGGAACGTTTTCACAGTTGAAATTCGGTACAATAGTAAAGTGGTCACGTCTCTTCATTCAGTGCAATTTTTATGAAGATTGTGGCCGACTTGGATTTTTTCTGAAACAATACCAAAAACTGTCATTTTTTAATTTTTATCTTTTCCAACTAACAGAATTGCCACGAGTTAATTTTTCAAATATTCCCCTATATATCCCCTATATATCCCCCATATAGCCCCTATATATACCCTATATCCTATATATCCCCTATATATCCTCCTAAAAGTGCACACGAATATAATATTTTTATCAAAGACCCTTGGTATTGAATTTGGCCGAAATCTATCCAAGCAGTCAGATTTTATGGGCTTATGATTTTTTTTATAAACAATACCAAAAATTGTCCATTTATTTTTGTTTTTTTCCAACTAACTAAATTGCCAAGGGTCCGGACAGGAAAGGTGCGTCGTTGTGTCGCTAGAGTTCTGGAGCTGCACGCGCAGTATCGATTTCGTAACAAACACACGAGTGTAAATGCAACCCCGATTGTGTACAGTGTATTTTAATGTACGCGGCGCGAGGCTACGAAATCGTCGAATTAGCTGCGTACACCGTTGTCCCTTAGGTTTCTCGGATGGGAAACGAGAGATCGCGTGACAGGAAGGTAATATCCCTCCCCTCCCGGCGATTCGTACACGGGAATATAATATAATGGATCGTCGAGTGCGACACACCGTTTGAGCATGGAAGGCGCAGGCCGACCCGCTCGAGTTCCCCTGGCCAGGCTCGTGTCCGCGCTGTAATAAATACACGTGTATGCCGATACACAGTAACGAGCGAAATGCACGTGGATACGAACGCGCGTCACCCGGCTTTTATTTTTAACTCGGCAAAACGGTGTAAAATAAATGGAGCCGGAAGTGCTTCGTTCATTTCGCGTTTCGCCGACGTTTCGATCGAGCCGAGACAATGAAATGTAAAACGTGAACGGCATGACACAACGAGCGTGATCGTTGCTCCTTTGTCGAGCGATCAAAGGGCTACGACCGACGGTCGAGGAGACTCCAAAATTGGAGGAAAATTTTACAAGCTATGGATAAAAGTTGCAAATACGATGTAAAGTGTGCGGTCAGATAGGTTCTGTAAAGTTCGACGAACATTCATGGTCCACGATAGTCTAGAATTTTTCTCTCGTTATTTTACGATTCCCATTTTTTTTTATATTGTATAATTTTTTTAGTTAAAAAGTACCGTACGCTGAAAAAAATAATATAAAGAAAAATTTTATGATTAACGAGATTAAAAAAAGCGTTGTTTAAAAATGAATTAACGGAATTGGGGGCTTTTTCATATAAAAACTGTTTCTGAAATTTCAAACACAAGTGTGTTGAAATTGTCCAGAATTTTTTTTATTTTTAATGAACATCTTTGTAAATTTTAGGCAAAAGATTTCTAATTTTAATATCTAGTATTTCAATTTTACAGAAAAAAGTACATTAGTGTTCAATTAATCTAAGTAATGTGAGCAAATTTCAAGTTCCGGTTCGTTAAATTAAAAATTGATTTTTACAGAGGAGAAACAAAAAAAAAAAAATGGTGGATATTTGCAAAGGCGAAATGTTTGTCGAACGCGCGACTCTTGTACGATGAAACCTTTTGCACACTTGAGTAAAAGTGCCGAATATGGACTTGGATTAAGGTGAAGTGAAACACATTCTCTGTCGCTCTCTCTCGCTCCACCATAAAACCAATGCCGCCATCTCTCTCACACTCCTGGCTCCGTTACGTGACTTTCACTTCCCCTTAATACGTGAATCAATAATATATAGTCCGGGTCATGTTAATCACTTTTACCATATATGTACGTAGTATATAGGTACCTATAGTATACATACACAGATATATAATATACATATACATATAAATACATAGGTATATGTTGCGAGCTACGAGAGCCGAATGAAATTGGATCAGGACGAGAGGTTAAGGAAATAGATTAGCAAGGCACGCACGCCGTGCAGGGGAGTTTGTGCTTTCGTCGCGATGATACGCGGATAGACCGCTAGACACGCGCACATGAGGACGATGTGCCTATTGTGAAGGATGCCGCCTCGTTCGATCTCGCGAGCGGCGGTTGTGTCCGTACAGTCATCGATAACCAAAGGTCATTAGGCCACGTTTGACGTAAACAACCGTTCGCTTCGCCTCGCTTCCGCGACGCGATCCTAATAATCGAATTATCGAATTAATCCTTCCCCCGTTTACCGCTCTTTGGAATACCGCGCTATTATAATTATATTCGATCGCTGCATTAGGCCCTCAGGAGACCTTCGTGGGGTCTCATTAAGCCCCGAAAATAATAATTCTTCGATAAATCGAGAGAAGAATAAAAAGAATTCGCACAGGGTTTATGCGGCCTATTGAGTGTTAGATCAGGCCCTGAAGAGGTTTTTTGCAGGGTCGTGTCGGGCCCCGCTGTAACGCGATAAAATTTCTATTAGGGCTTCTGGACACCCCTCTACCCCGAGAATGAGCAAAGTCCAGCACCCTCCCTCTAATAAAAATCCATCGAAACCGTTCTTCGATTAATCGAGGGAAGAAGCAAAAAAATGGCAAAGGGTTTATGCGGCCTGCGGCGCGCCGCATCCCCAAGTTCCCCGCTCCCTCGGTCTCCCGTACAAGCGCTTGTTTTCTGCCATCCCTCATTCGTCGCGTGCGCGCGCCCTCCGCGATTAATCCGACAGACGAGATTGGCGCGCGTTGTCAATTAAAAATGATGAAACCAGCAGAGAGCAGCGTACCGTCTGCCATTCCTCCATCGTTGCTGGGCTTTCCTCTCTCATTGCTCTCCGTCCCTCTCTGCGGCCGGTCGACGATTCGCGGGGGCGGCCTCTCCGGTTCACCCTTATTCGCGGGCCGCAATAACGCGGATAAAGGCAAACCGGTGCGTCGAGGACGCGCTTGCGCTTCGTCCTTCCACCCCGCGCCGGATAATGAGCCTTCGGAGTTTCCACGCGGAGAAAAAAAAATTGTTGGGGCAACAAGAATTTTTTTACCATAACTGATTTACCTGTTTAACATAGGGATAAGAAAATATTTTGCTGTAGCAGCCAAATATTTTTGCTACACCAACAATAAATTTTCAACGATCTACATTTTGTTACAGAAACAGAACTATTTTTCCCCGAGCACGGCGGTGGAAACAATCAAAGATTCGTGGCTACATTTTCGGGATATATCGTTGGGATCAACGCGGGAACTTCAGCGACGAAACAAGTGTGTGTGTGTGTGTGTGTCTGTGTGTGTGTGTGTGTGTGTTTGCTGGGTAGCAAAATTGGAAAAGTCCGGACGTTTCGGGGACACGGAGGACGGCGCGGCGAAGGCCAGAGGCGGATAAAAATTAGCGAAAGGATGCGCGAAGCGAAGGCGCTCTTCGGATAAGGTTGGAACGGGAGGCCGAGAAAAAGAAATGAAAAGCCCGTGCGGCAGGTTTAAAACGCAATTAAAAATTTTAATTACGATTTCGTCCCCGGAGTCGTCACCGCTTTCGCGAATCCCGTCCGACTCGAGCGGGGCCTCCGAGCTGGAGGGCGGCGACGAGGCCCTCACACGCTCCTGAAACTAGCACGCCTACACCGGAAGTCCGCGTTCGGGGTTACCTTCTCTTTTCGGTTTCTCTCTTTTGCCTCCCATCGTCGAGCGTTCGCACGGAGGAAAATAGCGGGACGGGAGAACCGACGATTAGTTGGGTGAACTAATGGTTAGTTGGGACATTTTTGTTGTTGTTTTTTTAACTAATTGTCCCGGTTGATGATTATTATTTTTTTCAGTGCACTACACAATTGCGCCGTTGAAATCCACGCGAAAAATTGTGGGTCGGAATAACTAATGCTTCGTTGGAACATTGCTGTTGTTTCTTTTTTAGAAATGAATTGACCCGGTTGATTATACTAACTGATGCAACTAATGGTTAGTTGAAACATTATCTTTTTTAATAAATGAATTGTCCCACTCGATTATTATAATGTTCTCTCAGTGTAGTAAACAATTATTGCACCGTTGCGAAATTCGCGGTCGGTCGGGGAATTATTCCTTTTTCACTTTGCCCAAGTTTCCTATTGAAAACGGGAGCGCGCAGAGTTCGCCGGGGTTTAAAGCTCGCCTGGGACTCTTCGGCCGCGAGCACCGCGACGGAGAACCCGAGGGAGGGCCGTAATCGATAAGTCGTGGCACGCGACTGCGTGCTTTTATCGTTGTCACGCACGTAATTAATCTAATTTTGTTTTAATAAAGCCCGAGCGAGCGAAAATGCTAAAGAAAGTTTTTTGTTAAGGAAGCCGAAGTTCGCCGGCCCTTTTCGTTGCCGTTTCGAGAGCTATTATCGGTTAGGTGTTTCGGAGTATCTTGCAAACTCACCTGCACACGGACTTCCGGTAGATTGACCTTCACCGCGAGCTCCTCCCTCGAATAAACGTCCGGATAATGAGACTTCTCGAACGCTCTCTCGAGCTCGTGAAGCTGGTACGTCGTGAACGTCGTTCGATTCCGGCGATGCTTCTTCTTTCCGGCTGTGCTGCTCGCGTCATCGCCGCATCCGGTACCGGGCTCCTCGTCGCTTCCCGGAGAGTTGTAGCTATTTTCGCCTGAACAATCGCAACATTTATTATCGTAACAAAAATATGGAACGACAAAGAAAATATTTTTTTAAATGTACCAAACGGAGGTAAAACCTTAAAGAAGGTAAAGCCTTTCGGATTTCTATGAATAGCCAAACACTCGTCCTGGTGGGAATGACGCACAGGACCGGGGCTGGCCGACGTTGGGCGAACACTGGCCGAAGCTGGCCCAATACCGACCGACGTTGGGCAAAAACTGGCCGACGTTGGGCGAAGACTGGCCGACACTGAGCCAATACCGGCCCTGTGTTACGCCCCCAGTATGATGAGAGGCAACTCGCAGGCAGTACTTAACACTATGTAAGTCGACAAAATTATTGAATATTTATTAATACGAAAAATGGTGTTATTGAATTATCAGGAATTTTTCAAGCGATCGGTAAAATGGCTGAGGCTCCTTCACCGATCGTTTATGTCGATCGAGGCTCGGCGCGGGATCCCGGGCGCGATGATGAGACGAGGCAGAGTGCTCGATCTTATCGAGCGCCCCAGCCCCGATGTAAAGGGGTCCTAGTTCGTTCTAGCTACTTAAGAGATTGACACGGGAAGATAGCGTAATGGACAGTGGGAATCGGTGTCGGGAGGGAGGGGACTGGTCACTCTATATTGCGAGCATATAGCATTCGTCTACTCTTCACTCACAGGGATAGAAGAATCTATCAGAAAATCACAATGTCTCCTGACAAAAATATCGCGGTTATTTATGGTAATTTATTGGTGATTATGCCGCTTGACGACAAGTGTTTGGACTTGCGGCAATTTTTTTTCCATAATTATGGAAATTTTTGTTGTTAAAACTTGACTCTAAATTTCCTGTAGGTTTTGGAAAGATTCTTACAAATCTCGCATTTTTTCGGTACACTAAGTTGGCGACAGTACGACGGAGAATCATTTTATACTCAGAAAAATCAGAAAAGTGATTCATCAACTGATGATATTTGTTTCTACATGTCTAAATTCATAGTATACACATTGGCGATAGTTTCTCATTATTCTCACTTGAACTTGAAAAAAAGCGTTTATATTTACATAACACATGCGTATATAACACATGCGAGTTCATCTTCGTGCTCCAATTTAAAAGTGACTTGCCCAAGATCGACGGGCTGTTGTCGCACTTCAGGCAACAAAACGTTATCCAGAGGTACCTCTGTACTGGCCGAGTAGACATTTTTCGAGCATAACATTGGGGCCTGACAAGGTTCTGGTGAAGCCTTGTCAGACCCGTCATTGTAAAAAAAAATGCATATAAAATTCAACCTTCTAGTATTGGAAGTTTTCATGCATAAACTCGTATATTAAATATCATGTACGATTGTGATGAAAAATTAACATACAGTATATTAAAAACCTTAGAAATTATTTAATTTTAATAATTTACTTTAATTTCACTGTAAAAGTACATTGATTTTTTCTCGCAATCATACATTAAATATAATGTACCAGTTTTTTCATAAAAACTTTCAGTCCTGTAAATGAAATTTCAAATTTTTTTTTACCAGTATTGCCAGGCTTTTTCCCTAAAAGGTAATGCTCCAAAATTCCCACTCGGCTGCCGCATAACTATAGTAGTTTTTCTCACACACCTTTGTAATTTTTATCGGTCCCTTTTCGCTGCGAGGTACAAAGTTAAACCTCGATACCTATCCGATACAGTTGTCAAACTATTGTTCTCGCCCACCCAGGTCGGATCATCCGATCATCCGATACACCGATCGCCGATAGGCTCGAATCGGCCGCAGGCTTCCACTGTCACAGAAAGCCACTGCCCGAACATCGATTCCTCTTTTACACTCCGTCGTACTGTTAATCGAGTTACAGACCAAACGCGTCCGTTTATCTATCATCCCGCACGACTCGTGCAAACGATAGGTAACTGTGTCGCGACATCGATACAATTTGTACTTGTCGAACCGTGCGGTTTTTACACGGGTCGGTTTAAGCAGCGACCAGAAACGCAATCGCGCGAACCGTTAACCGGAAAACGGAGTTTTGGATGCGGCAAATAAACGGTCGAATAATCAAAGCTAATTAGCACCAACTCGAATGAAATTGTTCGTAATGTTGCGATACGGTAAACGCAATATCGAATTAGCGTTGATTAAAATTTATTAGTGGACTTAATTTGTAGACTTTTTATTAACCTGTCGTTTCTTATTTACGATACACAAACTAAACTGGTACGAGGCGGCTCTCCCCGCCCACCCCCTTTTTTTACCCTCGCGTTAATCGAATAACCACAACGACGCCGAGGCGAGGGTCGAGACTTTGCACGCACGTTGCATAATCTCACCTCGGGATCTCCACGCTGCATCTCGCGCGCTCGATAGTGCTGCCGTCCTCATGCTTCTCTCGACACATGTGAGCCAGAGCCGAGGCGTCTTAATTCGTCGTGGAGCTACGAGTTTTTTTCTTTTTTTTTTCTTCCTCCTTTATTCCTCTTTGCCTTTCTCGCTCGATAACTGACAGTTCCTCGTAATCCTCGGTAAAACGCTTTTGGTATCGACGTGAAAGGCTCTCTCGGACCCGCTCAGCCCTTCCTCCTCGTCCACGACCACTTAAACGATCCGGAGATCGAGGAATATATTTGTCGAGCAACATTAACGAGGGAATCGGAACAGGGAGTTTCATCAGCGTCACGGACACACGCCGTGGACCTCGGACGCATGGTAAAAAAAAAGTTTCTTACACTTGAAAAATGTTTCTCCTCCGCGATCGTCGACCATTTCCTTTCTTGTTATATTTACCATTTTTTTTCTTCGATAAATCTAATTTTCCTAAAAAAGAAAATGGTAAATTTAACAAGAAAATAAATTTTAGTTTGTACTTTTGTTTGTAAAACTATATTCCGGATGGTGCGATCGGAAAATTGACAATTAAAGGATTGTGGACGTTTGTGGACAACAAGTTGTTGTAAAAAGTACAAACTTTTTTTCACCATGCATGGTAAAAAAAGTGTTGTATACTTAAACAAATATGTCGTCCTCGATCACCGATCATTTCTTTTCTTCTTATATTTGGAATTTTTTTTTGTCAATGAATCTAACTTTTCTATTAATAAAAGGTAAATTTAACATGAAAATGAAATACCAGATAAAACGTTTTTTTTGTTAAATGTACAGAAATGTTCTTACCGCGAAAATTTTGTTACTCGAGTCATTAGTCGAACGGACGGAAATGATATAATGAGGGAGAAGTTTATTGAAATTCCTCGACGGGGCGGAATCCACTCGGGATTAAGCGTGAAAGCGCCTCCGGGCTCCCCGAGAACGACGTCCATTTTCCTTAACCCGTTCCCGATAATTAGTAAGCACCGGGCGTTATAATCAAGACATTGAATCCCCGTGAATAGCCGGCTAATACCTGTGCGCCTCTATGCGCGATACGATATAGCGGCGGCAGCCTAGGAGGTGTGTATCGGTATAGGTGAGAGAGCGTCGTGTTGCAGGCGACGAGTCGAGTATACCGGAGAGTGGTTGTGCAGGAGGACAGGGTGGGCGAGGAGGGATTTGGGGGGCGGATGGCGCAAGTTCGTCCTTGCGAGTTAAACGGATTAAACTTGGCTCTGTCTCTCTCTCGCGCCCGAGACTGAAGCGCGCGGCTTATTAATTGATGGTTCGTTAGCCATCGACTAACGGTTGCTGTCTCACCCGCCTCTCCGTGCTTGTTTTTTTTCTTTTTTTTTTTTTGCTTTCATCATCACTCCACTCCAGCTACATCGAATTTTTATTGACGTTCCACTCATTATCGGGGTGGTACGCCGGAACACCATTTTTTTGCCGACCGGGAGCGTAAGCAAACTGCAGAAGTTTTTCGAGATGATATAATCGGTAAAATTGTTTTTTTTTTTTTTTTTTTTGGAACGGATTTTTTTATCCGATTATTAGTTGGGAGTAAAATAAGACGCGGTTTTGGCACAGAATAGGGGACAATACAGGACGATGAAAAATGTCGAAGAAAAGATGATGATGGGTAGTCTTGGGATTTTTATGTTTTTCGCATAAGTGAAAATTTAAAAATTGTTATTTTTATGAAAAGGGCGTAGAAAGGGAGTTCCTGACGAGTGCGGTATTCGCACGGGTCAGGACTCCCCTTTCTACACCCCTGCCATTCACATAATTTTTAATACCAAATTCACTAAAATCACGCTTTTTGTGTTTTGGGAAGTGTGCGTACAAAGGCACTTTCTCACACTAGCGCGAGAAAAAACACTATATTGCGTTTGTACGCATGCGCAGTATATTTCTCGCACGCGCTGCGATAAAAGTGGCTTTCGGCGCTCACTTCGCAGGAACGGAAAGCGAAATTTCACGTGCATGCTTTAGGGGTATTGTGTGTTACATCGATCCCCTAAGGGTTACGGGCTCCTTCACTTTCTTCCTCCTCCTTCCTCACTTCGCAGGAACGGAAAGCGAAATTTCACGTGCATGCTTTAGGAAACAATAATTAATCATAAACATATTTCCGTGTATTTTTTGCCCTGAAACGGCATAAACATTTGTCTTTTTTTTCCGGGCCTACATTTTTTCCATCGTCACTTCTAACGAAAACCCACACCCTGGCCCGTCTCTGCAAAAGTTCTCGAGGACGTTCAATTTGTAGAGCTGTCGATTCGAGCGATATGAATCTAACATCACGCTGAGAGAAGGCGAACGTGGGAGGACGCCACGCTCTCATGCGAAGCAAATTTATTTTTAAAATATATATAATAAGGAAAGAAGAACAAAACCCACGATGCCCGAGGGACGTAAGAGAGGAGGTGAGCTGATTGTGTAGCAGGGTAAACGAGAGACGCCGTCAAACAGAGAGCTTAGCTCGCCGACCAAAGAGGATTACGGAATTTGGGCTGGTCCTCATGCCCTCTCGTCGCGGAGAAACCTCGCGTTTCCTTCAGCTGCACATATACGAACGAATTCTACTGCATAGACCGGTAACACGCAATTTTGCTTTCCTTGGCTAGTCTCGATTACGCTTTTCGTTCGGGAGGCCAAGTCGAGCTCCCGATGACTCTGCAATTTCCGAATTCACCAGCCTTTGGTCCGACAATTCGAGCCACTTTTCCATCCTTCTCCGGTCGCCGAAAACGATTTTGAAAGTTCTTATTTATTTTTATTATTTTGTTACGTCCCGAATTCGTATCGAGCACGTGTATAATCAGTTTGAGTGAGATAAATGTATGCCCTGCTAAGGAAAGGATTAAATGCGGGAAGAGCTTAATAACGAAACTCCGGTGGACGTATATGCTATATATGCGTCGCGTATGCGAAGAGTCATCGTGAAAAAGGCTCTTAAGCTGTCATCGGGCTTTTGCCTGAGAACCCTATGCTGGATAGAATTTCATCTTCGTGGCTGCGAGACATCCTCAAGGTGCTCTCCTCGTTCGATTGACTCTCCGAAGTTAATGCGAATAAGTCGAGTGATCGATTGATCAAGGCGTGCTCGTACGATTTATCGTTTATTCGAACGATTCTCCGATCCTCGTTAGTGTTTCTTCCTGCCTTTTTTTCGTGGCCGTGTTCGCTGCGAAATCTTTATCTGTACGGATTTGATGTCTCGCACGGTTGGCCGATTTATTCATCTCCGGTCAATCTCCCGTCGAGCCGGAGGACTCGCCATTCTTTCGTAAAAATGTATCGTTCATACCCGTACAAGAGGATCTCTCGGGACTCGGGAAACGGAGAAATATCGGGAACTCGGGGCTGCGACGACTTTGGTCACGTCACCCCTTGCGCCGACCGCCCTCGCAAAGAGCAGAAAATCGAACTGTCACCGGCAACCAAACGGGCGCTGGCGGGATCGTGTTTAGAGAACCTTTGAATTTCCGTCGAGAGATTTAGATTCCTGGACTTCCGGCTTGCCTCAGACTTTGTAAACGATATCGTATCGACGGAAATATGAAATGTTAAACATTAAACATGCCCAATTAGGTATAGTAAATAGTAGTAGGAATAGTGAATTTATTGACAGTGGGGCAGTTTTTAATATATAACAGACTTCAATCACATTTATGCTACTAATCGGCCATCGACCAAAGTCCTTCAGCCAAATATTAAATATTGAATATTAAAATTGGTCATCAAAGGGGTTATCGTAATTTTTAATCGGGCTTCGGTAATTTCTTTAACGCTCGCCGCAAACTAGGCGGGCTTGACCAGCCCAGTTAGCTCCCTCATACTTTTCCACACGTAATACCGTGTGCCTTTTTTTTTTCTCTCTACCCCCTCGTGATTTTCCTTCAACCTCCTTCCGCCGCTTCCGCTTGTTCTTTATTCGGGTGAGCAAGAAAATGAAAGTGTGCACAGTGCACGAGCGCAGCCCCGTGTGCGACCCGTGCGTTCTCGAGCTCTTTCACCCACACATCTATCGCGTTCACTAAACCCGAAGCCGTGGTAACGGTAGACAAGCGACGTTCATTATAATAGTAATCAGCGCTACCGTGCCTCGTTATCGCTGCCGGTTAATAATTTAATTGTTTGGTGGCGTGCTCGAGCTTTATTGGGATATCTCTGGCGGGCATCGGGCCCAGTACGGCCGCGCTCGCTCGTCCGGGCAACCTAGTGCCTCGACGGTGTGTCAACCTAACCGTCGCACGAGCCCTCTGTATTCCCCGATACATTTTCAACTCCCCATCCATCCCCTCCGCGTTTAATGTCTGCGTATTATTACACATATCCGCTCTTGTGGCTCGCACGCTCTCGGCGGTGCGTGAGGAGTTCGTGTATAACGGGGCTTTGCCCCGGAATACAAAGGGAAACGATCAAACGTCGAGGCGACGTTTATGTTTTAAACAAAATAACCACGAAAAAGAAAAATCGTTTCACCATTCTCCGTGATAATTTGATCCCATCGAACGTTCGAGTCATCACTCGACGTCCCGATAATGAGGAAGTGCGCAAAGAGCCCGTCGGAAAATTAATTGCCACGGAGAATAAGTAGCAGGGCGACGGCATGGAAATTGTACCGTGAAACAGTAACAATGTGTCTGTGAAAGCCGGTAACGCGTCCTGCCAGGACACACCCGCGCAGGGTAGCGAACAGTCGAGCCCGACTGCCGGATGGGATGGAGAATGGCGATAGAGAGGCAAGTTGAACACGCGAATTCCGGTTGCGGGCTGTCGATACCCTCGACGCATGTTAACGCCGATAATTACGAGGCAATCGCTATAATTACACGACGAATCACACCGAGACTATACACCGCTAATTGGTATTAGTGCTAATGCCCGCGATACACGCTCGTACACAGCCATCTCACGCTCAGCCAGACACCCAACACTGCGGCGCCCACCCTACCCGCTCTACGCGCAGATAGATTCGTCTATCTTCGACACCTTCCGTATCGTTCACTTTCGAGCTCGATCGATTATGCCTGCACCGAATTGCAAACAGACCGTCGAGAGCGAGGTTCGATCGTTCTGTTTCATTGATTGCAAAGGTAATCGGTATTATAGATACACAGACGAAAATAGTAGTGATAGCGATACCACAGTATCACATAATGTACAGTAATTATTATTAAAGTAATAGTAAATACTTGGCGTCGAGACACTACCGTCTCTTACAATGATACTACAAATTACAATGTCACTCGAGCAAAATCATCCCGGTACGTGTATGATAGTGGCGAAATCGTTACTTGTCGAAAAGTATGATTTATAATCATTTTTACTACAATCATGGAATCTTTAATTTCTTCTGGGGCATCAAATAGGGCCTGACAAGGTTACGAAGGGGTCTTGTTCGGGTCTGATGCATCGCATCGACAATTTCTACCAGGTTATAGCAGTTTTTATTAGGCGACATTACGATTTCTTTGCTAGATCGTTCTTTTTTATCGATGGCACGGTAATCGTTATTCTAGATACACGGACGTAAATAGTAGTAAGAGTAATACTACATTACAGTATTTGTACAGTAACACTACATTACACTACTAGTACAGTAATTCCTATTACAGTACAAGTAGTAGTAAAAATTACAATATCGCCAGCGAAAAATCATCCCACTACGTATGATAGTAAGCGGCGAAATCGCCACTTGTCAAGAGGTGAGATTTAATATAATTTTCAATACAATCACGGAATCTTATATTTTTTTTTGGGCATCAACTTTGGGTCTGACAAGGTTCCGAAGAGGTCTTGTTCGGATCTGATTATAACGCTCGAAAATTCCTACCAGGTTTTTACCACTTTCAATCGGGCGACATTGCGATTTCTTTGCCAGATCCTTCCCACCGTGCACCGTGCACCCAAACTCATTCCAGTGCATCCAACCAGATGTGGGACATTCCCCGTTTCGAATGCATCTAATCACTTTCTCACTTTTGGGATACCCAACCCTGGTACCTACTTGGAGCATCTCGCTCGTGTGTACGTAAATTCGTTCCGGGACTTTCACCCGTACTTGGCCCGTTCGCAATTCCCAGTGACTTTTCCCGTTGCCTCCTCTCACACGTACGCCTCGATTCGTGCGCGTTCGACCGCGAGCACCTACGACCTATCACCCTATCTCCATCCAGCCTGCAATCGAACCAGCCGGGCTATCGATCAGAACGATTTGCTATCCACGCGCGACGAAGCAGTCTGCAGCAGCACCGACTCCGGAGCTCTCGTTCTCGAGTCCCCGGAGCTCTCTCTCTCTCTCTCTCTCTCTCTCTCTCTCTCTCTCTCTCTCTCTCTCCTCGTCCACGTTTGATCCGTCACTGGCTGGTGCACGATGGGCGCGTTATTAGGACCAGTGAAGCTTTGATCGAGCGGTAATTCGCTTAAATCGTTCCTCGATCTCTGCTGTGTCGCTCGTCCCGAGGTTACATCTATCGGCAGAAGCTCCGCATGCTAACCGATAAATTGATCTAACAGGCCAATCCACTTAAACACCCCACCGCGCCGCGTTTCGATTAGGGATCGATGTGTTTCCTCGTATGGGAATCGCGATACATTCGCCGATCAATTATCTCGCGTTTCCTCACGACTCTACTTTATTGCCCTGTATAAGTTACAACCCGGGCAAATCCGTGCCACCTTCATAATAAAACTATTAGTCCCTACAGCGAGGCAACAGCGCACAACGCCGTGCCCTAGCAACGAGCGGCATGGTGTTGTTCGCTACCAGGTGCCGGACTCTCGCTTAGCTGGCACCGATTTCTCGTGGGTTTTATGTATTTTTTATTTTATATATATATATATATATAATAAAGCGTCCCGATTACCCCTGGCCGACCAGCAGGCCAAGTCTATGAGCGGAGCCTCGGAGAACATGCGTGACTGTATAATTAATCGGAGATTAGCCGCTACCACGTGCCCGCGGACGATCTACCGATCGAAGCTGAGCTCGATCTTGCTCCTCGATATGCCCTCCCCACCGGCTAATAACACAATGCAATCTCGACAGTCCGTACTCCCAGGGCTTTCGAACAACGGCCTAGACAAATGAATTCCGTAGAAAAATAAACGCGCCGGAGAGAAAGAGCGTACTCCGCGGGTCATCGGTAAGGAAACTGTTCCAACGAGTTGCGATAGGTACCTATATGCAACGCCGATAAAACCCCTGAGTCTCTTTATACTAGAAGTACCTCAGTTTAATTCGATTGTTCGGAGCGTCAGTTCGCGTTACACGTTAGCTGTTTTACCATCTATCGGCTGTATGTGTAGCAGTCTAATAACGATAAGCAGTTTCAGCGCAGGTTTATCCTCCGTCTGTCTGTCTGTCTGTCGGGCATTTGCGAATAGTACAACAAATATGTTTGTTTGAGTCCACGAGTTTTTAAATGGCGAATTTTCAATCGATAAATATTGAATCGACAAATTTTGAAGCTATACATTTTGAAGGTAAACATTTTTAATAAAAAAATGTTGAATTGGTCAATTTTTTAATCGATTGAAGCAAACAATCGTTTAAGAAAACAATGCTTTATGGGTACCAAACAAACAACAGCTTTGAACGTATGTCACCGCGACTTTTGTTTAAACCAACAATTTTTTTTTTTCTCGATGTAAGGAAACTCTTCCAACGAGCTGCGATAGATGCGGCGCCGATAAAACCCCAGAGTCTCGTTATGCCAAAACTACCTCAGTTTAATTCGATCGTTCGGAGCGTCAGTTCGCGTTACACGTTTGCTGTTTTACCGTCTAACGGCTGTATGTATAGCAGTCCAATAACGATTAGCAGTTCCAGCGGAGGTTTATCGTTCCGTCCGTCTGTCTGTCTGTCTGTCTGTCTGTCGGGCAATGTTCGCATCCCCCCCCCCCCCCCCTATTCCGCGGGAATCAAACGAGCGAAGCCTAGTGTGACTTACGTCCGAAAAACGAGGTATCCCACAGCAATAAATGGCTATGAAAATTACACGTAATTGCACGTGGCCGAGCGAGGCACGGCTCAGTTGTCACGCGATCGGGATTGCGACCCTCCCTCCCTTATTTCGAAACGGGCATTTTATGAGCTTTGCCCACGTTTTCGAACACCGATTAAAATTCACCAATACCGTGGAATGTGTGTGTGTGTGTGTGTGTGTAAGTTACACACTTATGGATTTTTACTCGACGTATCGGTGTACAATGAACGGGACTGTTAAAACGCCGGGTCGGTGAGCATTTTACGCTCGTTAAACACCCTTCGCAGTAGCGATGTATCCTTTCGCCGATACAGACATTACCGCCCATGAGGAAACAACGGTTTCGCTGGTTAAAGTATCGATACGTCAAAAAAATAATAACAGCGGAGAGCGGAGCAAAGCGGACTCTGTGCTCCACTTGGGATGGAATTTTTATTTTTTAAGCCCACGAAAACCGTTTCATGGTATAAAGAGAAACCGCCTGTAAGCAGTCCGAGTGAGAAGGAATGTTTTTACACTGAGAAAAACAATGGTTGGATTAACCAAAAGTCGCGGTCACATACGTTCAAAGCTTGTAAAAATAAATTGTAAATTTAATGTACTGAAACTTGCTTACATTATTTACATTAATTGACCATGAATATACTTTTTTGTAAAATAAAATGACCAAATATTAAAATTGAAAAATCTTTTGCCTGAAATTTCCAAAAATTTGCATTAAAAATACAAATTTTACTGTAAAATTGCAACCCAAATATGTTTGAAATTACAGAAACAGTTTATATAAAAAAAACTTCCAACACCGTTCATTAATTATCAAACAAATCTTTTTTAACAGTGTGTTATTCGTCTGGTACAAATAAACAATTGTTTCGTTGAACGATTATTTGCTTCGATCGATTCAGAAATTTGTCGATTCAAACATTTTTGTCGAACCAACCGAACAACACCTTTGAGCGTATGTCAACCGCCCCTCGGTTGATCCGACCATTTCTTTTTCTCGGTGTACCGATCGGTAGAAACTTTCTTTCTTTCTTACATCAGTCGGAATAATTGGACGATAAAATTCGTTAACAGCGTCGGTCGGAAGGCAAACTCTTCGGGCTTCCTCGGAGAGAAGTATTAACAGCGAATGCAAAGGCGCGAGACTCTATAATTGCGACCGTATCGGAGCGGCCGATGCCGCCCCGGGGACCATAAGCGTGGATAATAGAGCCATTCGTTGGATGTTAAGATTACGAGGAGGAAGGCGCCCTGTGAAAGACGACGCAAGATTGAAGAAGAAAAAAATGGAACAAAAAAAAAACAAAAAAATCGAGCCGGTGGAGCTAGAAGAAAATGAATAAGAGGAAGGGAACGAGACGGGAAGAGTTGGGCTCGGGACGTGCCGATCCATTAGTAGACACGTCAATTCGAGTCCCAAGAAGCGAGAGAAAGATCGAGCTGAGCGGGCGCGCACTCCTTCGGCCCCGCCGCAAAGATCTTTCGTCTCTCGGCTCGGACGTCTTTTTTTTAGATTTTTTATTACAAGTATTAGCCTGAGTCCTGCTAGTGCGCTCGTAGCTCTTTCGTAACCACGAATTAGTTATGTTCTATGAAATTTAATATACACATAGGTGTATGTACTTTTCCGCTCCCGCGCCGCTCGCCCTTCCTCCGTGAACCGCGGAGCGTTTGAGCCGTATCATAATTAATGATAATTCGATTAGCCGAACAAGATTGGGCTCCCCTGCGCTTAGGAGTGGACTTCCTCTCCGGTTGCCTCATCAGCATCTCGCTCGCCTTGTCCTCTTAACACTCTTCATTTTTTTTTCTCCCTTCGCGCCCTTCGCGTCAGACCACTCGGATTGTGTCCGCTGACCGATCGACGATTATCTCGTTCCCGAGAGCCTCGCAACAGTCCCGACGGCGAGGCAAACGAGTGAGTAATTCGAGTAGCGACCGTCGCGGACAAATTATCGTCCATCAACTTTTCACTTAATAATAAGAATTAATAAAAGAAAAAATCTCTCCGTTTGCTGCATTCAATAAAACCGCGAGCGGAAAAGCGTAGTGTACACTTTGTTGAAAATTGGGTACAATCTTTATCGCTCGCGTGCAGTGCGCAGCGTACACGAACCGGGTAGGATTGTCGTTGCCAGGCGAGTTCGAGGATTGCCTCAAGGAAGGGGATTGGCGAATACATAGTTTTTTTTTTTCGCTCGCGAACAAACTCGTCGACGGCGACCAGTCTCGACGACAAATTAGCGCTGGCGAACGGTTACGCAGGGAGTCCGAACCGTCCGGTCGGGTTGCCCGAGCGCTCCACGTCGAGATCTCGACGCGATACTAACGATTTTCCAATTATACGCTGACATTGCCACACGACAGCGATATATAGAACGAGCTCACCGGTGACAAGCTCCGCGCGACAGTGTACGTCCTCCCACGCGCCTCCCGGACCGATCGAATCTATGCGTCACGACGGGACACACGTGTTCGTTGGATTTTATTTATTTATTTATTTTTTATCGACGCGAGGTCGATAAAAACGACCTTGCGTCGACGTTTTCATTGGGTTTATGAGGCGAGACTTGTGCCGTTCCGTCCACAATTTATAGGAACGCGACTTGAGCGTTTGAAGCATACTTCCTTTTTTACATGAAGTTTCAAACAAATCGGCTGGTTATTAATGCAATAATGCATTTTTTTTTCATGAATTCAAAGTGTACCGCCTGTGATAAACCGTGCTTGAAAGGGTTGATCAAAAAATTCGGACGGCGACGCTTGCCGTCGGACCATTTTGCCTGCCGGCTTCACAGACTTCATTCCCAACGCATCGTCAAACAGCTTTGAGGGCAAAATCTATTTAAGATCAACGAAAGGCGTCGGGAAAAAAAATTAAAGAAAACTTCATTGATGGTGATTGTGTACGGATTAATATATAAAAAAAAAAAAATTACCCGTGCTCTCTTGAGTGTCCCGAGAGGATTGCTCGATCTCGTCGTGGGTCCTCTTGCGTCCGGCCCGGCCGAGTATGGCATCGATGCTGTGCCTCGGGATCGTCGCCGCGGCTGGCTTCGGAAGAACGATATCCTGGGTGTTCTGCGAGCCGGTCGTCTCGACGAGCTGCTGCGAGTCCATCGCTGCACGCTTCTCTAACAGGATCGTCCGATCCTCTTTTTTTTTATATATATAAAAAAATCTTTTCCGTCGATCAGCTATTGCGTCTTTCGCTAGGGTCTCATCGATCCGCGATCTGGTTGCTTCACTCTCGCAAAGTTTGCTTCACTCTCTCAAAGAATTATCCGCGCGAGTCACCCTTGAAGCAGGGCCCAGAGCACGACACTATCGAGAAAACGCAGCGTCTCCTCATCCTGACATCCGATGACCAATCCTAGATCGCTCCGGTCTCCAAATTCTCGTTTACACTGGCCGACCGATCGTCACACTCAGGACGATAAAAAAAAAAAAAAAAAAAAAAAAAAAAAATACCACACTCAAGGTATCGAAGTTAACGTGACGAGAATCCGTGAGCTCTATCAACAGCGGATCGTGCCTGTTCCCGCTGGTACTTGGCGACGGTCGTCACGCCTCGGCCGATCCGACCAAAGTCTTCTCCTCGGAGTGTCCTGGCCTTTAACTACTTCACTGTATCCTCCGCGATCGTGAATCCTCTGAATCCTCTCTAGAACAACACACAAGGACGCTTTTCTCCGATCGCGTCTTGATGGATCGCTCGCGGATGAGCCGCGGTAACGGTCCCTCCCTCCGATCTTGCGACGCGTCGTATGCTCTTGTTATTTTAGTTTGTTAATCAACAGAGGCTATCGGTAGCTCGGAGCCTGTCCCGCGAGGGTGTTGAGCGTGCGTTGTGCCAGCGTGTACTAGCCGGCCTAGTGCCCGATGCGGCATTAGCGAGGCACACGGCCGACCTTTCGGTGGTGCTTCTCGCGGGCTGTCGGGGGAGTAGGTTCGCGCGTGCGAGAGGGACAACCTCACGGTGGCGTCAACAGTGCCGAGGGAGAGAAGAGGAAACGTGGACGGAGAGAGCGAGGCGAAGGTTGAGCCGAGCGAGCAGGAGGAAGGCAGGACCAGAAACCAGAGGCGTTACCGTTCCCGGCCAATCCCGTTCCCAACCAGCGCCATGTGAGCCAATAAACGACGATTTTCGAGAACATGGCGAGACAGGGGTGCTCAATTTTAGCCCCGAGCGGAGAGGGGTGCGTGTAATCGAGTCCGGGAGCTCGACCAGAGTGATTTCGCTCCGGTGTCCTTGTTTCCTCGGGCTCTTTCCGTCCTCCTCTCGCATTTTCATCCCCTTCTGGCCTCTCGCTCCGCGGGCGCACACACACTCGTGCGCGCGCACACAACTCCGCGGTTCCTCCGTCGCCTTTCCGCGCGGTCGTTCCGTCCTCGTCGCTTCATCTCCGGCCCGATGGGCTTAATTCGGGAGTGATGAAGACGAAAGAACGGCGGAGGGAGAGCGCGCGTAGGATAGGCTGAATAGGTACGGCAGGGTCGCTTCGGTGTGCGACGGACAGAAGACTCCGCCGAGCTTGGAGCTCCGCGCGCGTTTTAGGCTTCCGTGATACCCCGACCAGCAGTTGAGCCCAAGATCGAGCGAGACAGCGGCCGAGGGGTTGCGGATGAAAGGGGTGTCGTCTCTCCTGTCTTCGGGCGCGGATCCGCGACGAGACGAACGGAGACGAATGGAGATCGTCCGAAGGGGCTCGCGGGGGACGAGCCGGGTTAAAACGAGACAGAGAATCGAACGATGGAGCTAACGCACGCCGGAGGGTGCGACCCCGGCACGGTGTGGGTTGATTCTTGTGGCGGATTCTGGCATCCCCTGTAATTGCCAGAAACGAGGTGAAGCTTACAGGCGCACGGTCGCGCGCCCGCGCGCTTATACCTTCGTCTACTTCGTCGATCGCTGCATGCCCCCACCCCTCCCCCTCCCCCTCCCCCCTCCCCCCTTCCCGCCACGGCGAACACCCTCCCACCCTGGACAACTTATCGGACCTTTGCCTTACTTTGTAATAATAATGGTAATAATAATGTATCGCCACTTTATACATTTACTCGCCAACTCCGCACGGGATTCATCGCGCGAGCACGTTTAACCCGCAAACAACTTATTCAACGTGTATCAGCGGCGACGGGAGTTGGTAAACAACCGGCTGAATAGCGCGGCGGATATCTAATTAATTAAGCCGCGTCTGCGAATAATATTTTACCAAGTCGGCTAGGAAATATATTAAATTGAATTTATTGACAGTATATGATATGGAACAGGCTTTGATACATAACAGAGTTATGGTGTACAACTCTGCTGCCAATTGGCCATCGACCGAAGCCTTCAGCCACGGTTTTTATTGGTTTTTTAAATTTATATACATTTAAAAAAAATATTATTCCAAGTATTGGTACTTAAAATTAAATGTATCAGTTTATTTCTTCGTTGCTCATAGTTTCGAGTTGCTGATACGTGTGGCGTGGTGAAATGTATTAAACAGGAGTTTATAAGACTTCTTTTATTGTTATTTTTGAAATTCTCTTTGCCATGTTATAAGCGAATATAGTTACATATTTCTGCGACGTACCCTCTCAATATGCTTTCCGTGCAATATGCTAGACTTGTCCATTTACCAGTACGTTTACATATCGCGCTTGTAATTACGCTCAGCTCGTGAATATGCCAATACATTAATAAATGAAAATAAAAAATGTGGATATAATTTTGTTTAAATCTAGAATATCGCTCAGGTGGATTTTCCTCGTAATATAAGCATTTTTTTTGTTAACTTCGTATAGCATTTTTGGCGAATTTAAAATCAACTGCAACAATTTTTTTAAAATAAAAATTGGCATATTGGGTCATTGGCAGCTCGTACTGGCAGCTGAAATGACCGGAAACTCCGCCCGTAAAAATAGCGACAGATACGATATACCGTTAAATCGGCGAACCTATAAATCGCACACATTAGGGATCGGGCTATGACTTCGGTGAGTCTGACTCGAGTCGATATTAGTATTCTCCCTCTCGAGTAATATCTTTTTACCAATTTACCGATTCATCTATCGGGCAATCCATTGAAATCTCAATTGAGAGCTTCCGCAGCTCAATTAAAATCCACGAAGGAGATATCGACTGTGGCGAGCGCAGACCTACGGGGAGGTTATACGGGGAGGCTTGATATTCGAACGAAATGAAAGAAAACCACTTCCGCGAAAGTTCATCCGGTACTCTCGTCAATCGTTTTTTGGACCGAGTGTTCGGATTCGTCTCTTCGTTTCTCCCTTTTTCGTTTTGTTGGTATTCTGCGGCGACCATTCGACGTTTCTTCCTCGACCATTTCGTTGTTGCTTTTTTTTATCTCAGTTTATTTCCGACTATTCATATTCCCCCCTATTTCTCATTCCTTGTTCGACGATTTTGGCTGTACGCGTATACATGTATGCACATTTATTACCGCCTATGTGTTTCTTTGTATGTGTGTGTGTGTGTGTTTTATAGCGACGTATAACCATTTGGCGTTTTAGCCCCGAGGGGAAGCGCACGCCCACAAACCCACCACAAAAGATATCCGCCTGTAACGAAACAGTGGCCACTCAAAATCGATCCCCGGCCATCGCCGCCAAATTATACGTTTGCCGATGAATTCTCTATCGCTATATACTCCATTCTCTCCGTTCCGCGTTGCTGCTGCGTAACCAAAACCTGCGGCCGTGCGTCTGCTTTGTAGTGCATCATACGAGCTGTATGAGCTGTACGCACATATAAAAAAATGTCCCCGACATTGAATGCAGTGTGCCTCGTCTGTGGGCTGGCTAGATCATCAAATCACCGTTTAGCTACACCAAATTAGCCGCGCGATTTGCCGATTACCCGCAACTGCACACGCGAACATTATATACGGACGACGGATACGACGATATAAAGCAAAAACGTCGATGAGTTTTTGGGAAATTGGGCTGTACAGTTGCTGCGCCATATGGGATTATTATTTTGACGATCAGTCCTACTGTATATATCACTCCGAAAAATAAATAGTGGATCTTAATTTTTTTTTTTTTTTGCGGAGTAAAGAATTCTAGTAAAAATTGTTATGTCGGTAGTTAAAAAAAAAAAAAAAAAAAAAAAAAAATCGTTATCATTTTTACCATACATGAGGGAATTTTGGTGTCGGATCGTAAGTTTAAATTTCCATTGTTATGTCACATATTATCGTGAATCGAGAATTTGTTGACAAGGTGACATAGTCACCAACTACCATACCCTAGTAACTTCGTCTCAGGCAATATTGCAATTTTTTACGAGATCCAGATTTTCATTATACCCGAGGATTCGCAAATCGGCCTTTTGAGCAGATATACAGCGAAGCTAAAACCATAGGATAAATACGAAGAAGAAGAGAAGGTTGCCACAGATATACGCAACAGATTTGCGCTCGCTTGTAAGTCGCTCGGAGAGTGCTTTGGCAAAGTGGACAGCAAACTCCTAAAACAGTGGTCGAAGATAAGGGCTATCGTGTCTATCGGGCAGCCAAAGATTATAACTCGAAGCCGAAGCGCGCGCCAAGCCCCGTTTATCCGGCCGATCGCCCCTGGACAATTAGACAGTTAAAACTGGAGTAGAAGAATACCGAGATTGGATCAGCGAAGAGCATCAGCGACGAGACAGGCGACTACTTAAGCCCGCAGGTACGAAATAACGTGATGATTCAACTTTCACCTAGTCTCCCGACGCTTACCTCGCCGCATTCTCGGAGCCTGTGGTCTCTTCCTCCTCGTATCGATGCTCCAGCCATTTTACCCCGAGATATTTATCGTTACAAATGGGATCCAGTTAAGCGCAACATCCGATCAGATTCCGTTGGTCGAAACGGATACGAAGCCGGAACGGAGGAGGAGCGCGATAACGGAGAGGAAAACAAAAAAGAAGAGACGGAGAGATGCGGGGCGAAAGCGAACGGAGACACTAAAAGCTTTTCCCGGACTGCGAAGCTGACGAGCGAGATTTTTCATCGAGATGGACGAACGGCCTTGTCGAAACTATTTTAAAAAGTATACATCCACGAACCACCTATACTCTGTTCAATCGAATTGGCCACGCGTCGCGAATTATTCTTCAATCGACACGCGATAACTCTTTCCAACATGAATATGTCTAGAAATCAAGATCTGTCGGTAATCCAAACGATCTCCCGATAGCGGGCGAGGATACGATTTTACTTTTCGAATTCAGTAAGCACACAAACGCTGTTTGCACATCCCAATCCGAGTGCTCTTGTCGTTCCATAAAACTCGCTCATGTTTCAATTTCGATGTATGGGAATTCTGGTCCGTGTTGCAGTCGGTCGATCATCAGGCGCGTATTATCCTTCCCGAGATCTCGAAGAAAAGCCGAGATTTCCCGATCGGTCTTGCCAGTACCCATGGCCCGGAGACCGGACGACTCCCCGCGCGTTCGCTTCATTGTGTAGTCGAGTGGCCGCCAGATCGTCCGCATTACAATCGATAGTATTAAGAGTCTCGATTCACCGGCCGCTGTGTGCAGCGTCGCGTCCAAAAGAGCATCGAAGAAAAAAAACGATTTTACGCGCGCGCGCTCGAGGGTAACCGGAAATTCAAAACTGTTTGCAAATCCGAGGACAACTGGATCGGGGGAGACGGTGGCCAGAAAACTGCTAAGGCGATATAGTCGCTCCGAGCCATTAAAGAATGGCGGTGGAAAATAGAGGATGAAAAGGAGAAAAAAGAAAAAAAAAACGAGAAAACATTCCCTCTGATTTTCTCGAATCCGGATTTCTCGTTTGAGTGACCGACGATGCCGCAAAATCGTTTACTAGGGCGACGAGGAGGAGGGAAGGAACATCGTGAAACACAGATGAGAAACGCGGAGTTCGGGATTTTACGTAAAAGGGATACACAGGGGACCCGCAGCTGCCGTGGAAAGGCGCCTGCGCGATCGCGTCGCCGAGATAAGTCTAATTTCTACCTCGGGGAAGCCCCGGGCACCGGTTATTCTTCTGGCTCGTTCACGGCGAGAGGGACGAACGATGAGCGACGATAAAAGAATTGAAAAGCGAGAAGAAAACTCTCAGTGTTTCGTTTTCTCTGCCTCGAGGAACCAAAAAAAAATCCGCTTCAATTTTCGTATCCTCCCGTCGTGTAGTCCCATATCTCAGGTCGGGTGTTGCAGCTCGATGGACCGGCGGGAAGGTTTAAAGAAATTTTGTTGCGCTAGAACGTTTTCGCTCTCTTCCCTGCCTCGGAGTAGATTCTTCCCCGTCGAAGTTTCCATCCTCTCAATGCTGTTAGTGCATCCCCTCCGGTGTACGGCCGCGCAGCTCCGAGGAGCAAAAAGTATTGTAGGCGGTGTATAGAATCAGCGGATTTACCACCCGCTCTGTTTACCCCGGATCGTCCGTCATATTACGCGGCCCGCAACCGCTCGGGCTCCTCTCTCGCTCTCGTTCGCTCCGCCGACTGTATAGTGTCGCTAGTCCATTGACGAAACTGTACCGAAACTTAGTGCGGGTAGAGGCGGGAAATGGGAACGATAGTACGGATCCACCGCAAGGAATCTCGACGCTGCGGGTGGCAGACCCGTGCTCTACGCCCTCGCAGTATCCTCCCGGTTTCCCTCGTCCTCATCTGCACCCGGACCCTTCACATGCCTGCGGCTACCCCCTCGGACCAGCTTGTGGAAGAGGAGGTTGCGTCGTTGTGCCTCTCGATCTCAGCTCGGCGCTGGCCCGGCGCGGATTTCGCCACCGGAGTCTCCTGTGTAAACGCACCGCTTAGCTCTCGTCTGACAAGTTTGGGGAAAACTCTCAGCGGGCGGTGTGTACGGCGTTCCATTCAACGATGGCTTTTCTCCGCGTGTCCGCGCCAACCGGTAGCGATCACGAGGGTACCGATCTCCAGATTTCCGACGCCTAATCCCGTTGTTTCGTTTACGCGCCGGTACAATACCCGTCTCTGTGTATCGCTACCGTCCACCCCCTTCGACCTGTGCGGGGACCTCTTTGAATCCCGCTCAATTCGATTCGGCTGATGAATATTGGCTAATGGATCGAGAGAGACCACCGCGGGAGAGAGAGAGAGAGAGCTCTCGTCGGTTCGCGGGAGATATGATGGCTTTGATCTCTTCCATTAATACACCAGCGTGGATCTGGCGGTGAAATTAATTATCCGGTGAACACAGACACCGACTGTATCAATCGTAAATTCCCATACCCGCCTTGGCTCCTCCTTCCCGAATGCGGTCTCGCTACCCCCGCGTGTATTCCTTCCAGTCTGTGGGCACGCGCGAGTGGATCGTCAGTGAGGCTCCGCGGGAGTCGCCTCGACGATATTGTCTCGCGGTATCAGACGACGGAGACAGCTTATCCTGGATTCCACGTGAAGGCTCGTGAATAATGGGATCAAGGGGGAGCGGGCAAACGTGTCTGCGGAAATGGCTCGTACCAAGAAAATCATTCTGGGGTCATCAAACTCCTATCCGTCGCTGTTGGCAAAATTAGTGATAGTCGATTAATTATTCTGGTAATTCCATTATTGTTCGCTATAAACATTTCGGTGGCTTACGAGTAATTTTATTATTTTTTTAAAGCCGTAGAGAAAAAATTCCGTTTTTCGCTCACATGGAAATTCCATCGCAATGCGATCATCGGGGGGGTTTTTTTTCCTCGTTTAGGTTCCCTGTCACCACGGTTTTTCGGCTTTTAAATAAGCTTTGTTGTACCGAGAAATTTTGCGCACGCCTCAAGATCTCCAAGGTATTGACTTCAGTGTCTCCGCTATCCTCTTGTCCTCCGATTCCGTGCGCTTGCGGCTGATGCTCTCGCATATACAACCGCATGATCTCCGAGCAACGATCACGTACACCAGTGCGCCCGCAGCCGCCGGTACTTCGGCTTAATTAACTTTGTACACTGTAAAAAAAATCGTATGGAACATTTAATGTACTGGTACCGGAAGGTACCATTACAAAATTATACAAAAAATTTTGTATCAACTGGCATATTAGATTTCATGTACAATTATGATAAAAAATTAGCTTACAGTATATTAAAAACTTTAGAGATGTCTTACTTTTAATAATTTACTTTAATTTCCCTGTAAAAGTCCATTAATTTTTCATGATAATTGTACATTATATGTAACGTACTAGTATTTGCATGAATACTCCCAGTCCGGTACATTAAATTTGCAATTGTTTTCACAGTGTACACACCGCAGCCAACTCGTACCTACTCTTGCCTCGCAACTGCTACGGCTAAGTGCAATCGTAAAGAAAGACTCCCATTTTTTCGCTCTTGGAAATTCCATTCCAATGCGATCATTGGTGTTTGTTTTTTCTCCAAGAGAGTCTTTCTCGTTTGGGTTTCCTGTCGCTACGCTTCTTCGAGTTTTACTTAAGTTCTCTTGTTCTGAGAAATTTCTTCGAACGCCTCAACAGCTCGAAGCTATCCACTTCGCCGTCTCCGCTATCCTCTTGCCCTCCGGTTCCGTGCGCTTCAGGCTGATGCTCTCGCATATACAACCACATGATCTCCCAGCAACGATCACGTATACAAGCGCGTCCGCAGCCGCCGGTACTTCGGCTTAATTAACTGTATACACACCGCAGCCAACTCCTACCTACCGTTGTCTTGCAATTGCTCCCGCCAATTGGATTCGAGCTCGACGTTCGCCTGTTTTGTACCTCCGCATCCACCCTCGCTGCCTCCCGTCCATTCCGGTCTCTCCTCTCTCTCTCTCTCTCTCTCTCTCTCTCTCTCTCTCTCTCTCTCTCTCTGCCTCGCTGACGCTCTGATGACGTGCGCGCACCTTTCCGCGTCCTGATACCAGCGGACGGGTATGCAAAGGTCCGCTAACTAGACTATTCCATACAACGCTGCAGACTCGATGAGCTCGCTGCCGTATTATCGAGCTTTCGGAGCTCAATTCCCGCGGAATTATTTCATCAAGCCGATATTCATCCTACCCAAACGCCACTTCGTATTCCAAACTCTTTTCACTCGCGAGGCGTTGTGCATTTTTTTAACAAATCGTTAATTGAACATGTCCCTTTGACTAAACCACATAAACGACTCTCGATGAAAATCTGCGATGAACACGAATCGATGAACTATAAAACAAACGAATCGTTTACCGTGAATTTTGTCCCCAATTCCCCCCCCCCCCCTCCGCCCCATGGTATCTTCCCTCCCTCGTCGGCTCTCGCCTCTGGCTCCAGCGTTCACCCGTAGAAACGAGATTCGGGCGGCGTACAAAAAGCACAAAATTAAATTTCGTTCCCCCCTCGTTCTCTTTCTCTCTCCCTCTCTCTCTCTCTGCCTTCGTTCACTCGATAGCAATATAACGAAAGCGGGACGGTACGAGTGTGACGGTGTGCGCGTGTGTAGTCGCGAAACCGGCGAGGGGGAGCCATGCGATGCCGGTGTGGGGCGGCTATATAGACCGGGCTCCGTACTCGTCCTCACTCTCCAATGGCCGTTTAGCGGTACGTTAACTATCATTCGGGCTCGGCATGGCCCTGGGGCCAATTCGCTAACCCAGTGTTTACCGATGCCCAGGGCGCTGCTAAATAAACTACAACGCGCGCTCGCTCATCCGCGCTAAGGGTGGACGAGCCACCACCACTGCCGACGCAAACCAAGGTCCCACCCTTGCCCGGCGCTCTCGGCGCGATGATCGAGGGCGTGTTCCTTCATCCGATCTGTTCCTTTCGCTCACTTAAAATTCTACTCGTCTAGTTGCGACTGCCTTTCCCGCGTTTTTCTATTGTCTCTTGATTTTTTACACCCTCGTGTTTCGTGTCATGGAGAAATGAACAATTGCCGGGACAGTGGGGATTTAATTACCGTAACTAATTTACCTGTTCGGGGAGAACCAAACATCTTGCATCTGCAAAGATTCTTGAAATTTTGGAAATTTTCTCGGTCGATGTACCATCGATTCGCCAAACGGGGTGGTCCATTATTACCACTTTCACCTCAAACTGTGAAAAAAATTCTTATGAAATTAATGTACCTGACTGGAGGTTTTTATGCAAAAACTTGCTATATTACATCGCCTGTACGATTGTGATGAAAAATTAATGGACTTTTACAGTGAAATTAAAGTAAATTATTGGATTTAAAGTTCTATTATAGTAAAAATGAACTACATTATTGGAAATAAAGTATTCCCAATGTTTTTGATACAGTGAACATTAATTGTTCATCACAATTGTACATGAAATTGAATATACCAGTTCATGCATAACAATTTCCAGTAAAGTTTCCAGTACAATAAATTTCATAACAATTTTTTTATACACCTGGCCAATCCTGCGCCAGTGCTGGGATGCAACAGTCAGCCGAACCGAACCCTACGTTTCTATTAATCTGCGTTCCCTTTCTTAAACAAAAGTTCTTAAACATCGAGTTCAAATTTGTCTGACGGACTCTGATAGGTAATTCTTTTTTAGAAATATTAATTTCCGCAGCGTCGATTAATTTGTACGGAATTCCTATCGTTACGCGACGACAGTCCGCTGTGTAATGACACCACGTAAAAAGTCGTTGCTCGACGGATCCGTTGATTCGGTGCGCAGACTGCTCTCCTTCGGGGAGTCCTCAGGGCCCGGCGCGGTGCCTGCAGGTCGTCTCGTTATCGAATTTGAAATCGATTACCGAAAACCCTTTATCTCATTCGTGAATCTCCTCGTATCGTCATCGCTGCAGATGGACCGACGAAGCTTCCTGCTGCGTGCATATGCTCTGCAGTTGAACGGCCGAGCGGGCCGACCATGCGTTACACTCACGGTCGTTGTGCACTCGTTTCACAATGCGTACATCCGAGACTCATGGGCGGTGCGCGCGAGAGAAAACTGCGCTTCAACTTTCACGAGGTATTTATCTCTGCTGGATACCTTTGTAGCCGATACGAGTACCCTTTGAGGAGGCCATGTGTTGCATCTCGATACTCTCTCGTCAAACTCGACGGCGAAACTCGTGTCCCCGACTCGCTGCGAATAACCCTTGATTCCGCGTCCCTCGCCTTTTTATCGGGAATCAAATAATTAGTACCCAACGGTTCGCAATACCGAACACGTGTCTCGATCCGTGCGTTCTCAAGATCCATCAATATGTCGCGAGTACGCCGAATCCTCGTTGTCGGTAGAAAAAACGTTTCTCCGCCGCTTCGATCGAATTGCCCATTCTTCGCGGATTGTACTTAATCGACGGATAAAGATTCCTGTATTATGTCGTAATCTACAAGCAATCACGGGACCCCCGGTCGAGCCGGCACTCGCAGGAGTCGGCTTTTGTTTTTTTTTTTTTTTTTCATTTTTTCTTCGTTCCTTTGGTCCTCTCCGAGGAAGAGCCGAGAGTCTGAAGCCAGTTGAGCGCACCGGCTCCGCACACAGCCGGCGTCGAGTTCCGATGAGAGTCGAGTCTATCCGCGAATAGTGGATAAATTCCATCGAGGCCGCAGAAGCACGACGACGGAAGCTCTCCCTATCGTCGAACGAAATTTTTCCACCCAGTGTTCGGCTCTGCCTCTGCGTCTCTTGACTGTTGGCTCTCTTGTGCAGCGTACGCCGCGGCGAGATGTGTGAGAGGGCTGGAGGGGTTGATTTTTCAGGAGTACCGCTGGAGGCATTCATCCCTCCAACACCGCGTCCCTCCGCGACCTCGTCTTCCCTAGAAATGTCCCCCACTCGCTCTCTCGCATTTTTCTCGCTCGCTCACTCCTACATCATCCCTCCCCCTCCCCCCTCCCCCGGAAAGCTAAAAAGCACGCGTCGAGGGGGGAAAAAAAGCGTTGTACGCCGGTGGAAAATTCGCGCGCTCCGCGACGGCGCGCGCTTTATAAATTCGATGTACGGTCGCCCGTTCGCCCGATTTTGTGTGACGGGATTCGAGCGGTGCGGTACCACGCCGTACACACAGAGAGAATTTTACCGACCCTGCCCCGCTCTCCCCTCCCCCTCCCCCTCCCCCCCCCCTCTGCCCGAACACAAATGTCGCGCACACCAGTTCACCAAGCCAGCCATGTTTGCGGGTTTATAAATTGGGTACGGCGCTGGGGATTTTTCTATTAGGACAAAATTGGTTCTTTCAACCGCTACCAGAACCGCCGGGATTCCATCTACAACCTATACACAGCGCAGAAATACACACACCTATGGCGGAGAGACGCGAGTGTACAGGTGGCGTTAAACCGGCACAGTCGTTGGCCGCACCGTGCGTATCGACGTACGCGAAATGCATTGAATAGCGAGATTTACGGAGTGGCCGACAACTCGTTGCCCGAGAATCTATCCCCGATATTGGGAAACTTTTAGATTGATATTCGCCGCTACCACGAGGTCGCACAGCGGTGCCGTGGGCATGGACCCAATCGAATTGCAATTTTATTTCTTAATTTTTTTTCTTTTCCAATTTTTTTTTATACACTGATAAAAAAATACTTCTGAATCAATTAAGATTCGGGCAGGGACGTTCAACTAAATATTTTGTTGGTATAGCTAAAAAATTGGTTAGTTTAACAATTTGTTGGGTTATTTCACCAAAATATTTTTGAGTCATTAAAATACTTTGTTCCACCTACTAAATATTTATTTGACAGTCTACTAAAGACAGACTAAATATTTATTTGACAAATATTTAGTTGATCGATTGAGCCGACCAACTTGTGCAATTCCCTTCGTCTCTTTTGCACGCATTTTTTATCCCTCACCTGTTTTCCATAGAGTCCTCCCGTTTCCTCTGGATCGTCGTTCGTTCTTTCTTTCTTGCTTTCCTTCTTTCTGTCCGTTTCGACTATCGACATTCACCGGCCGTGGGCATTGACGCAATCGAATTGCAATTTTATTTCTTCATTTTCTTCTTTTTCATCTTTTGTATATAGGTGTAAGGGAGAACGGGGCAAAACGGACTGTGGTTTAAAAGGGTAAAGTTAAGAACCAAAACGGTCCCATCTAAAATGGAGGTTCGTTTTGCCCCTTTGCTCCACTCCGCCCGATCATCGTATTCGGAGCCCCAATCACTGTAAGCAATTTAGCCGACCAACTTATGCGATTTCCTTCATCTGTCTTGCACGCGTTCTCTATCGCTCAGCTGTTGATTTTTCACCGACTCCTTCCGTTTCCTCTCGCTCGTCGTTCGTTCTTTCTTTCTTTCTTCCTTCCCTTCCTTCCTTCGGTCCGTTTCGACTATCGACGTTCACCGGCTATAGCGACCAGCAGGCGAGAGGGTCGTCGCGGAGCAAAGCTCGCCCGGTCGTTGTCGAGGGTCTGGGAGAGCCCAGGGCTCCGAAGGATCCCAGTTTGTGTACTGCAGTATTACAGCCGTGGAGAGGCGGTCCGGAGATCGTGAGCACTGAGTCAGGGCTTGCGGCAGCTCGAAAGTCGATATTTCCGTCATCGGTGTTATCGGTGTTTCCTACATTCTGTCCAGAAGCGTCCCCATAAACGAAGTTACCGATCAAAGTGTCGCGGGGGCGATTGCGAGGAGGCAACAAGGCTTTTTTTACTTCGTATTTTTTCTTTTTTTTTTTTTTACAGACTCAGGGGCTTTACGTTCCCGCGGTCGACCGGAGCTTCGGCTACTCCTTGGCCCTGTACGGTGAGCTACAACCGGTCGGGACATCTTCGCGGCTTGGTAAGTAAGTATCTGCAGCCAGAAAAACAATTTATTTTAAGGGTGATGCGCAAATAATTATTTATTTGTATTGTATTGTATGTTCTTATTGACTTCCCTTTGGGGATTGCGAAGTTTTTTACAAGGTTGTCTCCGCGTTACAACTCCCTTTACATTCTCCATCCTTCTCTTTCCTTTTCACGTATAGGGTAAACCAGCCAACGATTGGACAGGGCCAATGAATGGACACTTTCAATAAGAGGACGTGCATAAAAAACGTCTATTCATTGGCTTTTTCGTCTGCTTAACTGTCCATTGATTAGCCAGTTTACCCTATTCATTTCTCTCCTCGCTCTTCTTCTCAGTCTTTTCAGTCTACATTTTTCTCGTCTTTCTCTTCACCATTTCACTTCCCTTTTCCCTTTCTCTTCGTCTTCGCTCCGAATTATCTATTTAATTCATAAAAATACTGATTTAATTTAAATAATTGTTTATTTAATTCAAAGAAATATCTATTTTAATTAAATATAGGTATATTCATTTGTAGGGCACCCGTTAAATAAATTGTTTTTCTGGGTGTAGAACAGAATTCGGAGGTGACTCCCCGATGTAACGCGTAAAGATATCCACCGAGAACCAACAGGGATTCAAATGGAAAACTATCGTATAAACGATGTTACCGATCGGAGTGTCGCGGGCACGACTGTGAGGACGTAACAAGCTATTTTTACTCAGTATTTTTTTTTTCAGTCTCAAATAGCTCCACATTCCCACAGTCGAGGAGAGGCTCGACTACTCCTCGGCACTGTACGGAAAGTTGCAACCGCTCGGGACATCTTCGCGGCATGGCAAGTGGATATCTCGTGCAGAGTTCGGAGCGTCGATAAGGCATTACCGATGTAACACGCGTTAAAATTTTCACCGAGGACAAACAGCGATGGGAATGAAAAACTAGCTCTCCCCTAATATCGATATTACAATTAATACAGCGATGAGCCGCGTGGAATGTAATTGAAAGAATGATTGCAGTGCGATCGTCGCAAACGACGCAAATCCGTAGCGATTTTAATCGACAGGAAAATCGAGCGTCCCTGTAATATGCAATTTGCGCAATACCATTCGAACAGTGTTTGCCGGAGGTGCGATCATCGTTCAGCCAATTCTCGATACCCTATTATATTCCCTTGACCCCCTTACGTCTATTACGCCACAAGTAATAAGCTCTCGTTTCGTCATTGAGCGTTCATTTTTTTATTTTCTATTTTTGTCTTTCCTTTTTTTTTTTTTTTGACCCCACTCTCTGCTCTCCTTCTCTCCCGGCGCTCTACGTTTGCTTTTTTTAATCGCCGAGCAAATCGATTATCGGCCAACGAGGTGCGGGTCGAGGCTCATCTATTGGCGAGTGAGCAAGCGACCGGAATTGAAGTTTAACGAAGTTGGGCGTGTCAAGTCCCAAGGGGTGAATATTCCCCCTCCATTTCTGCAGCCTCCCGTAACTCCGCGCGACGATTTATGCAGCAAAGAATGACACAGACCGCGAGAGAATGCATCGCGAATGCGTGCGAGAATCGACCGGCCGCTCAACGTTGTTTCGCACTTTTACGCGCACTTTTTTTTCTCGTTTTTTTCCCCACCTTCACCGGTTTTTCTCGGTGATACCGAAAGGCAATTGCTCGATAAATCACGTAATACCGAGTTCGCGTGAGCGAGCTGAAACGAGTAAGCCGAGACAAGCTGTCGTGGTCGCGACAAAAATTCGAAGCTCGACATACATTACAGCTGAAAGCTCGTATCTGTTCTTGAGCCATTCCTCTTCCTTATCGTCCGCCCGTGTGTTCTCGCTCATCTATTGAATTTTTTGAAAAACTTATTTTTCACGCCTGACACGAGTTTCTGAATTAAATATCACCCAAGAGTAAAATGAGTTATAGCTTTGTAATCAGCGGTGAAGAGTATATTAAAAATTTCCTAAAAACGATGAAATCCGTAAATTTCAGTTTGCGATTTTCTATAATGAATTCTGGTGTGAATTTCAACGATTTTAATTTTATGAGATGGATACATTTTTTTATGTTACAAAAAAAGGGGCAAAGTAATTTGCACATGGTTCTTCTATACTTATCCCAACAACACAATAAAAAAAAAGTTGAAAATTGTATTTTGATTATAGCTTCTTCTATGGGGAAGCCAAATTCGAACAAGGAAATTTATCATAGAGGAAGTTACGCGCAAAACCGTAAAACATGAGAAAGTCACGTGCAAAATATTTTGCACACTGTTTTTTCCAAAGTAAAACGAAGGTTGTATCGGCTTCATTCCGGAAAGTCGACTCTCCAATCTGGTAAGCGTGTATCGGGTCACGAGAAATCGCCTAGTTTAATATTACACGATGAGTATTCGAACGATCGTCGCTCCTCGAGGGGATTCGATAGGGGCGACGTCCCGGAGGGTGGAGGGCGAAAGATTATTCAATTTTTGTCGAGTGACTCGAAGTGTCCCGCACACTCGTTTGAATTATTATTATTATCACATGTATATATACGTGTACGTGTATGTATGTAAGCGCGATGGTGTATGAGAAGGAAAGGCGGTCCGGTGATTTGGCTTGACTTCATAAGTCATTAGAATCAGTCCCTGACTCCTCGTTTGTCACGAAACACCCGGTACGTCAGGGAACTGCGTCGGGAACTACGAGAATGAGGGATAACACGAGTATATAAACGGTAGACCTAGGGGAGGGCTAACGAAATTACATCAATCCCATTTCACATCGTTTTGACATGGCAATTGAGTTGCGCCTCGCGCAACTGTTGTCTTTTCGCGGTACCGCTCCTTCCGCTGCTGCTCCTGCTATTGCTGTTTCTGCGTTTCTGTCCTTTTGAGGATTATCGAGTCAGGAAAGGCTGCTTCAGTCGTTGACCATACACCACCGACACTGTAGAAACGATGTTAAAAAAAAAAACAACGTCAAAAGAATTAATAATATGAAAAATATGCATTGAATCGGGCGGGCCGAGTCGACCAGGAATCTATTATTTGAGGATTTGACTGAGCAATGTTGCTGCTAATTAGGCTTCTCTTGTTTGCTCGAAATTTTGATATGTGACTTGGGGAACACGTCCATGAGATTTTAACAAATGGGCTTGAAAAGAATTTGAAAAATCATATTTTTTATTTCATAAAAAATTTCTTTTATTTATTTATTTATTCGGTTTTAAATTTATTGTACGTAATTTTTAATTCCTTATTTTGCTTCCTCATAGAGGAAGCTATATTTATCTCTTGGAGGTAAGAAAAATCCCTTGCACATATATATATTTTTTCTTAGTACGAATTTGCCGTGAATCTATCATTGGCGAATTTGAGTGAGGAACGTTGCTGCTGATTAAATTTTTCTTGTTTGTTCAAAATTTGAATACGTGACTTCGAGAACAGGTGCACGAGGTTTTAATGAATTGGTTTAAAAATGATTTTTTAAAATTGTTTATTTTTATTTTATATTATTGCATTTCCTTTTATTACATTTTATTTTATTTTCCTTATGTCTTAGAGATATGTATATATCTTTTCGTTAAAAAAATTTAACGCTTATTCTGTTGTAACTGGGGCGGTGAATGGATACATGGGAAACCGAAGAGAATAATGTAGCGCGAAAAATACGTTGTCGGTGCAGAAAAGCGAGAAATTGCGTGCCCGACTTTGTATAAGCGTTTCCAGGGCTTTCCAGGCGATTCGTCTCTAGGCCCTCCTCTCGTCCATCCACTCGCGCCCCCTCGCATTCGTTTCGCTCGCGAGCGAGCTCCCTCCTCTTCCTACTGCAAAGTGCCTTAACTTTTTCTTCTTATCAAAAATAAGTCGTTAGCAGTCCTTTCATCTTTAAACGAGTTTTGCGCCGGTGCGTCAGCGTCCCAACCCCTCTGACGCCATCGCCATGCACCGTGAGTAAGCGCCCGAGCAGTTCTTTTCCCCGCAGTTGCCTCGGTTTAAGAGATTTTTCAATCTCACCGCGGCAAGCTAATTTAATTTCTTTAGTCACGTCGGGTTTACTACTCTGGCACTGGTGAGTCCCGCAACGCGCGGAAATTCTGCGCGGTGCGAGAAGTCAAACAAAAAAAAAAAAAAAAGAAGAAAGACGTCCCTTCGTCACGAAGGTGTTAATTTTTTTTAATCTACTTAATACACGAGAGACAGGACAGTGCGCACTAAAAATTAACTCGGCTTCGCACAAACAAAGAAACGAAACGAAATGCTTCAACCAAGCACCTACAGAACCTGATCGAAATTTTTGAAGCGTTAGAGATAGCGTTAGAGATCAGACCGGGGTCCGATGCAACGCCGCAAAATTTTCACCGTGGAATGTATTTGTATATTATTTTTTGTTTAAAAATGTATGGGATAATTAGAGAGATCTGCAGTGCCGACCGCATCGCGCGGCATAGAGTAATTTTCTTCTTAGCCTTCAGAAAGAATTGCGATAAAAAAAGCATTGAAAAAATATCAACAACAACGTATTTGTTTTCTCGATTAAAGAAACAAGGCACTGTAATGATTTTCCATTACATAATTGTCAAAGCCGACAGGAATTCATAAGAACGTTTACAGTTTCCATCGATGAAAAGAGCGGGCAATCACAAATTCCTCCAAGGGTCGTTAACGATCTATAAATCGACCGATAAGTGGATAGCAATTGTACAATGAGACTGGATTCGCGAACCTTGTGCATCGCGCAACATAGAGTATTTTTTTGTTATTTCTTAAAGCAATCTACTCGAGAGCAATAAGCAAAAAATAACTATCAATAAAGACGTATTTGTTTAACGATCAAAGAAACAAGCCCCTGTAATGATTTCCCATTACATAATTGCCAAAGGCAACTGGAATTCGTAAGAACGTTCATGTTTCCCTCGATGAAAAAAGCTGGCAATCACGATTCCCTCCAAGTGTCGCTAACGATCTATAAATCCGCCGATAAGTGGATAGCCATTGCGCAATGAGACTCGATTCACGAAACTTCGATAAACACCATTGACACATGTATTACGTAATATACATCATATATAATACATGCGGGATCAAGGATTTACGCATTGGCACAACAGCGACGAGCGAAGGGTGCGCGACATACGTGAGACCGAACGAGCTAGTGTGAAGAAAAAAAGAGCTCGTCGTACTGTTATTATATTGTTGGTCGAGGTAAAGAGAAAGAAAAAAATTGAAATTTTCATATCGCTTCCTCATAAACGTTGAAAGTTGAACGTTGAAAGCTGAAAGGTTGAAATTTTTATATCACTTTCTCATAATGGCCCTTTATTCACGCACACACACACACATATACACATACATCCGGACATTTTTTCTAAATGTGATTTTTCGATGTTTTGGGACATTCTGAACACGTTTTCATTAAAATCTCGAAAAAAATTTTTTTCACCATCACAAAGCTTCCTCTATGAGGAAGCAAAAAAGGGAAAAAAAGAAGGGCAGAGAATGCATTTTAATGTGATGTAACGGTTTCCCTCTGACCCACGAGCACGCTCTCGTTCCCCGATGACACGGGCTGATGCCGGGCGGTGGCGGCTTAGTTTCCCCGAGCACACAATGCCCCGTAAAACCGCCCAGGAATCCGCTTAGGGAGTGACATCTTTACGCAATTACCGATAATTGGACCGCTCGCTATACCTAAACCGACGAAACGTAATTAGGCCGAAGAATGCAATTCGAGACTGGCTTCCACGGGTCGAAGAGCGTTGTTATATACGTTGCTGTACCATACGCGCTAGAGTCTATGCCGCTACGGTTCATACGTAGTGCAAGGTGTTCAATCCTTTCCTCTCTAGGAGCTTCGCGAACCGTTCGCCGAGACTTGTCAAATATTACCGCATAGCGAAAATTCACATATTTGTTACACACACGTCTATATATATATACATATATATATATATATATATATATATATATATATATATATATATATATATATATATATAGAGGGTTTATCCATTTATCTATAAACTCTAGGAGTGATAATCACGTTATCGGAATCGAGTGTATAATCAAATGAATGTATATTTCGCCCATCGACCGGGCAACCCTGCCTGATGAGCGTCTTAACGAAGTTTCGCCGAATTATCAGCAATTATCGAGACTGCCGACGTAACCGCGTTAGCCCGACGTTCCTACGAGAGCCCGAGAGGATTCGCGCGGTAAAAGACGTTCCCTGATAAACGCATTTTCGTTTTGCCGAGAATAAGCCCGAGCGGAAAATCAGCCGTCCGATGCGGTGTGTCTGCGGTGTTAGACGTCGTCGTTTCTTCCGGCTGCCGAGCTATTTCACGTTTACTCGGTAATAATAAATTCGCTCTCGAACGTTTAGCCGTGAGGGAGGAGAATACGCGGATAAAACGGGAAAACGAGTTGGGGAAAGGAAGAATGAAAAATTCAATAGCCAGCCGCGGCCCGCAGACACAGCCGTACGAACAAACATAGCGGAAAAATCATCTTGCGTGTGAAAGGAAAAATTCCGTCGGTACGTCGACGAGGAAAAGTGGTTTCTTCGTATTTCAAATATTTTTCCCCGGTGCACCGCCAATCGTTCGGCGTGCAGCGCCTCGCGTTCCCCCGGTGCGCGTGCGGAGGGATGTGTGTGCAAAATAGTTGTGTCAAACTGAAAGGGTGGAGAGATGCTGCCTTGTTCGAAGTAGAAAAGGCCTCTCGAAGCTCCGACGAGCTTCAGGAACCGGGAAAAATATTTTTCGCAGTCGACAAACCTTCGTCTCCTTCTCACCTCTCAACTCGATTACTTACGCCTCATTCATTCGCTCGCTCTTTTAGTTTTCTAATATCAGGCCGGGACGTGTATTTTCATTTATTAGCAAGAATGGGGGATCGACGACCGCCAAAAATATTTTTCGTTCCAATGCGCTTTTTTAAGAAGCATGTCGCGGATAAGTCGCTGAAACGCCCCGTTTCTTAGCGACAAAACATCCACTGGCAGCAAATTGAAGAGCTTCGCCTCTACATTACACAACGCATTCCTTTTAATCTCAGTCCGAAACCGATCTAAATGAAGAATTCGCCGCCGACCCCTTAACCTATCGAGGGGCCGACAACGCCAGAAAATATTTCTCGTTCCAACGCACTTCGCGGTATTGAATATGACGATAGACGTAAAATAATCAGCAGATTCCTCATAAACGTTTATTTTTCACATATTCACTTGACGAACAGTGACAATTTTGGGTATTTTAAAACAGTGATATTTCAGCTTTTTGATGAAATTACAGACCAACTGATATGCCCCTATCGTAGTATACCACGGATTAAAATAAACAAGACAGGTTATTTGGTTAATTTCCAGAACCATTTTTTCGAGCCTTTAGAGGACGATGATGAACCCGAAAAAATCACAACGAAGGGGTAATTTTGCGATATTTTCTAAAAAAAAAAAAAAAAAAATGAAAATTACCCCGAAAATCATTTAGATATAACAAAAATTGTATTCAATACAAGAATACAGCTATTTATTTCAAATAAATATTTATTGAATTAAAATGAATGAAAGTCATCGAATCGGTAGTTATATTACAAGAAAAAAAAATATGTATATATATTTTTACGTCTCCCGATCGATTTCCCGAGCGATTTCCCCATACATGAGCAGCTTCCAGTATCAGCCTTACATCCGATAACCGTGACATAGTTCAGGATGCATTCGCTGTAGATTTAACATTGTTTAGACGCATTCCCTCTCGTTGAATCTCTTTCTGCCACGGTAAAAATCCTGGTATTGTAACATCGTTGCTGCGGTCGCTATGAACGGCTAGAAGTTGCGCGCGAGCAAACGCTCCGAGGATTACGATTTTTCGAGGGCCCCGGTAATACGGCCTATAGTTTAGCCCGGTCGCTTACACCCGTGCCCATCCAGCGGCGGCAGCGACACAGCGCACAGTACTCGGTGAAAAGAACCGAGAAGTATTTTGACACCCCGAATAATGGGGCAGCATGGGGTGGGCACCCAATTAGGTATCGTCGGGGCGTTAACGCGTGTGCGCTATACAGCATTGTGTACAGTACGCGAACCGGTAAATCCAAACTCGAGAGATACAAAGTGTCTACGTGGCCAAACAGGGAGAGAGTAAGAGCGAGAAAGAATAAGGTACGATTCTTTGAAACAGGCTCCCTTGTTGTACCAAGCGATAGGGTAGACTGCACAATGAGAGAGCCCGAGGAGTGTATAGTTTTCTGAACGATATCGCTCCATTCTCACGTAAACTGGACATATAAGTTTATTTTTTATTTATTTTTTTCTCTTAACGAATGTCCCGACGATAGCGTCAAATTCGGATGTACAGGATCAGTGTCACAATCGCTCTTCGGAAATCGAACAGATCCGATTATACCGGATGGATCCAATGACATCCATCTGATCTGTATTATTAATAAACCACACCGCGAGCTTCGAAATCTACTAAAACGTCCAGAAGACCTAATTGCGTTCTCGTTTCCGTTTTAGGTAACGCTTTCTGTTTTTTTTTTCCCGACGATAGCATCAATTTCGGGTGTACGGAATCGAAACACTTGCTCTTCAGAAATCCAACAGATCCGATTAGATGAGTGCCATTGGATCCATCGGATATAGATCGGATGGATCCAATAGCACTCATGTGACCTGTATTATTAATAAACCACATCGTGAGCTTCGAAACCTGGTAAAACGTTCAGAAGGCCTAGTTGTTTTCTTCGTTCCTGTTTTAGATAACACTTTCTGTTTTTTTTTTCCTCCGCTTCACAGATTTCCGTCGATAGCATCAAGTTCGGATGTACAGGATCAAACGCCATACTCGTTCTTCAGAAATCCAACAGATCCGATTATCTCGGATGGATCCAATGGCACCCGTCTGATCTGTATTATTAATAAACCACACCATGAGCTTCGAAATTCAGTAAAACGTCGAGAAGGCGTAATTGCTTTCTCATTTCCGTTTCACGTAATCGTGATTTTCCATAGTTCGCTCTCATGAGGCGAGAACAATCACAGAAGGGAGATTCGATTCTAATGGGCATCGATGCTGCGGCTCGAGAGTCTTCCCTCCGGCACACGGTATAACCATCCATAGATCTCGAGGAACATCCGTTCTTGCGGGAATGTCTTCTACCGTTGTTACCCAGGAAATTTCTATTCGACTGAAGCTCTAGTCCTTGGGCCACCCTTCGCTTCCTCCGAGGATCTCGACAGCCCAGCCGTCGAACTCTCATCGACCACCGGGAATAATGAAATTTCGAGACAATCGTCGGGCAATCTTCGTGGCACCTGAGTGGTTTCCATCAGGATTAAATAACCCTGCCACGAGCGTCGTCGTCGAGCAACGAAGATGCTCAAACGCTCCGCAGGATCAAGACGCGCAGAGAACGATGACGATGGAGGCGGATGCAGGCTGGAAGAAACGATTGGCCGCCACAGCCGTTTCGATCTTCGAACGAGTAAATCGATTGTAGCGACCAATTAAATTGGCAGTAGCCACAAAACTTTTTCTGACGAGTGTGAGTTTGCAGCACGAGCTGAAGGCGACTGTTGCAATCACACGAGTTCAGAAAACGTTTTTCGCACGAGTATCGAACAAAATTTTATGTAACTCATGCATGAATAGCGCTACTTTCCGTGCCCGCCGAGAGTGGCGTAACTGGCGTTTTCTAACCATGAGTTTCGTAAATTCCCGGCGCACGCGCAGTTTGGCTCCTTTGCGTGCGATTTACTTTTGCGCATGCGCAGTTCGGCTTCTTTGCGTGCGAATTTTTTTGCGTGCGATTTCTGGAAATTATTGCACGCTGCTCGCAGCGCCATATCCAGCAGACACGGAGTAGCGCTTCTCCTGCATTCGTTACATAAAATAGTATGCGATACTTGTACGTAAGCCGACTCCCGACGGCGGTTGTGAAGTGGCCGCACTCGCCTTCTCTCGCGCAGCCACTTCTCAGCCTTCGTCGAAAGTCTGCTTTTACTAACTGTGTAGTATCGCAATATACTATTGTTTTACAAGGTGAGAAAATGGAGGTTTTCGCACGCGAAGCGTCCGGAAAAACCGCCATTTTCCCACCGAGTGAAATAAATGTAATTTATTTGACCGGCACACGCAAATAAATATTTTATTTATTTAAATGAAAGAAATATTTATATAACTCAAATAAATATTTATTTAAATCAAATTAATATTTATTTGCGGGACGCCCGTCAAATAAATTATTTTTCTGAGTCCAGTTAAACTCGATTAACATATGTCGTAAATATGTTTTGCGTGACGATTTGCTTTACGATAATCAGTCGGAAGTGGAAGCACAGCCTCTGAAACCGAGTGAGCCGGCTAGCCGAGGGTAGCATCGTCGGCGTCGTCGAAGGTGGAAGGCAATCTCCTGACGAGGAGATGGCACCGTTCTTCTTCTCCGTCCTTCTTCGTTCTTTATTTTTTTCCTTTTCTTTTTAATTCGTAATTACCTTGAACGGATCTATTTCCTATCGGGTTGGGGGAGTGAAAGTCAGGGCGTAGGCGGGAGAAAAGGAAAATGGTCGGATAAACGGGACGAAGTGTAAGGCGACGAGAGTGCGACGGCAAGAAGGGACGAAGAGGCGGCGGGGAAAAAGAGCAACGCAGGTCAGCAGGATCCCAAAGAGGATACACCTAATGCCCAGAGGAGCTTTCGGAGACGGGGAGACCGGGCGGTAAAACTCGCTGGGAAGTTGTCGGAAGATAGCGCCGCGCAGCGCATCCTACGGACGTTGAATCAGGAGGGGTAATTTTAGGTTGGCTAATGTCGTTTCGCTTTTATTGAACTTCTCCGTTCGTTAAGTACTTTCTCCATCTCCGTCTCGGGACTGGGAGGGGGTAATCCCGTACGGCGGACTAACTGCGCCCGGGTACCCTCCGTTCTCGTTCTCATTCCGAGTTTCAACCCCTGTCGGCACTCCGGGGAGGAAGCTCCAACTATTTTTCTATTCGACGTTTCTCCAACCTCGCGACGACTTCTCGCTGATGTTCCCTCGATCTCTCCTTCCTGCCGTGGGACCGAGGAATAATCCGGGTCTTCGGCAATTATTAGGCAATATGCTTGCGTTATGGGAAACGTACGTAGGATGCCTCGAGGGAAATTTTCAATATGAGCGATAATTCGGAATTAATGTCGAATCTCACTGCGCTGTTTTAAATAAACGTACGATGCATTTTAATTCGGATGGGCAGGCAGAAGTGAAGAAAACAAAACTTCTTCATTTTTTTTTTTTTTTTTTTTTTTTTTTTTTATACAGATAGAGCTAATCCACACATACGCGGAGAGTCGGTCGCGGATTAATGGAGGGACGTACGAGAAATTAAATAAAACGATTGCCGTCAGCAATCGTCGGAGTTATCGGGCTCCCTCCCTCTCCCGCTGTCTCTTTTATTTTGCCTTCTTCCATGCATACCGCGACGAAAACAACGAGGATGAAAACCGAGGTTTTCAATAGAGGCAATCTCGCGCGAGATTGGAAACTATCCAATTTGTGAATCGCGGAGGCGCGATGAACCGCGAAGTCAAATTTTTTTTTTTCATCGTTTTCCTCGATTCGTTCCGAAACCCCCCCTTCCTTCCTCTCCCCCGACCGCCGGGTCTCTTACTTTCTTGGGTTCGGACTCCGTTGCGGAGCGATATTATTCTCGCGGTATCTCCCGGACAGCCGACGTCACTCATTGGGGATCGCCGGATGATCGTATGCAAACAATACAACTATCGGTAACGACCGAGCAGCCGGAGGGTTAAGACTTATAAAGTAACGGAGCTAAAATTATAAAGTAACGAAGTGGCGAGCTAGAAAGCAGGCCACGCAATCTCTGTTAATTTATAGCGTATTATGTACTTTGCAATATTGTATAGAGAGCGATTCAGGGTGATGGCCTCGGATAGATCGCGCCACAGAAAAAGAAAAAAAAATCGATTGAGTCAACAAAGTGAGCGCGTTTACGGGTGGCGAAACAAATTTTTTGGTCGATCGAATGAAATAATTGTCTCAGTAAGTGAAGAAAGATTAGATTTGAGGAACGATAAAAAAAAATTCGGATGAAATTTCATGTACAAGACTGGAAGTTTTTATGCAAAAATTGGTATATTAAATTTCATGTAGAATTGTGATGAAATACTAATGTTCAGTGTATTAAAAATATTGGAAATACTTCATTTTTAATCATTTACTGTAATTTCAATGATGAAGTATATTAATTTTTCATCACAATTGCATATCAAATTGAATGTCACAGTTTTCGTATAAGAACTTCCAGTCCGTTACGAGGTATTCCTTTCGATTAGCCAAACATTTGTTTCGTCACCTGTGTTCGCACATTTCTTTGACTCGTTTGATTTTTTTTTCTCTGTCCAACAGATCGAAAACTTAATGCTCGGCGTGTTAGATAACGCCGCACCCCGCTAGCAGCCGATGAACTCGAAGATCAATCGGTTATTGAGAAAAATAAAATAGAAAAAAATGTTGTCACATTTTTATTTTCAACTGGCTATCTCAAACCATTTCCGAGTTACAGTCGTTTTAAACGATGCAAGTCTGTCGCACACGCACATACATGTTGACACCAGCAAAAAATCACGTTTCTCCACGTTTCAGACTATTTTAAGTACTTTGACACTAAAGTCTCGATTTTTTTATTACGAAAACAGCTTCTTCTGTAAGGTAGCAGTAATGAATAAAAACATTTTTAATTAAAAAGAAAAGGAAAATGCTTCGTAGCCGATACGGGGGTTTTTTGTGCTGCGTCTCGGCGCGCGCGCACTGTTTTGATCTCCGATAAGCTCGGAGATCAGTCGGTTATCGAGAAAAATAAGAAAATAAAATAAAAGGGAAAAGACTTCGTAGCCGAAACTGGGGGAATTTTTTAAAATATTGCGTCTCGGGGCGCGCGCGTATTGTTTTGATATAAATTTTATCGCTCGGGTGACTTCGTTTGTCGGAGCACTTTAAAATATCGTCGGTCAGTTGCATCAGAACGAATGAAGGTCGCTTACGAAACGGATTCTCTCGAGGAATTTACGACGAAATTACGACGAGAAATTGACGATTACACCGAGGGGCAAGGAGGAAATGTGTGTTGGGGCGTACTATCGGGCTGCCTCGGAGATTGTTCGGTGACGCTTGCGGAGAGCAAACTCCCGAAGAGTTACCGCTGCTGTGTGTACGGAGCTGTGCCTTAACCACCATCGATATCGCTCTTTCTCTATCGACCATCGAGAACATGACGAATAACCAAGAAATCTCGCGGCGAGACGTCGTAGTTTAACGTACACGCTCCAAAGAATTTCGTCACTCATTCAACAGTCTCTTCACATTAACGGGAAATTCGTCGTCAGGGTTACATCACATCGCGGTAATCTGTGTGGTAGATAAGTCGTAGGAAAAAAAACTCACAAAATTGAGACTCGTGTAAGAGCGAAACTGGCGATTCGAGGAAATTCAGGAAATGCCTGGCTAGGGAAATTCGCTATTGCATTATTTTCGATGAACGTTCTTTGCAACGAGGACTCCCCCCCGTTATTTCCTCGCACATACAATAAAGTAATATAAATCGTACTGATGCAGGGTGAATTGTGTTGCAACTCTGAAATATCTCGAATGCACATGTGTATTGTTGTGCTATTCATTATTGCTCCTTATCATCCGTTCACCCCAACACAAGGCGATTACCTAACGCGAGGGCGCTTCGCGGACAACCGCTGACGATGAGAGGTAGTCTCGCCGAACGATGATTATAACTCGTCCAGTATGACAAAAAAATTCGAAGCGGAAAGGTACCGGAGGTGCACGTTGTTTTTGCAGATGGGTAAAAAAAATTATATTTTTTGTCGGAGTTCTTTACGACATAGACTTTATATTTCGCGACGAAAGTGTTATCAAGTTCACTCACCGAAATACAATAGGTAGATAGATAGAATCGTTTGGTGCATGTTCTGAGGCTTAAGCCCGCTGAGAACACCTGAGCATACATTCAAGAGATGTTCTCGAAATATAAAAAGTGTATGCAATACATAAAATTCCCAAAAAAGTTGATTCTTCAATCGTCGCTCATAGAGTGTATTTAATATATTTCTTCTACTGATTACGAAACTACCACTTATTTTACTTTTAACTCAATATTTGATACGGAGACTCGCGTCAGAAATCGAATACAAATTTTTCGTAAACGTCGAAAAATTCAAAATCTCATAAAATTAAAGCGTTTCGATCGATTCACGTCAAATTAAATACGGATAATCGGTCGATATTAGTCCCTTTGTGTACAACTTTTTGGCCCGATAGCTCAAATATTGTAAGATATAGCGTGCGCGCAGAGATATTTTTTAGCAAACTTCAAAACAGCGTAACATTTTTATGAGTGAAAGCTTTTTCGTAAAAATTAAAACAAACATTGAGGATTCATCCGTCTAGCTATCTTAGAAATTACGGCTTGATAGCTCAAGCCGTTCTCAAGTTATAAGTTTCAATTTTTTGGGTCTGAGAGACACACACAGACATACATCTAGACACTATTTCTAAATATGATTTTCCGATGTTTTGGAACATTCTGAACACGTGTTTATTAATACCTACCTCGAAAACTTTTCTCTTCATGAAAACAAAGCTTCCTCTATGAGGAAGCAAAATATAAAATATATAAAATATATAAATGTATATGTACATATACATATTGTTTATATATTAAAAATATAATTATTCAAATATATACCTGAAATGCAACATTATTCTGTGAACACTTATTTGTCACATATCACACACATGTATTTTTTTATGTAGTGCACGTGCGTATATATGTATATTTTTTCGTACGAGATTTGACGCAGTTAGTTCACTGTAGGTAGTCATTTTACGAAACTAGGCGGGGTATGATTCGTTAAAAAAAAAAATCTCGTCTGGGCATTCGGCAATCGAAGCATTCACTTCATTTTTACTTTTTTTCTATCGCCGACCTCCGAATGTTTGAGATACGTTTGACTTTCCTCTTCTCGCTGACGAAATCCGTGGGAAATGTCTTTCGAAGAAAAATGAAGTAACAAAAAAAAAAAAAAGAAAAAAAAAGAAAAAAAAGAAGCGATATAACTGCTGAGTGACAGCGATAGATAGCGCGAATGAGAATGACAGAGAGGCGCAGGGCGATAGAACGTGCCGAGGCACCGACCCAGCCTGATACCATGTACTTTTTGATTTGAATATGTTAACGTTATCTGACGCAACAAATACAAGCTATGTATATTGACGTATAAAAGCGGGCTGTCTTGCGCGCACGGTGTCAGTGATCGCGAGGGTTGGCGAGTTGAGTGAAGGCCACGAAAGTTGCCCGAAACAATTGTAACTTCGATTAACGGAAACTAACGCGGAGAGTGATAAATATTGACGGACGTTTGGAGTTTGTGTTGCGGCGATAAAAATAAAAAATATTAATAATAAATCAAAAAATAAAGGCGACAGTTTATCTAATTTTTTTAAATATCAATATTGACAATTAGAAACACAACATGAATTATTCAGAGTTTAAAACGGACACGTCGAAACGAAGAAGATCAGCGGCTACGAGGGAGCTCAGTAAGTACATAAAATAAATAAATAAATAAAAGAGGAGCTCATTAGGTATATAAATAAATAAATAAATAAATTACAATGAAAAAATTGGTAACGTGTACTTCACAGCGAAGATAGCTTATTCGGTGCCGCACAGCGTGATCTCACTGGCGGAGGGAATGCCGAACGAGGAAACTTTTCCCTTCAGCGAGATAACGCTGAAGCTGATCGGCGGCCGAAGTTTCGTTCTTCAGGGCGAAGAGTTAGCGGCGGCTCTTCAGTACATTCCGAGCCAGGGTTATCCTCCGCTCCTTCAAGCGCTAAGGGAATTCCAGAAGAGGGCCCACGCGCCGCCCTTGTGGGAGAGTCGGGACGTCGTCGTCGTTGCCGGAGGCCAGGACGGACTCAGCAAAGCTCTGGAAGCCATAATCGCTCCGGGCGACCCGATCTTGGTCCAGGATCCTTATTATCCTGGTGCTGCAGTGGTCGTAAGTGGAAACGCCAGAAATGTATTCAGTGAACACGGCTCAAGTTCAAAATGTTTTGCTGATAATATATTTTTTTAAACCAACAAAGATAGCGCCGCATCAGGCGGAAGTATTGCCGGTATCGCAGGACGACCTCGGCGTAGATCCGGAGATACTCCGCGAGGTATTGCGCAATCGAGAGATCGAAGGAAAAAAAATGCCGAAATTGATGTACATCAATCCAACCGGGGCGAATCCAACCGGTTCGGTTATTCCCCTGGAGAGGAGGAAAGAAATTTATAGGATAGCCTGCGAGTACAATTTTCTCATCCTCGACGACGATCCTTATCACTTCATGTACTTCAATGAGGTGAGATTTACAAACGTTTTTCTTACGACGAGGTGAAACGTTTAAAAGAAAAGTTCCGAGTGAAAAATCACATTTTTCACTCCGAATCACATTTTTTTAACCTGAAATCGATGGAATTCCCTCATTTAACACAAACGTCGGTCGATTCACCGTACATCTTTTTAGTATTCGAATTATCGTCTATTGTGAAGTTCACCCCTTGCAGTATCGCTTATTCATATATTTCCATATAAGTTCATATCGATATATTCTCAATTTCTATTTACTACTTAAGGTCTCTTAGAAGACTGGCAGTACATTTGAACGTTCGTTATTTTTCTATTTCGTCATATGGGCTGTTTTACACTTTAATCATTCAAAATTTCGACCCCCCCACCCTTTGCATATTGCCAATTGGCCATCGACCAAAGTCCTTCAGCCACAATCAATTATTTTCATAAAAATTCAGGAACAACCGAAATCGTTCCTCTCGCTCGATACCGAGGGCAGAGTTATCCGATTGGATTCAATGTCGAAAGTAATAAGCAGCGGTCTGAGAATTGGATTCATCACCGCCGCAGCTCCTTTCGTCGCGAGTATCGAGTTGCACATGCAGAGTAGTCATTTGCACGCACCGACTCTCTCTCAGGTAAGGTCGGACGAAATTAGTCACGGCTCGGTATAGTTTAATGCCAGTAATTTCAAGAACGCGTAAATGATTAAGAACACCCAACGATCGTATGAGAAACAAACACCGATAACAGTTCGATCACCAATTAACATCGAGACGCTTGAATTCCTTTAAAAAATCTTAGACACGTGCTTTGGTAAACTTGAGGCAAGAAAAATGATGTAAACCATCATCGAACAGTTGTTTCGCTTGCTCGCGATAAAGCTTATCGTATTTGCTGTCCGCGCCTCTATGAGATAATCGTCAAGAAATTGACGAATTAAAATTTCGTACCGATTAACAAGCCGTCGCAAAGTCGTCCGGATCAATCGTCGTCGTTGCGACACTTACAGACAAGCGCCTAACGATAATATCAATATGCATATGAAAGCGGGTAAAAAAGAAATAAAAGAAAGAGAAGGAAGGCCGGGAGGAACTCTGACCGTGTCGCGTGTCTGGCGTTATCGCTTATCGCGGGGGCTCGTGAGGTCATTCGAGAATTTATTTACGATTCCTGCCCGTGTAAAAACACATGCACACAGCGATGCTCTGCGAGTCCGGCTGAAGGAGCGAATGAAATTAATGATTTGTATAAGCAATTCCTATGCGCGAACACCGTATCACTGTTAAAAAATTTACTTGCAAATTAATGGACGGTATCGGAAGCTTTTTTGCATGCGCCGTTTATGAAATTTCAAACACATGTGTGTTGAAATTTTACAGTTAAATTATTATGTTCTAATGAAAATTTTAGTAAATTTCAAGTAAAAACTTTGTAATTTTAATATCTGGCATTTTTATTTTACCAAAAAGTACATTCATGTTTGATTAATGTGAGCAACGTAATCAAATTGCAAATTCCAGTTAATTAAATTTACAATGTATTCTTACAGTTCAATTAATTTTTATCGGTATCGCGATCTGAACGGTCGCGAGAAATCGATACAGTGGCTTGAGCAAAATTCGCAAAATTATCGCGACGAAACGCAACGAACATGAATAATTTCGCTGACGCTAATGAATTCATCAACAATTGTGTACCCGACAATATTTTGGGTTCCAAAAATCGTACGCATTAAAAAAAAAAAAAAAAAAAATTCCCAGGTGATAATCTACAACCTCATGAAGATCTGGGGATACAAGGGCATGATGGATCACTTTAGATTCATAAGATCGTTTTACAAGGAACGTCGCGACATGATGGTGAAACTGGCTGAAAATCATTTGCAAGGTAAAATCCTCAGTCGAGTTTGTCCTCGCGTCGACATAACCGACAGTGACTAAAGAGGATCCACTGAATAATTGATCTGTTCTTTCGCTTCCCGCTCCAGGTTTGGTAGACATCGCTGTACCGAGCGCCGGTTTCTTTCTCTGGATCAAAGTCCGGGGTATCAAAGATACCTGGAAGATGGTCATGCAGAGGGGTGTGACGAACGGTGTCCTGGTAGCGCCGGGTGCAGCCTTCATGGCCGATCCTCTGAAGCCCTGTAACGCCATCAGGGCGAGTTTCGCCAAAGCTTCGTACGCGGATATGGATCTGGTGAGTCGGGCGACCTTCAAAAGTAATTCACCGATTGCGCAATTCGGTCTAGTCGTGACTCACTCGCTCTTCAGCTTTGCACAAACACGTATAATTATCAAGAATAAAAAAAAAAAATATTGTTTGCATTCGCGCAATCAATGTTTACACTCGCCAGCTGCTTGCTCGCTGATATAATACCCGGTTTCTAATCAGCGATTGATAAAAATCATTACATCATTCGTTGTTTAATTAGGCTTGCGTTATTAAACTGGGGACATTCTTATCTGTCGCGCAGGCCATGGATAGGTTGGGGAGTTTGATAAGGGAAGAATTGACGGTCGCCAACTTGATACTGAATGGTAACACGTAATCCCACCTTGGTTATCGACGACGCTCAACGTACCCGACGAGGGCAACGCAGGATCGAGCGGATGGGCTTACTGGGTGATGGGAGCGAAGTTTCGATGGCGTCCGAAGGGCTCTGGGGTACCTTCCGGACGCACGAGAGTTTCCTGCGAAGGATAAAGAGCCGGTCGACGGGACCGTATCGACCAGCTCGGTGGAAAAAGGGGATCTTCCATGCGGCACAGGGAACCGTCGGTAGCTGCAGATTTCGCTACGGCTGGGCCGAAACGCCCCCTAAATAAGTTCGTCAGCGATTTCACTCGGGCCGTTGTAGGAAATGTAGAAATTTTCGACTCGTGAATGGAAACTGTTCGGAGACCTTCGATGTAGCGAAACGCTTGACCACGGATTCAAGCGAGTAGTGATTTGGTATAGAGATTTTGAAGAAAAAAATATATATTAAAAAAAGAAGCACGCATAACGAGGGCTCTCGTTAGAACTTAGTATTATTAAGGATACAATTTATTCTGCGCCGATAATCGGAACTGTTGTGTAGATTATATTTTATATTTATTGTTAATTAAGCGACGAAAGTGTCACGAGTTGATTAAACTTTGAACTGCAGTATGGGCGTAGACGATAAGTTTGGCTCTTCAAAGATTGCACTGTAAAAAAAAATTTGTTCGAAAATTAATAAACGGTATTGAAAGCTTTTTTGCATAAACTTTTTCTGAAATTTCAAACACATGTGCACTGAAATTTTACAGTAAAATTTTTATTTTCAATTAAAATGTTTGTAAATTTCAGGCGAAAAAGTTGCAATTTTAATGTCTGGTATTTTTCATTTACAAGAAAGTACATTAATATTCAATTATTGTAAATAACGTGAGAAAATTTCAAGTTCCAGTACATTAAATTTGCAATAAATATTTACAGTGTGGCGTCTTACCATGCCAATTGAAAATCATGGCGTTTGTTTAATATTAATTTGTTTTTTATCTAACAGTGTAAACGGTTCTGTGAAGTTGAATTTCAATAAACGTGTATACATGGACTTTGAGATACGCGGGAGAAACGAGCTTGGACTTCGCGCATGATCATTTTTATCGGTTTTGTTATTCTATGCAACAAAGTTGGAAGGACATAAACATCGTTGCATGCCTATTATGTAAATGCATTCGGCAGCGGCACTCAGACGCAGGCGATTTCGCTTACTGTGCGCAATGTTGTCGAGAGTACACGCCATGATGATGAGCCGTTTGTTGTAAATGTAAAGCAGGAAGTGGAGAGAAACCGGGGCGCGTGCGCCCGATGAACTTCGCGCCGGTAGAGGCGAGAGGGTATTACAGACAAAAGGCAGCGAGAGAAGCCGAGTCAGTTCGCGAAATGCAGGAGGGTGCGAGCGAGGCGAACCAGCTCTCTCACTTAACGCTAAACATCTTAACTACCAATTAATTTGCTAGAATTAATTTAATTTGCCGCAATATAAACAGACGAGATCCGTCCTGTGGCTTTACACGTTTAACTCTCTACACATATATAGTATATATATATGGATATATATTTATATATGTATATTCATGCTCTTCGTGCTCTTCGGCGAGGGCCACAATTCACAGTTGTGCATTTTAAAAAACAAATGGACTTCCCGCATACGGGAGAAAAATCTGTATAGATATTAAAATTAATTCCCACTCGGAATTAAGGGAGAGTGAACGAATACCGGCCACTGGATAATACTAGCTTGGCTGATTCTAACGAGTTCAGAGCGCTTCACACTAGTCAAATGAGTGCTACATTTTAAAAGTCGTTTATACAAACTTTGACGTATCTATTGATTATAGTCATGGTTATTTGTATTACAGCACAGGTCTGTAACCTGGAAAAACATTAATTACAATGGATTTGCAAAAATATTAACTAGCTTGTGCTAATTTTCGGAAAGGTATATATTTGTTAAATTTTTTCAAACCGTAATCCGTAATTTTTGCTCGTTTTTGATGCATTACGGCTTATTCCCTGCCTTGAAAGATGCTCTACGATTTTACCGTCTGGGTATTCGATGTTATTTTCCGCTTAAAAATGACAGCTGTTTGCTTATGAAGAAATTTCATCTATGGATAAACAAAAGGCTGTCATTCTGACACGCAAGATACTATCGAATTTCTAGATGGTGAATTCGTAGAGCATCTTCACTGAAAAAAATAGATTGTTAGACTCGTAATATTTAAGAGAGTGCGCATAATAATTGCAATCGTTACTATGTGGATACTACTGTATACTACGAGCAATCGTATATTTGCACACTAATATTGTTCCCGTCACTGCTCATTTATTCTAGAGATGAATTACTAATGCTTACTATATACAGAGTAATCACTACAATCGCAGATATTCTTAGATACAAAAATCGCATTATAAACTATTTTCAGGACATTAATACTAACTGAATTCTTATGATTATATCTTATGACACGTAGCGACTAAATAGTAGACATTATGTAGAACCTGTAGATGGCAAGGGCAGTGATCTGAAGTATAACGGATATTAGTTTTGATATAAAACATTGTTTCATTATTAATATTCAGATACTATTTCTTATCACAGTCGCAATTGCAATACACAGATGTAATAAGCGGGCTTATCGATTGTATTCTACAATATATGGAACTTAATCGCAGAACAAAGAATCCTCGGCTAAGTAACCATGTCGAACGGAGTAGTATAATGTTTTATAGCCATTAGTATCAAGATATTGAAAATCCTCAAATGGGTTTCACGGGGAATCGAGCGGCAGAGAGTTTGTCCAGTTTTTTTCCGTCGCTGGTGTGTGTCACGTGGCGCACCAAGTGTTATCTTGCTGTTTCTGTGGGTAACGCGAAGGCCATAAAAGCGAAGAATTAAGAATCTGCATAGGTAAGTACAGTGAACATAATTCTATTGTTTGTTGATTGTAGTTAACACTTATTGTTTTATTACTTTTTATCGGTGTGCATGACAAACTGCCCACTTTTGGCAGGGTTGAGGATACATTGATAGCGAATCGAACGAAACGAATACTTTTTCGATGCACGAAATATCACACGTTCGAATTCGATGATCATTTGTGCGTATATAAAGTAATCTTGACACCTGTCGTGGAAATTCTTCAGTAAACTGAGCTGATAGAATTCAGCCCTCAAATGATTGTCCCAAATATTAAAGGAAATTACGGATTATTCATTGAAAAAACTTAATGAATAAGTACCTTTTCGAAAATCAGCACAAACCAGTTAATATTTTTGCAAATTCATTGCAACTAATGTTTTTCTAGATTAAGAAAATCTGCTGTAATACAAATAACCATATACTATAACTAACGGATGCCTAAAATTTTGTATAAACGACTTAAAAAACGTAGCACTCATTTGACTAGTGTAATGCGCTCGAACCTCCTTAAACAAGTGAGCAGCAATATCAAGATGAGTCTTGACTTTTCTTGTTGTGAAACCTCACTTTGCAGATCAGATGTTAACATTCTCCCTCAGGTGACAGGGATTATCCCACTCCTCGTTAGCCAACTATCCATCGCGTAATATCCAATTGCATTGGGTAACTGAACGAGTAGCCTGAAACAAAAAGGCGTTATTGTATCGTTGTATGTTGTTTTATTCTCTTCTAGGAGAGACAAAAAAAAGGAACGGTGCAATGATAGATTTAGTGTTATTGCCTCTGCCGATGGTGTTGTTCGTATGTTCCGGGTTGCGAGTAGGGGGCCCAATTCTTAAATCCCTCGGCTACCCTCGGAGATATAGTGTATATTAAAAGACGTTTCCACCGGGGAGTCCTGGCACTGGGGCATCGCCGGTCATACGAATGGCCACATTTTCCCGAGCCTCTTCTCCCTTTCCCGAGATCCTCGAAACAACGAAAGAGCCGCATTACTTGCCGATATCGTCGCGTTTTCTTCATTTTGGTTTTCGTCTTAAAGGATGCTGTTTTCGTTAAAAAAAAAAAAAAAAAAAAAAAAAAAACCCGAGAGTTTCATGTCAAATGTGGTTAGTTAAAAAAAAATTCAAATAGCCAAATTCTTTTGTTTCAGATGGAGTGGCAGAAAGACTAAAATTCCCATCGTAATCGGTGCAGGGAAAAATACACAAGATAGGATATAACGATGGGCTTTCGAAATCGTTATTTCTCGACATAACACGCCAAATTGCTTCTTCGTTATTCTCTTTCACTGACGAACCTTTTTCCACAAAGAAGCACAAAAGAAGATTTCTAAAAAAAAAAGCTTCGCGAGAAAATGCAACTGAAATGAGGAAGCAGTGGAAAATTTTCAATGTTCACGCTTTTTTCCCATCTTCATCCAACTTCATTTACAGGAAGGAAGATGAGAAGGCGGTGACGAATTCACTGGAGACTGCAGCGTCAGGAAGGTCCGGTTGATTGAACGAGGACGGAGGCAAAAAATTCAAATGACCTCGAGGAAGAATCAGGCAAGTGAAAGAAATTTGTAACAATGCCGAGGAAGAGTACACGGATAAGGGATACCGAGTCGAATAAGTGGCTCGAAGCTTCGCGCTCGCCCTTAGAACGAAGCTCCGCGAGCGGCGGTCGTCGGATAGATCCGTGCTTTTTTTCCTCCCTGAGTTTCATCCCTCAGTCGGCGATAGAGGAGAGTGGGAGGAAGAAAAAAGTCTATTCCCGAGGGTTGGGCGAGACAGAGACGCGAAATCCTCACGAACGCCGATACGGTGTCCAGGACAGCGTCGGCAAATGGTATACGACGGTGAGAGTGCATCAGGGTGTAGAGGCGTCGGGAAGCGGGATGGTTGCCTCGTGTAAGGGACGGATATACAATGGACAGCGAGGGCACGAGAAATGTAGAGAGCGAAGAACGGAGATGGATAATTGTGAAACTGGTAGCGTTTCGCAAGGGCGCGCGCGAAAGCGAGGTGAGCGAAGCAGCGGCGCCGGCAGCGGCGGGGTCTGGCGAGGTAGTAGTGGTCGACGACGAGGGCGTGTGCCCGGAGGGGTAGTGCAGTTTCGTGTTGGCATTACTCTTGATTTCCGTGGTGACGTCGCTACCTCGCCTCTCTACCTATACTCTCGGTCCCCCTTTGCCACCGGCGCTATCCCGTGTCTTGTGTTTTCCGGTTTCTCCGGGCCTACGCTTCTCTATCTATATAGACGTACATAGCGGCCCGCGGCTATGTACGATACTCGTACATAGGTTTACTGTAACATTGCACGCTCCACCGTACTGTAATATGTACGAATGTGTGTAGCACTGCTCGCCGGGGCAAGACGGAACATTGCCGAAGTACGGATAATGCCTATCGAAACTTTTCCAAGTACCGTCGCTATTGCGATACATCGAGATCAGAGCTGGGCAGTACTTCAAGTACGTACTTAGAGTACACAAGTACTTTTTGAGTACACGCTCGCATTACACATACTCGATGAGTAACATGGCATCCAGTTACTATTAATATATGATTAATATATGATTATCCGTCTAAACTTTTCTGTAACTCTAATTTTAACGACAATTCGTTTTTAATTAATTAATTTTTACATTTTTTTATGGAGTTTTTTTTCTATGAACAGAAGAGAAGAATAGATTAAAAATCGCAGCTAGCATTTTTTTTTTTTTTACAATGAGGAAGCCATGTGCAAATCACTTTGCACCTTTTTTAAAAGCCTAGATAATTCTTAACACCACGAACCTAATTATGAAAAGAAGTCACCAAAAAACTTGGTAAATACTTCAAGAACAGAAAGTACTTGATACACAGAACAGTACTTGTACGTGATTTAAGTACAAGTACAGAATGTACTTGCACTTAAAAAAATTAGCAACTAACAAAACAACTATTAAGGGCGATGCTTCCAATGGTAAATACACGTTTGTACCAGAGACAATCTGATACGATTCGCCCCTGGTAGAAATTTTGGAGCGCTGCACAGGGAAAAGGCCCGATAGTCAGTATCGAAATACTTTGAGATCAGATTGGTAAATGCTCGTATGTACCTATTTCTTTCGATCACGGTATAGCAACATCTGAACAGTATATGCCTTCGATTATGACAATCATGTCGATAGATTGGCACGCATGTAAGGAAAATGTTTATATTTTTTTAAATGGGAATATTCAAGCCCAGCTCGAACGAGTGTTCCATCATGCCCCATCGTTGCTCGTGTGCTATGGGATATAGCGTGTGGATGTATTCCTCTCGCGGCCAACTATTCGAGAGATAGATCCTCACCTCGCCGGAGTCTCGGCTTTCTTGGTCTATTCTCCTTCCGTCCGTTATATATCTGCTTCTGTGTCTCGCGCCCTCTCCTACCCATCTCGCACCTTCCGCTCGCTAATCTAACTTCTTGCTGTGTATTCGTGGTCTATCCATACACAACCTGGATGAACTAGAAGAGCACATATTCCAGCGTCGGCTATGTGCGACGAGTTACACGAGGGTTCGGGAAAGCCGATACCAGTGGCTGGGGAAAAAGGTAGATCGAGCTTGGACTCCCAATGCATGCACATTGAACATACACACGAGCCGTATCCTTCGAAAAATGGATTCATCCCTCCAGCGGCCGTTACAACGAACGTAAAAAAAATCCTATAGTGTTACGCAGAAACCATGGACCTGCGATATCAATCTCTGGCAGTAATTTTCGCCTGCGATATCAAAACCTGGCAGAGAACGTTCACCTGACTTTTCCCATAGAGCAACAGAGCCATATCAACTGAAAGCCAGGCAAAAGCTAACGAACGAAATCAAGACGCCCTCTTGTCGCAGACGAAGAAGTCCTCATTGACGGAAAAAAAATATAGAAAAATAATTTTTTTCAATGCAGTCTCATGTGGAATATCTCGTTTACCGATTTTTATATTCCGAGTGAAAAGTGGATAATCAACGATTTTCGGTAATCCGTCGGAGGCAAAAATTATTAACGAGCAAAAATCTTAATTGACCGTTTCGCTGTTGTCAAATCTTCGTTCTTTTCGATTCTTCTTTCTCGGGCCATTCCGCAACCCGGCGCTATATTTAACCGAACGGGGGGCTGTGCCGAGCCGATGGCCGGTACCGCCGCTCACGCTGTTCATCGTCCATTCATGAAGCACCGAGAGAGCGGTTGGGAGGACTCCATTGACTTATATAGGTAGGTACTCCGTTTAGATGAGCACACGAATCACAGTATCGGGAATATTTGAGACAGACCCCTCCCCCCATTGTCACACAGCTGCAACGACAGTACGGCAGCATAACGGTAAAACTATTCAGCAAGGAAACGCTTTTCAGCTGCTCATTGACGATTTCTAATCGAAAATCCGATTGAAGACTCGAGCCATGAACGAATAGGACAGACATCGGTAATACAGATATCTGCAGAGCTATATTTATATGCACACGTATATGTATATGTACATGTAATATGTACAGGTATATATATATGTATATATATATATACAATATACATGGTCAATGGTTAGCGGCTTCGGCGGCGATGATGCTTCCGCGCAATATCGGCGAGCCGCCCGATTGCCCAGTAAATATCGGCTGTGCCACGTCTCGTTCCCCCTGTAAGCCCCCCCCCCCTCCCCCTCTCACTACTCTCCGCCCCGCATTCGCGTTATATAGCCGAGGGCTCTGCCGAGCCGTAAACCAAGACATTAAATTTTATAATATTGCACAGGGTGCGATCGCGCGCGTCTCCCGTTCTCTCCTACACACGCCGATTCTCCGCAGTGAAAACCCCTCGAATCGGCGCTACAGCCTCGTACCAGGCGACGTGCTCTCATACCCGCGCTACCGGCGGGCGCTTCGTGCTTTTATTGGCTATTTACAGAGGGAATGGCTTCTAAATTAACTGCAGACTGCCGGATCACTTCCTATTTCGTGGCGCTCTGAGCCCACCCATCTCTACTCCCACACCAAGCCCCTTTGCAGTTGCACGCCCGGAGATGCTCCTGCGATCGTGCACAGGATGATCCCATTTTCCGCGGCCGACACTTTGCGGTGGGGAGGAATACGATCTTTTAATTCGTTCATATTTGTATCCGTGGATAATTAGCCTACGTCAGTGCCTCCCGGGGACCGTAATATTCATTGGGATTATTGTACATTCGAGATGATCTCGAAGGTATCCGACCTCCTGGCAGATTCGCCGAGAGACGGGACAAGACGGCTCGGCACGTATGCCCCCCGATCGATTCCACGCTTGTCCATGAGTAACGACGATCGCAAGTGTCGGTCGAAAACAATAATCGGGTAAAAGAAAATTCAATACATTGTGTCTCGCTACATAGTTCCATATTGACCTCTTTCTCGTCCGTTCGAATCCATACGATAAGTGAATTATATATTTCACTGATAAAGAGAAACAGAGCCCGAATATAATGAAATCTAATGTGCAAACCGAGAACCCGTGAGCGGATACGAATAATTATCGCCACTGTGGCAATTTAATTTATCGAAGCTGGGAAACCTGTCGGATTATTGTTATATTGAGATATAATGGGTCAGATTTTTGTAATTTTTTTTCTTCTTTTCCCTTTTCGGTTTGCGAAGGGTCACATCGCACATTTGTATGTTTTATGAGGAGAAGCTTTTTTTAACATTCGTTATTTTCAATACGTCGGTATAACTGTAACGCCATGGTTCGCCATTTCGCTAGAACCGCCGACGTGTATCCAGGATCCCCATTTGAAAAAAAGGGCCGATGAGAATTATTTAATTTTCACGGGCTCTCGGAACGTATATCGGTGCTGACAACTACGCTCTGCCCGAAATAAATTTCATATCTCAATTAGTTGTTCGGCGGCCACGCGCCGACACGTGCTCCCTATTGGGTGTTCGCCACCCGCCTCTGCACTCCCCCGACACCCCGTTAACTCACCCCTGACCTCCCTCCGCTGCCTTCCCCGAAAACACCGTCCGAAACACATTCGTTGGGGTGTAATTCAAACGCAAATACGTGAAGCTTTCCATGCGTGACCCACGCTCCGAGAATACACACCAGTGCGGCGACAGTTCGTAACATCCTTTTATCCATCCTCTCTTCCTTGGAGCCGATAAACATCTTTGAGCTACGCGCGAATTCACTGCTGGTCCGTCGGCCCCGGTACAGTAATTGAAAGCGACAGATTGGAATGACAGTGCGCAACGCCTTTCCAAAACGGGCAGAATGATTTTTTTTAAATCCCCCTTTTTCATCGCAAAACAATTGCGTCTGAAATAAAGTAATTCGTTTTTCATGAAATTCAAAAAAATGAAAATGAGATAAAATTCAAGCGATTCGATCGACTCTCACCAAATTTAATTGGGATCATCGGGCAATGATCCATCTGTGGACAACCTTTTGTCCCGATAGCTAAAAATTGGAAGAAAAAATTGGAACTAAAAATTTGAAGAACTAGAGCGCGCACAGATATTTTTCAAGACATAAAAAATGGCGTTAAAAGAAAAGCACAATTGACCATTGTTTAATGAAAGTTTGAAGACATATTGACTATTAATCACACGTGCTGTCTGTGAAATTTCAGCCTGGTCGGTTCGGGGCATTCTCGCGCCGGTGTCACATACAAACACACACGAACACCCATACATCCGGACAATTTTCCGATGTTTTGGATAATACTGAATAGGTTTCATTAAAACGTCGACATTTTTTTTATCCAAAACGAAGCTTTCTCTATGAGGCAGAAAAATAAAATAAAATATTTTGTTCTCAATAGCCATCTGGGAAAATAATAGACTGGTTAACCGTTCGGAGAATAAAAATCTTAGCCGGGAGATCGATATGAAATCGCGCGAATGCCGACAAATGAAAGCTCAGCCCCTCGCAGGGTGCACGAGCCAAGATGTAGGGTGTGTGCGGTTGACGATTACTCGGAACATATGTTTGCAGGGCTTTGGTAATATATACATAGTTTCGGGGAAGCTTCTCTCCTTCGCTACCGCCCTGTGTCCTTCTCACTCGTCGTACAACATATTAACGGCTTAAGTCGCGGTAAGCCTTTTATATTACATTTTTCCCTCTATGGGGTTGGCTAATCCGACTACGAGACGGGGTCACAGTACCTAACTGCACTGCAGTCGAATAGGACTGTATCGCTTTACGAAGGGGCACACGCGCGTCTTTCTGCGCTCACGAAAACTATATGGCTATAGAAAACCACCCTCCGTCGTAGCGGAATAGAATTTGCACGCGAAAAGTCAGCGAACGAAAACAAAAAAAAATTGAGTCTTTCAGAAATTACTTTAGCTCAGAGGCTGAAGCTCGAAGCTAGTGAAGTGGAACTTGCGTCACTCAGTTGAAGAAAAGTAAAAAAATGTTATACATTTTTTTGTTATCACTAACCCCCCCCCCCCCCCCCCCCCCCCTCGGGTTTGAGCCATAAATTTTAGGGCGTTCGTGTTCAGTACGAAAAAATACATAGAAATAAGTGGTCGGGATATTTTTTTTAATAACTTTCCATTTTCTGTAAAAAAAAACAACTTTTAATCACCACATAATGGTGATTTTTCACCGGTTTTTCTCGGTTTCACATCGCCTCAGAATTTGCAATAGAGAACCAAGTCGGAAACTTTAAAAAATATTGTTTATTCCGGCTTCTCAAAACGTTCCCAGATTCTTCCGAACTTCGGCCGTTACAAGAATGACGTATGTATCGAATCTATGCGCCGGGCACTTTGATCCTCGAATCCCACAGTTAGCGGTAATCGCATATCCCAACAGTGTGTGTGAGTGAAACGACAGAGAACGAAACGACAGTGAGAAGCATTTTGACGCGTCGGGGCTCGCCAATTAAGTAGAATGACCGAAGTCAAGGCTCCTGCATGTTATCCCAGGCGAGCTTCCAAAACTATAGTCCCAAAGTTTCTCGCCGCACGGCCACGCCGACCCGGTCATAACTTTGTCCGGCTGCGAACTCTTCTTTGCTCTCCGCGTGTAACTACAAGTTTGCAGGGTGTGCCCGTTCCGGGGTTGAGCCATTGTTTGCCCAGATACACACGCAACCCCCAACAGGGATAAACATTAGAGAGTTAGGATCTCATCCCCCTTTTATTTCCCAACGCCGATGACTTACGTTCTGTCGTGAGCCAAACATCGGAGTCACCGTGCGTTTCGGTAGCGAGAAACTGCTATAACGACTTCCTCCATGGTTATTAGTTATTTGCACAAGACAACGAAGTGTATTCAAACTTTAAAGCGTCGCAAGGCGCAGATACCGTACAGCTTGGTTCTGCGATAACGCCGTATTTTCCTTGCTCCGTCGTATCGCGAAAATCGCCGTTGGAAAACGTTGGGACCCGGGCTTGATATACGACGAAGGGAAAGAGGATGCTGGAGGACGAGGAAGAGCGGGAGGGAGGTGAACGGCGGAGGGAACCGAAAGGCAGAACCGCGGTGAACGGCGTTCGTGAAAGCGGGTGATAAATCTCTAGTTTGGACTCAAGTTTCGGCGTAAATCTCGCCACGTTTTAGCGCTAAGTCCGGCTACTCATCCTGCGGGATCAGGGATGTGCGGAGACTCCTCGTGCCGGCCCTCCCGCGGCTGAAGGCAAGTTTAGCCGCAGTCGTGATGGTGGCCGCAATGTCATTCGCGTATACCTATTCGCGCCGGTCGCGCAGCTGCCAAATCCACTTGGCTGAAGTTTTAAATTCCGGCGCAGTTCTACATACCGCAACGGCACCGGAGTCTTGAGGAATACAAGGGATTTCTTAGAAGACAACGTCAGCTATAGAGACCACGCGGTGCGGAAGATGGAGTTATGGGCTCTCCGAGGATGGCCTCTCGTTACTATTGCGCGAGAGAAACTTTCGCGATGCCCGATCAGCAATTTTCGAGCATTACATCGGGGCCTGATAAGGTCCTTATAAGATCTTGTAAGGCCTCCTCCGGATCTTGTCGGGGCCTGATGTAACGCCCGTCAATTTCTACTCGGTTGGCTCCGTACACTTGGAGCATCATTTGCATGTAACCTTTCTTACCGGTAATCAATTCCTCCATCTTTATCCTCGAAGGGCTCTCAAGCGAGTCTCGAGCATCTTAGCGGTGCACAATTTGGATCCTACTCCATCCTCGTTAGCCCCGGTGGGGAATCAGAAGCGGACTCGAGATTTCTCCTCTCCTCGCGGGGAAGGTAAACGAGGAGAGTTATTCGGACAAAGGTGCACACTTCGATGATCACCGGAGGAAAAAAAAAAAAAAATAGAAAGGAAAGATAATACAGCACCGAGAGGAGATGGAAATATTTGCGAGGCCAAGAATAAAATCTGAGTGGGTGCACAACGGTTCACGGGAGGGTGCCAGTTTTCCATTGCGAGAGGGTGACTCTTCGATCGCCCTCTTTTCAGGAACGTCCGGATCTCGTGCCGGTCTCTTCCTTTTACTTTGTCGGCGACGACCCGTAGTCTTCGCAGGAGTCCGTGGAAATTGAAAAACTTCCCAAGGAAAATTGTCAACGTTTCCGCCGGCACCAAACTTAACTTCGCTCCAGCAGCGTCCTCGCGCCGCTGGCCCTCTCTTTCCTCCTCATCTTCTTTCTTGCCCATCTCGCGCCCAAACGCCCAGCCTCGGCGCAGCGTCTAAAAACTAATTAAACTTTTGTCCAACGGACACACGAATCGGCGATAGCGTGGAATGAAGCCTGAAAACTCGAAGCGAGTCCACGCGGCGAAAACAATTCCTTAAGTATAAAACTAGCGAAAAGAGACCTTTCGGGTGCACCGTTGGTGAAGTTGGTCCGTTTTCGCAGAGAACGTATCCAACTTACGTTAGCTGAAAAGTGTCTATGAACTATCACTCCGCTTCCTCTTCTATTTTCTAACCATCGTTCGCAACAATGTTTCGTGCCCGTTGATGCTCGTCGTCCAGCTTTTGACAAATCCCACAGTTGCAAAACAACTCGAACCTCACAACGGCATCGTACCAGATTTTCGGTCGTGAATGTTGATAGATGCGGCATTGACGATACGGAGAATGATACACAGAATGCTCGCTCGACTTGTTATAGAACACCAAAGGCGAGGAATGTGAAGTATGTTCGGAACTCGATACTTGTACAAACGAGGCACGCCGTATAGTCCGCCTTCATCAATGTTTGGCTGCATCGGCATAGGCCTTTCGGGTACACCATTAGTGGAGTCGGTCCATTTTCCCAAAGACTGTTTCCGGCTGACATTGGCTGGAAAATTCCTATAAACTATCACTCTTCTTCTATTTTCTAAACATGGTTCACAACAATGTTTCGTCGCAGTTGCTGCTCGTCATCCAGCTTTTGACAAATCCCAGTTGCAAAACAACTCGGTACCTCGCAACTCCACGGTTCCAGACTTTCGGTTGAGGATGTTGATAGATGTGGCGTTGACGATACGGCGGATAATACAGAGGATGCTTGCTCGACTTGTTATAGAATACCAAAGGCGAGGAATGTGAAGTATGTTCGGAACTCGATACTTGTACAAATGAAGCACGCGGGTATAGTTCGCCATCATCAATGTTTGGTAGCATCGGCAGAATCAGAGGCTCGTACTACCCGCCCAGCAGTGGCCGTAGAGATCCGTTCTACTGTTTCTCTCCCTCTCACAACCAGGCTAGTGGATATTATAGACCTGTAAACAAGGCTTGAGGGTAGTTCTCCCGGCGTTAAATTGAAACGCTCGATGGTAACGTCTAATGAAAGCATACGTGCGCGCTGCGGTGGTAGCGGCAGCCGATAGCTAATATCACCGTGCAATCTACCCTCCCGAACCCCCTTGTTTCCACTTTCCGAACGACCCTCGACCTATCCTCCCACTCACCAGAATGTAATAATTTGCAGAATGGTACTTCAGAGCGAGCCTGTACGTCTCTGCAACAAAGGTTAATCATACGAATCGGAGTGGAAGCTCCATTGAGAATCATGCATACGCGCCCGCTTCCGTTCCGCGGCATCGCGGAACCGACATTCGCGTTCTTCGTACACGTTTCGACGTATGCCCAGGTAAAATTTGTAGGGTTGCATCAAATTCCAGTGAAAAATTACCAGACATTCCTACCATCATGGCTCCGTAGCTTCAATGGAATTCGCACGAATTGCGATGCAATATATTAGGAGGAAAAAAGGAAAAGTTAACGGGAACGGAAAGTCGGAGATACGCCGCACACGCTGAGTTCGGAGTCTCTCGCTGTATTCGATATACCGAATAACGGCCATGCATGCCGTTCCGTCCCTCGAAGATGGAACTTCTTCGGGCGGAAAGAATTGAGTTTCAATTCAGATGATTGGCAATAGCTATGGAACATCGGAGAAATCTAGCCTCCTCGTGCATAGCTATCACCGATACTTCTGATACTCTTGGCTTCTTGCCGCGGGGACAACGCAGAAGAGCAATGAGGCAGAAGTGATTTTTCAAGGTATGGGAAGTTATTGGATTCTGATTTTTTTTTTTTTCAAAGAAAACCTCGCTGAATGAGCACATGATTCGATCGAATATCGATGACTTCCACTCGATAATCCTCTCAGTCCAAACGAGGTCAACGAGTATGAAATCTCTCTTGATTTCTCAAAGTTTAGGTATTCTGCCACCGTTATTGTTGGACAAGAGGCACCGGGCGTGATACCAGTCCGAAGCTTCTCACCCCGCCAACAACTGTACGATCGGGCGAGTTCGCCGGGAGGGTTGAGGTTGCGCGCACACACAATCCCCCTTGTGTGTGTGTGTGTGTGTGTGTGTGTGTGTGTGTGTGTGTGTGTGTGTGTGTGTGTGTGTGTGTGTGTGCGCGCGCGCGCGCGCGCGCGCGTGTGTTTGTACTCGTGAGCCGCCGCTACCCGTAAGCACAAATTGTCGCAAATTGAAGAAAATTGAATGAAGCTAGCAGCTTAACGAAGTCACTAAATCCTCGATGGTAACGACCTATCTCAACATTCGGCCGACTTCCGAGAACGGGTTCTCCGTGGTTTTCCTAACGCACTGCTAGTAAAAGCAGTGCGAATAAAACAACACTATTCTATTCTAAAAGTTCATCACGTGTTGCCGGTCAGTTCCTTTTTGTACATATAGATACATGCATTTATGTAAAACAGAGATATTAGACTGGATTAGGCGAATGCTGAAAACTGTACCTATATACCATAGATATCTATTCAGTCATGACGACGACTGCGAATATACTTAGAATAACTGACCAGAATTTCGCCCACAAATGTCCAACATTTAAATCCAGACAATTTCAGGATTTTTTAAAACTTAGAAATACGTTTCGCTAATAAAAATGGTGCAGATTTGTGGGCAAGGAATTTTCTTCAAATCTATACATTTTTTTCTGGGTACAGTTTATTGTCGCAGATCTTCAATTTTTAACTAACGGACGTAATTCTCAGTTGTCGGACATAATCAACACTACCTGATCAGACATAAATAACCATTACTATATCACCCAACCGTACCCGATCAGACATAAAAAAAAACCATGGCGACGCGTTACCCAACATCACCCGATCTGTTGTCCGCTAATACGATTGTACATAGGCAGACCGGCTAGCTCGATGTGTGTTTTGGATAATCGACGAGCTTTTGCCCCCTACGATAGTTACGCTCAGGAGAGTCCGCGCACACAAACGGGCAGCTAGAGTGAGTCGGTGAGAACTGGTACGAGAGCATACCGGTATACGGTATGTAATATCAGAAATTCCTACCTGTGTCGCCTGCCGGCGTCGGTGCCCCACCCCTTTTGGCAATTCCCTTTGCGAAATAGACGCGGAAAGCACCGTTGTGAGTACCAGCCTTCCTCCCTTCATTGGTAACGCGCTACGTGCCTTTGGAATGCGCGCGATACATCGCGATGTTCAGGTAGAATCGCGTGTAACCACCCTCCAGTCGATTTTCCATCGATCCAACTCCAGTAACCGAGCCACCCCACACGCACGCACACATGTATATGTAAATACATCTACATACATAGGATTCAACGAGTATGCTCATTCCATGTAGCCCTTTGGGAAAGCGCCAACTCGGCATTGAGTCTGATAATAATAGCGTTTCGCGGATGTTGCCATGTAACATTCGGGTTCGCTTCAAGTACCTGCTCGACGAATAATTGTAGAATTATTTTCGAATAGCGGAGGCACTCGTATGGAAAAAAGCACATTTACGAGATACATTCGAGAATTGTTTGTAAGGGAATTAGGACTTTTTGCTGCTTGTGTATCCTGGCATATATCCGGCAAGTATATATGAAATCTGTATTAGGCATAGAATTTTTGCTGTTATAATTTGCCGGGCCTAACGGCCACAGAGTGGTGGAGGCCACGCGTGATTACAGTAGCGCCTAAGAGTGGGGATGGAGGTGTAACTCATAAAGGGTCAATATATTTGACGTATATTTCATTTCCAGCTAGGCAGACATTTGGGACCGTTACATCAGGTCTCGACAAGGCCAGTCAGGCCCAATGTAACGCTCTAAAATTAGTACTAGGGAGCAGAACAAGTGACAGGAATTTTTTTTTGGTTTTGAACATAACAGCAGCCCGAAAACCGATAAGACGGTGATAACGAATGCTAAAACTACACTGAGGGAAGGATCTGATAGAAAGTACCTACCATAAATCTGTTAAAAACCGAGCGAATTTTCAGGTAAATAGGAACTACAGCGATGTTCTGGCAAACATTCGTATTAAACTTAACACTTCTCACCATAAAATATAGTAATCTTAGGTTCGTAGGTTACAGCGGCATATTATGTCGATCAAATTTTTTTTATGTATAGATACATAAAAAAAGGGATCGCCGAAATGCCTAGTCAAATACGCAAAATTCCAACCAGCCTTCTGGAAAATAATCACCATATCGGTTGGGTAAAAACCACTAATGCCCCCTGTAAGAATTTCACATACCTATTGCTAGTGGTGGCATTGGAGTACCATGTTATTATCGATCGAAATTAACCATATGACTTGGCAGTTTTTCCAAGATCCTTCTCTCAGTGAGCACTGACCATGTTCAGATCGAACTATTTTTGAACACACTTAATGACGGACCCGACGTTACGCGCTCGCACAGCTAGAAACATAGAAAACAAAAAAGTATGACGTGTATCGGGACGACGGAGGTTTGGCTGCTTGGTCGTCGTTCCAGGAGAGATGATCAGGGTTAGTTTCGGGAATACGGGGAACCACCCTCTGGCGCCGAGAACCGGATGGAGGGCGGGGAGGGTCACGAGTTTGGCAAACGCAACAGTAGCGCGCTGCTGTTGCCCCGCTGCTGCGTTCGACAAACTGTCAATTTGTCGTCTCTTCCGTCTCTCTGTGCCTGTATCCTCTCGTCTCTCGTTGTCTGCTCGTTGCCGGCGGCTGTTGCCAGTCCGTTTAAAATCAATCACGGACAAAGGGGCGGAGAGGCGGGCAGACTCGTTGCCAACACACATAGGCGAACACGGCTGCGAGAGTCTCCGTTATGAACATGCGATGCCTCGCACAGTTCTCGATAATATTTTCGCAAACAGCCCCGACGACAGCGGCGAGCAAAAACAACCGTCGAACGCCACTCGAAGACGAGTATAGAGGATCCTTTACCACATTCCTGGAAACGATCGAAAAGTAACTCAACCGACGATAGCGCGTCAATCCCGTTTGAGAATTTCCACTGATTCAAAGGTAAAAGAATAAAATCGTGAATTCTATCTCCTCACTGCTCTCGAGTCTCCGGCAACGAAGCTCGCATAAAAAAAAAACCCCCCTAGCTATTGAATTAAAAGAACGTAGCAGTGAGTAAAGCGGAAGAGGAGGATGCCTGGTAAAGTTGGCGGTGATGGTCGTCACGGAAGGAGGGTGGTGCACGTACAGGAAATAGGGCCGAAGCGAATAGAAGAGCCAGCCGGCAGAAGCCGACAGACCGAGGAGCCGGGGAGGGAAATGGAATGAAAGAAGAGAGAAAAAAGGAAGACCAAAAAAATAAAAAAGAGTGAAAACAAAGAGGTGGAATGGCGCGTATAGCGCGAAGCAATCTTTCCTTTGGTCTCGCGAGCAGCCGGGATACCTGGGCCATCCCCCTCCGTAAGGGTGCAAACGCGGAACGGAGTACAGGCAACGGAGCCCGAGAACAGAGCTCTCGGGCTTCCACGCTTCGCTCGACGTCCATAAAAATAAAATTTCAATAAATCTCGGCGGCGTCGAGGATCGCCCGGTGGGGCCGGTGTAGGGCGGGCTGCGCTCCCATTGGACGATAACCCCGAGACGGATACGCCTACCCGCGGAAACGCGGGCGATATCGGACCGAGGCAGACGCAGAAGCAGCAACGGGACGATAGCACGCTGTCGGGGGCGACCGCCGAAACGCGCTCCGTTCCAGACAACCGCGCCAGCTGAAGAGAGTTCTGCCTCTCGACTACGAGAGCTCGGATACACCACCACCGCTCTGCCTCCGCAGCTACGAAAGACCTCGCCGCTTCTCTCGCCGAAACGTCCTTTTCTACTTCTCCCAGAGAGATACGTTGGAGTCGAGCTGGAAAACCGGTTACAGCCGTGCCCTCCCGCACTCCTCGACTCCCAGTTTCTATATCCCTAACAACCAAATCACTTTCAGCGGGCTTTCTTTTTTCGTAACCTCTATTATTATTTCTTGTCCTTTCCATGTTACTCGCATCCTTATTGCGGCTAGTCTTTTTTTTTAGCACGCGCACCCTTGCAATCGCGAGACTCGCGAGCGGAGCTTTCGTCTGATCGGCGACGATACTACTGTTCATTTGCACTGTAAAAATTAATTGTAGATTTAATGTACTGGAACCTCGAAATGTCCATACGTTAGTTACGTTGATTGAATGTAATGTACTTTTTCGTTAAGATAAGATAGTAGATAGTAAAATTATAAATCTTTTGCCTGAAACTTGGAACAATTTTCATTAAAGATAAAAAATTTACTGTAAAATTGCAACGCACATGTGTGTGAAATTTTGGAAACAGTTTATGTAAAGAAGCTTCCAGTACCGTTCCTTAATTTTCAAACTAATATTTTTTACATTCTTTTTTTTTTACATTGCTGTAGTGGAAAAAAATTATAAATTTAATATACAATCGTGATGAAAAGAAACGTTTTTATTGAAATTAAAGTAAATTATTAAAATTAAAGTAGTATAATTGTAAAAATAAAGTATGTTGTCAAAAATAAAGTATTTCCAATGTTTTTAATACACTGAAGCCTAATTGTTCATCACAATTTCATGACATTTAATATACCAGTTTATGTATGGAAACTTCCCGCAACAGTACATTACATTTCATACGATTTTTTTTCATAATGTGTGTTATAATATTATGCGCTGGGAATTTTATTTTATCGCGGTCTGATCGTAAATGGCAGCGACTACTGACGTAGCCAGCACTGTCGTTCTGCTCACATGTGCTCTAACGCGGTAAAAATACTTGTCAATTTAACAAACGCTTCTTGTCCACGGGTGTCCACAATCTTGTTCTCGTCAATTTTACAGTTTTCATTTTTTTTAAATACTTATTGGCAAAGAAAATTTATAAAAATTGTAAAATCAACAAAGGGGCAAACCTTTTTCACGGAAAGGGTTTGTAAAATTGGAAAGCTTTTTTATACGGCGTATCACAAGTATCTCTCGCGACAACCGAAGCTCCTCGGCGACGCTGTCGAGTCAATTCGAGCTTTTCAGCCCCGTGGCCTCGCGCGAAATAGAAAAAAAAAAGTAGTATCATCCAAGGAAGTTTATGCAAGCGTTTGCGTGCGATATGATCTCTCGAGCGTTAAAAAGTTATCGTATCGGAGAGGGAACGAGAGATAGCTCTTACGCTCCTGGCCGAGCGTCGAAGCCGAAGGATAGGAGCGATTTAATATCACGCCCACAAGCAGGCCCGGGTATGGGGGGTAGGTGTATCGGGGCTCGGAGAGTCCCGACGAGTAAACGCTGTGTGCCCACGATTCTCCGGCTATCCGCCCGAGGGCAACTCCCGCACCGTCGACGGTTGTGCAAGAGCAACGAAGCCGAAAGCTCCGTTCGGCCTCCTCTTCTCTCGTGGGCGTTGAGACGCGGGGGAAGAGAGACACTGTCGCCGGAGCGAGGTGGAGAGAAACCTCGGTCGTTCGTTGCCGCGGAGGTGGGGAGTTTGGATATGGCAGCCAGGCAGTTCGCTGTTTGCCCTCCGAAGGTGCGGGCCGTTCGTTCGGTTCACGGCTAACATCGAGCATCGTGATTTTTATTCATAAATGATACAAACAACAATTTTAAGGTAAAAGCTCCGAGTAATCGTCTATTAATTTTTTTGAATTTAAAGAAATATCCGAACTGTCCGAAATAATACACTGGAAAGCCTCGTTATCCTGCGAAGATTTAAAAAGTAATAACAATAATAATACAAAATTAAAAAAAAATAAACAAGAACCAAAGACTCGTCGTCGGTAAAGAGACAAAAGTGAGTTAAGATTGAAAGCAGATTGGCGCGGGGTGTGCAGGAGTATTGCTCCTGGGGAGGGATGCTCAACAATATATCCGCCGGCAGTTCCCTACACGGCATTACCGGTAAGTGCAGCAATGTTAGACTTACTCGGTCCCAGTGAATCGGTAGGATTGAAACAAAGCTCGTAGTGAAACTGGCGAAGGTTCAGGTTTTTATTAATTTTTTATTTGATTTTTATAGTACCGGATGGATTATAATCCGACGGACGAGCAATTCAGAGATTCGATCAGCTGTATAGTAATTAATGCTTTAAGGCGGGCACGTGGACAGACCCAACGTCTCGATTTTCTTTTAGCCTTTTTTGGAGCGTTTCCGCTATTTGACAATTTTTCTTATCCTTCCGTCGTGATAACGCAGGATCGGGAAGGCTTCGTAATAAGATTGCAATTGATTAAAACGCACGTGTCTATCCGCGACGAGCGTTACACCCTACGGCGATCAAAGCAAACAAGACAAATTACGGAAAGTTGCCGTCAATTACGCCTGCCGATCGTTCGCCTCCCGAGACCGTCGGAACTCGACGCGAATCTTATCGCGCGAAGAGCAGCGTCGCGAAAGCGCTCTGGCAACAGAAGCGAACGCCGGAAGAAGTTCGGAAGGAGAAGGACGAAAAAAAAAGTGCCCATTCGCCGGTGGGGCAATAGCGAGATCAAAGACGGACTCGCCGATTTTTGGTGGCGCGCGGCGCTCCTCGTAAACGTCTCTGCGCCCTCACGCTTTCTGCCGTTTTCTTTCGGTCCATCCTTTTTTCTTTTACTATCACACCCTCGGCCAATAAAATCCGAAATAAAGCCATCGCGAGAGCCGAACCGGTGAAAATAAAAGAAAGAAAAAAAACGTCTACCGGGACCAGTCGTAAAGTTCATTCATGGCTGTGACCACTTCTTCTTTCTACTCCATTGACCGAAGTTCGAGTGGAGCACGATCGTACCGAAAACGTACCGCACACCAGCACGCGCACAGCCTCTCACGGTTTCTTTGAACTTCGCTCGATTGAGAGAAGTCTCAAGAGCAAGAACATCATTTGATAGTCTCTGCAGTTGCGGGACCGTTAGTTTTCAAGCGGCGATCGGTAAAACGAGAAGGGCATGATTTTCTATCTTAGCTCGAGCAACGCCGAGTTGATCGTACGTGTAACGACTGAAGTTGAACAAAAGCGTTAGGTAGGTACTATATGCCGAACCTTGTAGGAGCAGAAACCGAAGTAGTCGCTAACGAATATAATTTTTTGCGCAACACCGCGTCACCTGACAACACAGTCGAGAGTGCGAGATGCATATGTCGCATGGAGTCAGTAATTTCTACTCACACTTGAGCGCTTTTTATGCTCATCGTCAATGCTGATATTGTACTTGGTCGACCTGCCTGGGCCATCCAGCAATCAAAACTTACCGAAGAATTCAGATACTCAAAGTACGAATTTAAATATCAAGTACCTGAAGTACCTAAAGTACTGAAAGTACCGAGCACTGGTACCGGATACATAAACTATTTCAGGCAATTCAAGTAATTCAAGTAATTCGAGTAATTCAAGTGATTTAAGTACTTCAAGTCATTCAAGTCATTAAAGTCATTCAAGTAATTCAAGTACTTCAAATAATTCACGTGATTCAAGTAATTCAAGCAATTCAAGTCATTCAAGTAATTCAATTAGTTAAAACACTTCAAACACTTCATGAACTCGAAATATTTGCACAATTCTGCCAGAAATAGGATACGTCCAACTACGAAGTAGACAGAAGAGTTTAGATACATGGCGGAGCGAGCCGTCGCTGTGCGTAGATCGGCATAGTATGGCGAGCACGTTGTTCCGAAGTAACAACGTGTACCTTCGGAATACGGATACAGTGCCTCTCCATCTACTGTTTCCTCATCGTGTCGTCAATAAGCAGCACGTAGTGGTGCCGTGCCCTTCATTAATTCCTGAACGAGCTGAATGGAGCTGCCACAGGGAAAATGAGCAGGTCATTAATAAAGTCATCGATGGAGGGCACCGTACTAAAACCTGACGAGATCACCAAAATTTTATAAAAAATGCATACTCATTAAAATTGATTCCCAATATCGAGCCGTACATGCGACACGAATGTGTGACTCTACCGGCGGGCTCGTCGTCGCGCGACCGCTCATCGTCCGTGCGTCGACGTATTTGCTCGCCTAGAAGCGCGGAGGCCGGTGACGATTCTCACACCTCCGTGCTAAGTGAACCCGCGCCCCCGTCCCGCTCGCTCGTCCGATCCTCGAGATCCTCCTCGGCCGGCTTCTGCTCCTATACAAATTTAAACTACATCCACACGGTGTATACGCCTATCTGTATACATTGAAGGTAACGGGGTGGAACGTCGGTGGCAGATGCGAAAGATGCAGCCGACGAGGGGCGAAAGGGAAAGGGTTTAGGATAAGAACGATGAGAAGAAGCGAGACGAGATATACATTTGGAATGGAGGATCTGCGTTGAGGTAACAGTACCAATGCTCGGGCACATCCCAGTCGTCCGACACTCCGATGCAGATTTGATTTATTCCGAATTTAAGTATAATAAATCCAATTTGACACTTGCAATCGTATCTACAAACATTACTCGATGCACAGAAAAAAGTTATACAAGGTTTAAGCATAAATTATTGTCTGTTGCTGCATTTTAGTAAAAGACTGACGATGTAATGCCCGGAAATTGGTACAAGCGTTACTACATACGCGGGCCAATAAACGGAGAGTTCGAAGATGTTAGGTTATCCAGATTTCTACATAGCTTATCTTCAGTATTGTTTCGCATAATTATAATTTTTTCATTGATTTAATTAATAAATAGCAAAGAAATGCTTGTAATTAATATGAACTGTCTGAGTTCGTAGATCAGAATTCTGGAAATCGATGATTGTCCGAATCATTGGGACATACAGTTTCCGAATGTAGGGACGAGCCGAAAAACCGCTTCCGTACACTGGTACATTTGCACCTTCTTGTTATTTTCTTCCGTAATTAAAAAAATATTTATTTTTTTGTAATTAATCGATGCGTTTTAGAAACTAGAAACTATCAGCTTGAAACTGGTTTCAGTTATTTTCATAAAAAAATTGTTCTCAACCGATTAATAACTGCTAGAATTGGGAGATGCTCATAACTATCCGAGCATTGGTTCCTTTACCTTAGGTACTCCGATAAATGGCGCACCGAAATTTTTTAAAAGTAATTTCGTCCAATGTGCAGGAACACTGATTTCATTCCCGAATCGCCCGCGGACAGAATATTGTGGATAAAGGCCGGTGATAAGGGAGAAATATTAGATTATTAGATTGGAAGGTTGGATAAGAGGGGAATATCAGTGGAAAGGATAAATTAGGGAAACGAGAAGTAGACGGTGGGAGAGAAAAGAGAGATTGAAGCAGTGTCCTTTGACGTTCGCAGGAGCGAAGGACCTTCATGCGCAGGAGCTAAAGCGCCACGAGAAATTGGACGGTGTTCTGGGGTCGAATTTGGGTGGAGGCCTTTCCGTCGGTGGAGGGCTCACGCTTCATCAGGAATTAATCATGACCATGCCCGGCGCAGGTAGGTCCTCACTCTCCTCATTTGCCGGTTTCTCGGTCGGGAGACTTATATCGTGACTCGCTTCATTGTCATCTTATCGAGCGGGATGGTGTTTGAAAATATATATATATACTGATATAAATAAATAAAATAATGAACTCGCAATTGCTCGCTTCGCCAAAAATAATAAAACAAATAAAATGAAGGGCGCTGAGCGTTATCGAAGAGCGAACGTTACTCGGAACTATTTCGAGGGTCGTAGCCGGCGAACGGAGATGCAGACTCCGAGGTCCAGGTATCGAGAAACGTGCATTTTTTCGGCGATGTGTCTGTGTGGGCTTTCATCATATAAAAAAATACATATATATCGATTGTTCAGAGGGTCCCCGCCTGTACAGCGTAGTATATGTATAGTGTGCGCGCCAGTGTCGTTTTTTCGCTCTCGGCTCATCAAGTATTAATGAGAGAAAATAGGGAGAGAAAGGGAGGGAGAGCGGAAGAGGGAGAGAGTAAACTCTCGAGCCGGAGAAAGATCGAGGATAGGGAAAGATCGAGCTTCTGTCTGAACGTTGACGAGCTCGCGGGTGGCGTGATATCCAAGTCGGTTTATTGTTGTTATATTATCGAATATCGAGGACCGTCGTGCAGACTCGCGAGCGAATCTCTACAAAGGGATTACCGGTTTTAAATAATGCAGGATTTCGTGGTGACACGGTAATTGAGACAGTATACAGAAATTATCAATAAATTTGTAATTTTCTATTTGTATTTTTGTATTTTCAGGTAGCGCTGCGTCGATCGGCCAGGGCGATGACAAACCTACGAAGCAGAAGCGCCATCGAACGAGATTCACGCCCGCCCAGCTCAACGAGCTCGAGAGGTGTTTCAGCAAAACTCATTATCCGGATATATTTCTGAGAGAAGAGATCGCGATGAGAATCGGCCTCACAGAAAGCAGAGTACAAGTAAGTTCATTTAAGCTAGTACTTGCACATTAGCATTACATTAATACTTCATCTAAAATTAATATGAAAAAGTATTAATTTTAAATATGTATGACACTATCCGACAGTATTCTTTGGGAACTTTAAAATATTGAGACAGAATGAATTTTGGCTCGCGTCATTTGACCGGGAGAAAAATTTGACGCGCTAACATAACTTACAAGATATGTATTGAAACAGAAATTTTGTCGACTACAATTTCACGATTGATAATCAATTTGCAAATTATTGATTCTTATACAAATTTGAAGCATTTCTATACGCTTGCGGACTAGCAGTGTGACCCAATGGCTTGACACAGCTAATAAACCAGTGGTTTCGAATTCATAGTGTCGGCATATTGGTACAGTGTAGCACCACCGCCGGTAGACTGATAGCGGATATTAAGTAAATAATGTTCATTGAATCATTCGGTGAGCCGAATATTTTCTAATATAACTGTAATCCTCAAAATCTCCGGATGATGTCACAGTTATTGTTCCTATATGCATCTAATCGCAAATTACAAATAAAATTAACAAAAACGCGACCGTGACCTTTTTCCACTAAGAAACATTGCTAAATATGTCGATTTTGAAATGATTTATTTCATTGATCTAAATACACTGTAAAAAGAAATTTTAAATCGAATGTACCGGACTGGAAGTTTTATGCATAAATTGATACACTAAATGTACAATATGTTGAAAAATTACTATAGATTCGAAATTAAAGTAAATTATTAAAAATAAAGAATTCCCAATGCTTTTAATACACTGAATATCAATTTTTCATCACAATTGTACATGAAATTTAATATACCAGTTTTTGCATAAAAACTTCCACTCCGCTACATTAAATTTCATACGAATTTCTTTTACTGTGTAGTCGGTAACCTTGCTTGAATTTTTACAGACATCATCCTCTATTTGCAACCTAACAAAAAATTGTCACTGTATTTAATGATCCAGTTCGCGCTCGTACTATCTTTAAAACAAACTTTTTCAGCGTGTTCAATTAATTTAAGATGCGGAAGATGCTGCGACAGATCCCGTGGTTAATACTGTCAAGAGACTGTCTTAGAATCAATTGTCAAGGCCTACGTCGAGACTGTGCCGGCTCTCGCCCGGATTAAACTCAAACTTCGAGGCGCTAAGCCTTCACCGGGGGTTGTGTGGGCAACGGTGTACAGTACCGCGTTCCACTTATCTCCCCGGGGGACTTCGAATTTTGGTGGGACTTCTTGTCTCGTTGTCGGCGTGTCGGGTGCTTCCGAGAGAGTTTGTACAGCACGACCGCGAAACTACGAGACGGCGAATGGACCTCGCTCTATTACCCAGCGACCGCGAACAATTCTCTCGCTCGTCCGCTCTGCTTTCGTTTACTCTGTGCTTCGAAAATTGACTTCCCCCTTGCAATAAACGGAAATCGAATGTCGAGGTGTTGTATCGCATTTTATCGCACCCATTCGCGTTAATAAAATTTGCCGAGAACATTTATTCGAGGATTAAAAAGTACATAAACCACCCCTTCCGAGGTAATTTAACAGTAGAAATTGTCGGACAGGTCCAAGTCGGACACTTATATGCAGATTTGATTTATTATGAATTTAAGTATTAGAAGTCCAATTTGACACTTATAATCGTATCTGCAGACATTATTTGATGCACAGAAACCAGTTATACAAGGTTGATGCCTAAATTATTTTCTGTTGTTGCACTTTGTTAAAATACAGACGATATAGTGGCCGGAAATTGGTACAAGTGTTAACTACATATACGACCCAATAATCGAACACTTCGAAGAAGTTAGGTTGACCAGCTTTCTACGTAATTTATCTCCAGCATTGTTTCGTGTAAATATAATTTTTTCATTGATTCAATTAATAATTGGCAAAGAAATTCTTTTAGTTAATATGAACTGCTTGAGTTCGTACATGAGAATTCCCGAAATCGATGATTGTGCGAAACATTGGGACATACAGTCTCCCAGTATAACCGAAAAACCGCGTCCGTATACTAGTAAATTTGAAATCTCCTGTACTTTTCTTCCGTAATTAAAAAAATATTTTTAAAACGTCTAGTTTTGAAAAGTAGACATTGTCAGCTTGACATTGGTGTCAGTTTCTCTCACGAAAAAATTTCTTCTCCACCACTTAATAACTGCTGGAATCTGGGGATGCTCTTAACTGTCCGACCATTGGTACCTTTACTTAACGGACGAGTCATCGTGGAGGTTTTTGTAATTCAGTGCGCGGCTCTCGCCGTCGTTAGAAAAATTCATGAGACAAAAACGTTTAAACTTTTAAAATAGTGTCCATTAAGAGGATCGTAAAAAAAACCGATCTCCCATGCCGGTTGGTACGTTAAATCCGTTTCGCAAATTGGCCGGACAAGGAATTCGGGAGAGAAGAAAAAAAATACGTTACTATTTTTTATTTTATTTTATTTTTTTTTCAAATTGGAAATAAAGGGAGTGACAAGCTGCTTGTGGGCACTGTCGAAATTCGCGGTGGTCGGGAGTGTCGCCCAGAGAGCGGGAGAGTGTCGGATGATTAATATTTCACGGGATCGGCCGACCGGGATCAGAGCGAATCCGGAGAAAGTTGGTAGCTGCAGGTCGATGAGCCCTCCCTCTCCGGCCCTCGCCCTCCCTCTCCTCACCCCAACAACTTCCATCGTTAATAAGTCAAAGCGAATCAGCTGGCGAAGAGGCCTGCTATAATCGGGCACAGGCCGACGGACGTTTCCGTTGAAGCGAGCAACGCTCGACTGCTTGCTCCCGATGGATCCGAATGCTTCTGCAATGATCCATTATAGCTGCATTTTCCGGCGCAAAGACACACTGGACGTACCCGATAATGTTGTCAATTTTTTTTTGTCCTCCATTCGTTCCGTATCCGAGCAACGAGATCGCTATCGGATTCATTTAACGACCATTGCCCCCTATCGCTTTGTGTAATTACTGGCTTTCCGTCCTAGCGCTTTCTTGCCGTTAATACACTTTTGGGACATTCTCTACTGTCCTTGTATCCATGCAATAATCACGTCATCTTTCACCGATCTACTTTCATGAGGATCGTTATTTCACGTTATGGGCATTGGGTGCTATATTCGAGAGCCAGCTTTTCAGGGAGGTAAAAAATTGTTGGAAAAGCGAGAATTCCGTTGACGTCAATAATTGACTGGCTCGATACTGGGACAATAAACTATCTTGCTGCGCTTCGATCCATGCAATAATCACGTCATCTTTTACCGATCTACTTTCATGAGGATCATTATTGACCGTATGAACACTGAGCGCTACCGTCAATAATTGAATTGCTCAATACAGCGACAACAAACTATCTTGCTCCAGTAGAAATGTTTTCAACGCATGTTTTTCGCTTTCCGTCCTCGCGCTTCTTTGTTACAACACTTTTGGAGCATCCGTTATTATACACTGCTGTTCATGAATGCCTGGTTTTTCTGATTTTTTTATCTCCCTGGATATCTTGCCCTATGTCTTCACAGGGTCGAAAATACCAAGGAACACATTCAGCAAGACATCCCCCAGGATATCGACCAAAACATCCAGCAAGACCCAAGGAAATCCAGGTATTCATAAACAGCAGTGTACTTGTATTCATGCAATAATCACGTCGTCTTTCAGCGATCTACTTTCATGAGGATTATTATTGACGTTATAGACATGGAGCATTATGGTCGAGCGCCAGCCTTTCAGGGAGATAGAAAAAATTGTTAGAAAAGCGAGAATTTCGTTACGGTTAATAATTAACTCGCTCGATACAGCGACAACGAACTGTCTTGCTACTGTAGGGATTTTTTCGACGAATGTTTTTGCCACGGCAGCAAATTTTCTATGATCTGCATTTCATTGGGGTGAAAAAAAAGAAACAATTTTCGTCCGCGCGCCCAAGACGAGCGTTTTTATTCGACGGGAGAAAAAAAAAAGAAAGTGAGAGCGCGAATACCATCGTATAATAAAAATCGTGCCTAATAGAAACTCATGAAATTTTTATTCGCAAAACTCTCAAGCGTCAGTCAAGCGAAACGTTCTCCGCATATCAAGCAGTCCCCCCGCGGTGTGTTGCTCGCTATAGATATCGTCGGAACACCTCGCGATGCCCAGGAACACGCACACACACACGCGAGGCTCGAGAGAGAGAGAGAGAGAGAGAGAGAGAGAACACACACGACCGAAATGTTCCAGATTTTCGTCGGGTATGTAACGAGACCTGCAAATATGTACGGATCTCGTCGTGTATTGCACTCACTGAAAACCGTGGACGTTTCCATTCTTTGGTATTTCATTTATCGACTCGAGATGACTGCTTCCGAGGAAGCCTCGTTGGTAGTGTCTTTTTTCCCCCTAATTGGAACTCGACTCACCATGTTCCAATATCGCAAACACATAATATCTCCGCTGCGAGAGGAAAAAAATATTCTGGACGGTTAAATGTGAATTTTAAAACAAATATGCATCGACTCTCACGTAGGTAACTAAAAGCTCATTACGGGTGATTGAGGGATCAATGTATAGCATTGGGCGCGTATCGTTTCATTTGCACGGCGAAAAATTGTTTCGTCGCTCCAAATTTAGATCGCCGGTGGATTGGTGATGCGGCAGCGAAAAAAAGATTCGCCCATGACTTCCTCATTTATTGCAATTTTGCACATAGCTTCCTCATAGAAGGTATACGCAAAATTATAATAAATGAGGAAGCCGAAAGCAAATTACTTTGCACCTCGTTTCGCATCATAAAAAATGTCTACATGATAAAATTGAAACTGTAAATATTTGCCACAAAATTTATTCTCGAAAATCGCGAACTAACATTTGCGTAATTCGTCATTGTGAGGCTAATTTTAATATATTCTTCACCGCTGAATACGAAACTAACTTACTCTTACTTACTCTTCGCATGATATTTGACTGTGAAACCCCTGTCAGACGTAACCAAAGAAAATTTACGGAAAATCTTTAAATTTCAGAAAATTTTAACGATAAATCTATTTTTTTCCATAATTAATAGCAACTGTAAAATTTGGGCTCGATACCTCATTTTTTACTCAAATTAAATGGTTTTTATTTTAGTAATTAAAAAAAAATAAATAAAAATTCCATGCAATTAGACGTCTTAGATAGATTTCGACCAAATGCAATACCAAAGGTCTCTGATCGAAATATTATATTTGTATGCAGTTTTAGGACGCTGGCAAAAAATGTACACAAGTTACAGCTACCATGAAGAACTTTCAACAAATCCAAAGGCGCGTAAAAATCTTCAATCGAGCCTCAACCTTCATAAAAATTGCACTGAATGAAGAGTCGGCATCACTACTAGTGTACCAATTTACAACTAGCTGTCTCAAGTCGTTCCCGAGTTATTATAGCCGCTTAAAACGATGCAAATCTGTCACAAAAACACACACATACATCCGGACGCCATCTAAAAATGGTATTTCCCGACGTCGCAGACTAATAATCTAAATGCTTTGACACTAAAACCTCGGATTTTATTTATTCTACAATAATAAAGATAATTACCATTGCACCAAGATGGTTTGCGTGTATCAAGAACGTAAATAATTCCGCTATTTACGGTAACTAAATTCCTATCGACCCGGCAATTTTTATGTTTCTCCGCGATGAGATTCCCGATAAGGGTGTGTTGCCTTATATTAATTATACTTCTAAAATGAAAGTTCGCAAAACTTTACCGTGTCCGTTTGTCACGCATATACGGGATGCAATGTAAAGCCTCGCACACTTCGCGATGTCAAAATGTATCCGGTATAGTTAGCGAACGAAGGTAGATGAAGCGTACGCCATAAAGCAGGGAGTTTTCATCTGTGCTGAACGTCGAACGCTATCCAGGAATTCCAGTCCTTCGACGAAGGTATCTCTCGGTCGGCTATGACGACGAATGCGAAGAGGTCGAGGGATGACGGAGATAGAGGGAGACGCCGAGAACGAAGAGAGGGCGAGAGAAGGACCGTGGAGAAAGCACGCGAAGCGGGCAAGGATGGGTTCGAGGGATAGATAGATCGGGACGGAGATACGGGCAAGGGAGTGAACGAGATAGCGGAAGAGGCGGAGAGGGTTGCGGAGTCTAATTGAAAGAGGTCTTTCGGCGGCGACGAGGAGGGGCGGGGGGGATGGGGTTTGGGGGGGGGGGGTGATATCAGAGCGAACGAAGCGTTTCCAAGGGAACGTGCGGCGAGTACTATCCGGGAACAACGGGACGGAGGGTTTGAGGCACCAATGGGGCTGCGAGTAAGGGCGCCGGCGCTCAACGACTCGGCACGCTATCGAGCGTCGACTATCAAAGATTTCTTGACTTGCCATGGCGGTTCTCCTCGCTTGAATATATATTTTTCTTTTTTTTTCTTCTCCTTCGTCATACTTTTTTTGCGCACGCGCCCGGTCGCTAGACACCGGAGGACGATTCTTGGGTCTCGAATTTAGGAGGAATCTGAGAATCGCTCCGATCTACAGCGAATCGTGCACTAAAAATAAATTCGAAATTTAATGTACTGGAACTTGAAATTTGCTTACGTTGGTTACATTAATTGAACATCATTGTACTTTTTCGTAAAATAAAAATACCAGATATAAAAATTACGAATCTTTTGACTGAAATTTACAGGTTTGATTATATATAAAAATTTTACTGTAAAATTGCAGCGCACATGTGTGTGTTTGTTTGGAATTTGAGAAACAGTTTGCAAGATTTCTTTTACAGTATGTGTCAAATTGGATAGGAACATAGGAAAATTTGTACACCGTTGCTTGTACCGCTGTTCCTCCCTCCCTCGTTCTCCCTCCGGTGTCTCTTTGGACTTGCAAATGTTTCTTCACAATTCCGATGTGAGTTCGGGGCCAAATAACGTCGCGCAGAATTAATTTTTTTATGCAAGTGAAAAGCTTCGTCGGCGTGTCTATTCTTTCTCCGTGAAATAATCCAACCACGATTATCGGTCGTATCACTCCGCTATTGAACTCATTTGCTTCTTCATCTCTCTCCGTTACTTATTAACGTTGATTCGCCATTCCGGAGTCCGGGGACAGGTAAAAAACTAAATAGAACGGGAAATGAAGAAACGAGCGGTAAACCAGGCGAAAAAATTGCATATGTGCGGCGTCACATTTCCACTGTCTAGCCGGTTTTTCGACACTTGTCGTGATATCTTCGCGTCCGAGACACAACCGCTTGGCAGAACTCGGATTGCATTGGTCGATCTATATTGTTTGTTCTTCTTTTTTCTTTTACTTTACCAAAAACTTCGTTAACTTGTTCGAGCTGTTTTGTTGAAATATTGCTGGCGCTCAATGACAATTCGTGTATTCCGCGTTTCGTTGATGATTTTCACGTTGGTTTCGTCCGGCCCGGGTTCGACATGCGGTGTCAGTCGGGACAGCGGCGAGGGGGTGGTTTTGAATGCCGGCCCAAAATCAATTAAGGCCAGCGGCTAGCGGCGGAGTCCAGTCGACAACGGTGCATACCGGAACCGGTAGACTATTTTAAAATGTACGCTGCGAGCGTTGGCCACCGATGAAGCTCGCAAAATAAATGTTCAAGTTTCGTCGGGCGAATACCGAATTTGCCAGTGTGAAAAGGGGTGTCGGAGAGAGAGAGAGAGAGAGCGGTGGTTGCAGCGGGCTGGATTGTGTCGAATTAAAACCCGTTGACGCTCGGTGAGCCGTTGTGGCGCTGAGTGTCCCGATTTTTTTCCCCGATTTTCCCACCAGTCCCCGTTCCTCACACCCGGGTATTTTTCAGTTTCTCCGTAACGGGCTGTCCATTTGGCTATAAAAATAAATACGGCAGAAGATACTCAGGCAGGTGCGCAAAAAAAAATCTGATTTCGAAACCCGATGCTGGACGCGGAACGTCTTCGGCTCCTGTCTGTATCTCGACTAAAGAAGGATCATCTACCTATATATATATATATATATATATTTTTTTTTTTTCGTGTGATCGGTCGATCAAAACATTTTTGTTATATCGCCGATCTCACACTTCCGCGCGCCCGTTTTTTTTATACAACGATCCGGACCTCCGTCGATCGTCGCCGATAATTTACGGTCCAACGACCCGCCGCTGCGATGAACACCGTTTCGGGCAGAGCTCAATCAATACATTTTTTTCAGCCCCATCACCCCATAATTTGCATGGTTTTTTTTCCATCTCTCCCAACTCTTCCCTTCCCCCGCGAAGTGGCAAATCAAGTGGAACCAACGTGATGTCTCTGTACACGTATTGGCACTTAACGCTCTTGATTAAATGCAGTCGGATCCGGCGTTACGAGATCCATTAGCTGAGTTTTTGTTCACTTTAGCAATGTTGTGCTTCAGCAAAGCGCCATTTCGAGATTATCATTGACGATGGGCCAGCAAGCTGGATAACGGTGGAGCCCGTACCTTGCGCTCGCTGAAAAGTTTATTAGATCCGACGAGTCGGAGCTCGTGTACCGGCGAGTCCGGGCGCTACGCGACCGATTTAATTTCGATCATAATCAAGTGCGTCGATTAAAACTGCAATCGTCGAATTCCGCAGAATAGAGAAGTGGCCACTGCCAAACGGGCGCCGATTCCGCTCGTATTCCGGATAGTTAGAGAGGTCCGAGTGCACAGACAGAGGTTGTACGCGATCCGCCCGCCGCTTGCTCGTCGGAAGGCAGTTAATGTCCGCTAACAGGCATTTAACTTAACTGCTCCGAGATAACTGCTCGTTTCTAGGCTTGAAGGGTCCTTTCGATTACTCCGTCGATTCGCACCCGAACAACCCTCGATTTCCGCTCTCACCGGTCGTCCGCAATTTTATGGAATACGACCTCCCGACGATGGGGCAGTCGGGACCATCGAGGATCAAGAGCTTCCGTGTTCTTTCGGGCCGCAAACTAAATCCGGCGGTACCGGGACCGACCAGTGATGCCAGATTCCCCCACTCATTTTCTCCCTCGCCTATCTCGTACCGTGTTAAAAAATGTCCTTCGAGGGAAATTTCCCTCCAATCTGGCATCACCGGGACCGACCATCTGGTTTTGGCGCACGACTACAATTGTTTAAGTTTCGGCCAAATGCCGGAAACTCTCTACAGTTTAATTTGCAATTGCATCTGCAACATTTATTTTTTTTCACCCAGTTTTCAAGCTTTTTGTGTAGTACACTGTAAAAAAAAATTATACATTAATAATTTATATCATCATCAATAATTTTTCATCATAATTCTACGAGAAATTTAATATACCAATTTTTGTATAAAAACTTCCACTTCGGTACATTAAATTTTATACGATTTTTGTTTACAATGTTGAACTTATGCAGTTTATAGTTATGCATAAAACATTCTATAAACGGTTTGTAAAATTCAGCACTCTTTAATGAACCTGGTAACACGCTCGACGCAGCATCCACACGGATATCCACCGTGGGGCGATAATGTTGGAGAAATTGGAATCGATCCGCAATTCCCATCTCGCTGACACCCCGATGGTATGGAATAGAAGAAACGGAGAGAAAGTTAGATCTAGCGCGACAGGCGCCAAAGGTCTCGGATCATTTACCCCGAATAAGAATAAAAATCGGAGCTGTTAGTCCTGCGAATCCCTCTGGCCGAGGGGTAGCAGAGAGACAGGCTGGGACAGGGGATGGCCAGAAGAAGGATGGGAGGGCTATATGGGAAAAAGTCAGCACATATGCGATGAGATAGACGTGGCTGGTCGTGGCGGGTACGCAGCATTGCTTTCAAAGTGTCCCGAGGGAAAAACACGGACGAGCGAACGAAACTGATGGTGGTTTGCTGCCGGGTGGCATCCCTCGTTGGGTCCTTCGGGACGAGCAAGTGCGAGTCTGTGCTCTCTCTGTGTCAGGCGACCCGACACCTTCGACGCACGTGCTGCACACCAGCTACGTATTGCACTTTGCTACCTTGTTGCACTTTGCCTCGCAAGATAACCTTTAGTGGTTTCATCCTGGCACTGCCCGATAGCATGCACCGGGTATGAACATTTTAAAAATGTTTATTGTTATTTTTTTAAGCAGCGTAGTACTTGAAGTACCGGGTATTCGTTTGGTAGTTTAAGTACTTTTTTTACGCTTTCATGTACCAAGTACATACACTTTTTGAGTACGAATTCGTATTATTCACACTCAATGGGTGGCATGGCTTCCTGTTTCTATTATTATATGATAATGTTTCTAAATTTTCAACAGGTATAATTTTTTGGAAGTCCCCAGCTCTAGACTATATGTATGTATGCGTGTGTGACGCAGACGCGAACAATTCAAACCACTATAACTTGAGAATACCTTGACCGAATCGAGTTGAAATTACACACACAGCACATGTAGTTAATAGTCAATGTTTCTTGAAAATTTTATTCAAAAATTTCATTTGTTTTATTTTTTTACACACGATTTACGACGGTTTTGTACACGAATTTTAATTTCGAGGTAAAAAGTTGTATACATTTTTTTTTGTTGCTATTGTGATTCGATATTGTTGTTCGATAGCCCTTTTTCGGAATTTTTTTTTTATACACCCGACGGAATATTCTGTCTCGACTGTTATGGCCCGTTACGAGTTATTGAGGCAAATATAAACGGTACTACCGATGTAAAATTGTTCAGTGCCAGGAAAACGAGCGGAAAGAAGAGCGATGAATTATTCCATGCGCAGAGAGTCGGTTGTTCCAACCGGCGGGGGTCGTGCGATGCTTTTTGACACGTGTTATGTATATCCGCGAATCGACGATCGAGTATTTTATGGACGAGCATGAAAATATACAACCTCTTCGAACGGGTAGAGCAAGCACTTTATATACGCCCTCCGCGAACCGCAACTGCAACTCCAAAGTTTGCATCGTAACGCATATGCGCATCCGCGTATCCATTGATAAATGTACTTTTTTTCTACGTGGTTTTTTTCCAATCATGAACGCTGGTAATAACCTACTCGTCGTTCAGTTTCGGGGGGGGGGGGGGGGGGGGCAACTGCACTGAAAATAGTAAATAGTAAATTTAATGTACAGGAACTTGAAATTTTCTTACATCCCTTACATTAATTGAACATCAATGTACTTTGTTTTGTAAAATACAAAAATTGTATATTAAAATTACAAATCTTTTCTAGAAATTTACAAAAACTTTCATTAAAAATAAAAACTTTACGGTAAAAAAAAATTGCAACGTACATTTATTTCAAATTTCAGAAACAGTTTTTTTTACATTGTATACTCCACAAACATCGGAATCTCCATAAAATCTCATTGCGTCCCCCTCTCCCCCCCCCCCCCACATATATCATGAACTGCGGAAACTCGTCTCTCAAGATGGAATGAAAAATAAGCACAGATAAGAAAAAAGAAAAAAACGGAGCATCAGTATAACAGAATTGACGACGAAGAGGTCGGCGAGGCTCGAGGTTTGGCTGTGCTATGCAGCAGCCCATGCATTTTAAGGAAGGGTGATTTTTAATGCGGTATAAATATGCATGGACCACGATATTAGCTCTTAGGTGTCCTCGCCCTCGTTTTCGACCTCGAAAAATATAACCCATGTATAATGTCGTATATATATATATATATATAGAATGTACATATACATACACACTGTAATGCGATGTATAGCATACATAACGAAGGGAGTTGCGAGAGTCCGGGGTACGCGCGTAGCCCGTAACGGAAGCATGTGACTGGATGCGTCGGCGTCTGCCCGGCACGATCTCCTCCATGTGCTCGCTGTGGGTAGCGCGAATCGAGGAAGGGACGATGTGCGTCCCGGGCAATGGGGTTCTCAATGGATAAGCTGTGTCGCCGCAGTGACCCAAGGGAGCATCATCCAACGCCCATTCGGTTATGATGTCGCACCTACTCCCCCTATATCGAATCTCGTGTCTATCCTCGCCGTCAATGCCAAACCATCCTCGCCAACTCACTCCGGGTCCCTTCGTTCGCCACATTCCCGATTTCACGGGGGCCAACAAATCGCAGTCGCACGATGTAACGCGAGCATAAAGGGATTTGAATTATTTCTGAGATCACATAGACACGAGTCAAGTTCCCCTTTTTTTTCTTGATCTTTCTTTCACCCGATTTTTCAGCTGGTGCAAAGTGTACAGCAAGAAAAATAATTTATTTCACGAGCACCCGCAAATAAATATTGATTTAGTTTAAATGAATATTTACTTAAGTAAAAAAAAAATATTTGTTTAAACCAAATAAATATTTCTTTAAATCAAATAAATATTTATTTAAACTAAATAAATATTTCTTTGCGATGCGCCCGTCAAATAAATCATTTTTCTGGGTGTAGAGGGTGTAAAAAAAGGCGTCGAGGAGGAAAGAGCCGACGGTGAGATACGACTGGGACACACGTGTATTTTTTAAATATTTTTTTTGGCTCATCTTTTAAGTAGATTCTATGGGATCCGAAGCTATGGACCGGGTGGAATGGTGTGCGGCGAGCTCTCGCCGTTGGGTAAATCCAGTACCACGAGCAGTTTTAGCTAATTTGACGACGTCGGTGCTGGTTGCACGGGACGAAGCGCCGGGCTCTTCCCGCGGAGCGCGGAACAACGATATTGCGACCGTGAAATAATAATAAAGTATAAATGGATCAAGTTTACGATCGGTGCTCGGTGTGATGTTACGTTGCAGGGACGAAAAGTGCCTGGAGAATGCTTGTAGAGACTTCGTGCGACTCCCGGCACCGGTACATTCTTATAGTTCGTACGCGCGATTTTTACAGCCGCTTTTCACGATCCACCCCTTTCCGCGAGCTCGTACCGCGCTCTCTCTCCATACCCGTTCTCGCCTCATTGGCCTGGTGGGCTTCGGCGAATAGGATGGAAAGAGCTATAGCGAGAACAAGTTCTTGCCTTTCCGCCGTTCTCCCAGTTAATTCCTCGGACCGCAACCGGAAACCACCGGATCGCCGCAATAGCTACGTGCTTCCGATAGGAGTCGATACCACCGTGCGCCGTCGACTGGAAGTTCGGCAATTTTACAGAAGCTTCGAACAAACAGCTACTTTCTGTTGGACTATTGATGAGAATAATACAATGAGGATCAAATTTTTGGAACAATTTTTTAAAAAGTTTTTCAACACGTAAGAAGAAAATTATTTGACGGAAACTTCTTGCGTCAAGCGATTTTTGCTTCCTCATAGAGAGAGCTTTGTTTTGGTAAACAAAAAGTATATATATTTCGAGATTTTAAGGAAAACGTGTTCAGAATATTCTAAGACGTCGAAAAATCATATTTAGATAAATGACCGGATCTATGTGCGTGCGTGCGTGCGTGCGTGCGTGCGTGCGTGCGTGCGTGCGTGCGTGCGTGCGTGCGTGCGTGCGTGCGTGCGTGCGTGCGTGCGTGCGTGCGTGCGTGCGTGTGTGTGTGTGTGTGTGTGTGTGTGTGTGTGTGTGTGTGTGTGTGTGTGTGTGTGTGTCTATGAATCGGACGCAAAAAATCCAAAACGTATAAAAACAAAAACAAGTGAACATTTTTTAAATAAAATTTTACAGAAACATTGACCATTAACCACACATACTATGAGGAAAATTTCAAACTCGACTGATCAAGCTGTAATTTTGAAGCTGAATCGTAACTCGTCTAATGAAGCTGAAATTTTCCACGTAAGAGGTATATGTGGTTAATAGTCGATGTTTCTGTAGAATTTTATTTAAAAAGTGGACAGTTGTTTTTTTTATACGCCATTTTTTTGTGTGAAGAAAACGATCCTCGGAGCTGCAAGCTCTGTTGGAGCTTCGAGGAGCTTTTTTCGTGTGAAGAAAACGATCCTCGGAGCTCGAGCTCGGTCGGAGATACACTAGAACGCCCAGATTTTTCCGAGAACCGATTATCGACGTTAACGAGGGTGTTAAACGGGGCTCTCGGATCCTGCACCGCGAAGACTTTCCTCTGTCAACGGAGCAAGAGCGATAGAGATATTGCTCAACGCGACACGTTCGCTATGTAGTGGAGAACATCAGTAGGTGGTCCGGGTAATGGGTCCAGTCACCCTCCGACGGTACGAACCTCGTCCCGAACCACCATCATCAATCTCGGAGCTCCCGATCGCTCTACCTACTCCCCAAACCCGCCTCAGCCCCGCGACTTTATACAATATTTATTCTCATTAAACCCAGCCTTCGCTACTCTGTTGACCTAAAACACGGCACCGGAAAAAAAGTTTCGCTGATGTTCCGTAAAATCGATTTATACCTTTAGCGATCATCGATTTTTCACTTTTTTTGTTCTCCTGTATCTCACGGTTCTGCGAATTGAACTTGCCGATAGTCGCGTTTTGAAATATTTTTTATTTATTTATTTATTTCAACGACAATAAAAAGGCTTCCCTGCGGAGACGAACGTGTAGATTTTGGAAATAGACACCGAACTAAAAGAAATGTAATTTTTTTGTTTATTCTCTATTGCAACAATCTCTTCGCTCCTGCGAATTGAACTTGTCGAAGTCGCGTTCTAAGATATTTATTTATTTATTTATTTATTTACTTATATATTTCAACGGAAATACATCTTCTGTCATCTCTATTAACTGTTTTGCTCGACAAAAAAAGAGAAAATATATGCATATATAAAATGTAGCCATTGACTTAATAACACACAATTATAATACAACTTATGTAATAACCAGCGGGTCGCATCCGAGAACGTTGTCCAAGAACATACACCGTGCTTCACGATATTGTACCTTTATTTGACAATTTATTTTATTGCCGTCTGCCATATTCCTTTATCGGCCTCGTATCACTATTTCCACGGCGAAGATGCCCAGAAGGAAGACACCGGTTATCCTTCAATGGAGAGGTGAAAATCTACTCCTATATATCTCGTCCCGCTGCTGTCTCCCGGTTGCGTCGACATTGCCGGGAGGCTGGTCCAGATCCCGCCGCTTGCCTTGATAGCAAGCTCAATTTATATCAGCGCCTGCTGAACCCCCTTTACGAGCTATCTCACACCCTACCATACACGCGTCTCGAATCACCGGAGCTTCCGCTCCCTTCGCTTTCTTGCCTCTTCCTCGAAATCACCTTCGGCCTCCAAGGGTTCGAAGGTACTCTTTCTCTGTTCCTTCTCATCCTCGCGAATTCCATCCTCCGCTCTTCCATTGCTTGGTCCATTTTTTCTCCTCCCAGCGACTTTTCTATATAAACCCATCCACCTACGCGTACCTCCACCTATGCTACATCCGAAGCCTTTCACAATTTCTGCAAAAGAAAAGGGAGTCGAGCTGCTTTCCTCTACGACGTCGTTGAACCCCGCGTCGAAGCCCACACTCGCCCGGAATGATATTCGCTTCACTGAATCAACCCCCTTCGATTCTCGACTTATCGAGAGTATCAAGAGAGAATTTGATTGCGCGATCGTTTCCGAGGAAAAAAAACCAAAGGTGCTCATCAATCGCCCGGAACCGTCCGCGGTGATTCCCGCGGGGGTTCCAGGTGCGCGTGCTCCAAAACTGCACAGCTGCTTCCCATGAAGCCGGCGATGAAGCGCGCGCGTGTCCCGACTGCTGATGATAGGTCATATTTAAAAAAGCCAATGCGCCTAATTGCCCCTAGGGGGGCCGCGCGCGCTGATCGGTTTCGACTGTTCGAAAGGTGGCTCTTCTGTTTACGTTCGGTAAAACGCTCGGGGTTGGAAGGACGAAGCCCTTAGTCATCGAAAGGTGTGCGCCTCGCTGTAATCTGATTCATAAATTTGATCACGGAAAGACCTTCTTCCGAACATAAATAATTTCCAAATCATACGAACTCACGGATGACGGAGAGAAGACGTGATCTGGAAGCCGGAAGATCTGGTACATAATGGATACATAATCGTTTAACATGGTAATCTCGGTGGAATTCCGCCGTAACTGGAAAAATGGCACATCCCTCGTTTCACGCCGTCTGTCGTACGCTAAAACGCTATATCGCTCCTTCTCCGGCCGGCGTAGATAGCCAGAGCTAAGCCAATGGTCTTTCGAGCACTAAAAGGCACTGCTTGGCAGAGTAAATTTATAAAAAATTCTCTGTTACGTCACTTCCGGTTTGAAAATCTCATTTTTTGGCCGGAAGTGACGTCGTATATGAAATAAGTTACTTCCGGTATGAAAATTTCATTTTTTTCACTGCAAGTGACTTATTTTTCGATATGTCTAGCCGAAATGTTCGATCTGACTCGATATTGGGGAAATACCGGCTTGAGCGGCGGGCGAGTACAAGACTCTAGGCAACTGGTGCGGTCCCGTAGCCGTGCCGATGGTTAAATCTCACCTGGCAAATGGCACGGGCGACGCCCAGATGGGTTCTCGACGATCATATGTACTCCCACAAGAGGCCGACGAGCGGGGGGATAAAAAGTCAACGAAAACCAAGAAGCATCGAATTATCCACGGGCTTTTAAGCCCCAGCTCTGGCGTGAAATCATCGGGACCGCACCCAACAGCAACGGGAAGGGAGATTCCCGACGTGCCGCGTGCACGCGCTCCAACGCTTCCGAATCGCGAGAAGGGGGTGTTGTCTGGGGCTGCCTTGTGAAAGAGCGAGCAAGTGGGTGTGAAGAAGCCAAGGGTAGATGCCAGACGGAAGTGGTCGTGCACAGGCCATCGGGTACCATCGCACTATACACACGTATGCCCGATGAATCCGGCTGATGCGCTTCTGGAAGGAGGAAAAAAGAGGTGTGTTGCCTGCGAGGATCCTGCGAGGATCACGTACGAAACAAGAGTCCATAAAACTTAGCGGCACGCCCGTCTGATAGCTTCTTCGTCCCATCCCTCAAGCATCGTCAAATGCTCCGGGAACTCCGGGACATCGCGAGTGGATTTGTTATTTAAGAGTGAACCCGCACCAAGGGCCGAAAATTTGTTCACCGAGTCGCGAAACAAGGCCACGAGAACTCGCGATACACCTCTATCTACAGCCCGCGGGTGTAAATCCCGTGTATCCAATTAGATTCGTATAATCCGGGGAACGTTACTCGGGGTATTTTGGTACTCTCGCTCTCGTTGGAAAACGGGTGCGTGAGCGCACACTCGCGCGGGCTAATGCCAAACTACTAATTTATGGGACAATATACTACAGTACGTCACGTTTAAATACACATGTGTGTGCGCGCGCGTGGGTGTACAGAAACATACGAAACACAGGAGAAACAGGGGAAGCCAGCCTTTTCCGACTATACAGTAGAATACCGCATTACGGAGCGCGAATGTGGACGAGCTATAGGTGAACATGAGAAACGCATGCATGCTCTGCCCTTGTTGCTTTCCCTGGACCCACCGCCGCAGGCCGGTGAATCGGTGTGCGTGGATTATTCCAGCGTGAGTGGGACGTGCACACACGCGAACACGGGAGGAAACGTGTGTAGCCAGACTGCTCCTGTTTCTGGCTGTTCGCGTTCGCTGGTTTGAGTGCGGAGCTCGTTGTTGCTGAGCGAGGCCCAGGCTGACTCGAGCCGGATCGCACTATAGTGGAACGGTGCGAGCCCCGAGACGGGCTTTGCATGCGATATCAATAAATCAAGTCCCCGGGAACCCCGGGCAGCTTAGGAGGGGGGGACCACTACGTGGCCAGAATCAACAGCTCATAACGTCGGCTAATAGCTACCCGCGGCGGCGGGCAACGGCTGCGGGAGCGGAGGAGAAGGCCCGGACTACGCTTGGGGTCGAAGATATTGCAGTAACGCCGAGGGACACCTTATCGTTTCGCGTGGATACCTTATGTAACTGGGGGAGGAGGGTGAGCAGCGGGGACGAGGAACACACGCGCGCGCGCGCGCCTCCGTTATATTATAGCTGTACCCTCGGCTCTTCTATGTGCATGTTATAGTACATATTTAGGGTGTATATGCACGGACCGACGCTTACACGAGAGCCGGGACAGGACATTACGGCGACCATTCGTTCCACGATGGCCTTTGATCCTCGTACTTTCAAGCATAGATCAGAGATTCTTAGTCGAGAAGAAATAGAGACGTTTCAGCAAATTGACTACTTACCGATAACCGATTTCCGACTCGACCGCCGAAAACTGCCGTCGGATGTTCGCTCGGCGCGAAACAAAAAAAAATACACCAAGATATGTTGTCATCGAATTTTTATTTATTTTTTCTAAATTTAATTTTCCTTAAAAAAATGCCAACCCCCTTATACTTCTTTTTACGATATTTTTCAAACATCGATAAATTAGCGACTATATTCGTAATTTCGTTTTTGTTCCAGGTATGGTTTCAGAACCGCCGTGCGAAATGGAAGAAGCGCAAGAAGACGACGAACGTATTCAGAACACCAGGTGCGCTTTTACCGTCCCACGGGCTTCCGCCTTTCGGGGCGATGAGCTCGGAGCTGTGCGGGGCAGCAGGAATGTTTCACGCGCCAACGGACCGATGGGGCATGGGCCCCGGTCTCGGGCAACTCGGTCAAGGAGGCATGGGGATGGCCGGTTTTGGCCAAAGTCTGGGACAACTGGGACAGCAGAGCTCGGGAAGTCTGGGATCGAGTCTGGGACTCGGGAATTCGGGGCTACCGATAAGCAGCCCCTCGCAAACGGTCTACCAGGCGAGCTACGGTCTCAATTCCCTTGGTGAGTTCGAACATTGATTCTCGTCGTACCTTGACGAGATCGTCGGCATAAAGCACCCAAGCCCAAGTCCCATGCACAAATCGCGAATTCAGGGATAGAACAGTCGAAGCCATGGGATCGTATGTTACAAGTTACAGACCAATGTCCTATTTATCGCACGGATTAGGCGCGAGAGACGGAAAGCGTACGGACGACCGACAGTCTCATTTCCCTTAGTGAGTTCGATCATTGATTCTCGTCATACCCTGACGAGATCGTCGGCGGGAAGCACCCAAGCCCAACCCTAACGAGATCATCGTCAGAAAGGACCCAAGCTGAAGCGCGATACACTAAAAAAATTCGTATGAAATAAATTTACATCCGATACATTTGTCCGGCAAATTTGTCCAGTACATTAAAACGTACCGGACTAGAAGTTTTTATGCAAAAACTGTTATATTAAATTTCATGTACAATTGTGATGAAAAGTAAAAAATCAGTGTATTAAAAATATTGGGAATCCTTTATTTTCAATAATTCACTTTAATTTCAATGAAGAAGTATTTTCAGTTTTCATCACAATTCTACATTAAATTTAATGTACCAGTCTTTGCATGAAAACTTCTAGTTCAGTGCGTTAAATTCACAATTTTTTTTTCTTTTTTTTTTTTTTTTTTTTTTTTTTGCAGTGCAGTAAACGATTGAACAAAGTCCCATGCGTAATTCGCGTATTCACGGATAGGGCACGCGAAGCCATGGGATCGTGTCTTGGAAGTTACACACCAGCCAATGTCCGGTTTATCGCGCGGATAGGCCCGAGAGACGGAAAGCGTACCGGTACAAAAGTGTACGGGTCTGCGAGCCAGCGCGTAAAGAATTTGAGACAGAAACATAAAGTCCGGCGGCCTCGGGTGTTTGCGCACCGAAGAACCTCCAAGGCGCTCGCACCTAGGTGCGATATCTTTCTCGCTGCTTGCCTGTTTACCATAACACATATATATATGTGTGTCTCGCTCCGTTCTCCCTACTTCTCCCTTTTTTTCGCCGCGTCTCTTTTCTCGCGATGCCACCAGTCCTGCTGTCTCATCCCGAGGATCGTTTGCCAGACGCCCGGCCCGTTCAGGACATCCTCATGATGCGGTAAAATTGTCCATTTTTTTTTTTTTTCCTTTTTTTCGTAGGGGAGAGCGGAGCAAAATGGCACAGCGGGGAAAAACGGTATAATGAGACAAAACGTAATTTAAAAATAACTTTTAAATGGTGGCGATGGTGGTCCGTGGGGCAAAACGGGTTTGAAAATCCGGATGTGTCGTGGGGACAAGATGGGGAATCCAAAAATTATTGGAAAATTGATTTTTGCCCTCACTGTCCCGTTTTGCCCCACTCTCCCATTTTGCCCCTCTCTCCACTACACCCCGTAAGATCGTAGTTATGTACAGTCGAAACCCACGCCAGGGAAGAGTTGTCGCTTCGAGAAACAACGAGAGCCCGGAAGCTCGATGCACTTCGTCGGGAATCGCGATTCATCCGGCGCCGTCGCTGTCCCGGTGCTGAACCCCGTAAATTATTCGACACTCGCGAAATGTCGCGACGACGACGAACTCCTTGTTTTTTTTCAGTCTTCGCACACAATATATACAGAGTTTTCGGGCGTCGCGCGGTAACGAGTCAATAAGAAAATACGATACAGTTTGCCGAGAGAACTTGTAAAAAAAAAATGTATTCGGCAGGAGCGCGAAATCGTTTCCCGAGAACGTTCGAGGTGTACAAATTCCGAGAGAAATTTTGCTCTCGGCCAATTTGTAAGCCTCGCCGAGAACGCGCAACAAGCGGTGTCCCGCGTGTGTGTACATGCATACGATTGTGCACGTCCGGCTACTATACGTAACCGGTCGCGGGGTGCGAAGTACCGCGCATTATCGCCGGTCGTCAGCCAGAGCGCAGCGTTGACTCGCGCTACTTAGAAAAAAAATGTGCTCTCTACTCGCGTTACCGACCATCCTCGCTCGGTCTCTCGCTCGCAATAATTGAAGACATAAACGAACTATGCTCTTCAACGAAGTTTAAGGGTCGAAATTATTTGATCAAGGACGTAGCGCGTGCATTGACAAAAAAATACGGGTGGATCAACTGAAGATTCGGGCAGGGAAGTTTAAACTAATATTCTGTTGGTTGCAGCTAAAATATCGGTTAGATTCAACCATTAAAAAAAAATTATTTCACGAAAATATTTTCGTGTCATTATAATATTTTGTTCGACCAACAAAATATTTATTTGTAGGTCCCTGCCTGAGTCGATATTTGATTCAACCTCATTTTTTTTATCACAGTGAGAACACGTTGAATTGCCGAAGATATTGAATTACATGTCGACTTACCAAAAAGTTGAAAAATAAATTTTATAAAAAAATAACTATATTCCCTCAACCCTTTTGTAACAGAAGCTTGCCGACCGGCGGGCCGTATTACCGTAGAAACGGTGGATCGACCGAAAATCGTTGTCGGCCCAAAGTTTCGCTACCGACGGTCCGTGAACCTCGGCGGTGTCTCTCCGCGTAACCCGCGAGCCTCGGATAACCACTCCTGTAAACAGCTTTTAGAACGAAGCCCTCAAACATTTCTGTAGACGTCTCTTTGCTTTTTTTCAATTTTTTTATTTTTCTTATTTTGACTATCTATCTCGCTCGCTCGATCCGCGCGCTCGTCTCCTCTTTCGCCGCAAACGGTTCGGTTTTCAATGCGATGATTAGCACTTGGCGAGGAGAAGAGGCTCGAGCAGGTACGAGCCGTCGCATGCTCCTCGGTCGCAGTCCCCCCGGCCGGCGATGTCTACATATCGTGTCGTACTCCAGAGCACACTGTTGCGAAGACAGTATCTATACATAGAGCATGAAGCGTCAATTAACACGCTCGAAAGATGCTGGTCGATTTTAAGTTGCCCGACGCTCGGCGGAGGCCTTCGAGGCTGTGGCTAGTTTGGCCTGAGATAACACCGACGATGGGCAAAGAAAGAGTCTCGACCGAGCCCTGGACCGGTAGCTCCGAGATTCGAAGGCACAGAATGTCAGGAAGCATTGTGCGTCGGTGCGGCCGCCCGGAAGGGCGCGCTTGAGGAGAGGCAATTTTTTTTTCATTGAAGGTTCCCTTCTTTTATTATTATTATTATTTTTTTACTTTATTTACTCGCACCGAACGATCTTCATCATCGTCGTTATTCTTCTGTGCGCATATTCCGACGGTTCTTCAAGGGGCCGGTACAGCCCCGCCGCGACGGAAGCGCCAGAGACCCGCGCTCACTCCTTTTATCCTTGGCAAACACCGACTTCTCGATGGTACATCGTAAACGCCGGCGGTGGCGGAGAGAGAATAGAGAAAAGCCCCCGTAAGCATGTACCTAAACGGGAGCCCACCTAGGTAGACATCGAAGGCGGAAACGACTTTACGACGGCCGGTAGCTCTCGGCGTTGTGCCTTCCACGATGCCACGGCACCCGCGTTGCGTTTCTTCGACCCGGCTTCGAGAACAAGTGTGTTCATCGGAGCTGGGCAAAGTACCAAAGTACGAAGTTCAAGCTATTACAAGTAGTTGAAGTATCGGGAACATTTTGTACTTAAAGTATATCTGAAGTATTTTACGCAGTTAGGTTCGTAGCGTTAAGTTATCTAGGCTTTAAAAAAAGGTACTAAGTAATTTGCACATGGCTTCATCATTATAAAAAATGCCTAACTGAAATTGAAACTATTTTCAATCTATTATTCACTTTTTCCTCATAGAAAAAAAAATCCATAAAAAAAAATTCAAAAACTTTTTATGAAAGAAATTAAAAGTGTCCCGTCTCTTCCCTCACCTTTTTTTTAAGACATTTTTTTAATAACAAAAGAACGAAACATCGGGCTGCTACTTCTCGTTTTTTTTTTTGTTATGAAATCATTTTTATAAATGCATTTTTTAAACGGATCCTCGTTAAAATTATAGTTATCGAAAAGTTTAGACAAATAATCATATATTGATAGAATCAGGATGTCATGCTGCTCATCGATTATCTGTAATGCGAGCGCCTACTCAAAAAGTACGTGTTCTCGGTACTTGGAATCGTAAAAAGAAAGGACTTAAGATACCGGGCAGTACTTGTGTACTTCAAGTACTGCCCAGATCTGGTTTTCATATTATCAATCTGCAAGATTAATGCTGAATTTGCCAACGAGTGGACATCGAACGATGTTGTTGTTGTTTTTCGGTGTATTTGGTAAAAATAAAAAAAAAATATTTCTGTCGCAGGCGGTGTTCACGTGTCGGCCTCCCGCGGATCGCCTCCTGGTGCCTCGTCCGTAGGGGCCGGTGGAAGCGGTGGGCAAGCGAGCGGTCTGGGGGGCGGCGGACTGAACTGCGGCCAAGGCTCGCCGGGTGCGGCAACCGGAAGCGGAGGGACCGGCGGAGTTTCCTGCGTCGCCGACGGCACCGGAGGAACCGGCGAGGCATCGGACTGGAGAGGCGTTCACAGTATTGCAGCACTGAGACGTCGAGCATCCGACGCGTCCCAGCAATACAGCCCACAGCCACCTCCGCCTCCGGGACCTCCCCAATATGCTCACGATCTCGAGTACAGTTCCGTCTACTGAGCATAGCTCGTCCTTGAGATATATTGCATATTACGTGTATCGAGTGAGAAAATCCCGCGCGGTCAACGATCGGAATTATTCGACGAAATTGGAACTTCCCACTTGTCGATCCTCCGAGGATGTTGTCGCCGAACGAAGAGACAGGAAGGCTGCGATAAAAAAAAGATGTAAAAAAAAGACACGAAAAATTGGGCAAAAGAAAACTGGTATCTTCGACGAGCAAATTAGGTTTTTCACACTCCGAGGGAACGAATCAAAAAGAAAAAAAAATCAGTTCGGATCTGCACGAAGAAACGAGATTTATAAATTTTACCTAATTTTCGTGCCATCGATACACTTTTATCGGATATTCCTGACTCTTTTGTCTCTCAGTCGTGTAGAGGGTATGGAATGACGTCATGGCTACCAAAGGGCCAAAGGTTGAAGGCATGACAATGAGAGTATATCAGCAAAAAAACCCGATGGAGAGTCAATAAAAGCGTACTATTCTCATCGTCGATCGATCGAAGGGGACAATACGAAATTTTTCCTCGACGAAGTTCCTCCAAGCGTTCAACACCAGTTCCTACCGTCAGTGAAAATCCTTTCGCGAAACCAAATCGGGTCTCTCTCTAAGAGAAACAAAATTGGAAGAGAAAGAAGAAAAATGCTCGTGTGTGCGCGCGAATTTCGCGCGTTTGCAAGTATACGATAACAAATTATCATCTTAGTGCAACCTATTACACGGTATATTGTAAATATAAATATGGTCGAAAAAAAAAACATAACGCATAACGTCGTTATGAATATAGTATACGTATATTATATCGTTTAAATAATCGATATACATATATATATATATACACACACACATATATATATATATATGTGTGTGTGTGTGTAAAACATTAAATCAATCTCGTTTTGCGCTCTATATTTTGCAGCAACTTTTTTTGTTGTTAATTGTTACGTTGTTCTTTTTTATATATATACGCTCATCGCGGGAGGTAAATTGAAAAATTGAGCGTGCGATATGAGAGTCAACAAAATTGGCTGGTGATCGATATAAAGTGGTAACCTCGACGGGGTTTTTAATTTATTAAAACTTTATGCCCCTGCCGAGGTGAGTCCATTTGTGAGATATCTGACGTATCGATATTGAAAAAAAAATTGATTCACGAGCAATTGACATAATTAACCAAGCCATTGTAGCGCTATTTAGTTATATATATCTATATTATACATATATATATATATATATATATATATATATATATATATATATAACTATAGGCGGTGTAAACGTTCGGTCGTTGCAATCTTTTATGAGAAAGCTATAATTTTTGTAAATAATACCTATACGTCTAGGGATAAAAGTAATAACAAATAAATAAATATGTCAATGAATAAAACGACGAACTAAATGAGGAAAAAAAATTAATGAATAAATAAGAAAGCCGAGCGTGTAAGCATACAATACTTGTATAATTAAAAGAAACAACAAACACACAAAAAAACGCGAGTATACTTGGACATTGTGATATTAAATGTGGACAACGCTGTTCTTTCAGTCGGACGACGTCCTGTTAACGATATTGCAGAAATGTGAGGCAAAGACGACGGGATTTTGTGGTCGGTCATGAGGAAAATGAAACTCGCTGATCGACCATGAGGATGACGTCGCGGAGCATCGATTTGTCGCGTGATGTTCGAATGCGAATGAAGATTGATTATTCTAGTTACGAATTTACCCGGTAGTTTGTAAACGTAAAATCTAATGAATCATCGTACACACATTGAATTTAAATTTTAGGCAATTTTTGTCGGTGTATCAATTACGAACGTATACGATTTATAATGTACAAAAGGGACGATTGGGTACTAAGGGGAGGGTGAGAAACATTTTTTTTTGTCGATTCTACACCCTTGCAAAGAGTTATTCGCTTTTAGCACCAATGAAATTTAAATATACCCTCGCGCACTATGCGATCGCTGTAAATGATTATCATTGCGCGAAGCCCGACGAGCTTCGATCGACAGATCTTCACTTATCTTTCCGTTTTTTTTTTTTTTTTTTTTTTTTTTTTTAACATTATTATCAAATCCTCAAAGGAAAAAAATAGTTGATGATAGATAACGGCATTCTCAGCAAAACATGTATTACCATACAAAATACTATTGTTACTAGACAGTTGAATATCATTATGAATAAATATAAAGCAGGTGTTTCTTAATTTGGTACGTTGCTTCGTAAATGAACAAGAAAGAAAATTAAATAAAATTAAAGAATAACAACGCACTTATCCTCGTCTTATGGACTCATGGGGAGAATCGATAAATAAACAAATTTTAATTTTCATCGTTGTATAGTTGTGTATAGAAGTCAGCTAAGTGTGTAAAATAAACCATTATCGAAAAAAATGGCGACGATGTGTACCTGCACAAGATTCCTACTATATCTATAGAAGATACCATCTGAATCCGTCATACAGCATGTACTTATACATACAGCTTGTCATACAGCTTGCCTTAGACGTCCGTCTAACGATTACTTATGTCTCTTTATAACGTTTGACAGGAATGCACTAAATGCCCTCGTAATCGCCGTTTAACTCGACTGTGTGCTTTTAGCATTATACGAAGCTCCGTAATGGGATAATCATCGGGTCACTTAACGCCGTTTCGCATTAGTTATATCTTCGCGAGAGCCAAGACAGCCCCGGGCTAATATCCATTCATGTCCCTTTCTCATTCTCGTGGCACTCCTTCCTCCAATTTGCGCGCGACTTCTCCCGAGCTAAACGACGTGGACCCTTCCGCAACTTACAAAACCGTCAGAAACCTGTTTTACCATCTCTGTTTATTATAAACCGTTTTATAGTTGCGACTCGTGAAACCGTCGTGGCTTGATTCTTCGGCTCTCTAAAAAACGTAATTACAATGGTACAAATAGACATTTTTTTATTGAAAATATACAATTTCCGACAGTTGTATATTCAGGTAGACAAGAATGTTCATTAAAGGTATTAGGCTCAAACGAATTAAAAGTGTCATTGCGCGAATTGATCGCTTGACTAGAATTCGTTTCGATAAAAAAAAAAACTATATTTAAAAAAATCTTATTCAAAATGCAATACTGATCGTTCCCTTAAATCGTAAATAGTAGATATGTAATTGGTACACAAAATTCAGATCACAAGGGATTGTAGTGAGAAATATCGGAGCGAGAAAGGTATGCGGAGATAAAGATTAATGAAGAAAAGTGAACTCGCGTTCTTTACACAGTCCAATTACAAAAATGTAACAGCTGACTGCGAATACGCGATCAATGTTACATTTCTGTAATTTATGTTTGTCTGATTATCTTGAAATCGTATAAACCGATAGATATTGATTGGAATTTGATATTCCAGCGATTCTCACGTTTTTTTTGTGGGTTTGATGCTTTGTTCGCAGATCAAAATGGTCCAGACAGTGCTCCATCGACAGATGTGAGCAGTTTGACGAAACGATTAAAGAGCTCTTTGAAACCTTCCATTATACGATAGTTATTTAAAAAATCCGCTAATATCGAAACTAGTGTAAATTTGGAAGAGTACGAAAAACCAATCCCACTGCAATTTAACGTTAAAAGTTATCTCGCAGGAAATCAATGGGTGTCACGTGGGTGTCAGTCCTCATTCGATCATCGTTGCGAACGTTTTGTTTCTTCTTCAGAGGTAAAACCGAACCGAATAGGCGAAGGTAATTTTCTTAGCTATTGGAATGCAATACGATCAGATAACGAGACTGTCCTCGACGCGCTCGTCTTCCGAGGTCTCAGGTTCTGTGTTGAGCTTGCTGAAGTCTCGTGTGTTGGGCCTCTTCTCGAGGATCTTGAAGTTTTTACCCTGTCGCGATTCGAGCAAGCTCGAGAGCTTGAAGGTTTCGCGTCTCTCGGCCTCCCAGTAAGCGCGTTTACGCACCGATAGCAAACATCCTGTTCGAATAATCGATAACATTTTTATCCTTGCGAGTGGTCTTTCACGACCGATGTGTCACAGTTGCAAACGAATAATCGACAATTAAGCTTACATTGAATTCAACAAAAACAAAAATCAGTTTTAATGGTGAAGATGCGGAAAATAATAAATAGGCACAAATATGATACAAAGATCATAATTTCCTAGAATGAATAACGCAGTGATAACTTAAGTGGAAGCCATTAAAAATAAATCGTGCTTAAGTTCCTGCTATTTACAAATACAATCGAGAAAAAGGGAGAGCGGGTCATAACGCTCCGATGTCGTTCATTTCAGATGAGAGTTAAAAAAAATGTTTTTTATAATTCATTGCTTGATTATGAAAAATTGATTTAAAAAATGGTCCGTTCTGCCCCGCTTCACCCATAACTCGTCAAGCTCATAAAACTGTCTGGAATGTTGGTAAAATTAAGTCATGCATCGATGCAGCGACAATAATGATAAATTGACTACAATAAAAATCAACAACCTGCGTAGATCACATTCGTAAAAAAAAATGGTAATACAACGGTGCCTCTTACTAGCACCAAGCGAGACAGCGCATACGTCTTTTATTTTTTTTTTATTTTTTTTTTTTTTTCATGTAAAATAATCGGCGTGCTTCAATCGACTAATTTCTCCCATTCAATGTCCTTATGGGATTTACCTCTCTTTTGACATCTCGCCACGACCGCCGCTAAAGCTAGACACAGCCCGAGAAAGATCATCGCGCTGATGAGTATAGATAGTACGAGAGGTCCGGTACCGGCTGGTCCGGCAGGTGCATCCGTCGTGCTATCGTCGGTGAGAGGTACGAGTTCGTGATGGGATCGCGAAGTTCCATTTACGACCGAAGTGGAGTTTTTTCTTCCTGAAACGGTCCAATTGTTACGCAACTGGTAAAATCTGACTGCTTCATCCTGTTAAGAAATTATTCAATAACTCTACCTTGCACAAATCGATAGGCTTTGCCGGCGTTCAATTCGACGACGTAGATCTCGGAACCGTCGTCCGAGACGGTGATATCGTGCGGTGCGAGCATGTCGTTACCACCAGGAGCAAATTGCGAAACGACCTCGCCGCTGTTTACGTCTATGACGAAACCTCTGATGTGAAATTTCCTCGAGGTCCAGATCTCCAGACCGTTAATGAGATATATCTTCTCCTGGGCGTAATCTATGCTGTAGACTTTCGTGCCGATAACGGGATGCTTGTATTCTCGATGAAAAGTGCCATTCTTAGCGTTGTAACACATTACCCTGCCGTCTTCTCGATCCGCGACGTAAATCAAATTCTTGTCTTCGGCGAGCGCCAGAGCGTGAGGCACGAACATCGCGTAAGAAGGCGGAGACTTGTTGCTCGCACTGTCTGAAAGTAAAATACAAATACAAATATACATTAAAAAAATGAAGGGGAGGCTAAGCACATATGAGCGCAAAAAGACAGAGTTAAAATTGTGTAATCTATTTTTGTCCGAAACGATTATATAAAATGAAGAATGAATTGCAAAGGAACTACGTACTTAAGGAAGTATGAACGTATAGACTGACAGCACGTAAAATTCAGAGAGAATTGAGAGAGAATTGCGAACACTTTTCGATGGGATAAAAATCCGAAAAACATCAAACATATAACAGATGTTGAAAAGACTGATTTTAAATCAAAATATTTTGATTTAAAATATCTCGAGATCTTACTGATTTAAAGATGAGCTAAAGTCCCATCTTAAATTAAGATTTAAAAAATCTGAAAAAAGAATCTATAAGCAACGAAATAATCTGTCACAAGTTTAATGGCTAATGTCCGATGTTAAGTACCTGCCGCAGTCCAGGCACGACCCCAGTGTAATATTCTGATGCCCTTCTTGTTGAACTTTATGACTCTTGAGTTGCAGTAGCCATCGCTAACGAAGAAATCGCCACTCTTCTCGACAGCGACGGCTGTGGGCTTGCAGAATCGGTGACTGTCGTCACCCGGTTCGAAGGCTTCGCCAAGGATCATCGAAGGCTTGACGATGCTTCGATTGAAGCGCGACTGATGATCTTGAAGATTGATCAAGGCTATGTCGGGTTTCTTCTCGGCGTTCTTTAGTCTGTCCCAATTTTTCTCGATGTCCTTGGCGTCAAATTTGAATACCTGATGTAGAGCCACGTCGGTCAGCCAATAGTTACCCTCATGGTCTATCGTCAGCCCGTGCGGCATGTAGAACAGATTTCTGCCCCATTGCAGAATCTTCCTGCCGTGCTTGTCGAACAGGACGATCGGATCTTGCTTTATCGGGCCGTAGCTGCGATCGAATTTGTTCGTCCTCTCGTCGAAGCTTCCCAGACCCCAGACCCTGTCGCGTCTGCTGAAGATCGCGACGTTACCCTTCGGATCCTGAGCGACCGCCGATAACTGACCGATGCTCAGATCCGCCGTCCACCCAGCGTCCCATACTATATCTAAAAATGCCCAGTAAAAAATAATTTTATAAAATCGGAATACGAAGTTTCGTAGAAATAATTTCGTTGAATAAGTGGCAAACTCGTTTGTTCAGGCTTGAATCTACAAACTTGTCCTTTTATTGACCGTTGAGAGGAGGGTGGAATTGGTTTTCGTGCCCAAAGTATCAAGTGCGAATATCATGACTCAGTTGGTATGACCTGCTCTATCGGCGCAGGTTTTCTGCAGTTTCGTGCAAATGCGATACAGTATTGAGAGGGGGGTTAAAAAGCGGCTGCAATCGCGAACGGTACAAGCGAGGATTGGAAAAAACTATGAGAAAACTGGCTAGATGACTTACAGAAAGCTGAAGCCCTAAAAAGGGAAATTAAGAAAAAATAAAAAAGAAATTGATGCTATCCATCCCATTGTCCTGTCATAGTTTCTGCGAGGAAATAACTGCTTGGGAAACAGAAACAAGGAACGAGTACGGAGGACCATAAAATCCCGAGAGAATCAATCAATCAGCTAATCAATCAATACACATTTTTCCTTCGAATGGGACCGTCCGAACACAGTAGAAAATGTCGCGTCTGCTGAAGATTGTGCCGTTACCCTTTGGATCCTAGGGGAACGCCGATAACTTACCGATGCTCAGATCCGCCGTCCATCGAGCGTTCCATACTATGTCTACAAATGGTATCGTGAAAATCACAATTCTCGATCGAGGCTTGTCGCATACATCGAACGATGTCGTGACCGAACGAGATAATGAAAATCGAAGCTATCCCCCCCTCTCCCTCACCCCCCCCCCCCTGTGCTGTTATAGGTTCTGCGAGGAAACAACTAGCTTGGGAATACCGGAACAAGAAGCAATTACAAAGGATCATAAACCCAGGAAGAATCAATGAATCAACTAATAAATCCAGACACATTTTTCCTTCCGATGTTAATTTTCACGTTTCCTAATTCCACGGATCATCGAGGACAAATTTCAACTTAAAAAAAAAAAAAAATTGTAAAACTAACGGTCAGAAAAACATGTGAATGTTCATGGACAAGAAGCGTTTGTTGAAAAAATGTGCTCCACAATTAAATTAGACAGAGTCTGTCGATCTGGACGACCGTACTCACTCGGATCTAAGGCGTCAGAAATGTCATTGGGAGTATCTGTGGCAGGGTGATCGAATAACGGAGGCTGAATATTTCTGTGAGGCATTCGGTCCCACAGTGCTTCGGGTCCATGTTCCCTCTCTTCGTTCTCGGGGTACTCGGAATACTCGCTGTTGCCAAATTTTGTATCAGGCAGATGAGCTCTTCGATGCTGAAACGAACGTACACAGTGGTACAAAAGGTAAAACACTGGTCCTCGAACGCTCCGTCTCGCCTCGGAATATCTCCAGGTTCGGATGATTCGTAAAAAAAATATATATATATATTTTTATAATTATCGTTGATAATTATTATTTTATGAAATAAATATTTTTACAATAATAAAAATATCTATTAACGTGATGAAATAATCGAGCATGTGAGCGGGCAAAAATTATAGGCCAAGCGTCGGGGAGATTTGCATCAATCGACGATGTTTATCGACGACGAAGCGAGCGTATTGATCAGAACCTCGTCAAATTATTCCAGTTTCATAGATTAAACCTCACCTGAAGATTCATAAAGTCCTGAAGGTCAGCATTAACTACCGTTGCGATCATCAACGAAATGATCATTGAGCAGGTACACTCGAATCGTAAGCGCGTCATATTTCATCACCGACAAACGTGATCCGTGAGTGTATTATTCGTCAACGCGACTTTCACATTAATATTTGTACTGGAGTTTGCACTAGAGTTTGCGCCGATCTTTGAACGTCTCTATAATCGATCGGTTTCGAGGCATTTTTTTATCTTGGTTTTTTCGATTTCTCAAATTTTTCACGCGACGGGAAATCACTGCGAATGAAACATATGTACGGCAAAGCACGAACGAAAAATTGCCCACGCAGCTGTGACAGCTGTGAACTCAAGTGTGCTACTGGCAGGCTGCCGTCTGGCATGGCGCTTTCAAGCTGTGTATATATTGTAACTAATATGGAGAGTAAAGCGTGCGCCTGATACATCGTAAATTCATTCCATTGATTGATAATAGGATAATTTAATCTACAAAAAAATCTGGTCTCTTACGATATACGAAAATTATTACAGATGAGTGAACAATGCAAATTATCTGTGGGTTTGTTTGTCGAAAAAGGCAATAATGAATGTTACATCTGCCTGCGTCATTCGGGAATACTACGTCGACGAATTGGTCGATAATTTCGCACTCTGCCGTTACCGGCAGCTGTTTTACTCGACGGTAGTTCCCGTTTCTGTTCGGCGTCTGTTTGGCCACCGACGAATGGACAAAACGATAGCCTCTTGATCCTGCGATGGTAAGAATGCCTCTTGGGATATCTCAATTGTCCGCAGCCACTATGGAAGGGAACTTTAATTGGCCTGATCTAAGAGGAGGGAAAGCGATGTAGATGTATTTCGTCTGTATTAATTTTTTCATCAATTCTTAACGGGCTGCTGGACCCTCCTTTTTTCTCGACGCAACGAGGCGATTTCGTCGAATCGTTACATCATTAATGCGCTACGCATATGCTTCAAATTAATGAGAACTGTAATACGAGCCATAAACTCTTCGGCGTGCACTTTAATTTCGGTTGAAATCAATGTTACAGTTCTGCACGATTTGAAGCATATGCGTAGCATATTAATAATTCTATATTGAAACTAAGAAACTGCCTAGTTCTGTCGGTAAAAAGGTAAGTAAGAAGTTAGAAACCAATCCTATATCCCCTTAATATTCTTTTTAAAAAGTCGATGATTTTTCAAAGACTACAACATAATGTAATTCTATTTGATGTGATTTAAGCCTCACCCTGATATCATTTCTAGATTATTTACAATAAGCGTGACTCCTGTTACCCCGTAAAATACCTCCAATTAGAGCTTCGCATTTTAAGCTCGTAGCAATCAATTCCCCTGAATTCGCAGCGTACATTTATGTATTTCAAATAACTGCGTTCCTGTGATCACTCTTTATCCAATTAAACGGCGCAGTAACTACTATAATTACGAGTCTGCATTTAATAGCGATCTCTCAAAACATTTTGTTGTTTCACTAGCGTCACATAAATATCCGACGATTTAATGAAACAATCGTGCAATTTGTTTGAACCCTGTTCCAATTTCATCGACTACACGGCCAATAATATTACGTGACGTATCGCCGTTATGACGACGTAGTCGTAATTGGCAACACCGGGTTACAAGTGTACCGTGCTTTTGCGAAAATTAAAAAAAAAAAACTCGTTTGCAGTAAAGCAAAATAAAACCAAAATGTACCGTCCGGAATTAGAGTGACTATCCGTATTTAACTTTAATACAAAATTTGACCGTTTATTGTATAGATCTCGATTGCACAGTTACCGGAAATTATATGTGTACGTTGTCGAAATGTGCAGCTCGGGTCATATTGTGTCCACGTTAAACATTTTATACTGAAACGATGCAGTATATGATGCACTCTTCTGAACCAACGCGCTTTAAAAGTACAATCGCTCTGGAGTTTCGTCGCTTTTCGCGTGCGTTGCGGTTTTCATTTATTTTTTTATCGCTCTCCATGCGCGACACGGTCCATTGATCTGTATCACCAAAGCTGTGCAATGTTAACGATAATACAATTCACCGACGTGCAATAAACCGTTAATGATTCACAGCGAGAAAAAAAAAAGTCATTTCAACTGCGGTGAGATAGTTGTGAAAAGTGGCTACTCGTGTCGTAATTTTTTTTCATTGAAGAAAAATGTATCAACGAATGACTGCGATTAGTCACTATTATATATTTTTTTCACTCTTAGCGAAAAAGTTGTAAAGTTATAGTAAGTAACGTAACGAGGAATTTCTGAGGGCGACTCCACATGTATTCAGGCTCGCAGCGAGGAAATGAAAGATATCCATACATAAAGATAATACGTGGCTTAAGGAAACCCCATAATCGTTGAGCGGAGAAAAATTATGGTGAGAGATTTATCGTTCTACCCTCGGAGTCATTTATAGGAGAGGCTCTCTTGTCGTTGAAGCGACTAAACGTGAGGCCCACGGGGCGTGATGCACGCCGCTTCGGTGTCATGGGATTAGAATTTGTCGCCGAGTTGAACGACACGACTTCTCGGGCTCTCATATCGTGAAACATTTTTAGGCCCGTCGGTAGTCGTGGAGGCGCGCGGGCTCGTGCCTTCTGTGATCGCTCCGGCACTTAAGATATACGCTAATGCTCGGTAGGAACAACGGTTTATCGAGAAATGAGGCACCCTCCGAGAGTCCAGTGGATCTCAAAAAATGAATGATCGATGAAACGTGGGCCTCGTTCGTTATCGTCGGAGTGTCCCGAGCTTTGACGATCACTGACCACTTACGCGGAGCTCGTACGAACGTTTTTTTTTTCGACGAACACAGGGAGCCCCATGGAGTTAATATACTCGAGATGATTCCTTCGTATTTTACCGACAGTTTATATATTACGGTGTATGCCTGATACTAGAAGCCTACTTTGCGAGAAACCTGCTCAATTTCTTCTCTTTTTTTCTCCCGCATGAATCATAAGCTTGCCCCTTTATGAATAACGTGACGCAAAAAGAAAAAAAAATTAATTTCATAATAAAGTGTAGAAAGTTTACATTCCTCGTATGTTTGCATTTTCTCTAATTGCGATAAGCTCGAGTTACCTTGAGTTTGACAATTCGGCGTTACGTGCAAGCGTGCACAGTTGGCATACAGATAGTGGAGACTGGGGCACAACGAAGACGCTGACACATCAAGGCCGCTGAGATTATTCCTGAATCCTGATTCCTGATAGACTGACATTTCATTGTCGAACAAACCTAAAATATGATTCGTGATAATCATTCAGAGAAGCGAAGACAAATTGCATTTCGGGACGGAAAGGAAAACCTCTCGTCTCTCACCTTCATCACCAGAACTGACAATATTAAATTCGCCCTTACTAAGAGGGCAGCTAAATTTGTCACGTATCCGCATTATGTCCAGCGTTCCGGTTTTATGAAAATTTTTACCGATGTACTTCCACAGATTCTTCAATGCTTAACATTTTCATACTTAAAAAAATCATTTTTAAAAATGATTCAAAGTGTAAAAGAATGGATGAAAATCGATTTTTTTAAAATGGCGGCCATTTTGCCAATTTTTTGGGCCTTGTTAAGGACCGCGTTATATATAATTTGTTATGAAAAAATGTAAACATTTTGTTTGATATAAGATGATAAGTCGAAATCAGAGTCAACGCAAACGAACTTTCGAAATAAAAATTTTACGCCAACCGCTAAGAAACATAAATAATAATAATAAAATTGAACAAAAATATTCTCTAATATATCCTCCTTCCGTCTTAAAAAAATCAAATCCATAAAGCGTATATTTACCGAGAAAAAAATGACGAAATATGCGTACGATTATACCCATTTACTGTGGTGTAAGCCCTTAAGGCCTTTATATAGGATAAATCAGGGTGAGATGGCCACCCATGATATCTTTTAACGTAACAAACGAATGGCGCCGCCGCTTGCAGAGTTTTTAGTATATGTGGATACAAGGCGATTGCACAAAAAATGTTAAGATTGTACGTGCATCTATTTTTCCCAGAAAATGGGTGATATGGCCACTCATTTTCCGGGAGACATGGTGGCTTGTTTTTCGGGGGATATAGCCAGTGAAACAATTTTTTTTTTAGTTTAGCATCTGAAACATTTGACGGAGGAAATAACTGTCTTTCTCTTGTTTATTTAGACAACCTAAAATATAGTAAGATATGTTTTGCGCGATCCCGATGCTTGTCTAAGCCTAATTGACTACCATTATTACTGTGGCCATGTCACCTGCAGTATCCGGGTGAGATCGCCTATTGCAAATATTTATTTATGGAGCTGCAATTAAATCACGCATCGAAAATATCGAAAGTTCTGAGTGAATTACTTTAGTTTGGAGTTTCTAGAGTTGCTTACAACAAAAATTTTTAAGTTTAAAAAATGTTAAACCTCTAATTTTCATTGTTTAAAAAACCATGGCCATATCACCCCGACTTACCCTACCTCCATCAGGTGTCAGTTTTCGACGGACTTTTTCGGGCACGGTTAAAATGACAAATGAAGTATATATTGAATATTTTTCGTATATTCATTGATATAGCTTTACACTGTATGTGCAACAAAAAATCGTCAGAATGTTACAAAAATAGCGGCGTCTCCCGTACGTTGTCGGTTGAAATGTCGCTTCCGCGATGCTCTCCTTCCGCTTGTTTGATAAACAGATCCAACAATTATCATGAATAAGATATAACGCCATTTCTAAGCAGCTACGTTTTTGCTTGCATTACGCAATTATAATTTGAGCCGCGACGGATGTTTGCAGACGGTAGGTAAATTGAGATTTGGGGATTCGAGCAACGGTATATAAGTCAAGCCGATAAAGTGCGTGTTATCAATTCGTTTCCAAGCAGCAGCCGCAGCAGCAGCAGTCATGATGTTTGGATCAGGAACACCAGCCGTACCCTTACTCACCTTCGTAGTGATCGGAGCGATCATCGGTGGTAAGAATACAAATTCAAGATCTTTCTGTATTTCCCATGTTACGAAAAATCGAATACTTTCAGCGACAAACGGAAAGCCACCTAGTCGGATTTACGGAGGAAAAGATGCAATGTACGGTGAATTCAAATGGATGGTGTCGCTTAGTCCTGGCCACCACAGACATCAATGCGGAGGTGCGATAATCAGTCCCCGGCACATTATCACCGCGGCGCATTGCGTTTATGACGACATACCGAGCGATATTGTCGTTCGCAGCGGTATTGTGGATCTTGATGATAAAACCGCGATCGAGAGTAAAGTTGCCCGATTCTTCATTCATCCTGACTACGCGGAATCAGTTGCTGGCAAAAAAGAAATCCGTAATGACATCGCCATTGTAGAGGTAAGTCATCATATTTAAGAGATGTTGGCGAATCGTTTTTCTTTTGGATTTATCGAAACGCTAATGAAAACCTACCAGCTGAAGGAAGACCTCTCACTTGTCGGACGTTTGAGGGCGATTCCATTACCGACGTCAAGACCGAAAACGGGACGAGCTAGGTTTTCTGGCTGGGGAGATCTCAGAGAGAATCCGGTTATAATGCCGACGAAACTTCAGGCTGCTGATGTAAGAGTGATCGACGCAGAGACATGTTGGAATATGGGTGTAATTCCCGAGATTCCTCAGTTCTTCTGCGGTTATCAAGAAACTGGACACATCCTTGATGTAATATATACAATCTGCATTATGCCTCAATGTATCCGTTGTTGCTATCCTGGTTAATGACGTTTACTACTGTTTCTTTGATTTTAGGGTGACAGTGGTGGTCCGCTGGTATCCAATGGAACATTAATCGGTGTGGCGTCGGCGGGTTTTGGCGTTCTAGGAATTCCAGATCATTACACAAACGTGTACCATTATCTCGATTGGATCAATTCCGTCATGGGTAAAACCATTCGCTGACCACGGCTGTTATCACGATCATGTTTCATCATTGATCTTTGTCTAGTTATTGTAAATAAATAAATTCGTTAGTAATTGAAATTTTATTTGCATCACATTCCGGCTGCATTCCAACTTTATTCTTCTCGAAAACGCTGGATTTTTACAGTTGACCACTGTGTAACGCAATTTTCAACGGAATCTCGGTGCCTCTCAGCTAGGAGCTCGAAGCCAAAAATCTGCCGGATGCGAGTAGAATAGATACGAAATGGGAATGCCATTGGGAGGATGTGAACGTTGCATCGTGTCGTTTCGTCTTTTGGAACGGATGCAAGAATTTTCGCGAGCCAAAAGTCGCGTTAAGGACACGCCAGACTGCTGGAGTGTGTAGTCTCTGATCGATGACCTGTTCGAATAGCTACAGAATCGATCGGTACGAAATTGGTACGACAACATTTTTTATCAATGAGAACAAAAAAAAAAACGTGCAGAAAAACGAAAGGAGTGATGGACAATAAGCAAAACCTGCATCCCCGATGTTTCGAGTAGTGAAACAAAAGACCCCTTAATGGCGTAACAAATTGTGAAAATTTCAACGACACTGGAATAGCCGGATGAGTCGCATGTATGCATAGTATGACCATCGGTACAGGAACGATGGACCGATAGAATAGATGTAGATTGAACAGAGGTGGCACGCGGGGGGACCACCACCGATATTAATTAAAAACTCGATAGTCGGTGCACGCGCGTTTCCGCGTTCACTACTGCAGGGCCGAGGGAGAACACGTACCGCTCCGAGATAATAGCTATAGGGCCGTTGGAAAACTCGTGGGCGGTGATAAAAACGAATTTCATTAAATTGCGCATCACGAGGTATGGGCGAGAGATCGAAGGGCTTATCAAGGTAGATATTGGAACACGGTCCCGGTATAGGACTGAAACACAACACGTGCATGGAGAAAGAGTGAGTAGAGGACGACAGAGGTGTGTATAGGGAATAGCGCTTGGCATCGATATAATAATGGCGAAAAAATTGAAGTTATAACTACGTATACGATACAGACATTCGTCGAAACTACAACAGTTACCAGGAGTTTTCATTTTTAACTGCACGTTGGAAGCTCTCAATGGCGAAACTCGCGACATCAATTAGCGAATTTTTAATTGTCATGCCCGGCGAAGCATGGAAAATATCCGTTCGTTACTGAAACTCCGACGTCTCTGGCGCTCAGGCGGAAGTGATTTGTAAGGTGATCAATAATATTCCAGTTATAGATTTTTACCTCGTGATCTTTGCTTTTTTACAAAATGAAGAATTTACAGTAAATCTATCGTATTTCTTAGCTGACAGGATAAACATTAATTCGCTTTATTTTCTTCTTTTATCTTATAAAATACAATTGCGTTTGAATGCATTAAATTTCGATTTTTCGCTTTCGATCCCGTCGAAAAATCAAATTTTCAAACCGGATGTGACGTTTCCCTTACATGACATCACTTGTGGTCGAAAAATTAGATTTTCAAACCGGACGTGACTCTTTCCCTAGATGACGTTACTTTCGCTTCGACAATCTCACTTTTAGAGCGGAAGTGACATGATACGGTAAATCACTTGCGGTTTGAAAACCTCATATTTCGACCAGAAGTGACTTTATACCGGAAATACGTCACTTCCCGGCTATAAAACTTATTTTTCGACCAGAAATGAAATACGTCATTCATTCCGGAAATTGTTGCCAAACAGCAGGTGAATATTTACGCTGTTTACGGACGAAAGCGTGTTGACCTTGATATGGGCCATTTACACTTCCTTCCTTCAGATTTCGTAGAAAAGAAACTCCTCTTCTTCTGTGGCGTTAGCTGGACGCTCCGTGACGTGGTTGGCCGGGTAAGCGGATTGAATAATTAGATCTAGCTGCTTCGCTCTTCGATGAGGATCTCGCGGGTGTCATGCCTGGCAATATGCACGAATGTCGTTCTTGCTGGAAGAGATTGATATGAACGGACGTCTATTGCTTTTTTATGAGTTGCTGCTATGGAGATCCGTGGCGCGGATTGAGATGTGATGAAGATTTCGGGATCCCGTTCGGTTGGTGATCGTGGTGCGTCGAGCATCCTCTGTGGTTATTCGACCAGAGAAGGCGCTAAATTGCAGGGTCCGGATTTTCACGTAGAGTACGTTTGGTTTCCCGGTAGACGAGGTGTTTAATTAGTTATTTTCAGCCAGCTCGTTTCCTGGGCATCGTTCTCATCTCGGTGGAAATTGTTTCGCTGACGGCACGTTGACGAATATTGTTTCAGCCATCGCGGCTTTGTCTTTTATAGCATCTGAAAGACTAATATCCGAACCGGAAAGGCTCTGATAGGTCGCGAATTGACCGAGTCCCGATTGGCCGTTAAATTTACACGTGAAGGAGAAAAAATTAATCTCAAAAATAGCTTTATCCTCACAGACTCATCTCTACCGAGAGAGACTGCTAGAGCGTCTCAACGCCAACATGATCGGCAGAGAACTTACGCCTTAAAACTAATCGTCCTAAAACTGGTGGTAAGATATTGCATGCTCTCTTTTACGGTTAGGCTCTTTATGTTCAGTTGGCGCGGTGTCGAATTTGTCGGTGCTCATTTGATGTACTAATGCAAAATTCTGCTACGAATTCATTTTTATCGACGACAAGGATGAGGCCTGAGGCGCAACGTTGAAACTAGCGAACCACGCAAACGGCAAAAGATTTATATTAATGTTATAATGTACACTGAGAGAATGGTCTGATAGAAATTGCAATAAATCTGGTAAAAACCGACAGAGCTGTCAGGTATATGCGAACTACAGCGACATCCTAACAAACATTCGTATTAAACTTAATACATTTTGCTGGAAAGTATAGTAATTTTCGCTGTCACAGATATTACCCGATTACGCGCAATTTTTTATGGAATACGAGTTCTTCTCACTAGAAAATATAGTCATTGGTGGCATCGCGATAAAAAACCGTTTGTTCTGAAGGCCTGCATGTAGAAAAGAGAAATTCACGAACGTTAAATATTAACAATTACATAATGTCATACGACAAAAATATAGACATTGATACAAAAAAAAGCCCAGTATGGAAATTTCGTAAAAGTTTTGTAAATTATACCGGCACATTATGTCGATGGAACTCACACGTACCGCTAAGGGCGGCGCTGGTGTATCATGTTGCTTGGTCGAAATTCATAATGTGGCTTGGTAGTTTTGCCGAGCTCCTTCTCTCACTGCACTAGATCCATATTGAAGCAGGACGATCGTGCAATAAGATATTTATGTCGGGGCCGTTGAATGAAAACGTGACTCCTGTTCGCGATTAATCATTCAGATAACAATTCATGGGAGAGAACACGATTAACGGGATCACCAGTCAGGTTTCCTGATTGCGACAGATGCAGTTAATGATCTATCGTGAACGGATAATGTCCATCGAGTCTACGCCCCTTGGAATGGATAGATAGATTTATTTATTGGGTACTGGGGTAACACCTCTAAGTAACAAGCAATACAGTTAACGTTGATACAAAGCAGAATACAGAGAGCCCAATGTCATGAGCATAATTGTAGTATATCTACTATTAAATAGTAGCAGAGTAAAGAGAGTTCGATAGGATAGGATAGTCATGCCAGTGAGTGAACACCTACCGATGAGTGAATGTTCTCACACATATCAGATGACTCATTCAACGAAATACATTTTGTACTGCGACAGAAAACGGTTGAAGCACTTTCTGGAATCATTGAATTACGGTCAATCATTTATTGGACTGCTTAGTCTATTGAAAAGCTGAAAAGGGATATTCAGTAGGTGTGTAAGCGTGTAGAGTTGAATTTCCGTGTGATTATCCACAGAGCGACGGGGGAGTTGCTCTAATTTTTCAAGCAGTTCGCCTCAGACTTTAATGGTAGTTAGCTTCAATCTTCTTTTTTTTATTAGCCGTGGCGAAAAACGGAGAAACGAGGAGGTGGGTTCAGGACGCCAGAAAAAAAAAAAAAAAAAAAAAAAAAAAAAATTGGCTCGACGAGCAAGAATAAAGAGTTTTCGTTTGCTACTGCAGAAATCCGAGGGCTCCGAAGTATACTCTTGCGGTACTAACCCCTATCCACCTGCAGATCCCTATACAAGAAGATCTTTCCATACACGCCAAGAGAGATTCTTCGGTGCAGTAGCATCCCGGATGTCCTTGTTGAATTTCCTACAGACGAGAAAGTGCCTCTTAGTCAGGAACTTGGTTAACGGTGAGAGGACGGTGAGCGAAGGAGGAAGGCAGCGGAGGAGCCCCCTCTGGCGAAACGGACAGTTCCACCTTCAAACTGCTCCTCGAAACTTTGAGGAGCAAGAAAAAGTTTCATAATTTACCCTTTCGATAATTCATCGAGTACCAGTGACGAGGTAACGGGAGAAGGAAAGACGGACGACGTGAATGTGGCAAGGGAAAAGTAAAACACAACTCGTGGTCGAATTTTGCCAACACAGATAAAACTAAACTCGACGTTCATCCTTGAGAATCCGTGTGCTCTAGAAGTTCGTTAGATGCGTGTCGTTAGGGTAAAAGTGGTTAACACGGTGGTCCGATTCGACATGAAAAAACGCTTTTTCAAATTCGAACACGTTACCCTGTGTGAAATCATTTGGTTCCCAGAGAAATTGTTGCTCCGCCACTCATGGGATCGTATCGCAACGTGGAATACAAACGAAACGAGATTCAGTAGAGGCAATGAAGTGGCCGACCGAATCGGTATAGGCCCAAAGGGGCCTGCGGCCTTCGAGTGTGGGATAGAGAAGCCCGAGTACCTGTCGGCATTCTATTGAAGCTCTCTCCCTCTGACACACTGGCTCTATGTGAACGGTCATGAGCTCGTTAATTAGTGAATTCAAGTGGATCCCGAAGTGGTACCAAGTGGCCGAGCGTTAAACCGTATAGTCACACACTGCATTTAACACTGGTATGCTATGTGAACATAGTACGCGCTTGACGTTTCTTCGCGTTATTTCACACCCTTCAGGCTCATGATTATCCACTGCATAGATTACTAATCCGGAAAAATGCGCTATTGTTCAACACCACGACCAAGATTCCATGATCTCCGACGGCCTAATGGACCCGTCTCTCCGACATACACGAAATACCTCTATCCGCGATACGAATAATGAACCAGGCAGCGATGGCAGAAGATTCATCGCCGAAGAGTGAATTTATTATCGCAGGATGAAAAGTCTCGATAAGATGCGTGCGGATTAATGTGGAGTCGAAGAAAAAGTCCGGGTGTGTGCGTCGCGGATTAGAAGATTGAAAGTGCACGGGTAAGGCACGTTCTCACTCCCTGTCTTCTCGCGCTTACGAGGATGAGACCCGGTGCTCGTTTCTATAAGTCGTGGGAGGAAAACGGGTGGGAACCGACGTGAGCCTTGGTAGCAGCAGCGGGGGGGGGGGGGGGGAGGCCCACTTTGGCGGGCGTAATACGAGGGGAACGGTGATAAATCTCGAGTGAAATTTCTCGGTTATTCGCGCCCGTGCGCGGAAGCTCGAGAGTCGTCGTCGCCTCGTCTTCTTCCTCAACCTCCAACCAACACCGCATCGTCATCTTGCCTCTCGTTCCCTTTTGCACCATTCTCCGCCTTCTTCTGCTTGGTCCCCTCGCCCTCCATTCTCCTTCTCGTCGGTCGTACACGCCTTCCGTTTACATGCCTCCGCTATTTCTCAGGGATAAAGTTATTGCGACGTCGAGCGGTGCCCTCGACGACGGTGATAAAATAGCGACGCTGCTATTTCGGTTTACTCCCTCTCTCTCTCTCTCTCTCTCTCTCTATCTGCCACCCTCTTTCTAAAGCTACGTTTGTTCCATTACTTTATATCTAACTGCTTATGCCGTAATTTCTTGTGTCTTGCGTTTCCGCTCCCTACGAAGCACCAGTCAACCAAATTGACCGAAGAGCATTACGCACAATGGACAAACGTACATGACTCGAAAATTCGCTGAGTAGCGCGTACCAGAGCCGAAATTACCGGTCGGAAAATTTCTTTTGGTTCCCAACACCGGCGGCGTTGGAGATAAAACGAGAGACTACATCGTGCGGGCTCGCAGGGGAGTGCAAAACTCGCTCGGCGAATAGCGAACATACATGCACGAGTATAATGCTCTTAGTTATGCGGGACACGCGTATACGCGAAAGGCAGCTGCGACAATTTCCGAAAATCAAGAACTGTAATAACCCACACTGTATTTCTGCACCCCGAGTTTTTGTATGCAAGTGTGCACAAGCTCTATCCGCTCGGAGCTATTTGTTTGGTCCCGCTGCATCGGAAGTTTGAACATGTCGGGTCCAACGCGCTTCATCCTCGCTCTGTACAATCGCTGTACAACCGACGACAGCAATGAATTCACGATGGCGTGGATAGTTAATTGAACGGCATTTAAAGGTTGCTTGCCTATCTTTTTTTACGCTTACGCAGCGTAATTGTTAAGGTGGTTCCCGCGCCTTAGCTAGTTAAATGAAAATTGTATTACGAAGATTTTTAAGTGTCGCTATTTAAGTTTCGAAGAACATAGTAATATGAAAAAGTATTATCTTAAATATTGTAATCTAAAATATTGTAATATAAAAAAGAAATATCGGGTCGTACTCCGTATTTGATTAACGCAGTGCGCCTGGCAATTCGTTTTTTCATTTTGTAGAATCAGTTAGGAGAAAAATGGATTCAAAATTTGGTCTCTGTCTCTCTTGCGCTCATGCGTGTGTTTAGCCTTTCCTTAAGGCACATCGAGTTTTGGCTTGCATAGTTTGACCGCAAGTAAAATTTGACAAGTGAACATAACTTACAAGATATGGATTTAAATAGAAAGTACTAAATCTCTCGACTTCGGATTTTTAAATTAAATGCAAACAGCCGCTAGCCTTGCTTCCATTTTTCCAGACGTGACCCTGCATCGTTTGTTAACATATTAAAAAACGTACATAGTGTCTGATAACCGACTTCATGCTCGTGCCACCCTAAAAGCAGTTACGGCCACTTAAATTTCTATACGTATTCGAAGGCACAAGTAACTTTTATTCCAATGGTCCCGAGCCAAAGATCCGCCGGTTGAATATCCGACTTTTTTTTTTTTCTCTTTCTTTATTTCTTCACTGCGTACGCGACTTGCCAACACGTAAGCGTGCCAAACCCCTCGCTCAACGCTCCTCGGCGACAATGCCGTTTGTCTGTCGCATGGTATTGTGCAGTCCGCTGAGCCACAGGCGCACTTATCGCCCCCAACCCCCGTTTTCTCGTCGAAGCTTACTAGCTCGTGAGTACGTAACGTCGGAGCAAAGAGCCGTATTGTGTACGTGTATACCGTACGCACATACACGCGAGTAACAGGACAGTTGGCAATTTCCTCGTGTCGAGAAATCGCGAGAGCCACTTTCCATCTCATCTATACCGTTCGATCTCCTGTCTCTGTGCTCGCTCTGATGGGTTATAGGTACATCGTATAATCAAACGTTCCCGCGGTTACGTTCACGAGGGGAAACACCGTTACACTATACCGCAATGGCACACGAGGGATGAATTCGCAAGGGACTCGCGCACCTTTTACGCGAAACGCTGGCCGCGTTAATATCGACGGAATTGAACCGCGGGCGTCGTTTTTCGATTAATTTCTTCAGTCATTTGCAAATTCACTGGCACGCTCTGGTGAAGAGCAGGGGCGAGTGGGCTATAATGTTTAGTTTGGTTCAGTTCAAGTTTACATAGAAGCATAAAAGCACATATAAATGGAAAAGAGTACTCATTGACTTACGGAATAAGTACAATTTAAGCATAGCTAGCTAACTTAGGCTAAAAAACAGAAAGAGAAAATAGTAAACAATTAACAATTAACACTAGTGAATAGATAATGATATATTTATTTAGTGAGTAGCGATGTGTGAGCGCAGTTGCAATTTGAAGCGAGCGGTGTGAAAGAGATGGCAAAGTGTTCCGACGCTCAGCTGTGTCTCTTAAAAAGTTCCCGCGCAGATGCAACTGCGCAGGTGTCGGATTTGGAGTAATGAAAAACAGTAATTCCGTCTGGCACAATGTTCCAGCGATATTTTTTTTACGCTGTGATGTTTCATTATTAAATGTTCGTGATGTTTTATCATGAGGAACAAAATTGTAAAGAAAACGTGGCGCGAAATTGAAAGAAAAGATAATTTTTTTACCCCATATTCTATAGGACTTGGCGGACGGTCCTTGGCAGCGTCCCAAACTGTTTCCCACCGTTCGGGCACGGTGTGTCATTTTTTAGTTCAACATCGAGACGATTGATGTCTCGAGAATCTCATTTTTTTTTCGTCGGAAGCTGCGTTTTAAGTTTGATCGTAAGACTTTGGCTGACTCCGCCGACGGCCACAAAACTGTGAGTACTTCTCAACAGGAACAGGACATTCCAGATAAGAAAACAAAATTTGCACGCTGTCCAAGTTATTCCTCCCCTAAAAAAATATCCATCGCCAGTCGCTGAGGTGACCCAGAAAGCAAATTTCGAGGGTTCCGAATCCTCGTCACAAATCACCTTCCCGATTCCTACTCCCTCGACAATTTTCCGGTCGGACAATTTTCGCGACGTTGAAACTGCGCGGGGAATTAACTCCGAAATTAATTAAGCCCGGGGGCTTGGTTATGCAAGGCGAGGGACTGTACTTGGCGCGATATCCCTTTGAGAATTTCGTTTAATGTTCCACGCGTCTCTCTCGTCCATGCACACCAACGGTAATGATTCCTGAGGGTTCGCTTCTGGCGAGGGTTTACCGGAGATACCCAACATCCACACACCGCCCTTGGTTTGCTGCTCGAGACACAATGCGACAACTTCGAAATGCGAATCGCCTGAGAATGAGCAATTTGCTCATACTCATAAACTGCAAATATTTGCGGCCGCGCGAAGGAAGCTTTTACGCATCGTATTCGATATTATTTATCACCGAGTGCAACTCAGCGTGCCGACGACCGCAATTTTTCATTCGCCATTGATTAATATCTGTAACCCGCGGGAGCAGTACGTCTATTACACATCGCACGTGAAACAAACCACAGTTGCGGCGTTGAATCCTCTGTGTGCAGTTTGCACAAGGCACATATATAATTCATAAACAGAATTATCAATGTTAGTAGCTGCAGCATGACCACGTGAATAAATGCACGCAGGCGTTAAGCGCGCTGCAGGGCAACGTCAGTCCGCGGCCAGTCCCGCAGTTAGCCACAACGTTTCTCGTCGTTTAACTCTTTTTTTTTCCAAATTATTTTTTTTCCTTCCTCCAGTCTTTCATAAATCGCCATACTCCCCTATCATTGTCATCCTTCATTGCAGCATCCTCTGTGCTCTTTATACCCGTACGTAGTGCTCTCAATTCTTTTATAAACATGAGAAAACCCATCGGGCTTGCGAGATAAACGTTGAATATTTACAGATCGTTAAGCGGTCCGCTAGCGGGAAGGGGGTTGGAGGAGGGGGTTGGGGGCACCGACATCCGTGAAGTGGTGAGCATTGATCCGAGAACCGAGGAAAAATAGGGAGGGAGCGGGAATGAAAAAAAAAAAAAAAAGTAAAAATATACTTCTTTCATCGACTTTTTTTTCGTCCGCGGTGTTAGGCTTAGCCTGTACTGTCTATACGCATAGCTACCCTCGTTTTCTTCTCTCGTCGGCCGTACATCCCCGTTCATCTCCTCGGCCCAGCCACCCTCCAAATATCTCGACCACCTCATGTTCCTTCGAAACGGCACGTGCCCCTCCCGAATCGTACCCTGCAACTGGTCGATACCCAAATTATCAATAGTGCCGATAATCTCTGTGAGTACCTTTTTTACCGTTACCTTTTATTTATTACTTGCTTTGAATGTATTTATTTATTATGTAACTAGCGGTTATGTTGCGAATATCCATGAGTATCTTTGAGTATTCGCGTGAGCATCGATGAGTATCAATGTAAGTCCAGTCGACATGAACCTTATTGTTATGTGGATATTTATTTGTGAGAATAAGGGGGAAAAAAGGTGTCAGGCTTCGTTCGACCTCGTCTTATCTCTTATCGAATGACGCTGCGGTGTCTTGATAGTAAAAAAAATGTACCTACCTATATGTACAAAAAAAAAATCCTCACTCCTACGCACATAATATACCCAACCCCTGCGCCGTGAGCAAGCGTGTCGATTCTGCCGGTGCGGCTGTGTCGGTGGATTCTCAGCGTCTGCGGCGTCGCCGGCGCACTACGACGTCGGAACGTCAGGGCATTCGTTCGCGTTCAGGAAGGCCGGCACTCGCGCGGCGCTCTTCGGGCCGACAACATCGGCGGATCGAATATACACCTGCTCTACCGCGACGGGAACCGAGGACCACGAGGTCGTCCGAGAAACACACGCATAGCACTGCGTCGAATTTAACAGTAAAATATCCGAGACAAGGAGTATAACAAATAAAAATTTAACGACTGGATCTTCGAGGCTTGATGATAAAAAAACAATACGTTCGTCGTTGATAAACGAGGCTCGAAAGTTTCAATTCCGTTGGCCACACCGTTGAAATTCGAGCGTCTCGTTACTCCGACAATCGTCGCAGTTTGTCGGATGAGACGCAACTTAAAGGGATGCCATATAGGAGGATTAACAGTGAGAGAAAATCCGCCCCCGCAGCCTCGAGATTATCGTTTAATTCAATCGATGGCCTCTCCGAAGCGGGAGAGCGGAGAGTCTCTGGACTGTGTTGACCCAGAGTGATTTTCACCTTTAGCCTTCCACCGTCGCAACGGATATAAAACGTGCTAAAAAATTTAAAAAACGCGAAAAGTGCAACGCGCACGTAGAGAAACGAGATCGCGAATAACTCTCTCAGCGAGTACACGAGGACGAAGGTTCACCAACGCGGCGAGAACTCGATTTCCCACTCCCGCGTGTCACCCGCGTTATCGACTTACCCGGTCACGCTTACCCGACGTCCGAGCAAAGGTACCGCGTGCGCTGATATAACACGCGCGAGGAGTGCGACCGCGAACTATACCTTGATAAAGTGTGAAACGCGGCTGAGGTGCATCGCTAGATCGATTCGAAACGAGAGAAGCAGACTTAAAGGCTGCCGAAAAAGAAAAAAGAATAAAAAAACGAACACCTCCATGCGATTCGAGTGGTCGATCGAGAGACTTCTCCGCGTGTGAGATGACTGACGGACCTTCGTGACGAATGAGTTAACGAGTTCAGGAGTGACCGAAGTGGTTCGTTGTGAATTATAGTGAGTTCTATATATTTTTTTATATATATATTTTTTTCCAGTGGCTTGCCCCTCGACTCTGTTGGTTTCTCGTTGAAAAGTCGACGATAAAACTATTCGTCGTTGAGATTCACGCCAGGGGACTATGGCCTTGTGCCAATTCTTCATATTCGTAAGTCTTGAATAAAAATACATACAAAAATATAACAATCACTTGGAGTACACAGTTTACGTTTGTAATTATGTAAAAGGGAGCAGCGCTGAAACAATATTTGCAAAGCTTGAAATACCGTTGTAGAAATGCACGGCGATTGTTGAGGAGTCCGTGAACCGGCACCCCCCATCAACCGCTCTCTCTAGTTTAATTAAAAAAGAGTTTGTAATGAACTTTTTTTAATCCTCCGTGCTCTCGGTCGCTCGAGCACGCGGACCGTGGCGAGGCTCGGAAACTCCACGCTCCGTCCTCCTCACGCTCATTTGGGCGATTTTTCTTTCTTTTTTTTTTTTTTTTTCTCTCGGCAAATTGTGTGGAACAACTCGCCCAAGCTTTTTTTCGCACAGTTATAATAGTGAAAGAGGCACAGAAGTGTACTTGAAGTCGCAAATGCACTACGTTTACCGCGAGGTCTGCCCGGTGCGGTTAAAAAGTAGATCAGGCTCTTTTTTTTGTTACTCTTTCCCCTCAAAGCCGCTCGGCCCATGCAGGTAAAATTAAAAATCAAATTGCCAAGAAAAATAAGGAAGAAAGGTTCAACGATGAAGCAGTTTTGCCTGAAATTTTCGACCGTTCGTTTGCGAGCTTTTATATTCCCCTCTCTCCGCTCTCGCCCCTCTTTCACTGTGCAGTTTCCATTAATTTATTCACAAAAGGCAAAAGCCGAATCGAGTGCGGTTCTATGGCGTTTAATCTCGCGGTTCTAAAGTTCGGCGGTCGAATAATCTATTAACCGGTATATCAACAATGGTTCGTTCATTAAATTAATCTTTTTTTGTTTTGTTTTCCGCATTGCCGTTTGCTCCATGCGATTTGCCATTTAATTCGACCGCATTTTCTGTTCATGCGGTGCGGCTTTGCGGATATAAAGATTTGAGGTCGAACGCTCCCTTTGGCACTGATCGAAGCTCCTCTCTCGCAGATCTGTGCGACCACTGTTGAATAGAAGCAATCCGATTTCTTTTTTTTTTTTTTTTTTTGTACGCGACTGACTCGCACGTGCGGCGATAGTCGATCGGTTTTGCTTGTCTTTTACACAAAACGAGCGTTCTCCAAAAGCTCTACTATCGCGCCTCTGCGCATTCGGTTATACGCGGTCGGGGATGCGTGAAACTACCATTTCCAGCGAGACACCCGCACAGAAACGGGTACACACGAACGCGCTGTACGCTCCGCGCGTCAGCGTTTTCATTAAATAGCAGAGAGCTATTTAATTGCAGCACGAGGGGTGTGTGATAAATTTTTAACAATTTGCTCGAAATCGAGTAACACATGCCGGGAACACTTCACCCATTTTTTTTTTTTTTTTTTTTTTTGATCGCTGATCACTTCCTTCCTTTTTATTTCGTTGACTCCCGTTTACGAGATTGCAGTTTGCGCTTTCGTATTGACCGAACGAAATTCAATTTTACGCGGATGGAGCTTTACGAACCGGTGATCGAAGGCAAAGGGATTGGAAATGTCACGGGGCTATAGAGACGATACAAGGACTGAGCGAGGACTCGTTTCATTACCGATAATATCGAGTCGAGCTGGCGATCGAAGGTAAAGGGATTGGAGATGTCACAGGACAATAAAGACGAACATGAGGCTGAGGGAGGACGCGTTTCATTACCGATAATTGCGACTCTTCTCCTCGTACCTTCAGTCTCCTCGGCGCTACGAAATTTCGCTTCACCTTACGTGTTGACGAGTCGTGATTGAATCATACCGGGCGCAAAGTGGGAGGTGTCAGGACCGGGTTGAGTCGGTGCAGACAGCGAATCGAATTAAAATCGGTCAACCGTGACATTCGCGCTCTCTGCCTCGTCACTCGACGGTACGAAATTGCATCGACGTACGGCATAAGAGGGATCCGGTGACATTTAGTGCAGGACTGGAACACGCATCGGGTATCCGCGTCATGGATCCTCGAGGAGAACTTGCCTCGAGGGTTCGGTGTGGGTGATGCTGATTATTCCGCCCAGCTATATTGGCACAGTGTAATCGAAATTACGGCGCTCGATCTAAACATTCGAAAGCAATTTCATACCTGCCGCTCTGCCTCCTTCGTACTCAAGTTTCGGCCGAAACTCTCGCTGCTACTCACGCCGAACAACTTCCTGTCTCTTAAATGACCCACGGCCTTCCGTTACGTAATGCGGATCATTGTCCCCCATCCCGCGCGAAGGAGATGCACAAAACGCCTCGAGCTGGTATAACAATCACGGATATCCGAGCGCTTTGAGTTAGTGGCATTTCCCAAGAAAAAAAGTTGAAAATTGAAATTTGTAAATCGGCACCTCCTAAAAGTTGAAAATTGACATTTCCATACCGTTTCCTTATGAAAGTTGAAAATTTACATTTTCATATCGCTTTCTCATAATGTTCCTTTATTCGCAAAGCTTCTTCTGTGAGAAAGCATTTTCTATGTTTTCTGCTTCCTCGTAGAGGAAGCTTCACGAATAAAGGAATATTATGCACTGAGAAATGGACAGTAGTACTTTCTATTATACCAATAGTTCCCTGGGGGAATGTCTACATAGATAGTTTCTGATAGTATATATTCTATTGGTTAAATTATAATTATAGTTGCAACCATGATTTTTCATCACTGTCGTAACTATAAAATGTAAACGTTCCGCCTGGGAATTATTTTTTATGGTAAAATGTCAGTATCGTTGCTTTTACTTTGTCATGTTTTCTCCGTGTGAAAAACCGATATGAAAATTTCAATTTTCAACATTTATGACAATGCGATATGTAAAATTTTATTTTAAACATTTTTCAATGTCGACATGGTATTTGACTTTTATGCAGAATGGCTGATCGATTCCAGTTTAGCGCAAAAATATATACCAAAAATAAATTTAAAAAACTAGATATTTTTTAATGATATAAAAAATACATTGACTATTAACAACCACACCTGATGTGTGTGTAATTTCAGCTTGATCGATCGAGGCATTCTCGACTTATAGCGGTTTGAATTGGTTGGGCCTAAAAGTAAAACTCACACACATACATCCGGATATTTTATCTAAATGTGATTTTTCGATGTTTTCGAACATTCTGAACACGTTTTCATTAAAATCTGGAATTTTTTTTCTTTTTTACCAAAACAAAGCTTCTTCTACGAGGAAGCATAAAGTAGGGTAAAAGTGGTAAATCCGGCGGAGACAAACGGACCTATCATTGATTTCCGTACTCATCGGAATGGGCCGCATATTTGACACTTTCACCCTATCTGAGATAAGCGCCAACGTGTCGATTTACATTCGGCGATCGGCTTAAGCCAATCATCGAACCGGATTAAGTTAACTTAATCTGATCTCTCAAAAGTCACGCAGTCCGTGAGTGTGGTCGACGTGTGCGACATTGTAATGGATGTCCCGCGATTGCGGAGATAACGTGCGTAACGAGTGTGAAGATGCCGAATTCACGGTTCGCTCGGGCAAATTATTCGGTCCGATTGAATCGCCGACTGGTGCCTCTGTAACCCCGAGAAGCGCGAACCCGAAGGTTTGCACACTTCGGGCAGCTGGCGTCTCTCAACATTTTACTCCAGCTTCCTCGTGACCTGGCGCCCTCCTCCCGCCGCCTCACATCCCGTCGTCGATTCCCCCGGGGCGTATTTCTTCGTTCTCCGTCGCATTATACGCCAGTAGAGCGTAGCCGGAGTTTAAAAAAAGGGTTGAGATAGCAGCTATAATGCACAGCGGATCAGAACGAGAACGAGAGAGGAAGAGAGAGGAAAAAAAGAAACAGTCGCTTCTTCGATTCAGCTCACGCCCTCGCTCGAGCCCGATAAGTCTTCGGTAACGGTTCGCGGAGCGTGTCTTCAAGACGTCGTTGTGACGGGACGGGTGAGCGTTTCTCTTACCCTCTTACACCCTGCTCGGGGACGTTTTCTGAAGAACAAAGTTATGGAAGTGACGGTGGGGGAGGGAGAAACAGCCCGTCGCGCGGGAGTATACACACCCGTCGAGCCAAAAGCGGCAAAAATACTTGGGATACCGGTCCAAACTTTTCTTCGATCGAGGCACATCGGACCTAACCACCAAGATTACTTGTGGGCTGCTGCGGCACTTCCGAGGATTTTTCTTTCGAGTTGGAGAAAGACAACTCCCCGCTCTGGCCGGGGAACGGGGTGGCTTTGTCTTGTTTTCGTAACTCACCATTGACAAAAAGTAAAACCCAAAGGAACGAAGTACTGAGAAACAAATAATTCTTATCGTACTGCATATAAAAGAAAAAAAATCGGGACCCAAAATGTATAGAAACGACCGAAAGCATTGCTCCACATTGTGTTCGTTCGGTGATCGGCCGTCCGGCGGGAGTATTTGTTCCAAGCACGAGGCTCATGCTGGAAGGCATTCTTTAAAATCCTTTGTGGCGCAGAAGAGAAAAAAATGTTGTATCGGCAATGACCGAACGGCAATTATGTCCGGCGGATTTTACGCAAAAACTGATGTCGGATTCCTGTTTAGTCCGAGAAACTACATTGAGCTATGAGATCAAGATAACTTGTTCGGATTCACTTGCAGCTTGGAGCTGAAGCGCGAGAAAGAAGGGCACACAGGACATTTAACGGGGCAATATGGCGGTACAAGCGCCCTTCGTTCTGCTGTAAAATTTTGTGTCGTCGGCTGGAGCTTTTCCCACCGTGGTGGTAGGGCTCAGTCGGAATCTCATGAAAACACCTTAAGTAACTCCGCCTTGTTCCATCGGGACAAGATGGTTTATTACCGGTCAATTTTGCGGGGGGTTCGAGGCGTCCGAGTGCGCGAGGAGCAGGAACAGGACCAACCCTCCGGCCTGTGCACAACGTCTTTCGAAGCCCATGGTGACGAATCCGCCAGGGTGGCCCTCTTCTACCTGTCGTGAACACGCCAGGGGTTCCCGTTCATCGGTCCACCATTCATCCGGTGTCCAGATTCTCCCGACTCCCGGGGGGTCCGACCGGTACAATAGCGCCAATGTAAGGCGTGAGCCACTCGTTTCTAGAGTTCTAACGCTCCCAGGTATCAGCTACCAGGACACCGTAGCCCGAGGACGTTCCGTTCCATGGGCCTGAGGTGTGCAAGGCGGTTCGCCGGTCTTCATGTTCGAAGACGTACTCCTCGAAGATGGATCGCGGAGAGAAAGAAAAGCAACAAACAAAAAAAGACGGAAAAGCAAGGACACCGCTATGTATACACACCGAGCAAACATCGCTAACTGCGTAGCCGTTACAGAAGTTGCCCGAGGTCTTTTACTCGGAATCCCAAGGGAAGTCGCACAGGTCTCAGGCCAATTACGAGCGTTGCGTCGCTTGTTCAGCCGGAAAGCCAAGCTCTCACTTTGGCTTTCACGACTTGAAATACCATCGTGTCATGCCGATAACGACGATAATACTGATAATGCGGCTTTTTTCACAAACCGTTGTGATCCTGTGCCAGCGGCCTGTGTTAATTAGGACACGAGCCATTTCGGTTTTTTCTCACAGACAGATTTTGGCGAGTGTCCCTTACGTGACCCTTGTCCACGGCGTCGCCTATGAGGGAATCGCGAGTTGGATAACGTCGTTCCAACTCAAATGGGAATTCTCCATCGGCGGGACCTTCTCGTCGAATTCTTGCCAATGTAAGAAGTAAAAAAAACACACACACACACTAATCCAGGAGCAATTTTCTCACCTGGCTAATCGATTCTGGCACTCGGTTCTCACGCTACTGTCCCTTTTTTGCGGCTGTACCTTCGTTCAGCCTCGTCTCAATCATGACCCTCTCTGGCAATCATTCACGACGATAATCGAATCGCTCGTTTATTTACGTCGTGCAATTAAACTAATAACACGTATTTTCTGTAGTTTCGCAGTATGTATATATACATATATATATAAATTTATTTCAAGTAGAAGTATTGTACAACTCTATAAGGAAAGGTTTCATAACTCCGAAGCTTACTCTTTGAAGAAGGAAAATATATGAATGGCGGCACAAATTCCGCGACGCTGCCACCAGCGGAGTTTGTCTAAAAGCATGAAAGCCTTGGGTGTGCTCATCACAGGAGGAGCTTCAGGCTTTCCACGCTCGAGATTGCCCGTCGAAGCGTAACATTTTAGCGAGCAATTTGCCGAGGAAATTAACGTAGCTGCGTGGTGCACTATGATAGTCGATTTCCCGAGGAGAGATCGAGGTTGCCCGGGCATGTTGGTGGGTGGCGGGGAATCCGATGCTCGCAGCAAGAAAGTCCGGAAAGAGGATCACGGGCTACGTGGTTAATTCATGGCAATGTTTAACCACGACTGGTTAACTTCAAAGGATTATTTTCGTTGTACAGTTAAATCAATCCCTGCTCTGGGAATATCGCTGAGGCTATTCTTTGCGATTCTCCAGTCGAGATATAGCTCGAGGACCGTTCGTTTTTATGTCTTGGACGAATCTTGACTTTCTCCGCTCGGATGCGGTTTTGTTCATCGGTGGGCGTTTTACCTTCAAACGTGAAAAGCCGAGCATTGGCTCGACGAATTTTCAGATAGGTACACAGGACACACTCGTCGAGGACGTCGTTGTTTTTCAACGGGCTTTAGGAAAAAGTTTCGCCTTCTTATTCTTCTTGCCGTCTGCAGGTTGCGGTGTTTGAACCGAAAACAGCGAGAATTCGTGACCCGAACGATGAGAACAAAGTGTATTAATATTAATCTAGATAGGGTGAAAGAATCGGTATTGTGGAGACAAGAGTATAGAACTTTTAAAACTTCAGTCCTGTCCGGGACACGGCAGTCACGCACAGTGTCCCTCCTTCCTGGCTTCACGAAAATAAGCCGTTGAGCTGATGAGCGTATAGAAATGTTACGAGGGCGGTTTCTCGAGAGATGGAACGAGATAGTCGGAAGCGAAGAGTGAGTACCATAGCGCGAGAGGCCCTAAAAGGATTACACTCGGCGTCGAGGATTGTCAAGAACCCGGGGCATTAAGGATGAAGAAGCAGGTCAGTTATCTGGATAATGGGCAACTTTGAGAGTTTCTCTCAATGGAGTCTCAAGGATTTTCTCACTCCTGCGAACAATCTAATTCCACTGTTTTAGGCAGCGCCGTATAGCACACCCAAGGGTGAATTTTAATATATCAGCTGTAGAGTGAAGTTTTGATAAACAATTTTTAATAGATTGATACATTGGAACGTGGACCAGCAAATACCAGCGTTTTACTCTACAGAATTATTGGGAACTAACTGTTTGATTAAATGCGTAATCCTGGGGTGTTTAGTGTTTCTACGGTTACTACAGTTTTATACCTAGGGCTATGCGCTATGCGATCGAACTGCACCCGATAAACGATCTTTTCAGAGTCCCCCGACAAATTTTTCGCGAGTCCGTTAAAATGGAAAATATTGGGTTGGGACTAAAATAATTGGTATATTCGTGATCAGCGGGAAAAAATACATCGAATATATCTATGAAACAAAAAAAAAACATAGAATGAATAACGATTTTTCTCTTTTTGAGCCACTTTTGAAAAAACGTTGATTTTCGTGATTTTTAAAGGTCGATATCTCGGCTCCTAAAGGAGCTACGGAAAATCCGGGGTGCCCATTGTGTTCTACGGGAAGAAATACACAAAATAGGGCCTTGTCCGAAGTTTTAGAATCGTTTTATCGTGCCGTTTGAGGACGTTGAAAAACGCGAAAAATTGACTCTAAGGGATAGGAAGGAAGGCCTTGGAAGTTTTTGACGATTTTTTTTTCCTTTTTTTTAAATTAATAGCCACGTATTCCGACGTACACATTGCACACTGAACACGAATCCGCCGGCCTTTTTGGACTAAAGTACAATGCGACATTAAGGGCTCGATTTTATGCACAAAATTATGCACGATTTTATGCATTTGGCCGGCTAAAATAGTTTGGCCGGCTGAGACGGCTTAGTCGGCCAAACTATAAAATCCATTAGCCGGATAAGATATTTTAGCCGGCTAGGCCGGCCTATCTGTACAGCCCTAAATATTACTCAGATCCCATTTGTTTCACCCACTCACCTCTATCCTGTCTCCCACTATAAAATGATCACGTTCAATCAACTGGAAAATGAAGCGCGGTTCACATTTTCTATCCGGATAATGATACGGCACGAAAAAAAATGTTTGAAGAATTCTCGTGCCAACGGTCGGCGGGTGCTTTTTCGGAGCGGCAAAGCTTCCAGCGGTGTCCTCGGTAAAGTCGAGTGGAAGTCGAGAGAGAGTCAGCGAACGGGGTCCACAGAGGACTGTGCCAGCAAGTTGGACAGTGGATATACGGGTGACTCTGGTGGATATAATGGGTCTGCGATGTCCAGCGCCCCTTTCATCATCCGGCTATACGGTAATGGACCGATAGGTAGCTGAACCGAGAGTCCAGTGTGTCCGGAGAGTGGTGAACGTGTGCGCGGCTGACGGCTTCTAACTGCTGTCCACTCTATTCTCGCTGCGCGGCTCATTCCTTTTTTTCTTTTTTTCTTTTTTTACTCTAGTAGCTCGTTCGCACTCCTTCACCGATGGTTCCTCGCGTATCATCGCTCTCCTCTTCGTTGCCATTTCTCTAAACTCTGCAGAGACTCGCGCTCCGATCAGCGACCAACTCCGTACATCGATGGAACTTCCGGTGTGATCGATCTCGGCCGTTCTCAGTGGCATTATTCGCGATCGATATATCCGGAAATAGTCGTTCAAGAACATGGAGATATCGACCTGTATTACACGCTTTGTATGCAGTCGAATCATTTGCCGTGAAACAACCCAAGCCGGATGAATGATATCGTTTACCGGGAGTATTCTTTTCTCACCGCGATAGAAGAGACAAGGTTCCCGATATCTCGAGTTTGCTCTATCGAGGACAGAAACGCTTCTTATCTGTTGACACGCATGTCGCGACCGCTCGATTATATTTTCTTCCCTCCTCTCGGCTTCCCGACAGCAAGGTAATATAATATGTATCGATAGCAAGGTGAGCCGCATAGGAAAACGTACACACTCGACAGTACGTCCCGTGTCTGTCGACCCTTCAAATTCTTCGTCGGAACGGCTCGTACGCGTCTATATTCGTTACTTTACATTCTTACCGATGCCGCCGGTACATGCGCGGCAACTATAAAAACTTGTGATATATCGAGACCCGTTGATACCCTATCATAAATGCGATTGTACCTTGTACGATGGGATATACGTTTCGAGGCTCAGTCTAGACTTGCGTCGTTGTTCCGTGTTCTCGGGGAAGGTCTCTTATCCCTGGTCCGTTATACTGTCTTTCGCCAGTCTTTGTCAAGTTGTACTTTGTCAAACTGATCTTTGTCAAGCTGATCTTTGTCAAGTTGATCTTTGTCGGCGAATTATTAGATCGCGAATCTGGATATTAAATTTTAACTGACGGGCAGGATATGGCATGTGGATCGCAACCGGTTATAAATATCTCGCTTGATCACCATGACCGCGCGGCTATCGACTTCCCTCGTGGAATTGTTCCCGAGACCGGGGACGTGCCAGCGAACGAAACGGGACGATGATAAAAACAAATTATATAAATGAATGCCGCGAAATAGCTGGAACGAAAAGGGAAGGAAAGGACGAAAGGAGAAGAGAACGGTGGCGAAACTGTGCCGGAGCTTTCGGAACGATATCCCTGGCTACCCAGTTTCGTCGGCTATTAAAGTATCTCCCGGGAGGGAATGAGCCAGTCGAACCTCTACACCTATCTGCTGGAACGGCTAGAGATACAAGAGTTGTATAATGCTCGGTATTCCGGACGGAGTCCAATCGTTTCGGCTTATCCCGGACATTGTAACGTTTAGTCGATAAAAATTCATCGCGCTTGAGACATGCTTTGAGATGCGAGGTTCGTGCGACTCACTAAAAATAACGTGTATTACGGACATTTTTTAAAAACATGCAAAACGGTAAGAGTTTGGACACTGTCATGCGAAACCTATAATTACTGCCGGAGATCGATTGTCATTTGTTATACGGTGGTTCAAGCAATTGTAAACGGAGTGAAGGATCTGGTAATTTTTACCACACTTCATATGGTAAACTCAGAATATAGTGCCATTTTTACTTTTTTTCTCCGCGTGCTGGTTTCGTTACTGTGCCTCGTTCTTTTATACGATTGACGGCATATATATATGCCGTATAGTATATATATATATATATAACATATATGCCATATAACATATGATAAATGTTTTTCTGTAAACAGCATGGCAAAGAATTGCCAGATTGACCGAATATTCTCAATTTATCATATTGTACGCGAAACTTAGATATATTTTTATTGTAGCCTTTTCTACAAAATGTTCTCAGTTTAAAATAAACATCGCTGTCCACGAATAAGTTGGATCGATGGTTGTAGATTTTAATTATCTCTGTACGAGCCGGTAACGTAAAAATGTCATTACCACCTATCCGTTATTATCCTCGAAGAATGCTCCAATACCCGCCGCATAATAGCGTTACGCGCTATCTATAACAGCATTCCGGTAAATACGAGGGACCGGCGAAAGATCTCCGTCGACCCGTTAAATTGTTTTTAATTAAACTCGCCGAACGAAATATACACTCGGATCTTCGTTATTTCCGGTTTAAAAGTAAAATCGAAGCCTCAGAATGACGTCTACGAGCCGAGAGATTTTCGTCTTCTCTACGAATGCATCGACGATCGAACTTTTAACCCGGAATAGTCGTTCTTCTTTTTTCCTTTTTCTTGCGTACCTACACGAACAACGCCGGTAATACCGGAGCCTCCATCAGCGCTGTTTTCGTATACCGAATAAAAGGGACCCAAGAGCGGACGTCCATTAATTGCACGTTGCTAGTCGAGTGCTCGAGACTCCCCGAAAATTTATACACGAGCGGGGTTGTGGCCTCCGGCAGAGGAAAACAAAAAATTAAATGAAGAAGGATCGTTCGCGTCCGACGAAAAAATCTCTGCTTATTAAACCACTCGAGCTCTATTCTTTTTTGTTTTGTTCTTCTTTTTGCGAGAGTGAATGGGACGCCGAGGTTTGTCTGCGTATACATAAAAAAAACAAAAGGGTTTAAAGTTGATGTAAAATCAGAGGACTGTGACCTGTCGCATGAATCACACGATTCGTTTCACAACGCGTAGGCGCCTTCTCTCCGGTGTACCGAGCAAAAAAAAAGCGTATTATCTTTATAGTTTATTGTGTGCTAATAAAGCGACAACGTCATCTTTATTTCGCGGAGAAAACACGGGGTGAGAGGAGTATATCGTGTCAAACGTCGAAGAAGCGGTAGCGCAAAAAAAATTGTTTACAAGACCTATCTCTTAAGATTACATTTCACTTTCCAGTCGCCTTAAGCGCGCGATAGAGATATGCGACGAAAGCTGCGGTACAGTTAACCCACTGGAAGTGCATGCTCCCGTATTGTTCCATCGTCCTACGCACAGTGGAGCAAATATGTGTGTGACGAGTATAAATAGAATTATCGTGACGCACCTGCGTGAAAAGGCGAACGTTCAGCAGTTCCCCGCCGACCTTTCCTCTCCGTATTCTGTTTGAGGCCACCAAGAAAGCTCATAAAACCCGAAGCATGTTCCCTGTACCAGCACAAACCGCCTGTCCGCCCGCCGGAGCAGCCCCGACCGCACGAAACTTATTGGCAAAGTTATTCCGAGTAGCATCCATGCACCACAAACGAAACGGCCGAAGGTTTCCTCGGGTTCGTCGAGTTCGTCGATGGGATCACCGTACTCGGTCGACCAGAAGCAAATACCGGTCCATGTATTCGTCTATGTACGGACCCTCCGGATCTACATACTTCTTCGGGTATATTCGCTTCGACCCGTGCGCGCACGCGCCCCATCGGAACTTGACTATCTTCTTATATTTATTCGCGAAAGCATAAAAAAAAGTATAACAAAATATATATTTCGAACAACGTAACACCCGGACGTTGTGAAAGCTGCTACGCTCGTATATCGACGGTACCCTCGGTATATCGACATGGTGAAGGAAAAAAAATCCTCACCGGAGGTAGAAGTCGAGGGGATGTAAACCCTTGTTGCTTCACCCTCTCCTCACTCATCCGTATATTTCCTTCAGTAAAACTTGAAACATCACGCGCTCCCGCGGAAGTATCTCCCCGTGTCCCTGGGAGCCTGAAATATATCTTTGGCAATTCGGCAAAGTATCCGAGCGTTATTTTATGCTGTTTCCAGACCTCCCCTCAAAATCGAATTTTACTATCGAACGTCGGCCGATCGATTTTTTTCTTTTTTCCCCCGACAACGATCACTTGCCTCGCATGCAATGCACTCTGCGATGATATGTTGGAATATCGCCTGCAGGGAGAAAGAGAAAGGGACCGAGGGACGTTGGGAAAGGAAATGATGGCGTGCACCGCGGGGTGACCTCGTTTTTGGAAACTTGGCGAAAGCTCGCGCATGAATTTCCTCAGGGTACGCTCAACGTTGCCTCAGGACACATATACTATCCGATATATGTTGGATATATCCGTTTCGGAGCATTAAGAGAGCTTCTGCGAAGTGTTTCGAACTTCCCACTCTACTACCTACTCTTCTCGATAACTGCGGTCGACAAAACACTTATTCGTTTGTTTGTTTTTTTTTTCTGCCAGCTCGTCGCGCCGAATGGCCAGAAGGTTTTCTTCAATGTACCAGGGACACCGATGCACAGCTTTGATTTCATTTTCTCATAGCATACACATACATGCACAGAGAATTCAATTTTCCTGTAGTTTTTCAGGGTGGCCATTAAATGGAATGAAACAAATTCCCTGACATATCCCTAATTTCTCTGATTTCCCTCAAATTTCCCTGATATTTCAATGACATTTCCCTGTCATTTCCTCGACATTTCCCCGACATTTCCCTGACACATGTCGTCTCGCTTATAAGAAGGGCCTCCGTATCTTGACGCGGTCGTTTCTTACGAGAGATCACGAGTCCTGCCCTCTTTTGGACGCTCCTCCAAGCTTCGAGCTGCTGAGACTTCGTCTTTTCGTTTGTAATCTTGTTCGGTAACGACACAAGTGTTGGAACGACCAGGAAGTGGTTGTCGTGAGGCGAGTACCGAATTTTTCAAGGTACGACGGTGAAGCTTGTAGAGCCACAAAGCGTGGGTTGAAATCTGAATCTGTAACGGAGAGTACAATCTCTCACTACGTCGCTTCGCTGTCTTTCAGATTCCCCTCTCTCCCTCCATCCCTCCCTTGCAACTTTCATTCCATATCTCTCGCGGTGCGGTGCGTAGTAAAGTGCAGAGTCGAAAGGTACAAGCTCGTGGGTTTCGCGAGTTTTTCCCGGTAAGCTTACAGCACCGCAGCACTACTCCACCGTCAGTGGCTTCGGGGATGCAAATTCGGCTTCCTTCATTGATTGGCGTCGTCATAGAAACTCTGGGTAGATTTAACGCGAACTGGCCCTTCGTCTCGGTTAAGACCGAGACCGCGGGATACTTTGACGGTTCTCAATCGTTCCTCTTTTACCTCCACAAACACTATTCTCTCGCTACAACTGTCCCCAATCGCCGTCTTGCTTCTGCGCTTTCAGGAACAAGGTTAAAAGGGGAACTCCAAAGCACCCTGTCGCCATTTTTATAATCACCACAGTCAAAGGGAGAAAGAAAGAGATGCAGTGCGGTGAGGCAGGATTTAGCGAGTAACGACTGATTGCCCCATGCAAAATTCAACGGAGCTGCTGATAGCTCACTGAACTGTTATTTTCGGCAGACCGAAATTCGAATGATGGAAAAATATGGTGATCGCCGAAAATCAAACCCAGATTAGTCGGTCACTAAGTAAAATCGCCAACCATCAACTATATTTTTCCATCATTCGAGTTGTCTACACATAATTCATGCCGGACCTTCATAATAGGAACCTAATAGAAGTAGGAAGCATCGGAATGCCTAACAGGACGTTATTCATTTAGCAACATTTGCGGTGCTGGCTGTACATTCGATCAGCAAATACAATTAAGCATTACAATGTCATTGCACACGCCAGATTTGCTTTTACAAGGCCCACCGAATCGCTCAGTGATTTTTTGTTCAAGTGTTGCCACGATGTCGTAGTCGTGGAGACTTCGGTGCGATGATGCTTGTATAAAGCGGAAGAGATTATACCGCGAGTATATGAGCCGCGCTCACGTACATGCGATTGCTGTGGATGCAAAAAGGGGTATGAACAAAAACTCACGCAAACGCCATTTATGCGCTTGGTGAAAAAAGTGATATACAGCCTCGGCGAATTTTATAGTGACCAAAGAAAACCAAATGTGTTACCTGTCGACGACGAAGCGCGTTCCGTGGCCGGCCAGTCGAACCACTGAACAATCGTGCGCGAATATGTGTATGTTCTTCTCCTCTTTTTTTGTGGTGTGAACGAGAACGAACATCGACGGTAGGAGGCAAATTGAATGCAGAAAAAAAGCAGGAAACAACGCAACACGCTCGGGATGGCCGATGCAAAAACGGATTGATGTGTCGCTTCTAGCATGGCTGTGATGAATTCGCTGAGTTCACTTGACTGTCTGTAACAATGCGACAATACGACAATGTTGTGACAATGGGAGTAAAAATGTTTTACTGGCACGACAATTGCATTTTTTTTTTTAATTGTTCATTTTCTGCTTGAGCATCGCTGTGAATCTATCGGTGTAGCACTCTCGTCGAATCAGCGAAATGCTAGTGCGAGCTTTATTCCCTTCATCAATAATGATTATCGAAGGGCTTTTTTTGTCCTGGAAACCTTCTGAATTCGAAGCATCTCATGTCTTCTGTGGCTGGCCTGGGTGATGGAAAAAAAGGAGGCAAAATAGGTAAATGGGGGGGGGGGGGGGCGGGTTAAGCGTTGTAAGCGGTGCAAGTAACTCGCTGAGGATCCGTTCATTCGTTCCTTTATATTGAAGAAAGATTTTTTTTTCAATCACCTAAAAATCAAGGAGAAGCATTAGGCGTCGCTGGCAATACACTCAAAGATCTGGAAGTGAAATGATCGACCAATAGCCTCATCCCCGAAGTTCCCGGCGCAGGAAACGCCGGAGGTCGACGACGTTACGCGGCCGAGTGCGGAAACCAGGGCCAAACTCGATTCTCACTCCCATATTTCTACCTCGCTCCGAACCGGAAGATACATCTAGATAAATGCGGCGAAACGTGCCAGAGCGCGGCGTCCCGTTCTGCCGTTGCTGCGACCAGAACTACCCCACTTCGCCGTCCATACCCAATGCGGTAAATCTATTGACCAACGATGCTCCTCGGCAACTCGTTCGTCAACCGCAGGACAACACTTTGCTCGGCGCTTCCTCTCCGGTCGGATCGGGGAAAACGTTTCAAGATCTACCGACACGTCACCCACTACACCTTTCGCCGCTTGGCTCCCTCGGCGCGGGCAGCCGATATACCTCGGAATTGCGCCAGCGGTGTGCTGATGGGGGGAAAAAAAAAACGAAACCAGTGGGAGTCAAGCGCCTTTCGACAAATTCTGAATACGAAAATAAGAATTTTTGCATCTGTCGCGTACAGGAATGCAGCAGAAAAAAATGAAGACCGAGAGTAGATGACATCCACGAGTCATTGCGCTGCGAACGACGAGACGTGAAATAAGAACATTTTCCGGCGGGACGGGTACGTCGATACAACTTGGAATGCAAGTTTCGATGCGTATGTTACTACGCGTGCACGTTATTTCTACATCTCCGATCCAACAGGCCGATGGAAAAGGTTGCATGGAAGGATCGATGAATGAGCGAATGACGGACGATTGCATAAGTGCGATTCGGCAAGGCTTAGCGCAAGAATGTCTTTTTTTTTTTTTTTTTTTTTTTTTTTGCTGCCCTAACGAAAGCGCGCCCAACTGGCAGAAGCTGGAGCTTCATGGTCAGCCGCTGAAGAACTTCCGCCTCATCCTCGTTTTTCTTCGTTCTCTCGTACGAAATGCAGCGAGTTTACCACTCGGGTTTACGTACCCATGTATTTCGCTGCTTGCCCGAGACTTTCCCGCAGCCACATCCCTTGGATAATTTATACCACCTGTACATCCCCGTTACATCTGTGCAACTTTAGCCTTGTGATTTATCTCTTGCAATCCCGTGAAAAAAATCTGAGACGCCCTTTATCATCAGGGTATTAAATAGAGGGTAATAGGATGAAGCCGAGGCTGCTTACGAGGAACTGAAAGCAGACTCTCGACAATTACCAACGTCCCGCTTGACTTTGGGCTAAAGCTGCTGTCGGATTCGTTTTCAGGGCTAACAACGAATCTGCCCATTGTCTTGGCTCCAGCTCGACAGTTAACTCGGAAATTAACGCCAGAAGCGAAAAGAATTTTTTTCGCTCGTGAGATCGATCGCTGGTGCTTCTAGCACACCCAGATCAAATAATTTACTTAACGGGCGCCTCGCAAATAAATATTTATTCAGGTTAAATAAATATTTATTTTCTGCAAATAAATATGTATTTAATTTGAATAAATATTTATTTCGATAACCGTAGAATATGTTCGGTGGTCGATGGTCGTTAAGTATTCAAAATATTTTGAATCCACTTGCTCCAAAACAAAAAATGAGAAACTGATCGTTTCGGAGAGAAATGGATTGAACATTTTTACTATCTCTCTCGCATCCATACGTTTTAGCCTTTCCTCAATGCACGCGAGTGAGCAACTAGCTCGAGATACGTGTCCCATCGCTAGTTCGACATTATTTGATTTCGCATGCAAACTAGGGAATCAAAGAGGTACGAGTCAACGATATAGTCAGCCGGCCGAGTTCGAAGAGTTGTCTGCATCGAACCGCAGAAAAGTTTAGTAGAGAGTGAGAGAAAACGCGAGAGAAACAAAAAAGCGTCAAGGATGGGCTTGCTGATGCGACGGAGATTTTGCCGTAGACCTGACGAAGCCAATGGTGGGAAGAGGGGAGCGGGGGGAGAGCTCTTGAATATTCAATTTAACGAACGGCAAGAGAGCGAATCGGGCACGACGCCTGGCGAGGTTGGGACTGCTGCGGTAGGATAGAGCTACATAGAGGAGGAGAAAGGGAGGGGGTTGTAGCCGAGGGTAGAGTCCCGAGGTGCTGATGAAACATTTCGCGAACCTCCAAAACGCAAACATCGAAGTTGATTTTATCAGCGCGCGAAACACACGTAGATGGTGAATGCGCGCGTGCATATGCATGCTTGGAACAGAGGTCGCGCGACACCCCCCCGAAACGCCTGTGTTCTCTTCTCTCCGTTCGTACGAATGGTCAGCACCAGCGAGAGCTGTTTTAGTGGTTCACTCTTTGACCTGGCTATTCAGCCACTGCAATTCAGCGACGGCCTCATTTGAAGTCTCGGGAAATTTTACTTTGCATTGACGTTCTGTTTGAAAAAAAAAAAAAAAAAGAAAAGGAACAAAGTTTGTGTAGACGGCAAGAACGCAATTTAGGATGCAGAGTAATTCCGGGTGGTATGAGTAATCAAAGTGTGTTTTTTCGAAAGACCATGCGATAACATGTAAACGGCGCAATTACGCCTATGCTCGACCTTAAGGTGGGAGGGATATAAAAGGATCTTACCGTTTTTTTATTACTACTTAGGCGTTAATGGATCAATTTAACAGACATAGTGACCCGGGCGATATGGCCAATTGATGATATCTTCAAATTAACGCCACCAATTCGTGCATTCAATTCATCGAACCTTCTGTAATATTCAACATTAAGGTCTACGCTGGGAGAAGGATTTTGGAAAAACTATCAAGTTATATTGTAAATATCATATAACAGCGCCGCCAATATCAGTATGTGAAATTATCACAGGGGCCATAGCGATTTTTACCCATACCATAATGGTAATTTTTCGAGACGGCGGGTTGGTAGAATTTTGCGTAACACGCCGAGAATTTCGTGGTTAAAGCTAACAGATTCGTAGATTAAAACTGAAAATTCCGTGGAGAAAGGTAAGAATTTCGTAGATTACAACGGAGAATTTTGTGGATAAAGCTAAGAATTTCGTAGATTAAAACTGAGAATTGCGTCGATAAAATTTTTTTATGTATGTATACATAAAAAATATTTGTTCAACATAATATAGGATATGGCCTGCAAATCTAATACAAACGATTCGCGATTGCAACGCCACCGGTTGCTATATTTTCTAGTAAGACGAAATCAGATTCTATCAAAAATTGCGGAATATTCGGATAATATGTGCAATAGCAAAAATTATCATTTTTTCTAGCAGAATCTCCTAAGTTTAATACGAATATTTGCCGGGATGTCTCTGTACTTTCCATACACTTTAAAGTTCTGTTGGCTTTTATCAGATTTATGGTCATTTCTATCAAATCGTTTTTTCAGTCATTGTCAAAAAAAAAAAAAAAAAAAAATTTATAAGCTTAATGTATCGGATTGGATGTTTTTATGGAAAAACTGATACGCTAAATTTACAGTGCATACAATTGTGATGAAAAATTAACGTACTTTCACAGTAAAATCAATGTAAATTATTAAAAGAATAAAGTATGTCTTCAATTTGTAATATCCTGTACATTATTTTATTCATCACAACTGTATATGAAATTTAATATACGAGTTTATGCATCAAACCTCCTAGTACCAGGACTTTGAATTTGATACGATTTTTTTTTTTACATTTTAGAGCGGCTTACTGCGATTTCACACTAAATTTCTTAAGCCTGTAAACCCCGATTTTCGTTAATAAAAACTTGACCGTACCATCCGAAATTGTGCTGTGCTAAAGGAAAGCGCAACGTAATTAGCGTTTAAACGAGCTCGACGTCAATTGAATTCGATCGGATGTGATAAACGTGTGGCTATTATTATCCTTCAGTTATCTCGATTGGCACGTACACATGTAGGTACGATCGTGTGCCATGGTAACAATGTAAACAACGAGAGAATCGTCCCTCGTTATAAATAGTAACGAGGTAATGTTTTCATACGATCTGTCCGTACGACGCATAATGGACAATATTTACACGCGCCGGGTGTGCGGACGAGCGCTCCACAGTCAGGCATTCCGACAATAGCGGCATTAATTTCGATAATCCAGCAATCAAATTCGCTTCCGATACTTGTTCCCCGTGAAATTTTTGCACTCGGGTATAGGCGAAAATCCCCGCGTATCGAACGATATCATTTCCGCCGGCATTCGCTCGCATCTCCGCCCCTTTCGTCGCCTATCTTTCGTCACGTCGTTTCATCCCGGAGCGCATTGACGCGAGCGTTAATTTACCCGAAAGCTCGATGCATTGGGTGTCGCGCTAATGCGAACGACAAATGGAATCGATACAGAGCTGCGGCTTCTGTGCCGATGCGCTATAACTCACCGAGGATAACGTACAAAATCTGTCACGGACCCGGTAGAACGGATCTCCATTAGAATCAGAGCGATGGATATTTCGGTTAAAGCCACATTCACCGCTTCGAGGTCGCCGCTTTCATCTCTTTGGATTTCCGCAGCGGCGCATCCTCTTTCGTCCTGCAGCGCCACGACACACCGGGACTTTGATCGCGTTTATTTCACGTTTTACTAAACGACTGAAAAATTGTCGCACTGCGAACGAAATTCCGTTTGGGTTAGTTACGCTCGTTCGTGTATCTCGTTGAATACCGGTGGCAAAACAACGCCGGCCGGCCTCGAAGCTCTGTGGGTACAAGGGGGATGAAACACTTTGGCGATAATCCGTCGAGGCTTTTTGACCGGTCACGGGGGAGTCGGGGTCACTGATACCCGGAATACACACCGGCCGGGGTTGAACCCCGTCATAAATTTACGGCTCGTTCGGGCGAACGATCACCGCGTGTGTGCTCCACGGCGGTACTATAACGCTTTCGAACCGCGATGTAGCACTGTGACGATCGGAAAACAAGGATAAATTCGAACACCGATTGTGTACAGACTGGATGGGCTCTCGCGGGAGCATATCGGCGACGGGACTCAATTCGTATAATTACTTATTTACCGTTGAAGTTGAACGCTGGCGCTGGTACATTTCACCTATGGGAGACCGTCGGTGCTTTTTGGCCTTTGCCCATCTGTAATTCGTTCTTCCTGTTACCCTGTTAACCCGAGCGAAATGTATTTATTTAAAAAGGAAGGGAGACAATATATATTTTCTCGACTTCAATAAAATAGCAACATTTCTTGCACTGAAAAAAAGAAAAATTTATGCAATTTAATGTACTGGTTTTCATGCATAGACTTGTATATAAAATTTCTGGTGAGCAATTAACCTACAGTGTATTAAGAACTTTGGAAATACTTTACTTTTAATAATTTACTTTAAATATACCAAAAAGTACTTTAAATCCAATAGTTTACTTTAATTCAACTGTAAAATTCCGTTAGTTGTTCATTATATTTATACATTACATTTGATGTACAAGTTTTTGTATAGAATCTTCCAGTATTAAATTTAATTTAATACTGGGCAATACGGGGGGAAATTGTTTATTATTGACCAATGATCATTATGAATCTGTGCGCATGCGCCCTAGAGAGGCTCTACTATATATGGCTCCCTAGAGAGTAATAGGGCTCATTACTCCCTGTGGAAGCCCTATTAATCTCGGGGAAGTAATGGTCATTTGCGAATATGACGATTTTTAGACGCGAGAAGAGCGGATTTTCACCTCGTGTGATTTCTTCGCACTCGTCGAAAATCGCGCCCTTCGCTCCCTTGTAGCATAATACACTATTAAACTTTCACAAAAATATCGCCGTGCCAAAGTCATAAGGCTATATTCTTCTGTGTGTAAGAATATAAAACGGGCCTTTGTGGTTTTAGTCACGCGATATATTTTTCAGTATTTTTTTTTTCGTCTCTGCAAGTGACTTTCGGTGCAGTCCCAGAAGCATCCAGTCGCACGTAGGAACTGCAGTCACAAGGCATCAATTACAGATAAATCGATATAAAACGAAATTCGTAGCGGCTTATTAACAGATGTATCGGTTCAGCGCTATCTGGCCATTTTACCGATTCCCCGTTCGCCATTCAATTCCCATTTGGTCGATCCGTAACGCACACAAACGGCAAACGCACCGACGGCCGCCGTTCGACGTACGAACATTTTCACCGATAAGACATTAAATAATTCCGCTCTACCCCCCTATCGAAACCTGATAAAGTGCAGCGGCGGGCAACAACAGGTGTAGGAGCGATTGGAAACGTCGATACAAGGAGTGAATAATTTTTGTGGGAATACTGCACCTTTCTGTTCTCGATTTTCCGCCAGTGATTTCTACTTTTGCGTACCCTCGATGAAATAATGAAAACTGATTATTTTCTCGCGCCAGAGCAGAACAGAGTAGATCGGTCGGCGCTACAAGTTGCGATAGAATCGGTTAGTTATTTCAAGATCTCGATAAATCGTATCCTTCGACGAGATAACTTTTAACGACCTTTCATAAAAAAAACGCTGAAGAGATATCAAGGAGAGGCGCGATGGACCTCGGGCAATAGAAATAGACGAACGGTATCGTGAAAAACATAAAAAAGATACAAAAAATAAAATACAATAAAAAAAATAGACAAAGGAAACGAGCGAGGGAGCTTGCGGTCATGAAGGCCAATGCACACCTTCGACAAAACCGCGCAGCTTTCGCGACTCCTCGTCGGCATGTGACGCCTTGTCGTTACTGTCTCGCCCGCGTGAGCGGATATCGACGTAACCCCCTTTCATTTCTCGTCAATTCCGCCAGATGTAACACCCGGTTGGATTGCCATGAGACACATGCATACGCTACTTTGCAACGGTGTTGCGGTGTCTGGAGTGGGAATCAATATTCATAATCCGCGGCGATACGGTCAATCGATCATGGACGATACAAAGAGTAATCATGTTCGATGATACAGAAGGGGCGAGGCGAGGAACAAAGGATGAAGAGATTATGTATTGACTGAGTTGAGACTGTGACTGTGACTGTGACAGAGAAAAACCGGGGAACGCTATGCACTGCAAACATGAGGCAGATAGCGTTACCAAAAAAATATCAGAAAAAATTACTTAAACTAATGAGAGAGGTATCCCATTTTGCCCCGAACAGCAATTTTTCTCAGAATAATTTTGCTCAGAATAATTACTAAAAATGTCCATAACACTTTTTCACACAGTAAGCCCATTTCTTTCTCATGGCTGGCCCGTTTTCTGGCATGTATTAAATGGTTTTGATTTAAATAAATTGCATCAAAACTTTCATCGATTTCGCTTTGACGCAGTACCGCAGATCTCTAAATTTTATGCCCGCGTGCATCCGTCGGAATGTTGTATGTGTCGCGTACGCCAGCGCAGCATACACGAACCATACAGGCAAGGCGGGTTTTCATTGGAAAATAGTCCGCAGTTAGTGGTCTCCGGGATCTTTGGAAGAGTCGTTCAGCGGGGTAGTATTTGCCCTGGCTGGACCGTACCAGCGATATTCCGCCGTCGGTGTAGGTATGAGAGTAATGCGTGTACGGACGATATGTACGTACACCGATATGAGGATGTCAATGTGAGCTGTACGGTAGATTTGCTGAAGCTCGAAATCGCGTCGAGCAGCAGCAGCAGCAGCAGCAGCAGCAGCAGCAGCAGCAGCAGCGGAGTGTATGACGGGATAGCCAACCCCGATGTAAAATGCAATTCAGTTTGGCCCGGACACTGGCCGCTGTTGTTTGCTTTCTGATTGAAGCATTGTACGAAGGTAAATTGACATCAGGGAGCTATGGCGAACGAGGGTGGAAAGCCTTTTGTGACGAAGAGTCACGTACCTCGGTCAGGCATACGCGATAGCGAGTCCAACGGACGAAAGCTCCAATGCGATTGAGAAGGTAAAGCTTTAACGTGCCGAGCGTGGAAGCGACGCTGTACCCGACGAGAACTCGATCAAGGTTCCACGCAACTTTCCCTCACGACTGGCACTCCAACTTCGGAGCAAAGCAAACACAAAAGTATTGCATTCGAATGGAGAGAAGAGCTTGAGAGCGTAAAACCAATTGCTGGGCCTAACCAACTGCGTGCTTGAATACGCGCCCGGCCATATACTTGCCTGGGCCAATAAATTGGTTGCCAAACACTTGATCGTTTGGCCGAAATCGTTACTAAACACTACATGTGTTGACCCAACTAATTACGTGTTTGGCCAAATCGATTAATTGGTTGGCAACGAACGAATCCGTCGGCGCAACCGCGAACGATCGAAACAGCTCGGTTTGTTGGCCCAAAGAAATAAATCGCCCGAAGCGCACTTGGCCACCCAGTTGGTTGGGTCAACTAATTATTTTTCTCCGTGAAGAAAGAAGTGCTTCGTCTCCCCGACGGGCAGGTATAAGGACCGTAAAGATCAAGGCAAACTCCAACTTAGCAGGGCGGTTGGAATTGTCTGCGTTGGAAATACGTGTTCGCATACCTTAGCCAATTTCGCAAGATGAAAAGAAGAGCCTGACAGTGAAGATCTCCCGGAATGAATTCGCCAACAAATTGAAACGACAACGTTACATTAAATCTCGAATAAAATGGCACCTTAAGAGTGCAGAGACACATAGACGTTGAAGCTGCGAGAGGGCGCACGTGCCGCCGACGGAAACATCACAGGACTACTAACGAGGTATCTGGCCTCTGCCCAAGGTGAAAATTATCGCTTGCGAAATCGTCTCTGGCTCTTTATTTCGTGTCGAAAATACGTGTATAACACCGTGTCGCACTGGGTACGTAACGGTGAAGGGGATACAGCGATAGTCGGACACGATGGAAAAGGGATCGTCCGGGACGAATGTCCTCGTCACGTCCGTGGAGCGTATATAAACGTAGGAAGTACGAGAGTCAAGGGATTCTTAGGGAGAGCCAGCAGCAGCCGAGGAGGGTAGTATAAGGATGGTATGGCCGAGCGTCGCAGAAACGCGACGGTCGTCGCGAGGCCTTCCAAGTCAAGGCTTGTGATTCTTTTCTTCTTTCTTGTTCTCCGGACGGTGGGCGTACGTATACAGTCGGTCCGGACTGCTCCCACGGGGCAGGCTACTATCATAACAACGTTTTCTCGGATGCACGTGGAATACGGTAACAACGCTAGCGCGCGCGTCCCTTTACGACGAGGTACCGGTTTCCATCGTACAGCAAGAATCTCTCCCCCTCTCGCGTTACACAGTGATAGGGATACGGGAGAAACTCCGGGAAACGGGCACGTGCCCGATCTCTGACTTTCTTTCTTGTTTCCCTCTTACTTCCGGTTTTCTTTCCGCAACAGTCTCTGCATCGAAGCGGAATATACAGGTATCGTCCGAATATCGCTATCGCCCAGTATCCGGATCGCTGGTAGAAATCAGGCACTGGTAGAGCCCGGAGAAGGCCTGACGACTTTCCAGGATCTTGTCTTTCTGTTAGGGATGATATTTTATGCAGAGGTTCGGACGATATCCATCGAACGTTAAAACCTATGACGATGTCATGTTTATGCAAATACCGTTCCGAACTACAGCCGAATACCTCAGAGAACAGCGCCGAGTCCCGCTGAAGGATTAATCTATGCCGTTGCGATACATATATTCTCAATTTTAAGAACACGTAAATTCTCGAGTGAAAAGTCGGAAGTACATGATTCAGCGATAACACGGTAGAGAGACAGTGGAGGGAAAAGAAGAGCTATTAATTCGTTTGGAATACGCCTGAATAGAATTCTCCCATTCCCCCGGGGCCGCTCTGTAATACCGCGTTGATGCACGACTCTGAATATGCTAATACGTTTCTTTTCAACGTTGTGAAGCACGTAACAGTATTATGCGATACGGCGAGACACCGTGCATCAAATGCCTCGTCAATCCCAATGCTTTATTTTTCCACACCCCGTTGACTCCCTCGCAGAGACTAACGTGTTAACAATGGGACCGTGTGTGTGCAAGCGTCGTGACGAAACGCTAACAATGATGACGATATATCTCGAGGTATAATTGAATTTCCATTCTGAAAGGGAGGCCCCGGTAGATTTGTACCTTTATTATCTTACTCTCTTGTCGGCGAGCAATACGAGTAAAAGAAACTGAGCGCGAGCGTGCCGGTTCAGCGGGCTAATGTTGACCACCTTTTTTCTTTTCTTTTTCCCTCGAAGAGCTATCGAGGAGTCTATAGTACCATTCAGTACTGTCTATAGTACTTCGCCGTGCGAAATGATTATTAACGGAAGGAAGATGAGAAGATGGTGAGAAGAAGCGGGGACTACCAGCTGGCTCTCTAGCTCACTATCTCTCTCCCGCCGTAATCAGCCCGAGAGTAGTGGATATTCAAGGATGTAGGTGCGATAACGAACAAATATCGGTTACCTCACAATCTGCATAATAATGCCCGGCGCGTTATTGGCCGGAGGATTTCTCTCTTCGGCCGTGCATACAGATTCAAAATTACCGAGATACTCTGATCTCTCGGCAGTCCTCATAGCGACAGCACGTTTCACTGGTGTCACTGGGGCTCGACGAATCATCACGAATGCATTCCGTTCGCTTTAGCGCCTCCACCGAACGCGGCTCGATATCATGGAAAATTTATTGTCGTGGATAAAACATAACGGAAGGTTGCTCGTCGTATCTGCATACAAATAATCAGTGCATTATTGTACTTTGAGATAACAATTTTTTCTGCAAGGATAATGGCGAATTGAATTCGAATAACTATCCTGCTCAATGCCGGACAGTTCGGAAGATCCGGCTGGGGCGGTAATTGCCGAAGTGTTGGCGAAGGAGAGGCGCGGTGCCTCGAGCCGGCGTTTGTGTCAAAAGCGCTTGGGGTCTTCTGTTCACCTGGCGTGTGTAACCCGTCGACCCCGGAAAATACGGACTCGCTTTATTAAAGGCATTTAATTTGAGTCCCGCTAGCTGTTAGCTAGGTGGCAAGCTAGAGAGGTTTGGATGGCGTGTGTAATCAACGGCAGGGAGACGGCTGGGCTACGAGCTTTCGAAGCGATGCTGGGTAAGGTCGCTGCTCTCGACTATGTTCTGGCATGAGAACAGGCTTGCTGAGATGTGTCGGCTATAGTTTGCTCCATTTCCACCTCAGCTCTCTCTCTCTCGCTCTCTTTTGAGCTAGTTCCGCGGAACATGCTGTTGGCCCAGATGAAACGAAGGTTGCCACATCGTGGCGTTTCTGCTTATGCACAAGAGCATCGAGCGCCGAGGGGAGAACGGAGATGCGACGAAAGCTGTGAAACCCAGGCTAATACACCTATTCGACTAGTCCAGCACAGTGTATACAATAATAGCGGGAAAGGATCTTCCGATAAGACCCCGGTACACAGAGTGATATTGCGTGTCCCACCAACTACTGTCGGCCTTACCGGAACTGATGAACTGCGAGATGCACTTTGGGTACCGGTGATAAAGTTTAATGGTAAATAACAGCTGCGTGAATATCCGTGTAAATAGATCTGATCTACAGGCGACTCATGGCATGGCATTGAAGATGAAACAAGATTTTTAAAAATAGTGGAGCTATTAAAATAACTGGTATTACAGAACAGTTTAGTCTTAACTAACTAAAACAAGTATTATTTTATTATTTTTAACAATTTTTTAAATAATAAACTCGAAATATACGCCCTGTTGAAAATTACCCGATTAGTGTCCTATAATTTTTTCATATAGTCCATATAGCGACCTATCACAGGCCTAATCACCGACCTACGACGTCTTGCATCTATGCCCGATTAGTGACTCTAGCAAAAGTGAAATTATGATAATTCGCTGCCAGATCTTCGAATCATGACACAGAGCAAATTGTAGGTAAAATCATGCGATTCAATAACTATTTTAGTTAAATTCTATAGAAAAAAGACATAGAATGCTAAGAACATAACTCACCAGCGTTCTCATCGCGTTGACTGAAATATGCGGAGAGTAATGGAGGCATACGGCGAATTTATAGACTTAATTCTGATCCGCGTCCTTTCCGGCGAAAATGTAATTCCTCATTATTTTCTGGCGCACTACTGTTTTAATTGACCCTTAATCACACAGTACAACGTAGATTCACCATTTTGTTCGCTTCTGATAAAGAAAACGACCCGATTTCAGAAACGTAACCGCTCAACCCTTTGAGCCATACATTTTGATACTATAAAAACAAAACCTCGGTATTTCGTGTCAAGAAATTAGTTTTGAAAAATACAAAACTGCACGAAAGAACGTAGGACATCGTATGTCTCACCGTGATGCAAAGGGTTAACGAAAGTGACAAAGACAATGCCGCGGGCGAGCTTATTTCTGGCGGGTTCACAGACAAAAACTCTGAAAATCGACGATTGTATAACATTTTGTCCCGTTGCTTATTCAATCACGTAATGCACAATATAAAGAATGTACAAAAAAAGAAAAATATGCCGGATACAAATCGATTTTTCTATCGTAGATAACATGATTAACGGACAGTAACTGCCTTACGGTCAATAATTAGGCCGTTCGCCCTAGTGCCTCTACTTGAACGATTACAGCTTTTCAGGATAGTCGCACATAACGGATCTAGCATGAGTCAACCGTGAACCGGATTTTCTTCACACGCGTTGTACAGTAAAACATGGAACATGTTAATCAAAGCCGTAGATCACGCTTGTCTTTGCGATCGATATTTGAACGGGACTAATGTAAAAAAAAAGTATATGAAAGCGCATAAATTAACGGCAAGCATGTTACACGCTTGAAGCGCTGTAAGCCGAAAAGCCGACAAGAGGATTTCATCGAAGTCTAGATCATTTAAAATGAACGTGGCCCGGGGATAAAGTTTGCCAAGATTTAATACGTCGTTCCTCCTCCTTCTTAACTTCTTCCAATGCTTCCGTGAGGGAGATGGAGGAATAGTTGTGGAATTTATAGAGGATAGGCGTGTGGGTGGCATAGGGCAGCTTGTGTACGCGACGCTTCGCTGTCTCGCTCAGACGGCCCATCAGCAGGTGGGAAAGCCTATGTAGGCCAATCGATATCGCGTATACGTACATTGTTCGAGCGCGATAGGATAGGATCTCGTGAGGGGCCCCGACTCCTCTCAGCACTCTCGCGAGCCTAGCTGCGGGCTCTCCTTTCTTCCTTCCATACATCTTCCATCGGTAAACCATCTCTTGTCTACCGTGTGTATGCACAGAAGCGTTACCCTCTCCGTCTCCCGCCGAGTTTTCCCAAGCTGAATCGAGCCGGGCTTTCTCTAGCCTTCTGCCCTTCAACTACCCCCCCCCCCCCCCCCTCCTCTGCACCGCCTTGTAACACCCTGCTCGGCGCACTGGAGAACGAGAGGGTACATGCCGCTCTCTAATTAAGCGTCGAGCTCACGAGACCCCACTCGATCGTCCGTGCGATGTTAACCAACGGAAAGAGTGAAGCCGACTCGGTTCTTTGTTTTTATTATACCTTGTCCTTCTCGTCGTTATCTTCCCCTTTTTATTACCGGTACACGTAGTCCCGTTTTACGTTTTTTCACTTTTTTTTTTTTTTTTTTTTTACAAATTTAATCCCGTTTTAATTTTCCCCGCGACGTTTTATTCTTATAGAGGTGCATGTTGAGGATCGAGTAAAAAAAATAAAAAAAACCATTGTGAGCCTTGAGCGAGTGTGTACGCCTGTCTCGCCTTCGATTTATCGGTGTCTCGGTGATACGCAGGATGACCTTAATGTGATCGATGTTTTCCGTAACAGGGTCGTCTAAATATAGGTTCCTCCTTACTTTTCATTTTTTTGCACTCTGCTCCATTCACCACTTTACTCTTTTATGAATGTGTACGCTTCGAGAAATTGTTATATCAATTTTCCTCTTCAACTGCACGCCTCCATTCCCTGCCCGAATTTTACCTCCTGTCTTGCGTCTTGCGTCATTGAACCACAATTACCTCGTCTCTTTTGACGTAATTTAATTTTCCGGAGCCCAGAATAAAAACAATGGAATGTATAATATGTACAAGAGAGTTCAATTTCTTTCTACCATTTTCACCTGAAACAGGTACCACAATCTCACTTTATCTCGCCAAACGATAGATTCCCGGAGCTCACACTAGCCGCTCCAAACGTTGCCGAGCGTGCAAAGCTTCCGGTGAAACGACAGGGTAAAAGAGAAAAGATGAGGGGGAAACGCATCCCTGAGACGTTGAAAGGGCGAAGCGGGCGTTGTGATGAGCTCCTGCGAAAGAAAACACCCTCGGCAGGTCGTTTTTGTGGTAATTTAACACGATGTGGAATCTTGTACCTCGACGTGCTGTTTCTTCGCTCCTTTCTCCACCCAAGGCCGGAGCCTCCGAGCGGCAAAAAAAAAAAAAAAAACCCGTCCCGAGAGCCTCGTAGTCGAAGCGGCGAACGATACCCGGAGCCGAGAATTAGCGGGATACTCCAAAAGTTCAAACAATATTGTTACAGCACCGACTAAAAAGGCTGAGCCATTTTTCCTACTCTTCGTTACGGAGAGAAATATCAAATCATCTCCAGATGTCGCGTAGTTTACTCGCATTTCGGCAAGGGAAGCGAGAGCTTTTCATGCGTCACTCAAGCTACGCGCTTCTACCAGCGTATGCGCTCTTCATACTCGGTTTTCCGTTTTTTTTTTGCCCGTTTAATCCAGTGTCTGACGCCGCCTGCTCGCTATCTCTGGGTAATCAGTAAAGTGCCTTTTAATTTACGTTAATTCAGAGTTGCACGGCTGTCCCGACGGTGCGCGATGCCAAAGACATGCTCGTCTACGGATGAATCTTCGTGGATGCGTATCTTTGTCTTTGCTTCTAATTTTTTGATTCCCGTTCATTGAGAACACTGCATAAAATACTGGCGCGTCGAGTTCCACCCTCGCATTCATTGTTTCTGTAACAATTTATCGCTCTCTTCATGCGTTCTGTTTTTTTTTTTTCTTTTTTCTTCAAGCTTTTCCACTGCCAAGCTCTATTTCTTCTTTGCTACTGATCAACGCTCGTTCCATCCCGGTCTACATACGCTCGTACTCGCGCGCCCTCGAGCGCATTAAACTCGTCGTTTGCCCGAGCAAGAGGACGGAAGGCATGAGGATTTCGCTTTTTTTTCTCCTTTTTTTTCCTTCAGAACGTGAGATTTTTCCTGCTGTAATGATGGTTCCAGTAGGTTGCTGGCCAGCAGCCCCTTGCCTTTTTTTCAAGCTTGGCTAGCGCATTTGCGGTTCGCCGATTCGACGAGAGGCTGTGTTGTATATGAATCTACGGTTTTTAGAACTCGGTTCAGTCTCCGCAAAGCCTGCCCCAGTAAGGCATCAAGGGAAAGTGGGTTCCGGTAACGAAAATGTACCATTCATCGCACGCCACATTATCCGTTTCGTTGCGCAACTTGTTGTCGCGTGCGTAACGAACAGAGTTTTACAATAAGGAAGGAAATCAAAATTGTAATCTTTTAACACATCGCAGCATTTCGTAGTTGAGCAAAGCTCACCAAACGTAGAGTTGTATATTCTGCTACACTGGAGGGAAGTGCGCGATTTTTCGCCAAGTGTAAAGATTGGTGCCCGAGGAGGCGAGGGCAGAAATCCGACGAGGTGCGAATCCGCTCCCTCCCGTGTAGCAAGCGATACGCTTTTTTTAACTTCGCTAAAATAACCACACTTCTTGCGTTGCAAAATCGTAATATTCGGCAATGGCTATTCCCCTGGGAGAAAAAGCTTCCAGAGCTTTTAACAGTACTATGTTATTACTCCCTAGGGAGTAATAACATAGTACTGTGCACGTACATAGGTTAATAGTGATTATCGGTCAATAATCGACTATTTTCCACCCGTATTGCACGCAAGGAACATGGTAATTTTAGCGATGTCTTGAAAAATAAGATTTTTCAACCCTATCCATGATCGGACCGCGCTCCCAACCTTGCATCCCTATTTCACATGCAACAAATCAAGTGTCGAACATGCCCGAAAAATGTGCCGCGAGAAGAGGCAATACGTATACACTTCTTCATCGAATGCCGGATAGATCAGGCAGAGTCCATGTCGATCTCAACGGGATCGCGTACGGCGTATCTTCTCAAGCAAAGTTGACGAGAAACACAGAGTCATAGACATCTCGGAGTTCTGCGCTGTGGTCCTACCACCCGCCAACATCCCGCATGGCCATCCCAATTCCAAAACTCACTGTCTCTGCGGAGAATCGGGTAACGGCTGCGGCTGCGGCGAAACGCGTGGGATTCGCTGCACACCGGTTCCTGGTTTCCGTCACGGTGGGTTGCGCGTTGAATCAACAAGCGTAGTATTACCACTACCATTATCGTCGAACCATACTGTTATGCAGCGAGAAATTGTAAGGGTGAATAGTGTACGAGAAGGAGAGGAAGCATCCTAGTTAAGCACACCAGATATAGAATTATAGGTATACATGGAGAACACAGGTTTGCCGGATAATAATGGCAGGCAGGGTAAGGGCAAAGCTACGCTGTTGAGAGTCAGAATCTACAAATAACACCATCCGTACCAACCAGATATATTTAGCACGTGCGCATGACGGTACTACATCGGTAGTGCACAATGGTCTCGCATTCGGATACATATTCTCGAGAGTTAGCACAATCCAGATTGTATGCAGATTGTTAATTGGAGTGCGTGGGAATGTAAATTCGTACACGATAATGATTCATTTTAAAGGTAAACGTAAACAGGCTGCGTAGGATGATTATCAATCATCTCGGAAGATAACCAGGTCCGCGATCGATGAGCAACGATGGGTATCGGCCGCCGTAAACGGTCGGGCCATCGGGGACACGTAAATTAATTCGCTGGAAGTAATTTTCCGATTTTCGATAGTTCCATCCCGCTTCTTCGTGTCGGGCTTACTTCGAGCTCCCAACTCGACCTCCGTCCCCGTTGAATAGAACGGAGAATGCTCGTAGCACTAGTTGCCTAGTTGGGTCTCTCGAGCCGACCGCGCTGCGCGGCATGGGAACCACTACCTCCACGACTCAGCCATGGCAATTATCCTTCAGGCAGTTTTCCACTTAGTTGCCTCGCTATTTCTCTTTCTCCACGTTTTTTTTCTTTTTTTTTATTCTACTTCGCAGTTATTCGCTCGAAGTCCCGCTCTCTCTCTCCCCCCCCCCCCCCCTCTTCCTCCGCTTTTTACTATCTCCGAGACTTCTATCTGCCTTTCATTCGGCAAACAGCACTGGGAGTGCGAAAAAGTAGGGAAAAGAATGGGGGAGTAATAAAAGAAACGAATTCATGAGGGTTAACGAGGCGTATCTCGCAAGCTTTCCGAATGTTTCGGGCGCAAGAGCCTAATTGAACCAATGGGATCAGTTGAGCACTATGGACCAGAGACCGCGGAAACTCTTTATTTCACATTTAGTTAGAGGTATCCGGATGGTCGGGAAAAATTTAACCGGAGAAAGTGTACTTTAAACCCCTCCGCAGTCCCGTATCAAGCGCCGACGAAGGACGGGCAAAGCTTTGGAGGCATCTATACTTCCCACTGTACTTATTTACGAGCGACGACAAACTTCGACTTTCTTTTGCACACAGAATTAGGTGCACGATGTATAGAAAAGGGCGAGCCAACTTTGTCGCGCTTGTTGGACGGTAAACCGCCGTCGAACGAGGCCAAAGTTGGCGGAGAAAACATTTCAACAACGGAAAAGTCGAGTACAAGGAACAGGGGACGGAGCTTCGAGAAGATTTTCTAGTTTTCAATGGGGTAAGAATAGTCTCAGTCCGGGGGGGGGGTACTTATTTTCGATTAACCAATGGTTCTCATTGCCCGATGCGCTTGGAATAAACAGTCTAGTTGCTACACAAGATGCGGTGTTGAACTTTCCGTCGGAAGAAAAGACCTCTCGGGAGAGAGGGAGAGTGTAGCTTTCAATGTGATGCACAGGAAAGAAGAATGCGCGGGGAAAAACTCTCGCGGTTCGATACAAAACCGTCGAACGAAGCTTTTCGACACGATCCTTCCAATGGATGGAGAGCCCGTTTCGTCCATCGCTCCCTTGTTCTCTCTCGCTTGTCACTTCTCGTTATCTTCTTTAATTCGTCGCTTTTTTTTCTTGTTCTTCTTCTTGTTCTTCTTCTTCTCATTGTACTATCTTTCACCGTGAATACCCAGTGCTCGAGGTTAATTGGATCCATTGGAAAAACTTTTCCAAGGATTTCCTGCCGCTTCGAAACTTCGACGAGGTATAGGGAAGTGCTGGGGTGGGAGGTTCTTTGGGTTCTCCTTCCTGCTCCTTCGTCCTTCCCGAACTCTTGTAACCGGTCTCGGCGAATGATTTGTTTTACTTTTTTCCTGCGGCAGTTCGACATGACGGTGATGCGGCGTTTACGCCCTCCGTTTCTCTTCCGTCCTCACGACTCGGCATTATTTATAATACCGGCGAAGTTTTCCGGTCGGATTGTCACTCCGAGCATACCGATAACCGGAGGCGACAGAACGAACGACCGGAGGAACGAACGACCGGCCGGAGCTTGTAATTATAAATCAGGCGGGAACTTTCAACGCCCGACAGTACAACACCGTGTATATTCTGGCAGCTGTAAAACGGCGAGTTATATTAGAGTAAAGTTATAATTATGCAATAGCGCCATACTACAGCAACGCTTCAAGCAGCGTTAAACTCCTTTCTGGTGTACAACCGCTGCTATGTGTAGGAGCTAACTCGCCGGGGTGAGGATTGAAAACGTGAATATTAAAGTTTTGCTCCGTCTGTAATAATGATTGGAAGGGGGCGAGACTACGGCGTACCTTTAATTCAATCGAGGTAGCTTCGGAGCAGGGCTGATAAAAGTAAAACATAGAGCTTGAGTGTATTCAGTGTTATTACGTCTGTGGGTTGGTCCATTTTTTTTTTTTGCAGGAATGGCAGGTACAGTAGGCGCCCGGTAAAGTTTGGCCTCAAAGATTCGCAGATAGAAAGCGGTAAGGAGTGTTGGGTCTCCACCGAGCAGGTTGACGTAACATGAGAAGGGGCCGACTCCAACTTACGTGGTCGTGATGTTCTAACAAACCTAAGTCGGTTTGTGTATTACTTGGCCACATGGCATAAAACCGAGGAAAGAAGGCAAACAAGAAGACCTCCATTGGTATGAAAGGGTTTAGAAATACGTTGGTCGTATTTCGTACCGTGGAAACTCCCCAGGTGCGGTTTTAGAGCAGAGCTGACGTTGGACCAACTATGACCGCCGGGGTTAGAAAGTCGACCCGACTCTGGTCGCCGATGTAGGTCCGATGACCAGTTAACGTCGGGATGATAACATCGGCCCAAGTTGTATTATAAAAAAAAATGTATTCACATTGTAATTAATCATGTTGAGGAAACTTTGGCTATCAGCACTACGGTATTCTAGATAAAAACTATAATAAAGGAATTGGGAATAATAAAAAAGCATTCAGCAGTCGGACGATATTTTGTATTGAATATTGGCAGAACATCGCCAGCGGGCACTGGGTCAAAGTCGATCGACATCGTGAGCGAACGTCCACTTGATATCGCCCAACACGCAGTATTACGACGATAGGCTAGCGCTGGCTTAACACTGGCAGGCAGCGTCTTGACAACTATCGAGCCCAACGTCGAAGTGGTTATCAATCGACGGATTAGCCAATAATACTGGGCATTAATCGAGATCCGATCATCAACTGCCAACCTGCTGCAGACTAACAGCCAATCGTCGGCCATACTCCGAGCGTCGGCCAACCGCACCTGGGTCTTTCTTTCCACCACTCTCTGTGGTGTGCTAAGTGACAATAAAATACCAGACTCCACTATATATTCGAGATGCCGGTCTACTTTATATGACCATCTACGAACCGATTTTAGAGCAATCGGCGCGATAGGGGATTAGTTCTGGTCGCTTAAAAGCGTCGGAACATCCTCGCGAGTCTCTCGCCCCTCTGCGATTCCAGCGTTAACCTGTGGGCGTCATCCAAGTAGGGCAGAATTTGTCCTCGGGGATACACTCTTGCTCGTGCTCCGACAACTTTATCCACCGGGAAACTCTCGATGTACCTTCTCCCGTACCCTCGCCTCTGTGTCCTCGTATACTCTTGCTTGGCAACTTTCCTTCACGGATTCTGTCTGATCTGACACTGACTCCTTTTCTCTATTCCTCTCGCGCACTTTCCTATCTCTATATCCATTCCTGATTCTACCTCTCCGTTCCGTCCCGTTGGAAACGGACGCATGAGACACATGAGCACCCCAGCAGGGGACGTCGTACAGTGATTGACACTTCAAGGCACACCCAATGCACTTCCGTCCGATATGACGTGAAGGAAAGTGGGCTGATACCGACCAGGTCGATTTTAAATAATCGAATAGCAATGTCAAGATGCGTCTTGCCTAATCCTGTTACGTACCTCAAAACAAAACGATTGAGTCCAATTTCGTCGTTTCAGCTCGACCCGAAAAGTTTTAGTGCGATCACAGTTTTGTTCCTATTCATTTTCCTGTATGCTCACCATGTGGACAATTACTCTATGAAGTCACTCTACCAGACGGCCGACACACCCACAAATGCACTCAGGTCTATTTGGCACTTCCATCGGACTGCAGTTGTTGCCCTTGTACAATACAATCGCAAACTCCGACAGTACATCGGAATACTAAGCGCCATTTGGCAAGCCAGAGCATCGTTTCGCCTTTCCTCCTTTTCCTTCTTTGGCCTTAAATTTTCCTCCCCTCATTCAATCCGCAGTCTGCTACTAATCCCCTCCACCGTCAGAGTTGAAGGAATGTCGATATTTTATTTTCCCGATTGGCGGTGGGGGTTTAAACTCAGTGGCTTTCGCAGTTAACCCGCGCCGCCCCTCTCGATTTTCTCTCTATCGATTTCGTCGGGAATTATTACGCGCGTTGCGGATAACTCGTCGTTTCCCACCGCAGCCAATGTACCGTTTACTATGTATATACAGATGCTGCATACATAACAGCCCGGTATTGATGGCACGATTTTGCGCTGCCACGAAAATTCGCTGCCACCTCTCAACCCACTTTTCTCATTATGCGGGTTATGGGTTATTCGTTAATTACAAATATTCGAGGTGTTCCTTGTATATCGATGATGCATTTGATCGATTGGGCCAGAGTTAGCGGGTAGTTAGCACCGGTCGCTGTAATTTGAATTTTTTACATGTCAATAGTTGTTCCGCACATAACACCTCTACCTTTCGAGTTTCATATTTTGTGGGCGGAGGTGAAAGAGTAAGTCTCGAAGAATGTTTGACAATCACTTTCATCCGTGGGAACTTACGAAACATGCTCAACTACGGTGTTGTGTACCTATGTCAGCTCAGGTAATAGTTCCCTCGGGAGGAGCATTGGATTTTTGTTTCCAGCGCTGTGTTGGAAAGGCCGAACAAGAGACGATATCGATTTTGGATTCGAATCCGTGTGATTCCGGGGACGGAAGAGTCGGTTGGGTGGCGAGTACACGTCTTAGGTATTTCACCGTTCGGCTATGCTATAGCTATACAATTCCAGTATTATGAAGTGTGCAAGAAACGACGAAGACCGAGGAGACTCGTGGGGCACTCAGCTGTCCTTGTCACAGGTATTATCGGGAATTAGCCTCGACGACCTCAGAACTTAACGACTCCTCGGTGCCGGTTCGAGCATAATTTTCCTTAATTTACGACTGCCGGAAGCCAGGGGACTTTCGCCCACCACTCCGGCGGTCCTACGGCACTTGAAGGTGCCGCTCCGAGTCTGCCGTTGTCTTTCGCTTAACCCATTCTGTCTAACTTCCTTTTTTTACTTCTCTCATCCCCTCTCCGCACAGGGCTATATTAGTCTTTGGAATTTCTCGTCCCTACGTGCGAGCGAGCGGCTGCTGTGGTTATGTCCTCTCCTATGCCCACGGTCTTTATTAAAAGTCGGTCCACTACAGGGACGGAGAGCGCTCCAAAGTTTTAACTCGATTTTTTCGATACCTATTTCGTTAGGAAGTTTGGGAAGTAAGAGAGGGAGGAAAGACAACGAAAAGTCCGCGGGTTGGCGGTGTCCTCGCCGAAGATCCTATTATGTCGTAGTTCCGTGGCGAGCGTCCTCTTGCGGAAGAGGGAGAAAGATCGAAGAGGGAAACTGGCTATAGGAGACCCCCAAAGTTATATCCGAAGTTGGACGAGCCGCTCACGGTGATCTTTCGGAAGGTACGTGCGCAAAGCGCCTTCAGAATCATTTTTATCAGATCACTGTCGTATAAATTTAACTTCGGGTCGTCACACCTAATTTCGGTGCCTTAGGTCGTCAGGCATGGTGCGTCGGATCGCGATGTTCGTTGATTTATGACTTTTTAATGCACGCGTGTTTTTAGATTCAATTATAGTGAAATCGAAACGCCAGACTCTATGCAAGGCGAGAATGCCACAGCTCAATGGCAAAATGATTCGTTTAAAAGCTATCCAACTTATAACATAGCGTGTCAGAAAAAACGCTAGGAACATTTTTTTTTTTTACGTCCATCGCAGTGAATTAATGAAAATGTTTTCATAATTGTTTCAGAAATGATGCATCCTCTTTCGTTTCTGGTGTAAGCGGATGAGTGAACTGCCGCAATGAGAAATCCAACAGCGAACATGCTCTCCTTGCTGATATCGGTATGTTAAATAAAGTTTAATCGTTTGACGAATAAGGAAATACGAGAAGGCTATCAAGAACGCCCGAAGCGAAAGGGAGCAACAATTTGTCTCCTTTCGAAAATTGCATTATAATCCTCCCCCCATTACTCCCGTAATAGAGCGTAAATATTAGAGCGTCTCGGATTACAAACGTGAAAGACAAAACCCTCGCTCCCCTGTTCTACCCCTTAAGAGCCGCGAGAATTTATACCTATCATAGGAAATACCTATCGAACAACGTTCTACCGTAATAAAATCTGCCAGTACAAACGACAAGACGTCACTACGCTAATTATCGGTCAGGGACAATTTCCTCGGTAATGGAAACAGAGCGAAAGGATAACCCCGTGAGAAAATCTATTATCGGACATACCGCGGTGGAACGGGACTGTGACACGAGACCGCAGACCGTCGATCAACATGCCTACCCCACGCTCGTCCCGGAATCCCCCTCGACGCGTATATAACATTGCGTTTCGATGCGCGACACGGAATTGCAACATATTTTTTTTCCGTCCGTTTCGTACCTCGTTAGATACAAAACGTGCGCCGTAACACCGGAAAAACCAGCCGTGAACAAGCAAACCGAGTGAATGACAAAAAAGCGACTTTGAAGCGCGCAACCACTCCGCAGTACTCGGTCGGCGAGCTTCACGGGCGACGAACCGCAGTTGAAAGAGTTTTTGAAAAATCGTGATCACCATCGACGGAGAGCAGGCAGCCGCGATGGAAATTTAATTGGACAACCGCGGATAGGTTGAGATGGAATATCGCATCCAATTTTTTTTTTTTTTTTTTTTTTTTCACTTTTCTTTTTACGTCAACACCCTTTTCAATGGGCATTGCCAGCCGGATTCATCGGCTTGTCTATTGTCATAGGATGCGTCATACCAAACGCCATGCTATTGAGCATGGCCGGTATAGAAACAAGTGAAACACCGTGATACGGGAACGTTTCCGATGGCCCACGAAATTTTCGATGACATTTTTAACGTGAAAGCAACGTTTCAACGTAAAATTCGCGCAACAAGTAAACAATAAAAGTGGAGTAGAGAGCTCGCCTGTCGATACCGGAATACGTTCGCGATTTTTTTGTGTAATATTTTTTAACAACTGTATCATACCGTATAACTCGACTTTGCTTAATGGGTAGAGCTAATCCTACACAAGCTTCGAGCAATCACATATCTCAATTTGCGAGAATAATTTTGAAAAAAAAACACATTCCAAAAAGATATTGGTGTATCCTTATGTTACTCGAGAAAGCGGACCCGCGTACTCCGTTTGAGAAGAGACATTTCGATTCCATGTTCCGCGAAAAAATCAAGTCATGCTGAATCTTATCTGACGCGTCAAGCTGAAGAATTTGAACAATTTCATTGCGCCGTCACGCCATAACCACGTCACTTCCAGTTTGGAAATATCATTTCCCGACTGGAAGTAACGTCTCACCGGAAATATGTCACTTTCGGTTTGGAAATCTCATTTATTCGCTGAACACAGTGTATGTAGGTACATTCTTCCCCTGGGTTCCGTTTTACCAGCTCTCACCTATATTATGTACTATATATTATATCTTAACACATGCATTCAATATCCTCCCGACAACAAATTAATTACTCACCACACTTGAATCCCAGCGAGCTTTCTCACTCCCTCAGCGAATCTCGAGTTCCAAAGTCGTAAAGCAAGTTTGTTCTGGCACTCGGCAAACAGTTGTTTGGATGTGGGTAAGTCTCAACTGGAATAAAGAAAAATAGAATAGAGGACGAAGGAAACGACACGAACGAGGGTTGGGCCTGTGAAAACCGTGCTCGGGAGTCTCTAGACGTTGTTTTTTTTTTCATTTTTTTTTGTTTTTTTCATCTTCGTCTTTTGACTGAATACCGCTGATGCTGCGGTATACAACGCGACATTCGCCTCGCGGGGAAGACGCGCGTGAGTATCGACCACCGTCGATGCGGACCACGCGGCTCTCCCGCCGCGGATGGCAAAAGCACGAGGGAGGAAGAGAAGGAAATTCCTCCCGTCGCCCTGTAGTAACTACGGCATATCGGCGGAGTGGTAGTCGAGAGGCAGCCGTACCGGCGCCCAAAAGAGCTCACGGATGCGGGATCCGCGCCAGAGGGACCGGATGGGGTGATTTTCTTCCCCTCTCCACGTCCGCCATCCGCGTCGCTTGGCATCCCCCCCGAACGAGAGCACGAGGAGGCGAGGGGATTCCCGACGCCACCGCGCCGCCGTTCCGCCACGGTTACATCATCCCCGATAGGGGGACCCGCGGGAGAACTCAAACTATGGCGCTCACCCGTTCTCGTAAACCAAGCGCGCCTGTGTGCGGGGAGGCATTCGCCGCAGGATCCTCGCCAAAGAATTCTCTGCCGGATCTATCTCCGCCAAATCGTGGTCGGCTAAGGCGAGAGCTTTGAAAACCAAGGATCGTCAAAACGGCCGAAGGACGCGGATGAAGGCAAAAAATACACTTCACTGCTGCCGAGAAACTGTGGAGGTGACGAAAAAACATTAAGTAAATAAAAGCACGCATCTGTGCGGAGGCATTCGCGGCAGAATCCTCGCCAAAGAATTTGAAAACCAAGGATCGTCAAAACGGACATAGGAGGTGGATGTCGAAATAAAAGACACATCACACCTATCGAAAAACTGCAGAGGTGATGAAAAAACATGAGCAGGAAGACGGACGGGTTTCGAATCCGAACAATGCGTCATTGGGTTAATTGATCGATGCAGAATTCGAGCCTGCAGACACTAAGTTAAGTGACAGATGCACATGCATGTGACACGGATGAACCTGGGGAGGGTTCGAGTATGCGTTTAACTGCCTCCCTTGTACCGCAGTGAGAAGCAACGAGCAACGAATGAGACAATTTGTAATCGTTTGTCAGACGGTTCCCGTCATAAACAGGACTAAGTGCTATCTTATTCAAATGAACTGTCTGGTATAAGACACTATTACGTTATGCTTATGTATATATCTGTATATACAAGTCTATAGATATATTTCATGTAAACGAGGAGAGTATCTCGCGCACAAGACTTGAATTGGCCCACAACAAGGCTGGCTGGCGTCTTGGCCGCTTTCGCTCTTCCTCCGCCTCGTCCGTTCTCCCTCGCGACGGTTGAACGTTCGAGACAGCCTTTTGAAATATCGGGCCGGCGCTTCGCAGCGGCACGTCGAGGTTCTCCTCCTCAAAGCGGCAACCTTCTTCCTCTTCTTCACTCCGGACGCGGCCAACGGTACATAGAGCTCCTCGAACGATATCCTTCGCTTCTTCTTGATACTGCACGATGCCCTCGTCTCCCGGCCTCGTTCCTCCATTCCTCGATGAGAAACTCGACAAGACGTTGAAAATAATGCAACAAACGCTGATGCATCTCCTGGCATATTATACAAGGGGATGAAACTAAGAAACGAGCGCAAACAAGTTTTACATTCTAACTATCCATTATTTACGAACAGGAACTACGCATTTTTCCCTTTCGTTTCCATTCGTAAATAAATAAAAAGATCCACGGTACCCCATTATCTTGACATTCCTGTGAGGAAAACAGACGGATAAAAATTTTATCCGTCCGTTTACTCGTTCTCGTGGAAAAAAGTTCGAGCTATCTGCCATCGTTAAGGCGAATTTGCAACGAAGCACAGTGCGGGTACATAGTGGTAAATAATATCGTAGTGGGTATATAGAATTGACAGCTCAATTCTCACGTCAAGATAAATAGTATTCGGAACTCTGGACACGGAGAAAACACGCAAAGTCACGTGATCGCCATGAAACGCATAACCCCCGTCCTTTGCCCTTTGGACAGTCGGGAATTAAAAAAAAAAAAAAACTTTGTCAAATTATAAAGTTTGGAGAGCTAAAAAAACTCGTTTTTCTTGTCATTGAAGGAACATTAATCTTTTTTTTTTACATACAAGCATCGAAACTTGAAGATTCGATGAGCGAGCACAAACGACTAGGCACGTCTTGCGAGATGCACGTTTGCAAAGCCGTTCAACAGAAGCTTCGTCCTTCTGCCGTATACGTTATTATATCGGCGTCCCATAATAGCTACCACAGTCTCGCGAAAGCTCGACCGACCAGGGAAGTGCCCGACAATCCGAGGCTCGAACTATCTGTAGCCGTTTCACGGCGAAGGGTTGGAGGAGCTCGTGAGGAAGGATCATCGAGGGTATTTCCGTCGGCCCTCGGATTCAGGAATCTCCGTGACGCTCATACCCCCGCCGTGCTGTTCGGTCCATTGTTCGACTTTCAATAGCCACACGCTGCGTACGCTACAACCGAAGGAAGTAGACTGCTGCTGCTGCTGCTGCGGCCTTACAGCTCTTCATATCGAATGCCAAGAGACGATGCTCCAAGCCTTCTCATCGAGGGTGCAACCCGATACACCGCTCTGCATAATACTTCAACCCGTAAGATGCGAGAACTGCAATCCCGCCGGGGATATTGGTGTAGCAAACTTCAATTCTATCGTCCTGGGGTATGCAATATCCTCCGTAGTCCAGAAAGTAGCAAACGCGTGTTAATCATTTGGCAATAAAAATACACTGAGAAAAAATGACATAAAATTACCAGTCACTTTCTGCTATAAAATATCATTCTCTGAGCGAACGTCTACATTTTATAGTTAGGACAACAATCGCAAATCATACCGGCAAGTACCTATAATGATCGTTTAACCAATCAAATATCTTTCAACAAAAACTATTGTGAGAGACCGAGAGAAGGGTAAATGATTGCATGAAGCTTATTTTTTGTATTTATAGAGAACGAACGAATCATTTGATTAATAGGTATGGATTATATAGTACACATCTTATTTATTACGGATTTGAAATTTACTTGATTGAATATTTATTTCGCGTGTGAAATTAGACATTCATACTATTTGCATAGACATTCCCTCAGAAAATTATTCCGTACAGTATAAAGATCTGTATTTTTTTCTCAGTGTAATCGCGTGTCGTTGTGAGCAAAACTGAATCGCTAACTGTCTTTTATCGGCATACATTCAGCGTCGAGTAATGTACACGCACCGAATAATGGGCATTGGTGCTTTCACTCCCATCCAGCGGGATTCCAAGCTGCCGAGCTGATAAATTCCGCGACGTCGCGACGTTTGCCCCACTCCCTGCTTTCGCGGATCTCGAATTCCCCGTCCGAAACTCTGTAACTCCTGTGCGTCCATTCGTCTTATACTATCCGTGCTGTATGACGATTCTCGCTCCGCTTCGGGTCGTCTGGGTCCATGCTCTTGCTTTCTTGTACAGATCTTCGGGTGGGGCGTTTCCCTCTCCGTCCCTCTGCCAAAATCGCTTTTATTCTCATTCACATCCTTTCGTGTATATATTGTTCTGTCCGTCCTCTTCGCTCGCTTCCATCGCCAATCCGCACGGTCCCTCTGCCCATTGCCTTTCCCCCCTCAGCACTATGAATACGTATGTGTCTGGATTCTGGCGCCAGGATGGTCGTCTTACCGAAGTTATTATTCTTCGGATTTCGCGCAACGAGACGGAGCTGGAAGGGTTATGATACGCCCTCACCTCGCTGCCAACGAAGGAAGAACGGGATTATTAGCTCATTGCCTGACTGTGTTTTGACAATCGTTGTATCCTAAATATTTTGGTACCTGGCTATTCTTATTTAGATAGTACTACGCGGTATGAGTTCTGACAAAACTTAGGATACATGCTGACAATTTTAGGACATATGTTGAAAATGTTACCATCTAAATAATAATAGCTCGGATATAAAACATTTAAAAGCCAAATATTGATGGAATCTTGCTAATCGATTTATCTCGGTGTGCGACGCCGATTCAGTTTTACCACGGAGCAACCGTCAAATGACAAGTTACGAAGGAAAACGACACATTAATGTTGCAGAGCCAGCGGACTCAGACTCGCTGGAAATAAGTGAAGAACGAGATTACGGAATCGCATCTCCCTGCTCGGCTTCCGAATGAAATATCATTTTCGGGAGCGCTGCATCCTCTAAGATTCTAGGATAACAAGCTTCCTCCATCGATTCATGGATCCTACTGATGATATGAAGATAAACGAGGGATTACAACCGGGCCATTCATTGATTTTCCGCACAATGACGCTACGCGGCAGTTGCGCACATTGATGCAAAAAAAAGTGTCCTTCAATCCACAGCGATGCGGCCCGATTCTTTTTGTTCCTTTTATTTTCCATTTCAAAGTTGGAAGGGTTGACGTCTCTCGCGAGGAATCCTCCGAGCGAACGCGGCGATGCACTGTTTCGCCGATGAATTTCCAGCGCACGCTGGTGAGAGAGCGTGACGTTAGGCTAGCCCAGGCGCACGTTTCTGTTTACCTGTCAGTCGCACACCTTCCTGTATCGTCCTTTGCTCAGATCCTCGTCATCTCGACTTCGAAAGCTCGCTGCACGCGATATATACCGTCAGCGACGTGTACAATTTCCGGTTCTCGGTGTCTGGTAAATCTCGAGCGGGCGGAGGATAACGGACACGTTCCCTCGAGAACTGCTGGCCCAGAGTCGTGTGTAGCGGTAACAACTGTACGCGTAACGGAGATAGTTCAGTCGACTGGTTGACGCGGCTTGATAATCGTAACATGAGAATTGATATACACGCGAGCATAATGGCGATGACCTGTGACAGACCTATCGGTAGCGTGAGAGGATGACGAGGATGTGCGACGAACCAGATATGTCTGGACCGAGGACAAGCCGGTGGATTTTCGTACCGGGGAAAAGATCTTCCGAAGTAAGTTCTTCCTCTCCTGACCGTAGCCTTTCCTGACGGAAAGGCCGATAACATCTGTCGATAGATTCCAATCATTCGTCGAAAGTTCGTTCGCTCCAACTTCTGCCGAACTTCCCTCGAACTTGCCCCTTACTCTTCTCCCCTCTGTATACTACACTACCTTTCCGCACAAAAGGTGCTTCTCCAACCTGATATCGGTACATGGATGTGCGTTACAATGGATGCACTCTACGGGCAGCGATCATCATCGTCTTCCGGACAGACCCGCAGAAATTCCCGGTCTCCGGAAATCGATCCAACAAATTATATAGCCGGAATCGCAAACTGATGCGATTTAATATTGGAGCAGATGAGATGGAGCATAGAAATTTCTCGCGATTTTCCGGGAGGCCGCGCGATGTTCGTTGTACGGGGAGGAGGCGAGAGGGGCTTGGAGGGCGCACTCGAGGACAATAATAGACAGGAAACGGAGCGATCGATATGTCGAGACGAGTAGACTCTCTCGCTGGCTCTCTCGAGTTCAACGGACACTCGTAAACCCCTCTGGATTATATAGCAGAGATACTGTGCGCCGGGCGACTATACACATGGAACAGTTAAGTATCGCCATTGCGGATGAGGTTGCACTGTAGGGTTCAGCGTCGTGACAGAGTTCGGCATCGATTCGCGATCGATGGCCGTCCGCAGTTGGCGCGTTCACCAGTTCGGTATCGGTCTCGATGTTCGCCCTGGAGTCGTTTTGTTTCTAGTTCATTGTATACTCGTAGGTGTGCCCTACACGTCCTGAATAGTCGGCGGAATGTCTTGTTGCAAAAGTTGTTCGGGCCGGCCAGTTGGGAAATGATTTCTGTAATGTTTTATGGGCAAGACCGCGTCTACGCTTCATCAACCACGAATCAAACTTTCTCCGCCAGACTTGGCAGTTTGCCGTTTCGTATATAACCCGCGTGCTATTAATAATTTCACTGATATATAGCATTCCAAGTTTCGACGCTTTATTATAACCGGACGAAGTTTGCCTCCGCGACGCCGCGACGAGAGGAATCTCGCGAGCTTCGGCCATAATTTTTTATCGCGACCCCTCCGCGAATTGTTTACCCTGTCGTCCGTCTCGCTGAGAAAACGTCGATGTGAGGGAATGAAATTGAGAGTCTCGAGGAGTGTGTGTGTGTGTGTGTGTGTGTGTATTTTTCTCTCGGATGGGTCAAGTCACCCCGTTCGAAGTGAGGTTGAATGTGGGAGTCACGGACGTACGGCTACGCCCGCACTCTCCCTAGGTCGATGAAAAGAGTTTCGACCCTGGTTACGACTGCACGGCGCGGGGGATGGTTGGGACTGCCCGGCTTGTGTCGCGGCTCGGCATGCTTTCAGGGGTCAAGTAGGGTCGGACTTTTAGTTGCCACATTGCGGACTCTCTCGTCGCCTATATACCCCTTTCGCCCGTAGCGAAACTACTACGGTAAAGTGAAAGCGCCACCGGAGAAGGCTCACGACTCCATCGGCCTGTCATTTTTCCGTTCTATTTCCCACGGCTTCGAGTGTTATGTAACTTCTCTTGAACGACGACACTCGGGAGTCGCGCGTACATCGGAACGCCGCCCAGGAACCCTGGTCGGCGAACTTTCGCGTCGGATACCGCAACGTATTTCCATCCGTAATAAATAAACCGTCTCTCCCGGATTTAACCAAAATTCGAGCGCATTATTCGAACCACCGCGAGGAGACTTTTTCGTATAAATTTATAATCGCGACTGTTGACCATCCAACCGAATATCGTTGGCAATCATTCGTCCGAAGAGTTTGGTATGCATTAATTCATATGATATCCATTATTATCATTATTAAATCTGTATAATTATAGTGTATTGTTAAAATGGTCGAATTTATTGGGTAAAATAAAATGGCGTTAGAGAGAATTGATGATGGTATTGCGTTTCCACGTTTTTTCCGGCCGTTCCGAAAGCCAGAGCACGCCCTAGGTTACGAGCGTCGGAGACCGACGCCGTTCTGGCGCCTTCGGATTTATTCCCCGCTCGATTGTCCTCATCCTGTCTCTTCGCTTCTTTCTCTCGTAACCCGCCCTCGTCGTGCCCGACTCCACAATCACTCCTCTCTTCATCCCTCCTCGCAGTGTCCTCGGGCTTTTCGGGCTCTCGTTCCTCCTCAAGAAGTATCTCTCTCGCTACGCTCGGTCCCCCTTGGCTTCCACAATCCTTCTTTACGATGTATGTATACGGCGTACCAAATACGAGAGATAAGACATCCAATTTTTTATATCGACGAGCTCATCGAAACCTCTAACAAGCTTCCACGATATTGATGCGATTATTTTCAACCTACTTTCGGCGCCTCGAAATAAACGCTATTTTTGTCTCGCAACCGAGACAGAATAATTATATAGAGTTCATAAACAATGAAATGAGTAAATATACCCCGACGTACTTCGCTATATGCTCGCTGTTGAGGAAACTTTGCGAATTACATTTCTTCATGGCACATTCTTCTGCCGTCTTTTATTTACTTGTTTTGCTTTTGTTTCGCGCTTTTTTTCTTTTCTTTTACTCACTAACGACGAATCGCCGACACTTGGTGTTCGTCGATTAGCCCTAGCCTTTTTCCGCGCCCCCCCGACGACAATCTCGAAGCGTCGATTTCCGCCAATTGGATATCGAATCCCACGCGACACGGGGTGAGCCCGCTCAACCTTTATCCGGTTCATCCGAAGCTTTTTAGCGCGCGGTTTACGATAGTCTGGCGGCACATCGCTCGTCGTTCCACCCTGACGATTCCGCCGCGACCACATCGAAGGGAACGTATATTGGATTCATTAAATGCTGAGTGTGCCATCGGTGGAGGGAAAAAAAAACAAAAAAAAAAAAGGCGAGAAAATAAGATAGAGCGACGGAGCGATGAGAGGTGGAGAGTGTCACTCGATAAGCGACAGTCTGTGATTGGAAATTGGAATTGAAAGATTGCATTGAGCACCGATGGTAATTCCGAAGCTTGCAAACTTCGTTATACCTTTACGATTCGATTACTCCATTAGTGAGCGTTATCATTATCGCTCTTCCGAAAATGTTTAAACGTCTCGACCCGCGCTCCTCGTCCACCAATATTTTGTTTATTTATAATAGACGCAGTCGCGCGTTATATGATCAAAATCGGCGTAATTTAAATATCCTACATTATTCCGATGACGAGATTGTAATTATATTCCGTGAAATCGTCGATAACTCAGTCGAAAAATTACGGGACTGGTAAAACTCCAATCGCTGTAGAGCGTTTTTATCGAAAATGTTTATTCGATGGAAAATGTAAATTGTCGTTACTTCCTCTCTGTACCACGCCCCCCCCCCCCCCCCCCCCCGGTTGCGCTAATGCAAATCACGAGTACACATTGAATCTGTTGAAACTATCGTATCGATGCTACGTTGCATTGATGTCCGTACAACGGATGGGCCGTTAAAACAATATGGCAAACAATAACGAAACGTGTATAAAGCTGCATTGCAAACAGGGGAGAACGGGGGAATTGCGGTCACTCGGTAATCCCATTCGCTTAAATTTCGCGATAAACGTGATTGTTTTTCAGCTACCTACTCGCTGCCTGTTTGTACGGATGAATTACAGCCAACTTATTCGCCCGTCGTGCCGAGATTAATCGATTTTTGTGCGCAAGTTATTGAATCGGGCTTCGTTGTTTATATTTTAAAAAATTGCAGAGCTTTAATAACATCGAAAAAAAAAATCATTGTTAATAACATATGAAATACCCAAGGGAATAGTCAAACAAACACACTAATATGAAGATTACATTATTGGTATAAATTAAATGCACTAGACTGGAAGTTCTGTGCAAAAACTGGTACATTACATTTAATGTATAATTGTAATGAACAATTAGTGATATTTAATATTCCAGTTTATGCGTAACAACTTGCCGTGCCAGTACATTAAAATTCATGCGAATTTGTTTTACAGTGTATGCTACCTAAATAATAACAATTCAGTAGGAAATTGTCTTCCCACTGGGCGTGTTAATTTATTAACCAAATATGCTCGATGGTATGTATTCGAGGACAGCGCGATCGCTCATTTTTCGATCGTTACGACTTTCCGCTTATATGATTAAGGGGTAAGTTGATACAGAAAGGTCTAATGAGACTTCGAGGTACCTATCCGACGATTAACCACCGTTTTACCTGCGCACGTGCGTCACCCCGTTTTCAATATTAACCGTGTATGTCGGAACATTTAAGGGTTTGACATACAGGAAGGGGATGTGTGTTTAAGTCTCGTGTTCGCGGTGACACGCGAAGGGGAACCCGCTCTTGTACACAACAGCTCGGCTCTACCATCGGCTTTCATCGATCCTAATTATTTATACAGAAACGGAGAGAAAACTCGTCGCCGATCGACAATCGTGCAGGTAATTCTTGTCCCGTCCGAGGCAGATACTTAAATACTAACTTCTTCGAGCGACGAGAGCTCGTCTCGGATATTATACCCCTCGGCTATGCCCTTTTCGAACGGTGAGGAACGGTGAAATTAATTTATAATTGACTGGCCGAGGATTTCGGACGTTTGGAGAAATTGGGACTGTCCGGTTGCTACCAAATTATCTACAGTAGGATTACCATCGCTATCCGCGGCTTGTTAGAGCTACCTCAGCATGCCCAGCGATTGCATACGGGAAATAGTCAATGTTCAAAAAAATGTAGTAGTGAAAATAAGTGAAGTAGATTTTCGTACGCAATAGATATAAATCCATGAAAGCCTGGTTCGTTCTTGTCCAAAACATTAACGGTCTCGGTGGAAACAGGAATCGCGATGCGTTACCGACAGTGATAAATCACGTGGCCTTGAGAGCGCAAGGCGCGCCCGGCTGCAGGAATTGAAAACAACAAAATCTTTCGCTCCGCAAATCGACCCGAGATAACGCGAGCTAGCGGAGACACTTTCTGGCTCATCCCGAGACCGGATGACGAAGCCGTGGGAGCTCGCGGAGCAAGAGGTAAAGAAGAGGAGGTATTAGGCTACCCCGGGGGCGCATCAGCAAAAAGTCCCCCAGGGATTCGAATATACGTGTTTCTGTGCGCCGCTCAATATGGCGTCCGACATAAATCATTGCTGGCTCTCGACTGGCTTCCGAAACGGTGAAATGGTCCGGCATGTATTCTTCGCCGCTCTCCACCGTTTCCATCGCGGTTCTATCTCTCTCTCTCTCTCTCTCTCTCTCTCTCTCTCTCTCTCTCTCTCTCTGGCCTGCCCGCCAAGTAAATAACCAGCGGATTTACCGGTCGTTTTACGAGACGACTGGCCATGCAATGGTGAAACGGCGCGGCAATGAGCCCGAACCCCCGACATGCGCGCCGCACGCCGGAGCTAGAATAATTCGGCCTGGCGTCGGATTTTATATCGGCGTTGGAAATTTCTTTTTGATAAACGGACCGAGAGCGAACAGTGTGAAATTAGTGTATGACGAGAGGCACGCGTCGACGCGCCGGAACCCTCCGTTGCATAACAATCGTTCACCGGTTTATGGAAGAATGGCACTTTCGTAAAAAAAAAAAAAAAAACCGCGCTTTTCTGTAGCTAACTTGCGAGAGAATTCCGCTTAATTAATGCATGAAAATATATTATAGATCCGTGGTATTAACATACCTATATATCCGGCACAATATAGAGCTGATAGACGAGAAATTCACATTCCCCCTTTATAAGCGGGACAAGAAAATTTGCCGGGGCGTCGACCCGATATCGTCTATCATAGATGAGCGAGGGAGCTCTAGCTTGTACTGCTCGCTTCGCCCCCTCGTGCATACAGTGTATACACGGTGTGCATACGCGCTATAGCCAAATCGTGAAACCCACCTACGTAGAGATGGCTATCACACTGATAATGAATATTAATTCCCGGTTCTCGCAGTGTTCGACTCGAGACTATTGTTATACCGCGTACATCCACGCCTCTACGCTCACGCTCTACGTAACACAGCCACGAAGATGTACGTGCACACCCGGGGTTAGTTTCTCGGCGCTCGCCGTTGAACGGGAAAACCCGTCGGTTCGGCGTCGAATGTCGCTCTCGGCGAAGCCCGCAGGGCTGCAAACTTTCGCGCGATGGCCCTCTCGTGCTCGCACGCAATGTCTGACGAGCTTGCATGTAGTACACGATACCCTGAGATCTATAGACGGAGCTTTCTGTCTCGAATCTCTTGACCTGCATCGATCGCTTTATCTTCTCGATAAAGTATGCAGAATTTTTTTTATTTTAATGACAAAATAAACGCTAAAAAATATAATATCGCGTACTTTGCGATACGCGTGCGATAAAGCGAACATTATAAGCAGGTTGTGAAGTGGGTCGCACGAACCTCACGAGTACGAGGCGTGGGCAAGTGCTTCCTCGGCAGGCACGAGAAGTAGCACTTCTCAGGCGTGCGTTGCAAAAATCAGGTTCGTACAGTTTACAAGTTTATTCGACACATATATATCGTGTCAAACGATAATGGTGGTTGAACGAGAAAATGAATGGTGGACGCTTGTGGATAAGACAAGTCACAGAAAACATCAAAAATTATATAAGGTGCTCCATTTTTTTTAGTACAAGATATTATAAAAAAAAATGAAACACCCACTATTTGTCATATTCGGACCGGGGGATTTTTTACCCATGATCGGAAAATCGGAAGTTTTTTTTTTACCGGGAGAATAAATTAAGTTCTTTTTTTTTTACTGACATTGATGGATCCCCTCATTGTACACCGTAATCGTTGCGGAATATCGCAAGCGCGATTAATCGCAATACAAAAGCGGACGATAGCCAAAAGCGAGTCGCCTCGAACCGGAATGCCCGATATGTGCGGTTTATGGTACGAAAATTTGAGGATTCGTAAGTTTCATGAACAAGTACGTATTTTTTCCCTTCCAACGAAGCGCCTTCACCTCGAAAGTCTTAAACTCCGTGAATGTCCCGAGACGTTAAATTTATATTTCTTCTTTTCCGGAGGAAATTCAGCCGGCGCGCGGCCCTCTCCCGGACGGTCTTTCTTTCTACGCGTTTATATTCGAGAATACATTTCCGAAGCTTACCCGGGTCTCTTCTCGCCGGTGTAACGATCCGCCCGAGACTACGGTGGAGAAAGAGCAAAAGAGACGGTGCCGTTAACGCCGCGACTCTCGGCATTTCGTCGTCGACGGGCGAGCCAGCCAGTTGGACGCCAGCCACGCTCTTTCCCCCCGTGCTCTCTTTATATCACTGTCGCTATCCGATACAAAGCTTTCATGTCATTCTGCCCCGGCACTCCAGCGTCGCTTTCCACCCCTCGCGCCACTTTCCATGTCCGTCCGATTCATTTTGTTCCTTCAGCTTCTCCTGAATTAATAATCACATCGCGCATCAGCGACGATCATTCCGCGGGTCGTCGAGGTAAAATCGATTACTCCGAGGTTGAAAATTGAAAATAATTGCGGTTCGTACTGAGCGTCGCCGAGGTTTCGGCTTCCCTCGCGTTCAATGACCGCGAACAACTCGCTCCTCGATGGACTCCGCCAGTGCGAGTATCGTCGGGTCGCAATGTTGTAAGTCTTGGCATCGAGTAGACACCGGAGCTGGGAGACCGCGGGATACCTATAGGACGACGTTTCTACTTCGAAAGAGACATTAATAACTCCCGCGAACGTTGCCTCCTTCGCTTTCTCTGTTTTCCCCCCATTTGTTCGCGGTTTAAATCGCGGCCCGCTCCGCAAAACTCCTCTCTCGGTCCGACGGACCTTTCGCGCTCTGCTCCGCGAGACGGCGGAACTCTCGTTTCTCTCGCTCCTGCTACCGGCAGATAACAACTTCCCAAATTATCCTCCAATTAATAATAATAACCGAAGACTAAGGGCTTACACGGGATATAAATTAGTCCCACTTCATTCTTACCGCGAGGAACTTTATTTTTCCCGCGCAGTTTATCATCGGTGATTGCGAGTGGCAAAAATTACAATGAGTAACGGAGAGCGGAGAGTGCTTTCTTCTTCTTTTTTTTTTTTTTTTTTTTTTTTTTTTTTTTTATACGCGGCAAAGAGCGTCGAGATTCTAAAGGCTCGTTCAAAAAGCAATACTTTCCCCTTGTTCTGCACACGATCCATATGTTGGCGAAGGGACGGCTGTTTCGACGCGGCGTATTATCAAAGCGAGTCAGACAATATTTTTCGACGGTGCTATAAAAAATAATAAAAAAAATATGAAAATAAAAAAAAATCCAAAGAGACGCGCCGAAACACAAGTGTTTCCATCGCGAGCTCTCGCACGGTTTGCGGTTCTCGCGGAGGTCCCTCCCATCCAGACCCGAGCGTCAAGGGGCCAACAAACGCTCGTATGCATTTGTCGCTGTGTTTTTCTCGCTGTCACAGCATACTCACTCGGGCACAAAGCGACTCACTGCTGTTTCTGTTGTCCGCCGTCTGGACAACGGAGCGAGATGGTTCTCCCGCACGAAGAACCACCGCTTTCGCTTATGCTCGCCTCTGACACTCGTCTGGCGAGAGCGCCCGTTATTAATCAGCGGCGCATCCTTCGACACAACCGATTTAGAGACAGAGTTGGACAGAGTACCAAAAAATACTTCAAGTACTTGAAACATCAAGTACTGTTTGTACTTTAAGTGTTTCTCAAACACTGTTCGCAATTAGGTTCGTATAGCTGTAAGCGGTATATACGCTTTAAAAAATAAATTGTGCAAAGTAATTTGAACATGGCTTTCTCGTTGTAAAATATCGCTAAATGAAATGTTCGTAATTCGTCGTTTTGAGGCTATTTTTAATCCTTCACTTTTTTCGTACAATGAAAAATCCATTAAAAAATGTCATAAAATAGTACATTTCGATATGAGTGCGAAAAAACTTTTTCTGACGAGTGTGAGCCGAAGGCGAGTGTTGCAATCACACGAGTTCATAAAACCTCGTGAAATAAAATATAATTACAAAATCGAAAAGAGTGCCTTTTCGTCCCTTCATGTTTTTTAAAGATATTTCTTTTTCAAATAAAAGAAAAATCAAACGTTGGGACACTTCTCGTCTTTTTACGGAATTTTTAAGAATCAATTCTCTTTAAATTTATCCTGATTGAAAAGTTTAGGACAGATAATCATATATTAATAAAAACAGGTTGTCACGCTACTCATCGTGTACGCAAAAAATACTTGTACTTGGTACTTGAAATCGTAAAGAAGTACTTGAAGTACTAAAAACTACTTTCATACTTCGAGTACTGACCAGCTCTGATTTGAAATGACGTTTTGTTTGCCCCGCGAAAAATGGTTAAGAGCGGTCCGTTTTGCCCCGCAATTCCCTATGTAGTTTCAGCGCTAGAAAAACATCCGAGGCATCGCGGCGATTCCTTCGGGCGGGCAATGGCCATACGCGACCGGCCACCTGCATATTAGGCTTCGCTAATGAAAGAATCCGCAATAAATCAGTCCCGAGTGGATGGGCGTGCCGTCGTGCGAGTTTTGACCCACCGGCGTGAGCCAGCACTTCCCTTTAGCAGCATCCAAAGGACAACCGGGGAGGGAAGGAGAGAGTGGGTGAGGAGCCTTTTTTTTATTACTTTGCCGAGACCAGCCAAAGGTACCGAAGACCCGCGGTAGTGTTCGACCAGTCTCAGCGTTCTTCTTTTCAGTTTTATTTTTATACTTCTCCCTTTCACGTAAGGAAGATTCCTGTCGTGCGACCCTTTGTCGGAGCTCTCTTTGCCTGTAGAGATGGCAATTCGCGAACTCGATTATTCCTGGCTCTTTCGCAATATATTTCCTACTTGTTATTGCCGCCCTGTATTTAAAAATAAGCAAGTTTACCGTATTGATACTCGTTTCTACGGTAATAGCGGAGAGTGTCCCGAGGCGATTTTTCTTACTCCCGCAGAAGGCCCTCATCCTCCTGCGGGTTGGAGGGGTGGGGAAGGGGGGGGGGCGTTATAGCTCGAACGATCCACGACTCTTATCTCGACGAGAATTCGCGAAACAAGGCGACGCCCTAACGGATAACGGGATAACCGGTTTCGCTCCAGTTTCGGGTAAGAGGGTGGCATCGGAACGTCCTCATTCCCCCCCGAAAACTCTCGCCTCCGGTATATTTTTCCCTCCAAGCTAGTGAAACTTTTCGGAGGCTACTCTATCTCCTTTGTTGTTGTTGTTTTCTTTTTTTCTTCGTTCTATGTAGCGTCCTGTGTCTGCTTTTTCGTTGCGCCGTATCGTACCCATTTCTCTTTGTATTCGCGTTTCTATATTCTATACAAGTTTGTTTTTTTTAATTATTATTATTTTAGTTATTTTGTATACGAACCCTTTCCAATACAGCGCTCACGGCGTTTGGTGGAGAGTCGGTCTCGTTCCAGAAATGCCCTCACCGCCGCCTTCTCGCACCCTTCTCACGTGAGAACGATTAATTATCGTCTTATTTTTATCTAACCTACAGGAGACTGAGGACGAAAGATATATGGCTTAATTGGAGAATCCGGTTCTTCCTCCGATTTTTGGGATTCCACCACCCGTTCGTGTCTTTTTTTCTCCCCCTGTCTCTCGTTGCGCCGATTCATAATCCGTCGGATTACCTTTAAGTCGGCACAGGCCGAAGAAGACACAGACTTGATGGTAGGAATTTCACCTTCTCTTTTTAGTGTATATATATATATATATATATATCTCCCTGTCTCCCGTTTTCGTTGAAAGAGGAAGCGCTCGCGTTCCTTCTCCAAGGGCTGCGCGGCGGACGAATGGCTCCGGGGATAAATCAAGATTTCTATCCGAGCTAATCACGGTTAGTGGTAGCGCGCGTGCACGCGGTATACACTGTGTGTCCGCTCCGTAGCTCGAAGCAGAGGCGCCGGAAGTGCGAGCCGGAATCCGTCCAGCCAAGCTTTTCCTTCTTCTCTCGTAGAGGTTCTTTCGTTTCGGTGTGTGTGCATATGCATGTGTATGTGTGTCTATAGCCGAGAAATTGCCTTGGCTCCGTCGCGGAACAGAGCTCCGGATACCGATCTCCAAAGAGTCCAACGACCTCTTCGTCCCTCAGTTCCTCCCAAACTCGCGTTTCATTCCCACTAATTTACTGATACTGCCCTTCCGCTTTCTCATTTCTCCTTTGCCCTCTCACGTACTTACTTTGTACGTCGATTTTTAAAAGACAGCGGTAGAAATAAAACAGTGCAATCTTTTGTTTACGACTCTCGTCCCTAAACTAGCGAACCGTACGTATATAGTTGAACTGTTAACCCTCTCGAAGTCCGAAGACTTTTTACTGTTGAAAAAAAAATATATATCTACTGCTCGACGAATCTCTGAATCAAGACATCCGAAATAATTCACTCTTTCGATTTTTACCTCGAAATAAATAGTATGCTACACAATTATGGTACACAGCAACAAAAATTTTGTACTTTTCAAAACAACTTATTGTTCACGAACGTTCACAATTTTTAATGTCTTAATTTTCCGGTCACCCAATCCGGCTCTAGTTTTATAAACGAAAGTGCAAACTAAAATTATTAACGACACGGGAAATCAAAGGACAGATTTGTATATTAAAATCTGAACAAACGAGTTTGTCACGTATTGCGAGTTTACGAAATTATTTTTGACTGTGTATATAATGTGGGCGAGAAGTACGCGATTTTCGCTGAGTTTGAAGTGTACTGCCAGAGCGAGGCGCGGGTAGAAATCAAACGAGGTGAAAATTCGCTCCCTTCCGTCTAGCATACGATACTTTTTTCCGACTTCGTTAAAATAACCACATATCTTGCGTCGCATCATCGTCATATTCGCCAATGACAATTACTTCCCCAAGAGTAATGAATCAGTACTGCGCATGCGCACAGGTCAATAATGATCATTGCTCAATGATGGGCGATTTGCCGATCGTCTTGCACGCAAGGAATATCGTTATTTTAGCGAAGTCTGGGGGAAAAAATGTTATGGATGAAATCATATTCGAAACATCCAGAAACATTGTTTACTTGAAGGATGTCCCGCAAATAAATATTTATTCGCGGGACGCACCCGACGAATAAAATTTTATTTGCCGGATGAACCAGACGAATAAAATTTTATTCTGGATGGAATCACCACCCGGTTGCGTTATACCGTTCGCTACAGCCGTTTCACGAAGATTGCGGATACTGCGCCTCCCTCCTTAAAGGGTTAACTCAGTTCCGAAGCAGGGAGAAGAAAGAAGAACTCTCTTGCTCAAAGCGTAACTCGATATCAAGGAAACCCGCGTGCGGCCCAGACGAAGCCGCAAGTTCAAGGAGCACGGTGAAAACACCCGGCGAAATTTGTGTTCGCCGCAGCGGGAGGTACGGGGGTGTGGAATGCCCGACGGGACAATAAAAAAAAAAAAAAAACTTTCGAACCATTATGATCCCACTTGCACTCCGCGTGGACTCCGCGTGGACTCTACGTTTCTGTGCCGAAGATGGTTATAACCTGCGGTCGAAATGATCGCTTTTGCCGCAGCGGCAAAGGGTTGAGACGCAACCGGAGCTCCGCACCACAAAGGGGTTGTAAGGCAGCCGCGCGTACACGGTGCGGTACACACTATATATACCTACCTACGTGACACAGGATACCTATCGTAAAGCAAAGCGACACGGAGACTGGGAGAATGAGCGAGAGAGAGAGACGTGAAAACAAAACTACGTGAAAAGCACACCTTCCCCCCACCCTGCCCCCTTTACCACTTGGTCGCCCTCACAGTTCCGTTCTACACTCCATCGTGGCTACGCGAGACCCTCTCGGATTTCGCACTGCAGCCACGTCCTTGTCATAATACGCCCCTATGAACAACTGTGCAATGTTAACATAAACTATAACCGCACAGGTTTCCGCGGAGATTCGTGCCGGAGCCGGCATACAGGGAATACGTAACCGCGGAACACGAAAATCCCAAACGGAAAAGACGGAAATTTTTCACGCGCAGGAGCCGCGTAACTGGCTGCAAAGTCGAAAAACGCAAATCTGGAATTCTCTCCACTGACGAACGGGACATCACGGTAGAGTGAAGTTTGTATTCGGTCGCTGGAGACGATCGCGACGTTAGAATCATTGTTATCCCCACCAACGTTTTCGTGGGGTTTCTTTTTTTTTTTTTTTTTCAACGTTCATTATATCCTTTCATTTTTCTCTTGTGAAATATCCGCGCCGCTGCGGATAATTAATTCGAGCGACTCTCTGGGTCGAGCTTATGTTCGGTGAAAAGTCGGCGAATTGCGGCCACCTGAGGGAGAATCCTCATATCTCGGTTTCAAAGTTCAGTTTTTTCATAGAATAAAAGTGGTGAATACGGCGCCGTCAATGTGTCATTGACTTACGTGTTAATCGGGGTCATTATCGACACTTCTACCCTAAGTACGCGTAGGAAAATTTTAAGTTAATTATATGCCAAGATATAGTATGTGCAAAAAGAATGAATGTCTGAAAATTTTGCAGTTTTTGTATCAAAAAAGGAACACATCTGCACTAAGCGAAGGAGCTTATGGAATTTACCGTACATCTGGTAACAACTGACCGAACTTTCAGGTATATGAGAACAACAAACTTGTAAACATTCTGCTGGAAAATATGGTAATTTTCGCTATCGCAAATATTACGCGAATATCCCGTAATTTTGGCTAGAATATACAAGTTCTCGCTAGAGAGGTATCCATCGCTAGCTAAAACAAAAAGGGAATTGTTCAACCGTAAGTCAAACACAGAGGTTAGGTCAGAGACGACTCCGAATGTATACCTCCATCGCATATTCATTATAAACATTAATTTATCAAAAAATAGACGTCAGAGATTAGAATAGAATAACAGAGATGAAATTGTTACTCGTAGGAAGTATAAATCTCAAGAGGGTCCATGCATAGGACTGAAACATAAAAATAAGTTTTTTCGTAACGTTTCCGTCCCCGCATCCACATCGTGGAATTGGTCGCCGAGGCCGAATAAACAACAAATTCAATATAAGTCCTTTTTGCTAGAAAATATAGTAATCGGTGACGTCGCAATCGTGGTCCGTTGTTTGTTTTTAGGTTCCCAGGTTATACCGGAATATTATGTCGATCAAATCTTTTTTACGTATACTACGGGAAAAAAATGATCGACGAAAATTCTCAGTTTTAATCTATAAAATTCTTAACTAGATACGCAAAATTATGTGCCAAGCCGCCGTCTGGACAAAAATTACCATACGGGTTCGGTACAAATTGCGATGGCGCCTATAAAAATTTCACATATCGATGACGATAGAGGATGACGATAGAAGTGACGCGATACGTGACAAGATATGCCTCGTATTTTCGTCGCCGCTCAATTCTTCAAAAACGCTGTTTGGCCAATCTCCCCCTGACAAGACGAAATGTGCATAGACTGATAAAATCGTATCGAGTTCTTATCGATTGGCCGAATCCCTTTTCGGCTGTAGTAAGTATAAAAGAGAAGGACGTGATCTCGATCACGTCCCGTCGTCGCGAAGTAATACCCTCGAGAGAACGGGGGGGGGATCGGCGTAGAGACTCGCGTTTTGATGGCCCCGCGTTACGGACGAACCGTGAAGCAAGGAAGCATAACGATGCACAACCTGCTAGGAAATCGTAGTCCAAGTATACATACACTGGGTTATACGTAAAAACTATAGCGACCGGGCTCGTTTTATGAGAGGACGCGGAGCGTGTATAGCATCCTGTCTATATACCGCAACACTATTCTATTCTACGCTATAATCTATGTATCGGGTATAGAAGTTGGAGAAGGCGATACACGCGGTTTCGCGTGCTCGTCTAGATTTACACGAATCGATAAAAAAAATATGGCACACCGATGGAAAAGACGACCGGTCTCGGGGGCTGTGGCTCGTTTTCTCTTCTCACTATAATATTCGACGAAATCTTTTTTCTTTCTTTTTTTTTTTTTTTTTCTTCAACGATCATAGATGCTTCGACGGTGATTTTATATGCAGTTCCATTACAGCGTACCGTGCCGAATCGATGAATTTCGACATTACACGTACCGTGAAGAATAACTATTCGTATTGCGGTAAAATTTCATAAACGGCCCGGTAAAAATTTTTGAAAATTCACTGTACGAGCGCCGTCGTTTTCCGCACGAGAATGGAACACAACCGAGTGAATCGAGGAACCGCCCGTGTGTGCGTGCCAACGGGAATTCCATCGATCGACGAAATTGCGTACGTACGTTGGAACGTAAAAATTCTCAGTTGAACTCTCGTTCCCGTTGCAAATCGTATATTTTCTTCGGCCAAGAAAGGCGGGGGTTCGAAGACCACGAGAGAGTCAGCGAGGAAGAGTCACGGATAGTGAAAAATTCTCTCCTCGCGGAGACAGTGCAAGGGTGCCAGCATCTTCGGCGGTTTCCGTCGCGCGAAGCTTGCGGCAGATCGGCGGGAGAAAATTCGAGTTATCGAGAACAGTGCTCCTTTCTCTCCGACGACCACGGCGAGGAAACGCAGAGAAGAAATATCATTATCGTCGGCACCGCTTCAAATTGTGGGAGCTCAATTGTGCCGAGTCCCGGACCGAGCGCGGCGTACCACCGAGTGCTTCCTCGGGGGCGAGACGGGGATCTATCAACGACTTTCAGTGCGAAATTTTCCAGCCCCGGTACACTGTAGTCCCGCAGTATTACCTATATATATATATATTTTATATTTCTCTTTCGTTCGATTCGACGTCGTTCACTCAATCAGATATCGTCCGTCTCCTTTTTCCATTCGACGCCGGAAGCGCATCGCGAAACGGCATGTAGCGGTCCCGGCTATTGGACGTGAAATGGGGCTGAAAAATCCCACCGCCTTCCCTCACGGCTGAACGAAATTGAATTTCCCGAAACATTTGGCGCTAATCGGGCCAAAGCCAGGAGGAATGGGGCTTCCCCCATTCGGATCGGCTTTTTATGTTACATGTACGTTTCAACATTGTTAATGGAGCACTCGCGCGTTATTCGGAGGTCTCGCACCGTTGTACGAACGGACTATCGTGACGAAGACTGGTCGCGATGAGATCCGATCTTACCGTAGTTTCATTTCTGGAAGCCGCCTAACATTTCGCAAGAGATTCGAAAAGATATATTCCATTGGCGAACCGCTAATTCTGGACACTGACCTTTCGCGCAGTCGGAACGTCTGTCGGACCGCATGCCTGTCGCATCTGGCGCAAGGTCAAGATTTCACCCAACAACCTTTTCTCCCACACGTCAATCGCAGGGATTAATCCGGCTAGAGGTCGACACATTTTTTATTGGAGGGGGGAAACGGCATGAGGCTTGGCATGGAATATCCGGGTGATCCGGCCCAACCAATGAGTTTGTCTTCAGGACATCGTGAAATCATCCACCCGAAGTGTTTAACATCAGTTTGTATGGGGTTGGTCGCAACACTGTTTTAATCCATATTTTTAAGGCTTGACCTTTCGCTTTCCGCTTGAGAAAGACCGTGGCCTAATCACCTGGAATCTCTCTGTACAGTGAGGTCCGAGAATCGGATTTAAATATGCGATATCGATTGTATTCTTGGTCGGTCCCGGGTTAACTCGCAAGCTGCAGTGGACCGCTTGGAAACTGGATGAACGTCGTCTATTGGTAAACGCAAAGGGGAACTCTAATCGGGCCACTACCGCACCGACCCTTGATACATAATCCCGAGTATACGATGCTCCTACGAAAGTCCCGAGGCAAAAGCCACATTCTCCACCGGAATGCCGAACGAATAACGAGCCCAATCTGCACACACGAGGGCATGCGACAACGACAATTATCGTGACGCTACGAGCATATACGCTGCACCTACCAGAACCGCAATTAAAATCACTTCAGCCTTCTATTACGGGCGAAGCCTTCTCAATCAATAGATTACGTAAAATACCACTGGACGAAGCATTGTTCATCGCGATCCGTTCTGATCCCCACTCTGTTGCCGTTCGATAATTAATTTGGCCAATGCTGGAACCTCGCTCAGCCCTCGAGCAACAAGACTCAACGGCATTCTCGTATGCCGATAGTTTTCGGAAACACGTCAGAGATGAAGGGGAGCTTTGATTACTGTGGCGTATCCCGTTTCAGCGGGGAAAATTCCCGGGCTGATTAGGTCTCGATTTTCACACCGATAAACCGCCAGAAAACCAGCATATTGTCGACGCGATTATCTGCTCACAATTCATTCGACGAATCTTTCAAATGTTTCTTTTTTGAGAAGGGATATACGATTCTCCCGAAGACATGGAAAAGATGTCTAGTGAACGAAACGGGCTCAAATTAAAGATAAAAAAGAACGGTTTATATAGAGCGAAGCGACAGTATGTCAAACGGTGTCGCCATATCCAAAAATATCGCCACTTACACTCCACCGTATCTATAAAAAAAAAAAAAAAAAGCCTCAGATTATTCGTGAGCTAATTAATAGTCGATATTGAACGCCAAATCTGCGAAGGATTCGATCAAAACCATTTAAAGAATATCAAAAGTAGTCGCGCTACGGTATCCTTTAGTCCACGTACCAACTAACGTCATAGATAAGATGGATATAATTATCGCCAATCCTATGTATAATGTCCCGAGTGCGGTTTTACACCCGGACTCCAAAACCCCCGAGTCCGGGCGCCGATGAAACTTAGGCGTTCAGCACTACAGTACTGTGGATAAAAACTATTAAAAAGGAATTCGGAATAATAAAAAGGCATTCAGAGGTCAAGCTAATTGAAAAAAATGGCGTTTATAAATATTTTGTATTGAACATCGGGTGAACATCGTTAGAGGATACTGGGCCAAAGTCGTCCGATGTCGTGAACGATCGTCCACTTGATATCGCCGAACACGTATCATTACGACGATACGCCAGCACCGGCCCAACTCTGGTAGGCAGCGTCTTGTCAACTATTGAACCGAACGTCAGAGTGACCCGAACCGATCGACAGTTTAGCTAATGCTGGGCATTAGTCGAGATCCGACCATCGGGTGCGAACCTGCTGCCGATTAACAGTCAATCGTCGTCCGTACTCCGAGCGTCGGTCAAGCACACCGGGGCATAAGATAATTCAATTGATCTCTCAACAATTTCTTGCGATCGAATTATAAGGGAACGCGAATCAGATCCGATGTAGAGAGTATTCAAAATGGTCGCGCTACGATGTCTCTTGGTCCACGTATGAAACACCGTTATAGATAAGACGGATATAATTATCGACAATCCTATGTCGATAAGTCAATTGATCGGAAATCATTTCTCGCGACCTAATTATAAGGACACGCGAATTCAAGTGGAAATTTAAAGACACGAGATAAATCGAGATCGGTGTTCCCTCGGAAGCTAATCAACTCCTCGCCGAAACGAATGATCGCGTGGTCACAAGTTGTAACGAAAGAATAAAGATAGAAAACGGGATTAAGAGGAGGATATAAAATGGCTCAATAAGGCGAATCGGATGGGTTCGAAGATCGTCGGAGCTGGGTACAGGCGAGAGCATGGAATACCTCCGTCTGAAAGTCGATGCATGGCTATCGCATCTTCGAATCAGAAACCAATTTGAAAGCAATACGCCGTTCATCGACTCTCTCTTTACCCTCCCCTCCCCCGTGTCTCTCTTATCCCGCGATCGCGTTACCAGTCGATCGCAAGCAGCCGAAGACTCGATTGCCCTACTCGAATTCCTCCTCCTGTAGATGACGCTAGGCACGGGCTGCCACGAGAAAGAGACCTCTGACATAACGAACTGCCGCGAACAACGACCCCACTTGTCGTCCAGAACTCTCTACCGAACTGTATAAGTACAATTTTCTCTGTGTACTAGAAATAAAAAAAAAAATCAATCGTTCTAATTTTTTCTTTTATTTTTGCTTTCGATAATACCTTCCTGGCCAATTTAATGCCAAGATGCATCGCGAGACTTCAACCTCCCAATGTCGACGGCTCTCGCAGCCCGACATGCTGGTAGGGGCTCACGCGGGGCCTTATAAATTCAAAGTTTCACGGGGTGGATCTGGCCAGTGTTTAGGCATCTAATTGGACAGTAAAATTTGTTTCGTTTTTTTCTCTTTCGTACCAGAGAACGGGCGTCGGCGGCGCGCACCCCTGCCAAGCGGAGCCACGCGCTCCCCGGGGTTACGAGGACTTTGAGAAAAATTTACGGCTCGTCCTACGCTCCGCCGTGGGACCACCGACGAGGGGGATGGGCGATCTTACACGATTTTCTTCCACGCTCCTCTCTCACCCTCCCATCGCGGCTCTTTCTCTTTTTCATCTTTTATATATTCTTATTGCTTTTTCTTTCTCCGACACCTCAGCGATCCTCCCTGCAGGCCTCTCGAATAGATATTTACGACCTCCGAGAACCGGAGGATTAGCCTTTGGTTATGCCGAAGAGTATCCGTCCGGTGGCCCGATCTTTGCACGTAGCGCGCGCATACGATCCGCATCATCACTGCCGGATCGATCCTATCGGGTGTCCATCGGAAGGGGGAGTTTCATCCACCGACGAGAGTAACAACGCGCATCATAATTCCCACCGGAGCCCGGAATAAGATTCATTCCCAGTTTTCCCGAGGTACATAGCTCTTCCCGCTTCTCGATGCTTCGAGGAGAGAAGCCTCTTTGCCCAGAAACTCTCCCGCCCCCACGAGCCGTGTCCTTTGCGAGGCTTCGCTACGACCTCGGCAGGGCCCGAGGGCGAGGGTGTCCCAGAGTCTCGAATTTATCCGACGGATACTTCAACCCCCGACGTCGTGAAGCTACGACACCCATAACTGTTAAGACAACCCCCCCGTCAGGTTGCTATCCTCGTCCAAGATCCGATGAACTCGTCCAGCACGAAAACGAACGAAGCCGTTGTACGCCTGGCAAAATTTACTCATCTTTTTTACCTTCGTCTCATTCGACCGTCGGCGCCTGGAGGGCGCGATCGCGGGGGTTGTAACCGTGTACGTCGCCGCGCATGCACAGAGTAAACGGTTGTTGGTCATCCACCCGACGCCCATCAACTGTACCGTTTTATAGGCGCTGATTCTACCCTCGACGGCTCCGCACAGTTTCTTTTCCAGTCTTCCGGATAACGGGAACAAAGCGTTCGACGGTCATTCACGCACTTTACGATGCGACCTGTAGGCGAGAGAGCGTGGGATGTCGCCTGCATAAAAGATCCGTAGAATTCCCGGGTATCTCGGTCCTCCAAGAGACACCCATCGAGCATCAGCACCAAGTTCGGTCTACCGTTGCGGGTGTTCTCAGTCTGGGAGACCCGGAACGTGAGAAGCTTGTTCGCTCTGCCACCCTCTCGCGATCTACACGGTCTCTACGGTCTTCGGGTTCGTATGTTTTTGGTTCTGGTGCGCCGAAACATAGAACGACAAACCGCGACTGCCCCAACGCTCCTCGCCCGTCTCCGCTCGACGAGCCCTCCGGCATCTACCTTTTCTTCGTTCCACGTTTTCCTCTTGTCTCACAGGGCGTTTTGTTCGTTGCTCTCCGACGAGCAGCGAAACTAGGAAGATGCAACACTGATCCCAGGTACAGACCCAAAGACTCGGCATCATCTCCAAGTCCGAGGGGAATACCAGCGCGCCCTGTGACGCATCTTTCCTCGTCGTTTCGATCCCTATCTTCTCGTTGTCATACCCACGGGACATGCCCGATGGCGGAACACGGACAACCGTCTCGACGACGAGTTATACTCCCATAAAATAATCGACGGCGGAGAGGACTTCTTTACTTTTATAGTTTTGGGGGCGTTTTCTTTTTTTTCTTCCTTTTTCTTAAATACTGCGCTCCCCTGCAGCCCGGCGGTGGTCCAAGACTCTTCATACCTCTATCCGTACTTTATGTTCCACTCGCCACGTTAAGATTCTAAGTCCGAGCGACTGTTGTGACTATCGAATGTTATTAACGTTGCTATAAAATGACAATAAAAATGTCTACCTTGTGGATGACGATGACGACGCGACGAAGAGCATACTTCCGAAGATGACGAATAAACGTCAGGGAGGAAATGGGTTAATAAAGTGTGCTAGACAGCAGGCAGTTGCTTTCTTTCGTATCACGTTTAGCCGAGGCATTATTTTTGTCTTGCTCTCGGTTTTTCCCCCTCAGCGAAAGCCTCGTTCGTCTCCCCTGTTGTGTGCATGTAACGGCTAGAAAACCGATACCCGGATCGCGAGGCACGCGATTCTTCTTCCCTTGGAGTCTTGTTTTCGCGATTAACTTTATTGGATTCGTATAGGACGAGGGCGGTTCGCTCGAGGGGTTGACGGTTAAATAACCGACGAGACGAAGTATGCTATACGTCGCGGCGTTTCACCGTGGAGGGAAAAATAAAAGAGAGAGGAACGGTAAGCGAAGAAAACAAATGACTGGACGACTTCCACCGCGATTCCGTGTGACGCCTGTCCCTCCGATTCCTGCGACTGTAATGGGGGGGGGGGGGGGGGGGGAAAGTGGCCGTGTCACGAGTAGGCGGTGCGGATCTTTCTCGAGGATAAACAATCGTGTTTCGGAAAATCGTCGATGCTCGAGATAGCTGCAGGAATGGGAGGGAAAAACTCGCATCGGAGGAGCCACTCTCGCGCCCCTTTCGTCCGAACGATTAGTCGATTTGTCGTGATCCGACACTTTCCTCCGTCTCCCGAGGCCGATACCTTCAGGGCGGTCTGGCACCTAGAATCGATTCTATCGCGGCCTCTTCTGCGTTCCCTACAATAGCCCAAATTAAGCGACGCCTTAAGGCATTTTCTTTTAGTAAAATGACAATTTATAGAAATAATTAATTATTGACATTTAATTTTGCCCAGATAAAATTTTATTCAAACTTACCTTTATTCAAATTGAATTTTATTCAGATTTAACTTTATCCATATTTACTTTTATTCAAATTAAAACCGAATTACAAGGGACATTTTTTGAAGGTTTTCTCACTTTTATTATTATCGGTCTTTCGCGAACGAATAATTTTTTTACAGATTTACACATGACCTCGTAAAAGGATTTCTCCCTTAAAAGAGATAAAAAATAAAGCGCTTCGGTAGCTTTCGGCACGAATTGAAAGATCTCGATCCCTTCGCACTCGAGCGGCGGGTCTGGCCAAATCGCGTTAATATAGATATATAACGCGGCTCGGAGTGCCAGCAGGAAGGATTATCGCCGAGCCAAACAACGTCCAGAACTACCTGCCCGAGGGCCTTCGCCACGAGAGAGATGTTAAAAAAAAAAATTAATGCACATTACTACTGGCCGTCTGCTAAATTATTTTTTTCGTTTTCTCTCCGGTGCTCTATTCCCTTTCTGCGGGCTGTGTATCCCCGCGCAGAATAGCGCATACGGAGAGAGCAGAGATGAAAATTCCGTCGGTCCGCAGTCGCGTCTAGGGGGCCAGTCCGGAGCCCACATAAATTTGTACCTCGCCGCTCCGCCCCGATGTCGAAAATACTAGGTTGCTTTTTGGAGCCCGACGTCCACTCGCGGCTGTATCATCAACGTGCTGTATGTATGTTCCGAGCGTACAATTCGTGTGTTCTGCGCTGTTTATACTGTCGGGCGTGGGGGGGTTGCATTTGCATAGACTGCCTGGCTAGACAGCCTCCGACTGTATCTTTTGTTCTTGCCGGATATACATTTCGCTACTAAACGAAATATACAATACAGGGGGAAGGAGTGTCGAACGAACGAACGAACGAACAAGCGAATTTTTATTCTGTTTTACCAAAAACAAAAAAATTATAATTGAATTTCGATGCATTGACCCGTTGCTCGTTCCCAATTCGGAGCAGTCTTGGCGTTTTTCGCCGGGACACGAGAAACCCATTCACGAGTCTCCTTAATCACCCATCATTCGTAAACATAGTACGAACTTTTTTATTTATTTTTTAATCGCGTCATCCGTTTTTACGTATTTTGTGCTCACATTTAATTCTCACCTTTCCTGGAAGAGTGGACTTTCGTGTATGGAATTATGACGAAGCTTCTAATTCCTTCTAACGATCAGTTGACTTCCCACTCGGTTGAGCAACATCTACACTGTAAAAAAAAAATTGTACATTTAATGTACCGGACTGGACATTTTTATGCAAATATTGGTACATTAAACTCAATGTGCAATCATGATGAAAAATTAATGTACTTTTTCATTGAAATTAAAGTAAATTATTACAATCAGAGTACTTTCCAATGTTTTTTTAAGACACTGAACATGAATTTTTCAACACAATTGCACATTAAATTTAATATAGCAGTTTTTGCATCAAAACTTCTAATCCAGTACATTAAATTTCATGAGAATTTTTTTACAGTGTATCTCAACCGTCCCTCTTATATTTATCGGTTTGTGACCGGGGTTATAACCGACGAAGTGGCCTCAAAAAGTTACAGGCTCGAATCGCACAGTTTTCATTATTACCGACCAGAGCTGGGCAAATGTCCTAAGTTAATGTCCTATAATTCATATAATTATGTATTGAATTAGAAAGCACTTTAAGTAACGAGCACTGATTAGTTATTGAATACTGACGTATTGAGTATTTTCGGAACTTATTAGCCCAAGTTCTGAGTGCTGGACACTGACTCAGTACATGATCCTTCAATAGTACACTACTTCAAGTACTCAGTGTATTCGCCCAGCTCTCTTATCGACAACGCAGACGGTTTTCTCTGTTATCCATTTATCTTTTTTCGATTTTCACTCTGTGCCTGTACACTCTCGGTGTGTTTCTTTTTTCTTCATTCACTTCCAGGATGAAAATCCTCGATTGAGGAATAAGCCCTAGTGCAAAGGCGATCGTGCGTGAGCGTACGTCCTCTCGGTCTTTGAGAGAACGCTGCGGCGAGGTAAAAAGGTCTCGCGGAATTGGCCGCTTTCCAAACGTTTTCGCGGGTGAAAAAGAGAAGAAAGGAAGCTCGTACACACACACACACACACAGAAGGAGAGAGTCATCCGGGGCAGGAACGCAGACAGACAGGCGAAGGAAGAGGACGAGAACGACGCCAAGAGTGGAGAACGCTTTTGGCCCACTTGCCGGAGATTCGAGAGCTTCCACGACCTCATAAATAAATTTGCCCCGGCGTCCTGGATACCTCTTCCCTATCGTGCTCTCGGTAGACCTCCGCCACGCTCCGGAGACATCGACGCCGAATCAATTTTCCCTCGATACCCTTTTGCTTCGATGTCCGAGTCTTGCTGGTTAAAAAAAAAAAAAAAAAAAAAAAATGGCATTAAAAAAATTAATTGCAGGTCACACATAAATCACCTATCGTTTCTCGGGCCCTGTATTTTTGATTTCCGCTCTTGATCAATTGGAACCTTTACGAACCGTCAGATTCCAGACGATCGGGAGGCGACGCCTCGGATATTATCCCAACATCGATGAATAACCCGATGATATTAATCCATGAAGTGCCCGTGTCGGCACATCGTTACGGACGCCCACGACGATCATCGCGATTCCTTAAATCTTAATCCATGATCTTCTCGTTCCGCGCACGAAACCCCTGTGCGCGACTCTGTAATTTAATTTCTCGGCTGCGGAACCTTCTCCCCCCAACCTCGAGCCCCTAATTGATATCGCAATATTGAAAAAGATTGTGTGTTTAGCGCTCGGGTGTTGCGCAACAATCGGGACGCATTTCGAATCTCGGGACTACAATTTTCGGGCCATCGTGTTTTAATATGGCCGCGAGTGGGCGTAACTCGTTAATATCCGATTACAGGGCGGTACTGCCGTAAATTTATCGGCTATCGACGCTGCACGCCTGGTTTCTGCGGCATATCCTGTATAAATACCCGGTTAAAACCCTATCCGCACCCGGATCGCACGATTTTTTAATTTTTCAAAACATTTATTTCTTTCCAAGATGCGACCGGAAGGCGACTCGGTATATGAATTTGCTGAATAGCAGTAAAGTTACACTGTGAAAAAATTTTGTTTGAAAATTAATGAACGGTATTGGAAGGTTTTTTACGTAAACTGTTTCTGAAATTCCAAACACATGTGCATTGCAATATTACAGTAACTTTGTTATTTGTAATGAACATTTCTGTAAATTTCAAGCAAAAGATTTGTAATTTTTATATCTGGTATTTTAATTGTACGAAAAAAGTACATTAATCTTTAATTAATGTGGGTGATGCATGCAAATTTCAATTTCCAGTATATTAAATTTACAATTTTTTTTGCAGTGTAGCACTTTCTTCACAGTATAAAAGAAAGAAGTTTGTACCTTTAACAAACTTTGTTTTTGTCCCAAAACGTCTACAAACTCGTTACTGTTAATATTACACAAAATATTTGTAAAATTAAGAAAACAAATTTTATGGAACGAACGACTTTTTGTTCTCGTGAAATAAACAAGAAAAAAATCCCAGGGGTTTACGGATAAGAAAAGTTGGTAGCTTTTTTATACTTTGTTGAAATAGAAATGTGGAATCGACGACGAAAGTTTGGTGAATTTTTCCAGCGATTAGAGAAGAGCAGCTCAAAACCGTGTTTACCAATTAAAAGCCAGAAAGACATATAAAAGCTCACCGAGGCTGAAGTGCGCGGGGCCGTTTTGCCCCGAGTCTTCTTTGCCGTGCGGTGAAATTGTTACCGACGTCCCGCGACTGGAATTCGCGTATTTCACGCGCAACCGTCCAACCCCCGGTGTACATGTACCAGTCCCACGCTAGCTCATGCACGTGCTCGGAACACGTGTGTCTACCCCCCAGAAAACTTTCTCCCGGGCTTTTGTACGGGTAGCTCTTCCCGGACGCGTTTACAGCATGAAAGCCTGTCTGTTAGGGGTTCGCCACGACAGCAGCCACGACAAGACTGCGATTAAATTGGACTTCGTTTCACTACTCGTGGCAATGCGCGCCGCATGCAATCACTTCACGCCAGTCCGAGGTAGTAAGCTAGAGTGGGTATCTACATACCTGTGTGTACACACCATACACGTTCTGTACGGGAGGGAGGAGGGGGAAATACCGTGGAAGCTCTAAAGAAGAATAACACGAGAATCTCCCCCCCCCCCCCGCGGAAACGCGCGTAAAACAACTGTTCCTCTCTGTAATAAACCCTGCCACCTTTTATGCAGGATTTGGATTCCCTTTCCGGGAAACGCTTTCGGCCTTCCTTTCAATTACCTTTAAAGCGCGGCTATGTTATTAATTATTTTTTATTTTTGTTCGTCACATATCAATCCTCCTCTTTGGCTCCGCCGTTAATTCTTCATTAATTTTTATTATTAATTGCAGGTGTGCCTGCTGGGCTTGGCAATCGGCGACAACAGCACCGTCGATGACGTGTCTCTATTCACCAGCACGGGAATTCATTCGGACTCGGATGCCGTGGGACAGGTAAGAGAAACGTTTTGCCTCTTGATTGACGAATTTTCGTTCTACCCAAAAATATTATGTTCGTGGACATTTTTCTTATAGACGTTTCAGAGCTTTCCATCAGTCTCTGACGAGGTCACGAAAAGACCTGACCAGAGCAGGATTTTTCAGGACCGTGTCAGGCCCCGATCTTTACTTAAAAAATGTATACCATGGTACTACCTACACTCAAAGCTAGTCATTATTTTACCTCCCATGTGAAGGAGCTTCGGTCTCGCAGAACGCCTCGACGCTGTTGCCCGTCTCGGGTAATTAATTCTCCGGAGAGTCCGGAGAATCACCGAAACGTTTTGTATCTCGGCGTTACGAACTATTTCCGTGACGGCAGCACGCGAGGCCACTCGCCATTTCCCTGAACAAAAACTAACTAGTTACAACTACTTCTCATCCATGAAAAAAAAAAAAAAAAAAAAAAAACAAAACGGAGAGAAAAAGTTTAACGAATTCGTGAGAGTTTATTATAGAAAAAGTGTCTGCCTGAGTCGCTGCGCAAAGTGCCCGCGAGTGACTGCGTCACGATGATGAACAAAGGCAAAAATATAACCACTGTCCTGTATAGTGTATTGTTACTGATATAAAAATTAACATCACGGAGACACGCAATGTTAGACAGATGACTGGGATGGGCGAACGATTTGACTCGGATCGTCGTAATAAAACTCCCATTTGAAACGTCATAGAATCCGTCTTCATGATAGATCGCGATCGTGAATACAATTCTGAGGCATCGGAACATAATAACATCCGCCCGGCGAGCGAAGACCCTCGCTGTCATTTCGCTTACTCGTGAAAACATGTGCGGACAAAGTGTCGTTCGGATCGACGGAAAAAAAAAGGTGAAAAAAAAGAAGGAACTGCAAGCGTTAGGGAAGTTGGAGCGCTTCACACTAGTCAAATGAATGCTACATTTTTAGTCTTTTATACAAACTTTCACGCATCTATTGATTATAGTGGGGTTTATTTGTATTGCAACTGATGTCTTTAATCAAGAAAAACATTAATTCACTTTGAATTTTCTGACTTTCTACACGTTTTTCCCATATAAATAAAAATCTAAGTGAATTTGAAAATCTGAAAAAATTCATACGTATTCAGAAAAATAAACGAATAATTTTCATAAAACAAAAAAGTTATGTTTCCGGGAGATTTGTTGAACAATTAAATTTTTCATCAATTTGTTAATAACATTCTGGACTTAATATTATGCAAAATTAATCTTTTCGGCATGTTTAATACGCTTGATGTTTTTTTTCAGATTTTTATACCATCGAAAAGTGTTTACAATTCCTTCTCAATTTTCTGAAACTTATGCGAAATCAACACCATTCGCAAGGACTACCTTAAGTAACAAAGGATCAAAGGATCGCAGGATCAAACAAAAGTGTTCTCCCGCGGGAGGAAGAAATGGCAAAGAAAAAGAGGCAAAAAAAATGTTTCCGTTTCTTCCGTCACCGGGGAGTTGTAACCGGCGCGTGGTTCTCGCATAGAACAAACATGCAGCCGCGCGGACCGATGCCCGCGCACTCGGCTCGGATTCAAAAGTGTCAACGGCACTCGGGGGTTCGTTCGCGAAACCGCTGGACGCTCGACGACAAGAAATAAACATGCATCCCTTTGACCCAGCGGAAACGCGGAGGACGGAGGCGCCACAGTGGATTGCGAGTTGCCGCTGCCAGTCGGACGGAAATGGGTCGCGAAAAGCCATTACCTGGAGCAGCAACAACGTAGGTACACAGGCCCATCCTGTCGTGCTGGCTACAGTACGCGAACCTGAAACACCGCAAAACTGTGGCCCAAATACGAACCGGCGAAACTTGCGACGGGTGTTACGACGATTTTTGGTCTCGAATTCTTTGCCGAATCTCGGCCGCGGGCCGGAATAGCTTTTTCCAGGTCGAAAGAACGAAATTCGCAGGGTTGGAAAGACAACTATTTTTCGTACGGCAGTTTCTCGAAATACCGGACGAAACGAGGCGGTACCTCGTTTGCCTTCTTTCGCCGGTATTGCCGGCGTTAAGTCGACAGAGGTCCTGCGAAACTACGCGGGTGTACTCGACTACCAGAAAGTTTGCCCATGTCGAATGGTAGTTGGTACAGTCGGGTTAACGCCGTGGAAGGCGCGTGTGTACTCGACGAATTTCTGGAAGAGCGACTGCAATTGCATGAGCACACCGGAGCTCCGACGGAAAGTACGTCGACGTTTGAACTCCTCTCTCTACGCGATCACTTTATCTTTCCCCGTCATTCTTTTTAACCTCCACCGCTATCCCGGTTCCATCTAGTTCGCTTCCAGAGAGACGGCGAAAACGACTACCCGCTCTGTGCGTGGTAGTTCATGGAGGTGGAAGAGGAGTTCGCTGGGCAAAGAGGTTTTCTCGAATTTCCGGCCACGTCCCGCAAACGATGCCAAAAGCACGTCATGGAAGCCCCCGAACCGGAAACTCGTGTCACCGGGCGGAAAATTTAAGTATTAATTTACTTTTCATTCCCTCGCCGAGATTGCGGCGCACCGGAAGTTGACTTCGGCGGAGCGAAGACAGCGTTTCGAAATTTCGCTTTTCGCGAAGCGAAAATGTCAAGAATGACTGGAGGAATAACACTGTGTAAGTGCCATCCACTGTTTGGAGCGGCTGATTGTTGCATTCCGGCACTGGCGCGCGTGTGACCGGACTCTGGGATGCAACCCGCAGCCAGACCGACACTGAGAGAAGGATCTAGTAAATATGACTATATCGCTTGAGAGATATTACCATAGCACATAGTAGTAGGGAATTAAGCCGCCACCTATGGTACGAAGTACATACCGGATTTATAAGAATTTTTCGTAGGTATTGTGGTAAAATTCTTAGAAAATCTGAGACTTTTCGCCATAGGTGGCGCCCTAGTGCCCTGCTATATGCTACGCGATAATTTCTCTCAGTGTACCTCACCCGGGTCAATGAAAAGGTTTAAATAAGCGGAGCGAACGGAAAATCAACGATGTGTGGAAAAACTGCAAGGGGCGCGGTGACGACTCGGCCGAACGAGTGTGCTTTCCGGAAGAAAATACGCTCGACCAAGGAAAACGCTCCGACCTTTTATGGCAGCGTGGTCGCTAAAGCAGCTTGCAGTACTCGAGGGACAAGCCGTTCAGAATGCACATGTCCATGAGAAGCGTGTACGTTATAGCGAGGGAGAAGCACGGCTTTATGCAACATCATTTTTGGTTGTACGGCTACTTCCTGTGCGCACTGGGACGAGAGATGCACTCGGTGTACAAGCGAAGCGTAAAACTTGGACGAGGAAAGGTGCTGTTCCTTGGCGAGCTTCAAGAGTACGCGCGGGGTCTCGTATAGCTCCTTGTTATCGCACCCTCGTCGTCGTCGTCGCCGTCGTCGGAGTTTCGAGAGCATGCTTGGAAAACAACCGCCATTGGCTTCACCGCCGTTGCAGTCTCAGCGATAGCGAGGCTCTAAACCTTCGACGATACGGACATCCAAGCGAGGGGTTGATTACAGTGGCAATGCGAGTCAAAAGAATTCTTGTTTCCGGTAATATGGATAATGAATTATAAAATCCCTTCTTGAGAAGAATTTTCGGGATTCAATTCACCAAAAGGAGAACGTTTAAACCTGCAGATCTAATCTTTTGCATTAATATTCAGTCATGCTTAACCGTTCACGTGCGGAATCCTTGCTAGGCGAAGATCTCAATACCGGACTCAATGTCTGGGACTCTCGAGAACTTACATCGAGCGGTACAAAAATCGCTCTATTTCAAAATATATTGATGATATCGAAATTCGGTAAGATACTATAGCTTCCAGGTCGATGCATTTTCATGCGAAAGCATTTATCGGAGTGACTTTGAGTTCCGTAAGAAGAATTTTTTAAATTCCATTCGATTGAACATGAGGGACGAACGTGTATTAAATTTCATCCACCGCCGGTGGACAAACGCTTCCGAGTCCGGTGTACTAATCCGATGAGTTTTCGCACCAATTTTCATTACTTTTCCCGTGAGTAATGGTTTCACCCGTGATGAATGTGCGTGCGGAAAGCTCGGAGAAATACAGCCCTGGTCCCGGGGACGCCTACACCCGCGAGAACCCCTGGACAGCTTCATTACGGATTCCCATTCGAGGAGCTCAAGGCAGCCGCCTCTGTGCGATGGAAGTGCAAGCGTCTCTTCTCAAAGTACTGAGCGAAAGCTCCGGGCTGAGCTCTTGGGTCGGCGCGGCGTACTCCGGAGCCACGGTACATCGTGCAAAAAGAGTTGCCGTCCAGACACTACCCTCGGGGATGATTTCTTTCAAAGATTAAGAAACCTCTCGTTACGTCCGCGGCTATGGTGCAGCACGGTGCTCAATATTGCTGTCTAGCTTAGTCTGGACGATGTTGAAGGCGCTGCACCGAGACAACGGAAGTAGATAAGAAAAAGAACTTTTTCCATATAATATCGCGATTACGTTGATCCATTTCTCAACGTTGTATTGTGGTCCTCCTCCCTCTTCACCCGACCCGAGTGGCCGACTCGAATAAATTGCCATGCAAACGTAGAAACGTTGTATCATTATACCGGAGCAAGAATGCGAGTCGCGCGGTGTACAAGAGCCTGGCTGAATTGTAGGTGGGTCGCGATAAGGTTGTGCCGCAACGAAAGATTACAGAAACGAGGTATTGAACGACACTCGGGCCAGCGTCCCGGCGCTCGGAGCGCCAAGGGGTTGAAGAAAACCGGCAAAGGCGAGAGACCGTCGAACAGTGAGAGCCCCTCGGGGAATTTGCTTCTTCAATTACATTCGCGTTTACCGTTCAACACCGCTCTCGGCCGCGGTAACTCCGAGATCCTAATATCGAATGATAAATGCGATTCTAATGCGCTCCCGCAACTCGAAGTGAGATTTTGTGTGGAAGAAAAAAAACTAATTTACATTGGGTTTGGAACTCGGAGAATGAAATAGATGATGTCTCACGGACGAAGGTTTTTTTGTCACTTTTAGTGCTATATTCTGTCTCCATAGTCGCCAATGCGTCAAAAACGGAGTGAGGAGAGCTGAACTTTAGTTCAGCTCTCACAGAAAGATAATTCATTTGAGGTCCATCGTTTATTTTACTTAAACCAAATAAACGGTGGACGTCAAATAAATTATTTTTCTGGGTGCACATACTTGTTCGAAGTATTTTTTTTTTACTTTTCGGCCTGTAATATGACTTCATAGGTGCCAATGCGCACAAAACCGGCATGAGGGAGCGCAGTTAAAAATCAATTAGATATCACGAGAAATCTATTCATTTGATAAAAAAATGTCCCATATACAGTGGAACCCCGATTACCCGGGACGCTCGGGACCGAAAAGTCTCCGGATAATATATAAGTCAATAATGACTAATGACACAACTTTATTTTCACTAGTTACAATAACATTTAATACAACTTGCACGTAATTGATAAATAGTGTGAACTAAAATGTAAAGGATCTTTGGATCTTTTTTTCATTAATAGTAGGTAAGCTAATTTTTTTTTTTTTTTTTTTTAATACTGAGTGACTTTGGTTTGCTTCGAAACCTCGGAAGGTGCTCGGTTTATCCGCTTCCCGGTTAATCCGACCACGGTTAATCGGGGTTCTACTGTACGTGCTTGTTTGGAGTAATTTGTGTAATGTTTCTGTTATATTATGACTTCATTAATTACAAATCTTAAAAAATCTGTTCAGTCGATAAAAGAATTGGTCCATATACATGGTTCTTCGAAGTAATTTTGTTTTCTTTTTATGCTATGTTATGGCTTCATAGGCGCCAACAAGCAAGAGCCGTCGGGGGGGGGATAGAAGCTTCCATTTCTGATAAAATCCAATCCTGAGGAGTCGAATTCATATGCATCTGCACGGGATGGCTACATACCGGTAGAACGCAGATACTGGCCACTATACGATAACGTGTGTCCTATGTATACGTACTTGACTCTTGGCATTCACCTAAGCGGAGTAACGTTAGCACGTACGAGCGTTAAACCTGGCTTATCTTGAGTGGTAGTTAACCGAGATAGTGAGTATAGGAGCCGGTTACTCCAAACTTATATACGCCTATCTACGTGTAATTCTGCGGGCAGGAGCTCACAACATACGCCCTGTTTTACTACCCCCTAGTATCACACGTTCGTGTTTACAGCGCGCACTTCTTTCTTTTTTTAATTTTTATTTTAATACCGACCATAATTACGCGCGTCCTTGACACATTTAATGGCTCGACGACACGCCGTAAGAGAAAAAAAATTGCTGCGAAAACACGAGACAAGCTGCGAAATCGTGTCGATCGATGATCGTCCAAGCACCAACGTGTCGTGTTGATAATCAAAACAATTATTTTTTACAAGCTGAATACCCGCAACCAGCCTATGGTTATTTCAGCCTCTGATTAGAAAGATTTACCGGTTGGTTTTAAACTTTCCGCATGGTTTTTTTGTTTTTGTTTTCATATTCCCACCCTACATTTTCCGCGATCTCCCGTGAGGTCGACGGAACAAAAAAAGAAAGCCCGCTGCACGCGGTCCGGCTTTGAGCTCCGACCCACAATGCCGCCTAAGAAAAAAGGGCCAGAGGATCGACTCGAGACGGCGGGGAGGAGCGGAGATAGGGCTTCGGTACATTCCCCGACTGTACCACGATCCGTGCGCATCGAAAATCAAATTGAATGCTATCAGGCGCACAAGGTACCGAGAAACTCCGCGGGCGTTTACTCGCTTCGCGGAAAAATCCGCGATACGGAGTCTGCGATACGCAGCGATCACGAGTGACGGTTCCCTTGCCTCACGTACACGCGAAGACACTTTGCCGCTCGGAATAAAAGGGGTATTATTCTTGCAGCTACGCACGACCTCGTCGCCGCTTGCCCTCTCTACCCCGATGTATTCCTCCGCGCCTTCGACCGTGGAATATATCGATATCTCGAGGGCGCAGGTGTGCGCGAAGAGACGAGGAAACCCGGAGGGGACAAAAAAAGGTAAACTCGGAAGAGTTTTCACCGGCACGTACCTACCTCGGCCTATATCCCTGTGCTTATTCGCGTTTCCTCTGCCCTGATTGCATCCCTCAGTCTCTCCGTGGCATCGGCAAAACTAACTTTGCACTAGGCGCGCCCGAGCGAGCGAGAAAGCAGAGTGACGCCCCGGCGCTGAAGGTGTGTATGTATAGCGGGGAAAAGACGACTAAAGGGAAGAGGGCATTTGCCGTGTACGGTGAATCTACATTCTATTCGCGGCAGTCGGAGAACGGGGGAGGTTTAAGCTCGGTCTGAGGATACGGAGCGCTTTCGCTCTGCTGCACGCGAGGAACCAATCCAACGGAGAAAAGATATTCGTATCGCGTAACTCGGTGCCATCCGTACATTCTTTTGCCTGGTCCTCATACATGACCGACCTGATTGTTCCGCGTGAGGAAAGAAAAATAAAGTAGTAAAAAAATATATATAATAATAAAAAGGATGAATAAACCTAAGCCGCGATCAATAAAGCTCGTGGACTGCTCAGGCCCGAAGCTGGCAAATATGTTTAACATATCTCGCGGATGAATATCGATGCTCCGTCGAGGCATGAGGAGCTTTAACAAATGTATATAACAGAACCAAAGAAAATGAAAGAAAAAAAAAAAGTAGTTTGCCGTTTAGGAAGCTTGCTCGGTGAGTAAGCAAAACACGATGAAGTCGAGAGTCCCGGAATAATCGATTAATCTCGCTATCGGTACTAGCGGAGGAAGGCCGTGAGTGTCCTAGGCGGTAAAAGCAGCGAAGGGAAGAGATAAAAAAAAGAAGCAAAAAAAGGGGCAAACTGCATCTCGGGAGAGAGGCTCGACGATAATCTCGCACGTGCCGTTACAATGAGCCGGCGTATCTCTCCTCGGTGAAATATTGCTTCTCCGCAAACTGTTACTTGCTGGGTTGTCGGAAGGCGGTCCGACCACTCGGGAGGGCACTCGAGAGGGTAGAAGTGAGAGCTTCCGCAGGGACGTGTACGGAGATAGGGTTGAAAGCGTCGCGTAAGCGGGAACGCCCGGATAAACCGAACCGGTCGGTTCATAAATGGCCAATTCTACTTCTGCCGCGTTAATATTTGATTCGCGATTAACTTTCCGTTGCTGACCCCGCGTACGAGGGAGTACGGAGAAATTTTCAAGGGCAACCTACTCAGCAATCGATGCCGAGTGGAATCGAATCAGCGGCGAAAATGAAATTGTATTAATAATGAAGACTTACGGTTGCAGCGGGGAAAGAGGAACGATAATGGCCCGCCAAAAATAGCGTGGTGGGAAGATTGAATGAAAGCAATCAATAACGTGAAAAGGGCACAAAGAAGTTTGGACAGCCGTAATCGATCGGAGGGACTTTGCCCGTGGGGGGGGGGGGGGGGGCAAAACGGACCCGCGACCTCGATTCAGGATCGTACTTTTTTGTGTTTCGCGAAAAATTTGTAAAAAGAGTCCGTTTTGCCCCTCTCGCTACCCGCGGTCTCGTGTATGTCTACGATTCGCTCCCTCGACGCCGTCCCGAAAGTTTTGCGTCTCGGCTAGACAGGCGAGGACTAGCTTATTCGTGACTGACGTGTAATAACTCCCGGGCCGCGTAAAAGGTGCGAGGTTTGAGACGGGTTAACGGAAGGTTTTACCCAGACCCGTGGCACGGTATCTATCCTCGGCGGGGCAGAGGTCACGGCGATGCCGGTGAGGGACTCTGTACTCGAGTAGGTTTTGCTCTCTGATAAGCTTACTTGGGCATTAACGTACACCCCCCCCCCCCGCCCCTCATCCTTGCTCTTCTTGACTCGAAGCCGCCAGCTTAAAAATTAGTTCGTGAATTAAATTTTTTTCCCCATACTTATCGGTTAAACTCCTGCCATGCCTCGTAATTATTTTATTCCCACTCGGACGATTCGCGTCTGTAAGCTGACTTACTGATTGCAATCGGTAAAGCGGCATTGCTTGTTAAACGCAAATTAATTAATTACTTATTATTGTTATTATTATTATTTATCTTATAAATGTAAAAAATAAAAATACCGCTGGTTTTTGTTATCTTAAGGGAATAAGTCAAATGGTCGTCGTTTCTTAACCCCTCCGCTGTCAGGAGCCCGTATAGGGGCCCCAAGGTATAGGTAAATACGTTTCTCTGACAGTCAAGGGGTTAATGGTGGGGGATGGCGAGAGGCAAGTTGCTAGCAGTGGCTAAGACCTAAATATCTATTGATAATATCTTCGAAAATCTATAGATGCAGCTCGATTTTTTTAACACGTCCGTAATAATGATGTAATGTTATTTTAAAGAGAATTCTATGAAAGTTGTTTGAAAATATATGTTTTTAAAAAAAGAATGTTGCTCTTCACGCGGCACAATATCCAGCTCGTGCTGATTGACACAACTTTAAGCTCATGTATCTTGGAATTCGTGTGGAGATAAAATTATTAGAAATTCATTAACAAAGCCTCATTCATAGCTTTATAACACTTGTGATTTTTAGTAGCAAAAGTATGAAAGTCGCTGTGTAACGTATTCGCTTAATCACCGATGATCGTCGATGAAGTTCGATATTCTAGGGTTCGCTGTATTACGCCATTTATTATACAACGCCTTTAACCGCGCGTATCGGACGGAACAAACAATGCTTCGCGTACAATCGTAAACCCGCGAAACTAATCCTCTTTATCGTCGTGGTGCTGTAGATGTACCGGAACGCTGAAGTGAAGCCGCGGAATTAATGACTGGATATATAATATAGTGTACGCCTATTTTACGACACCGTAAAATAGTCTTCCTTCTATTCGTATTTAGCGCCGAACGCTTTGTCGCGGCCGGAACGATAAAAAATTGAAAATTTTCCCATCCATTACTCTGCTAGGCCTGAATTTAGAGAGGTTGTAAAAAATTACGATATTAATCCGGAAGTTTATCCCGTTTCGGCGAAATGCACTAAATCAGGCGATCCGAACGTTCCGTCGCTCGTAACATCGGATATATAGATCGGGCTGCATCAGCGATGACTCGGGGAGGGTGGAGCTCAAAATCTTAAACGATCGGGTGCCTTTTTTTATCTACTTATAATCGTAGCGTTTTCGTTACATTATTTACTACATTCTAACAAGGGTGAAAAAAAAATTTACGTACAAACATTTTTAAAACTCCCGACTGCAAAAGGAGTATAATAAACAAGTCAGATTATACAGTTCTACAGTTTTAACTCGATCGCTGTAGTGTAACATCACATTCGCAAAGTGACATGTCAGCGATGCAATTTGTTAAATATTGTATCTCTCATTAAATTTCCAAATATCGGTTGTTCTACATTTCGATCCATCAAAATTTCAACGCCCAACCTCATCCCGGAGGATCGAAGGTATGGTCCATAGATGCTGAGGCAGCGGGTTTTCGCCGAGACACCCCCGTTCATTGACATCCTCGGAGGAGAGAAATGGAGGCGGAATAATAACCGAGACGAATAGATAGGAGACACGGGAACTTAGAGATGATAGAGATGATTTCGATGAACGACGTCGGGAGCTCGTGGGTCGACCGTCATACCGTCCGATGAAGTTTAACGATCCCGTCGGGACAGCGAGATAGCTCCGCTATATCTGAGATCTGGCCAAAGTGGTCCTGGTCTCAGTCTCCATTAGCGAGGGGTGAGAGAACGGGAGTATATCCGTGTACCTTTACTCTACACCCTTCCACGCTCATCCACCTACCGTTCCTCCACCACATTCTCAGCTCACCGATTCTCATTCCCTCACAACGAAGCGTTCTTCCCTCAGCCTCGCGCGCTGTTGCTTTCAATAATTTGGGAGTCTAATGCCACCGAGGACCGAATATTCCTGACCGTCTGTATGAGCACTCTTCTCCCTAGCTCGCTGGAGAGAATTCGATTCGTCTCTTCGAGGTTTCTTGTCGCTCGGCGGGGATAAAAAACATAAAATTCATCAAGAAAGATAACAGCGACAAGGAAAGCTTGAGCGGGTTGAACGAAATTTACCATGTGTAAAAATTTCGATGCCACGAAAAGTCTGGCGCTGGTTCGATTGATCAACGAAACGGAATAAAACGATAAGGTCTGGCGCGGTGATAAACGAAGCGGGAAGCGAGGAGGGTGAGAACGTCGACTGAGGAAAAACACACACACAGCTGGGAAGAGGCTTCGCGGGAGACAAATTGACACCTGCACAACAGTGTTGCGAAAGCTGAGAAAATGAAAGAAAGAAATAAGAAGAAAAAAAAAAGGAATGAGACAAAGAAAACGAGGGAGCGTCGAATCTCGGCGAATAACCCGAGCGGGTTCATGCAAAGGGTAAGGCATCACAGTGGCAAGTGGCGGGGCATCGATGTTGCGAGTAGCTCTGAATAATGCAGCATCCTCCTCCAGCTTCTCGCGAGCGTCTGCCCGAGAGACGCGCGGTTGCCACCCTATACGAGTCTCTCGTTCGACCGTTTTTCATTGGCGAATCGGTTCGTCTCCACTCCGTTCGGGACTTCCCCCGAGCCTCTTTCCTCGACGAAAATTCTTCGTGTTTAATCGCTACCTCCCGTTCGCCTTCTGCAAAATATATCGCTCAAGAGATGAGGAAGATGGATATTCTCTTTTTTTAATCTCCGGTACACTTTATCCGACTTATTTGATCCGATTCCGTATTCTCCGGGGCTTCGGGAATATGCACTATCCGCGCTCTTTGTCTCAGGCACGACTCGGTCTATATCATTCGGCGGAAACGCCGAAGGCTCGGGGAGAGTTAGAAGCTTCGATTTTCGAGAAGAGGCAATCGTCGGTGGTGTGGGTAGTATTAGAGTGTTAGAGAAAGAGCAAGGTTTATATACATATATATATATATATATATAGTGATATGTCTGGTGGGTTCCACCCTCGGCCTCTCTATCTACCAAGACGGCGTTTGAATAATTCAGACTGGTGAGGCCCGCTTAAAACTGATCGGCCCTCTCTTACCCTCAGCACTGCCGACACCTTCGGCCGTTCTCTTTCTCAAACCCTCTGGCATTTCCTCGCTCAACCCTGTCGAGCTGCAATACCTCCTCGACGCCCCCTCTATCCACCTCGCGCCACGAGAGAACGAACTAAGATTGATTTTAGATTGGGTGGGAATTGGGAATACGTATACCTCCTCGGCCCGTATCCAGTGCCAACCCCCTTCCCGATTCGCCCACTCCGCGAGAGTTGCGGGCTTGCACAGCTGCACTCTCACGCGAGCATCCGGCTATAGACTCTCCTTCCGAGCCGTATACGTATCACTGTGGCAAACGTGCATATCGAAAGTAGTCGCGACTGGTGGATACGGGTAATGAGTCTTCGGAACATTAAATGCTTCTAGGCAAAGTGAATTTCGTGCACAGTAAAAAAGGTTTGGGCTTTTAACTAACTTTTTCCTGTCCGCAAACGTTCGCAATTATTTTCTTGTCAATTTTACTAAAGATATTTATAAAATTGACAAACATTTCTTGTAAAATGAACAAACATTTTTTTGCAAAATTGACAAACATTTTTGTAAAAATGACAAGAAAAGAATTTTCGACGTTTGTGGATCAGCAACTCATACCTATTTTACTGTGTGACTTGTGCACTGAGAAAAAATGACATAGTAAAAGCAACAATACTGACTTTTTACCATAAAAATAGTTGCCATGGGAAACGTCTATATTTTATAGTTACGACTATGACAAAAAATCATGGTTGCAACCACAATTATGGTTTGACCGATTGAATATGCACTGTCTATCTATGTAGACGTTCTCCCTGGGAACTATTCGATATAGTGGGAAGTACTATCCTTTTTCTCAGTGTGGGGAGTCTCAATAGATATTTCCCGTCGAGTTCACCCAGCCGAAAGTTTCGGAGCTTTACATCCGGGTCTAGCCAGGACCTCTTCGGGTCCCGTCGCTGCAAAATGTCCGACAGGACGAAAGAAGAAAAAAAGGAACCCTTCGCGTTCGGAATCTCGAATGCCGCACGTGGCGTTACAGCGATTGATGAAGCATCGGTGAGAAGGGTCGGGAGGTTTTCGCATGGGTATGACAGATGTAGAATCGAGTGTCTTTCGAGGAGCGTCTGGAAGGGGTGACGGAGGATTGCCCGTCGTTAAAGGCCTGTTTGACGAAATCCCATTAAAAACTACGTCCCCCGACACGGCCGGCGCACCTCCTTCGGACGTGTTGTTCCGAAGTTGATGACACTCCTTTAGTCCAGACATCCGCGGCCCGTATCGGGGGCTCTTCGAGAGTGTCTGCGGGATGAGGGACGTCGAGTTTGCCGAAGTTCTGAATTTGACGGTAGCGACGGTATATCACTACCGTGGCATACACGAACCAGCGATGCTTGTGTATCGACACTCGGGTGGGAACGGACGAGTTGGTTGGGCTTGTTACGCAATCAGAAATCCTCTCCAACTCCTGTCCCCGTGGGATTATAGTGTATGGCATTCGAGAGGCTGTATAGCCAAGCGTCAATCGGGATGAATGCCGAGGCGAGATTTCCGAGTGAGCGAGCGAAGCGAATGGGCGAGAAAGGACGATGGGGCCGCCCTCGTCGGAACATCATTCCGGGGAAACGAGGACGATCTGCCACTATACTGGACAATCGTATTATTGTCGTAGGGTCGAAGAGAAAAAACGCCAAGCCCTCTCGGCCCAGGGGGAGGGGGTTGGGGGGGGGGCGCGATGAAAAAAACAAACCCTCGAGAAACTTATCGCCACTTCAGCCGGGGTCGAAGAACGCTGAGAACGCGTGCGAAGAAACCCGAGAAAGAGATCCTCGACAGGCTCGGAGCTTTCTCCTTTGTACAAATTCTCTCAATCACATCCCTCGACAATCTATTTCATCGTTCCTCGTTTCCTTCGTAGCTCCATTATTTGTTTTCTATTCTCATTGATTTATTTATTTATCGGCTTATTTTATTATCTTTATCACCATCGGAGAGCTTCATGCCTTCATAACAATGGCTGTGTTGGGACGAGGTTCTTGATTCGAATGCGCGTAAAGGCATTCAGAGCTTGTCCACTTTATCCGCAGATCGGAACTCTCGGGCTTCAATGGCCACTCGGGCTTTTTCATCCCGCTTACTTTACGTTTTTTTTTCTTCATTTTAACCCTGCTTTTATTATCATCATTGTTATCACCGTAGACGGTGATGCGTTGAATGGCTCGAGTGCCTTCGGGACTAGCGGAGGGCTAATACACTCAAATTCAGGGTATAAGTGGAAAGCCCTTCGTACACTCGAGACGCCGCATCGCCGACGGAGAGCCTTTGCACACTTGTCGTGCCGGTCGATGCACTGTTATATGCACTAATATTTCATTTTATTTGTTAGGCCCTTCGGCTATTCCGGCAAGTAGTTGCGCGTTGCGGAATGCGAGGACACACTTCTACGTTCGGTCCGATCGAGGGATATTCTTGTTCGTGACTTAATCCTCGGGACTCTGCGAGGTTTGGCGCGGATCGTTCGGAAGAAGGAACGTCGAGGAGAGATGGATGGAAAAAGCTTTCCACTTTTCCTCGGCGATCTTCCATTCTCGGTACCCTTTATCGCGCGCACTCAAAAGCTCGTTTCAAAGCACTTCGCCAGAGTCCCTTCATTCGTCTTTCCCTTGCTAAGTTTCTTAGGCGCTTGACGATCGTTATTCCCGTTTCCTTTATGTGGCTTTCCCTCGGTGCTCACGCTAATGAGATACCTCGCTGGGACGCGAATCGATTAAAACCCTTCGGCAAATACACGGGTCTCTGCGCAATGGGTTAAGTAATCGCGATTATCAATTTTATTTTTGGGAGAGAACGAGGTTAATCGAAGATTTCATCTGGCGACGTCAACGAGGAAATCGAAGATTTATCTGTTAACGAGGAGATCGATGATTTATCTACCGATAAATCATCAGTTGCTTTCATCAACTTTAAAAAGACTATATAATTGGGTGCGTGAAAAAGGAGAAGCCGCTTAATTCGTTTAATCGACGTTCACGACAGACCGAATATGACCGACGTGGAAATTCTCGTTGATCCTTCCGTCCCCGAAATCCCAGCTCCGTGTATTTCGAAAATTATATTAGCCCGAGGTATTCTGAGAATCATGTTCCTCCCTGGTTGCATGCCCGATACATGTTCCCGGAGATGCGCAGCTATTAGCGAGCGAGCGAAAGTTTGCTCGTTGGCGACAAACACAAACTCTCAAGTGTAATGGGATAATCGTTTAAGGTGAAGTGAAACACGTTCTCCGTCACTTTCTCTCTCTCTCTCTCTCTCTCTCACTCGCTCAACGGTAAGACCAATGGCGCTATCGCTCTTACACTCTCTGCACCTTCACGTGACTTTCACTTCACCTTAAGCAAAGGTGTACGATACAAATAATCGGGTAAGGTTACAAATAGTCGTGTAAGATTACACATAATCGTGTAAGGTTACAAATAGTCGTGATTTTGGTAAAAGTAACAATGACCGGACATCTAAGGGAGCAGTCCCAGTCCCGGACATGCACAAAAAATCGTATTTCCATCTTTCTTGCACGCACGCTTTGTCCGGCCACCGGGACATGTTGAGTCATTAGGACGTTGACCTTATATTAATTTTATTTTCGAGAAAGGCCGCGGTTGATCGAAGATTTATCTGTCGATAAATCATCGATTTCTCTTGTATCTGAAGATGGTACCAAACTCTAACAAAACCAATGTAAACGTTTCCAACGTCGGAACACGTTCCAGTGGCTGAAGAGAGACCGAAATACGATTTTTCATGCATGTTCGGGAACTGGGACTGCTTGGGTGTCCGGCCATTAATGCTTTTTTACCTTACATTAATGAGTCGCGTGAAAAAAAAATTCCCTGTCCAAAGCAGGATCGAATATGAACGGCGCGGAAATTCTCGTTGATCTCTCTGTCCCCGACATCCCGGGTCCGCGTATTGCGAAAATCATATTAGCTCGAGTTATTCCGAGAATCATGTTAGTCCCTGGTTACATCATGCTCGGCATGCGTTCCCATAGATACACAGCCATTGAGGGAACACTGCGAAAGCTCGCTCGTTTGCGAAAATCACAAACTCTCAAGTGTAATGGGATAATCGTTCATACAAAGGTGTACTCCCATTGTGTGTTGCAGAACGTTGCCTGGGGAGAGTGGACGACCTGGTCCAAGTGGTCGCCGTGCACGAGGTACGTTATTTGATTTTAACGCTTAATTCGCAATGATTTTTTTTTTATCTTATTTACAGTAAGTAGAACTTTTTTCAATTAATTTACAAAGAGCGATGCAGCGGTCATGTGGTTAGCTACCTTCTGGGGCCGAGCGTCGGGAGGTCGACTGTTCGATACACGGTTTCGAGGTTTCGTCGGGAATAAAAATATTTGCTGGACGGTGCACCAGATACACAGATCCGTCACTCGCACGTTGTACCTCCGATCGTGAGTGGCGGATATAGGTTGCTGCAGTCCACATTTGCACTCTCTTTTTTAATTGACAATTAAGGTTGCAATTCACTTACAATAAGAAAAGAAAAAAAAAACGAGTTAATTGGAAAATTGATTTACAGTGAAGAATTTTCTTAATAAATGTATAAAGTGAAAATTTAAAAGGAATTAATTTCCATTTCGAAAAATGTCTTTATAAATTTACAAAGCGAAATATTTTCTTAATTAATTTACAAAGCGAAGAATTTTCTTGTACAATAACGCAGCATTGACCGCACGCCTGGAGAGTTCGCTAATGTAATATGGACTGTGACGCGACAATCCCGGGATGATTTAAATGGTGGGTGCGCCGATAATTTCGCATTTCTACGAACGTGACCCTCCGCGTAAATTCATTAGTGCGCACGACAGTCGTGATGAAAGTGGAGTCAGCTTTGTGAGACCCACGCGAGTTCGGAAAGGCGCGACAGCTTCGATGATAAGCGAAAGCCTTATAGCCTTATTATTATGACTCGTGTATACAGAGGAGGTGAACTATGAGAGCAAAAAAGGCGAAAACCGGACGCTTTCGCCTCGATAATTTCGAAAACCCGCTGGCTCTTTTAACATGTCGCAGGCGGCAGGGAGCTTACTCTGCTTTACGGAGAGTTTTAACGCAGAAAAGCGAAGCGAGTGTATAATAAAGCTGACGTTCCCGTTCCATTTTTTTTTTTTTTTTTTTTTTTTTTTTTTTTTTTTTTTTTTTTTGTTCAACTTGCCAATATTTCCCTGTTATTATTCCACGACGCTAGAGTCGTCTGTCGTTCAAGCGAGCTGTTTCACTCTTGAATAATTACCCTTTTCGCATTCGCAACGTTAAAACATCCGGACAGCCCGCGCCAACTTTCCGTACCCTCGTCGACCCTTTTATCCCGTCAAGAAATTGTTATTTCACCGTTTCTACCTTCCAGACAAATGCGGACGTGTTTAATCGGCAATTTTTATTTTTTCATTATCTTTTCCACAGAAACTGCGGAGGCGGAATATCCCGACAACAAAGACGCTGCAGAAGAAAGCCCTGCAAGGGAAAATCTTGGACGATCAAGTATAAAATATGCAACATTCAGGTAAGGTCCTTACTGTATTTCTCGGGGTAGTTTACAACCATGGCGTTTCGTTTGACTTTGTAATGAAGGCACTACTCTATTATTGTATATCCGACCGTCGTGCAAACGTCGCTGTTTGAGATTTCGCTCTCCGCTTCAACGGAGCCGGGAGAAATGCGAGTCGTCGAGAAACGCTCGTCACGTTAAGAGGGATCTACAACCGACACAAAACCAGTAATTAACCGTATCCTCGAACAGCGTTGTCTGCAGATGCCCGCTTCGAGTTGTTGTCGGTCGACTATCCGAATAAAAAGCTTAAATTAGAAAATTTCAAAAAAAAGTACACCCAGAAAAAAGGTTACTTCAATGAAGGAATATTTATTAAGAACGAAGAAAAAATTTTATTTGCTTTGTAACCTAATAGAGCGTTTATTAATTTCTAATATATTTATGTGTTTGATAGTATTATTCTTATTATTTAATAATGTTTATTTGGATCTAATAAGCAGATATTTATGGCAAATAACTCTTTTTATTTATTTCGTGACAGACTTGCTACTTCTGATCGTATGGGAATAATGTGATATAATAATGAATGACGCAAAAACGAATTTTTCGTTGAACAAGTAATTTTTTTCACTATCAACGAAGCATCCACAAGCAATGTTTTATTATTAAATAAGCATACAGATCCGTTATCCGTCGCACATTAGTTATGCTCGTAACGTAACCAATCTCGAAGTTGGTGCTTCGACGGCTCATTCCACAGCTACAATTCGATAGAGGTATACAGTAAGTAAAGCAAGTTTCATAAAAACAAACCGATGAATTGCCTCTCCATCACAATGTAACGGTTCCCCGTACGGAATAAATATAGTCATGTACTATCAGCAAGAGATGTTTTCAGACGACTGACGTGTTGACGACTCTGTAATGCGCGCTACCGGATAATAGCAGCGTTTGTCTTGACGTCAAATATATGATTTCTTAAGGCGCGAATAAACATTTGTTTTTAAGTACAAATCTTTGAATAATTTTTTTTTTTTCTTACGCTAAAGAATCTAATAAGTATTTTGTTGAGGCAAGTAAACATTTTTTTTTATCGTAACAAACGTTAGTCGAAGATTGACATTTATTTTATTTTAATAAATCTTTTTTCTGGGTAATACTGACTCCGAAGGAAGACGAATCCTCTGCGAAGCCCGAGACAACCCTAATTGGTAATTATCTGCCTCTCGTTACGCGCGTGCCTCCGCCGAATTCTCTCTATTCCCCGGCATTCAACGAAACATCGCTGCCGCCTATGGCCCTTGCAGAATACCGTTCGCCAAAGCAACGCCGGGCCGTGCAGCATCGCGACGACGATTATATGCGGCGAGCCGCGAGGGAGAAATTCGCGGTTTAGTGAGCGCGCCAGGCCAACCGAAATCGAGTTACCATATAGTTTGGCGTCTTCACCTGGCTCCCGTATATACGCTACATATACCTGTATCCAACTTCTGCAAGGAAATCGGCCCCCAGACCCCCCTGTCTCATTCTATCTCACGCTTAGAAGCGTTTAGAATTTCTCGCCTCCGAGACTCTCTCCTTTCCGTTTCACCCTCAAACTCCCCCCCCCCTGCCCCTTTCGAATTTCGGCGGCAGGTAAACCCATCTCAAAATTACCACGATCTATACCGTCGTATATTATGTATATATATACGTATACATACATACATATACATATATAAATAGCCATGGCTCGAGTTTTGCCCATTCCGCTTTTCCCGATTTGAGAAACATTTTCTCACTCCACAGTTCCGCGCCCGCGACTTAGCTGTGTATATAGGACGGTTGTGTGTACACGGTGGGGTTTTATCAAGGCGGTACGAGCTAACCATCCTGCCGCCCCGCCGGAGCGCTTCTGCTCGCTGCTCTCCGGGTACATACGATGCTGAAAGCTCTAACAATGTTAACGCTCGCATACATATTCCGTGTTACGATTCGGTATCCAGCTCTTCCTATCGCACTCTCTCTCTCTCGGTACCGCACGCGCCGTTGCCGCCGTCGCCGCGGCGCTCCGGGTAGACACTCTGCAGATACCGGACTCCCCGCGGGGCCGTTGCGATGCAGGTGACCCGACCTACATTCGTATATCTGGCACGAATTTCGGCTCGGAGCCACTGCCTGAGCCCCGGGATCTCTCGCCGGTCGGTTTCTGTGTGCGCCCCCCGATATAGGCTAACCACCACCAGGAACCTTTCAGTTGGCCCTCAGTGCTCAGCGCTCACCTATCCAGAGCTTTACTCGACGCGGCTTTTGTCTCTCCATCGCTCTCGTCGCTCTCGTCGCTCTCCTCGTTCTCTCTGTTCCATGCCTCACTCGAGTGCAGCGCTGCGGGCACCAGGGACAATCCGTTCACCGTTACAGCCCACACTGCAACGCTTCAAAGATATACGTGATTTTCATCGGCCCCAAACCGACCCACCTCGTCCCTAAATACACGCCGGTTAATAATCGATTGCTCTGTTCTATTATACGACTTTATCAAATTTCGATCCTCGTGCGTCTCGTCACTGACGATCCTAATGCGATTTCAGTTTGCCTTCGACAGACTAACAAATCGTGCTCAACGTTGTCTTTTTTTTTTAATATCAACAGTGAGCATAAATTCAAGGGGCTGATGCTGAGACGGAAATTATTTGTATGCTCAATTAAATCGATGCTACTGACTGGTGTTGGGATACTTCGTTCTCCCTCTTTGTGCTTCATTCGAGCGCTGCAGGTATTTGAGACAATTCGTTCACCGTTACAACACACACTGTAACGCTTCAAAGATATACCCGATTTTCATCCTCCCCAAAGCACACCCTCGTCCTCAAATATACGCCGGGTTAATCATCGATTGCTCTGTCCTGTTATACAACTTTATCAAATTTCGATCCTCGTGCGTCTCGTCACTGATGATCCTAATGCGATTTCGCAGTTTACCTTTGACAGACTAACGAATCGTGCTCAACGTTATCCTATTTTTTTTTATTTTTTTTTTTATTTTTATATATAAACGGTGAGCAGAAATTCAAGGTGTACTGGTGCTGAGACAAAAATTATGGACACGCTGAATTAAATTATGATGTTACCGATAGATGTTTGAATACTTCGTACAGGGAAGACAATGATTAGTGCGATGCGACGCCGCTTCCTCCCGCCCGACCCGTGCCCGGTCTATAACTAGACCTGTAATTGATTTCTTTCACGGTTGCCGAATGTCCCCGGTTAAAAGTAAATTGGCACACGACGCGAATATCAATTCAGCTTCGAGTGAGAATACGCTTTTGACCTTCCTAATTCAGCATCCTTGAGAAAATTAATTACAGTTTCTCATTACCGAGTGCGGTATCTCGCCTGCCCTTGATGTTAATAACAACGATAATTGGGACGAAACGTACCGAGACCCGTAGTACGTGATGCTGTATCCGAATAAAAATAGCCGGTACGAAGATACCGAAGACATTGGATTGCTAAAGGTCGCGGGTGCAAAAAAATTCTATATAAAAATTTGTCCGCAGCGTATGAAACATTTGTCCACTAACCGACGGATTAAGTTTCATGAGATTAAGATTATATTTGATACACAGGTACGAGTTAAAATTACCTCTGAGTATGCGCTCTTCCGATAACATTATCGTTTCGTCCGAACGGTAGCCATCCTCAAGGATGGTTGCAGCGGGTCGAGATTCCAGGGCTAGTGAAACACTTAGCTAAATCCACATCTGGTTACCTGAGCTTCCCGGGACTTTCGAACAAGTTTCGTCCGGCGCTCCATCCCCACTCGCCTCGGAAACACTAAACCTGTCTGTTACATTGGAAACTGTGGCTGCACACACACACACACACACACATATATATATATATATGTGTATATAGATGCTCGAAGCTCGCGGAACACTGGGAGCCGAAGCTCCCTCAGCCAAGACGTCCCTTCCCGTTACGGAGGAAGGAGAGGAAAACCATGGGGCCGTTTCCCCGCGACGCGCCCCTCGGTTAGCGCCGAGAATCTACCTCGGATAAACTATCCTCGATTTGAAGGGGGGAGGGGGGAGTGGATGGATATCTTCGTAAACTAGGGACCTCCGCGGTGCAGCACGTGGACGGAATATATATTGGCTGTTTCCCCCTCGACATCGGGCAACTGCTTCCTACTTCCAATATATATACTGCAGTTTTTACTATTTTTACTACATAGCGTACTGTGCAGGAAAAATTTATGGCAAATTTGTCGATAATATTAGCGGGGGCCTTGCTGAACCGAAACACGTCCGGCGATTCTTCTATTATCATTTCGTATATCGATTGCTGTTATTATTTATTTTTTATAATCCATTTCCTTCGTTATCGTTCGGTTTATGAAAAAAAATAGATGATCGTTTATGGACGTACGGGTATTTGGATCGGATCTTGTTCGATGAAGATCGAACTTCGATAAAGATAATCTTTCCATTTTTATTTTTTTAAACATTTCCCTCGTTACCGTTTTGCTCATAAACAAAAAAAAATGATTGTTTATGGAGGCACAAATTTTTGTATCGCATCTTGTTCGTTGAAGATCGTACGTAGATAAATATAATCTTTATTTATTTATCGACATTTATATATGTTCCTCGTTACCGTTCAGCGCTTATAAAATTGATTGTTTATTGACGTAGAGATTTTTTGATCGTATCTTGTTCGGCGAAGATTGGACGTCCATAAAGCTAATCATTTTCTTTTTCTTCTTGTTTTTTCTGGTCAAGAAACGAGAACCCATTTACGAGTACACGCTATACAGTCTCTCGTCTTCCGGGCTCTTATCCCCCGAAGTAGCCTTTTACGATGTCTCGTTCAATCGACTTTTCCGATTGGTCGCAGGGATAATCGACGCCCCGGTAAAACGAAGAAACCCTAAGCCCTCGAGAGCGACGGAGAGCGCGTGATGGACGCGGGTTCCTCGTGTGGATTATTTTTCCATCGTTACATCACGATCTCATTGGTACGTGGCGCGATACATCCACCCTTCCCGTTCGCACCTCCACCGGACTCCCAGCATATACCGGCTATAAAATCTGTCCGCCAAAGCTCGAATCTCGCGGCATTTCGCCGCTTACCGTTCTGATTGCATTCCTCGGATGGGGAAAAAGGCGAATAAAAGAAAAAAAAAAAACCCGACCAGAGACCGAAGATGAAAGAGCTTTACCGCGATTTATTACCGATTCGTAGAAAATCGAATGGAAAAAAAAATAAACAAAAACCTATACACGGAACGAGGTATATACGCGTTACGCAAGATATAGGTACAGCGCTCGGACGAATTATTTCGCGCGATTGAACCCTCGAGATTTATTGTGCTCTGCTTCCGGCAAAATAAGGTCGAGGTCGCGCGGACGAAATTTACCGGGGACATATTAATCGCTGGAGCTCTCGGTCAGCGGTGTGAATCGATTGGGTTCGGCTGCGAGAAACAGGTCCGCCGAGACTGCGAAGTGCAAGCGGGTCTCGGGGGCGCGAGCTGGCTCTCACGGACACACATGCGAGAACGGCCGGATGGCCAAGGAGACAATAATTTCTCGGGCGAGGCCGTAAATTCCGAATTAAAATCCAACCGGATGGGATTTACTCCACTGGGGACGCCGCCGGGCTTCCTCCGTCGTTCCCCGCTCCACTTCCGGTCGCGCGACTCCGAGAGTTCCGCCACGCCTCCACGGTTCACCCCCTCCGAGAGGGGTGTATGTATATTTACGGTGGAGAACTCGAGATTGCATACAGTTTACCTACGTAGGTATAACTGTAGGGTCGAGCCAGTTGCCGCTACTGTATTAGGTAACACGTCGCGAGATTCTTTGCCACGGCTGTTTGTGCACGCCGACACGATGAAAATTAACAGACGTCACGCGTCGGGACACGGCTTTTCATTAATCTTCAGCGTTCGTATCGTTCCAGTGTGTTGCACCTTTTAATGGCACGCGAAACGCCGCGGTCGGTAACAAATTGCCTTTCCTATTTTTCTTCGCAACTGTTAATACGTTGGGCGAGAGCGTTTGGGAAATTTCACTTTTATTTTTTTCACCACCCAATGATATGAAAAAAAACTGTTATTATGAAGTTATATTCAAGAAATGTTTCTTCGGCATGTACAAGTCAATTTTTTTTCTATTTTTATTTTTCGATTAAAATTGACGGAGATATTTTGAAAAATAGCTTTGTTGCGAACGTGGCAATTCTAAATTCTCTCATTGCTCTTTCACGACTTACTGCACCGGAGCTCTCGCTTACAGCCTCTCGTATTCGCCAAAACTCTTAACGAGCTCATGCAAAATCCCACGCAGTATCATGCAATCGTCGTGCAAGCCGGCGACGGCTTCACCTTTCATTCAGTTACAAATACAGTAATCGATATAATAATTCCGTTTGCTCACTTACCCGTTTAGTTGTCTTCCGGACTCAACGTCAATGCGGCCAAGTGCCGCTGACAAACAAAAAAAAAAACAAGGAAAAATTAACTAAATGCAAAAAAAAAAGAATCACAGAAAATACGATAAATGTAGTTCGCGGAGAAATTCACAAAGAGCATCGGATTCCCGAGTTCCAATTTCATGCGAAACGCGATGAAACAAATATACATAAAAAGAAAAGAAAATACCTAACTACTCGACGATTGCAATAATAATGCAACATCTGAAACATAAACGATTGCCGATAATGTCGATTCGCAGACAATATAAACACGTTTGAGGACGACCGAGGCCGCATTCCTTTCCGAGATATCGCAATAAAGTGCCTCGCTGTGCATAAAGTTTTATCTGTGGAAAGTACGATATTGGCATACCGTTGTACATATTGTAGCGAAATACCGCGGTGAGTAGAGGCTTGCTTGCCGGATATTCAGGTCGCCTCCGCCTCCTCGCGACGAGCCTATGTATAATAGAAAAATCGCATCGACACAGAAAAATTGCGAGTACATGCAGTTCTTACTCTCCTTTCGGTCTCTACCAGCGCAGTCCTCTCGACGGTATTATCATACAGAAATAGGTCTCGATAACGAGTCTAATAAAAATTCTACCGATTTTTATTCCTCGTCTCTCCGCCAGTTTCTCTTTTTGCCCTCCCCATTCCACCCTGACAAACCCGACGATCTCTGGTCTGGTCGTTTTGCCACGCTGCTGTAACCCGCCGTAACGAACCATTAGGACCGCGAGATCAAATTTCGCAGGATCGACGTGGACATGCACTCCGGCGGTTCGCGAGCGCGTTTCGTGACGCGTGACTCGCCACCCGCATGGCTCCGAGTATTGGCCGCTAAAAGCCTACATCGTGGACCCGAAGGCAACAAGGGCGTACCGAGTGCGGGAAAGCCATTCTCGCGGGCCCTTTCCGACGAGGACCATCGGATACGGACTTTCCACGCTGAAGACCGATGTGTATCCATGGCGTTTGGTCACGTAACCGGAAAATTGCGTTTACTTTTTGTCCTACCGTTACACCGTCGCTGGACCAAACGACCCGTCGTGCTTGCGCAGTTTTCAACAAGGGTTCAGTCATTAACCGGTACGCAGGGAACGAGCGATACAAAACAGTGGACATCTGCCAACGATCACTTATTGGCATTCGGTCGCAGCGATAATCAGTACGCCGCGCATCTCGCCCATAGCCGCGTACGTCAAATCGCAAACATTCGACGAATCGGTAGGGCATTAACGCACAGAACGAGGCACACGACAATAATAGGATTAAATTGCGTATGGACGAGCTAGTTTACTGCTTGTTAACCGTACGCATATCGGGTCGCGGGCGTTTGACGGTACGGGTAATCAGAACGCCGCAACCTGCCGGAGCGTTCACTCGTCGGGGCATCGACGGGCGAAGGCTCGTGACGATTTTATCGCTCGGCCGATTGCGTTTCGATTGTTAACACCGGTGGCCGTGGCAGTTGAAGATCAACGATCGATATTTATCAATCGCAGGAAATATTTTTCCGCCGGAATCTCTCGATAATTTGCCATTGCATGGGGAGGGGGGTAGGGGGAATCAGCTGGATTCTATCCAGAAGCCAATAAAACGGGCTTTAAGGAGAACCGAATATGAAACCGAATGGAATCGAGGATATGTTGCGGTTGTAACGAGTCCGCAGGGCAAGGGAATGTGGCTCGGGTGCTCCGTGAGGAAAGCGGGGGGGTGGGAAGGGGGAGAAGAGGCCGCATTTTTACAGCGAATTTCTCGGGTCTCCCGAGAGAGCATACCAGTCCCGCCTCTCTATATGTGATAGTAGTACATGGATCTATAGATATAAAAGTTGGAAACGTACGGATATCTGTAACGCGGAAACGAGAGTTGGCAAAGGGTGAGCGGGGGTAAAAACGCTCGGGGGAGGGGGTGAGGGAGGGGGTGACCGAGAGGAGCTTCGGATGCAGCCGTAGGCGAAACCCCGGCGGTCGGATGTATGACGTAATATATCTATATGGGCGATCCATGCGCGGAACGAGGTCAAATCTCGCGGCGGACTGAACCGACGACGAGGGCATTAAAATTCCGGGGACTCGGTCTCATCGTAGCGTTTATCCCTGCGCGCGCGCGCGCGCGCGCCCCTGTAGAGCGGCTGCAAGAAGGAATACCGTGGGATTGACGCAATGAACCGAAAGCTCAAGCCTGGGTAAGGGAAACCACTCTCGGGGAGCCAGGATGTAAAGCGGTAACCCCACCCTTCTCCTTCGCCTCTGAAGAGACCACGAGAATTGCCGGTAATTATTGGCCCAAACGAACTTGATGATTCTCGTGCAGGGCTCGAATGCTCACGTGAATGGAAAGCTCTCAGCCGCATATAGTGCGCCCATCGGTAGGAGATACACACTGTGCACCGAGAGCGGGGATACTCAATCGCTGAAAAGCAGTGGAACACATCGAAATGCAAATGCATGATTGTTGGTAGTTCGGGCCGGAATTACGAGGAAAACAGGTCAAATATCGTACTGGGGACATGCACTATTGTATACTCGACAATGATTAGGCTAGCTTGACAATGGCCCTTTGTATTTTTTTTCTCCCTTTTTTTCTTCTTTTATTTTATAGAAGCGTTGATACTGGAAGCTGCATTAGTGCGCAATTGTTCGATACACTGAAGACTGAGAGTCGATTCCATGCCATGCTTGGGGCAACGTCAACCAGACTCGGTAACGACAATTGTAGACCATTGGCTCAAGGGTCTTAAACATTTTTGGCCAAACGGACATTATTGGCATTTTCGTCGGACATTTCAGCAAACACTAGTAACTTAGACTTGGCTTACTTGAAGACAAAATTAATTGCCGTTTTTGTTACCGACTGAGCTTCGAGTGAGAAGGGGGGGGGGGGAGATGGAACTTCGCATCGTCTCAAAATTCAAGATGGCGAAACAAGAGCCCGAAAAACGTGGACAGGCACTTTGGAACTACATGTATCGCATACCGTGCGATGACGTAGATAGAGAAAAGAAAATTACCGGGACGATAAATGACCCGCTCAATTCAACGAAGCGAGGAAGTACGATTCTCTTCCCTCGCTATTTTCCGACAGCAGTTACGTGAAGTAAGGTTGCAAGGGAGCGTGTTTTTATTTTTCTGTTATATTTCGAGTGCCCGGGCAAAGAGGGACTGTAAGTCGTTGGACGAAACTTAATATTGGACGTAACGTGTCTCGAACACTGTGGGGCATATGTATAGTTCAATAGTTTTTGCACATATACACACACACGACGTGTTCAACACACACTGGCAGTGTTCCTGAATCCAGGTTAATCGGGCCGGTACGAGACGGTTCGTTGAGCTGGACCGGAAGCTTTCAGCTCTTGATTTCTTCTCGCTGAGGAATTTCTCCGGATCGGCAAAGAGGTCATTCCAGGCTGGTTTCCTTCTCTGGCGTCTCCCTCTCCTGAATATCGCTCGAATAATCTTCCAGACTGCTTGGACTTACGTACCTATTCGACGTGAATATTCACTCCTTGCTTCGGTAAGCATCGACCCCCGTTACATGTCAATACTCTTGCATCCGAAGAAACGATTTATTACACTCAAATAAAACGGTACGTTGGAATTCCGTTTATTGAAATTTAATATATAATTACTTGGACAAAAATATTTGTTCTCAAAGTGCAGTCACGCATTCAAGTCCATTTAACTTGTAGTTAAATAAGAAAATATAGGGCAAAGTAATAAATTAAATCAATAAATTAGTGATATGTGAACCAGGCCATCTTCACCACTTTTACCCTACTTGCTATCGATAAAATCGTACCAGATACATGTCCAAATAACATTATTTAATCGTCCGAAATTGTTTTCAATTCTTTCAAATAAATCTTTTCTTTGGCTGCTTTGAACGTCCATCTCGACACCAATAATTACCACCGTCTTGCAATTTCTTTTTAATATAAAACAAAAATTAGTGATATGTGAGCCAGGCCGTCTTCACCACTTTCACCATACTTGCTATCGATCCAATGGTATCAGATCCATATCCAAATTAACAATAATTCTTTCCACCAAATTTTTCTTTGGGTGCTTCGAACGTCCATCTCGAGACCAGTAATTACCCTCGTCTTGCAATTTTTATTCATTTATCAAAGTTCCTTTCACGCAGCATTTTGTTGATTGAAACGAAAATTCGTTCAAGCCCAGCTTCGTTATTCCGAGGTCTAATGGCGCCAAGTATGGACTACTCAGGCGGCGGTCCGCGGAGAATGAAAAGCCCTAGCGAGGACGAAATGAATCAACTCGAGCCCTCTTGTCTTCGATGCTGTTTTCTCTAACTCCCGTAAATTGTCTAGTTAGCGTCTCGACAATTTTGGACTCTCCCGCTGTTGTTGTAGGGCACAACGGGAAGCGCATAGTTCTCGTTCTCGAACTTCCAGCTAGGAAAAGAGAGCGGGTCGGGATGTTTCGAGCATTCCTTCTCGCACGGAAACACGGAAGGGGATGAGAGCTTCGAAGGAATAACACTCGGTGGAAAAGACGTTCGCCAACATTTTCCTTCTCCGAGTCTACCCCGTGCAGCGTAAACTTTGTCGGGGCGATCTCTCGTTTACCGTTATTTTTACAACCATTCAACTTTGCTCTTTTTTCTGTTTTTTTTTTTTTTTTTTTTTTTTTTTTACGATTTTACCGCTTCGTACTTTCATGCCTTCTCGGCGAGAGCATCAGCGGCGTTCGAGGAAGCTTGCGACCCCTTGCGCACGACAACGAAGAAGAGCATCCACGCGGCAATCGCAAAGTGGTGCTCTCGCTTCGTACCCCTTTGACCTATACTGCACCCTCCCAGCCTCGACTTCCCTTCGGTCGTTTCGATATCTCTCTTATATATCTCTCCGTATATGTCTTCGCCACCGTCAAATCGACGATAAAAGTGCGAAGCAATCGAAGCACCGAGATAGCCTCGGACTCATGGCTCGTATTAGACGAATTTTTATCGCAACAGAAAAATAAAGAAGAACTTCGACGTACTCGAAAATTGTCCGATCATTGTTGTCAAGATAAAAATAATGTAAAAAATCATAAATCCGAAGATGATAAATCCAAAAGCTACAAATCCAATAGTTATAAATCCGAAAATTAAAAATCCAAAAATTATAAATTCGACAATTATAAATCTTCACATTGCTTCTTCGTAATGAACTTCTATTTGCAAAAAAAAAAAAAAAAAAAAAAAAAAAAAAAAAAAAAAAAACTGACAAAAACGAAGCTTCCGACTACGAGCGGAGTGGGAGCAAAAAAAAGTAAGCAAATTTTTGCAGCCACGGGGTCAAGGAAAACCGACAAGACTCGAATGGTCGGCCGGTTAGTCGAGGCACTTGTCTGGTCCGCTGCGGAAGACGGAAAGTTGAAGGAACGAGGGGAACGAAAGAAAGCCCGGGGAGTGGCCGGGACGAGGGACTCGAGAACGCCCGCGGATTCACGTTTGTTGATTCAACGCAATTAATATTCATCGCCCGGGCTCTTGTGCGGGGCTTGCGCAAGCTTCGTACCGTGGTCTGGAGTGAGTCGAGCGCGGTCGACGACAACGACGAGCGACGAGGTACCGCGGTAGAGGTACGTAGAGCCGAGTTTCCCTGGGCTCGCCGTGAGCCCGTGAGAATGAGATAAAGGCCGATAACGCGAATTCACCGACTCGCCGAGTCGAGGGAAGTCGCGGGTCTGCGGACGGTTCGGCTTCTGACTCTGTGCGCGGTCCGGGACGGGGATGAGGTCGAGCTTTCTCGATGGATTTACGATTCCAATAACGCAGCCTCCGAGAGCATCACTGCAGATCGACTATGTAGGTATCTCATTAATTTCCGTAGATACATGTATAGAGAATAAGGCTTGTTGCTCATCAGCGTCAACCGTACTCGAGGCCCGAGACAATACACTTTACACGCAGCGATTGCGTGATCTTATCGAAATGTATACAGGAGCGTGTATACATACTGGATACAAATACGTACGATAGCGTGCACGTTATAATGACGGAAGACGATCGTCACAGCCACTGGACGTGTTTTCGGTGTCGGCTCGAAAATCGGGATTATACAGGTGCACCTGCCCAAGACCCAATTACCTGGAATGCTTTGGGACGAGTGTACCTCTCGGCCCCGCTCGCTGAAGCGCTTCTTGAAACGCTTCTACGCTTCATCGATCAATTACCCACCTTCGTCAGTCTATTCATTCACCCATGGATCAAATCCGAAAGCCCCGATACGAGGCATCCATCGCGGTACGGTGTTATCGGTTGCAGGGATACTCAAGAAACTTCCCGAAGCTCGGATTATTATTGGTATTCGTGGAACTTTGGTTCCCCAAACCGGTGAAGGTTCTACCAATGGTTCAATATGATTATCGTCGATGGGAATTCGTTATTATCGGGCATGTTCGGTTCATTGATCATTTTAAATCTGGGATGCAAATAACCTGGGATGTAATAGTAAGTTTTGTCGTTTCGTTTGACGTTGGATCTGCGAGCTTGTCATTATCAAATGCATGGTACCAATCGGTCTTGTACAACGTCAGTTGCGTTGGTGAATTTTTGTCCCAGTTTCATAAATGGATCGCTCAGGACTTTCGGATGAGCTTCCTTTGTGGTTACCGATTTGACGGAATTTTCAATTATGAATATTATTCGTACGATCGGATTATTATTGGGTAGTCGTGGAATTTCGGTTCCTCAAGCTGAGGAAGATTCTACCAATGGTCATATTGATTATCGTCGATGGGAAAATTGATTATTTTCGGGCACGTTGTGTCGATCGATCATTTCAAATCTAATAAATAAATTTACGATCGTTTTGTCGAGTGATAATTATGTCAAATTCTCGGCACCGATAGGTCTCATGACACTGCCATCGATCAATCAATCAATTGTGTTGATGCATTTTTATCGCCGAGTTCGTACTATCCTCTTTATCATCACTCTGTTGTTGTTGTCGTCTTATCCTTATGCGCCCGTGCAAAGCACGAAATTTTTCGTGATTGTTCTTTAACAAAACTAACGAGCGGAAATTTAATAGAGTGATCGAGCGTTTCGGTTCATCGAAGCGACGACATTCGCAAACTGTACGCCGTTTCATTTTTATCTTTTCCTTTTTTGTAATCTACTTTTCTTCGACAGCGTCCAATTTCTTCCGCATCGAGATCGAGTTGACGAGAATTCAATTGATTATCCTTAAAAGGGCACCGAGGTAGTCGCAGCTCGACCCATGCATTATGCAACATATATATTTACTGCGAGGCGAAGCAATTACCGATCAAAAAGTGATCGTAAATGCTTCTATGGGATCGTTCGTCGCGCACAAGATATATGTATATATTAAATAAATGGGAAACGTTGCAGGCGCGGGGCAAAATGGTGTACCACAAAATTCAATGGAAAAATGTATTAATTGAAAAATTTCATAGACGTAAAACGGGAACTCTGCATGCGAGGCGAAACGGGGCATCCTAATTTCGGAATAAAAAATGTCACTTTTCGTAACACGTGCATGAATCGCGGCAGTTTACATGGCTGTCTTGCGAGCCGAAAGTGGCTCATTGCATGCCAGTCGTGAACCTGTGGTGAAGTGTGACAGAGTCGCGCATGCGCAGGTGGCATTTCGTTCACTTTCGTCCCTTGGGATTTTACTTTCGACGTTTTTGTTCGTAGAGACATAACCTCACTTTTCAGTGTTCGTCTCGCGCGACTGCCATTCCAAGTGCCGCAGATTCATGCACTCGTTACGAAAAGTATGATGTGCAACGAGAGTCGAAAGTTGGCGATTGCGACTCGTGTGATTGCAGTGCTCGTTTCGCTCAGGCAGCAAACCTCACGCTCGTCGCAATCGCCAACTTTCGATCCTTGTTGCACAATATACTATTTCGCGACGGATATAAATTTCAAATAGCCCATTTTGCCCCGAAACGCAATTTTTTTTCGGACGCTCCGAACGATTATCGAGAGCTTAATGTAAACGATCGATTCACATTTTTCCCCGAACTGCCCTGCATACACAGAAGCAACGTCAACTCGCAGCGGATAAACTTCATCGATACGATATGCAATTTCACGAGTGCGCACACATGCGCACACGAAAAGACGGTAAAGCAAAAATTCGTCGTTTACCGGTCGTCCAACATTGATGTCAATCTCGACGCGAAACTTCCCCTTCCGCGTATCCATCCCGTGCGGTCTTCATTCTCGCTGCCTCGCTCACCAAACCGATAATGACGGCAAACAATCACGCTCGCAATCGTCACACATTAGCCGGTGCAAATGCAAACGAGATGTATCTCCCTCCCTCACTGTATCGCTCAAATTGTAACGATGGGAAGAGTAATTGCAACGATGCTCAGTGCAAACTCGGCGCATCAAAATTGGAAAACGTTTCTCTTCCATAATGCCGTCAATCCCGGAATACCACAAATGTCCTTTTTTTTTTTTTTAAATGCCGCCTGTTATCGCGCACGGACCAAGCGAACCAGTTTTTATTTCATTTTCTAATCGAGTGTCGAACCCAATCAATGTCCTACTACAGTGAGCACTGTTTAGCACTGTTTATTGCGTAGAATTGTCTGCGATACTAGAAGAAAACAAAAATTATATAAAAAATACTATAAAAAATAAAAAAAATAAACGACGACTGTGGGACTAATCTGTAAGAGTGCCGAGGTGATATAGATGCGGACGTGTCCCGGTTACCCAGTATCATTCGTTGCCCGGTTAGCGTGGAAGGTGCAGCCTGCGACGTACCGTACAGATATACCGTACACCGTTCCCGCAGTGTATACCGATAGTGTATACAGCTCAGGGTACGTGTGGACGTGACACAGACACGCGGGCAAGGGTGAAACAATTACCGCACTGGCCTGTACAGGAAGCTGGGAAGAGTAATGGCTGTTGGTATCATTCGTCGTCGTTCTTGGTCTTGCTTTCCGCTTCGCCTTTCATTCTCCGTCCCTTTCATCACACCGTGGGCAATATACTGTAAACTTACTGCTTCTCGTTGGTCAATGCTCTACCGGACCTCCGTTACGCTGTCATCGGCCGCACCGGAAAACACAGAGCTCCGCCGAACCACCTTATTATCAAGACCCGGATCTTTACTCCAACTATTCGGAGTAGAGGGTGAGAGGGGGAAATATGGCCCGAACCTATTAGCATGGAAATCAATGACACTTGGACCAGGCCATATTGGCCACTTCGATGGAATGGCACGCGAAAAGATAAGATCAGCGATCATTACTTAAAGTGCAACACGAAAACGAGGATATCTAATGTTGATTTTGTGAAAGCGAAATTATTGAAGAAAACATTTTTATGAAAAACTAGGTTCAAGTACGCATGACGGACTGGACAATTTTACAAAATCATTCCACTGTATAAGTAAATTGCACAAACTTTTTCTACGAGCGCCAACGTCAACGTGCGTTAAGTTAAAAAAGTTACCAAAATGCAGTGGTTTATGGTCAATGGGTTTTTAATCACACATTAAAATAGATGCTAGAAAGGGACAACACATATAGTAGCGAGGTACGCAAGTTTAGGGGTACAATATTCGCAAAACTTGGCGTGCCAGTTAACTTGTCGTACATTATAAGATCGCGTCGAGACACTACCGTGTGTTGATATCCAAATATAAAATTGATGGAATACACATAAATTTTTGTATAGGTTTTTGTTTTCGTGCACCGTGCGTTGCACCAAATAAGAAGCCTAGTGGGAGCGCCACACAGGACCAGTATTAGCACAGGCCTCGTTCGCCCAAGGCCCGACACCACTGGCCTTCTGTGTGTCATTCCCTCTAGGGAAGACGGTTGGCCGAGGCCGATGGGTAGAATTTTGCCTTTTCGACGTTGACGGTTCCGATCGGGTAAGCCACTTTGATCGTTACAGGGATGCGAGGAACCGGACGATTTTCGTGGCGAACAGTGCTCGTCCTTCGACAGCGTGCCCTACAGTGGACAGCTGCTAAAGTGGTACCCTCACCACGATCCTACGAGGCCGTGCTCTTTGATCTGCCGGGGAGTTCAGACGGTCAGCGATCGCGATGGGACGAATAATCGGTACCGAAGAACGGGCAAAGTTGGGCACGACGGGGTCATCGATAAGAGGGGTCTCGTCGAGGAATCGGAGGAAGAGACGACCGAGGAGGAGGACGAGAACAGCCTCGCAACCGAGCTCGACACCGACGACGCGATAGTCGTACAATTGGCTGACAAAGTCGAGGACGGCACCAGATGCCATCCGGACACGACGGACGTTTGCATAGCCGGCAGCTGTATGGTGAGTCTCGCATACCAATTATCTTAATTGACGGTTAATTAATACACGGAAATCGTATACAGTTTCAACACGATACCGTCGCTTCGATGTGGCGGACAATTCCGTGTGAAAATTCATTAAACATTCAATTTAATAATAAATACGAGAATGCAAGAAATCAAATAAATTCGCTCCCGGTTCAATTCTTTGAGCAAAATTGTTTGCTTTCGAACAAGGGTTTCGTGACGAATATTGTCATGTTTTTTTCTTTCACTCCGAACACAGATTCGACAGTAGTTTTTTAGCGAGACATGCTAAACATCAGGAATAACCAAAAAGATATTTCATTCTCGGTGCAATTTTTGTTTCTTTTTGAAAAAATCAACAGTTTAAGAATAATATGTTATGCTACAAAGGAGTGAAGTGCTCGATTATCGCCGAGCGGGAAGTTTGCTGCTCGAGCAAAGCGAGGGCAAAAATCACACGAGGGGAAAATCCACGGCCTCCCCTGTAGCATACGATACTTTTCTTCCGACTTCGTTAAAACAACTACATTTCTTGCGTCGCAAAATCGCCATATTCGCCAATAGCCATTATTCCCCGGGGAGTAATAGAGCTTCCAGAGGGAGTAACGAGCCGCATTACTTCTTAGGAAGTAATGAAACAGTGCTGCGCATGCGCACAGGTTATAATAATGATAATTGGTCAATACGAGACGATTTTTCGCCCGTGTTCCACGCAAGTAATATGCTTATTTTAGCCAAGTCGGAAAAAAAATGTTTCACCCATATTCCCGTATTTATTCTTTCCCAACACGGATCCGATAGTAGGTTTCGGAAGTGAATAGCCGAAAGGGCGCAATTTTTATTCTTTACTTCACTGTAAAAAAAAAAATTCGTATGACATTTAGCTTACCGGACTGAAAGTCTTTATGCAAAAGTGGTATAACAAATTTTATATACAATTGTGATGAAAAAGTACGTTCATTTTTCATCACAATTGCACATTAAATCTATTGTACCAGTTTTGCATAAAAACTTCCAGTCCGGTACATTAAATTTACAATTTTTTTTACAATGTTGCCAAGGGTCGCGATCGACTATGAAGAACGGAAAAAGGTTCGGTGCAGCAAACGGTTCAAAGTTATTTCGCAACTGCAGCTTCTTCCCTCAATAGGATTAAAAGCTGGGGGACTAGTTAAGTCCCATTGTCGCAGATTGCGAGTGTCTCGACGAGCTTGAACGTCGCGTATGTCACGGTAGATTGTAGCACAAAAAAAAAAAAAAGAAAAAAAAAGTAAAACAAGAAACAATTAGCGAAATTTCGTGTCCTCACCGGTAGCAAAGTTGCCGGACACGGTGGTGAGGAGAGGAAGAGCAACACTGGTACGATAACTAATCAAGGGGCCAGGGAGGGGACGGGGCTAGGGGTTCTACGTAATTAAGAGCTAACCGAGGTTGGTAAACGCTAACTAGCTTTGCATTATTAAAGGCACCAACGAGAGTTGCCGGTGTGGCGGGAGCTTCCGGTGGACGTTGCTCACCGTCCGGGGGTTCCGGGGTACGCTCCGTCCTATCCCTTTCCCCTCGTTCTGAGCTTTCTCCGAGAACAGCGGCAGGGCCAGCGGTAGCAACAGCTTTAGCAACGAGATAAACGCTTGGCCGGGTCCCGAGCTAAAGCCTCGCTCCCAACCGCCCGCAAACCGTTCCCCATGCAGCGCTATCCCGGGCCAATCGCCTTCCGGCTGTACGATAACGTACGCGTGGAAGTACCGAGATAAAGCGTCTGCAATATTGATTGAAACTGAATAGCACATTAAATTTAATGTTGGGCAAGAAACAAAAAAAAAAACTATAAGAAAAGTAGAAAAAAAAATAGATGAAGAACTTGATGATGATCCAGCAACTCCGGCAAACAACGGGAAATAACGCGGGAATAATAACGATGTCAGTTAGATGAACATTTCAAAGTACAGACTGTAAATTCGCGAGTTAAATTCATGGAACGTTCGCATTGGAGCTGTGAGATCGCGCCCCGACTGCACACATGTGTGCGCGAGGTACACGAATATTATGCAAGCGCTCCGATGAAGCCGGAATGAAGCGCCGAGGGATTTACATATCGACTGCCGAGAAACAAAAGGGCCTATTGCACACACCATTTAACGTGTGAAACTGGGCATACGCCCTTGTGCTTCTCAGCAGCCGGTATACCGCGAGAGGATAAATTCTCGAGAAGATGTTTTAAAAATGAAAGAAATGACTTTCTCGTGATTTCTTCCGAATGGAATATTCATTGAGGCAAAATGGACCGGCGCCACGACGGAGTTTATCGGTGCCGTGTCCGGGTTCGAGTCTCCGTTGTTCGTACATTAAATCTAATTGTTGATAAATTGTTTGTGAGCGGGGAATTCATATTTGCGCGTAATATGTTGAAACGATTGTGTACTACATAATGGCTTAATATTATCGATTTCGTTTACAGACAATTTTGTTGTGAGAAACTTGGATCTTTTAACTATTGGGGTGATTTATAGTGTTTTTTATAGTAGTGTATTCGGGGGGTTGTGCGGAGAGTTGTTCGGGTGGCGGAAAGCGTAATGATTTCTTTTTTAAAGCTAGATTTTCTCGGAGCTTATTGGGTCGACCTTATCCATGTGCGGAGTTTTACGGTTACAGTCGCAAAGAATTTATTTTACTGCGATCTCTTTTAGAAAATACTTTTACAAAACATTTTATGGAGACGATAGGTCTATTCCGGTCCATGCGAGATCTCTATCCGCATATCTTATTGTACGACGGAAAGTTATTATCTCTCGGAACGACCAAAGGAACAAACTAACGCCCAAACTTTTTCATTTTCATGGCTGGCATTCGTCCTGTGTCGCGAATTTCCGTGCACCGGCAGAAAGTGGGCTGCGACATGAGAGTCGGTAGCAACAAGAACAAGGACATATGCGGTGTTTGCGGCGGTAATGGTTCGAGCTGCCAGCCCCGATACTCGTGGAGTCTCGAGACCATATCGGCATGCTCCAAGTCCTGCGGCAGCGGTGAGTGCAATTTTCTCTACAGGTCGCAGAGGCATTTAGCGAAACAATCTTTGCCTTCAATTAATCCGCGATATCTATCAAATCATTAACGATATTAACATTCCGAGAATATTCTATATAAATTCCACTTACCCGCCCGACGCAAGATGCGCCCTGTAATCAATTAGATACATTTCTCATTAAATTCAACGAGACCCGTAATGAAAAAAAAAAAAAAAATCTTCTCTGACATCGAATTACTTGCGCAGGCTTCAAAATGGCGATGCCGGTATGCAAATCATCGGACGAGAGAGTGGCGGAGGACTCGAACTGCGATCCCAACGACAGACCCAACAAGACATTGCTGCCGTGCAACACCCATCCCTGCGCCACAAAGTGAGTACCGGACGATGAAAAATCTTTGTTACCTTTATGTAAAAATATATAAAAAAAAAAAAATTCCGATAAAATAATTTTAAATCGAGTCACCCGGTTTGCGTGCTCTCGTCGGGAAACGTGGAAGAAATGACTATATTTCTGTATAAGCAGCTTGGGTAGCTCGATCGCTGGTCTGGAGTGCACGTTTGATGCAGTTTGTTTAAACTGTACGAAATACTGGTGATTGGACTCAAGCGTTTTCCTTCGCCTCTTCTCTTTCTCTCTCTTCCTCCTTACGGCTTTTTCGTTTTCCCTATTTTTCCTCATCTTTGCGGAAGGCAAAGCAGCGTCGAAGAGAGAGAACCGCTCTCCGGGGCATCGTCAACCGAAAAGACGTCCCTGAGGGCAAAAATTTCTCGTCGCCGTTTTCGCCACTGGATTTTTTCGCGGCTTGTGTGCTCTCCCGACGCCGTCGAAGCGGGGAAACAAGGGCCAGCGGCGGAGAGCGACGAAGCGGCTGGCCGGCTTCACATGTTTCCGCGTCACAGCAACGCCAAAGTGTTTCTGAGTGTGCCGGAATTGCACGCGGCTCGCACCGCTCTCTCGCCACGAGCGGGACAGGGGAAAATATATAGAAAGTGTATAGAGGAGGCGGACGAGAGAGGCAGACGGGATTGAGCCGAGATCCAGAGGGGCACAGACTTCAAGCCCGTGGATGCTGGGCGCTCCGAGCTTCCTGGCATTCCACCCTCGGCGTTCCAATGCGTCGAGGCTTTCAACCGCCTTGAACGCCCATTAGCCGAGATAAAGGCCTGAGGCTCATTTTTTTCACGTCCATTTTTTTTTCCTTTTTTTTTTTTATATTACAAGTTTGTATTCAGATGTAACCAACAAAAAGCAATGGCGTCGACCTTGGCTTGAAAATTCATTCCATAGAGAAAGCTGTTTTCGAAAAAAAATGAGATTTTAATGTCACAGTACTTAACCCTTTATAAGCGACACATCTATACCCACTCTTAGCCGCTATCGTGGCAACGCGTGGCCCCCATTTAGCGGCCGTTAGTCCCGTTTCGGTAGTGTTTCGGGCGACGTCATTTATCAAGGATGTAAACAGTTTAAAACATCTAGAAATGCAATTTGCAGCTGGCGTCCGGATGTATGTGCGTGTGTTTGTTTGATACATACGCATCCTTTCAAACAGCTATAACTCGGCAACGGTTTGAGACAGTCCCTTGAAATTTTACACCAGTGTGCGAGAGCTATTTGGCGGTTACGTCGCTTCGTTCACTGCAATTTTCATTTCGATTGATATTAGCGATTTTACGCGATTTTGAATTTCTTGAAAATTCGCTGTGGTAACTCTGGCTTGCGTGAATATCGAGCTACCGTCCTAAAACTGCACACAAATGTAATATTTTTATCAAAGAGCTTTGGTATCGAATTTGGTCGAAATCCAGCCAAGCGGTCAAATTTTATGGAATTTTTATGTTTTTGAAAAAATACTTGAAAGGATGTGATTCGAGTAAAATACTGGAGTATCGAGCTTAAATTTGATACGGGAATGGACTAACACTGTACAATTTGATATCGCATTTGGCGAAAATTTATCTAATCGTTTAAATTTCATAAGATTTTGAAATTTTTTGTTTATTCAGAAAGTTTGTATTTTTCGTTCAACACAAGTTTGTGCATCAAATGTGGCTCTAAAATTAAAATAATTTCAAGATACGTCACCACTATAGAAAAATACATGAAAACAGCCTCAGAACGACTAATTACCAAAGTTTCAGTTGATGATTTTCTACAATAGATTTTGCGGTACATTTTGCCCGTTTCAATTTTATGAGATCTAGAAATATGTTTATGTTACATGGCTTCCTCACTTACTACAATTTTATGCAAGCTTTCTCTGCGAGGGAGTCAAAATCGATAAACGAACTGTCTCGTAGAGAAAGCTACGCTCAAAACTGTAATAAATGCGGAAGCCATGTGCAAATCACTTTCCGCCTTTTTTTCTGTTGCTTTTTTTTATCTTTCAACGCCCATTAGTCGAGATGAAGATTCAGAGCTTTTTTTTTGCTCCTCGACTCTCATTTTTTCAATTTTCATTTTTCTACAAGGTTAGATTTAGAAACGATAAAAAAAAGAAGCAACGGCATCGACCTTGGCTTGAAAATTCGGGCGACAAAAAAATATTAATCTTTTTTTGCTTTTTTTCCCTTATTTTTCAACCCGAACGTCTTTCCGGATTATCGGCTCGAGCCGTGAGAAAGGAAGCGGCGGAAAGCTCGCGGCTTAGTCCGCAGTGGGAAAACTCGGCTCTCGACAAATTGCCGTTTCTGGCCGCCGGTAGTGAATATGTATGTGTATTCCCTTCGAAAATTGTACGGCGAACCGAGGAAAGCGGAAGCGTGTTGAGCGCTGTAAGGACGTGTATGGAGAGTGCGCGCCCGGGGTTGTACAAAGGTATAGTGTTCCTCCGGAGCGTGTGCCGGTGCCGCTAATAATAAATCACCGGGCACACCGTCCGTCGCTGCTGCACCGTTAAATCGTGCTAATTGCTTCCCCACCCTCCTTCCCCTCCTCCGCACGTATTTAGTTTAATTCGGTTGCGGCCTCGGCGTTCGAGGGAACGAGAAAGCGCGAGAGGGACAACCGTGGATCTGGCGTGCTGCTGCTACTGCCGGGTGCGCTTTCGACCGACGCCATCGGCAGAACAAACGCGAAAATTTAACTACCATCTCTATCTCGCACAAACGCGCGCGACCCAAACGTACGAATCTCCGACGATGATTTCCCCTTGACGCCGCTGATGGGATTCTGTCTCCTGCCACTGACCACCAATAATTTATTATTCCTCCCGAGTCGATGGCTTGTCCACATCTCTGCACAGACCGGAAGTGGACGCTCGGAGCTCGGACTTGACTAATCTTTTTATAACCATTATTTTTATTTTAAGTTTTTAATTCCGTCAGATTGGGAAGTTCGATAACGAGATTTAGGCACAGTCGAGTCGACAGTCGATTCGGGTCCACAGGGCGTTCACATCTCTGGATAAACCGGAAGTGGACGCTCGGACTTGAATAATTTGTTTATACCAAATTTTTATGTTGTTTTTAAAGTATTTTATGATCTCGAATGGCAAGTTGGTTAACGTGGTTTAGGAAAAACATACAGAAACGTCGGGCCGTCAGGACATTCACATCTCCGCGCAAACCGGAAGTGGACGCTCGAACCTCGAATAATCTTCTCATACATTTTTTTTTTTTTTTACTTGTTTCTGTCGAATAGCAAGTTGGATGTCGCGGTTTAGTGAAAATGGACAGCAAGAAGTGTATTTAACCACGAAGTTGATTGGGGTAACTAACTCCATTTCTCCGAGTAAAACGAAAAAAATATTGTGCAAGTTTGGGGACGAGAAATATTTGTTAAACGTACGAACCTTTTTTTCACCATATTTTTTTATTTCGTCATTTTTATATCTGATACGTCGATGCTACTTATTCTTCTTATCTCTTCTGCAAAAGAACCCAATACCGTAGTTCGCTCGGCTGCGGATATAGAAAAGCGAAAGACTCTCCCGTCTGCTGTGTACCACAGTATATGTATATACGTATATGTCTATATGTGTGTATATATAATATACACACACACACACTATGTATCCCGAAGGGTTGCCGTAACGAAACCACCGAGAGAGTCGTTTTTATGAATTTTCTATATTCCCAGGTGGATTACCGGTGAATGGAGTAGGTGCAGCTCCAGCTGCGGCGGAGGATCTAGAACGCGAGCGATCTTCTGCACCGAGGAGAACGGAAACGAGACGACCAGAGTAAGGGAAACTTATATATATATATATATATATATATATATATATATATAAACATATACACCCATCTATATATATATATATATATATAAAACGAGTCATAAGTTGACTTTAGAAAACGCGTAGCAGATTGAAAAATGCCACCGAAGAAGCTTTTCCATTTTCTCGTTATACAGTATCGCATAACATCTTCTCATTTTTTCTCCATCATCTGGCCAAATAATTCACAACAGAAATTGTCGCGAAAGAAGATTTAATCGATCTTTTTTGTTCCGTCCTTAAGCCATAAGTTGACTTATGGCAATCCGAGCCATAAATTGACTTTACAAAAGGCGTAGCAGATTGAAAACTGCCACCGAAGAAGCATTACCATTTTCTCGTTACACTGCATCGCATAAAATCTTCTCGGTTTTTTTTTTTTTCTTCAACATCCGTCCAAATAATTCACAACAGAAATTAACGTGAAAGAAGAGTTAATCGATCTTTTTGTTTCCGCCCTCAACAGCTCCCCGACCACAGATGCAACGCAATTCACAAGCCCCGCTACCAGGAGAGCTGCAATACGATTTCCTGTCCGATGTGGGAGAGCAGTCAGTGGAGCCAGGTAAGCTTTTTCCAACTCTTCCGTCGGTAAATCGCACGTACAAATAAGACGCGAGGATATCCATTGAATCGCCGCGACGAGTGCGAAGATCTGGTACCCGATGCGTCGACCGTGAAGCGAGGAAGAAGAGCTGCCGTATACTTGGGCCTCCCAAATCCCGCTCTGATCCCTTCCGGAAGCTTACCGCGTAGGTGTCCTCGAATTCGGAGGCGACGCGCGGTCCATGAAACACCGGCTTCCTCACCGTACCGGGGCGCATTTATGTTTCGCCGGTAAGACGGAGTTCGCGTATGTGTGTGGAACATGCGGTCCACGAGACTTTCGAGACGCTGCACGCTCGGTTGCCCTTTAAAAGAGAAGCGAACGAGATGGAGCGGAGGGGTTGGGGTGGGTTTGATGGCGGTGCTTCGGCGGGTCGTGGACCTACCGGTGCGATCGTATACATGCATAGAGAGAGAGGGGGGAAACGACAGTCGCGGGCCAGACACGCGAGGCAGTGCGGCAGGCTGGGAGAAGAAAAAAAAAGAGGGAAGAAAGTGCCGGAGAAAGAAGAGAAAGCCTGGCATGTGGAGTTTGGGCGATGGGGTAAGAGCGAAACGGCACTACATCAGTCACCGACATCAAACAGGACAATTTTGTCGTCAAATAACTCCACCCCCTCGCTTACCCTCTCCTCTGGCTTTCTCCTCTCCTCCCAGCATGCCGGGTAGCTTCTTGGCTCGCTCACAGTGTCCTACACTCGGAAGAATCGCCGACGACGAGGAAGACGAGCTTCGAGTGGAGGACCAAGGGGCCGGAAGATGGAAAGCGGTGAAGAGCGCTCAACGGCGAGAGACTTTGCGCACAAAAGGGAACTGCCGTTTGACCAGGCTTTTTGGAAGGGCCTTAAAGATTTACCCGTTTTTCAATCGACCGATAGAATTAATTTGGGCAGAATAAGACGCAGCATAGACTCGAGCATCGGGCTCAATGGCAATAAAGTGCTTAGCTACAAAAAATAGGGTAGAAGTAGTGTTCGTTCCGGTTCGTGTTTCAAGTCAATCGGGCTGGACCATAATCACCAATTTTTACCCTATGTGAAATTTTTTGTGCACTTTTTAGGACCCAACTAGACATAATTGTCTAGATGGGGTCCTAACAACTGGGGTTGTCTGTGGGTCTCGAAATTCACTTGGGGGACTGTTCCGAGCTGGCTTCAGACTCTTCGTGGCATCGAGTGTCGGGTGACAGGTCACATTTCACTACCCCGAAAAATAAATTGCACGAAGGAGAAAAATGCAGTGCAATCTAGGGCTGTACAAATAGGCCGGCCTTGCCGGCTAAAATATCTTATCCAGCTAATGGATTTTATAGTTTGGCCGGCTAAGCTCATACAGTCTTGGCATTTTTTGACGAGTTGTTATGTTTTTTTTCTAATGTTAGCTGCAACGTATTCCGAAGTATTTTCGCCCGCTGAACATGAATCCGCCGGCCTTTTTGGCCTAAAGTACAATGCTACATAAAGGGGCTCAATTTTATGCACGTGGCTGGCTAAAATAGCTTGGCCGCCAAAATAGTTTAGCCGACTAAGACGGCTTAGTCGGCCAGACTATAAAATATAAGATATTTTAGCCGGCTAGGCGAGCCTGCCTGTACAACCCTAGTGCAATCCCGATCGATGGATGTTGGACACGTGCCCAGAAATATTATTCTTTTCGACGTGTGCTCCCCGAGTTCATAATTATTTAATTCAAACAAATATTATTTTAATTTAAATATTCATTTAATTCACACTAATACTTATTTAATTCAAATAAATAATTACTTGCGAGGCGCTCATCAAAGTTCTATTGTTTCTGGCTGCGGTCCTTTTTGTCGGTGTCAGAACACGATCGAGAGTGCCGAAGAAATTCGGCTTCGCCAATAAATAATTTTACAACGCTCGATACACCGCCAGTGGAGAAACGCTACTGAACCGGAGCACGCGCGAAGGAAGTAGGAAGTAGTTCGAGTCAAGAGGAGATCAGACGTTGGGCGGTGGGCTAGTAGTGGCGGCGCCGCGATGTCGTGGCGATAGGTTCGCCAGCGGCTATCCGCGGCGATCTCTCGCCCGATTCCGCGGAGAAATTCCACATTCGGTGAACGAACGAGAAAGCAAGAGCCTCCCCATCGCCCTACCCGCTGAGAATTTCATGCTGCTAAAAGCACCGGTACACAGCCGGACGAGAAGCGTGAGGGGGGGGGGGGCGGGGGGAAGCAAGGGGGGCAGCAAAAAGAAGCGAAGCTTCCTTTCTTCGGGCATCCCGTAAGGTTGAAAAATTATCCGGAACTACGCCGGAGCATTCTCGTCGCGTACGGCTCCGTACACACAAAGAACGAAATGCCTCATGGTAATAAACTTGGAGAACAGCCGAGGATTTCGTGTCTTCGAGGGAAAGAGAGCCGGGACGAGTGCCGTATGGAAAGATCGCGGGTAAAACTTTGTCGGATCGTAAAACGTCGACGGGACGCGCCGTCCCACGCGCCTTTCCCGCGATCATTCTCACCCACAGCCAGAAGAACTTGGTTGCACGACGACGAGGACGGGACATCCGGACTTGCTCCTCGGCCCAGCCGGGCGTGAAGCGCCTTTGACGCGGGGAGAACCTCCCGGCACGATCTATCGTTCCGCCAGTGACACAGGAGCATTATATGCCGTGCATAAAATCGGAAGGACAGATTTTATGCGCGCGAGAATACAAAACACGACTCTCTGATTTTAGGGACTCGATATTTTCACGATGTACAAGATAGATAGTTTTTTAAATTATTTTTCTTTAGAATCGGAGCGAATGTATTTTGCATCCACTTGCGACGACATCACAATCCATCTTTTCGTGCTCTCACTCAGTCACTTCCGCCCGATGTTAAGGGAGGTGAAACGTAACAAAGAGAAAAATCGACGATTCGCCGCCCCGCGTGGAGAGGATACATCAGCGAATGTATTATTCATGAGACGGTACTGCTGTACGCTATCGCGTAGCTCGGATATCTTCTTATTACGGGATCCACTCTGCTCCGGAGCCCGGCTTCGATGAAATCTCGGAAGGGAAAGAGGAGAACGGATGCGGGGAATCCGATGAAAAATAAAAAGGCCGCAAATGAATTTGCGCGAGGCTTCCTCGTTGCTCGAGATGTCGCTCGGCCTAAGAAGCATCGCGTGAAGAAATACTCACTTTATTTTTGTTTGGTCTTACTCGGAGATGGAGCTTGATGACTGATGGAGTTAAATTGGAAATGTCCCAATTTTATTCGACCCACCCGCGTAAACACATCCAACCTTATTGCAGGAAAATCCTTTTTAAAAAACCATGAAAAATAGTTTTCAAAAATACGTCTTTCGCTACAAAAAAAAAGGCAATACGAGTGACTGCGAAATCACTCATGTAAAAGCCGTCGAATAATTGAGCGATACAAAGTAATTCGCCGTTTGCAAAAAAATTCTCAGAAACACAGAAAAACATCACGAAAAATACTTTGAAAACTTTCCATTACTGCAAGAAAGGCAATACCAATAACCGTAACGGCAAAATCATGACTCGCCTAAAAGCCCCCGAATAATGAACCGATCAAAGGTAATTCGCCATTAGCATAAAATTCAAGAAAAATATTTTTAAATATGGTCCAATACTTTAAAAAAGAAAAGGCAAATAATTATAATGACTACGAAATCATGACTCGTGTAAAAGCCCTCGAATAATGAACCGATCAATCGAGTTGTCGATTCTTCGACGGCTCTCTCATTTTCCATCCCCAGAAGCTCTCGCCCGAGCCAATTTTTTTTTCCGTCCGTCATTCACCACCGTTCGTTCATTCATCCCTCGTCCGCGCTTACACCGTACAATAGTAAATTTTTCCTCCCCACCATCCGAGGCCGAGTGGGATGAAGAGAGCTGCGAGCGGAGTTTGCCGAAGCTGGGAAAGGATCGCGGCGACTCCCGGGAGTTTTCTCTCATTCGGCGCATACTGTCGCGGAAAGCCTCCGGTATAGACGGGATGAAAAGTGGAGAGACGGCGTAATGGAGAAAATGGAAAGCTCTAGCGTCGCCTGAGCGCCCCGGCGTCTGTTCAGGGTCCCGAGGCGTGCGTACGACCGGAGGGCCCTGGCAGCGAACCGCACCGATTTTCTTCACGGAAAATCGTCCGAGACTCTCGCGGCGGCGAGCGGAGAGTGCTCTGGAGGCGAGGCGGAGGCGAGGCAATCTTTCAAACTCGATATTTGCTTGGTTCGAACCGGCTTTTTTTCATTCCCCCCACCCTTCCCCCCCCCTCCCTTAGCCGACCACAATAGAGAGTGAAATCTATCAATTCCTGTCTTTCGCGCTCATTCAGCGGGTCGGCAGCGCCGACAAAATCATTACCGGAAGTGAGAGAAAGCGAAACTGCCGGGCCGGAGCTCGCGTGTCTGAAGCGCCCGGCTGCCTATTCGCGTAGCCAGACTACTCGATGCTGCGCTCGCTGTATTTTTGCCCGGGGAAAAAGCACTATCCAACGCCGTGGCGCCGCGGCTATAACGAATGAATCGTAAATCATAAACTCGAGTTTGAGGGAGAGGAAGACTCAACAAAGGAGCCTCGCGAACATAATACGAGCGATGCTGATGATGAAGACCTTCGAACTCGTCGGGGATTTGTGAGTCTTCGGGAGTTGGCGCTTTTTTCTGTCTGCTCTTCGCTGCGATAAGTGGCGTTACCTGAAACATCCGGTACCGGAGCAATACGTCTCGCGCTGGTGGGAAGGAGAGAAGAGAAGGGAAGAGAAGAGAAAAGCCTCTGTGCTATTTCGGTAAAACATCTTTTGAGTCCATCCAATTGGCGCTCATACGCAGAAAAATGTTTATTCTAATGAAAGAAAATTTATTAAGGACGAAGAATAAAGTCTATTTGCTTCGTAACCCTATAGAGCGTTTATTAATTTATATTATGTTTATTTGTTTTATAGTACTATTCTTATTATTTAATAATGTTTATTTGGATCTAATAAACAGATATTTATGTCAAATGAATGTTTTATTTATTTCGCGACAAAAACGAAGAGATTCATGTGAGGCAAACCCCAATTACTGTTCATATGACCCTCGTATGTAGAAGGAACGCGTGGGGTAAATATGTACCCCAGTCATGAGTTAAAGAGTAGGAAAAATTATACATGAATTCGAAGGTTAATATATTTTCAATATATTATTTCCGCGTAAACTCTTTTTCATGCTAATTTTCCGACTCTGTAAGGAGAGACTCAATTTAACCGACGGTTCGTTCCATCAACCGAGTATTTCCTCGGCTAAATCGAACGTGCTTTTCTTTTCTCAGGCGAACGTTAACGTTTTCATCATTCGCTCGATGTCGAATCTTCTCATAAAAAGATATTCTACTCTTTATATTTTTATTTATAAAAAAAAAATCGCTTTGTGCCATTCACAGTGTTCCGTAACGTGCGGCAGTGGAACGAGAACGAGATCGATAGATTGCCGCGACGCCGAGGGCCGATCGTCATCCGATTGCGACACATCCGAGCGTCCCCGAGACGAGCAAGAATGCGACACGAACACACCGTGCGTCACGTGTAAGTTCACAGAATATTCAAATATTAAAGATCGGAAATCGCGGCCCGAGAGACCGAAGAGCCTCGAGCGATTCCGCGCCCTGCGATCTACGCCGATTCTCCGCGCTAACGCTAGATCAATGGATTATTCAGACTCCGGTGAGATGACACAGCCGTTGATGCAGCCCTATCCGCCCCCGCCGATTCCGGAGAAATTGATCGATCAGAAAGTGCCCACGGAATCCACGTGAGTATCGAAATTAATTATTGACCATCATCCTTGCCCCGGGCGCAACGATCCTCGAACCAACACTCTGCGATTACGAGATTCGATGCTGGAACTGTTCACACACGAACTATCCCCCCCCCCCCTCTCCCCCATATGTTTCTGCAGTGCTGCTTTTTTCGGTTGTTTTCCAAAAAAAATTTTATTATTTTTTTTACTTCCCCCGAGAATCTCAATGTCTGCGATCTGTGTGTTATTGAACGTCAATTGGTCTGTGTCGACAGATATACGATGTACTTTGCCTGTGGCTGGTTGTACCTGAGGTATCCTGTTACTCTTCGATTCCAATCTCTATCTATCTATCAATACTTCTTCTCTCTTACTTACTTATCGTGTTTGTTTGTCGCACACTTCTTTCTAATGTTGTCCGTTGGGAAGTTAATTTGTTCAGAAGGATTGCAATTTTCTTGTCCCGCGGCTTTGCCTTATAATAGATCGCGAGACAAAAAAATACTAATTTTTTTTTTCCCTTCCTTCTATGATTCCGCAAGTACGCTGTCTCGACGCATTCATTCCAGATCTATACGCGGCTTTTCTGTATCCCTCTCTGCCTATTTTTTGATCTCACTCACAAATTATTCTGCACATTTTGTTTGACTTCCGTCTCTGTCGTTTTTTTCGTACAACCTCGGTATTGTTTCATAGGAAAAAAAAAAAATCAATCGCGTCAACAAAAATGTGCGCTTACGCGTGGCGAAGCAAATGTTTGGTTGATCAAAAGGAACACCGCGTTGGTCAAACTGACAGGCCGTTGAATCGAATGTTTCTTTAAAAAATGGTTTCGCTACCGCAAGTGCTTATTTTGTTCACTCAATCGATTTTTTTTTTCTCAGTGTTTACACATCCGCATGCGTTCAGGTGATCGACGAGTCGACGAGAACTTTGCGGAGCTTAATACGCCGAGGAATTGAATTATAACAAAACTATCTTATCGCATTCAATAAATTATTATGAATTATTTTGATTATTATAATTTTTTAATTTAACGAGTAATTATAAATTGATCGGTCGACGATCCGACAGATTCATCGCGGACGACTGGTCGTCGTGCAGCGTTACGTGCGGCGAGGGAATACGTCATCGCGAGGTTCACTGCAAAATATTTCTCGAGTTCAGTAGAACGATTGCAAAATTGCCGGACAAGCAGTGCGCCGGGCCGAAGCCACCGGAGACGGAGAAATGCACGAGGGAACCCTGCGCCCCGCTCGACAACAGTCTGTCGTACAGAATCGACACGGTTGGCGACAGCGGATACGAGGACACGAACCTGATGGATTCTTACAGATCGTCCTCGGGCACCGGACTCAGCGGCTACGAGAGCAGCGTCAAAGTCGCCCCGGGTAGCTCCGTTCAAACCACGTACTCGTGGAAAGAATCCGGATACACGCCGTGCACGGCCACGTGTCTCGGAGGTGAGCTACCAACTTTTCCATCGGTACATATTAATTAGGGCTGTACAGATGGGCCGGCTAAATTATTTTAGACGGCTAATCCGTTTTAGCCGGCTAAGCTCATACTCTTCTTGGAATTTTTGGACGAAATTTTTTTTTTTTTTTTTTTTTTTTTTTTTTTATGATCTGCCACATATTTCTAGGTATTTTTACCCGCTGAACACGAATCCGCTGGCCTTTTTGGGCCACAAGCACAGTGTGCCATTGAAAATCTCGATTTTAGGCACAAAAATCGTATTATTGAGATTAAAATGGAAAATATTGTGTTGGGAGTAAAATGATTATTATATTCGTGATCAGCAGGAAAAAATAAGTGGAATATAGCCTTGAAACAAAAAAAAATCCAGTGAATAACGATGTTTGTCTTTTTGAGCCTCTTTTGTCTTATACGTTAGCGAAACAAGTAGTTTTTTTTTTATATCTCATTCAATTTCAATCTAAAGGAAGAATCTATATTTTTTTATCAGAATGATATTTAGAAAAATCGTTTGGGTATAAAAATTGAAGAACTGAGTTTTAACAGAAAAAAGTGGCGAGTGTTTGAAAATATACATTTGTTTTTTTTTTTTTTCACCGTCAAAGGCTTTTGGCTGTTGAAGCGTCGAGTATCAATATTTTATCACAGAGTGGACAATTTGGGCAATATCGAAACGCGAGTCCACGCAGAATACGTGAAACTGTACTCTAGTAATTGTCGATATGAAGATCGACGCGGGGTGAACCAACCAAGAGAGCGTTCACCCGATAAATTTATCATCACGAATCTACCTACCTACCCGCTATCCCGGATATAAAAGAACCTCCAGCGACAGCCCATGTCGCTCCGTAATGAGCGTAAAAAAAATTCAACTCCCCGTCTCTGTCGCAATTAATTACAGGCGTCCAGGATTTAATAATAAACTGCGTCCGGGACGACGATGGCAAGGTGGTGATGCCTCTGCTCTGCACCAAGGAGACGAAGCCGGAATCGAGAATACGAACCTGCAACGACCATCCCTGCCCTCCAAGGTGAGCTTCGAGTTCATAAAAAATTTACAAAGCGATATCAAAGTTTCTCACAATTAATCACGAACTCTTCGTCAATGTGAATAATTAAAAGGACAAAGACATGCAAAGTGTATCCCCAATGGAGAAACATTTTTTACACGTAAAAGGAAAGATCAATTACAATTCGGTGCTCTGCAATCGAAAAGTTAATTTTACTCGAATGATCATGGAAAATTTCCCAATCCCTCATTCATATTTAAACGTATCGGTTTCTTGAAAATCGCGTGACCTCCCAGGTGAGATTATAAATATTTTACAAAGCATTTTCAAAGTTTCTCACAATAAATCACGAACTCTGCGTCAATGAATCATATATACAAGTCGACACGAAAATGATTAAATGGACGAGGATGTGCAAAATGTATCCAATGTAGAGAACATTTTTTACACAAAAAATAAATTATACAAGCCCACTTTGGCATCATAAGGCGCTCCCCGTTCATGGCGATTCCAGGATACTCCAAAAATATATTTCCAATATTTTTATTTATTTTTTCAAACCCATTATCCATACACGACGATTGATCGATCATCACCCTCAAGTAACGCTAACGCGGATTCGAGAGCTTTTCCGTTTTTTCTCTTTAATGTCAAAAAAATAAAAAGGAAAAAAGTAAACCTTTTCGCACTACTCGAATTTCTTTGGTGCAAAGTGAAGTTGGCAAAGTGTACGGGCACTTGAAAAGTCACTAGACGGCGCGTGTCGAGTGCGACAAAGAGGCGAGCAGGCGGCGCGAGAGGGAAAGGGGGGAGGCGTTCGGAGTAGATGAAATGGGCTTACGCGCGTTCCCTTCGCGTTTACCTATAGGCGAGGGGCAAAATGTAGGTCGACCGGTGGGGTACCGTTGTGTCGTATATTAGATAGCACGTCTGGTGAACGCTTTCAGGTGGAACTACAGCGACTTCTCGCCGTGCAGGAGTCCCTGCGGTATCGGCATACAAACCCGGGACGTCACTTGCATACACGAGGTTGCCAGGGGACCCGGGAACACGGTCGTCGTGCCGAACCAGATGTGCAAACCGCCGCCACCCGCCGACAGGCAGCATTGCAACGTTTGGGACTGCCCTGTCAAGTGGCAGCCCGGCGAGTGGAGCAGGGTAAAGGCCTCTCTATAAGCCCATTGTTCACCGCACTCGTATTTTGGACAGATCTGACCAACTTTTTTTTAAATCGGAACTTCTATACATATTGATTTTTTCGTTTCCTTCCTTCAAAAAAAAAAAAAAAAAAAATGCATGACTTATTTTTCATTCTTGATTTTTCATTCCCGAAAAACTCTGTGCGAGCTTTTTTTTTTAAACTTGATGACTTTTTTTCCTTTTTTCCTTTCTTCATTTCCGAAAAAACTCTGGCGAGCTTTTTCTTAAATCGATACGTATTAATACGTACGTATTGACTTACGTCGATACGACGTAACTAGGATACGTATTGACTTTTTCTTTATTTTTCATCGTCGAAAAACCTGGCGATCTTTTTTTTAAATCGTACTGACTTTTTTCTCTCTTCATTTTTCATTTTCAAAAAGCTCTGGAGAGCTTTTCTATCGAAACTACTATATGGATTGATTTTTTCATTTTCAAAAAGAGCTCCGATGACCTCTTTTTCATCGAAACCACGATATGTATTGACGATCGTTTTTCCTTTCAATCTCTTTTTCTTTTTTTTTTTAGTGTTCAAAGAGTTGCGGAGGCGGAGTGAAGCGAAGAAAAGTATCCTGCGAGCAAGTAATGGCCCAGGGACACAAGCAGTATCTATCGGATCGCGACTGCCCGGGAAGCAAGCCCGCGACGGAGAAACCCTGCAACACAAGGTCCTGCCACGAGGTCAACTCGGGCGTCCAGCCGACTATTCTCAGCTCGAACACGAGCTTCGCACAGCGCGACATAGAGCAAAAGGTCGATCTCAAGATCGGCGGCACCGCGACGGTATTTCCCGGTACCGGCGTCGTCAAAATTCGTTGTCCGGTCAAGAAATTCAAGAAGTAAGAATTTACGATATTTCGATAATTTTCAACGTTAAGAACTTTATAATGATTTGCAAAAAACAATAATAATAAAACAAAATTTGAGGAATCAAATCGAGTGGACGAAGAACGGTGAGGAGTTACAGAAATCGAGAAAATACAAAATCAGCCGAAAGGGAGCTCTAAGGATAATGGACATAACGTACGCTGACGACGGTGTTTACGGCTGTATAGGTAATTATTGCAAATAAAATAGAATTGTCGCGAGAAAAATAATCGATCGGTCTTGACGAACGAAAATATTTATTTATTTTTTCCAGCCGGTCAGTCTCGCTCGGACATCCGTCTGTTTGTGAACGCTCGGCCGAGGGACCAGATGAGCAGCGAGGAGATTCTGCGCTCCGGCAATACCGTCCATCATCGTCAGAACGTCAATCTCGATTCGGCGTCGGCGGGCTCCGGCGAGAATCTCCAAATCGATCGAGCCGGTGGGAATTCACTTTTTTTTCTATCTTAAAGTGTCCCTAAAGTATAGTGTCTCCGACCTGCGTTCCCGCCTCTACGACAAACGAGGCCTTCACCTAATACTATATGTGGCATGTGAGGATGGGAATTTTTTGTTAAGCAAATAATACCCGAGATGCTTTAGCGTGCAATACGGCCTTTATTTTTCGGTAATAATATACGTCTCGTGTCCTCGGACTCTTGGATCGAACTAACACCCCAATCTTTTCTCTCGCAGTCGTCTCAATCATCTTAATCCGCGCTATTCACCCATTGTATCTCGGGTACGCGGCGACAAATAGCTCTCGCACTGTCTATATCACACGCCATCGTGCCGTTCTCGCTATACTTAAAATCGAACACCTCACAACTAGTTACACTGGTTAAAAATTCGATGGAATCAACTAAAGATTCGTGCAGGGACGTTCAAATCAATATTTTGTTGGTACAGCTAAAAGATCGGTCAGTTCAACAATTTTTTTTTTTGTATTTTTTCATCAAAATACTTTCGAGGCATTAAAAATGTTGTTTTGACCAACTAAAAATTTATTTGAACGTCCCTTCCCGGATCTTTAGTTGATTCAAACGCATTTTTTTTTTATCAGTGTACTATATCATAACAGTTTGAACCTTGCTTGTCAGAGTGAGTCATTGAGAAATTTTTAAAAATTTACCGCAATTTAATTTTTACACGTTGTCATCAATCATCTCAAATTACAACCGTCGAGAGATAACCTAGACTGTTGGAAATCATGTTCCATAATTTTTTTGTACCAATCTGACGGACAGTTTTCAGATATTTTTTTTAACTGGGTCAATCAGATTTTCAAAAGTGTGACAACAAAATGTCGAGAATAATTACTCGGTTAAGGGTTAGCATCAGTCGAACGACTGGTCCACGGAATCTATCTGTGTCTCCGCGTCTAACGACAAGCAAGGCCTACCCGTTCACCAAATACTATAATCGCGAATCAATTACGATGAAGCCGTTTTCGGTATGTCCACAGCTTCCGGTTACCAGGGGAGCTTCACCTTCGGCAACGAAGACCTCAGTCACGAGGCTCGACCGGAAGTTCCGGCGTCCGGTAAGCCAACGAAGAAGCCCCGCAATCGAAAGAAACCGAAACCAAGCTCGATGCCGCCCGACTCGTCGATGGCCCATGGAGAATACACCGTTACGTCGCTCAATCAGGTACCGTTTTATTAACCGTCGGTTATCGATATTATTAACGTCAGAACAAAAAAAAATTAAAAGAAAAAGTACAATGGGAATATTTGGTTGCGTTGGTGGATCGATCGCTGTGTCTATCGGGACACTGAAGTATTCATCTCCGGTGACATTGCGGATGGGATGATTTTGCGATCTGACGGAAAATCGATGGCGACTGCCTCGACGCCTATAATAAATTTATCATTCGCGTAATTCGTCTCCTTTGCGACGAATTATTGATAACATTTTGCGGAGATCCGTGCGATGTTGTTTTATAGATGACCATTGGGAAAGGCGTCGTGGCGCGTCGATTAAGGCCATGTGAAATAGCGCGGTCGGTAATGAAAACTGCAATCAACTTTTCTAAATACAGCGGGTGTTCACAGTCAAATGAAGAGTCTCACCGAAGGCTGGCGTAATATCCGCCTGACATAAGACTTTTCTTTTGACCGTCACTGTCGGGACCCGCAAAAACCTTGTTTACAGTTTCTGATACCGACCGGGGTCGGGTTAGGTGGGAGGGTGTTTCACGTAACGTTAAACAATAATTGTGTGCGAGTTTGCATGTCCAACCGACCCCTCGCCCCTCCCTCCAAACTAATCTATAACAAACGGCCTGACGCTTGTCTTCCTTGCCCACTTCGCTTGCGCCCGATGATGGATCTTGTTGGGAATTGCATACGTTAAACCCGACTAACAACACAGCCCGGATACCAAGAGTCCGTGGAATCGACAGCGACTTCCGGTGCCTCGCGACTCAGTCCTCACCTCAGCCAATTTATCTCGAACTTAAAGGTGAGGGGTCCCTTTGGTAGCGGCAAAACAAAAATCATCAACGAAGCTTCGCTAATGAATATTGTGTTTTTTTTTTATACATTTTTTTTTAATTTCTTTACTTTTCGTTTTCATTCCGTAACGCTATTCATTCACCCTTGACGTAGTTCACGACGACAACAAAAAAAATTATACTAATAAACTTTTTTTTTTTTTTAAATGGTGTAGATTTTCATCGTTAATCCGTAGTTGGAGGGTTGAGAGTGAAACGCGAGACATGCAAGGGAAACATTGCACTCTGAGCGAAGCCCGCAAACCCGTCATTAGAGCGTACTTCATTACACCCCACAAAACACTCGTGCTCTCGCTCGTACCATAAGCGCATAATCATAATAACCGCACCACGTATTGTTACACTAATAATCGGCGGAGCTTGTTAGCAAAATAACTGGAGTTTTTTTGTTACAATTAATACAAACATCCTTGCTCAAGAACCTTTTTTTTCTCGTTACAAATAATGTTCTCCTGCTGTGTTAAAATCCCGCGTATACCCGATGTCGGTGATAAAAATTTTACGACTGACAGTTTTCCATGGCGAGTTGAATTTTGAATTTTTTGTTTTCATTATAAAACGTTTTTGTACTGTGTTAAAATATCGCGTGTTCCCGATGCCGGTGATTCTCATTTTGACCGTGCACATTTCGTGGCTTTTGGCGTTATTAATCGATTCAATTGGCAGTTTTCCACGAGTCAAGTAAAAAAAAAAAAATGAATAATTATATTTTTTTCCCATCAGGCATACTGGCCTTTCCAGGACGACTCGAACCAGGGCAGAGGTCACAGGATGGCCCCTCCGATGTTGCTGGACGACGCGCGAAAGAGCACTCCGAGAATCCACCCGAGCGGCGATTACTCGGCCAACGACCTTCGGTACGAGGGCAGGGAGAACGATTTCAAGATCTTCGGTACAGACACGATAATTCCCGACGACAGTTTCGGCCCGGACGAGGAGAGAATCTTCATCGACGACGATCCGTACGACCTTGACGCGGCCTTCTTCGCCATCCACAACGAGGACGCGCCCAAGGTCACCGAAGGTCACGAGTCCCAAGGTCGCAAGAACACTCACGCGGAGCCTCCGAGCACCGAGCGGGGCGTCGACTACGTCGAGGAATCGTTGATGAACGCAAAGAGACGGGACAAAGGAGCGGTCGATAATTATCTGAGGAATCAGCGAGGCACCGGTCTGTCCGACTACGCGGCCGGGAGGACGGAAAGGGCGAAGGGCGAAGAAAGGTCGAAGGAGCCAGAATCGCGCGGCGACAAAAGGTCCGATAAAAAAATTGAAAAAAAATCGGGACTTTTCGAGGATTCGGTGAAAGATCGAAAGTTCCTTCCGGCTGAATCGGCGAGCGAGGAAACTGGCCGGGAAGCCGAAGCGAACACGGAGGATCGTTATCCTGGGGAGGAAAGCGACGCCGAGGCGGCGAGAGAAAATCCGCGAATTTTCGCCGAGCGCACGAGCACGACGAATCAGCCGGAAGTGGTCGGTAAGAAGGAGGGAAACTTCAAGGCCGAACTGACGCTCGACGGCGCCGAGGATGACGAATCGTACGACGGCGAGTTGAGCAGGGAAAAGATTACGGGTAGTCGCGATAACCAGACGGACGCCGTGGCGGCGGACGAGGATAGGAACACTTTGGGCGCCAGGAGGGGCGAGGCCTGGGACTCGCTCGGTAACGAAACCACCAGGGAGGACAGCTCCGGCGGCGCTGAAGTCACCAGGGAGGAGGACCTGGCCGAGGACGTGGAGAAACTGAGTCTCGCCGTCGTTGAGAACCACGAATCTTACGGGAACAAAGATAACGCGTCGACGGTCACATTCCCCTCGATGGCGTTCGAGGATAATTCGAACGAGACCGCGATCGCCGGCACCATAAACGTATTCAGTCGTGGTATGTTTATATTATTTTTCATTTTAAAAGACATTTTTGTTTTCTTTTTTTTTTTTATACATTAACAATTCCTTAGAGTGGGCCAATACGCCATCGACCGAACTCTTTCAGTCAGTTATTTTATTTTATTCAAATTAATGGTATTCGTTCATCCGTGTATTACGAGTATATTTTTCAGTGACCGGAGACGACCTGACCTTCGAATGGGTAACAACGGATTGGACGAAGTGCTCGCAAACTTGCGGAGGCGGAGGCTTTCAGGCATGAGTCAATTATTTATCTCTTGTAGCTACGTCGGACGAGAAGAATGATCGATCGGTGAGTTATTAACGAGAGTTTTTTTTTCTTTTTATAGATGAGAGGAGCTCAATGCACCGTACGTCCGGCAAAAAATACCGGAAACTCGACCCGCGTCGTATCGAGAACCGTGATCGGTGCTTCTCTGTGCGAGGACGCGGGATTCGCTGTTCCACAGAAAGTTCGACCGTGCGGAGCCGGAAGGTGCCCGCAGTGGCATACCGGCGAATGGACGAGCTGCGAGTCATCGCGATGCTTCAATTGGAAGACCGGTCAGTTTCCCCAATAGACATAGGGTAGAGCCACGATTATTCAAACCTCCGTTATCCGAACTACGACTAGCTTCATCCGAATTACTATTGTTCGAGCCACGTGCGCAAAGTTTTGATGTCACTTTATGGTCATGTGATTTTATGGTATAGTTTGGGCGATCGAGCTTGTATCACGCGTCTAAATGTTGCACCGCTTGCACATCGGATTTTTCGCTCAATATTAATTAGTTCTTGCCACGCAGAGATATTCATGTGCGTAAATGTAAAGTATTTATGATTAAATAATAATTTTTTAGCTGCGTGAGTTGTGGCTTTGATGAACAATACTATTAACAATACGACGGGGAGTACCACCTCTAAGCCGAAGCGTAATGTTATTACAGTGTAAAAAAAAAGTACAGTGTAAAATCCAAATTCTTTCGAAGCGAGACCGGCACATCGTTGGATTCCTTTTTGATGTTCTACTTAAGTATATTATTTTGTGTAACTCATCCATAAAAAGTACTACTTTCCGTGCCTGCCGAGAGTGGCGTTTCACAACCAAGTGTACTATAAATAATCGGCGTCGTACTTTACGCACGCTTCGGCGTGCGTAAAGTACGGAGCCCAATTGATTCGGATAACCGAGCTCCTACTGTACTACATTCCCGTGAAGATATACTTTAAAATTCTAAAAAATATTTCGTTCTATCTTTCAATAAAGCAATGCAAAGGCGAGACATAAGTTGCCGTTTGACGGGAGACACTGAGGACGGAAAGCAAAACGTAACGATGCTGGACTCCAACAAGTGTGACGACGGTATAAGGCCTCCCCAGCGTCAGGAATGCTACAACGACGCTTGCAAGGGTGTGTGGAGAGTCGGGGAGTGGTCGGAGGTAAGACACATATTCTCCATTGATTGTTCGGCGCGAGAAGAAAGCCTCTGAAGGTCATTTAAATAATTCCAGTGCACAGCGTCCTGCGAGGAGGACGGAATAAAGTATCGGATTCTACAGTGCGTCTGGTACGGCACGAAAAAGCCGGCGGGAAACGCGTGCAGGGACATACCTCGTCCGCCCGTGATGAAAACATGCACAGGACCGCCGTGTCAACGAACGTCCGGTAAACGTTCTTCTCTCGTGAGAAAACAAAAATGATTTCATTTAAAAAATAATAATGAACAAAAAATTATCATTCACGATCTAGAGCTAAAGTTTTGAACGACCGTTTCAGAAGAATGCAGAGACCACTCGCAGCTCTGCAACAAAGTGAAGATGATGAACATGTGTCGAGTGCCGCTCTACCAGAAACAATGCTGCGAGTCCTGCCGCTAGGAGCAAACGCGAGATTAATAATTGATATAAATTCATTCGCTTCGTCGCCGCGCGAAGTTTAGATAAAAACGAAAAACCAATTAAATAACGACCTGACGGGACAAGGGGTAGCGAGGATGAGAGAAGATGAAGAAAAAAAACATACAGTATTGACCATCGTTGGACATTTGATATATATATAGAATTATTTTACGCCCAATTTTACGAACGCCCAGTTAAAGAAAAATAAAATAAAATAATTATTAAAAGGAGATAAGACCGGTACCTCGAGTGTACACGTTTTTTGTAGCGAGAGGAGTGATGAAAGCGAGATTGAGAGTTGAATAATTTATTGTTAAAGATTATAAAAATGGAAAGTGTTGGATAATTATCGACTAGGAACGTCCTAAAAGGATTATTATTAATACTATTATTATTATTATTAACATTGTCTTTGTTACTATCATTATGGCAAGGAAACGTTACGAGCGACACGCGAAAATAAAAGCGTTTTTCTCGATGCTGTATCGTCGAGCAGTATTTCTTTTTTAATTTATTTAAAAGGCGCAACACGCCAGCACGAAATAGATTCTATCGTATGCTTTGTCGAGAGTTACATTATCTCGAGTTCCTAAAACTCGTGAAACATCATAAAAAAAAAAAGAAAAACATGCCGAGTGTTTTTTATAAACGACTTACCATTTCGAAGTCTCTACAATGAACAGCTGATGGGAATGCGATGATCCAACGGTGATCCGACCTTACTGCTTGTATTCGAGGAAAGCCCATATTTACACTCGTCACTGCTGCACTCTGCAATTAATTGCGAAACCGACCGTTTTATGCTGTTCAATTGACCGAACGAGACACGGCAAAAATCCCGCCCGGCTTGCGGGTTATTCCCGTCGACGGACAGCCTCCCCGTGTCGAAAACGCCAGATAATCCCTGTCGGAACAAACAAGATCACGGAAAGTCGGAAATAGAAATAAATAAGTGAACGCGTATTTATTGTCTCGCCGGAAATCCGACCCGTGGCCAGAGTTCCGAAGAGCGTCCTTGTTCCAATGCGACTGTCAGCTAACGACCCGGAGCCACTTGCACACTTTGATCGAATGCTATACTCGAGAATATCGTATCGACATAGAAAATCGTGGAGGCGCATTTACTCTCTCGCCGGAAAGTCAACGCGAAGACCGACTTCGTGGCGTCCGGCAAGCGAGAACGTTTTCGCCGCGATTTAATTATCAACTAACGATAGAGCACCACGCGCGTTCCTTGATCGAAAACTACTTACATTCGAGAGCAACGTATCGATCATACGATTATCATGAACGCGTATTTATTTTCTTACCGGAAACTCGAGGCGAAGACCGGGGTCATGGCGGCGGGCACGCGAGAGAGCCGCATCGCGAAGTAACGATCAGCTGATCCCCGCACAGTGAAGTAGTCCTCCTTCTTGATTGGCTCAGGGGCCTCGGCACCCATTTTTTCCCGGTGTATCATTACGCGCACAAACAAACCGTCGCCATTTTATACGGTTACACGCATTGTCAAACGCGCGGCATCGCGTCCGTCAGTGAGAATCGTAATTTTTTTTTCTCACCAGAAAGTTATCGCAAAGTCGGAGCTTGTGGTGCCCGGTAAGCGAGACTGTCCTCGTCGTGATCTAATAGTTAACTCACGGCGCAGACCGACTCGCGTACTCTGATCGGAAGCTCAACTCTATTTCGTATGTACATCGAAGATATTCGCGGCCGCGTATTTTTTTCCCAACGAAAATTCAACGCGAAGATCAAACTCGTAGTGTCCGGCAAACGAGATCGTTCTCGTCGCGCTCTCATTGTTAGCTGACGACGCAACACCGCTCACGTACTTTGATCGGAAGTTAGACTCGAGAATAAACGTATCGTGAACGCGTACTTATTTTCTTACCGGAAACTCGACGCGAAGATCTTGCTTGTGCTGTCCGACAAGAGAGAGGAGCCGCATCGCGAAGTAACGGTCAGCTTCTTCCCCCCCCCCCCCCCCCACCCCCTCCTGCCCAGTGCTTAGCCCCATCCTAATTGGCTCAGGAGGCTTGACACCTATTTTCGCGGTATTATAACGCGCATAAACAAACCGTCGTCGCCGCCATTTTTGACGGTTACAGGCATCGCCACTCTTGCAGAATCGCGTCTGTCAGTTAGACTTGAGAATCGACACGGAAGGATCGTGAACGCGCATTTTTTTCTTTACTCATCGGAAATTCAAGTACGGGGCGTCCGGCAAGTGCGAGAGAGAGAGAGAGAGAGTCCTCGTCGCGAAATAACGATCAGCTGAGTAACCACCCATATTGACGGTTGGCGTCATAGGGCCCGGCACCTTTGTTCGCGGTATATCATTACGTGCTATGAACTAACCGTCGCCGCCATTTTATTTGACGGTTACACGCGTCGTCACCCGCGCAGTGTCTCGTTCGGTCAGTTAAAGTAGGCTGCACGCAACACTAGTTAAACGACTGCTAAATTTTGCACAATTGTTTATCCAACATGTTGGATAAACAATTGTGTGCATTACTTTTTTTTGATCCGCGAAGTGTGAAGTTCAGTGAGGTGAGAAATATGGTGTTTTTGGTTACGAGGAGCATGAAAGCGGAGAGCGTGGAAGCAGAGCATAGAAGCGAAGCATTTTTTTGGGAACAATGGCATTGGGCGTTCGTTTAGACTGCATCGAAGTAGTAAGTCGTCGAAACGACACCTCCGGCATGCGACCTGGAATGTTTTTTGCACGCGTGTGTCGATGCCGGTTGTAATTTTTATGTTTCTTTACGTGATACCTTTACGTTGCACTCGTGAAAATATTATAAATATCGCTCAACGAGGCTAGACAAAGGAATCACCGATTTATTGGCCGATCTCAGGCTGTTGCGCAGGCGCCCTTTGTTTAACCGACTAGCTCATTCCTAAGGATACTTAAACAGAACAAAAAAATAATCGTTTCTCAAGACTGAAAGGGTACTTCATAATATTCATACACCACTCCCGCTGAGTAATTGGCATTGACGAATTTTATCGTAACAAAGTAACTATCCTTCAGACAAACATTCCATCCGCACGTATCGTATTATAATTTATTTTCTTCACACACTCCGTTCCATCATATTTATTGCTATAAAATATTTTATTTTCTTTCGTCTTTCGACTCGACTCGTTTATTTTTATTTATTTTTCAACTCTAACGTTAATCGTAGGGCGAAAAAAATTATAGTATAGCTATTACCGATCAGATAACGCTGATCGAATTATTATTATTATCATTATAAATCTATAAATCACCCTCAAGGATTGAACGTAAGCCCATAGATTTTAATCAATAAGATACGTTTAGCAATAACGTGTAATATAATATTTTGTTAATTATGTTAATGAATTATAACGAGAAAATTCGTTCGAGTTTAATTTGGGGTCGAGGCCCCCCCCGAGAATAAGGGAATTTGTTTTGCTGACGATAAAGAAAAAAAAAAAAAAAAATAAGCACGCGATTGATGTCCTTGTCGTCGCGGTCGGAAAACACCTTTCGATTTCACAAACTCCGATGTAGCTCGTGTCAAATAATTATGTCGTTTTCTTTTTTTTTTCAATCTGCACAATCGCGCGATATAAAGATGTACGTAACACAGAGATAAATTGCAATACCCTATGTACTAAAGAGAAAAGATGGAAGGAAAAAAGAAAAAAATTACTATAATACGCGTTCGGAAGACGGCGCATTAATCTAAATCTTGCACGTACCTTATTTCTCCCCAGTGTAACACGTTCCTTGCGTATGTCTCACGAGGAAGAAAGAAATTAACTGTCGAATAGAACTGACTCGCGGTGTACGCGGTTTTACGAACGGGCGTCAAGGTAATCTCATTATAGCTAACTAAAGAAGAATTAAAAAAAAAAAGGAAACCCGGAGACTTTTGTATATATTAAATACCACGATGCCGCTATGTAAAATGATAACACAGTATGGTTATACGGAGTTGTACGGAGAGTATTATTATTATTGTTCATTGCATCTATATGTACATATGTAACTGCCTACATATATAAATAATAATAATAATAATAAAAGGAGGGGATGTGTGTCACTGCATAATTGACGAAGGGAACAATTTAATCCCATATCACTCGGGTTCATCGATCCTCCTCGATAACGACACTCTTGTAGTAATCATAATATTAACAACGAACCCGTAAAAAACGTAATAATCGAGATTTTCTCGAAGTTTCCTCATCTCATCTTTTCTGTAGAAAGTTTCTATGAAAAACTGCTTGTAAACTTTTGTCAGGAGATGTTTGGCGATTCAGAGAACTCTGAACACGGAGAAAGCACGCAACGCCACGTGATCGCCGTGAAACCCATAACTCCCGTCTTTTGTCCTTTGGGCAGTCGGGAGTAAAAAAATTATTTTCCGTGATTATTTGACTTTATCGAAGGAATATGGCGTTTGAAAATACAAAACATAACTCATTTCCTAAATACAATTTCCCGATGTTTTGGAATATTCTGCACACGTTTTCATGAAACATTTTTTTTCATGAAAACAAAGCTTCCTCTATGAGGAAGCAAAAATCTTAAAAATTGTATTTGCATGATAAATTCCTGTTATAGAGTCTCTAATCCGGATATCGTATCTAATCCGTATTTGACACAACGGTGAGCAATCAAAAACGCACTGCACACATGTGCGAAGTCTCACGCGTCTTCGAGGCCCCAAACTCGCAATACTTCGTGTTCGTCGAGAGGCCATAGTTTTCTCAATATTTCCCAACCAGGTTTCTGCGTCGTCAGCAAATAGTCGTTCAGCGGATCGTTCAAGTGGGAATAAGCGCCCAGAGTGAGGCTTTGGCAGATTCTCGAGCAGACGCATATTTTCAAGATATCCTTCTCGAGTCTCGTCAATTTTTTAACGCTCTGAAAGCCATCGATCACGTGCCTGGCCATGGTGAGGTCGCGAGCCTGGATTATCATGTAGCAAATGGCTATCGCCAGCTCGAAGATCGTGCATGCTCTGTGGGTGTCACCGAAGTCGATTACCGCTGCGACCCGATCACCCTCCTCGTTCACCAGTATATTCTGCTCGTTCAAGTCCCCGTGAATAATTCCCCATTCGAGCCGATCGGCGACTACGAGAACGCGCCACTCGAAGCACTCGACGATTCTTAGAATCATTTTTCTATCCTCCTCGTTGGCGACCACGTAAACAAAGTCCCGAAGCTTCGGGGTCTCGGCCAGCATCCATAGGCTCGAGCGTTCCTCGTAAGCGGGATGGGAGAAACCGGCCAAGGTCGCGTCGAGCCGAGCGGCGAAGCGCCCGACGTCCTTCAGCAGACCCACGGTTAACGGCGCCGCGTGCAGAGTCGAGCCCGGCCGGTAAACGAGAAGACGCACCTGTACGAAAATGCAAGATACATTGTTTGACCAATGTTATCATTTTGATACCTCATAGAGGAAGCTTTGTTTTGGTGAAAAATTCGAGATTTTAATGATAAAGTATGGGGAATATGCCAGAAAGCGATATCAAAATTTTTATCTTCAACTTTTATGCGGAAGCGATATAAAACTTACAGTTTTCAACTTTTTTTTTTTACCTCGTCGATATCCATCGAAAATAAATACTCACGACGTGTCCCTCGTTCGTCGTGCAACCCAGCCGTTTAACAGCATAAAATGATCCTCGAAGATTCTTCACCGGTACGGGACAAGTGACGCCTCGTTGATCGAGAAACAGCATCATCTCGTTCTGACCCTCGACGAAACTGGCATTCCGAGAATCCAGGGAGTTGAGGATCTTGAGAACGTAGCCATCTTCGGCGATTTCACTGACGTGAGGATTGGCGTTTTCACTCTCGCAGAGAACATGATAATTTTTGTCGTCGTAGGCGTTGAACTCCTTTATTTCTTTAACGCGAAATCCGTAGAGTTCCTCGATGAGGGCGATTGCTGTTTTTTCGTCGACCTTCGGCTTTATCTGCTGGCCCGGGGTCAGTACCGAATCACTCATATTGCAATTTCTTGGGGTAGAAATTATCTTGGGCTAAAAATATTATCGAGGATCAAAAAGGCCTCTTTGTTCTTTCGAAATAATACGTCAAGATCGTCGCGCATTAAAATAAAAAAAAATAAATAAAAAACAAACTAGGCAGAAATATTAATATTAACGTGCGTTCCCTGTTCACACCTCAGCATGCGATTCCACACTAACTGTAGGAGCTCGTCGGACGGAAGACATCGTTCTGGGGGAGGCTGTAAACGAACAGTAAATGACGAGTTCGGGCTACGGGCGCTTGAGTGATTAGATAGGGAGTGAAAGGAATAAACTGCTCGTTCGGGCCTCCACGTCACGATCAATTGTGTGCTTTGGGACGAGACCAAAGATACAGAGATGCAAACGCGATAAAGCTGTCCAGACTGATAATACACACGTAAACAAAGAAGCTACGAATCACTCTTACAACTAGTGAATCAAAATGCATTAAAAAAATGTTTCTTGGATAAATCATTTTTAAGTTGATTTTTATTTTTAAGTTAAGGGCATTTGACACACACGTATCGATGCTCCGATGGTAACAAATTGCTTTCCTTATTTTCTCCGTGATGGTTGATGCTTCGACGAAAATCAAATTAGGTTTTTGTAGTAAATAGATATAAGTATGAAAACCTAATTTGCTTTTGCTCGTCGTATCAATCGTTTTGGAGAAAACAAGGAAGGCGATTTGTTACCGACTCCGTCTGTAACACATGCCCTTAATGTCGCTCGAGCTTCCAGCATCTTGTAATGCTTTCTACGTCTAGTTACCCTAAAACTTCGAGTCAAGTAAAGAAGTGTGAAGTGATTTCGGATCCCCAATTTTTTCGATGCGTCCCTATCTGTCGTTCATTATAGATCGACAATTTATATATTTTAATTTATATATATATAGAAAAAATCGATGCCTTCGTCGGTAAGAAAGGAAATATCTCTGCTGGATCGTCCGTTTAGTAAACCTAAATAACCGTTGCGGCCAGTTTTCAGCCTTCGACATTCAAGTTACCCAATGGTAACGATATCCTCGTACCATAAGCCACCGAACAACGGTCAAATAATATTCTTACGATGTATCACCCGCTGAAGCAGCGGGACTCTTCGTTACCGGCGATATCCCGCTGCCTCGAAGCGAGTCCCCCCTGTGGTCTATTTATAGCGATTCAAGCGGGCGTAGAATGAAAGCGTCCCCCTAACACTCGCGAACGACGAAGCACGGTGGGCGACGGGATTCAGCCACAAGCTCGATGACCTCGTACCGTAAGATAGTAATTCAATTTTATTGATCGACATCGATAACGGACTCCGCTATGCCGCGGACAGAATTTTAATATCGACGATCCAATTCTCTTGTCCATCGAGAGTTTGCCCCTTCGAATAATAATAATAATAATAAATACAAAAAACATCCTATGCAAACATAATAATAACAATAATAATAATAATAAAAATAACGCGTCCATGGCTTGCGGTTAACATTGGTCCGTAATACCCGTTTATCGTTTAGTTTCATTCCCCATTCCCTCATTTAAACCGCGAACGATATTCGCCGAGCGGTTTACCAAGCCAGCGAAAGTTCGCTCATCTCGCTCTCGCCATTTTCACGAGAGCCACCGACAGAGACCGAGCGAACGAAATGTCGAGTAATGGCAACGAGTCACTCCCCCCTTCCCCGAAGCGAGACGGCAAATAATCGGACTCGGGTTGAAAATGAGTTTAGAACAAGACGGAGAGATCGTTCTTTCCTACTTTCGTTCTGCGGAGATAACCAGACGCCGTGAGCGCTGCCGTGGACAAGTGGCATAGGTAGAGGTGTACAGTCGACTGTACAGTCGCGACTCACCGAGATACGTGTATCGAGCCACAGGCACGAGTTCGATACGTAAACTTACAATTATATTAAGATTTTTTTCTTCCCTTTTCTTTCATAAAATTTACCACTCTCGATAGAGCATGTGCGATAATGAAACATCCAAAGAGTCTATCGTGGCGTTACACCGTTGGGTGAGGTCAGGTCAATAACGAGCGCTATACCCTCCTCTGTATATTCAACAGCAACGAAGGACGCTACCGCTTCGAGAAGCCTCGAACGGCGCACAGCCGGCAAGTTTTCAAAGCAGTTTTCCTGGAATAAAACTATCTGGGAACCCTGCAGGCGGTCCATATAGATCGTCTAACGAAGCCATTCTTCACGTCGCGCGCGCTAGAAAGAGACGAGGCAGGGGGGGGGGGGTGAAGAGGTGGGTGGCTCCATGGATATCGGGATGCACGTTACGTTTAAATTTTATCCCTGTGTCAAAGCAACACTCCGCACACGGGTGGACACGAGGTGAAATCTTTTTGCCGACTCGACACACACACACACGTGGGGACAGCACACGCCGGTCGACCTTCTTCCGCAAATGTAATGGAAAGTTGTGTGCGCTATTTCTGGACGCTCTAGTGATCCGGTCGTGCCGCGAAATATCATTTTCATCGCTCGACTATATAGCTCATTGCGCGTACACCAAGTTTGTCTAGTGCGACGCAAAAAAAAAAAATTAAAATTTAAGTAAAATATTACAAAACAAAAAACTTATTTTGAAGAAATAAACAATTATTATTGTAAAAACTTAAAAATAAAAAGTTACCCAGACCAACTATATACTGTTCCACTTTTGTTCGTGCGGGAAAAAAAAATTTGGCTCACAGTTTCAAATATTTTATTCATGTAAATGCGAAGTTTGAGCGAGAATACGAAAAAAGAAATTAAAATTTAGGTAAACAAATCTTAAAGAAATAAATAATCGTTAAAAATAGAAAAATCAAAATTGCCAAAACCACCTACATACTGTTTCACTAACGTTCGAGCGGGACAAAAAAAATGGCTCACCGTTTCAAATATTTTCTTCACATAAATGCGATGTTTCGAAGTTCGACTAGGAATATAAAGTTTGGCTGTTTCATTATGCCCCTTCCCGCTCTCCCCTCCCGAGAACTATGCCACCGCAATATACCGACTCTGAATCGAAACCTCGCGCACTCCACAGACTCCCCGCTAATTCGATTGAAGCCACTTCGCTCCCGGTCGTTGCCAGTATGGCAGCGTCTGGTATATATCGATGAGGAGCGACCGAGGATAGCCGAGCGTTCCGTATCCGTGCGCGCCGTCGACTTCCCACCGAAGAAGATCCGACTTTCGATTAACAAATATCCTCACACGGGGGATGATTTTTTCTTTATTTTTTATTTTTCATTTTTGTAAATAAAAAATACGTGCGATGTCTCTTGTGCACTGACAATACATAATTGCGGCTTGAAAAGTCTTGCTTGTCACAAAATTGATAAGAAGCCAAGCACGCAGAAAATCTTCATGTGTTGAGCTATATTTAGTTGTATACTAATACTACCAAGTCGGCGAGAGGTCTGGGTTCCCATCGTCGAAATAGCATCCGGTTGCGCGCACACACGCACACACGTAACTCGCACGCATGCACACACACACGTTCACATATCCGAACAGTCGTTATACGAGTGGTAGCCACCGGTCCCAACAGCCGAGCTGTGACTTTATAGGTGAGATAAGACTCGGTCGGTCATAGTGTAAGAGCTTCGCGCGTATTATAGGGTAGTCTACAGCGGCCAAAATGAATTGTGCTGGCAGACAGAAAGAAAGTCGTTTGCTACAAAGTCAGGCGCGCATTTAGATTCCTCTTCACTCTCGTGGGAAACACTTTTTTTTTGTATCGTATTTTCGTTGTTTTTTTTTCTTTTTTTGTAAATGTACATTACGGCTATTCGAAAAACTATTTTTTTTATCTTATATATTTTTTCTTTCTTTTCTTCTAAATGTACGTTTCGGCTATGCTTCGTGGGAAACGCGTACGAAAAAAGTTTTTTTTTTGTATCTTATCTTTTTTTTATTCCTTTGCAGATGTACGTTACTACGGCTATTCTACGTGCTCGGCTTTCGGAACGAACCCTTTGAAGGCTGTTTATTCCGTGGGGAGTTTTCCTCTGCCCTGCCGTCTAACGACGAATGATTATTTTATCCTGTTTCCTCTTCTTTAGAGCTCGTATCACATGGTCGAGCAATTATTAGCCTCCGAAGGGTTCTCACGGGACTAAAGATGCTTCTTCGACATTAGCAAAAATATAATAATAATAATAAAAAGATTTTCAACTTCTATATAAGCACGCGATCAATCTTCATTATTGAGCAAGCGTCACTGTGCAAACGCGAAATCGTCTTCTACTGTATACATAAGTGTCTGCGTTCCGAGAAAAACATTTCGGTCTTTTTTTTACCTGCTGCGATGCCTCGATCTCGCGATGTACGAAGACAAAAACTTTTGCATCAAACTTTTATTATCGAAAAGCAGAAAAAAAAGAACGAATCCCTATGAAGAATATACAATCGTTAACTCTGACGTAAGTTTGCTGGTGTTTGCGCGGGGACGCGGAGTGCAGAGTAGAGTCGAGCAAGCGGGCGAACATCGTGTGTACGTATTACCCGGGAGAAGCATGGGGAATCAGAGCCGTCGGAGCCGAGAACGAGAGGGACGAGGACAGACGAGGCGATACAGTTGTTGGCCGAGCCCGGTGAATTTGCGTTTGAGCGGAAAGACAAGCGAAGCTGTCCAATCACTGTGCCGCAGTCGCTCAGGAGCGGCCAATCACTGTACCGCCGAACCTAGCGAGCATGCGCGTGCGGCCGAACCACAGCCGCTTCCGATAGTCCCTAAAAACGGTACATCTGCTCTTCGTGTCTTCACCTGCGCGGTGGACGGCAGCTGTGGGCCTCTCGAATAATCGTTTTCATGCTTGCGTTTACTGCCGGCGCGTGCGACTCATGATACACATTGAAAAAAAGTCCCAGACGCATGGCAAAAAATAAAGATAAAAGTAAAAGTAAAAATTAAAAAGTAAAAAGTAAAAAGTAAAAAGTAAAAAGTAAAAAGTAAAAAGTAAAAAGTAAAAAGTAAAAAGTAAAAAGTAAAAAGTAAAAAGTAAAAAGTAAAAAGTAAAAAGTAAAATTCACTCGACTATAAATGATAAATTACTAACGATCTTTCGCATGTGAGATGTAGGTCCCCTATTTTACCGGCAAAGTAAAACGACTGCATATTATGCTAAAGTTGAAATAGAATAATTTTGCCTTCCACGTATCTCCGCCCAAAGCCGCTTCAATTCAACTGCCTTCGTTATATTGTTAAATAGAACGTCGTCGATCTATAACCGATTCGATAGGCGCGCATGCGCGGTGGTCGGAGATACGCGGAGGACCATCGGAAATTTTCACGAGCTTCGAAACTCCATGGAATCCTCCCCGTTCCCAGACCGTCGTTGCGTCACTTCGTACAGGAACGTTTACGTTGGATAAATCGTTCATTGTACAGCGTGTGCGAACATCGGCTCTCACAGCAATCCGAGCGCGAACAGACGACGATAAGCCGTACGCGGAAACTCCTCTACGACTATGCAGTTTCGTCGCTGGCTATCGTATAGCAGCATTCTCTACGCGCCGCGCGCGACACAAGCTCGTTGCCACTGTGTTCGTGCGTATCCTGTAATATGGACGCCGAACGTGGATGAGCAGAGTCGTAGCGGCGTGTGTGCGTGGTGGTGTAGCCGTCGCGCACCTTTTAATACATACGCCGGAAACGGGGCCATCCACGAAACTTCTAGAACATTCCAGTAAGCCCAGTTTGTCGTTTAGACACGACTGCCGGGCTCATCCGAGCGACGGTGGTTTCTGTGCCAAAGTGAATGGTATCTCGAGCCACCGCGCGCGGATGGCGCAAAATCAACATCTCCGGCGAGTCTCGGCTGTACGAGAAAACGACGTTTGTTTAAATGATTCGCGGCTACTACCGGAAACGCCGGTTATTTTCACGCGCCTGGCTCCGTCGCGATTGGCAGAGAGGATCGATAGAGGGGGAAGAGCAAGGTGGCCGCGTCCCGAGTGCACCGACGCAAGTCTGAATTTACCGGTTTTAAATTATGGCAATTTTTCATTTATTTATGTTCCTTTGGATGTCGGAAACCTCAATGTAAATGCACGAAAATCATTTATCCAAAATTAATGCGACAAGTATATTAGATACATTAAAAAAAAATACTCTACACTTTTATTTCCGAACGCGTAACGCGTCGGAAAACCCAAGTTCAGGCCTGCTTTGTAGAAGGCCTCGATGGAATATCGATCCAAGCGCCACCTACAAACGAGCGGGAAAGAAAACCGTTTGAAGGCCGCCGGCCCGCCGGCCGGGCTAAGCCGCCGAGGGACTCAGGCGAATCGGCGAGCGAGTCCCTCTGCCATTTGCGCGTCGGTAGGCAGCCCCAGTGTTACTCTCTCCGCTACCTCCGTCGCACATCGACGCGTAACGTTACCCAAGCCGAAGCCCGCCCGAGGATCTTACAAGTGCTTTTAATCGATATTGTTCTTGTGCTTCCACGGACAACGAAACAATCAACAACAATGTCCGACGTCGATGCCAAGTAAGTGAAGATCAATCGATAACATTAATACGTTTTATTTCGCGTGTGTGATAATTATCGTGCGGGGGGAGAGGAGACTCGAAGAGATTCTCGTGGCAAAAAATCCACGCCGACGCTACCAGCGCGTCTCTCGTCGATTATCGTGTGATATTTTTATCCTCGATTTTTTTTTAATCCCCCGAACTATCGCCACGTGGCCCGCGACTCGGTGTTTTTCCTTTTTTTTTGATTCTCAAAATATTTATTCACTGGTGAATTATTTTTTAGCGTCTTGTATTTTTCGTGCAATCGGCTAGTGGACTATTTTTTTTCTCCGTGAGCCTGGACGCGCGCAGACGGCACGCGGCTTTTTACTTATTTTTGTCGCGTCCGAAAAAAATGTCCGTCGACGTGATATATATTTTTTTTCGCGCGAATTTTTCGACGCTTGAGCGGTTTTGTCGTCGGGAGAGCGTCGCGGTACATTGGTGAAGCTTTAACGGCTTATTCTTCCTCGTTCGGCGGAAAGAACCGATACGGGAGGGGGGGGGGGAGGGACGCCGCGTTCGAGTTATTTTCTGCCTACCGGCCTACGCACCTCACGAACCGTGGACGATTTACCGTGCCGTAAACTCTACCTCGCTTCCCTACGTCTTCCCCGTCCCGCTTTTATATTCCCATGACTATAATATTATATATCCCCCTTGCTACGACCACTAGAACGACACGACTCTACCTGCGTGACGAACAAACGCGGCTCGACGAGCCCGCTCGTCCTTACGCACGCTACATTGTTTACAGAATGAACGGAACATAACGAACTCGCTATAAAAATAAACAAAAAAAAACATCAACAACGCTTTGATACACATACATCCATAGCTTTCCCTTCCCGCCCTCTAGTCACTCTCTCCGCGAAGGTTCGACGTCGTCAGGAGTTTATTCAGGTCGTGTACGATTTCGCTCGTACGTTACGCGATACATACAGTACATATCTCTGTGTACACAACGCAGCGTCGATACTCGAGAGCGAGGGACTTAAGAACGAGCGAGAACGAGGCACATCGTGTAAGGGGGATGAAAGACTCGTAGAGAATCTCAAAAGTATGAAAATAACGTTTTTGACGCAGACTGTACGCCGGAGCGTTGAGCGTCCGAAAGAGAACGGCCGGAATATCGATCCGGCACCCGCTCTCACCGACGCCGGTTAGAGAGCGCGGCAAACAATAAAGCCCGCGCGTTGTGTCTGCCTCACGGTGTCATCGTTTGAAACCTCGCTCAAGCCGGTAAAGCAAACGCGACGAGGCTTGAAAAAATAATAATAATAAAGAAAAAAATATATACACGTAATATCGATAATGTTCTAAATAGGGAAACATCGAAGATTCAAGAGTTTTTGCAAGATCCGCAGAGCTTTGTGTTGTGGCTCTCTCGCTCCCTCTCGCTCGCGCTTGTTCTCTTGTAGGATGAAAACAATACGCGACGCCGAGCGGGAAAACCACGATTTGCCCGCGCAACGCTGAAGAGCGGCTTAGAGTCAGCGGGAGAAAGGGGTCAAGCGAAGGGGGGAAACAGGACGGGACAAAAGAGTGGGGAGGGTAGGTGGAGAGGGAAGTTATTCAGTTCGGAGAGATGGCGCTTTGCGCTGCTCGGTCGAGCATCTCCGTTCCCGCTCGCGAGCGGGATGTCACGAATTCGCGAAAGAAAGATTACACTCTGCCATTATTAATAACCGTGACGTACCGGCGAAGCCACCGGCGCACCTAGACGATTCGATTACTCATGATAAAAAAGAATAATGTCTTTAATAGAGACAAACCGTGTTTTGACACGTTTCGTTCTTCGAGTTTTCTTCTACGATCCTCTGTATTATTGTTATTAAAAAATGAATTTACGCGCGACTTACAAACCGGAGTTTGAAACAAGAAGAAGCGAAGAATTGGAATACCCCTCGTCGCTAGATGAACGCTAATAGGGATTTTCCGCTCGCCTAACTCGTCCGCGCTATAGTTTCGTCGTTACCGCCATCGCGGAGCGTTGCTCGATGCTTTTGTTTTATTTTTTAAATTGTTTTGGCGTTACAAACAAAATTTTCTAATAAAATAAAGATAATAACTACATGAAAATAAATCAAACCTGACCTTTATTATTCTTGCAGGGAAACTAAAGTCGTTGCCTCCCCCGAGAAGAAGGTGGTAGAGGAGGAGAAAAAGGTCGTTGAGGCGGAGGAAGCCGACGAGGACTCGAGGGCGTCCGAAAACGGCGATGCCAAGGAGACGAAGGAGAACGGTTCGACCGAGGAGAAAGAGTCCGATGAGAAGGAAGTCGAATCTACGGAGAATGGCGACACCGCAGGTAGATATTTTTTAAAAATATATATAAAAGGTAAACAAAATTTTAACAATATCGTGGTCGCGCGAGTTATGGGCGACTGAAACTCGATATTCCTCGTACGAGCGCAAGAATGAAGAAAAAGAAATATACTCTTTGCAATTTTTCTACATTATTACGTCTGTGAATGTACCTAGACACGATGTAATTTTGCACGAAGCCAGAACCACTACCGTTAACGACGAACGGGATATTTAATGATCTCTTTTCAACCTTTTTTTTTCCCTTCCCCTCTTCTCGTTTCAGACGCACCGGCGGACGATGCGTGCAGCATAAAGAGGAAATCAACTGCCGGCGTGGAAGCGTCTGAGGAGTCGGCGGTTGACGGCGTCAGTCCCGAGAAGAAGGCAAAGCTCGACGAGAAGCCGGCGGTAGAGGCCGAGAGTAACGGAGAAACGGAGACCGCGGCCTAATATATCTCATCCACCATCTATCAGAAGAAGAAACGAAAAGAGGAAGAAAGAAAAACAAAACATATATCTCAGACTTAATTCTATGGACAGAGTTTCACCGTTCAGAGCGTGAATTCAGACTGCAACACACAGAGGATAATCTGCGCGAGAGTCGGAGAGAACAAAGCCGGGGTCGGGAACAGTCACGCGACGAAGTTAACATCGTTTCACGATTACAAGAAAAAAGAAAACGAAACACATCAGTAGTATATACGTATGGGATGAAACGGCAAATTAGAAACCTCGTACTAAATAATAAGATCTCTACATCGGTCGGGCCTCCCACCTACGCAATGGGCACAATATATTTTTTTCATTACTTCTTCGTCTACATGTCGTAGATAAATCGTCATGATAATTAGTTCGTTACAATATTTTCTTACGCTGCCTTTCACACGTGGCATTGTAATAACAAAATTGTGATTAGACAACGTACAAAGAAAAATCACAATTCTTTTTTTTTAGAGGTGCGCGTAATTTAAAAAGTAGATTGAGCCCACTATGTCCTCTCACGTGATTGACACCTACATTTTTACCTGTTATATTGTTACAATAAGAAGAAAAAAAAGAAAAAAAAAGACGCGGATGATATTATAAGTACCTATATTTGTAATTCGGAGAGATAACGAGATACGGTGCTCTGAGGGACAGCCACACATTTTTGCTAGATGTTTTACCGAAAGAGAAGTCTCCCCCTCGAAAGAAAACGTTTAACGGTAAATACCCCTCCTCGATCGTGCTGAATAATCTTTTTTTCAATTTTTTTTTTTTTTTTTTTTTTTTAATCAAAGTAACGACTCGAGTCGAAAGCGCAGTTTATCGGCGGCAAAACAACTTATTTTTTCTGTGAGCTGAATACATTCCTGTATCACGAATTTGGCGAATCCATAGTACCTTTTACGATGACAACTGTTTAAAGGCATATTGTAAAACTATTCGTGCGTCGCTGACTATATGAGAAAAAACAAAAAGCGCACACTTCAACGATGACGACGGGACACCGCGAGAACCATGTATTTATCCGGGTTCGTAGGTATTAGCGCTTATTGAGTTTTTCGTGCATATTATAATTTATCGTAGAAGATTCAATCTTATTTGTATTCGGAGGGCTTAAACTAGCATACGCGGTCTCTGTGTTCTACGGTGGCGTCGATGTACAGTTGTGACACAAAAAGTATACGTTTATGTAAAGATTGACTTTCACATATATATATATATATATATTAAAAAAAACTAAAACACCTCGTGGTCGATAATCAATCTTCGAGTTTAACACACCTCTGATCGTCGAGCGATCCTAGAAAATCATTCGATCGTTTGGAAGATGCGCTTCGGAAAACAAAAAAATTATAATAATAAAATACACAATATCCGATTCGAGCCCACGATCCCGCGTAGCATTTAGTTTTATCGATAAAAGAATGAAAAAAAGAAAATCATAATTATGTCTTAAGATCTGATTACAATTTCGTTTGCAAATTAATGAAACGTACACTTAAAACCAGTGCAATGTGCAGCTGAGATCCAAATGCCGACCACAATATTTTCTGACTTGTAACAGTGATTAAACAGATGTTAAATATTACAGGAAACGTAATTTAATAAAAAAAAAAAAGAAGTGTAATAAATCACGTGAATTATTGGTATAATAATTATTGAATTCGTGATTCTAATTCTAGTATCCGTAGTAATAAAATCTACCTTTTTTTCATTTTTCGATCTTTACTTTTTTATTTGTGTACCGATCGAATCGGTATGCGTCATCGTCTCGACACCTAGCAGTGTCCAGCGATGTCGGGGATTCCCCGCAACTAGATTATAAACGAGCCAATCTGCGGGCTTGGTTTTGTCAAGGGCATTTCTCCGTCTCAGTAGCGACGGAACGCTCGTCGAGTTACAACCGGAACGTATCTCGCGCGACAATGGCTGTATCGAAAAATCATGGCTTTACCGTTTGGTGTTTTACGATAGCATTTCTCGCGACAGCTTCGGCTTTGCGGTAAGTTCACTTTTTATTTGCATGCTGATCGAGTGATCGAATAGTAATACACTGTAACAGTGCGTATCCTCTGGATACACGAATAGCCTTATCAGCGATAGCGATCGGCTCATATGTTGCATGCGGGCTTTCTCACACGTAAACATTTTCGCCGACCGTTGCTTTGTTCGAACAGACTGGATATCTATCGGCATCGTTACGTGCCGGACAATGCCATGCGGCGGGGACCGGATCCACCATATAACGATTCTGTTGTGCTCTACAAATACATGAATGTACGTAGAATATCGAAAATTAATTAATTGGTGCAGGAAAAATTATTACTAATTTTCCTTTTTGATAGACGAAGCTTTGTTTTCATTAATATTTTTTTCGAGATATTAATGAAAACGTCTTCTGAATGTTCCAAAATATAGCAAAATCATATTTAGAAAAAATGTCTGAGTGTGTGTGCGTGTGCGCGCGCGTATGTGCGCGTGCGTTTCAGACCCGACAAATTTAAGAACAGCTTGAGCTATCAAGCTGAAATTCTTAAGCTAGGTAGAGCGGTCAGTCCTAAATATTTGGTCAAATGTTTAGCAAAATGCTTCCAGTCATTAAAATTTAACTTGTTTTTGGATTTCCGTAACTGGTGCAGGAAAAATTATTTTTCATTTTGGTCCTCATAGAGGAAGTTTTGTTTTTATGAAAAAAAATTCAAGATTTCAATGAAAACCTATTCAAAATGTTCGAAAATATCGGAAAATGATATTTAGAAAAATTGGATGTGTGTGCATGTGTATCGTGTCTCAGACCCGAAAATTGAAACTCTTTTAACTTGAGAACGGCTTGAGTTATTACGTTGAAATTTCTAAGCTAGGTTGAGTGGTCAATCCTTAATATTTGGTTAAATTTTTAGGACAATGCTTTCAGTCATAAAAATTGTAGGCTTTTTCGAATTTTGCTAAAAAAAAATCTCTGTCTCTGTCACGCTAGCTCTAACAATTTTTGAGCTATCGTGCTGAACAGTTGTACACAAAGGAAGTACTATCGACCGATGTTCCCTATTTAATTTTCCGCGGATCGATGGAAACGCTCGAATTCTATGAAATTTTGAATTTTTAAAATTTTAACAAAAATTTGTATTTTCATTCTGTCGAGAGTTTTCGTATTAAACAATTAGCTAAGAGTAAAATAAGTTGCAGATTCGTGATCAGAGGGAAAGGATACATCAGACATGGCCCTGTGACAACGAATAACTACTATTTTTTTCGCAGGCGGAGTACTACAGCTTGATCGGCGTCGGTCATCCTTCAAAACAATTCAAAGTCACTTTCGACACGTCTTGGGGCGACACATGGCTGCCATCTCAGCACTGCGGATTCACGCAGATAGCGTGCCGTAATTATCTTTCTCATATCCGCTGATAGACGAAATATAATGTAAGCATTTTTTTAATTTTGTTTCATTTTTCTTTTTTTAGTGATGCATACGAGGTACGACAGCTCGAAATCGTCGACGTATCAGGAAGACGGCAGGCCATACGACCGGTCAAGCAAAGTTGTGTCGTTAAGCGGTTTTCTGTCCAGGGATAACTTTCACGTAAGCGCATTTAATTCGCGGCATTTCCCGAAAACGGAAAGCGTGATTTTCAAGAACTTAATACACAAAATTATGTGAATGGCACGGTCGTAGAAACGGGAGTCCAGGCTCGCGTGAATGCACTTTAATTTTCGTCACTCTTACATTCGTCCCCTTCTGCGCCCTTGCCATACAAATAACTATTCCACTTACATGCACCTTTTTTTTAGCTGGCACACCTAGAGCTGGCGAACCAGACATTTATCGAAGTAACAAAAATGTCGAGGCTCCCCTTCATGCTGAACAAAGCGGACGGTATCGTCGGTCTTGGGTACAGTAGCTTGAGCGTACCGAATACGACGCCCTTCTTCTACAATCTTCTGAAGCAGGGTTTGATAAAACAACCGATCTTCACTTTTTACATGAATCGGTAAGAACCGCCGAGAATCGTCGAAGTTTTTACTTCACTGCACAATTTATTTTTTAATTACTAATAAGCGACCCCACGACCGAGAAAGCCGGAAAACTTCTGCTCGGGGCGACCGAGCGCTCGCACGCGAAGGGAAATCTCACGTATCTGCCAGTTATCGAAAAAAATTACTGGAAAATAAAAATAGACAGGTATGGTCGAATAAAAAATATTCCACGGACAATAATGTTATATAATTTGGTAATGATTACGTCGATTAATTTTACAGAATCGTAACGGACAACAGAAATAAGTCTTACGTATTTTGCAAGAGTGGCTGTAACGCGACGCTGGATACGAGCACGAATCAAATAATCGGACCGACCGTCGAGATCGACAAGATTAACAATTTGCTTCAGGCCAAGGAGATATCGCCCACTTGGCCGTACAGATACGTAGTCAGTAGTCTGCAGAACGCTCGTTGCAGTGTACAGTCGTATCGCAGCTGCGTTATTTATATTTTTTAAATTTAATTGTTTGCATCCCATCAGGTCGACTGTCGTCAATTCGCAAAGTTGCCTCACATAACTTTCGTACTGGCCGGAAAGGAATTCACCATCGAATCCAAGTACTACATACAGCACGTAAGTTCCTACCCAATGTAACATTTATGAGCCACAAAAAAATATTTTCAAAACGTTTTTAAAAGATTTCGCAAATATTAATTAACATTCATAAAATATTTGGAATATTTTAAAATCGTGTTATTGAAACCTTTCAAAAATATTTCAGTGCCCCGTGAGTAATTTTGCGAAAATCTTCTATTTGTGCGTTTACCGTCGAAACGAATTTTCATTATCATTTATAATTATTTCAATTTCAGCTTACATACTACACATTCACGATGTGCCTGTCGCCGTTCACTTCCGGCAGTGACGACTCGTGGGTCCTCGGTGGCGCATTCCTAATGCAATTTTATGCGGAATTCGACTTCCAAAAGGCCCGCGTCGGTATCGCCGAGACTGTTTACTGAATAATTGTTTTACACGATATTTTTGTACCTATCTTTATCCATTATTCATATCTCTCATTATTGTAAAGACATTCGTGACGAGACAAGACTTGTCATCGATGACGTTGTCTTTCGTGGGTAATATGTAATTAATAACAATAATTAACCTGTGAGCGAGCTCCTGTTTCTATTGTCTCTGCGCATATGATTTTTTCATTCTTTAAAACTCCCGGCCTTCATTAATCGCAACCTTTTATTATTAGTTTATTTTTATTTTTGCAACAGAACTATGCAGCAACATCAGTAAAATTTTTTGGAAACAAATTCTACTGTTAATTTCCGTAAAATTATTAATTCAATTTAAGTTGACACACTACACATTCACGATGTGCTTGACACCTCCGTTCACTTCCGGCAGTGACGATTCGCGGGTTATCGGTGGCGCATTCCTAATGCAATTCTATTTGAAATTGGAAGTCATGATTCAAAGTATCGCTTTGCCAAATTTTGTCTACGATATTTTTGTATCTATTATTACACATAACTCATGTCTGTATTGTTGTAAATGCATTCGTGACGAGACAAGATTTGTTATCGACGACATTTTCCGGTTGTGGATAACACGCGATTATTAATTAACCAGTGAGTGAGCCAGTTCTCACTGTTTCTACCCAGACAGAAAAACTTGCCGTCAAACGGGTTTCGTACCATTGGTGTCGCCACCTTTCCGTCATTTATCTATCTGGGTATCGTCTCTGCGCACACAATCTTTCCATCCTTTACAATTTCCGCCCTTCATTTACCGCAACCTTTTGTTGTTCGTTTTTTTTTTTTTTTTTTTGCACCGCAGCTGCGCAGCAACATCTGTTAAACTTTGCGCAAACGAATTCTATTATTGTGTTGCACGATATGCGCTATTTGAACAGCCGCAATAAAGTGACGTCTGGCGTGCGATGTTGCTCGATGCAGCGCCTCTGTCCTCGACCGGCCAAGCTCTTCGAGCGTTGCACACTTTGGTCTGGCGTGACTGCGAATTGGTTCTTCAACGCAGACCAACGCAGACGAGGAAACAACGCAGTTCCCGAAAAAGCAATAAAGTTTCAAGAGCACACAAAGGATCGCGATAAACACAAAGAAGATGTGGCGCGTACTGGCTTGGACCGCCTTGCTGGTAGCAGTGACTACCGCTGATCTCGTACGGTAAGTTTCAATGCTAAAGTTCTCTACAAAATTGCATCCATTCGACGTTTTCGGTATCATCGCAGCCATCGGTGACGTTTGCATTTAACGGCTTCTCTTTGTCCTATACTTCGTTGTTTTTTTTTTCTTCATCCGATTCTTACCGATGCGCAGTACATCCATTTCTCTGCGCTAAACTTCGTAGCTTCGCGTTATCGTAAATCGTGCATGTCAAACATTTTTATCGCGACAAAAAAAAACCAAACAAACAAGTGTGTCATGGTTGATCTTTGATCGTAGGGTCACTCGCGAGTTTCATGGAAAAAGAAAAAAAACTCGCTGATATGAAAAAACGTATAGGATGCGCAGCTATCTTATTAGATTGACCTTGCCACTTGGCAACAGTCGACGAGTCATCGGGCAATTACGATGTGTCTAATTATCCTCGAGCTTCGTTGCCACCTAAGAACGTTCACCCGCAACATTGTTTTACAATAAGCCTGCCCACAGTTTTTTGTAGATGGTCGATTGGCTGATTCATGATTTATCTAAATGGATTTACTTTTTTCAGAGTTCCGGTGTACAAAGTCCAGAGCGTCAGGAGAAAGTTCCACGAGGTTGGTACGGAGCTCCAGCAGCTTCGGCTGCGCTACGGCGGTCCTACGCCAGAACCTCTGTCTAACTACTTGGATGCCCAGTACTATGGCTATATCACTATCGGCACACCACCACAGAAATTCAGTGTTGTCTTCGACACTGGATCGTCCAATCTGTGGATACCTTCAAAGAAATGCCATATCACCAATCTCGCCTGCAGTGAGTTTACGAATATTTTGCAGACTGAACTATCTATTTTGTATTTTGTTGTTGTTTTTTGTACCGATAAATTTTGACCAATGCCTAATTTTCAGTGCTTCACAACAAGTACAACAGCGCATCATCGAAAACATACAAGGCTAATGGCACAGCGTTCGAAATTCGATATGGATCCGGCAGTCTATCTGGATTCTTGTCAACCGACGTTGTCAATGTAAGTCGCTATCAATGATGCTGAGGACTCCCTAGCAACTCGAATAACAATTGTTTTTTGAAAAGAATAACTGTAGAATTGCAGAATAACTGCAAAATAGCTATAGTTCCAGATCACTTTTTCCTATTTTAACTTCTAGACTTGCTCGTTTACTGCTGCAGTTATTTTTTCGGTTACTCTAACAAACAAAAACGACCGCCAGCACATGCAGCGTGAGCTCTTGTGCGCGCATCCGCGGAGCTTGAAATATAGATATTTTTGCAATTATTTTAACGGTTTAAAAAGTGGCCTGAAATTACCGTAATTTTTTCGGTTATTTTGACGGTTGTCGAAGCTGCTGAGGCTTGAATGCACAGAATGCCTCGATGCATTCCGCACTCGGGACGATATTTTGAGGCAATAATGCGTTTGCTCATTCACAGCTAGCCGGAGTCGACATCGTCGACCAAACTTTCGCGGAAGCGATGAGCGAGCCCGGACTCGCTTTCGTTGCCGCAAAGTTCGACGGTATTCTAGGTATGGCTTATTCCCGAATTGCCGTGGACGGCGTAACCCCGCCGTTCTACAACATGGTCAAGCAGGGACTCGTGCAACAGCCGATCTTCAGTTTCTATCTGAACAGAGATCCCGCCGCCAAGATCGGTGGTGAGATGATACTAGGAGGTTCTGATCCCGATCATTACACCGGTGACTTCACCTATGTTGCCGTAGATCGTAAAGCCTACTGGCAGTTCAAGATGGACAAGTAAGACTCATCTGTTTTTCGTCGATCCCTCATTTTTATGATATTTATTTTTATTTTTCTAAACTCGAAATATCTTAACGGACAGACTCAACATTGGCGACACGGTAGTCTGCGAGAATGGCTGTGAGGCCATCGCCGACACTGGCACTTCTCTGATCGCTGGTCCCGTTAAAGAAATCGAAGCCATTAACAAAGCCATTGGCGCAACTCCTATATTGGCCGGCGAAGCAATGGTAAACGCCATGATAACCGCATTGATCGACAAATTATGCGTTTTGCATCCTTCAACGTGTCGTTGAAAAAAAAAAAATATGCTATCTGAATCGCACCGTCTAATGTTTTACCTTTCTCACAGGTCGATTGCGGCTTGATTCCCAAATTGCCCAAGATCGAGTTTGTATTTGGCGGTAAGCCGTTCGCTCTGAACGGCGAGGACTACATTCTCAAGGTACGCAAGTCGGTTAAATGAAAACCATCCGAATGCCAATTTGCATATGAAAAAATATGGTCTCGACGTTATTGTTCTCTTTTCGTTATAGGTAACTAAGCTGGGCAAGACAATCTGCTTGAGTGGATTCATGGGCATCGACATTCCACCGCCGAACGGACCCCTCTGGATTCTCGGTGACGTCTTCATCGGGCGGTTCTACACCGAATTCGACATGCAAAACAATCGCGTCGGTTTCGCCATTGCCAAATAATAAACTTTTAATAATATATATTTTAATGGTGACTTCCCTATTAATTTGCGTCGTTCGTAATTAAACCGCGCCTATCGTGTTATTTTTTACGTATCCAAATCATGTGGTTTTTATCTTTTCAACGACGTTGCTGTGACGATAGTGTGTAATCTTTGAATGTTGGCTATTGAGATTATTGAATTGTGTATCATTGGTAGTTTCGTTATTATAAAGAAACATTCGACGAACTGATGAATAAAGAAAAGAAAAACGATCCATTCCAGTTGATACGTTTTTTATAAGCTCCGTTTTAAATCTCAGAAGTCCTGCTATTACGGGCGAATTACGAGTCAAATTCTAAACGGATGACTTTTTTTCACATGAAACAAATTTTAATGTCAAAGACGTTTAAGGATGCACCGCACACACACATTCCCAACCAAAAGTTTAATTTGATCAAAATTTCAGTACTTCACGATATGCTAAAAGTCTGGAAAAAATTAGCCTTATTAATGATTTTGAGACCTTTGACTTTACATAATTATAATGCCAAGAAGTTATTAACTAATGTTGTAAAAAAGAAATCAACTTTTATTTGCACATTTCAAATGAATTCATTGTTTTTTTTTCGAATCCACATGAATTTTTTCAGAATTATCTTATGGTTCAAAATTTGTTTTCGAAAATTAAAAAAAATCCCTATCCGTACCTATGACGTAAAAAAGAATTTCGAATCGGAAAAATTAAGCATACAAGAAAATTCTGAAAAAATTTATGTGACTTTTAGAAAATTAATAAATTTATTTGAAAAGAGAAAAAGAAGGTTTACTGATTATTTGTTGAACTTTTTTTTGCAATTTGTTAATAACTTTTGACATTATTATTATACAAAATGAATGTTCTTGGAACTTTTAATACGCTTGATTTATTACGATTTTTGTACCATTAGGAAGTGTTCGAATTCTTACCGAATCTCACTTTTGGCCGAGAATGTACGCCTAATGCATCCTCAAAGGAGCGAGCGACCGTTTGCCGAAGCAATGGCAGCACCGGCGGCGGCGGAGTTGCGACGAAGTTAAATAGTTCCGAATAACGTCGCGCTCGGCAGCACCGCAAGCCAAGCAGCAGCAGCACCAGAGACCTGTCCGTAATGGCCGCAACCTGACCTCCATAAGAGCGATCACCGTGCTTTTACGTATCGGAGACGTGCGAGCCGTTGGACCTCGAGCCTTCGTCTCGTCGTTTAACAGACGAATAAAGGGTTCGTTCGGTGTAAAAGTAATTTTTTTTTTTGTAAATTAATTTATATTAGTTAGAAAGTGTGGAAAACCTCTCGTCCTGCGTGCGTGTTGCGTGCGAGTCCGAGAGCGAGAGAGTGTGTATATGTGTGTGGGTGGACGTGGTGCGTGAAAAGGAAAAAGAAAAAGGAAAAAAAGAGAAAGAAAGAAAAAAAATATAATATACGGACGGCCGAGCTATGAGCGACGACAGAAGCGACGATGATCCCATAATGGATCTGTGGTACAGTAACTATGAGCAACAGTGCGTCGAGGCGATCGAGGCAGAGCCGGATTATGAGAATCAGCTTCACAACGAGAAGGAAATATATTCTCAACAGATATGGACTGGATTTCAGACCACTGCCTCGGCCATAGCCCAGCTCTACAAAGGCGAGGCTCATTCTCTTTTCTATCTCATTACACATACACATATATATACACATCTATATCGAGTAACGTAGTTTTTATTATATATACACCGAAGACTCCATCCATGTAAAACGTAACGTCATTAGCTGCGTAGATACTTTTCTCTCGCAAAGACGAATAGGAGGAGGATTAAAGCTCGCGACTCGAGATCTCATTATCCCTTTTATCTATATTCTCGACCATTAGCTGCTTTTGTCTCTTTACTGACTCATCGGATCGTCACGCATAGCCACTAAATGCATCGCGAGCTAGACTTTGAGATCTTAGGGAAAAAAAAACATAATAGTAATAAATAAATGCTACAAAAAAATGCATACAAAAAAAATCGAAGAATCTGAAAACGACGTGCCTCTCGTGTGCATTGTTAACTGCGTTGCCATTTTGCCCGATCATCCATTTTGTGAATATACGTTTTTACGTGCGATAAATTCTCTCGGGGATTGGGAAGATTATCGGAAAGCACGGTCGGCGGTTGACAATGCCACGATGAATTAATAATTATTTTATCGCTCGATGGAGTTTTCGTTGTTGTATCCCACGCAAGAGAGTCCCGGCGGTGGAATCTCGCGGCCTGCGGGGTCACGGGAGTCCACCACGGGGACGAAACGTTCGTGGGGGAAGGACGTCCACTCGACTTCTTTCCACATACTGTATAACTATATAATGCACACATAGTCAGCCTTGAGAATGTGTTTTTAAAGGTTTTTTTTGTTCTTCTTTTTGTTGCTGCTGTTTCGTTCGTTTATTAACCCGCGTTTCTCGCGTCTCGGACGCATGTCTTTTTTCCTCTTTTTTCATTGCAGACCGAACGCAGGGTGCGTCGCTCTGGCTGCCCTTTCAGACTGCCGCAGGGACCGTCACGTCGCTGTACAAAGGTGCGTGCACCGCGCAATGTTTATCGTAAACAACGGCTCTATCGGCCGCCGCTTCATATAAACCCCCTCCCCACCAACTTTTTTTCCCGACCAACTTCACAGCCTCCCACCTTATTTTTCGCCATCCCTACCTCATGGTATGCTTTAGCACGCTTCCTCGTCCCTCTCTCTCTCGCGTATGCGAGGCTGTTGCGTGCACGCGTTGGGTCTCGCCAGGCTTTCGATGCATTTCGCTCGCGTCAAACGATCTTGCCTCACTACTTTTCGTGACGCTTTGCGAACTAGAAAAAAATATCCGCCCTAATTTTTTTGTTTATTTTTATAAGTTACAATCTTGCCCAAAATAATGTATACGTAATTAATCATTTGTATAATGTATATAAAATCTGTATAATTTTTTTGTGTGTTCATAATTAACAATTTTGCACTAAACCATATATATTCATTTGGAAGTGTAAAATATGCAAAATAATTATTATACGCAAGTACAATAAAGAGAGGGACAAAGTTCAAATCGATTTTAGATCAATATCAGTACGCCAATGCGGCTTCGAGAATTAGAGAAAAAAAATCTGTTTCAATTTTTTATTTTTTAAATAATTGACAATCATGCACAAAATAATATATACGTAATTAATCATTCGTATAAATTTGTATACTTTTTCCATATCAATAAGTAAATATTTTATACTGAACAATGTCTATTTATTGCTTAGTATAAAATATTAAAAATAATTATTATACACAAATATCTTGCACCAATGGCCTTGTAAGTACGATAAAAAAGGGAACAAAGTTCAAATCGATTCTAGATCAAATTTCAGTGCAACTTCGACGATTAATATTTCCCGCGACACGCACGCGTGTATGCGCATACGATTATTCGATGGCTGGATTAATAAATGTGAAATAAGCTAATTATCGATACGTTGGGCGAGGACACTCGGGACATAGTGCGATCACGCGCAAACACCAACTTTTTGCATCATACTATCAGCTACGTAAATAGCTTGGATTGGCACGATACTAGTGTCTTTGTCGTCCGTCGTTAAACGCATATATATATTGTACACGGAGTTTCGTTTCGAAGAGACCGTTGGGAGAACAATTTCAATTTGTTTTACGACCGGCCCGATGTCGTCGTCGATGAAAATAATTTATACGCGACCGATGCACGAGGGAGCGTCCGCGTTCGCGTTTGATCCAGTCACGCGATTAGTCGGATTGACGAGAAAACTCGACCTCGCTTTTCATTAGCTAATTATTCATTTCCTAATGGACTTAAAAAAAATAAAATAAATAAAAAAAAAATCCGCTGTATTTTACACCATGGTGTTCAGCGGTCCTTGAAGTCCTTTAAATCCTGGAACTGTCTTTGAATGTTGCCTGTCCTTGAAAAAGTTTTGGAATATGCTTGGATTTCACCCAATATCCTTGCATTTTTTATTTACCAGCAAATTTGACCCTGTTTGAAAAATCTGTATTACTAGCGACCATCCTAAAAACAATGTGTATCTCAGTTTCGCTGAGATAAATTTATACATTCTTGCATAGTGAGTAGTTTTTTTTTTTTTTTTTTTTTTTTTCTACCGTTTCCAACGTAAACAAAAGTGGTTATCGAACTAAATATTATTAAATGTCCCAACACAACCTGGAAATGTCCTGGAAATTGTCCTTGAATGTCCTCGAATTTCGTATGGTTTTTTTTACTGGTCACTATGTTTACTACCATGAAAAAAAACTTGTCGTCCCACAGACTCCGTCGATGGAATGCGACGTTGTAGCGAACTGGGACTGCAGATGGGAAGACAAAAGTGCAGTAAAGAAATAATGAACTGGGCACGAAAGAAGAGGCGCATGATACGTCGTGAGGATCTAATAGCGTATCTCGCTGGGAAACCACCTCCGCCGAGACCGCACACGCACAGGTATGATCGGACGCCCAGGAGGTTTGTCGGACCCACAAAAAGCAATCGAGTTTATCAACCCGATGGCTGTGTTGCGAGTAGCCGGAACGGTGCAACTTCTATCGAGCTCGTTACGAGCGGATGTGGAACTTCTAAATTAATTGCATTTTTTTTATTGCAGGAGTTCACCGAAACCTCGTATGATGGTATGTGGTTCACCTCCGTCGCAGAGTCCCGCACCTAGCATGGTAGTCACGCCGTCGCCAGCAGCGGGCGGTGACCCAGATCCCGAACTTCACACTTTCAGGGAAGCCATCGCACTGTCGGGTATGTAACTGGGAGGGCAAGTTTTTTGTCTTTATTTTTGTAGTAATAGAAAAAAAAATAAGAGATAGATAGAGTTAATTAATCTCTGACACAATCCCCTAAGGACTAAGCAATAGAGGCAATGAATAGCAAGCAAATAATGTTAAGATCAACAATAGTATTAATAATAATAGTACATTCGCAAAGCGATCTCGATCGCGATCTTGATCAAACTTATGTGGTCTTCAGAAAAATACATGCTTTATTTGTTGGAATTTTTTAAGTTCTTTTTATCAATCTAGTTTCTTTGTTACGTGATTTCAAAGTTACGTATTTTAACATGGGACGGATCGGTTCTGAATTGAAAAACGATACAAGGTAGCGTTTTTCTCCAGCAAATTCTTTTTGAAATAAATTGAATTAAATGAAATTAATTGAAATAAAAAAACTAACCGACTGAAGTGCATATTTTGCTACATTGCTATATTGTGCCCAAACTTGAAAAAAAATGTACCATTTCCTTTTCAACTGCCGTTAATAAAACGAAGCGTCCATCTCTTTCTAGCACACTTGCTTTGTATCATTTGTTATTAAGTAATTATAATTGTATCATTGATTATTAATTAATGATCCTTAATAAAAATGAATATTAGTATTGGTACAGTAGCGCGAATTAACAGGCGACCTGCGCGTTCGAAGGTAGTTCACCCTCCGCTCACGTTCGCGGACAAGATAAGCGCAAAGAGAGAAATATATCGGCGCATGTTACTAATCGAATCTCCGTTACGTTGCAGGTTCGCCGATGTCGCGACGTACCGGAAGGCAAACCGAACTGTCGGCCTTTATAAGCAGTGAGTTCGCTCGTCACCATAAACGGCCCGCCTCTCACGACGTCGACATGGGCTCACCAACGCACAAACGTTCGCGTTTCATGTAACGACGCGCGACGTGTAAAGTAGCCTCACTTCCCTCGTCCCTCTAATTAAAAGAATGTATCGATCGGTTGTAACGAACGGACGGCTTCCTGCCGCAACTCGTCGAACCGAGAGGAGAACGCGCGATCGTTATCGTACAATGATTTTCACGTGAGTCGTTTTCAACGACGAGACGCAGGCTCGAAGAAAAATGTCTCTTGTTTACGTTGCAAAGAACACGATACTTTGCGCCGGGTTTTTTTTCATCTTTTGTTGGCGGGATTAAGAAAGTAACGGAATGAAAATAGGAAGGGAATTGAGGGGGCAAGAGAGATGAAACATTATCGTTGGGAGGGGGAAGTACCATTGTGAGATATTCTTTCGGACTCGGGACTAACTCTCTTTTTTTTTTGTTCCCTTGTAAAATGGAATATTGTTGCGGTTACTATGTGATTATAGATAAAAATTGATATTTGGACGCTTTTATCAATAAACAAAACAAACATATATATATATATATAATCATTTTGGTAGTGAGCTCTGTTGCCGACAGACGAGGGAGGGTGATAGACGAAGGGAGGGTGGAGGAGGGCGAGGGAAAGAAAGAGGGCCGAGGGAGGGGAAAGTACGTGGCGACGAAAAGTCGACACCGATATATTATCGCGTTAAAGAGCCATTCTGTAAAATAACACTTTGATCTTTTTTTAGTTTGGCCAGCCGAACATATTCACGTGCTCACACCCACACAATGTCCAAGGGTCCGTAGCTTCAGCGTTATTCGCGTGTTTATCGTGCCTAGCAATTAACGCATGTACCTCTGCGTTTGTTCGATTACGCGTCAGCGTAACAGAATCTCCGAGTAACAAAAAGAAAAAAAATACGCGCGCCGCTTAAGCTCGGACTTGGATTCTCCTTTGTAATCACACACGTATAATGTACGTAGTGTATAAGTTCGTATATACTATATATATATATATATATATATATATATATATATATATATATATATAGAAATATATTTCTACATATCTACAGGCGCATACTGCACGGAATCAACGGGAATAACTGCCACGGTATTCGCCATATTTTATTTTCATATTTTAACTATGTACAGCGAAGCTCAACTTGTCTCGGTTTGTTCAGCAAAGAAAATATCGAAATCGACGTTTTGTTTGTCATATTAATTAAATAAAAATAAATAAAAAATAATCTAAGCCCACAAGAGAAAGTAAACGCGATATCGGGCAGCTATTCGTATTCCGTCTGTATGTTTATGTACATGTGTAAGTATATGAAAAAAAAAAAAAAAAACAATGCGACACACCACCAAGAGGGGGTGCGACGTATTCAATATGGCGCGAAGTTTCAGGTTCATTGTAAAATGTAAATTATTCGCAAGGCGCGCACCGTGCCTCGTTACGCTTTTGGATCTCGATGGGCCTCGATCGTAAGCAATACGTTCGCCGGATCTGTCGTGCAGATACCGCGAGAGAATTTCTTCGACTGGGGAAGGCAAAACGAAAAGCGAGATATTCTGCGGAATACGGGAGAATCGTCGGTCCTCGAACTTTGTCTCGTTGTTTGTCGTTCGTTGAAAAAATAAATAAATAAACGGCAAGCCGCGAGACGGACCCTCGCTTCACCGTGCCAAAAACAACTAACGAGCCATTTGTTATTCGGTTGTAAATAGAGCGCTTACTATTAAATGATAGTTAACGGTTAAGCTGTAATACAATTAGTTATAAAGCTAATATTATTATTGATTACTATTCGATAGCTTTAATCGTAATATTTATCAAGCGAAATACGGCAATATCCAATAAATGTCGGTGAAATCCACGCCTCCGTTTCAAACAATTTGAAAAGTAAAAAAAAACGACAACAAAACAAAAATACACACAATGACACATCGACCATTTGTATTCGACACGTTAAAATGATAGAGAGTACTTGGGCGCGTAGTTGGGCGACGGATGGTTGTTTCGAGCATGGGATTTTGGGCCTCGCTAGACCGTGGGCCTCTGTGATAAACGAGGAATTGGCGTGAGCGTTTATTCGTATTGTTCTGGCACAAAGTGAGAGCGAGAGCTTTGGGAAAAAAACCCCTGTCGCCGTACAAAAACCTCACCGGTTTTTCTTTTTTTTTTTTTTTTTTTTTTACAAGCGAACCGAACGAGTTCTGCTGCTATAAGTACACTTTACGATCCGTTGACTTTATTTCTCACCGAAATAGACCGACCAACTGGTAGCCGTAGTGGCTTTGTTTATTTTTTTATTTTATTTTTCTCTGTATCAGAAGCGAAAGTAAGGGAAGCCGCAATCGGCGACGAGTATTTCAATCGGATCAAACGAACCTTTTTTTGGAATCGGATCGATAGAGGATAAACGACGAGGCGAACGATTGGTGCTGTTAATTTGTTCCGTTCTTGGACACAAGGAGCTTGTATATTTTTGCGTCTCTTGTTTGTATGAATTAATAATTAATAATAAACGAAAGATGAAACCGAGCGAGTTACCATCAATTCGAAAAAAAAAATGTAAAACGTCTCGTAAACAATAATCCCCTCTAGAAGGAAGTAAGCGAAAAAAAACATGTCAATGCCTCAAATAAAATTCGCTTGCGGACTGCCAAAGAAAAAAATTGTTATGTCAATTTTACTTTCAATTCTTACAATTCAATACGAAATTATAACGACAAAATATCACGTTGACAGACTTGCCGTCATTGTTTCAATATCATAAGGAATTGTAAGAATTGAAAGTAGAATTAAAATAAAAAAAACATTTCTTTGGCATCGGGGGAGCAATTTTTTTTTCAGTGTATGACTAAAGTAGATCGACCATTTACAATCCAGCTTCGTTTATTCACACGCTATAGCTTACAAGTAAATCTGATAATCGTAATTGTTTTTAGGCGGGTATCGTACGGATACTCTCAGTATCCTACGAACACATTTTCCTCGTGAAAAAAATAAAAATAAAAATAAGGGACACGCGTCGCGCTCTCGTCCCCGCGGTTTCTCACAATCTGGTGTCCTTGATTATTTTTTCCGGTGCAGCGAGAGCTTCCTTCCTGTCGGCTATTGCGTTTGTAAGCTTTCTCCTCGGGCCGAGAGGGAGTTTTAGCGCGGCAATGTCCGCGTCAGTCAGTAACATCAGAGCCTCGAGATCTATTTGTTCCGCCTCGAGGATATTCTGTATCGAGGTCAGATTGTTCGCGACGAGGAATCTCTGCAGCGGAGTCCACTCCTCGTCGGTCTCGTCCGTTTCGTCCTCGCCTGAAAAACCTAAGGATAGTTTTCGTCTCGTTAGTTTCCGGATTAATTAAATAAAAACATTTCGACTCGATCAATCGAGTCTGGGTATGATATTTTGATTACTCGATAGTCTATCGTCGTCCCACATGCTCTGTCTTCGCGCCAGACTTCCCGCGCTTCCTATACTGATTTCTTCGTTGTTGTGACAGTTTCCGCTGTTTCTGTGGCCGTTTATCGAACCGTCCAGCGAACCGTTCGTGTATGTGTTGCCCTGACGTTGATTCGCCTCGATCTGCGTTACCGGCAGATTGTCCAGCGTGGCCGTTATCTGTGGATGTAAAAAAATGTGTAAAAAAAGGGTGCAGAGTAATTTGTACATGGTTTCGTAATTTATTACAATTCTGCGCAAAGATTTTTATGGGAAAGTTCGTCGATCGACTTTGCCTTCCTTGTAGAGGAGGCCAAATAAATTAAATGTGTGTCCGGACATCCGGATACACATTTAATCACGAATTTTTCGTGATTAAAAGAGGCTATGTTTTACGTAAACATAGCCTCCTCTATGAGGAAGTAAAATTTTTTAATTGAGAAGCTCGAGACTCACCGATCTCCTGAAGGCCACCGAGCCGAATCCGGGCCTGTTGAATATGCTCGCCGGTTCCTGAAGAAGAACCGCCTCCTCCACCACGTTGGTCATCGTCCCCGTCCTGTGCAGTTGTTCCTCGCCCTCGTCATCGTAATCCCTGTCGCCCAACAGATCCGGCGTACTCTGGGCTTTGCTCAGAGTTCCCCACACGTCGGATATCCTGCCTCTCTTGCCGATCTGCTGCTGCTGCTGCTGCGCCTGAGTCTCGTACGTGCCGACGTACATCACCTCGGAATCTCGTCTCAGGCCGGTCAGACTTCGGACCGATCGCTTGCCGTCTTCTTCGATCTGTTTTACCGACAAATAAAGTTATACGTTTCTTTGCGTTTTGGGCAATTTTTATTTTTTTTTCCATAATTTTAAAAATAATTGTCATTTTCTGACGATAGACGGGGTAGATCGTTGAAATGTTACCTCGACGACTTTGAAGTCATCGGTGACGGCCTTTCGAGCGAGGGCCTTCCGACACACCGCGCTACCGCGTCGCGCCGTCGTCCCGGCTTTCGCCGTCGATATCGTACCCACGATGTCGCTGAAGGTCTGGGACGGTTTTACTCTACCCTTGAAGGTGAGTATGCTCGGCCTGTGAGGTAACACGTTGTTCTCGTTCATCGTCTCGACGTCCATCTTGGCCCGATCCTTCAGCAACTTCTTCTGCTCCTTCTCCGCTCTTATGTCCGCGGTCTTCTGCCTCTTGACGAATTCTTTCAATCTACTCGACGTAACATCGATTAAATCGTAAAATTGTAGGATGAATACTAAAAAAAAGTAAACATTGTTGACTTCCTCATGGAGGCAAGTTGTGCCCAAAATTCCAATAAATGAGGAAGGCATGTGCAAAATACTTTGCAGTTTTTTCAAAATTTATTTTACTTATTGTTTCCGATTTTTCAAATTTTCACTACTTATTTATTACCGATTAAAAATATTCATTTTACTTATTTATATCTACTGCTCTATCGATAATATTATTTCCAGTTAAACATTTTGGTGACTCACGATATTTCACGATGATTTTTGTAAAGAACGAATTTTTAGAAAAATTCAAACGCTTATCAATTTCAACGAGCGAATCTGTTCTTGACAAATAGAAAAAAAATAGTTTTACCTTTTCTCAGCATCCTTTTCGGCTTTCTCGCGAAGCATCTTGCACTTCTTCCGATTGGTAGCCTCCTGCTCGGCCTGGGCGAGATCCAAAAACTGTAGAATCTTCTCCCGTCCGTTTATCGCGGCCAGTTCCCGTGCCGAGTGCCTGTCGATGTCGAGGGACCATATGTTGCATCCAAACTTGACTAGAAACTTAACGCAGAACTCGTGCCCTCGGGCAGCAGACAGGTGAAGCGCGGTGTTACCGAAATAGTCGGTTTTGTCCGCGTCTCCGCTGTGAATCACAAAATTATCTAAAATCCTCTCATCAGGCCGGTGTGACACATACTCGGTCGGTAAGAAATATTGATCCATTTTCTTTCAAGGGTCTTAAATTTTATTCAAAAAGTTATTGTTTTATAATAACTTATCTCCTTAGAAAAGTTAAGGGGCATTCAGTAAAAAAAAAAGGATTACAGTTTTCGTTACCGGCCGAGTCTGGTCAAGGTGATCGTCGAATTTATCGCTTCAGCTTTATTGTCTACGTTATCAATTATCTTCCACCTTAAGATCAGGTGAAATACCACGGTCGGTACTAAAAACTGTAATCAACTTCACTCACAGATTTTGGCATTGACGATCAGAATAAAAGTCTCATCGAAAGCCGCGATGATATTCGCCTTCGATCTGACTTTGCTTTCGACCGTACAAAGTTGATTACCGTGAGAAAAGTTGATTACAGTTTTTTATAGCCCGGACCCGACGTGAAGAGAGATGTTTCATGTGGTCTTAAGATGATGTGAAACACTATGGAGTGCTAGAGAGATAGCATCAGTGGCGCTCTCGGCGGAGCGAGAGAGACAGGCTGATAACGTGTTTTACATCACCTTAACGATAAAACGCATGTCCTGAAAATAGCTCGTTGAAACTAGCTCGATGAATACGTAAAATTTCGTTAATTATTTATGCAACGATTAACGTCGTAGAAAGCGTTGGATAACACATTACTCGCGTCCGCGATCGTTAAACTATTGTCGGCTCTAGCGCCGTCCGAGAGCTCCGGGCATGGCATAACGAGCGATAACATTGCCAGCGCGCCGTACGTTCGAAGGTACAGCATGGCTGCAACAAACCATCTCTTTCTCGATTCCGCTCCGTTCCGTTTCGTTTCGTTTGCCCCGGTTTTGTTTCGTGCACGCTCGATTGTTTTTCGTCGTGCCGCTCGGCCTCAGCACCGGACTAACATACACCGCCAATTTCCCGTGGGGTTGCGCGCTCGCCCTACGCGCACCCGTGTCTCGCACGCACGTGTGTACGCACAAGCGACTTCACATATATGTACTTGATAGCACGGTGTTATATTTTTCTTTTCATTCCTCGGTGGATTGCACGTTGCGTTTCCGGCGAGACGGGCCATATGTCGGAACGACGAAAAATATCGATGCTACCCGCCGGAAACTTCGATGTGGCTGACCGCGGAGAGAAACAGCGAGATAAAAATAATGTTTTACCTTTTTATTTTTATTTTTTTTTTTTTATCGCTGCGACGAAAGCCAGAATGCAAGGGAATTGAAATTGGGGCAGGCTTCGGTGATTGGGCGAAAGGGGTTTAACGGTAAACTTTAATCACATCGGTGATTTTTGCTAGCAAAAAATTTGAAATAAATAGACAGACAAACTGCCTCGAGACTTTTTCGGGCCGATTAGCCACGGGACTAGTCAAGCGGGTCATGGCACGTAAATACACGCTGATATTATGCTCCAGCGGATCTGAATGGATGTTTGCAATTAACGGAGGTATGATAATCGACAGAAAGTTGTTGCAATTACAATAGTTTTCTTTTTTGTGGAAAAATTGTTTGACCGGTGCCCCGCAAATAAATATTGATCTTTGCTAAATAAATATTGATTTTTATTAAATAAGTATTTATTTCGGGCGGGCATCTGTAAAAAAATGTTTTTTTCTGGCTGTTCCAGCTCGTTAATTATCTTATCGGCGGAGCTCGTTGATAAAATAATTAACGAAGAATTTTCCGCGTTACAATGAAATGCAACGGTTTCAGCGAAAGCTTCCTGGAATCTAAGCGAGTGACTTCACCGGTGAGAGTACTCTTTCCTCTGTCCCTCGCTTCCGTTCACCTATGAAATTATCCCACAAGGCCTTCGAACAATCGTCCGCTGCCTGAATACGCAGTTTTTTTTTCTTTTTTTTTTACCGCACAGATATTCATCTCCGTACTTAATTTAGATTCGCATTATGTCATCGAGGTCGTAATCGTCGACTTTCACCCATCTGTGGCATTTGATTGATAACTATCGACACGGTCATTCAGGATATCCGCTCGATTGATTATCCTTGAATTACCATCGTAATGATTAAATATTGCAAATAAATAAATGAATAATTTCCGAGCGTTTCGCAAGGAGCATTTTGCAAGAGGCGAGGAGTCTGTTCACCCAGCAACGTACCCTCTGGCGACGAGCAGTCTCAGCGCATCTATGTGACCTTCGAAGGCTGCCCATAGTGTCGGGGTCATTCCTCCTTCATCTCGAGAGTTGCAGTCCTTTCGCGTCGCTTCTTTGAGAATCTCCAAGGCCCCGTCTCGTGCGGCCCTCCAAATGAACATTAAATTTATCACAAAATATCCTGTGCATCGTTACTCCGGTCGATTCAATTTCTCATATTTTTTAATCATTTCTTTTAAATGAAAATTATATTTTTAAACAAAAATTATACACTGAGAGAAGGATCTGATAGAAATTACCATACATCTGGTAAAAACGGACGGAACTTTCACATCTATGGGAACTGCATCGAAATCCTGGCAAACATTCGTATTAATCTTAACACATTCTGCTAGAAAACATGGTAATCTTCGCTAACGCAAATATTACACGAATATCCCATAATTTTCGCTAAAATATAGGTTCTTCTTACTATAAAATATAGTTATCGGTGGCGTCGTGATCGCGGATCGTTTGTTTTCAACTTGTAGGTTATACCGGCATATTATAACGATCCAATTTTTTTTTTATGTATGCATACACAAAAAAAAAATATAATCATGTCCCAGTCTTTATGCGCGGTATTCTCAGTTTCTATTAATGAAATTCTTAGTTTTATCCACAAAATTCTTAGCCAGATACGTAAAATGTTGCCAACCCGTGTACCATGTTGCCTGGTTAAAATTTACCCTATTACTTGGTAATTTCCCCGAGATTCTTCTCTGAGTGTGTCTTTAAAATTACAATTATATTTTTTTAATTGAAAGTATATTTTAAAAAATTAGAATTCAATTTTAAAAAATATAAAGACATGCTTCGTGTTGAATTTATCAAACTTGCGTCGAATAACAAATTCCTTTCTTCGAAGCCAAATCTTTCGCTGTTTGTTACGGCAACGGAGCGTTCTAATTTCAAATTTACCAATTAACTCATTTAATTTGAGGCGGACACGTGCCCGACAGGTTCGGACACGCGGGACATACGCGACAGTTTCTCCTTACGTCGTTTTCTATTTTTAATTGATTTTCTCCACGGTCAGCGATCCCGCGTACGTACATATTTGTACAGAGACGACCGCTGTGCTCCGAAGAAAGGAAACTCACCCTCCCGAGAAGTTTGTTTCGCGTTAGTCCGGTTCCACACGAGAATCCCAGCATCAGAGAAATGGACAGAGAAGCCTTGCGCGAGACGCGCTATATCCTATCTAATTTTTCTATCGACGATAAAAGTAACACAGAAAAAAAAAAGATCGATAACATTTTTATCGTCATCATCGATAAGTATCGCGATAAAGGCCCGTTTTGTTCCGCGTAGTGTCGAAACGGCTCCGATCTCACGATATCCCGGACACGGAATTCATGCGATTTTAAAATGTTGCTGATTAAAACAATGCATCGTTCGTTCCACTGGTTTCAAAAAAAAAAAAAAAATCATGTTTACACAAAGCCATCGATGCGATATAAAATTGTTGCTGGATAAAACGATGCATCGTTCGTTCTCTACTGGTTACCGAAAAAAAATCAACGTTATATATAACAAATAACAAATAACATTTGTTATCAGCACGATAAATAACAATTAAAAATGATCAATGATTACACAAAGCCGTCGAGTAAGTGCGACGTCGTCGACGATGGAGCTTTGTGTCCGGCATGCCCTGAAATTATTCTCGTTACGCTGTCATCGAGATCGCGCTCTGCTGTTTCGTCATTAAGCGTTCGTTATAATTAATTGCGAGCCACTCGGGAAACTCGGACACAGGCTTGGCTACGAACGCACGAAGAAAAATAAAAGGAAAAAAAACAAAATAAACAAAACATGCCCTATATTTTCGATGATCGACGATGAATAGGGGCCAGGATAAAAAAACCGATTTTGTCCGAATAACATTGTCAACATGAAATTCGATCGATAATCGGAGCTCGCAAAAAGAAATATATATATAAAATCCAACATTTGCTTACTTGTGAAATCGTTCAGAAGACATCCTCTTATTTTTTTTTCAATTATTTTATGTACCAAAAAAATAAATAAAAAAATGTAAAAACTTTAGCGTTGCGATAACGCGTCGAGTGTGTTTGCCTTGCGGTTCTTCCACTCTGCACTGGACCCTCGTCGTCCGATCGACCGATCGATGATTCACCGAATCTCCGCTATTGAACTGTTCGACGAACCTTCGACAATGCTTTTGTAACAAAAATTATTAAAACTATCGTGAATTATGAAACCCGGGTCTTGGATGAGTCACGTTGCGCGTATCGCTGGAAACGCTGTCGGGCGGGTTTTGAAAAAGAAAAATTTAGCAGAGTCCAGATATTATAGCGACCACGTAGCCATCAGCTCGAGCACAGTGAACGCTGACTGAGCCGAACGAACTCGCGGGCCCCGGTAGTTCCTTGCCACCGTAGCTCACCTTGGTTATCCACCTCCCCACCGGGTAACAACTTCGTGCGACTCGCTCTCTCTCCCACTGCAGGTGATTTATACGGTAACGCGGCTTCGCGTTTCCCTCCCCCGCGTGCTGCAGGCCCACCTGTGCGTCTCACACCTGCCGCTGCTGCTCGACCGGTCGATCCAGCGCGCATCTCTCGTTTCGACTCGCTGCCTTACCGACGGTGGCAAACCCTTCGCCTCCGCTGCGTCTTTTACCTTCGAGTTTGAGCGATGCCCACACCTTGACGCAATAAAATTATTTAGCCAACAATAAATAATCGAAACACTTTTGTTCTGCTTACGGCTTACAGGTGAAAATTAATAAAAACTAAGCAAAAACGAAAACTGCTCGACTGATCAACTGCTCTCCTCCGTTTATTTACGATAATATCGATACTCGTTTCCACTCGCTGCATTGCCGACGGTGGTGAACCCTTTATCTCTGCTGCATCTTTTACCTTCGAATATCAGCGAATTTCAATGGATTTTGCAGTAGTCTCGCTTCATCTACAACGTTGCCGCAATAATCTAAGAAAAAACAAATAAATAATCGAAACACGTTTGCTCTCCTTGAGCCACTCGTTGACGTTGCTATCGATGTTTACGCCTTACGGGCTATAATGAAAGAAATAAATAAATAAAACAATCGAAGCAACGAAGCTCAACTGCTCCCCTTCTTTTATTGACGATGTCACAACAATGAGCATGCGAGAGTAATAATACAACTTCGAGGGAACGTAGTTGGGGAGGGGGGATATATTTCACAACGATCTTGATTACACAATGTCGCTTCATAAGCGATTCTCACTCGCGCTCCTTAGCGATATATTCGTCAAACGCACGCGGACAGCAAAAAAGGTTTGTACATTTGAATACGTCAACAGCATTTTTTTGTCTTTCCAAAAAAAAATGCACACGTCTTTTTCTCAACGTTCTGATCTTACAGTTATTATTATTTTTTTTTACCGTCCGCCTGAGTTTCGCGAATCGCGCCCTCGTTCGATCGACGGTTACATTGAGATCAATCAGACTTGATTCATTCGTCATCCTCCATTCGGATCCACTTCTCTACAGTATATAATAATTATTATATGACTTTTGTATGTTTTTTCATCTTTTTTCTTACCACTTTCTTTAACAACAAACGATTACATCACAGATCGATTATGTTTATTTTTATTTTTCTAAATTTCATCGTTTATCGATTATCGTAATGTGTGTGTGTGTGTGTATATATATATATTGTATAACGATTATGGATAATGTACCTCACACACCGTGGTCCTGGAACGAAGACACTCGCGTGATATAACACTTCAACGTTGGGGGTTTTTCGCTGCTCGTATCGGGCATCGCGGTACCGCCTCAAAAAGATCGTACAAAGAGTTTTTTTTTGCGGGGCAGGCGGAGGGTGCGATACGGATTGGTCCGTGGAAAATCACTCGGCACTGCTTGTGTCAAGCGCCGACCCGCATTACCCCCCCCCCCCCCCCCCGTCCTCCCCGCATGTTCAACATGACAAAGAGCCATGACAAATATATCGGGTGTATAGAAAAGATCCAAGACTCGAGTGTACAGAGCTAATCTAGAGAGTTTCAACAGTTGTGAGCGTAACTCGGAAGACGTGTGACTACTGCTAATTGAGAGCATTTTTATATATATATATTTTTTAAAATATTTTTCAGTAGTTGAAGTTAGTTAGGAATCGGAGTGCGAGAGAATGTAATATACGGCATCCTCCCGCGGACCCGTATAGTGTAATTGAAGAATAGCCCTGGCCAACATTTCGGAGCGCTACATCGGACCCTCACTCAGAATATTTACCTCAATTTTTAAAAAAATTTGTTTGAAATAAGTAAATATTTGATTGAATTCAAGAAACATTTATTTGAAATGAATAAATATTTAATTGATAGAGTCCGCTAAATAAATAATTTTTCTTGGTGCCAGTAATTTCCGTAAAAATCATGCCAAGGACCGAATGCGGCGTTTTCGGGGATTTGTCAAATGCCGATGTAACGCTCCGAAAGTTCCACCAGTGTTCGAAGTAGAGCCTGAATCGATTAGAGTCAACAAGGTAGTGATGATCAGTTACGACAGTTTTGTCCTCTATCGGGGGTGGCGTTATCAGCGATGCTGAGTCTGAGAGAGAAGGGTTTCACGGCTGCACAGGGTACAAAAATATATGTATATATGTTTCACGACAATCGAAGAATCTACAAACGCGGTACTGCAAACTGTAACCAAAGTATGTATTCTTTTTTTTTATCAACTCCATGTCCTCGTCGAGACACTGAACGAAACAATTTTCAATCGCCCGTTCTCCTGCGCGGAAGACTCGTAGGCCTAAAAAGTGTTACACCGATAAAAAAGTACGGTTGTTTCAACCAAAGATTCGGGCAGGGGCGTTTAAATAAATATTTAGTTGTGCGAACAAAATATTTTAATGGGTCAAAAATATTTTGGTAAAATCATTTAAAAAATTGTTGATTCAACACATTTTTTAGCTACACCAACAAAACATTTATTTGAACGTCCCTGCCCGAATATTTAGTTGATTCAATCGTATTTTTTTATGTGTATCAGACAGACATCAAATACGAGAAGATAACGCGAAGAATGAAACGTCTCGAAACCTACCGAAACTTCGGAGCAGCCTTCAGTTTGATATGAATTCCGATTACAAAGTCGCGATCGAATTTGAATCCTAATCTCTCATGTAAAGTCTCATCGAAAGCTACACAGATCTCTCGTTTCTCCCTGTCGGCCGATGATATCGATTAATTTTAAATATATAATATAATATCCTTACAATATCGTTTAACCGTATCGCAAGCACGGCAGATTCGAGCCTGACAACCGAGACCAGCTCGTTTGATAAATGATTGTCTCGTCAAAAAACGCAATTCCAAAAAACGACTCTAGCATTCTTATTTCCGCAACACAGCGCCTGCCCTCCTGCGTCGAGGCTCGGAGCTAATCGTAATTTTCGTACGTTCGAAAGACATCGGGGGAAAAAATAAAAGATAAAAATATTGAAAAAATTTGATGATTTACATGCAAGTGTGTGCAACATTGGGATGGTCTAATCGGCGCTCACATGGAGTACGGTGTCCTGGGCGACGAGACGTCTCTTGCCGGAGCTTCTGGAGCCCTGCGGCCGAAGCTGCGAATTGGCCGTTTCCTCCGCCATCTCCATGTCGTCGCTGGAACTTCCGGTTTCCGAGTCGGTGACGTTCTCGAGTTCCGGTTCCTCGAGGAGGGCGTCGCTCTCCACGGGGTTCTCGGCGGACGCGGCGTTCTGGGCTTGCTCGTCGGATTCGAGTACGTGACTCTCGTCGGAATTGGCCCGACTGCCCTGATCGCTTTCGACGGACGTGGTCGCGAAGTACTTGAGCTCGTACTCGGGACCGCAACCCTCGAGGACCACTTGCGTGTTCAGCGAGTGTCTGCTCGATTGCTGGGAATCCCTTCTGTGCTTGTCGAACGATCTGCGCCTGTTGTCGTCCGATCTCGAGTGATAGAGCTTCGGGCGTCTGGGGCGACGAAGGTTCTCGCCGGTGTTGGCTCTGGACCTCATGTCTGCTTCGTCCGGTACGCATCTGTCGAGGAACGGGACGATTTACGTCTCTATTTAAGATCAAGTGTAACCGGTACACAGAGAAAAATACTTTTGTTTCTCTGACAAAATGTAGATGGTTAATAATTTATTGTTGTGGCAGGAAAAATATTTGGCTGCCACAGCAAAATATTTTTTTTGTCCCTATGTTAGCCAGGTAAATAAGTTATGGTAACAAAATTCTTCTTGTCCCAACAATTTTTTTTTCTCCGTGTATGAGTGCGAGAGGGATCGCTGCAATTTCGCAACCCAAAAATCTCCCAAACCGTTTATTTCATGGTAAAATGATGAGAATAGTGAACTGTTCTCGTATTTTTTCCGAAAAATTAACCGTCCTAGAGAATTTTGGATTGTAGCTTTTGTTACCGACTGAGGAGTTGCTTTCATCTTAACGTAACATCTGTTCCGATGGAGCCCGCCAAGCCGAGCTCGGTCGGTAACATAAACGGTAATTGATTGAGCGCCGGGTAATGACCATTTCCGGTTAAAAGCTGACTCTCACCGGATCGGATATCAATGCAGGTTCACGTGGGAATTTGCGTTTGAACGATGATGCTCGGTAACGTTTAAAACAATTTTTTACAGTTTTTATTACCGACGGCGGTAGTTTGGATCGATTGAGACCTGATAGGCAGGTGTGAAACAGCTGGAACCTATGATGGCAGCCCAATTCACAGTGATATGGGCAAGCGATAACATTTTTTCAATATCCCGATGAATAATACCATTTTGCCAGTTCCAAAAATACTAATTATCCTATTTCCAAAAATATCAATTCTGCTGTTTCCGAAAACACCAATTTTCCGATTTCTAAAAATACCAATTTTCCTATTTCCAAAAATACCAATTTCGATCCAGATCGTACACACGACCCGATTATTGTTCTGCACTAAGATCACGTTAGATCTCGGGCGACGTCTGCCTTTCGCATCGTCCTCCGAACTCCCTAATAATTTCAACAGGCCCCGCGGCCCCTCCAAACTTGCCTGTAGTCGGCTCTCCGGAAGTCCGGGCTCCGCCTGAACTCGAAGCTCGCTTTGCGGTTTCCCAGCGACCTATCCATCCTCCTTTCGCCGCTGATTCTGTCGAAGGACATGTTGCGAAAGTTCGGCGACGAGATTTTTCTGAAGTCCCGGGGCGAACAGCCACCGCCGGCGAAGCTCGTTATGCCGAACTCGTCCGGCGTCCTCACGTCGATCGAGCTTCGCTTCCGGGGCAGGAAGTCGTCCGGGAATTTGCTGTACGCGCTCAACGCAAAATTCGATACGTCTACGGAAGGACATTCGCGGCTAATATTAATTTTACGCAAGTATCGTGTTCTTAATGAAAAAAAAAAAAACTAAAAAAAAGAAAAAATCTCGTACCAGGTTGCGGCTGTTTCTTCGAGCGTCCAGCGCTCTTCCGCGACTCCTCGGCAGCGGCGTCCTCGACGTCCTCGATCTTCGTCTGCCTCAGGAGCTGATGCCTCCTCGCCGTGTCCGATCGGTCTTTGACTTTGAGCGTTACCGGTCCCTTGTTCGGTATATGAAGATCCATGGCCATGGAAACCTGACTTCCGGTCATCTTGTTCTGTTCCGAGTCGTCGCCTGACGCTCTGTGCTGAGGGCTGTAGTCCGGATTGTCGACGGACAATGCGTGTCTCTGCAGAAGCTCCGGATTGAGGAGCGTGCATCCGGCGTATTTCAAGGATTTTCTGCCCGACGGCGAGGATTTCTTCGTTACGAGGGACGGCGCGCTCGGACTCTTCTTTATCGGGTTCGCCGGAACTCCCTTGTCCTGAAGGTTCTTCGAGAATATCATGAACTCGGCGGTCAGTTGCTTCCGGTATATTTCCTGGGCACTCGGGCTCGGTGTTCGGTTCACCCGAAACAAACCAAACTGGTGATCCCACTTCGTCGTTTGGCTCGATGTAGAGCGGCGACTTCGCTGATTGCGGTTCTTGAGCGTTGAACCGTGGTTGAACCGGAAACGGGCCGGTACCACCTTCGCTGCGCTATCGCGGGCCTCGAAGGTCATCACGCATGCGGCGACCACGATGAATCCTGTAGACCATATTTATCGTTGATTATTTTTATTATTTTTTTTTTAATAATAACAATACTTGCAGTATAAATGCAGGCTTTAATCGAAGTAATCTATTAAAAATTAAATGTCTTTTTCGCTGCGCTGTCGCGAGCCTTGAAGGTCATCACGCATGCGGCCACCACGATGAATCCTGTACATTATATTCATCATTGTTCATTTTTTTTAATAACACTTGCAGTGTAAACGCAGGGTTTAATCGATGTAATCTCTAAATAATGAAATGCCTTTTCCACTGCGCTGTTGCGGTTCTCGCAGGTCATCACGCATGCGCCTACCGCAATGAATCCTCTAGATCACATTTATCATTGCTTATCATTATTATTAATATTTTTGCATAATAACAATACTGGCAGTATAAATTCACCATTTAATCGAAGTAATCTCTAAAAAAAACTAAACATCTTTATCGTTTCGGGTACTGTATTAAATGTTGCGATTCGCGAAATCAAGTTAAAGATTTTTTTTTTTTCAGAAACACAATTTTTTGTTCTTATCGTTTGAAAATTTCAAGTCGTAAGGTAAAAATCGTTTTTACCGACGGACGGTCGCGAGGTATCTCGTTACCGTTGTTACCGACACGAAGCTCAATAGTTTTTTTTAACCCAATCTGCTGTGCAAACGATTAGAAGACATTTGCAAAAACTGCTGGGAGTGATTTTTCAAATAATCGAATGAAAATTAGGTGCGACAAGTGCGCGCGCAAAGCGGACGGATACTTAACGAGTTTATAATCATAAGGCCTCCGTGAGCCTCCATAGCTCAGGGGTTAGAGCACTGGTCTTGTAAACCAGGGGTCGAGAGTTCAAATCTCTCTGGGGGCAAACTTTTTTTTTCGCTCATTTTCGGACAAAGAAACGATGCTGTGGAACAAAAGTTTATCGAGTACATGAGAAACCCGCACCCGACGGCGATATAAACATTTTTCTCGAGCGAAACGCTGTTCGTGCTTTGCCGAATCGGACAGTATATCTATTGTTGCTGTCCCACTTTCGAGTGATCTTACCGTTACTTTGGTGTCAGACGAATGCCGGCTCGCGAATCCGAAATTCAAATCTTGCTCCGAATCGAATGTAGCTCGATTAGCAAATTGACTCGGTATTCGTGCACCGGTTATAATGAGCGACCATACAATTTTTTATATGACAAGGAAAAATAAACAATATCCATATTTTACTCGACGCACGTTTCATACGAGCAACTGTTTGCTTTCATCTCGGTTGAGTGACTGCTTCAGATAACGGGGGCTACTCGGGTGGAAGTCCGTCGGTTGATCGAACGTACATTTTTATCACGATGTAAAAGTCACATTTAAAAATCGGTGAAAAATGATTTTTTCTTACTGATTTTTACAATTTTTTTAATAACCATTTTTCCAAAAAATGTTAATGCATTTTTTCCATATTCAAGGCAAAGCTCCGGAAGGTATTGAGAAATGAATTCGAAATAAAAAAATCTAAACTTAGTATGCTCCGTCGAAAGTCAATCGTTATTATCGGACGGGGCATACTGAACCGCGAACTCACAGACAGACGGGCGGACGACAATACAAATATGCTTGTTTTGTATTCTGTCTCAGAATTTTACTATTTTTCTTTTCACCGCAATACGATAAGAAAAATAAAACAATATTTGATAATATTAATTAAATGAGTACTATTTACCTCCGAATCCCATGACTATAGGCCCGGCGTAGCTCAGATTGTTCAGATGAAATATCCGCGACTCGTTCTTCACCTTCACCGTCATGTTGCCGTGTATCTCCTGAGCGACCGACAATTTTTCCGCGAAGTATCCTGGCGTCCATGCAACAGCGGCAACAAAAAAAAGAAAAAGAAAAGTAGAAAAGAGATCGTGTTAAAGCTCCTTACATCGGAAGAGGCTCGAGGAGGATCTCTTACCTATAGTAGCCATGCAACCTCCGAGAAGCATAAGCAGCAGTCCTACTCCGAGGGCTCTGCAGGCGTGCCAGATGCATCTGGTCGTAACTTTTCCTCTAACGACCTGAACGACAGGTATATAGACGCGTTATGAGTGCACAACGAGTGGATCATTAATGTTTATCGGACGGAACGAGTAGCAGTTGCGAAGAGTCAGAACTTAGCCGCGAGGCTCCTCGCCCTCGTTACAATGCCCCGATATCGATTTACCTGAACATTCCAATTTGCCCCAGGACCGCAAGCTCTCCTCTGTGTCCCTTGCCAGTGCACGCTACCTTGAGGCATCCTTGCACTCCTCGTGAAGAAAACACAAAAAAGAAGAGAACATTTTTTTTATTCCCAAGAGCCTTCTAACGAAGATTTTTCGAGGTTCGAGCATCTCGCTGGGAGTGGAGAGCAAAAAAGAAAGAGAGGAAAAAAAAGGACCGAAGTGGAGATAAAATGAGGTTGTACGGAAATCCTCACGGACGAGAGTGCAGCGGTGGTAATGAGAAGCATCTCTTTCTCTCGCTGAAAATTCTCGTACCAGCGAGATAAATAGTCCTATCGAAGATCGCGTCTCTTACCTCCAACATTTCGTAATACCGCTCGGCTCGAAAAAAAAAAAAAGAATTAAATAAAAAGTATCGTCCTGGGGAAGCTCTGAAAGCTCCCGTCGCCTGAGCCGCTGTATCTCATTTCGCGCGATACGCTGAAGCGTCGAGGACATCTCCGCATCTTCAATTTCTTTAAAGATTCGAAAAGCCGAGAGTTTTCATCAGGATATAACGTCGCGTCTCCCGCATTTTCTCATTCCCTCGGCTTCCTTTCAGTTCGCTGCATGGCAACTCTACACACACACACACACACACACACACACATATATATACATGTAGGTATGCCCGACTTCCGTTGCTGTCTATCTGTGTAATATCCGTTTCACTTTCGCCGCTGCGACCGCTTCCCTCCCGGCTTTTCCCTCCTTTTGCGCGCGCATTCCGTTCGTTTTGACTCGCTGTTTTCATCACAATGGTATCTCTCCACCCCCCCCCCCCCCCCCCCCCCTGCCCCTGCTCTCGTCACCACCGTGGCTATCGGTGTGTTAACTCACTCGCACGCTTTAACCGGGGAAACACACACCGTGGGCGAATTGTACGCCGTGTGTAGGAATCGGAATCAAAGTGCTCGCTTGAGTAGGAGTTTCAAGGGTTTGTGCAGAACATGGGGGTGAGTGGGGTTTGGGGAGGATAGGGAGTTTGTACCACCGGTATTGTCTGGTATCCGTAATGTTTGACATGCTTCGACACCGAACACTCCGGGGAGGGTTTCGAGTGTTGCATCGATCGTGCATCGCGAAGAGCCTCAGCCCCTTTGTCGATAGATAACGCACAAGTACGCGGTATCGGCGCGGAGTTCCAACTTCGGTGCTCCCGACGGGCCGATTAAACCACGATCGTTGGCCTTAGAGCCCGAAAATAGATCCGCGTATGTGCGATGCGCAATAACAGAGAGAACTATGACGAAACCGGACGCGTTTTCATGGCTCGTACGGGAATAACACGCGGTATCCAAGAGCTTTTGTATGGAGCGTTATGTATATTTTGTCTTATCGGAATTCGATCGCTTTATATTATTCATGTCACGTGGACTTCGCGCGCGCTACTCGCCGAAAAATAATTCCTATGAATATTCCATACGACTGGTAGAATCTGCGATGGGCGGAATCAAGCTCGAAGTGTTGGTACTCGATGGAACAAAACATGTTTGTAGATTTGACGAACGTGTTTTATTCGATAGGAACGCGACATTTTTAGTTGGTAACGCTTTTGGCGAGAAATCATTCCTATGAAAATTCCGGGCCGTCTGGACGAATATACGATACAGTAATCACCTTGTTGTATTCGGTACTTGATAACACAAAAGGTCTTGTACATGTGACGAATATCCCTTTTCGACGGAAATCAAGAATTCTTTTTTTGGTAACGCTTTTGGCGAAAAATAATTCCCATGAATATTCTGGGCTGATTGGATGAATCTACGATACACGAATCACCTCGTTGTATTCGGTAATCGGTAAAACAAAAAGGCTTGTACATTCGACGAATATCTCTTTTCGACGGAAATCAAAAATTCTTTTTTTGGTAACTTTTTTGGCGAGAAATAATTCCTATGAATATTCCATCGGACAGTACGAATCAACGATAAATGCATCACCTCGTCGTATTCATTTATCCAATGTGTTAAAGTTTTTTTACAGTTGCCAAATACCTTTTTCCGATGGAAATCCACAATTCTTTTTGTGGTAATGCTTTTAGCAAGAAATAATTTCTATGAATATTCCCTTTCGAGTGACCGAATCTGTGATAGACCAATCACCTCGTCGTATTTGGCGTTCGTTAAAAAAAAAAGCTTTCCTACAAAAATCCACAATTCTTTTTTTTTTTTGCAACTTTTTACTTCTCTAGTTTTTTACCGTGACGCTACGAAACGCTCTTGCCGAGCGCCTTGTTCTCGAGGGTCATAAAAACGTCCCGGGATTTTATTTTTCATAAAAAAAGGAAGAAAAAAAAAAGAAAATTCACCGAGAAACAGCCCAAGTGGCTTGCCACCTGTTGACAAAACTGGACCGCCGCGAGGAAAATTGTACGGCAGAGCCAAAGGTCCGAGTTAGCCTCGGGGCGAATAACTTCGTAACGAAGTTGCCCTTTCACCCTCGAGATATCTTTTTGACGGGGGAACCGAGACGACGAGAAACTTTACGTCAGCCTTATGTACCCACTACCCTCTATAGTAACGTACTCGCTCGTTAAGCCTCGGCGAAGTTAATTCGTTCGAAACGCTGCGAGAACACGTCGTAGTTGCCTCTCGTGCTATACACATACATACCTACATATATTTATGTATACTTTGAAAGAAAAGAAGGAAAAGAAAATGTAAAAATAAATTTAGAAAATGATAAAAATTTAAGCATAAAAAAATCATAACGATGTAAAAATAAATACACTGATATACAAGCTCGGTTCATTGAACTCACCTGCCCGCCACCGGCGTAGTCGACGATCTTGCACCGGTCACACCATTTCGACGATGACCGAAATTTTATCCCCTTAATATTCGGCGATTTTTTTCCCGTTTCCCAGTTACGCGATTTCGGCGAATTCAGCGTTAAACTGGGCTCGCCTCGATATTTGACCCTTGCCTCGTCGAAGGGTCGACCCGAATAACCTTTCAATTTCGAGCATGGCTCGTTGATTCAACGATTGAATTTACACCCCCACCGCCCTCTCCTCATAATAATAATAATAATAATAATAATAATAATAATAATCCAAGTCGATCGAACGGTATATTAGTCACGTTCACACAGCCGAAGCCTTTCGAACGAGCGGCAATGGCACTCGGTCCTTACACAGCGTACAAGCACAGCGCTATAGTTGAACAATCACTCGAATCACATCAACCCCTTCCCAAAAAAAAGCACGAATAAAAGCCCGCATCGATAAATCGTCGCGCACCTCGATCGGCCCGTCGAACAATTAAAATTAATTGCTGCCTCGTCAAAGGCAACACAAAACCTTGTGTAACGATCACACTACAAAACTGCGCTCGGAGCTCGTGTTACCCGGACGAGTCTATAATAATTTCACCGTCTCGAGCCGTTGTTCGATAAAAATAATCATAAAATTTCGTTTTATATTTAAAACGGAGCGTAAAAAAAAAGCGATAAAAGAAAAAGGAATGATCGATCGATCGATAAACTGAGCTCGTCGTTCTTGCCGATATGCGATCACAGAACCATACTTTTATTTATTTTTTTACCTCTTATATTTTATTTCGTTTTTTTTTGTTCAAATCTATTTTCATCCGATCTCGAGAACGCAGCGGCGCGTGGAGCACTGCACTCGAAGTCCGGTAAAGTTCCGAGCGGGTTTGTCGGATCCTCCCGGCCAGTGGTTCGGAATGAGCCACCGGGTGAGATATCGGGATAGAGAGAGCGTTGTGCGAGATATATGAATTTCGTCGAGTGTGTCACGCGCGATCGAAGACACCCGCTCGAGGGTTCGAACGGACGATAAGGGGTTCGCTCTGCTCGCCGATGGGGATGAAAGCCGGGAGGGTCGAGGGACGGAACGCGCGATCCCACGAGGTTGATTGATTGACCGATCAAGGATCGGATCAGCGGTGAGTGCGATATACGAGTGTGCGGACGGGAACGTATGTGAACCGGGGGATGGCGAAACGGAGCCGCGATGTGCCGCTCTAGGGAGTGTCTCCGCTCCAGCATCACCTGTTGGTTACGGTGTCCCGGTCTTCAACACAAGCCCCGATGTCACCCACACACCCGAGGGCTCGACACGGTCACCTACATCGGGTCGAGAGTAGTCGGGCCAGGGCGCGTGCGCGACGGCAGATCGATGTGTTATATCGCGAAGCCCTCGGCCGCGCTTCTCCACCGTGGACCTGCGGGCTCTCGAGGGGGATAACTTTCCGTAGGGGGTGCGGGCAGGTCGCGGCGGGAGATGCTTGACCATCGAGAAGCCCGAATTTAGGCGTCGACTACTTACTTGGCTATTTTTTCGGATTTTCTACACATCGGTATGCGTCTTCTCTGCACGTGTGTCGGTCGGCTATTTCTAGAATGCGCGGGTAATTGCCACGTGCTTAGCCGCGGGTACGGAAGTACAGTTACTTCTCGTATTCCAGTCGACTCAATGATATAATACGTTTGCATAAAACATAACATGTACATCGAATAATATGTAAATTTTATGTATTATCAATTTTATACATAAAATTTAAGTATTACAATTACTTTATGAAATATTTAATGTTTTTAGACCGTATTTACCCATTGACTACTTACTTGTACCTCCTTGAGTATTTTTTTACGCCGAGATAAATTCTACGGATATATCGGTATGCGTCTTCTTTATAGGTGCGCGTGTGTCGTACGATTATCTTTAGATTGCGCGGGTAGCAGCCACGTGCTTAGCCCCGGTCATGGAAAGTAACTATCCGTTTCGATGAAACAATACGTTCGCACAAAATACAAAATTTACATGAAATAATATATAAATTTCATCAACATAATACATAAAATTTATATATTACAATTAATGTATGAAATATTTAATATTTTGTATATCGGTATGAATTGAGATTTTGTTGTTTCGCAACGTCCGTATGGCTTGGTAAGGAAACAAACGGATCTGCCAAATTTGTTCGAACATTGAATTAACGCGTTTCTCTACTTTTTTTTATTACACATAAAATAATACGCGTAAGAGGCGGGGATGGAGGTATATGCACTTGCTTAATTGATATGTCTCCTTTTGTAAATAATATTTATTAGATAGTAAGTGCCTTACGTGGTATTAGGTAACATAATGTACTCTAGGGTCCTTCATAGAAGGCGTACAAATCATTGTTCCAGCAATGTCGTCTAGGTAACACAGATAAAATCCTTGTCACACTCCAACTCTCGCTTACCTTGGCGCGGCGACGTTATATTTTAAAAAAAGAATGAAAAAAGGTGAAAAAGAAAAATGAACGAAGGAGTCGGTGGGTGCACGGCATATGTGTCTCGTCGTCGACAATTCCCCCCAACATATATGTGAACTAGTTATCATACGCACGCTTTCATATTGTTCCGTTCTTTCTCTCGGGCTCGTCGTCGGAATTTCTACTTTTTTTGTTTCCTTTGAAAAATCGACTCTTACGAGTACTCCGAAAGAAAGACGCTCGGCCTTGCGGCAATTTATCCCGAGCCTCACGCACCGATAACGTCGGCGAGGAAATCGAGCTGCTCCGGATTGTATTCGTCGGTATCATCAATTTGTCTACCGTCATCATGCAAAAGTAAATATCTGTACAGCGGCTGCGTCGACATTTTTTTTATTCAAGAAATTTAATTGTCGAGATAGTTATATAGAACTATCGCACAGCAATTCAGGTGAAACTACCACACTCAAGCCTGTTTAATGTTCAATTTGCTATTTAACGGACAACTGCTCTTTAACTTTACTCGTTAACCTTTCGTGGTGAAATTGACCCGGCCGATATTCAAATGGTTGCTACTGAGAAATTTATCTCTCAAATTGGGATAAAGAATGCTCGGGTCGTACATTAAACATTCTACTTGTATTTTTTTGTTTAAAAATTATTTTAAAAAGTTTGTTTGGAGCGTCGTCCGATCAGTCCGATCCAGAGAGACTACAAAGGGCTGACCGATCGAAATTTTTTGTACTCGTGCGCGCAACAAGGATAAGATAAAAGCTGCAGCTCGATTTCCCAAGGCGGCGTATTTTAGCGTCGAGGCGCATGCGCGTTACATTTTTCGAAAGTCTAACATCAAACGAGAACTGAAACTTCTATTTAGTACTTTTAGCTTAGGTGTGTGTTTGTTTCGTGTTGTGTGTGTATGCATGTGTGTCTATGAGTGAGTTACTTCTTTCTGCTTCGTCTCCACGGCCTAAGTTAATCTTGAGCTAACTAACTCGGTCTGTTAACCATGCTTCACGCTCCTAAGGAATCGCCTAAGATTTTTTTTGTTTTTCTCGACGAGTAGGGGAAGCAATTCGCGACGTCTGTCGACACGATTGATTCATTAATATTAACGCGGAGCGTGCTCGATAATTCGACGATAAGGATTGAGCGCGCGAGCTTAAACAGACTTCGCGAGCTTGCCTCGCCTCTCGTCGAAGTCACACGCACACACGTTTATTTCCATGCCAGCAGTCACGCATTTTCGGATCTCTGTCGCAAGTAGATAATCGATTATTTTTTGTGTTTCCATAAATTTTTCCACAAATTTAATATCCCATTCAACATACGCATCTCTTTATCGCAAAGTAACAACGACATTGACGTTGCACTTGTCGTTTAACAAGCTACCGAAATGCGAAGCGAGAATTAAACATTTTAAAAATCTTAAAAACGTAAATTAAATGACTGACTGCTGACAGTAAAAAATTGTCGTGCATGCATATTTCGTAATGCATTATATACTTTCCGTACGCGGAATTTTTTCAATAACGATGTCTCGTGTCTCTAGGGTAATGACTTTAATTAAATAACGTCTTAGCTCTCATAGTTTCTCTCAGTTTTCTTTTTTTTTCGGCTCAAAACAAATTAGCCCAGTCTCACCGCGCACGCATACGGACTCAAATAATTATTAGTGTGTTATGCAATCATGACGTCTTAGACAGTCCTCAATGCAAAAATTTTAATTCGCACATAATTACGATTATATATTATATTCTCTCTCCCAATAAACTTTCACACTCGAACAGACGCATTAATTCTTGGCATCCAGACATCAATGTGTTCGCAATTTCTCAATTAATCCTCGATCCGAATCAATATTCTATATATATATGCATATATATATATATAGTCATCTAATCGTGGGAACTCTTATCAAGCCCAGACACTCGAATAGCTCTTAATAAAAATTCTCTCACACCACCGTGAATATTATCTTTTTTTTCGACCTTCGGTAAAGGCTATTATTATTTACATATTCATCCACGAGAAGGTATATATATATATAATATATGTTCAATATCTATTTATGTCTATATACGTCTCCAAACTTGTCCTTTGTGCGTTTGGACTTATTATTTAATTAGTACAATGTTAATCTGAGATCTAGGCAGTTGTGTGTTGTTTATTTATTACGTTTACGAATTCTTCATTAATCGGTTATAGTTATCTTACGATCAATCAATGTCTCGCCACCCACATGCTCTTCGCGTTCCGTGCGACCTACGTCGTTTTTTTTTCTTCGCTTTTTTTTTTCTTCTTTAGTTAAGAGACGAAGAAATTTCATGTTCTTTAGTTTTCATTTTTCTTCCCTAAACGTCGTCGTAATGAACACTCCCGCATCGCGGTTAAATATCTAATTACTGTCGCGGCGTAAATTTTTAATCGCTTTACTCGGACTTGGTATACAAAAGTCCATCATTCGCACTGGTCCTTAACACCTGGACTTTTTGTTTAGGTTTTTTTTGTTCTTTTTTTGTGATTTTTTTGTTCTTCTTTCTTAAAATTAGTCATCTATGTCCCTTAGTCTCGGATCCATCAGAAACGTCGGGGGTCGCTATACAAATTTTTTTTCTTTTTTTTCTCTCATCATTCGTCTAATTTTGCTAATTCATTTTCCTCGTATTATCTACAAAATTCTCGATCCGGCTGCCTATGTGCAATCTCTAACAACCCGTCGTACTTTCAATCCTTCTCATTTTTTTTATTTTTTATTTTTTTCATTTTTTGGTACATCTCGCACTCGTCGTCAACCGCGTTCTTTCACCTCTATCGCTCAGTGATTATCGAAGTTATAACGTCTACGTGTTTTTCTTTTTCATTTTTTTTTATTTTTCAATTTTTTTTTGAATAGTATCCGCGAGAAATCGCTTGACGATTCCAATCAATTCTTCGCTCGTAGGAAATTTTAAACGAGGGCTCGAGATTTACGCTGATCGGCCGAGAAACAAATTTCAATCGATCGTCCCGAACCCTCGCTGATTGGTTTGATGATGGAAAGAAATAGAACTAATCGTGCTCGGCGGTCTCGCGACGGGTCGATTCGAGATGGGTATTCGAGGGTCTCGTGGCTGGGACAAAATATTCCCGTCGTCCATGCTGATGGGATCACGAAGAAATCAAGGTGAACGTCCCGCTAATCGGCGCAATCAATGACCGCGTGATATCGATCTAAAAAAGAATCTTAAAAAAAAAAAACAACAATTTTTTTTTTAACCGTATATCAAAAGATTCTCGGAGTCGCACGAGCCTTTTGCTTATTTTGTTTTGGCATATTCGATAAAATCGATCTCCGGTTATCCTCACAATTTATTGCTGTTAGTGTTTGCGACAACTATGGGTGTGCATTACTCGTAATATCTTTCGATATTTTAATTCTTACAGCGATTACAAAGGTCAGCCAACTCGGAGAAAAGCTCCGAGAGATCACAAGTATTGTAAAATACGTTGGAAAAAAAACGAAAAAAAAGTAGAAAACAAAAATTATCACTCGTTCTTATCAGTTAGGAAGCAAGGCCCGAAGGCTCAGTGCTCGGGTAGTGTTTTCCCTAATTTTTTTGTCTCTAGCATACATGCGCGTGTCTCGTGTGTCGAGTAGGGGAGAGCGGGGAAAAGTGGGACAGTTGCGCAAAACGGCACAGGAAATCGAGATGCATCGATGGGGCAAAAATGGGACGATCTAAAATTATTCTTATAAAATGACATCATAAAATGATTGCGTTTGTAAAAATGCAATTTTCCAATAATTTTAAAACGTTCCATTTTGCTCCATCTATACCGATACCGATTTTCTGTCCCGTTTTTCCCCTCTGTCCCATTTTCCCCGCTCTCCGCTACCAACAAATTCACTGCTACATCGTAAATACGAAGGCATTTTCTAAGGGGTGGGCAGTTTTAACACCAGAGATGGAACATATCGTGAACACTGCGCCTCGATTCGTCCGATTTAAAGTACAAAACGAGTTCGAGTTAAAAAGTCAGCGATTTATCAAACGCACACGGAGTATAGCAAAGTGGAAGTAGATTTATTTTAAAAAAATAGACGCGAGTCGAATGAAGTTAGACTAAAAAAAAAAGAAAAAAAAGAAGAACCACACACATTTCGCGAGTCAACTGGTGTATCGCATAGCAGTGAACCTGTTAATCGAATATGAACCAGCGGCGGTGGTCGAGGACGGGGGGGGGGGAGGGGGGCAACAAAGTTCATCGAGGGTCCACGGCGGCTAATCGAGTCAGCGTCGTTAGTTATCGGTCGATAGAATTGGAAGTCTCTGGAAGTAAATCCAACTCCTGCTTTGCTGCCGGCCGTTATTCCACTGGCTCGACCCTCCAGGCAGCACTCGTCAGTCCGCTTTTTCTCCCTTCATCTCCAAGCCCTTTCCCTTCACACTCGATCTCTCGTCTCTCCCGACATGGAGATCGTGTCGACTTTCGATCACTCCGAAACGCGTCTAACGGGACTCTCAATCGAACGCACACAGAGACAGACACGCGTGCACACAAATATGGCAGTCGAACGCGCAAAATGATCATCAATATTCACGAAGGTTGATATATTATACTCCTTTCACAGAATTCTCAGTGGTTCGTTGATCAGTCTATGAAATCTATGAATTATTTGGCTTCAATTAATAGTCATTTTTTAAATTAAATATATGTATATAATAATAATTTATAGTCGACGAGTCGATGATCCTGATTGAGACGCGACTGCGATCGCGCGTGTTGTTACGAAACCAAGTGTGTGTGTGTGTGTGTGTGTGTGTGTGTGTGTGTGTGTGCTTGTGTGTAGGTGTCTCGTTGAAAACTGATAACAAAAATGTTAATTAGGAAGAATCTTCGCAGATGATTCAGAAAGTTCGGCCGCGCAGGAGTTGACCATAGTTGTTGTCTTCGTCCCATAAACGCTGAGTCTTGAGTTCCCGAAGTTCGTGACGTATCTTCGGTGTGTGTGACCAGTCGAGAAATCCCGGTACCAATGTTCGCAAGGCCGATCAGGACGCGCCGTAGGTGCAGGCCGAGTTATCCGGAGGACTGATCTTCTCCACCGGAAGTACCGCGGCCCTCTGCCACTCGTCGCGCACCTGGGAAATATTGGAAGAAAAATATTAGGCATTAATATTTATACTATATATTAGAGCTGGGCAAATACGCTAAGTACTCGAAGTAGGTATTGAAATATCAAGTACTGAGTCGGTACCCGGTATTTCGAATTTCAGCACTTAAATTGTACGAGTACTCGATGCGTCAGGACTCGAGTCCTGACCAATACTTAATCCTTGATACTAAGCGTACGCTAAGAGTACTCTTAGGGTCAAATTTGAAGGCGTTAATTTGAACTTAAGATCGCTCGAGATGAAACTTAAGATCGAAGATTGGCTTAAGATCTATCTTAAGATTAGGATCTCGAAGACCCTTAGCGTCTTCGAGAATCGAGCACAAGAGATGATATTTGTGTATGATTCGTAAGTGTAAAATTCAATAATATCTGAGCTAAGTTAAAAGGAGATAGTAGTACAGTCATAACCTTTTAGTCATTATCTTTTACTTTCGTTTTTTTTTTTTTTTTTTTTTTTTTTTTAGTGTACTTGCCTAGCTCTGCTACCCGCACAGAGCTGTATAAACATAATAATAATAATAAAGTAACGATATATACATACAAATTATATGTATTTATATATTGCGCGCGTGAAGTTAACAGGACGGATTTTTTGTGTATAAGCATATAAAATACGCCTTTAAGGTTTCAGTATCGCGATGTATACATATATAAAGATTTATAAACCAGCGTTCGACACGAGGCAATAACGGGCATTCGCGACGCGGTTCAGCGATCAGGAAAATCATCGTCGTGTCACTCTATTAAGTTGAATCCTTGGAATCGCGTTCATCTGTCGTCGCGAATTATTATATCAATAAAGGGATTTATTGCGTGCACGCTGACATGGAAAAATGAAATTACTCGTGCAGTCACGAGTGATAATCGATTTTTCTTGTTTTTTTTTTGTACATTTTCTTCTCGAGAAAATTGTGAGTGAGCGGAGCTCGAGTCGAATAACAGGAAATCGGCCTGGAATTTCTTTGGAGCAAAATCGTCGTCGTGTCACTATTGAGTGAAATTGTTGGTATCGAGTTTATCCGTCATCGCGAATTATCACATCAATAAACGGATTTATTGCGTGCACGCTGACATGGAAAAATGAAATTACGCCTGCAGTCACAAGTGCACCGATAAAAAAGTACAGTTGAATCAACTAAGATTCGGGCAGGGACATTCAAATAAATATTCAGTTGGTCGAACAAAATATTTTAATGACTCGAAAATATTTTCTTGATATCCCCAAAACAATTGTTGAACTAACCAATTTTTTAGTTGCTCCAACAAAATATTTAGTTGAATGTCCCTGCCCGAATATTAGTTGATTCAACCGTTTTTTTTTTATCAGTGTGACAATCTTTTTTTTTTGTAAATTTTCTCTCGAGAAATGTGAACGGATCTCGAGTCGAATAAGGGAATCGACTAGGAATTTCTTTGGAGGTAACGACGAGCGGCGCAGTGGGACCGAGGGATGGAAGGGCGGGTGTTCGGTGGGTCGAGGAAAAGAATCGGATGATCGTCGAGGCGTGATAAGATCGATTCCGGGCGTGGAAGATAAGGAAATTGATTGCGGCAGAGTGAGCGTACGTACCTGCTCGACTTTGGCAAACACTCTGAGTAGATTGAGGCCGGCGAGCTTCTTTATATCTTCCTCGGTCCATGTTGGATCCTCGAGGAGAGTCGCCAATAGTTGCGGGTACCTCGAGACGTCCTCGAGACCGGTGGGCGTGCTGAAATCCAATTGCCCGATTGAGATATAAAAATCCGCGATACATCGCGGCAATCGAGAAAAATGCTCACTCCTCGACGAAAATTTAATCGATCGCGCCGTACGGGAACGGCGTGCGCCGATCTTCACTTACAAATTTATCCCGTCGAATCCCGCGCCGATGCCAACATGATCTATACCCGCCACCTTTCTTATGTGATTTATGTGCGCTGAAACATAAAATAACGCACAGTCGTTAAATGTTATCGCGAACCATCGTTCGTCGTCAAATTTTATTTTTTGGTCATTAAAAAAAATACAACGCTCGTTACAAGAAAAAAAAAAAAACTCACCGATAACGTCCTTGATAGTCGCTGTGTTGTTACACGTTATGAAGTACGTATAAAAGGGGATCATCGCCACACCTCCGTTCTTCGCCTGTAAGCAATTTTTAAAAACCATTCCAGTCAAAAATCGCACTACTTTTCATATTTATTTGATTATTTTTTTATATTCAGTTGCATTGACTACGTTCCCAGAACAATCTGCCGCAGAATAAAAAAGCCATTCGAGTAAAAAGCGCTCTAATTTTTATTTTTTTATTTAAATGTATATATAAAAAAATATATATCAGCCGAATTGACTATGTCCCAAGAACAAATTGCCACAGAGTTAAAAACCATTCGAGTACAAAATCGCTCGAATTTTTTATTTAAAAAATTTTGAATATATATTTTTTTCGAAAATATTCAGCCGAATTGACTACATCCCAAGAACAATCTGCCGCAGAGTCGCGGATCCCGAGCGCGGAGAATTTCGCGCCTCCGTGGTTTCCGGATGCATGCGAAAGGGAATAATTCTGGACGAGTCTATCTATATATATATATATATATATCTCTGGAGGGTCTCGCTGTGTCAAAGTTTCCACAGGACGGTGGTGACCGCGCGTCGCGAAATTTGCATCTGTCGGAAATTCAGGCAGGAAAGCATTCTCGAGGTGATAGAGGTAGTTGTGCTAACACTCGGTAGCGCGCCCCTACCGATTTATCCGCGGGCTCTGTGGAGCTGTCGGAATTCGGTAGGGACCACGCAACGGTCGAGTGGAACGACCGCTTCTGACGTACAGCCCTCGAGCACGAGACCTCGCTCGCTACTGATTTCTCGTATCTTAATAGACGGGAATCTCGAATCAGCTTTCCGCTAGTTTGCTAAGAACCTTTGCGAGGTAATTGAATTTATGTATATAGAGGCGTTGAAGGGATCATGCGTGTTTACGTTTCGATGCTAATTCTCGTTTCATAGGAGAGACAGATTGGACCAAAATTTCGGGGTAAAATGGACCCATGTCCTTTATTGGAGACAAAACTCATTATTTATTTTTTATTTTTTTTTACGGAATCGAGGAAAATAGATAAAAAGTCGTCCGTTATGCCTTGTTATGCTCAACGCCCTTTCTGCGGTGGATATCCGCTTCCCTGATACCAGTTGGGCATGGAACTCGTGCCCTTCGGGCAGTAACATTTCGGAAAAGTTTGAAACTCGACACTTACGCCCCTTTGGCATTATTCCCGCTAGCGTCACGCTAGTTTGTTCAGAACCTTCGCGAGGTAATTAAATTTATGTAGAGGCGTTGAAGGAATATGGCGAGTTTGCCTTTCGATGCTAATTCTCGTTTCATTTTTTTTTAAAGGTGAAGTCGCTATGAGTGCGAGAGAGATAACTGCAATTTCGCAACCCAAAAATCTCCTGAGCCGTTTATTTCTTGGGAAAATGATGAGAACAGTGAACTGTAGAGTTTCCGTTATCGTATTTTCCCCTAAAAATGAACCGTTTTAGAGAATTTTGGATTGCAGTTTTTGTTACCGACCGAGGAGTTTCACTTCATCTTAACTGAATCAAGGAAAAATTAGGTAAAAGTGGTCCGTTTCGCCCCGCTCTGCCCGCCGCCCTTTCGGCAGTGAATATCCGCTTCCACGATAGCAGACGGTCATGGAATTCTCGGCAGCAACATTTCGGGAAATTTCGAAACTAGGCGTTTACGCCCCTTTGGCATTACTCCATCGGTATCTGTGTACACCGTAAGCCGATATCGCCGAAGATAAAGAAGGCATCGGTGCCTTCTTTATCTCCCCGAAGTTCCTGATGCTTGGACCGCCCAAACTGCGAAGCCCCGCCAATGATTGGCTCCCGAGTCGAGCCGTCGCTCCGTTTTAGCGATGTAACCATCTTGAAGAGGTCATTGAACCCGAGGTAAACCAAACTGGCGAGAACTGCCTCGGATTTCGAGTGCATCGTGCGTTTCCACTCGAAGATGTAATTCCACTAGTCTTAAAATTTAATCTCTCCGCCCTTAAATATATATACCCTATACAGCGTAGATACAGCAACCGGAGTTTTCTCCGCACCACTTGCTTCGCTTTATATTTCACTTACTTCTTCTCGCCGTCCCGTTCCCGCTTCTCTATACTTCTTATTTTCTTCTTTAAAGTTTTTTTTTTATTACTATTTTATTTTTTATTACTTTTTACCTTATTTTTTCCAACCATCCTTCTCCGCCTCCAGGCGCCTCGGAGAAACTCACCAGATTTCTGAGCACGTCGTCCGGCACATTTCTGCTGGAATTGCAGAGCGCCCGTGCCGCGCTGTGAGAGAAAATCACCGGTGCCATCGTCGTCTGCAGCGCCGATCTCATCGTCCTCGTTGAAACGTGAGACAGATCCACGAGCATTCCCAGTCTGTTCAGTTCCCTCACGACCGCCTGTCGAAATAATCGTTAAACGTCCGATAAACGTTCTCGCGCAATAATTCGCGACGGGACGACGGCGAGATTCTCTCACCGGTTCCTCCCCGTCCGCCCCTGTTACCACTATCGTCCCTGCGAACGGCGCGTTAATTAGCGTAATTAACGCGACGACCGAAATACCTCCATTTCACACCCCCCGAGGCGTTTAGCATTTTTCTTCAGCGAGATTGCATTATGTGCAAAGTATACCGGAATAAAAAAAAAAAAATGCCAACCTCGCGAACGGACAGAAGGACAAATATTTCGTCCAAGAAACTGGCGCACATACGTACGGTCGTGCATACGTGCATTGGCCTACTTTGTTCAGCCGTTGTGTAACCAGTAATAGCGGCCGATACAAGATGCGACCGGCAGGGGGCGGGGGGGGGGGGCACGTCGATCCCCGGCAAACGGGAAAGCATAATAACGACCGCGTTTCCGGACAGTGAGCCCCCCTCCCTCGTCCTGCTGGCTCCTCTCGCACAACCGAGCGCCGCCATCGTCGTCTGGTATTGCCATTTGTTTTCCCCAGATACCCGCGGCGACCGAACATGCTCCTCTCGCGAATTGCACACGTGATACGACCGCAAAATTAGAGAAATAGCGGAAGAAAGAGGGAAAGAAGGATAAAAAAAAAAAGAAGAAACCCCGGGAAAGGAAAAATGACCCAGATAAATAAGACACCGAGCGGAAAATGCATTGGGGTACGAACGATATATCCCGTGACATCCGATAAACGAGCGAGGATAGAGAAAAAAAAAACTTTGCTGTGTACAGCACTACTTTCGTCAAATTCTACGATCGAGTAGAAAAAAAATGTCCGAACTTACTTTGCCGAACTCGCTGAGGCCGGGGACGTTCTCCTGGGTGCTGTTCGTCTCGCCAACAGAACAGACTGCCCTGCCGAGAAGAAAGTAAATGCCGGTTGTTAGTACTTTATTCCCAAAATGCCATTCCCCGTTGTTTTTGTGCGGAGAACGGTGACTTCGGCGAGGGGAGAGTGGGACAGGTGAAGTTTCCAAGAGTCTATCGAACGGCGAGGGGAAAATGGTAGATTGAAGCTGAATTCTCTGTTTCGGTGGATAAACGCATTATGACCCTGAAGATATGTGTCTGACATCGAGTTTCATCTCTGGCAAGTCTCTATCAATGGAACGACTTGGAGAATATTGTTCTCCAAGTGCAACTACCCCGAGCGAAGTTTGTGCGATGGAAAACACAGCCGTTGATAACTTGATGAAATTTAGTATCATGCAGATATCTTCAGGGTCATAGCGAATTAACTTTGCTGGCTGTTTGTCGGTGAATTTCCGAGTCTGGAAACGCATCGTAGACGGATGAAGTATCGCGGCAACAGAACGGACTCCCTTGCCGAGAAGAAAGTAAATGCCGGTTGTTAGTACTTTATTCCCAAAATACCATTCCCAGCTGTTTTTACGTGGGGAATGGTGTTTCCGGTGAGGAGAGAATGAAACAGGTGAAGTTTCCAAATGGAAAATAGTCGGTTGAAGCAAGATTCTCCATTTCCGTGGATAAACGAATTAACTTTGCTGGCTGTTTCTCGGTGCATTCTGCATGTCTGGAAACTGCAACAGAACACACTGCCCTGTCGAGAAGAGAGTAAATGCCGGCTGTTAGTACTTTATTCCGAAAATGCCATTCCCCGTTGTTTTTGCGTGGGGCATGTCCGGTGAGAGGAGAATGGAACAGGTGAAGTTTCCAAGAGTCTATCGAACGGCGAGGGTAGAATGGTCGCTTAAAGCAAGGATTCTCTATTTCGGTGGATAAACGAATTAACTTTGCTGGCTGTTTCCCGCTGCATTCTCCGAGTCTGGAAACGCATCGTAGTCCGAGGAAGTGCCGCGGCACACTTGAACAGGAAGCCCGGATGCTGCAATGGGTTTAGCGGCTTGTTTTACGAGTCCGAGAGGATTCCGCGGCCCTGAGAAAGAACGCCGTCGGGAGAGGCAAAGCTCCCGTGAAATGTGGTCCAGCACGGATTTCTGGACTAGAAAGATCTCTCCGAGCGCCGCGGTCCATTAACAGTGATAAACAAGACGGAACAACCGATCGGACCGTGAGCGAGTGAACCGTCATCCACCCCCGACGATCGGACGCAATAACGCACGGGATGCTTTCGAGAGCCGCTCACTGTTCCTGGAATTTCCCCATAAAAACGTATAATAAAGATGCCAGGAAGGGACTTGCGCTCGGAGCGTAGCGCGAAAGGACAACTTTTAAGACGCCACAAAGATTTAAGTCTCTCTGAGCTTCCCCAGCGGCAAGCCAGTCCCACTTCTGTGAAGCAGCGTCAACTTGGAGGAACCTACTCTCGCCTCGGTTATACAGCTTTGGCACGTCGATCGCTGATAATGAAAAGGGCGCAACTACCGCGCCGAAGGGTGCGAGTTACGCCCTTCTGACTGTCACCCGTCGATATGGCACGTACCGACGTACAGTGCATATATATCCGTCGTACATTTTCTTCTTTATGACTCTGCACAGGGTCTCGACGACTGTCGAGGGAGGCGTAAAGTGTGCCCGAGGCAAGTACGCGAATCGCTCGCGCGAATGTTCGCGCGAGCCGTTTTCTCGGGGCGTATGGCTGATGGGCATACGTCATTCCTGTAAGCTCGCGCTCGAAGGGCTTTCGCGTTGATGAAGGCATATCTCGTTCGAAGATAATAAATTGCGGCATGGTGATGGCTTCGATTCTGGTACCGGTTCAGTGTGTACCGATAAGTGCACTGAGAAAAAAAATTGTTAGCGTAACCAAAAGTCACGGTGACGCACGTTCAAAGCTCTTATTTCTTCGGTGCAAGTAAAGCATTGTTTTGTTATATGATTATTAACCTCAATCTATTCAAAATTTATCGCTTCAAACTATGCTTTCTGTCCCAACCAAATAACACCTTTTACCTATGTCATCGCGTTAATTCAACCATTCTTTTTCTCAGCGTGATATACATTTTATCCCGGCACGCGTCGTCCTATTTCGATAAAAATCTCGGCGGAAATTATCGCGGATAAAAAGCGAGGAAATTTTTCATAAAAAATTGCCAATCTCCCAACACTGGAAAAGAAATATCAAGGACTCAAGTAAAATTCGCTTATGGGCTGCCAAAGTACAAAAAAATTGTTATTTCGATTCTACTTTCAATTCTTGCAATTCCATACGGGATTGAAACGATAACATGTCCCCTTGACAGTCTTGTTGTCATTGTTGTCATTGTTTCAATATCAAACGAAATTGTAAGAATTAAATGTAGAATTCAAATTTAAAAAATCTCGTTCGCAGCCCGCAAGAAATTGTTTTTTTTTTTTCAGTGAAGCGGTCAATTTTATTTAGAAAAAGATGGGACATTTTATTCGCGAGGCCCGTTTTCTCGAAGCGTATGGCTTCTGGGCAAAAGTCATTCCCGTGAGCTTACGCTCGAGAGGCTTTCGTATTGCCGAAGACATATCTTGTTCGAAAATAATAAATTACGGTGGTGTGGTTCCGACTAGACTTTTTTGTGCGTTACACCAGGTCTTGATGGAGATTGGAGCAGGCCTGACAAGGCCTTACCAGGACCTTGTCAAGCCCCGATGTAACGCTCGAAAATGTCCGCACGGTGTGATCGTTTCGATTCGCGTACGGGTTCGCTGTAGCGATAAGTAAGGTACATTTTGCCCCAGCACGCGTCGTTCTCTCTTGATAAAAATCTCAGCGAGAATTATCGCGGATAAGAAGGGAAAGAAAAAGGAAAAATTGTCGATCTCTCAAGTGGTCCATCTTATTTGGATGGGTGGGACGCTTTATTCGCGAGGGAGGGAAGCCAGCCGCAGCCGCAGCGGCATTCCATCCAGGCGGCACTGCAGCATCAGCAGAAGGAGCAAGGGTAGTGCGAGAAAGCCCGAGTTGATGAGAATTTGTGCCATAGCAGTGAGAGAGACCGCGCGCGGGAGACCTCCTGGCGTCGCGACCTCGCAAAGTTTCCTCGTGGACTCGATAAATGGCGTAGATCAACGCCGGGGCGGAGCGTTGGTCTCGCTCTTCTCCTCGTGGCCCAGGGCGGACTATACGGAGAGAGAGTGCGAGAGGAGGAAGCACGAATTTACGCGGTATACGTGGAGTGGGCCGGTGATTTCGCGTCACCCAACAACCAACAACGGCCCAACTGCTTATTTACGGCACCTGCAACGTCGCCCTCACGCTCTCGCGGGCACAGGGCGTCGAGGGACGCGTAAAAGCAAGGCCGAGGAAGGATTGAAAATCCGAAGAAACTCACCCCCTCTTATATATATACATCTATATATATATATACACACACATTTATATATATATATATGTGTGCGAGCTATACGGGAGCTTATGTACCCTCCACAGTGTATTCCATACTTCCGCCTCCTCCACTTGATATATCTGTAGCCGTATATAAAAATAAACGAGCCGCAGCCAGTGTGGCCGTGTAGGCTGGTCAAAATCCAGGGAGAGAGGCAGGGAGGAAGGGACCGGCAGCGGTCACTGGCAGGACTAATATTTTCCGCATGCTGCACGTACGAATCCGGCCAACTTTTCACGCGATACCGCTCCGGGAAAGCCCACGAGGTCGCATGGCTCGGTCCCCGCACACCGGCGGGAACCGTTAACTAGACCAGACCGTGGAACCTCGTGCTTTTCCGCTGCGAAAGCCCCTCGCAGCTCCCTCGTGGCCCGACCACGCAATTTCCCCAACACCCTGATCTAATTCCCATTTACTTGCCCCGCAGCAACCCCTTCAGACTCTGCGTCCTCGTCCTGCTCGTCCGCACTCGCTATGTTTATCAAATTATATTTTGTATATCGTGGCGGAACTTTGTCGGGATTTTCACTGCCCGCGATGCTTCAGCCGAGAGCGACAAAAAAAAAAAAAAAAAAGAAAATGGAGAAAGCGCGCGGGAACTAAAAAATGGTGATTGCTGAAAATTTTGCGATTAAAATCAAAGGCTTTTTTAAAAACATTTTTCGGACCTCCTACGTCCGTGAGTTTATTCGCATTTAAAGCGAAACCGATAAAACTTTGGTCCAGAGTCAAGCGCTGCTCTACGCCCGATAATCAAAAAACAATTATTTCATTATTGTTCGACGCAGTGACGATTCTTCCGTTTTACAACCATTTACCAGGCAAAACAGGAGATTCTATCGAGATATCAAGAGTGCAAAGGCTGCAAGCTGCCGCCCCAATATCGCGGAGCGTGCAGCAAGGAGCCGCGTAAGAACGGCGAGGGTTTTAGTGACCGTGAGATTATCCGTCTCCGGAAACAACCCTGAAACAGCAGCAGCCGGCGATGGCAGTTAGTTTCGACGTTTCGCTGCGACTCACCAGGAAGTGTCGCAGGCGTGAGTCAGTGTCAGGTATCGAGCGCCGAGGCCGTAAAACGTTCTCAGCACCCCCAAGCTGTTCCCCAGCGAGTGGCCGCCCTCAACTCCGATCAGACTCGCGATTTTTCCCGCCCGATGGGCCTCGATCAAACCTTGGAACATAAAAAAGCAACATTTGTCAACAACATACGAAATTATCGTCCGTCAATGCTATTCATCCGAACTAACGCATCAATCGCAGTATCCGCGATTCGCATTTCGTTTAATCAGGAAAGAGCCTTTTTTTTAGATAAAAATTCGACGCGCTCGGCGGGACGCGCGAACAAGCGTAAAAAATCAAAAAAAGAAGGTCAGCGTTCACGCTATCCGGACCGGGAGCACACGCTCCGTGACCCCGATATTCAGCTACCGAACGTGAAATATCGCGATATAGATTCCAGCTTATATACCAAAGTGGAATATAGATAAAATACATGAGGGGCGCATACGCAGTGAGAGAATCGTCGGAACGTATGAAACCCCGTACCCCCTCGTTCTATACATCTTTTACTCGCATCCCCCCCCCCCCACCCCGGCTTTCGACTCAACCCGGAAACCACTGTATACATACCCGGTACCGGTTCGCGGCAGGGCGTCACGATTTTTTCAAAAAAAAAAAAAAACTTCTCCCCTATCGCACAATACCGGCTCGTATTTATAAACTTTGCTCTCACGCGGATTAACTTCGTAGTCACGTCGGATGTCTGGGCCGCGCGAATCGATATGAGGATAGATCTTGCTCCGAGGTCTACCCGTACCTTGCAAGGCCGCCTTTCTGTCCGTCCATTCCTAAAGTGGTCACTCGAGAAGCCGTATCGTAAATTTTTTTTTTTACACGTCGTTTTTTTATTGCATCTTATGCTCGCGAGTCCAAGAAGACTGTGCGATCTTGCCGAGCGGCAGCGGAATTTTCCAAGCCAGCGGCGACGCGTAACGGAGACGTTGAGAGCGTGAAATGGGTAGCGCGAAGATATCGTTCCCGAGAATGGAAGAAAGGAAGAGCGTTGAGAGGGGGGTAAGTTGAAGAAAAAAAATAAAAGCAAAAGCAAACACGCGCAACACCTTGACGTAAACAGTGGCGAGAGCATCGCGCGCGGGATGAAGGGGATGGTTTTAGAAAGTTGGCCTTAAAACATGGCCGTCTACTATCCGCTATCTTTATCCCGGGCGTTATTCCCTTTCCGCGCTACAGCGCGCTGTATCCCGAGGCTGGTTTTACCCTCCCACGCCCCATCCGCTCCTCGCGGATTTTATAAAGTAGAAACTTTCGAGTTGTAACGCGACCGCACGGAAGCGGTTTTCCCCCCATCCATTTCTGGTTCATCTCACCCTCTCGGCTCTCTCGCTCTCGCGTCTTCTTTCCTATCCGTTCTTTCTATCTCGCGCTTCTCTCGCCTCCCTGGAAAACCCCGTATTAATCTTCGCCACTACATTCTGCGTCTACGCCCGCGGAGTCTCCCGTTTCGTCGCAGCTTCGCCGCCCCCGTAGCTTCGACGACCTTTCGCCCCGTTCCCGGCTCCGCGAAGCCGCCAAGTAGCAGTGCGTCCTGCCTTTGGCTCGATGGTCGACGGGTCGTCATCTTTCTCGCGTTTTCTTTCCTCTCTTCTTTTATCTATCTTTTTTTTTTAGCTTCTCTTACCTCCCGTTAGTCCGCGGATGGCGGGGCTTAAGACCGGATAGCTCCGGATCTCTCGAACAGCGCATCTTCGTTGCATCGACGATTAAGTAGGTTGGAACGCTTTATACTGGTCAAATGAGTGCTATATTTTTAGAGTCGCTTATAAAAACTTTTACGGATCTGCTGGTTGTAGCGATGGTTTTTCGTATTAGAGCTGATGTCCTCAAGGATGCATTACACATACATTCCCAACCAAAAGTTTAATTCGATCGAAATTTAAGTACTTTGTGACATGCCCAAAATCGTACGAGAATCAGCCGTATTAATGATGTCAAAGACTTTTGTTTTTGCATAATAATAATACCAAAAATGTTATTAACAAATTGTTTTAAAGAATGAACCTTTTGTTTTGTCACTTTAAATGAATTCCTTCATTTTTTTTTTAGAATTCATACGAATATTTTTTCGGAATTTTCTTATCTTTCAAAATTATTTGCCAACTGTTTGTTTATGAAGGAATTTCGTCGATGAATAAACAAAATGCTGTCATTATGAACCGGAAAATACTATTAAATATTCGGATGGTGAATTCGTAGAGTATCTTTCAAGGAAGAGCATGAACCGTAATACATAAAAAGACGAGCAAAAATTAAGGATTATTCTTTGAAAAAACCGAACAAATGTACCTTCTCCAAAATCAGCACAAACAAGTTAATATTTTTGGACATCCGCTGCAATTAATATTTTTCTAGGTTAAGGACATCCGCTGTAATACAAACAACCATTCACTATAATCAATAGATGCGTAAAAGTTTGTACGAACAATTTTTAAAACGTACCGTTAATTTCACTAATCTGAAACGCTTCAACCACCTTAAACCTGCATTTTTCCCGACATTCGGGGACGCGAAGTTTTCGCAAAAATGCACGAAACGTCGATGCCGTGTGCGCGTCTAGATAAATTATTTATTTGACGCGTGCCCCCCCGAATAAACATTTATTTGATTCGAATAAATAAGTATTCAATCCGAATAAATATTTATTCATATGAAACAAATATTTATCTGCGGACCACCCGTAAAATAATGATATATTTTCTGGTTGAAGGCAACGCTCGAGGTTGTTTGGCCGCAAAAGTACCGATTAGTGTAATCGGGGATCGTGTTTACTCACCTCTGACCGAAGTGACTAGTGTCAAGTGTTGAGCATTCATTTCGGCGAGCCTCCTAATAACGTCGATTTGCTCGAGTGACAATTGAACCGCGTTCAACTGGGCCGCTCCACACGGCACGTACGCCGACCAGAACTGCGGACAAATCGAGTGGTTATCGAGCTGCATATGCGAGGTAGAGATTATAAAAAAAAAATACCAAAAAAACTGAAAAAAAAAAAAAAAACAAGCGGGCTTTGTAGACGACTATGGACTTAAATTGTATATTTTTTTGTCATTCTTTCACGCGACGTGACTTTTGTCACTGTCGACGACGCGCAGTGTTTATATCTCCCCCGGACTTGCTCCGTTCGATTCGTCCCGACCGGGTCTGCACCATGTGCACGCACGAAAATCTGGGATCACGTCGATTGTCCAATCGAACGAGGGAGTGCCGTATCGAACAATTGAACAATTGAGCCTGCAATGAATCGCGAGGGAAAATCTGCCGGGTGCGCGGGCCTCGCCCGAGGCACGTTCAGCTTTCCACCGGTCTACGATCTATATACAGTTTGGCTACGTGGTCACGGAGCTCACGCTCTGCCACGTACGGCCGCGACAGCAGGAAAACGCTAAAGCTTTCCAATAGAGTGTATGTGCTTTGAAAGACAAAAACGAACGAGGGGACATTAAAGAGGGAAGAAGCGGTGATACGTCCGAATAAAATTTGTAAGAAAAATAAAATTTATACAACCCGACTTATAGAAAAATTTCAAATGATATTGCCGTAATTTTTTTTTACAGGGCAAACAGGATGTACGGCAGTAAAAATAAAATTGGGACGGCTTCGAGTGATCCAGGAATATATTTAATACATATTTTTCGCAAATACTTTTTTCCGTTCAAGCTTAAAGTCCCCGCTAGCGTCAGTGCCATCCATTATACGAATATAAAAGATCCATTTGAGAGAGCCGCGATTATTTCATTGGAACATTTACCGGATTTCATTTAAAAATGAAATGCCCTCGATAAAAATAGCTCGTTCTATTAAATCTGTGAAATTCCCAATCGGAGCGTGTATCCGGCGAAGAGAAAAGCTTTGCCAGATACACGGATTTCCGGCTGTCACTCGTCGCCAGAAGGCATTAGATAACTTTGACGAGAGGGATAGCCACGAGTAGTGGTTTACCTTGTGTATGTTGCCCGGGGAGAAACAGCGAACGAAAGAGAGACGGATGGATGCGGAGGGTGAGACAGAGAGAGGCGGAAGAGGGAGAGATGGTATATGGGAACCTGAGAGGATTTCGCTCTCTCGTATCTTTGGAACGTAAGCGACGGTGGAAGCTGAGAGGTGAACGGGAGAGCGGTTTAGAGAGCTGCGAAAACCCGAGGGTCGCTCCGGGGCTTGTCGGTTAATAAGCGAGCGAGAGATAAAGCCATCCAGCCGGAAGTGAGGGGTGGTTCGGTCCTGCGAAGAGCAGCACCGGGATATGGACGTCCTTTCACAAGGAAAATGGATAATGTGTGTCAGACACTTGGATGGTCACGTGCTCTCCGCCGAACTCCTCCTACGTAAAACCAACACCCGACTCTCGTCTTTCCCTCACTTTTACCCCCATTCGGTATCCTCTTACCCGCTCGATTTACCGTTAAAGGGTACGATCTAGTTTCATGAAATACGCAACAAGGCCAAATGTAAAAAAATAAAAATAAAAACTCGATTCTCCTTAATCGACTTGTGTTCCGGGTGACTATTAACGAACCTCTTATATTTTTTCCTTAGCTGCGTTATAAAGCTAGAAACCTTTACGGTCCGGTTTTATTCCCCCCGAGGAATACGTCCGTATGTTCGTGTGCGAGTCGTCGAACTTGGGATTGAAGTTTCGCATAGGGTACCGATCTTTCCTCCTCTCCGTCATTCTCTCGATGCCGTCGCTCGATTAACCGTTAAAGGGCACAGTAAAAAATAATTTCTTTTTTCGTTAACTGCGTTATCCATCCAGAAACCTCCACGGTCCAGTTTTATTCCCTCCGAGGTATACGTCCCTGTGTCAGTGGGCGAGCGAGTCGTCGAACTCGGGACTGGAGTTTCCCGCAGGGTTCCGATCTTTTCTCCTCTCCATCATCCTTTCGGTGCCACTCTCGAGCCCTTTTCTCGCCAGCCGCTTTTTTCCCCATCCACCCCTCACTTTTCCATTTCTTCATAGCTCTCAGCATCATTCGCTTTTCCGAACTCGCTCTCTCTCCTCGGCAAGCTTTTATCTATGCATAAGCGAAGTGAGCACTGAACTTTTCCAATGCGGATTTACCCCGGAGGCCGGAGGGACACGGGTTGCACGGACTGCATCGGCAGGATGCTGCTCTCTCTCTCTCTCGGCGCCGATGTCTTTCCATCGATATGCGAGACCGGGATAGCCGGATCGGCAAAAAAAAAGAAAATGAAAATTGAAATAAAGGAACGGAAGGAACCGAGCGAGGAACGGTTAACTCGACGAGGCATTGTCACCGCTGCCTCTTCGTGCTTCTCTATCCCATTTGTATCACCGATGTTCATCATTCCGGGCCGGTATAGGGTTCGGCACTCCCATCGCAGCCGGGTCGGTCCACGGCCTTTCTGGAACGAGGGATTATACTGCATCCGAGCGAGAGTTCGACGACGGGAAAAGACTTACCGCGCCGTATATACAGGGTGAGATGCGAGGTAGAGCGCGAGAAACTGAACGGAAGCGGGACCGGGACGGGGATTACCCCGAAGGAGATCTTAAAAAGTAGAAACTCCTCGGACAACGTAATCCTGCAGACTCACTCCTCCCTCTCCACCCCCTTCTGTTCGTATAATGCAGAACTTGTTTCGATATGCACGGAGGAAATGGGGACTCGCAAACCGATGTGACGATGGAGGTCTTTACGCTCCTGCGTTAAGACACCTGCATAAGGATATGGTTAAAAAAATATGACCATTTTTAACATTGTTTTAATGCGAGTATTCAGAAAAATAAACGAATTATTTTTATGGAAAAAAATAGTTAAGTTGCCGGATAATTTGTTGAAGCAATTATTTTTATCGTCAATGCGTCAATAACATTGTGGAATGATTATTACATAAAATCAGTGTGTCCAGCACTTCCCATATGGTTGATTTTTTCACATTTTCATCCCATCGAGAAATGTTTGAATTTTTCCCTGAAACTCACGTTTCGCGGGACTGTACTGCAAACGTTTCGCCTTGCGGTGATCCTTTCGCCGAATTGAATTAATAAATTAGCGAAGAAATTCGACAGAGCCATCACGAGAGGGAACTCCATCATACGGAGTTCCGACTGACCTGTTACATCATAGTGGAGCGATAACGGTGGGCCAGCTATCGATACCGCTGAAACCCTGCCAGGATCAGTTACGAACTGTCACGTCCGCTTTACAGAGTATAAACACAGCTTCGCTCTTTTTTTTCGCACGAGCCCTTCCGGACCGTGTCGATTGTTCGCCCTGGAAGCGCCGAACGGGGTGAGCGCCCCGAGTAGGATAGGCGAACGGACGATAGCGTTTATATTTCCTGTCCAGCGGGAGACTGCAGTGTTACGGATATTTAACGAAGCCATTCGTATCAATAAAAACTTCCTTTTTTTTTGCCAACGTATTTCAGCCCGACGGAGGTTTAGAATACGGTATCAATTTCCGCGAACCCCAGCAGATTTTCCCGGTCGAACGAGCCAGCAAATTCGCGAGTAAGAGAAACCCCCCCACCTCTCTCTTCCCCCGATGCGTCCGGGAATTCGGTGATGTGCCTCGCTCTTTCTCTCCCCCCAAACCCACCGTTGTCTCCGGTGCCCGGGCATTCCCGTCCCGCTTTCCGGAATTCATCGTTTTCCGTCCGTTTAGGAAAGGGCGACAAAAGGGAAGCTGAAATACGCTGGCACTGGATGGAAAGGAGACGGAAAAAAACGAAATCGCAGAGCGAGAGCTTTAGCTCTCTCCGCTGATAAAGACTACGGCCTCGGGGAGTTGTTTGCGTATCCTGGGAAGCGTGTCACCGTAAAAGCGAGAATATAGAGACAAACATCGGAAATGAAGGTTTCCAGCGTGACGGAAAGTACCCTCGACGTTTACACCCCCAGCAATGCCGTCCGCTACTCTCTTTCGTTTTAACCAGACTTACCGCGCATATCCTCGGTTATTATTACTGAAATCGTTATATTAAATTCGAAGCCACAAATTTTCTTCATTTCGACTCCGCGCGCTATATTAATATCCTCGTGTATTTATTCAGCAAGGTCGGCTCTCCGGATGTCAAAGGGTCCAGAGTCGCCACGCTCGAAGGGTCGTGCTTTCGACAATCACTCTAATGGATCTCGAGGAGACACGGCGCCCGTTTCCACCCGTTCGGTGAAAAACTGCAATTGATTTTTTTTTTTGTGCGGATAGTTAACCGTTTGCGGTTCACACCCGCAATTTTCAGGTCGACTCGACCCACTTAAACCCTCCCGCTGTAATAAAATGAAAAAAGTTAAAAAATCGTATTAAAAAGTTTCATTGGTCATGCAGCGTCTTTAACTAACTCGTAAATGAGGGTATCATCACCGAACATTTTGCGATGCTCGTCGCGTATTGTAACGTCGGCTCTCCGGATGTCAAAGAGTCGCCACGCTCGAAGGGTTGTGCTTTCGACAATCACTTTAATGGAACTTTTACGACTAGCTAACCGTTTCCGGTTAAAAGCAAACTCGGATTAAACATTTCCTTTTTCCCCAGCCAAGATCAGCATCGTTGAAGAAATTAATTGAAATTTACGGTTCACATGCGCAATTTTCAGGTAGACTTGACCCACTTAAACCCTCTCGCTGTAATAAAAAAAAAAAAAAAAAAAAATCGTACTAAAAAGTTTCATCGGCGATTCAGCGTCCCCAACTACCTCGTAAATGAGGAAATCATCAATGACCTCCTAGAAAAATTGCGCGAAGCTCGTCGCGTATTGCAACGTCGAAACATCATTAAAAAAATATGTTCTTTTGAATCCCCGGAACCCGGTCGCTTGTCCTCTGCATCGGTAACAAACTCATCGACATATACACCTTCGCGCATTTACCCGGCCCTGGCATCGTCCGGAGTCGGGTGAAAAGAGCACTCGCATTAATCACTTCTTCGCTAATGACGAGGGAAAGGTATTATTAATGCATCGGTAGAGTGATTGAGCGGGAGGATCTCGCCGGGGGAGGCTTAGAAAAGCGTGATAGTACGGTTAGGGGGAGTTGACAGTGACCCAGTGAGGGAAGAGCCCGAGCGCCACGTAACGTGCATAACGCCGGAGGAGATGGAAGGTCATGAGACAAAGTATTATAGAGGCCACGAGAGTTCCTATAGGGTGACGAAGAGATGAAGGGGATGGTTGAGGAGGTGAATGCAGCAGCAGCAGCGCTGCAGCCTTATGCTCCGGGTACATACACGAGCGGCTCAGCGAGGAGGTGTTGGTGAAGAGAGATCGAAGTTTTACACTTGGAAAATGGCGCGGGCGGTAGGTATGCACGGGGGATGGGTTGGAAAGGGGGGGGGGGGAAATGAGAAAGTGTCGGGGAGATGCTCGTGCGGGATGTGCATCACGCCGCGTGGCCACCGATACCACCGGCTTGTATGACCTAATTATGAACGAGCGGACTATACGGCCAGGTTTGCGCGCATCGTCCGCTCTGTGTACGCCTCCGCTACGAATAGAGCGCATTAACCGTAAATACATATATACAATATCTCGGCGTACTCAGGGTTATACCACATCCATCCAGCTCGCTCTCCACCTCTCTGCGGAGCTCTTTGGTCCCGTCGCCGCTTCCACTATCTGTGTCCAGGCCGCCGACTCCTGCAGTCCAACCGACCGTGCCGGACCCTTTCCACCGATAAAGCTGTAGCACATATATATGTGTATATATGTATATACATGTTTATATATATATATATATAAATGTATATACATATAGCAAGCAGCCCCGGTGAGCTGCAATCTCGAAACGTGATTGGCATATCGACACCTGCCAACCGAGTCTTCCGAGGGTGGGGAGGGTGGCGGAAGGGCACCTCATTCCTGAGTAGACTTTGTCAACTGTGAACTTCGAAACTTCACTGGACGATAGGTAGCGAACCGGAAACCTCACTGGCTGATGATGGCTCTGCGGAGAGCCCGACCGATAGCGATCTTCGGTGTATTTAGTGAAAGTTGTGTGGGTAACGGGGTGTATATATAGATGGGTGGTTGGGCCGGGTAGATGGGAAAGGAGTAACGCGGTTTCATGCTGTGAAACTCACGTATCAAGCACCCGTCTCCCTGGAAGTTGTATTAAGTATCTTACGTGACAGGGTGGCCCGAGGTGTACTTAACGGGAAATGAAGACGCATAGGGTGGGTTAAAGGGTAGAACATTTTCGAACTATCCGACAGCCCGAACGGCTGGGCGTCTCGGGGGGGGCGAAAAAAAAGTTTGACCACTCTCTTCCGATTAGTAATTCGTTCGGCAATATTTAATATTCGCCCTCGTGAAGGGGCAACCCGCGAGGCGAGATGAGCGCGGAATACAGCCGGGAAGTTTTATAGACTCTCCTAATGAAACCGCAAACTCGCAGCAAGTTCGGAGCTCCGTACTTATTATGAATGAAAACGTGATAAAAGTTGTTATTACGCCTGACTCTTCGTGCCAGAATTTAATGGTTTTTACATCGAATTTGTTAAATGAATACACTCTTTATCGTATTCCCGGCTAGCTGATTAATTGCCAAAATTTACGTTGCGATCGGCAGGATGGTGCGAATTACACTGTAAGAGAGTTTCGCGAATTTAAAAAACATCTCTTGTCCCCAAAGATCCACAATTTTACTTCTCGTGAATTAAATTTTTTTTTTTTTTTATAAAACGAACGAAATTTTGGGCCTCTCTGAAGGAACGTTCGTTAAATGCGCGAGCCTTTTTGGGACCGTGCAAGCCATATTTTAACGCACGATGAATCGGACAATGGTGATCGCCGCGCCAGCCGGCTTAGGCACCACTTGAATTGTTCGGACTCTATCGGGCCAGTGTCCGCCGGTACCAATCGGGATGCCGTATCAATGGCTATATTGTAATCAGTGGAGTAGCGTTCTCGGCGGAGCTATTCGAACCTGCAGCGGGGCTTGTGTACGCCCAGCATTCGCGAGTTTCCTCAGCTAATCGGGCACAGTAGGTAGGGACACACTGCGTCAGACTGGTTTCCCGGCAAACAGCAATATCCACAGCGGTCTATTCCCAAGCACCAACCAGATTCGATACCACTGATTCCCCGTGACGCCTCGGCAGCTCCGTCCGTTCTAAGGAGACAATCGTCGACCGGTATATGGCGATTGTCGCGATACAGCCAGATTAATCGAGGGTCAATCATACACGTCGGGCGCGTGCATGCGGGCCGTCCTCGACAGTTTCATCGTCAACGTGACGCACAGCGAATCTGGCACGACGCGAAGGGTCGATTGAAAATTATCGATTCACCAAGCTGTATCGAATCGAGCGTAACACACTCGTAACGATTTTTTTTAAATCTATAAGTATCTCTTGTGCGGATGATGATTTTCCTCGCTGAGACGTTTTACGAAGAACCGAAACTCGCGAGTGAAATAAGGACATCGAAGGAGACGGTGGGATGGAAAGAACAACCGAAGAAAAGTTGTTAAGGTAGCGATCTCGAGGAAGCTGTGAGAACCGAGGAGTCGAGACAAGATCGAAAAATGTTTCGGTTCGCCCGGCTCGGAGAGCCAACGGGGACGGAAGGGGTTAAAAGCTGAAGAGGGAACGGAATCTTTCGATAGGGAAGAGAAATCGTCGAGCCAGATCTATCTATCTCCTGATTGCCAATATCTTGCCGAGGATGCTGGCGGCGTTCGAGTTTCTACTGTATAGTAACACTACTGGTAGGACAGTTTGTACGCTCCAGCCAGCAGAGCTACGACCTCTTCCCAGGGGTGGTATCCTTTGTCCGGATATAAGAATTAGCGCTCACTTGTTGACCTCCATTTTGTCGGGACTGTCGTAACTTATAGAAATCCTCTCGGAGGAACTAGGCCGCGGTTACGACGGCGAATTTATTTCACGATATCGAAGTGAGACCGTGCTTCTGACAAAGTCCTCGGAACGCAAACGGCCGACCGTATCGCGTGTAAATAGTGATCCTTTTTTTTTCTTACCTGGGCTCCGACGAGTCCGGCGCGTAATCTCGGGATGTCCGTGTGACTCCAGTCGGATCTCGCCCACGGATCCACGAGTCCAAGATCGCTGCTCAGATTCACCTCGCCGAGTTGATTGTGCACGAACTTCCTGACGTTCCATGGCAGGTCGTTGTGCCTTTGACGAGAGCAAAGCGTACGTCGATATATATTAATAACTTAACTGGCCGCAACATAGGACAGAAGGACATCGGCGCGTGAGAGTGTTCTTTCCGCGTTTTTTTATATTTTTTTATCGAGAAAAAAAGATGCCCCACGTCAGCGTTCAGCTGCGTATGACGGGGTCGGTCGCTGCAGCCGGCGTCAGCGAGACGACACTATGCTATACTATAGTCGATTAATTACCCATCGATCAGAGGCACTTCGGTGAGAATCCTCCTGATGACGTCGAGCCTCTGCTGATGCGTCGCCGGCGCCGATTGCAGCAACAACGGTAGGCATAGTCCACCCAGTAGAAGAGCACCGACGAGTAGTAATATAGGCGCTAGTACTCGACACCTCTTCCTCGGTGTCTGATCCCTCCGGTCTTTACTGCTTCCGCTACTCGGGGAGTCCTCGCAGGGCGGTGGTAATCGCACCGTTCCATTGCACGGCGCAACGTCCGGCAGTTCTGTTAGGCACGTTGTCTGATGGCAGATAAAAAAACCAATTCGTCTTTCACTCAATGCACTGGATTTTCAGACCTATGCTTTATTCTTGTCAGGTTCACGGATACTACGTATGATACACCCAGAACAAACATTTTTTTGACGGCCACCTTTTATTTGGTTTAAGTCAAATATTTATTTGATTTCAATAAATATTTATTTCATTTAAGTAACTATTTAATTGATTTAAATAAATATTTAATTCAATCGTAACTTTTTAATCGTAAATCTATGGATGGAAAAAAACCTTCATAATACCAAAGAGAATCTCGGGCCGAAGGACTCAGGTCGATGGCCCGTTGTCAATGTGTATAATTATCGTTGGGCATAAAACTAGTATAAGATGATAACTGTATAAATGTATAGCATTGGCAATACATTTCTTTTACTACTGCTACTACAAAATAACATGAAAAGTTTGAGACCTTCAACGTCAAAATGGAGACAAATTTCTCGATTATCTTACGACAATTGTGAGCTGGATCGATCAATGGTCCGGTCCGATGGTAAAGCAATCACGTTCACCTCTTTGAACCCGATTTAATCTCGTTGAAACAAAATTGTCCGAATAATAGCGTGACTGCTGAGCGAATGAGAACGGAGATTGCATCCGATGTTTCTTTTCCACCGAGGACCCGATAATTGAGCTCTCCTTTATTCTCATTTATCGTGTGAAAGAAGTGCGATTATCGTCAGATGCATAATAAGTAGAAGTTAATTAGTTATCGGGTCCGAGTGCAAACTCTCTTTCGAGCTTGGCCTACTACCCTTCCGGCGAGGCGGAGGCCATCCCAAACTCGCTCGCAACTTTCTCTTTCGTTCAACCCTCATTCTCCCCTCGACCCCTCGACCTGGCCGTCTCTGCTCGACTCGGCGCTTCAACTACAGGATGACACGATGCTCGAACGCGAGAGTCTCGCTGGTTGAGAGCACCAAAGAAAACTTGTCAGCTTAATAAATCCAACTAACCCAGATCTATAACTGGTACAGCAAACTGGAAAGACTGCGAAGGAGGAAAGAGGAGAGGGTTACGAGACGATGAAGCCAGGCAGATGAATTTATTACGAGTTCTGAGGGAAAAGTCTCCGACACTTGACAGTAATCACACATGAATAAAACATCGCGACCGGCGCGAATGTCGGAGTTATTGAAAGATTGAACTCATCGTTTAGGGCTTTCGACTCTATGGAAGAGTTATCTGCTTGGGTTTTGCAATATGCACGCTGCAGTTCCCATCGATGCTGCTCCATTATTTCCACGTAAATAAGTTATCGAGTTTGGCAATCGAATCTTGTAGATTTCTCGAATCATTTGTCGTCTTCCTGTCGACGCTATTGGGTTACTCTTTTCTTGGCAAACTCATGAACAAGCCTAGGGCGACTCGTCTAAGGCACTAGAGCAGTGTCGGAGGTAAAAAGATCGGATTATGAAAACACTCACCGAACCCTTTATCATCTCCGTTTACACCTAAGAAGCAGAGTTCTGAATCAGAGCCTTGTTTTGGATCCAACTTGATGATAACTTCACAATGCAGTTGCCATCGCAGTTGTCCTATTGTTTCCACCTAAATCAGTTATCCAGTTTGGCAAACGGAACTCGTGGACTTCTCGCATCTTTCATCGTTCTCGTGTTTCCCATTGATGTATTGGGAAAGCCGTACAATCTTTCTTGGGAAACTCGTGAACAAGCCTAGAGCAACTCGTCCAGGGCACTAGGGCAGTGTCGGAGGTAAAAGCTCGGGTTATGCAAGGATTCAAGTTACACCTAAGAAACAGCGTTGTGAATGAGATCCTTGTCTTGGATCGAACTTGATGGCAACTCGACAATACATTTTCCATCGCGGTTGTCCTATTGTTTCCATCTAAATCAGGTCTCGAGTTTGGCAAACGGAACTCGTGGATTTCTAGAATCTTCCGTTGTTCTCCCGTTTCCCTTCGCCGCTGTTGAGAAAGCCCTAGAGATGTGTCCCTCCATCGTCGAGTCTTTCCTGGCAAACATGTGAGTAACCCTGGGATGACTCGTCCAGAGCTCCGGGGCAGTGTCGGAGGTAAAAGCTTGGGTTATGCAAACATCCACCGAGAACTTCATCATCTCCGTTACACGTGAGAAGCAGCGTCCCGAGCCAGAGCCTTGTCTCGAATCGAACTTTGCACGGGATATCGTTGCGAGTACGATACCGTTATACACTACTGGCGAGAGACGCGAAACCACCCTCGTATGGTGAGCCCTTGTACACGAACCCGGCTCTCATCTCACCGACGTATCGTCGTTCCTCGCTCGCTGCGAGCGCCAATACCACCCGGCTTGCCCCGGCTTCGGTACAAAGTTACACCAACTTCGAGGTGGAAGTTCGGTAATCTATCAAATGAAATGTGTCATACGTGGACCGCGCGCAAGCGGATTACACGCTGGATGTGTCACGCTCCGGAATCCATTTTTATTTATTTATTTATTTTTTCAATAAGTTACCCAAACGATCCTCCACAAAGTGTCTCGTTTCAAGATGGCTCTTAGTGGCTAGACCGACGTCACTATTAACCCTAACGATAACGGCATTATCAATTTTGCGTGGTGCAATGACAGTTCCGACTTTGTCACACCTCCATATCGTAATGCAGTGGGCGCAAAACGCAGTTAGATTCCGGTTTCCCGATGCTTGAGTGCAAATGGCGGGCTTCTGCTGGATAGGGCGTGAGGTGGATGTTTAATGTAATCCACGTTTCTAACACACATACGGTTAAGTCTTTAACGTGCGTGGGATATTATTCGCGGAGCAACTGGGAGGATAGTTGCTGCGGGGAAGCTGAGGGGGACGTTCGCTGTAATGGAACGGGTCCGACGGCAAAGTGTATACGGAGGAAAGTCTCGTACGGGGAGCGAGAAAGAGTGAGCGTTGAAATAAAGGGGTGAAAGTCGTCTGGGTGCGTCTCGCGGTCTTTCAACGTGGCGGCCCTTTGATCTGGTGAGTAGAGAGGAGCGACGTCTTCACCGGGAGGGCTGCGCCTGCAAAGCTTCGGCCTTCCCAGGAACGACGCGGTTCCGAGAGGCTGCGAACCGCAGCGTCGCGCCATGAAGTGCAATAGGGGGACGGCTCGTTTATAGTTACGGGGCATAAGCCCAGGCACTATTAAACATGGAATCACCAGTCTCCGCGGCTCTTTATGGATCACATTCGCACCTGCGGGCACGCGAAACCAACTCTTTGTACCGCCGTCTCTCTGGACCATAGATAAAACGGCTTTGGTTTCGTTTATCCGCGTTCGAGAGCGCTCTTTTCTTTTAGCGGCCCCAATCGACTAACGGTCTTCCACACTCGAGAAGAAAATAAGAAAAAAAAGAGAGAGATATACAAATGGTTATAGGATCGTTACCGTTTGTTTCTCTGCTGTTGTTTTCTTTTTATTTTTTCATCTCACAGTTTACTCCACCTTTTTCATTCCATCAGGTATTGTGCGTAAATCGTCGAGAGAATAAAATACACGAGCGATAATGGTTACGCAGTCATCGGTGGAAAGGGTTACAGTGTCAGCGATCGTAGATCAGCCCAATCAATGACATGTTTTTTTTTCTTTCTTTTTTTTTTCGTTGTTTTTCATTCAAAATAACATACAGCACGGGTATGCACGGACGGCTAACTGGGACTCTCGTTTACAACGTACCGTTCTCTCGAGCGTTCACGATTTACATGCTGGTTTTTGGTTTACGATAATGGCCACCAACGACGATAGGGAAAGCGTCGAAACGCTGGGGTGAGGGCAGGGACGTAGACGACGAGTATAAACTAGGGGGTGCAATGAAATTGGAATTTTCCCGCTGCCGGTCTGGTAGATCGTGGATGCCCTCGGTGACAAAACTAAAAGGGCGGGTGGGCTTTTGCGATGAATCATGCAGCCGTTCGTCCAATTCTCCTAGCTGCTCTCGGCCTGTGCCAAACCACCCCCGCCACCCGGTTGAACCCGCGCCCCCGGTTCCCTCGCGAGCGCCCCGTTCGTTTCACCGAATCCTGCACGGATCCACCGGACTGGGAATGTTTTCTACCAAAGAGCAAAAAAAAAAAAAAAACAAGAGTGAGAAGGAATAAAGTACAGTGAACGAACTAAAACGAGCCACGGAGAACGGAAACAAGGGAAAGAGAAGTGAAACGGTATAACTATATGTACATAACATACACGCGTATAAACGTGTAGAAGGGAGTCGCACCGGAGGGAAAGTTGCACCGATGAGGGAGAGAAAATGCAACGGCGAATCGGAGGCCCAACCGTTCACCACTAGCACATTCGCCAAACGGGCTATACGCCCCGCGCGAGAGCACGTACCGCCTATACATTGCGTACGAGCCAGCGAGAAGCAAAACCATTGTCGAATCTTTTCGAATAAATTTCTCCTGGGACGTGAGATTGCGAGACAAGAGGTGTTCCTTTTTTTTGTGATAATGGAAAAATAATGTATTTTTTTATACACCGCATGAATCTTTCGCGGGGTCTCCGTGAATGGAAGATTGAATTCTTTTGGAGTCGATGAGGGGACTTTCTACCGTGGTAGGAAAAACGAAGAAAATTATGAATCATTGAAGAATGCAGATTCCTGATTTACCGACACATTTGCAGCTTCCACCCCGAGGTGCGACTTAATCGAACGAGAACTTTACCGAAAAGGCAGCGCTAATGGCTTTACCGCATAACAACTCTGCCGGAAAGCACCTCCGCCGTATTATAACTCCTTCCGAAAATCTCGAGCATAGCACCGATAAAACTCCACCGAAATGAACGAGTCGCTAACAACTCTACCGCTTAACAATTCTACCGGAATTAAAGTTAAACTCTACCGGAACACGGTTCTATCAAAAGGCTTACTTTAATGGAAGGTAGTTCGACGCTTTTTTTTTATTTAATCAGTAACAAATTTAGCCTGCAGATTGGAATAAATCTTTCAATGGTGGAATTTTAGCACATGATATGGAATTCATTCCATTCTATGGACCGAACTTTCTAATGGTTTGAATTTTAGCTCATGGGATGGAATTGATTCCATTCTATGGACCGAACTTTCGAATGGTTTCAATTTTAGTTTATGGAATATAATTTATTCCATTCTACGGACCGAACTTTCTAATGGCTTAAATTTTATCTGGAATTACATATATTCAATTATATAGCGTAAAACTATAGACCAACCACTAGAATTAGCAGGTCGCGATCCGAAGCCAGTTTGTACCCATTGAAGGTTGCCTATCGAGACTTCGTTGCCCAGCTGAGGTATTAAGGTTCTCCCTCAGACGGTCGGTATTCGCCCTACTGTCTCAATCGATGAGTGCGGTACCGTTGGCTCGTATATCTATGTATGTATACGGATATATATCCATTATATCCGGTTCTTGGAGCGACCAATGATGCGTCGTCAGCGAAATGCCGTATGCAGCAGCAGCGGCGGCAACGGCAGCAACGGCAGCATAGCATCCATCCAGGGGCTTCCGGATACTCGCTGCTGCTGCTGCTGCCGCCGCCAGCGGGTCTTAAAGCCTTTTATGATCGGCGGCGATTCAAGCCAGCGTCTAACCGGATCAGACTATCAGTTCAGAGGACGGTAGATGAGCCATTGGATCGGAAGGGCGTCGATCCGACGGGGTACACGTAATACGTGTTGCGTACCAACCTCTCGTCCCTCGTGTCGCAGCACTCGGTTCGTCGGTGATGCTGTGTGTTCCCGTCCGCTCCCGTACACAGTCTCGCGCAAACACACAACGCAGAGAGTTTACTTAACTTTTAACATTAGCTTCTCACGTCATCCGCATACCGTACATGTTATCCGCGGCATTTTATTTTTTCCCCCTTCCACGCGACTCCAACAGCATGCGCGTATCGCCTCCGCATCGTCTGGCGACTCAGCGATAAAGAGGAAAACACGTCAGAGAGACACGTTCAATTTTTATCGCGTTTTCTTTTTTTTCGGTAAAAAGACGATAGACCACTGCCGCTTCTGTGTCTATATTAGTGTCAAGATCGATGACGAAGAATAAAAAGAACCGATGAATAGAAAAAGAGCGAGGCTATTGGAAATCCGGTGGGAAGCCGTAGAGTCGCAATCCTTTCGGGGTTTGACGTAGCGTGTAACCGGAGGAACGTCCTTCTCGCCGAAGGGTATTTGGAGCAAAGTCACCGGAACTTGGGGTGGGGGGGGGGGGGGGGGGGTACATCGCGCGAACCTTCATTTTAATCGAACCGGCGCACCTCCGACCCCCGTCATAGATTATACAGCCACGTGTAACTCGTCGCAATGAGAGAGAAAAAATGCAACCGGTAAAAGTTCGAGATCCCTGAAGCATATCGATGGTTCAGTGCCAGAAGGGCATCAAGACTACCCTTACGCATAGCCGATATGGTCTTGTGTCATCGAGCCATCGATATGTGACCTGCGGAACTTATATGCGCCTCGACGTACACGGATCACGATGCATATAGAGGGCTGAGTGAAACGAATCGTTATTACTTCTCATTTTTTTTAATGATAAAAGGACGACCGGTGCGTCTGGGGAAATCGGGGATCGCCGGGCACGCTCACGCCTGCGCAGTGGTTGTTCATCATTGCAGCTGGACGGCCGGCTTGGGATTAATAATCGAATAATTCGAGAAGTTTGTCAGACTCATTAGGGTAGTACGAGCAGAAACTTTATTATTAGATACAAAGCACACTTTTAAATATTTTACAAATGATGCATAGAGGAAAATTCAAGCAAGGTTACAGGCTATTTACAGTAAATTAAATAAATCCCAAATCGACAGATTTACCATGGTTTCTTGTCGGAAAAAGGTCTCGAAAGCGCTTTTGTTCAGTTTTATTCCCTATTTCGCTGTTAGACACGTGTATGAAAGATAAACGTAATGTGATCGGGAGATTCTGAGGATTAAAATGATGTTCGAAAATATTGTGCTTAGCAACTGTTTCAATGATAGTTATTTAATGAATATCGGCTATTAATTCGCCAGCGGTGGCCTCACTCTATATCAATGTGGCGACACTATGAATTCGGGACCACTGGTTTATTAGCTGTGCTAAGCCATTAGGTCAGAACGGGAGCCCTCGAGCATATAGAAATATGTACAATCTTCGTATGAATCAATAAATTGTAAACTTATTATCGATCGTGAAATTGTAGTGATAAACTTTTCGTTAAAATACATATCTTGTTGGTTTTATGTTCACGTGTCAAATTTTTGCTCACGGCCAAACTATGTATGTGCATTTATTTAACAGTTGGGAAAGAATGCTATCACATAGTGAAAAAAATTCACATGAAATTTAATGTACTAGTACTGGAAGTTTTTATGCATAAACTGGTATATTAAATTTCATGTACAATTGTAATAAAAAATCCAGTACAGTATATTTAAAACTTTAGAAACCTATATTTTTAATCATTGGATGATTAAAAAATTCTTTTTCTAAGACCCTGTATTTTCGTTGAACGAAGTAAGATGCAAAGAATCAACAAAGTGAAGCGCGTTGGTGTATTTTTTCGCGCAGAACCTGAATCGGCTAGTCGTTTTGCATAAAAGTCAAACACGACCTCGACGTTGAAAAAAGTTGAAAATTGAAATTTTCATATAGCTTGCACATAAAACTTGCAAATTGAATTTCATATGACTTTCTCATAAAAGTTGCAAATTTAAATTTTCATATGGCTTTCTCATAACAACAACACAGAAAATGCTTTCCCATAGAAGAAGCTTCGCGAATAAAGGAACATTATGAGAAAGCCATACGAAAATTTAAATTTGCAATTTTTAAGAGAAAGTCATATGAAAATTTCAATTTGCAAGTTTTATGAGGAAGCAATATGAAAATTTCAATTTTTTTATTCGATAAACGTTACGGAAGTGTATCCGTCGCCAGAACAAACAATGAGAAATATGATAGCGTCGCCGTTTCACGTGTTGTTTACCGCGCATCTCCGCTTCTCATTGTTTGCTCTCGTACGCGAGGATTTTTCTTTCTCTCTTCTTCGTTCTCCAGTCCGCGACCCTCCGGACTTCCGATCCGAGCGATATCTTACTTTTCTCCTATTCACCGGTGCCTCTCTGACATACGAGTACGCTCGCGGAATGAGAGAGAGACTCTTCGTGTGCCGGTATCGAATTTTTCATCGTAAATTCCAACGGAGCACTACTCTGGATGTACTGGAATTTCTATCATTGTCCGTGACACAACATATCGAGCAGGGATGGTTATTGTGTTGTATACGTCGAGCACGCTGCACTGAGATACAAACGGGGATATCAATTTGTCGTGCCGTGACTTCTCTCCGCGTCCAAGTAGTCCATGGCTTTTCAATTCTTCTTATTCGACTCACCCTTCGAAATTTTTTTTTTCTACGAAATTCTACGAGCATCGTAATGTCTGCAAGGCTCCGACGCGTTGCAGACGTCTGCGCAACGAAATTGCTAGGCGTTGTACCGCATATAGAATCGCCGCCCTAACTGCACTTTAAGAAACAGTTTGGCACATGGAGAAACGAGCCAGCGCGACGGGATTTTGGATCCCCCGTGGATGTTTGGCAGACATCTAGCAGGGAGAGCTTCTCGAGCAGGTACTTCGGACGCAAAATAAGGGCCTCGGGCTCGAGGACATGGTGGAAGAATTTTTTCAAAATTAAAAAATGGAGATTCTCAGTAAAATATCTCCACTTCCTTGCCGAGAAAGAGATTTCATTAGGTTGTTTGCAAGCGATAGGGTTGTTGCCGTTTTTTCTCCTGGTTCGTGGAGCCGCGGAGGTCGTGGCCTCGAAGTTTCGTCTGAAAGGCCGTTACGTAACATACCGTAGCATCCGAGGAGTTTTCGTTACCAGAAGCCGGTCGAGTTCTCGCGCGGATAGAGTCGGGTGAGACGAGAAAGAAAGGGAAAAAGAAAGTCGAGAGACGGTGAGAGGAAGTTGAACGCTTTAAGAGACTCTCGCCCTTAAAATGTGGCTTCCGGGTAACCGGACCTCGGACCACTTTGGCGTGCCTCTCTCGTTCGACCCTGCCACCAGTGACTCCTCGCCTCTGGACAGCTTTCCCTTTCTCTCCTCACCTTCTTACAGTCCGCGCTTAAATTTTTTCTCTCTTATCGACCTGCATATAGTAAGTATCTTCGCGTTTCTCGCGAGCTCCTTTGAGACCCGTTCCCTTGAGGCTCGCTCCGCTAACGGCGCTTCCCGGCAATCCCTCAAAGGTCGAGAAACGCAAGTGGAAACACGAACTGCATCGGCAAGAATTGTTGTCCAATTTTCCGAAAAAGCCCGTGGTTAAAATTGTTGGGCGTTACATTGGGACCTGGCAAGACACTGGCTGCGTCTCGCCAGAGCCTCATAGCGGCCTGATGTAATGGCTTCAAAATTTCTACGACGGTTGTTCGATTTATTATCAGGTATCATCGTTCCTTGAGGTTTGCTCTGATAACACCGCTTTTCGGTAATTCCGCTAAGAACGAGAGCCGTGGAAACAGCAACTGCATCGTCAAATATGTTTCTCCAATTTTCGAAAAAAGTCTCTGGTGAAAATTTTCGTGCCTCACATTGGAACCTGGCAAGGCCTTGACTAGATCAGGGCCTAATCGGGTCCTGACATAACACTTAAAAATTTCCACCAAGAGTTGTTCGACCTGTTATCATTGCATCTCGGTGATTACCGCACAGATACGGTGAGATACGCGCAGATTCCTATTTGTCTAAGTATCCGGCAGTAATTGCGCAACGAAAATAGTAAAATAGGAACGAGATTGATTCTTGTTATATCGTCACAGAGAGCTTTATCTCCGTCTCGGAATTGAGCGGCTTTCCTCGGGGACCACGTTTTTACTGTGAACTCGGGTCGGTGGCAACGGTTTGCACGAAGACGAAGTACTCTACGTCGACTGCAGGGGAATGCGACGTTTATCTTCAAGGTCTGTCTGCGTGCAACTACTATCCTCTGCAGCCCCGGTAGATGTACATGGTACATAGACCGGCGGAGGGGGTTGGCGTGTAAGCTTCGCACGTGGAGAGAGTACCCGAGATGTACGTACTGCTGCAGTCGGCCACTATCCGGGCTCTGGCCATATACGTGGATACACAAGTCCGTCGACCCTACCGAAACATCCGGAAGGAAGGTGCCGAGATGTATACCTATATATGTGGAATAAGAAGCGAGACGGCGACAAAGGTGTGTTCACAAGACTGGCAGTAATGTAGCCACAGGCAGTCGACATTGTGTAACGACATTCGGGAGCGTCGAGGCGTTAACAGATTCTTCCGCCTTGTTACATATACACAAGGCAATGCCAGCTGATGTAGTAATGACTTTTCTATTATTTTTTTTTTCTCTTTTCTAACAACCTTGACGAGACGTACGTGCATTGGAAATGGGCTGAATATCGTTCTTAAGTTATTGATTAATTGGACAAACCTTGTTTGTTAATATTTTACGCAGAAGATTCGACGAATTTGAGGGAGGAGTTTGTCGTGGGAGATATTAAAAAAAAGTTGAGATTGGCAGTATCATTTTTTTTACGTCTCCACTGCATATCAATTCGATAAATCAATTCGATTCGACGAATGTTCGCGTATGGTTGCCCGGAAAAAGAAACTGTTTGATATCTGAAAGCGTCCGGACGATTGACTCTGTAAGATGTACAACGATTTCGTCCGTATCACCCTGCATGACGCTGCGAATATTCCGTCGGTCGGATATCGACAGAAGTGACCGGCGAGCGAAGAGAAGAAACCCGATAAACCGGAACGTGTATTGGGTATTTTTCAATTCCTCGGGCCGAGACTCACAGACGTTTAAGGTCAGGATCTCGGACTCTGGGAGGAATATGCGATAGTAACGCACGAGTTCACGCTAAAAGGGCTGGTGTCATCGAAAAATCGTGCAAATAAAAGTCGAGTGCGATTGCGCATTACGAATTGCTACGGGTTAAGATATTTGACGCAAATTTACTCGAAGAGTTCTGAAGTTGGAGTCACTAAAAATCATCGATAAATTTCTATGAAGGTGTCTTGACACTCTTTGGCGAAGTTTTTTTTATCGAAACCATTACCACATTAGTCGAACCCGGTCGCAGGATGCAAGTGGCGTTACCGTTATCGCCGGCCGATTCCCATGCAGTTAATGCATTTTCGCTGACGCGGCTGCATCGGAGAGCCTCGGTATATATTATACAAATCAGTTAACTAGCGTAAACGGTCGGGCACTTTGACCATCGATTCGTATTACACGGTTAATTACTTTACATTGCTCATGTAACCGAGATTAGCGATCCGATTATTATTGGAGAATTTAATGCACGGCCCCGCGCGGGAGTTCACGATGCAGTATAATAATATCACCTACTAGGTAAATATGGTGTCCGTTATATATACACGTATAACCGTTACGTTGTTATTCGATATGTTGACTCTTTCGGTCCGAGCGACACGTTGTATTTTCATCGGTTATTATCTGCTGTTTGTTCATTCATTTTCACTCGCGCATACATGTTTTTCATCGAAAACGTTGTCAGCATCAAGTGATTTTATATATATTTTTTAAACACAACCATAACTTTTTTTTCGTATCGCGTGCGACGACAGCAGCGCAAAAACAAAAATAATACGTCCAGCAATAAATTTTAAACTGCCAGTAATAAACGAGTTTGAGTGCAGTTTCATAAGATCCTCCGGCGGCAAAACCGGAGCCGATGAAACCTGAAGATTAGTGGGTTTCTCGCACTTCGAGTGTGTTCGAACCGGCAAGGTTTCGCCGGCCACTGCGGACCAGTGCTTCTGGCGACGTACAGAAAGCTCGGGGAAGACGTGGAACCGTTGTACGTTGATTTATCGAGTGCGAGGAGAAGGAGGAGGATCGCGCCCGTTTTGTGAGACGATTCCCGGGACTCGCAAGGACAGCCGGGTAGCCGGAGAGAAAAGTGGACGCGAGTGGAGACGCGCGCCCCGGAGACAGCCGAGACACTCGATATTTTGATCGTTCCCTATTGTATGCCTGGCGTCGAGAGGCACTCTTCTTCCTCGATATAACCGAGTATTATATCGATAGCAGCAGGCCAACATTTCTCGAGAGAGAGAGAGAGAGAGAGAGGAAACCGGAGGGCGATGACTCGATTCGAGAGCTGGCACACACGACGGAACTATGAGATCTTGCATGAGCGGATTCGTTCGAGATGCTGCTTTTATTATTATTGTTATTATTATTTATTACCCGACTGGGGGGGGGGGGGTGTAAAGCTTATACTCCGAGTTCTTACACGGTTTATTTAATCGAAACTAGCAGCGACCGCGCACGTATTCTAAAGTCTTGGTATTAGGTTTTTTAATTTTTCGACTTTTATAGATTGAATGTTATGTTCTGAGATCAATGATATACCCGTGACCATTAATGGCTAGTGCAGTGTCAACTTTAACCACAACAACTGTCAGACACATGGTTTGGTTTATTCGACTGAAATTCGTCATCGAACGACTCTAGATTCAGGCTCGTACGGCAGCCGGCCAGGGAGCATTTCTTAACCCTTTATAAGTCATACCGTCCGAAACCGTACCGAAACGTGACTAACGGACGCGGAGTGGGGGTTACGCGTTGTCATGGTAGTGCCTAAGAGTGGGGCTAGAAGTGTGACTTATAAAGAAATGCGAGTTGTTTTGGCTACGGATTTTTTTTCAGAGGAAGAAATACGGCAGCCAATCAGGGAGCATTTCTTAAGCGACAACAATACATATCGTGAATGCGAATTATTTTGAGCACAGATTTTTTGAAGTAGGAAAAAAGACAAATAAGAAAGAGATTCTGGAGCATTACATAGCATTACAAAATTTTTAACTGAACGGACTTTCTGGTAGAAATTTTGGAACAGAATTTGTAACGAAAAATTATTGGGCAGGCAAGTAGAGCAAGATTTGGCCTGTTTGCCAACGTATCGGACAAATATGCGTGGATGCTGAGCAAAGTGGATGGCAGCGGCGCCACGTTCAGCCAAGTACGCAGCCACACGTTACGAATTAGAAGGCGTCGATTAAATCGGCCGGCAAACGGCGCGCACGTCGTCACCTCGAACGAGACACGAGAGGAGCGAACGAGGCCTTGATGGAAACTTGATACTAATTGTATCTTGTCGACTATCGGGTGGGAGAAAGAGACACCGAAACAATAGCGGTGCATGCCTGAACTTTCTCTATCGCAATATCGTAAATTCTCTCCGCAATCTTTCAGTGGTGCAGTCGATATCCTCATTTTTATCAATTTGATAATTAAAATTTAAAAAATTTCGATGGGATTGTAATCTATTCATTTCATTTTACTACAGATCAAGGTGATGAATATGGCCCATCCTGATCATATCGTTAATCAAGTATTTAATAATTTTTCATACTCTAAAAAAGGCATGGCAAACGTGACTTTCTTGTCATTTTTATCTGTCAGTCGTACAGTCGGTATCCTCATTTTTGATCAATTTAGTAAGAAAAATGTCATCATTTTTCATACTCTAAAAAAAAAGTCACACCAATCGTGACTTTCTTCCCATTTTACAATCCCCCCTGGCCACTAAAAATATATCTTTTTCATAACGTTTTATAATGTCACTTCCGAGGAATGGCAGGATTATATAGAGCATACCGTAGCCGAGTGTATACAGTCAACGCATTATTTCTCGGGAGGGTATCGTCCGCTTTACGATATCTTGTCTATCATCGTGGAAAAGTAGGCGTTCGTGGTGTTTTTTTGCCGGATATACCGCACAGCAATATAGCAGACGGGAATGGTGGATGTACCCGCCGAGTTCCCGGCCCACTCGATTTCGCTGTTCCTATCCGTTGTTGGATGCTGCGGGCTTGCCGGTGACTGCCGAGGGAGTGACAATGCAGAGGGACCGAGAGAGTGAGGTAATGTCATGCGATAACTCCCGGACTCCTCTTTCCCGTGCGCTGCCCCTCGACCGACGACACCGTCGCCATCACAATCGAATGGTCCAACAAACCCTCATCGACGTCATTAGTATTTCGTGTTGTTCCGCTTGTTTTTTTTTTCCTCCGTCCGAACTGCGAGTTTCCGGTTCACCGTAATTCGCGGAAAATATATCCCGGATGATGTTGTTAGACACCAATTACTTTATTTTTATTTATCATGACTATTATTATAACGATGAAAAAAAAAATCAATGCAGAGATTGCCCGGCGTTCATCGTATCTTGACGTCATATATATGGCCAGAGCTTGCGGTGGGTTATCCGCGTTTCATTAGTGATATGTCACTATCGATTGTGATCGATTGTAATCGAATGGTCCAACAAACCCTCATCGACGTCATTAGTATTTTGTGCTGTTCCGATTGTTTTTTGCTCCCTTTCGTCATCGCTGCGGGTTTCCGGTTTACCGCAATTCCCGGAAAATATATCCCGGATGATTTTATTAAACGCCAATTACTAAATTTTAATTTTAATTTATCAGGAGTATTATTATAACGATGATTTAAAAAAATCAACACGGACATTGTCCGGCCTTCGTGGTATATCGACGTCATGTATATGTCCGGTTGCGAACTATACGTGAAGTAGAGATCATCGAAAGAGTATGATCCAGCTTGCGGTGGGTTATACACGTTTCATTAGTGATAATTGACAACGGTAATAATTAAAGCGGGCCGTCGAAGCCCCGGGGCTAAATATCGATGAGCCGAGGTGGTGGAGCCCGCCCGTATTCAGTCGGACAAAGCGACACGGGAAAGGGTGTATATAACAGGCAGGGGACAGGTCCATACATATATACGATACATACGTGTATATAAGTGTATACATATATTTATTAGAAACCGACCGAATGAGCTCGAACGACCGACAGAGCCAGAGAGAGAGTACGTCTGCTCAATACCTACCACTACTACTAGCCCGCTGCAGCACTTACTGCGGAGCTTTGATACTCGTCCCGTAATTGGATTGCTGAATTTTCTCATCGGGACGAAACATTCTCCCCGCGATAACGTTGCGGCCCGATCCTAGATAAGATACAATTTTTAACCAGACGATGTACGGCCGTACCGATCCTTCAACTAACTCAGCAGAACTGTCGAGGCATCGGCTTGTCTACGCGTCACACCCGTACAAAAATGCATAGCAAAATAGAGAATCCGGCGAGCGTGCTGTGGCACTTTGCCTAAGATATCACAGTGGGGGATTCCCCGGGCGGCTTAATCCTCGGAAACCTTTCTTGGATTTCTTTTCACGAGCTCTGACTAACCTGAGCCAGCATTTTGGCTCCGATGAAAAATCGTCCGAGCGGCCAAACGGGAGAAACGAAGGAAAAAAAGAAACTGTTCTCCGTCCGTTCGGCTTTCTTTTTCTCTCTCCACCCTCGCCGGATCTTCCCGAAGGGGGGCGCGCGCGCGAGGGACGCGGCTAAGTGGTTGCAACTGCATGTGGACGCTAGCGCCGCCGGGACGCCGGAAAATCCAGGGCCCGGTCGCCCTCGGCGCTATCGAGCCGGCGATTAATTTTCCGTTGCGACATGGATTTAGAGAGGAGGACGGCGGCGCCCGGTGCCGAGCCTTCTCTCTAACCCCGCTCTCCTACCTAACAGCCGCCTCGTTCAACGCTCTGCGCAAACACGTGTATGCATGTAAAGTGAGTACACATTCGTCCAAAGCTGAGTTAGCCGGGACGCTTCGGGGGCGGAAGGAGGACGACAAGAATGCCGGTTATCACCCCCGGTGCTAATTCTCTGATAAATTTTCCCACGTGAAAGTTTAATAAAACAGTGATAACTCTTCGCTCTCGTCGGGCGCTTCGGAACCCTCCGCAGCCTTTTCCCTTTTTTTTTTTTAATTTGTCAGACCAGCAGCTTCCAGTTTCGTTCAAAGGCGCCGTCTATAGCGTAAGGAAATATCGGAACGCATCGGTGGAGCCGATTAAAGTTCGTTCGATCAGAGCTCTCGGCCCTCGGCTTCGTGTTACCCGCTCGTCACCGCCTTATACTCCGGACTTTCCAATTATATTCTCCAACTCGAATCCCTTCGATCGACGACAGAAACACCCGGCATGTCGCGGAACGATCAATCGTCGGTATAAATATTACCGATATGTACCGCACGCTCCGCTCCGGAACGGAGTGCGGAAATAGATCGCACCGTTGGTGCCGAGCTGGTCTCTTCGGGACGGGGATAATTTCGCGAAGCGCGTGTCTCCGTCGGGATCACTGAATTTTTCAAACTACCCCACTTCGAGCGATCTGTACGTCGGGCCGCGACTCTTCCTTCTACCGCGCACATGAATATCCGCGAGGCCACTGTAATCGAGGGGGAAGTCTCAGCGCTGGGTCGTGCACTCTGACCCTCGGAAGATGCGCGCTTGAATTTATTTCAGGGATGAAAGAAGCGAGGGGCGGGGACGTGGGATTTTATCTATACGGTAGACGAGACGAGTAACAGGCGAGTCGAGTGCGGAACCGTAGCGGTTCGCTATAGTTACCGAGGAGCCGAGAGCACTCTCGAGGATGTCTTGGCGCAAGAGTAGCATGATTATTCTGATGAGAACGTAATTTATGTAGATAAACGTATAAGCGTGCGCGTACACAGAGGCGGTCCGCACGTACGTGTGTAGACCAACTATGGCTTTCTCGAGTGAGCGGCACGTACTTCCAGATCCGCGCACACAATTGCGCAACGGTGATACTATACGTATATATTGCGTAGCGTAACATAACGGGGGCGACGACATACTCGTAAGATCCGCGTGCATACACCAATCGTTACGAGCGGGCTGTACTTGCGATAATATTTAAGTGAGGGATAGACGAGTGTACACAACTACGCGAAGTCATTGTACTTGGGATGGGAGGAAGGGGTAAAAGTTGATGCAGGGTCATCGATTCTTGCACGTGTCGTATGGTAATTGCGGGGAAAAATGATTTCCAGTCTGACCGAAGTTTCTCAAGAACAGCCGTTCGGCAACATGATCCTTCGATATTCAGAAATTTAACCCTTTATAACTCACACCTCCATCCCTACTCTTGCACTGTACTATGAAATTGCAAATGTAATGCACCGGAGTGGAAGTTTTTATGCAAAAACTGTTACGTTAAATTGTAATGTACCAATTATGACGAAAAATTAATATATTTTTTCATTGAAATAAAAATTAATTATTCCCAATGTTTTTATTATTACACTCAACATTAATTTTACATGACAATTGTACATGAAATTAAATATACCAGTTTTGGTATGACTTATAAAGGGTTAAGCAAACCCGGTTCCTCTTTTTTTTTAGACAAGATCGCTTCCTTCCTGCGAGTAGGAAGAGATATATCGTTTAGCCAGAGTGCGACAGTCTTCGAAGCGCGAGAACGAGAAATTGAGTAAAAGCGACGATACGGAGATCATGGGAGGACGAACGAGATGAAGAGGGACGATATATTTTTCGCCCAGAGCGAATATTACAGCCGGTAATTCAGGTCTCGAAAGTTACATTCGTGCCAGATGTCTCTAGTCTAGCGAATGAGAGTCCCGAAGTTGGTCGAACGAATTTCGGCCGGGTTCGGGAGAACGAAAGGGAGAGAGAGAGAGAGAGCGGAGAGAGCGCGGCGCGGGGGAAACAGTGCGCGCTGATACATACACGGGTGGCGTATATAGACACGGGGACGGAGGAAACGCGGAAAATCGCCGAGTGTAGGTGAGAGAAGCCAGCGGGGTGTTCGAGGCGGGATGGAATAAGGGCGAGAGTTGCGGAGGATGCTGGCTCGCGGCTATCGGAGGGATTGCGCGCCGCGTGGAAGGCGACGGAGCATGTTAGGAGATGCTGCCGCTGCTGCTGCTGCTGCTGCTGGCTGTTCCTATATACACACCTATATACCGGAGAAGCTAAAGAGGAAGCGAGACCGACGTGAGAGAAATCTAGGTAGGGATATGAGAGAGGTTGGCGGAGGCGGGTTAGGGCAAGTCCTCGCTAGTGAGAGGGAGGAAGGAGGGATTCTGTTGTGCCCGGTATTGATGTCAAGGTCTTCCATCTCGGTCCTCGGCTCGTGGGCGACGCGCGCGAAATCAATAGGATCAAATCGTTGCCCGACGCTCGCGGGTTTCCCCCCTTCATCCCTCCCTGGCGCCCATTCCATATTCCGCCTCACTACTACGCTTACTACACCCTGTATACCCGCCGCTTTTCATCCTCCGGCGAAAACCCTCGATTCTCGTACGCGACCCCCACCGTCCGCCCCCGCCGGTTATCCGATTCGTTTCCATCTCCTTCGCCCGTCTATGTACGATCGGATTCGGGCTCTGATGTATCCTCGACATCGATTATTGATGATAATCGAAATAACGCCGAACAGATTGTCGCCCCGGTTCAGCCGCGGGGCTCCTCGCCGCACCCTGTGTACGAGGGTCCGCGATGTTTGTCGAGCGAATGTTGACCCTCCAACGCTGTCGCGTGACCGAAATTGGACGGACATTATTTTCTCCTGCATTAGCATAGAGAACTAAATTTCGGGCTTCAGTCACGCGATTCTACCTCGGCTGATGTGTATCATGTTTTTCTTTTTTTTTTAGACAATTAATTCTGCCCTTCGATCGGCTAGGAAGCCGATCGAAGCCTCAGGTTCAATTTCACACGTGCGGCTACGTTTGCGTCACGCTACACCCAAATCGATGGTTATCTCCGTGCAGTGTCGTCCGCGGGTAACGGCGAACCTGCCTGAATATTTGACAAGACCGAGCGGGCCGGGACCGGCGTGCGGGAACGGGGATCGTTGTTGCCCGCTGAGAGATAACGTCGAGGGTCGAATTGACCGAATTCGTCTCCCTTCGAAATCGATCACGAACTCCAACACGATTCCATTTACGTTTCCTAAAAAAAAAGCGAAAAAAACGAGAAAACAAAGCCCACCCCACCGTCGAGCTGTGTAAGGCATCTCCGTCGCCTTCCATTATCTTCTCATTCCCTCGACCCCTCGGCCGCGAAGATTTTCACAGCTGCGACACTCACCCCTCCCCCTCATCCGATAATGGTGAATTTTCATTCTTTCGACCTCGAGTGGCTGTAACAAAATTTTTTCTTCTTTTCACTTCCTCTCCCCCTTTCGTCCCTTGCAATCAATGATTCACTCCGAAACCGTCCTTCCTCCGTAGTTTCCCCACTCGCGACCTTAAGAATTCTTCCGATCGTCCGATATATCCGCGAATAAATCAATCACCGTTACGCTCCAGCTTCTCTCGGTCATATTTCATTCTTAGCATTCATTTAACTTCTCCGCCTGTTTCCACACTGCGGAGTTCGTAGGTCGGGTCTCACAGGCGAGAGGCTCGCCTTTGGCGTGCGGAGGCGAACGGCGGAGGGACGCGGAGGAGCGGCAGGGTGTTGCCGGAGTGAACCCTTGGCATCTCGCCTGACGCGAAAGAGGCCGGAGAGGGAGCTGAATATTTGAAACTGTCGAAGGGCTCTCGTGCGGCCTGAGCTCTGAATCGTTTTCAGGGTTGCGCGTTGACTCTCTCGAGTGCGATGGAAAGAAGGGTGCAAACAAAAGGGTCGCACTCTGATTCCCGACGAGAAACCCTCCCCCCCCCCCCCCCCCCGCCGCTCCGTCCCTTCAGCCCGCGTACTCCCGTTTCGACGGTGAGCCTTGGTTAACGTCGAGGGTCCGGTCTGGGAGGGATGAAAATGAAAACGCACTGCCGAGACGTCGGCGAGTGTGGGCCGCACATGAGAAGCGGCTGACCGAAGGCGGCGCCGGCAGTGTGACGAGATTTCCTTCTATTTTCAACCGCACGCGTCGCCAAGGGTGGAGAACAAAATAAGTAGCCACTCCGGCTGGACTACGAAAAAAAACTATCCCTCGTTGCGCGAAGAGTCTCGCCATAAAAATCTTGAGAAAGATGCTTCCCTCCCTAATCTACTCGGCGGCATGTCATGAATAAGGAATGCTTCAAACCTGGAGGCTGATACGATGACACTCTATTTTTATTGCACCGCCCGTGGCACCGAACCGCGGCTAACGCGGGAACAATTTTAGGTAACCGAAAATAGAAATTGTTTTTAATCCGACTCTGACCCGCATTTCCGTATAGAATCTCGTGACCCGGCACTAAAACGGGTGTCGTCAGTCGAAATCAGAAAACTTTTCGACAGCCTCGCCGCGCAAGTGATTCCCTATAAAACGGAACTTTCCCGCACTCGACGTGACGAGGCCGTCGATGCGAATGACACCGATACGAAGCGGGGCGGGGGGGTAATAATTCGGCAACGGGTAGGTCGGCTTTTGGCAAAGTTTAGAGAGCCCGATCGATACGCGGACTTTTCGGATGGAGTCGGTCAGGCTCTTCCGAAGCCGCGAAATTATTATTAGCAGCATCGGAGCGACTCGTTGGGTTGGCACGGGGAAGGGGGATTCTCTCTAGCTCCCCGGGACCGGTGGTAGCGGAGGAAGGGACGAGAGACATTGGCAAAGTAAGGTCTGATCATTACGGGACGATGCACACACAACCGCTCGGCTCTCCACCATCCGGGGTTGCTGTATGCTCGCGTACGTGCGTATAATCGGCGGAGCCGCATAGGGGTGTGCCAGGAGGAGAACGCTCGCGGGTGAAAGTTTCGAAAGCCACTCGCCTCTCCGCCCCGGGAGCGAACCCGGAGCGCCGACCAGGTAGTTCGGACGTGGACGCCCCTCTATGCCGTTGGTACCCGACGGCGCTGCCGGGGTGCTTCTTGTTTCCAGCAGCTACGGCGAGCTCTGCAGCTGCCAGAAGCACAGCGTGCCGCCGCTACGGCAGCGGTGGTAGCAACCGCCCGGCGAACGGTCCTCCGCGCCTTTGCTGCACTGCAGTTGTGGCATTTTCAAAGTGGTGGAAAGCAGGGCTCGGCCGAGGTAGGTTTAGAGTACACCGAAATCCGACCGGCGTTTACTACTCTCTATACCACGATTCCTATACTCGGTATGCTCGTGTGTAACTCTTCTACATGTATAATATATGTGGTGCAGCCTCTTGCTCGTTCGGTCTAGATCCGTCTGCTCTTCTCTACCTAGGGCGGCATGTGCAGCTTTTGTATATTACATAAAACATACACATATGTATGTATATGTGTGTGTGTGTGTGTGTGGGTTCACCTCGACACACATCGTCCCATAGGTACTGCCCGCCGTGGTGTATCCAGGCGAGCACTCTGCCCGGCGCTCCCACGCCTATTTATAATAATAATTGCGATCTGCACACGTGTCCACTCCCCCACCCTCTTTCGAGACCCGCGAGAGATAGCGCTGCATACGAATTAAATCTCAACAATTGTTTTTATTGAAAACAAAAAAAAACACATGCCGTATTAAAAGATAATATTGTTTTTACGATCGAATAATATTGTCGATGCATGACGGGATTATCGACGAATTAATTTTCGTACCCGAGCAATTATTGTTTGAGCTTTGCTGTACGAGTTGTATTATTATTATTATTATTTTTAGGTTTTATTCATAATGTACAGATTTGCCAAAGGTCCGTGTTTCTACGTGGATTTCCGAATCGCCATTGAAATAGCGTACTATTCACGGAGTCGCGAATCCGCGGCCGATCGAAAAAGTTTGTTCGGGCGAAAGGGAAGCGTCACAGCCACGGCGAGAACGCCGCAGCAGCGGCGAAATACCGGAGCGGTGTACCGGCCGAGTACATGTATATCGGGAAAAGAGAGACGGAGAGAGCCGAGCCGGGGCTCGGGCTAGGGGTTGTTTTTCCGGCTGGCGAAGCGTGCTGATCTGGAGAAGGTCGCGAGTGGCCGATTGTCACGAGCGGACACTGCAACTGTTGTACTATACTATTTGCACCGCTGTGCAGTACCGTGGAAAAGAGATTTTTTTTTTGCGCGATCTCGAGGGCGAGTTTTTAGCCGTTCGATCTACTTTTTTTATCTTTTTAAAATATTTTTCTCTCTTTTACTTTTTAGTTTCGTGCTCTCTCAGAGATCTGTCCTTGCTCCAAAGGGGACACCGATTTATTCCGCGTTCCGTGAGGATCCGACAATGGAGAAACAATACTGCCGGTAAAGTATTTTATTTTTTTTGCATTTTTGACGAGGTTTATCGGTAACCGTGTGCCTGCGAGTGTACGCGAATTGTCGGATGACCGCAGCAACGTTGTAAATTTCGCTTGCACGCTCCATTCCCGGAACGATGAATCGGCGGTACTCATCGGAAATAACGAATCCCACGGTATTTCAGGAATACCCTCTTGTACACAAAATTGTTGAAGTTTGTTGAATTGTTGCATGAATAATACACTGAGCGAAGGATCTAGTAAAAATGACCGATCATCTAAGAAAAATTACCGTAGCACATAGTACTAGGGCGCCGTGGCGCCACCTATGGCAAAAAGTCTCAGATTATCCAAGAATTTTTACCATAATATCTAAGAAAAATTCTTATAAATCCGGTACTTCCTACCATAAGTGGCGCCCTAGCGCCCCACTACTATGTGCTATGGTAATATCTCTCAAGCGATATAGTAATTTCGACTAGATCCATCTCTCAGTATATATTTCGACGGGCTATCCATTGTCCTCGTTATTGTTTCCTCGGGAATGTCTGACAGCATGGGAACAGGATAAAAGAGTCGGATTCCCGAATAAGCTAAATCAATTTGATTTCCCTCCCCGCTGCCCCCGCCTCTCTGCCCACCTCACTTCGGCGCAACCGACAGAGTACCATGCACTAGACCAACTGACAAGCTCCTATCTCTCACTAGTTCTGCTCGACGAGTGTCGAGTGCACGCGATAAATCCAATGGCTGGCTACCGAGCGCGCCGTGCCCTGATTTTTCTCCTCGAAAACGTGTACGAGCTTTCGTGCTTCTCTCCTCTAGTTGAAAAATTGAACGTACTCGTTCAAAGTAGTGCCCTGAGGGGTGGATATGGGAAGTCAACTGCTGCGGTCGTACTATCGAGGCTCCCGTACCGCAGCGGGCCCTCCGAGCTAAATATTGATCAAAGGAGCGTCTAGTGGATAAATCCGACACTGGTCAGACACGCTAACGTCGTCTCACCGCCCGCATGGACCGCCCCCAGCCTGGGCAACTTCTCGCAGCGTCAACACAACTTGGGGTTGTACACCCCCCTTTCATCCCATTTTTAAATACTGCGTTGGGGAACAAAAATCGTATTGCCGTTAAGCATCTTGCATAATTATTACCATCTGTATGTTTAAGTTTGAGGGCGTTATCATATTCGTGATGCGCGATAGGGCTGTACAGACAGGCCGGCCTAGCCGGCCAAAATATCTTATCCGGCTAATGGGTTTTAGTTTGGCCGGCTAAACTATTTTAGTCGGCTAATCCGGTTTAGCCGACCAAGCTATATTATTAGCCGGCTAAGCTAATGCAGTCTTGGAATTTTTCGACGAAATTTTTTTTTTGTTTTTTTTTTATGATCTGCCCCATATTTCGATGTATTTTTCCCCGCTGAACATGAATCCACTGGCCTTTTTGGACTAAAGTACAATGCGACATTAAGGAGCTCGATTTTATGCACAAAATTATGCACGATTTTATGCATTTGGCCGGCTAAACCATAAAATCCATTAGCCGGATAAGATATTTTAGCCGGCTAGGCCGGCCTATCTGTACAGCCCTAATGAGCGGTGATATTTAAATACGGACCTGTGCTATAGTGTTAAAAATAAATTTAACACACCGGACTGGAAGTTTTTATGCACATACTCCTACATGTAATTGAATGTACAATCGTGATGAAGGATTGATGGATTTTTACAGTGATATTAATGTAAATTATGAAAAGCAAAGTATTTCTAAAGACCAATATACTGTACCTAATTTTTTCATCATAATTGTTCATGATATTCAATATACCAGTTTATGCCTAAGAACTTCCCGTGCCGCTGCATTAAGTTTCATACGAATGTTTTTTTACAGTTTATCTTTACATTCCGATAGGGTAAAAGTGGTGAATATGGCCCACCTCGATTAACACGTAAATCAATGATATATGGACCGGTCCATATTCCCCACTTTTACCCTAGACGAAATTGTAGGATCCATTTTTTTTTCCGGTCTGCTCGAACTGTTTTCTTTAATGGTCGTTTTATAAATAAAAAAAAGAACAGGGAGCAATTTACGAGACTCCTCGAGTACCGGTAAAACTATCTCTCACCTGATAGTCCATATAATTCCCGTAACCCATGTGATTGCAGGTGCAGGCGCAAGCTTGAATGTGTCTCCGCATGTCGAGCTCGACCTCCTCACCGCAGACGCCTCTGGCGGTCGCCATCATCGTGTCGCCCATGCAGTAGCTCCCGGTGCAATACATCCTCGGGTCGCTCTGGTCCAAGTAACCCCCTCCTGTATCGTCGTATCCCAGTCTACTCGCGCACCTCGAGTCCGAGGTGTAATCGACGCGAGATTGAGGCCGCTCGTCGTATCCGAGTCTCGACTGGGGACGATGGAGGGTCGGAGGCACGTCCTGTGAAAGCAAACAATTAGGGGCTAGGCCACTTTAAAAGGACGAAAGCCCCAGTACAGCAGAAGCAGCAGCAGCAGCGGTAGCCAACAAGCAACCTGGCCATTGCAGCTTCACCGGATATTGTCCTAGATCCGCGGAAGCGTTATGACAATCATTTTAACTGACACTTTAATTAACGTCCTCTATCATTCGCTATCACTTGTACATGACCCATCTGCGCTTACGAAATCGGAACTGTGTCAATATTGTGAATGTCATATTTTTTTTCGTCTATAGTACTGTCGGGGAGTGAAATTTATTTTTATTTCAGACGTATTGTTATTATTATTATTATTATTATTATTATTATTTTTTGTAGACATTAAATATAGGCTGATGAAAGCCTTTACGTAAAAGTTTCAATTTATATTCATCGCGTCTAAAGCTTCAGACTTGATTCGATACAAGAAACTCGAGGGGGACGATTCTTGTCGTGGCAACCAACCTACGCACGTGCACGTGGTGGTACGTGACACGGCTCGGCACCGCCGCCTAGTGTCTATGATGATGATGCTACTGCTGCTGTTGCTCGCTGTTGTTCGGGACTTTAACACGCGATCGAACTCTGTTTATATCCGCAGTTCATGTATTAATATCCCGCGCATGCTAAGCATTCGATATCTCCGATGTGAAATGTTACGTTTTGTCGTTTCAATACTCATTCAGGTATTATAATATAAAATCGCAAATTCCCTCATTTCTGTCGAAACCCAATATTTTCAAACAGGAAGTGAGATTTGTCTTTATGACGTCACTTCCGGTCGAAAACCAATATTTTCGAACCGGAAGTGACGTTTTCCTCTATGACGTGAATTCTTCGCGCATCTGCCGGTTGTACGATAAAAATAATATGAGATAATAATGGAACCCACCTGCGAGTACGAGTCATCCTGGTAGGGAGTCCTGATGCGGTGACATTCGTCGTAACACCTGCCGTCGTATCCACTCGGTGGTCGAGGATAAGGATCCTGAACAGCAGCCGCAGCTGCGCAGCAGTCCGGTATCTGGGCCTGGTAAGTGTCGTACGGGCACTTTGTCCCGTCGAGGGTGCCGGTGCCCGCGGGTCTGGACACCTGGTGGACGCGCTCCTGTGGCCCGCTTCCGTAGCCGCTTCCGTGATGCATTCTCGTGTATTCGGTGTCTACCTCCGTGATTTTATCTTTCCCCCCCGTTTTCTCGCACAATCACAATCGATACTCCGAAGCCCCGTCGGATGCGCACCAATTAAAAATAATACCGCGGACGCGCCCCAAAGGCTGCTGCGCGGCACATCGATGACAAATCGGCAGTCGGAAAGCTCTCCGGGCACTTCGACGTGATATACTCTTGACGATACCACACCAATCTTGTCTCTGGATCGTTCATCTTGCTCGGCAACACCGACCCGTCCATCCTCACTGCTGGACAGACCTATCCGAAGCTCTCGATGTTCTCAACGAAAGTACATCTTAACCGGAAGTGCGCGCGAGATTGGTGCGACTGATCCGGGAGGGGACAACTGGAAGCACCGCCGAGCGAGGTGAATACCGGGGCCAACCAGCAGCACGATGACACTTCACTTTCAAGCAACTCCTAGACCGCTACTCTGCGGCACGGTCGACGACGAGCGTCATCCCCGTCGCCCGGTCTCAATATCCTCGCTTCCCTCCATTCATCCTGACGACCCGACACTTAAACTCTCCCTCTCGTCCTTGATATTCATATTCTGTATACCTCGCGTATATATACCTGCAGTGGTCGTATTTAGCGAAACTGAAAAGAAAAGGGAGCAATTGACCGGACTGAAGAGAACTTGTTAAGTTCAGTTGAATCAGTTGAAGAGGGCGGAGGGTGTCGGTTTTTCCGCGATATAACGTTCCTCGCTCCGGCTCTTTCGGCAACTTTGAAACTTCTCGTGAAGCACGAGTGATGCTTCAACCTTCCCTTTGCGCTTTTACCATTCCGGACTTTTACAGGATAGAATGGAGAGGTGTAGGAAAAAAATAATTAAAAAAAAATATTCTGTTCAACGAATTTGCCTTCGCTTCATCCGGATATGTCCGCAGTCGAGACAAAAGTGTCTACTGTTTGTTTTATCCTTTTTTTCTGATAACTATTTAATTCGTTGAACCGCAGATTCGACAAACGAAACACACGCTTCAGCGGGAGAGTCGGAGAATTGGATGTGTATTTTTTTTATTCTCTTCGTTCCTATAAATACAATCGCCCCTCGTGACGAAATTCAATTAAGTCCCTAAAAATAAATAAAAAAAATGCTACGAATTGCCTCCATTGGTTGTCTCGCCGCCGCTGGACGTATCAGGGATACATACACGCAGACACGCGCGCGCGCCCTACTCGCAGCTTTTATGGTGCAGATGAAATCGAAAGGTCGATAATTGTATATCAATTATTCGCACGAGATTTAATTGTTACGTCGATTTCGAAATCCCTTCTCCCAATTGGCTCCTACATATATTCCTGTCGGCTGATCGTACGGACGATGGATGAAAGCGATTGACTTTTTTTTTCTTCTTTTAGTTCATTTTCGAGGGAAAGAAAATTTGGTTTCCTCTTTCGGACTACGGCCACGGTATCGTTCGAGCGATTCTCGGGCTTTGCACTTCGGGCACTCCCTTGTTGTTCGCCATACGGAAGTATAGAGCTTCCCTACTCGCGAAACTGACTGGCGGGATAAGTCGAAGGAAGTGATCGGCCTCTCAGGCTTCACTCTTTCTTTTCTACACCTGCCTTCTCTACTTCCTCGTCTTCCCTCCGGTTCCGCGCTTCACCCTCGCTCGCCACTCGCTAGAATCTATCACCCCCTCGAGACGCACACACACACTTTTGCCCAGTACACTCTCGCTCAATCTCATTCTCTTCCTTACTTTCGTTCACTATTCCCCGACACGTTCACGCTCACACGTGCGCGCACTTTCGAAACTTTCCATCTCACGCATTATTTTTTCTCTTTTCCCTCGCGCCCGTTATTTACCTTCCTATCATCATTTGCCATCCGTCATCGGCCCTCCTGGCGATGGCTGCAGACCTCGCCCGCCGACGAAACTGGCTGGATGAAAGGAGATAAATTTCGCTATCGCGAATAACGAAGACCAATGAACTTCCTAATTAAGTTTTCCACGAAATTTTAATTTACTTCGAATGCATTGCCCTGTATTCAGAGAATGATTTTCCCTCCCAAAACAAAACAAAAAAATTGCAATTTTGACCGTCATCCAAAACATTCGATTTCTCGAAAGCTAGAACATACACTGTAAAAAAAATTCGCATGAAATTTAATGTATCGGACTGGAAGTTTTTATGCAAAAACTGATATATTAAATTGCATGTACAACTGTGAAGGAAAATCAATGTCCAGTGTATTAAAAACATTGGAAATACTTAACTTTTAAGAATTTACTTTAATTTCATTGAAAAAGTATATTAATTTTTCATCACAACTGGACATTAAATTTAACGTAGCGGTGTTTGCATAAAAACTTTTAGTCCGATAAATTAAATTTACAATTTTGTTTACATTGTACAAACACATGTATATAAATAAATAAAATAATATAATCCATATATAAATAATAATAATAAAAATAAAATACTATAATTTATATAATGTATAACTTGTGATATAAACGATATATCCATACCATATATGTAGCGGCAAAAAGTTTGGTATCCCGTATGGATCTCGCGAATATACTTTTATTCCATATGGGAATCGTGCCTATTTCGTGCGAAAGGCGTCGTCCGTCCAACGAGTTGAAAAGCCCGCGGGTGCAAAATTCCCACCGAGATACGTATCAAACCCAGAGCGACGACGAGTGAAGTTTCGTGACAATTTTTACGGTCGAATTCCCGTGGAACCGTGAAAACGAGACCGGAAATTTTGTCCACGCAACTTTAACTAACATCATTGTCGCCGGAGGCGTCTGGGAGACGGCTCTTGTGCCTCTTGTTAGACCTTGTATAGCCCGGCTCCTGTGTCTTTGCCCCAACTCGCGGTGTACGCCGCGGCGGGCGTCACACCGGCCAACGAATAGAACGAGCCGCCCAGCTCGTCTCCCGAAGTGGAAAAGTCTGTGCGCCATTTGCCAGGGCGCTTGAATATGAACTTTTCTGTGCGCTTCGCGTCTCTCCGCTTTCTTTCGCTCCTCTTATGCCTCGCCACAGTCTCTTTCTCACTCACCCGCTCCTTTCATCACATTCCTTCCGCTCCAACTCTTTTTTACCTTGCCCTCCACACTCTGCTCCAGTGGACTTTATACTGCATCCACATTTATACCGTATCCACCGCGTATTCCCGATTGCTCTTTCGTATTCGTGTCCCCCCACTCATTCGCCGTCGTCGATTAACGATATTCGACGTGGTATTAGATTGTAATAAAATTCAACCATTTTATAAATCGACCCCACACCGTAAAGAAAATTCTTATGAAATTTAATGCTTTGGTACTGGAAGGTTTAATGCATAAACTAACAATGAAAGGTTAACGTACAGTATACTAAAAGCTTTAGAGTTACTTCACTCGTAATCATTTACATTCATTTTACTATAAAAGTACTGTGAGTTAAATCATTTATTTCTATTTCACCCTAAAAGTTCATTAATTTTTCATCACAATTGTACGTTTTTGCATAAAAACTTCCAGTCCGGTGCATTAAACTTACAATATTTCTTAACAGTGCATTCTGCAAAAAAATTTTGGTTGAAAATTAATGAACGGTATTGGGAGCTTTTTTACGTAAACTGTTTCTGAAATTTCAAACACGTTTACAATTGTACCGTAACATTTTTATTTTTAATGACATTTTTTGTAAGCTTCAGGAAAAATATTTGTTATTTTAATATCTGGTATTTTTATATTACAATAAAAGTACATTAATGTTAAAATAATTTAAGCAAATTTCAAGTTTCAGGACATTAAATTTACAATTGACTTTTGCGGTATAGTTTTCATTACCCGCCCGTTCATATTCCATATTCCACAGCCATACTCTCTCTCGGTAGAATCAATTTAATTAAAGATTTACCCACGCGTGCCGAACACTCTTCCAATTACCGCTGTACACCGTACAAAAATAACTAAATTCGGAGTGCTACCAAAAAAAAAAGTAATTTGTCATGTTCAAGCTCGCCCTTCTGTTTGTCGGGGCTTTACACATTTTTCTTTTTTCGATAAAATGAACAAAACAAAGATTGTGGTCGTTCGCGGACGACGAATTCTCGTGCAACGAGTTTCGTCCGTGTAGCCGTTGTAAAATAGCATTATATCTCGAGATACCTCGAGAAAAAGAATAAAGGGTCGGGTGATAACGAATTTCTCTCCAGGAGGGAGGAAATGATAACAGGGAAGGAAAAAAAAACATCAACAACAACCGTGACAAATGGATTAAATTTCACTGTAGGGTGAGAGGGAGAGATTCGCCGATGATTCGCGATGTCCTGCGGATGCCCGCACCAGTGAGAACAGCCATCCTCTTGTGTAAACACATACCATATCTATCGGGCGAGAAAGGTGGGGGGAGGGGAATTCTGTTTTCTTTTTCGCTTCCTCCCGCGTCTCCAGTTTCCTCGGGATTCCATCGTTCCCTTATCTCCGTCGAGTCTACGGTGTGTTGTGCTCAACCCCGTGAGGGCGGAATGGATGGAGAGTCTTCGATGCGCTAACGAGGTTTAGTCCTCAAAGGCCGCGACGCGGGGCTCTCGAGAGATCGATCCCAATCGGATCATACAAGGTGCAGTGGGTAAGTAGGCGGCACGGGTCGAGTTACGAGAGGGTCGGTGGAACGTCGGAGGCGCATAGACCAAGAGATCGACGGAGAGAGGCAGATGGAGGAAGAATGTGACCGAGGCTCTTGGAGAACTGCACATACGAGACGAAGCCGGGAGGAGGGACCATCAGGGATAACGCTCCGGCATGATCCATTCAAGCTCGGATACAAAGGATCAATTTTACTTCCAGCACTTTCCGATCTATACTTGGTATTACAATAATCAACTGAGATACAAATAAAAATCGCAAAAGTGGTATATTGCAAATCGAAGCGTAGGTTGAGTGGGCACTGTTAATGAGGAATCCGTTATCAAATTTGGATTTTATAAGTTGTTTTAACGCTCTTTAGATGATACGTTGTGAACGCCGCCAATACTGAATCCTCTAAAAAATGTCGTTTTGAGACCACAAACGACCGAGGAAAGATAAAAATGCCTTTCCCCGGAGAATTGGCGGTCGCAGTGAAATCCAGTTTTTCTTGTCCTCAGCTGATCGCGGTCTCGTAACGGTATTCGTTACAGTTTTCGTTACCAACTGAGCACGAGGTAGGTGCGCGGGAGGGTGTTCCCGCATCACCTTGGCTCGTCTTCATCGAGAGTTCGAGGCTCAGACAAGGTTTTTTTCCCACACGCGATCCCTCGAGGTCTTCATCGTTATTCCCCTAGGTCATCGACAAGAACCGGAAGGCGTCGAAGGGCAGTCGATCTAAACGCATCATCAGCCCCATGAGGCAACTCGATTTCCCTGTCGTTCCACGCTCTCTCCCGCCTGTCTAGATTCGTTTACGATTAACCCTGAACTACGTGTACCATATAAACCGGCGATACATTGTTAATGGGGGCAAACATGCTTTGGCAAATGACCGACGCGGGCCCCAACGCTTCTGTATCTAAATTGCGGGCCGTGAATGTAAACAAGAATTCCACATTTATGGGTGGGCATAACGTATCATTCATTCCGTGCGGTAGTTATTTGTTATTGCGTCGAATATTTCAGCACGATCGTATATCCGACAACGACAAACCCCTTCCCTCTTTCGTTCGTTCTAGTTTGTTCGAACTGTCCTTCATTATTCACTGGCACGAAGCTTGACGTCCGTGTCGGACTCGATGATAGATCGTTTTTCTTTTTCTTTTTTAAGCGGGTTTTTATCTTTTATCCAAAAAAAAAAGTTCGTGTTAAAAAAAAATCTCGAATACCTCGATTGGCTGTCGAACGAGTTTCAAGTCAAAAGCTATTCACGACGAACTTCAGTCATGAGGGACACAGTAAAGAAAGGTTTTTTTTCTACTCGCGCGTACGCCGATGACCCGCTCGAGTTTTGAACAAAACAGCTTTTGAATTCGTATTCGGCGCAAAAAAGAAATACGGCGAAATATGTGGTCGTGAATCGTTTTTGGGAACTTTTGTTTATTTTCACAAAAAAATTGTTTGCGTGCAGATTTTGTTGGGCTTGGATTTCGTTAAGTCTTTCAAAAATTGAATATTTGTTTTGAAAACTGGCGTTTTTGGTTGAAAAATAATCCGCCGATTTCTCCTACAGATTGCGCATGATATTTGTGTATTCTTATTCCGAAAACAAACCGTGAGCCATGCACGCATAGCGAAATATTTTCTGGCGTCAAATAATGTAAAACGAGCGTGTCTCTGCGTCGTGTAAATCTCATAGTCGGTGCATGGAGAGGTGGGGGGTGGGGCGTCACGGTGCCTAAGACATTGTAGAAATATCGCGAAAGAGACAAATCCGTGTCAGCTCGGAGAGAAAAGCAACTGGTTGGCGAACGGAAGCAACTGGTATAAAAAAATCACCAAACCGTAAGCGGTGCTCTCTTGTTTCATACGTTCTATATACCTCTTCATCTCGCCCGTTCCCCACGGCCGTGGACTGTGTATCGAGAAACGAGAGATGTAAACAGATTAAAAACGTTGTCGAATGATGAGTGTGAATGAGTAGAAGCAACGCCGTTCCCTCCGATAACTGCTGGCAATAGTGTCGAAAAAAAAAACAAAAAAAAAAGATAAACACAGTAGACGAGTAGCATCGAATCAATTCGCTGTTGAGAGTGGAATGTTATTATTGGAAAAACCCTCAAGCTTGTCCCGTTTCGTTTGTTTCATTAATCTGCCGTCTAGCGACTTAATTTTTTCCGATCGATGTTAAAAGATCATTTTAATATCGAAACAGACAATTTAGATATTAATAAATAACTACAAAATTTTATAGTGAAATATAAAAAAAATCGAATTGGAAAGTACAAAAAAACGGTAACTGGCCATAGCCGAAAGCAAATTTTGAAGCGGATAGCGGACAGCGAAATTTTTAATTTCGATATTAATAAATAACGACAAAATTTGAAATTGAAATAAACAAATATGAATAAAAAAAGTACAAAAAAACGGAAACTGACGGTAGTCGAAGGCAAATTTGTGGCGGTTGGCTTCGTTATTTCTATTTGGCCATAACGGCATTACAATTAATGCTCGTATTGTTCGGTGAAATGATGGAGAAAAAAGCTGAATAAAAGAGGAAAAAAAAAGAAGAAGAAAGAAACCATGAATGCAGAGAGTAACACGCGACAGTTGTTCCGTTTGAGGGGTCCGAGTGCGAGAGCACAGAAACACCAGGGTAGAATGAGTCGATGTACATAGACGATTCGTTTCCGTGTACGGCAGTGAGTCTGCGTGGCTCGCGATGTGCCCCGCTGTGGGACAAAGCTACGCTCGACAAAATCTCACGAGCAGGCGGAGCAGAGAACCTCGACGACGGCGACGACGACGTCGACGACGATGATGAGGATGACTGGAGCACCCCTTACTCATCTATCTTTCTCGCTTCCGCGCACCACGTCTCGTCTCGCTGAGAGCGGAGCAACGACATTCTCTCATCTACTGTACACCGAGGAATTTACTACACCTTTATTTCCCTCCGGTACCGGGAACGCGCGAGGTTACATAAGAATTGGATTGAGGGTAAATCTTTGGTGTCAAAGCTAATCCAGGCAGGCTCTTTAACGCGGCTTCGAGTCAGTCACTAATCATCACGCTCGTAAGATAATAAAGTTTGAACAAAAGAAAAACGTCACTTCTGAAATTGTCCCAAATGTCTGACCCAGAACGACCATGACTACTGAAGCGCGGTGTGTTCGCTTTATGAAGACCGTGCGCTACGGTATTCATTGAATTTTATCGACGTCTCGAATTCTCCCTTCAGTTCGGACATCATTAAAGTCCACATAGTCGAAAACCACGAGGAGTCTCGATTCGGATTTAGGTCCGATGCAAAGTAGCTGTAACTACTTCGCCCAACTTGCCATGGAAAATCCAGGCGTCTACCCCATAAAAATAAGAAAAAAAGAAAAATGGATAAATAATTAGATCCTCGCTGCTCTCGCGATAAGGCTTTACACGAGTAACCCCGACAGCCCACGCGTGCCGTGGAAGCCCGCTGCGGCGGCGAGCATTGCAGTCCTAGTTGAGAGATCAGCGTGACGCGAGTTAAGTGGCAAGGGTCAAGCGTCGGTAAGACGAGAGCGCGCGAACGCGTCACCTTTGTCCTGTTCTTTGGTGCGCGGTGCAGCACGCAAAGGGCATGAACTATGTACTAAATAAGATGTGCATTGGCGTTACCGATATGTTGTAACGCGACAAACAAGCTACCTGCACATAGACACACACACGCACCCCCACGTTAACTCTTTGCGCCAGTGGTTGGATCGCCTGATTGAATTTTTTTTGTGTCTGGCCGAGCCGGGGGCCTCTCTCGCACGGCCGTCGGTTACCGTGAAAAAATGACGGTGTACATGGCGTAGCGCAGTGGGTTAATCCGCACCGACGGTACCGTACGAAGCGGTGTACGTTAAACGTACCAGGAGTACGCTGAGGCGCCGAGTGTTCGCGATAAATTCATGCACGCGAAAAGCCACATATACACCAACACGCGCGCGGCACGCACACCACCGGACAGCAGCGGGCATCCGGCCCTCGGCGAGGAACGAGAAGACCGAAGCGCGCTTGAGTCGCCGCGGCAAGACTGGAGCTCTGCGCCCCGGCCGGGTAGCTCCCATGGCAACCTCGACTTCCCCCTTGCTACCCTCGCTGCTCACTCGCATCCTCCCACTCTCGCGGCTACCAGCCAGCCGAGCTTTCCGTCTCTCGTTCACTCTCGGATTTGCCACCCCTCGGCGCCGACTCGCTTGCACCCCTTTACCGGGACTGTCTACCTCACCCACTCACACCCTCGGGGGAAGCTCCCACGCTTTCCGTCCCTCCTCGACGACGAATCTCACTCCACCCCCTCCTACGTCCCGACCGCGCGTTGCTCGCGTACGTGTGCGGCCCACAGCGCCACTACCACTGTCGGCCGACGCCAGCTAGAAGCCCCTTCCACCTCTCCACAACCCCCCCCCCCCACCCTGAGCGCGCGCAACCCTTGGACCAGCGAGGAAAAGTCGCAGAAGCTCGTGGTATCCCGGAAGCTCTTCTCTCCTGCGGCTGGCCTCCCTTCTCACTCGCTCTCTCTCTGGAGGGAGATCTCCTCTATGCAGCTTCCCACTCGCCCGAGCGTCTCTCTAACCCTCTCTCCCTAACGCCGGTTCGTCACGGCTCTCTCGCTCGCTCCACGCTGCCTCTCGAGAGAGGCTACCGAGCGAGAGCCAGGGAATATGTATTTTCTTGTCGCTCTCTGTGAGCAAGACTCTGTCATTCTACCTCGTTCGCACTTTATTTTTTTATTTTTTTTTCTCCACTTCTTTTTTTTCATATCTTTGCTCGCGAGATAAAATTCTAGTTGACCAAATTTACTCGCTGGAACTGTGTTGAAACGACGATTTTATTTTATGATTTATTTTTTATTTTTTATTTTTTATTAGTCTCTCAGGATTGTCAGGAATGTTCTTATCTGCCTTGAGAAAGAACTGGTGAGATTAAAAAATTCTTGACATAAACTTTCAAAGGGTGTATACTGTAATGATACCGTGCGTGCGCGACGAGGAATGTGTCCTCGAGTGCGGAGAAGATTAATGCAGTTTTCGCTTATAAAAGGATGGCCTGATAAGGAGACACGTTCAATTTACGCATTCCGTGCGATGATGCGCATGTCACGGTCTCCGGATGCGCTGTGGATACCTGCCAATGATGTCGTACGACTTCAATCAAATATCCTTGCCCCGAGTAATTATATCCATCGGATGTAATTACTCGAATTTTTTCAATATATATCCACTCAAGGAGAATTCCGATCTCCTACGATAGGTCTTTCCCTTTTTTTCTTCCAAATTCATATGCATGATTTTCATTATTTTCTGTAAAAATACTTATGAAAAAAAGATAGGGAACATCGACTTTTTTTAAACGAGCCATATATTTGCAGGAAATTGTGTTTCGAGTTGTGCACGCGAGGCGCACAGTAGAAAAGGTCTATCATAGTCAGCCGATCCTCTTCGACTCCTTTCTTATGTGCGACTGGGAAATTTTTTTTAGCGTTACATCAGGCCCTGAGAGGACCTCGTCAGTGTCGTGTCAAGCCCCAATGTAAAGCTCAACAATTTCTGACGCTGACGGAACTATATTCTTGTCCTACACGCCCCTGGTAAATATTTTTTAGCGTTACATCAGACCCTGAGAGGGCCTGTTCAGGGTCTTGTCAAGCACCAATGCAAAGCTCTAAAATTTCTAACGCTGACGGAACTCCTTTCTATCTGGTTGCCAGACAAATATCGTAATACGGTTTAACCCACTGCCGGTCGGAGCGCCCGCCAACCCCACTGAAACGGGCTTATTTGCCGAAAGTGGGAAATCGGCTGACGCTCGCTTGGACGCTGGAGTGAGATAATCGACCGGCCGGGCAGAGGGTTAATAATCTGTTCGGGCTTTAATCCAAAGGTGGAATATTCCGTCGCGCACTCGCAGCTCAAACATGGCTGGTTTTCTCTTGTACAGAGCGGTAGTGAGACCTCGGTACAGAGTGGGTGGACAGAGTCGGCGGGAGGGAGAAAGTGCGCTTGGTCGTGTGGTGGAATTCGGCGCGAGAGCGAAGATAAAAAAAAAAAAAATTGACGGGCGAGATTACCGGGCGCTCGGGTAGTCGGGGAAAAGAAACGTGCGAGAGGCGGAGAGTCGGATGGGAAGAAGCTGGAGAGACCGTGGCGAGGGAAACGGGGCAGAGGAAGGAATCCGCTGAAGGAAAAATCGGGTGGAAGGAATGCGAGGGAAGAAAATGCGCGAAGTAAAGTAAATTACTCGAATCCGCCAATAGTCGGGCTTTTCTGAAAAACGGAACTGAAAGAAGAAAGAACAAGTCTCATACCGTGTACCGATGAGTCATAAAAAGTTTTAAAAAATACATACATATATATATATATATAGATTTTAAATCAAAGTGTCAAAAAGCGAGACGTGAGAAGCAAGGACACAAAAGCAACGTAATAAGCAAATTTTGAGGACAAAAAGTCGAGCGAGACTTTGTCAATTAATCGGGAATTATTCTTATTAATATGCACATTTTTATTCGCGTGAGGCGCGGTAGAACGAAAGAGAGAGAGATAGAGAGAGAGAGCACGCGAGCTCGCAGTAATTATTCGCACAACGTGGCGTCGGCCACCGGGGATTTTCAGGTCCCGGGGCGTCTGGTAGTGGGGAAAATTACCACAGGTGCGCGAGAGGAATCTGCGGGAAAAAGTCAAGCGTGGAAAGGGAGAGGGGCGGAGGTGGCGGCGAGGCGGTGTGGGATCGGGAGAGACGGGGGAATAGAGGTTACAAAGTTGCCGGGGGTGAAGGAAAGAAAAAGAATCGGTAGTAGGAGACGCGAGTGAATTGCATAATTTTTTTTGCCCAGCTTTTTTTTTAATTTATCGAATCGACGCAATGACCAGGAGCGAGAGAGACCAGAGAGAACGAGAGGAAGCAGACAAAGTCGAAAGCGTTGTTCTTTGATCTCGTTGATAGAAAAGTATTGGCGAGCTTCTCGCGTGTATATTGGGAAGCTCTCTCTTTCTCGGAATCGGCGCGCGAAAATCCGTGTGCAATGTACCAATAGCTACACACTATATACATATATATATGTATATATATATATATGTATACCCGATATATACCGTAGATCTATACTGCTGGCTATTTTTCGCAGCCCCAGGGCATCGCGGCCCCGCTATTTGTCAGAGGTATAAAACAATCGCAGTATTTTTGTTTTTTTTTAGTCCGATTCAGAATCGTTTGTTTGTCCGAGGGAACGCTTAAACAATTCGTACACTATCGTGCAATTTGGTTTCCATCAGTAGTTGAACGAGGCTTTCACTTTGTTGCAGAGCAAAGGCGCGCATAGAGTCTGGGCGAAGCGCGGGGTACGTCTGATCGGTGCCGGGAACGCTCTACTTACGTATCCAAGTGGCGTCGACGCCAGTCCGTCAGGCGAAAGTAGTAAGCCACCCGTGCGTAGTCAGACGAGCGCCAGCTGGGCGAAATCCGAACGAATCTCTCCCTCCTTCTCCGTTTTTATGTTTCTTTTGCCTCCCCCCTTTTATGCCCGCGCTCCGAAGAATGGACGAGAATCGAGAGACTCACTCTCGTGTCTTTGACGGTTAAAGCATTCGTGGGATGAAAGGTATAGACGGAAAGAAAAATAGGGGAGGAATGCGCTATATTACAGATTGAAGGTAGAGTGAGATGAGACATAAAAATTTAATATGAAAAATTGTTAGGACAAAGGTAAGGCGTATGAATGAATACTCTTGCGTGCGATTATTTAAGAAGTGAACGCGCCAGTGAGTACGGCGGTGTGCGGTCAGACGCCAGCTGGGAGTTCCCGGCCATCGAATATCCTTTTGTTACCAGGCGAAGTAACGGCAGATTAAGAACGACACTACATTCGAGTGAGACTCGTATAGAGATTAGCTATAAATCTCTCGAAGGCCAAAGGTCAGTGACCCCCGGCGTGCGGAGACTCACGCGAGCGGCCAGTTCGCGGAAAGCTTCGTCGGGGTATTCGAACGATAGGGACGAGGTGTGGAATTAACGCGAGGGTCGAATCTCCCCGCCCCGAACTTGGCACGTTTCTCCCGACGAGGGCGTTAATTAATAATCTACCGTCGAAAACGGCCAAATGGACAAGCCACTGTTCCAAACACTCGAGGAAACTACTAACGGGCCAGCATAAAATCACGAGCGCGCCTGCGAAACGCTAGCGTCCGGTGGGTCCATATCGCTGATCATTGATTCGATACTGCGAGAGAGCCGAGTAAAATTGGCCCCGCGATTCCCGTGTGCGATCAGACATACCTGCAGTCAAGCGATACTAACAATTGTGACCGCGTTACGAACGCCGCGTTTATGCGCTATACGGCGTGGATCGCGTACATGTTGTACATATAGGCGCATACAGGGACGTACGGAATATAGCCGACAGAGAGATGGAAACCGCTGAACTTTGAAATCGAGATGACAGGGTACGTGGAGTCGGCACTGCCCCGATCGGGATTCGAGTACCCGATGAATTCTGCGTTAATGATTGAATAATACCTAATGCTGACGGAGACCAAAGGCTATCCGGGCTACGATTCGGCGAGAGTGCATCGGCCGTGTTTACTCCGAGCACAAACATCCGCTCCATTTCACCGAGCTTTCTCATATCACGATCGGTAACGCCGAAACATCGAGTCCTCGAGTGAACGTAAAAAAAATTGGCCATGCGCACGAAGCGCTGTCGGTGGAAGGCAGATAAATGCGGACGATAACAGCCGAAATGGGGTCCCGATAAACCAGGGCAAAATCCCACTGTGAGCCGGGTTCTCCGAGACATTGCACTGTGTGTCGCTCCTGCATTCCAGCGGCGTCACTTCCTTCTCATCATCATTCCCCCCCGTCGTCAGGCCTGACTACCTCCCTCCCCGTAGATTTTCCCCGTAACGAGGACGAACGTAGCTCATTTCACGAGCGGGCATTAATTAATAATCTAGCGCTGACGCAACGATGGACGAGCTGCTACTGCAGCATCAGCAGCCGCAGCAGCGGGATAACCCGACAGGGCTGTGCATCTCTGTTGTTCGCAGTGGGGCAAAACCAAAAGTGGCATAGCCCTGTTGAAGGAGACGACTGGATCCGCGATCGTAACTATGCCTCCTTGCGGATATGCTCGAGAAGCTCGATTGAAAACGGATTGCTCGTCCATTGATCGTTGAAGGGTCTCGATGTTTCGTGACAGGAAAGAAAGGACAATCAAAATCGGTATCACGGTTTTAATGTGTCTGGGTTTTGCTAACATGCGTATACATGAAACCCGACGGACTTGACTGGCGTGACGTTGTGCATCAGCCAACAACAGACTGCAAGGGGTATCGCCGTTGTTCGTCATTCCCCGAGCGAACAGGACACTTCCACCCCGTGCACCGTTTTACCCCCTGCGTGCCTTCCCTCTGCGCCAGAGCCAAATTCGAGCCACCGGTGTGCCCCGTCACCGATTGTTCGCCGGAGCAAAAACAAGCTACGTAACCCGGTTCGCCCGAGTCCATTTATGCGCGGGTGAAAACAACGCGAAACTGGGCCGAAACCCGCCACTTCTGTTTCACGGTTCCTTGGGCCGTAATGCGCGGCGTGCTCTTTACCCGAGCCTCGTGCGCCTTAACCGTGGCCCTTAGACGAACGACAAAGGTCACGGAAACATTCCCGTTCGATAGCTCCGACATAAACTCGGATACGCCTACCGATAATTTCAATTTACGTGCGGCATCTCGTACTGAATAACGATCTTTAATCCTCAAAATTTATCGTTTTTAATATAACGCAAAGCTTCGTGTATCGGTTATATACGTATATATATTTTCACGGAGTTTTCATCCCGCCTCGACGATAGATTGATGGCCTCGGTGTCTCCCTCGCCCCCCTACGCTCTAATAAAAGAAGTATCGATGCATGGATAGTCGATGGAATGGAATATCGATGGAAACGTGTCCCGCGGTTCCGTTATACCTATACCTTCCGCAGCACGTACATCTATCTATCGTACACATATATATGTATATACACGTATATATATATCCATGTGGAAACTGTACATAGTTAGAGAAACCGGCGATGTTGGAACGACCACGCGCGGCCAAAATGTCACACATAGGTACAGCGCACATAGCGGGCGAGCCGCGCGCGGTATGGTGTGACCGAGGGACTACGGGGAGCCGGAGCCAGGGCGGTCTGACCGTACACGGGGCTGCACCACTGCTCGGAAAGGTATAACGCCGTGCGGCGCGACAGCCGCACGCGATTGCCACACGCGGGCTTTTCCTCGCCGTCTCACCCTTGTACGCCGGGCGACCGCGATCGGCTACGGCACCGCTACGAGCGAGAATCGTTTGTTCGGAATGCAACTTGGAGTTGAATTCACCGAGCGATAATTAATGCCGGTTCGCGGAGCTAACGGTCCAGGACGAAGAAGTTACGGCGGCTGGGGGGGGGGGGGGGGGGGGTGCGGGAGGGGACACTCGAATACCCTCGTGCACGGCTGTGTACCCTCTGCTCTCGACGAGGCAGAGGGACAAGTCCGAGCCAAAATTCAAGCGAACTCTGACCCTACTGCACTGTCGCCTTGCTCTCTCTCCGTCTGCCCGGCACTCTCCGTACTCACTTGAACGTGCCGTTCGTCGAGTACCGTAGGAAACTCGTGCTCGACCCTTTCGGACACGTACGGCGTTGCACATTATCGTCGCATATTTGTAATACTATGTAGCGTCGAGTGACCCGTACTTTGAGAGCATCCGAAATAGAGCGGTCGGTAATTCATAAAAAAAAAAAATCAATTACTCTAGTGAAATTCGCTTGCGGGCTGTCGATGAAAAAAGTTGTTATTTCAATTAGATTCAAACGATATCACGAGTTTCTAGGCTCGGAAAGAAGTACGCGAAATACGACCAGCTCAATTTCACTGGGGTTCGAAGCGCTTAAGACGCAGGCGAACGGAGTGAGCCTAAGTTATGAATAGAAACAAGGAAGAGCAGCGTCGGCAAAGTGGATGCGACCTATTGGATCGTTATTTTTTTTATTAAGTTTTTCATTAGGGTTTCATAAGGTCTTTCTTTTATATTTAGATCATTCTTTTATCTTTTATATTTATATATATGTGATGTTGTTTTTTAAAGGAAAATGTTAGTAGGTATTATGTATTATGTAGTATTGTATATTCAAAAATTTATATGCTCGTGTTTTCGGTTCACAACTTTGAGTTTTGTGTAAAAAAAGTTGATCCGTCAATAAAATAAAATAACATAAAAATAAATAACATGTAATTTTGACATTCTTAACGTCGTTGTTTAAATATCACATGGAATTTTAAGCATTGAAAATAGAATCAAAATACATTTTTTTTTCATTGGCACCCCGCAACGAATTTTGTTTAGTGTGCAAGCTGTAATTGGATTTTCTTCATCGTGCCTGACCACGACCCTGAAGGTGTCTGCATGACATCAAAATTAATCCTTGGCAAGTCTCTGTCAATGCACTGCTTTGGGAAGAAAAAATAAATTGTTTATGTAGAATTTTTTCCTGCATGTGAACTTCTCCGAGCGAAGTTTGTGCGATGCAAAATACAGCCGCTATAACTCGATGAAATTTAGTCTAATGCAGATATAGTCGTGCTCATCTGACCATCCACGACGACAAGCGAATCTTACGAGAAACTGAATTAATATCCGGTTCGTGCAAGAACTTTCTCTTAATCCGTGGATGCCCCGTGCTGTCGAAACAAAATTAATTACAATTTCTATTACCGACCAAGCTCCGTTGTGAGTACGGAGGAAAAAGCGTCGCGTCACGTCGCCCAAACGTCCCGAGGAGTCTAAATTGGTTGGATGCTCTCATCGAACTTGATACTATTGATTACGATGAGTCCTTTTAATTGAGATGGGAACAGGATATTGCATCGTAAAATTGGAAACGTCCCGACGCGGGATCAAAGTACCTTCTCGTACTTCGTGACTTTGCTGCTTCGTTCCCGACACTGTCATCCTATCCGGGATTGCTGTGCCACGTTTCCGTTATTCGAACTCCTCCAACTGACTTTCGAAAAGTTGAGGGTCGGATGTTCCAGGTACTCTTCTCCAGGAACAACTCGAGACGTGTATATATATGGGCCGTGCACTACGAAGTTTTGCAAAGGGTCGGTACGAAGTTGAGACGCGAAGTTTCGCAAAGAGGTTTTGTTCCCTCGCACGCGCCGATTTTTCATTCCTTCCGTCCAAGTGCTCCACTACCACCGGCCAATCCTTCACCCTTCGTGTAGTCTTTTATCCCCTCATTTTTTTTTTGCTTTCTTTTTTGCTAAACTTCGATATCTGTTCCATGTTTATTTTAAACTCCGCCGTCGTGCAGAAGTTCTCGTACGCATACAGATATTCCCCGCTATGGAAAAAAACGATTATGCAAATAAAATTTGCGCATTGGCGCCTCATTTTTCATCGTCATTCCTAAAGTCCCTTTGCGTGTGAGCCGGCTGACCAAAGTTCGGCTCCCTCGTGGAGAATTCTTTCCGACCGACGGTGACAAAAACGAGGAAACAATGTGAAAACGGATGAATGAATGAATGGATGAAGCCTTTAAGAAAAAAAACTGTACGAATCTGGTACGTACACACATCAATCCAGGCATTTTTGTCTGGATTTTTCTGAATGACTTTTCCCCGACGCTTTGAAAATATTTTTTGTCATGTTTGTACGAAAGCCTCGAAAAAACGTTTTGTTATGAAAAAATAAAGCTCTTCCTCCGCGAGGAAACAAAAACGAACTCGAACGAGAGATTTTTTTTTTCACCACGCACCCTTGCGTCGTTGCGTTCCGTTAACCGTCGCGCCCACGGACGTTAACAAAAATATTTTCAAAACCAGTGTAACTGAATTGTTCGCGGCGGAAGAATGCACGGATATAAAGAGAGGAGAATAAACAGGCGCGCCATACGAGCGCAAGACCGCGGGCGGCGCGTTGCGCACCGAAAAAATAAAAAAGATACGAAAAACCGTAAAGGAAAAGAAGCATCAACCTGTTAATCGTCACGAGAAACAAAGAGGAGAGCGAGGGTGGTCGACAGCGGTAAATTTTATTCCGTCTGATGCGGTGAGAGCGAGAGGAATGGACAAACCTCGGGGGCTCGTTATTTTGTCGAGCTTGCGGCGAATGCACGTCGTGGGTAGCTTCATTAAAGCCCACTCGACCACAAGGGAGCCCTGACGCAGGTAAAAATAAGGGCGACAGTAGTGCAGTGCCGGTGTGTGCCGGAAGGCCACGGGGTTGACCGACGCCTCCTCCTCATTCTCACCCCTATCGCGGATGCTGCTGTCTCGACCGACCCGGGTGGGATTCTGCCGTAACTGAAAAAATGGCACAACGCTGGATTCTGTAGGCCAAAAACGCCATATCGGTCGACGGAGAAGGCTCGGGCCGACGTGGATAGCCAGAGCGACGCCGACGGTCTTCCAAGCGCTGATAAGCACTGGGCGATACTACTACGCCACTGTTTGGCAGAGAAAAATAAAAAATGTTCTCTGCGACGACTCGTCCGGTCTGAAAATCTCACTTTTAAACCAGAAGTGACGTCACGCAGAAAATTTAAAAAAATGACGTTGTGGCGTTATTTCCGGTTTGAAACATTTGATCTTTGACCGGGGTACAACCTTTACAGACTAGAAAGGAAGTGATCACCGAGAAGTGATGGTAAATAGAATAAGAAGAGGATAAAGATGAAAGGGTGATCCGAGGGATAAATTGTAAGCACAATCGAAAGAATAAAATAGAAATTACTCTCGCTACTTTCACGATACTGGAGGGGCGGTGAGAGAATAGTAGAGTAGAGGGGGGAGTTGGAAAGGGAAGAGGTGGGGGGAATTGAAAGGTAAGAATTGCAAGAGCAGACAGAAGCGTCAAGTGTACCGAGGCAGGCGAAAGTCATCGACCTCTGTAACAGAGCGGCAGGAGAGTGCGCCGGACAACAGAGCCCCTCTTTCCGTTTCCGCGTGCTCAATGCGCCCCTCGGAATCCCGATGAATATTACATAGCGTTATTACAAGCGCATAAATATCCCATGGTGCACGCCGGGGTTTTATAAACGAGAAAAAGCAATGGCTCGAGCACTCATCCCAGGGCATCCCTGGGTCACCCTTGTCACGGCTCCTGCTCGAGGCTCAAGGTTCTTCCGTCCAACCGTTTCTCCTTTTTCTTTCCCGCCGGTACACACATCCGTGGAGGGATGTATGGAAAGATAAAAGTCCCGCGACCGGCGGCGTGAGCTATTGTCGCGGTATTCAGGCATTAAATGTTTTTTTTTCTCTGTTTACCCCTTTCATATGAATTTCCTCTCGTTGTGGCCGCCGGAGACGAGCGGCGCGGAAGCTGCAGCGGCTCCGTACCATGGCCGGCCAGCGGTCGATGGTTGCCAAGTGCCCTCTCGCAGGTCCGCGCCACTATCAGCGGGATCACCGAGCTGCATCCCTCGCCATAGTATCAGCTGGTACGAGCAGCACCACCATAAGCGGGAAACACATTGCGCCGTGAAGGTACAGAGGTATGGCGTATAGAACGCTGATTAAATTCGAAATCGAGTCATCCATCTTGACTCCCAGCATCCAGCGCGATCGTGGCTCTCAACACTCGAGATATTCGTCGTTACTCTCTCTCCCTCTCAGAACTGTATAACACCTATAGTTATATCCGCACGCGAGTCCCACTCTCTCATTTTCACCCTTTCCGACCCGAACCTCCGTCATGCCCCACCGCACTCCTCGATCGTTCTCCCGCTACTTTACCGGCCATTTCCTCCTCATCCTCGTCTTACCTTCCCTCTATCCGTCTCGTTCTCCTAAGCTCTCCACCGGACAGCTTGATGGAAAAGGACAGATTGAACTTTTACCTTCTGGCGCATCGGATATATCCATAGGGAAGGGCATATACCTATGACACCTGCTCTATATATATATATATATATATATATATATGTCCGCCGAGTCGATCAATTCGCCACGCTTGATCGCGGATTATTTCGGTCCGCGGCTTTCCGCAATGGCCATGGATATCGCGACGATGGTCTCACGGTCACGGCTATGCTGATGGGCTTTCCTGAAATTGGATGGGGCTCTCTCCTCTCCCCAGAGCCGAACGAGCATGGGAAGGAAAGAATGGTTGCAAGCCGGAGAGCGAGAGGGTTTCTCTGGTCCCTTGAATCCTTTCTTGCTGCGCTTTTACAGGAATTGCGTCTCAGCTTCAGTCTTCCGCGCCGCCGGCGTACTCGCCCTCCGAGCTGTTTTCGAAATCACATTTACACCGCGTATCGCAGCCGGATTAAATTATCCGTCGTTCCCATCTCGGGATAGAGAAGCTTGTCGGGTTGGATCGAATTTCGGTGCGGGTGTAACGGCGCGCGTCGGTGGAAAGGGTTGTAAAATGAGGAGAACGAGTGCGTGTCGGAGGCGAAGAGGCTCCCGCATCCCGGCATCTTTCATAGAGAACGTCTGATGTCTGGTGATAGAGGCAAGTGAGAGGCAAGTTTTCCATCCAGTGAGAAAGGTCTCATTCTCCTCCGACTAGGTTGCTCTCGTGCTCCGGAGGAGATCTCCGAGATCTCATTACACTGACAGAGTATGCGCCGCGTCGGAGATGCCTCGAGACTCGGCTCGTTGAAGCTTCTTAAGGTACGGAGGACAAGCGAACAGCCACAAGAGCTCGGGAAGGGGAAAAGGGGTGGGAGAAGAGCAAGCTGTGGAAAGCCCGCACTTGTAGGTATCTGCCGGGAAGCTGCAGTCGAAGACTCCTGAAGGAGGGCGACGAGGTGACTATGACGGCGGTATATATAACGATAAAGTCAAGAAGATTGACTCCGAGCTGGTTATGCAGGGAAGGAGGCAGGATGAAAAAGCAAGTGACGCGCTAGGATCATAGCCGTGTAGCTGAACGGGTGGATAAAAGGTGGAGCAGGAAAGAAGATACAGAAATGTAAAGATAAAAAAAAATAAGAAAAAAGAGGAAGAAAAAAAGGGGCATCCAGCCGGAACGGCGCAAGACTTGTGGAGTCAAAGATGTAAATCAAACGAAAGGAATATAAGTAAGGATATAAAGAAGGAAGATGGGTGGTAGGCGGAAAAGGCATTGCGGAGAAACAGACAGACACACACACACATCGACGCACACCGCACAGCGGGGGAAGACATGCTGCATCGTCGAGCCGCAGTCGAAGACGAAAGAAAACACGAGACGGATCTTTTGTTGAGCGACTATCTCTCCTCGGGGTACTGAAATATCCGAAAGAGATGCCGGTGAGTTCTCTCTATTCCACGGTCACTACTACCGAGCGTTCCCCTCCTCGCGCGTTATGTGCATGTTCTCTTACCATCGCTGTGGTATGCCGGGCCTAGGTACGTCTATCCCGTACGACCGAGAGCAATATCTTAAAACACGAAGGAAGACTGGCCCGTGTCCAAAGCTCCGAGGGCTCCTTGCTTATATCCGTCCTCGTACATCGTTCGCTTTTCACTGTACGACCGCTTTCACCGCCTCATTCCCTCTATCTGCGCTTTTGCTCATTTCTTTCTCATCTTCGAGGCTGCCGGTTTGCCGGTTGCTTCGTTCGCACAGACAACTGCGCGCACTGGCTACATAATCCAAGCGATGCCTCTCTCGAGAGGCTCGGACGAGCTCTTTGTGACTGACTATCGAGCGTCGAGCCGGTTCCACGCGAAGGACGGACAAGGGAAAGATGGAGGGAGGTCGGTCTGAGGGAACGAGGAACGAGTCCAGCGAATGGGGGGAATACAAGGCCCCGGGACTGAAGGTCTGAAAGACTGACGTTAGATGTAGACGCGATAATCAGGATGGGGAGAAGAAGTGGAGGGACCTCGAGGAAGAAAGAGACTTGTGCGAGATCGGGCGAGATCGGGATTCATACTCCGTTTTTTCTCTATTCGTTAACGTCGAGTATCGCGAGATATTTTTGATGTCGGCGATGGCCCCGAGGGGTGTGAAGGACGGAGTGCGGAATGAGGCTGCGCCTAGATTGACGGAGCCGAAAAGATACGCCTTGACCCTTTTTTTTTTACCGAAGATCGATAAACCGGATGTCAATCAAACGACGGTGTGAAGCACTAAAGCATGGACCATTCATTGTTCGAAGCACGAGGATCCCAGTTGTTGGAAATTCGAGATGAAGCGTCATCGGTGTTATCTCGCGGATCCGAACTTGGCTTTCCGCGAAGCCTGCTGCCTTCAAATTCGTCCGATTTGTCCGTCCATCCCTCACTCTTCCCTCCGTCCATCGTTGTCACATCGGAGAAACAGTTTGGACGAAGAAATTGCTCCAACCTAGGCCGTTTGCCCGACGTTAATCGTCGCCTCATTTTACGTCATACAAACTCGTGCAATAAGTTTCCTACGGGATGTTAAGGACAAGCCGACTTTCCGATGACTCGCTAAAACCGCGTAATCAGTTGGCCAAGCGCCTGCTGTTACCGCCGAGTTCCTCCGCCGCTAGTTGGTTCAACTTTTCGTCGAATTTTCTCATGGCTCACCGAGATTCCCGCGAACGTTGCACCATCGCCGGGAGGAACGATAATTGGTGTCCATCAGAGGTCTTCCTCTCCCGCTTCGGCCGCTCCTCCCGCCGGGTTCGACGAACTTTTCACAGACCATTCGTCTTCGTTTCGCTGCGTTATATAGGATCGTTTCGAGCGGAGGCTATCATTGCGTCCGATGCCGAAGGAAGAGAGGTGCGGAGACCTCGTGTGTGTGTGTGTGTGTGTGTGCGAGACAGCGGAGAATCGCGAGGAAATAAAACGTAAACGGACGAACCGCGGTAACGTCGTCGCTCTCGTACTCGGCGAGGAGGAAGATGAGCGGCTGGCCTCACTTCATCGTATTCGTAGTCCCGCTAGTAGAAAATCGATTCGCGCCCAAGATATACATAGGGTACAAGTTTCGCTTCTGTACAGCAGGGAATGGTAATTGGGATAGCCGTTCCTTACGATCCTGAGTCGTGTGGCCACGAGCAATAAAGACTTAATTGCTCGTAATAAAATTCGAAGATAAAGGAGGGGCTCGGCAAACGCCGGTTTGGTACACGTGCCCCTTCCTCCTCCGCGCCCAAAGCTCTTGCCTTCTCGCGGTCCGACTTCTATCCTCCGGCTCTCTGGCCATGAAACGTCGTATCGCTAGAGCATACCGACCGGAGAGAGTGAGAGACCACCCCTTTAATGAGCTTTCATTCGCGGCCATATACCGCCACTTCCAGCCGGTTTCCATCAAAGTTACGAGAGCCAGAAGGGAATCTCTCATCCTCCTCCTCATCCTCTCTCGGTGATGCCTTCCTTCTGCGTGTCCTATAGCCTTAACCTCGCATCTCGAGCTGTTCCTCCTTTTGCCAACGTTGTAACCCCGATACCGCTGTGACCCCATACACCTCCACGCTTCACCGCACGAGACCAAGTAGTTCGCCGCGTGCTTACGCCTCTTCGACGTCGCAAATTGAAACCCGCTCCCACGGTGCTAATCTACAAATCGATCGGGTGGGTATTAATTTATGGTATCGAAAAATCACTTGGCTTTGAATTGATGGGGGTAAAAGAGGTGAATATGGTACACCCCGATTAGCACATGAATCAATGGATATGTGGACTTTTACCCTAATTAATGATTTTTGTTTCTGCGTGTCCTATAGTCTTACCCTCGTGTCTCGAGAGGCTCCTCCTTTTTGCGAACGCTTCACCGCACGATAGCAAGTAGTTCGCCGCATGCTTGAGCCTCTTTGACGTCGTAAATTGAAACCCACTGTCACGGAGCTAATCTACAAAATCGAACGAGTGGGAAGCAACTTACGAGATGGAAAGAATCACTTGGCTTTGGAAGGATGCTGGATAAAAGGGGCGAATATGGCTCAGCCGATTAGCACGTGAACCAATGGATATATGGACCGTATACTATTACCCTGTCAATGATTTTTGTTTTTCGGATGCAGAATTGGATCCTCCTTCCAGAATATTCAAAGCTCGTTTGAGCTTCGTCTCTCCAGAAACGGCGAAATCGTCTCGAGCAGGACCGCCGATAGAAATTCAAACAGCCCTTCGCGTTTAACTTTTCCCTTCAGATTCCCCAACGATTTTCTCTACGCGGAGAGTATACAAAAGCTCACCTGTTTTTTCGGCTGGAACACGTGCTGTTTGCATCGAATGCGATTCCATTCGAGTGCAATCTTATCCGCTGTCTCATTCAATTCTCTTGCCAGATAGAACCTCGCTCGGCAAATAATGTATCGCGGGTAAAGCTCTCCTCCGGCGGTACCCGCTGCGAAAAGCATCCGGGAGGGCTACCGACACGGCCATGGGAGAGAAAAAACTGAGAGTTGAACTGCGAGAGGACGGAGGTCGAGTACCGAAACTCTTGGATATTTAAGGCCTCCTTGTGTGTCGCACGCCCGAGAATCGCAGAGGTCTCGTCTTTGGACCGGTTGTTTGTAATGCCGTGAACGTCCGATCTTACAGTCAAATGCGGGGACGCGCCAGTGGGCCGGGACGCTCATCGCTGCTGCATTGTTAACGTGATCTTGTTAACTCAGTTTTCGCGCCGGGCTGTGTGCGCTCTCGCCTCTCCGCTGTCGCGGGAAACGCACCAACCCGAGGGCCGTTACACGAAATCGTCGTGAGATTCGAAGTTCACACCGGGGCAAAACTACTTCCGAATGCAGTCGGATTTAAGTGTCCGCACGAGGTACCTTAACGAAGGAGACAATTACTACAGCATTGTAGTAATGCTGCACGACTCGGCACACTCAGTGCATAGGAGAATGGGCGAATACCGGACACCTAGGAGCAACGCCTCAATTCCTAAGCTGTAAAGTGACGTTTCAATAAACTATATTCAATCGCTGCAAACTGTGGGATTAAGAATCGACTCCGATCGAGACGGTAAGCACGTGAAGGTCGGACCGGTCCATATTCGCCACTTTTATCTCAATGAGAAAATGGCAACTGGGAAGGTTTCGCCAAGATTATTCGATCTCATGACATCCCCGCCCTTTTTTCGTCACTCGCCAGTTTAAACCTTCCACTTAAGGTGAAAAGGCTACGGCTGCCGCGGGGTGGCCCGTGGCACGCGGCTTATTCGTTTCGACGACGACGACGGCGGCGACGACGTAGCCAAGGGCGGAAAGTTTTGGAGAAAATTGTCCGGTGCAGAGAGAGAGAGAGGGGCGGAGGGGTTTCCCGACGTTTTCTCGAGTGCACGGAACTGGAAGGTGGAGAGTCTGGGAACGAGAGAGGGCTTCTTGGAGGTCGTAGGAGAACGGCCAACTTTTCCTTCCACGAGCCCGCCGGCAAAAAGTATATTTCAATCCGTCCTCACTCATCCGAAGGTTCAAGACGGCGAGTCGCGTAGGGGTTGGCCGGGTTGGCCGGTGGGGCAGCCCACCGACTGGCAATAGCAGCAAATATTGACAGATTCGTCGTGCTGCGAGTCAGTTACAGCGGGCGAGTGTATCACCTTTTATTATACCGGTAAACATCGGCAATTCATTTTTCACTTCCAGGACCGGTTTCCGTGTCAGACACCGAGGCGGGAGGGAAGGAAGTGGAATACTTCCGATCAGCGTGGAAAAAAGTGGAAACGCCGAGTGGACTTTTTTTCACCTCTACTAATTTCCTAAATTAACGACAACTCTGCTTCCCGATGGAATTACGGAAAAACTCGGGTGTTCATGGCGCTCTCCGCTCCCCTTTTATTTCGTTTCACTTCTCGCGCGAGTAAAATAATTCAACGACGGTAAAAGAAAAGAAAAGCGGGGACTCTGCTGGAGGACGTTACAAGAGCGGTGACCGACTTTCCTCTGATTGGATTTTCATCGTGACCGCACGCACCCGTTTATTCTCGACTGCATTAATCATTTAGCTCCGAAAGCTGGAAGGAGCTCGCACGATCGCGGGGACCGCACCAAATTACTTTTATCCACGTTACCGAGGCGGGTACTTAAGGGGTCGGCGGGGAAGGTGTCGAGATTCGAAGGAATGTATATCTGATTCGGACTAATGCGAAAATCTCAGGAGTCCTCTCGTAGCCTCGCTCCGCCGTTCTCCCGGAGGCATATTTTATCGGCGTCACCATTGATTCTCTTGGGAGAGCCGGAGAATTGAAATTAGAGCGGGTTGAGTTACGAACAGGAATTATCGACGCGAATGAATCAAAACTCTTCTGGATCCGCACTCTCACCGATCGTCCAAAATAATTTCGCCAAATAATGTCCCATCGCTGCCCTCTGCGCACACCCTCTCTTGTTGGCGGTGAGTTCGGGCGAATCTGTACGACGGTAGGCGACTACGTTCGTTGAATTAGTTAGTTCTACGTGAATCGGGACAATGCTCGGTCGCACGAAAGTGAAATGGGCAGGACAAAAAAGATCGGGCAAAAAACATGAGACTAGAAAAGGGGGAAGGTAGAAGCGGAGCGCGGGAAAACCTAGAGGGAACCGCAGAGGACAAGGGAAACGAGGGAAGAAACTGGATAGATATGCTGGCTGCGCGATTCTCTTCCATACATACATATATATATATATTTCTACTGCGCTTCTGTCGTTGGATAGTGGATAGTGGTATATATGGAATCCCACCGGGAAAACCTCGCGAAACCGAGTTAACAAGTTCGAGTTTAACAATGCAGCACCGATGGGTGCAACGCGAGTTCACGTCCTCGCCTCCTCGACTCCTCTTTCGCCTCCTTCACGCTCTCTTCGTCGTTTCCACCCCGGTAGTGTATATAGAGGAGCAGCGCTGGGTGCGATCCTCCTACCCGATGGTCCTTCGCGGGAGTTAGGTTTTCCACGCTTGCGAAGTTTCGATGTGAGGAACGAGCTCGCCTCGTCTCCCCGCTGCCAGCCCGGAACCAACCCTCCCTCGCAGTGCCCTCCGAGGCCCTGTTGACAAATCTCGACGCAACACAAAATATATTCTGTCCATAAACTCGCCGACTCCGCGTCCCTTTCGTGCCTCGTTCCGCCAACCAAACGAAATAAAATATCATTGTCCCGGTGTTTTTCCACCGTTCGTGAAAAGTTACCGAACAAAAGTGGGATTCCATTACGTACATGAGATTGGGTCTCTTATCGCTCGTCGCTTATCGGCGAATCAAACGGATGATATATTTTTCACGGTTACACTTTTTATTTTTTTTTGTCCCCCCTGTGACTATCGCGCATTCGTTATTGATGCGGACTGTTTTTACAGCCTGCGGAATCAATCACTGGGGATAACGATTTATTTATTTATTTATTTATAACACTCGTTCGTTATCGGAGTTCCGTGACAGTTTCGAAATATGAATATGAAATATTAGTAGTACGAGACGTGGTAAAATTTTTGACGAATTATATTAGTCCCGGTAATTAATTATTAAAGCAAATATATACGGTATTATGCTGCGCATATATACATACCAAACGGCGGGATAGTTCGCGCAATCAACTCCCGAGTAATTAGAACAAAGCGAGAACGTAATTTATTTGAGTCTACATGACAGACCGTGGTGTGAGAGAGGTCGGGGCTTATGGAGAACTTTTAGCGAATGAGCGAAACGTTGAGCCGTATGATAATTGGGGGAAACGGTGAAAATCGGGAGAGCTTCCGGAAGTCAGAAAGTGACGCACTACGGCGGGATAGCGCCAACGGCGAGCTAACCCGGGATAAATAATTTCTGTTCATTTGCGAGAGTGACTTGCACCTTTCGCCGAATAGTTTCGTGACTGGGGCAGTGTTCACGCAAGTGGCACCATTCCAATGGATGGAACTTTCAAGTTCCTTGGAAAAAAAAGAAACCGGAAGCAAGACAGGAACCGTAGTTAGGCCATCCGCCGGTGGAAAAGTAATCTCGCTCGTTCGCCGAAAACTCGAAATATACAGAAATTGTGTGAGAAAAAAGAAATCTGCATGGGTCATCGGTATGTCGGAGCTATTAGCGAATCAGTGGTACGTATACGAAATAGTCGGACGATCGACTCGATCGTCCGACAGCCCTACGATCGAGTTGTAAATCGGGATCCCGGACAGCGAAGCGACAAGTGGTCGTCTCGGGCGAGCACACGGGGTCGGGAGAATGAAGATCCTCGGATCGCTGAGTGGTGTCCCCCTCGTTCTCTTCGACTCTTAGGGTCGTTGTCGCTCGACGTGTGCGCGACGCGATCAAACCGCCGGTCTTTGCACCTCGGGCTCTTCCTTTGCGTGGCGGGAGAGTCGATGGAGCCGTGGGGCGCAGAGCCGAGGGCACAGCGAAGGGAGGAAGGGCCGGGTTCGAAGATGAAACAGAGATTGCGTGGGCCGGCGAGGGGCGCAGACCCGCTTGGCCTAATGGGACACGAATCGTGACGTTATGCAAAGGCGCGCGCCAGTTCGTTGTAATCTGTTTCGGCGGTGACTTCGATAGCCATACGGCCGCTTACGCGCCCCCGGCGAAAATCCAACAGCATTAACTGGGATGGGAACTGTGCGCGACGAGAAGATTTATTCGTCGACGAGGCGGTCCACCAAGGTATTTCAAAACTAGCGAATATGGACCACCCTGATTGGCACGCAAATCAATTACATCCTCCGGCGTGGCTTGGGTATCGTGCTTCATAGAGCCTCAGTAAAATACGTGGAAACATATTTTTTTAATGTAAAAAAGAAAACTTTCAGTTAAAGCATGTAGTTTATGTCCCGGCAGCCAAACGACCCAACCCCTCCTTTGCTCTTCTTTCGAGCTGCGAGATTTGAGTTATCGCCGGACGGAGATTATCGATTCCCTTGCAAACGAAATCGTACGAGGACTTTGGACCGCTCGTCCTTTTCATTTTTTTCCCTCCATCCATTTATTTTTATTTTTTTTTTTTTTTATTATTTTTTTTATTACGGAATTTATAGTATAGAGACTCTGACTATAAATAAAGATGTATACCCGCTGGAAGGGTGGCCGTTGCTCGACGTTTCGGTGGTGGCTCGAAGTCCGCCGCACCGCAGTCGAGGCCTTATATATTTCGCGGGGGAGGGCGGAGGGGTTGGTTCCGCTCTCGCAGCTTAATCCTGAAAATACCGCCTGTTGTTCGCCCCGCCGGCAGCTAACCCATACCGCGAAACGACGACACTTTGCCGAGCGCGGGTTCGGGGGACAACCGTGGACAATATATTCCCCTTGCGGGAGCTAGGAAATGTGAAATTCTCTCTATCGCGGACACCGATACGACGCCACGGGCGAGACTTTCCTGAGGGACAACAGAGGGTTCCCGCCGGAAGACGCTCGATCCGACACGCTTGTGCTACACCGTCCTGTGGGGTTCTTCGTCTCGGTTTTGATGCTTCTTCCATAAGGCGTTCTCGGGCCACAAAGCACAACGGCTGATGAGCTCGCCTCCGCAACCGAATCAGGACTTGATATCGCGGTTTCATATTCCCTCCCCCCTTGCCCCGTACCTCCTGAATCCTGCGATACGTAGCTTCCACAGAATTCTCGATAACGGTGTCTCCTTTTCACTTTTATATCTCCTTGATATATTTCAGAATACGCATCTCACAGTCATGTAGCTCGCAGGAAGTAGTCCAATGCCGTACAGATCAGACGTCAGAGCAGATAATATTATGCATAAAAATGCATGAACCGCGTATTTTCCACATAGACATTTTTTTACCGCCTATCGCATCTCTTTGATCTCCTCGACTTGCATAGCTCGCGAAGACAATCGTTAAGCCTGATTTTTGTAATATCTTATATACATTTTGGAAAATCGTACATTCGTTTGTTGGTTTGAAAGTTTGTTCGCGATCCTGAAAATATCTGCGCTACATCGAATTTTATCTTTGGCAAGTCTCCGTCGATGCACTGCTTTGGGACGAAGAAAAATTGTTTGCTCGTAGAATTTTATTATCTCAATGAACTTCCCCGAGCAACGTTTGTGCGACGCGAAACACGGCTGTTATAACTTGATGAAATTTAGTCTCATGCAGATAGCTTCATCATTCTTTGTCCCCCCGCCCCTCCTCGCCTCTCCCCGGAACTCAGCCCCTCATTCGGCGACGTTGACCCCCCTTATTACGCTGAGAAAAAAAACGATCAAGTCTAAATGAGCGTTTACGCGTGGCGAAATAAATATATGGTTGATCGATCGAAATAATTGTCACAGTAAAAAACATTCGATTCGACGCCCTGTTAGTTTGACCAACGAGGTATTCGACCAGCAAAACATTCCCGCCATAACGCACATTTTCTTCACGCAATTGTTTTTTTTCCATGTCTGGAGACACAAGTGCCTCGTCGCGTCGGAGAGAATTCTTCAGTCAAAGGGTTAAAAATTTGGAGCGTGCAAGCTAAGCCAGATGTTTGGCTCAAGAAAGAGGATATCGCCGGAGCGCATGAGTCACGTATCCTTTTAGCGAATGTATATCGTATACATTCGAAAGACGAAAGGAGATGAGACAACGCGATGCGTATGCATCTCGACGTTTCCCTGGGACGAATGCAGGTGCATCTGGCGCGAGGGGCGCCGGGGGAGGGAGGGAGGGCTAGACGCTTCTAGTTTCCACCGATGCCGTTATGGTATGCGAGCTCCGCTCGTACATGCGACAGTGTGTGTCCAGGTATATCGGGTATCCGATGCCTCCGCCGCATCCACGTATTCGGGTCAAAGATCACACCGCTATAGTCACGTAAAGGTAAAGCGAGTGTACACACGGCGTGCACGGGGAAATTCCGTACGCGATGTGCGTAGCCCCGTGCGAAACGACGATACCGGAGTACAGGCGTCAAAGCTCACCTCCGACACGAGGACGATATAAAGCGGTCGCCTCGTCCCTCTCGCCTCGTTCGCAAAAGACGTTTATTGGCAACCCGGACACGCAACACTCCGCCGATGTCACCGTCGAAATGCAGAGTCGCGAACATGAAAACTCCATCCCTAAGTCCATAGACTTGCAGATGGATCGATGCATACGATACACGCGGAAATCTTGCGGTCCGCATAGGGAATCAAACAGGGGGGCTCGATCGGAACGAGCTGATACGAGGCGCAGGGAAGCACTATTAAAGAAATTGGAAATTTAATATATCGGACTAGATGTTTTTATCCGAAGACTGGTACACTGAATTCAGTGTGCAATTATTGTGATAAAGGTTTGTATGTACTTTTCCAGTAAAATTAAAACAAACTATTGGAATTAAAGTACTTTGATAGTAAAATTAAAATAAATTATTTAAAGTGAAATGTTTTCAGTTATTAATGTACTGTACATTTTTCATCACAATTTTACGTGGAATTTGATGCACCACCTTCTGCATAAAAACTTTCAGTACCGGTACATTAAATTTCATACGGATTTATTTCACAGTGAGATCAGGGCGAAACTAGGGTAGCTAAAATTGTTCGTGAAAAAGCTCTGTCTTTGATCGATCCTTTTCTTATGTTAATTTCTTTTATTTATTTTTTTTAATTTTTTTGCTAAAGGATGAAAATAGCAGACTCGCGAGACTAATAGGGCCCTTTCGCCGTGTAAATCCCCGGCCGCTCACGTAGACCCGTGATTAGATGTATAAATTCGTGCGTGTACAAAAAATACAACTCCACCCCCCTTCGGTTCCCTAATTTTGTACGTGGAAAGCCAAGCGCGCATGTAAATCCAACGGGGCGAGAACGCTCCCACTATTGGGGATCCCTTCGACATTCTCCGCTCGCAGAGGCTCACCCCGTGTACGTTCAATGTTGCGCGGTCCTCCGTCCGCACAGTGCGTGTATACGCTCGATTGGATCGAGCGTATACACAGGATCGAACGGGACGTAGTGGAAACCAGGCCAGAACCACGGCTAGCTAAGAAACAAGGACTTAGCGAACGAACGAAATCATTCGTAAATAAAAAAAAAAACGCGTTTGACAGATCCTTTTCTTATATGAATTTATTTTTATTTTTTTGGTTCAAGGGTGGAAACAGCGGTACTCTCGAGACTACTAAGGCCCTTTCGCCGTGTAAATCCGCGGCTGCTCACGTAGATCCGTGATTAGATGTATACATTCGTGCGTGTATAATAAATACTGCTCCACCCCCCCCCCCCCTCCCCCGCCGCTCCCTAATTTTGTACGTGAAAAGCCAAGCGCGCATGTAAATCCAACGGTGCGAGAACACCCCCACTATCGTGGATCCCTTCCACATTCTCCCCTCGCAGAGGCTTAACCCCGTGTACCTTCAACGTTGTGCGATCGTATGTCCGTACAGTGCGTGTATACGTATTCACCGCATACACGAAGATCGAGCGGGCATGTATATACCGTACCACACTAAACTATACGTACCGAGGCGCGTACACCTGTAAGCAGCATATTTTCCGAGCCGCCACTGCTCCGGCCAGGGTAGCTCTGTTAGCATCGTCGGGGTGCTGCAGCGATATAACACCCAACTCGTTGGGTGGGGGAGGGATACGGGAGGGAGTGGTCTCAAATTTCGCATTCAGCGTGGCACTCGGCCCGCTGCATCGAATTACCCGGCCTATGCGCTCGCTTATGTATACATATATATATATATATATATATATATATATATATATATATATATATATATATGTACACACACATCCCTCTTTTCCCCACCTCAGCCGCATCCAGTCTCACTCGCCCGGCACGAATTTCACTGACACTCCGAAAGCTTGTCCCTCTCCTGTCGTGTGTACACGTAAACTATTACCTGCGTAGTATGTAAATTTACGAAACCCGCATCCACGGGGATCCTAAAATGCATTATAGTGTCTCATGGAGGCGCGAGAGCCCGTGTGCGATCTTGTGCGCACTCGCGCCGATCTTCCTTGAGTAACGACGAAAAGATGGATCTGCTCGATGCTATATGTATGTCGCAGCATCGTAGTTCCCCCCTGGAAGAACGAAGATGCAGACAGAGGTGCTCTAAAGAAATCGTTGAACTTATAGCGCAAATAAAGCATCTTTTTCGAAGAGCGCTCAAGAGTGTGTGAATTACCGCGGTCGGTAATAAAAACGGTAATGTATTTTTTTTATGATGCTGATCATTCAAGTCCGAAAGAATTTCCTCACGTGATGCTGAATTGACGTCCACTTCGTGTGAAAATTCCCTCTCGATCATGAACGTTCTGCATTGTAGAAAATCGTTCATTACAGTTTCTATTACCGACCGAGACCGGAGCAAGCGGTGAGAAACGGGTGTCCCCATCATCCGGAGCGATAAATGCAAATACCCATTTGTCTTGCCCAAATACATACGCGCGATAAACATCTTTCATCCCACCGAAAACCCGTGCCTGTGCGCCGAGCGGACCGCGTTCATGCAGCGCAGAGGGGATGAAGAACGCCGTTTGGGCCTCTATGTAAGAGGTGGTGGTTTTCCAGCAGCGCCGAAAGGAACGACGAGGCTGTACGAAACGCGAGAACGCGGTGAAGAGGCTGAGAGAAAAGAGGTAAGAAAAACCGACTTGGAGTATCAGCATAGAAGAGAAACGAGGAAGGAAAAGTCCTCGCTTATGCAGCCTCCGCTCTGTCCCTCTTTCGTTAGCTCTATATACTCTCCCCCGTTCCATTTCCCTCCGGTATCTTTCTCCCTCTCTCGCTCTCCTCCGCTCGGTCGGTGCCCTATGCTGTTCCAGAGTCGGTCAAGCGCTTATAAAGGAGACATTGGAATGATATATGGCGAGCGAAGGAAGCGCGTCGAATTGGGTCGTCCGCCGTTGCTGCCGCGGCTGGTACACCGCTGGGCTTTCCACGAACCCTCCCCCCCCCTTCTCTGAAAGTTATTACTCCTTCGTCCGAGGTCCTCTTATTCCTGATATCAATAGATTAGAGATTGCCTATTCATATCCGTAATACGCAGATCATGCAGTCCTCATTGTATCGAGAATTCTAAGATCGGATTGTCATATCGACTCATCGGCCGGCTAATCGTAATCTCCGCATTGCGATAAGCTCTCCTCCGACCTCGACAAGAAGCTCGCGACCACGACAAGGAGCTCTCGAATCGTTTGAGTGGAGATTCGTACCGTAGTTTCATCGCCATGATAAGCTCTTTATGATCTTTCAAGTAGCAGAGACCTTTCATGAATTATCTTTCTATTTCACTTTTTTTTGTCCTCCTTTTTAACTGCACCTTCGCTTTCAGCGAAGCTTGTTTATTATTTATTTTGGTAATAAACCAGACTGCACTCAGCTCAAATTAATCGCCGGCGCTACGTCGGTGAGAGAGAAAAACGGAGATGTAGCTCGAGACCGAGTCAAACGAGACGCGCCCTCGATAGAGAAGGTATAAATGTGCCGTTCTTCCATGTTCTCTCGGATCCCGTGGTAATTTCTGGCTGGCGCCCGATGTGCGCTTCCCTCGGGCTACGCGAACGAGAAGAGGCTGCCTTCCTCCATCATTTCCACTCGCTCGTCCTCCCTCTTCCTCTCTGTTTGCCAGCCTATCTCTCGTTCACTTGCAAACTTGTTCAAACCTATCCCCTCCCTCCCTTGCTCCGCCGGTAGACGGTATTCCCAAATCTGGGGAGCCGAGCGTTGATTCCTCTGATTCGAAAGGACTCCGTCGATTACGTTGCCCCGGGCGAGCCGAGTAAGAACGTCGTCGACGGAACCAGAAAGGGAAATGCCACGGACGGCCGGTTGGTTGGACGGAGTACCACGCGCAACGGAAACGTCCCTGAGGTCGAGTGAGCCCCCGGTTAATTTTCAAACGCTTGCGTCAAGAAGGCCCGCCACGAGAGCAAATGCTGCCACCCCCGAACGAGATTTCCAATTCTCGAACAGATGCAGCCGAGGATGATCGAACGGCTGATGGTAACAATGGAAATAAATTTAGTACGTCAATAATTTCGATGTGACGTCACTTACGGTTTGAAAGTTTCAGTTTTTAACCGGAAGTGAATCAATACAGGAAATGCTTCACTTCATATTTGAACATTTTATTTTTCGACCGGAAATGACGTCATACCGGAAATAAGTGACGTACAGTCAAAAATCAAGAGCAACAAACCGGAAGTAACGTTTTTCCATACGACGTCACTTCCAGTCAAAAATCAAGATTTTCAAAGGATAAGTGACATTTTTCCATACGACGCCACTTCACGTAAAAAAGCTTCCTGCATGAGAAAGCAAAAACAAGATTTTTCAAGCCGCAAGTGACGTTTTCCTGTATGACGTTAATTCCAGTTGAAAACTGAGATTTCGACACCGGCCGTAACGTTTTCCCGCGCAACGTCATTTCGGCACGCGGGAAAACTACGGCAATAACCCCCAGGATGATGGATCGTTCCGTTGTATCGTCAGGAAAAACTTTCCGCATCGTAATACACAAACAATCCGTGATACGAGCGTAACAATGTTTGTTACACGATTAAATCCGTTTACAACCACAGTTTGTAGTGAATGATTGGAATCCTCTCGTCGGCAAGGATTTCGCGCAACCTCTCCGCAGAACGCTGAGGATCTCGCGTCGACCAACCGGCGTGGAATTACGATATTGTACCCGGAAAACATACATCTCTCGTCTTTCCTATTTCGGAAATTCCCATGGGATTGTGGACGGTGAGGGAACGACAGGGCGCGGAAGAAAAGAGGGCAAAGATGCTGCAACGCAGAGAGGAAGCAAGCGGTCATATCCGCCGCGCGAGGAAGCAGCTGGGACAGGGAGGACGAAGACAGACAGGAAGGGCAGGGACGTGAGAGCCGAAACGATACGTGTGGATGACGGTTCGGTCGAGAGGAGACATATACGATAGGAAAGAGGGGGGGAGGGGGGAACGGTCCGTCGTCCTCCACAAGCTCGGGCTCCTCCGCGCCGTCAGGTGGAGGAGGTCCCGCTGCAGTCGGATCGAGGGTGATAACGGGGTGGGTTGGGAGGACGGGGGTGGAGAAGGAGGGTGATAGCAGAGGAGACCACCGATGAAGGAAGGGAGGATGGGAGGGGGAAGGCGTGTGGGTGACCCGAATACGTCTTGCTCGAGGGCACAATCTCTGAACATCTTCTTCTGGTAATGCTTCATGTGAATTTCTGTACCGCAGCCAGACCCGTTGTGAGTTATAGGTATACCTCGGTATCTACATATATGTGTGTATATATAGCGGGGCGCGATCTATATAGCAATAGGTAGAGGAGAGTCGTGAGGGTTCGGACGGTTTCGGAACCAAAAGACCTCGCTATCACTTTCCGACAGACATACCGCGCATGTAAGCTCCGCAATACGATCCTCCGAATTTATGTATTTTTCTAGTTAAACGGCGCGCACTTGAGTGGGTGTTTTTTTTTCTTTCGAGTCGCTGCGTCGCCAAAGGTATCGTGTATGGTACATCGAGTTTGTACTGTTACGGTGGAGAATAAAATAGATTTGTTTTATGCAGTCGATGGAAAAGCGAGCGGTGTAAGACTGTTCGGAAATCTGATGGAAAACGTCTCGCCGTTTGGGATCGATAGCATTCGGTAGCGGTATTGAAATGTTTTCCGTTTTGGAACGAGAATTTTGTAGACTGGCAGGAGAGACGGGGGCTAAATGGGACTGTAACGTTGCGAGACGCATACGCGGGGCCAAATGGGATAGCGTTGCAACGCTGGGCCGACTGGAGCACAATGGGACCTCCGAACATAACTATGTTCCCATATGATGTCGTCAATAGTGAACATCCTAAATCGGGTTGATTTAAGGTAGCTATGTCGGTACGCCGGAGTCATAGACATCAGCGCCTATATTACATAAGAAATTAATTTTATTACACTCGGTACACTTGTGAAATAAAATTCTGTACGATACTCGTGCGAAAAACGTTTTCTTAACTCGTGTGATTGCAACACTCGTCAGAAGTGTTGCAAATGGCTGTTCTACTCGTGTCGGTGGTACTCTATTTTGCCTCCGAAATCGTTCCCGGATTTTTCTTGATTTAATGGAACCGTGTCGTCGATGCCGCACAGGGTCGTATCGCTCGCGCCCGAATGAGTTTGTTCGAGAATGAAAAAAAAGTAAAAAAAAAGAACAAGAATCAGATAAAAAAATAACCAAGTGAATTAGAGCGAGCGAATGAGATTGGGGCGGCTTCAAATGAAAAACAAATTGTGTAGAGTCCGGCGGAGGTGGATGGTTCGAGAAAGTCAATTAAAAAATCATCAAATCATCGAGTAGATAGGGAATACGGGGGAACACGATCTTGTCGACGAGAAATTGGAGAAACCGCGACTCGCTCAAACCCCCCCGACAGAGAGCCACGGTCGAACGGGAAGGAGAGAGCGCGATAATTGAAGCGTGTTAAAGCGAAACAAGATACGCTCATGAAAAAATGTATAGTAACAATTTTTTTCATTAACGCCGCTGAACCTTCCGCCGTGCCCAGTGGCACAGAAAAACTATGCCGCATCTCGGTACGAAACCCGCGCGCGGGAAATAAAAAATCAGGAGTAGAAAAAAAAAAAAGTGAAACACGACACAAAGAAAGGAGAAACTCAGGATAAAAGTGAAAACCAATGGCCATGGAAACTGGGCTCTTTGGCTTGCGTTCCCCGCGCGTAGCTACCCGCGCCGTTGAAGTAGAGGAGAGTACAGACTCAAAAAAAGCGCAGAAAAAAAAAAAGCAGAATATGGAAAAAATGGATGAGAGCGAGAGAAATTCTTCTCTCGTTTCTGGCGGTCAGAGGTGGCTGAGGGAACACACCACCGGGGGAGGGTATGGTATCGTTCCGCACGGTGCAGCGAGCGGGTGAAGCGCGTATCCAAAAACTCATCCCCTTACCGTGCGCCCCCTCGAACGTACATACATCACTGATAACGCGAGAGCAACCGTTCCCGCCACGACCTCGGCCGTATCCAGGACGCAAAATATTCAATTACAGAATTCTAGGGGGCTGGGGCAGAGGGTGCGGAACGGGAAGTAAAAACGCGATGGAAGGGCGAAGAGAGGTCCCGACGGCGACTCGCCGTTGTGTAGGTGGGGAAGCCGCTGCCACAGATGAAACGTTTATTGCACGACGAATACGGATCCGTGGCTGACGGCGGTATTCCGCGATAGTGCAGTATTGCGACGTGTGAGTACGCGTACACACACGGTTACGAGGGGTAGTTACAGCAGACTCTCGAGGACACTTTGAGAGCTCGAACGCTTCGATCGGAGCTCCCGATCTCTCGACGGCTCGATTTCCGTTTCCGTATCGTCCGTTCGACTCTCGCATTCCCGGGCTCGTGTGCGCGTTACACACGCTCCCGACATTCCAGATGCGATGCGCGCACGGTCTGTAGTTTGTCAGCGAACCGGGGCACGGGGATGGGTGGGGAGTTGTCGGAAACTTCGAAATTATCTTTTTTTCTCCTTCGTCAAAAAATACCGTGGCCAAAATAACTCGCATTTTCGATGTGTATCGTTGTCGCTTAAGAAATTCTCCCTGATCGCCTGCCGCACGAGCACTGTTAAAACATTTGGTTAAGAATCAATTACGCACCCCATATGTGACAATTGTTATGGTTAAAGTTGTTGTATTGACATTGGGTATATATTTTTTCTTAGAAAATAACATTTCATCTATGAAAGTAAAAAAATAAAAAACCGAATACTGAGATTCGAGGATACGCGAGCGAAGTGCGCGATCGCTGCTAGTTTTACAAATAATAAAAAACAACAGTGGGTAACAAAGTTCGGTCATTTCGTTAAGCAATTCAACTGCCCGAATTGTTGAATTAATTGCTTGGCACAATGTGTCACGTCAATCGGTATTACGCGTCACTTAAATATTGTATCAATGAAATTCCAGCCTGTATACCCGAAGTTAACGACAAACTGAATTTCCCGATGACGGTGGGAATCCATGTACGTAGTACATTCGACGGAGTTTCGGCTTCCATTTACTCCACGTCGGCGGCGTTTATCGCGCTCCAACTTCCGTGCGAGAGTTGTGGATAGCAATGGTAACTGGCGCTATAACTACTGGTGTATCGACTACTCAATAATTATCGCTTACCGATATAGTGTAACCGAAGGGGCGGAGAGAGGGGTGGATCGAGGGAAGGGGGTTGAAACCAACAGTTTCTCCGAATCACTGGTGACCAAGGGTGCGCGCACAAAGGAAGGAAGGAGAGCGAGTTCGAGGAGTCGGGCGGGATCTCGGTGGAAACCGGTTAATTTTCCGGGAGGATTGACGGAGAGAAAAGTAAAGTCGGCGGATACAAGGGAGTAAGGGAGCGAAATATCCTTCACAGGGCTAGTCGACGAGATCGTTGGTGCGAGAATCGCGAGGAACTCGCCAAGCTGCACCACAATCTCGGCAGCGTCAGTAGTGGTAGTCGGTGTATAGTCAGCCGTGCGGTATTCAGCCCTCCGTAAAACGAGCAAACAGAAAACTGTAATCCGCACCAGGGCGAAATTTGAACGGTCGGTGAAGCTCCGGACTCTCTTTCGTTCGTCGCTATTACTCCTCGTTCGTTCAACTTTAAATTTCACTAGTCCTCGAACTCTGACGGCTCTCCTCGTCCTATTTATGCATGTGAGTACGGGTGTGTGTTTGCGCACCCGGGTATGTTTTCCGCGACCGAATTAATTTGCCAAACTCTCAAGACTGCGGGGCTAATAAGTAGGCATACAGACAGTGCCGAGAGGGATTAATGTAACTGTTGTAGTGTACATAACATGCGATAACTTTACAGATTCGGTTATCCGCCGATCTGAAGTAAAAACGTCCATAGTAAACCGGTAGTAAACAAAACCAACCAACCGTTTTGCGCCATGGTTCCGTTTTACCCCTCTCGTCCCTGGTTCAATGACCGTCCGCCTTCTCGAAGCTTCGTTACGTGCCGATCGTTACCATTCCCGCTCGGCTGGAGAACACGGCTCCTGCCGTGACATCGACGAATCGGCGTGACTGCACGCTCACCTCGCGGTTCCTAAAACTCCACGGGTCCGTGCGGTTTGCTGCAGATGGATCGACCCAGACGGAATGACCGAGTGGCAGAGCAAAGGCGAAGCACACGGCGAGGCAGAGGCGAAGCGAAGCTGCCGCTACTCTCTCCGCTAGTATTCTATTATAGAACGCTGAGCATTGTGTCGCCCACTTTGTGCAATTCCGTTCCCGGACCGGGCGCAGCAATGCCCCGTCGTCGTTTTCCACGCTCTCCTACGTCCTCTTTCTTCTCGTTGGTCGGTTAGTTGTGTATAATATACACACAGCCCGGCGTAATTAAAGGAAACGACCGCGGAGAACGGGAGAGGGAGAAACGAGAGAGCGGGAATTATTAATGAAAAGCACAACGTTCGCTGGGAGCCGCGGGAACAAAGTTGTCCGGTAACGTAATCAAGAGGCTCCACCGGGCACTTCGGGGTTCGCGCATTAAACTACCGCGTCCGTTCGCGGGCCGACTCCATTCCCTCGACATCTCTCTACCAGGCTCGCGGCTTTCTTCTCTTCTCCATAACTGTTGTGCCTAAGTAGTCGCGTGACAATCTAGACCCATGCTTCTTGCGTGGTGCGCCAAATCGCGGGCAAGAAACCTCACTAATCGCTCGCTTTTAGCCACCCCCGGAGGGCTTTTGACCCGCGAGGACCCTCGGTCCCTTTGATGCTGCACCTTGGCCCACGGGCCGAGCGTTCAATCTCTTTTCGTCAACACACCTCGTCTGCGACACACATCTCACACCGAGGAAAAAATATGGCCAAGATACGAAGAAATGAGAAAACCATGTACAAATTACTTTGCACATTTTTTCCTAACATAAAAAAATGTAATAAATCTCATGACATTGAGATTTCAAATAAGTGAAGTATAGATGACATTTTTTGCAAAAATTTCAAAATCGCATAAAATCTTGAACCGGACTCTCAATCATCGTGAAAATTATACCGAGGTAAGAGAAGTGTTCTCATCACACGGCGATGAGAAACTAACGAATCGCGGTTTTGCCACTAGAAACCGGGTCGCATGTTCCTTCATTTCTTTCCTACAATCTTTTACCACTCCTCATCTTCATTTCTTTCATAAAAACATGATCTTTGCGCTCCGCGCTAAAAAGCTGCAAAGAGCGGAAAACATACCATCAACAACAGGTAAGGACACAAGGGCTGAAGAGGGTTAATTATTTAATTGTGCTCCTTTACAGGCGCTCTTAAATATGCTTATATAATTTAATGGCCTGTCGCACACTCGGCAAGACCACTCGAGATCATGCGCGCGGGCTAAGGATAATTAGTCGGATTAGGGGGTTAAAGTGTCCTCTTCTTCCCCCCCCCCCTCCTCCCCCTGGTAGATCTCTTTGTCAGGCGGCGTTATGTACAACTCTGTGTTATACCCAAGTGTAAATTATATCGTTTAGATGTACGGTTTAAAGCGTTATGTATTAACGGAACTAGGATGTACGTCAGTGCAAGAAACTCTCTCGAAACTCACCCTCATCGGTCGCCGCGTATACCGCGTGTTTTGTACACACGGCGAAAAGCGAGTACTCTCATCCGACCCCGTCCGCCTACCGGAAACCCCGCGTGTTGAAGGAGTGTACAAGGTATACGCGCGGAGAACGGAGAAGAGTTGACAATTGGAGGCAAGAGCGACGCGTAAAATCATTAGCCTTAATTGGAGTGCGCCTCGCGGGACGCCTCGCACCGTGCGACACCGTCACTCTGTCGCACCGGTGAATGGGACGGCGGTGGCATACACGCTTTTCTTCGACGTCCCCCGACGCCGGGGCCCCGACGAATACGTCGACGACGATGTCTGACTCACGTACTATACGCGTCGTGTATGTCTCATCGCCTGGGTACGCGCGATTGTACAAACTCAAATGGCATATCGCTTGATCGTTTATCATTAGCCTCACGCAGAGTCTACGGCGCTCCTTTGATCGACGAACCAGAACTGGCACTGAGGCTGCAATTTCCGTTAGGCTGAAAAAGATTTTTTTTAATTGACGCTGTCCCATTTGAATTAGGGGAAAAATCCTATCGGACTTTGGTTCAGCATGGCTAGATGCATAGGAAGTCCTTCGGGATCCCTGGACGTGACGCAAAAAAATTTACAGGTTTATTCCACTTTCTCGTCCCTTTTTCGACGTTTTTCTTCGTCCTGCAGCGGAACGAAAAAAAAAACCTTTTTGTAACTCCGCCAAGTACCCTATCTCCTGTATTTTTTCCCGTGGAACACGATAGGCACCTGGATTCTGGCGTAATTCCATCACGAAGCGGAGACGTCGTTGTTTGAAAATAGAGAAAAAAAAACTCCACGACTTTTCGGAAAATGGGTCAAGTTTTCATTTTTTATTTTTTTAAGTAACAAAACCTACTGTCTTGAAATATTTCCGGCGTAATTTTGTAGACTTGGTTTTGTCAGTTCGACAGAGCTCGCCGTGCATGAAACGTACCTGAAGGATGAGAAAAATGTGGAAATAAATGAAGACACGTTATACGAGGTAGAAGATCGCGCGGACCGAGTGAAACGCAATTGCGTGCCCCGGGACTCAAATCTGTTCGGGCATTCTCTCTTCCTCTCCCTCGCTCACCCATGTTTATTTGATCACGGGCCATTCCCACGGTAGAATCGTCGATGCGTGCCGTAATACGCATTCGATATAATGAATTCCGTCGGTTATACACCGGCTTTCCAGGCAAATTCACCGACGCCGATTCATGGTAATAGCTCGCATACTATTGACGCGATATTCACCACAAGGCTCGCAACCTCCCTCGATCACCTCGTATTTCACAAACATATGATACGACGTTGACACAATATTGTCCAAACAATAAGCTCGATATACTCACTCGCCGGAAATCATCGAAGATCCGCCGTGTTAAAATCGAAACATTCCATTGCATCCGTTAATCAGAAAAAAGGAGAAACGAAAAAAGGAACTTTCACATCGTTTAACTGAGCTCGCACCGGATCGATAGATCCACTCTTATTTATTAGAGAAAATTTTTGTTAATTTTTTCATCGATAGGATCACGAAGTTTCTACCCTCCGTACTATTATTGACGTGATATTCACCGGAAGGCACAGAACTCGATCACCTCGATCACCGCGTATTTCACAAACATATGACATGACATTGACGCAATATTGTCTAAACAATAAGCTCGAAGTTAAAATTAAAAGCGTTCACGTATTGCATCCGTCAAGCAGAAAAATGAAGAAAATAAAAAAAGAACTCTCGCTTCGTTTAACTGGGCTCGTACCGTGATCGATGGATCCACTCTTATTTATTATTACTCGTTGGAAGAAGAAAACATTTTTGTATTTTTTTTTTTTCGTCGACAGGATCACGAAGTTTCTACGCTCTCTGGGATTTCCATGCAAGTTACAGCGTCGACAAAAGTCCTCGACCCAGTAGCGAAGCCAGGTATAATGTGAGCTATCGCGCGCTGATTGCAGCCTATTTCCATTCCTTGGCCATTCCACATGTGGATGGTAGCACTGCAGCTGGGGCTGCAGTGGCTCGTACTTGAATCCTCGAGGCTCTCTCGGGGGGGTATCGCTAGGGACGTGAACGAGCGGGTATGTATGCGGGATGAGAGAAACCGGGATATACTTTTCATCCTTCGAGCCGGGACCGGCGTGCCGAGGTGCCGTTATTGGCGCACCTTCGTTTCTTTCCTATTCGATGTCCTATCGCCGATCCCCAACGAACACGTTTTATTACGATAATATAACATGGAAGTTTCATGTAATGTAATGTAGTGAAGTTGTTCTTTTGATGTGGAACTAGTGTAGAACCCGGAGGCAATATGTAACGCAGCGTGTACGCAGATATTGTAACTGCCGTATTTTCAGGGTGGCCACTGAAGCTGACTAAAAATGTTCCCTACCATTTAACTGATTTTCCTGACGACGGCAGCCACGAGGGTATGGTCAAAGGTATGGTCAAGGGTATGGTCAAAGGTATGGTCAAAGGTATGGTCAAGGGTATGGTCAAAGGTATGGTCAAAGGTATGGTCAAAAGTATGGTCAGAGGTATGATGAGACGTGTGGTCAAAGAGGATCCTGTATAAGTATGTGGCGCTATATGCGATACGGTACAAGTATGTGACACTAACAATATCGCTCTATATGCGATACGGTATGCTCGTACAGCGGCCACGCGGCACAACTAAACCGTAAGTTGCCCGGATAGATGCTGAAAGCTAAAATATATTCGTGATAGCGATGAGCGAACCGCGTGATTTCTCGTAATATGATTTCATTACATTTTCGATGTCAAAGCGGTATCGGAAATGGTAATACAGTCGCGTACCGTTAGCCGGGTGCATACCTGGTTCGCCGAGGCTGGTTGAACATTGAATGCGGTTAAATTAAACTGGAACCCGGTTGTGAAATTGACTGATAGTACCTCCGGGAGCAATAATCGTATGTGTGTACACAAACTATGCGATACACGCTACGGGGGTAAAACGATGTAAAGTTTTTGCTCCGCGTGGCGAGTCGAGGTCCCGGAGATACTGTTGAAACTACAGCAGGCTGAACCGGACAGGTGTTGTACCACTGCGGGACCATTGCGCTGCAGCTACGACACAACCACCGCAGAACAACACGGGGCTGTACCACTGCAAGTTCTCGCAGAAAACAAACTGGACATGCCTCCGGTATCGCGCCGCGATAACTATAATCTCTGCGCGGTATACAAAAAGTACTCTAAACGCAGCTCGAATAAATGTTCTTTTTAACTTTGTTTGCTCTTGTGTATAAAGACGAGTTACACTCTACTATAAAATGCTAATTGCAATTTGAACTCTGCTACCTTGTTAAGCATATTTTGTCGACTATATAGTATACATTATATGTAAAATGGGTTTCGGAATTTCGAAAGTCCATCCTACATGCTATAATTTCGAAAATTCGGTTTTCAGAACATATGGAATAGATTTACACATGTTCTGAACCGTGCGATCCATGCAAGCGCGCGAGCCAACATGGTAATATATAATATATAATATATAACGCCAGGACCGTTTTTCATTGTAATGGTGAAAACTTTTTTCTCGCTACAGCGCAATGTATTATACTTGGCGTGGCCGAGTCTAGAAACCGGCAGTCCGCAAACTTGATGGGTTTCATCAGCAAGGATAAACTGGACTCTGCGGTGTCTCTAGTGGCCTCTCGCACAAGGGTATATGCGAAGACTGAACCGCGCTTTGCTTCCCTCGTTGCCGGGTATCTCACAGGGCGAGCCTCAAAACAGGGAGGGCTTACAATGTCTGATGTGCGTAACGCCCTGGCGAGAGCACAAAGCACCCTGCGAGCCTGCCTCATACGTAAAACAAAGTGGCCGCATTGTCGAGGAAATTGCCTCTGCAATCTTCAGGAGCTCGTCCGCTTTTTTTCGTTTCTTTTCTTTTTTGGTTTTTCTTTTTCCCTAAAAGCATTCGAGCATTTCTCTTGGCTGAATTCTTAATCGCTTTCTTCAGTCTGCAAGCCCCGTGGCGGGAAATTCGTTGGGCAAAAAAAATTGACATTTGCAAGCTGTCTTACCCATAGTTAATGATTGCATTTAGCGCGTTGAAAACACTTTACCTAGGTTGATAGCTGCATTGTAGAGCGTAATATAAATAGTCGACATTTTATATACTCCAGCCGCACTCCTCCATCGATAAATCCCGGAGCTTTTCGACGTCGAAAGAAATAATAATCAATAGTGAAACGTCGGTAAAGTCGTCATCGTGTTTTCTTGATTAACTGAGTTACGTGCCGAACGAAGCGTGTGTGCAGGAGAAACGGAAATGCGGACTTGAATATGAGCGTCCGTATCCGGATTGGGGACGTAGTGTTAGGTGGTCGGTGACTGGGACGTTTACCTTATCCATCGCTCAGCCATCCGCATCTCCGTGGTCTCGTCGATATCAGTTCTTCTACTTAGCCTTTCGTGACTATTGCACTCTTGCGGCCATGCGGATAATGAAATGGCGATATTTCGCAAATTCATCCTTTCGGGTCTTTCGTGTTCTGAAACCTTGGCATTATTCAGCCCCTTTACTTTGACGCCGGATATCGCGTTGAGCGTAATTCCTAGCCGCAAAAGAACTGACCAACGACAGTCGGCAGACTAGACATCTCTAACTCTATATTTTCGAATGGAATGCAGTAAAATACTGTCGGTAAATCCGAAACGTACCAACCTCACTATACGAAAAACGTCGAACCGGCCTCCCACTATGTCGCCAAGATGGCGTAATCGGTCAGCTGTGTTTGACAGCTCTCCATAATTTTGTAACGCTCGCTGCACAGTTTGGATATTTCACCGACGGCCAAAAGTGTCGTATATTGTGTATTGTAAATATAATTCCAGCGCTTAGACTAACTTCAAGATGAACAGCGTAGACGAATCTTTGGATTTTCATGAATTTTATTCCCTCGACTGCGAAACTTCGCCTCGACATTGACCGTTCGAGTTTTCGGCACACATCCTTCGAGCGGGTAGCCAAGAGAAACGCAAAATTCGCAATGGATGTCCTAAACTCGGAGCTCGATGTTCCCATGAAATACATGGAACTCACCGACGGGAAAATATGCGCAACCGTTCACAGAAATTGGTTGGCCAATTTGTGGAACGTAGGTCCGATACAATTTTTAACGCACAACAGTTTATCGGTGGATGAGATAGCTGCGAGACCTTCCCTCGACGATCTGGGACCAGGTTGGATGAGGATCTACATAAAGGTAAGCCTTCGGTCGCTAATCGCGCATTGAACATTGTGCCAACATCATCTCTAAATTACTTTTTCAGGTCTATGAGAAACAAGGCAGAAACGCCATACCACTTCCCAGGGATAGACATTCCACCAGCGCAAAGGTACAACCGGAGCTCACTTTTGCTCAGTTGTTGCGCTACGTAGCCGAAACAAATTACAGAAATTTGTGGAAAGAGTCGTACAAAAAGTATTACAGTGAGTCGAGCTGGGTCGATCGTTCGATCGATCTGTTAATTACATTATTCAATATCATTTATTTTAGTTTGTTCTCTCACGACCTAATTTGAACAATTCTCTATAAGTGAAAATATATTTTTACATACATTTATTACCAATGATAATCTAAAAAGTCATTCTGGGTCATTCAAACTGTATTATATTATTTAATGTCGTTTATTGAATTCTGTTCCTATTCAACCTAATTTCAGGAAATTTTTAATAAACATTAATATATTTTTACATACATTTATCACCAATGACCCTCTAAACTGCAACTGGTCCGCTGAAGCCATACAATACCAAACCTATAATAATTTCCCCAATCCGATTTTGTTAAATCGTCAAGACGACGCATTACTCGCTTCGTCAATTATTATTATTTTAGTAGACAATTATTTATTGCAGGTCTGTGGAATTCATCGGAGCAGAAGGAGCAATCGTACGCGATACCGAGTAGCAGCGACGTCGCGGTGATGCGCGAAGTATTGTCCCGCATGTACGGCTGTTCGCTGATAAAAATCCGCAAGGGCCAAGTTATCGCCGTCAATCCCCGAACGATAAATCATTCGCACTGCAATCTGCTTCCCGCCTTGATCGCAGTCGAGTCGCCAGTGGCGTTCATGACCTTCCATGAACAGACCGCGCAGTATTCGCTTCAAGAGTGAGTTATTCATTACTCGAGCGGTTTAAAAATGTGCAGGCTTCGTGCATTATTTGTCTCTTTAATTGTGGTCAATTATTGCAGATGCGTTATGTACAGTCCTGCGGCATTGTCGACGAGCTACAGCAAGCCCCTCTTCCTGGTTTACCAACTACTCCGCTTATCGAGAGATCTGTACGATCAGGGCTTGGCTCTTGGTGAAATTACGCTCGGGGATATACTGTTGATGGACAATTTTACTATTCAGGTGATTCCCGAGAACGCAGCTTTCACGCTCTGCTGTTTATCAAAGATTGAATTTGTTATGCTTAAAAAAATGTAAAAAAAAATGTACCCTTCAGGTAATGCCGAAGCTGAGCGACAATATTTACTCAAAATCCGAATCCGACAGCGACGATATGCCGGTCTCTCAAGAGAAAAAATTATCCCCGGTGCAGCAGGATCACGCGAAGAGATTCGCTAGTTTCTCGAAGCCTGGTGTTACGAACGGCAGTCCCGATTTTGGACGAAACGAAAATATCGAGAAACTGTGCGAACTCTGGCTTCAGGGTCACATAACAAATTTCGATTATCTTACCGCGCTGAACAATCTCGCTGGGAGAAGATACGGCGATCCGAGTTGTCATCACGTTATGCCGTGGGTCACGGACTTTAGTTCCCGTTGCGGCAGAAATTGGAGGGATCTCACGAAATCGAAGTTTCGATTGAACAAGGGCGACAGACAGCTCGATCTTACTTTCGATTCGCAGAATATAGACGTGAGTGGTATTCAACAAACCTCTGTTTTATACTTTCGATAAGAAAAAAAACCATGACAGTCAATACCAGAGCTGAGAAAATTGCCAAAAAATACGTCAAGTACAAAGTACAAAGTATCACGAGTACTTTTTGTACTAACAAAATTTCTCAAGAACTTTTTGGAATTAGGTTCATAGCGTTGAGCATTATCTACGATTAAAAAAAGGCGCAAAGTAATTTGCACTTCGGGTTTGAAAATGAATTTTGCACATCGAAAGTGACGTTTCCCCTAGATGACGTTATTTCCAATCGAAGAACGAAATTTTCAAACCTGACGTGACGTGTACTCCAAAAAGCACTTGTGCTTGGTACTTGAAATCATCATATCGTACTTAAAGTACCAAACATGTACCTGACACTTTATGTATTTTCCAGCTCTGATCAAGACTACTAAAATATGATTTTTTGTTTTCATTTTAGGTTGGTCATCACGTCTCGGATGTATTATCGGAAATTACATATTACGTATATCTGTCGCGACGTTACACCAAATCTGTCCTGTGCAAGCACGTGAGATCGCATTGGGTGCCGTGGGAATATCCAGTCTCTATCCAGAGGCTACACGAGTGGAGTCCAGACGAGTGCATTCCGCAATTTTTCACAGATCCCAGTGTGTTCAAGGTAATAAAAAAATAGATTAAAAAAATGTACCTGCATCGAGGAGAAAGTCTATCATAATCCATTGGGATTGCAGTCGATCCACGAAGATCTGCCGAACCTGGAAACGCCCGGCTGGGCCCGTTCGCCCGAAGACTTTATCGAGAAACATCGAGAGGCCTTGGAGAGCCTCTACGTGTCCGAGAGACTGCACCACTGGATAGACTTAACCTTCGGCTACAAGTACAACTGAGATTTTCCCACAACGTATATCTATAACTACCGAACGAATGTTAGAATTTCCGTTTTTATTCTTTCAACAGACTGTCTGGTGTGGCGGCTATAAAGTCAAAAAACGTGTGTCTGCAGCTGGCCGACAATCACACGAGTCTGACGAGCTCCGGCGTTGTGCAGCTCTTCACCCAGCCTCATCCTCAGAAAATGGTTCCTTCGCCTTACTGGAGCAAGATGCCACCGCGATTACGGAACTCGGTCTCGAATCCAAAGATAACAAGTGAGGGATGACTGTCTTTGTGGCAATTAGAATTTTTTGTAACACGTTTTTTGTAACAATTTTTTGTTCAATCTATCTCCTCATCTACCTTCCTTATCCGTTTGCCGCCGGTGCGATTCTTGAGTCGATTGAAAACCAATGCTTGTTCTTTATCAGAAAACGAACGCTCGGGCGAGAGGATCAGCGAGGACGAGGGCCAGAGCTCCGGCATCGAGGAGGAAGAATCCCCAGTCGCGACCCTCAACGTAGCTCGATCGTCGCCACTGGCGCTGAGTCGTCTGCTGAGCCGTTCACGCGGTTCCCTGCTGGCGGTCGAGGACAACTCCAATAAGCTCGAAAAACCAACGGCGCAGACGATCGTTCTGCCGAAGGACTACAATCCCGTCGCCGCTCTTATTCAGGTCGAAACGACCCACGCCTTTATGAACAAAGTTTCCCATCGGATATACAAGCCGGAGATCGTCCATCACGGAGGAATAGCGAATTACAAGCAGATCGTCGCTTCCGGTAGAATAAAGGAGCAACAGATTCTCGGATGTCTGATCGTCGAGATATTTCTCGCGGGTAAATTTCGAGCGACGTGGAACACCGGCAGAGTGTCCTTCGCCAGTAGGCTCGAGACTTGCGTCAACATGCTGAGAGTATCGCCAGACGCGTTGCCCAGATGTGTGAGAAACGCGGTCGCTCTTTTGCTGCAGATCGACGTGATACCAAAAAGTTACGGCATCAACAACGAACTGAGCGACGCGAACAAAACCGGCAACGGCGCCTTCCGCTATCCGATGGTAACTTCCATGGGACTTCCTCCGCCTTCGGCTCACCAATTTCTTCAGCCTCTTCTCTCCGGCAGTCTCTATCCCTCCTCGAGGTACTTTCAGTGCTTGTTCAATCTCGTCGAGATGCTTCAGGAGTACAACGAGCTCGTGCGCGAGCTCAACAACGCCCTGCAGGACGACGACGAGTCCGACGCGACGGCGAAGACGAGGATACGTTATCTCTGCAAGATAAGCGAGTGCAAAGTAAAAGCCGTGGCGCGGGAGCTCGAGAGGCTCTTGCCGCAAGCCGGCTCGGCGATGGAGACGAGTCTGCAATTAATCGTTTCTCATGTTCGACAGATAATGGACGAACCTTACAGCGCCGTCCTCGCGGCCTGGCACCTCTTCGACCCGATCGCCAAAGCTCTCGGTCCGAAAGACACGGCCAACATATTTCTCGCCTCGATCCTGAGACTCTACGAGAACGGCTCGATAATGGACAGTCTCAATCACACGGACGTTCTCCCGCCAGGCTCTTTGGCAAAATACCGGACGATGAGACTCTATCATCGTAGCTTTCTCCTCAAGCTCATGGTGCGCCTCGGCCTGCGAAGGTTCCTCGACAACTTCGTCACGCCGCTTGTCGAGGCCGTTGGCGGATATCGGGATTATCTTCAGGGCGCCTCGTGCACGAATCTCCAAAGAGGCGGCAACCTGAAAACCTGCGACCTGAGCGGTAGCTCCGGCGACGGGGAGGCCATACTCTCGCCCCTCGACGAGGACTCGTCGGTCGACTCCGAGAACAATTGTTCCTCGACTTGCGAAAACCCGCCGGAGGAATGTTCCAGGAACATCGCGGCCTCGACTCTCGACAGCGAGGTCGAGGAAGTTTTCTCCATGGAGACCGAGGAGAGCCCTTCGCCGTCGGATGCGGGCAGAATACCTGGTATAGACATTCACGCGGAGCTCACCCTCAACCTCGTCGAAGACCTCGTCGAGGAGGGAACGAGAAGTTCTCCACCGGGAAGCGTGCGATCGCCGACTATACCGATTCCACGTAGATCGGACGGCGGCGTCACCAAGTCGGTAATCGACTTCAACAGCATCGGTTGCCACGTTGGGAGCAAAACTTCGAGCGAGGATATGCCCTTGGTGAGTTCTTACGCCGGCAAGCCTCAAGCCAATGACGTCAGCGGCAACCCTAACGAACCGGAAGTCCCGAAACGGCTCGTCATACGCTCCGACGCCGACGAAAAGTCGGACGACGCTGACGACGATAATGTTCAGGTCGATCAGCGAAAATTCGCTCCGAGCGAGTGCAAGGTCTCGGAAATGAGCGCCGAGTCCGTGATATGGTTATCGCATCGTCTCGGACCTGTTCTGACCGCTCGTCACTTGTCCAGAAATCTCTTGAGAATGCTGACGCTCTGCTACGCCGGACGATCGAATCTCGCACCTGCCGCTGACGAAGGCGAGTGGAGCAAGACCACGCTCGCCGGTGACCGAAACGCCGTCAAAGTTCTCGAGTGTCTCACTGCCATAGCGAGCCTCTACGGCGAACAAATAATTCTTCTGCAGTATCTCGCTCACATGACTGAGCTTTTGACTCTGTGCAAGCGAAAGCTCACGCCCAATCTCGAGGGAGGATTGGTGTCTTGTCTGGCTTTGTTGGTTCACATAGCTCCGTGTCTGAGCGACTCTTTTCTCATGGAGGCTCTTCAGGAGACCATCGTAAAATCGATTCTTCATCCGACCGTTCGGGTTCTCTCGACGACGAGGTATAATTTCCCAAACGGCGCGACGGCTCGCTCGGCGCTCGCTGACAAATACCTCGAGGCGATATTCACCATAAGCGTGAGACTCGGAAGTGCGATGACGAGGAGTCATCTCGCAGTGCCGATACAGAGATTCTTCCTGGCCTTCGACAAGGCTTTCGGCTCCGACAGGAGCCAGCCGCGCGACAACGAAGAGCCGCACAAAGCAGGTCTCGCCGTGGGCAGGAACGATCGTTCGACGAGAAATTTGATGACTCAAGAGGAGAGCAATCTCAACGACAGTCAAGACTGGACCCTGATCGACACTTCGGGCTGCGGTTCGCAGCTGCTCTCCAGCGTCAACTCCGAAGTGGCGATTTCCTACTCGCCACCGGTCATCGAGACCGACGACATGGGCAATCCTCAGCGTAACAAGGCCTTCGAGGAGCTCAAGGAAGTCTTCACGGCCCGGTTCGCTCACCAGGCCTACCTGTTGTTCTATCGTCACGTCGACGAGGGCGTCATGGAGGAGATCCTGAAGAATCACCAACTGGTGCGCGATCTCTGCCACGAGTACGAGCAGGCAACGAGGTCGAGCGACACCGAAGGTCTCTCCCAGACCAGCACGCTCTACGCGAAGCAGGAAGACTCGATCGATGCGGAGTCCTCGAGCAAAGGCATCGGCAGTTTCGGAAACATATCTGTGATAGGCAACAGAATAGAAGTGCAGACGGAAGCTTCGGTCGTGCGTCCACAAGGGTCGACGAACAGCGACGAGTCCTCTGCTCGGGAAGCCTCCGCCTCGTCGTCCTCGGTCGGTCGTCAGCTCCGCGGTAATTGGCTCGCCTACTGGGAGCACGAGATTGGCCGTCCGGACAAGGATTCGACCTTCAACATGAAGCAGATAAAGCTCCAGAGTTTCGGCGGTCACACCAACAGCATAAGATGCATATACACGCTGGACAACGAGAACAGCTTCATGAGCGGTGCGCGCGACAAGACCGTGAAGCTCTGGAGTCTCCGGAGTCAGGGCGATGGCGGCACGGTCTCCTCCTGCCAGTACACCTATACGGGACACAAAAAATCAATTTTAGCTTTGACTTTCTTGGAGTCGCTGAGATACGCGGTGACCTGCGACAGCGCGGTGCACTGCTGGGATCCTTTCATGGGTTCGCTTCTCGGTTGTCCTGAGAGCTCGAGGCCCGCTCCGGTCAACACCCTCGCGGCGAGTCCGGCCCCGTCGACCTCGCTTCTTGTCGCCACCACCGACATAACTCTCAGGGTCATCGACTGCAGGACGTTCCAGTACGTCAACGAGATGAAGGTGTCGATGAATCCGACCGGGCTTATTCGCTGCATTGCCGTCGCTCCAAGCGGGAACTGGGTCGTCCTTGGACAGGCTTCGGGATTTCTTACTATTCTTGATATTCGCACTGGTCTGATAATCGCCTCGTGGAAGGGACACGAGTGCGAGATTCTGCAGCTCGAAGCCGTTAACGAAACTACGATCGTCAGTTCTTCGCTCGATCAGACTATCGCTGTTTGGAGCGCCGTGGACGGGAAACTTAAGTTTCATCTCAAAGGAGCAACCGAGCCGGTTCACTGCATGGCCGTTTACGAGCAACAGCTCATTACTTGCACGACGGCGAACAGAATCGGTGTTCACACCGCTGTTGACTCGACAGCCTCGTTCTCGTCGTCGAAACTTCGATCGGACGCTTTCAAGGGTGTCATCACTGCCATGGCTGTACTGCCGCTCAATAGATTGTTACTCCTCGGAGCCGACAACGGCGGAATCAGTCTGCTGTGCTGATATTCGATGCGACGCTGTTAAGCTGATGTGCTATAATCCCCCCGCCCACCGGCATTGCGCCCAGTTGGTACTGAAAATTATGCTGTATTACCGTTTTGAGACCGCAGACCGCCGAGAAAAAAGATAATAATCTTTCCCTGCGTTTGCCGATTCACCAGGGAAAGACAATTTTCTTTGTCGTCGGCGGGCTGCGGTTTTCAAACGGCATTCAGCACAGTTTCTATTACCGGCGGCGTTGTTTCCCATCATCTTAGATCTTTAACGGAGAGAAAAAACAAAGTCAATCAGGACTTTGATTTACAAGAAATCTTGGAAATTAATCGTACAGTCTTATTTATCGCCGAACGTACTATTAGGAAAATGTAATTCCTGTTGGGGTGGAAGTCAAAGTAGAATATAATTTTTTCATTAAAAAAATAAACAAATTTAATAAAGAAACTCGTCTCGGTTGGCTTTTTATTGCATACCCACGTCCGTTCGAGTTTTCAACACCATCGCCGCTACTTCGGGAGTCATTCTTTGAACTCCGATTTCCGCTAGTACTTCCCTGGCCGCGTCCCAATCGTCGCCCTCCAAAGACTGAAGCAGCAGTATCGCCGATCCGAGTAGTACATTCAGTAGTATGCATGCCTCGCGCATTCTGCGAAATTTAATCGGGCAATTTGTAGAATTAAGAGACGCGGTAAAATTTAATGTGCGATAGTGATGAACAATTATTGTGCTTTTACAATGAAATTAATGTAAATTATTTCAATTAAAGTTCATTTACAGTAAAATTAAAGTAAATTGTCAAAAGTAAAGTATTCCTAAAGTTGTTTAGTAAGCCGTATATAAATTTTGCCATCACAATTCTATATGAAATTTAATATGACCGAGTGTATGCATGAATGCCTGTAGCATCAGTGCATTAAATTTCATACGAGTTTTTTTTCACAGTGTACACATTCGGTTTACTTACAGTGGAAAATACGATTCGGGCTTGCTAGTGTACAGCCCGAAGAGGGAGAAGAGATTGCGAAAGATATCGAACTGCAACTGTGCGGCACCTCCGGCGTTGAATTGATTTACAAGAACGACTTCTTCCAGTAGATACTGCGAAGAACATAAAATTTAGAATCAATTCGATAGCACGGACTTCGATCACCAAACCTCGCGCGTATACCTGATCGAGTTGCGACGCGAGATTGCGCCAGGCCTGATTGAAGAGCGGCAAGGCCAAGGCTTCCTGAAGATCGTTGAGTCTCATAGCGAGTTCTTGAAAAATTGGGCACCCACTCGGAGTTACCGACAACGAGGCTACCTCTTTTTCGGACTGCATAGCGAACCACTTGTCCGTTCTGTAAGCTCGGCTCTTAGCTTTGACATCCAGCGCGACGGTATTCGTTATTTCACCGACCAATTCCTTCTCCAGCCTCTGAAGCAACGCCACTGCCTCATCGAAAACCGAGCCTTCCTCCTCGTCGACTTCCTTTCCGAGTACATCGATACCCTTGTCCGTCGCAGTCTCCACGGCTTCGAATTGCTTCTTGAAGAAGTGGAGCTGAAGGAAATGCTGCAAAAACGATATGTCTGATATAAATCATAGTTGGGCAAAGTACCAAAAAAATCCTTCAAGTACTTGACAAATTCACAATAATATTTACGTACGACGGTTACACCCCAGTCGACGAGAACACTCGACACGTAATGCAAAGTATTGAGAATCCGTGGCATGAGGGAAGCCAAAGGATCCTCGTACTCCTCGTGAAGCAATTGCAACAGTCTCACTCTCCAATCGTCTATGAGCTCCAACTGCAGCTCAAGGAACTGCAATCTGTCGAGAAGAAAACAAAAAGAAAATTATTATTAAAATGATGCGTGTAAAGCGAATCGTGGTTTAACGTGCCTGTGTCCAGGCTGGGGTAAATGGTTGTATCTGTCCGATATCGTCATTAAGAGTGTCAGGAAGGCATCCGCGCACTCGGTCACTTTCATATCGTCGGAATCAGAACCCGCGAGTCTCTCCCACGCAGTTTCCGAGCTCAGTATCGAATCCATCTTTTCCGTTGCATCTTGTCGAGGGAAGAGGAGATTGCGAGACTTCAGCGAAATTTTCGTAAAGATATCGTTCCACCCATTTACATTCATCGAGACTCACATTTTTTCTCCATGTTTATCCACTTGACGAATATCTGCGCCTGTGTGAGAACGAAAACCGTAGCGGGCTGATTTGTCGCATAGAACAAGCTGTCGCGCAGTTCTCTCTCGAAACCGAGAGCCTCGTCGACCAAATGAGCGAACAGAGAATCGTCGTACTGAACTACCGGCAATTCGGAATGTAACTTCTCAACCGCCAATTGCACAAGAGCTCTCATAAATTCGACCTGAAAAATATAGAATTGACCGTTGAGTAATCGAGCAAGAGCGCTGATAAACCGATCGGCTGAGCGTTTGTAAGTTCCTCGGGGAATACCTTGGCATTGACGTGAGTAAAACCGGCCGTATCGGCGACCGGCTGAACGTTCTTGTGGACCCACTGCGCGTGATGCTTTATCCATGTAAGTATCTGCGTGAAAAACCATTCCGGCTTGTCGTGGCGATTCGTTTGCTTCGAGCCGGTGAAATGATAGACGAATCTCTGACGAAGCGGCCGAACGAGGAGGGTTATCGGTAAGCTGACCGGCGCGAAATCCGTGAGGAGACTCGACGTCACCGATGGCTTTGTCGTTTCTTCTCTGATGCGAACAGGGTCAAGGAAAAACTGCAAACGATACGCTATTAGTGTCGATGATATTTATAAAAATTAAAAAATTCGACCATTGGAAAATTTATTCCATTCTAGGTCCTAAATCTTTTAATCGTTGAATTTCACCTCATTAAATGAAATTTATTCTATTCTATATGGCCTAAACTTTCTAATGGCTGAATTTTAGTTCATGGAATGAAATTTACTCATTATATGGGCAACATTTTCTAATGGATGATTTTTAGTTCATGGAATGGAATTTATTCTTCATTATTTTTTAAAAGGATACGGCAGATGCAACTGCAAGAGATACTCCGTAAGCATCTTGAATCTGTTGATAGTGTCCGGCAGCGGCGTGACTGCGACCGCTGCTTTTGAGCCGCAAAAAGGCCACTTCAGAGTTTTCAATACATCATTGTATTCCCTGCAACAGATTTAAATCACGCAAAATTTAATTTCTGGACTTTCAACGTGATTCAATTATTATTGCACCACTCACGACGATAATTTTTCTTTCAAATGATTGTGCCAGAAATGAAGTGTTTCCTTAACATAATTCAACAGATGATTACACGAGGATGACCTCAGTTGGCAACTTATGTCTGCCAGATTCGTGTACATAGTAATGGCTGATTCATCGTCCTCCGCAAGCACAAACATTTCCATCTCGTTACTGCAAAACAAAAAAGAAAAGTGTAAATTCCTTGTCTCGATGAACAGGAGTGTGGAACAGTTTTCTGATGAGACACAAGAAATCTTTACCTGATATCCTCTACGCACTTAACGAAACGCAGGTAAGACAGAGCCTTCTCTAGGTCACTGATCTTATCTACAATATCCTGGACCTTCTCAATTTTATTGTCTTCCTTAAGCCTACTCTTGATAATTTCCGACACCGCCGTACCCTCGTCGATCAGCGAGTCGACTTCACTGATTATTTTGTCGACGTAAGCCAGTGCAGCCTTGACCTTGGAGGGTGCTTCGGTCGAAGCCATGGACAGCTGGAGAAACGGGATGGTGAGTTAACTTTTTTTTTTAACATCCATAGCGGATTGTCACGGTCAACAATAAATACCGTGAATGGAGTTTTTTTACAATGAAATATGAGAAATGCATAGTGACAAAAACCATACCGACTCCTCGATTTCATTCTTCTCGGTTTCGAGCTGTTTATGAAACTGATGTATCCTGTCGAGATTTTTGAGGTCCGAGCCGAATTCGGCGTTCAATTTGTCAATTACTCTTTGCTTTACGTCCGTCATTGTTTTGTCATCGAGCATTCTTGTCACAATCACGATAAACAACAATCGGTCTGGGATGTCGTGTATAACCTCGAAATAAACGTCATTCGTCTGCTAGGACGAACGGAGAATGTGGCGCAACCGAGCCAGCCAATTCGAACGCTTCGGCCGATGGTTGTTAGACTGCAAATGACCGGTAATATAACCGGTAAGATAGCGGCTGAAAATAATTCATTTAGATCTGACAAAATATATAATTTACCTCTACAAAAAATAATTTGAAAATTTGCAATTTACACCATTCGATTTGTGGTTGTTTGGTGGTGATTGGTAGCCTAATGAAAAATTTTGGTAAAATTACAGTAATAAAAAAAATAATTGTGGCCTAAAGTTGATCAAATATTTTTTTTTCTTCAGATAAGTCTTCAGATAAGTAGGGCTCAATCGAAGCGGAATTGTTTGATGGTCAAGAATTGTATAATAAAAACGTCTGTTGGTCACTCGTTTGGCTAAATAATGTATAAAACTAAGTACAACAATCGAATGGTATAAATTGCATATTTTTAAACTAAAGTTGTATGGCTTATTTAATAAAGCAAATTAATTTGAAGAAATTAATTTTTTCTTTATGATTCTAAAGAGTATCGAAGCAGATTTATAACCGTAGATATGGAACTAATTTTTATTATCGCGTGACGAATTATCAATAACTTTGATGGGTAGTGAGAAAGGAACATTCTGACATTCACTTCTATATTTCACCTTATCGTCAGACTATACACTTCACTACTGATACAAATTACCAATACTTTCTAATTAATGTACGGAGCGCTTTGTTTTTATCACGCCCTTATTATGTTCTTTATAGTGATCAAAAACGGTAGACGATCTTCTCGTCCTTTACGTTAAAATTTTTTTATACGAGGATCAAAAAAATACCGTCAAATCCCACAAGGCACGTTATATATTTTGATACAATATACGTACAGTATATATTTGCTATAATATCGTGAAATACCTCACTTCATTTCATAATTTCTCAATAAATTGTTGATAGGATATAATAATTGAGAATGGGGAAAAAAAAATTGTACTTCCTTTGGACGGATCGTAATTCGTAAAGGCGGTGAATCAGAGCGCGAAAAAACACACACTAAATCATGATATATCACACCGACGTTCGTGTATCGTCTCGATTCTAAAATAAATATAGATCCTATTACATTACACTATTCTATTACAATCTACGTAAATGTACAATTGATGCACGTAAGATCGACGAGATTGTCGTTTTCCCAACATTTCTTTTTCATATCGCAAATATCCTCCGTTCAGAGAAAACGACCGATAGTATCTCTGTATCGAAAGACGTTAGTATTTACAAATTACCTTTCGGACGGTCAAGAGAGTTTATCTTTACTTTTTGAGCAAGCCTTCGACAAGTCCGTTTAAAATGCTCAAAGTGTAAAAATTATGGACGGATTATCCGCAGGGCGATCAATGCGAGACAAATACCTCGAGTCCACAAGAGTCATGCGACAAACACGAGCGGAAAGGCACGTGACACGTTTCGAATCTATAAATTTGCTCACGCGAAACGATTTTATCCGGTTTGGAGAACGATAAAAGTAAATATATATATGTATATACTTTCTATTCAATTGTTGCGAATCGATCGTTGTACTTAGAACATACCTAGTAATACTTCAAACGTGAGCTAATTACAAATTGATCTTGAAATCAAGAAAAAAAATACCCGTCGTTATACACCTCATCTGTGCAACGCGGTTTCGATGATTTTTTCTTATCCAATGATTCGTAAACACCTTGGAATCATAGCCAAAATAAGTTGACCACGTATGATCAATTTTTACAGTGAATCGAGCAGCGAATCGAGAAGATCCAGTTGATTCTCGTCCCAGCCAACAGTGGCGATTAGGAGACCCGTGAGGTCGTCCTCGGTCAGGCTGACCTGCACGGATTCAGGCACTTCCGGTAGACTGTCCGGTATGGGTGGCGACACGCTGCTCGGCGGTGTCTCATAGAGGGCGACTCTCGATTTCTTCGCCGAGCTGTTGTTGTTGTTGTTCGTCGTCATGATCTGCCGAGTGGCACGACTGCGTCGCGACGACGGCACTCGTCGTCGGGTTCGCGTGCCGTCCTCCAAGCGTTCGAGGTCCAGTTTCCAAAAGCCACCCTTTCCCGGCTCGTCCTTCGATCTTGGCAGCTTTACGAAACACTTGTTCAACGAGAGATTGTGTCTTATGGAGTTCTGAACAAAAATTCAAAGACGTTTTATCGCCCACTCCAAAGTTTGTTCTAGCTTAACCCACGAGGGAAAAAGTATACGAATCTCGGATATATTTTGAAACATATTTCTGCAAATATCTACCCAGTAAAAATAATTTCGTTTAAACGGAATACGAAGTTAGGTAAAAATAATTTTGTTAAATAAGTGACAAACTCGTTTGTTCAGGTTTGAATGTACAAACCTGCCCTTTGTTTTCCCGTGTCATTAACAACTTTGGTTTGTACTTTTGTTGGTAAAACTAGAGCCATATCGTGCATTGGGAACATTAACACACAAACAATTCTGGACGTTTAAAAAACGAATGTAATGTATTCCGAATATAATTTTTTAGAATATATTTGATTTCCGTGGGTGTATGATAATTAATAAAACTCTCTTCGCAAGTACCTGCCAGGCCGGATGTGCGTGCTTGTAGTACATGAAATTCTCCCGGATCCACGCGTATATGTTGGACAGGGTGAGTTTGTTGCGATTACCTCGCATAGCGAGACAGATGAGTGTGGCGTAGGAGAACGGTGGTTTGGCGTCCGGATCCGTTTGATATTTCTCCGCATTCTCCGCTAGATCTGCACAAAGAATGAGATACGCTTTGAGCGTCATCGAATTTTAAAATGAAAGAATTTGATTTTTTTAAATTTTGGTTCATTAATATTTCGTACCGAGTTCAGCCTTGATCAGGGGTGACATTTTTTTCGGTGGCCGCCGAGCCACCGGCGGCGGTGAGGGGGAACACGGTGGCGTGGGAAGGCTCGATGCGCTCGTTATGTCGAGAGACTGCAGCCACGAGAGGCTGGTCAGCTCGGCCTCGACGCCGAATTTGTCGTCGCACTCCATGCTGCTTTGATTCTGATCGATCATCCCAGAAGCCAGGTACGCCTGGTCCTCGTCCGGCGACGCCGCATCGTCCGTTCTTTCGATTTTCACCATTGTTCATAACACGAACGCTGCTTGAAACACACGAATAACAAACACGATCTTTTGTCATTCTCCAGTCTCGTTTTGTGTTACTCGTTAAAATACGTTAATTTAATTTCGAATGTTTAAATTAAAAAACAAAAATTTGAAGGGTTTTATAACTTCATAGTAATTTATTATTCTTAAGTTATTATTAGAGCTCTAAAGTCGGATTTACTCTATAATCGTTGTAAACGGAGAAATCCGTCAAGTAAATTAAATTTTTTAATAAAAAAATTCCTCCGACGGCTACGCTAGGGAACAGAATGACTATTAAAATCAAGGAAATCTTTTTTTTTCCCCAATAGTCGCCCTATCACGTTTTATTTGTTGGAGGACATACCTCAATTATTGAAATAAAATTGATAAATATTAAATATTAAATCAAAGTCACTTTGTATCGAAATAGAACATTTGAGTTTCGCGATCACTGTATCAGATCCAGCTCGTAGAGTAAGAACCAAAAACCTTCTTTCTATGTCCACTACTCAAAATTCATGCGTTTCGAGCCGCCAAACAGACCCCTATTGAATGCAAACTCACTTTATTAAGAAATCGAACGTTTGAGAATTGCGATAGCTGTACGCGTTCCAGCTTGTAGAACTTAAAATATAAAATCGCCCCAGCATCGCTGGTCAAATTCAAGAAAAGCTCACCCTCTGCCAATCCGAGAAGATCTTCGCCCTCGACCATGCCCTCGCTTTATCGGGGTCACCACGATCCTCGCGAGATCGTCCCAACGAAACAATTCACAAAATCATCGACCTCTGCATCTCCTCCGGGATAATTACCCCGAGCAGAATCCTCGGATGACAGAGCTTGGAAATAAAATCGACGAATACACAAGGGACGATCCTCGAAGTGGCTTGCCACTGTGCTCTCCCCACCCGGTCGCCGTCTATTGCGTCGCCTTTGTTCACCGATGACCAGTCGCGAGTGGCCGGCGAACCAATGCGCGATTTCACCCCCTCGGGGACGACTCTTGCAGTGACTTCGCACGAAGAACTTTCCAATTGAACATAAATCGAAGTACGCGTACGCCTTGTGGAACCTCGAGGGAAAAAATGTGATAAAAAAAATTGACCCTGCGCGGGCACGTAATGCTCGACGACTGACCGGTGTGCGGATACCAGGATTGCCCTGAGGACGACTGGTGGTCGCAGGGGTGGCCGGGCGGGCACGACCCTGCCTCGGGCTGCACACGTGTATACGTGTACACACATTATATCACGCTTCGCTGGTGCGCACGAGTCGGACTCAGCCAGCTATACGTACGTGTAGGTAGGTTCGCTACGGTACTAAACATGCATACATATAGCTGGAATGGGCGGGCTGCGCGCGTGCGACGACAGGTGCTCGGTTCTTCAGCAGGTGGACCATACCAGCCCGACAGGCGGCCGGATAGCCCGACAACCCTCTCGCTTGGACTTTCGTATTTATTCTTGTTGTTTTTTTTCCTCTATGCTCGCTCTCCCTCCGGAGAAACCACGCTTACAGCCTGCCTGGTGAACATCTATCGCGTTAGAAGTGCAGTCCCACGCTCACGTTCGGCACCCCACACAACTGACCCCGAGTTTATTCTACGTACGTCGATAGCTTTTTCTCATTTTCCGTAGGATATTTATCTCGCGATTGATCTTACAATAAAACGAGCTTTCGCGGTCTAGATGAGACGACTGTGATGATGAATTCGTACGCTGGGGGAAAATTACCGAAATCAACGAAACTGTTTTTAGTTTTTTTGCTCCCTCATAGAGGAGAGAGCTTCCTCTATGAGGAAGCCAAAAATGCAGAAAATGCTTTCTCATAGAAGGAGCTACGCGAATAAAGGAACATCATAAGAAAACGATATGGTAATTTTTATTTCCAACTTTTATGAGAAAGCGATATGAAAATTTCAATTTTCAACTTCATGAGAAAGCGCTATGAAAATTTCAATTTTCAACCTTTTTAATTCAATCATCGCTATAAAATATTTCTGTGTGGCGACGATATAATTTTTGGGAAATACGCTTGAGGTTTCTTTTCATCAAACATAAATTGCTTCAACCAGCAAGTTTACTTTTATTCCACGAAGTTATTGGATATTCTTTTACGGAAAACAAATGTTATGACGGCTATTGGAAAAAAACGTTTAATTGACTTAACTAATAAAAAAAATGTAATTGGCACTTTTCTAAATTCCGAATTAATGACCTTGGAAAGTCAGTTCCGGTTTCACGATAGAGTAGAATTGTTCTCGAACCATCTCGTCCGGTATGGATTGTATTGTTTACTATACACACTGTGTTTTCTTCCGCGTGTGTCTGCGTGCTCTATCTGTTCTCCATTCTTTTTGTTCCGTTTCTTTTCTTTTTTTTTGTGTGACGCTTATGGACACAATGAAGAGAACCGTACCATTGCGACTCACATAATGTCCATACATACGTGACACATATATGGTCGAAGTGGTGGCATGCATTAAAGTTTGCGTGCTATTTCCAAGGATCGATCCTGCCTGATGAGACCTCTTTGTTTAGTTCGCGACCACCCTCTTTCTCTACTGTCGTACCTTAATACCGTTCGACGATTGGAATTTCCGTGCGTCACTGGGTCAATCCATTGCGTATCAATCGCCCGTTTATACGGAAGCTTCCGGAGCGCCTCCGGTGAGTCATACCGAGCGCTTGCACTGCACATATGTACATTGTTGCCCCGTTGGATATAAACAATTCCGTGAAAGAGTTAATTTCTCACTACACGCAGCGGCGAAGTTGCTACCTACGGCTCTGTCCCGATAATTAAAGAAAATGGCACAAAACGCTTTTACTCTTTGCTTGTAAAATACACTTTTTTTTAAGGCTAATAATAATAATGGCACTTTTTGTTGCTGTTGTAAAAAGGCTGAGGGAGTGCACCCATGAGTCTCGGTGCGAAGTCGATAAACCGAATTGTTTTGGTAAAATCCGGCCGTAAACCGATATTTCGTTCATGAACTGTTCCTTCCACAAACGGTTTAGTTAAACCGAAAAATATTTACTTTTTTGGCAAAGTGGGGCAACGACGAAGACCCAGGTCTGCTAGACCCACGTGTGATGCCTTAAGAGGTGCAGTAAAACATTCGTGCGATATCGACGGTGTCTTGCGGATGATACACACAATGATTTTAAAAAAAGCGGAGTCAACTAAAGATTCGGGGTAGAGACGTTCAAATAAATGTTTAGTTCGTCGAACAAAATATTTTAATGGCTCAAGAATATTTTGGTTAAATCGTCTAAAAAATTGGTTGAATCATCAAAAACAATTGGTTACATGTGCCAAAAAATCTTTGAGCTGTACCGATAAAATATTTATTTGAATGTCCCTGCCCCGAATCTTTAGTCGATTCGATCGTATTTTTTAATCGGTGTTATTTTGTATCAGGGTCCATCGATATATGCGTTAGGGAAAAGCATCGATTTCTCGAGGGGGTCGCATGTACATGCAAGGACAGGGCTCGTACACCCCGCATCGATTCCAACATTTTTCTACATGAGAAAATTAGTTTCAAGCAGCTAGACCCACGAGTGCTCGTAGTTCGTTGATGTGACCAGAACACGTTGCATAGTCCAGGTGGTGCACCGGAACCCGCGCGAAACGGGCGTCCACCGAGACCGGAAGTGAGGGGGGTGGACAACAGCAGGCCGCAGCACGAGTTCGCCTTTCCTTTCGCTTTATGGTACTTTTCACTTCGACATAATGACACTTAACGCGCCACGATGAATAGCTGGCACGTGCGCTCGAACTGTTACACGACGATATGGAAAATTCGTGGCGATCTATGCACCGCTGGAGCACACATTATAAATATTAAACACAATGCATAGAGTCGTTTTGCGTGGAAGGCTTTAGCCGTAGGGGAGCAGACCGAACGGGCGATGAGTTCGCGAAAATTCGATAACTATAAATTTGATGTAAAAATCGAATAACTGAACTTTCTTTTCTGAGTAAGTACTGACTCGCACTGCTGGGCATTTATCCCTGCATCGAGTATTTGAACGGTACTCGGTAAAAAAACTCATCTCGAATAAATTTAAGTGTTCGTTTGGAGGGTGACGATGTTCCTAGCAGAATTTGTGCACATTAAGGAGATGCAAAAATCGGATTTTGATGATAAAAAAAAAGTAGCTCGTGAAGAAAATTAACGTTGAAAGGTCGATGAAGGATGTCCATACCCACGGGGCTTCAACGTCCATTGATCGAACGGGAGAGCTCGGTCGGAGGCAGCGTCCAACTATGATCGTATCCGGGAGAGGGGAAAAACGCCCCCGTCATTCAACGAGGACGCGAATAGGATTCGAGATACTCGGCGAGGCTTCTCTATCATTGGTCGTCGCTCGTATGAGAAGCGAAGCCTCGGAAAGATTCGTCCGGGCTCTCCCGTATCCGATATCTCGTGTGCCTTTCCCGGTAAGATCGCGCAGTGCGATAGCAGGACGACGTCGGGGTGACAGGGGAGGAGCGTTAAAAGGGATGACCGCACGATTCTTTTTTTACGCTCCCCCACCAGTGAGCAATCTCGCCGGCATCACATGTCGCGTGGGTGGTTCCCGGAGACCGCCATCTTTGACGCCCGAAGGTTCTTCTTTTGCTGCGGTTATTACATAAAACAAAAAACAAAAAAAAATACTATAGAGGAGACGCGTATCCTAGAGCATTGCAGTATCAATAAATTTCGGGATTGCACTTTTTCAATATAAATATTAATAATAATAATCTCGAACATTGTACGAGATGAAAATTTCATCTAAATATTTATTGGAACTTCCATGAGGATTGTATGGGTCGTAAGTTTGTTTATAGTCCCATGGAAATGGATGATATGCGATTATGGGCTGATCTGGCCCATAGAGTTATTATCATAGACAATTCGTGACTGGTCCATAAATTATTATCATAGATAACCCATAACTGGTCGATAGAATTATTATCAAGGATAATCCACAACGGGTCCATAGATTACTGTTATCTAGACCATTATCGAACGACCTTGTGTATAATTTTATTTCTATTTTTTTTCAATACTCCGTACGCAGCCGCCGTATTCTGGGCGTGAAGAAGCTCTCCGAAGAGTGGGGGTTTCCCCTCCCGGCCCTTCAGCTTCTTGTGACGCCCGCGCCACGTGTTTCCCATCATGGCGGGAGGTAAATCATGAAAAGCGAAGGTTAGAACGCGACGTACCGAATATTTTGTAGAGAGGAATATAAGGAACGCCCGGGAGAACTCCGCGAGGTATCCTCGGTCCGCCGGCTAGTTCTCGTCGTCCACCCCGTCAAAGTAGAAGTATCTGCGAGGCCGATCAATAATCTCCTGGGAACATCCGTCCCCCTGGCGCGCCGGTCTTTCAGCGGTGCCGTGTGCCGGTCGTTATGCCCGGGGAACCTGCGAGAGCACCGCCGCACAGCAGCGCGTCAAAGTACCCAGCAGCAGTAGCAGCAGCACCTGCCCTGGCTGGTGGTCGCCAGTCAGGTTGTGACTCACACTACCGCCAGAGTTGGCTTTGATATATATATATATATACAGGAGGACCGCAATGCTACAGCCATAGCCGAGCTCGCGCCCCAATCAACGTCCTTAGCCCTCGAAATCACGGGTGTTCTTTGTACGGATGGACACATGTACGGGGCACAGGTGTAACGTGTGAATTCGATGAGAGCTCAATGAACGTGAGATTGGGTCCGAGAATTTTTCGTAAGTTTCGGATCTCTCTCGAGCACGTTCGGGGTTTTATTGTTGGTCGGAAACGGCGTGAGGTAAAATTACCAATGGCCGGAGACGTAAGGAGCAGTCCCAGTTCCTGGACATATGTGAAAATTCGGATTTCCGTCTATTGCACGCACGGTTTTTCCATCGACTGGGACGTGCCCGGTTATTGGGACGTTCACCTTGATCCTTCAAGACGAAGTGTGCGTGCAAGCCAGATGATTTTTTGTGCATGGCCTGGGACTAAGATTGCTCCCTCAGGTGTCCGGCTCATTGAAACTTTAACTTTATGCAATGGACCGAAAGCGATAGAGCGACGAGATTTTTTTTAGCCCAGCGTTGGCTCGTCCCCCGGCGGAGACGTGTGCCACTTCTGCAAGAGTGAGGAGATGAGAGACTGGGATGAAAACGATCTAACGTTCGATTCGTCGTACCAAACTTGGCGATTATCTATTTACGAGATTGTTAGGCTAGTTTCTTTGCTGTTTTTTTTGTACGTGTGCGAATGCGCTCTACGTGTCCCTAGGCGAACGATTTTATTCGAGGGGTATAAATTTCGCTAGGAGACAATGGGACAGAGTACGAGGACAGACAGAGTTCGGTCGGTTCGGAGGCACGGCTTTGTTTTATCCTTGAAAGCGATAGGGCAAAGAAAATAAAAAGTAGGACGTGGCGGAAGCATCGCTCGTAGGCTCTACCAGCGATGACATTAATGAGTGGCGTATTCATCGGTGACAGGGAATTCACGGCAATAGGTCACACCCGAGGGATGATGTGGACTTGTTCTAGTGGACGAAACGAAACGAAGAACTGATAATACCGGGCGCCCGGGGACGGATATAAACTCGGGTACGAGTATAGTTTCCGGGAGGGCGGTGGTTCGCATAAAATATTCAGAAGAATTGATCCGTACTACCGCAACAGCAGCAGCAGCGGCGGCAACGCACGCTGCACCATCCAGCTTCGTACAAGTGGCTATCGAATATATTGGAAGAAAATGTAGAAAGCAGGAGTGAAGCAACGGAAAAAAATTAACCTGCGTCGATGACGTTAGCAACGGGGAATTAAAAATGTATATTATTTTCATGTTTTTTTTGTTCGTATTTCCATTGACGTTCTTCCATCCAGTCATTCATCCACTGTGCATCAATGCATCCATTCATCCACCATCCATGCGTTTATTCTTCGACCATTCACCCACATTCCATTCATCTACCATCCATCCATCCATCCATCTACGATCCACCCATCTACCATCCATCCATCCATTCACCATCCATCTAACATTCATCCACCATCTATCGACCATCCATCCACTATCCAGTGACGTCTATCTATACGAGTCTGCTTGAAATGACATTCGGGAAACTTCTTTCATATTCATAGCCACTCTTTGCGTTAAGGAAATGAAATGCGAATTATCGATGCAAAATAATCGAATAGCAATTTAAAAAAAAAGGTTTCATAAGTATGGACTTACCTGACCAACGAAGAACTGCTCAGCCACCAACGAATAGATCTTCCAGCCAACCAAAGAAATCCCGGAGTGTCTTAGGACAGTAGTAGATCACTCGATCGCGTCTCTGAATGAAAAATCCGTAAAAACAATAATGAAACGCGCGTCCGACATTACGCGTCGAATGATTTTTTTGTTTTTTATTAGTCCGATAAATCGGATTCTGTGACAGAAAAGCGCCGGTCAGACACAGAGACCAGTGGCACGTCCGTCACGAGCACCATCCCCTTGGCCACTGACTCGAACGACGCCGGCCATCTTCTCACTTGCCCCTGGGCCCCCCCGGTACCGGCACCGTGGTGGTCGCAGCAGGTGCGCGCCAACGTACGCAGTACTTACACGTATTCGTTAATACGTTACATGTATATATTTTTATCGAGGACGGGGTATACGCGCGATTTCTTACGACGATACTTTTCCACGACTGTGAGGCAAAGACTTTACTGTAATGGACGTTACAGAAAATGGGTCAAGCAACTGCACAGTATATTATTAGGGAAGGTTTGCTACGCGTAACCGAAAAAAATACCTACTGACAAATGATGATTTTTATACAGTATTCTACTCTTGCTTCCTCATATAGGGGAAACTTTGTTCTGGTGAAGAAATTTTTTCTAGATTTTTATGAAAACGTGTTCATATTGTTCCAAAACATCTAAAAATCACATTTAGAAAAAATGTCCGGATGTATGTGTGTGTGCATGTGTCAAAAATACAGAAAATGCTTATCTCATGAATGAAGCTTCGCAAATAAAGGAACATTATGAGAAAGCAATATGAAAATGTAAATTTTCAACTTCTATGAGCAAGCGATATGAATATTTCAATTTTTTTTTGTTTAAAAAGGGCGATATAGAAAACAAACGTGAATTTTTTTTTCAGCCTCAAGGAGCTAACTGATTTTTATTGGCGATCACGATAAAAATCGAGTTATCGATGATCGATAGTTATCGATATCGATAACTATCGAGGCGTGACCCTTTGAAAGCACGATGCACTTTGAAGCACAGGTGATACGTCTTTTTGAATTCAGAAAAAATGCATCAATAACTAACCGATGTATGTGAAATTTCATACCTGTAAAAAAAAAGACAAAAAAATATATGCTTCAAAGGGTTAACGGGAACGACGATAAGACTTCGGTGCATTGACTGCCCGAGACTTCGGGAACACCCGGACCCGCAGAATTTCACGGCAGCGGTCACGGGCAGTCAAACCCGCTCGTCGCTCGTCAAATGATAAGAACGATTATTGTCGCACTTTTCCGCACGCGTCGCGAGAGATAATTCATAGGGGATAATGAAAACGGTTCATCGACCAGCAATTACGTGGCAGACACGCACTGTACCATCTATCCAATCAATATTTTCGCTTATTCTTGTTCTTGGTTTTTTCCTTTTTTTATTATTTCTTACATTACAGTATTTTTTTCACTTGATTTAACGTTGGTATAAGCTTGTTCCTAATAGAATCGCCAGAACGAGCAAATCTCTCGACACTTTGTACTGCTTTGGCGAGAAAACCATTTTTTTTTTTTTTTTTTTTTTTTTTTCAAATCGTTATTATCGTTATGAGATGATCGTTACGCGTGGTTGCTTCGTTTGTTCCTTTTTTGTTTGTTTCCATTTCTTTTATAAAACGTTAATATCCAGAACGCACAAAAGTCGTTTTATTAGTAGAGCGCGCGCTAGCGATGCTTCTGTGCCTGCGCGAGATACCCGATCGTATTTCGTATACGGTATAGATTTTTTTTATCATCGCTCGTATATCATATACCATACGGATCGATTACAACGTGAACTATGGAAAGATCGTTCTGGTGATAATATCTAATGTTTCTATTCTGAGAGGGGCTTTCGAGTCGTTTGGGAACAATCGGGATTGGCGGAATCAAGGAAAAGTTCTAAGTGTTATTCGGCGGTGCGACGCTCCTGACGTGATCTCGATTGCGAAAGTATTAATTTCTTTTTCTTTACTCTAGAATTCATCGAAGGGACCTCTATCTCACAGTTTGAGCCTTTGTGGAGAGTAGCGTTCGTTGACAAAAATTGATTTTATTTTTCTTTTTTTTTTAAACGAATACCTCGTTTCGCGAGCGCTCTTTTCCATTTCTCGTTCAACTACACGAGTGTCAACGCTTGCGCGATGCAAAAAAAAAAACACGACGACGACAACTCCTACTCGCTATAAACGCGTACGAGTATTTTTTTGCTATTTAATTTTTCTTTTTCTTTTGTTTTCTTAGTTCTTTTTTTCTTTATATCGGATAAAATCTGACGACGACACGAGACACGAGGACGGGTGACAGCCACTTGACGCACGGGAAGGAGGAAACAAACGATTTGAATATCTACCCACACTGCGCGAGCGTTTTATTACCATCTCTACGGAATATTGGCTCGAACGAGGAATGGAACTTTTTTTTCTTTGTTTGTGTTTTGTTGGTTTTTTTTTTGGGTGTATCGCGATAACAAAGGAACAGGACCCTCTCGCTTTCAATTCTTCTTTATCTCTTTCATCAGATTCTTTGCTTTAAGGCTGATTGGTGGTGAAAGGCGTTACCCCGTTTTGCTCCATATTGTCGAGGACTCCGCCGATGTATGCGGCAACGTCTATCTGCGCCTCTTCCGATCTCCTTATGAACGGGTGCTCGAGTAGCTTGTTGTACTTGGGACGCTGGGTCTCCTCTTTGATCAAACTTTAGAGAACGAACACGAAGCAAAAACTGATTAGGCGCAAAGTCGAACGCATTCGATAAAACGCCGTTCGTTCAAAGAGTTTCGGGCCTCACCAGGTATTAACAAAATTAACAAAATCCATTGTGAATGTGTTGCCGTTCTCGTTGGGCGAGAGGCGAGGTGGCTCTCCCTGGACGACTTGGTACAGCTGTTCGAAGACGGAATTCCACTTTGGATAGGGGAAAAAACCCGTGGCTACTTCCATCAACGTTATACCCAGTGACCACACGTCGCTGCGCACGTCGTAACCCCTTGCGCGTTGAGGATCTATTCGTTCGGGCTGAAATATCGATGAGTCATTATTATCAATAATCGCGTATCGATCGATCGTAAAGTGGGTATGATTATTTTTGTAACACGCGCACAAAAAGTCCTATTTTTCGTTCCTGTAACGCGTGGCGAAAGTTACACTTTTTAGTAAGGCGTTCGAGAAAAATACTGCGCATACGCACATCACACTAGTTACTGTTGCGCACACTTTTTTAACACTGTAGCTAGTTTTTTTCACGTTTTTTTAACACTCTAGTTGTTTTTTCACACTTTCGCCACGGTACAGTCATAAAAAGTGGGCATTTTTGTGCACTAGTTACAAAATTATACATTACGAAAAAAAAACTTATTATATCACTTAGTGGGGGCTGTACGTACGCTTTGCGTGCGTAAAACCCCCATATTTTCACACGTTGCGAAATAACATTTTTCACGATATTCGTGCTAAACACGTTTTCGTAACTCGGTGATTGCAAAACTCTCGCTCGTCGGGGATAGTTTTATTCGCACTAGTATCGTAATGTGCTAATTACTCACCGCCATGTACGGTCTGCATCCGGCGTCCCGGGTGCGCGCGATCGAGTCGACCAATTGACCCGATATACCGAAGTCGCACAGTTTTATATTGCCACGTCGATCGAGCAGTATGTTGCTCGGCTTCACGTCCCGATGAATAATTCTCAACTCTTCCTTGAGGTAATTCAGTGCCTTTACAGTTGCTACGGTTATCTTTCCAAGAATACACTCCGGTATCCTTTTGTTCAATTTCTCGTAAATAAACTTATAAAACTTGTCTAGCGAGGTATCCATAAGCTCCATACAGATCCAACAGTCTCCCTGTCGTGAAAAAAGCGGCCATACCGCCGATTAAATTCATCGTCGTACAATCGATCGCAAAAATATCGAATTTCCGTCATGACCATGAAGATATTTGCACGAGATTAAATTTTATCAAGTTATAACCGGCTGTGTTTCGCATCGCACAAACTTCGCTCCGAAAAGATCACTTAGGGTCGAATTTGAGGACGTCTGTTTGAGTTTGAGTTCACATATCTTCATTCAGTAATTCACATATCTTCAGGATGTATCGTCGTACATCGGTGGACTCACCTCCTTAAATAAAGCTCCATAAAATTGCACAATGCACGGGCACTCGTTCGATTTCATGACGACCTCCAAGTCCATCAATAATTGATTTTGCTCCCTCTCGTCTACGGTCGAGCGAATTCTCTGGAAATTGCGAACCGACGGGATTTATTCATCGGATACGAATGTTATACAATTTACTTCATAGCTGGTAAAATTTTTCTCGTTCAATAACTTTTGCTCACCTTCACAGCCATGCAGGTATCGCTTACCCTATGAATCATCTTATTTACAGTACCAAAACCGCCTCTGCCGATCTCACCCTGATCCTGAAGATCCTCGCTCGTAAAATCGTAAACGCAATCGGGCGATAGCTGAAGCTTACCAGTTGATTGCATTGACTGGCACATTCTCAATTTGTCGCGAGCTTTGTCGGGAAAGTGCGGCTGACGTTGAGCTATCGGTCGCGGTCTCGCCGGCAATTTCGGTAGAGGTAACGGTAAAGGCGATACGGGCGCCGCCGGCGGGACGCAGTTCGGGCGTGATAATCTGCAACATAAAACATTGAATTCAAATGGGTCTTCGTAACTTAATCTCTGAATAATATTAAAATAATTCTGAATCAATGAGTTATAGAATTATCCATTAAAAATTGAAATTTTTCTATTTATTTTTTGTTCGTTAATTTTTTTGTTTCTCCTTTAAAAAGCGGAAATTGTCATAAACGAATTTAACTTCTACAGCCAATTACTTCATATGATGCCAAAGAAGCCAAAGCTAATTAGTATTATGGCGAATTGATAAATTTACCCTAAAGACGGGCGCGCCGCTGCCCCTGTGGAATTGGAGTATGTGGAATTGGTTGAATTAGTGGAATTAGAAAAATTAATGGAATTAGACAACGGCGGTCTGTTGCTCTGTGCCGGAAAGCTGAGCTTGAGCTGCCGTCGCTTCTCAGCTGAAAAAAAAAAAAAAAACCAATCAGTCATAGCAAAACCAGATATTTATTAATAAAACATATACTACCTGCAAGATATTCGCAAGACATCAAATTTCATCTTTAGCAAGTCTTTAAAAGTGGACTCCTTTAGGAAAGTAAGAAAAAAATTGTTTGCTCAGAGAATTTTATGCTGCAAGCAAACTTATAATAAGTAAATAAAATATAATATTGATGTAAAAAAACAATATTGACTTCCCCGAGTTCAGTTTTTGCGATGCAAAACGCAGCCGTTACAACTTTATGAATCTTAGTCTCATGCGGATATCTTCAGGGTGACAAATATAAAACCAATAAGCGTTACATATCCAACTGTACCTGACATCTCCTGTTGTATATCATTGTTTGATCTGAAATCCATACGTTGAAAATTGAAAGAACGACCGGAACCTCCTGAAAGATCAATAAGATGGTGTAAACAAAAATTGCGAAAGTTTTTTGTGCACAGGCAGCCGGACGATTCGCGTCGCTCCTTTCGAAGGAAAAAAATCGGAGGTTACTCAAAACCTCACGAGTGCACAAGTACAACAATAAATAATTATTATTGACAGAAGTTCGAAGAGTTGAATGAAAGTTTTGACAGAGCAACAACAAATCCGCGACGCATCGAATGGTTGGGCGGGGGGTGGATAGCCGGGGGGGGGGGGGGAGAAGCAGGTGGGTTAGGATCGCGGAAGTTGTATTTTCGGGACAGAGTATCGAACGAACGTGTCGTCCCGCTGTTTATGAAATACCTTGATTCAATTGATTAGACGAATTTCCTTGGCTCTCTGCCATTTTGTAAGTTGGTGCAAAAGTCCTGCAGCCAGCGGTCGTACGAAACAAACAACGAAACAAAAAACAAAAAAAAAGGGAAAACCACTTGTCAAGGCGCTCCTCTCTTAGGAGACCTTACCGCAAGAGCTTATCAACCTGGCATATGCGTTAGACGAGGTATACATCGCGTTCTTTCTTTTTAAGTTTCTATTCACTCTCTCGCTCTCTCCCTCGCTCTCCGTCGATTTTTCACACGATATCACAAACGCCAAGTTTTATATCACGGCACGGTATCGGGGGCGACTCGCACGGTTTTTATCACAGCTTCGAATAAAGGAAAGAAAAAAAATGCCGTCTATCGTCAATACAATTTCCTTTCGACGATAACTATTCGCCGAAGTCCGCTTATCTCGCGGTCGACGAAAAAAGACCCTCCTGCCTCGTAGACGAACATGAAAACTGAATGGAGAGAATAATAGCTCTCCCCGATTGGCGACGACTTCACGCGACTCTTCGATAGTCGATGTGTTTCGATCTATTTAGAAGAGGAGAGAGAGAATCTCTTCCTCATCTCTCTCTTCTCTCCTCCCGAGAGTCAAACTCGGAAAGATGGTGGTCAACGTCGCTGCCCTCGGAGGGCGATTATCGTTTATTATTAAAACTGGTGCACCAGCCAGGTAACGTAATCTTCGTATTGCTCTTTCGTACAGACTCCCCGAAGTAGCGAGAGAAAAATAGCACGAGGAAATACTCGTAAGATATGGAAACTTCTCGGAAGGGAGCATAACCTATAGCAGCTACGTTCAGTCAACACTGAACAACATACATTAACATTTATTTAATCGGGGACTATTTTATGTTTTTAACGAAAAGTACCGTTGACAGATTGGTGAGCGCCGCGACAACGAGAGCGTACAGTATCTATCCGTCGACTTGGATCAAGCCGACCTTCAAAAAGGAGCAACAAGCCGCTCTGATAGAATCCGACAAGGCATTGGAAATCGCTCACACCCCCATTTGGCCCGCTCACAGCAGCAATACCTCGTCTGAGTTTCACGACGAGATCGTAAAGTACGCGTATATCGAATCGACGACTATGCAATGTAACCTGCATATTAAGAGGATGCTTCAACTGTTTTCAACAACTGACTTACCTTTTTATACCAATGGAACTAGACGTTTTCTTAGTTTCAATTTAAAATTAGGGTAAACCAGCCAATGAATACGCACTTTTCATAACAGGCTTTTTCACTGGCCTTTTTGCCTGTTTACCTGTGCATTCTTTGGCCAGTCTGCCCTATTAATACGATACGCATACATTTTAAATTGTGTGGGATTATAATATTGACTTCAAAGCTTTGGTGTACCTGTCAAATTTTTATTAAGAACGTATGAGGAAATGAGAATATTGGATATTACAGTTTGCGAAACAGCATGAATGTAGCATTTGGATTATCCCACTGGCAATGCCTACACTACATTCATACACTTTTCATCGGCTTTAATCACTTGTCACAATCAATCAGTAAACGTAACTGTACAATACACATATAAAACATTTAGAATGTAAACATGGATTTCGTTTGTGTAATAGACCTTGTGACAATGTTGGTATATTCGTGGAAATTCAGAGAATCGTGAGTTTGAGAATGTTTTATACGATTCTACGAAGTCGCTTTGTTCTGTCGTCAAAACAGTAAGGTCCAGCAGTCCCTTAATCGTAATTTTTACCTATCGTTTCTTTTCTCTAGCAAATTTACCAACTACATAATGAGGAAGGGTAAAAAGAAATTGGCAAGAGAGTTACTTCGCGGAGCGTTCGAGAACATCAAACGCGCGCAGCTGCAGAGATTCCACAAAGCCGAGCCGGAAAATCGCGGTAACATTATTTTGGATCCCGTAGAAATTTTGCACAAAGCCGTGGAAAATTCTACTCCTGTTATGGAACTGATGAAAATGAGGAAAGGAGGTGTTACGTATCAGGTAAAGTTTTATAATTTAATGGACAGGCTTCACTGTAAAAAAAAATTTAGAGTGAAAATTAATGAACGGTATTGGAAGCTTTATTTTCATAAACTGGTGCCGAAATTTTAAGCACATGTGCGTTGCAAATTTACAGTAAAATTGTAATTTACTGTAATATAATAAAATTCAATTTACTGTAAATTTTATTTTATTTGTGAAAGTTTTTGTAAATTTCATGCAAAACATATGTAATTTCAACATCTGGTATTTTGATTTTACAAGAAGTACATTAAAGTTCAATTAATGTAAGTAATGTAAGCAAATTTCAAGTTCCAGTACATTGGAGTCTATTGAAATTGTCGAGACATTAAATTTACAATTTATTTTTAAAGCGTTATCTTAGAGGGTGGATATATATAAGTACTACTGGATATATATACGTATTTTCATTATCTCAGGTTCCGGTACCCATACTAGAGAAGAGGCAGCGTTTCCTGGCGATGAATTGGCTCATAGAATCCGCAAAGGAGAAGTACAGGAAAATCCATCTGCCAGAGTCTCTGGCAAAGGAACTGATAGAGGCGGCCCATAATCAGGTGCTGATGCTTCACGATTTTCGAATCGCATCCGCGTTTTTTTTTTTCAAGCCAATCGTCTTATATGACCGTTAAAAATTCTTGCAAAATGAATACACAAAATTCTATATGTTCTTATGCGCGAAACGGCATATTAAATTTAATGCACAAAAGTGAGGTAAAATTAATCGATCAGTATTTCGAACACTTCTGAACAAGCTCAATTTGGTATAACGTGCATTTATTTTAACTCGACTCGTGCATGAAATTTAATCCGTACACGTCGATACGTTAAAATTTTTTTACGTAGAAGATAAACGTAAAATAATCATTTCAGGGACGATCGGTGAAGAGAAAGCAGGACCTCCACAAGCAATGCGAGGCGAATCGCGCCTACGCTCACTATAGATGGGCGTAAACAACAGTAGAAATCGGTGAATCGATTGAAATCGTCAAAGTTTTTTTTTTGTAAATAAATAAGGTACATCCGAAAAAAATGGTATATACAGTTTTTCGTATATTTTAATATCAATACACCTTGCCGAATATTCCCATGAAGATCTTTTCATCCAAAACTTTGCCGGCCGACAGATAAAGTTTCAATGTTCGCTTGGAATCGGTCAGGCGAACACGTTGGTACCAAGGGTTTGTCCAGAGATACGTCGGTAAATCGTTGAACGGGTGTATATTATCGATCGTCGTGTCGATGTTGATCCTTTGACCCCAGTATCCAGACACCGAGATCTTTACCGTCTGTTTGTCGTCCTTCAAATATATGTAGCCAATCGTATCGTTAAACAGAACGCCGACGGAGTGGAGGAACAGCGTTAGCCCGCAGCCTGTAAATAAGTTTGCATCAATGGCGAATCCCATAAAAAAAAAAGAAAAAATCAACGATTGTAACTCACCGAAGAATGCAAAACTGCCGCAAAAGTGTGGCGAAATGTATCCAAGTTGCTGAATGAGGAACGCAGCCGGTATGCCTGCAGCGGTTATGATCGTAACTTGCGTTTTGATTTTGTTGAATCTACTTGCCGCCCTTATTTTCTCGAAGTCGAAGATCAACGAATACTCAGGAAACTGTACCGATCTAACGGCGACATTGCGTTCGTGTGTTTTCTGCGGCACAACAGACGATCGTGGAAGTAGTCTGCTCCAAAACACGCAGGCTCTCGATCGTGAGGCGAGCAAAGCCATGACAGAGGTTTAATCGACTCGATTAAAATTATCGCTGGTATGAGGATCGTTCCACCGTATTTCGGTTATTGTTGACAACAATTAATTAAACAAACATTGCAGCCCTTTTTGTTATTCCCTCGTTACCTTCGCCGGGTCTCGTCAGGTCTTGTTTGAGGCTGAATGGATAACTGAGGTTGAGCTTCGATATTTAGCCGCGAGAGGTCGCGGCAGTTTGTGGGTACCCAAAGGAGACTGCAGGTGGCGTGCACGACGTTTTTGAATCCCGAAACGCACGTGTTTTGAAATACCGCGCACGGTGCAGTCAGAAACGTTTTTGTATACTTCGAATAATAGCTTTCGGCTAATTATTTATCAGTGTGTTGCGTAGATTAATGGTGAATCAATCATGAACGGCCACAATTTGAAAGAAGCGTGAGTATTTCCGTTCCTGACCTCGCCGTGCCATTTTACACATAAATATTATCTCCGGCGCAATTTGTGCTTGGAGGTTATACAAACAAGGGCACTTGTGAAGTAATTTTTCTTTGTTTGTTTACACGCAGATTTGCTGTGGAGTCGAAACACGGAGCGTTTTATACCGGAGGAAGGATCTACGTGAGTCTATCGCGTTTAAGCCTGTTTTTTTACACTGTGCAGTTTGGACTTGCGGTGATGACATTATAATTTTTACAGTGGAGTACTGACGGAGACCACCTGCTATGCCAGAACGGTGGAATAATAGGAGTCATGCTGATCAGTAAAGGGCTGGTCATACAGCGATTGGGAGAAACACAAGACGAGCAAGAGGAAGATCCGATAAATAGTTTTGCTCTGAGTCCTGACGATATTCACATGGTGACTCATCACAAGAGCGGCCTCTTCAGGTTGTGGAATTGGAGAGGTAAACCTTTTTTGCTCCTTCACCTCATCAGGCACTTAATCCTATCTTACTTTTCCTTTATTTCTAATGAATGTCATTTTATTTATTTGATGGATTTCTTCTATACAATCACAATATAGTACATAATAAATCCTAAATATAAGAGTTCCAGAGTAATAAGTTATAAAAGTTGAAAAAGTGAAAAACACTTAAATCTACAATCTATAAAAGTCTTGAATGGTTGGACGCACTCAAGTTTACATGAGCAAAGTTTTTAACATTTAACATGAGACTTGTGCGTGACTCTTTATATTTCTTTTTTTATTTTATTTTATTCTATATTATCATATTCTATTATTGTATTTCCTCCCTCCTACTCGTATCTCAGAACTGCTGTGTTTGCCGATTTTTTAAAAGATTCATACGACATTCAGACGACGACTTTATAATCGAAATATAATATATAATAACTCCTGAATATAATAATAATAATAATAATGGTACTACTTTTACTTTTGTATGTTGCGTGTAGACGAAAAGCTTGTGAAACTGTGGAAATCCATACACACAGTCCCAGTTTCTCAGATAGCTCTGTTCCTTAATGGCGAGTTAATGGCTTCGGGCGGCAGCGACGGCAGCGTTAGGCTCTGGGATTTGTGTCATCAGGCGTGTATTCACAGTCTCAAAGGCATTCAGGGAGTCGTCAGCGTTCTGGCGTTCCATCCGGACACAGCCAGGCAGCTCGTCTTCGCGGCGGGCGACGACACAAAGATACTCGCGTGGGACACGAAAACTGGACAGAAGAAATTACAGCTGTCCGGTCATTTCAGCAAAATTACGTCGCTGTCATTTCACGAAGACGGCGTTCACATGGTCAGGTACGCGATCGGACTGAGAACGGAGCTAGAAACACCGAGGGTTCGATGAAATGTTCTCTAACAAATATCATTGAACAGTTCAGGTCGAGACAAAGTGCTGATACTCTGGGATATCGAGCGTGGAACGTCGATCCGCGTATTGCCCGTTTACGAGGGCGTCGAGGGAACTTTCGTCTTACAGAACGACGCTGCATTGCCTGGGAATCCAAAGATGAATTCGGGCGATATATACGCTGCCAGTGCTGGAGAGAAAGGTAAACTACTCCGAAAGAACACCAAAGCTAAACTGTTGCTCGAGTTATTTATTTCTTTTTTTATTTGTTTATATACGGCTCAAGCCTTTAAAAAGCCCCTTTTAGCAAAAATCGTTACATACAAGTGTATGCATAACGCATATAATATGCCCGTGCAGCAAGAAAATCGATAAAAGAAGCGAAGATAAGAAAGAATAGCTAGTCAATAATTAGCCATTGATGATTTTATCGTTTGCACAGGAATCGTCAAGGTTTGGGAGATGAAGAGCGGCCGCGAAGTTTACGCCCAGAAAAATTCTATCGTACCGGCAGCCAGCGAAGAAGGCGGTCTGTCCGTTACCCAGTTGCTTTACAACGCCGTACGAAAGGACTTCGCTCTGGTCACTGCGGATCACAATGTCATCATTCACAGTTTAAAAACATTCGATTGCAAGAAACAAGTAAGTTCTCTGCTTCATCGAAAAGGATTTTTTTTCTTCAATTTTTAATAATGCGATTTAATAACTACTGTTTTCTCGTAATAAGTTTGTAGGATACAGCGATGAGATTCTGGACATAGCGTATCTCGGAGAATCGGATAGTCATCTGGCAGTAGCAACGAACAGTCCCGACATAAAATTTTACGAATTAACGATAATGAGCTGCCAATTATTAACGGGACACTCGGATATCGTATTGGCCCTCGCAGCGTCGCCGGCTAATCGAAACTTACTTCTTTCGTCGGCCAAGGTGAAATTTTTATTTGGTCGATACTTAATAACGAGTCCTCGGATCTTTACGAGAACTTTTTGTAATCGAATTGATATTCTAGGATAACAGTGTGAGAGTTTGGTTGATGAACCCGGCAACGATGCAGATGTCTTGCATAGGCTCCGCCGTGAGACACACAGCGTCGGTAGGATCCGTGGCGCTCTCTCAGGCTACAGCCAGCTTCTTTGCTTCAGTGAGTCAGGACTCGTGCCTCAAGTTTTGGAGCTTGCCAAAAAAAATGTCTCCTACAGGTAAATCCCGTGAATTAAACCAAACAAAAAAAATAGTTTGTAAATAAGACAAAAGATTAGTTCTAAATTCAAAGATATAAAAAATGTATTGTTGTTTTTTTGTAAGTAATAAATTTTAAAAAATTGAATGCCAATTGCACGCAACATTAATGCTATTTACCTGCAGACACGGACATCGCGCTGAACGCGGAGCACACGGTACTGGCGCATCAGAAGGAAATAAACAGCGTAGTGGTATCGCCGAACGATAGATTGATAGCGACGGGCTCTCAGGACAAAACCGCGAAGATATGGAACACCGAGGGCCTACAGTTGTTGGGTGTTTTTCGTGGACACAGACGGGGTGTCTGGTGCGTTAGATTTTCACCTATCGATCAAGTGTTGTTGACGACATCGGCCGACTGCACGATAAAGCTTTGGTCGCTGACGGAGCTCAATTGCTTAAAGGTAAACAACCTTGTCGATCTACTTCCGATCGACGATCCATTATATTTTACTCGGTGATGAATAATTTAATCATTACACGGGTAAACAGACGCTTGAGGGTCATGAATCGTCGGTACTGCGAGCCGAATTTTTATCACGCGGGATGCAACTGATCACAACGGGCGGCGACGGTTTGCTCAAACTTTGGAGCATCAAGACTTCCGAATGCATCGCCACGCTCGAGGAACACGAGAGCAGAGTGTGGGCGCTCGCAGGTTCGTTTAATTTCCTTTCTCTCATCAGTTGATAAAGAAAATATACATTTTCTTCATTTTTTTTTCTTCGAATTACAGCTAGCACAGACGGTAATCGCGTAATCAGCGGTGGTAGCGATTCGTTGCTCGTTGTTTGGCGAGACGTTACGAAAGAGAATCACGTCAAAGCGGCTGCCGAGCGTGAGCAATTGGTTCTTGAGGAGCAGAAATTGTCGAATCTTCTAAAATCGGACAAGCTCACCGCCGCTCTGAGGCTGGCTCTGAAGCTCGAAAGGCCTTATCAGGTTTTGAAGATCGTCGACGGAATAATAAAACAGGGCAAGGAATCGTTGAGCGAGGCTATCAGCGAATTGAAGCCAAGCCGCAAGGAAGCTTTGATGAGATGCGCGGTAACGTGGAACACCAACAGCCGAAACGCCAACGCTGCTCAGGTAAACTACTCGAAACTTCGTTAAAACCACCAATAAATGGTCGTAAAATGTATTTAATAAATACGTTTGAACGTTTTAATTTTTAGCTCGTAATAAATTCACTGCTGAGCGACATGGACAGCGAGGAGCTGCAAACCCTTGGTTTGTCCTCGTCTCTCGAAGCTATGATTCCCTACACTGAGAGGCACTTCCAGAGGCTCACGCGACTTCTGCAAGATCTTCATCTACTCGATTACACGATCAGCCGTATAAAACCACATACCGATCAGCCTCTGATCGATTCATCGAATATAAACGCATAGATACATTACAAAAATAGATAGTGAATAAATTATATATTTTTTTCGAAACGACCCGGCCTTGTCGCAGATAGCGCTCTATCTACAACAATTGCCGAACCCTCCGAAATACGCGTGAGAGCACTGGAGCGAAAAAGAAAAGAAAACTATGAAGCGTCGATACGATCTTATTCTGTCGGCATATAATAAATACGCGTATGGAAACTTCGTCCAAGTACAGAGTGTATGCGTCTTCATTCGCTCGATATTCGATGCAAACAAAAATGAAAAAGCATAGAATGTTGAAGTCATGTCGAGAGGCCAATGAACAGTCAATGCAAGTTTCCTTCAAACCAATAGTGGAACCATTAGAAAAATTAGTGAGTTCGTGGGAAGCGGCTAAAAAACATGATAAAACAATTATTAAGAGAGAGGTTAAGGATGAGATTAAAAAAAAAGAGAGAAAGTATTAAACAAAAGAAAAACTCGAAGATTCTAAGAGCGAACTGGGTTAGTCGCGTAATACTATAGTGAAAGAAGACTATAGTGATCAACCTGCTCCTTTTAAGTGAGCATATGTTGATGATGAGGATATATCATTACCGATGATAATGCTGATGATGGAATCGCGAGGTTGAGCGTTGGAATAGACGAATCGATAAATGAGTATCTCACATTGTTACGATCGAATAGAAAAACTCCGCCAGATACCTCGTACGGTGTACGAAATTTGTCGGGTAATAAGTTAATGATTGGTGACGCACCAATAATTTTTACCTACTTCTATTAATGTAGGCAATATAAAATATAAGAAAACTATCACGCTTACATAAGGAGCATATATTTAAAAAAAGATAGATACGTGAATAAATTGTACAATTTTATCGAAACGACACGGTCTTGTATAGCGCAGATAGCGCTCTATCCGATCGCATCTACAACAATCTTCAAACCCTTCGAAATACGCGTGAGAGCACGTGAGAAGAGAAAAAAAAACGATGAAGAGTCAACACGATCTTAATCTCTCGGCATATAATAAACGCGCGTATGCAAACTTCGTCCAAGTACAGCGTGTAGACGTTTGCACACATCGCTTATGTGTATAGGCATGCGGCTCGTGTGTATTTAGGAGCAGGCAGCATCACAGACATTGCGGGAGTATCGCGAGTGGGAGCAACGGCGTTTGGACGGCGCCTGACTTAGAGCAAATTTGCCTGCTCGGCTGACTCGCTTCGGCACCTTTACTTTTCGAGTTTAATTATCAGTTACAGTCGGTCGGTTCATTGGTTCACTGTCAAGGGAGCCTAGGATGACTATTCCCGCGACATCGTTCCTTCTTCCGCCAGTCATCGCGATTATTCTCGGATTAACGCCAGTTGCATGGACCGCTCCGAATTTGTAAGTAAAAAAATATATTAAATTTGGGTCTTGTGATAAAAAAAAAAAATTAAAAATACTAAATTCGGTTGTTCGTATCGCTATGCTGAGATAACTTTGTGGATATGTCACCGATAAGAATTTACAGCCCCTGTCGCGAGGATCCGGCAGCGTCGAACACGCGGTTTTAACAGTTTTGTTTTTTCGTGTAGCTTCCGAACGCTCGTTTTTCCCTGATACCGGATAGGATCGTAAAGTGGCGTAATGTCTCGTCTTCCGCGTGTACCAAAGAGTCGCAATTGCCTCGTGAACAAATGAGGTCTTGGCCTGTTACAATAGCTTCGAGTAATCGGATCGCTGCATCGTAGAGTCAACATTGGCGAATACGTTTGCGCAATAGGAAGATTCGTCCTAATAAAAAAAAGTATCCATTTTTTTTCAATTTTTTTTTTTTTTATATATTATAATATATAGACAAATTTTCGTATCCCATAACAAGTGGTACTATCCGAATCGGATCAGCTCATGTAAATATATATGTGGAATATAAAGATTTCTAAAATTTTATTATCGATTTTTCAGTGGGCAAATACAGATATAGTTTAGTGTACGAAAATAAAGAAAATAAGGCGTCGGTTGCGTCACGGACGATAAATTGTAGGGCATTAATTTATCGCTGTTGTTCACAAGAGCGTTGAGAGCGCTCGTAATTTGCGGTAACAAAACTACAACTAACAGCTCGATAAATTAATGAAAACCGCAAACCCAAGAGCATCGAGGACGAAACAATCATTCACGGGTTTGATGTTCGGTCATCCATGTATATGACAATGTCGGAAACATTCGGTCTCGGCGAACTAAAAAATATGCTAGGGATAATTGGCGCATAGCTGGTGATACTTCCGCAATAATTGGTTGATTGAAAAAAAAAAAACAACGTCGAAACATTTTCACGAAGGACGATGCTAATAATCCCCCTTAATAACGACTCTAATGAGCAGAAATTGCAAACAGTCGGAGGACATTTAACGGTATCGATCAGTGAGATCGATGAACCGGAAATCTCGCTGTAGATCCGGCACTCTACATTTAGCCTATTTCTTTTGTCGTTACTATCGGCGAATAACTAAAGATAGTTTTTTGCAGTATAAGTTAACAATCGTATTACATTTCTTTCCATCGCACCGATATGCGCAATCCGCATGTGCTCGCGGCGTCACCATTGCTGGCCCGCGTGGCTCTCGAATAAAGAATGACGGCACGAAACAAAAATATAACATTAACACGAAAACACGCTCAATAGAGACATCGATAACGCGTCGCGCCCGGCTATCAACAGTACAATATTTAACACTATAAATTTGCTCACGAGAGATAAAGTATCAAAATTTATTAACCGCTGATAAAAGTGTTCGAGTATATTCCCCTTCTCCGGTTTACCTTCCGTCGGGTAAAAAGAAGGAAAGAAAACAGCGTCAATCTTTGCACGGGTTCCTTTTGGAAGAAAAGGGCCGCCCGATTAGCGACTCTGTTAGCATTTGAGCTCATCCCGCCCCGCGAGAAACTACCTAATCCTTCCTCGCCCAACCGCAGGGGGGAGCGGGGCAAACCGCCACAGAAAATCGAGATGCATCGATAGTGCAAAATGGGACGTCCTAAAATGATTGGAAATATTTAGTAAATTATTGAAAAATTGCGTTTTTAAAACCAATTTTCCAATCATTCAAGAACGACGGATTTTGCCCCATCGATGTATCCCGATTTTCTGTGCCTTCCTGCCCCACTGTCAAATTTTGCCCCGCTCTCCCCTACATCGTCAATTACTCTCCGGTCTGAAGAAAACCCGCTCGTGATTACCCCGTGACGTAAAATTACCCCATCAGCGACCATTTTTTCTCCTCCCGTGAATGAATCATTTCGCACAAATACAAAATAGTACGAATGTTCCTTATCTCCGTGAATCATTGCGAACCGGAACCTCGAGACAAATTCAAGCCCCGCGCGGGTTTGTGCATCAGAGCCACGAGTTCATCGTCGGCAAAGTCAAACAGATCTTTTGTTAACTTTCGGGGTATCTCTTGTGACGTAAAATATATAGTGCAGTTGATTGTTTACGCCCCGAGCGTAATGACGCACGTGCCCTTTAATCAGGCGTGTTTCAATATTGCACACGCGGTTAATTTGTTTATCTTCATCGCCCATAGTTTTGCTTGCGCGGCAAACAAACGACAATGATTCCAGCGTCCTCCTCGCGGTACGACGCCGTGTGACCGAGAAGACCATTCCTGTCGGTACAGATTTTTCATTGTTCGACGCTCAGCTTTATTCATTGAATGTTCGTTGAATTATCATCCTCCAACGACACCGCCATGTGACGACCGATGCCTCTGTGCAAAAGAAGATGGCACTTATGTCATCCCGCTACGCGCCACGCTACTCCGACGGTGTGGCGACAATGAAAAACAATGGACCGTTGTTAGCGAAATGCAACAGCTGCTGAATATCAATTTATCTGTATTCATCCCAGCGTCTTCCGCACCGTGTCGATCCATCCTGCTGAATGGAGCAGTAGCGCCCTCACCGAAAAGAACTACTGAAAACTACTGAAAAATACTACTCGGAGTATCCAGTAGTTAATTGCTAACAAACTACTGAATTACTGTCCAGTACCAAATTGGCGGATTACTGAAAACTACTGGAAATCGTTAGTAGATAACTACTGAACGTTACACGGCATTTTGAGTAGTTAACTACCCGAAACTACTAAAAAATTTCCGTAGATAATACTGGAAGCTACTAGTAATGTTCAGTAGTTAACTACGCGAAACTATTATGGGTGCCCAGTAGTTAACTACGCGAAACTACTATGAGCGTCCAGTAGTTAAGTACTGGGAATTCCCGTGTTTTCCAGTAATTCACTACTGAGTATTGTTTGGAGTTTTTAGTTATTCACTACTGAGTATTGCTTGGAGTTTTTAGTTATTCACTACCGAGTATTGCTTGGATTTTTCAATATTTATCTACTGAGTATTGCTTGAAGTTTTTAGTAGTTCACTAATGGGTATCGTTAGCAGTTTTCAGTAGTTCATTAGTGAATATTACTTGTAGTTTTCAATACTGAGTATTTATCGTAGTTCGCCTATTTGGCAATAATCAACGAGAAGCTAGGATCGAGCTTTGCGGCAAGCAATGAGGCATTTTATGAACTCCCGACTTTTCTTTTCTCGTTGCTTTCCAGAGATCGAACCTGTCCGTCGATAAACGTGGCGAACACCATGACGCAGACGGAGCTCCTCCAGCAACTCACGAACGGATGTCGTTACGACAAAATGGTCAGACCTCCGGGTGAATTGAACCCGAGCGATCCCACCAAAGTCGTCTCCAGAGCTTACATATACACCATCAAGTCCAATATGGCTAAAACATTGGTAATTCAAATAGTTAAATTACTGTAGTATCGCTGTTGGGGAAGAGCAGGGCAAAATGGACCGTTTCGGTTGAGACTTTGAAAAACCGCTTCACAATGATCCGTTTTCCCCCCGCTCTCCCTTACGCGACATTACCGTTTGAATTGTGATATCATTGCAGCAATTCGACGTACACATGATGCTGCAATTTCGCTACCTCGATCCGCGTCTTAAGTACTCGGACATAGCGCCGAAGCACACGCAAATCTTTGGGGGCCAATCGGCCCACGATTTGATATGGACGCCCACCGTTCTCGTGGCAAACGAGCGAAGCTCCGTGATAATGGGAAACGGAGTTAAGGATCTTCTGATATCGATTGACCCCTCTGGAATGGTTATTTTGAACACGAGGTAGAGTCGGCGTGCTCGACGAGCTAATAAAAAAAAATACACGGCTTTTTTACAACCGCATTAATTATTCCCTCTCGCCACAGACTCGAAGCTATTCTCAACTGCGGTCTTCACCTGGAGAAATTTCCTTTCGACGTGCAGGAATGTCCGCTGATATTCGAAAGCTGTACGATATTTTCGTTCGTCTTTTTTGCTTTTCTTCTTTTCTTCTTTTCTTCCATTTTCCGAATCATATTGTATTTGGTCTAATAAAAAAAATATGCTAAAATTTGTGAAGTAATTTGCATGGTTTTAGGGACCAACAACGTGCAAGAAATGAAGCTAGACTGGGACGAGGAGCCGATAGTCCTGGCGGACGAATTACACCTTACCGAATATCGACTGGTCGAGAAATGGGTCAACTCGAGCGAGGTCTCTTACACCGCGGCCCAACAACACTACGGACACTTTGGTAATTGCCGTGACACTGATTTATTTTCTTATACTTATAGGGGCCTTATACCGCCCCCTCCTAATCCTGGGCCTAATGTATATATAAATATTCCTACGGTACACACGACACCCACCCATTCGAACGCCGATGCCATGCCGATAATACCGAAATTATCACATTGCAGCCGGAAATTTTAGCTCTATAAGCATCACATTCAAACTGGCGCGTGAAATGGGCTTTTTCATGATGGACTACTACATACCGTCCATTCTTATCGTCGCTATATCGTGGGTCTCGTTCTGGCTTCACATGGACGCCGGACCACCGCGAATCGTTCTTGGTAAGAATAATCGAATTAAGCGAGACGCGAAAAAAAATCCTAGAAAATCTATCATCTTCAAAAAAATAAAAATAAAAGAAGAAAAAGAAAATGTGGAAAAAAATTAGCGTTTCTCGCAGCGATTCGATAATTTGCAGAAATGGATCGGTTAGCGAGAGCCTGGCTTCGGTTTTAGGGACAAACACGATACTGGCCTTCATGACCCTAGCGTCGAAAGTGGAGAATTCCCTGCCAAAGGTGTCGTACATAAAAGCAAGCGAAATTTGGTTCCTGGGATGCACGATTTTTCTGTTCGCTGCTATGCTCGAGTTCGCTTTCGTCAACACGATTTTTCGGCGGAAGTGAGTATACTCGATCCAAGAGACCTACACTGCATAGTACGCAATAGTTATATCTTTGAAAGATTAAAAAAAATTCTTTTTTCGTAATTTCAAAAATATTTTACCAACATTAAAAAATATTTCTGAAATAGTTTAAAAACATTTTGAAAATATTCTTTTGTCCGAAAAAAAATGCCTCGAATAATAAACTTCTTTCGGGATTGCGTTCAGGAAGAACGTCCCATTGAAGAAAGTCAACAGCAAATATATTCTAAAGTCAACGCTGACGCCCCGTCTGGCGAGAAAACAATTTCATAAGAACACGACTGGCCTGGAGAGATCCCGTTCGTGGTCGTCGCTCGACAACGACAGATCGAGCGAGCACGATTACACGTCCCAAAATTATCTCACGGTTCACGTGAGTATTATTTTTTCAAGGACGCCTCTATATGTACACGTATACTGTAGATGATAACAAAAAACAGAAAGAAAACAAACAAATCTAGTTTGCCGAGGAGCGAATCTGACTTTACGACACGACAATGTTTGCAGAGCTTCCCGAGCACGATCAACATACCGTCGGTGAGAATAGACGACGACGACGAGAAGGAGAAGGATTATTCTAACGGTAGCGTCGTAACTATCGACACTAATTCGCCGCCGCCGCCACCGGCAAAATCATTTGCCCGAAGACCGACCCTCGCGAAACTTCACAACTTCACTACGATGACGCCTCAGGAGATCGCACAGTGGATCGACAAACGCAGCAGAATTGTGTTTCCCGCTGCCTTTCTCATTTTCAATATTCTATACTGGTCCTTCATCTGGATATAAAAAAACATCAAATGTTCTTGCATGTATTTTATTTTTTTAGATAATAAATCGTTTATAGTTACCTATCGACGATTGTTAACCCCACCAAAAAATGCCGGCGCTAAGTTCGTATAGATTTCGGTAGACGGACGACGGATGGCTATAGCGGTTCGTATATATAGATTACGGTAGACAAGCGGGTTCGTTACGAACCCTTTTCTTGAAGCTTTCATGCCACGCGTGAGCATTCTAAAATCTTGAAAGTAGGAAAACTGAGAATCGGAATAAAAGATAGCGCTCGCACGTGATCGCGAACTGATTTGAATTTGCAGAAATTTCATATCAACGTCCGGTGGCGTGATTTTATTTTGAATCAAATTGAAATAATACAAATGACTCAGTCGTGGGAACGATCGAGCGTGAAAAAAAAGTTGATTGAATGATGTTACAATAAGACGAATTTGAATATGTTAAATTCGTATCCACACGAGGTAGGACGTAATAAAATCTGTTTTTTTTTCACGATGCAAAAGAATTTATTGATGACACGATGAAAGTGACTCGATGCTTTAATTACGGCAACAAGCTGCTCTATGTATCTGGCCAATACGAGAAAAATCCTCGTTTAACAAACTCCTCTGGATACTCGAATTACACTATGGCGTTTCTTAATGGATAATCGACTGATTATCCACACTACCGTTTTTTAATTCAATTATAATTTTTTTCTTTCGTTTCTCTGTACTTGTCGAACGTTTGTCTGCGATACATCAAAGGCCGAATTTTAGTCTAACAGGAATATAAATATAATCAATAAATATATATGTCGTCTCGGGACTGCCTAGAGAAAAAATTACTGTCGCTAAGTCAATTCGTCGCTCTCGATTCGCACGCCTATTGTCGACATGTCGTGTTGTGCTCAACGAGCAGAGAAAATACTTGGATCGAATTTCAATCTGCGACAATTTTTTTATTTAATTTTTTTTCTCTGCAACATCGAAGTTTCAACAAGGTCAACCACAAGGTGTGACGATATTATGACGGCCATGCCGTCATAATACGGACCGTACATGACTGTATTGTGCCAGCACGATGTCCCTTCTAGTCCTGTACAGATAGGCCGGCTTAGCCGGCTAAATGATCTTATCCGGCTAATGGATTTTATAGTTTGGCCGGCTAAGCCTCCTTAGCTGGCTAAACAATTTTAGCCAGCCGTTTTAGCCGGCCAAGCTATATTAGCCGGCTAAGCTGATACAGTCATGGAATTTTATGACGAATTTTTATTGTATTTATTTTCTAATATTACCTGCAAGGTATTCCGAAGTATTTTCGCGCGCTGAACATGAATCCGCCGGCCTTTTTGGACTAAAGTACAATGCGACATTAAGGAGCTCGATTTTATGCACAAAATTATGCACGATTTTATGCATTTGGCCGGCTAAAACGGATTAGGCGGTTAAAATAGTTCAGCCCGCTAAGACGGCTTAGTCGGCCAAACGATAAAATCCATTGGCCGGATAAGATATTTCAGCCGGCTAGGCTGGCTGAATCTCCATCTATCTATCTGTACAGCCCTAGCCTAGGGTGAATTGAAAGTCGAGAGTCTCTCGCCCATCGAGATAAACGACTTCGAATCTCAAACGAGTTTCCGAAAGAACAGCCAGAGTAATTAAATTTGAGTTGCGTAAAGTGAGAACGATCTACGTTTTAGCAGGGGAGAAGCCTCTATATTATCTCGCTGCAACAATTTAACGATAGCGAAGATGTATTCGTTGCTCATGAAAGGGTGAGAAAAATCGAAGGAGGAAGACTTCGAGCTCAACGCCGGATGGTCGCTGAAGGTAGCGTTCGAAGCTTTGAGGCAGTCTTCTAGTCTAAACAGGGATTTTTTTCGAGGTTTAAAAAAAAATGCATAGTTTCTATTAAATATTTAAACATCGGTCTTTTTTCCACTTATTTATCGAAATCGCGACGTTTTGGAGTTGTTTTTTTATTCAAACATCCGTACACGTTGTTTGGAAGATCGTCATTTTGTGATTTCTTTTTCCTTCAAATTTTTACTAGTTTATGCGACAGTCTTTTTGGTTTGTTGGTTTCTGGTGAGTAAGACGTCTGAAATCATGGTCGCAATTACAGAACCTTTCTTTTCGGTGCTCCAAAATTAAGCCACGTAGCACTCTTAATTTATTTTTATTGTACTCCAAAAAATGTGCAAATAACCTGCAAGTACCGATAACTAACTGGATAAAAGACCGACGTTGAAATATTCAATAGAACGTACGAATTTTTTTTAAACCCTCGAAAAAAAATTCTTCGTTTAGACTAAAAGACTGCTTTAACGGCCGACTGGCTCTGAAAAGAGAATCACCAGGAAGCATTTTTGTTAAAAAAAATCTTGGTTTACTCTCAGGGCAACGTCCCGGGATCGCAGAGTCACGTAGCACGCATATCTCTCGATACAACTACGTACGAAAATATAAAAGTTGAATAGTATATGAATATCATTCCTGTCTCGATAATCAGCGAGGCCTTTTCGGATATTTTACGCTCGCCGACCCGAAAATTCGATCGGGTTGCTTGACGAAGCGTGTCGACGGCGCTCGCAAGATTTGCAATTAAAATATATCTATTTGTATACGCTAGCGGGGAGGTTGTCGAACATGCATATAAAAATAAAATTATCACGGGAACGGGGGGCTCGGGAAGGGAGGGTGGTAGAATTAATTGAGATTAAATTAAAGACGTCTTCGTCCACCGGGGATTCGAGACACCGTTCGTCTTGGAATATCGCGGCAGCAGGCACGAGCTTGGATGGCGCTCGTTCCTCTTTCGCTCTAGACGATGGCTCTCCTCGTGCGCGTTTTGTCGCTACCTGCGCGTCGGGACAGTCAATAGTCCGCGCGTCTTGGAACCGGATATCGAAGAACCAATGCGCTATCCGCTGAGATTATCGGCAGAGTGTTGTCGCAGTGATGATTTACCAGGTGGCTCACGCTATCGAATATACGGTCTTTCGTTCTCACCTGAATACAAAAAAAAATTAAACGCTCAAAAATGTACATACTTATTATCATCGATATATTATTTTCCGACATCAGCGAACGTCTTATCGGAAGAGCCGAAATTTTTTTTTACTCACCACACCCTCCGGATCAATTAACAGAAGGTGTTTCGGTGTACCATTGTTCATCCCCGTGAGAACATACTGGCCCGGCGAGCCCTGTGACTCTCTGACTAAGAAATCGCCGTCTTTCGTCAGCATCGACTCCGCTTCGCTCCGGCTGACGCTCCCGTGAAACCAGACTTCCTGTTTCAATTGATGCTTCTGCGTCCTCGGACTCAGTTTCGTCATTTCGGATATGGCTGTACTCAGTGGCTCTGAAGGAGTTATCACACGTATGAAAACAATTTATAGCATTAAGACCATATGAAACACCTCCCTCGCCGTCCATCCCGGGGTCAGTCGTTATCAAAAACTGTAGTCAACTTCTCTCACGTGTTCTCGTATGTACGGTCAAGAGAAAAGCCACATCGAAGCGGATATTAACTCGGCTTTTGATGAGGTTTCTCTTTTGATCGTGAATGCCAGAATCCATAAGAAAAGGTGATTACAGTTTTTATTACCGACCGCGGTATTGCTCATGCTCTTAAGGACACATGAAACGACTATCGGTAACCACAAACTGTAATGAATGCACGTCAGAGACCGTAGACATTTCGGGAAAAAGAAAAGCATTAGCGGATGTACAATTTAATACTGCGTTCGATGATGCTTCCCTTTTACCTGAAACGTTAACGTTTTTTAAATGGCATTGATTCGAAAAATGCAACTATCTCTCTCGCACTCATATGTCACGTGGTACATCTTTCACATGGCTTTAAGGTGAGTTGAAACATGTCCCACGTGATATATGAGTGCAAAAGAGATAGCTGCATTTTTCGAATCGATGCCATGTAAAAATGGTTGACATTTGGGCTAAAAGCGAAGTACCATCGGAGCCGGTATTGAATTCTACATCAGCTAATACTTTGCTTTTTCGTGAAATGTCTACCGTCTCCGAATGCCATACATTACATTTTTTATTTATTATTCCTGACTAAGTCTGTTTTACCTCGCCTTAACAGGCTAGAGTGTGATATGGAATTAATTTGTAAATTCGTACGCATGTCGAAGGCGTCGAAGAAGAAGGCTGGATCTCGTCGACTGTCCCGGCTGGCTGCTATCACCGTGTCGTTAACGTAATTATGTTCAGCTTGAGGGATGGAATTCGCAGACGTTAACGAGCCATCTGTGCTCAAATCGATTAAGTTACCCGTCTCTGTGAATTCAATTAAAATCGATCAGTCAAACTCGGGTCTGCGCGAAGTGTGTCGTGCCATCTCACCTGGCCACTGCTGAGCCTGTCTTCCACGGCCGTTGGGATACGGATCCGGAAGCGGCGTACACTGGATACTACTACTCGAAGCACCGGCGTGATTTTGAGAGGAATGATGATGCTTAAGATTAGGCAGAGTCGAGGCGGTGATCGGCAGCGGCGGAACGGGCGGAGGTCCGATGTCCGGTGGAACCTTCCCCGGGAGATCATTGTAGTAGTCGCGGTCTGGTTCGCGTATACCGTTCAATGCTGGACTGTCGATCGACGAATAACTCAATTACAATATCATACGAGGTAATACTATATTAATATATACTTGTAACCGTTTTTTAATTTAGCACACTATTTATATCTCCTTAAGGATAAAGTATAAAAGCACTGGACACTCTCATAACACTGTTATGCACTCATGTCCAGTCAATGAGTGAGGTTTTCAAATCGCCAATGAGGCATTTCCGACACGACGTCGCTTCCGGTGAAAAAATGATAGTTCCTAAGCGGAAGTGAGGTGGTTGTCGTAAAAATAACCTGCCAGTTAATATTGTAGTAAAATATAATAGTCGAGTACTGTACAGTAATAATATTAATATACACTTGTAAATTTTTTCCTGTTGAATTTAGTACACTAAATTATATCTACTTAATAATAAAGCAGAAGATTACTAGTCCCTCGCGTGGCACTCTCATAGATACTTATGGATAGTCAATGAGTGAAATGTTCTAACCGGAAATGACGTCTTTCCGGTACGACGTCACTTCCGGTCAATGAATGAGATTTTCAATCCGCAAGTCACGTATTTCCGGTAACAGCCTGCCAGTTAATATTATAGTAAAATATGATACTCGAGTAACGAAATACTCACTGCAATGACGAGGGCTTAGTTAGGAATTCCTTGAACCTCAGCTCGAACGCTTGGCCGATCGTCGATATTACCTCCTGAGCGAGTCCGCCCCCGCATTCCAGAACGTAACACGCTCGCCACTCTTGCATGTTCTTAGCCACGTACGCGACAAAGTCCAGGATTTCCTACAGAACAGAACAATCAGTTCAATGACCAATCTCCATCGCTTTATTATCCTCGATACGCGTAATCGTTCGTTACCGTGTCTCCTCCCGACGCGAACGATATCCGGGGCATCTCGTGCCTCGCTATTATCTGGCCTGTTTCCAGGGTCGTTAGGGCTAAGCTACAACTACTTATAGTTAGATTGATGTTTGCACCGGCGTGATCCATGCACGGCTTGTCCGCGATCGCCTTCAGGACCTTCCTGTCCACTCTTCTCTTCTTGTCCGCCGATTTCAGGCCCGCCGCTTCGCAGACTCGATTTATACATTCTCTGAAACAACATTTTTTAATTTTGATTTCATACAGCCAGAAACAAGTTTGACCCTAAAGATATCTGCATGAGACTAAATTTCACCAACTTATAACATCCGTGTTTTGCATCGCACATTCTTCACTCAGGGAATTTTACTTAGAGAATAAAATTCTATAAGCAAAGAATCTTTTTTCTACCTAAAGCATCAACAGAGACTCGCTGAAGATGAAATTTGATCTCATGCAGATTTCATCAAGTTATAACGGATGTTTTTTGTGTAGCACAAATTTCGATCAGGGAAGTTCATTTGAAGAATAAAATTCTACGAGCGAACAATTTTTTTGCTTCCCCAAGCAGCGCAACGGCAGAGACTCGCCAAAGATGAAATTTGATCTTATGCGAATATCTTCAGGCTCATAAATATGTGTATCTTACTTGGCGACGCACGACCTCGTATCAAAGTCCAGACTCTTCATAGACGTGTAAACCTCGAGGCAGCCAATGTACTGCAAGATTCAGTTAACTTCAATGGTCGGTACAGAAAAATTGAGCATGGGAGAAAGGTTGATAGATTATCCTATACTTACTCTGACCGCGTAAGTTATTCCTTCTTTGCTGACCAAGTGATCCGGATGGAGCCAGCCTCTAGCTGGCTTGCTTATAAAATTCCCTCCACTCCCCGAAGCCATCCCAGCATCCCAGGCTCGCTGAAATACAAAAAAATAGGCATGAAAAAATCAAATAGCAGAGAATCTGCTCCAAAAACTCAGAAAACTGAGCTCGAAAATCAGCTCGCATAGAATTCGCTTTGAAACTCTGAAACCGAATGATTCGGCACAGTAAATTTTAGGTGCGGCTGCTAAAGTCTCAAGGAAAGATTCCCATGGGAAATTAAGCAAACGGAATGTCGGCTGCACAGCAAGTGAAAGGCGCTCGTGTAATCATTAATATTTTGTTAAATTGTCGAACTTCGATATTACGCTATAATAACAATAATAATAATAATAAATATAAATCGATGCAATGACGAATCGTAAAAACCGATAGGAAAAACAGCGGCTTTTTCGGCGCTGACTAACGACACAGTGAGAAATTAAATTCTTTGTCCGGTATAGAAAACGGCATGCATCATTAGTGAATGATTGTACGAAAAAGCGAAAAACTGTTATACGTCAATAGTCCGAGGTAAGTGGAGAGCGCTGCCTCGACTCTCCAGAGACGATTTTTTTTGTTGTTGCAAAACTACCTTGTGCGAAAAAAAATGTCTGCAATCTTTAGCGAGATCGTCCGAAGGTGATGAGAAGAGACGACGATCGTTTTATCTATACAACTGATCGGCGGTTAAAAGGACAGTGGTTTTGCGACGACGTTGTAGCAGAGTGCTCCCCACTAGCAGCGCGCATTCGTGCTCACGACGGTCTCCGGCAGTCTCCGGACGCTAGTTTTAAGAAAGAGGGGAGAGGCCTGACAGCTGATAAGAGCAGCAGGTTTTTTTTTTCCTCGATGAGTAGAACGCCGCCGCGAGACGTTTAGCCTCAGACGTTTCAGAGGTCGCTCGAACGAGTGTTCGCGAGGAAAACAGTGTTAACAGGACGGAAAGCGGAAAAGGCCAGTGCGAGAAACAGCGGCGCCGCGCATGTTTGCGGGGGCGAGGACGGTGCTGCGAATCCACCTGTCGTTCTGTCAAATCGTTCACCAACGTATCGTATGTTGAAGAATTAAAAAGTTTTTTCCTCGGAACGAAATCGTCGAAGATGGCTCACTGGTTTCATCGAAATCTGCTCAAGGCGACGACCAACCAAAACTTCGATCTCAAGATTGACAAACCGACCGAGGCTACGCGACGACTTTGCAGGTTCGTTGCTGCATCGTCACACGATAAGCTTGTTTGGAGGCGATTAAGGATCGCGATGCAACGAGCTTGGGCATCGTTATTGCGACCTTACGTCGACATTATCGCGACGGTCGATAGTTGTTTTATTGTTTTTTCTTTTCTTTGTAGTGATCTGAAGCTATCGCGACATCGGCTTTTGGATCTTATCAGAAATCCCAACAATACGAGCGACACGATCGAGCCCGCTTTTACCGCGTATCTCGGGCTGCTCTACGGACTGATATGGGAGATCGAAACTACAGAGGAACAGGCCAGGAGAGTTGGAAGGCCAAATCCAAGCAAACTCCGAAATGCCCTTGTCTTTAAGTGGACCCATTCTCTGCTCGGGTCATCCGCTCAGTAATTAATTAATTTATTTATTTGTTATGGTAGTATTTGGGACAAGCCCTTATTACATCAATATAGATATGTGCGAGGAGTTTACAGTGTGCTAGCATGCCGTACAACATGTGTACAACGCTAGGCAGTACTAACGTTTGTTGTCCACAAAAGTTCACAATTCTTATCGTGTTAATTTCATGAAAATAATCTTGTCCATTTTACAAAACTGTCTGTTAATTTTACAAATTTTTTTTTACAAAATTAACAACAAAATATTTGTGGATGTTTGTGGAGAAAAAGGTTTGTTCAATGTGCAAATATTTTTGCTGTGTACTATTGTCTAAAGCCGTGTTCGCAAAAGTTAACCGGATAAAAAGTGTAAAAGTATAAGGCATAGAATGATACTTTTTTTTCATAGGTAGTAACATATTAATTTATCAAGTCCAAGGTCAGCAGAGAACATCAAACATCATAATTGCAAACTAATGATAGCATCATAATAGCAGAATAGAGACACAAAAAACCACTAGTTTTTTCCTGAATTTAGTAATAGTACTGAATAGATTTTTAAAATTTTTATATTGTACTTTTTTTTTGTTTCTGATTTTGGACTAATTTACAATTTCAGTCGAGAAATCTACATGGGAATTTTTTTTGTAGCGCGAGTCTTGACTCCGTCTACGAAGCAGCCAATATGAGCATCAACGTGGGCCTGTGGTTCATGAAACACGCAGCTATGATCGCCGCGAAGGATGAGTAAGCGACTCAATGGACTATGCAGAATTTTTTTTTTTTTATTTTACAAAATTTTTTGTCCATGAATAATCGACATTTCTTTTCTTGTTAATTTTACAACATTTTATTTCTTCTCAACAAATTGTCTTCAACAACAACAAAAATGGCAAAATCAAAATGAAAAAAGTGGTAAAAACAATTGTGTTTACGGACAAGAAATATTTGTTAAATGGATGAACCTTTTATAATCTACTGTGTATTATGTAATTCGCAATTAGGCATTATCCTGTTTCCCATCTCGCAGAGTTGCGATGAACGAGGCCAAGGCCGTGCACAGTACGCTGAGACAGGCTGCCGGTATATTCACGTTCGTGCAGACCGAATTTTTGCCGCAACTGGCCAATCCCCCTGTGCTGGGCAGTGACCTGGATCCGCGAGTAATAAACGCGTACATTAATCAGTGCACTGCAGAGGCCCAAGAAGGTTTGTATGCCAATAAAATAATTTTACACAATACATCAATTACAAAAAAATTAATCGAAATACCGGCTTTTTTATTACAGTCACAGTGGCAAGAGCGGTCGAGCTGAAACACAACGCGAGCCTCATATCGGCATTGGCGAACGAGACGAGCAAATTATTCTCCGACGCGGCGAACACTCTTCATCCGTTCAAGCCCGAAATCTCGGCCCAGTGGATAAAGTATCTCGAGCTGAAGGCTGCCTTCTATCGCGCATACGTAAGAATCTGCGAATGCTCGAGTTGATAGTAAAATAATTATTTGTAAGAGATTTTCTGACGAGTCTGAAAATGTCACACGAGTCAGGACATCTTATTCTACGTCAAAGCCATTCACAAGAACGTGCAAGAAAAAAAAACCGTATTGCGTTTGTGCGCACACGCAGTATTTTCCTCGCACTCCATAAGACCGGAAAGCGGGATTTTACGTGCATGCGTTCAGAAATAGTACATTACGATGCTAGTGCGCAAAACTGTTTCTGACGAGTGCTGCAGCGACCTATTGTCTTCCAGGCCTACAATTACTGTGGCGAGGATCTTCTGGCGGCGGACAAGTGCGGCGAGGCGATAAGAGCTGTGCAGGAGAGCGAGAGTTGTCTGAACAACGCGAAAGCCCTCTGCAAAACCTACGCGACGACGAAGGGTCCCGCGCATGGTGTTAGGCCCGACCAGCACAGCGTATTCAAACGCTTGGAGCCCACGGTGAAACTGACTTTGAACAAATGCAACAGGGAAAACGGTTTGATGTAAGCTCGTCCGTCGTCGGTCGGACGGTCACGCATAACTTTGATTCTTCATTACGATAACTTTTCATTTTTTTTTTTTTTTTTTTTTTTTTATAGATATCATCACAAAGTGGCCGGCGAGATTCCGAGTCTTGATACGAAGGCAACCTTCGGTTTAGTCAGCCCGATTGACTTTCAAATGGCACCGGCGAATAAATTGTGGAACCAGGATACGTACAGGACACTGATCGGCGCCAAGCCAGCGAAACCCGAACGTGATCACGATATACCGCCCGTCAAGGAAGAAACCATACATCACACCTCGAGAGAACCGATGAACGAGAGCGGCTGCAATTTACAATGAGCGTGTAAAACGACGAACGTTAAACTATCGCAACGAAATTTCTAGAGGAAAAAAAAACACAAGCTAGACTCGTAGTATTAATATTATTTTGAGCTAGTCAATTGTTATTTAACGTCTACACAGCTGAGCTTCGTAGAATTAAAAAAAAAAACATAAATTATGTTTCAACGAACACGCGGCAATAATCGACTGATCTATTAAATGTAACGTGTAAGTGTGCAATTTTATTTTTATATACGCGGTATCTTGGAGACTACACGCGTGCGGCGTTGTTTCTAACGATATTTTTAATATCCGTGAAACGGAGCTTGACAGCTATCACGAAAAAATGGTACAAATTTGTGAAATATATCGTTTATTCATTTTATTCCGCACTGACATATGCAGTTATACTGTAACAATGTTACTATTTATCGAGCGTATAGCTTTCTACATGAAAATTATTGTACATTCGTATACCGTACTCTCGGGCCCGAGAGTACATTAAAAAATACAATAAAAAAATCGTTAAATATCGAAATATCGTTTATCATTTATTCCGCACTGGCATGCAATTATACCGTAACACTGTTACTATTTATCAGAGCTGGACAGTACTTGAAGTATCAAAGTCCTTTTTTACGATTTGAAGTATAAGTACTTTTCAGTACATACTCGCATTATGGATACACAATGAGTAATTCTGTTTCTATTAATATATGATTATCTGTCTGAACTTTTCATTAAGAAGAATTTTAAGGAGGATTTATTTTTGATGATTAAAAAAAATCTTCCTGAAAAAAATGTAGCCTGAAAATAACGAATTACGAAATTACGAAATTGTGGGGTAAATTTGGACTGTTAACATTTTTTGAAATTATTCATTTTTTAATGTTCAAAAAAACGGTGCACATTACTTTGCCCTTTTTAAGCCTACATAACGCTTAACAGTGCAAACCTTATTGCAAAAAGTAGTTGACAAGTACTTATGATACTTTGTACTTCCTACATGAAGATTATTGTACATTCGTATGCCGCACTCTCGGTCCCGAGACTACATGAAAAAGTAATAATAATAATAGTCAAGCACGTTATTATTGTCAGGAAGTCGATAACAAATTATCGTTATTGTGCACTTTCCGAGAGATAAAGAGGAGCTTCGAATTTGGAAGACGTGCGGGCTTCGAAATTAATTTCACCAAATATAGGGCTACGCCCACGTCAAGGTCGAGCTTCCCCCTCCCCTTGCGGAGCGGAACGCTGACTGTGGCACGGAGCCAGTCCGGCCAGTCATTGCCCGAAGCCAGTGCTCGCGACTCGGCTTCCACTCGCTCGTCAGTACGTTGCTGTCATGGCGAGTAGCACCATTCAATAAAGGATGTAGACGAGATCTCTCAGTTACATCAATTACATTAGTAACTTCACAATCTGCTGCAGTGACAGTGACTGTGAAATAATCCCACCGTAAAAACAAAACCCCGTGATAACCTCTCCGAAGAGTGTCGAATCTACGCCAATCCCGGTCCAGAGTCCGAAAAGAAAAAGTCTCATTTCGACAATAGCGCATAACCTCGCGTTCAATAGATAAACGAAATTTGTACAATTCGTCGGTGAAAGTTGTTCGTGTCTTTGACCCAATTCGTGCATGCGAAGCATTACCGACGGAGTTTAGCGTTCGATTTATACAATTTTACTTTCGCACGCACGTCCCAACGAGGAAACCTCTCTGACGCATGTAACGCGACTAATCGGGCGATACAATCGAGCGGTCTCGCTCAGCGCGTGGAATAGATGAATGAAAATAAGGAAAGTACGATGGCGAGCGGCGAACAGGTCGACGTTATACGCGTCGGCTCGCGGAAAAGCGAGGTGAGTGGTTCGAGTGTTAACTTTCGATCGTGATGACCTAAACAGCGTGGTCAACTTCCGTAAGAATCACGGGTTGCTCAAATCCTTGATCGTACACATCGGGAAAACGATTCATTATGTTGTATTAAAAAATATATATTGAAATACGCTCGCGATCGATGAATATGATTAAAGTCCCAATTCCTCTCGATCATGCTTACACAGCACTATTTGAAGTAGTTTTTCTTTCCGACTCGCCACTTCCGGCTATACATCGCAATCTCGATTATTAAAAAAAAAATAATAATTTTTTCCATTGCAGTTTGTTTTTCTTTCTCTCTATCGCGTCTATCTCTTTCGTTTTAGTTGGCCCTCGTCCAGACGAGATACGTAATTAGCACGCTGAAGGACATTTATCCGAAAAAACAATTCGAAATTGGTAAGCTCGAAGAGAGTCGCCTCGCTCTCGCTGCCGGACGCGATATCGATGATAACTTATCGGTTATCGGTTGGTAGATAGAGCAAAAAATAATAATTGCGGTCGCGCCGGGTTCGCGACCGATGTTACGTAACTAATTCGATCCGTTTTTCCCCCCTTTGCTACTCTGCAGTCACCATGAGCACCAAAGGCGACAAGATCTTAGACAAGAGCCTGCCCAAGATTGGCGAGAAGTCCCTGTTCACCGAGGAGCTGGAGCTCGCGCTGGAGAACGGCGGCGTTGACTTCGTCGTTCACTCGCTCAAAGACCTTCCGACCACACTGCCAGAGGGAATGGCCCTCGGTGCTATTTTGAAGTACGGAAAAATTTCATGCAAAACAAAACTTCATCGGAAAATTCATTTAATTGTGATCCGTACGATTTTTCGAAAAAGAAAGAAAACAATTATTATATTATCGTCGTTCAGGCGCTAAAAGACCTGCTGATCACGCTTCCCGAGGGAATGGCCCTGCGTGTTATTTTGAAGTACGAGAGAATTTCATGCAAACGAAACTCCACCGTGAAAGTCGTTTAATTATAACTCGTACGATTTTTCCAAAACGAGAAAAAAAGATTATTGTTATTATTATTATTATTATTATTATTATTATTATTATTATTATTATTATTATTATTATTATCGTTATTGTTATTGTTATTGTTATTGTTATTGTTATTGTTATTGTTATTGTTATTGTTATTGTTATTGTTATTGTTATTGTTATTATTATTAGGAGGGAGGATCCTCGAGACGCGGTCGTGATGTCGAAGAAGAACAAGGGTATGCAACTGGCCACTTTGCCCGAGGGTAGTGTCGTCGGCACCAGCTCTCTGAGAAGATCGGCCCAGCTGGCCCGAAATATGCCGCACCTGAAAGTAGAGAACATACGGGGCAATTTGAACACGCGATTGAAGAAGCTGGACGACGAGGAGGGACCGTACGCGGCCATAATTCTGGCTGCCGCTGGAATGAAGAGAATGGGCTGGGACGATAGGATAAGTCAGGTGACTGTCGATGCGGGTCTTATCATCCTTGACATTATATTTGTCACGGCTCGTAATCTCAAAGATACAATTAAATGACCGGCCGTTGTATCTGCCTGCAGTTGCTGGAGCCGGACGAGACACTGTACGCAGTGGGTCAAGGAGCGCTGGGAGTCGAGTGTCGTGAATCAGACTGGAAGATTCTGTCGCTACTGGAGCCTCTGTACGACGTAGAGACGACGCTCAGATGCGTGTGCGAGCGATCGTTTCTGAAAACCCTCGGCGGTGGGTGCTCGGCTCCGGTTGCGGTTTCGTCGATTCTCCTCGAGAAACATCTCACGATAACCGGCGCCGTGTGGTCACTCGATGGGCAGACTCTGGTGAAAGACACTCTCAAGACGAAGCTCTACATACCAGACGACGATGGAGAACCACCGAAGTTCGTACTATTTTTGGACTTTTTTTACATCAAAGCTATGTTAAAAAATAAAGTTCGAAGTCACGTCTTCATTCCGTGCAATTTGCTATGCAGATTGAAGCCGAATTGGAGATTTTACGGGTTTTTCAATTTTTTGAAAAATGTCTGTCGTATCTTTAATTTACGTAAATTTTGGGTAATCGTCCTAAAAGTGCACACGATGATAATAATTTGATTTGAATTTGAATAATTCTTTTTGTTTCATCTTTTATCAGGAAATGTCCTTATCGAGAGCCTCGCCTCTACTGCAGCATAGCTCCGGGAAAGGTGAGCGGAATGAGCCTCCTCGGTGCTGAGCAGCTGGGAAAAGACATCGCCAAGAGCCTCATAACGAAGGACGCCTTGGAGATTATGTCGCGAGCGAGAAACGAGATTCTCAGTTCGGCCTAGATACGACAGGAAGTAGAAAACGAGCGAATTTCGTTGGAAAGCGCACGATCACTCATCGACGAACAATAATATTTGCGTCTCACCCGATCGGCGACAACAACAACTGCCGATCGGGCGATTCGAACGAGTCCTGACGGGATTTGCACACTGCCTAGTTAAAACTAATTGCGCCTTAACCGTTTTCCATCGACACTTCCCCCCGATGTACATACATATCCGTTGTGCGATCGACCTTTCGCCATAGGTCGAGCGCGTTCTGTACATACGTTTGTAAAGAAACGATTATTTGTTACCAATCGGCACATCGACAGCTTCCGGTTTTTATGTTGTTTTCTGTTTCTTTAATCATATTTTTTTGACTTCGATTACGCATTTCGAAAGCCGAAATTTTTTCACCAATGCGCAAATATTAAATGATCAAGTTTTTAAGAACAATTTTCCGTAGTTACGTTATGCCTACGTCTATGTGGCCCGCTCTCTCGTACTATTCCGAAAAAAGACGAAAGATCAGTGTTAAAGTTACGGTAGTCGAACAAACTAGAGCGTGTGATTTGTTGCTTATGAATCGATGAAAATTGGTTTCCGAGTTTAGAGAGATGTTATATATACATATATATATATATATTTGCTTGTATAATAGCAGAGAAAGGAATATGGATGTTATTTATAGAAAAAATGTACATACATACAACTGTGTATGCGTTAAATGTGAAGGGTCTTTTAATAAAAAAACAAAAAACGATATACAGTTTACACGAGTGTAAGATTGAACGAGTTCCTTTACTTCAAGCCTTTTCGCCAGTTTGTCATGCAATTATTTACACCTCCCTCTCGTCGCAGTCTCGACAATATTTCATATCGCGCGAGCCGCGATCGTTCGAGTTGCGACTGACAAACGGTACTCTTACAATTTAGGCGCAGCCGTCCATATAAACGGCTATCATTGCTCGAACGAACGGAGTATGCTCGGATTTTCACTTTGGTGTTTTTTTTTTTTTAATATGTAGTGTGTTATTACCCAACATTGCTTCGATTTACAAATTAACCAACGATATCGGCCGACGAATTTATTATTCGACGTCCTCCTCGGTCATCGTCGTTTGGGAAGCAAGTTTCTGTAAATAAAAAAAATAATTATTTTAATAACAATTATGAAAAATAAAATGATTAAAATCATTCTTAAATTAAATATTAGAAAAAAGTATTTTTATTAAAAACGGAAAAGTCCAGATTCCAGAAAAAACGTTGAAAAGCTTACCTGTCCAACGGAAGGCAACCGCTGCAGCAAAAGATGGAATACTTGTGGGGGCAGTGTCTTTTGCAGAACTCTCAGGAGCTCGTTTGGTTGACCACAAACGGCTACGGCATTTCCCAGATGCTCGATACCTCCATCCAGGTTTCCGGTTGCCAGCATCTCTTCTCCCAGTTGAACCTGTGCAGGCAAACATTAAATAGGAAGCTCGGCAGATGCTGCGCAACTGCTATCGTTAAGGCGACTTCTTACCTCTTGCAGGAAAAATCTTTGTACGACTTCTTGATCCTCCATATTAAGAGGTATCCTGCTCTCCTTTTGTGCGGCCTTCCTTGCTTTCCTGCCTGAAATTTTAACATGAATTAGAACTTCTTATTTTAATGTAGGTCGTGAATTGAACTTTGGAGAATAGTCTGTCTCACCGCCGGTCAGTTGTGTGTAACAAAAACATAGCAGTGCAAGCATGAGGTAGTTAACGCGAAGCGAAAAGCAAAAATTGTCTTTTACTTGGAATCTAAAAAAACATTCTTAGAACAAGCCTGCTTTACTCAAGCATTCTTTACAGGTGGTCTGTGGTATAATTGAAGCGCAACTGGTATATTACACTTATAGCTTTATCGTTATAAGTTTCATTACTGATATCATAAAAAAAATCTCTTTTAGGTGGAATATAAGGAAACATTCTTAGAACAAGCCAGTTCTATTCAAACGTTTTTTACAGGTGCTTTATGGTGCAATTGAAACATAACCGAGATGTTACGCTGTGGCTGTCTTGTTGCTGATATAATAAAAATGAGGAAAACGAGCTGTTAGGAACTTTATGGATGACGAAGTGAACGGCTGTAACGAGTGTCTCGAAGAAAAAATTGCAATTAATATCGACTTTCGTCGAACCGGAGACACGAACTTGCTAGTCGCAGCGAAACCGGTCATGTGCGCTCTAATGTGTAACGGTGAAACGCGGCTGCGGGTTATGATCGCAGCTGGCGAGAAATTCGTTTGATCGACATCGAATTATCATAACCGGGTGAGGTTCTCCTAAGTACAAGGAATATTGTCATCGTGGTGAATCAACGTGTCCTTTTTGCGTAAGCCGAAATAAGGCGAACTTTGGCCTCGCGAGAAGGGCAGAGGAATGCACGCGACGATGAGGGGAAAAAAGAAGAAATTCAGCGATTACTCACGCTCCCTGAGCTTCTTCTTAAAGTCCGGTTCGCTTCGGCGTTTCTTGTCGAAGTAGAAACAGTAACCGACAAAGATACCAGCCATCCCGACGGCAAGGCCGACCGCAGCTTTCGAAATCATGACCATGTTAACACATAAAACGCAAATATTACAATCGATGGGAGAATTAGAAGATCTCCATTGCTGCTCCCCTCAACGAGATTATAAAAAAAGGTGGCGTTCCAGTTGACTACGAGGCCGTGGGGGTAGTGTTGTGAATTAACCGGTTATTTATGTTATTTACTAAAATAGCCGGTAATGTAGCCGGTTACGTTACCGGTTATTTTTGGTTAAGAACGCGCTGCCAATCCCTGAATACCAAGAAAATATTCAAATTTGCATACGACATTGCAAATTGCTTATCAAATGTGCACATTTTCGTGAGAAAGTAATAAAGCCTTATGGACAATGAAAGAACAAAAATATTTAGCAAATTACTTGACCCAAAGGAGGTGAAATTCTGGCAATGGCATAGAAATAAGAAAACGTTTTACGACAATTGTACTTTATAGTGATAAACTTATTTATGTATTCAACGTATTTTTTAATATTATGTTTCGTAACCATATCATACATTTACGTCCGACGTTAGGTACTATCGACTACTTCAGTCAGCTTTATCGTAAAATGTATGCTATCACAAATAAATTTACATATAATAATGATTATGTAATTTCTGGATTTACGGGTTGAACCTACCTTACTGAAGAAAAAATCTTATAAAAAAAAGCTTTATCGATTCTTCGACGCAGAAATTAGCACGGAAAAACGTGCGTGTCTTGGGAAAATCGTTCCAAAAGGAAGGTTTTAGCGGCCAGCGTTGTTTGCGCAAAATGATCGCACGCAATGATGCCAAACGGCGAATAAATAGCATCCGGTTAAATATTTTTAATAACCGCGGTTATTTACCGGTTTAATATCCGGCTACTTAACCGGTTATTAACCGAGCTTACATCACTACGTGGGGGGCGAGCTCTAGCAATATGAAATTCCCACTCAGCTCCATCTATTGGTCCATTACTATCTTAGAAAGAAACGAAAAATAGTGCAAAAATCGCCGTGATATGGTATTATTTATGCCAAAACTCATTTCTGTTAAACAAGATAACTAGGTTGAAGAAACACTATCTATACGTATACCTCTTAACGGAAAACGTCTCTTCCGGTTTGAAAATCTCATTTTTCGACCGGAAGTGATGTCACTCCAGAAATATGTCACTTCCGGCTTGTAAGTCTCATTTTTCAAACCGGAAGTGACGTCTTGTCGTATGACGTCACTTCCGGTAAAAAATTGAGATTTTCAAACCGGAAGTTCTCGCATCGAATGTTGAAACTAATTCATGATTTTTTTGCAACCTAAGTATTTTGAAGCCAAGAAATTACTTTTGGCATAAACGAGTTTGGCTTAAATTACCGAATTTCCATCGTGAGTGAGATTGGGCCAAGATTTTCTCTCAACTAGTGGAAAAATTGTAATAGACTCAAAATTCACTTATGGAATTGGCAGTTGATTAGAAAGTTTCGAATTAACTAGAATTTTGCCACTAGTTCAGTCTCGTTTCAGTCTGTTCTCAGTCCCGGTAGAAACTCAGTAATAGACATCTTCTACCACCAGCTCCGTCGATGCCTTACCGATCGAATTGACAATCGACGATTAATCTGTCTCCTCTCTTTTTCTCCGTCGATTGTCAGCGCCGAGTGCCGTTACTTCGAAACACTTCGGAACAAAAGTTCGAAGAGATATGTCCTTCGTCAGGGCATCCAGCCTCAATTCGTTGTATTAAAAAAATAGTGAAACGTGTACATTATGTCTAACAATATGAACAAAATGTCGTTAAACAGGTACGAGCCTTTTTCTTCGTACATATCTATATAATAACCAAGAACTCAATATACACTAACTCTCGAAGCTCCCTGCGAGCCTCACAACGACGCGCATATTTTGTTTGTATTTACCTCATCCCCGTTTTAAATTCACAACTAACCTCCCGAATGACGTATCGATATGCGGAACCCAATGGCTTGCAGTAAGCCATAATGGTAGATATGTATTTAGTATGCTTCAATGTTTACCCAGCTTCCGAAACATAACCTCGAAAAAACGATCGTTCACATTTACCAAAAACGCCTCTCTTGTTAAGCATTCATCTTACGCCCGTTTCAGCTTATTGCCAGCGCCCAGCCAGGTTGTTTGGGACAGGGAGGACGAAGCCAGGGAGCAAAAGCTGCGCCAGCGTCCTGTCTCGGCTCTCGTCAAGGCGTTCGTCACAGCTCCCCCTTATGGCCAGCGCAAGGGCTGGGTGCCCCGGAATTCCGAGGACTTCGGAGACGGCGGCGCCTTTCCAGAGATTCATGTTGCCCAGTATCCCCTCGCGATGGGTTTCAAGGGGAAGGAGTCGACCAGCAATGCCCTTGCCATACAGCTCGACGCGCAGGGCAAGGTCAAGTACGACCTCATAGCCAGACAAGGTCACTCCAAAGACAAAATTGTATATAGCAAACTAAGCGACCTTCTTCCTGCCGAAATAACCAACGAGAACGACCCGAGCCTCCAGCGACCGGATGCCGAGGAGACAAACGACATCACAGAGAGAACGAAAAGGGCTCTCGAGAAAATAACTCAATCGAAAATCGCGGCCGCTATGCCAGTGCGATGCGCGGAGAAGCAGGGACCGGCACAGTACATCAGATACACACCCTCGCAGCAGGGACAGTCGTTCAACTCCGGAGCGAAGCAGCGGGTCATCAGGATGGTCGAGGCTCAGGTCGATCCAATGGAACCGCCGAAGTTTCGTATAAATAAGAAAATACCTCGCGGTCCGCCGTCGCCTCCGGCGCCCGTTATGCATTCCCCGACTCGCAAAGTAACGGTTAAGGAGCAGAAGGAGTGGAAGATTCCGCCCTGCATAAGTAACTGGAAAAACGCGAAGGGATACACGATACCCTTGGACAAACGGCTCGCAGCGGACGGTCGGGGGCTTCAGCAGGTGCACGTTAACGAGCAGTTCGCCAAACTCGCGGACGCTCTTTACATCGCGGAGAGGAAGGCTCGTCAGGCGATCGAGATGCGCGCTCAGCTGGAGACGAAATTGGCGCAGAAGAAGAAGGAGAAAAACGAAGAGCTTCTGAGGCAAGTTGCTCAGAACGCCAGGGAGGAACGTGCGGGTTTGAAGTCCGCTGCGGCTCTGGACAAAGCAGAGGAGAGCCGCGAGCGCGACCAGCTCAGGCAGGAGCGTCACAAGGATCGTGCTCGTGAGCGGAACTTGGCGCGTGCGGCGCCCGACAAGCGTTCTCGTCTGCAGCGCGAACGCGAAAGGGACATCAGCGAACAGATCGCTCTCGGACTTCCGGCGAAGAGCGTGTCGAACACTGGGGAGGCGCAGTTCGATCAGCGCTTGTTTAACACGACGAAGGGCATGGACAGCGGTTACGGTCACGACGACGAGTACAATGTTTATGACAAACCCTGGAGGGACTCGAGCTCCGTCGCTTCGCATATTTATCGACCGGGAAAAAACGTCGACAAGGATAACTACGGCGATGATCTTGAAAAACTCGTGAACACGAATAGGTGGGTGGGGAACTGGATCGCTCGATGTATCATGGAGTTGCTGTATTGTATATCTGTTTTTTCGCAGATTCGTGCCGGACAAGGAATTCAGCGGTACCGACAGAACGGCGACTCGCTCCGGGCCAGTGCAGTTCGAGAAGGACGAGGAGGATCCATTCGGTCTCGATCAGTTCTTGAAGCAGGCCAAACGCGCCAGCAGTTCGGCGGCGACGACCAAACGCAAGGAAGATCGCGAACAACGCCGCGACGATCGCGACAAACGACGCAAGCACTAAAAAACGGTCGAGACTCCACATTTCTATTGTATAAATTTTACAATACGATTTTGATCATAAAACGATAACTGATGTTTAAAGATTGTATGAATTTATATCGAGTAATGAGGGGCGTTCTTGAATGCGGATCTGCTCGACTATGCGTTCATGCATGTGTGATTGTCGACCGCTAGTGGGTTGTTTTAAATTACGTGCGGTACATCCGATGTTTGCCGCGGATTACTTTTGGAGAGTTTTGATTGAAAAAAAAACTTATCAGAGCAGGTTTGTGTAAAAACTAAACCCTGATCGGGCATTTAGCCCAACAGAGCAGAACTGAATTCAAGAATGCACCCTTACGAATTTAGCAGGAGGGTGCGTTCTTGTATATGGATCTGCTGAACTATGCGTTCGTCTATTTGTATTTATCACTTCCGGTTTGAAAATTAATTTTTCGACCAGAAGTGACGCGATACCGGAAATACGTCACTTCCAGTCCAAAAATGAGACTTTCAAACACTTATCAGAGCAGATTTGTGACTAACTAAACCCTGAACGAAGAGCAGACTGGAATATAAGAATGCCTCTTTCTGCTGCGTATGCATGTGGATACATCTCGAATATTTACGTATTTACCATCACAGAGCAGAACTGCATTGAAGAACGCACCCATAGTGACAAAACGAAATAAGGAAGCAAACCTGAAAACAACTTTTTATTTATACAGAAAATTTACAAACTCAATAACAGCGCGAACAGTTAAATAATCACGAATGATGAGAAAAATCGCATATCCAATCGCATTGCACTTTTGATAATATGTTCGAACAACCCTTGTTTAACGATTAATCGGGTATTTCTTAGATACATACAGAGAAAGAATCGCCGTTTAATGCCAAGAAATTCATTTTGGCTATGTTAACATTGGTGTACAATGGATGCCTTAAATGGTCGCGTGAAAATGGAAAAATAAAACTAGAAGAAACTCCGATGAAACGAAGTGAGTAAGCAAACCTGAACACAACTTTTTATTTATACGCAAAATTTACAAAGTCGATAACAGCGCGAACAGTTAAATAATCACGAATGATCGGAGAAATCGCATATCCAATCGCATTGCACTTCTGATAATCTGTTCGAACAAGCCTTTAACAATTAATGGGGTATTTCTTCCATACATACTTACAAAGACAGAATCGCCATTTAATGCCAATAAATAAATTCTGACTGATGTAATCATTGGTATATCATGCATAAATCAAATGATCGCGTCAAATAAAAAATACAATAAAAAACAAAAAAAACTCCGACTATTAGAGCAACAAAGCTATTGGTATTCACATCTCAAAATACGAAAATATAACTAATGAAAAGTTCTGTTTATACAAATATCGATAACCTATATGTAAATTGGCGCAATTGGCTGCTAAAACTAATTATTATTCTTTCTTTTTTCTTTTTTTTTTTTGTACACGTATTTCATGTCTTTAATTCTATTCGAAACGAGTAACAAATTCATCATCGCAATTGATGCTGTATAAAGAAAAATTCGAAAGCACCTTTAACTTCTTCGAGCGCTCGCAATGCAATGCTTTTATCACATGTATAATTTAATATAGAGAATTTTTTCTTCTTTCTCGCGCGCGGGTTTTAACTTTTTTTTTCAATGGAAGATATTAAGTGGTAGTAACGCATAATATGTATAAGTAGGCTGTTCGCATGTATATCGACACATTGCGAGACGCACAACGGATCGGCAAGTGTGCCTAGTAAATCGGTGCTTCATCCGCTGACGCCGATACGTCCTCGTCGCTCCACTCGCTGATCCCGAGAGTTGCCGGTCCATGGAAACTTTGCGATCTTGAAACGTGACTGAAAAGACACAATAAAATTCTCAGTAAAAACGATAAAAAAAAATTACATCAATAGTGCGAACACAATTATTTAGGAGTGATAATAATGTAAAGATTTTTTTAAAGCGTTTTAAATAGTCAGCACCCCGTCCGGCCTCGAGGGTCGATGTTTTTTTTTTTTTTTATGCGCTGCAGTGCGAAAGAAAGCTAAATAACATCGATGCAGAATTCTAATGAGGCGAAGCTCAAAAAAAAAAAGAAAAACGTATATGTTATTCACCGAAAAGGCCTCGGAACATTAAATGAAACGTACTCCACGCGTTAGGCATGTAGTACATGATCATATCATACCACTTGCTCGTACCGATGAAGTCTATCACTATTTGCGATCGCTACAAGACCTAACAACACGATGAAATAATTACTGATTCGTCCAATAGCTCTGCGCGAACAGCCGTCGTAACTTCGCGGAGTTTCAAGGGAATTTATCGTCCGCCGTGTCTTACCTGGAAGACGAATTAACATTAGGACTTCGCTTCGCAAGTCCGGCTTTCCGTTTGCCCTCCATAGCCGCTTTCATCGGATCGTAGCTCTTCCGGCGTTTCCAATTCTGCATCTCCACCTCCCGGGTGTTCGGAGCCAGCGGTTTTTTCGTTTCTTTCGACTTGGTCTTGGGAGTCTGAGAACAGCGGATAACGAATAAGACTATTTGGCTGGCTCGACGAAAAAATCGTTCACCGCGGCACAAAATATATTCTTACGTTGGCCGTAGCTTTTGGCAACCGCATGCTGAATCGTCCGGAATCAGTTCTCGATATACTTGGCACTGCTTCCGATTTTCCTTTAGTCACTGTGGCGGGTTGACTTTTAGGCTTGGTCATTGTCGTGGATGAAGTCTTTGTTTCTTGAGGCTCGAGTCTTCCTCTGCGGAGGCTGAGAATAATTCACTCGTATAAAGCAAGATCGTCATCGATGGATCAACGACCTGATCAATGAGTTCTTGAATCGTGGGAAAGATTTTTACCTGAAAGCTCTGTTGTATTTCGTATTGGTGATCGACGACTGTGTGGCGGCTTGCGGGTCGTCGCTGCTCTCGGTGTCGCTCGTCTCGCGTGTCATTTTGTTGCTACCCTGACGAAAACTGTGGCTCGTGTCTTCGTCGCTCTCGCCACCGGAGTCAACTTGGTTGTAGACGTTTATGCGCGCCGACATCGCGGACATGACGTTGTGAGTGGTCTGTAGATAGGAACAAGTCTCCAGGTCACTGTCGCTTCCCTGCAAAAGATTAAAGTTTGTTCATAATTATTGATTTCCCTGCAACGACCGGGCGGAGGCTTCGGAGGATTGGTCGTGGTCGATGATGTGACGGCTGGGCAAAATTTTAATGATAGAAAAAAGTGGTAATCGCCGGAATCCTAACCTGGGTTAGTCGGTTCTTAAGTAAGAACGCTAACGTCTGAAGTTTTTATTTTTTTAACTTAAACAAAATTAAAACTCTTCGGTAAAATCTGAAAGAATTTCAAAAATGCAGTGTTGGATATAAAAATGATCAAACGATAACCCATAAACGACTTATTTTTTCTTCTAATTTTTTCCACTGTTTTTTTTCGTAAATAATTAGAAAAAAATAGAGAATGACGTCGGCCAACTCCGGCTTTCGACTTAAACATTTTTATAAATGACACAAGGTTTTTCAGAATTTGTTCAGATTTTTTAATTGTAGCAATCAATAAGTTCATTTTTTTAATAATAAATAATCATAAACAATTTCAACAAATCTGAATGCTTTTGAGAGTTAGTTCAGTCGATCTGAACTAACTAACAAAATGGTACGGAATGCACCATGTACCTAATGCTGATGGTAATGTTAATCGTAATGGTATTGATCCCTAGCTTCTTACCAACTGCGGACTGCACGGCGGTGGCGCTTGAATGTCTTTCTGGACGAATTCGATGTCGTTGTCGGACCAGTCGTCCGCCAGGCACAGTGTACCTCGCGTACCATTGAAGCTGGCTGACCGCAGAACCGAATTGTCGCGGCTAAAACGCAAAATCAAACATGTACGATAGGCCGGCGTTTCGTTGCCAGTACACGGAGGCTTCGACGTTACCTCGATGAGCCATTCTCGGTGCTGTGATGCTTCTTCGGACCGTCGACTTTCTTCTTTCCCTCGGCAGCGGCCTTCATCGGATCGTAGCTCTTTCGTCGTTTCCAATTCTGAAACTCGACCTCTTTCGACGTCAGGGTGGAATTGCTTCTCGTCGATTTCTTGTGATCTTTATTCGGTTTCTGATTAGGCCGAGCCGCGGGTGTAGCCTGAGGCAAGTTAAAAAAATGTTAAATTCAATTTTTTAAGTTCGATTTTTCAAGTTCGATTTCGAGACAGAGAACGATTGGAGACTGGAATGAAACTCGAAGAATTTTCTTACGTGAGTTGATTTCGGAGCTCTCATGCTAAACCGGCCGGTGTCCGTTCGGGATATCGAGGGTGCTCGTGGCTTGGGCGGTTCCGGCTTCTTGAAGACGTCCTTGCTGCTTGCGCCGACGCTGCTCGTGCGGCCGCGGTGATGGGTCGGCTGTCTGGCGGAGCACGGTGCCGATTTGATCTCGGTCTGTGCCTTTCGTCTTCTTTCCTCCGGTGTCGTGTTCGGTGTTGTGTCCGATTCGCAGCTCAATCTCCCCCTTCGTATGCTGAACGCTCTGTTCAATTTGATACCCGACGATATTGGCGGAACCGACGGCGCTGCCTGTTGTTCGCCCGCTTCGCTGCTGCTATCCGAACCAGCGGTGTTGAATTTTCCCTTTGACGACGATAGCCGGTCGACGTCATTGTTGTTGAAACTGCTACGTCTAGCCAGAGCGCTCTTCAGTTTCGTATTTCGTATGCTCGCGTTGCTCGTCGATCGTTGGATATTAACGTTTTTCTGAAATGCCGGAATGTTCTGATAAACACTGCCGATATTCGAGATCAGATCTTTTCTGCTGTGAATCGATGTGTCCTCGTGATAGTTGCTGGTGCTGTTGGATTTCCGGAGCATGTAAGGACTGGAAGAAAAAAATATGCTGTTTTATCATCGAAGGAAACGGAGCTGAGAGATTTACGTGCGAGACGAGAATCTTACCTGCTCTCCGAACAGGTGTAGTAACCAACGTTATGCGTCTGCGTCGAAGTCTTCATGAGGTGTTTCGTTTTGTCGAAGATCGGTGAATTAATTACTTTCGTTGCGAGTTCCTTATGAGCTAGTATCGGACTGTTGGTAAGCTTTGGAGTGGATGGCCTTAGGCGATTCAAAATAGGACTGTTTGTGTGACGCAAATTTTCCTCGGCGTAGTTCTTCGTGCTACTCTTCCTGGACGAATTCGATTCGGCAGTGTCGGACGTATATTCCTTCCTGCGAAGAGAATTTTTTCGGTTAACTGCGGGCGATCTAACTGGGGGGAGGTAATGTGCATATAGACATGTGCCGTGACGGTCATTTTTTGTAAGCATCAATTGACCAAAAAATGACCGCCAATTAACCTTTATTTATGAAAAAAAAATGTTTGTTGCCCCATGACCGTCATTTTTGACGACAGTCACGTGACCGTCGATCCATTGAAAGAAAAAAAAATTGACCGGTCCCAAAGTCGGCGTCCGTGTCTATTAGCATATCCATAGCTCACCTGTCTAACGAGCTACTTCGCTCCAGATGAAGACAAGCCAAGGCGTGGGACGGACTCTTCGCTACGTTTTCATCCTTCTTGCTCGTTTTGTTTTCCACGTATTTGCGTACGCTTCTGCGACCATCGTTGGCACTTGCTCTCTTGAACAGCGACTCGGAGAGACTGCCGCGACGCCCGACCGAAGGACCGTGCGTCGGCGTACGCTGAGAGCTGTGGGGCGGCGTTACTAAGCTGTTACTGGTGTCCTCGTCGGACTCGCCACCAGAATCTATAGGGGTATGTTGATTTGGCACTGTACCAAGCCTCTCCTTTATGTGCAAGTGAGTATCCATATCTAAACTGCTGTCGCTCTGTTCCTGTGGGAAAAAATAAAAATGGTTACCTCATAAAGCTGTCCACAGACATACAAATTGGACGGAGCATGTGGAATGGAAGTTGTACGAACGTAGCGAATCCGCGATAATCTCTGAGATCTAGAATAAATGGGCGAGGGTATTTTCGAAGGGCTCATGGGAGGCGTCCGTCCCGTCGAACCGCCAACGGAGGGCGGAAGCGAGTTGTGCTCCGCGACCTGCGTCGCCCATTCGGAGATCCACGTGTTCGTATCGCGTGAGCTCGTCATCTGTAAAAAAAAATAATAGAAAAAAAAGATCATTAATTTGTTCGTCGAGAGGATTGTTTCGTCGACTGTAAAAAATAAATGCAGCACCTTGAAATGATGAAGATAAGCCTCCTCGCTCTCCTGCTCGGTGAGCACGCCGACGCTGAAGGCCTTATCAATATCCATTCTCGCTTTCTCCTCGTCCGTGTAGTCTTTGTGAATCGTGTAAGTTCCCGCTTCGCTGACCGTGCCGTCCGAGCCAGCGTCGGCGTTGCTAACGTTAAATATATCGAGATTCATTTTCTCCGCTCCGTCCAAATTGTTGTCGGCGTTAAAGCTCGCGCTCGACAGCTGCATCTTGCTCTCGTTCACGCCGGAGTAGACGAACTCGTGAGACTTGCCGCTGTCCGACAGATAATTCACGTTCGACAGTTTCTCGGAGGAGTCGATGCTCGTCGTCACCAGACACTCCTCGCTCTCGTAGTCGTGATTTATCTCGATGTACTCGATGTTCTTCGTGTACTTTTTCTCCGGCGAGTACTGCACGCGGTTTGATCGTTCGTCCTCGAAACTGCTCTTCTGCACGCCGCTGAGATCGTTCATCGTCGCCGAATGATGGAGATTGCGAAATGCGCTCGAGCTCGGACTCGAACGGTAATTCAATTCGAGGGAGAGATTCTCTCTGCAGGGACGAACTCTGCTCGACACCTCGTCGTACGATCTTGGCTGCAGATCCTTGTACGATTTTTCCGTGTACGATCGCGACATCACATCGCTCTTTCGCGTCGCTCCCTGCGATTTTGCCGTCGTTTTCAGACCTACAAAACACATCGTCGTTTGATGAAAAAAATGAAATAAAAACATTGATAGTTTAAAAAAATTATCGAAAATTACCCGGTCGCCGATAACAAGGCATCCATAATAATTAAAAAATAAAAATAAAATTTGTTGATCGATTTAACAATTATCGAAAAACCGCCCGTTCGTCGATAACAAGTCAGACATAAAAATAAAATTTGTTGATTGATTAAACGATCATCGAAAATTCGTCCGTTCGTTGATAACAAGGCAGCCATAATAAATTAAAAAATTAAAAAATTGCTGCATAGCCACTGTGGCACTAAAAGTTTGACACAATGTGAATCACATACGATGCCTCTGTGGAATACTAATGAGCTCCTTGTACAGCTACATGTCCGCTGCTAAGGATATCATTGCCATGACTCATCCTCCATACAAAAATAGTGCCTAAGTCATCCATTCCTTTCACAATATAATTTCATTTTTTTTTTTTGCCATTCATTCTTTGCCAGAACTCACCGAGTTCCTTAAGTTTCTGAGAGAGCTGATCAGCCTTGCGCTTAGTGTCGTCCTCGCTGCTGAAGTATCCCTCAGAGTGTGTGCTCGGAGCTTTTTGCTTCTGCAGAAAATTCGGCGACGAAGCCAGCAATGGTTTCTTAGTTTTAATTTCGATCTAAAAAAAAAAAAATTCCCAAAAATTCAAACTGCTAAAAAAAATTCCTAAAAATATAAAAGCCAGAACCTTGTAAGTTGAAATAGTAAAATAAAACTCAGTGCGCCACGTACCTTCGAAGTAGACAAATTCCTTCTGTGCCTGGCGTTGTAGCGCTGAAACAAATTCTGGTACCTAGCGGTGTCGATCTCCTTATTGCTGCCAAAGTCGATGGTGAAGGCTAACGGTGCCGGCGAATTATGAGCGGGGAGCAGCCCGTTTTCGTCCGAGGCGTCCCCGCGATCGTCCGTGACTCGAGGATTATCCGCGCAGCTGTTCTCTTCGCGATTGTCACTCGGACGCGCGTGTCCCTCTTTGTCAGCGATTATTTTCGAGCGCGGACTCTCCGACGACGCTCCGACGGTGGTTCTCGAACAGGTTTCGGTGTCTACATTTTGGCCAGACGTCCCGTCGTCGCGGGACCGCGAATGACGACTCGACGCTCGGGACGATTCACGCGCGATCGGCGCGAAAGCGTTATCGCAATCGTTAAAATTTTTTTCTATCTCATCGTCGAGCCTCCCGATCGGGTCGGTCAGGTTTCGTGGGTCAATCGGTGCGGGAGCGTTCGTTGACTCCATGCTTCGAAGCTTCGGACATTCCAATTGTTGAGAAGGTTACGAACTGTTCGTCGCTCGTTCCCTCGGCTCGACTAACGTCAAGCTCGCCCCGACGGCGCTTCGTCTATCGAGTGAGGACCGCGACGAGGCGGACCCAACGCACATGTCACCGTTCGCGAACGGATTAACCAGGAAATCGTTCGGTAATAGAGATTTTTTTTAACAATGCGCGATAACGTCAACGGTCTGACATTCCATTTTTGACTCGTACCCCGCAGAGACACGCTATAACTACTGGCAGGGCTCCGTACGTAACTAACGCCATACGAGATGTCGTGCCGGTGGAAAGAACAAAAGTCACTTTCGGCGCGTACATGTAAGGATCGTCGGTGTGGACGAACAAGTGTATTCGGGAGTTACCACACCTTGTCCGAGGAACACGGACGAATTGTTGCGTGCACGGGTCACGAGAGACTCCTGTTCTATTGTCGGAAAGCATCGCCGCTCGCTTGTTTGCGAGGTACTTTTCCGACTATCAGTCGAAAACTGCGAAGAGCGTGTCGAGTGTCGCAGAGATGGCGTTGGTTTTAGGTTCCGGCTTTTTCTACTGCCTCAATTGTTCCAACAATGATCTCGACGCTAAACCAACGAATAACTTCCTTGCTGAAAATGTTTCTGTTTAAGATCTACTCATTCTGTTACTCGCTGTAAATCAGCGAAAAATTGAGTTTTCCAGATAATTGTTCGTGAATATGGAAAATCACTAGCTAGAGATAAACAAAAAAATTCATAGTTATTAAGAGAAGTCATCTGAGAAAATCAGAGATTTTTAGAACAATCAGGAATGTTTAGATTTAGAAAAATCTTTGATTTGTTCTGAAAAGTGTGAAATATTCGAGAAATTCAGAGGACTTTTCAGGGGACTTTCTGATAAATTTTCAGACATATTCAGAGAAATATTTTTACCAGGGTTTTTCGTAACGTCTGAAAAATGGTTACTTGGTCTAGCACTTGGCCACTGGCCCGAAGCCATAAGGAAAGAAGAAAATTCTCCTTGCTCTTACCCTCTGCATGAAAATAATATATCGAATTAATGGCAAAAATAAATATCTTTCGACTATTATCAAGTGTCCCGTGTAGATCCGATGTACAGAGCGCACTGAGTGCGTTAATTATATAAATACATAAATATCGTACAAAGTTGATAACAGTAGAATAATGACGTAATTAAATATATGTATAAGCCGTATTTACGTTACATGCGTCGATTACGAACAATGGCGATCGCTTCATCGTTATCATTAAAATTTCTTTCGTAACAATGTGATCAGCTTCGGGATCACTGTGCAAGCGCGATATCCGCGATGTTACGGGCACTGAATATTTCGATCCAGTAACCGTCCGGATCTTTTATGAAAGCTATACCCTTCATCTTGCCGTCTTCCGGTCTCTTCACGAATTCTACACCCTTCACCTCGAAATGCCGACAAGCCTCGGTGACGTCCGGTACAGCGATTCCAATGTGACCTTGGGACAAATATATACTGAATTTAATTGTAAATTCATTATGACGCCATTTCAGGTCGAAAAATTAGATTTTCAAACCGGAAGTCACATATTTCCAGGCAAATGCGATTTTTACCGACTGTTTCATCGGTAGCCATATTTTTTTTAAAGGGAACAAGCAATACTAGCAGCCCAAGGGTCAAAAATTTGAATTACCAAATCCTCTGGGCTCTGTGTTGCCATTGTGGTACTTTGCATCGGGATCGGTTTCTGTCCCCCAGTTGCTGAAACACAATCATAGGGTTTGGCAAACAATGTGGCTAGTACAGTTATTATTGTCAGTATTGTCCAGTTTGAAGGATGAGCATTGGGACATACTGAGTGAGTTCTATAGTAGCTTTTCTGGTGAACGTCCACTCGATGGACTCTCTCTTGTCCGTAGGTATCTCATCCGGATCTTCGTAGCCAAGGAAGTAAAGCGAGAACTTGTTCTCAGGAAAATCGAGTTTCTGCAACAGCTTCATACCGAGAACATCCGTGTAAAAAGGCAAAGACTTTCTTGGATCCTTGATGCGATACATGGTTTGCTGCATTATCCAATCTTTGTTTGTATTCGCTCCGATGCCCATTCCGCAAAGATCGCGAGCTTCGCTGTTCGACAATCCGCACGCCTCGCCCATCTTCGACAAACGTAAAATACAGACCGACCGCTATCAGAGATAAGTATCGTCAGTTTGCAGCACGTATTGTTATGAAAATTCGAAGGTTAGAGACGATTGTTTGTTCACTCGTTTCGCGATCATATTTTTCAGCGCAGTGTCGCTCTTACCTTGTCGTACGTACTTTGCGATAATCCTGTTCCACAACCGGACCCACGAAAGATGTATCGTATATGCTCACCCTCGCTGAACCTTCAGCGATTTGTTGCAGCTTATCTCTTCTCTTCGACCTCTGATAAGTACGATAAGAAATTCTAGCTCATCTCATATATCGCCGGAGATTTCTTCTCTCGTCCACGGTGTTTAGTCTCGGAGCGACCTCTCCACTATTTGCCGCTCACTTTCTTATTCGCATGCGCGAATCGCAATTCCCATTGCTACTGTCGGTATCGTTCTTCGCCTTTTTCGTCTGCATCGAAAGAATTCGTTAAGCGTTTGCGAATTACGGGTGTGTCTATGACCTTGGATTCATTGAGTTCTAGGCTTGCTTTATTTATAGTTTACTACAGCACTGGTGGTACAGTAATTTGTACAAACACGACTCATCCTTTAGAACTCAAGAATCTCTTTGCCCCCTCCAAGCTGCGAACGGCTGTACAATTCACCAAAGCAGCCACCGAGGTGCTATAAGAAATTAGAGCTCATATATCTGCAGTTTTCTTCTCTCGTACGTAGGGCGTAAGGGGAAGTGAAACATCGCGGTCGGTAATGAAAACTGTAATGAACTTTTTTCAAGGGTGCTAATTTTTTTGGGAAAAAAGCAAATTCGAGCTAGATGCGCACGGTAATTTCGCATCCGGCCCGAATTCATTTTTTTCTCAAAACAATTAGCACTATTGAGTAAAGTTAATTTGAACATTGCAACTATCTCTCTCGCACGCACGGGTGTTTCACTCCCCTTAATCTCGGGACGACCTCTCCACTATTCGTCGTTCACTTTCTTGTCATAATAAAGGTTTCGTTTTCGGCCACCTGCATGTTACCCACGGCATTCAGTACAGTTTTTGTTAACGACGGCGGTATTTCCGATCACCCTAAGCGGAGACATGTACCATGTGATACATACATGACTGCAAAAAAGATACTTGCCAAAAATGGTTGGCATTTGGAGTAAAATCGAAGTATCTTCGGGCGCCGTATCGAATTCTGCATTAGCTAATACTTTGCTCTTTTACGACGAAATGTCTATCATCTCCGAATGATATTCGTTACAGTTTTTGTTACCGATTGAGTCATGTTTCACCTCGCCTTAAGGCTATGTGAATCACAGGTGTATCTGTGTCCTTGGATTCATTGAGTCCTACGCTTGCTCTATTTACAATTTACTACAGCATTGGTCGTACAGCAATTTCTCGACGATACAAACAGCGACTTATCCGGTACGGATGAGTTTCCGACGAGTATTAACGTTCCCCCTCCGAGCGGCGAAAGACTATACAACTCAGCAAAGCAGCCACCGAGGTGCTGACCTATAGCAGCAGTACAAAATTGTCGTACGTCAAATACGGCCGCTGGAACGAACGTGAAACTATTTTCTTTTTCCTCGTACCGTGGCATTTTTTTCCTCGTCATCAATTCCGTACGAATGTGCTCTGGTAATTCTTTCTCCTTCGTATTAATGTTACGTAAAAAAGAAACAGAAACAGAAACTTAATCGTTCGAAAATAAACGCCTAATGGAACACCGAAGGATTAACTAACCAAGCAGTGACACATTCCAAGAACCACCCATACACGCATATCGCACACCGATTACGAAGTTTGTTTGTTTACAATATGTTCGCGAAGCCTCCGATGACAGAATTCTTCGCCCGTCCGGCGAATCAAAGTTTTTGCACCGGAAATTCTCGCGTCTCCGTAACCGACCGATGATTTTCTCTCACTCAAAACATAACCTGACTGACACAGCTTATAGCGGTCGCATTGACACGTAACTCATTTTCGCGTCAGACACCTGATGACAATAAATTATTGTCAACGACGCTCACTCAAACTTAGCGTCAAATTATTGCAAGCGTGCGTCTTTCGCGCCCGTGAATTTTTTTTTTTCGTCACGTATCCTGTGCTGATACTTTGATGCAACACACAACACGTCTGTGTGGACTTTTTTCGAGCAAATTATAAACACTAAAGTGTTACATCCATTACAATAATTGTGAGAACCCTTGCACTTGGAATGAATTAGCAATGTCTTGGGTAGCATATTTATCGTAACATAATTGGCTTTAGTCGACTTACGTAGACGCGTAGCAAAGCTTACACAACAATGGGGACTCAAGAACTAAATCCTATCATAATTTTATGACCCATTTTCAAGGAAATGAGTATTGCCAAGCGTGAGAGTCGGTGTTTTAGATTCTAATTGAATAATAACTGGAACAGCGAGACTGATAAACGTTATACTCAAAATAATATTATGTTATACTCCAAAAAAAATATTTCATTGAATTCATATAAGTAAACCTTTACTCATGAGTAATTAAAAATGCTACAAAAATGTATTAATCGCATATGATATTTATTAACTCGCCAATAATTTTTTTTATAATGTGGACTTTCGATTTTGTTCGAACAATAACTGGAATGACAGTACTGATAATTTTTATACTCCAAATTATATTTTATACTCTGAACAGTATATTTCTTCAGATTTATTATAAGTATACTTTTACTCATAATGAATTAAAAATAAATAAAAAAAATATTAATCATGTCTGATATTTATTAATTGGGCATCCATTTTTTTTTACAATGCAAAGTAATTTTGAGTTGCAAGGAGGCTGCCAGTTTTGCTGATTTTGTGAAAAAGAGATCAAGGAAGTTGGTCGATTTTTTTTTACAATTTCTCGATTTTTATTGCTATATTTATCAATGTTTTTTTTTTTACAATATATCGTAATTTTTATTTAAAAGAAGGCTGCAAGTTGCTCTGATTTTGTGAAAAAAGCCAAGAAAGCTGTTATGTTTATATGTTATATTTATCGACGTAATTAAATTTGTTCTACTTAAGTTGGTATTTAGTGTACCTTACATAACCGTGGGGAGGGCGACATAGGTGTATTATTGTACACACACAATTGTAAGAATACTGGGCTTTCCAGCAAAATCTCACACACGCTACTGTTTCACCTTAGAGACATTATGTTTTGAGTCCCGCTATTGTTGAACAATAACGAACGCGTACAGCAAGCTCGAAAGTAAACTACCGATGATTTGCAATGTCATTCCAGTAAATTCCATGCAGCCCAGTAATGTCTGTGAAGTCTCAGTGCTGAATTGGCATTCTCTGCAAGACATTCTATAAATATCGACTCTCAGGCCGTACAATCACGTTGTCCAGTTATCGGAGTGGAAGAGAAAAAAAAACCGCTTTTGGTTTTCACTTAACTATAATCAATGGGGATCGACAGAAGGTTCACAAAATTTTTATCTATCTTCGACAGCTGTTCCCGAGGTGATGACGGACGGCCAGAGCATATCCTACGATTGTCACGAAAAATCGGCGGCTGGGAGTTAACGCTTCGCTCGAAGATGGAGAATCAGAGTCACGGTCAGGCTCAGCAGAATCATCAGTCGTTCTGGAAGAAGAACGCTCGAGCGGTACCAGGCAGGTATGTACAGTATTTAAAGCAACGAAAATTATCTTATTTTTAATAATTTAATTTAATTTTTAATAATTTAACTTAAATATTAATAATACAACTTAATTTTTAATAATTTAATGTAACTTTTTTTTAAATTTCTGTAATGTATTTTTCAGGCCAAGCCCGAAGCAGGATACGCGCCATGGCAAGGGAGGTTCGGCGAACAGTTTGCCGATAAGTTTCGCTGGTACGGTAGGCAACGCCGGAAGCGGCGGCGCCGCATCGTTTCAGGACTTTCAGGAGAGCGTCGACGACGCCTGGGACTCCGGCGACGACGAGTTCTGGACGGTCTCGGACGTGAAGATCTCGAAGCGGGTGAGCCACTCCGCGGCTCTGAGCGTGATAAACAGCCACAGATCCGGCGCTAGCTGCGGCGACGCTCGAGCAAACCCCAAGGATGTACCGTCGCGTCAAGCAATTATTCCCGACGAGAAGCGTGCGGAGGCCCTCCAAAGATTGGCCGTCCAACCTCTGCACCTTCGCAACGCTCAATTGAGTACAACGACTCTGTCCCCGAGTAATCACAGTCAGCATAGCGGTGGTGAGGAGACCGAGGGAAAATTCGGTAACTCGCCCGGTCACAGACCGACGCACTTTCCCGGTAGGCCACAGCCTCTCAAGCAGAGCTCAGCGTCGTCGAAGTTTTTCGTGCCATCCAAGGAACAAGGTGAGCCGAGCCCGCTTCTCTCTCGACGACGAATAACGATCGACGAATAAATTATATAAAAATAATATTACAATAATATTAATTATCAACAACAATTAACAGTTATTTAATGAACAGTACTATAATATTATATGCAATATTTAATAAATTTTCTTTTATAACCACTACTATTTAGTAGTAGTTGTAAAATAAAATTTATTGACAATGTTATACCTTTTTTTACAGTTATTATCTTATACTAAATTTTATGCCCAAAGATAATTAAATGGGGCATTCCACGTCAACTCGAATTAGTCAGTTTGAATTAAGAGGGTGAGGGTTTTGGGCCGTTCGCCTTGACGTGGGACGCCCCGTATAGATTGACAGAGGGCTATCGACCAGAATCCTTTAGCTCGAATAAAATATTTCTTTCCTTTTTTGCAGACGGTGAAAGTAAAGTTGACAAATTCCAATCGTTACTCGACTCGCCGTTGCTCAATCTGGATGAATTGAGACAACTCTCATGGTCCGGCGTACCCGCCAAGTTGCGATCCGTCACCTGGAGGCTGCTCTCCGTAAGTGATAATTGGATGAAAAAAAAACTCAGAGAATCCTGATAACCGCGTGTCTTCTTCAACAGGAATACCTTCCGGCCAATCTTGAGCGACGTCAGCAAGTACTCGAGCGCAAACGGCTTGATTATTGGAATCTCGTCAAACAGTATTACGACACGGAACGGGACGAAGGGTTCCAGGATACATATCGACAAATACACATTGATATTCCCCGGATGTCTCCGCTTATATCGCTTTTTCAACAGCACACGGTGCAGCTAATTTTCGAGAGAATACTGTATATTTGGGCTATTCGACATCCCGCGTCCGGTTACGTTCAGGTAAAGATCTTTCAGCTATTAGCATTTTATTTTATTTTATTTTATTTTATTTTATTTTATTTTATTTTATTTTATTTTATTTTATTTTATTTTATTTTATTTTATTTTATTTTATTTTATTTTATTTTATTTTATTTTATTTTATTTTATTTTATTTTATTTTATTTTATTTTATTTTATTTTATTTTTTTGTAGATGGGCACGGGCCTTTTTACAGAAAATTTTACAATAGCTAATAAGCCCATCTGGATGCCAACAAATCGCGATTAAAAAGCCCAACATCTCAGCAACTATAAAAGATGGCGCGTGCAGGCATTTTTGAAAGAAAAATAGTTGATGACTTTGTTGTTTAGAAAATTGAGACCATTAATAGTGTGAATGTCTTTTCAAGATATAATTTCGAGAAGGTGGTGGGGACAGTGGTTAGTAGAATAGCTTATTTTAGTGCTAGGTAGCCAGATACATTAACACGTTTATAGTCGTGGTCTGAGCAACGCAGCTCGAAAAATAGTTAGAGGCATTCCAAATATCCCCTCAATGTTTGCAAATTGTTTAGCCAATTATTGTAGCCGCTCCGATGAGAAACGTTGCTTTTGAATGTTGCAGGGTATGAACGATTTAGTGACGCCGTTCTTCCTGGTGTTTCTCCAAGAAGCCGTGCCAGCCTCGGCCTGGCAAGATCTCGAAAATTACGACGTCGCGTCGTTGCCTCAAGATCATCAGAGAATCATCGAAGCTGACAGCTTTTGGTGCCTGTCCAAGTTCCTCGACGGGATTCAGGACAACTACATCTTTGCTCAATTAGGCATTCAGCACAAAGTTAACCAATTGAAAGAACTCATCCAGAGGATCGATGGTAATCTTTTTTTTTTTTTGTTTAAATGCAGTGTCCGCGTACGATTTATTCACGGTTCGACGCTTTCAGCCCCGCTGCATCAGCATCTCCATCAGCACGGCGTCGATTACCTGCAGTTCTCATTTCGTTGGATGAATAATTTGTTGACGAGAGAAATTCCCCTGCACTGCACGATCCGTCTGTGGGATACGTACCTTGCCGAATCCGATCGCTTCGCCTCCTTTCAGCTATACGTTTGCGCAGCCTTTCTTCTTCGATGGAGACGTCATCTTCTGTTGCAACCCGATTTTCAAGTGAGTAACAAACTCGACGGCAAAATGTCGAGGGTTTTATGGATAAACTTTCAAATCGATTTGCACTCTTAAATGAAAAATATAAAAAAAAAATTTTAATGAAAAAATGAGAAATATATAAACAATAACATTTTTTTTATATTTAAAAGCTGTAAAAAATTAATCAATGATTTTCCTTTAAAGGGGCTAATGCTAATGCTACAAAACCTGCCAACCCAAAACTGGACCGACTCCGAAATCGGTGTACTGGTTGCCGAGGCATACAAGCTGAAATTCACATTTGCCGATGCGCCGAATCATCTGCAGGCCCATGACACGAGGTGACCAATTATCACAGTCTTCGGTTGAGATTGTTATAGCGGCCAAAAAGAAGGTGATACGACTTCGATGCGTCATCCGACTCGTATAATTTTCGGTGACCCTCCCCCGCCCTCCCAGCCATTGTTTACGTTCGATAGATTTTTATTGTCCTCCTCCCAAAGTTCTGACCTGCGTTATATCGTTGATTCTTTGTAGGTCATCATTATTACCATATCGAAGTTTCAATTATATATTTTTTCTCGTCGATTTTAAACGAAGCCGTCGATGGCGTTTAAACTCAAAAAAAAAGGTGCCGCGTTTGGGTTCGCGGTTCACGTAATAATCATGATAACGCGATCGATCCGGCCGTTCGAGTGTAATTTATAAACGTGAATCATTTGATACTTGCCGATTCGCGGTAGATTTATATAATACTATCAATTATATACAATGGAATATATGAGATAAGAGAGTGAGAGAGAGACAGATACAGAGAAAACAAAATAGAGAAGTTTTATATATAATTATAATCGTTGTCCTGTCGATGTAACGATTATAGGATTTCACTTGAGCTTATATAAATGCAAGTTCGCGATCTACTCCCAAATCGTCCTGTATTTGCTGCCTATTTATTTTTTCTTTTCTTTTCCGTTGTTTCATATATATAGATAAATATATCTCAATCGGCGCATCCGTTTGGTCCCGAGGTAGGTATCGATAATCCTAACATTGAGCATTCTTATAGTATAAACGTGTTTTTTTTCTTCTTTTTTTCGTTCAAATAAATATAAAAAATCATGTTTCGTAATTGGTAACTGCGGGGGGGGGGGGGGGCTTCGAGGGGCTCGCGTCTCGCGGAAGGTTCTCATTCGTCCTCGGTGTCGCTCTGACCGTAATCAACGTCCATTGGCTGGAGTATCGACAGGGTGTCGTCCTCATTAAAGGTCTCCTGCGAAACAGAATGAGAAATGACTACGACTGATTATGAGAAAAATGAATTCGTGAGCTTTTCCGAACATCTCGCACAAGACGGGTATGTAACGATTAAAAAAAGCTACAATAATGAATTTTCCAAAGCTGCATGCGCCCGAGTGAACGTCATCAAAGAATACGTCTGAGAATAAAATTTATAAATTTATTGCAGGAGTGAAGAAAAAACTACGAAGTCGTGGATTGTACGCTCGGTTTGAACGGCGGATTGGACAGTGTGTGGTAAAGAATTTTGTCGAATCTGATGAGGCTCAGACCGGCGCTCAACAGCCTCGCAGCGCGATAAATCTTCAAGGTGATATCGGACCAATAGTATGTTTCGTTACATACACTCACGTAATCCACCGAAACTGGCATCGGATAGACGCACGGCATGCACTCCATGTGCGTTATGCCGTCGTTGTCGGCGGTGCACTCGCAGTGCTGGCAGGGACTCGGCTGAGCACTCAAGGCTACCCTCTTAGCGAATACGCTTGCGAATTTTTTTATCGCCGTGGGATTCTCGAAACGCAACTTGTTCCCGCTGAATATCGTGCCGTTCGTCTCGAGGGAGAGAGGAGCGCAGTAACCCAGCGCGCTTTTCGACAGCTTCACCTGCCGACGAAGATCGACGTCGCCGACCAGGACTTTAGCGTCCTTGCGCGTGAAGGACTTGTGCGCGTCGAGGCCGTAAAACATCTTGTTTACTCGTTGCTTCTTGAAGTGGAAGTCACCGTCCATGAGAATGTGAAGAGTTATCTCGTGCTCCAGCAACACCTGATGAAGGACCGAGTAATCGAGCTGCCGAAGAATTAAACAGAAACAAAACATTATAAAACGAAAAAGCGTGAAAATCGAGATTTTGGAAAAGCTTCCTCGTCGAATCTACTTTTGGGTACCAAGCTTCTATGAACAATAATTTTCCATGATTATTTGGCTTTCTCGTAAAAGAAGCTTTGTCGGTAAAAGAAAATAATAGCGTTTTGAAAAATTCGTGAACATTCTGAACACGCTTTCATGCAAAATTAGATTTTTTTCGAAAGAGATATTTCACCGTTTGATTCTGTGGCTCGCAGTGCGAACAGGGCATCAGTATGAAGGTCTTCGAGACGCCAGCGCGGAAGACCAGCTGAGAAGCGAATCCGATCGCAGCGAAGACATCCTGATTGCCATTGCCCAACGGAATGTTCGAGAAGTAATCGACGAAGCGAGAGACGTCGTCGGTGAATATCCGACTCTCGAGGATCAAATTTCTCGGACTGTCGTAGACGCCCTCGCCGCCGAAAGTCACCAGCGACCATCGATTTTTGGTGAGCGACTGATCGTTCAGTTCCTTGTCGAGTTGAGCTACAAGTTGATCGATGCTGCGATTCTCACGGATGTTTCTGTTGCACTCTTTGGCCTCGACGATGAAGACGACGTCGGTAGTGCGAGGAACTTTTTCGCCGTCGAGCTTGCGAAATTCGCCTTCGGGCACCGAAGAGCCATCGACCATAGGGCAGGACGTGCAGTTGTCCGGGATGCGAAGATAAGTGTCGTAGAAGCTGCAGCTCTGCATGTAAGCCATCGCGACAGTGCAGGCTTCGGCCTCGTCCTTGGTGTGCTCGCACGCTTTGGCATAATGACCGGGATTCACGACGTTGAAGCAGCCGTTGAATTCTGACATCTTGTTGAGGAAGAGCCAGTCGCAGAATTCGACCGGTCCTCTTCTCGACGTCACAGCGAGATTCTCGTCAGTTGTGCATTCCGTTCTGGCGAGTGACCAGCTTTGAGCGAATTTGCCGATATCCGCTACGACCGCGCCGCTAGAAGTGAGAGTGTCGTCCATCGGCTCGTTGTTCATCGTGCCCAGGAGACCCGCTGTCTTGCCGAAATAGTATCCCGATAATTCGAGGATGCAGAGGTCATACTTCAAATTGCAGCGGAGCTTGAACTGCTCGTGCTTCGTCTCAACCGTTACAGTGCTGTCCTCTTGATAAACGAAAGCCGTTCCGTTCTCCAGTTCGACCGGAAGTTGGAGTATGGCGCCCGAGTCCACGAGTTTCACGGTCTGTGAAAGGCAATTTTTGTAATTAGCGTTTTTATAAATAGTTATAAATAATTTTTATAAATTTTATATTTTTATAACCAGTTTTATAAATAAGGAGCGGATTATAAATTCGGGAAGATGGAGCGAAATGGGAAGTTGAGAAACAAAGGCCGTTCGGACATAGCGAAGCTGGGGACGGAACGTCCAATACACGAATTTATACTCACGTCTTCGAATACATCCAATTGTATGGTTTTGCGTCCGATCAGTACTATTATTCGATGCGTTACCCTGTCACTGCTGGGCTCTCTGTCGTACTCTATCAGTATCGCGAAATGATTTCTCACAAAGTCACTCGCCAGGAGATAAGTACAAGATCCGGAAAAGTCGATATGACGACCATCGAAAGTTATGAAATGCTGAGATCCGACGATCATCGCTTGAGCTGAAACAGCGAAATTTTATGTACATTTTTGGACAGCTGTTTGTTTGATTGTTTGTTTCAATTTTCAAGCATCCAGGGGTATCCTTGGAGGCCCACCGGGCTCCGATTATTATAAATTCCCCGAGGCGCCTCCATCCCAGGCCTTGATAACTATTCTCCTATTACTCTATTCTGTCAGTTGGTAATAAATGTATACATTTTTTATATCAGATATCGTAGGTAATTTTTTTTACGTACCTTTGAACGGTGGCAGCCAGTTGGACGGTTCCGTGTAGGGTTTGTACTGATAGTAAAGCGTCCAGAAGGTAGTATTGGACGTAGTGAAGTACGTCTTCATGTCGACGATCGCCCGATACTCCGGTATCTCTTGAAACTCCGGAGTCTGATTGAAGGCATGCCAGGACATCGGTAATTTTTGCTCGAGGCACATGAGGCCCTCGTTGGGATCGAAGATGAACTTAGTCTTGGCCTCTCTGTACCTGCTCTCCGCTTGCAGAGCCGTCTGACTGATGTCTATCAGTTTCGAGTGTATCACCCTGACGGCATCCTCGATCTTGGCTCGAACACCGAAATATTCGTAAAAATATTTCACTCTCTCGTACACCTGATTGATCTTCTGCAGGGCGAAATTGACCGACGGCAATTTAGTAAGTTCCATCAGCTCCGAAGTGATCTCATCGAAGAGTTCCTTGAGCTCCCTGCCGAACGGCACGATATTGAAGTAACGCTCGTGTATAAATTGCATGACGATAGCCGAATATTTTTGTATATTTGTGACGATGTCGTTGCCCTGTATGTCCCTGTAAATTCTGTCGACATCCTGGGTAAGATTGTTGAGACGATCGAAGTACGGTGAGCCGATTATCTCCTTTTTTCGAGCGTAGAGAAAATCCAAGGCCTCGTTGCTCACTTTCCATATCACAGCCTCGATATAGTGTATCACTCTTATGAATATCGGCTCGATCATTCTCAGTATCTCGTACCACTGACGCGACACGGCACCCGAAAATTTGTCCCACAAATTTTGTATGTACTTGATGAACGACACGTGAAGATCCTTGACGAACATATCGTACTTCTCGATCAATTTTTCGACGATGTTAGCTATCTGGGTTATCGATTCGCCTTTTATAACGGCGCTAACTATTTCCGTGATTTTCTTGTAGCCCTGCTTTATCGTCTCGATTATCCAGAGAAGGGAATCTCTCAGGGCCACACCGGAATCGCCCATTATCTCCCATATCTCGTTTATTATGTTGGGCAGAGTCTCGATGTGACTTCTCAGCGAGAGCTCGTCTATTATGTACATGCCGATCGCCACTATGTCCTTTATGTAAAAATCGTTCGCGTTGTACGAACCGTTCAGGTAAACCTTCAGGTCGTCGAAGTCCTGCTGGAGTTCCTTTAAGTTACTGTAAAAAAACACGTAAAAAATTACTCGTGATTTAATACATATAAGACATACCTTCGTACACCGCATTTTTGGAGCAGGTTATTTTTTATTATTTTATTGAAAACAAAAAGAAAATACATACTCCCAGTCCTCCAGGAAGGGTTCGATATCCTCATGAGCGTCGTCCCAAATGTCTGTTATAGCGCCAATGGTCTCGCTCTTGATGTATTGCTTCCAGTAATCCACATCGTTTCCCATTTCATCGTAGGCGTTCGATACGGACGTCGTGATTATATTCTGCACAGAATAACACGATTGTCATAGTCCATTTTTTTACATAGTTTGGTCAGGTCGGAAGAGCAGGAGGTTTTGTAATGTTTTAACGTAAAAGAATATTTTATACCAAGCTTACTTCTATTATTCTACATTAAACTTCTTAACGTAAAGGAATATCGTGTACTAACGCTAATATCCTCTCGAAGTTCGGGTCTCCATTTGAGCTTGGAAGTGACGAGTCTGGAGTGATTGAGTTTCAGGTAGAACGAAATATCGGACACGACAAGATCCTGGTCGTACGTTCGCCAGATATCGAAGATAGCGTTACGAACGTCCGGAATGTTTCCATACATTCGAAGACTCTCCACTGCATCTAAAACAATCCACAAAAAAAGGAAGATTAATAAGTTCTTCGACATTATAATATCTAGCCTTATTATCATAGAAAAAATTTGTTATATATGTTCCGTCTGTACCGGGCCCTTCGCCCTTTACACCCCCTCCCCCAGATTGCGTCAACAAGGGATGCGACACAGTAAGGGGGTAACGCTTACTATATCCCATCCGCACACGAGCACAGGGAAACTGCGTAAAACCTGGCCATACACACACGGCTCTACAAGGTAATCATCGATCCCCGAGAAAATTGCCTCCCGCTCCAATCTACCGTTTTTATTATAATGTAAATGTTTCAGATTCGGCGACCTACCAGGTGTATAGTTGACCATCATCCAAGTAAGTTTCTCCGGAACGTTGATGTAAAACTGCCCGGTCGCATTAAGCTCGGGAGTGTTGACGATGCTACCGTTTACGACGTAATCAGGATCAGTCGGAAAATAACGAACATCGAGATGCTTCACCAGTTCGTTGCTCTCCCGATGGAACTCTACCTGGTAATCGTTCGCGTCGATACGACCGTGCAGTTGACCGGTCTCTTGGGGCAGATAGCTTCTCCTGTAACGCCCTTGGTGATCCGTTTCCATCAGTACAGTACCGTGCTTGTGGAACGTACCATTCACCCTGAGATCCAACTGCGTCCGGGGATGTCTTCCGGTAATCGCGTAGCTGTATCTCATAATCTCGGGCGTTTCGCTCTCGTCCCTAAGGATGCCGGATAGTTCAAGTAACTTGTCGGGGTTTGTCGAATAATCGACGACGAGGACGGTGTTGAGCAAATCCCTGGAATCCTCCTTGAGAAGTTTACCCGTAAAAGTAACGTCCTTGGCGAAATTCGGATGTCTGAAGCTCAGCACGGCTTCCTGGAGATCGGGCGTCGAGGAATCGTCGGTAGAATTTTTCCACCGGAAAGCCGTGCCGAGAGTCCTTGGTTTGTCGGTCTCCGCGTCCCAGGTCAACTTCGCTTCGGAATCGAGGTCGAGCTTCGTGATCTTGTAGGAACCATCGAGGGTGAAGTTTCTTCTCGGACAGGCGAGATTAAGGACGATGAACTGATTGTCGGCCTCGTCGGTCGTTTTATTGAGGATGTTGACGTGATAGGACGCCCAGGCGTCTTCGGCGAAGCTCAACCAGGTGTTCTGGTCGAACTCGCCGGACAGAATCTGGTAGTCGGTCTTCAGCTGTATCGTTCTATTGAAGTGCATGCCTTTCAGGTGAATGTCCTGACCGACGTGGGTGGTCCGTACTCTCGACTCGCCGGCGATGTTGAAGGCCGAACTGTTGTCGAGACGGTAAACATTCACTTGCTTGAACTCCACCGTCGGGTAATTCGTTCCGGCGTTTCCGGCGCTGTACTCGTACTGGTTGACGTACATTATGCCAATCGGCTGATAGATGTTCTCCATGGTTATCTGAATCCTGTCTTTCTCGAATCCGGCCCGAGACTCGCCTTTGGAGTTGTAATTCACGTTCAGTATTTTTTCATTGTTGTACTCGAGGACGGCGTAGCCGTTCGTCACCAGCGGCCTCTTCTTGTAGCCGTAAGTCATGTGACCGACGTGACGAGTGTTCAGAGGTACTTCCAGCTGCAAAAGTCCCTCGAGGCTCGAATCGAGACGCTGACTGTGATAATTGTAGTCCGAGTTCAGCAGCGCGGTGTTGTTCGGCCAGAAAACCTCGACGAATCTCCTGTTGCGCTTTCTGCATTAAAAAAAGAAAAAGTGTGTGAGATAGTCAACGAACCGTAAGCTATACAGTAGACAACCGCGTAAGTTGCATACTCTGGAATGGAGTCAATTAGGCACGGCGGATAAGTTGGATTTCCGTATAAAAACTTGGAGCAAGAACGATTTGATAGGCAGGTAATAAAAATGGATTTCGAAAAGGTTGTTCCATTATTCCCCAGAAAAGGCCGGTTGGACTTACCCGGTCGTGCTCTGTCCGACTTATTCGGTCGGTAAAACTTATATGGATGCAACTTATCGGGCAAAAAATTATTTTACTCGATAATAATCAGAAACAACTTACAATGTCGTGAGTACGACGAAGTTGCAGCCAGCGTAAGAGAAGTTTGGTATCGGTGTCGTGGCGTTTACGGTGCCGTTTACGTTGCTCAGGCTCGCGAAGGATATCGCAGCCGCGCCGATTTTCTTCTTCCCGGGGTAGTAGAGGTCCGCGTTCAGCAAACTGTGGGTCCCCGGGGTGGCGTCGTACTTCAATTGGAATACGGTAGTCTCCTCGCTCTGGAACCTCGGTGTATAGAGCAAGTATTTTAAATCCACGGTTTTACTATCATAGGTCATATTCAGCATGTTGTTCAGCGTCTGGCTCGGCAAGTTGCCCCACGTCAGACGAATGTGACTGTTGAGATCTTTGGCTGCCATGCGAATCTGTCGAACAATCGAGAGCAGCGTATAATGAAAAATATAAAGAAAAATTTATAATAATAATGCTATTATTATTATTATTATTATTATTATTATTATTATTATTATTATTATTACTACTAAGATTATATATTACATTAATATATAATCATTAATATGATATAATAATAGTAACAAGATAGTAATAATAGAAGGAACATATTTTACCGATCCGTCGGAAGCGTAGTTGGTCCTCGCCTTTATGGCATTGTAACCGATGACATAACGAGCATCCTGCACGCCGTGATTGGCGTGATAACTTAGCAGCAATCGATGATCGTCGTTGTCGGGAGGCGGAAGTCTCACGCTGATAACAGCGTCTACGTTTTCCTGATTCTTATAGCCAACCGTTGTGTTAGCGGCGAATCTCCATCGTTCCCGATCGACGTCGAGGTCGAATCCAACGTCAAAGTTCTTGAACGCCTTCCTGGGATTTTTCAAGAAAACCCGAGCATCGACGCTCCTGTCGTTAATGCCGCTGGCCACCCTGACGAACATATCCGTCAGATAGGCAAGTCTCCAGGACAGCAATCCGTGGCTCGTGTCCTCGTTTAATTTATGAATCACCTTAATGTAACCGCTTATGTTCGAGAGCAGCAAATTACCATCGAGACGGAAATTCTCGATTTCTTTCCAAGGCGTCTTGGCCTTAACGTAGATCGTCGTGTTTCCGTTCACCTGCACATTCATAAAAGTGCTCAGCTCATATTTTTCCATTTCCGCTCCACCGACCGATTTCCGCTTCTCCACTCTAACGCTCGTGTCCCAATTTAGAGAATTAACGTAGTTCAGACCCAGTGTACCGTTGACCTTATCGTTAAGAACGCTCAGATCCAATCCGTATTTCTCTCGCTTTATTCGCAGGACGACGCGACCGCTCTTGGAATTCTCGTCACGCGGAGTTAGGTCGATGTCGATTATCGAAACTTTGTCTTCCAGAAGAGTGAGCGAACCGTGGACTTGGTGAATCTCCGAGGTCTTCAGATTCTTCATATCACCGTCGAGCCTGTAGAGTCCTTCGGAAGCTTTCTGAACGTCGCCCTGGAAGTGCATGTGCTCGTGGGAAGGTATAGGACTGTGCAGGTCGAGATCGACCGCGCCCTTCGTGTAACCACCAACGAGTCGGTACTCCTGCTCCGGCGAGTGCTTGAAGACGAGGCTCAGCTCGGCCGAGTCGTTTGCTGGTATAGAGTTCACGTAGAGAACATCGGCCTCGATACTTCGCAGAGGTACGATCCAGGTTTCTAGGGCCATCGAGGCTTTGACGTAATTTTCTTCTTCGATGAGCCAGGTAGCTCGAAACTCGACTGATCTGTCCTTGGGCTCGGCGACGTGGATCGAGAATTCGAGATGTTTCTCCCGAGAGGTGAAATCCTTCTTTCCCGTTATCTTTGTTCGGGGGATGTAGAGGGCTGGACTGTCGACGTCGGCGGAGAGGGAGGCGTCCAGGAAAGCCGGACGGAGCTCAACGGAACCGCCTAGGTCGGCCCGACTGTCCTCCGTTGTTATGGAGACTCGCGTCCTGTAGACGTTCTCGTCCACCACGTAGACCGTGCTGGTGTCGACGTACTTCAAAAATTTTAACGGGGTTTTTACTCGCATTTTGACCGCGTGGGTCTGAGAATCGTCCTCGTCGCCCTCGACGTAAGAATAATTGGCGATTATTCCGGTTTCGATCCAGCGAGTGCCGTTCAGGACATTCAGATCCGACTCCATGACGAATATCGAGTTCTCCATGTCGATCTTGAATACGTAGGTTGAAGTTATCTCTCTGGCCCACTGGAAGGGACTCTCGACGCTGAGCTCGTTCTTCATGTCGAAGAAGTCCTTGATCGTGAAACGATCGTCGACAGCGATTTTACCTTGGGGCAGGGTCAGGAAACCGAGGATCTTGTAGAGGGAACGCTCCTTGTCGATGTCCAAACTGCCGACTATCGGTGCGATTATCGCTGCGTTTATCTGAAAGAATATTGGAGCTTTAATCGCAAGAAATCATTTTTTTTCTTCTCTTCCGGCGAGATTTTCCCATAAAACATTTAAGGACATATTAAATATTCGAATATCAAGGGGAAAACTTATTAAGAGTAGAATCGCCTTGGCTACTATATCTACCTATCGGTGCGATTAGCGCAGGTGTTTATCTGAAAGAATATTTTTGCTTCAATCGCCAGAAACCATTTTAAAAAAATCTCTTCCGTCGAGATTTTCGTATAAAATAATAAGGGCGAGTTAAATGTTCGAATACCGAGGGAACAACTTATCAAGGGTACGATTGCCTTGGCTAATATATCTACCCCATAGCCATATCTACCTCAAGGTCCCCTTTCCAGTAAAAGTTGTTTTCATCATCCTCTTCCTCATCCCCCTCGTCCTCATCATCACCACCCGCCTTTGGTTCCTCGACCCTAACCGGACTCTTGATATCTATAACAGGAGGCGGTGTCTTTGGACCACCATGAGCCTTTATGCCGATCTTCGTCTCGACGATCCTGAACGAAAATTCTGTATCGAAATCGAGTCTGGCGTCCGGCTCGATGCGAAGCACGACGAGCTTGAGGACGACGCCACTCTCGTGAAGGCCGTGAATCGGAGTAAACAGTACGTAGCTGTAGTGGAAATCGGTCAGATTATTGTAGTGCCAGACACCCTGAAAGCCGGCCGTGATGTTGTTGTATGCGACCCTAAAATCAGCTTCCTTCCTGTTCAGCTTGGCGACCAGAAGCGATCTCTGAAGAAGGTCTATCGGAGTCGCCAGTTGCAGCCTGACATTGAAGTCGTACGAGGCGCCGGTGAAGAGCTGGACGAGCACCTCGAATCCCATCGGACCCGACGGACTGACAACCTCGGCGACGACGTGACGATCCCGCTCCGAAAGACCGAATCTTCCTCGAAGAAAGGCGTAACGCTCCAGCGGTGTCGTCACGTTGAACTCCACCATGGACTCCTTGATCCTTGCAAGATCGCCTCTCAGCACTCCCGTGTACTTTCTCTTGTCCAGGTCAACGTTCGAGGCTCCGTAGAACCTCCAGTTCGGCATCAGCCGCAGTTGGCACTTCATCTCGCCCTTGCGATAATTAATCATCGGCGATACGAGCTGGACGTTTCCCGTTATGTTTATGGTGTCTTCCTCCTCGTCGCGGTCGACTACCCACAGGCTCTTTAGATCGATGACCTTGTCGGGATCGTAGTTTATCAATAAACGAGAATCGACGCTTGCCTGCGGCACCTGCTTGTGCGTGAGATTCGCAGTCAGCCAACCGATGGAGTGAACGGTACTCCTGAGACCGAAGTTCGCACCGCACTCTACGAGCTCGTTAGTGCTCTTCGTGTCGCCGAAGAAATCGACGATCACCCGCTGATCGTCCTGCCAGTAAGCGCTGCAGCTCGCTCCGAGCTCGCTGTCCGTCTGTCGATACCTGTTGTAGAATTAATAAAAAATAACTTATTAGTTCATACAGGACAGAGCAGCGATGTTGGATTAATAATGAAGACGATATTTTTTTTCTCGACGTCGCTACTACTTGTAATTGCTACCTGTAAGTAGAACTACTGAAACCTACAAGCAATACTGACAATTGAACTATTGGAAACTGAGGAAATTCCCAGTAGTTAACTACTGGATGTTCATAGTAGTTTCGGGTAGTTATCTACTCAAAATACTGAATAATGTTCAGTAGATAACTACTCCAGATTTCCAGTAGTTTTCAGTAATCCGCCAATTTAGCACTCGACAGTAGTTCGGTAGTTTATTAGTAGTTAACTACTGGATACTTCCGGCAGTATTTTTCAGTAGTTTCTGTAATTCTTTTCGGTGAGGCATAATACACTATTTTAATAAGCCGTTTTCCCCAATGTAGCAAATACGGTCGACCGCACGTTGAAGATTCAACGACAAAGTCACCTTGCATTGAGCGAAGTCTTCTTCCAATTCTCGAATGGTGTGAGCAGTTGCGACTCGAATTTCAGGGCGTTCGGCCAGGTGCCCATTCCGTAATCGGTGTCGATAGTCAGGCGGATAGTCTTCTCGGGTGCCCAGTCAAGTCTCGCGTCCATCAGATAATTGCTTCTCTCCTGGCGCGCGAACAGGTACGACCCGGTGACGAGTCTGTTCGGATAGCTTATCATTACGTTGCCGCTGTAATTCTGCGAGAAAGACAACTCGTTCGTGTATTTGTTGAGCTGAACGAGAGTAACGAATTTCAGTGCGGGATCTCTGTTGGCGTCCCACTTTATCTCCACTCCGAACTCCTTGGTTTCCGGCAGATTTATTCCGGTCGCTATGAGATGCACGTCTCGCCAACGATCAAGATGCAGCTCCATCCTGACCTCGCGCTCCATGTCGACGTTCGTAGTTATCGTGTAGATGCTGTTCTTGTAACGACCCTCGGCGTAGCTGATCAATTTCGTCGAAGATATCGTCGAGTGTTCGACGACCAGGGCGTATTTCTCGAGATCGAGATACTCGAGGTAAAGGGATATCTTCAGATCCACGACGTCGCTGCTGAGTTTGCAATTCAGCAGTATGTCCCTTCGGAAACTCGGTGATTTCAGTAATATCTTGAGACTGTGGCTGACTATAGCAGTCGACGATCTGTCCACGTACGTGCCTCGTATCGTCACGTTGTGACCGCTGAACCACGTACCCGCCAAGTCGATATCGTACTCCCGTCTCGCTCTCTCCGTTATACGAGCATCGATCAACATCGAATTGAAATTCGGAATCGTCAGGTTCGCGTGGCCCTCGATGGAGAACATATTTCCTCGGGGAGTGACCATGTTAACAGCCAAGCTGATTTCTTTGCCTGCGAGTTAAGCAAATGGAGATTAATTGACACAGTAAAATAGGTACGTTTCTTGTCTACAAATGTCCACAATTCTAGTTTTGCAAATTTTGTACAAAAAAAAAAATGTTGTCCATTTAACAATAATGTGTCTGTTAATTTTACAAATATTTTTTCCAAAATTTGCGAGAAAAGAATTGTGGAGGTTCTTGGACAAAAAAGTTTGTTAGATGCACAAATCTGTTTTACTGTGCAGGCGACTGAGGAGGCTGATTTAGCGGAATTGAAAATTTTCCTTTAATTTAGAGTTGAAAAATTCTTTTCAATTCAGTTATAAAAAATTCTTTTCAATTTAGTTTGAAAAGAATTCTTTTTAAATCAGTTAAAAAAATTCTTGTCAATTGAATTCGTTGTTTGAATCATACCTGGTGCGTATCGAATCAAGAGATTAGTCTTCGAGCCAGTCCCGCCCGTGAAATGTTGCACGCCTACTTTTATATCCAAATTCTGTATGGGCTTTGTGATGGCTATGAAAGCATTTATCTTGGCCTCCTGGCTCTGAAAATACGCTCGAGAGTTCGTGACGACGAGTTGGGCTGTTAGTTTGTGCCGATCGTCTTTGAGATGAGGTTTCGTGTTGATCTCGGCGTGAATTTCTATGTGGCCGAGCGCCTGTTGATACCAGGTGGAGATTACGACGTTCAGCTGAGGATATGCGGTAGAGTGAAGCTTCATGTTGGCTTCCTTGTGGGTCAGAGTCTTCGATGAACGATTTATTAGGGCAATCTCGACCTGAAGAGTTTCCTTCTTCGAGGACTGTTTCAGCTGGTAGTCCAACTTGATGTTTCCCTCGAGGCTCATCGTTCTTTTTATTATATATCCGAGTACCCGGCTTTTGACTTTCTTCGTTACGAAATCCAGATCTATGTCGCACTGGGAAACGTTGTGCTTCTCCGCGTTCCTTATAGTTCCTGGAAGAGAAGCAAAGAAAAATTTACACAGTAAAAAAAAAAGATCATTTGAGAACTTGACAATAATTCGTTGTATTGAAATTGGAACACAGTTGTGCTTTACATTAAGTGAGCTATATCGATTGTGTTCGAATTCTTTTTTTCTTTTCTAAGTTTAACAAAAACGTTCATTAATTTATTTCCAATTGGCTGATTCCGACTCCTTATTTCTTATTCATGGTGGAAATCGTCTCTTCTTTGCCTCATTATCTACGTATCATCTTGTAATGCAATATTCCGTTATTCCGATAACGCTATGTACGGCAAACTATATGTACGATTGCGGAACTGTTCTAAGTGCCATTATAAATTATATTAAATTGTTCGGAAACGTCTACGATTCTTGTTTTTAATTTTCCAAAAAAACAAAGGAAAAAAAGAATCGTTTGATAACTGAAGAACCGAGCATCTTACCAGACAGTTCGGCGATCCTTTCACTATTGATTCCAAGATACAATTTGGGTATATAGGTATATCCGTAGTTTCCTCGCTTTCGAGTGTATCCGATGCTGGCGTCGAGGTGTTTCGTTCCATTGATATCCAAGCCCAGATCTATCATAGCTTCGTCATCAGTCCGCTTGTACGTACCTAGAAGAGATAACACGATAGGTAATATATGAACGCATCTCATTGCGTCCGTCCAACTGGTGTTTGACTGACCTTTGGCGACCAGAGAATTGCCCGCCGATCGAAGCAACACCGACACATTATGATTCTTGATGTCGAAGGTCACGGTCGCGCTGAGTTCCCGGTTCATCTGCGAGCCGGGTGTGTCGAATGCCAACTTCACTATACTTTCCTCCTGTAAAGAAGCATCGACGAGAAAAACATTATTACACCCATGAGAGCAGTCGCTATACCGTCGGCGAATATAACCCAGACGATATCTGCATGAGACTAAATTTCATCGAGTTACAACGACTATGTTTTGCATCGTGCGAACTTTGCTCGGGGAAGTTCGCTTGGAGAATAAAATCCTACGATATGGAAATGTTATTTTTCAACTCATTTGAGGAAGCAATATGAAAATTTCAACTTTAAACTGTTATGAGGAAGAGATATGAAAACTTCAATTTTAAACTTTTATAACGAGGCGATACCAAAATTTCAACTGTTATGAGGAAGCAATGTCAAAATTTCAATTTATAACTTTTTAGTCTTCTTCCTCATCAACAGCGCGTGGATAGATATTTGGCAAAGATGAAATTTTATGTTACGCCGATGTCCTTAGGGTGACAGACAAATCGGAACCATAACGAGCCAATTTTTCTTACAGGCGTAACGTCCCACTTGTACTCGAGAAGATAACTCTTCGCGGTGGGATCGGCCTTGATGACGGAGACCTTGAAGAGGGTCGGTCCATTGAGAATGAAGTACGAAGCATTCGATAACTTCGTGACGTTGGGAAACTGATATTCAGCGCAGACTTTCAGACCAACGAGTTTCTCAAGAGACGGCCAGCTGCAGGTCGTATTGCTGATTATGCTTTCCGGAACAGCCAATTTCTTCTTTGATTTCTCATCAGTCAGAATCTTCCCAACCAGTTGCTCCTTGGTCGCCGCGCCGTTGGTGCTGACGAGAAGAATAGCCGTGCGTATCGAGATCACCTCCATGGTTCTGTTGGGCAGATCCAAGCTCAGCCTCACGAGACGAGCTCCCTTGATCTTCAGATGCAGCTGAACTGCGCCGAAGGAGTAAACGTCGCTCCGCAGTTTGAGACCGGCGCTCTTGTAGTACGCGTCGACGATCATTCTTCCGGTCACGTCGATGCTGAAGCTCGGCGTGATGTTGCCGATGACCTCCATCTCGGTCTTACTGGCGAGTCTCTCGCTGTTCAGCAGTCCGGAAAGCTTGAAGTTGTAAGCGGCCGAGCCAGAGAGATCGAGACGGACCGGCAGACCGGAAGTGGTCGGCACGACGTAGCTCGAATCCAGGAACATGACGGTGTTCTCGTAGTGAAACTCTCTGCCGGATAGAATTTGCTTGACCTTCGTCCAGGGATTGAGGGACGCCAGGGTGGTTCTTATCTCTGCGTCTCCGTTGAGCGTCTTGAATCTGAGCTCGTTGCCGAAAATCTTGTAGCTGATGCTGATCCGAGGGTCGTCGAAGTTGTTGTCGATCACGTTTGGCAGACGCTTGACTCTTTTCCAATAATCCTCATCGGTCTCCTGAGCCGAACGGAAGGTTCGAAGAAATTTGCTGAAGTGACCGCTGACCTTCTCGTTGCTCAGAGGGCCGTCCGGTCCGAATACGTTCTCGACGTAGTACTCCATTCCCTCCATTCTCATCGAGATCTCGAAGACGTTGACCGATTCGCCGAAGAGATCGACCGTCATGTTGAAAGTCGCCGAGCGTGGAACGTACGACTTCGAGGAGAATATCACATTGCTCTGATAGTTGGCGCCGAAGTTCCATTCCTCGGAGAAGAAAGATTTGTCGTAGTTGCGGGAATACTTTCTGAGGTCGCTGTTGAATTTGTTGCCAATATCGCGATCGGTCAGGAGACTCTGAATCTCAACGCGCGTCGGGGACGAGGATGCCAGCAGATTTGTCAGATGACTCCAGACGAAGGAACCGACTGAAAGTAATTAAAATAATTAAAATCAAAATCTTATACTATTATATATTATTGTTTGTCCTAATTTTAAAGAATCCAGGGGGTCCCTGATTATTCTGAAAATACGTCATTTCCCGTCAAAAAATAAAATTTCCAAAACGGAAGTAACGTATTTCCGGCAAACCTCCGGAAATCTAAATCTTCAGTTTCTAAATTCAATCGAGAGTGTGCGAAACGTCCGAGCCAGAACCAGCCAGTCATTATACGAATCGAGACGTTTTGTTTGTATCCCGTGGCATTCACCTTGGTTAACTTCCTCGTGTTTTAATGTGTGCTTTATCATCTTCACGACGTTGTAGTCCGGACACCGCATGACCTGGAGATAAGACGCTATGCGGATCTCGGAATCAAGGGTTGCGTTGCGATAGTAATTAAGGAAAAATCGATCCCTGGTTTCCGGGCAGGATGGCAGTCGTCTATGAGCGTTTATTGCCGATATTCGAACTTCCATGGGAAGAAATCCGCCGACGTCGTCTATGCATGTCTTCAACCGCTTCGATAGTGTCTCGGTCTCCAAGCCCATGTTTCCGATGGCTTTCAGAGCTTCGAGAGTCTGAAATCGAATAAAAAATGTAAACAATATATTCAGCAAAACAGTTACAGGTCGAACGCGACGAAGCGTACCTGTCGTATCTCGGGCAAACTGTGTTGACGAGGCGTGCAACCCTTCTCGATAGTTTGTTCCATTCTGTGCACAAACATATCAATCGGCTTGAGTCCGAGACCCGCGCAGTGGCCTTCCTGATTGGCGCAGAATGCATGAACGACCGCCGAATAACTCAGGATAAACTGGGCGTCGGGTATTTCACGTTCGAACTCGAGAATCGGCATCAGCGAGAAGAGGGTCGTTGCGTCGGGACGGGGAATCAGAGCGAACGCTATAACCCATGCGTTCGTAGTCGCGGAGTCGACGGCCTTCTTCCTTATCAGATCTCGCATCACCTTCACCGCTGCGTTGCTGCCTATGAAGGGTAGAGCGTCGATTATATGTTTTCTGAAAAAAAATTAAAGAAAAGAAATTATCATTCATTTATTCCTTGAGCTTATCCTTTCCCATCGAAAATTAATATTGACGAATTACAATTAAATATTGAATAATAATAATCTAATATCGAAGACTAATAATTGAATGTTAAAGAATAAAGTTATCGAATCTGCAGCTTGCCTTTCTCCATGCCGAATATTTTATTTTAAAAAACTCGAACCGGAAACAAACAAAGAAAAATGTAATTTTTTCTAAGTACCCTATTCAAAGCTGATTTCGCCATGCCACGATAAATATACAACAAAATCATTATGCTGAAGATATCGGCATGAGACTAAATTTCATCGAGCTGTAATGACTGTGTTTTGCATCGGACAAACTTCCGGGAAGTGCAAATCGTTCCGGGAATTTCACTTAGAGAATAAATGTTTACGAGTGAACAATTTTTTTTTCTTCCCAAAGACACTGCATTGACGGAGACTTGCCAAAGATGAAATTTGCAGTCATGCAGTTCACGCCCATAAACAATCGAGCACAAAAAAAATCACCTTCCACTCGTGCAGATGCTGTTGGCCCTGGAGAGAAGCTGCGACATAGACGGATAGTCGAGAAGCCTCGCCGAGTGTATGAACTTGGTGTACATCTCCGAGAACCTCTGCTGAAGTTCTTCGGTAGTTCCGAGTGTGCACATGCTCTTGAGGAGATCCCTGGCCGTCCTGAGTTCCCCGTGAACGGCTCTTGGCGAAGTGGCGTGATCGTACAGCAGATTCGTTCGTTTCGCATTGATCAAGTTCTTCGTCGTCGAGGTTCCGGAATTCCGCGTCGAAAGGTCGTCATCCTCGTCCTCGTCATAGTCGGTGTCGGGTTCGTCCTCGTCCTTGGACTCCTCTACGAGCCGAAGACTCGAGACGCTCTTCGTCCTCGCGCCCGCTCGGGCGCCGTTCGAGAACGGCTGAAGATGATGTGACTCCCTGCACACCACGCTCTCGTAGATGTTGTGGTCGATCGTGATCTCGCACTCGCTGTGCGATCTGAGAAGCGGCTGGCTGAGGGGCGGCGACTGGGACAGAGGACTCCTGTAGAAGGTCGACTGGACGACCGACAAGTGTTTTCCACCGTGAATGCAGGTCGCCAAATCCTTGACCTTCTTTATTATGAGGCTCGTGCGCTTGGCCTCGTGAAGACGATAGCGCGTGTCGCAGATTCCGTTCACGTCCAGCTCGTCGACCCTGCGGTCGACGTCGAACCTCTTCATGGTGTTCTGGAGCATGGACAGCACGCCGCGCTTGAGATTCAACGACCAAACGGCCTCACCGGCCTCCGGGCAGACCTCGCGAACGTGACCGTCGTCGAAGGCGAATCTCAGCGGATGGTGCTCCAGATGAGCCTTGAACTCAGCGTCTGCGCGATCCGGAAACTCCCTGTTGTAACTCTCGCGGTCGTGCCTTATGCTGGCGTTGGTTATCCTGAGGTAGCCCTCGCAGGGCGAGACGAAGTGGATCGTCACGGTGGAGTCGATGAAGAGGGTCGACTCGTCCCGATTTCCGGAAGCCTTGTCATTGCTGGCTTCGAGCTCGTCTCTCGAACGCTGCTCACCCAAATTCGTCGTCACGTCGACGCTGTGATGGTAACGGTAGAATACACCCTCTGCGTACTTAAATTTTTGCTCCGGCGGAACTGAGGAACGATGGAAGGAAAATATTCATTATTGCGATTGTTACTTTTTATTCCGGTGAGCCGTTAAGGAAATTGTTCAATTATTGCTATCCCCTCTTTCTATATAAATAGTTTTAAAAAATTCTGAACGTAAAATAATAACATATATTTTTGCAGATAATTACTTTTCTATTTAATATAATATTTGCTTTATGTATTTCTTTATAAGAAATTTAATTTGAAAAAAAATAATAAAATATAATATAACGCGTATATGAAAAATATAATAATGTAATTTTTTTGTAATATATGTATATAATATTGATATACTCACCGACGCATCTCGTGCGACTGCATAACGATGGATCCTTGATTATTTCTGCAAAAAAAAATAAAAATAAATAAATCGCCGTGGGTAAACAATTTATCGTAAAGAAAATATTGATTTTTAACTGTAAGACTCTAAGCTTCCCCAATTGTGTCGACGTAGTTGCGATAACGACTATATGCAATTTTTTTTCTTTTTGTTTTCGTAAGCAGACATGATGCCGATTCCCGGAACTATGACTCGTCCGGTTCATAGAAAATATAAATTGCAGAAGAGATAAAAAGGATTGCGAAAGGTTCGTGAGAAAATATCGGGCAGCGTTGCGGTTCCGCCAATCGACGGAAATTCCGGTCGGGGCGAAAACACGATCTACCCCTGATAAAAATCCTACGTTCAAGATCACGTAGAAAAAAATAAAAGTATCGAAAAGATTTCATTTTCAGTTAAATTTCAAGGGTTTAATAAAAACTACCCTCTATGGAGTCCGACGGCGTTGATCTTCTGATCATCGGGACCAAAAGATGATCTGCCGACGATCTGTCGACGATTTGTCGATGATCACATGCACGTAAAATAGAAGTATCAAAAAGTGTTTAATTTTAGTTCAAATTCAATGAATAAAAACTACCCCCTATCGAGTACATTACAGCATTATCGATTGCGATAGCGTTGATCTTCCGAATCAACTGAACTTCCGGTCTGGACGAAAACACGATCTATCGATGCTCTATCGACCATAAAAATTCTACGATCACGTGCGCGTAAAAAAAGTATCAAAAAGTTTTCAAGTTTTAGTTAAATTTCAAAGGATCAATAAAAACTACCCTGTACAAAATTATTTATCGCAGTAATTACGAATGAATTACACAACAGTTAGATTATCTTCCAGCTTACCCGCAAAAGCGTCTCGTCCAATAACGAGGCCGAAGAGAAGAACAATCGATAACCCGATCATGTTTTTTCCGATTAATCACTGCGCGTCGAATGCCGAAAAAAATCGACGATGCTTTATTTATTCTTCTTTATCTTCACAAGAATAGCTCGTCGAGTCGTAAGTTCCTCATGCCTGTGGGTATTTCCCCGATTTTGGGGACCTCCGGCCGGGCTTCCAGTCGCGGTCACTCGGCGATGCAGCTCGAAGGGTCTCGAGGGATTAAATCGACCTTAGAATAACCCGGAGAAGCCCGCTGGTAAGTGTAGTCGTTCGAATCGAGAAACAGCTCGATGGGGCCCGCAAGCGCATCAAACTCTATTGAATCCCGTTCGGTAATGCACGCACAATCCCGCGTTAGTTAAGTAAGTGCTTCCTGCCCTGACCGAGAGCGTCGAGAGAATGAGCCCGTGTCACGATCATCGTAGAATCCATTGGCGGTCAAAGGTCCCTCGTCGGATTTTTCGTATGCCCCACCGACGTCGAACGGGGATCGACGTCGGTGGCCGGCTCGGGTCTCCTCTCCTCCTTCGGTCGGTTCAAAAGGTCATCTGGAGATAAGATAAGAAACAAGGAGAATATAAGAAGACCCTTAGCTCAATTCGATTTGGATATACATTATGCGTAAACCGAATATGATTCGGTCGTTGAGATAGCTTTACTATATGCACGCGCATTCGTACTACGCGCATACATATTTATCGTGCTGCATCGTGCGGGAGAAACTTTGGTATTTTTTATTTTCCTGACAATGTACCGCACGAGTAAACGCATCGGCACGAGCATGGCCTCTGTGCACACTGTAAGCTGTTAATCGTCGATAGGGTAATTAACATTTGTAGATTTCATAATGCACATGCCCGTTGCAAGTAGTTTTCGAAAATCATAATTAGTCTGCGCAGTAGCGGATGGGCGAAGAACCGGCAGTATTAAAATCTCGTAAATCTCGTGTTTGTTACTCTCGTTTTAAGACTATCATATGCATCGACAAGAGCATGGCCTTTACGGAAGCTGTGCGTCGTTAATCATGGACAGGGTGATTAACATTTGATTTCATAATGCACATGCCCGATGCAAGTAGTTTTAGAAAAACATAATTAGTCTGCACAGTAACAGATGCGCGGAGAACCGGCAATATCAAAATTGAAACCCAGTACATCTCGTGTTTGTTATTCTCGTTCAACGATTCTTAAAATCTCGTTATTGACAATGCAATATTAGAGCACGTGAAGTGTTTATGCCGAGTCGTTATCTATTCGTCACAGTCACGTTTTTCTCGTACAAAAACTTGTCGAGCGTAAGCGAAACATTAATTACTTTCATTGGGTTAATCCACGACATACAATTTTTTAAATTCGAAACGTGAAAAAGCTCGGCGCGCTCGGACGCACGTGCGGCAATCGCGATAACGTCTATTGGACGGGAATCTCTTATCGCGAGCTATCTGGAAATCGTGTCGCGGTGAGTGTCGAGAACGATTGGCGTACCGCATGGAGGAGCAGTGCGCGGATCGTCCAATCAGCTGTTCGCCGTTTCCCTCCGCGGAAGGGAGATCCGGGTCGACTAACCGTTCGCGAAACATCGGACTCCCTTCTCCGTCCGTCCTCGTTCCCCTGTTCACTTTTATGTTCTTTACTGTTATCATTATATTCCCCCTGTACCGTCGTGTTATACACGCGCGGCCCGCGAAAGCCCGGATCGCCTATAATTTTTCGTTTTTCACGAATCCCGTGATCAGCAGCCGCGCGAACGAGGTGGCGTGAACGCTGCGGTGCGCGGGGAGGGGAAGAGGACAGTCAGCAGACGCGAAGCGTGTGTACGTGCCAGTTCCCCTTGAGATCTGTGTGCGTGTCGAGCGTAGGCATCGTCCGTGTGTTGGTTCTCAGTCTGGGACGGGAACGCGCTGCGTAGAGGCACTCAGCTGTAGCCAGGCCTGCGTCAGTATGTGACAGGAGACGTCCTGATCATAACAACAATTGGTCACGTTAAAGTCGCCTGTCGTCGGGCCAGTCGTCGGTGCTCGGGGGGGGGGGGAGGGGGAGACCGAGGTGCACCCGATCGTCGAGAAACGTTCGTAATAAAACGCGATCGAACCGCGAAAGAGGAATCATCGCCAGATTTCTCTTTACGAATTAAAACAGAAAATAAAATAAAAATAAATCTTCCGAGACAAAAGAACGAAATATCTCCGTTATGGGAACTCGCTGGTGGAATTACAATCGGGACGATCGCGTCCAGTTCGAGACTCTCTGAAGTTCGTTTCGAGTTTTGTTTGGCGCGAGCTGACAAACGGGCAAAAATTGAAATAAAAAAATACGGCCGAGGCGGTCGTCGCGAGACGCGACGATTTTCCCTTCGTCGGCTGTGGCCAACGCACACACGGCAGATCGAGCGACAGCGTGAGCTGCGCTCAAAGAGGCGACAATGGGAAATTGTTTGAAAAGCAGCGGCGGCGGTCAACAGGACAATGCTACGCTGCTGAGTAACAGTCCCGATTCTGCCGTGATCGGGGCATCCTCGCAGGAGACACTCGGACCTCCGCTGTCATACAATGTAATCTAACTTTTATTTTTTTCTTTTTTTTTAATGAAATTTAAATTTTGACTTTCAAAACTGTTCTTGCAGCTTACCGCGCGACTGTTCTCGCGAGTGTCCGTGCGTGCTTGTGTTTTTTCGTTTCCTTTTTTTTTTTTCGTTGGCCTTAACGGCTTTCCTTGCGGCCTCGCTAGAAGCTAATTGCGATTAGTCATTCTACGACGCATTGTCTATCGTCGCTCGCGTTTCACGATCTTGTTAGACGTGGCTTTATGTTCGTTCGATGGCAGCGAAAAAACAAACTGAAAATTCTTCGTTTTCTTTTTCAATATATATTTTTTATTTATTTAAGATAAACACATCTTTGGACCTTGATCGAAGTACTCGGAAAAGAATTTTGACATTAACAATTATTTATATAACACGATTTATCTATGCAGCTATTGTGTGATTTTCATAGGATTTTTTTTACCGGAAAACATTTTTGAAACTTATTTTCCTTCCTCACAGAGGAAGCTTTTTTTTTCACTTATTGAGAGTGCATGAAACGCATTGCCAAACACAATAATTGAATCCAAAATAATAAAACGATGCAAAAATGAACTCGACAAACACTTATCTACATAATGCAAACTAACAAAGATGCAGATATTATAAGTTATTAACTTCCTTTTTGTAATTTCTAACAAAAATAATAACTTATCGGAAAAGCCAAACATTTTAACTTTTTACACAAAAAAAAAAAAAATGAAATAAATTTTTTTTTACTTACTGGGAAACATGAACATGTTTCGTTTCATGAAAAAAAAAGTGAAAACTGAATGCTAAAAATATATTCTTTCAGGAGGTTGTTGGAGCTTACTATCCCTCGGGTGCAAACAGAGGAAGATTCCTGCAGTCGACGGAGCTCAGTGTGACACACGGCATCGGCATGGTGGTAGGCCCGAGAAACATGGGAGGCTCCGGCACTCTGAGCGAAGAGGAGCAACAAGTGAGAATCGCCAAACGGATTGGCCTCATCCAGCACCTGCCGACTCGAGAGTACGACGGCACAAAGAAGGGAGAGTGCGTGATCTGCATGATGGAGCTCGCAGTCGGCGAGGCCGTGCGCTATCTGCCCTGCATGCACACGTACCACGCGGTGTGCATAGATGACTGGCTTTTAAGATCGCTGACGTGTCCATCCTGCATGGAACCGGTGGATGCAGCGCTGATCAATTCTTATCATCCCACGACTTAGTAACGCGGCTGAGCGACGAATCAACGCGCGCTGCCGCCCGGTCATCGATACGACGACGAATTGATAAATTTTTTGTAAACACAACCGAATTTTCCGAGGAATCGACGAACCGGATGCATCGCCGTTCTCGTTCTCTGCGAGCGCGCGGACTTCCCGGAAAAAAAGCTTGGAGCAACGTGAAAGCTTCCTCCGCATAAACGGCTCGTTCGGATCGATCGATCGCGAAGTACATTGCAGTTCGAGCTGTCCGCGGAGCGAGCAAGCTTCCGGGTGTTTATTCCGAGGAAGAAAGCCTGGAGCAACGTGAAAGCTTCCTCGCGTCCGGATAGACGGCTCGTTCGGACCGAGCGAGCGCGAAGTTGCGGTTTCAAGCTACCCGCGTCGACTAAAACGCCTTTTCAACAGCGATCGAGTCAGACCGAATTCGTGTACATAAGACGACGACGAAAAACGCGGAAGATATCGGGGATCTTGGAGCGCTGTTAAGAATTTTTTTTAGCGCGAGATCGTAGTGGAAACGGGTTTTATTCCGGAATAAAAAGCTTGGAGCGGCAGTATAAACAGCTCGTTTGGATCGAACGATCGCGAATAACATTGCAATTCGAGCCGTCCGTGGAAAAATCCGCGACGTTACAGGAGCTTTCGCGTCGACCTAAAAGCAGTTTCAACAGCGATCGAGTCAGACAGATGTCGTCTACATAAGACGTCCAGGGAAAGTGCGGAAGATATCGGGCCGCTAAGAATTTTTCTTCGCACGACATAGCAAGGGAAACGGACTCGGTCTTGTGGACGCAGAAATCGCCAAATTTCAATGCTTGCTCGAAGCAGAACGGAGCTCTCGTCTCGGAGGCGTTAACGGGATTTAGCTCCGGCTTCGTCGGATCACTCGTGCTTCGGTACTCGAAACGCGGCAACGAAATGTGCAAGGAGAAAAATTTATATGTATATATATATATATATATATATATATATATATATATATATATATATATATATATATATATATATATATATATATACTCACACGAGCCCAATGCATTGGCACAGCTGTTTCGTGAGTTGTGAAAATTGTCTCGGGTCGAAAGCGATTTGACTCGGGGCGATCGACGAGGATCGCGATCGGTTTTTCATCTTCGTTGAGCAGTTTTATGTTCCTCTCGGTCTCCGCGGAAGAAACGGCGACAACCCTGTCTCTGCGTAGACAGCAATTTTTTTGCGCGACAATTGCGATCGATACGCTCGGTTTACATCGTCTCAGCGTTGTAAATTGCGCCTCGCGAGAACGCTCGAGGTGAATGAGCAGATATATATATATTTTTTAAATCGAGAGTCGCTGAGAGAACAACAGTATCGTGTTGACGTTTTTTTTTCTCGTATATCGGAACCCGATTCCCGGATACTTAGAACGCTAGACGGTTCTGTACCGATAAGAATACACGGTTAGGGCTTTGAAAACTATAACGGATAGAGAATCGGATTGAATAACACCCGACGAACCTTTTATCTCGATGGATTATACATATTGTAACGAGTCCGAGGCCGCGTAATTATAGATTTTCGTTTGGGAAATGTAGCTAAGCGAGTCTCGTCGATTTGTATCGCGTAAAAAATGTGTGTATCGACAGGAATTATTGTACTAGCGACTGTGCGGCGGTCATGCCGGTTCGTTGGACCGCCCGCGCGATTCTCAAAACACCCTGCCTCCGAATCGATATACATAAAATATATATTAACTATATTATAAAATGAACCGCGATGATTCGTTACGGATCGACGCTCGGTTTAAAGGGGTCGTTACCATCGTGCGAGGGGATAAAAAAAATAAGAGAAAGAAAAGAAAAAAACATATATATATATTGCATACGGTGTAGAATTTAAGCGAGTACCATTTAAACGTGTACGAAAGCTTGGCTATTACGCTATTGGCTAGTTTAAGTTTTCGGTTCGAATGGGAAGTATGGAGCTGTGAAATAGTGATTTGTTGACGAAATATATTTAAAAAATACACGAAATAGGAGTTTAATACAAAATATAACTATTTAGTAACAAAAAGCTGTAATAGATAATGTTTATAATTCTCGGCCCTGCCTTCCTGCTTTTTTTTCTCCGCCGATGGGAATACCCGCGTGTTCGACTCTTGCCACGATGCTTCGTACTCGTGGGGCTTCTAATGTTGAGATTACCATTGGATAATGTAGCACGGCACCGGCTACCGTTGACGAGCAGTACTGTATTCGACTTTTAATCTTGTTTTCACTCCGAGTGGCGGGGGTCACATTCAAAATAGAGAGCGTCGAGCGCCGAGGACCGTCGCTTCCTCTAGCGACGTCTCGACTTACCAGCCCCGGACCCTTTTACCGACCAAGCGAGAACCCGTGAAAAAAGTTTAATACAGTTTTTGATACCCTCCTCGAACATCTCGGACTCGGTAGTCCGAAATGTTCGAGGAGGGTGGTGTTTCATATGATCTTAGGGCCACGCATCGTCTCTCGATGTAATGTGTAGCTGCATACCCGTCGACATTATAGCGGTGAAGGAAAGAATACAAGATTTAGTATCGCATCGCTTACCGGCTTATACGTCGTTCCAGGTGGATTTCCTGTTGGTACTTTCGATTTGGCGTTCTTCATTATTATAACGTGACTGCGCATGCGCGGGGTCGTTGTCTCATACAAATTTCTATCAAAAAAGACCGTGCACGTGCGCCCTCACGTTATAATAACGAAAAACGCCAAATCGAAAGACTCACCTTTCCACATTTAAAACGTTTAAAACCGACAACGTCGACGAGTGCCGTGACTCCATCTAGCGGCCTCTCGACTCACCAGCTCCGAACCTTTTTGCCGACCGAGTGAGATTCTCGAGACTCCGATCTCGCGTCTCGGCGACTATCCGTCAACTCAAGGCGAACTGCTTTTGGCGTTAGGGCCACACATCGTCTCTCGATGTAGTGTGTGTAGCAAAGAATACCCATGGACGTATAGTGGTGTTGGAAGAAACACAAGAAGATTCAGTGTCGCGCCGCTTACTGCCTTATACGTCTTTGATCGGTTTCGTGTCGAGTCGAGAATCGCGTTGCGGAGTGGTCGCGTAACGGGGCCCCGTTCTAAGGTGCCGAGAGACGTAAGGACAGTTCAACGTTTAAGCGCGAATTAAGAAATCGTTCGTGACCCTTGGATGACAACCGCGCCGCTTATAGACCAACACGCATTGCCTGCCTACAAATATTGTGTCACACGCATATCGAGAATCGACGCATAAATTGCAAGCCTTGGGAAAGGTGTGAAAAAAAGCAACAAAAAAATTAACTCTCCATCGAACAAATCCCAGGTGATTAATCCAGGACACCGCACCGAGGATATTCTCACGGTCAAAATCGTTCACGGACCGAGAAAACCTTTTAGTTGTTTTGCAGCGTCCGCTGCACAGCCCTTCCGACTCTCCACCTTTCGGCCTCTTCGGCCAGCATCGCGACATCTCGCACTTCGAATAAACCGCGCAGCCGCCTCTGGTAACGCCGATGGCGGGCAAAGTCAACACCCGGTTGGCCGGCGAATCTTCGACACTGAAAAACGATAAATCGCTATGGGTCGCCGGATAGAGTTTTGCCCGAAGTTCAACGCGCTCGCTAAGTTTTCGAACGATTATGAAATCCACCGATTGCGAGAGCATTAACATGTTTGCTAATTCTCCTCGAGCCGAGTAGATGAAAAAACAAAAACAAGAGGAAAGAAAAAAAGTGGCCGATTGGTCGAACGCGGGGCGAGGCTAGTGGGAAGCTAGGGACATCCGAGCCTAAACGGAGGTGGCGGCGGCGAGTACGGGTGGGGAGGGAGAGTGAAGCGAAGGAGGACCGCCAGTCGCTATGTAGGCGTCATCATGGTGTGTGGGACGAAGTGTTTTTGAGGGACGTGTTTGTTTTGAATCGATAAGACGTGGGGGCCCCTCCGGGTCTCTCTCGTATTATTATGGTAATCAACGCCAACGAATTAGTCGGCGGGTTTTCCACGGGCTCGAGTTCGCAATGGGAATGAATAAAAGTGTCGGCTCGATAGTGAGAAACTTCCGCCCGTTCTCCTGGCGATAAATAGGAACGCGAACGCGAGAAACGAATTTTATTTTAGTTCTTTTTTTTTCTTCTCTCGTCCGTTAACACACCGCGGGACACGGCCGTATGATGTCGGGTCCACGAACGGCGTCCGTGGACTCAACGCATCGATTGTGCTGCACGACACGGTTCGACAACAATTCGTCCCGCTTGGTCAACATTTTTTTGTCTCTGCTACTATTTTCGAACTGTGCGAGAGCCGATTTCGGTCTGCCAGGCGGTGGCAAGAATAACGTTCAGTGTCCAGTGGAATGCGCCTGCTTAGGTAACGTCGTGGATTGCAGTGGTTTGCAGCTCATCGGAGCGCCCAGCGGCTTACCACCATGGACCGTAACTTTGTGAGTTGATTTTTTTTTTTTTTTATATTCATATTAATATTGTGAAGAGATCGACGGTAAATTGTTAGGGGAGAGACGCATGCTGGACGATTTGTGGAGCTAAGCGAATGAAAAATGCATGGTGTATTTATAGATTCTCTAATTGGAGCTCTATTAGAGCCATTTAGGATAGAGCGGTAGATATTAATCATCGAAGAGAGTTAATGTATTTCCATTCGATTAATGCCTGGCTCGATAGCTGGACCTAATCGTGAACTGAACTGTTGTTGTGTGCCGGACGCCCCGGGACATTCGAGACGATAGGGGCGACACACGATACTCTATGCTGTGGAGGATAGGCGGAACAATTTATCAATTACACCCATGAAAATTGTTTCAAATCCGATGCGCCATTGTCCGCCCTGATGAATAAAGAGATTGAAATATTTTTCTAGCTACGCATGAGTCTATAAAAAAATTTATTACTACATGGAATTTAAATATTGCTATGCGTGTCCGGAGGATGCTGGAAGATAAGTCTCAAACGATTTGCAAAATTGCACATAGCCCATCCAGTTGTAATACAAAAAAAAAAAAATTATAATAAAATAAAAAATAATAAAGCAGTTGGAAGTTGCTAATGGGTATTTGGCATCACCTTAAGGGGATAAAAATTGCCCACAGTTATGGCGTAGTCTGGCATGATTGGCAAAATTATAGCCTGTTGAGTAGTCGTATTACGGTTACAAAAATATAAAAAATAATAACAAAAGAAAAAACCTCTGACCACTTTATACTCTCACTTGCCATTGTACAAATAATAAAAAAAAAAATTTTAATTAAAGTAGTGGGAAATTGCTGAGCGGTAGTCTTTGACATCACCTCAAGTCAAGTAAAATTGGTCACAGTTATCGTGGACTAAATTTCAATATCGTTATGCAGAACCCTGAAAAATAGATCTGGTAGATTTGGCAAAATTGCAGGCAGTCCTGTCAGTCGAATAACAGTTGGAAAAAAATTAAAAATAGTAATAAAATAAAAAATAAACTGGTAAGTCAATCGTGGAGGATTAAATTTGAATATCGCTATGTTGGTCCAGAAGACACTGGAAAACGAATCTGGCACAATTGCCAAAATTGCCGTCAAGTCGTATTACAGTTACAAAATAATAATAATAATAATAATAATAATAATGAAATAAGAAATAAAGCAGTACGAAGTTGTTGATGGGCAGTTTTGGTATCACCTTGTGAAATAAAATTGGTCACGGTTATCGAGGAGGATTAAATTCGAATATCGTTATACCGATCCAGAGGACACTGTAAAATGGGTCTGGCATGATTGACAACATTACAGACGGTCCGAAGAGTCGAATTACCGGTTAGAAAAAAAAAAAAAAATAAAGCAGTGGGATGTTGATCGGCGGTATTCGGCATCACCTTAAGTGAAATAAAATTGGTCATAGTTATCCCGCAGGAGTAAGCCGCCCGCTTGTTCGTAGGGGACTAATAAAAGTAAATAGTATAATGGAGGTTGTATTAAATCCGAGAGAGCTCTCGGCGTCGGTATTTGTTCGTCCCCTCCGTCCAGAGAGCCGCGTCCGTGCGGCAAGGGTGGCCCCGCGTCTGTAAAAGGGCAAGTGCAAGAATCCTTGTAAGGCCTTATTCTTCTCACGTAAAAGGCAACAGTCTAATTACCATGTTCGGAGTTGCCGGCCCATATAAGCGGAAAAACGTAAAAACAAGTACACGCCGTTGTGCCCGCGTACGCCGCTCTTTGAGACACAGATGTCCCCCTTTGCCCAGATGCTTTCTAGGTAGAGTTGTTACCTGGCCGATGGATATTTTTCACCGTCGCCTACTCGTACAGCCAATTTTATTTTATATTTTATTTTATATTTTATTTTATATTTTATTTTATATTTTATTTTATATTTTATTTTATATTTTATTTTATATTTTATTTTATATTTTATTTTATATTTTATTTTATATTTTATTTTTGTATTTTTATTTTTTCCAGAGAACTTAAGGACAACAGTATATCGAATCTGCAATTCGATTCGTTGCTCCATTTAACGAGACTCAAGGAATTGTGAGTTTCGCAGCATATTTTTTTTACGACCGATAATTCGCGGTTCTAAGGTGAGAATGTTATTAATTTATTTTTAATCTCATTAAAGGGACCTGAGCTCGAACAAGCTCGGCGATAATTTCACAATCGCCCTGTCGGATCTGGCGTCGCTCAGGGGACTCAAGGCCAACAAAAATCAACTGACGAGGATACCGGATCTCTCATTCCTGTCCAACTTAACGCAACTAACTTTGTTAGTACCTTGTATAATCGATAAGGGGATTTTTTTATGTGATTTTTATACGCTATTGATAGACGCATTCATTATCTGTTACGATATCTTTTCGCAGATCGCACAACGCGATCGGCAGTATCAATGGAACGGCGTTGCTCAGCTTGCCAGAACTGCAGAACCTCGATCTGAGCGGCAACAAGATAAGAATCTTTAAACGGGGGTCTTTCCTCGCTCCGAATCGATTGACGCACTTGTGAGTACGAGACTCTCGCGCCGTTGTCGACGTAGAAAAGTCTTATCACTGTTTGATGGAAACATAAAAAAATAAAATAAAAACAATTATACTCGCTTTTATAGAAACTTGAACATGAACGAGATGATCGAGATGGAGAATGGTTGCTTCGACAATCTCACGTCTCTGGAGGAGCTCCGCCTGAATAAAAATGGCCTTACTCAACTGGTAAAAGAGGTTTTCACGAATCTGAGGCAACTTCGTGTATTGTGAGTAAAACTACTTGATCCGCATCAAGCTATGCGAATATCGCGGATATAAAGCGAATAAACAAGATTTACACATTTGAAAATTCCCTATTTTTTAAATTTTCTAATTAAAAAATTTACCAATTTAAAAATCTTAAATTTACCAATCTTGAAATCTTAAAAATCTTAAAAGTTTCTAATTTTTTACTTTTTAACTTAAATTTAAAAAAATTTTCTAGTATTTAAATCTTTAAGGTAAACAATTTTTAAACTTAATTTTTTTTTTATCCCAGGGAGGTGAACAGAAACGACCTACGGATGATCCAGGGCTTGAGCCTGAAGAATCTGACGAGCCTTGAGGAGCTGCGATTGAAGAGGAATCACATAGATACTTTGGAGGACGGCGCGTTCTGGCCTCTGAAGAACTTGATAATCCTCCAGCTCGATTACAATATGTTGACGGTCGTCAAGAAAGGCGGTCTGTTCGGACTGGAGCGTCTGCAGAAATTGACGCTGTCGCACAATCACATAACGACGATCGAGGCTCAAGCCTGGGACATATGCAAAGAAATAACGGAACTGTGAGTATTTCTTATTCTGAAACAGGATCGCGGCAACCGGTCAGGTAAAACCTGGAGAATCTTGTAAATGTCAGAGAATTTATTTAATCGTTAAAGAAAAATCAGCTACGGTGCTGAATAAGGAAAAAAAAACAAAGCTCGTTCCTTGAAGAAACAATTTTAAACGACTAATTTTGTATAATTTATGTAACAACGTCAGAGAATTATGTTCACTCTTCATGGTCGTCAGTATGCAACGACCTGTGAAAAAGTACCGACCATCCATCGAGATGAATGAATGCACTGACGATTTTTTTTTGTTTCTCTCGTCAGCGATTTGTCGAACAACAAATTGACGTCCATTGAACGAGGAACCTTCGAGTTCCTCGGTAAATTGGAGAAGCTGCGAATGGACCACAACAAGATCACGTACATCTCGGACGGTGCATTCAACAACACACCGCATCTTCAAGTATTGTGAGTATGAGTCAAGCCTTCAGCAATCTTATCGGGAATTGCGTGATTCGTGTGACACAACCGAACGATACGATCCATCGAGCATTTTTCCAGAGAGTTGAACAACAACAAAATATCGTACATGGTCGAGGACATAACCGGAGCGTTCGTGGCGCTCGCGCATCTCCTCAAGCTCGGATTGGCGTCGAATCAGATAAAGTCGGTGAACAAGAACGCCTTCACCGGTCTGGTGAGGCTCACCGAGCTGGACCTGGTCGGTAACAACATAACGAGCATACAAGAAAATGCTTTCGCATCGATGCCGAGCCTCACCAAACTGAAGATGAATACCGGTTCGTATACGAATGACTCACTCGGTCGAGTTGTCCACGTGGGCGGACGAAGAGTCTTTCGTCGATTTATATCAGAGCTGAGCAAAGTACCAACAAGTACTTCAAGTACAGAGTACAAAGTACTTTTCGCATCGCAATTAGGTTCGTAGCGTTAAGCCTTCTCCAGGCTTAAAAAAAAAGCTGCATAGTAATTTGCACATGGCACCCTCCTTGTAAAAAATCGCTAACTAAAATTTTCGTAATTCATCGTTTTGAACCTATATTAAATCAATTCTTCACTTTTTTATTAAATAAAAAAATAACAAAACCATAAAAAATTTCATTTATAAAACGAAAAGAGCGTGTCGTTTTTTTTAGTGGAATAAAAAAAACAATTTTCGCTACAATTATATCTCTTGAAAAGTTTAGATAGATGATCTTAGATTAATAGAAACAAGATGTCATGCTATTTGAGTACTTGATGTCATGCTTACCATCAAGTATCTGTGATGCAAGCGTGTACTCAAAAAGTATTTGTACTTGGTACTTGAAATCGTAAAAAAACGTACTTGTGGACTTCAAGTACTGCCCAGCTCTGATTTGTATTACTGACTTATACTCTTCCTTTCGCGTCGATTAATATTATTCTCCCATCCACAGGGGCTCTTGTCTGCGATTGCGGTCTTCAATGGCTCAGCGTGTGGCTGCTACATCACCGCTACACCGACGCTAGGGCCCGTTGCGGATATCCTCACTGGCTGCACGGCATGCCGCTGACTCATCATCACGCGAATTTCACCTGCGACGAGTTTCCGAAGCCGCGGATTATCGAGGAGCCCGCCAGTCAGATGAGCATCCGCGGGGACAACGTGAGCCTCGCGTGTCGCGCGACGAGCACGGCCGACACGCCTCTGCAATTCACGTGGAAGCACGAGAACGTCGAGCTGCGCGATGCCGATCTTCAAACCGACACCGGATCGTCCGAGCGCGGAATAACGGAAGCGTCCTCGATACTTCATCTCGTGAACGTGACTCACGGCGACGCCGGCAGATACCAGTGCATGGTCGCTAACACGTACGGCACAACTTACTCGGCCAAAGCGAAGATCAGCGTTTTGGGTGAGTCACGTTTATTACGAATCCGCCGGTGAGAAGAACTCGCGATAACACATTGTATATGTTTTTTTTTATCCGCAGTTTATCCTTCATTCTCGAAGATACCGCACGACATCCGCGTTACAGCGGGAAGCACGGCGCGTCTCGAGTGTTCGGCGGAGGGCCAGCCGTCCCCCCAGATTGCCTGGCAGAAGGACGGAGGCAACGATTTTCCGGCGGCACGGGAGAGGCGCATGCACATGATGCCTACCGATCCGGTGCTCTTCATCGTCGATGTCAAGACCGCGGACAGTGGACTTTACTCCTGTACGGCGCAAAATGTCGCCGGCCTCATCGTCGCCAATGCCACGCTGACTATTCTCGGTAATTTTCTGATCGGTCCAGGGACACTATTTTTATTTATTAATTTGGTATATAGACGGGCAATGCCAATTTACAGACCGAGCGTGGGAAACCCGACGGTCGAGCAATCCTTAGCCGATGAGGGTCGCTTTAACAAATGAAACTTAAGGATGTTTGGGCCGAAGTCAATGTGCGAGTGAGAATGCAGACAAAGCAAGCGGCTTGACGTAGATAGAGTCTTTCGGTTATTGAATTTATCTCGGAAATAAAATCGTAAATCTTCTTGAAATTTGGAGACAATCTGTCTGATTATTCGAATCCAACAGAAATCCGCTGAGAAAATCGCTACGTTCTGTCGTTACCGACCGATTTCCGAAACGTCTACACGGTACCTTATGCAGCTTTGTACACGCAGTACTAAAAAACTACACGGTCAGAACATCTGAAAAATTTGCAAACGATTCAGTGCGTCTTTGCCTGCAAAGTAGCAAAGTTTTATAGTGATCGAACACAAACGTATTTTGGCTCAAATATCCTCAAGTTTAAAATGAACGCTGTTACAAATGAGAAATAACACAAGTTAGGAGTTTGAAAGGAACCCGCAGTAAACAAAAAAATGGATAATAATAATACTAGGGTACAGGCGAATTACGCACTAGGGGCGATACCGAACACACCAGGTTTCTGAGTCGCGCTAATGAGCCTGCAGATAGATATATCGATGAGACTACAAAACACCTACGTTGTAGTTCTGACTTCTTACTAATAATATGTTTCTTCTCGCAGAACCACCGTCGTTCGTGAAGCCTATGGAGGACAAAGAGATCATGGCCGGTGGATCGATAGTTCTGGAGTGCATGGCGAGTGGTTCGCCGAGGCCGAAGCTCTCCTGGCGCAAAAACGGAAGTCCGTTGCAAACGACGGAGCGGCACTTCTTCACGGCGGAGGATCAGTTGTTCATAATCGTAAACACGATTGCCAGCGACGCTGGCAGTTACGAGTGCGAGATGAGCAACTCGTTGGGGAGTGTCGTTGATGCCTCCGAACTCACCATTAATCCCGGTGAGATAGTAAACAGAATCGATTTTCTTTGCTCGCAGACAGATTTTGCTTCCTCCTGGAGGAAGACGTTATGATGAAAAAAAAAAATTGCCCAAATGTATCCAAGCGGTTAAATTTTATGGAATTTTAATTTTTATGATACATTCCGAAAATTACGAAGAATTTGAAAATTCTACATTTTTTGAAAAATTTGATGTTTTACGCCTGACACGAGTTCGAATCAAATATCACGCTGAGTTAAATGGGATACAGTTTTGTAATCAGCGGTGATGAATATATTAAAAATTGCCTCAAAATGACTAAATCCGCAAATTGCAGTTCGCGAATTCTCACAAGAAATTTAGCGGTAAATTTTAACCGTTTTAATTGTATGAGATGTAAACATTTTTATATATTACGAAAAAGGGTGCAAAGTAATTTGCAGACGGCTTTCTCATTTATTACAATTTTGCGCATAGTTTTCTCTATCAGTAAGGCAAAATCTATCAACGACCTTTCTCGTAGAGAAAGCTATGCGCAAAATTGTAATAAATAAGGAACTCATGTGCAAATCGCTTTGCAGCTTTTTTTGTGGCAAACAAGTCTGACTAATTGTTATCGAAAATTTCTCGCAGCTCCCTCGTCGATGGTGAATGAAGACGACATGCTCGGGCTAATAATGATAACGGTGGTCTGTTGCGCCGTTGGCACGTCGATAGTTTGGGTCGTAATAATATACCAGACGCGGAGGCGTCTGAATGCCGCCCACAACACAAGCGGCCAGCCTCCGTTGACCGCGATCCCGACGACCGCTGACGGGCAGACGCACCTTTACCTCGACACGAGTTCGCAGCACAGCAAGGACAGCGGCACCGGCGACAGCACAAATCCGAGCAGCGACCAGTTACAATTATGCTTGCCAGGTGCGTTTAGACGATACAACTATGGCACGTTAGTCAAAGAGTGCTAAATTTTCACAATTGTTTATTCAAAATTGCATGCATTTTTTGACAGTACAGGACATTGATTTGTATTATTGCATGCGTCCTCAATCAAGAGAAATATTAATCACAACGGTCTTGCAAGAACAATAACTGGTAAATTTCCATGAAAGTACGTTTTTGTTTGGTGTTTTCAAAGTAAAATCTGTATATTTCAACCGATTCTAATGTACCACGGCACGTTTTGTTTCTTAATCTTTGCTCTAGGTATTCAGTAAGTAGATTTTCTGTATTGTAACCAGTCTAACCACTGAATTTTTTTCCGAAAAAGCAACACTTGTCATTTTTTTAAACGGCCAAGACTACTTTTAAAAAATCTACTTGGTGAATTCGAAGAGCAACGTGTGAGGAACAAAATGAGCCGTGGTAAAGTAAAATCGGTCGAAGAACACGGATACGAATCCTTATTTGTCTTCCTTGAAAAATCTCAACGAAAATGTATCATTATGGAAATTTGGATTTAGTAGTTTATGTATTTGCTAGACCAACGTTATCGGTAGTTTCCTTGATTGAAGACCCATGCAGTTATACAAATCGACTTGCGTTACTGTCAATAAATGCACAACTTTTTGGATAAAAAATTGTAAAAATTTAACAGTCGCTCGGCAAGAGTCCCGTACAAGAGGTACCGTAAATGCTCATGGAGTCCAATCGTTAATTCGGTACGATGCGATTTTTTCACAGAGGAAACAGTGACCTGCACGACGAGTAACGACGAAGAGGCCGCGATGCCGAACGGCGAAGATCCACTTCTGCGTTACACCAATCACGAACGGCACATCAATGTCGACATGGAAGACGACGTGCCGTAAACTGATAAGAGACAAACACAGTCGGGTACTCTTCTTCGCCATCGCTCGACGGCGATAAGACCGATGAGAAAGCATTATAGTATTCAAGGATTCGGATTGTTCGTCGAAATGGCCAGCCCGAATTGCGAATCGTTTTAGTGGCCGGAGGGCTCGCGAGGACGAGAGACGGTTGAGTCTTCTCTCGGCCGCCCAGTATTAAATGCATGCTACACAGACGAAACTACGAACACGAACAGAGGAGACACCGTGAGACGAGTCTGGACTTTCGTGTTATTTCTGTCCGATCGCGAAAGCTTGGGCAACACAACTGACGCGAAGGCGCGAGTACGTCGATCTCGAGGGCCGTTTAAATTACGGCATTCTACGATAAACACGGCGTCCACCCGCTACACCTATACTACTTGGCTGTTAAACACGTAAGAGAATTTTTGACCCAACGAGAATGCCACTTTGAACAATATATATATATATATTGTTCAAAGGATATGGAGAAGTGTAAATAGTTTCACTAGAGTAAGGTAAAAAAAAACGTTTTTATGGCCATATGTATATCGATGTAGGAGCGCGAGAGCGATTGCTTCGTCGAGACGGTCGTCGCGAACCACACAAGAGCCGTATATATACATTGATATATATATATATATATATATATACTAGACCAGCCTTTTTGTGATAGATATTTATTGTAGAGATATCCCAACTCCGTAGTTATTTATAGTATTTCATCGAAGTTTATGATTCTTATCGTTATCAAACGCGTTGGAGAAAAAAACTGCGCGCAGATAACGATTTTCGGCAGCGTAGCTCTCGTCCCCACGTTATACTTCGCGGATTTGTCTTCCTTTCGAAACTTTATTATAATTTTGTTTTTTCTCTGCGCCTATTCAGTAACGATACACGATAACTTTTCACTACATTAATGTTTTATTCGGTAATGATATATTGCTCAGTAGGCGTGGGTGTATCACTCACTTTTAAGTATAAAAAAAACACGTCGAGTGCGTGTACGCTAACGCGCATGCGCGAGATGAACCCGTTGCAGCGTAAACAATTTTCCTTAGTATTATACACAGTAGAAAAAATTTGTACATTTAACAAACTTTTTTTCTCCACAAACGTCCACAATTATTTTGTTGTTATAATTTTACAAAAATAAAATTTGTATAATTAAGACATTTTTGTTAGTTGGACGAGATTTTTTTTTTTTTTTTAATTAACATGAAAGCAATTGGGGACGTTTGTGGACAAGAAACGTTGGTACATACTTTACTGTGTACTTTACCGTCAAGTTAGCAAACGCCCCCGATGCTCCTCTCTCGTTTTGTCGACGATCTTTGATCGTCCAGCAAGTAATATTTGCGATTATCCATTTTACTTTTATTTTTTGTACATACAAACATTTCGCCCCGGCGATCCTCGGGATCGACGAGGACGAACCGGATTAGGATTTTATTCGTACGAGTGCGGTTCGGAACCTCGCGTAATTACAAAATGATTATTCGTTATATTTCTGTGATTCATGTACCGTTATTTTAGTCATTCAATAAGTATATATATATAAATTACTGTCCCGTGATTATATCCGCACTATTCGATAAGGCATGCACTGTTCGTACGACGAATTAGAAAAGAAAGTTGAAACGAGCTTTTTTTTACATATATATATAGTATACTTCGCTATACACGAAAATCAGGCCGCTCGACGGCGCAACGGCCTCGAGAAAAAACTGTTTAACTATAATATACAGAGAAGAATTGAGAAATTTAACTTCCTAAATATTGAAGAAAACGAAAAACAAACAAAATGTTGCCTTAAACGCGCAAAGCAAAAAAAAGCTGCCTTCGAAACGATTCTAAATGTAAAAGTTCAAGAGCCTTACTAGGAGATACAATTATTTTTCTCACTGACGAAAAAAAAAAGAAAAGAATAACTATTAACGGTAGTCGAAACGATCGCACCAAATAGAACGCCTCGCGTTCGCAGCCTTCGAAAATGAATTGATACCGTCATATTGTTACGCGCTTCGCAACTTTTGATACATTATTATTACTATTATTATTATTATTATTATTATTATTATTATTTTTCATAACATCGACGAACGCGAATTTTATTCGTACTACCTAATGTATGTATTCGATCGCGTGCAGCTCTTTAATCGAGCGAACATATATACATATATATGCAGTAATGAACTTTACCGTCGAACGTTGCATAGATTTTCAAAGTATCATGACAAATTCTGTCCTCCAGGGTAGCACCCCTAATATTATTACGATATACTATACTTACGTGAGTTTCCAATGGCCCTGCCCCCCTTCCCCTCCCTCCTCGCCCGGGTTGACGGTGAGAATGAAACGCCGATTCGCGGGTCTCTAAATATCCGATAGTCTGTGTCGAGTTTGAGTAAATAATAAGTATTAAAAGGGGGTATCGCATGCGAACAAAGACTGTGTTGTTTCGTCGCAACTCGAAAACTAAAAACAATGAAAAAGAAGTAAAGATTAAAGGAAGACGCGGGTGAAAAAAATGGTGAACGCATTGCAAACGTGAGTTTTGTTAACGTGCGATACGCAAAAAATCGCGGCGTCTGTTTGATTCAGTATTTTCCTTGTTGTTATATAAACTATTGTGTACAAATACAAGTAACCCATGAAATTCTCGTCTACGTTAATGCGCGACCAAAACCTATCCCACCCCCGACTCGTCGAATGGATCGCCAGAAAGGGTTAAGCGCCGATTACACAATCTCGTCTAGGATTTTTTATTAAAGTTTACACTATCAAATGTTCACTATATTGTCTACAATTTTTTTTTTTTTTTAATTAAAGTTTACTTCTCACATTTTTAATATACAATCACGTTATGCATTCTCAGTATCGAGATGGTCCTGAGAATCGCATGATTAACGTTTAAAAATAACGACGACAATTCATCGCTCATTAATAATACTCAATTGCTTCGCGTTGTCGGGCAAGACATTGTTTACGGAGCAGCGGTGTTTGTAATATATATTTCCGAAAGTTGTTTCTTTGTTTGTCCCAATTTTCAAGAATCTAAGGGTTCCCTCTGGGGGCTCCTCAGACGCGGATTATTCTAATTCGACTCGGAAGTCTCTTTTCCAGACCCTGATTATGCTAAATCCCTCTCTAGGGGCTTCCCTCGCAATTCTATCTAACAGCGCTGTGCACTGTCGTCGTGTGCAAAAATTAATTTTTCGACCAGAAATCCATCACATCCGGTTTCTTTTTGTGTTTCGCCTGGAAGTGACGTCATACCGAACATGCGTTACTTCCTATTTGAAATTGTACATTATTCCACGAGGGCGAAAAACGTCTTTCTAATGAGTGTGAGTTTGCAGCACGAGCCGAAGGCGAGGGCTGTAATCACACGAGTTAGAAAAAGTGTTTCGCGCGAGGGATGTACGAAATTTTTCATCACAAGGTGCGAAAATGGCGGTTTTACGCACGCGAAGCGGGCGGAAAAGTGGCCATTTCCGCACCGAGTGATGATAACTTCTTTTCCGACCGGAATTGACGTCATTCCAGAAATACGTCACTTGCGGTTTGAAAATCTCATTTTTCGACCGGTAGCGACGTCATACCGGAAATACGTAAATTCCGATCGAAAGGAAAGATTTTTCAAACATGAAATAGCAGATTTCCGGCATGGCGTCACTTGCGGTCTAAAAATTACACTTTCAAACCGGAAGTGACGCATTTCGGTATATCTCCGGAAATCAATTTCATAGTCCATAGCGAGGGCGCCAAGCACCCGAGCCGCAAAAACCTGCTAGTTAGTAAACAACTTGCGGTACGTTGTTTTGCGCGTAGCGTCGTAGAAAACGATTGCACTTCTTACTATAATCGATAAATAGATACTTAAAAAAGATATTTTCATGTCAATTGACTGAAAAGTTCGTTTAACACATGTAATTCGTGGAGTCCTGAGAGTCTCGTTGTTGAAAAATCGATCGACTTCCACTTTCGCATTGAATTAACTCGACGGGTAAAACATTCTTTTCTTTTTACTTATAAGTAGAATTAATTAATTATCCAAGCGTCAATAATCGTAATCGTATAAACTATGAGAACACAAACTATGTTACAGTCGTCACGCGATTATCTACTTATCTTCGAGTATCACAAATGTCGATGCGTCTTTCATAAAACCCATGATCTACTTTAATCCGAGGAGATTGTGATGAGGAAGCGACGATTCTCGAAATTTTTTCGTTACCCGGAACATACCGAGTCCAGCGTCCAAATGGGATGTTCGGAATTGATTCTTTTTTCTTCCATACCCTTCGCTATTTACAACGTATCGCCTCCGTGAAAAAACGGTGCAACGATTCGTGACGTCACACCTTTAATTCGTAGGTGCGATATATATAGGTGTATATACAAAATACGTCTACGTAATTCAATCATAAGCGAGTAGATATAGTGGGCTCCCTTATTCAAAAATATCCGCGAAAAATACATTTTTTCATTATTAAAATTCATTAAAATAATCGTACGATCGTCATTCGATTCATCGTCGTGGCTCGTTACGCGGTCGTGCGAACCGATACTCTTTACGGTATTTACAAGTTCGCGATTTTAACCGGTACTACAGACAGTTTTATATATATATGTATATCGTAATCGTAACAGTAGAGTGTTATAGAGAGACGGAGCTTTTTCATCGATTTTAATTCGAGATTTTAATCTCCTTGGCTGATGGCTGACGGCAGTGCATTACGTTCCTGCCGATTTGCACTGATGGTATTAAAAAAAAAAAAAAAAATCCTCGAGTTCCATCGATCGAAATTCTGTATGTCCCATTTAGGAAACAACACCGTTATCATCCTGCCGCGCTTCTCGATGCAGAAGCGTTCCTTTGATCGCTCCGTGCCACTCGGTCGTCGAACAATAACTGTCCGCTTATTAACCCTTTGAAGCACTTTATTAACCCTTTGAATTCAGAAAAGATGAATTGATAATCAACCGATGTATTTGAAACTTTATCCTTGAAAAAAAAAAAAATGCCTCAAAGGGTTAAATCATCCACACTTCACTGTGAATATCGCGTCTCAGACGACGAGAGGAGACTCCAGCGAAAAATAGAAAAAGAGGACGGACGAGGTGGGGAGGCGAGTAAAATTAGTCGGGAAATTGGATAATGGGAAAATTTACTAAAATACCGTGCAGAGGGTAAAGCTAGCGAAGACGAGGGTGGGTCGAACTACGCCAACGAAAAAGGATACTCGTCGCGAGACGAAAATATCATTAAGGGAGAGCGAAACAGTTGCGGGTGTGAGAGACAACTGCAATTTTTCAATAAACTTTTTTTCAACGGTGCTAATTTTTTTTGGGCAAAAAATCGCACAATTAAAAAAAAATACCGTTTTCTTTACCGACTGCGGTATCTCGTTTCGCCCCAACACCGATGCGATAAATGATATTTTCCTAATCTCGGAGTATCCTTTTACGCTGCGGATAGATTTTTCTCAACGGGGATAATTGGTCGATAAGAGACTCGGAAAAAAAGAACCTCGTTCGGCCTGTCCGCGTCGACGGCTCGGTTAAATTTAGAGCCGGGAAAATCCGCACATCGACGACCCGCACTCTAGTCTGTGGCCTTCGGAACTGAATTCGCGAATCCACGAAGATCTTCGTCATCGCTGATTGCCGGCTGAGTGACAATTTTCCGTGTTGCCGATGCGGGCTGGATCCGTATTAAGTAAAATCGCTCCCGCCTGTGCCGTCGGTGTAATCGACGCAAAGTAGAACGAACATCGGAATCTTCTCACTTATTATTTTTATCTTCATTTTTTTTTATCGGGCGTGCTTCTGGCGAACCTCGGCCATCGAGTCCAGATTATCCTCTCGGATGATCGAGCGCCGATCATCGTCAGTCGTTGTTCATGTCCTTGAGCTCGGTGTAGGCGACGCGTTTCCTGTACAGGTTGCCCGTCGACGTGCCCGCCTTCCGACTGTTCGGCATTGTTGAGGGCCCCGGTGCGTAATAATGCCGCCTCTTGTACATCACCATTCTGCAAATTAATTTAAAAAAAGATATATTAAAATTTACAATGTTACACACATTTTTTTTCTTATCGGTAATTTTTTGGCTACTTGGCGCAGAGAGTTTATCGCGTTAATCGGACGACCTGAGCGTTTATTGCGGTGCTCGTAAAAATATAGACTTGCACACTGTCGGATCTTCCTAGCGTATTAGCAATAAAGAGAAGATTGGCTGACGCTCTTGATTCGTGAAATTCTGATGGAGCCTCGATACGCAACAGCGACGTTTTATCTCCCTATGTTAATATTTATATAGCGCAGTACTAAAACGTAAAGTAGGATTCCCTGATAACCGAGGAGCGACGATCAGTCGACTAGCGAGAACTCGAGGGGACGAGGAGAGTCGTGAGAAGTACCATAGGCTTAATTGCACTCATTGATCCCACGTGACGATAGGTCACGTGCCCTTGGATCTGTGCTAGATCACCGCGGGAGCGCTCCGTACGCTTGCCGCGGTCACTTAAGAAAATACGAGATAATTTTTTTTTATTGTAAAAAAACGTTGTTTATCTGTGAATCTCTGGTTGTTCGAGAAAATGTGTGCCCCTTGCTGGAACAATCGAGAACCAATGATGTATAGATTGCACGGGGACAGCGCGTACTGCGACGCCGCGCAGATGCGCGAAGAGATCGCGCGGGCGTGAGCGGCGCGTCACGTAACGGCGAAGAAGCGATCTATAGATCATCATCGAAGAATATCGAGATAAAAGTTGTTTTAATAATGAAAAACGATGATAGACCGCCGGTTGCTCGAGAAAATTTGGGACCCTACGTCGAGCAATCGAAAACTAATGATCTATATAGATCTCACGTCTACAGCGCGAACTGCGACACCGTGCAGATGCGCGAAGTGACATCGCGCGCGCGTGCGCGTTGTGTCACTCAATCGTGAAGAAGCGATGATCCATAAATCATCAACGAAGAAAATCGAGATAACAGTTTTTTTTTTACCACAAAAAACGTTGTTAATCTGTGAGTCACCGGTTGTTTGAGAACATTTTGTGTCTAGGTGAAACAATCGAAAACTAATGATCTATAGATCCCACGCAGATGCACGACGAGGTCTCGCGCGCTCGCGCCATGCGTCATGCAATGGCGAAGAAGCGATGATCTATAAATCATCGTGCAAGCGCTAAACTGTACGCACGAACGAGCAGTTTCCGGGAAGGTTTTTCTCGGTGCGAGTACACTATGATCTCATGGGATTGGACGATTTCTCGAGGTTCTGTCTGCGAGCGAGACGGCTGCGCACTGTTAATCGGACGACGCGTTGACGGGAACGTAATGGCGCATGCGTCTCCACGTGAAAAGGGGAATTTTCATTCGCGAAAATCACTTTTTTTTACAAAAAAAAAAAAAAATGTAACATGCGTGTATTAAGATACTTCTATCTGGGAGCGAGACGACTGCTCACTATTAATCGAACGACGTGTTAGCGGGAATGTACATGATAATGGGCGCATGCGTCCCCACAGGGAAGAGGATATGTTTACTCGCGATATTTAATTTCCAGAAAAAAAACAAAAATTACGAAATTAAAAAATCGTGCATCATGCAGGTATTAAAATACTAGGAATTATCAGGACGTTTCTTCGTCGGAGGAAAATCATTTATTTTCATCTTTTTTTTTTATCGCAATCGAGAAACGTTCGTGTATTTGGGGTGATTGTATTCATGCTCGGTATTCTCTCCGCTTCAACGCTCGAACGTAATCACAGTCTGTCCGGCAAGTCGTCGTCCTCGAGTTCCCCGATGCGGCGTCGTTAGCCTGTGAAGACGCTGTTCTCGAGACGCGAGCAACGGAGTCGAGGAACTGCGAAAGGCGAACAACAACAAAACGCTTTTGGGCAACATGTTAGAAGGATAAACAAAAAAAAATCTCACACTGTATCGGAGTTTTAGTGTTTCACGCTCAAACACCAGCGAGCAAAAAAGAAAACCACCAAACAGCAAGAAAAGGTGTTTCAAAAGTGCGTAAAACTGTCTGCAAAGTTTATTAACTCTCGGGTTATGGAATTATGGAATTTTTGAATTATCCTTGTCGAGATGCACGAGTAAATCGAAACAAAAAAAAGTGGATGCAAGGATAGAACGTTATATCACAGCTGCCGACGGCGCCTCGCAGGATCGGTGGCCGCAGCGTCTCGGTGTCCAAAATATTTCCTTGGTCTTATTTTTTTTCCCCTTCACAACTCGACTAATGATATTCTATCACGGTATCGTTCTCGCACGTCTCTGACTAGATGAATATCTACGTCCGTCACTGAAGCCGCAGCGTCTCTCAGCTACCCCCCCCCCCCCCCTCCCACCCTTGAACGATCTCTATCGAAACTCGGCCTGACATATTTTTTGTACATTATTTACATAGCTCACTTGGATCGTCCCTAGTTGGATTGTTCTCACGTCCTCGCGACACTATGCCAGGTCTATCTGCCTTATGTACATGCCTAACATTTTTTTTTCTTTTCTACTCTAATAATTGTATCCTAATAACCGACCAAGCGCTACTCCCCGATCGACGGAGATCCGCTTGCTATGATAATAAAAATAAAAATAATAATAACGACAACAAACTACGTGGTACAAGCGTGATCCGATCTCCATCGTGGTGTCTCCTTTTGTAAGCGGAATTAACAAATCGCAGTAAAATCTAAGCGTCCAGCGCTCCCGAGAGACCGGGGGAGTCAATTCTAGTCCGACCAGCGAAGCTAGAAAAGTGGCTCTCTCTTATAACGCTCCCGATGTAAATTTTCGGCTACACCAGTCCCGACCTATGGACTCGACTACTCGCCGAAACAGTGAGGTAGTCAACGTTGGAGCAGGAATGTTTTCGACTTTAAAGAGGAATTAAAAACTACGCGATTAAGGCCTACAAACTAGGAAACGATTAATCACGATTATAGCACGATTTGACGAGAGGCAAACTGGTGTCGGGGATTCTTTGATTGAAGTCGGACGAATTAACGACCCGACTCTACGCCCCCCTCCCCTGGCTCGATCGCGACAGCGATAACGAAAACAATTGACTCTGGTAAAGAAAAATCTCCTAGGCGATGCAATAAGCCCCGATGAATATCTGCAACACAAGAAATAGAAGAAAAGCATATTCAGTCAAGTGCATTTGAGTGTTGTCAATTTTTTGTTGTACATTTATTTTTTATTTTTTATGTGTGAACTTTCTCCTCTTACTCACCTCACCCGATGAATCCCGCTGCTAAAGATATAATTATCGCTATGAGACCAGTCATCATCTGACCAGCGGTCGAGATGCCGCTAGACTGTTGCGCCGCGGCGGTCTCCAATACTTCCGTCGGCAAAAAGTGATCGTCGGCGGCGAGCCGGTCGCCGTACTTATTCATTAGGTCCATCACCAGGCCGTTCGACCAGCCGAAACCCAGCTGGACCTCATACTCGCCTCCGCCACCGCCGCCTCCCGAGACCGTTGCGTCGTACTGCGAAAAGCAATAAAAAGAAACACCCGTTTCTAAATATCGAACAATTTACTTGTTTTTTTTTTAAGTCGCATCCATGTAATAGATAAAAATGTTGTACCTACTCAAATATTTATTTGATTTTATTTTGTTTTTTTGTTTCTTTTTATCGCATTAATGTGATCGATAAAAAAATTGTATCGTCTCGAACATTTATTTGATTTTATTAGTTTTCTTGTTTCTTTTTTTTCTTCGCGCCGGGTTAATGAAAATTCTTTGTACCTTCTCGAACATGCTGTGAGTAACATTGAAGGCTTTGAAGTTGCTGCGAACCCATCGCTCGCTGATCTCGTACGCGAATCTCTGTGCCCAAGCGTCGTCGGTATTGTCGAGCGACATGACGACGAAATACTGGAGCGGTGGCCAGGCGTTAGGATAGTCCCACTGTTCGCCGGAGTGCTCGAGAGTCGCCGGTATTCCACCCAGGTTCAGCATTATCTGACTCTTTTCGAGATACTTGAGCACCTTCGCAACGTGGTACTCGCGTTTCGTAACGTCGTAGCAGTTGGTCCAAAGCGGCACGACGTTCGTTGGATAAAAGTAGTCCCTTTTTATGTCGTTGAGGAGATCGTAGTCGAGCCAAGTGCCGACCTCGTCGTGCCACAGAACGGCTTCGACTGCACGCTGCCATTCCTCAGCCCGACGAAGATACGCCGCGACTTTCGTCATGTTTCCCATTCTCTCGTTGTACTCGGCGAGCAGAATTGCGTTTCTGTAAATTATCGCGTTCAGCTCGACCGGAACGATGTAACGGGTCTTCAGGTTCGTCAGATTTCCTGAAATACGGACAGTGCGATGGAATTATTTTTTAATTTTCAGTAAAAAAATTAAAAAATAAAAAAAATTAAAAGCATGCCTTATTGAAAGGCGTTATCTACCGCGGCTGATTAAAATCACTCTACCTTTGTTCGTTCCGTCGCGAATGAACCATCTACTGGAAAAGTCCCAGCCGGACTCTGCTGCGGTCTTCAGCTCCGTGTAGTGGTTCTCCTTCTCCTCGGCCGTGCGGAAGCTCTGGCTCGTCTGAATGTCCTCTCTGATTTTCCCGATTGGAAATAAAATAAAATACTTGTTAAAAAAACCAATCGCTTTCTGTAAAAAAAATCTGTACCGTGAAAAAAAGATGTTTGCTCGCGAGCAGCCAAAAAAATATAATTCACAAAAAAAAATAGATCGTTTTTAAATATATGTTGTTTTGACAACAACAACCAGTCATTGATTTTTTTTTTTTTTTTCAGTGCAGTTTGTTTTTTGAATTTTTAATCCAATCTCTTCACCTGTAGGACTCCGGCCTCGGACCGTGCGATTTCTCGTAGTATCTTGCAAGAGTGTAATTCACGCCGTCCTTCTCGATCTGGACGGTGCGATTGGTCATCCAGAAGTCGAATTCCTTCTCGAGCAGCCACAAGTTCTGCTCGAGCCACGCGTAATCTCCCGTGGCTTTGAGGTACTCGTCGACCATCGGCAGGAGCATCGGTGGCTGCGACCTCATCTCGTAGTAGATCCTCCCGCCGTTCGGTATGAAGCCGATCCTGTCGACAACCGCGACAAAGTTGGAGAGCATTCCTCGAACGGTCGTATGCATCTCGGACAGGAGAAGACCCTTGATGATCCAGTACGAGTCCCAGTAGTAGAACTCCCGGAATCTTCCGCCAGGCACGATCACCGGATTGGGAACGTATATTATTGAGTACAAATCCTGATTCACTCTCACGTCGTCCTTCATCTTCCGTCCCAGCATCTTCCATATGTCGTTCAGATCGGAGGCAAATTTTCGCAGTTGCTGGTCCTTGATGTTCCTGAGGAACTTTGGCTCTTTTCTCCAGTCCATCGGCACCCACTCCTCGAACTCGGAGCCCGCCGGGTCGAAGGTGTCGTTCACGAATCTTGCTATCTGGTCCTTCGTGGGCATGTTGTCCGTGCTGTTCATGAATTTTCGAAACAATGCCAGCGTCTCGCCGGGCGGTTGTTTCATCTTCATGTCGACGAAGGTCTTCGAGTCCGGATATATCGAGGCCATCTGTACCGTGTGCAGCAACTCCCCTTGGCAGTACACATTGCTGCAATAAGTATAATCGGTTTCGTTCTTTTTTTTGTCATGGTTGTGGAAATTTCAGATTTAAAGAAGAAACTAATTTTTACGTTTATCCTGAACCGGTTTCAGGTAACTCTAAAGCATCATAGAAAAATCCTGATAATTGGACCGACGATAGGGGAGTTACGGCGAATGCCGGCCCGAGGGAAAAGCTTAGGATGTGAAACGGACTCGGTCGGTAACAAAACTGTAATCCGTCCGTCCAGCGATAAAAAATGGATGACAGCTTTACTTAGATATAAAAGTAAAATAAAAATTGAGTTCAGACGCGATGGCTGACATGGAGCCATCGCGTCTGAACTCATCGCGAGAGAACTCTGATCTCTCGATTCGGCACAGTTAAAACAAAAAAAAGAACCGAAGAAAAATGTGCAAACGTCCGGTTATCCAGTGGTACGTTCGAAGCTACTAATATTGGTTCAAACGCGGTAATTACGCTCGTCGTACTGCTCGAGTATCCACACGTGTGTGCGTAAAATGTGTGCGAGCGCACATCGGAAGAGTACATTACGAGAAAGAACGTCACGAATGGTTACGTAAAACAGCCGAGCGGTGCGCGCCCGCTGTGTACCGTACTATTGTAAAAATTAATGAGGGAGCAACGCGAGGAAACCCATACATTCGCGCGGAACAAGTAAATTCGTGTTTTTTTTTCTTGTACTTTCGAAAGCGACGAAAGAAAAAGTGTTCCGCACTTCCGCACCGTGTAAACCGTGGCTCAAAAATCGCTGGTCCCTCGGCCAGAAACTGTCGATAATTACTTCGCAAACAGTAATTACTTTTTATGAAGAAATCATCGCCCAAAGTGAGATAATGCGTTATGATAAAATAAAATTACATTTTTTTAAATCATATGTATTTTTCATATTTTGTTAATTAAAAGTAAAAGAACGCGGAGAGCTTTAATTGGGACTTTAAGGCACTGCATTATTGCTCGTTTCTGAAACGATCGTTTCTGGCCGAGAGATCAGCAATTTTGGGCTGTTTTCACCGTGCGGAAGGGCGGAACACTTTTTCCTTCGTCGCCTTCGAAAGCACAAAAAAAATCGAATTTGCTTATTCCGCGCGAATGTATGCGCCCCCTCGCGTTGCTCCCTCATAAATTTTTACAAGATTACGGTACAGAGCGCACACCGCTCGGTCGTTTTAATATAACGCGTTATAAATGTATGAAAATTAGTGAATACATTCGCGGGCCGAACAACTCGAGTAAATTCGATTTTTTTTTTGCTTTCGAAAGTGACGAAAGAAAAAATGTTCCGCACTTCCGCACGGCGTAAACGGGCCAAAAATTGCTGGTCCGTCGGCCACAAACGGTCGTTCAAGAAATGGGCAATAATGCAGCCTCGTAAAGTCCCAATTAATACGCTTCGCGTTCTTTTACTTTCAGTTGTAAAAAAAACTTTAATTAAATAAAATTTTTATTTCATTTTATCGAAACACATTATCTCACTGTCGGCCATAATTTTTTCGCAAACCCGAATACAACGCGTTGTGAATGTACGAAAATTAATGAATACATTCGCGCTGAACGACCCGAGTGAATTGGATTGTTTTTTGTGTTTTCGAAAGCGACGAAAAAAAAAGAGCTCCGCACTTCCGCATGGTGTAAACGGCCCAAAATTGCTGGCCCCTCGGCCAGATACGATCGTTTAATAAACGGGCAATAATGCAGCGCCGTGAAATCCCGATTAAGGCTCTTCGCGTTTTTTTACTTTCAATTAACAAAAAATTAAAAATAAAGGTAGTCTAATTTTATCGTAACGCATTATCTCACTTTGTGCGATAACTTCTTCACGAACAGTAATATAAGGCCTTATAAATATGTGGAAATTAACGATCAAAAAATTAATGCATACATTCGTGCGAAACGACCTGAGTAAATTCGATTTTTTTTTTTTTTTTTTTTTTTTTTTTGAAAGCGACGAAAGAAAAAGTGCTCCGTCACTTCCGTATGGCGTAAACGTCCCAAAATTGCTGGCCAGAAAAGATAGTTTAAGAAACGAGAAATACAGCGCTCTAAAGTCCCGATTGAGCCTCTTCGCGTTCTTTCACTTTCAATTGTAAAAAAATGATTTAAATAAGATTGTATTTTTATTTTATCGTAACGCATTATCTCACTTTGGGAGATAACTTCGTCGTAAACGGTAATATAACGCGTTATAAATGTACGATGTCGAGGCGAGGGACTTTTTTTTTACCGCCGCGAGCGGATTCAATTAAAAGGTGACCTCGTACGATATATCCGAGGGCTACTTTCCATTCCTCGACGAGACGTTATTTCTCTCGATTCTAACGACTGGAAGATCTTGCGGAACGACTCGCCGCCGAGCGGTGTTTCTCGCTTCCGGGAACGCCTCTCCGCGAGACCGCGAGATTCTTCGAATCGTGATCCAAACTTTTATTTTCGGCTACCGTTATTGACCACTATAAAAAAAATTTAATAATTGATAAAAAATCAAATTGAAATAAGTAATCATTTAAAATAGTGTAACGACCGTTCAAGGCGAATTGATTTTTTTTTATGCCGGCAAGCACGACGACCTTGAAAGTGGGTTTTCAAAATCCATTTTCAAGATGATCCAAACTTTTCTTTTCGGTTACCGTTATTGACTACTATAACAAAATTTAAAAAATAAAATAAAAATAAGTAATAATTTAAAAAATGTAACAAACGTATGCGGGCAAGCACAACGACGACATTGAGAATGGGTTTTTCTGTGGCAGTCATCAGGCATTGACGAGCGATAAAAATCCCTGAGCGACCGGCTCGGAGATATAACTATTCTAAATAAGTAGACCGAAATATAAAGAGCGTCGCCGGAATGTCGGAAAGCTTGCGTAATTCGCGAATGTACACGGCGTTACATGGAGGTGAATATTCGAGACAAAGCCTAATGTCATTTTGGCGCCACGGGTTTTAATGAAGTCGTTAACGTTGTGACGGGTTGACGAGGCGCTAACTGACCAAGCAAATCCCGACGCTGGCCGGTTGCAAGCGCGGCGCGTTATCGTCGCGATTAATCCTTCGACTCGGCGTTTTACACTTTGCTTCCAATATTACCGTTCAAAAATTACGTTTCTAAAACAATTGTTTTCTCGACGGTCTCATCGTATTTTCGGAGCAGTTATTTTGTTTTTTGCGCGTTTCACGATCCGGCGTTACGCTAGAGAAATTCAGCGAATTCTGAGCGCAATTCAATTTGGGCTATGGGGATTCCCCGCCGCCCCAAATTCGTCGAAGGCGTTACTGCGCTAACCTCGTCGAACGGCATATTTCGCATTATCCTTGCTTCATTTATTTTTCCATATTAATTTATCATTGTCTGCAACATTGTTCACCTACGCGCGATTATTAACCCTGCCATTACGAGAATTTACGCCGATGAAACTTTGTAATCACAGGCACAAGTTGTTGAAGACTACAAGCTCGTTGGCGACTTGCGTCAAACGTGTGTCCCACGTGCAATGTTAAGGTCACGTCCACCGGCGTCACCGGCCAAGGATCTCGGTTCCCCATGTGAGTACTTGCGAAACGCCTTAATTTGACGAATCGTTCGTCGAGCCTGGCCGCGATTATGTCGTCCGGCTTCTCGAGCGTCTTTTCTAAAAGTTGGAACGGCCCCGCTCTTGAGTTCTCGACGAAAATCCCAGGATTACGTTCGTTTTCGTTTGATCGCGGGGATTTCCCAAACGACATAAAAGCGTTAAACCAGCTCCGCAGGAATGATCGAAATGCTTCGAGCGGGCAACGAACGTCCGAAATTTATTTTCAGTAGCGAATCCGTCGTCGCGCTGAGGAGCGGGTGATTTGTTTGTCGAAAGCCCGGTGAGCCGGACGTCACGAGTCTTCCGAACGTCGACGAAGACGAACTGTAGCACGAGGGGGCAAGTCCTTGGAACTATTCCCAGTAGCCACACCCGCGTCAGCGTCTTCTATCGCATCTACATCTGCTCGACCGAACTAACAGTCATCCACTGTGTAATCGATCCTCTCTCTTCCCTTCGACTTTTCCGAGTCGGCGATTCGGCTCTGGCACGGCTCCTCGGTCGTTATCATCGATGTTCGCAGACTCGTGACCGCGACGCACGTCCCGGGGGTTCCTGGCTCGACGAAAAAAAAATTGTAAAAATAAAGAGAGAGAAAGTTACTGAGGACACACGCGAGGTAAAAATAACTCGGTTATTCAATCTTCGTTAACGTCGATTTAGGTGACTTGAAAACACAATATAAAATAAAATGACATAATATGAAATAAGATAAATCAAGATAAATTAAGATAAAATGACATAATATGATATAGAATAAAATGAGCGATCAGAGGATGCGAGAAATTTGAGACAAAAACTTCACGTACTTCAATAATTTACAGAACTGCCGAGCTGTGGCTCGACGAAAAAAAATGTGTAAAAATAAAGAGAGAGAGAGAAAGTTACTGAGGGTACACGCGCGATAAAAATAACTTGGCTATTCAATCTTCGCTACCGTCAATTAACGTGACTTGAAAAAATAAAATAAAGTAAAATCGAATAAGATAGAATAAGATAAAATAAAATAAAATAAAATAAAATAAAATAAAATAAAATGAGCGATCAGAGGATGCGAGAAATTTAAGGCAAAGCTGCACGTACTTTAACTTACAGACCTGCCGAGCTGTGGAGATATACACTGAGTTACGGCGACCGTAAATTGATCGTCGAGACACAAATATTGACTTCGAATTTCGTCCATATCGCTTTGATAATCTTTCTATTTAAGAACTTTCAATATTTCTTCACTTACCTCGGACACGGCGGTGGGCGTCCAGCCGCGCTCGTTGACTCGTCCGCGGCGGCCCGGACGATGCTGGCTTGCTGAAACGCTAGCCAGACTATCGCGGCCCAGACTAGAACCGCCAGGGTTGATCCTCTCCGCGAACTCGCCATTTCTCTCGGTACTTTATTTCTCTCTTCGGGGCACCGCTCACGACAAAATATTCTCCCGACTGTGTTATTTACTCCTATATGATATATCTCGCGATAGATCTTAAGATCGGTCTTCGGCACACTCCGTTAAATAATTTCGCTCCCACTCTCTCTCCCTTTTTTTTTTTGGTGGAGTTTAATCTAAATGATTTTTATTTATCGTGTCTCGTGCGATTCTTTATCAGAGTATAGGGGTGAACTAATCTCTCTGATTTTTTGGTACTCCCTTCCAAATCTTTTTTCCTGATTCCTTCTTCCCTTTTTTCAGGTTTTTATTTTTAAATATATTTTTTTACGTCCTTTTTACGTCGTTTTTGATATGTTTTTTAAAATTATTTACGCCTCTCCACTCGTTCCTATCGGGAATGATGCGTCGCGACGATGAGGAACGAGGTAGAATGACAATGAGAGAGAGAGTAAATGTGCTTGGGATTTTTGTATGCGGTGTCTCGATAACAATTTTTTTTTTTTTATGCTCGAACTTTATCCTCCCGGTGATGCTTACTATTTGGTGATGGGCTTTGGCGTCGGTCCTACGGATCGGCGCGGTTTGCGCGCTCGTCTCAGCTCCAGCTGCAAGGCCGCATCATCCCTGTAAGTATATGAAGAAAAAAAATATTGAAAATCGAAACTTTCATATCGCCTTTTCATAAAAGTTGAAAATTAAAATTTTCATATCACTTTCTCATTAAAAAAAATCACTGTGCGGATCTAGCGAGTCATCAGACAAATAATATAAATCGTTTTGTCGTCCCGTTTTATAACTTCGTCTCGGAGATCGGTTCAATGACCGATTCACTTTTTTTTCTTATTTCTTTTTCCGTGTACTTTGACGCGAGAGGAATTATTACTGTCCAAGATCTGTCGTAGAGGGCCCACGTGCTATCGCTCGCGACTCTCTTGGCACGTGTGCGTCCCTCACATGATGCAGAACTCACACCACCATCCTGCGCGCCCCGATGCATCAGCAGGTTATTATTCGACCCGGTCGACTCCGTCGTGGCTCGCGAAATACTGTCTCGCGATTACAGCATACGACATTTATAGAACCTGATCCTTTAATACGGCATTCAACATTCTCGACATTTTTTATTTATTTTACTTATTTTATCTAGCAGCAATAACAGACATTTATTCACCTCTCTTACAATTCGAGTTCCATTTTTTTTTGCTTTCTAATTTTTTATACATTACAATGCGCTAGAGTCGGTTGCCGGAGTCCTTCAGCTTTTATCTTATTAATTTAATTTGTTGAATTAAATAAATATAAAAATGTATTTAATGCATTTAATTAATTTAATTTATTTTTTGTTGTGGCGGATCTGCCGCGCGTTTCGTCCGGGCTACAAACGGACATTCATCGGTGGCATTATCATACTTATGTGTCGGTTAATGTATCGAGTCTCCGTGGACTCGTTCTTAGCGTTATCTTGTATGCAATGCAACGTAAACTTTAACAAGCGCCAGATACAGTCTCGCGTGCAGTGCCACAACCCGACGACCGTGAAAACAATTGAGGTTTTAGTTTTCTCGAGTGAATGCCGTATTTCCCGCGGAAAGATTTCGACGTGAGTATGGAACAGGGACAATGGGATTCTCTCGGTGGGGTGCTCGAGTTACCGCGGTCGGTAACGAAAACTGTAATCGACTTTTTTCACGGACGGTCGCACGTGCGGTCAAAAGTAAAGTCTCTTCGAGCTCGGATATGAAGTCGGCTTTGGATAAGACTTTTCTTTCGGTCGCACAGGTAACCATGCGTAGAGAAAGTTGATTACAGATTTCATTACTGACAGCGGTATATTTAATGTAAATCGCAATATCTTTTTAAAAACTTCTATATTAATAATCTTCCTTTCCTTCATAGAGACAATTAAGAATTGTGTGTCCGTGAAAATGAAGCGTCTCTGCTTTACGATTTATGTACTGCAACCGCGATGGGCTTTAAACTTGGAAAGACGACGCTCGGAGATGCCACAACTGGATATACCGACTCGAAGCTCGGGTTGGCTTTTGGATGGATACAAAAAAAGATTCGCGCCCCGCACTCGTGTTGTTATTTCGGTTTTCGTTTTTCCGAGAATAGAATTTATGTATACCGTCGACTGAAATAATCGTTTAACGGCAATTGCAGAATTAATGTTTAAATAATAATAAGTTTTTAAAAAACACTAATAAGATTGTTTAAATAATAAAAAAATGTTAACTGAAGGTAAAGGCACGTAATTTATACCTTTCCAAAGAACGTCATTGTAAAATTTGAGGAGACTTTTCCTCGTTCTTAAATATTCGGTAATCGTTTCCTCGAGGAAAAAATTAGCTCAAACCGACCGGCCGCTTATAGCACAACCGGGCGTTCGGTCGGTAGGAAAAGCAGTGGTGAAACTAATAGTAAGAGTTACTTTGTTCAAAATCCGCCCGGAGCTTCCGAGAATATTTTCATTTCTCAAAGTTAAATTCCCTCGTCTTTTGGCTTGAATTTCTCTGATCTTCGCCAACTAGCTCTGCATTCTCGTCTTTGATGCCTTTAATGACTTTAAACATTGTTTTTTTTTCATGAATTTTATGATCCGTGAAATTATACGTCGAGCGTCGCCGGCTTCGAAGCTGCGCGACCGGCCTTCCGTAACGCGATCCCCAATACTCCAAGATCAGCAAGATCCAGATATTTATTCGCTTCTGGTAAGCGAGACTTCTCGCCGTCTCGAGCTCGCGGCGGAAAAAAATAATGAAAGAACGTGACAACTGCAAAATGCACGACACGTGTAGCGTGTACGCGAGTCAAAGGAGCGATTGAGTTCTATTCCCGGCCCTTTCAATGAGAGAATCTTTCGGCCGGGAGAGACTTGACCCAACGATCCCGCTCGGAAATAACGCTCGGCCAGTTTGGAATACAACACTTGTGGCTCGTCAACCCCACAAGCGCATGCGCGTACCCGCGACGTCAGACGGTATGGAAACAAAAAATTATTTAAAAATCTGATCCTTCCACTGCAGACGGGGTCGATCTGAGCCCAAAAAAATATTTAATAAAGTCGAATAAATTGGCTACAAAATAGTCTCCAAATTTTCGTCCGAAAAGTGTATGTACGAGTGATGGTGGGGTCCATTTTGCCCCATGCGCGCTGCAAAAATTCGCTGCGTGCACTACGGAAGGGTTAAATCGTCTCCCCGCAATATTTTCGACGTTCGACGACAATAGATCGTCGCTCTGTCGGGCGTCGGATACGAACAATTCGATTGGTCATTAATCGGGCTCGTGGCAATCCGACGTGGGGGAAGAGGCGCGGCACTTTGCCGACGTTTACGAGAATCCTTTGAAAAAAAAGGAGAAAAAAAAACACTCCCGATCAAATTCCATTCGATATTACGGTATTCCGCTGCCGAGTTGTATATTTTTCCATCGAGACTTACTATTGCAGCGAACATTATTAGCGGCAAAAGTTCTTAAGAGCATGTGAAACAAGTTCTCAGTGTTTCTCTCTCGCTACGCCGAGAGCGCCACTGATGCTATCTCTCTCGCACTCCATAGTGTTTCACATGCTCTTAAAAGCGAAATTGAAAAAACTTGTCGATTGTGAACCTCAATTAAGTTCGCTAATGTCCGAGTCCAGCAACGAAATTGTGTTTAAAGAAAGATACCTTTGTCGGCGGATCTAGCGTTACGATAAATACCTTCAGGAACTTGGATCCCTTCTTTATCGACTAACCTCAAAGCCCCGTGTCGCAGAGTACGTGTAAACGAAGCCTTACCGAAAACAATAGAAGAGAAAAAAAGAAGCGTGTTTATATTAATTAGAAGAGCGCGTGGTGTTACCGCGCTCGGTTCTGGTCCGCGACTGACTCGATTGCTGTGAGCGATCGCGAAACAAATCTTCGGCAGCGTGAGAGGCAGCGGCAGAACTCGAGCGCAAATGCGGAGCGGGAAGAGGGGGTGGAGCAGTCAGCGAGCAACCGCCTCGGCGTTTTTTTAGCGCGGGAAGGAACCGTCCGGTGTTACCGCGAATAACTACGTAGGTTCCGCTCTCGTGCGCCGCGGCACGAGTAAAGAATACCGAAAGATATTTTACCTATATTAGTTCGAGGGTCAAAAGGCGGTTCTGTCCGACGCGTGCCGAAAGTGAGGTTAGAATCGCCGCTTGGTAAGTTGTTTTTTAAATATGTTTTATTTTCGAGTCGAAGAAATATACGTGTATAAAAATTTGTAACAATTTAACGAGGGGTGCGAGCGCCTAAGACCGTCGTTTATCAACTGACTAGCCGATACGACTTACGCTGGCTTTAAGTGCGCGGGACGCGGTGACGTAGCGCGTGGCGAGCCTCCGGCACGCGACGACGCGATTGGTCGAACGTCTATCGTTCGCCGGTTTGCTCTTTTTATTATTTATCTTTCTCTGTTGGGATAGCTGCTTGGCGTTAGGAGCCGTGCGAGCGGTGTCGTGTGCGACGCAGACACGCAGGTAGTCTAGGGTATGCGGGGAGCACACCGAGAGATCTGAAACGAGATAGGCAGAGAGGAACGAGATATCGGATGAGGTGTTGGAAAGCTGACGATATAGTCTCGTCAGAACACGCAATCTCTCGCCGGAACTACTTAGGGTAATCTCGAGAGGATCTCCTGAAGTGCTGATCGATGCACACTTTAGATTTGATGTGCTTTAAGTCTTAATATAGCTGTTTAAAGTATTAATTAAAATTTAATTATGGTATTGATCGATTATGGAATTTAACGAGCGATGATCAAGTACGACGAGTATTGGGACAAAATATTATAGCGAAGAGGTAAAATCTGCCCGACGCTTTGCAACTTCCCAGGCTCGGTCGGTAACAAAGGGTAATCAATTTTTTATTTTTTTTCAAGGGCGCTAAACTGATGAACGAAGACGCTAATAGTTTGAGCTGAGAATTCAACCGGTTAAAGGAAACGGACTAGAGTGGACAGTTCTTATATGTAACAGTAAATGGAGTACAGTGCCCTACGAACGACCTCGGCATCGGCACGGCAGTTTTGCCCCGTGCGAACACCGCCACAAATTGATGCGTAATCTCTCGACGTTCATGGATGGCAATGACCCGTCTTGTTGATCGGTCCATTTAACGCCTCGAAATCGGTCTCCGCTTTGCGAACCCTTTCCAATTTGCCTATTACTATTACTCTACTACTCTAGGTTATTTATAGAACACTATGTGGGCTCTTTCGTGGTCTCGTGTTAATTAACCGACCGCTGGTCGGTAAATCCCATAATTTTTGGGCAACCGATTTCGCGATAGCGAGTTCGGTAATATCTATTTTTTTCAACTCCGCACTAACCGCTCGGGCTAAAAGACGGGAGTTATGTGTTTCAAACCGATCACGTGACTTTGCGTGTTTTCTCCGTATCGAGTGTTCTCTGAATCGGCAAAAAATTTCTTGACAAAATTTGGCAAGCAGTTTATTTCAATCACGACCTGTGTCTTCTTTCAGGTTTCGTTACGATTCGATGCGATTTCATAGAGATAAAGACTTTTCGCGTTTTTTTTATGTTCAAGCTGTGAAAAAACGCAATTTTCAAAGATTGCAAAAAATTCTCAAAAAATTCATACGTATTCAGAAAAATAAACAAATTACTTTTATAAAGGAAAATACTTAAGTTGTCGGGTAATTTGTTGAATAATTATTTTCATCTTCAATTTGTTAATAACAAGTGGAAATTATAATTTCACAAAACAATCTATGCAGCACCTCCCATATACTTGATTTTTTCAGATTTAATCCCATCGAGAAGTGTTCGATTTTTTTTCTGAAACTCACGTTTGGCGGGACTGTACCGCTCGAACTACCTTAAGGTCAAATGAAACACATTCTCTGTCGCTCTCTCTCGCTCCATCGTCAACCGAATGGCGCTATCTCTCTCACTCCTGGCTCCGTCACGTGACTTTCACTTAACCTTAAGAGCATGTGATACACTATGAAGTGCGAGAGAGACAGCATCAGAGGCGCTCTCAGCGGAGCGAGAGAGAGGCGCCGAGAACGTGTTTCACATGCTCTTAAACCGAAAGCAATGTCACACGATAAAATGCACGTGTACGCGCGTGTTTCCCAAAGTAGTCCGCGAACTGCACGGTCCACTGGTAATCGAAGAAAACTATTATTCGTTCCAAGATCGCGGCGTAAGGGCCTGTCCCATTTATTGCATAAATAACAACGGTAATACAATGGCCATTGTGTTGCAACGATCGTTTTTATTCTATTCTCAATTGACCCGAGTATTTTCCATTATAATATATGAGTGGCCTTTTTTTTTCTATCCTATAGAAATCGCAATCGTTTCGATCCTAATGAATCGTACGATGGACGTTCGAACGAGAACACGCAACTTTGTACACGAAATTAAAAAAAAAATGCTTCTCAAGTTACAGCGTTTTCGCTGTCCGAATGAAAAATCGTGATCGCTAGATGATTGTTGAAAATCCTAAAAAAATATGGATTACAGTTTTTGTTACCGACCTAGCTAGGACACATGGGCCGCGGTTTCGAATCGCCTTAATCTTACAGCATTTTCTCTGTTCGAGTGAAAAATCCCTTACACGATCGTTGAGTTGTAATTCTTCAAAAAAATGGATTCAAGTTTTTGTTACCGACTTAGCCCGGTTCGGGCGCGCGTTTTCGCATCGCTTTAAGAGTCTTGCGTCACGTTCTTTCCGAAACAGACTCGATCGAGATCGATCGAGTCCCGATAACGATAAGTCGTCATCCCGCAGATATGCGTCAGACAAGAAAATAAAGCAGGGTTTTATAAAAAAAAAAAAAACAACAACCACGACTCGTGAGCTAGATTTTAAAAAAGCAAATACATCGACAGCGATATGCAAGACGTACACGAGTTACGATTTAGTAGGTCATTAGACGCTGGATCACATGATTCTGTAGAATGCTGTCATCTTGGAATTCCCTTACACTCCGCGCTAAGTGAGCGGTACAGCAATCGTAAAAATGTTATTTTTCACGGAATTACTGCGAGATCAGCCGTGCGGCGTCTTTAATACCAGGCTGTAATCAGACGTTTCTTATCTGTTCGTAGGATCGTACCACAAGAGCGACATATTATTTTTCATCGTCACTCAGCCGCGCGGACTAATATTTACACGACGAATGACTGGCACCGGATGGCGTATATTTATTGATAGACGCAATCACGAAACAGAGCTGGGGCAGTACTTAAAGTACATGAGTACTTATTTGGTACTTGAAGTACCAAAGTACGCGTGTGGATGGAGAAGCTGTGGGCCATGCCCGACAGTTAGTATGGGCGGGGCATGCGTAACCTAGATTTTATTAACCCCTTCACTGTTAGAGAAACGTATTTCCCTATACGTTTTTGCCCCTATAGAGGCGCCTGACAATGAAGGGGTTAAGTGTGATGAGGGGCCGGTCCCGCTGCTGCGAACGAAATCGAGGTCCTAGTGTATAAGGTCGAGCCCGCAATATCGTTAGCGAAATGAGTGAAAGCGGAGTCTTCTAGCCAAAGTCGCAAGAGCTCTTCGCCAAAACATCGGTTACGCTATCAAAAAAAAAAAAACCTGAAAATTGAAATTTTCATATCGCTTCCTCATAAAAGTTGAAAGTTGAAAGTTGAAAGTTGAAAATTGAAAGTTGAAAGTTGAAAGTTTTGGAACATTCTGAACATGTTTTCATTAAAATCTCGAATTTTTATTTTTTACCAAAACAAAGCTTCCTCTATGAGGAAGCAAAAAATAAAAATAACGACCTAAACGCAAACGAATTCAAATAGGTATGATACGTTCGCTCTTCGCTACTGACCGCTCAGAGGGCATTGGAGTCCAGTATGCTCTCCGTCACATACATTCAAGCGAAACCGTACACGCCAGTACACTACTTATAAGCAAATTTAAGTATACGTCTGTATCAACAGGTGTTTTATATTTTCCGCACGTTCATGCATCATTGTTTGATCGGCGTGAAACAAAATAATGAGCGACCGAGACATATGTAAGTCAACAGTAATGCGTGAGACCTCGATTTCGACAAAAGTACACCGCTTACACGCACGCCCCTCTTTGTTACCGTTCATTGTCATGTTAATTCTTATCGAGGGTACAGAAAAGCCAGGACAGGTAACGAGAAGATCTTCCTCAAAAGACACCAAAAGTGGAAACTCGTGACTATCGTCTACGACGAAGTCGTTGAATGTATAGAAGAATCGTAGCACTCCAAAAGTGTCGCAGAAAATGACCCTAATGATATTTTTATATACATAGCTGTACCTTATAATGGCACATTTAGCTACATCTTGTAATGGCATATTTAGCTATAACTTGCAATAGCATATTCAGCTACACCTTATAATAGCGTATTTAGTTATATGTACCTTGCAATGGCATATTTAACTATACCTTATAACGACACATGTAGCGATACCCCTTACAAAAGCTGTCATCTTATACCCGATGCAATTGCAAACATCCTGGCTTTCCATCTGCCTACGTAGAAATACGCTTCAAACAAGTAGATCTATACTTCCTTCGAGAATAAGCCTCTCGCCCGAGTGTCTATGAATCTTCGTTGACGATTTGACAAGGGCAAAACGATCGTAGGCTTTTCTCTAATGGAAATAGCCAACACTGCCGTAAGATCCGGGGGTACACGTGAGCGAGCCACGAGGCCGGCTTTACGTATCCCGTATCTACCAGCTCACCAAAGAGGATATGCAGATACACAGACAAGTCCATTAAATTTCGTTCTTAGCAATCCGTCATGGAATTCGAACAAATACCTCTGAGTTACGGCACGGAGCGGACTAATGTCGAAAGCGGCCACTATTCTTTGGGCTTGACGCAGGGAGGCTCTTCTCCGTTTCTTCTCGTCGCTCATATTCAACGAAACTCATTTACCTGTTGGCCATACATTATGGGCCGTCAGCCGTTCACGATCGTGTAACCAAACCGACTGTGCGGCGACTCGCTCGCTCGAAGATAATCGACGTAATGGATTCGGCAAATAAAGCTTTAATAACGAGATAAATTCCCTCATCTCCGATTAAGCATCTCGCAGGAAGTCTGCATTAAAGCCGGATCGAGAACTACGACAACAAACACGACACGGTCCAAATTCTTCCCATGGTAGTCGCGGCTTTCGAGAGGGAAATCTGCCCCTGCATTCCCGCTTATGCATGCCACAAACATAGGATCCGCCGTATCAGTTAAACAACGTGTATGCGTTATGTGACAACGATTATCACGATTATAATCACCAAGGTCACGCGTACTTGTGCAACCGGCGGAATGGCGGTGGCAATTATTTCTTTGTTTGTCGCTGAAGATTTGATTCGATAAAAAGTAACGCGAGGGCCGACTGGTTACGGTGGGAAAAAGTGGACAGATAATAACCAGGGACAATGCGGGACTTTAGAATGTCGCGCTATTTGTAGCACACTGTGATATGTAAATAAGTACCAGTGGTATGTTTTAATTTGTGTCTTTAATGTCAAATTCATCGTATTTGTCACTTCGATGGACGAGCCGTTTTTCAAAATATTATTTATTCAAATGAAAATTAATTTATAACTAAACATTCTAAAAAAATTTGACGGATTCGGATGACTAAATAAAAATGTAATGTTCAATGTTCAATGTTTGGATTTGGCCCTTTAATGTCCGATTCGGCATATTTGACACTTTGATGGACCAGCCTTCCTTTAAAAAATTATCCATTAATATGAAAATAAATTTTTATCTAAAAATTCGGACAGAAATTTCATTTTTTATAATTCCGTCACTTGAAAAATTGTCAATTAAATTAAAAAATAGATGAATAAATGAACAGATGAATTTCTAAAAAAATGAAATTTTTAAAAATATATGTTGATTCGGAAAAGTGTCGAAGACGTTCGAGTATGTCGATTCTGTTATCGGAGACAGCGTAGGACCAAAAGGATCGTGAGTGCGCGCATTATATTTGTCCCCAACAAAGCGGACGAGGAGGGGGAAGATGATGCACATGTACACACACTATAACGTTCATTGAACGTTAAGGCGCCTCCGGTGATGATGTCGTGTCGCAGCAGAAACACGAACGAGGTGTCGCAGAGCACGCCCGAGATGCTTTAAAGCCACAATCATTCTATTTGCTATTTTTAGCCGGAAATGGGTCGTACAGGGAGGGTTCGGCAATTGCGATGAATCGTAAAGGAACATCATCGGGCTTGCAACGCGCATTATAGCGTACACGTTCTTACTCGTCACCTGAAGTGTCCACTCATTGCGGAATGGGAATTCGCGTACCGTATTACGTCATTGGGAGGAAAAAATTCATTTGTTTACGCGTCGGTAAAGTAGAGACGAATTGCATTACTCACTGATTGTGGAATAATTTATAATTAAAACAAAGCCTCCTCTATGAGGAAGCAAAAAATCAATTTAAGAAAAAATAAAATAAAAAAAGAGGTGCTTTAAAGCATAATCATTCTATTTGAAGTGCCGGCTTATTGCTGGATAGGAATTCGTGTATTGTACTGCTTCATTGGGAGGACAAAAAAAAATAGTTGTTTATGCGTTGGGACGTAGAGAGAAATTGCATTCCTCATCGATTAATACTAAAACACGAATAATTTCCAAAAAAAATAAAAAAATAAATAAAAAAGTAATTTGAAAAAAAGTAGCCAATTATAATTTTGATACGGCTTTCTCGAAATGTTCCTTTATTCGCAATGCTTCTTCTTGAGAAAGCATTTTCTGTATTGTTAGCTTGCTCGTATAGTGTAGTCTCTCAAATCGCATCGTATTGCATCATTGGGAAAACAAAAAAAAATCATTAGTTTATGCGTCGATGTGATAGAGAGGGCGAGGGGGCTGAAGATTAAGCATCACCAATAGTTATGAATCTCAAATTACCTGAGCGATTACAATTGCATTCCTCGCTGATCGTGGAATAATTGACAATGATTTAAGAAAAAAAAAATTGCCCGTCTTGCAGGAACTTCACAGCCGGATCGAAGCTATCTCAACTATCGATTGTTAACGTGAGCCGGCTGTCCGAGGATCGATTAATGCACGATGGAATTATGCACAGCGATTTTATTTCTTCCATTTCCTACTCCGACAACTATCCAGCCTCCGCGAATTTTGACTTCATTAGAATGTAATTTAAGTCTACACTTGCCGATTGCCGATCGTATCGATTGCACACATGTAGGAATTATAAAGCAATGAATTTTAAATAATAAGAAAATCAGTACCGGTTTTGTGCGGGGAAGGCGTTTGTATTAATTAACTAGGGAAGCATGATGAATGCTCCCTCTCTCGCCCAACCATTCGAATTCCACAAGGCAGGTGTCAGACGATAAGCGCCCGTCGAAGATGAGAGAGGAAATAATTCGTGTCGTTAACGTGCTTCTGTGCCGGTTACGCTCAATCCGTACGGCAACTTATGCAACTATCGTGAGCGAGACATGCGGGTGTAATTAACGCCCGGTGGAATCGGTGTCCGAGACACCGCGGCGTTGACGGATCGACTACCCAACGTATCAACTCTCGGGTTAGTGTTGTTGGTTATTTTTTTTTTTTTTTCAACTATTAGTGAAATAAATACCGAGATGTCGTGCGGAGTTTGCACTGAAATTACTCGACGGCGAAGATCGCGCGGTCGATAAACATCCGGTAGTTCGTAATCGCTGAATTATTTAATTTCCAGGTATCGAATCGATAATCAAAAATAATATTTCACCGCATCGAGAAAAGTCAATTACACTGCGAGATGTAATTGGCCTATCGAGGACGTAATTGGCGAATCCTCGTGGCTACAAGCCGAGCAATAATATATCTGTCGGTCGCTTCCTACTGCGGCTCGTTAACTCGATCGTCAAGTTTTTTGTAAACAGCTTTTGTGATCATCTTTTCTTTTGCCTATTTATTTTTTTTCTTTTTTTTTTTTTTTTGTTTTTTCTTTGCTTATCCGACGATAATTGATTTATTTATGATACGGCAACGATACGCCTCTATGGCTGTGGATCAGTGGATGCACATAAAAGCGCAGGTAGCGCATTCGCGGAAGGTGCACGTGTAATAATGCCAAGGACAACGGCGATAGCGAGGAAGATGACACCGACAACGTCGAGAAATATACGCGAGACAAGAATTGCTACGGGTTTTCCTTGCAGTCGTGCAAAAAAAAACAAAAAACATGTAAATAAATAGAAATGATGTATATTGAAGAGAAAAAAGATTGTGAGAAGATAGACGAAAGACGGATGAAGATGACAAATGTATTGTTTGTTAATTCATTACTGGATACACGCCGGAGTTGGTCGGTCGATGAATAAATCAGACTCAACTAAATTTTTTATTTTTCATTTTTTGCTCTTGATGGATTTTCGCTCGCAAACAAATGTATGTGTAACTTTAATAAAGTAGTTTTCCGATAATCAATTGTCGTGCCGATAGAATAAGTAACATTGCGTGATGAATCCATCAAACTCAACCTAATTTTAATGTTTAATTTTCTTTGCGCCCGATAGAATTTCTATTGTATGTATGTATGTATGTATGTATGCAGTGATTTATTGGTACGGTAGGACCAGGCGTCCTCTAGGCTCATACACTACGAAACTGAACGGCAATAACAGTGGTCGTACACAAAAATGTCAAGACTCAAAGAAAATATAAAGAAACCGCAAAAGAACAACAACAGAATAAGAATAGAATATAATAATAACACTAACGATGATAACCAATGATATGTAAATGCATGCACGATATAAATGAAAAAAAATTCGATTGGATAAAAATGTACGAGTGACGTTTATGAAACGATTTTTCAATCACATATAAATAGATGTGTGACCTCAATAAAACAATTTTCCAATATAATGTTAATAAAATAATTTTCCGATAATCAATTGTCGCGTCGATAGGTTCAATAGCATTGCGTGAGAGAATGTCTCGCGTAAGAAGAGACGAGCCTGCTCTTGGCTGGCAGATAACATTTTATTCTGCAGAGACTGAACACGTTAAGAATTATTTTTTTCGCCGCAGAGCACGGTCGGCAAGTTACTCACCCGCTGCCACAATTTCGCGATGACCATCGTTCGCGAAGTTGCATAACTGCTCGGTACAATTACGTTACCATCCCAAAGTACGATATCTCGCGCTGCGAGATTTTCTTATGAATTGGCAATCGGTAAAGAAGATCTCTCGCTTCACACGTTCATTTCTTTTTTTCTTCGTTAATCGTATGATTGCATTTTTTCAACATTCTACTATCACCGTGGACGTTAATCCATTATCGTAGAAAGTGCTTACCATAATTAATAAAACATTGCTCATTGTAATGCCTCGAATATGCGAATCACCTGTTTGTCGTAACTTTCCACGAATATAACGTGTGCTCGCGTAGAAACATGTTACTCCGGAGAGCGTCCTTTTCAAATGGATCATGGCGTCATTTCCGGCCAAAGAGCGAAATTTTGAAACCGGAAGTGACGTTTTCCATACGACGTTACTTTCGTTTGAAGAATTAGTTTTTTAAACCGGAAGTGTTACATTTCCGGTACGATGTCACTTCCGGTCAAAAGATGGGATTTTCAAACAGGAAGTGGCGTTTCCTGGTATGACGTAACTTCCGGTCGAAAAATGAGATCATCAAACCAGAAGTGACGTTTTCCCGTATGGCGTTAATTCCGGTGGAAAAATGAGATTTACAAACTGGAACGTCACATTCGGTCAAAAACCGAGATTTTCAAATCGGAAGGGAAGGTCACGAAAGCTGGGGCATCATGCTCACGCGACTCTCAACAAAATATATACGTAACTATTCGAAATATAACGCTGTTGTCGCAATCGTCACGTGCCAATATCAATACGAATTTGGTGTCAACAACGAATGGTAAAACATGGAGGAAATAACGAAAAAATTGTTGATCGAAATACGAGAAGATTAACCTCGGGTCGAAATACGAGAACATTAATCTTCAAGCGGTGATTAATGTCCACCATTACGGAAATCATTGCATACCAACGTTGATGCGAATCAAGTGTGGTCACCGAGACTTCATGTTTTTTGAAGTGTGAAAACATGAACGGAACTGCTCGCGTGGTTAATGCGCCTGTGGCCGCAGAGAACAGATTAAGCTGGCCCGAATCCAAAATCAAAATCGCTAACCTGACAAACAAGTTCATACGCGCGGAGCCCCTCAATGAGCGTGACGGTATGGACAGTGTTCAGGGCCGGAATCCTGAAGTCCTATTAGCGACGTCAGTATCTCTAACTCTAACTTTAACTTTAACTTAGCATTGGTCAGTATATCTATATATATGACTTTAGCATTACTAACTTCGCTGGTAAGACTTCAGGATCCCGACCCAGATATAGAACAGTTATTTGTATGGCAAAGGCGTAGAAAGGAAGTTGTTCACTACTGTGAAAATGCCTTCACACGAAATGCATTCATACGAGTCAGGACTCCTAGCAAAATTTTACTTCAGCCCGTGTGAAAATGGCAGTTTTACTGCCATTTTCACGGGCGTAAACCCCCATTTTTCACACCGAGTGACGATACTCATGCGAAAAACTTTTTCTTAACTCGTGTGATTGTAACATTCGGCAGAAAAGGTTTAACCACATTAGTATCGTAAATTACTATTGAGCAACAAATTGACGAATATGACAATTTTTATTTTTAGGAAGTGTTCGAAGGAAGCCACTCTCTCGCCCTAGTGCGCGAAAAAAGACTATATTACGTTTGCACGCATGCGCAGTATTTTTCTCGCACGCGATACAAAAAAGTGCCTTTCTGCGCTCACTTCACAGTAACGGAAAGTGGGATTTTACCTGCATGCGTTAGAAAAAAAAAACTCCAAGGAAAAACATTTCGGATCGCAGCCGACGCTTTTGTACGATGGAGAAATAGCGAATAATTGCGATTATCCGATGGTCGAGTGTATGACGAAGATGATTACACACCGGGGGAGAAAAAACGATTGATATAATTGGCCTAAATTGTGCAACGGCAATTACTCCATCGCGGTGCTCAGCTCAGACGTCACGTTGGCCAATTTGCGTTGGCCAATCGTACGAGCCGGCTGAGAGCGAGCCCCTTGCATACATTAACGATAGATCCCTCTTCGATCTCGACACAGAGGAAAAAAAATTGAGTCGTACGAGGAAAAATACTATTTAATTCAACCCGATTCGATTAAATTTAATCTTAAAAAGTTGCACGAGAATACCGAAAAAAAATTAGTAAAAGAGAAGAAAGTGAAACGAATAAATTTCACGACGTTTTACGTTTCTATTATTATTATCATGCTCGTGGCTGACTCGGTACGGCGTTCGGCGATAATTCCATGCAGCCAAGTCGTATTACGTACGTGTAACGACGCTGTTATCAAAATCAATTCGACGCGCACGTTAAATGATTATAAGTCGTGGTTGTGAAAGTGAAGGTCGAGCTGAGCGAAGCGAGGAGTCGAGCCTCCAGCGCCACCCAATCGGGTGGCAGGACCCGCGTCAACGCGCCCACGCGCTCGGCCAATTGGAACGCTCAGCGAGCTAACGGAACGATAACGTCAGTGTAAGCGGAGAGCAATCTCTCACGGATCGCTTGCGGTGTTTGACCCTCTAAATTCTTTTCACCTCTCGTATTTCTTTCGCTGTGTAACGCAATAACTCGCAATCGACGAAGATTCGTAGAAATTCTGACGAGCCAGTACCTCGCACAGTGGATTTGTTTTCCGTCCCGAGAATCGCTCAGGCACGCACAGTCGAGGATCGAGACGAGATTCTAAATTTATCTGGCGAGGCCGCAAACGGGAGCAGCAGCCTGCGTCGGTCAGTTCGGGAGACGGCCCTGGCTTCGTTTCAATTGTGACATTATCGCCAGGTCGCGAGCCGGAAGGACGAAGTAAATTTGTTTTTCATCTCTCGTGCCGTTGGTCGATGCGACGAATTAAAAAAAAATATTATTGTCATTGTTTTTTTTTTTCGGCGAACGTCGAGGTAGCTCGAGCGGTTATTCGAAACCTTGGAATCCGCATGTTTGAACGCAAATGATTAATTTAGTAATTATCGTTCGTAAATTAGATTATTTTTCGCAGAGTGTAAGGCAAAGCATTTCCTTTGATCCTTACGTAAAGCAAACTCAGAACGTGAAATTCTAAACTCGGAACGTCGTCCGGCGTTCACCTGACCCTCTATTACATAACCTCCTTTGTGCGGAGTTCAAAGTCAACGGCTTTTCCTTGTGCGTCATCGATGCCGAAACGATAATACTCGATTCTCGCAATCGCTCTACCGCCTCGGTCGATATTAACGTGTGGACCGAGGTGGGTCTGTATGCGCGTATGCGAAACGACTAAATAGACTACCTCGAGGCGCGTATCAATAATTCATTAGATTCGACGAAACACGTGACCGTGTCGTTTTCAATACCGTGCAACGCAGTCTCTTGATCGCGTCTCACGCTTCGAATATTCTAATGTTTCAATCGACGTACCTCGGCATATCGAATCCAACACATCCTTCCGGAAATCGGCTCTTGCAACACTTTTTTTCCGTAACTCCGATTGACGCACAAACTTTACTATTCACTCGTTAATTAATTAACTTTTACTCGTTAATTTTTTATTTTCTCCCGTTAATTTTTTAATTTCATTTTTCAAGTTTTCAAGTTTCAAGTTTTACTCGATGATTTTTAATTCGAGTCTCCGATTGATATAGTTATTATTCCACTACTCAGTGAGTCAGTTGATTTACCTTGTTTAGAAAAAAAAATTATTATTATGATGTTTGTTTTTTTTTTGTTTTTTTGTTTTTCAATCAAGTAAAGATTCCAGTCGATCGTCGTGGAAAGTCCAAAGTTCGATGTGATTCGACGAGTCGAATCGATGACGAAATCAGCGATAGGAGTGTCGCGACGGATCTATCGAGGCGTTCGTCCAGCGAGCACGAGTAAAGAGAGAGAGAGAATCGCGAAAAGAAGCGAGGCACAATGACGCGGACCGGCGGATGGGCGCGTGACGGACTTCTCGAAATGCCGAGAGGTGTACGTGTACGTGGCTCTCTCTCCACGCGAAGAATAACCGTCCGGCGAGAAGGCACCCGTTCCGTCTGAACGGGACGAAGATACACGTCCGAGGACTCCCCTACGACCGCTCTACGTGCGGTTGCACACGCAATGAAAGTCGACGCTCGCTGACGACGATTTTTTGGCCGGATGCCCGAAATTCGCTGACACCCATCGCGTTTTAAACATTGTAGAATTCAACGTCACTTTTAATGCACGAAGACAGTGATGGATCGTCGTCGGGCGACACGGACCGATGATCACTAAATCCCCAAAATCGTAGACAAACAGCGCGCAGATTCAACTTTGAGTTTTTTTTTTTTTTTTTTTTTATTAAATGTTGATATTATATTATAAAAAATATAATTACCTTTAAATAAAACGTTTTAAGATTTACGTTTTAAAAATAGTTATGTCTAAAAACAATTTTCCTGTATCGTAAAACTACCATCCATAAAACTTTTCTTTTAATATGACTGTGAAGCTTCAAAGTTGATTAAATTTGACAATAGTTTGGGATTCATTCTGCCCCAGTAATTTTAAGGAGAATTTAATGCGAATTTGAGGAAAAAATTGCATACTCGAATGGGGCGTTCTCGCGTCTCAGCGAGTCAGCGGAATGCATGTATACTTTGAGTAGAGTGAAAGTAACGAATATGGCCCACCCAGATAAGTAGTATCGGTCTGTCGCATACTTGGACTGATGAGCTGGCACTAACTGTGATATCGTCTATCCAATCAACGAATAATTTTCGTTAAAAAAAAATTATGTTTCCGAGAGATTTGTCGAACAATTTTATTTTTCACCAATTTGTTAATAACATTTTGGAGTTATTATTGTGCAAAATTAATCTTTTTAGCATCTTTAATACGCTTGATTTTTTTCAGATTTTTATACCATCGAGAAGTGTTAATGATTCCCTGTCATTTCTCTGAAACTTATGCGAAGTGAACACTATTCGCAAGGACTACCTTAAGAACAGGTGAAAGTCACGTGACCGCGCCAAGAGAGCGAGAGCGATAGCGTTTTCGGCACGCGCTGTGCAGTGAGAGACACCACGTGTGTTTCACATGACGTTAATCTAGTTTCATTCCACAGGGGGCGAGGGGATAATCGATCAAGCATCTCTAATCTCTAATCTCTAATCTTCAACTGTGTAAATATTTTATCATAAATAATTTCGACATCCGTGATGAGAGACCTACCGAAACGGTCGAGGCGTTGTTTTTCCGCGCCGGCTTGACGGTGTGTTTTCCGCCGGTCCTTGACCTTGACACTATTAGCGCCCGAGTTATATAGCACAGTCGACGACCACGTGAGCCGGCGTGTAAACCGTTTCCGCGAATAGTTCCGCACTTCACTTACAATGGCTCCTTCGACTCGCCGCTCCGCACAGGCCGAAGGTGGAATAACAAACGAAAGCAACGACAACAACGACTAACGTTGCGTTGAAATTAATCGGACGAAAATGCCGCGCACGCTTCGATTCTTTTTTTTTTACCGGACTCTCAATGGGATTCTAATAATAGTGTCGATAATATATCACCTTTTTTTATTCGCTGCCGCGGCGAACTCTCACGACTCGGGTCCAGCAACAGCTATATGCCAGCAGCGACCACGGATCCGACGACGTTCAATCACGGACTGAAGCGACCGGCTCCCTACCGGCCGACTTTATCGCTCGACCCTAATACGTGCAGAACGTACGCACCCCATTTTTATATACATATATATTTTTTTATTTTGTTTATTTTACTTGGACCGTCGATTGCAATATCCACGTGCGTGCCGCAGTCACGCAGCTCGATATCCGTTGATGAGAAAATGTGAAAACAATAAACGAATCTCGTAACATCGACGTATAAAAAAAAAAAAAAAAAAAAAAAAAACAATTCGCCAGGCGCGCTTGAAAAATGTTGCGCAATACGATATTCAGGACTCTGCGAGACTCATAAAAATAAAGAATCAGTGGGGAGCAGAGAGTATCTTCACTGGACGTCCAAATGACGAAAACTTTTTTTTTTAGGTTCAATCTGGAAAATGACGAAAACGTTTTTTTTTATTCAATCTGGCAAATATCCAAGAAAAAGAGTTTCTGCGAAAAAGATTTTTATTAATATAAAATTGCAAAGAAAAGTATGTATAACCTACTAAAAATAGGAGTCATCGGGATGCGGAGGAATGATCGAGAAAAATTTTCCACTACTAAACGATCCGATCAATTGCTCTGACCGTCTGGGTCATCGCCAATGGAGAATTACAACACTCGACCCCGCCCCCCCCTCGGTCATCCCGCGCTGTGCAATTAACTCCGCGTGTACGTGCAGAAATATACATATATATGCATACGCTTGCGAAGTGTATCGGTTGAACAGTGCCGAGTTCGTTGGCAGCTGTTTTCTCTACGAGTATATCCGTCGCGTCGTGAATTGACATCGGTCTGATCCTATGTACCGTTCTTATTATTTTCGTTAACCCTTTCGACGGCAGCAACCAGTAAATTTTAACACACAAATTTTGTACGCACAACATTTTTATGTATAACTATAAGGAAACATAAAATGAGAAATCGACTCACCGACTTCCGTCGAGTTGATAATGCTCGAGTTTTTCGTTAATTTTACCGCGTAGATAACGCACGTGACGAACATCATTGCGAGGACTGGCGCGTTGCACTCCGCAACAAAGGCAACGGCCGGCACCGCGGCGAGCAACTAGCATGCCTGTAAAAGGAAAAAAGTAAGATTAATTTTTTTAAGCAAATGTAACTTAACGACGAAAACGTGCGCGAAGTCAATACAGAATAATCTTGTTTTATTTTATGAATTAGTTTGTCGATTCAAATTCTAAAAACTTTGCAATTTGTATAATATTCAATATATATATCAGGTTGCTTACATCTCGTCGTTTAGATTTCACTGCAGTCAAATTGAGGAATATCGATTTTTTGTTGAAATTGAACGTAAGAACCTGTACGAAACGGATGCACGTGTTGCGCCAATGGGGTACAAAACTGTATGTTAAACAACCTGCTACGCGTCTACGGTTAAACACCTCTGACGCGTCAGTGTGACGAATTTATCGATCACCGACAACGGTTGCAGGGAACATATGTAACCGAACACATCGAATACATTGATGTATAATCTATAGACATACATTCTTATTTTCTGTGTATTGTCCTTAAAACACTGTATACGGACCACCGATATTCTCCGATGTTTTATTCTATGAATTAATTTGTCGATTCATGTTTGAAAGATGGTGCAATTTCTATAACATTTAATGTATCAGCGCGTCCTTCCGATATCACTGCGATCAAACTGCGGGATATCGATTTTATTTTCAAATTTAACGTAACGATGAAGACCTGCGCGAAGCCGATGCGCGTAGTGCGCTAAAGGGGTACAAAAATGTATGTTAAACAACCCGCTACGCGTCTATGGTTAAATACCTTCGACGCGTCAGTGTGACGAATTTATCGATCACAGAAAACGATTGAAGCAAGCATACATGCAGCCGGAAATTAATCCCCTGCCATTCGCGGACTCGGGCAAGGCCTGTGGTAGTCACACGTATACGCACGACGATACAATGCTAATGATACTTGCTAACTCGTTGCATTGTTTCCAGCGTCGACAAGCACGTGTCGTGTCACTCATTTCCTTCGTCTCTAACAACAATGGAAACGTTCCCGCCGTTCAGTGCAGCGTCGCTTTTATCGCAGCAGTGAGACAGCTGATTCCGTTCGGAAACGCGAACGAAACTTAACCCCAAAATTTACTATACCTTCCAGTAGAATCTTCGTAGCATCCGGCGCAGTCACCACAGATAACGGGACGAAGGAAGATTTCTCTCCCCCTGTATCAAATCCCATCCGACATTGTGCACGGTTAGAATCTCTCACGGCTATTCAAAGGACACCATTCGACTTGCCTATTCTTCGGACAAAAAACCTTTCACAGTTTCGCGATCGCGTGTCACTGCCCGTTCGACTTCGCGGCGGGACGGTCGGCGGGGTACTAGAGAAAGCGGAAACGCACGTGCATACCTCACTGACAAACCGTGAACGCGAGTAGAGGGGGGAGCGGCGTTGCCGTGCTTCGAACGTCGCACGCGACAGGGCTTTTTTCCTCGTTAGATCATGAAGACGTAACAGGTTTTTCGTTGCCTCTTGAAATAACAAAACACCACAGATGAAACGTGAAGCTTACATTTCGTCGATTCCAGATACCTTCCCGACCCGATAACGTTTGCGTGAGACTCGATCGTTATTCGCTGCGCTTGCTTGACGCGATTTTACTGCCGACGATAAATAAACCCGACGAGGCACCGTATACGATCAGCCGCACTTTGACTCTATCGCAGAGCCGTGGAATGTAGTTGAGACGATTTCCGAGGAAAACTCGTTTGACGCAGTTGAGAAAAAAGTGGTAAAAGCAAATAATTCTCTGGTACGTTCGTTCACGTTGTTACGGACGGTGTATTAATAAGAGAATGTTATTTGTCACTGCAACGCGAGAGATTCAGGCGAACACTACGTGAATTTACACCAAGTCACACGCGCCAAACTCGTACGAACTCGACTCTCGTGAATATCTATTAATTTACATTTCGGAAATCGTTCGAGTTTTTTTTGGTATTCACTTTCGTGATGTTGGCAATACTTTCGAAAGCGTGACCGGTGTGAAGGTAGCCGATGCAGTCAGTGCGAGGCTGAGAGAGTTTCCACAAAACACATGTAGCAGAAAATTATATGGCAAAGACGCTTTCGATTTAACGTTTTTGGTTATTATGACGTGAGTACACATACGCACGGTCGCTTTCTGGTACAAATTCTTGGCAGAAAACGATTGTGCGCATGCGCAGTCATATTATAATGAGTGCGTTCTTGAGCATGCGTTCTTTTTTTAATTTGTGATTGTCCACTGCTAGTGGATTATTTTTTATTGCCAACAATACATCCGATTGTTTCCGCGGAATACATTTTGTACGTTTTGATAACAACAGAACTCTTATTCAGAGAAAAAAATTCGCGTGTATACAACGTTGTACTGAGAGCTGAGGTGCTTTCGAGTTGACGTTTTTCATTATTATAACATGACTGCGCATGCGCATCAAAGAACGACCGTGCGCATATGCGTAGTCGCGTTATAATAACGAATAATACTAAATTGAAAGCACCTCAGAGGGGAATATAAGAACGCCCATTTCAGCAGCGTATACGTGAGGATACATCTCGAATGTTTCTGTTTTTAGCCGACCAGGCGGAAATACATTCACGAACAAACCCAATAACAAAAAACGCCCAATCGAAAGCACCTCGGGACGCAGCACAAAAAACATGGTACAACGTTCCTTCACGCGATTCCGAACGATGTATTAAATAACAACGTCGTTACTCCCCAAGTAGCAAGAAGACATCTGGTACGAAAAAGTCATCCGAATGGGTTATATAAGTCCGCCCGAATAGTAACTATAAGCTATCCTACGTCCAAAAGTTAACTTTTAGAGATAGGATAGCTTATAGTTATCATTCGGGCGGACTTATGTAACCCATTCGGATGAATTTTTCGTACCAGATGTCTTTTTTGCTACTTGGGTCACTGCAGCACGAGAGATAAAGGCAAATCATACGCGAGTCGACACGCGCGCCAAATCTCATACGAACTCGACTCCCCTGAATACAGAAATATTAAGCTTTGCATTTCCTGAAACTGTTCGGGTTTCTCGTATTCGCGTTCGCTGCGTTGGCAGTACGTCCGAAACTCCGGTGACCGGTGTGAACGTTGCCGACGCAAGCCAATGCCAGGCCGCGAGGGTTCTCCGCGAAACACATGTAGAAGAAAAATTATGGCGGGATCAAGAGTTTTATTAAAAATAATTGTATTTACGTTAATCGCGGCGTTAATATGGATGGGAAAAGTTGCGACGGCGTCGCGGCTCAACGTCCCGAGAGTTCTGCTACCGGTTCTCAACGACTTTCCCGTTAATTTCACCTTGGAAGTTACCGAAGGAGGCTGCTACCAATGGTAACATCATCATTATTTTTAACATACGAATGCTAACGCAATGTCTCAACTTTGCGCTCTTGCTTCGCCGCCGCTCGTTCGGCTTCTGCAATTTAATTTATCACTTGTTCTGTTTGACGCCGATTCGCGATGCTAACATTCATCTTTGAGGTTAACTGAAATAGTACCTAATGCGTTTCGTCACGTTTTCAGGTCGACGTCCCGACTCGACGTCGTGCATTTGATTCCTATGAATGAAAATCCCGGAAGAACTTGCTCGTCGGCCGTTATGGTGCAGAGCGTCACGAGAGATCCGACCAGAAACACGGCTATCGTCCTTGCGGAGGACATAAATACTGGACAATCCTTGCGATGCGACGTTATAGTCGACGCTATATTCTCGCTGAATCTCGTTACCACTACGAGAGAACTCTTAATCGAGGAAGCGCCAGAGGCTTTTGAAGTCAGGGCGTACGACGAACAAGGTACAACATTTTGTACCAATTAGCTCCTTGTGACAAGGTTTTAATATTATTATTTATTATAAGAGTGTCTATACACTCTAATCCCTATGGATTATAGAAGAAAAAAAGATTAAATGTACAATTTTGTTTCCAATATTATTTATTGCATAAGTATATAGGGATAATACAAAAAAATCTTGACTCTCAATGGACTTTGGGAGATTTAATGATTTTAGAAAAAAAAGAAACACAATTAACATTCATTTATTATTGTTGTAGGAAACGAGTTTACGACGCTTGCGGGAGTGGAATTTCAATGGACGATAGGCAGCAGAGACAAACGCTCGTCGCAGTTCGAGAACGAGTACAATAGTATTCTGAGATTCATGACCTTTCAAGAGTCCCCTTACGAAGCACCGCCGACTATTGCGAAGCTGGATGGCGTTGGGAAGAAGGGACACATAATCCTTCTGGAGGGAATCAAGACCGGCACGGCCAAGGTAAACCAATGCCCGTCCCTCAAACGCGCGAAAACTTCGACGACCAATTGTCTGAATTTTCACAGAAATTTCTAAATTTCCATAGAAATTTCTAAATTTTCACAGAAATTTCTAAATTTTCACAGAAATTTCGTTTTATTTATTCGGGAATCTACCAACGTTCGTGTATTCTTCAGGTGTCCGTGAAACTTCCGCATCCGGAATACAAGCACGTTCCCGCGGTCGAGGTTGAGCTCATCGTGGTCGCCAATCTGCGGATTCTCCCGACGGACGTGACGATGATGGCTTATGACAGTTTCAAGTACAGAATAATGCAGGTTCATCAAGGCCGCTTGGAGGAGATAGTTCTTCCGTCCGCGCAATATTACCTCGAGGCGGAGATTCCTGACGTGCTGGAGATAAACAACGATCGTCGCTCGGCCTACGCTCTCGCAAGAGGAAAGACGAAAGTGCTTCTGCACGACAGAAACGTCCACGAGGAGCACGGCGTTGTTCTCCCAACGGCCACGGTCAACATAAACGAAGTCTCCTACATAACGATAACCGTCCTCCCGAACAGAAACTCCGGCCTCATACTCGGCGAGTCCCACGAGATAGTCGTCGACCTCTTCGACAGCAAGGACCACAAATTCCACATCGGCGAGGGCGTTGAAGTAACGATAGATATAGATTCACAGTTCTTCGAGACGCATTCGATGACGCAGAACGGTAGTCACGTCGTCGCCGTGCCCATAGCCTGTGGAACGACGATAGCCGAGGCTCGTCTGCACGGCGTCATAAACAAGCAGGGCAGGAAGATTCCCCTGGCCTCTCCGCTCGTTGTCCAAGCCGAGCTCGTAATTCACACACCGGTTGTAGTGAATCCTCGGGTTCTGGCCGTTCCGTGGGAGCCGAAGAGCAAATCCCGTTTCGACATCGCTCTAAAGGCGACCGGCGGGGACGGAAAGTACGTGTGGAATTCCCACCCACTCTCCACTGTAACCGTCTCTCAGAACGGAGTCGTTCGAGTCCTCGGTCAGGGCTCCGCTGAGGTGACGGTCTCGATGGCTCGCAACCAGTACAACAAGGACCGCGCCAAGGTCCACGTCCTCCTGCCCTCGAGGCTCGAGATAATCCAGTACAACATCGACGCCGCCGTCGGAGATCCGATAAATCTCCACGTAGCGCTCTACGGAAGAATGGGCGAAGGACCGGAAGCAAAAGAGGTTCCCTTCAACGACTGCCGCGACATTCCCTTCGAGGTTTACATACCGGACGGTAATTTCCAGCACAACTCTAGCGAGAGCGCGCAGCCGGTCGGCATCGCTTGCGCGACTGTTCGAGTCGTGGGATTGGACGTCGGCACATCTGGCATAACGGTCGCCTACAGCGCGAACGGCCAATACCTGGTCGATAACATCACCGTATCGGCTTACGAGAGACTAATAGCGATTCATCCCTCCAGCGGCGAGACACTCCTGGCCGTAGGTTCATCGAGAAAAATTATATTCAAGGGCGGCCCGCATCCCTGGGCCGGAAAGCCTCAGGGTTACTCTCGAGAAATTTCCATCTCGGACGAGGACGTAGTTCGGGCCGTCGATAAAAAATACACCGACATCGCCGACGTCTCCGTCTACGAGGTGACTTGCAAAGCTCTCGGCGATGTCTTGCTCACCCACACGGTCTCGAACACACCCCTTTTGCCTAACTGCCGAAGCACCGACGCGACGGCGACGGTCAGGGTGATATGCGGCAAGCCACGTTACATCCAGCTTCTCCCCGAGTTCAGGGACAGCGAGCACTGCCCGATAGCACAGAACAGCGACCGCGTAATGGCCCACAGCGACAAGCCGCTGAGACTCGTCGTGACCGTGAAGGACGAGGACGGTCGCAGGTTCGACAACGTGACGAGCTTGAATTTCGAGTGGAATTTGAAGCCGCTGGACAGCGGAGTCATCGAGGTGATCAGCGGAACACAGGAGGAAACTTTCACGGACATGAACGTCGTTCTGCCTCGTCGTCACTATCAGATTCTTGTGCCGAAAAAACACACCGGCTCGCTCGTCGTCCACGCAACCGTCACCGGATATCAGAAGCAAGTTCTCGCGAGACTGAGAATCTCGCCCGAGTGGCCGCCCTTCGGGACGATGAACGAGCGAGGCTCGATAACTACTCCGCTCGTCGAGGCGCAAGTCAGCGTTTTTCTCGTAAACGACACGACGATAAATCCCCGAAGGATGAAAGTCCTCAATGATCCCAGAGGGAAATATTCTTTCCAAGTTAGCCAAGGCTCGGGTTACTACGAGTTCGTCCTGAGCACGGAGGAGGTCGCAGATATTCGCTACGTCGAGCCCACAAAGACGATCAGCGTCATACCGAAGAAGCCCGGCCTGCTGAAGCTCGCGCTCGTCGACCTCTGCCTCGCATCGGCGCCGGCCGAGGCCGAGATCGAGGTCCAGCAGCTCGCCGGCATCGAGGTCGAGAGCGTCAACAAGGTCGAGAAGGGAAAATGTATCGCTGCTACTCTGAGACTCTACGACACAAACGGGCACGTCATGGAAGTGCCGAGTCTCGAGGCGCTCGACATCGACGTCGAGATCGACGGCAATTATATCGAGATCAAGAAATTGCCGGCCAGCGAACAGGGCGAGGCGCCTTACTCGAGGATACTCTACATGATTCACGGGATCGAGGAGGGCGAGGCGAGAGTCTCGTTCCTCAGCGGGCACGACGAGCAGGAGATACGCAGCGAATCTGCGAGCATTCAGGTCTTCACGCCGCTCAGGGTCACCGAGAGGAATCTCACAGTTCTCGTTGGAACGGTTTGTCAGGTCGGGACTACGGGCGGTCCGAGCAACGCGGAGATCGAGTTCTTCGTCGAGAACGAGAATATTCTGACGATCGACCCCCGAGGGATCCTCGAGGGGAAGGCGATCGGTCACGCTAAGGTGATCGCTCGGGCCGTTGGGCCGAGCACGAAGGGCAGCCGAGTCGTCTACTCGCAGGACCATGTTTACGTCCAAGTGACTCATCTTCAAGGAATCAAGATCGTTGTTCCGACGACGAGGATCAAGGTCGGAGCGACGATTCCACTCTGGGCTTTCGGCATTCCGGACAACCTCACGCCTCTCATTATCGGCTCGATGAAATCTTTGCTGTCCTTCACGTGGTTCTCGAGCGATCCGGAAATACTCAGCTTGCACAATATGTACGAGGGAACGGGAATAAATATTCGTTATCAGAACGAAGTAACGCTGAGGGCGCGAGCGCTGAAAGCAGGTCTGGCGACCGTTTATCTGAACGTTACGACTCCCTCGAAGATACTCTCTGGGTACAAGGACGACGTGAGCTTCAGCACCTTCGCGAAAGTGGAGATTTTTGAGGAACTCGCTATCGTCGATCCTGAGGTAACTCGCGGTGTGGCCGTGATATTGATGACGCCGAATTCTGGGGTCAAACTGAGAACCAATCGCGACAAACACGGCGCGAGCACCTACAAGATTCTGTCGAACGGCGGTAACGCAAATGAGGCTGAGGATCCGAACGCACTCACGCCGGCGACGAAGACCGTTACTGTTGATAAAACTGGCTTTGTCAAGTCCGGCGAGAATCTCGGTAGGACTATCATAGCCGTGACTAACGTGGAGTCTTACAACTTCAAACAGTCCGTTACCGTGATTATCGACGTGAGTATAAAATTCATTTGTTACACTCGGTGCGAAAACGAAATGCGTTTTCGATGAGACTTTTCATTTGATCTTAGGTGTAACTACTCGTGAAAAAATTTGATTGCACTTTTGATTACCGACTCTGGTATTGCACATGCTCTTAAAGCAGGGTCGTGATGAACGATGAATTCTACACAATTTTTTTTTATTTGCAGGTGAAGCCCGTTCACTATATGATGCTGTCCCTGAGCTCGAACATTCGCATAAGAAGCGGCGAGGAGCTGAACATGTTGCCGAAGGGAATGGAACTGAACTACGTGGTCGAGTACTTCGACAGCGTCGGGAACAAGTTTCACGCTACGAAATCGAAGTTCAAGACCACGGCGAACCGTGCGGATCTTGTGTCGTTCGCAACGGGTCCCGATAATTTGATTACCGCAAAGTTCCACGAGGACGGCGAACTCGTCGCCAAGGTTCACAGCGAAAAGTATCCTAACGGGATGTTCGATTACGTTCACATGATGATCGGTGATATTATATTCCCCGCAAAGGTACGTCTTCGTCGAGTCAAGTACGCGATGAATCGTATTACTGGATGAAACAGTCATTGAAACAGAAATTTGTTGCCTGTTACAGACAACTCTGACGGTCGGCGACGTGGTTTGCTTCTCGATGCCGCTCTTGTCCTCGGAGACTGGCGATCCGGGCTCGTGGCAGTCCTCGGCACCAGAAGTGTTGTCCGTCGATTCGATAAGTGGAGTGGGCAGGGCGAAAAATCCGGGATACACGGTCGTGAAGCACAGTCTGACGACGCACAGACAAGGCGAGATCGAAGTCAGCGTTCAGCCGATTTCGAAGGTAAACAAAATAGTACATTGTGCGGGAGGAAAGTGCGTTATTTTCAGAGTGTGAGCTTTACTTTTTAGCGGGAGGAAGTTTCACTTTTCCGCCCGCTCGTCAAGAATCGGTCACTTTCCACCCCCGTTGCAAGCATGAAATAGAGCCGTTTTAGCGTAGTCGGAGGAAAAAGTAGTTTTCGACTGGGACTTCGACTTTATCGACGACTCTTTGTATCCCCAACAGATATCGCTTGTTCTGCTGAAAGGACAAAACTTCGCCGGTAGCGAGGTGTTCAGCGTACCGCTCGTGCTGAAAAGCAAGGACGAAGGGGTAAAGGAGAACAACGTTCTGGCCCGAGGCCTGGGCGGATGCCGCACCAACTCGGCCTTTACTCTCAGCACTTTTCCGTTCACCTGCAACATACAGTTCGTATCACCGGTGCCGTCAATCAACATCAAAGACGTATTCTTGACCAAACCCCGATTCGACATCGTGACCGGTGGGTATAAAAAACCGAAGCTCACACGATCTTCACAATCCACTTTATATGATGTAATATTTTCTCTTGCAGGCTTTTACTACTGCGATATAATTCCAATCGGTGAGCCGACTATGGTGACGAGTACGCTCGAGACTCGCATCCAGGTCAACGCCCAGAGCAGAGACATAGAAGGGAATCCACTTGAGGTTGCTCATCTGCCGCCAATTTACGTCAGCGCGAAGGAAATTGTGTTCTATCCGACAACGGGCCAGGCTACGCCTGTCGCGACGCTCGAAATATATGGACTGCTGTCGGTGCTGCGACAAGTCAAGGTAAGCTTAACTGACTCGACGTGGCATAATTCTCTGCAATCCCAAAAAGATTTTTTTACCGGAATAAAAATCATCATATCCAATGTCAAAATTATAATATTCAATGTACTGAATGGCTGCACGGACTGTCCCGATCTATTGAGTGAATTTGTGCACCGTCTTCCGAGCAGACCAAAAAGACACGCGAAATTGTTTGTGACCCAAGAACGAATCTTACCGGTCATGAATATAACGGTATGATTCCATGCCGAAATAAGTCAGTTTGTCGGTTTCACTCACTACACTTTTGGGTCCTCTCACTTGTTGCGACCGCGGCTTTAGTTGTTGGTAGCCCAAAAAAGCGTTTATAGAGCTTAATGTACACTGTACACTATTTACACACGTATATCGATGTTAAAAAGGCTTGTCCTGTACATAGTAAAAAAGATTTGCACATTTAACAAACTTTTGTTTGTCCACAAATGTTCACAATTATTCTGTTGTTAATTTTACGAAAAATATTCCCAAATTAACAGACATTTTTGTACCATTAGTATGGAAAGAATTGTGGGCGTTTGCGGACAAGAAACGTTGATACGTATTTTACTGTGTATATGTTACGACTAAATAAATACATTTTTTTTCGATAAGGTGTACGTGCCGGAAGACTCGGTCGTGAGCACGCACCACATCTTCATGGCGCAAACGGTCCAGCACACCTTCCGTTTGGTCAAGAACAGCGACGCCCTCGCGGTGCAGGGTCAAGAAATCACGATCGTCAGCGACGTCACGCGACAGAAGATATCTCTCCGAATCAGGATAGCCAAAAGCGACAACTACGCGTCGATGTCCGGCATACACTGGCTCGACTACATGTACTTCCATCGTTACACCTTCGGAGTTTTTGCCATCCTCGTGATGACTTTCTTCTACGTCTGGAAGAACAAGCTCTCCAGCGTCAATCTCTCTGTAAGGAACAACACCGTCTTCGCGGACAGATGTCCACCGCCCATCGTTAAGAAAACGCCGCCGACTCTGAATTCCACGACGCTGAACCACAGCTTCAATTCGTCAAGTCCGCGAAATCCCGGCTCGCCGTCGCCGCTCCGACCATTCTCGACATTCGAGCCCGTTTACGGTGACCCTCGGGGTTTCTACACGCCAAACTCGAGAAGAAACTATTCCCTCCAGAGTTCGTAGACGCGAGATCGTCGCGAGGAATGAAATTCGTTGGTTGACACTGAAACGAATATCGTCAACGCGTCGGCGACCTCCAGGCGGCTTGAACAACTAACGAACTTCATCGCCGATTCATGTCTACCGCTTATGAAGAAAACACCACCGACTCGAATTCCACGATGCCGAACAACAGCCTCGATTCGTCGAGTCCACGAAGTCTCGACTCGTTTTGGCCGCTCTAACTGTTCTCGACCTTTGAGTCGTTGTGGGGATTCCTTCCAGAGTACGTGGATGCGAAATCGTGCCGAGAGGGAAATTTCGTTGGTCGAGACTGAAACGAAGATCGTCAAAAAGGCAGCTCGAACGACGAACGATCGTCTACGAGCTCGCTCGTCGACGAGAGGACTCAGTGTTGTGATAATATCCTCCTTCAGAGGTCCACAAAAAAAAGTTGATCGTCCGGTGACGATCGTAAACTCTTCTAATGGAAAGACCGGACGGGCGAACACGTCGGCTTAAAGTCGATAAAGTTCTCCCGATGTCGCAAGTCTTCTCGTAGTCAATTAAGTACGCACACGGTCAAATATAACTCATACCCGAAGGCTTGCTCGTGCTTTGCCATATCGAAAACGTGTATATAAATGTAAAATAACTGTGGGGGAAGTTGGACGCGGACTTCGCGGATCGTTAATAGTTTAAGAATTTTCTTTTTTCATTTTTTTTTAGTTTCTTTTTTACGGTTAAGCATTCTCATGGAAATTCGAACGCACGATGTATAATTTTCGGACATCGAATCCAGAATACGGAGCATTGCTGACTAGATCCAGAATACGCAGCATACTGACAAAAATGACTCGAATATTTAAGGCTCCGGGAGTTCCCTCGAATAAATATAACCGCAGACTAGTCTCCAATATTTTTGATAACGGTTTGACTCTACGACATAAATAATTTTCGTTAAGGAGCTTTCACCTTATTTCGTAATAGACTTTCGCGTATCGCGTACCTGCCAAGCCGATAAACGTAAACGTAAGACACTGACTTCCTACACGCGCGAATCATCCGATTTTTTGCGCCGCAAACTCAAGCGTCTCGGTCGACCTTTGTACATTGCGAATAGATATATTTTATTAAAACGGTAATTACGATATAAACGAAAACTTTACTCATGATACGCAAGCTACACCGAGTGTTCATAGTACTTAAATAATAATTGAAATCATCTTCGTAACGTGCGTTTTGTGAGATTTAACAGTGTGGATGATAATGCGAATGAAACGATTTTTCGATAGACAGAAAAGTTTATCGATAGTTGAGTTATTTTTCTTTTTGTATATCATACAGCTGGTTTGATATAAGTGCCTTTGGAAGAGGAACCCTGATCGGCCCGTGTATTTGATCCCCCCCCCCCCCCCCCTCCATGACGTACAGTAAGAATACCAAGAGTCCGTCGAAGGATTCGCGATGTATGAAAGGTTTGACTATATCAACTGGTATTCGTTGTTGTACATTCTTATATCGTTTAATAAAAAAATTAATAAGTGTAAAATAATCGCAGGTCTCTCAGTGAAAACTCGACACTTTTATTTATAAATAGTGTTTATTAAAAAAAAAAAACGATCAGGCATATGATTAAATCGAACAATCACACGTCTCACAATCACCCAGGCAAAGATTAATTGATCCGAGTAACGCACCCCTCCAGTCTTGATCGAAATGACGGTATGCTTTTTCTTTTCTCGTAATTCTAATCACCGCGCAAACACTAGTGTTTCTTTGAGTTTTTCGAGAGCTTCTCGTACTTGCTCTTGCTCGAGTACCAGAGGGCGAACGGGATGGCTAGCGACGGAAGCGTCATGACCGCGAACGCCGCCCAGTCGACCTGAAACCCAAAATTTATCGTTTAAATAAATCCAAGCTTAATCCTTAAAAAAAAAAAAAGAAAAAGAAAAAGTTACGTACAACGTGAGACGAGAATTTCTTGGCGTAGTCTCTGAAAGAAACGATGAGGCCTTCGCCGGGCGCGCTGCTGACCGCGACCTGCAGCCTGGGAGCGTCCTCGGTACGACGATAAAGAACTTCGGCCGAGGTGAAGTTGAAGTATCCGTGCTTGCGCGGCTTGACGATCACCGTGTGGGTGACGTTCGTGAAGGGCGGCACGCGGTCGATTCTCGCGTTCAATTCGCCGCTCACGTGAGAAAAGTGATCGGGGTGGAACGAGTTGTCGGTGATCTCGACCTCCAGGGCAGCGGCGCTACCTACGTTGTATACAGTGTACTGCGAAACAAAGAAGTGGTGGAAACCAAGAGTGTTAAATATCTCCAAAATTTGCTTCAATTTATGTGAAAAATTGAAAGATATTGGGTTTATTACCTTAACAATAATATCCATATTTTCAACAAGATACTTGTTCAGTATGTGCTTCGATACCAGAAGTCTCGCGGCCTCTGGCTCGGCCTCCTCGGCGCAGATTGTTGCGCACAGGGCTGCAACGGCCATGCATAAAATGTGGAACTTCATTCTGCAAAGGAAAATACATTAAATTAATTGAGGAAAAATACAATACGGAAATTGAGTTGCATTGTAAAAAAATATTTGTATGAAATTTAAGATACTGGTACCGGAAGTTTTTATGCATACATTTGTATATTAAATGCAATGTAAGATTGTGATGAAAAATTAACGTACAGTATATTGAAACCTTTAGAAGTACCTTACTATTAATAATTCACCTTAAATTTACTCCAAAAGTATTCTAATTCCAACAGTTTCGTTTAATTTCATTGAAAACGTCCATTAATTTTTCATCATAATTGTATATTGAAAGTATAGCAACAGTTTTTTAGTGAAAACTTCCAGTCCGATGCATTAAATTTGCAATTTTTTTCAACGGTGTGTAGAACATTGCTGTATTCGTTAAGGGGTTTGAATCTACATTGAATGTTCCATGGTTCTTTGTCGACCAGTAAAATAGATTGTATTGGACCAAAGAAACGAAACACAACTGTGAAATAGAATGAAGTGAAAACTGATTAACTTTGTAACGGATTGTTTGTAAAATGCGATACAGAAATAGAGGTCAAACATCAGGTTCGTCCATTAAGGGGTTCGAGCCTACACTGCATGCTCCATGGTTCTTTATCGACCAGCCATACAGATTATATTGTAGCAAAAAAACATAACTAAGCTGTGAGGTAGAATGAGGCCAAAAATGATTCACTTCGTAACGGATTGTTTACAATAATTGATCTGGCCGAGGTGCTCGCGATCATGAATTCTGTGGACGAGCAACTGAAATGACTGTCATATGCTAAGAGTCGATGGGCCGGATCGGAGATAAGGGCTTAATTCGCGATCTCATAATTTTGCAAGTACGCCGAACCGGTCGCGAATAATATCGGCAAATGGTGATCAAATTGATGGGCTTTCTTTACGAGTGTTAATTCACTTTGGTGTGATAGATGATTCGTGAAAGCTTACCTGCTCTGCAACGGATAACCTGCGGTAAACACACGAGTAAACTGACTACTTTGCCGAGACGACGGGCGCCTCGTTACTGAAAAGTGCCAACAGCGCCCGCGTTCACTGCCACGTTTCGGCGGTGAGGCAAACATCACCGCGAACGTCACTTCCGGCACTCTGGCGCACCCGACATCCAGTCGGCTCTCTCGAATTTGGCGCCATATTCAAATTGCTTTCGCGTCGTCAAACTTGAATTCGTTCAAAATACATTTTAAACACGTTCGAATACACGCTGAAAAAATGCGATTCGCGAGCCGGATGTGACGTTAAAAAACTGGGATTTAAAAACCGGAAGCGGCTGAGAGGTTTTGCAGCTAATATTAAAACTCAGCCATGGTTTTTTGCAGCCTAGTTATTTTTTCGCGAAAAGCCCTTCTGGCATAAATGAGTTTGGGTTAAAAGATATATCCTACCCCGCTCTGCGATCTACAGGAACAGTAGCGATCTATCGATATAATTTTTTTTTGAACTCCTTTCGATTCACCGTACGATATTGAAATTCAGCGGGCTCGGTCGATAACGAAGATAGTTCGGACGTAAGGGTGATTAGCGTTAGGGGTAGCTCACGAGGGTTGGTTACTTTACGCGCACGCGCAAACTTCTTTTTCACCCTACATCAGATACTATGAGCGGTGGTGTTTACGGCGGTGGTAAGAAGCCGGTTACAAACATATATTTTCGTAACCCATTAACAATTATAATCGTCACGATAAAGGTGTTTAAACGAAACTCGGTGATAACAATTGTTCCTGCGGTTTGCCAGATGAAGTCGGTGCTATCATATTCGACGCTGGACACCAGAGTCTACGAGTCGGCTATGGCGGTGAGGACAGCCCCAAAGCGGAAATCCCGACGAGCCTCGGGGTGTGGGACGATCCTATGGATATCAACGATCCCGTGCAAGCCCCCAAGAAACGATACAACATCGACGTCACTGCTATTCAAGTCAGGCGCAAAGGTACGACTCATTTAAACGTTCCTACGTCCCTAACGATTTATTTAAACATACCAGCAGTGAAATATTTTTGAAAGGTTACAAAAATATTTTTTTGAAAATATTTTACCAATATCTGTTTCAGAAATGTTTGAAATGTTTCGTTGTAATGTTTTCTTAACCACTTTAGCAAAATGTGGAAGATTGCATCACCAGTCCAATTTGTATATACACACCCGCATAAACACGGAAATATTCGTAGAAATGTTCCAGAATATATCGGTAAACGGTAAAATAAAGAATAAAAACATTTTATCACTAAGTTTCAGAATATTGCATATGCGTTGACAGATTAAGTATGTTTCTCTAAATATAAAAAAAAACATTTTATTTAAATATTTTGATTTAAATATAATAAATATAATAAATATTAAAAATTAAACAATAATTAGGCGAATTCGCCCCGATATAAAAATTCGGAAAAAAAACATTTCTGGTAATTTATAAAATACATTTTTTTTCAGACATGGAGATAGTGAGCATGATGAAAGACGGTATGATCGACGACTGGGACATGTTCGAGAGAATCGCCGAATACACGTACAAACAGCGTCTCCACGCTCTGCCCGAGCACCATCCGATCCTCATGACCGAATGCCCTTGGAACACGAGAGTGAAGCGAGAAAAGCTTCTGGAACTGATGTTCGAGAAATTCAACGTACCCGCTATGTATATCTGCAAAAATGCTGTTCTCGCTGCTTACGCTAACGGCAGATCGACGGCTATGGTCGTGGACAGCGGCGCGACGCATACCAGCGCCGTTCCGGTACACGACGGCTACGTTATCACTCAAGGAATCGTCAAAAGTCCCCTCGGTGGCGATTTCTTGACCATGCAGTGCAGACAATTCTTCGAGGATAAGAACGTCGAGCTAGTACCCGCTTGCCTGGTAGCCAGCAAAGGCACGTTTTATTGTCATTGTTATAGACACTTTTTAAAAATATTTCAGTATTTATACAGTATTTATAATTTATAAATACTGTAAACAGAAGTTGTGAGAGAAAGAGAGCCGCCTCGTTGGGTTCGGAAGCCCGGACCGACGCCCACGTCTTCCTGGCTCGCTTACATGGTGCGCGAGCTTGTCCAGGACTTTCAGATGAACTGCCTTCAAGTATCGGACGGTCCCTACGACGAGGACACCGCTAACGCGTTACCGATGAAACACTTTGAAATCCCTACCGGATACAATGACGATTACGGCTCGATAAGGTTGATGATACCGGAAGCCCTTTTCGATCCCAGCAACGTTAAAGGTGTCGGGGCTAGCATACTCGGTGTCGGTCCTCTGGTCACCACGAGTGTCGGAATGTGCGACATGGACGTCAGACCGGTGAATATTTGCCTGCCTTCAAAATAAATAAAAATAAGATTTTTTTCTTTATTTTTTTTATGATGAACCTTTTTTTAGAGCTTATACGGAAGCGTCGTTGTCACGGGTGGAAACTCTTGTCTGCAGGGCTTCAGCGATCGCTTAAACAGAGATTTATCAAGCAAAACTCCACCGGTAATTTTTGCTTTTGGAATTGTTTTGTTAATTAAACTGTTGACTGTGTTGACATGATAGATTAATTTTTTTGCAGAGCATGAGACTGAAGATAATAAGCGCGAACAGCTCGAGCGAAAGGCGTTACGGGGCGTGGATCGGCGGTTCGATCCTCAGCTCGCTCGGTTCCTTCCAGCAGATGTGGTTGTCGCGACAGGAATACGAAGAATCCGGCAAGCTCATACTCGACAGATGCGCCTAACTCCTTTATTTTTTCCGCGCATTATTCAAGGCAATCAAAGTATAATTAAATAATCAAAGCGGTATGTAAGGAAGTTTTGGTGCGGTACGGTTTATGTCCCAAGAAGTGGGGACCGAATTGTTTAAAAAATTTAACAGGTTCTTTTCGGAAACCCTGTTGTAGATTTTTTTAATTGTTAAATGCCTTTATCCAGTTAGTGGCCTTTCAATAAATAAATCGCGTTTTCGCTGAAGCTTCCTTAACCGCAGAAAAATACACGAAGGTGCCCGAGAATAATGAACTAAGGAGTGTGCCAATAATTTGCAATGTTTTCTTTTCTCTCACAATCACAGCACTATATTTAAAAAAATATTAATAATAGCGAAGTTCCTATTAATGACCTTAAGATTTACGTAATATCTTAACTACGTGAATTGTGTGTGTGTAACAATGTCGTGCGTGTTTGACACAGTTGTGAGATCATTTGGTTCGTAGTAGCCTCCGGAAGAAAAAATTATCGAAAAATGATAGCTAAATTTCACATATCAGGCATCACATAGCTTGAAGAAGAGAAATTAGAAAAACTTCGAGAGTCGAATGAGCTCAGCTTCAACCCCGAAGGATTCGAAATTTTCAATTATATAATGCAATCTCGGACTGATTATTAGACTATTGATTGCCCGTATTTATAACTATATTCATAAGTATTATAAACTACAATTTTATTTATTAATATTATTTTTATATATTACTTATGTTGTTTTTATTTATATTATTATTATTCCTATTATTATTATTATTATTATTATGTTATATACAAGACGCTTATTGTTGTAGATCATTACAACTTACTGAGAACTGTTTATAAATAAAAAAAAACAATCAGTAGAATCGTGTAATCTACGTAAGATTTTTTGTCCTAAATTGAATACGTTTGTGCTTATCCGCCTCATCTTCGCTTGCTTCACATTTTGTACTATCAGGAATTCTAGTTGAGGACTCTACGATCGATCTTTTGTTATTCGCTCTCGAGCTTTGGTAACTTGACAATTTTACACTTTTTAACGGAAACAAAAGAAAAGAAATTACTCGTTCAAATCACGACTTATCAGGTACGAATACTTCATCTGATCGGTTGAGGCAGTTTGCAGATCGCCGTATGAGCCATTATCGCTATCCAACCGGACATCGCGATTCCCAGCGAGTCCGACATGCTCACGATGCCCAGAGACACTTTGAGATCGCTCGCCGGTACCTTGAACGATTAAAAAAATTATTAGACTGTCGTCGATTAAAAATTAATTATTAAAACTTACTTCTCCGGTCATCCTGTAGAACGTATTGACGTAAGCTCCACCGCCTAAGAGACCTTCCCACAATACCAGAGCGAATATTATCCACACACTGGGCATGTAGAATAAGAGGGCTTCGGATGTAAATATAACGACGTTTACAAACTGCAAAGAAAAAAGAAAAAAATATGAAAATGTGTGTACATTTTTTTATAGCGGCGATCCGGAGGCGGCTTAATTTTCAGGGTCGATCGGTGAACTTGCCTGAAGAACGGACATGAGCCAAATATTCTGGAAGGTGACGAATGACGCCGAAGATCTCGATATGAAAACTCCTATCTGATAATCGACCTGCAGCCAGCGATACTGTTCCTCCTTGCTCAGCCAGATTCCATCGAATTGTATAAGTTCGTACTGAAAGAAAATATTATCGATTGTCGAAAGAGTCAAAAAATGTTATTGAAATTTTGTTTTTATTAATGGAAAGTAGCTCACCAGGCCTTGATTAATGAAGTACTCGAACAGGTAAACCAGACCGAGCGGTACGATGTATTTTAATAATCTCGGCACGAGGGCGAATTTCTCTCGGAAACTCTTGGACGGTGCTTTTACCATTTCTTCCTGACTCTCGAGGGCGTATTTCGCAACGGAATTTTCGTGCGGCTCCACCATTATCAGCCAGAAGGCGACAGCTTGCGCCACAGGTACGACCAGCATCACCAGAAGAGCATCCTCGGTGCTCATTACCATTCGCAGACCGGCGTAGGAGAATGCACCGATTATTCCGGCGCCTCCGGTTCCCGAGGACCATGCCGTTATGCTGTCCCTCCCGTACTTGTGACTATGGCTTATTATCGTCGCTTCACCGAGCCCCGAAGACATCGATGTCAGAACAACTCCCAGAATCGTCACCCATTTGGTATCGGCCAATGAGACTGCTATATAGCTCAGTATCGAAAACGCGACGCAGATCGCTATCCGAACACTGTCGAATTATTAATTTTTTATTATTTTTATTAGACAAACGCTGCATTTATCGCGTCAATTATTAAATGGAAGAACAATTTGCCTATTTCTACCTGATTATTCAAAATCGCTTAGGATAAAAACTGCGCGAGGAAGTATTATTCATTTTTGGCTTCTTTATAGAGGAAGCTAACGAATGATGAAGTGAAAAATTCCTAAAAAATTTCAAGGCTGTATTAGCTTAGCCGGCTAATATAGCTTGGCCGGCAAAAACGGATTAGCCGGCTAAAATATTTGAGCCGGCTAAGACGGCTTGGCTGGCAAAGCTATAGAAAAGATTATGAGGAAGCAAAAAATTTCAAATTGCAGGGTGTTTAATAAGAATTGCTTTATCGTGACTTCTACCCAGGATTCATCGGCCCGCAACGACCAGAAAAAAGTTTCGAAACCTAGACGTATACTTAATCTCGTGCTGATGCGTTTTGTCACTCGCGATCGAACGATTTGTTCAATTGATTGCAGATGAAACTCGAACGAAGAAGACAAACTAAAGGAAGAACTGAATTAATCGCATAAATTGCCTTCTCGTCTTATATCGAATAATCTTTATCCAGACTGGTTTCACTTGCGACACGGGCATTAATAATTTATGGCATTCAATGATTGTTACTCACTGAACGTAGAACGGCAAGAATGGCGCGGTCAATTTAATCATCAGGCTTGGCAGAATATCCGCCAGTAAAATGGCTCCCGTCGATACCGCGTTGCAGTTCCGCGATGTTGAATTCTCAATAGTCTCGCTCCCAACCGGACTCTCCGTGGGTTTCTGCGAAAAAAATAACTTTAATTCTCAATTCTCAATTCTCAATTCTCAATTCTCAATTCTCAATTCTCAATTCTCAATTCTCAATTCTCAATTCTCAATTCTCAATTCTCAATTTTCAATTCACAATTCACAATTCACAATTCACAATTCACAATTTTCAATTCTACTCACTTCGTTCCCAAATCTCGATTCTAGGATATCGTGTGCCGCACTGAGCATCACTACGTAGCCATAATTGTTGCACAGTCCGAGTAGCCAGAAAGAGACGAGATTTCTCCATCGCGCTATTCTCGCGTCTCGTTCTGCACAGGCCAACTCCTTCTTCACGGTTAGTGTGATAACTGCAAGCAAAAAAAAGGAAACAATTTAATGCGAATTCTTTCAGCCAATAATTGCTCACTCCTCGATTGTAAACCTGTGGTTACCCGCTCGGTTATCTTGTAAATCGTTATAGTCCCCGCACGCTCATGTCTCGAAAAGTGTTGTTAAAGAAAACATCTTCGGTCGCGACAATAATGAATAATTCAAAAAAGAGGGTGTTACAAACTTGCTGATAATAAAATTGCTACGTCGCATTTTGTGTCTTCGTGAATGAATAATAAATGACTTGCGATAAATCATCATTGCGATAGCGAACTGAGGACTGAGAACTTCTTCGCACTCGAGTGGCTATGCAGGTGGTAAAAACGAAAATTTACCTTAGCGAAATATTTTCTCATTAAATAGGCAGATCAAAAAATTGTATAATTTCGGAAATATTATTTTTTAAGCAGAGGAAAATCGTTTACAATTTTGTCCACCGGAAGGAACTTCTGGTCCGGAAATATGTATTTTTATTAGGCGGTGAAAAAAATTGCATGATTTGTCTACCGAAAATAAGACATTGGACCGGAAAATTAATTTTTCGACCGGAAAATTAATTTTTCGACCGGAAGTGACGTCATTGCGGAAATAGGATTGCAGAATAGAAAAACGACGAGGATAATTCGGGAGAGGGCCAAATCAGTTGTTTCCTGGCGAAATAAACCGTGTCACGGGCGATATGAACAAGAGGCCTTCGCCGAGAGCGATCGAAATAGAAATTAGCATTCCGCTCGCGATGAATAAATTGCGATAGCAAAATAAGAACTTCCTCATACGCGAGCGGTCAAGCTGATGGCTAAAACGAAAATTTACCTTTTTGAAATATATATTTTTAACGGGTAGAAAAAAAAATGCCATAACGTCTTTTTATCTACCCGAAATACAGCACTTCCGGTACGGAAAACTTATTTTTTGACCGGAAGTGACGTCGTTGCGGGAATAGGATTGTAAAATAGAGAAACGACGAGGATAATTCGGAAGAGGGCTAAATCAGTTGTTTCCTGAGGAAACAAAACTGTGTCACGGGCGAGACGAAGAAGAGGCCTTCGCCGAGAGCCGTCGAAATATTAATTGGCATTCCGCTCGCACATAATGGTTAGCGAAAGCGCGAGTTCTTAGCCTCGGCTCTGTAGATGACATTGACTAGCGAAGATATTAAAGACGCTGGTCAATGTCACCCAGCGACAAATTATTATTCTCATTAATCTTCCTTAGGGAAAGAAAAAAAAATTCTAGTAAAAAATGCAATTTTTTGTTATCGATATAATTATCACAATAATTGTCACAATAATATTCACAATATTGACTATTCCGTATGTACAACCACTCTACTTAGATTACTCTGCCCTATCACATAGCCTGTATATTTTGCTTCTTGTTTGTAGCGGACGATACCCCGGAAACAATAATAAACGCTATAATTATCATAATAATCAATATAGTGCGCGTAGCATTCTTCGCCGATTTGACTTTATGGATGATATTAACTAGTAAAGATATTAAAGCCGCTGGTCGATGTTACCTAGCTACAAATGATTATTCGCATTAACCGACCTTAAGAGAAGACAAACGAAATGATACTAAAAAAAATTCAATTAAAAAAAAATTCATATTCCAATCATCAATATAGTGACAGAACATTGTAACGCTTTCGTGCCCGTACCACCCTTCGCCAATTTAAAGCCGACCGATCGGCTAGACTAACAATAAACTAAAGGTCAGGTCGATTCGCGAGCGACTGGGGGGTATAATAGAAGACATATTTTGTGATTTTATTGGATGTGATTGTTATCAGCTGCGTCGATATTTGTTAACATCACGTGGAGTGGATCAAGTGACGGGTCACGTTTATATGCGCGAGGCTATTTTCAGTGCAAAAATAAATCCACCTTAAGGGGATTGAAATTGCTATGCAAGTATTGTGAAAAAAAAAAATCGATCAATTGCGTCGATATATATTTTTTTTGTTGTAAATGTTATCGGATTAAAAAATTTTATTCGGCAGGTCGAGCCTTGATCAAGGCAAAGCGGACCCGAGACTTATTATACTATAACGCAAAGCTTATGTAGGTCAGGTACAGAGGTTTCCAGTGCAAAAATAAATCTACTTTAAGGGCGTTAAAATTGCCATGCAAGTTATGGTGAAAAAAAAATCGGTTAACTGGGTCGATATAAATTTTTTGAATAAATGTTATCGGGGTAAAAATTGAAATTCAGCAGGCTAGGCCTCCATTGAAGCTAGTTAAATTTATCCCGAGGCGAAGCTCACCCGAGGTTTATTATATTAATTACGGAAATTTGATGTAGGTCGGGTACAGAGTTTTTCAGTGGCCATCAACCTCGGCAACCTGCCTCGGTTGATTAGATCGGCGATATCCGAGCTGGAGCCTCGTCTAGTGTATTTCGTAATGTGTGTCGAGGAAAGAAAAAAAGCTGATCTATCGTACGCGGTAGGCCGTGTTATCGTGTCTGTACAAACGAATCGACTATAAACATCAGCGATTTTATACTTTCATTGAAAAATAAAAAAATAAAAAAATTGATATCAATTGCAAAACTTGTATCAACGCCATCGTCACGGCAAAACCAAATATTTGTACGACTGTGAATATTTGCCTCGGCGTTGCTTTACCTCAACCAACTGTTTTCTCGATGCTGCGAGTCCGAAGGCTCGATCTTCGATGATAAAAAATATTTCAAACGCGGATGCGTGTTACATCGACGATTGCGCAGCATTCATTAAATGGTATTTCGGTTTTGTTTTTTCGTGACCCATTGAACTGCATTGCATTATCTCTGTTACGTATATTGTATACTGTGTTATTTCAGTCTGGCCGCAATAACAGGCTGAAGTGTCTACAGAATTTTTAAAACAATTTTTTGATAATCGTATTCGATAAATACACTACGAAATAGTGACGATTACAAAAGCATTCGATCGCTTTACTCGTCTTCCTACGAGAACGATTATTACTGGCTAACAATGCGTTATCCTGTAATTGCTCCTATAATGCTATCCTGTCATAGCTGTTATCTTTTTTTTATTTGACGTATGAGAAGGAAGCTGAGAGTATCACCAGGGTCACCTTGATTATACTCTCGATGATATGTTTTTATACTGCCGATTATACTCTCGATGATATATTTTTTTTCAAGCAATAATTTACTGTACCTTTCGCTGGAACATCCATAGCGACTCGAAGACACTTGTTCTCTATTGCAACTATCGTTATTTTATTTTATTTTATTTTATTTTATTTTATTTTATTTTATTTTACATTGTTTATTACTTTTATTTTTTTGTTTACTTTAAAACAAAGTTGAGGAAACAAAATTACAAGCGAAGACACTATATTTGATATCCATGAGATACCTGAGAGTCACGACAACGTATAACCGCGCACATCCGAACGTATCAGCAGAGACGGACACACTGTGTCGTTATCGCTGCGGCACGAAGGCAAATACATGCGAATGCCTCATTCCCGTAACAAACGGCATTTTCTTTTCATGTGTGCGCTCGGAATTCTAATGTGTTTATCGTGGAGTGAGATCCCTTCGTTGGAAAAAAACCTCCTTTTCTCTTTACATTCCCCGGCGGAGTATCGTATCTTATTAGTCCCCATATAGGACGAAATATTTTTAAAACATTTTCAAGGTTTCAAATATTCCAAAATATTTTAGATGCGTATATTAGAAGATGTGTACTGAACTATGTTCAGAAGGAACGGAAACTATTAAATGCCATAGTTCGTGGATATATTTTAATACAGTTCGACTATTTAATGTATCATATAACACCACATGTTATTGGCACTCTTAAGGTGCTCACGGAAATCCCATAGACGAAGTGCTGGAGGCTATTTTAAAAATAATTAACAGTATCTACAGCACTGAAATATTGAATTTCTTGAATATTTCAGAAAGATGTCTTATACATATTTTACCAACATTAAAAAATATTTGTAAAATGTTTAACAAAAGTTAAGAAATGTTCTAATGCATTTTTTTTCATACCGTTGACATGCCCCATGAAAGTACATTATTTTTTTATTGCGCCTATATATATAAATTATGTGGTGCTTATTAAATAATATAATCGGATGTTTCCAGAAATATCATTCGTTTGGCGAATATTTAATCAAATAAGACTAAATTACTATCTATTTCTAATTATGCTTCCACTTTATGCTAACTGACGTAATTTTTCAACGGTACTGTAGGAATCTACGTAGGAATTTCCTATGCTCAGTCAGTAAAAAAGTTATGGGAACCTTTTAGTACGAAACTCTTCGAATCTAGTATAGTTTTTTTAATCGTGGGTAGTACGAAGCGAAAGTCGCGACTGGCAATAATACTGAGTATGACAGTACTCCGATTATAATGAACACAACAAACACAAATAGAAGCGATTATGATAAATGTCGCTTGTGCTTAGCCGATGGTGACGAAAACGATTTTATACCGATATTCAATGTTAATGATGATCCGGGAATTTCATTAGCTGTAAGGATAATGGTCTGTTTATCGCTTCCGGTGCGTAACTTGATAAAATTTCTACCAACCAACAATCTTTCACTATCGAAACAAGATCTATTTTATTTTATTCAATAACCGAAATAATATAGATGTATATTTTTTTTTAGGTTCAAGCAAAAGACTCGTTTCCCCATAACGTTTGCAAAAATTGCGAAAATCAACTAACGCATTTCTATCAATTTCGAGAAATCTGCTATAATTCTTATTATTCGCTGTCACACAATCCAATGCTGTACAATGTCAAAGACAAGTTTTCCACCGACAATGAGGATAATACAAACAATCTCTCATGCATCAGACCAAAAGCAGATGAAGATGCCAAAATTTATTGTACATCATTGGCAAATACGGTTGTACAGGAATCTGATACATGCTCAGACCAAGATATGTCATTTCTACGTAATATACACACCGTTTCGAATGATGAGTCTGCCAACGGTGAAGCAATATTTGATAAGAAAAAAATGCTTGCCCAAAGTTTGCAAACCGATAGAGCCACCAACGAAACAATATCAAACAATATTGGTGCCCATGCGGCATTAGAAAACTTGGACTGTACACAGAACAAGCAAACAGAAACAAAACACTGTGACGAGGACAGAACTATGGAAGAAATTGATTTTGCAGAGGACGTTGTTAGATACAAATGTTTAGCGTGCAACAGTATATTTGCCACATTAAGCAGTGCCTCTGTACACTGCGCCGAATGTTCGGTCATGGAACAAGCGGAGAGCACGGAATACCTAGACGAAACGTACAATGAAAGAACAGAAAGCAACGAAGTAATTGAAAATAAATCATTGATGAGCGATGAAAAAATCGATGATCCGAGTGGTATGCAAGATAGATCAATTGAACGAAGTAAGATCTCCAATATAAATAGCATCGAATCTTCAAGGACCCCAAGAGGTAAATTGTCTTTGACAATTAGCAAGAAAAAAGCACTGGAAGGTAGTTCGCGCCACTCTTGTTCAAGCTGTGAGAGTGTGTTTGCCAGTGCTGCCCTGCTAAGAAGACACATGGTTGTTCACACCGGTGAGCGTCCCTATGAGTGCGCCATATGTAAAAAACATTTTTCTCAAGTTGGTCAATTAAATTTTCACAAAAAGTTTCATGAAAACCCTCGCTATCGTTGCAACGTTTGCAAAAAGCCTTTTCTTCGGCCCAGTGACATAGAGAAGCATATGAGAACGCACACAGGCGAGAAGCCTTACCCTTGCAAAGTTTGCTCAAAGTCGTTTGCTCAATTGGTAGCTCTTCAGCAACATGAGAGAATTCACACTGGGGACAAACCTTACAATTGCGAGATATGTGGAAAGAGATTTTCTCAAAAGGCCAATAAGACGAAACATGTAAAGATACACAAGGAGGGCGCTAAACCGCACACTTGCGAGATATGCGGAAGAAGCTTTTCCGACGTTGAAGAAATGAATCTTCATCGAGCTGGTCACGGTGGTGGTAAGCCAAGAAAGTGTAATTACTGCGCCGAGAGCTTCCGAAAAATGTCCGAATTGGCCCAGCACGTTAGAAGATTCCACACCTTCGAGAGACCACACAAATGTGCCTTCTGCCAGAAGGCTTTTTATTCTCTTTACAATTTGAAACAACATGTTATGGTCCACACTGGACAGAAACCATTTGCTTGTACTCATTGCGATTTGAAATTTACTCAAAAGGGTAATCTGACAAAGCATTTTGAGCGTAAGCACACGGATAAATATAGTACGGTCATGGAGCATGAGGATGGTGGAAAAGAAGGAATTATAATGTCAAACGATAACTCGGAAGAAAGGTCGAATCTTTACATTGGCAGTGCGATATTAAATTTATGGAAAAGGACAATTTGATTATGCATTTTCAATGAAAGCACAGTAGTTTGATGTTGAATGGAATAAAATATACTTTAATCAGGGGGGAAACTAGTGGCGATGGTACAGCGGAAGAAATTTGAATGTTAACCGATTTTCCAGATAATATGAACAATTCGTTAATAATCGAGCGCAAGGAAACTGGCGAGCTAGTCACGGGAGAGGAAAATATTGTTCACGATGATCTACAAATATACGACATTGCATAATGAAAAATAACTTTTGATTATTGATAATTATTTTCACAAAAAGCCATCCATACGTATTTACATAAAGATTGTAACAAAAATGTACTCGCTAGCGAGAAAAGCCTAATAATTTCTGTTTAACCAAAAACGTTGAAGTCTCTTGGGATTATAAAATGAATTGCTGTTTTTGTTCCCGATTGAGTCCATTCAACATACAGATTTAGAAAAAAATTGTTTATCTTCGTTGAATGTACAAATCGTTTTTACCGCGTATTTGAACTTCAGAGCAAAGAAGATTGTTAACTAACGAGAAATAAAAACATAACAAACTCATCCTGCTTAAATGGAAGTTTCTACATGTATTGTAATTGTTATTGTCTTTTCTCTTTTCTCTTTTTCATGTCAAAAAAGATTTGAGCCAATCGTCGTCGAGATCCTTTGTGACATTCTGACACCCATCAAGGAGCATATCATCCAACAGACAACTGAGGTTCAAATTTTCTACCGAATTACTATTATTCGCATCTACATTTAACAAGATCAATGATTCGTCAGTTTGATTAGAATTATTAGTCTCGTTGGAACCAGAGGTAGCCATTGGGACGCTTAAAGGAACAATGCCGAGTCGTGATTCAGATCTTAATGATTCCTGCTTCCTACAGTGCGCTTCGTTTAATTTGGTCTCATTACACTCCTTCATGTCCTGAGCAGTCTTTCTCAGTGCACTGAAGCTAAACTTCTCATATTTCTTGCCGTGATCGGTTCTTCGCTTGGATGAAAGATTAGCTTGCTTCTTTGGTAATTCTTCAAAAGGTTTTGACTTTTCTTCACGATCGTTATTCTCCACAGGGATTACACTTCTCTTCGATGCTCTTTGAATAGGTGTACTCGTCACAGGAACTATCGTTTCAGACTTTTCACCAAGATCAGCAAGATCATAGGACAGGGTTATTGGCGGTATTCCTTCTACCGTTATCGTAGTTGTATGTTGCTTTGGATTAGAAAATTTATCACTGAAATCGCTCAGTGCCGGTGGTCCTACCAGTTTGGTATCGAACGGATATACGTTCTCCTTCTTAACAATCTTTGAAGGTGGATAAATTTTCAAATTCATATCCGTTTTTGAGATGCTTCTTGTTATCTGCGTATTAGTATTTACCGCTACTCCGTTAACAATTTTTTTACTTTGCAGAGTTTTTTCTATTGTTGGCTCAACCTCGAGGGACCTTTCTAATACCAAGTCGATTTTGTTATCGACTGTCTCAGAATTTGTCGCACCAAGGGGAGATCCCAACGATTGAAAACAAGCTTGATGAGTAGAAATCGGCTCGGTACTGAACTTATTGCTGAGCAATTTGTCGCCGTCAATGTCAAAAATGCTTGAAAGCAAGGGTGGCTGACTGACGATAGTAGAGTCATCTTTGTACTCGGAGGGCACAATTTTGACTGTCATCTTAGATTCTTCTGCATCGTTTGTGTGTTGATCAAAGTATACAAGACGATCGCTAGATCCAGGCGCGTACGAATCCCTTGGTACTGGATTGCTCGAGAATACATGGTCGTCTCTGTTTAAATGAGAAATATTTGTCGCTTGACCAAGATCAGTTTTGGTTGAGTCTTTTGAGGTCACATCTCTGCTAGGAGTTGCTGGCGGTGTGTAAAGAGACAATTCTGCAGAGACGGGTATAAGTCCAACAGTCTTTTGTACTTTTCTATACATTTGCCATTGGTAGGCCCATTTGTCGCCGACTCGTCTCGAAAAGATTTTTGGTTTTTCATATCCGAATGGCCAGAGACACTGAAGATGAAGACTTTATTACTGAAAAGTATCAACTATCTGTCTACCATTCTTAACGTTTGCAACCCGACTATTTACCGAATATCGTTTATCATCAGTACGTATCGATATTTGTGCTTACCTCTTCATTCTCGCACATCCACAAAGCCTCCGTCAGATTGACCTGTATCGCTTTTATCTTCCTTTCCATTCCAATTTTCAAGCACAACTGACAAAGCTCGTCTATTCTGCAGTAGAACAAAAAGCGTTTTGTAGATCATTTTCGTTGAAAAGCATGAAATATTGTGAGGTTAAGCACGACGTAAAGATTACATTCTAACGTAATAAAAAACACACACACAACAATAACTCACGTTTCCAGCGTGACGGTTGTGCACATTGCAGTGTGAAGCCTTTGAAATTACAATAACAATATGTATATATATACATATATATATAGTACATTCCTTTTTAATTTAAATTACATCGCAATATTAATAACTGTCTACTACAACCACGTGAAGAAGAAAAAAAATAGTTTTACCGGTGAGGCCGCATAGTCAAAGGGACGATACAACAATAAAACAATAAAGCTCAATTTTACTGCCGTCGGCCGTCAGCCGAATTCGGCCGAATCAAGCCGAATCGTTCCGACTCGGATTGTCCCAACCTTACCGGAAACGAGAATCAGATACACAACTGCACACTGTGCACACAACACAACATTGCGTGCGTTGATAGATCTCCGCCTTTTTCTTTATTGCGATATACAGAACCGGAAAATTTCGATAACCCGGTAAAGTAGTGCCGGGGGACGAAAGATATAAAAAAAGGAGTAACAAATTAAATGCCTACGAATTTGATATCACTGATTTTTTAAAGGATGGATTCCTCGATGGATAGTTCTGACATTTCATTCTCGAAGATCGATGGTAGAACCAGTCCCGTTACGATTCTTTCCCGTTCTATCAGACAATCGCGAAAAGTTTTCATCGGAACTTACTTGGAGAGACGTTATGTCGAGTGTATTCAGGCATACAGGTGATTATTACGTGTAAATATGTTTTTTTTTGTTATGAATTTAATCTTGGCTGCTCTATTGAGTTTCCAGACTTGTGAAAAAATCTATTGTTAATTTCTTCCATACAGAGACATAGTTGTGGTAGACCAAAATGAGCAAGAACTCTTTAAATGTTTGGAGGAGATTCAGAAAACGGTGGAGCAACAATACGGTACAGAGAAATGGATTGGTATAACGTGTAAGTTTCTCAAATGAATCTGCCAATTAGTCAACAATTAGCCTACCGATAAACAAACATTCTCACCAATTATCATATTCGACAGATTACTTGCCAAATAAATTCCACTTCCTATAAATATGTAAATAAATATAATATTTTTGTTATACAAGTATTGGCTCAAGGCCAGGCTGAAGATCAACATAACCTAAAAAAAAGTTTAAGATATTTCCTTCAAAGACGGCTGTAACAAATGAAAAAAAATGAATAGTCAGGCCCCATGCGTACTGATTCAGAAGGATCTCATAACCTTTCGAATCAATAACCTTTTTTTTCAATAATGATTGCATTTGATATATATCATTAAAAAAAAAAGGTAAAAATAAATTGAATTACATTATTCATTGGTTTGAGTAATCCTCAAATTTGAATTATAAAGAGTAATTTAAATCTTCTATATTTTATTCTAGGCGACATGAAGGACAGTGTGATACAATCCTATAGCTTATGGGTCGAATTGAAAAAGATACCACTTGGCAGGCATTGGTTTCAATTGAGATCGATCAAGGTTCATGGTCTTGCGATACAAGTGCATTTGAAGTACTTGAGAATGTTTCAAGCCAACGAACGAAAGTCACTTGACGTTATAGAATATCAGTCCATAGATTATCGAGAGGTAAGATGCATAAAGTAAGGCAAGTTTGAATTATCGAAATTACTTGAAAGATGAAAGGTGATAGACCTTTAGTTGACTAGCCTGCATCGCGAGGACTACCTGAAGTGGTCAAATAACTTTTATAATTGATATAATTTTCTTGTTGCAGATACTGACCTATGAGAATGCTTGCGGTGCATTGAAATTCTTAGCGGTATTTGTGATGAGCCTATTGACCGTGATATGCAAGGCCCTTTGGTACTTCGGTGACTATAGTATAAAACTAGTCCACGAGTTGGCGTTATTGGTACGTGCACTAACACCGATAGCCTTTGGTGTGATTGACTTTTTTACAAAATGCGTTGGTGGTTTGTACTGGTTGCTGTTCATGCTGTGGAGGGGTGATTACGTACCCGTTTATCCAATTAAACCTCCCATACAGGCGTATGGTCGTCGATCCCAGAATTACCATAGACGTGCTATAGGCTACAATGATTACTAAATTTTTTCTATTTGCGATGTGAAAGAACAGCGCGTAAACGTCACGTGACTTTAGTAGCGTGTCGAGGCAATAAATTTTGAAAACATTACATTTGTTTCCGATTGGGGGGAGACAACAGTATTGATTATGGATAGAGTATTTAATCGAATAATTGAATCCTCAATTGTAATTTTTTTTTTATATAGATAATTGTAACATAGACTTACGATTTTTTTTCGTATGTGTGAATATGCGGCACAATATGAAATGGCATAATTTCGTTGAAAGAAATTTATACTTGCATAGGTAGGAAAGAATAAAAAACGGAAGCGAGGATTTTAAGTGAAAAAATTTGCGAACAAAATGCGACACCCATACATTCAATCCTTTATATTGATAATACAATTTACTGGGAATGATATTTGCAACCTCTATTCAAAAGTTATGGCTTCAAGGATAATTGTAACAACGCTGCGGTTTCTGCTTTCTTCTTATCTCTGCAGCGTGGTACTCGGATTCGACTGAAAATTCAATCCTTCTTGGTGATACCGATGACACCGCAAGCCAATCTAGCGCCGGCGTTGCCAGTTGTTTTGGAGAGTTCGTGACCTCCTGCTCCCATATCATCAGGGTCGGCGTGAACCTTGAGCAGGCAGATAAATTTTTTGATAAACGAATTTTATTATGATAGAGCAATTTTGATGCACGTATGTATCGTTACCACAAGTGTTCTGCCAAGGATGCTGTGAGCTCCCTGCAGTTGAATCTGCTTATCGGAAATGTCAACTTTGGCAATACCATTGGCTCCAGCCTCGACATTGCCAAGATCGCCAACATGACGAACTGCGGAATCAGGGCCACCATGCTCTTTTCCCAATGGGTTGAAATGGGGTCCGGCACTAGTACAGCCTACAAAGAGAAATGAAAAATTTTATGTGCATTAAACAAATTGTTGCCTTTTCATGTTATTTCCTAATGTTGCCAAAGCATTGTATCTTTTCATTTTCTGAGGTATCTGCATAAGAAGATTTCTAAAGTTCATTGAATTTGGAGTCTCCAATCTTTGAAAATGCATTCTACATTTTTGAACTAAAAAAAAAAAAATGTTTAAATAAAAGTTAACCCAGATGGAAAAATGACAGCACGTTTTTCTATCTGGGAAAGATTAATGGATGACAATTGGGAAAAAAAACTCGTTTTCTCATTAACCACACAATCATGCATGGTACATCTTTCATGACGAAGCGGCTTTGAGACAGCCTGTTGGCATACATAATGCACACGCTTGACCGATGTTATCAGTTATGCAAGCCATTCGATGTTTGAATATGTTAAATTTGTAACCCTGTATTGGCATACACATGAGTACGGGCGAATAAAATGTTGAAAAATTGTGGAACAAAGAAAAGGACGAATGTTGGTCGTACCATTGGTATTGTCGCCGAATTCGTGGATATGAAAACCGTGAAGTCCTTTTTTCAAGCCGGTTACCTCGCCGGTGACCTTGACGGGACTTGTGTCTCCCTGTGAACAACGAGAGAAAAGTCGTAACATGATATTATTCTAGAAATAACAAGCAAAAAATACGGATGCCTATGAAAAAGAAAAGTTGATAACATCCGAAAATTGATCCTTACATTTTGCTCGAAGTAAACGGTTCCCTTTACTTCACCCTGAAGTACGCAAACTGCCTTGACGGTCATTCTCGTTTTGATTTAATACGCAATCGAGTATGTTGAACGCTACCGGAGAACGCGACTCGAATGATGTTTTGTCTTTTGCTGAATCACCGACAATATCACAAGTGCGTGCCGTGTGAAATCGCTGGAAATTATATGCGCTTATCTTTTTTTTTCAGCTCCTTACAGTTCGATCTCGTTTTCATGAGCTGCCAAGTATTGCGCAATAGATAGATGACCTGCCCTTGACAGTAAAATGGAAACCCGTCTTAAATCAAAATATTTTGTCATTTGATTGAGTACAAGATTTATGCCTGTACTATTGGATTACTTATTGCAGGCTCATATGATTAAGTTCGAGTGGAGTTTATAAAAGTGCTTGACTCGGTGTAAAGTTTATGTGACGACTGTTTGATTTTTATTTAATAACTTTAACGCTTCATGAGAACAAGCCTGAGCCCAAGAAACACGCTCAATCGCGAATCAACCTGACCTTATTCGTCAGCGTTCAGTTCGGACTGCGTCAGGGCTGTGTATCCGACAATTTATTGTTGTGCGTCGTTAATTTTGATAACTTTTCGTAAAACGAGTCTGGAAGGGTAACGTTAACAATACATTTTTGTCTTCTACAACAATTGATGCAGAAAAAAAGGAAAAAAAAGAAAAAGCTATCGTTTTCCTTTTTAATATACGAGAATGAGCAACATCTGTTGTCATTTTTTCATAACCTCTCTCTTTTAGAGCAATCGAGTCATCCCGATGATTATACGCAATCGCTAATTGCTTGGAACCGTTGCTAATAAATTCTCCAGTGATCTATACCGGACGAATAAATTTATGACTCACAAAAGACAAAAATGACAAATTTCCGAAATAATCGAATTTTATGGCACGAAGCTTGATAATTCGACAATGATACATTCCTTTTCTCTCAGTCGAATATCCAGATGATGCAATATATTATATATTACGTTATGACAATCGGGGAATCAATAAGTAAATACATTAACGAATAGGAGGAAAATAAATATCAACTATGGATTCGAAGCTAAATATAAACTCCCACATGGTAGGCCGGAGGGTCTACATACAATTTAGTTTCCTCCAAACATGAATCGATGTGTCAATTCGTGATACACGAAGGGAGTCACTTTCAAATAGATTGCACAGCAAAATAACACAACAAAAGTTAATTACAGTGTTCTCATTTATTGTAAACAAGATAGATTTCCATGAGTATAAGTTAAGGAAGATATCATTCGGTCTAGATTATTGAGGTTTGTAATTATTATTATTTACAGAAAATAAGTTTTCACTTTTTACCTCTGCTTCTATATATTGCTCTTTACATAAAAAAATATAAACCAATTTTATTTTTATACATATTTGTTGATTGCTTCAATTGCATCTGCTGGTAACATCATGCGTCAACTACCCTATGTCATAGTGGGCTTCCACGAGTTTTTATCGAAGGACCTCTGCCAGTTTCACTCAATGGCCTTTAATATTTGGATTTGTTGCCCATTCAAATAGTTTTTCCATCAATTGCCTGGTGCCTGTTCAGTTTCTTATACGTATCTTCGAGGTCACATTGGTTCCGCCTGTCCTCAAGGGTCTCAAACTCCCAGAGTCCGTGCGATAATTTGCTCGCTTGTCACTGCTCTCGTACTATCGTCATGATATCCCGGTCAAAATATGGCGAACATATTATCTCTGCATTCTCCAATATCAGCAGAATGTACGTCTTGTATATTTTCTTGAACAAAGCTGTTGTGATTGTCTTAAATGTTTTCCTCACAATGTAGAGTACTGTATTTTTTACTAATATTTAAATTTTGGTGTAGAGACTCTGAAATTGTTATTATTAATATATTATTTAATTTAATTTTCAGTCATGAGAAGTACCATCGATAATGATGCTCGAACGGCGTCGGTCGATTCTGCGGTAAGAGTCGAAAATAATTACGATACGACGAACACGAGTGAAGGGGCTGGTGACGAAGCCATCGGTACTAATTTGCAAGAGGAAGTTCAGGGTGAAATCAGTGCCCTTGTCGGCGACGATTCCTACAGCATGAACATAGACGCTCCGTATCGGGCCGATGCGGCGATCATTTTAAACGACGATCCAAGCACGAGTGGTCTGGTAGTCTCAGACTCACGATCGGCTGACGATAATGTCGGCGCAAATTTATCGATGAACACAGAAATGTGTATCAGCTCCGCGAGCGATCCGGTTTACACATCGGTAGTAATTTGCGAGCCTTCCGAGATACCGGTGGAAAATCTTTGCGAAACCGTGCTGGACAATAGACAATCGGTCGATTCAAGTAAAGTGCAGGAGGTCCCGAACGTCGGTACTGATCGAAGGGAGACCGGCGAATGGTCCAAGTCGACTGATAGCTGGGAATCTTTCGCCCGATCAACGATACGCAAAGATGACGCTACCATAACTACTCGAGTTCCCGCGAGCGGAACTCCCGTGTGTCCTAAAAGCGTAAAGCGAGCTGGGCCTTATATACTTGGGCCACTGATCGGTACTTCGCCGGTCAAGAGCATTGTACAATGCCTCGCCCGAAAAGCTGGCACCGATAAATTTTATACAATCAAAATTCTAACTCTCAAAGACGACAACGAATACGTAACGCAGGACGATCGGCAGGGAAAAATGCTTCTGCACGCGGAATACTCGCTGCTGAGTTTGCTGCAAAATCAAGACGGCGTCGTTCACCACCATGGATTTTTCAAGGTATAATTTTATTTGTTGTATCCTCAATGAGAATTAGAGGATGGCACTCTAAGCTTTTTAAATTACATTTCAGGACTGCGCACTCGAGGAAAAGAGTCTTCCGTCCGGTAGAGTTTACACGGGGGAGATAAAACGTCGTCTCTCCCTGGTACTCGATTGTTTGACCTCCCACGATTTTAATCCGCGTAACGACGAATTGCTCAACCTTCAGCATCACGTTATCAGAGAGAAGAAATTATCCGAAAAAGAGAGTCTGTTGATTTTTGCCGATACAGTGAGAATCGTCGCGTGTTTGCACAAACGAAACGTCGTTCACAGAGATCTGAAACTCGGAAATTTGGTTCTAAATCGTAACAACCGAAAGGTAATGTGTTATTATTTCTCGAGATTTATTGTTAAGATCAGTATTTTATCTGAAATAATATTTATTGTGTTATTTCAGGTGACAATAACCAACTTTTGTCTAGGAAAGCATCTCGCCAGCGAAAACGACTTGCTGAAGGATCAGCGTGGCTCCCCGGCGTACATTTCTCCCGATGTACTCTGCGGCAAGCCTTATCTCGGCAAACCATCCGACATGTGGGCACTGGGTGTCGTATTATTCACGATGCTATACGGACAGTTTCCCTTTTACGACAGCAGTCCCACTCAACTTTTCAACAAAATTAAAGCCGCCAACTACCACATACCAAAGTATATATATTTCATATTCTACTGTTGCGAAAAAAAGAAGAAAGTCGTTAACTCACTTTTCATACGTATATTAGCGATGGAAGGGTATCGGAGGGAACGATAAATCTGATACGAAATCTTCTGGTACTTGAACCGAGTCTGCGTTTGACCGCCGTCGAGGTACTCGACTCATTGTCCACGATAATCGCGACGTTCAGAGTTCCACCGGTGCTCGGCGAGGAGGAGCAAGTCGTTCCTGATATAACCAAGGAAGAAACGTGCGATAAAAAAATCGATACCAATGAAGTAAAGACACGAGCTAAGCCGCTATCCGACTTTTACAAACAAGTTATACTTCAGGTGAGATACCGTTTTTCAGTAATGGAGGTTTAAAAATACATGATGAATTTATTAAATAAATAATGCAGGAACAAATGCAACAAATGTTGAATCAACAACCGAGCCCATTATTGCCGACTCCGAGGCCCTACGGGCAGATACCAGTGCATCGGGTCGACGCTGAGCCTAGGATGTTGACACCTGCCGAATTGGAGCGATTCAAGCACCTCATACCCCGTGACATCCCGAGGGGGATATCTGCACATAATACGAGCAGAAGAGACAGCGCTTCTTCGCGCGTTCGTGGAAGCCCCAGGTACAGAACCCCGACTGCACATCCGGCGCTGCAAGGATCGAGACAGAATCCGAATCTCTTGGCTCCTCTGCGAGCTTCCTCCAGCGGTTCAGGCACACCTGGCAACACTAACAGCAACACCGCTGCGGAGCACATTTTTCGTAACATTTTTCCCGTTATTTCATCGGCCATTCCCACGAGAACAACCAACGACGCTTCCGCCACCAATCATCGTACGGTACAAAATGAATCTTCGGCGGGGTACGGTTCCAGACTTGAAGCGAGCAATTCCAGTGTGCAAAGTAGAACTTTCGGTTCCCCTGGACGAACGTTCGATAGTGCCGCTGCATTGGATCGCCTGTATACGAGACTCGGCTTGATGCCTCCTAGTTATGCTCCGAGTGCCGTCTCTGCGGAATCCCCAATCGGACTTTCGACACAGCAGACTTCGGGTATCCGCTATATGTTTCTTCGGTTCATGTCAAATAATTTTTTTTTTTTATCGTCATAATTTCTTTTTTTCCAGCGACTATCAACGCTCCCGTGACTACTGCCGAAAATTCGACATCGACGGAACGTCCATCTGCGCGTCCCACACCGATGGATATCACTGAGGAAGCAAGTCCTCAGCATTTCCTGGAGCGCAGAGAAACTCGAAATCCCTTGCAGCGAATAAGATTCGTCGATTCGCTCGGCGCTCACAGAACGGACTCGCGAAACCGATACGATCCCTCTCGAATGTCGTTGGCGATTCGTGCCTGTTTGCTGTCGCGTGCCGGTATGAGAAACTTGGCCGAGCCCACCAGACCATCCTCCAGCGAGACGAACAGATCGGTCCCCGATCTCGAGTCCCAGACACACCAGAATCGATTCAAGGAAGCTATACTCAATCGTCTCATTTCATTTCGCGTCAGAATGCAACAGACGAGAATCGACAATATTGAGCGCGAAATGAGTCTTCGCAGTCGCTTATCGAGTCTCATGCCGAATCTCGGACGTACATCGTCCCGAAGACACTCGACACTCTCGCAGAATCGTCACGCACCCTACGTACCGAATCTTGGCCAATTCGCCGCCAATAGAAGCGCCACCGGTGTCGTTCCGGCGAGACTCTCGGAATCGGCCATGAACGTGGCTAGCGCTGACACGAGCGACATCGGTAATGAACCGTCGATTCAGAGTCGTTCCGAGGCTCCCGATTTGCTGTCGACCAGTTTTGTCGATCCTCTGCTAATGGAAAATCGCTCGAGATCGACGCAATCGGTTGCTGCGAGTGAACCGATTTTCGCACTAGCCAGAGACTCACGTATTGTCGAACAGGGAGGTTCCCCTCCTTGGGACCCATCGGGTAATCTCCCCGTCCCACGAAGCTCCAGGGAATAAATTTGATGGACCGTTTCCATACCTGATTTTTTGTTTCACACGAGGAAAATTACAAGGCCGATTGAAAGATTGGTACGCTCCTCGCAAAGCTGCCCCGAACTAATACGGGTCAACCGGGTGCTTTGGGCACGGATTTCATATTCATTTTTTCCGTTTTTTCTTTCAAAACTAACAAGGATGGTACCATTTAAAGACGGATTTGTTGAGAAATTTTGGGTAAATCATAAATCATAAAATTAAACTTGAGCTTATTATTTTTTGGATTATGTCCCTAGCAGACCCAGCCACCGACCGAACCACCATGGTGATTTTATGCAAAAACTTTACGAAGCATTTTCGTCGAAACCAGCGCTCCACCATACGCGTATTACAAGGTTGTTTCGACAGTGGAAACGACGGAATATACCACCAGTCACACAATTTTTTTACGGTGGTTAGCATGTACCGAAAAATAGGTTTCGTAATATTGGAAAACCGTGAAAAGAAATTTGAGTGACCGGTGGGTTAATCCGTCGAAACCACCATTAAGCACGAATATCGTGGAGCGGTGGTTTGCATAGTGGTTCTGACAAAATACTACGTAAACTTTTTGCACAAAACCACCGTGGTGAAAACCACCGTGAAAACATGGTGATTTTCTCAGTGGTCGGGTCTGCTAGGGATATCCACTTCGGTATACATATAGTTCGATGTGATGTGAGGCAGATCAACGATTCCGCTCGGTGAAGATTAAGGTGATTCGAAATTGCCGTCCAACCCAGAGTCGGTCGGTAATATAATTCGCAATAAGAAATAAAAATGTAACTACATATTATGGGTCTGCCCACGACGCAAGGGAGGATTCTCGATACTTCTGAGCAACAAAAAATGGTTTACGTATTTCACCTCAATCGAGTGCCGTCTTGATGTTCCTATTACTTGGTGTTCGCACTTTGTAGCATACATGTTCAGTACACGTTTTACAATAAATAAACATTTCCGTATCAACTATTGTCTCGATTTACCTGCCCAAAAAAAAAGAAAATTCTCGGTTACATGAACGAAAATGACCGGGCAGTTATATGGATATAATGGTGAAATAACTTGAGACAAGTACATTTATACCCCAAAAACACCATAAAGGGTTAATAAAAAACTTGATGTATACTGACGTTGTTCCAACTTTGCAAAACGTAGACAAATATTCAAACCGCTCTTCACATGTATTGCCAAGTACATTTGCTTTAAAAAATAGGATAAAGTATTTAAATATAAATAAATTATATAAATAGAAATGGACGTTTGTTGCATTCAAAAAAATCTAAAAAATTTTGTTTTCAAAAGTTCATTTGAAACTACAACTTTTATGTCTCAAACGTTTTTTTTGTACGACTAATAGTTTTTAAGATATAGGGGTTTTTTTAATTCAATTTTTCGACATCTCAAAAAAATACAATTTAAAAATTCTGAAAAAAATTACAAAAACCCATTGTAAATAATCATAAATTGTGGTGAAATTACAAGTTTTTTGGAGAGGGTCGAGTTTTTGATCGTTCGAAACCGGATGGAATACCTCATACGTATATAGCCCGCTCAGCCTCGATAATTACGCGTCGCAGTCGTTCACGTGGGCCCGCAGAAAGGAAGAATAATTATCCGTTGTTATTGTTGCACGCACGTCAATGTTGCAATGTTGACGACTAAAGTTTTCTATCGCAAGACCAAGAGTGGAAATATATTCAAGGTAATAAATAATTATTGAAAATAGCCGCCGGGCAGGTTATGTGCGACCATACTCTCTGTTCGTTTCGTTTCAGATCGTGAGAGAACATTACTTGAGAGATGATATCTGGTGCGGTTCCGAAATCTGTTCCCAGTGCTCACCAAGGAAAAATGAGATCGTTCTCAGCAACGAAAATCCTGGGGCGAAAAGTAGCCTGTTTTCGTATCCGCACTACCTTTTACTCGACACCAATGTAGTTCTCGATCAGGCAAGTTTATTTTATTTTTTAATTTATTTATTTACGGGGCGCGCCCTTTTACATAAAATAATTCAGATAATATAATAATAGTATGAGATGAAATTAACATCATTATGATTTTTTTGTTTTGCACAGTCTTTTAATATAGTCTTTCGATGTATATGCATATATTTTTGGTATAGTTTACTAAAAATAGCTTTGAGAATAATTAATTTCATTTCGTATCACTTCGTTTTGGTATCACATGGGTATCACTCATGAATCACTCAAAGAGGAGAACCCGATTTATGAATTTATTAAACACTAAAGATAAAAAAAATTTAGAGTAATGTTTTTTATTTGATTCCAGATACACATCTTGGAGGAAGATGTTATTAATAATGTAATCGTAACACAAACGGTACTGGAAGAAGTTAAGCACCGAAGTTCCAACGTCTATAAAAAACTCAAGGACATAATATCCGATCCTAAAAGAAAATTTTATATTTTTGTCAATGAACATCATAGGTAGGTAATTTTGTTGTCTGTCGTAGCATATATCGGATACATATACTTTCTTGCATTTCAGGTCTACTTACGCCGAGCGTGTTCCAGGCGAAACTATTAACGATCGAAATGACAGAGCTATTCGGCTCGCGACCAAGTGGTACAACGACCACCTGGCGCACCAAATGGACAACCCCATTAAAATAATCTTGCTTACCGATGACGCTGACAACAAAAGAAAATGTACCACAGAAGATATACCCGTGGCGACTGGTCAGATAAAATTCCTGTTTTATTTTATTGGAGACACTTAATATTTTGGGCAAAAGGAAATATCGAGTCAGGTAGTAAAAGAAAATAACGATCTTTCTAGTGGAGGAATATATTGGATCCTTGGATAATTCGGGATTTCTTGTCGATAAATTGTGCAAGAGAAGCTACACGTCGGAGGGTGGTTCGCGTGAACCCTTGTTTCCATGTCACTTGACACCTACGCAATTGCATGATGGCATTAAAAACGGGCGCCTACTTCAGGGATCTTTCTTGGCATCACGGGAAAATTTTCTCGAGGGCAGTGTCAATGTCGAGGGCATGGAAAAATTTGTAAGTAATCGAGAATTGAAAAGATAATTTCTTACTCGCCTCAAGTGGCGAGCAAGTGGATCAACACCTTTTATTTAGTTAAAAAATTTCATTAACTTTTTGTTACTTCAAAGAGTGAATCAATGAAGGAAAAGATGGTGTTGAGATTAATGTACATTGCTTTTATTGTTCGAATTTGAAGATATTAGTTCAAGGTCATGTCGGCTTGAACAGGGCGGTAGACGGGGATATAGTAGCCTTGGAACTTCTGCCCGAGAATGAGTGGTCGGTGCCGAGCGATCTCGTTCTGCAGGACGAGGAGGAAGAGGATCCAGGCGACGTCCTCGACGAGGAGAACGAATTGATTGTCAAAAAGTCAGCTAATAAAATTGACAGAACGCCAACGGGCAAGATAGTTGGCATCATAAGACGGAAATGGCGCCAATATTGCGGTATATTGCAGCCAAGTCCGATCAAAGGGGTAATTAATAAATTTACTGCGAAGTAGTTTAGCCCGATGGAGTTTCCCGTCTCGCTTTGCTTGAGAAAAATCGAAATTTGTCTTCATCAGAACGTGAAACATCTCTTCGTGCCGGCCGAGCGAAAGATACCCAAGGTCAGAGTTGAGACGAGACAGGCCGAGACCCTGGCCACACAGAGAATAATCGTTGCTATAGATTCGTGGCCGAGACATTCGAGATATCCTCTTGGTCACTTTGTCCGGGCACTTGGCAACGTTGGTGACAAAGACACGGAAAATGAAGTTCTTCTTTTGGAACACGATGTGCCCCACAGTAGATTCTCTGATGCGGTACTCAGCTTCCTTCCCAAGCTGCCATGGATTATCACGGACTCGGTGAGTACGATATTTTTCCACATATCACACATATCACACTAAGTAGCAGTATTTGATAAATCTGATATAAAAATGTTGACATTTAAATAATAAATAAATGAGATACGATTTTTTTTCGGTCAGGCTCCGTCGAACTTTTCTTTTATCAGATCAGCGATAATAATCGAAACATTGTTCCTTTTGTTGGCAGGACATTGCGCAACGGAAAGATCTACGGCATCTTGACATCTGCTCTGTAGATCCACCAGGTTGTACGGATATCGATGACGCGTTGCATTGCAGAAGTTTGGAAAACGGTAATTTGGAAGTAGGCGTTCACATCGCTGATGTGTCGCATTTCATCAGACCAGGCACAGCGATCGACAAGGAGGCGGCTCTGCGAGCCACGACGGTTTATCTCGTTGACAAGAGAATCGACATGGTACCAGGTAATCGAACAGTTTCCGCAACATTTTCAAAACTGGATATGGAAATAAAAAATAAAAAATAATTTCCATCTCATCATATTAGGGCAAAAAAACAAGAATTTCTAATGTCGTTGTTAAATTGCAATTGCTCTCTCATGCAGCAACAGATTTCGGCTGAGGCAATGTCCTCAGCTTCTTGCATTGATTCACCATGAATTAATGCAAACAATTAGTTTAGTCTGTTTGTCGATTCACTCGTACCCAAAAAATACAAATGAAAAATATTCGAAGAAGTTTGATGGATTTATCAAGAAAAATGTTGAGTAGTGTTATACAAAAATGTATTTTATCGTTAAAAAATTTGATGCAATATCATGAACACGATTTTTTTACAAGATTTTTTAAACATTGTTTGTATACATTTAAGATTATTCAATATTGTAAATATAAAAATGTGTTTTACAGTTTAGTTCTCAAAAGCTTTCCATCAGAACACAGCATTAACAAATAATTATTACAGAATTGCTAAGTTCAAATCTGTGCTCACTGCGAGGAGAAGAGGAAAGATTTGCATTTTCATGTATATGGGAGATGGACTACGACGCTAACATAATCGGAACGAAGTTTTTCAAATCCATCATACGCTCGCGTCGTGCTATGACGTACGAGGAAGCGCAGTTAAAGATTGACGACAACTCGCAGCAAGACGCTATTGCCGTGTCTCTCCGAGGGCTCAATAATCTGGCGAAAAAGATGAAGAAAAAACGTTTAGAGAACGGGTAAGCGAAATGCCGTTGAAGTAAAATGGCACGGAAAATTATTATAATTATAATTTTTTAATTTTGTATGATTTTCTTTCGGAACAAGTTCATTTCAGCCACCATATAAACACTATTCTCGACAGGTTTAAGTTATTAGTTATGAATAAATTCGCGTGTTTTCAGAGCTCTAGTTCTCGCTTCACCGGAAATTCGGTTTCAAGTTGACAGTGAGACTCACGACCCTATTGAGGTTGAGGCGAAGAAGATGCGTGACACAAATTCTATGGTCGAAGAATTCATGCTGCTAGCCAACGTATCGGTAGCGGAAAAGATTGTGCAAGAGTTTCCTGAATGCTCGATGCTCAGAAGGCATCCGGAACCACCGCAAACTAACTTTGATCCGCTGATCAAGGCTGGGAAGCACCAGGTTCGTTGAGCTTCGTCAAGCATCACTGAGTAACACGAAAAAATAGCGGATAAGGTAATTTTTTTTGTTTGAACGTTCAGGGCTTTGACATCAAAACGAGTTCGGGCAGAGAATTGGCACGATGCCTGGAGGAGGCTCACAAGGCCGACAATCCGTTCTTCAACACAATGCTTAAAATACTGGCGACACGCTGCATGATGCAGGCGGTATACTTTGTTTCGGGGATGCTTCAACCATCGGAATTTTTTCACTACGGTCTGGCTTGCCCAATTTACACTCACTTCACGTCTCCAATCAGACGGTTGGCCATTAATTATATATTTTTAAAAATTATAAAAATTATATTTTCACATTGATTCCTCATTTTTAACATTATCCACAAAGATCCTCTGCTAGAATGTTAATTGACCAAAGTTAGCGTGCTCATAGAGGAAGCTTTGTCTGGCTACTAAGTGACGCACCTGGGTCTTTTGGATATTCTATCGGGAAGCAAAGATATGGTTGATTTACAATAACAAAAATTGTTTCTTATTCGTAATTCCGCGGCCTCGAGCGATTAGATTTCGTGAAAACGAAGTTACTTCTATGAGGAAATAAAAATGAATAAATTATATAAGCATATCAATGAAATAAGCCTTTCTGGCGTTATTTCATTGATATTTAACAATCAAATAATGTTCCTATATTTTTGCAGATACGCAGATATAATTGTTCATCGATTGTTAGCGGTGTGCATTGGAGCGGATGCGACCTATCCTGATTTGCTCGACAAAAAGAAGAGTCATGCTCTTTGTCACAATCTCAATTACAGGAATCGGATGGCTCAGTACGCTGGACGTGCGTCAGTAGCGTTGAACACTCATGTAAGTCTCATATTCATGGTTATATTATATTGGGCGATGAGCAAATTGTTATTGTAATTCATTTTTTTTTCAAAATTTTTTTATCCGATCAATTTTCTGTTGGACAAGGATCAAGTAGATACATCATTGTACATGATTGGTTGTGTAGAGTAACCTGCTTAATCTACTACTTTTGTTTCATCGTAGAGGTAGCCATGATTTCGTCGAGAAAATAAAAACAAAAACATTGACATTTTATGTGAGAGTACTTTAGGTAGTCTAACACATCGATATGGAAAAGCATATGAGAAAAGTGGTCGCATCCCCTTCATTCAGTGCAACTGTCCTGAAGATTGACACCTGATCTAAAATTTTATACGATTCTTAATTTTTTCAAACATGTTTTTTGTACAACTGAACAGAATTGTATCATACCGATCAAGGGCCTTTGATATTGAATGTTGACAAACTCGATACAACTGTTCAGATTTAATCAGATTTAAAATTTGTTAATTTTGCAAAAATAACATAAACCGTCTAGCTCGAACGATCTTCGAGATATCTAGCTCCTCAAGGTCGGATGAAAATTACAAGTGTAATTAAAAAAAAACTGCACATAGATACGTTAGCATAAGCTGAGTTATTTTTCTGGACATTTATTGTTACACTTTTCTCTACGTTAAGTAGGAGCTCTTTAAACCAGATCCACCTTAGTTCGCACTAGCTCCTCCTTTCAAATGTGTACAAATGATTTTGGAAATCTTAGTACTCGATTTATTTGAATGTACTGCGATTACCATCTTAATAATCATCACTTAGTATTATCGTATAAAAAATGTTTTGAATATTTTAATGAAGGCCTTTTTATCGTGCCACGATAAGCAAATGTAGATTTGTAATTTATCGAACCTAATATCACTTGTAATACCGGCCAATGACAGCATATGTTTTTTTGTTTCTCGCTAATAGCTGTTCTTCCGAGGGAAAGTGGAGAACGAGTTCGGTTACATTCTCTTCGTGCGCAAAAACGCTCTGCAGATTTTGATACCGAAATACGGACTGGAGGGAACACTGTATCTGACCAAAAAGGGCCAAAGCAGCGCGGTCACCTTCGTCTATGACGAAGAAGAACAGACGCAGACTTGTGGCAAGATAGTCTTTCGATCTTTTGATCCTGTCGTAGTGCAATTGAGCCTGGACAGATCGAACGTGCAGCACGAGAAGCTCGTGTTCAAACTCGTTGAACCCGAGGTAAGATCCCAAATGATATAGCAAACATTTTATAAGCTAGTTCAGTTTTTGAACAATGCATTATATTGCGCGCAAAAACAGATTCCAGGATTCAGCTTACCTAGCTCCGAAGATATTTCAAAGCGAAAAGTAGGCGACGAAGAGGAACCATCTGCCGCGATAACGCCTTCAAAAAAGAAAGGAAGGAAGAAGAAAAAGGTCCATTAGATAACTGTTATCTACTTATTTTTATACAACGCTATTAACATATTAATGAGGCCTTTTAAGAGGTCAATGACCGTGACATCCTTCCTTGTAAATGAAAAAAAAAGTTTCTTTCATCAATAAACATGTCGCAAACTCTTTCTATACTTCATCGGAATACAGAGCGAGAGTTAATTAACAATAAAAGCATTGAATCATTCGAAGCGGATATCTAAGAAATTCAGTAATGTGGAAGTAGCGGCGAATTCGCTTAAAGAGCAGGTAAAAGTCATGTGATCGCACTACGAGAGAGTGTTCCATATGGCGATAAAGTGATGTGAAATAAGCGGTAACAAAAATTATTATCAATTCAGTACTGCTGCGTAGTTGGTATTATAATAACAAATGAAGTACTTGCCGTTAACACGCTACTGCATCTTCTGATATCGATGGATAAATGCCAAAGATGTGTAAACGCCATATTTGAAAAAATTTGAGAGTCAACTCGGTCGCCAGAAGGGCGTAAGGGGGTACAACCTCATATGTTAAGTCGGGGTCTCATCAACGCTCCTGAAAGATTATTATTAATATTATTATTACTATTGATACGTTTGGGGCTGACTGCGGATGTCGACTAGCGTACATTCGCTACAGCCACGACATACCGGCGAAAACGTTGTCTGAAACATAACGAAGTTATGAAAAGCCTGTCTACAGTGGTGCCTGTGTACAGAACACTGACAGCTTCACCAGCTTCATTGCTTGAAATTCCGGAATTTCCCGGAATTCAGACCAACTTGACATTCAGATTTGAATAGGAGCAAGCTGAGAGAGCACGGGAAATCTTTATAATGATTACCAATTAGATGTTCGGCGAAGAGTAGGGCAGTGAGAGCTGTAGTAAGTCAGTAAGAATATAAGATACTGGTATGTCGTTTTTAATTATCAAATTAATCGTTTGTAAGATAGACTTTCGCTATGAAAATAGATGCATATTACGTGATACGGCATTGAATAGATAAATCAAGGGTAGGGCTGTAAACATTCAATATAAACATTAAAAAACCTTGTGTGATGGATGACAAAAAAAAATGTCAGATTATATTTTTGAACGAATTGCTTTTTTTTTTTTTTTTTAAATCTTTTTCGGTATTATTATTATGAAAAATGAACGTTCTTGGGCGTCATTCGCATACTGTTATGGCACGTTTATAACGAAATTGCAATACTTTATGCTACAGATTACATAATTTACGTAGATTCCCCATATACAGTAGGCATTGAACATTGATCAAACACAACCAACCGCGACCATCTTTTGTTAGGCGACGTTCTGACAGATCAAAAATATCATTCCAGAAAACTTTCTTTGTGTCATCGTGTGTGTCAACCGTTAATTCTGTACAATAGATGAGTGTTGAGTTGAATGATTTAAAAAATTAAATGCGTAAGATAGAAATACGAAGCACAATAGTTATTTGTTCTTACGAAAGTCGTCTCAAAAGAATTAATAATCATCAATTCAACGTAGGAGACATTAATTTTTTTTATTAAGCAATCAAAATGCGCGAAGACGGCAGCGACTCGCCAAAAAGAATAATTGATCGGGGTCGAACTTCGATCTCGTCGCATTTGCGAGTTTTACAATCGGCGAGGATGCGCGGTGGCCTTCCACGGGGAATGATCTCAATAATACAGCAACGAAGGAATATTCATGTGATTCAAGACGGCATAGATTTTACCCCAAAGTCATTGAGCCACGCCTTTTATCCAACCATTGAGGATAAGCAATTGACCGCGTTCGATGCTATCAATATGAGTCGGAGCGAAAGCACGACGCAGCTCGCTGTTATGTCCTCCGGTCACGGAGTGCCCAGGTCGAGTTCACTGAGCCTCATAAGATCCTCGTCAATACATACGAATGTACTACCCTTCGAAGAAATAACAGAAAACCTCGTATCGGCTCAGAGTGGAACCGGTTCATTGGAGGGTCTCGAAATTGACCGAGCGCCATCACCATTCTGTTTGCCAAGGTAAAAAAAAAACTCGTTGTTTTAATTTGCCACTTTTGCGAATAAAGAATAATAATTTGCGAAAGAGCTTTGCGAATAGAGGGCCATTATGAGAAAGTGATATAAAAATTGCAACTTTCAGCTTTCAACTTTCAATTTGCAACTTTTATGAGGAAGCGATATGAAAATTTCAATTTTAAACTTTTTTAAAGAAACATTATGAGAATGTCAATTTTCAACTTTTTTTACAACAATAATATATAACGTCATATAGTTGATTTGTTTGAAAATTATTCATAAATACTTTCTTCTCGAGCTGGTCGCATAAGCCCTTGAAGCTGTTCGCGACCTCCCCTAAACCTAACTTATCCCCTAAATCCCCTAAACCTAACTAACATACTAACTATGGTTTTATGCGATATTTATTTTCGCTCTCGTACAGAAAGCTCTTGATTAAATAAGAGAAACGAACTTGCATTTTCGGAATTTTTTGTACACACTTAGTTTTCTTGGGTCTTGAAGTCGCTCATTATTTTATAAATATATTATAAAATTATATATAAATATGTTATAAATGATTCATTAAAAGATACAACGTTGATGTTTCCAGATACGACTCAAGCATTTTTCATGAGAAGCCACAAAACATCATCATCAAGATCAAGGAAACCGACACTTTCTTCCTATTCGAGATGTTCCAGTTGACCGAAGATCTCTATACCCCCGAGGGCTTGAAAGTCAAGGAAGCCAACGAAAGATATGAGTATATTACTGTTGGCGATGGATCAAACAGAAAAGTTGTTAGCGCTGAGACCCAGACGCCACGGATACACACCAAATCTAGGTCGACGCACGTTGGTCGGCAAAAGCGGACGAATCGTAAAACTTTTGTGAATAATTGGGTCATGCACGACACCTATGCAACTGCTGAATTAACAACAGATGAAAATATTATTAGGGTATTTAAAAAAAAATGGTTCTTACCCGGTGCAATATCCGGAATGTTACGGATTAATTCAAATAACACTTTGTTTGCAGGCAGAGCGCCACAAATTTCCTAGAACTGAATTCCATGCGCAAAATTCGAGTATAGAAGATCAACTAGTTCGCTTGTATGCTAAAACGAGTTTCCGTGATGCTGTCCAAGTGATGGAGCGTATAATAGCGAGCAATTTGTTCATAATTGTGCAGAAACGCTTCAAAAACTTGATACACAAAAATCCGTGCAGTCTGGATCTAGAATTCCGCTACAGACTGGATCTACTTTGGACTCAATCATGCGCATTCACTCAAGGCAGGGCGGTGAGCAGTTTCAAATGGAATCCGATTAACGCAAATCTTCTAGCCGCAGGGTACGGCGCCTCATCATCTCAAATAAATGGTGTCTTACTGGTCTGGTGTATAAAGAATCCCAGTCAGCCTGATAGAATTTACAGATTTAAATGTCCAATATCTGACATCGATTGGAGCAGCAGCAGGCCGAACTTATTGGCGATAGGATTTTATGATGGCACAATTACAGTCATCGATGTCAGTAGAAAAGATCTAACGGTTATGAAAAAAAGTTCCCGTCAAACGTCGCCGTCATATTCGCCTCATTGGCAGATTCAATGGTGGGCCGAGGACGAGCAATTCGACTACCAGGAGCAAATATACACTAGCAATCAGGATGGTCGGATCATGCGCTATCGTACAGGTGAAGACTTTACATCGACGGAAATAATGAGAATATCGAGGGTCGAGGGTAAAATCGGTGGTGTCAAAAGAACAAATTACTGCAACGCTTACAATATACCGATCAGCCGTAATCCTGGTGCACTATTGCTACGAAGACACCCGGATTTGAGCACAATTTACTTCGTTGGGACAGAAGAGGGCTGCATTAATCGTTGTTCAACGAATTATCTTCATAGACACATTGAAAGTTTTCTAGTCCACGATGGTCCCGTATATTCCTTTGAATTTTCACCATTTTGTTCAAAAGTCTTTCTGACTTGTGGAGCTGATTGGTGCACCAGAATCTGGGTGGATGGGGTCACAGAACCACTCATCACACTTTCCACTCGGATGGCCTGTGTTCGCGGATCTACGTGGTGCCCTACAAACTCAACAGTCATAGCTAGTATAGTCGATAATGAGATATGTATCTGGGACATAAAAAAAAAGATCTACCGACCAACTTCGATTACCATTGCCTCGTATAGCCACCGGCTTCTCATGCTACAATTTACGAAAAATGGAAATCAGCTTGTTGTTGCCGATGCTGAGGGAATTATATACATTTATAGTCTCGAAGACATGCCTTTTTCTCCATTCAATCAAACTTCTGTACTCGTCAAAGCTATAGAAAAAACACTAGTCACGAAACCCGGACTTTTGCGGAAATTGAAAAAAATTGGTAACCCCTTTTGATTTCTCCTCTACGCTCCAGTGAGATTAGAAGGTCTTTTTGTATATATATATATATATATATATTTTATGCGTGATCCAACGTGTCTATATATACTATTGCTATGATCGTCCTTCCCGGGTCCCTCCTAGCTCTCCCTACCAGCACATCTCTAATATAAACGTTTTAAATTACTCAAAGTTTCTCTTTATTTTCTTTTTTTTTTTACTTTTCTCACCGAAGATCGCATTATTTCAGATTTGGTGTAACAATAATATCATACCAATAATTGGCTGCTGTTTTTTTCGGTTTTACCATCTACAAGTGGTCTCTACATTTTTGCATTTTGTAATAAAAAATGTATACTTTAATCTATAACAGCAGAAATCGAACTGGGAAACCTCATATATTAGGGTGCTCACATTTTTTTTACAGTTACATACAATGCGTTTTCAGGGGATTGAATCCCACATGGAAAATCTTCTGCAGATGGCATAATATATTAGTACCAATGTATTTAATAGTTTAACACAACATCGTTATTGGGCATCAGTTCCGTAGTGGGTGGACCAATTACTGGAAGGGTATTCAAGATTCCCATGATCCAATCGCTATAAATAGCAACCTGAAAAAATAATGAAAATAACCGAGATAAGTGAAAATAACCGAGATGTGCCCAACTCTGAATAGGTCCCTTGTGCCACATGGGGCATTTGCCCCATGTGATAACAACTGTTTCCCCAAATTAAACTACGTTTTTAAGCTTGCTTTTTATTGAACGTCCTAAAATGTACGCTGACTTAACAAGTGTCGTGAAAACAATGCAAAACAATTTGTTTGTCGTACCGAAAAAATCGCTACCACATTTGCCTGATGGCTTACAATTACCTCGGTTGACGCTATTTATATTTATTCACGGCAGCACTTCCATAAAAATAAAATAATAAAAAAATTTCTCCCAACTTATCACGTTGAATTTTTACGATTTTCTTACCTTTGTAAATATGGTATAATAATGAGGATCGCAAATACTAGTGCCTATTCGTCTTGGACTGATCGAAACCACACCATAAATGTCCCATATTGTTGAATTCAGTCTTTGGACGACAAGGCCACCGCCACTATCGCCGTTGCAAACTGCAGAGCCATTTAGCCATCCAGCACAAAAAGAAGTGTACGTTATATACTTCCAGAAATCCTTCTTTTGGGATTCCCGACACTCGTCTTCGGGAACAAGCCTTACTGAAGTTACACGCAGTGTTGCACTGAAGGTGTCATTGTCAGTTATTCCCATACCTATTGGCAAAAGAATAAATAGAATAACAGTGCTTTACAATTTTCGTTTAATAAGAATACAGGGTGATTCAGGTTGTTTTCGACATACTTTGCTAGTAGGTACTTGGTCGTGGACTGAGCAAATTTACAAGTTTTAACGCCATTGTGTGCATTTTCTCCAGCCAAGGTTTCTTACGTTTAATAATCTGATACAGGTTCACCCACAACATTTATTTCATGTACCTGCTACCAATCCAATTTGTCCACTTCTCTGAAGCACATCGATTGAATTAGACCAATCCAGACAAATAGGCGTCACTGCGGCATTTATCATAGTAGGCCTCTTGAGAATTAGAATAGCCAGGTCCGATCCATAATTTCCTACGTGATCTTGATAAGCTGTCTGTATTTCGAGTCTATCGACCTCCAATACTTGAGTATTTTCGGTCCGATTTGTAAAATTGCGGGAAAATGCTGCCAGGGCGACTTGTATCGTCTTTTCATCGGTCTTCCATACGCAGTGCCCAGCTGTGAGAACAGCTCGTTCGGAAATTAATGTTCCACCACAGAAAAAGTTCCATTGACCGTCGTCGTGAGAAAAGAGTGTCGCGTGCCAGGGAAGAGATTCCTCCGGAAATACTTCCCAGCCTTTTATTATCAAAGCAGCCGCTGAAATTTCAAAGCAAACGATCGAATATTATTATTGCAAACTAAGCTGATATGGCAAAAATTACCCCGGATAGAAAAACGTGCCGTCAAACGGGTTACGTACCATTGGTACCGCCACCGTTCCGCCGGCGTGCAGTAATTTTTCTATCTGGGACGAATACCTAAAATATGACCGCGGGCTATATTAGATTGTATGTAAATTTGTTTATATATGTCAGGTAAATCCTGCTTTAGAATTCATCTGAATGAAGAATTGTATTTCTATAAACCTGAAGACTCCCTTATGCCACATATTGGCTGACAATGAAGAGGAAGTTGACTCCACGTTCCATCGTGTAGACAGGTTGTATGAGTAGATCCGGTTTGTCGCTCATAAAATTCAGGACACTCCAAAGACACATGAGTCCCAACGGGAATTGTACCGTTGCATGCTATCCATCCCTCTCTCGTTCCTCCAAGAACTTCACAACGTTTGTTTGCTCCTGGAGCATTGACTGGAGTACAAGTTATATCCTGTGTATCTGCATGAAACAAAACCATCCGAAAATTTTTTATGAATAGTGTAGGGACATATTCGTTGGCCGTCGCCGACTCTGAACATCGTTCACTCTACGATGAATCAATTTTTCATTCTCCATTGTGATAAAAGTTGGAGCGGTCGGTATCTGTTCTTCGTTATCCTATCAATGAAATATGACACGTGAAGTTTGGTCCGTGTTCAGTTGCGTCAAAGCTCTTTTGCCAAACGTCTCGTCTGTGTCGAGTTGGGTCTGTGTAGAGTTTTGCTGTGTCGAGTTTCGCCGTAACGAGTCTCCGATATATCAACTTTTGTCGTGTCCAGTTGTTGATGTGTCGCGACTAGGATAGATAAAGAAGAATATGTAAATGAATAAATTACTTCGAGAAACGTAGAGAGCTAAGAATGATGTAATCATAAATTGGAAGTTGCCTTATTAATTAAAAAAAAACAGAGTTATAATTTGCGTAATGATGATTTTTTCAAAATTTCTTCTGATTACCATAATTATTTGGCTCAGGTCATTAAATATACTATTCTGTAGTTACATATTTCATTACCAGTCATGCACCAAGGGGGAGTTGGAGTCCAACGATTATCCTGGCAGTAAACGCTGCTCGACCCTTCCAAGGATCCGAGAGTATCGCAAAAATAATCGAGCCTGGTCAGTTCCGGTACTACTTGGCCGGGACGACACTCAGGACAGTTGGATACGAGGTAATGCGTTGCTGGTTTTGCTGGAGGAAGTCGACAGCCTTCGTTAGAAAAGGATGTACCACAAATAGCTTCATCTTCGTCACTCCAGTCATGGCAATTTGGCTGAAGATTACATTTCAGACTATCAAGAATGCATCCACCGTAATTGCATCGAAAAAATCCTGGGTTGCACCTATAGTTAATAAAAAAAGCAAAGAAAAAATTATAACCCATGATATGAAGAAATATCGATAGTTCATTGTGATCATTGAATACATGATTCATAACTGAACTTCAATGAATTTACATCGACGTACTCTCGAGTCGCACAGATATATTCTTTTTCGTCTGAGGCGTCGCGACATTGGTAGACCCCATCGCATAGATTTGCCGTGGGAATGCATTGGCTACTAGTTGCGCACCTAAACTCGTCGTCCCTGGGAATAAAAAAAAAATAATGTACACAATAATCAAATTTACATCACCAAAGATTTCGCAGGATTTCGTTTATGTGAAGTTATACACCTGCAAGTGTGAGCTGTACAGTCGCCCCCTTGACAACTGGTGGAAGCGCAAATCGATATTTCTTCATCGCTTCCATCGGTACAATCCCTGGTACCATCGCAGATCGTTTCCTGATAGACGCAGCCTCCGTGAGTGCAACGATATGTGTTCGGCGGACACGGGTATGCCTTGCAAAGGGTTTCATTCTCATCACTCCCATCACCACAATCCGCATATCCTAAAAATTGTATTTAAGGTGATATGATATTGACATAGCTAGAAACAATACGCCGTTCCATATTTTATCTGATCAAGAGACACGGTAGTATCTCGACACTAAGTTAGAAAAGGAGCTCTACCAACAACGAGACGACCGTGTATCAATAGACAAGGTAATGTCTTGACGCCAAGTTCAACAAGCGTCCACAGGGCTAAACCCCGACCAAACCTCCGAAAAAAGTCCCTCCATAAATTTTTTTTTTAAAGCAGGTGAAAATCACGTGACCGCGCCACGAGAGCGAGAGATGTCGTTATTGACCCTCGCAGTGAAAGCACAAGAGAGAATTTTTTTCGGATGCGTTTTAAAACCTGTGAAAATATCATTGTTGGATGGCAAACAATAAATTATAGTTTCGGCACCGTTGTAGCCGCACTATTTGCTTAGGTGGCTCATGTCACCCTGGTCTCCCCCACTTGGCGCCGAGGCGTTACCACGTCTCTTGATATAACCATTTTCCACGACTTACTATATATGATGATTCTCGAACGATAATGCATAGTCAAAATACCGGCGATGTTTAACGACACTGCATCCCAAACTTTAGTTCCCCATCTACTTACCATCACAGGTTTTATCAAGAGCTAAACACTCCAGTGATTCCAAGCAACGATACTCGCGATCTGTGCACACATCAACCAGATCACATCGATATTCATCGCTGCCATCGATGCAATCTAGGTAACCATCGCATCGTGCCGCTTTCTGAACACAAGCACCGTAAGAACACCTGTAGTTTGATGCTGAACACCTGAAAAATTGTACAGTTTTTGATTATTTTTGTCACTATGTAAAATATTCGAACGGTTTGTTATAGAAATAAAAAGACTACGCGATGTAGGGGAGAGCGGGCCAAAATGGGACAGCGGAGCAAAGCGGGACAGTGGGGCAAAACACAATCTTCCAATAATTTTTAGATGGCACACGTGGGAGTTTTCTATTTATATGACAAGTTTTTGCAAAGATAGTGATATCTGAGGAAATGTAATTGTCGCTAGTTATTATACACCATTTATCGTGTTTTTTTTGTGGCATATGAGTCTACTCAGATCAAACTCAAATTGACGTGGTTGTATTTTTAAAATTTTTTACTGATAAATGGAATGGCGCAACTCACACGATATGATGACAGAGTTCCCTCAGCTCATCTGAAGAATCCGGACAGTCTGGTAATCCGTTACAGGCTTTGAATAATTCCACATTTGTCCCATCAGCGCAAACAAAGTATGGAATTCTTGTTGAAGGGAGGGGAAAATCGGTGACGCCCGCGACAATCCTGTTGAAGACTGTATACCATTTGTTATATACATAGAGAAAACATTTGTTAATGACATAGAGAATCTGCGGAAAACCTATATGCTGATATAGCCGGTCTGAAGTTCGATTCCCGCCGTCGGCGCCTCCACGCCTCGTCGCGTTTCACCGAGACTGTAAACACGGATTACAGCTATATACATCTGACATGCACACTTAGAATTACCAACGTGCGAGTGACAGAAGTATATATCTGGAGCTTTGTCCCGTCCACATTTTTATTCTCGGCGAAACTACGACAACCGGGGATAGAATCGTTGACCTTCCGATGCTTAGGTCTAGAGGTGTGCACCCTATCCACTAGAACACCGCACCGGTTTCAATTTTTCTTACAGGATTGCATGAACATTGTATATTATATAAGATTGTATATATACTGAGATTTGTATATATACGACATAGCGGATGACTTAAATCAAGATTTAACGCATTGAAGAACATTTTATTATCGTTTACCGAAAGTTCTTAGCATCAACAGCAAAATATGAAACATCTTGAAAAGTTTACAGTCGAAATGCCCGACTTACAGTATCCTCGGAACTTTTTATTACTACTTAATGAGTCGTCAATATTCCGGCACATGCGTGTATAATTTTTGCAGTAACGGACAGTCGAAATTAATTGCTTTTTCTTAACGACTTCTATTTTTAACTCCCAGCTGCCCTCCGGGAAAAAACGGGAGTTACACGTTTCACTGTGATGACCGATTTTGAAGTCTTTTGGATTTTCTATCGATACTGCGAACTTTCAAAAACTTTTATTACATTATGTTAACGCCGTTACTTTTCTTACTTACATCTACAATACCCGGCGGGCTGTACGGTACGGTAGAGCGCCATTCATTGCCCCACTCTCTACATATCGCTCAAATATCGCTTTTCGTCCTACGCATCTATTTTTTCGGCGGAAGAGCTAGCAATTCTGCATACCATAAACCTTGTAATCGACGACAGCATCCCCAACTTCTTCATCTTTACAGATTCACTTGGTACGCTCCAAGCCCTCCTTTCGCTCGACCCTTCGTCAAAAACTTCGCAATTCATTGCAGGCATCCATCAAGCTTTAACTACAGCAGTTGATATGAACATCGACATAACTTCAGTCTGGATTCCGGGTCACTCCGGAATCCCCGGCAACGAAACGGCTGACACGTTGGCCAAATTAGCGATTAGCGAAGGTTCCACTTTTGAAACCTCCCTCCCTTCTTCCGAATTCTTTTCGATCCTCCGCAAAAAATGTTTTCTATCGACAGAACGAACGTTGTTTCGTGACGGCAAAACGAAGGGGAAATTCTACTTGGATTATTTTTACTCATCTACCCCTACACCCTGGTTTCATAAGTTTAAACGCCTGAAAAGAACAGACATAGAAATCTTCTCCAGAATAAGATCCAATCACTGCAACCTTGCAGCGGCTAGTCTCCATGGGAAGGGTATTGTTGGGTCGCCGGCTTGCTCGTGCGACTACGAATTTGAGGACCTTAACCACGTACTCTGGGCTTGTCCCCGGTTCGATGGTCATCGGCCTCGTCTTAAGCGCTATCTCATTGATCTTAAAATCTTTGCCCCCTACAACATCGAATCCTTCTTCGCTTCTCCTTCAACTCCAGTCGTTTCAACTATTATGCATTTCTTCGACTCTTATAAATTGTCCTTTCGACGTTGTAAAAAGCCGGTTATTCCCCTACGGAAGTGCCGAGCTAAAGTCTCGCCGCTAATAATAGCCGCTGCTCTAGCGGCAGCTTTCATTCCGCGCCAATCGCTTTCAGGCGTTGGACATGGCCCTATGGTACAGTCGCATTTAGGACAGGACGGGACACCCAGAGGTGTCGACCACCCCGGCCACCTAATATATACCGCCATCTATTTTTCTTCATGATACAACCCATCGGGCGAGTAAATTTGACTCGCTTCAGCGCCGCTTGCGGCTCAATTTGCAAGCGTTATAGACGCAATTTCAGAGTTGTTTCCGAGAGAGCCCGGCCACGATACTTCGGTCTCCTCCTCTCCAGCCTTGATGCTACCTATCATCTGGTATATTACTGCGTTCGTGCTCGACCAACCGATCCACAAAACTTCCAAGCGGCTTCTTTTATTCACGAAATATTAACAATTATAATATCAATATAAGAGTCAAATCAACCGTGTTGTTTCGTCAAAACATCGAAACCGTCGATCGTCAAGATCGAAACATGTCGATCATCGGCATGTGCCGTTGAAATTACTCCAAAGAAAGAACCAATACGATCCTCCGTGAGTATTACATTTCGTGCTTTGGGCACGATGAATTTTTCCAACTACGCCGGAACTTTTTCGACTTGATTCCCCGTAACAGTTGCCATTTTGACCACCCAAGATATTAAATAAAAAATCTTTTCGATTATTATTCTTCGAATGTTCTTCGTTTTCATTTTTCCTTATAATTTAACGATATTTAATTGTGACCTCTCGACAAAATGCAGATGAAGATGAGCAGGGAAATATTCGAGGGAAAGGATTACCCCACGCAATGGGCACTCAATCCTTCCACCTATCAAAATATGAGCAACGATCAAGGTATATTTTTTTTGTATGTTAGCACCCGACTCTGCGGTGCTGTCGTCAGTTCGTGACGGATGTTAATTATGCTTTTTTTTGCTACAGTCGATTGGGCAGCGCTTGCGCAACAATGGATCAAGATGAAGGAAACCGTTGTTCCGCCAGCACCTCCGCCGCCTTCCTTGGATACAAACGATACATCCAGTGACGGAGGCGGAGAGGCACCCATGGACATGGACACAAAGGACGACGATGTACCACCTGCGCCGCCGGCTCCCAATATCAGTGGCTCAGGTAGACATTAAAAACAAACAAAAATAGCTCCAGCTAAGTTGCACTATATCTGAGGAATAAATTCCATTTTATTTCCTATTAAAAAAAGAAAGATAACGCAACTCTTGTACAAGAAGGATCGTACATTTTGAAGTTTCTTTGAAACATTATCTTGTCGCAGACGCATGGAATCAATGGAGTCAGTGGGGACAGTGGAATACGTCGGGCCCCGGTGGAGGTTCTTGGGAATGGAGCGGCGTACCACCGCCCGGAGTGACCATGGGACCGGACGGAAAGCCGATGGGTCTGCCCTCCGTTCCCGTAGTGCCGCCTGCTCCAACAATCTCCAACACACCGGGATTCAATGTCCCTCCTCCTCCGGCACCTTCGTATTCGTACAATTCTGTTGGGCCCTCTCAACCCTACAATCAGGCAATTGATTGTTCAAATAAATCATTTGTTCTTCTTTTCTTAGTTTATCAGTTATTTTGCTGCAGGTACCAGGATATTGGAGTGGCGATCAACCAAACGTTACACCATCCCAGCCACCTCCATTCATGAAAGGTATGCGACACTCCAATCGCATTCCGCACATGCGGGCAATCGACAACTCCATGAGAAATCGGGACGACAGAGAAAAGACCCCGGATGAGGACACCTGCACGATTATCGGTAACTTATTTCTCGAGAATTTGTATAAGTAACAGCGTGGTGCATTCTTGGCGGTCGACTGTCGAAGGTAAAATTGTTGTTGTTTCTTTTTGAATGTTCAACAGACGCGGCGAAGCGCAGGCAATTGCCGGCGTGGATTCGAGAGGGTCTTGAGAAGATGGAGCGAGAGAAGCACAAGGCCGTAGAACGCGAACGCCAGGAGATGCTCCGGAAGCAAGAGATCGAGGCTCGAAAGTTGGCCGAGGACGAGGCGCGGGCTGTACTGAACCCTAGCAAGAGCAAATTCGTGAGTAATTGGATCATTAAAGGAAGGCTGGAAGTTATTCTTGGTTTACGTGTTTTTTTTTTGTACGCGGTTTTGAATTTCTTCAAGAGTGTGTGCGCGCACTCTGGCTCTTAAAATTTTCCGGCTATGGGGGCAAAAAGTTGTACGCAGATGGAGTATGATCGACCGATGATCCGGTCAGGAAAGAAAAATTCAGGAGCGCATAATTCCATGTACTTTTTCGCGCCGCGCACAGATCCCACAAAGTGAAGCGCGACGGTGGCGTTTTTTTTCCCGCTGAACCTGAATCGGCCAGCCGTTTTGCATAAAATTCGAAAACGATGTTGACGTCAAAAATAGTTCAAAATTGAAATTATCACATCGCTTCCTCATAAAAGTTAAAAATTGACATTTTCATATCGGTTTCTTATAGATGAAGTTTCGCGAATACAGGAACATTATGAGAAAGCGATATGAAAATTTCAATTTTCAACTTTTATGAGAAAGCAATATGAAAATTTCAATTTTAAACTTTTTTTTTTCACGCTTGACAATCCGTCGTTTTTGTCATAATGTTAAAAATCGTAAATGTTATATCGTTTATTGCGAGTAGGATTCGGATTCCGAGAAGGACACCGAGACAGACGCGGAAGCCACGGGTCACGGAAACGAGGAAATCGAGAGGAACGCTGAGCGCAGTCCGGAGATCGTGGTGAGGGCTCGAAAATCACGATTCCGCGATGCTGATTCGCCGGACTCGCGTTCAGTGAACACCGACGGGGAAAACACTTCGGCATCGCCGACTGCAGCCGCGAGCGTTATGGTGAAACGCTCGCGCGAGGATATGCTACAGGACGTCGTGAGTCAATTCTCGATCGACTTGATCGAAAGTAACATTTCGAAAACTTAATTTACGTTTCTCCTCGTGGAAAAAAAATGTTTCAGATGCTGAAAGTTCGAAGATCCCTGACGGAAATACTGTTGGAAGTGACAAACGAAGAAATTGGCTCGGTGTGCAGAGAGGTTTGGAGCCGCGCACGTGCCAAAGGTACCGCAGATAAACACCCGATAGAACTAACAGATCGAATTTTTCCGATACCATTTTTCCTCACCAGATATTGTTGTGCACAGTATGATGTATACGACGATAATGAAGTAATTGTGGTCTCGCGTTGATAGGACACCACTTTTACCGTCGTCATTGTACAGACGCGCGCGCGGGCGCGCGCACAAACACACACAATATATATGTATATATATATATGTATGTATGTATATATATATATATTACTTTTATTTTACGAGCATTAAACGAGAGGTTTTTGTCAATTCCATAGGCTTAATTATTTGTGACTTTTTCAGAATACGCCCTGCTTGTGACTAGTCATTTAGTTCCTTTTTCTATCGTTCGTTTATTATTATTATTATTTTTTATTCTTTCGCATTTAAAGTTAAGCTGATTCGACGGGAATTTCCGCGGCCCACTATGAAGGATACTCGAAACTTTTCCTTTCAACAATCTTGCACATATCGATTTTTTAATGTTCACAGTGATATCGGGCAAAGAGCGTTCGAGATATCGAAAAAAGAGCTTCAAACTAAGGAACGTTCCTAAATTCGTATCGAAAACAAATTTTTATGAAAGATCTCCCTCATCGGTTAAATAATTTGAATCAAATACCAATTTGTTTATGGGATATTATTATTTTAAGCATTCGCACAATTTTTCTCAATCACACATAAAATATCATATATATCTCACGGATATTTATACAAAATTCTATCCATTAAGTATCGAGTATTCTTAGAACGATCTGATCAGTAACGGTGTTTCTTTGTTTGTCGTCATAGAAAATCCAATTTGGATTTATGATCGATGCTCCCGAGCGCATGCCGCGGAGCTCTGAATTGCCGTTAACAAATAAAAGAAAGCAAACGTTATCGCGATAAAAAAAAAATATTCCGTATTATTCTAAGGTATAAATTTTGTTTGTTCTTTTCTTTTTTGTACAAAAACGAATTTTCATTTAATTTCGTTGCATTTCGAGTTGTCTTCTTGCAAATGTGTAAGGAAATCGAGAGGAGGATTGCAAAGGAAGATTCAGGATGAGATGAAAGACAGTTTCTCGGTCGTGTGATGCCGAGAGAAGAAAGGTGGAGAGGAAAAGAAATTGAGTAAAGAAAAAAAAAAGAAAAAAACGAGGAAATCAAAAAATGATAACGCGCGATCGAGAAAACGTTGATAGAGATATCGTGGAACAACATGGTCACTAAATGCGTGTGTATTGTAAAGCCCCTGCAGGAGACACCCCCGTCGCATCATTCAGCAACACGGCCCCTCTTGCTCAGATCACTCGCAAGCTCGGTAAGTTCCTCAACCTTGTAATTTAGTGAAGAAAAAGACGTTATAAAAACACAAACGGAAAATAAAAAACGATCCACGTGATCGTAGGTACGGTCGAAGCGAGGGAGAAAATCAGCGGCTATTCGACTTCCAAGTAGCTTTGCTGCGACGCTCGAAAAAATCGGTCGTCGGTACACATCTTGCAAACTGTTCAATTCATCAGGGAAAGGAAGAGGGATAAAAATAAAAATAAAAAACATGCGATGGTGTAAAAAAAAAAAAAAAAAAAAAAAAAAAATGAAAAAAATGAAAAATGTTAAAGTAGTTCAATTTCGTTGGGAGGAGAAACGAAAAGAAAACGTTGGGACTTAACTTTAGCACGACGGCAACGAGGGGGGAGATCGAGAACGTGCGGTGCAATCTTCGGAAAGCGACAGAGAATAATTGTTATTTGAATGTGTCGTAGGTCTGGGCATCTATGGCGACAGCAACAGCGAGTCAGAGGACGAAGCGGACGAGCCCGTGGAGCAGCCGGATGACGACAGTGACGAAGAACTGAAGGTACGAGCAATTTTTTTTCCTCTTGCCACAAAAATGTCATGCGACATTTTGTGTTAAAGTTTTACCAAATGACAAATTTGAGACAAAAAGAAAAAACGCTATCCTTCTCGAACTGAAAACATTCGAAATTAAAAATTATTAAAACTTATGAATTTACTTTTATATGTATTGGGTCATTTTCACGCATAAAAAAAATTGCAGGAATCGGTAAAGAGACGTCAGCAAGCTTTCAAAAAGACCGAGGAAGAGATAGAGGCTCGTTTGGCCCAGGAGGAAGAGAACGAATACCAGGACAATCGTAATCAGCAGCAGCAGCACCATCATCACAGTAACAAACAACAATATGAGAATCATATCGGTAATGATAGCTGCCGACTAACAGGTATGTTTCAAAATAATATAAAATTTAGTTAAAAAAAGAATGCAAAAGATTTATCGAAGGCGACCACTATGTTGTTCAATTGACGTCGGATAACACTGTTGACGTCGTGCATTTAGTTGATGAGAAAGAAACGATAAATAATGAAAGGGAAGCGTCGTCAGAGAGTCGTTCGAGCGTTGGCGGTGGAGCCCAAACATCTCGACGACAGCATCATCATCAGCCGAATCGCAACCAATCGGAAACGGACGGAGGAAAGCCGTCGTCGACGTCCGAGCCCTCGGGTTCTTCCAATCGAGATTCCAGCAGCACTGAAGATGACGACGAGGACGATGAGGACGAGGATGAAGACGAGGACGAGGATGAAGAAAATTCCTCGTCATCGACATCCTCGAGCCGGAGTCGTCGGACGAAGAAAAGTCGTTCCAAGAGATCCGAAAATGATGCGCAAGAGACGCGTAAAAAATCGTCGAGCAAGCGCAGCAAATCGCGCAGCAAAAAGTCCCGTTCCCAGTCGTGTAGTTCGCGCGGTCGAAATCACAAATCCCGTTCGCGATCATCGCGCGGTCAACGAAAGGGAAATCGTTCGACATCGTCGAGCAGTTACAGATCGGTGAAGAAGGGACGCGGCTCTTCGAGGTCCCGGGACGAGAAACGTCAGCGAAGATCGCGCTCGCGAAGCCGTCGAAAGTCGAGATCGGTATCGACGTGCGGCAAAAATTGGTCGTCGCGCTCGCGATCGAGAGGCAAACGCGTGAGAATGTCGCGAACGCACTCGAGAGAGCGGAGGAGAACGCGCTCGCGTTCGACCGCCGGAAGACGGAGCAGCTCGTCCCGAACGAGGGATCGCCGAAGAAGCAAAACCCGATCGCGCGAACGCAGAAGATCGTCGAGATCGCACACGAGGGAACGGAGACGATCGAGATCGTACGTCTCGAGGGGCAGCAAAAGACGCAGTCGGACGAGATCCAAGGATAGAAACAACCGAAGAATTTCACGCTCGAAATCGAGACAATCGAGCCGTCATCGTGATGGTAAGAAGTCGTCGTCGCATCGATACAGGGACTGAGCGTCATCGAACTAAAGGTTGTATCATTGTTGTTCGTTATATGCTTAGAGCTTTGTTTTTTTTTCTTTTTACTCTGACTTTTTGTACAACGGAGTGCATTTGCGTTTTATTTTATACCAACGATATAATTCCTTTGGGCTTTGCGTGTCGACTTTTGGTTTTTCTCATAAAACCGCCTCGCTCGTTCGAACCGCATGCAATAGCATAGAAGAAAAGTTTTTGTTTTCTACCAAAATAAATAACTCAGGTACAATGTTGAGAACACTAGTGCAAAAATGCTCGATAGCAATTGAAAATAGCAAAGAAATTAATTGAAACATTTTATCGCGGTATGGATGAGGATGCGAACGGGGCCTAGGAATATATTTTTGTTTCAGCAGCATCCCTCGTGCGGCGATACACGCAGCGAGATAGACTGATCCAGGCTCGTCGCTTCGAAGAAACACACGCGGCGGCGGCTTCTTCCGCTTCTTCCTCTCTTCTTAATTCTACACATAAATCTACGCTCGGGGCGACAGTGCGGCTCTACCGTGTTATTTTTTATAGTAAAACCGAAAAATAATACATCCCGGCAGGTCCCCGAACAAGCAAAGAAGAAAAACAAAATAGAAAAAAGAAAAGTTATCGACATAGGTGCGTCCGCTTGGTAATTGTGGAATCAACACGCTCGCACTGACGTATGATTTTACCGCTGATATTAGTGTAATTAATTATGTTGCGATACCTGCGCATCTCAGTCTCCCACCTCTCACGACGCATAACGCAAATTCCCCGTGAGTTTATGCGAGTGTAAAACCTCTTTTGAAACGAAAAAAAACGGTACAAACGCCGGGTAATGGAGGGAATGAAATAGAAAAAAAAATTAAATAAATTTGAATATTCGCTCACACCAACTACCATTAATTGTTGTATATAGTAATATAAACATTATTATAACTATGTAAAAAATCTTTCGTCCTTTTTATTCGACGTTTAACGTTTCTACGATGGTGGGTTCACCTTTTAGAGATAAATCTAGATGGAAATTAGTTTGGACATTTTTTTGCCATCGTGAATCACGGGATTTCGAGTAAAAATTTAGAATGGCCCGAAATAAAAGTTGTTGCTTTTTTACGTAATCATAATATTATAATTAACTTCTCGGTAGCCATTTGTTTTCGTAGCCTGCAAGATTACATACTCGAGAATGATGCAACGATTTTTTTTTTTTTATATATACATTTTCAAAGTGCGATTACTCTTTTTTTAAAATTATTTATCCACTGTTTACACAAACACGAATATTTATATAACCTCGGTTACACAAGCTCTCATTGTTCGCCTTTTTCATTTTATCTATTTTATTCACTTGATTGTTCAACATCTGCCCTCACATCTTCCGCCTCTCCCGTGAAAACAACACAAATGAAAAAAAAATTGTCTCGAAAAATATTTTACACGCAATTTATACATAGTAAATTAACTGTTTTTTTCGTATTCCTTAGTATTAATGAAAATCTGTAGGTACGGAGTGTTTACGAAGTCAATGTGAAGCATATATATTTCTTTTTTTTGCAATTCTTTCAACTAGATTTCAATATGGTAACAAAATTCTATGCTGTCGAGGTGCCAATGAACGCTTTCCTAATTATGTATTATTTAACTAACAAAAAAAAATATCGTACACTTATCGGGTAATAGTACTAAAAGAAAAAAAATGACATGTATGTTTCAACCTTTTACTTCGTCGTCTACGTTAAAATTTGAAACCTCCACGAATCTCGACACGACTGTCAAGAGTTGGAACGATCATTGAAAATCGTTAGAAAATCTTTTCGACGATACATCTATTGGAAAAATCAACGGGAATGCAGTTAATAAATTAAGACTCGAAAGTTCACATAATGACTCGGAAGAAAATTCGACACGCAGATTACAATTGAAGAACGACGCAGTTTGAGCGCATATTTCGAAAGTCCATATATGTGACACGCTGATTGTAAAATATTTACTCTACATTTTGTTTGCTTTTTTTCTCTCATGGTTCAACAACACCTCAGTCTTCGTTTTCCATGGCGACGGAAATTTCGAAAATTATTGCGTTCGCAACCGCGAGTCTATCGTTCGAGCGGATTTTCATTTTTCTCCAAAAAACAAAACTTTTTGGAAGAAAAGTTTTAGTTTAGAAAATTTTCGTGCACGCACTTCACTTTCCGTATCGTTGCTCGCACATACCATATTTTTCTAGTATGAAAGTAAAATCGTTCACGTTCATGTCCCGATGACTTCTCAATTGGCTGAAAATTGAAGAAAGTAAAAATTACACATCACTTACGAAATAGAATAGCGATGAAAACTGTTGTAAAAACAAGAATTTTATAACTCGTTTTCGATCTTACAAGAATTCTGTTGTTCGCGTGTGCCATGGTAAAAGGCCGTAGGTCGATAGGGCGGGACCGCAAACGAATACGAGATCGGGATCCGGTGTGTCTTCCAGTCGCAGCTTATCGTTCAAAAGCTCCGTGTCGATTTCTTCCGTCTTCAAGAGGCCGAGAATTACGGCTCGGGATAAATTCTTCGCTAATGTAACTATCTCGCCTTTGCCGTCTGCCTTCGAGAACATCTGCACTCTCGTTCGTCTTCTGAAACCTGCAAGAGACAAAAATTTACTCCCTATTTGTAATTGAATGCAATATATATATATATTTATTGTATCGTAAGTATTCGATACAATAGTTAAAAAAAAAGGTTTTTTCTAAAAATGTTATATCGAACGCAAAAAATGTACGCACTTTCTGTAATCATAAAAAAAAAGAAAAAAAAATTGCAATGCTCAGTCACTCGAGTCGTGAATATTTTTACAAGTAAAAATGTAAAAAACGCTTTTTTCTCTAAACATTTTTGCATCGAACGAAAAATGTTTAATTTCCAATTATTCGATAATGTGTTATTTCACGAGATAACTGACATAATCTAACGATGCAACAAGCGAACGGTGGGGATTAAATCTAAGTTATTACCGTTGCATCCGTTCTCGGTAAGTTTCTTCGAAGTTGCGTGAGATTCCCAGTCGATACGATCAACGAGCTTTGGCCTCGTCCTTTCGACTTCTGTCCTGAAGACATTTTTGTTTCGTTTCAAAAATCCTGCATAGAGAAAGAAGAAATTGAAAAATCATTATAACTCAATAAATATATATATATATTACTCCATGAAAAATGTCTTGTCCTCTATTGATCCGTGAAAAATGTCTTGTCGATAGCTTGGAAACTAAATGCTTGGAACCACGTGTACGTGGCTGATAGATAAGACAGTTATCGACGCGCTAATTATTCGAAATTTCGTAGTCAACTTGAGTGAAAAAAAATTGCGAACGCACTTTGCCTTGATAAGAAAAATGTATATATATATTTTTTTTTTTTTTCATTCTACATACGTAGATGATTGATAATGTCTGTCGGTAAGATAAGGTAAAGTGAAATATTTTGCCTTGCAACGCGTTCGCGTTCGTCGAAGAAGCGACATGACAATGTCCGCGCATAGAATAATTATTTTTGATAATTTAAATATTTGGGGTGATGGAACCGGATAGCCGTAAACGTGATTAGTGGTCGACGGAATGCAAGCTATTCTCGATTAAAATCGGCTCAGAATTTGTTTACACAGCCTTATCGAGACAATAGATAAGCGTTCGTAACGGATAAACTCGTAAGGCGGTTCCTCACGTGTACTTGAAATTTTCCGAAGAAATACATGACGTATTCCATCCGGTTTCCGGATGAAAACCGGATTTAAATTTGTTTTCAAAAGCTCATTTACAACCGCAACTTTTATGCCTGAAACACTTTTTTTTGTACGTCTAATAGTTTTTAAGATGTGGGGGTTTAAAATAAAAATTTAAATTTTTCAATATCACAAAAAGATACGATCCAAAAATTCTGAAAAAAATTACAAAAACTCCTTGTAAATAATCATGAATTGTGGCGAAATTACACCTTTTTGGGGGGGTAAAGTTTTTGACTGTTCGAAACCGGATGGAATACCTCATATGTTATTGACATACAATTTAAAAAAGGTAGGTATGAAAAAAAGGAAGACGGTCAACAAGAATATAAATTTGAAAAAATAATAAAAATGAATCTAATAATTACCGTCGTGATCGTAGAAGCTGACGTATGGAATTCCAACAGCGATGCACCATCCGAGGATGCGCACGAGATCGAGAAAGCTAACACGCTCCTCGTGTCCGATAACGATGCACAAGTGTCTCGGCAATTTTTTTAACCGTCTAGTGCTACGTTCCAGAATATCATTTTCTTTTTTGATCTCATAATCGTCGTGGGCTGGCTGCCACTGCCGCCAAAGTTTAAGAGAAAAACGTCGTACCGACGATAAACGACAATTTACAGCGGTGTACGCGACGTAACCTGAGTGCGCGAGCGCCAAAATCACGCGGAAAATAATGGTCAACATGTTGCCGGTATACAATACCTCTGCCACGCAGCATAATCGAAAATTCCCCGAGTTTTGTTATTTTATTTTTATTTTTCAACTCGCAGTTCTTTTAAGTTTTTCTGTTGAAAATCCGATCCAACACCGCTCTTTCTACGTTCGAGCATCGCCATAGGCTTTATATTTCTTTGGGTTATCGGTAAGTACCGGCGATCACGAGGAAGCCGACATAACGCACGTTCTTCTACACCAACTAGATGCCACGATGGGCTTCCCACAGAAACCTTCGCGACAAGCACTTGGGCATTACTATTTCCAGTACTCGATTATCACCAATTTAACCAACGAATTTTATGTAAATTTAACGATAGTAGCGTGTACGATTGATCGGGGTACGATGGTTTTTATAACGCGACGAACCTTGAACCTGCTTGGACCTATGCGAGGTGCCAACCACCGTCCTCCACCTCTGTGCCGGATAGGAATCAGCAGGAATCAGCTGCTCGTGGCTTGTCTCCAGTCCCGAACAGTCTACAGTGCACTACAGTGGGGATATCACTCCCACGCCCACGTCGTGAGGTTCGAACTTGAGGCGTGGCGCCACCTGACGAATATATTAAAGCAAGTGATGGCGCTGACCAAAGTTTGTCGAGGATAAGGCGGTCAGTACTTGGATGGTACGAGATTTTTTATTTCGGGCTTTTATCCGGACGGGGAAATCTAATTTTTTCTTACGTTAAATAATGTTATTTATGCTACATGGAATATCAACGGGTAGTATACATTAAAAAAAAACTTTTTTATTATCACTTTTAAATAACCTTTTTTAATCTCCGACACCGTATCAATTGGTAGTGTTTTCGCTTTAGCAGTTATACCCTTTATAACATAATCACGGCTTCTAACATTATACCGTTATAAATCGGTAATGTTATTTACATTTTTTAAATAATAAATATTTACATTTTTTAAATAAAATCTAGGTGGCGCCCCCATCAGTCGATATGCGGTCGTTCGTTAGCCGATTTTAGGAACAAAACCTATATCGGTCGCATATATGCTCGATTGGTAGTCGAATCAGCGGTCGGCAGTGCCGATAGGAAAATCAATATTACCTTATTACCTTATAGCTTACTAATTTAGTACTGAAAATACCGATTAAAGATAAGCTGGGGTAAAAGTTATTTCTTCCAGATTTATGGCACTCGGTGTATGGCACTCGCATGGTCTTTTATACAGCAGAAGTCATCGACGAGTTTGACCGCGGTTGGTAATTGTGATTAAAGATACAAGTTCGAAAGGTGGTCGCGAAGCGCTTTGCCAACTGCGCACGAGCATCTTGGATTTTTATGCTCGCTAGATGGAGACGCGTCGCTGCGCCGGCGGCTGGGTTAGGTTCAGCCGCACTGTGCTACTTACTCTGTAGTACGAATTAATACACGCAGAGCCACAACATTTTCACCATGTTATCGCTATAAATAAATAATGGGAGTTTACTCGGCTGTAAAGTATTCGTATTCATTATCGAATTCGACGACGTCCACCAGTGCCAGGGATAATGTAAGAAAAAGCCAGCTGCTCGATGTTTCAGAGATTAGTCCGGTGAAAAAACGACTTTGTAAAAAGATTAATGGAATAAAAGCCCGAGCATTGGGTGTCAAAGGGACCTCGTCTGTGTTCGGAGGCACAGCTTCCGCTTCTAGGAAACGCGAATAATCTCCCTCTCTTCCTCGAACGTGGGCGAGCTCTCTTTTTTTAGCGTACGCACAAATCAAGAGACGCTCGACCACGGCGATGGTGCGGATACGGTGAATTCGGCCGGCGCACAAGCTCGATCTCTGTATCGTCGTTTCTAACGTCCGCTATATGTGTGTGTGTATGTGTACGTGTGCGTGCGCGTGTGCACGTATATAAGGCCGTTGTTTATGGCAGATGGGGAAACTTACGGTTGGCAAATCAGGAACGCTCAATGCTTTCCAGGAACATTGAACATGGGTGTTTTTGCCGTTTGTCGCCGTTTTGAGCGGTCGCGAACAATAAAATGGAAACATCCCCGGATAGGGTGCTTTGGATCATGCGGGAAGGTATCGGTTATTTAGAAAACGAAACAGTATCGGAATGCCTCGCGCGCTGGCAAATGGTAAACACTGAAAGTTATTTTGTTTCTATATTTCTAGCTCTTCGTACCGATTGACGTAATTGCGTTAATCTTATAAACTATGTTGACCACGGCACGTCAACGAACTCCGTCGTTCCGGTGCAACTTCGTTGAGAGAATTTTACGGGTTTATAATTGCAAGTTGACCGATTGGCGTTCGGTGAATCGGATCGTGCGGGAAAGTATCGGTTATTTATAAACGAGAGAGTATCGGAGAAAAGACCGAAAATGATATTGTTTCTATATTTGTAACTTTTAGTACTGACTGGCGTAATTAATCCGATGTACTATGTTGACGACGGTGCCTCACCGAAATCAGTCGTTGACGCGCGACTTGATTGATAGAATCCATTTTGACAATGTTTTTCATTTGTACAGGTGAGGCAACTTTATCAGACTCAGCCGAGCGGTGTCTCGATGGCAATCGCCACCGCCGGACGTCTTCGTCATCGTCTCTTCGCCCTCGGTTCGTTTCGTTTCGTTAGTTCGCCGCTTCGGTCTCAGTCTCTTCCAACATCCCCGACTAAACGTATAAGCGCAGTAGCGACGGGCGCGCGCCAGTGTCGGCATCGTCGTAGCTGCCCCGTTATCGTTCGCAACCGAAACACACGCGCGCACACACACACACCGACACACACGCGCGCGCACACACGCACACACACGCACGCGCACACACACACACACCTAGTGCACGATCGAGAATAGTAATCCTGCCAACGGGGTCATCGGTACCGGCAAATAAGAAAATAGTAATAATCGAGAGAGTCGTCAGGTCAAGAGAGAACAAGAAAAAAAAAACAAAAAAATTGTCGCGATATATCGACGACACGGGTTTTGGATACCAATTGGATTACGATGAGCTCGAGGACGTTCGATGGGTAAGAAAATATTTTATGCGAGTAACGAATCCAAATAGCCTTCTTTTAGGACACTCAAAAAACGTTACGACCAAATTGTAAAAATCTTGTTTTCTTCGAAAAGTTATGAGGGAAAAAAGTCAAGTACACGGTGTCCGACGCCTGGTGTGGGTGTATCGTTCATATGTGTATCAGTATATCTTCCGGCGGATCACTCGTGCGTGGAAGATCCACCTCGGGAGGATTCCACTTCCAGGAAGCCCCCAATGCTCGCGATCACGAACCGGTTCCTCTCCGTGGCGGTTGCTCCGGCGATTCCAGCTCGCATCGTCGGAAAGGATCATTGTCGGTGGCTCCTCGGATTTCATTTGCTTAGTGTCGATCTCCACCATTTGTCGCATCACTTATTCACCTATTCACGCTTAAAAAGTGTATCACTTCTTTTTGGCGATTTGGTTCTTGGACCATTGGCTGCAGGCGATCTTCGGACGGGTGCATTTGCATTTTTTTCCCTTTTTTCCTCTATTTTCCTGACACCAGTCCGAGCGATTTGATGTGGCTTCTTCGGTGGATCTTAAGCACCCGGCCACTCTAAGTTGAATCTCATACCGCGTTGGCTAATTTCACGCCATCGCGTTCGTTACGGTTTTCACAGCGAGAGACGCATCGTCTCATTTCCAAAACTGGGACGTCTGACCCACATTCGGAGCTCCCCTTACCAAAGAAGAACCCCGGTAACTATTTGAAATATGCCTCTGTGGAGAGATTCCCTTCTAACATTGCGAGCCTGTTATGTGGTGTTAAAAAAAACGGAGGTAAACAAGCGATCTCGTTAATGCAATGCTCATCGGTCGATCTATTTATAAACAATATATTTTTCGTGAAAGTTCGTCCAATATTTTGCTAATTTTTATTCAATCATTCGGCCCTTATTTTCTATTCGATGTCTCTCAAATGACTCGATCTCACTTAATCTCTCGGAAACTACCGTGAAATCCATTTTTTGTTGTTTTCTTAAAGTTTCGAGAATTCGGCATGGGGAAAATAAGAAAGGTTTATTTACCGATCGTTGGTTCGCTGGGCGTTGGCCCTGCGAACCAACGAATTTTCTTTGAATCTCGGACGTGTTATTAATTTGGGGGAAAAAAATGAGCGACTCGATCTTCGAATTATCTGCTTTATTTCGTACCCTCGACAGCATCGTCGGCGTCGTCATGGGGTTTTCGTCCGTACCGATGTCAATGACCTTTGGACGAGAATCGATCGGGGATATATAGCGATAAATTGTTCATTGCCACGTGTCGTTGCCACTCTCGTCTCCGGGTCGTCTCTCTCTCTCTCTCTCTCTCTCTTTTCGCTAGCATGAGCTTCTTCTCGCGTACCTACCAACAGAGTATTTTTAAACACTCGCCACTACGCATCCGAACGGAGACTCGAGCTTTCGCGCAATTCCTTCACGCCAAAAGTCAGAAACTTTCGAATTGCTTTTTTTCCGCCATTGCTTTTTCCAGCTTATTGAAATTCTATTATTATTAGAATTATTTTTTCTTTCAATCGACGTTTCATCGTGATCGATTATATCGCCCGACTTCAGAGCAAGATGCTCTACCGTGTGTTTACAAACGCGGAATAGACCTTCCGGTTATAGTCACAAGACATAATGGAGAGGAAATGTATTTAAAAAACATACCTATATATTTATAAATGTCTTTAACTCGTTTTCTCAAAATTTATTATTCATCTCCGAAGCCAAAACGAATTATGAATACGTAGAGACCTTGGATTAAAAACATTCCGATCAATCGCTAAACATGGATTAATGAAGGTCCTTCGAACTGTCTTAATCACGGTCTGCCTATAAAAATAAATATAGATTTCCATCGATTAATCACAGTACAGCGACGAACAAGCTTCGATAGTCAAATTTTTGTTATTTATTTTTTCCCCTTTCGTGAAAATCGACACGATTTTCCAACGATCTGGAACAATCGATACGGAAGCGTTAAAAAGAAGAAAAATAAAAAAATGGTAGAAAATGGTGGAAGTGGCGAGTTGTCGAGAGCGGCATTACTAAAAATAAAACAATCGTAAGGATTTTATACGGGCGTGCTCGAGGCGCGGGTCAGCCGGCTCTAAAATTAGCTATGCTTCGCGTATCTACCTAAATACATTTCTATGTGCTATAGAGAACGTTGGCTGGGCTCCTGCGGACGCAACTTCGTTTTCTTCGTTTTCCTCTCTTCTTCTACCTCCACAGTTGCTGTCTGAGAACGCTCAACTATCTCGCTTTGGGCTTCTCCGCGTCTACTAGTCGTAAACTTTTCCTAGAGATCGAGAACGACCATCGTAAATTCCACGACGTCAGGAAAATTTGACGACAAAACAAAAAAACTACAATCGGCTTCTCCCATTTCCTCGAACATTATTCATGTTCGACTAACGATTTTATGCGACATCTAATAATAATCAATTAGAAATATTTCCAAGTCATCGTGAAACTGACTCGCGGTCGGCTTTCGACTGATCGTAGATTTACCTCCGACTCCTCAAAGCTTCGTGTTACGTTATTTTTACAAGATACCTCCTTCGTAGAGCCCACATTTTTTATACAAAAAATTTTACGTCATGTCACGAAAACGGCGTAAACTAGGAAACTAATTATTCCAACAGGCAACAATGCTTACTGTGTAATTCTGCACTGCCTTGAATTCGTCCATTGATTCCAAAACAAAATAAATCAAACAACTCTCAATGCTTTTACCCTCTTGACCTGTACGTGTATATCCGAGTATATGTATTTATATCCTCGCAACACATGCCCACATAGTATTTGCGAAGTAAAATTGCAGTGTTTATTACGAGAGTGTTTGCCATTGGGAGAAAAAAAAGTGACCTTGCCTCGAGAGTTGGCCGCCAGATTTCCTTAAAAGGCTCACGATGCTGTAAGAACGTCAAAGATCGTGACGATTCGAAAGATGACTGACCACTCGCCGCAATGGTGATGTGGGTTAACCCCGAGTCGCTCGTTGAGTGTACCATACTTCGATAAAATTGTGGTCAGTCACGTCGAGAATGAATTCGGTTTTGCCACGGTCAGTAGTCCTCGTTCGACGTTGCTCGAGATCTGTTACCGTCGCTGTTACGTTACATCGCTTTTAATTTTGCAGTTCATCGTACAGTTATTTGGGTTAGTTGGATCGGTGCCTGATCGAGAGTTATTATTAAACTGAGCAACGATGCATTTTTTTATCATTATCAATTTATCGACAAATTTAAAGAAAAATTCCATGGAATTCCACAAAGATTTTCATTAATTATTTTAATGCAAATGTCATTTCTTGTATGGACGGACATCGTGTCTTTGTTTAAGCGGTGATTTTTTTCTTTATAATCTTACGTCTTTTTAGCCTATGTCGTGTATATTGATGAGCAATCAGAGTTTGGTCTGTTAGAGTTCAAAGCCGAAAACTCTCGAAAATCAATGAGTCACGTCTCCTGTACCATTTTAATTATACCTAGTCGAGTATGGTCAGTGCGTTTCGAAAATCCGAGACCTTCGACGAGTCTCCTAATCGCTGCCGATCTCAATAGCTTAGAAATCTTTTTCAAAGTATAATGTATCACATATTTATATTATATTTATGATACGTAATAACGCCGAGCGACGAAAAAAAATTCCAAAAAACATTTTTTTTTTTGTCAATGGTTCCGTAAATTGATGTTACAAACATAAATTCTCGCTCGCGCTCGAAGTACGTTATAATACTAACGTTGCAGAATGCAGATTACGGGAACGCCGACAGTGTTAAGCAGGCCGCGCTCGACGAACGTTTGTGACTCATGTGCCCGGCGCTTCGGCGATAAGAGCATGTAGAAAAGCGCTTTCGTCGAATGCCGGAAGGTCTAATGGGAATATAATTAACAGTCAAGGCCAAATAATGTCGCATATTTATTTTTCGTCAATGGCAGTCTTCAATCCAACGAGTATTTCGTAATAACAAGATTAAATTTTCGCTGTGCTTCTTCACAAAGCAAATTTTTGCTTAGGTCGATGTACTGTACAAAGGTCAAAGACATTTGTGATCAGCTGGATACTTGGTCGATTTTTTACACAAATTTAATATTGGATTTTTAATTTTATATTATCATTAATGTTATTGTTATCAATAATAAGCAATTTTCATTACAGCAATGTGGAGTCTGCGGGACCGGGTGAGTTTTTTCTTATATATATATATATTTTTTTTTTTGTTTACAAAGTTCATGCGAGATTTATTGATGTTAACATTTATTTCGAGCCGACTTTCACAAACAAGAATACAGAATAGAATTATTAATATTCACTATTGCGCAAAGAACAATTTCAGCACGACTCAGGTTTATTTGGCATATTAATCGCGTGCACGATTTCAGGATTTTGTCCAGCTCCACCCCCACCACCTCCTCCACCGGTTCCTGGACAAGTGCCAGCCTTGAAGATTAACACTGTTGAGGTAAGAAAAAATCGTGGTATTACGAGCTCGTCCGTCGTTACGATCGCGTCGTAAACTTTCCTCGGTATTATCTTTTCTTTTTTTTCGTCGGGCTCTCTTTTTTTCCTCAGTTCTACAATAAACGAAAACTTGAGATTTTAAAGACATCTTCATATAAAAAGTATCACCCATCAATCAGGCTGTAATGGAAAGTTTACAGTAACGTTTTTGTGGATACACTATTTTTGTTATTTTTTTTCAACTACGGTATGGTAAGTGCAGACAAACGAACGTGACTACCTGAACTGTGTTGTTAAGTACAGGTGGCGATATAACATGTGTTCATATAGCACAGAATGACTATCATCACAATATAATAAAATTTCGATATAATCTTTTTTTTTCAAGTATTATCGTTTTGTGAATCAATGATAAGTGAGTCAGTCGAAAAAAAGAAGAAAAATGCGAGGTATTGAGTTACAAGCGTGGCTTAGTATTACATCTTTTCAGCAGAAATTTAGTCGAGCGTACAAGCGAACTTTTTCGTTTCAATAAAATTTTATTCGTTTATTGGAGAATGTTGAAATTTTGAGGTAATATATTTTTGTTATTTTTTTAAATTCACTTGTCAAATTAAAATGTGTTATTAAGGCGTCAGTACCAAGGCGACCGCTGCCGAACAACAATAATAACAACAACAATCCATACGAGCCACCAGCTGCGATACAGAACGCGATGATGACAAAGGACAAGAAACCCTTCACTTATACGCCGGGTATGGGTGGCAAGTTGGATCTATCGCAAATTCGTAGTCCGAGGATGGCGAGGAGAGTGGCAAAGAACGCGAACGACGAGGGTATCGAGGGCCCGCCGAAGTCTTCGTTAGCTGCAGAACCGAGACCGCTTTCTGCCGCGCCGAATCTTTACATACAACCACAGGTGGCTGTGCCAGTTTTTCCTACGAACATGCCAGCTCAGCCTTCGGCCAACAGGGCCGCGGCTGCGCCGGCTGCTCGGGCTCCATCGAATGGTGGGTTCCATCCAATTGTTGAGTTTCTGAATAATTTAATCAGAGTCGTTGAGTAGCATTGCCGATTTATTCAATCGTATTAAATGGTAGCCATTATTGAATTATTGTTTTTTATTTCATATCTTATTTCTTATTTAATATCTTACCAGATATGAAACACAACCTGACTATGCATGTTAAACTCATATATGTTCATATCTGATATGATAATTTTTTGCCGGGTACGTTGTCTTAGCTTCGGACAGAGCTGCAGAGAATCAGAGGCCAGTGACGCGACTCGAAACGAAAATGACTCCAACGACACAGGTGGTCTCGGCACAGCCAACGCCGCCGGAAACGCCAACGACACCGCCGCAGGTGACTCTCGCCAAGGCACCAACTCCCTGGCTCCAGAACAAGAACAAGCCTCAGGAAGAACTTCCGGAATGGGCGAAGCGGTCAAGCGTTGTCAGACCGTCGAGCTCGACATCACCGGAGAGTCCTCAGATTCAAAGTCATCAGAATCAACCTCAAGTTCTGCAGACAATTCAACTGCAGCAGTCACTGGCATCACCAATGAGACAGCAACAACAACAGCAATCACCTCCTTCTTCCAAACAACAATCGCTGCCGCAAGAACGCGTTATTCCTCTTCGCGTTAGTCCATCAATATTTCTTAACAATGAGAATATAAGTGACTAATGAATTTTGCTAACGTGGTTTATCTCATCATAACAGATCGAAGACAGACCGTCGGTATTCGCGGTAAAAAATGAGCCAGGACACCACCAATTCAAACAACAGCAGCAACAACCGAGTTCTCACCACCAGCAACGCTGGGGAAATCACACTCCGCCGCAGACTCCCATCCAGGCCCAGATGCCACGGTTTCAGAATCAAAATCATCAGCAGTATCAGCAAACGCCGAGATCTCAATCCTCTGGCGGTGGAACCTACATCGTGCCCATAATGGTAGAGGGCAGCGGCAACAACGGAGTTTCACCGCACAATCAGCAGCAAACCATTCAGCTTCGCAGTCAATCTCTTCAGAATCAGAGTCCAAGGGTGTAAGTTGCTTTCGACCTAAGACCTGATTTTTTGGCTCGTTCGATGAGTTCTTCATGCAACCAATTAGATCGTGGTCTAAATTAATTTTCTAATTTGATCATTCAATTATTTGACTGTATTGTTTGTTACACTACGAACATAATATGTCCTTCCAGGATCGTCCAACGCGGCCCTCCCTCCCCACAAATTCAGCAACAGGACGAACCCGGCCCCGTGCAGTCTCGTTCGTTCCGCGTACTCCAGAAGATCACGGACACTGACGCACCGGACGAAGTCGACGGCGAACAGTTACGCAAGCTTCAACTCACCGAGGATGATAAGATACTCATGAACAAATTCAAAGAACAAGGTAGGCAATGGATGGATTCGTGCCCGGATGAAAGGTCTCGCGGCTGGCAACAACATGCTGATCTCGAAGGATCATTTGACCATAATTTCTTAGTGGATGGCGACGGGACTTATCTTCATCAAGAGGAAGATCCGAGGTATCGTGGCGCCGCTATACCGTCTCGGGCTTTTAGACTCTTGCAAAACATGACCGACTCGGGGGATGTTACGACAACTGCGAATGGCGAGTAGAAAGCCTTATTAACAAATTTATTATAGGAGTACATATTTTTATTTGTATCAATGAAAAACAAATTGTTGATCGGGAGATGGTTTTTGTTGTTTTGAAAAATAATTTTATTTGTACGGTATGCATGACTCTAATAATTTATACTATTTTCGCAGCTCCCAGAACACCGACCGCGATCAACAAGAGACAGAACAGAAATTCTCGAACATTTGGTAAGCTCTTCTCACGATTTAAAACTTTTCTTTTCTAAGTGAAAAAATTGTTCTTTTAATAAAAATGTTTGTGTGCGTGTGTATGTTTTTTTTTGTGAATTCTCAGAAGAATCCCAGGCAAATTTGCCGGCAAGCGAGCAACAGGCGCCAGAGCCGAAGAAATATACCGGAAGTGCGATACCCTCGAGATCTTTCAGGATACTGCAAGCCATGACATCGCCCGAGAGTATCGGTGAGTCCAAACTCGGTTGCTAATCGATCCTTCAAGCTCGTATCAGCCCGCGAACAAGTTATTCGTTGAAAAAAAAATCTTATTAGCTTCACATTTTTTTTTGTTCACCATAAATTACGCCATGGTTTGTTTATTTTTTACCATTCAATAATCAATCAAATGCCATGCAGCTTTCTTGCCTCATGACTTCATTAACTATCAGTAATATTTATCAATTCTTTTCCTTCCAATAACTAATGAAAATATTTGCTACAATTTCGAACCAAACCGAGAAAAAAAAGTTATGCACAATCGAATTATGGCGATGATACACTAGCGTGCGTATAACTTCGCTGGAACGTCCTCCGAATCCTGTGTTCACAGGAATGATGAAATGTTTTTTTTTTTTTTACTTTTTTTTGTACTAGTTTTATCCGCGGCAGAAAAAATACAACCGAAGTATTTATTTTTAAACCTTGAAAATGTAGCGTGTGTACGTTTTTACGCGACAAAGTGCAAAAGTGTGTAATTAAGCAAAAAAATGTGAAGGGTCTGGGTTTAGAAAAATGTGATTCTGCGGAGTAAGTTTGGGCAAACTAGTGCAAAGAGTGAAAAACACGAAATATATCGGTCACTCGATGGATATGCGTTGCATGCTTTATTTAATTTAATAATATCACGTACTCAATGAAATAACGCAAATCGTACGTTTTATCTCTATTCGTATCAGACAGTTTTGTCAGCTTATACATTTATTAGAATATATATATGTATATATACCGACAGAACGTGGCATGCAATTATTAACACTCAAGGATGCGACAAGACCGCAGATTTAAATTAACGCGGAATAAATATATAAATGAACAAACTCTATGTCTGTAAATGTACCATACTTTACTGTATTGTACTGTCTTCGATTATTATTCTGTATAATTTTAACTGTCCAAACTTTCCTCTGAACACAGGATTAAACGTTCGGCGCGTAGCTGAACGTCTCGTTCGTTTTAACTCTCGACAATCGTCGGTTTTCCCTCGATTGTCAAATAATCTATAAGGGGAGACCAGATAGTGCAGGAATTAAAAAATCAACGAAAAAGTTTAAAATAATATTAAGTTTTTTGTTTTCCGTATCCCTCAAAAACGGTTTCTGTATCGCTCACAATGGTCACAGGGTTGATCGACGACGAGAGAGTTTCGAATGAGACCGTTTCGAACGAACACTTTGTCGCACATCATGAGCAAACGATAAAGAAAATATAAACACAAAAAAACGGATCTCGAAGCAAGAAAACGGAAAAGAAACTGCGACGATTACGGCCGGACACAGTAGTCGGTTAAGATAATTAAAAGAAAAAAAATCATTGTGTCTGAATGCAATGTGCTGTTTGTTGTAGCGAAGCAAGAAAATCGTCAACCAGTAATCACCTGTCGAACCGAGACTAGCATGCACCCGGGCAATCAGCAGCAGGGCGTTTTTTTATCATCATCTTTTCCTCACGATAGTGCCGCACGGTCGCTAGCCGAACAATCTCAACTTCAATCTCAATATCATACGTTGGAATTGCCATCACCTCAATCGCAAACTTCGCAATCGCATTATTCACAATCATCAGAAATATCATTGCCACAATTGCAACAATGCGATACGCAATCGCATAAGTTGAAATCGGAAGGGCTGCAATTCTTGGAATCGCAAATTAAATGGTCGCAGTTGCAGCCGTCACAAATCCAATGTGCGCATCTGCAATTTCCACAATCTCATCTATTACAAATGCAACTTCCACAATTGCAACCATCACAATTTCATCCATCACAATTGCAAACACCCCGATTGCAACCATCACAATCGCAACCATCCCACTTACAAACACCACAATTATTACAAGCACCCCGATTACAAATACCACGAATACAAACGCCACGATTACAAACACCACGATTACAAACACCACGATTACAAACGCCACGATTACAAACGCCACGATTACATACGCCACAATTACAAACCTCGCAACAACAAACACTACAATTACAAACACCAAAATCACAAACACCACAATCAAAAACACCACAATTACAAAAACCACAATTACGAATACCACAATTACGAACACCACAATTACAAACACCACCGTTACAAACAGCCCAGTTACAAACACCACAGTTACAAACACCACAGTTACAAACAGCACAGTTACAAACAGCACAGTTACAAACACCACAATTACAAACACCACAATTACAAACGCCACAATTACAAACACCACAATTACAAACACCACAATTACAAACACCACAATTACCAACACCACAATTACCAACACCACAATTACCAACACCACAATTGCAAACACCACAATTACAAATTCCACAATTGTCGCCGAGGCCTCCACCCTTCTGGCAGCATCCTGATGGTAGTTGCTGGTGGGGTTACTATCCTGTTCACTATCCACCACCCCTGAACGCAACAACGCCGTCTTTGTCATCATCATCATCAACATCATCATCATCATTATCATCATCATCATCATCATCACAACCATCGATGAGCGCGAAGTATAATCCACCGATACCACAACACATATCTTCAGCACCATACGAGAATTACGCTTATTACACTGGCTGTCATCACCATCATCATCATCAAGACGGAAACGCTTTTGCCTATTATCAATTTCACGATGAGCGTTTGTACGCTGCTGTAACCGCCGCTGCGACTTGTGCCACAAATGCGAATGGTATTCCTTCTTCCGAAGCTGGTGCATTGCAACTATGCACGGATTTGTCATCTTCTTCTTCTTCTTGTTCTTCTTCCTGTTCTTCGTGTTCTTCTTCTTCTTTGAACGACGGAACACTCGGGGATGTCTCGAACGTGCTTTTTACCGAAGATTGTGCCTCTTCTTGTCAACTTCTTGCATCTACGCCTTCTACGATTCTTCATCGAGCGAGTGCGTCGTGTCCTGTGCCAATTTTCATTCATGAGCCAACGAAAAAATTGCCTGGCTACGATAGCAATTGCAATCCTTGTTTAGAAAGAGCGGAGCGCAGCTGGACGGCGGAGACGTCGATCTTCAGATGTCCGCCGGTATTCGTGCAGAAACCGGCGAGTACTCCACAAGGATTTCCGGTATTTAGAGGTGTTAATGCTTGGACAAGGGACCAGGAACAGGGTACGCGAGACAATTTGATCAGCAAAGATCCGGCTTTGACGGAACCGGGACCACCTCCTTGGATCCAGAATATCCAAAATTCTTTGCACGTGGATGATAACGGGACCGAAATCGTTGGAACGGTAGAACAGTCAGGGTCTTCAGTTGACCAGTGTAATGAAGTAGGGTGGAATTCGGATGGCACCATTGGGATCCAGGATAAATCGATCACCCGTCAGTTCGATGAACACCTTAACGGGATGAAACTCAAGGGTACAGAAATGGATGCTGGTAGATACCTCCAGTCTGCTCGCCATCCAGAAATGGAAGAGCAACGAAGCAACTCGAACAATATTGAATCAAATCGAAATAACAAGAAAATCGAAGACGAGGAGCCACAGTGGATCGGAAGCAACGTTGAAAATGTTAAAGTGGAAAATCCAAGATGGAACAGAAGCAGCATGGTGCCGAGTCAAGATGATCGGGACTCGGATATCGTGGAGCAAAGGTGGAACAGGATCGACAACGCTTCCAGGAATCTGAACGAAATCGCTCCATCGATACCAATGAATATCTTGCATGACGAACGAAACGTGAACGAGTCGCCAGTTGTCGACAAAGTCAAGAACAACGATGGACAATCCTTTGATCGTTCCGAGGATACGAACGCTTCGGATTCGGAAATCGATACCTCCTCGAATGATTCTAGCGTCGACCCCGAACCAGTGTGCAACGATCATGCAGCGGACACGGAGGATGAGAGTGACTCTGAATCCGACAGCGATGACTCAGACTCCTATTTGGCTTACTCGACCGGACTGAATCCTCACGACAAATTAGTTAGGCAATCGAACAATAGCACTGCCATCCAAATTTGTGCCGATAAAGAGTTGAAAAAATCGCAAACGTCTATAACGAGCTCCGAGGGCGACTTCGAGGAGAGATCCTTTGTTATGTCCGCAGACAGATTGAATGCCACCGATTGCGAATCCTGCGTTGAGGAAGACGACGAAATTATGGAAGTTGCGAAAACCGAAGAGGAACAGGACACGAATTTGGGTAATTTGAAAGCTGACGATATCGCGCCGCATTGCTTGAGCGTGATCCCCGAAGATGGTGAACAAAACGACCGTGGCGGGGCTTCGCCGAATACGATCGGGTCGGACGGTTGGCAAAACGTTATCGAAGATCGCAACGCCGATTTGACGACGGTCAGCATTAGTCTTCCGTTGAGATTCCGATTTTCCGTTACGGAAAACGAGGGAGACGTCACCACTGTGATTGTCGGCAACAGCACCGTAAGAACCGACACATCTGTCGGGGGCGAAGATACCGACGAGGTTTGTGTGAACTTGAAACTCGCCAATGACGCCGATACGAGCGCAGACTTTACACTGAGGAGGAATGTGTCACGGGAAATTGAAATGCGTGAACCGAACGAGTGCGAGGAAAACGATGAGAATTCGGATGGAAAAGAAGAAAAATCCCGAAACGAAGGAGCCGTCGAAAGCAATGGCGATATAATCTCGCATTCCAACTCAAAGACTCTGATTGCCCAGGACGACTGCATCGACTTCTGGGAGTCTATAACGTCCGGTCGGTTATCTTCGGACTCGAGTTATAATTCCAAGCGAGAAGGCGACAGAATTGACCATTTTTCTTGGAGAGAAACGGACTTGAAGGAAAACGAAGAAAAAGAAGAAGTAGAAGAAGATGAAAAGAAGAATTCCATTTATGAAGAAAACATCAAGAACGAATTAATTCCAGCCCTCAAAATCGATGACTCGCGGTGCTATGAAGAGGAAGAGGAAGAAGAAGCAGATAAAGAGGAAGAGGAAGAATGGGAAGCTGAGGAGGATCCAGAAGAAGAATCTCTTCAAATGTCGAAAGAAAATGAGGTCGAAGCGTCTCCAAAAAATGAATCGACACCGCAGTTCGAGTTGACGGAGGCAAAGAACGACGACAACGAGGAATTGAACGGTCGTTCTAACTTGGAAAATTCCAAGCATCTTTTGAGCATTCAAAATTCTCGCGATGAAACTGACGACGAGGACAGCGGTGTCACTTCGGACATGAGCAGATTAATATCCGAAGTCGACACGGATTCCGAATGTGGACCAACCAGGAAGATAAACAGTTACAAGCGAACCCAGACGCACTCGCGTCTCTTCAGGCTGTTGAGTAGGGAAGACGATCCCCAAGGGTCCGAAGAAATGCCGAAGAGCGCTTCAGCGCGACGAGATCGCTTGAGTCTGCCACTGAGGAGTTCGGGTTTCAGCTACGACGAGAGTCATCATTGCTCAAATTATTCCAGTGGTCTGACATCGCCGGACTACTCGCCGGTTTACGAAGGCACTTGGCGAAGATTTCATGGCGATGACAACGGAACCTCGGAAAAATCTGACAGTCCTGGGGGACTCGACAACGATGACCAACCGTCCAAAAATCGAAAAGATCCGTACTTCGAGAATTGGAAAAAAGCCGTTACCGAAAACAAGATTCAGGAAGAAAAAATTACTTCCTCTAACGGATTAAAAATGGTCGATTGTAGCACTGGCGGCGTATTACCAAACTGGAGATTCAGGACCAATGTACTGTGTCCAAGGATAAAGAGCACGAAAAACGTGCCAAGAACGATTCGAAATAATCGTTCTACAAAACCAATGATCTCTAGTTCTTCTACCTAGAACTCCGTTGGTAAAAGCAACGATAACGCATTTTTAACGAAATACTGTTAAATCCTTCTTTTTTTATGTTTTTTACTTTTATTTTGAAAATTGAGACTAGTCAATTGTTGCTGTGACGAGCAGCTAAAAGAGTAACGAGTCAAGAAGATATGAGCAGACATATAATATAAACATACGATGATGAAAATACATGTTGTAAAACATGAAGAAACATTTTCGAAAAAGTTGATTTGCTGTCAAATTTATTGACGTCGAAAAATGTTTAAAAGAAAATGAATATATTCAAGAAGCAATATAGGACAAAAGCGTCCAAAACAAATCGCAATGATAAAAGTACTCGAATAAATCTGAAGAGGAGTAAACATTTTTTTAGCAACGCAAAAGATCGGTTGATCGGAGGCAAATCGAAATAAAAAAGAGAAAAAAAAGATGACTTCTGCAAGATTAACGAAAATTCTTCGGCAAGACCGTCGGCTGCGGGACGTGTACACGAGGCCTGCGTGATCTTTTTTTTCGTCTATCGGTACATATTGTTTTTTATATATTTTTTTTTCTTCACAAAAAAAAAAATTTAATGACGATATTTCTTTTTTCTTGTGTGTGCTGACCGTTGTTATTCGGCGTTCTGGAGCCTCGAACGTCGGATCTCAGCGTGGGGCGAACATTGATTAGGGCCAATTCTCGATCGACAATTCTCATTTGATATGACCCTCTCGTCCGTGAAAACTGCGTCGATCGTCAATGACGAGAAAACTATGCATTTTTTCAGACCAACCTTTTCTTTGTTTCATTACAATTTATTTACCATACAGGAAGTTCTACTATAATTACGGTTAAAAATGTGGTCTAACGATTAACACGGTGGTCTGCATGAGACTACGTGCATGAGACGGTTAATAACTCGTCACTGACGCATCTCGCTCAATTTATTAATCGCTCTCATAATTAGATAATTATATAAGTTATTCGTGTTAATAATTTTCTAAATATCAATATTTTATATCAATTCATTCATTCTATTTTTTTTACATATTTCATTTTTATCGCTCGAGTGACCGAATTCAAGTTCAGCCCAAATATTTCTCTGCAACATCAATATTTTTTCTAAGTGAAATAATTTTTTATGGAATTAAATATGAATTTTGTCAATTGAATTATTTCTAAATTTTTTTCAGGCCCCGATCAGACCGACTACTGAAAGACAAAGGCTTTCAGGGAACCTGGCATTATCAGTTCATTTGTGCGTTTGTGTGTTTATTTCTTCCCAGCATCTCTCGTCCTTTTTTTCTATACTATTTTGTTACACGAATATTGACCAACGCAAAGAAACAAAAAAAGTAACGAGGACTATCATTATCATTGATATATCGTGCATCGTAACAAAAGAATTCAAGAAAGAAAGCGAAAAAAAATGTTTCCGTAACACTTCGTAAATTACGGGTTTCATTGTTTATAAATATTCTAAGCTGTTCGCCTGCTGGTAGATTTATCTTCACTTTTTCATAGTATCGGTGCGTCCGCGAGGGAATTATATTCAATTTATGATGATGATGTTACATTATTTTCGTGCTCGAGTCTTGCTGCTATCGTTTTATCTGACGGTGGAACTTCTTTCGAAAAAAAACCTTATTACCGGTGGTCTTGATACATAACATTAATCTCGTTAACCACACAAGTTAAAACTTTGAAACGAACAAAATTGTAAAAATATATATTGCACGACAGAACGAAGTTCCACCGTCGAAATTACACGTATAATTGTTGTTGTTAACTCGAAATACATGTAAGCCATGTAAAATAAATTATTTATGAAGCTTAAGACGTCCGCCTGAGTTTTAAATTACTCTTTCGTCGAGGTCCGAACATATGTGCGAAATAATAAAAAAAACACAAGATTTTTTTATGTTGATGAAGAAACAACGAATCTATGTTTATTCTCCAAAAAATAGTGTCCGCTGTAATTGAGGCTTGCATACAGAGATTTGCGAATTATACTGTAATATAAATTTTTTTTTTGTGAAGAATATACCCGACAATCGTCCATGCTGCGACGTCCCACAGTGCAGCGATAGTTCGCCATGTGTGGGTCTCCATCGCACCGTACGTCCAGTGAAATGGAAACAGTTTGTAACATATTTGGTGACCCATGTACATCACTAGGGCGTTCATACCTAAAATTATTGTCGATTATTATCGGTTATTATATTTGAAAAAGAATAAATAAAATACCTGGTATTCGGAAAGGACCACCACCCCAGATCGACTTGACGTCGATCAGAAAATAACACACAGAGAGCAGTGTCAGTGCGAACGAAGTTGTCAATAGAACAAAAGACAAAGACCTGAAATAAACAAACAATATTTTAAGTGTAAAATATTTTTAAATTAATATAAAATTATATTTCAAAAATTGCACCGCAATTTCTTTTTCTGGCAACATCAGCTACTATGGCGTTTAACGTACCACAAGTTTTTGTTGACTGGAATAATATTGGTAAAATGCAGAACAGCGCCGAGACAACCGCACAACAAAGCCCAAACGAGCCACCTGACGATACGTTCTGTCCAGCCTCTGTGAACCTTCAAAATTTTTCCCGCCTGAACGCCGAGGAATGTTTGAAATATCGAGGTTAAGCAACCTGCAGAAAAATATATTAATAATTCTCGCTTGTTATGTTACATTGATTATTATTTAATTCGGATCGATAAAGATGTCTTCAGCTTTTGATATATTACCAAGAATGCCTTCGGGATCGAAAGGCCCGGATCCATAAACGTGAACAATTGTTGGGGATCGAAAAATATGATTCTCTCCCAGAATAATTCTATCGATGTAACCGGCTGCACCGCCCGTGCAATTGAAGTACTTTCCATCCTCGTGCCGTCCTCCGGGTCCGAGGTAACCTCTGTTACGTTATTAACAGTTATCCGAAGAGGAATACAAAAATTGTTGTTAGTTAAAAAAATAAACGTTACATACGTAGGGCAGCCGGGAACCGGCAAATAAAACGTGATGCCGCAGTGTACAGTGACGATAACTAAAATGACAAACCACTGGGGCAGTAGTGAAATAAAATCAGCAATTTTCAGAAACGCTGGATTCTGGGGAAAAAACGCGTCAATCATATTATCATGTATCATCTCGAAATTTTTCTGCTTATATTCAATGTTAACATCATGTTTCACAAATTACCTCGTATTTTTCTTCTCTCTTTGTGCTCATGAGTGTGTACAAAATACTGACGACGAAGTAGGCGACACCGAAACGTTGAAGAACACCGAAAATTCGAATTTTTTTCAAATCCGGACTCTCTACCACAGTGTTGAGCGAAACGCCAATGAGAAATAGTAGAATACTTCGCTGCGAAAAAATAACATCCCGGGAAAAAATGATCATATCTCGTCATATATGTCCGATATATTATCGTCATGTATAGGGCAGAGTGGGGTAAAGTGGGGCCCCCCTTCGCTTGCTAACTTGCGGGGCAAAGTGGATTCATCCCAAAACCAACATTTTATGAAATTTCATAAATTCGATATTTTTTAAAAACTACCAATCGCATGGGGATACGGATAGAAATGAATTTAAAACTTATTAAGAAATAAGGAAAGAGCAGGGCGAAATATCGAGGTGGGGCAAAGCAAGGTAAGGGAGAATGGGCCAGTCAGCCAGAAAGGTAGGTTTGTCTGTAATTCAACGTCATGGGTATAGTTGCAACGACGATTTTCGCGCAGCTGCCCCGTTTTGCTCCGCCCTTTTCTGCGTCTAAAGATCTCTTCCCTTTGAACAAATTTTTTATTATCTAGATCGATCCAAGATCGATCGTCATGTAAAACGTTCCGGACTGAGACGTCTGAACGAACAGACGTGTAACAGGTCGTGCTCGAAGTATTCAGCCGTGATCATTATGCCGACGAGTGACCGCAATTCGAAATAAATGGAGCAATGCTATTCGAATTTATGGGACGAGTAGACAAAATTTGTTTACCTTCAAGCTACCCCGACACATCGAGAATCTCGAGTTTCCCTTCGCAAGCTGAGACGACAAGGAAATGGGAATGCAGAATCCCATTATCCACAAGAAACAGGGAAATATGAGATCGCCGATGTACAGACCGTTCCAGGTCGCGTGTTCCAGAAACCCATAACCACCCGATCCGTTATTCACGAATATCATCATCATGATACTTATTCTAGAAGAAAAAAAAATCGGAATGATAAAAAAGGCGTAATTTTTTAAGCCAAATTGAAAATTTGTTTTAAGCAATTAACCAAATATCGAAATTTCTATCCGTACCCCCTAAAGGTATCTATAGAGAGCACTCTTTGTCTCGCCGGTGCTCCATCGTCACTCGCACCCGCTCGTCCTTTTTGCCATCGTTCGCGCGCAAAATTGACGAATGACCGGACGAGGGAAAAGCCCAATAAAAGGCACAAGACGATCCCAAAAATTATGGCAAGAGCTGTAATGTATTATCATTATTATTATTATTATTATTCTTATTATTAATTGTATCGCTCAACGAGTGCTTAATTATTGTTGTGAAACCATTACCTATATAAGAATTGGAAGGTTCAACGATGGTATGAAATTCACAACCATTGTTATCGATGGTCAATCCATAAATTCCATGCTCTCCTAAATTGGGCCGTAACTGGCAAATTATACCACTGAAATACAAAATATGTTTCCAAATAATTTTTACCAACGAGTATTTATAAAATATGATTTTTCGACATTTTAGAACATTTTGAACTCTCAAACAAAAATCTCGAATTTTTTTTGTTTCCGAAAACAAAACTTTCTTTATGAGGAAGCAAAAATTGGTCTAATATTTGTGTACCTTTCGTCGGTCGTAGATCTGAAATCTTCGATTCGGGAATCGTTGTAAACTCTCCACGTTACAGCTCTGGCGGTGTTTAATTTGATACCTGATTTTTTTTCTTGCTCGATCCAAGAAACTTTGCTGAACGGACACTAAACAAATAAACCTTTCGTTTGTTTCGCGATAGATGATATTTAATATTTTTTCTATAATATTTACCAAATAGCAATCGGAGGACAGCGAATATAGGGTAGCGTTGTAATGTTCGTTTGTATTCAGGACAAGGCAGGCCTCGTCGATCAGGAGAGGGTCGTCATTACACTCTCCACCGCGCATTTTGAGTGGTGAAGTGCCTATCTCTGCTCGAAGACGTATTTTTCTATCCTGTTGAATAAAATTGTAATTTACGAGTAAATGTCGCGATGAACATATTCGAGAAAAATTTTGCGCCAAAGTTGCGAGGATCGTCTACGCAATGGGACGACCTCGAAACGGGTAAAATCTTCACCAACGAGGCTTATTGCTCAAGCACGGAGAAAGTAAAACATGTGGACGAACACATTTAACAAGTACCGACCTTGGTGAAAGTAAAAGACGTTGACACGAGTTTTCCTTCGTTTCAGTCACCTTCAAATAAAAGTAGGCCAAAGATTAAGTTTTTTTTTTTTTAAGCACTGAAAGGCTCATTCTGAAACGCAACTTCGCAACTCATTTGTTTTGTATCTATTTGTATGAAAATTACTTGATTGCAAAAAAAATAATAAATGGCAAGAAAAAGCGCGTAAAGAAATAACGGATCAAGAATTACTGAAGAATGAAAACTGACAATGAGATAAATAGGTACATTTGACATAATTTGTTGTTTTGAAGTATAGATTAAAAACGATTGAGGCTGACAACGATAGCGCAAGATATACGCGCGATAATTTTTCCGTTCGGCCGCTCTGTTGCTCGGATCGTTCGTGACTGCACGATCGTATGCGACTCGTTCGACAGTACCTGCAAGGACATTGCATAACCAGTAAGCGATACGAGTTGGCTTGTTGACACATTTTTCTTCATAAAATTAATAAACGTAGGTATAATAATCATTATTGACGCGAAATACATGTAAGTCGTGTAAAATAGATTTTTTTTAAATGTACGTATTGAGACATTAATTAATTAAGCTGTTAAATTACTGAACGGTTAATGTATATAAAGGACTCGAGACTATAAAGAAAAACATTTGTTCTGAATGAAAAAAAAAATTGTTTATTCTTTTCCTTGGCTTGAATATAGTGGTAGAGCATCTGCTTGTTCTCCGATCCCCCTGTCTTGCTATCCATTTATCCTTCTGTCAGGAAGACAGGAAGACAGAAGGAAATAAATCTTCCGCTCCTCCTATCCTCCACCCGCTTATTCTCCTGCCCTCCTTTCCTCTTGTCATACCACCTTCTGTCCTTTCCTCTTGTTCTGCGACCTTCCGTCCTCTTGTTCTCCTGTCAGGAGGCCAAGTGGACAGAAGAACAGGAGGACAGCGGGACTAAATTATTTTTCCTCCCGCTCGTAAAGAATCGGCCACTTTCCATCCCCGTTGCAGGCATAGAGATATAGCAACTTTTTAGCGTAGTCAGGAAAAAAATAGCGCATGTCTCTCGGGAAGAAGTGGCATACGCCTTTTTACGCAAGGACGCACTTTCCCCCCTTGTGGCATATTATACTAATACGCTTTCGAGCTTATTGACAATCGCGTTAAAGTGAAAACGAACGATGAGTCAGTGTGCCATAGGCCTTTAGGACTATGTGAAATCCCCTCTTCCCCACCCAAACCGAGCCCCGCCGGTTTTAAAAACTATAATTAACTTTTTTTTACGGCTGCCAGTGACATCTCCGGTGAAAAGAATAGTCTTATCGAAAACAGATAATCATCTCAGCTTACCGCGGTAGGACTTGTTTTGACAGCATCTGCTTGCACGCTTGAAAAAGGGTCATTACAGTTATCATTAACGACCGTTATATTCACATACTTTTAACCCTTTATAAGTCACATCTCTAACCCCCACTCTTAAGCGCTACCGTAGAAAAGCGTGGCCCCCACTCTGCGTCCATTAGTCTTTTTCCAGTATGGTTTAGGGGGCTGTGACTAATAAACAGTTATTTAAGTGAAGGCTATTAAAAATGTCGACAATCTCTGAAGGTAAATTGAAGATGATGATATTTTTGTATGGAACCTACATGATATTCTCGTTTTCTCAAAATTAAGTCTATGATACACGCGCACATGTTAATAGACAAAACTGTGTTACTCATGAGTTTCCGTAATTGTTTCGCTTCTCTAGATTTCCCATGCCCTTGCGATTTCTTTGCCTGCAAGTGCGGACGCAACTTAATAAAAATATCTACGATAATAGGCTCTTGTTATACTTTTGTCGACAAACGATTTATAATAAAATGTCATTCGTACAATTACGTTATAGCCACGACAACACTTTCAAGCAACTGAGTGCCCAGCTTTCTTTTACAACTTTGGTTATTTGGGCTTCGTTAAATTTCGCTTTCAAACGATCGCGCAATACTGAAAAAAATAATTTAGAACGAATAGGTATTTCATTCGCAACGTTTCTTTCTGCTTTTTCACGAAGCAATCTTTTGTGACAATGATGAAAAGATTTGACATTCCGATATACAAAGTCTTGTCGTGGGTAAAATTGCTTTTGAAAATTGCACAGTAGTTCCGTAGAGTTTTCAACATGATAATGTGCCTTGTCTAACGTTGCTCCGGCCCTAGGGATGGACTTTGTGAAAAGGCCTTTTAAAAGTGGAAATAGGAAAAAGCTTTTTCGAAAACTCAAACGAAAGTCGTTCGAAAAACAGTTCGATCCAACGATCAAAACTGCGTCTCGAACGCTTGATTTCACAACGGCCCTAACCAAGTTGTTGGCCAAATCGTTTCGTTGGAGAATTCTAACGACTGTTGATAATTCGAGCTTGTAAAAGATCAATGTCCGTGGGTCACACTACGCAATGCATTAGAGAGAAGAAAAGTCATTCACGCTGACGATTGATAATTGTTTCATTTGTTCCCCGAATGATCCATTTCACATACAAATTTATAATGACGTTTTACCTTTCGATTTATCTTTTTTTCACGTTGTCCTCCCCATGCATAGATATTTTTTTGCTTTTCGTTCCTTTTGTTTATCATTTAATTTAGCACATAATAGTAATAACAAAGGACTAATTAAAATAATATTTTTATAACGATACAATTTTTCTTCCGCTTCGTGTTCTCTTACGTTTACAATTATACTGGTGTTAGCTTTTCTTTTTTTCATTTTGTAATTCCTGCATGTAAATATCCGTCTGTGTTTTTGTTGTCTGTTTTGTCATGTGAATTAACTGCAATGACTTTTTTTGAATGAGTTTTTTTTCGATCATGCTTCAATGACTTTCGCGGGTAAAATTTCATTTGTTTTAAAAATTTTCGTTATTTCACATTAATTTTTCGTTTTGTTTTTTGTTTCATCGTCGTCGTCGTCGCACGTCTGTAATAACTATACATAATATATGCATATACATAATTCCACCACGTTATCCATTTAGTTTTCATTTCTAAGGCGCCGAGGTTCGCGCTTCCACTTCCCTCCTACCCGCCACAATCATCGTCGCTCTGCGATTGAAATTTTATTTGATAATTATTCGACGTTAATTTTTGTTATCTTCTTTCAACCCCCCCCCCCCCCCCCTCCAAATACTGCTTCTCCATTTGTTGCATGGAAAAGTTTAAGAGAATTTTTAAATATGATTTTTTTTTTAGTAGCGACGGCAACGAGGTAGAGGGATATTGCTCAATAATTTCATTCACGATATTCATTGGCTAAGGAGCGTCTTGATTTCCTTGTGCATATGGCAGAGAAAATCGACGTAGCTTGGACTACTGTCGTTTCCTCGATCCTCGACCAAAAAATGTCGCAGTACCATCTCGAGCTTCTCACGTTGGCGGACGATGGTTAACTGTAATAAAATTTTTTTTTAATAAAAAGTTCCGTTTTTTCTCAGCGAGAGAAAAATTGTCGAAAGATTCTCCATGAAATCTTCCAAAAAATAAAAATAAATAAAAACAATTTGCTTACCCTCATGCAGTGGTGTCTTTCGGCGCGAACCTGTGTAACAATGTCCCTGATACGTTTGTTGAGTTGAGTTTCGAGCACGGGTAGGGTCGTGCGATCGGTGTCGACGAGCATTACACCGAAAACTTGGTTTACCCATTCCGACGAGAGACCCAGTCCCAGCCAAAGGAACATGTGTATTCCATTTTCTGATGGAAATAAAAGATTTGATAATATTTAAGGCGCAAAGATATTTTGGTGTGCCGCATAGGAGAGAAAAGGTTAAATCTGATGTGTCAGCATACCAAGTAGATACGCTCCATCGTCTAAAAATTTGTCGAAGGAGCAACGTAGCTGTTGCGGAAGATCGGTGCCCTGGGGATCGATATCGTGAAGTGGCAGTAATCTTGGATAAAAGTATATGACCGATGTGTAGAGGGGCATTGTCGCGACGGCCTGCATAACGTAGGAACGATCGTCGATCGTCATGTCGGCACCTGTGCGATTAAACAAAAATTTTAAATATCTTAAAATGAAAAATATAATCTTGCTGAAAAAGAAATGTGTTTACTTACCGCCCGATATGGCATCGCTCTTCAGCAAACAATTGACATATAGTGGCAAAAGTTTCATACACTCTGGCAATATAAGCTGACCGGCGCTTGACGGCGAAGCGCAATGTTTTCTGTAAGCCGCTAGTATAGTAGCACATCTCGCGATAAGACCATCCTTGACGCTCTTCGGTGACGATTCGATCAACTTGAAGACACTCTGCTTAGAGAAGAAATTTATCACCGCATCGAGATCGCACGCTCTGTAGAGTTCCGCCATCTGCGACGAAGTCCTTAGACTGAGATTTATTATGCGCAATCTTCTGATACCGCCACACGAGGTGTAAAGCAGGGCGGCTTGAATATAAACGCCTTCCTCGTCGGTTAATTTATCGTCGTGCTTAATCTCGATTGCGACTGCCTTGTTGCAGTCGATACTCGCGAGCTCCATGTCCGTTGTGTTGGACATGTAAAAGTGTCCGAAGAAATCTGTTCCGCGGACTCCCGTCGACGTGCGAACGCGCATCACTGCGTCGAACGCTATCGGCCTGCTTATGTTGTTAACTACGTCCGTTATCAACCTCTCGCCATCCGTGTCAGCCTAAACAGAAATTAATACCATAAAATTAAAAAAAAAAACTTATTACTACTCAAGAGCATTTCTAACTAATTACCTGGAAGTACGTATATTTGTAAATTTCTCCACCGGTCAACCGGCAGACTTGGCCGATTGTCGCGACGTCGACGTAAGAATTGTTGAAAACGAATATATCGACACTACAACCGACGGACACGCATTCCTGTCCAAGATTGTTGTAAACGTTTACTTGCGGAGCTGAAACGAAAATCGCAAAAAATAAATGTATCTTTATTTTCTTTGGAATTAAAAAAAAATATGTATATTATAAATGTTTAACCTAGAACAGTCTTTTCCTTTTCCGTTCCGAGAACTTTGCGGTCGTCGCGGTTCTTCAGTTTTCCCGGAGCTTCGGCGATTGGGAGAGACGAATGGAAAACCATCAATTTTCCCGGACGATCGGAAGCCTGCATGAAACGTTTCAGATATTTTATAAAATGCTACTAAATGAAAGATGAAATTGACAAATGGTAAAGCATTGATCACCTTGAGAGCTTCGAGCCCGGCTTGAATAGCGGGTGCGAGTATCGTCTCGGTTTCTCTGGTATCGGCGAACATCGATGGTATCTGCGTCATGAGCGAATCGATAACAGCCTCGCTTTCCTCGGCGTCGCATAAGAATCCGTCGAGCAACGGCATGAATACATCCTGAACATCTCCGACGACCATCATCTGGGGTTGCGTCAAGCACGCGTTGACATTGTAAAAATGTACGGTATTGTTGTACGTGATGAAGCCGACTTTCATGCTCGTTCTCGTTTGTCCAACGTCAATCGGCAAATTACCAATGATCCTCTTCATCTCGGCGCATATAAGATTGACCAATCCCGACTTGACGTTGTTGTACGAAACGTCTATGAGAAAAATAATCGCCGGGGCTTTTGGAAAAACGTTGTTTCTGCAGTAATCCGTCGTCGCGGTATACTCGTAAGTGCCGAGCATCAATTCGGGTCTCTCGTAACGATCCATTCGCTGTCCGGTGTGATCGAGATGCTGAAAATATTCTTGCGGCACTTCGCTCGTCGCTTTGCAGAACATGCATTGAAACCGTCGTCCGGCGTCGATGAATTGCATGAACGGGCTCATGTAGGATTTGCATCTTATGCAACGAACCGGCCCTATTTCGCCCATATCAACGATTGGCGGTTCGTACTCGCCCTCCCCGACCTGAGCCATCGGACTGATGATAAGACCGAATGGAACACCGGTTTGCTTCATCATGTCGTTGGTCGTTGGCACCGTGTACATCGTCGATCTTATGAATCTCGGCGAAGCATTACCCTGATCCTGGGTCACGTACTTTGTCGTTACGAGGGGCGGCACCAAGCCTTTTTGATTCGTCACGAAAACACCGCCGCGATTGCGCTGATCGTCCTGCATCACTTGTATAGGACTCGGCATCTGGTCCGGATCTAGACGACGAGCTTGCTGAGGAGTCGCGCCAGGTTGATAGGCACCAGCTGGTGGGCCGGGCATCACGCCCTGATAAGGTCCTCGCTGACCGGCATAAGGATCCTGATGTAAATGTAAAAATATTATTCGAGCGAGATATTAAGTTGAAAACTTTCTTTCATGTGTAAAAATAGAAAAAAAAAATCAATGTAACGACTCACAGGCTGGTACGACTGTTGTGGAAATCCGGTTTGCGGATAGCCTGGCGAAGAGCCGGGAGTCTGACGATTCATCGGCGAACCGATCGGTTGACCGGACGGAGGTGGTCCGGGCATGTATTGACGTTGTTGTCCACCGACCTGTCCAGGCTGATTAATCCCCGGTGGAGGGGCACCTATATTATAGCCACCTGGTCCAGGCGGTCCCGACAAATTTCCCTGACCAACCATACTTTGTTGTCCCGGCAAAGGGGGAGCCGACAAACTCTGCTGCTGTCCTGAAAAACCGTGCTGTTGACCCGGCATTGGCTGTTGAGCTCCCAACAAATTCTGCTGGCCCGGCGGGGGAGGTCCGGACATATTTTGCTGTCCCGGATAACTCTGCTGACCTGGTAGCGGAAGCTGTGCTGAAGGCGGAGGGGGCCCCGACAAATTTTGCTGCCCCGGCGGAGGTGGACCGGTGAGATTCTGCTGAGCCATTAAGGGATGCGGAGGTCCGGGACGCTGCTGACTCGGCGCGGAGTATCCTATAGGTGGTTGCACTCCGTGAGATGGCGGAACCGCCTTGTTGCTCTGACCAAGTTGAGGCGGTCCTTGATGACTCTGTTGACCCGGCAGGGCCATTCCGGGCTGCGGAGGGGCTGCGTGACCCGATAGCGGGGGCTGTCCCGGGTATTGAGGCTGCTGCTGTGGCTGCTGAGATGGGAATTGCGGAATCGAGTCGGTGGAATGTCTTGCGAAGGAAGGATTGCTCGGGGCCTGCTGCAACGAGGAAAAGCCTTGCTGCGGCGGTGGTGGTTGACGAGGCAATTGTCCTGTCAATTGAGGACCGTGAGAATCGTTTTGGCCCATCGAATCTGAGGAATGAAAAAAAAAAAAAAAATTGTTATACATTTTTTTCAGACTATGGTTTGAAACGATCAATGCTAGAATTATTTACCGGATGGTGAATGATCGGTGGGAGTATTGTATCCATTCGGAGCGTTCACGTTCAATAGCGAAGCCGGCATTGAATTGCTATTGCCGGAATGCGGAAGAAAGTTCTGTTTGCACAATGAAAAAGTAAAGGAGAAAGTAAATTTCATTCCGTCTCTTTAAAACTTGAAACGACAAACTGTTAAGTAATCGAAAGGCAACAGAAAAAATGGCTCACCCCAGATGGCGGTCTCTGCTGTGGATTTCCGATTGACATGTTCGACATTTGATTGGTGAGATTGCTCTGATTTGTTGGCGACGGGGCAATATGTGGAGAACTGCTCGGCGGGTGTCCCGGCGGAGTATTTCCTGCTAAAAATAATTTTTTTTTTCCATTCTTATTTTCTCCTCGAATATAACAAAAATAAAATGTATATTGGTAAAATTGATATAATTACCATGTATGTTATTGTTGTAACAAGGAATGTGTAGCGGAGGCTGTACATTTCCGGAAAGCAGTGGTCCTGAGACAGGCTTTTGCGACTGATAGTTCTGCGGTCCTCCTGGCGGTCCTTTCGTTAAATTTTCAGGCACGTTCGAGGTCAACGCCTCAACGGGCGACCCGCCGCTGCTGTGCAGCGCAGTGTAGTAGCCAGGCTGCTGCTGCTGCTGCTGCATGTATTGATGATTCATCTTTAAATCTAGAAAAACAACCGAACAGTATTTTATAGTTTTTTAATTATTGAACTTTGGTAAGATTGATATTTGCTCGGTGAATAACAAAATTTTTTATTTACGACAATTGGATCGATTCATTTGTTTCATCGCTGATGATGCAAGTATCGCGTGTGACAGCAAATTTACCGGAAGGCATGAAAATAGTTACGATAATATCGTTGATGCTAATCAGGGTTGTAACATACTCGTTAAATCGTACTCTGCAAACTCATGGCTCGGTGTCTCATGCATCGAAATAACTTGTCTCGTGTTTAATGATTGGGTCGATTAATTAAATCCTTCACTGTCTTTTAGCGGATAGCACAATGACAGTTCCATATTGTTGAAAGTATCAGGGGTTGTAATGTTCTTGTTAAATAGTACTCCACAAGCTCGGAGCTTGGTGGCTCGTTCATCGAATTAACTCGCCTCACGAATATTATTAAAAAAATAAATAATTACGTGGCAAGTGGAATTTAAATGATCGAGAGAAAAATTGATGTAGAGGGGTAAAGGGAAAAGAAAAAAAAATTCTAGCAAATTAGAAAGACAGTGCAGATGTTAATACTCGGGAGCTCGTGAGCATATTTTATCGATATTTGAGGTTAAAATTTTGTGAAAATTTTGAAAAATAAATAGGAAAATGTCGCATTTGACGAAAGTTACTCGATATTCGTGGAAAATTGAGTTGACTGGTATGGATATGTGGAAACGTCACATTGTTGAGAGCCGTACGAGTAGGGCCATTTTGCACGTACGAATCCAAGAAACATGCTTAATGATTGTTGAAAATTGAAAAATATAATTTTTGTTTAATTCTTTAGAACATCATCGTACTCACGTTTCTATATCGTGGGATCGTTAAACCATAACAAAACGGGGGACGTATCCACAAATGTTTACACTAAATCGAAGAAAAATGTTATTTAGACTGGGAGACAGCGAGTGCTGCTGCCTGCCCGATGCCACGTAAGGTCGCATTGCGCGTGCGCTCGTCGCACGCACAACTAGACACGTCATGAGAAAAATTGGGACACTATTAATTGTTACAATATTAATCGTTCAACAGTCGTAATTCATTTGCTCGACAATCCGTTCGGCGTACGATATTACATTTTTTATTGTAGGTGAAACTACTATTATATTATATACATAATTCTCGAAACGATAATATTCATTGGGCATTTGAAAGCATGTTACGGATCGGCTCCGCGGGCGGTAACTTTTCGAGGGACCTCCGATTGGTCGACTCGCTGCTTGTCTCGTTCACGTCGATGATGTGGGTAATATTAGCGGTTTTCCAGTCAGAATTCAGGATGATTGATAATCACTGGTCCGGTCCTACGATTGGTCGGTTCTGTCAGATTAGGATAGTATCCGACGGAACGAGCCAGTAGTAGGATCGGAATAAGTGATGGGATCATTTTTACGAGCGACTGGAAAGCACTTAGTGTGATATCTAAGGTGAAAAGAAAAATGACATCGAAGAGGGATTACACGTCAGCTTTCGATGACACTTTTCATAAGTTTAATGCACCAGTTTTCCCACTAAAAAATTTCAATCCGATACATTAAATGTACATTTTTTTTTAGTGTACCGATTATCGAAATTACCGAGCTGCATTGACGCAATGCGCCTGCGCAGGTGTCGCGATAACAGCTGCAGTTGGGTTATGATCTTATGATTTAGATATGTTTTCTTAAGGCTTCAATCTCTACGCCTTTATGATTATCCACAAGTCCTCGAAGTTATCATTCGGATAATCAGTCGATCAGTTCGATCCCAACGCTGCCAATAAAATCGTATTACCGACAAAAAAAAATTAAGGTGCATCGCCGTACGTTACCCAGCATGTCTCGAAGCTTTTTGTATTTCGCGTACGGCAGCAACATGCTGATGAAGCGTATACATATAAATAATCCGAGCGCCGTGAAAAAAGATATCGGCAAGTTGAAGGTACGGATCGGAGACGCGACAAAGCGCCAAGGTACATTTTCGTTTTCCGGACGAGTTAAAGCTATGATCGTCACCTTAGAATTTCAGGCTCGACTTTATCACGTATTCAAAGAGATGGCGAGGAGCATCGGCAACTATAGTACCGACGGAAAATTCTCACGTCTGGGGCGTCGTGTGGGAAATAGACAACGCAAATCTGCCGGACTTGGACAGACAGGAGGGGGTCGGCGACAAGATATATACGCCGTTGAACGTTCAGGTTGAGACTCCGGGCGGCGACGTTCTGCAGTGTCGAGTCTATCAACAGTGCAACAATCCGACAGAGTTCGTCGCGCCAGCCGATTTACCGGAGGAGCGAAGACCCTCGCCGATTTATCTGTGAGATCAATGGCGAAAGACGAACGCTCCCCCTTTTTGAATGAAATTTACTGTCGCTTGCGGCCCTGGACAAAATATTTCTCTGACAATTTGAAAAACTCTGATCGGGCCGTTTCAGTGATTTTCCGACATCTTTTTCTCTGCTATTTGCTTAATATCTGTAACATTTTCACTTTAAGAGAAGTTGGCAGACAAAACCATGGAGCCAGAGTAATTCTGAACATTATTTTCAGTCATATTCAGAGAAATGCTTTCACCAGGTATCTTTTTTGTTGTTGTTTTATCCAGAAAAACTATGGTGAAGGGAGCGATCGAGAACGGATTGCCGAAGGAGTACGTAGGTTTTCTCGAAATCGTGCCTCACAACGGCTACGTTGGAGAGATTGACATCGGGTGAGAGAGAGAGTTCACTTTCCTGATAATTAAAATGTCATCAACCCTCCATTTTATTCTCAATCTTGACCTTGTCTCTTATTCTCATGCGGAACTTTATGGACGCATCACAGCCTGGCGCTGAATGAAATTTAACATCGTCGATCGTCCGATCGTTAGCAACTTTTACAAAATGCTCCGACCGAGCCACGAGTTGCGCGGCTTCTTCGGCGGTCATCACGTCCAGGACCCGGCGCGGGACCTTCAACGAAAACACCTTCTCGTTGTTCACCTGGAAAACGAGTCAGTTTGTCTCATGCTAATCGAACTTTATATTTCTAAATAAATCACTTGACCCACCATCACGTCCAGATTCATGTTGTATTCCATGTCGATCTGCGGCCAGTCCTGATCGAGAACGTCCCGATCCTTTCGTATGCTCCTGTCGTCGTCGGCCAAGTGATAAGAGGCCGAGCAAAAGCCGGACCACAGTTCCGAAGCGAATTGCGGCGCGAGAGGCGCAAGCATTATTATCTGCGTGGCCAGAGCTCTCTCGTATTCGCGACTATGCGTCAAGCACTGCTTCGATACTTTCCTTATGCTGTTGAAGATTCCGATTAATAAGTTTAATCGAATCTATCGACGGATCGATAATTGCCCGTTTATTATGAAATAAATCAAATAAAAATAAGAACCTGTTGGTGAGTCCCTGCATCTTCGATATCGCAACGCTGAGTTGCTGGGACTTAACGAGATTGAAAGTCACTCCTTTGATGTAATAATTTCTGCTGTCGAACATGTAATCATCGTCCTTCGCGAATGTCTCGGTATCGGGTCGTGCCGAACGTTCCTCCGGCGTGATGCTCGAACGACTATTAATGAGTTGACGAATCGTCAGCCAGAGTCTCGTTTGCCACTTCAGAACGCCCGGGAATGCTGAAAAGGCCTACAGTTTAAGTTCCACTTTGCGTTTTTCGATAATCCGATATATCTGTCGATAGGTATATCATTTATGTTTTTACTATGCGTAGACCAATTTCTGTTTGAAGTCGGAGCGACGTCGGCCAGGATGATGAGTCTCGTCGTGTCCGCGCCGTATTCGTCGAACATCTCCATCGGATCTACCCCGTTATACTTGGACTTGGACATTTTGTCCCACGACTCGACCACCGCATTGCCGGTGTCTTTCTCCACCAGTTTTCCATTTACCGTCTCGACTTCGCTCTCGCGCAGGAACTTTCCGCCGCCTTTGACTCTGCGAGTCTTGCCCATCACCATTCCTTGAACGAGCAACTGTGTGAACGGTTCGCGGGTCGGTACGAGACCCTCAGAGTGAAGAAAATGACTCACGAAACGAGCGTAGTACAAATGCAGCGCCGCTGTAATTAACAATTACACGTTTAATTTCCCGATGAAACGTAATTTCTCTCGACGGAATCACTTTTGGCTGGTACTGTACGTGTTAAGCATTCGTAAATTACCGTGCTCCTTGCCACCGATATAAATATCAACGGGCAATGACTCCATGGCTTTCTCTTTGGCGAACATCTCCCGTTCGTTTTTAGGATCCGTGTATCTCATAAAGTACCACGAACTGTCAACGAAAGTGTCCATCGTGTCGGCTTCTCTGGTGGCTTTTCCACCGCAGTCCGGGCACGTGGTTTCGAGCCACGACACCGCTTCACGCAAAGTCGTCAATTTGTCCGTCGTGTTCAGTTTGATTTCCGGCAATCGAACCGGAAGCTGATCCCTGGGTACAGGACGGGCACCGCAACTCTCGCAGTGAACTATGGGAATCGGAGTGCCCCAATATCTTTGTCTGGATATCAACCAATCGCGAAGCTTGAAGCTCACCGGATATCCACCGATCTTTCGCTCCCGCGCTTCCCTCATAACGTCTTCACGTTTTTTCTCCAACACCTCAGCCGAAAGATTTTTCTCTGCCTCGTAGGAGATTCCGACGCTATCGCAAAACTCCGCATCCTCCGTTCGAGCTCCCGGTATTCCAAGATGATTGTCACGAAACAAAGAAAATTCTATCGCGTTCGTGCAGTATATCGGCAAATCCTCGCCGGTGAAAGGATTCCGAGCTGTTGCCTTCAAAAGCTTTGAGCTACAATCGTCGAGCGATTCGGACTCCGCCTTCGCGAGAAAACTCTCCCGCGAAACGGCCACGAATTTCGCAGACTTTATCGACTCCGGTTTGTCCGTCCAGAGACTGAGGGTCTTCGGAGTCTCGGGCGATTCCGTTGTCAGCTCGAATTCTATGTTCGTTCCCGTGCACTCGCCTATCCAGTGCTTTTGTATTTTCTTCACGTCCCACCATTCCCTGAGACTCGGCTCTTCCAGACCCTCGTACAACGATCTGCAAAAAGCATTCGGTTAATTATTCCATTCACAATAATAAACTGTTTAGTTCAGATTCTCTGTTGTCTATCCATTCGTTACTCACTCGGCAAATGCCGTTGTTCTGACGAACCACTGTTTGAGCAATTTTTTTTGCACCTTCGCGCCCGATCTCCAAGATTTATTGTCGTGATCTACCTGCTCGTCTGCGAGAACAGTGCAATCCACGGGATCCCAATTAACGAAAGATTCGCTCTGATAGACCAGACCACGCTCGTACAGCTTCAGGAATAATTCCTGCGTCCATCGGTAGTATGAAGGATCGCAGGTCGCAATTTCGCGATCCCAGTCAAACAGACAACCCATCCTGTTGAGCTGCACTTTCATGTTGCTTATATTGTTTCTGGTCCACTCGGCCGGGTCCACTTTTCTCTCCAGGGCCGCGTTCTCGGCTGGCAAACCAAAGGCGTCCCAGCCCATGGGGTGAATCACGTTTTTGCCTGCGATTAAAACATTACTGCATTAAACTGTATTTTCTTCTTCACATTTATTTATTATTTAAACATTTTTTACATAGTGTAGGATCTTCTTAGCTGAGAAGATCCTACACTATGCTCAACGTCATGAAATTTTTGGACATTTTTATATTTTTTATATTGTTGTACTTGGATGTGTTAATTTTATAGTGAAATCTCTAATGTATGTTCTATATTATGGTTGAAATACTATTTATATATGTAAAACATCTACCAATAAGTTGACCTTGGAAACTTTTTTGTTTGATATAATTAATTAATTGAAATAAATTAAATTAAATTAAATTATATTAAAACAACAATCCCTGTTAAACAAATAGATAAATAATGATGTTATGTATCCTTCAGGCCTGGTGCCCGCAGGAAATGTTGTAATGCCACTCGTGTTGATACCCGTGGACTCACTGAGAGCTTAATGTAAACCAATGCAGTGGAATTACGGTTTAATATAATTTCATACTTCAAATCTGAATCTAAAACGTTGTCGAGCGCAAGCTCACCTTTCATCCTGTAAAATCTTGACACAGCATCGCTGATAGCGTATACCCTTACATGGCCCATGTGAAGGGAACCGGAGGGATACGGAAACATCGATAGAACATAAAACTTGTCCCCATTTTTTCTACTTTCGTTCGTTGATGAACAAACTTTGTCTTTCCAGTGATGCTCGATCTTGTGCCTGATGTCGTTGTTCATGTCGTGCTCCTGCGGGAAGTACATATGCCGTATTATTGCGTATCATAATAAACAAACGGCGTAACCTGCGAAGAGCTTACCCACAAGCCCAAACCGTTCGACGCGCATCTCGCGAGGATGCAATGACTGTGTTGGTTCACAAAACCTGTGGCGATTTTTATCGAGCCGTTGTAAATCATTGTTAAAAGATTATTTTTCTACTTTGGACTACCTCGAATAATTATAACATTTTCGGAAGACCGGAGGCCATCGTACCGGCTCAAAACCGACATCAAATCAGTGCTCTTTTCGATGAGAAAATCGTGCGATGTATCGATCGTAGTCGGACGATCCAAACTCCCTTAAATTAAGAATATGTCTTTATTTTATTTTTATCGTTGATTATCTGTAGATTATCGTCGAAATAAAATCGATTTTCGTGAGGTCTTCGAGCGAGTCAGTGTCACGACGTTGGTCAAACGAGAGACTTCCGGTCTTCCGCAAACGCTCCTTTTCCGGTGTGCATCGCAATAAACAAGCTGGTAAGGGATCTTTCCCAAGTTATAATCGTCGCTAATCTGTGTAATCGCCGGTTATTCGAGCGATCCAAATCGTCGAACCGAACGATCGACGTACCCGTATCTTTTTGATCGATGTATTTTCATTTTTGTCGTTCGAACATATCCGTTGTCGAATCGTTTCGGTCACACGTATGAGAGGTTAGCCGCGAGTCGAACGTCACTAAAAGTGTCCCAGTGAAATTTCACCGCTGCGACAGTATCGTCGTCAGGAAAATCCTCCCAGTCTCAGCCCCAGTTTGTCTCGATCGTTTATTCGCACTGTAATTTTACCGAACGTTCGATCTCTCGTTACCAGTGATAAGTTGTTTTTTTTCCAACCCCAACATAGTGCAATAACATCGAACGGTTCGACGCAGCAATTCGTCCGCGAAACTCCGAATTGTGAATTGCCGCGGATGTTTAATTAGTAAAACGTTTCTTCTCTGCTCCGCAGCTCCAAGATGGGTAAGCGCAACAACATGATCCCCAACGGGCACTTCCACAAAGATTGGCAGCGCTTCGTTAAGACGTGGTTCAACCAGCCTGCCCGCAAGTACCGCCGCAGGACGAATCGCGTCAAGAAAGCACGCACCGTCGCACCGAGGTAAACTTACCTTTTACCTTAGAAACTTGATTATCCGAATCCGTTGGGCTCGAGCCTGATTCCTAGTAAAGATTATTTAATGGAAACTTGAAGACAAAGAGTATGGTACTTCTGTAAAACATCAAGGAAGCTGACGATATCAACGTAACACTCGGAAAATTTTAAATTTCTAAACGCATGCAAGTGCGTGAGAAATGGAGTAAATATTTTGAATCCATTTTTCTACAAAATGATTCTATAAAATGAAAAATGAATTGAAGGGCTTAATGTGTTAATCATATATTCAGTGAGTCCCACAATTTGTTTTTATTTTGGAAAACTGTTTCTGAGAACAATAGGTTCAAAATATTTTGAGGTTATGTCGATCTTCAGGCAAGTTTACGGCAAAGTATAAAAATCTTTCTCACTCTCTCGCTCCACCGCAATACCCACCATTATATGTGTCGGCTAAAAAGTTGGTTCACAGTTGGAATTTCCCAAAACATCTGATTTCCAACTGTATGTAAAGAGCACCGATAATTCTTGGCTTAGGATTGGAAATTGAGTTGTTTCAGAAAAATCCAACCATAAATCTATCTCCTATCTGATACGTATAACGGTTGGTTTTTTTAATATCGGTGGAAAATCACTTTTTCCAAGGTTGGAATCGGAGTTGCTTCAGTATATCAATTGACAGGTTGTTCTCAGGTTGATTTCAGGTTGGTCAGAACATGAGGGGAAACGAATGAATATGCTGCACGAAAAACCGATGTGCGAGCTGTATAACGTATAGATGCACGATAGAAGCTTGACATCGACATTTTGCTCCATGTAGAGCTTTCCATCCGGCCATGGAACTGATTACGTTATAATGATGGATTGATTTGATTGGTGCATTCTGTCAGATGATGTTAGTATCTGACAGAAGGGACCAATGAAATCAATCCGTGACTTTAACGTAATCATTTTGATGGCTGGATGGAACGCCGATGGTTAGGATAATAGAAATTCCGATCAAGGAAATTGCAGTTGAGATAATGAAGGGTTCGGATAATCGAGGTTCTTCTAGCATTTTTTTTTTCATTAAAAAAAATTATTTGAAAAATATAATTTTATTTAATTAAAAAAAATACATGAACATTTTATTCGCTTTCCGGAGAGTAACGTATAAAAATTCTTTTTCAGACCTGTGAATCTTCTGAGGCCGATAGTTCACTGCCCGTCCTTCCGTTATCACACCAAGGTTCGCGCTGGCAGGGGCTTCACGCTCGAGGAGCTCAAGGCCAGCGGCCTCAACAAGAGGTTCGCAAAGACGATCGGAATTTCGGTCGATTCGAGGAGACGTAACAAGTCCGTCGAGGCGCTCCAGACTAACGCCCAGCGTCTAAAGGAATATAGGGCCAAGCTCATTCTTTTCCCGGTTAATGAAAAGAAGGTTTGTTTTGTCGATTTATGTAGTTTCTGTCATCTTGTTGTAGCCAATCGTTAACGTGCAAATTTTAATGTGACGTTTTTGCGATTACAGCCGAGAAAGGGTGACGCGACCGAGGAGGAGCGCAAGGTCGCTACCCAGGTCAAGGGTGAAGTTATGCCCATTCGTCACCAGGCCCCAGCTAAGGCGAAGGCCCGCGTTATCACCGACGAGGAGAAGAAATTCTCGGCTTACATTACCCTGAGGAAGGCGCGAGCCGACGCTAGACTTGTCGGCATCAGAGCCAAGCGCGTCAAGGACGCAGCCGAGAATCCGGACGACGTTACGAAAGTAGCTGCGGCCAAGGAGCCCAAAAAAGCCAAGAAGTGAAAATCGTCGACCACTGATTCTCATCGGTTATTGTAATAAATAAACAAAAAAATCCTTAAAAAAAATGAAAACTAATTCTAAAAAACGCCCATTGATTTTATGAGTACTAAGGTCCTTTGGTGTTTTTTTGCTTTGTTACAAGGTGACTGTGGATGTGCAGGATCGTTTTCTGGTATGAATTTTTACTAAAAAAACGACCATGCACATGGGCAATCGTGTTGTAATAACGAAAAAAGACACGAAATCGGAAGCACCTGTGATTAAGAACGACACGACGAGCTCGTAGCTTGGCGAACCGTCCGGGAGGGCCAGCTCTCGTGACTTCTCGCGAGAAACTTGCGCGCTAAGGTGACGTGATATGACGCCGCCAGTAACAAAAACTGTACTGAATGTGGAGGAAAAAGAAGATTGTCTTTCCGTTGGCCCTGGCGGTCTGCGGCCTCAAAAAGGCATTCAGTAATGTTTTTGTTACCAACTAGGCGCGAGGAGTTATGCTACACCACCCTGAGTGACGAGCGCGTAGGGCCTCGGAGCTTGGCGGACCGTCCAAGAGAGGGCGTTACGTGAGCTTCGGTAAGTCAGGCCCCGTCACATACACGTTAGTGGGTCCTTACCTGTGGAGCGACGAGCTTGTAGCAGCTGCTTTATCGTAAGTTAATCAATCATTCTTTGAGTAAATAATTGATAGTTTGTGACAAAACTTCATGAAAATATGCATACTATTGTGTGCATCACCAACAACGTTTCAGGTGCCGCCGTATCTGGATTATCGACAGGTATGGCTATTAAACCCGGATTCTTCTGTTCGGTGGTCCGGAAGAGGACAGTTCTGGTGTGATTTCGTAGCAGTTCGAAGGTTGGCGGGCCTTCGAAAGGAGGACAGTTCTCGAGGTTCCTGGTAAGTAGATTAAACATTTTTCGGAGTAAATTGAGCATTCGTGAATGAAATATTGAAACGTATACGAAAATATCCGTGTGCACGGCGCCACCAACGACGATTGCGCTCCGGTCATATTGGCTCGTCAGCTGGTATGTTTATTAAAACAGAATGCTACTATTCGGTCCCTACAGCGTCAGCAAACGTAAAAATAACCGAAAAAAATTACGTTAATTGCAGCTCACTTTTTATGCCGCTAAAATAACAGCAAAAATATCCATATTTCAACTTCTGCGCATGCGCGTTCGAGAGCTTACTCTGCCTGTGCTCGGCAACGGTCGTTTTTTTTTGTTTCACGAACCATAGCAGTAACTGCGCATGCCCTAAAGTTGAAATGCGGTCTGCTTTTTCGGTTATTTTTACGGAGTAAAAAGTGACCTGGTACTACCCTAATTTTTTCGGTTATTTCTACGGAGTAAAAAGTGACCTGTAACTACCGTTATCTTTTCGATTATTTCCGTGGAGTAAAAAGTGACCTGAAACTACCGTAATTTATTCGGTTATTCTCCGGTAAGTCGAATGGCAGGATCTTTGTACCTTTAACTTGTAACAACGAAAACATTCGAATACAATTTATGCCAAAATGATATCGAGTAACATACGATTTGATTCGCGTTATTGAAAAGAGTGAATCGTTTCGAATCATTCGGACGGTTGAGTATAACCATTATTCGGTGTAGGGAGATAAATATATGTATGTATACAGGGCAATAGAGCGAATTTATATTTGCTTATGCGAACACTATTCCATATTCAAAATGTGGAAAAATTCTCATATTTATTTGTCTCGCTCAGTGGAATTGTATCGTACGGCTGCCGTATAAATTATTCATTAGTGATATAAATATATACATATACATGGCCGTCGAACGAGCGTCCGCTTAATTTCGAATGGTGAGGGAGAAATAGTGGCCATCTTATTTTTGTTTTTAATCGACATGTTGCAGAGTTCAGATTATTTAATCCTTTGAAGTATACTTTTTTTTTACTAGTATGAATTTGCAATACATCCGTTGGTTATTAATGCATTTTTTATGAATTCAAAGAAATTCATAATCTGTGATACACCGGGCTTCAAAGGATTAAGGTAATGACTGCGTGGCACACTAGTGACATGAGTGCTAAATTAAAAAAATAGTTTATCCAAAATTGGGTAATCAATTGTGAAAATTTAGCTCTCGTTTGATTAGTGTTTCGTGTAGTGGTTACCTTCAGCCAGAAAGTTTGTGCCAGTTTCACATACTTCATATGTATGTGTTTATATCTATATATACGTATAGTTTAAACACGGTATCCTGTGCGGACTTCCGGTTTCCAGTGATTATAGGTCTCTGTCTCTTGTCGCGCGATACTCAACGATTGATCGGATTTCACTTCTTTTTATACGCTCGGGGAGAAAGGGCGACAGAGAGGGAATCGAAGCATCGAACATTGAAGGAAGAGGCGGAGGGGAATAGAAAGAGTAGCGAAGGGCGAAGGATTGAAAGGCTTAGGGGAAATCGCCGTTAATGGCTCGACCGAAGGATTTCCGGGCGTTTTCCTACCTACCTAGGCCAACCCCCTCAAGCCCATCCGCTCACTCACCTACCCCGAACCCGGGTTTTTACGAGTTTTTCCAACACTCAGTCTCGAGTGCCCACTCAAATCAAGATTCTCACCTTTTCACCATTCTACCGAGAACGCCCCACCGACCGAATCGTTTTTATTTCTCCAACCTTCCCGACTCTTCGTCCTCTCTTCCTTTCTCCTCCACCTGGCGCCGTAAAACTTTCTTCCTTTTTTCTTTATTTTTTTTATTAATATTGTTATAAGGGGGACTTTCAATTGCTGGAAGCCATCACTCTCGGTCTCCCTATCGGGACCAATTAAAGCTTAGAATGTTTTGCTATTGACCGCCTTTCGTGAGGTTCAATTTGAGATCGAAATCGATACTTTAAAAGGGTGGCAAGAAATTTAAAAAAAATGTCCTTTTTGTGAAACACCCTAGTATAGATATGTTTTCCAAAACATTTTTTCCAAACATATTTTTTTTTCTAAAAAGAAGTTGCAAGGTTTCCTTGCCTCATTTGCATTGTAACTTCTTCTTCCGGCGGCTCGTTGCGTTTCTGTACAGTCGACAAATGTTCTGTGTTTGCCTTTATCCCGTACAAGACGATAGACACCTCGATCCTCCTGATATTTAATCGCGAATCAAAGATATCGCCCTTTGAAATAACGCATTATCGCAGAAATTGCTGGCCAGTCTTTTACACACATCCACTCAAATCATCATTTCTCCTTGCTCGCTTCTGTACAGCTCGAGGATAAAACCTTTTTTCGGGGGTTTTTTTTACGCTCTATCGATTCCTTCTTCTCCGACAACGATGAGGCGAGTACATGCCTTGTATATGTAAGTATATAACCGCGAGCCCGGAGTGACGAGTATTCCACGAAACACACCAGCTATTCGCCTCGGTTATTATCGAGATTGCGTTCTATCGCGAGTGTGGATCTATTCTTACGATCGTTTCTCCTATCCCTCCCCTTCGCGTTTTTTTTCCTTTTTTTCCATTTTTTCTCTACTTTACCGTACTTCTTAGGAGACCGCGATAGGCGAAAGTACTTTACCGATTTTTCTTCATCGGCTGAGCGAGACCCGCTCGAATCGTTCGATGCGCTATAGACTCGACAAACTAAGTGACTGAACGGGTTTTTTTTTGTTTAAAAAATTCCAATGAACAAAAAATGAATTGAATTTATATCAACTTTGTAGACGCGAGGAAAACTTACTATTTATTTTTGCTATTCGGTCGTCTGCGATTGTGTTACGAAAACGCTTCTTGTGCGACTTCGCCACGAGCTTTTGTCATGAGGCGTACAATAGCTGCGTCGACGTCTCGTGCGACTAGTCTTTACCGGGAATCCCCTGCTCGACCCCCCTCCCCAGTAAGAGAAGACCCTTTGTCGCAATCTATCCATTTTCATTCATACCCGTGTATGAATAAAATTCAAACGGGTATCGAATAACAATGTTTTGTATTATAGCTAATAGGTAGTTTGTGTTGTTCCTGTTATGCTTGAACAATATATATACGTGTGTGTGGTACGTCAAATATACATTTTTAGATCATATCACATTTTTCGGAATTGATTAATTTCGTTTTTTCCCGAAGTTCACATTTCTTAATTTATTAAGGTTCGTTGATACAGCGTATAAATATAATACAAACGGATATCGAATAATTAGGTGTTGTATTGTGCCCATTAGGTAGGTTTTTATATCCGACATATTTCAACGACATATATAGATAGATAGATAGAAACATTTATTTCGTGTATATAGATATACGTGGTGCTCAAAAAACCCACATTTCAATACAATCATACATTCCGAAGGTATTCACGTTTAGTAAAATAGAAATACCGAAATAGTGATGGAATTGAAGTGATTATTGGAAATTCTCCGACAAGCATACCGAGCATACCGAATTCTCCAACAGTCATACTGACAACACTGGACGTGGATATTTATTATACATAAAAAATACGTTTTTTCGCTTTTTCAGATTATAAGAGAATAACAAAAAGTACAAAAAATAGTCTTCATAATTTGAGTCAGTCAGGTTCCGGACCCACTCATGAAAATTTTACAGAGAAATGCCTCGTGGATATTTACTATAAATAAAAAAATACGTTTCCTCACTCTTTCAGTTTATTTTTAAAAATGCCAAAAATAATTTCCATAATTTGAGTGGGTCACGTTCCCGACCTACTCATGAAAATTTTACAGAGAAATTCCTCGTGGATATTTATTATAAATAAAAATATATATTTCGTCACTCTTTTAGTTTATTTTTAAAAATGCAAAAAATAATTTTTATAATTTGAGTGGGTCAGATTCCTGAACTACGCATGAAAATTTTAGAGAGAAAATGCCTCGTACATTATTTATCTACGTGTGTATGTACGTATTTCCTCTCGTACGCGGGAATATCCACCGTCCTACCGGTAACCGGGCGTCCAGTCCGGCGAGCGAAACAATGCAATTATTTGCACCCTCGTCGAAAACTTTCGTTGATATAACAATGCTTGTCCGTTCGGTTCACACGCGAGCCGACTGGATGGGAGTGTGCACGAGGAAAAGAGAGAAGCAAAACAGTTTGCCCGCGGGGAACCCCGGTCGCGCGTGTATACTTTCCTATGCCGTAATGCACCAACGGTCGGAGCAGAAGGTACATGTTAAACCGAGGATAAACTTTCCCTTTTTCTTGCCGGCATCACAACCCAGTTGCTGACCAGAAAATAATGATAGCATTGCAACGCGATTGTTTGACACACGAAATCATGAGTGTATGCGAAACGACTCGGTCGGTAACAAAAACTGTAATTAATTTTCTTCCAACAATGTTGACCATGGACGTTCGAAAGCAAATTCTTCCGTCTCGGTCGAAACTGAATCGATATCAGGGTCTCGTAATAAATTGCTTTCAAGCTGAAACGTGCAGCACTCGAGAAAAAATATCAATTACAGTTTTTGTTACCGACCGCTTCTGGGTTGGGCGAGGAAGGGCTGGAACATCGCCGTGACCCTTCGCTTAACAGGGACTTTTTGAGCAAACCGAGTTACCCCATTTTAGTGCAACTATGCGAGGGCTCATTACCAGTTTTTCTCTTTAGCAGGATAGATTCTTTTTCTGTAAGGGACCGGTACAATAGTTGATTTATTATTAATTTATGTATTAGAAATCCAATTTGACACTTGTTATCGTATCTACAAACATTATTTGATGCAGAGAAAAAAAGTTGTACCAGGTTTAAGCCTAAATTATTTTCTGTTCTTGCGTTTTGTTAAAAGACCGACGATACAGTGTTCGGAAATTGATACAAGCGTTGCTTAATACGCGACCCAAAAAATATTTGTTCTTGGGGAATTAATAACCGCTCAAATCTGGAGATGCTCTTAACCGTCCGAGCATTGATATCCTTACCGTACAGTCGGGAAAACTATGCAAACAAAAAATTCTAGAAGCAGCGAAATAATGTCTCATCGGCGTAAGGGAGCGCGGGGCAAAATGGCACAGCGGGGCAAAACGGGCAAAACCCGATTCTCCAATAATTTTTGGACGCCCCATTTTCTCCCAACGATGCATCCGGATTTCCAAACCTGTTTCGCTCCACGTACTACCATCGCCACCATCCAAAATTTATTGGAAAAAATGGCATTTTGTCTCGTTATCCCGTTTTGCCCCACTGTGTCATTTTGCCCCGCCCTCCCCTAAATCGAGTTGTATTGTACGAAAATTCGTATGCTCGCCGACTGAGGATGGGCCGAGCGGTCGGAGGAGGGGGGGGGGGGGGGGGTGAAAGGTAGCGTGACTTTTAAGGCTTTCAAATAAGTCCTTGGATAAGAAGCCAAAGGAGCTGGTTTGAAAGTATGAAATATATTTCATAGCGGCGACAAGAAGTAGCGACCCGAAGGGTTCGGGGATGGGCGCGTTGGTAAATTAATTAAATTCCTACAGGCTGTTGTGTGCGTGTGCGCGCCGGTTGAAGGGTGCGGGATGCCAGAAAGCTCGAAAGCTCTCGCCGGCAAAGAGAGGGCTGTGTGGGATGGGCTGGCTCGAGTCCTGTGCTGTTCAGCCCGTGGGAATATTGTAATTAAGATATGCACTTCTAGCCTCTCCCCCCTCCACCCTCCCCCGTGTTACCCGCGCCGTGGAGCACGCTCTTTGACTGCGGGCCGGTATATGCGCTCTCCTGACCGGTCTTTCGATTTTGCTGCAGTTTCTCCTCTTTTGCCACTCCGGAAACTAGCCTCCTTGCGGCGGCCGTCGGCGTACCCGCCGCGATCATTTACGCTTCGAAGATCCCACATTATTGTCTGGCCTGGACCGAGCCTCGAAATCTCATCTCTCCCTCTCCGGTCACGGAAATCAATTACCGAGCGTTCTCGCGAGGTAAGATAAGAGGACGTGTGCTGTAGTTTCCTCCGGTGCAAACAAACCTCGAACATTATCCGTTAACGGTTAGAACAGTTAGTCATTGTTTTACATTGTAGTTGCAAAACAATTAATTATTGTTCTATGCTGTATTTAAAAAAAATGCATTATTGTTCTACACTGCATTTGCAAAACAATTCATTATTATTCTACATTGTAGTTGTAAAATAATTAATTATTGTTTTATATTGAAGCAGAACACAATTAATTGTCGTTCTGCACTGCAGTCGCTACAGTCTGCACTGTATAATCCTATTCGGAAGGGGTACACGTCGCGTATGGTTTATGAACACGGAAAATAAATAAAGATATACGTTACCTAAAAAAAAAACATTCTACGTATTCCGGAATGAAAAAACGGATTTTCCCCCTTTTCGTCTCTCCCTCCGGTGGTGAAAAAATCGTGTAAAAAAATCCACGAAAAAAAAAAACAATATACATGCTTGTCCCATACACCACGTGTTTTCGGTTTTACGTTCAGCCGGGACAGTGGTGGAGCTAGGAATTTAGATGGGTATAAATTCCTCTCATCGGATGAAATCCTCGTGCCGGGATGGCCGGTCTGCCGGTTATAAGGTCGAATCGCGACGGGAACTTGTCCATTCTCTCGACGGTTTATCGTCTGTGTGGCTCTCCCCGTTGGAAGCGAACACGGCTTTCACGCAACGAACCGCGTAACGAGAACGGAATACTAATGATAAACACACAATAAGGGAGAGAATATGCATAGGGCTCCGGAGGGGGGGGGGAGGGCAGGGGCAGGGGGAGGTCGAGGCTATCATCATTCGCTCGCCGGAGCTTCGTCCTCTTCGTCATTCTCCGGCGCGTTCTCCACCGGTGAATGGGACTCAGGTCGAACGTGTAATGGATAGAGGCTATTGACGAAGGGAGAACCGGAATGGGAGCTGCTTTCCTCTCTCTCTCTGTCGCGGCAGAGCCCTGTCGCTTTCCGAGGAATTGCAGCTATTTATTGATCGTCCTCACGTGCATCGGAACACATTCGGTATACACACACTCTGTGCGCTTACCAATCTGTACCGGCTGTACCGATCCACAAATCGACCCTTCAGCTCTGCGAAAACTTTGCCGACGCTTACTCGTTCCCGTCTCTGTTAAGTCTTCCGAGCCCCCGGCCGCGCTTCCGCTCGCGTCAACTCTTAAGGGGAGGCTAAACACGTACGAGGGCGAGAGAGACAGAGCTAAAATTTTGAATCCACCTTTCTCCGAAACGATTCTATAAAATGAAAAGGGAATTGCGGGCCGCGCGCACTGAGAAACAAAAGAATTGGTTGAATTAACCAAAAGTCGCGGTGACGTACGTTCAAAGCTGTTGTTTGTTCGGTACAAATAAAGCATTGTTTTGTTACGGTAAATGTTTGTGGACAATAAGTTGCAAAAAGTACAAACTTTTTTACTGTCTATCCCCACTCTTGGGAACTACCGTAGCAACTCGCAGTCCCCACTTCGTGTTCACTATTCCCGTTTTGGTAAGGTTTCGGGCGCTGTGACTTATAAAGGGTTAAGCAGGAATCTACGTTAAACTGCTTATAATTGTTTTCAATATTTAAAAAAATCCTCAACAGTGTTTATGTCACAAAAATGTTTACATCTTTCCGAATTTTTGAGACTTTTTTTTCACATTTTTCAGTTACGGTTATTGATTTGTTAATTTTCTAAGGAATCATATTTATTCATATACTATAGTATTTTATTATCAAAGAATGTTTATTGAATTAAAAAAACAGATCCAAGTGTCTTTTAGACTTCGAACAATGAGGTAAAAAACGTGGGCCGCGCCTGATAGGTATTTGGTCAGACCCAGGTCGATTTGGTATGAAAAGCCTCACATATACAAGTCTGTCACCGGGGATATCGATGGTCCCGCTCGTAGGGTGAAATCTCAGTCTCGAGTGACACAGCGAGGGGGTATGAAGGGGTAGTAAAGGAGTTACCACCAGGGTGTGCGAGCCGAGGGCCCGCTGTGCTATTAGCTCTTAAGCTAAGCCGGAAATTCCAGACCGGAACCTCGCGGAGGGCCGAAAGGCATGAGACCTCGGAGAGAGAAAGAGCCCGAAGAGCTGCAGAAACGGGGTGCGCCAGCGCCACCCCCCTGAGCAGTACAGACAGACTTCGTGTGTAAGAGGGTTCGGAATAAGAGAGATAGAAAACTGGCCGGCAGCGGGCGTGGAGGACAGGATTTATAGAGATCCACTTCTCGACGCCATGGGAGAGACTGGACTCTCGTCGAGTTCCTCCCCGAACGAGAACAAGCTTCAATCCCTTTTCTCAGTCCAATCCGCACGAGCTTTCAACGATTCAATTAAAATTGTACCTAAATATCGCTCCGACGGTCACGAGCGGCAGTTCGGGCCACGATTTTTTCAACACTCAACGATGACAATGTTAAGCAATATTTTCCACAATTCTATACAATTAAATATGTCACTTCCGGTTTGAATATCTTAACTTTTGACCGGAAGTGACGTCGGACTCGAAATACGTTACTACCGGTTTGGAAATTTTATTTTTCGACCGGACGTGACTTCATGCCGGAAAAACGTCACTTCGGTTTAAACATCTCAGTTTTCGAACACAGGAATGGAAGTGATACGTCTCGAGTGTATTCGGGATTTGCCTCGAATGTATCCCAGCCACAAAACCGGCCGATTTCACCCGCGATACTCACGAAAGGCTCATCGCAATTTCTTCCGTCCACTTCAGCTTAAACACTTTCCAAAAGTAACGATGTAAAGAACAATTATGTATACTCGAACTGGCCTCAAAAAGTGTCAACTTTTTTGAAAATTCCCAAGACAATACTTTCACCCTGTTTGTCAATCGGTCTCTTTTCGCTGTCCGGAGCACTCGGAGCCCGGCTCGAAGCGACGATGCTGTCCGAAGCAGATTACTCCGGCGTTGAGTAATCCTCTTTAGGAGGCGGAGAGGCTAGAGAAACAGAAGAGTAGAAGTGGCCGAGCGGGTGGGCGGAAGTGGGAGTGGGTCCGGGCAGGGTGAGAAGTGAGGCATGGGATGATAAACTCCCTTCGGGGATTCCTCGTTGACGTCGACGATCGGCAGCCGAGCGTGAATTTAATTAAAACGCTCCTCGCCATCGGTCAGTCGAGAGGCTCCTCTCTCTATCAATTTGCCCCCTCCCACACCTCTTTGCTTGTCCCCCTCATTGTTATCGGATAATTCGCAAAGTATCAGCCCGGCCACTTTGTATCGGAAAAATGGAAAATAATTTTCTCCATTGACTCGTCAAATTTTTCTCCACCCTGCCCGTCCGGATGATCCGCCGTGCGGGATCTTAACGAGCCTCCTCGAGACTTTATTTAATTACTCCCGCGGATTATTCCCACGGGACTCATTGATTAAGAGCTCACGCGCTTTCCTCCTCCTTTTCGCACACACCGTTCGGAATTCTGGGTGAAAAAACGTCGGGATCGATGTTTCTAGATTCGCTCCAGCGGAGCCACATTATTCTGCCGAAACTTCAATCGGCCGAATGGTCGTATGACCGAAAATCATGGATCCGAAGGCACCGAGTCCCAATAAGCAAACTTCGGAAACTTATTTTTTTTTAATCGTCAAAATGCTGAATCTTTATTTATCCGAATTGTCAAAGTTGCGAAACTTTATTATTCCGAATCTTCATTTCAGCGAAGTTATGACTTTGCTCTTCGGAAATAGTAATTGGCCGAACGTTATTCCTGCGAATCGCCATTTAACCAAACGTCATTTTTCCGAACAATAATTTCCCCGAACGTCATTTTTCCGAATAATAATTTCCCCGAATCGTCAAATTTCTAAACGTAAAGTCGCCGAATCGTGATTCGTCCAAATAGTTATTTAAATTGGCAAAAATATAACGATTCAGCAGTTTGACGATTCGGAAAAATGAAGTATCGTAAGTTTGACTATTCGGACGAAGTGTGTTCGAACCGATGATTTTCGACCATACGACGATTCGGTCCATTGAAGTTCCGGCAAAATACCGCGGCTTCCGCTCCACCCTCCGTTCGACCCCCGGCAGGTTGCCTTGGCCGAGGATTCGTTGAATCTTGTATCGCGTCCTCACTCTAAAACAGCTCGCGGGCGCTTTGTTGCAGTTTTCACAGCGAGAAACCCGGGGACGAGAGTTCGGGGATCGTGAGACCGTTTGTCGGTGGAAAGCTCCGCTCACGAGAAAGGTAAACGGGACCGGGCGAGTGCCGAGAGAAGGCGGTGGTTCTTTGTGGACCGAGAAGGCCAGACCGGCCGCAATCTCAAATCGGTTTCGCGCCCCGTTCACCCCGCCCGCGCGACTCGACTTCCTCGACGAGAGTCGCGCGAGCTTTCTCTCACCTCTGGCAGAGAGCACCGCGCCCAGGCTGCGGTCTTTGTTCGGACTCTCATAGTCGTTTGCCCGGAGCACTCGTCCTCCGCCTCCGCCCGGGGGCACCGCCGAGAATGAGAATAAGAGATAGGAGAAAGTGGATACACTTTGAAAGGCGATCTCATCATTCGAAAGTCGAGTGTACGAGCTCCTCTTTCACGGTTAACCAAAGCGAGAAAAGCTGTCTCGCTGACCGCGAGGAAAATCTGAATATCGCTTGTTCCACACCTCGCTTTCACTCCGGATCGCCCCTATGGCATTCCGATATATTACACGCTCGAGAAAATTTGCATTCAACGATTTTTTTTTGTAACTTTACTTATCGTCCGTCTGGTGATAAGATGGGGAGAGAGCTTCTCGAGTACTCCGACTGTCGGGAATGAATTCGGAGCGTTATGTGGTCAGAAGACTCGCTTTCACTCCAGATGGTCCTGATGCCGATTTCGATATATTACACACTCGAGAAAATTTGCATTTACACATTACACATTTTTATTTTTATTTTTATATATTGTCAGTAATAAGCTAAGGAGAGAGCCTCTCGAGTAGTCCAACCGTCGGGAATAGATTCGGAGTACGTGGCCAGAACACTCGCTTTCACTCCAGATCGTCCCGATCGCATTCCGATATATTACAAGCTTGAGAAAATTTGCATTTAAACATTTTTTTCTCGTCTTTTTTTTTGAATTTTTATACATTGTCAGTAATAAGCTAGGGAGAGAGAGTTCCTCGAGTAGCCCGACGGTCGGAAATAGATTCGGAGTATTATGTGGCCAGAACACTCGATACTTGCCTCTTCGCTGGTCCTTCTCGATTGCAGCTCGGTGAAAGCTCGACAAGTGGCATCGGTGCATATCGAGGCTATCAGGAAGCAAACAGACGAACGTCGGCTCCAATCCAAGTTTCCAGGTGCCAGAACGTCCTCCCTCCTGGCCCTCCCAGCCGCCCGCCGAGCTTTCGAGTTTCCGAGGACCTAATCGTTCGACACTGAGTCTGAATCCCTCCCCGCCCCACTCCCCGGGCTGAAACTCTGTGGCCACTTCCGTTCGGCAGTTCTCCCATTTATATTCATCGGAAACTTTGATTGCCCGAGAATTCGAAAGTGTTCGATGCTCCCCTCAAGGATCAAGGCTGGACCGGCACGGACCTAAATGGAACTGTTCGACGATCCGCGGAGAGCGAATTCGATTCGACGGCGCGCCAGAGCTTTTGTATCCGATGCATCGATCTCCGTAAAGTAAAAGGTCTGTAGTAATAAAAACTATACAGTGTGCGACGACTGCGGGGAGGGTTAATTGAATCTTGCCCGATGCGTGAACTGCCGAATGGTACGACCGGTCGCCGACACCCTCGAACAACCCCGAACGAACAATTTCACGGGGCCTCGGCGATTGAAACGCTACACACCGGCTTCGCGCTTTACGAACCCTTAAATTCGGCCCTTAAAATCAATCCTCGTTTCTCTCGCTTTTGCCATTGCGACGGATACTTTATACGTACCGAGAGCACACGCTTCTATTTCCGTTTACCACAGGTCTCTTAAAAGTCCTAAGCGATCGGTCTCACCTGAGCTTTCGATCGTAAAAAAACTACAGTCGCTGAGCCCCCACATCTCTCTTGATTTTATTACCATCGCCTGGTCGTCGACGATATTTTTCTATCGACGCTCATTCCGTAAAATAAAAGTTTTACTTGGACTTTTTTATTTTCTGCGGATTTTTGAAAATGTTGATTATTGAGTCTCAGCGGTCGATTAAATATTTGAGACTTGCGCTCTGGCGATTGGAGGGATGCGAATAACTTTGACGCGACGTTCTAAGGAACTTTTAAGGAGGTTGGAGGTTGTATTAATTTGTTAATACAAATTTTTACGCATCTATTGATTAGTGGATGGTTGTTTGCAGTACAGTGGAAGTCCTCAAGTTAGAAAAATATTAATGGCAATGGATTTGCAAACACATTAACTGGTTCGTGCTAATTGTCGAAAAGTTACATATTCGTTCAGTTTTTTAAAAGAATAATCTTCATTTTTAATTAATAGTGTAGTATTAATGAAATTATAGCATAATAGATTTTATTAATTGTACAATGTCCTATCGAGTACATTTCTTAGTATAAAATAAAATTTGCTTGCCTCGCATCGAATTCATTTGAACAAAACCAATCCTTTCGATGGGCGAGCACTTTCCCTTTTTCTTGAGACGCTTTCACTCCCTCTCGAGAGAAAAAGAGATTCGATGAAAAAAGGATATACTTACATTCTCGAGTACTCGACGGCTGATCCGATCGAGCCCTGCACGCTCGGAGATGAGACTCTGTGCGAGGGCGAAACTAAAGAGGGTTGACCCAGTTACGATCGACGTATCCGGGGCTGGACTGTCGAAGATATAAATACGTAATTAGCGAGGGTCGCGTGTCGGTGGTGAAAATTAAAAAAAAAAAAAAAAACCAAGCAGGAAAAGAGAATATCGGGAATAGATGGGTGAAAATAGGGTCAGAGGGCGAACAGGGTCGTTTGCAGAAAAATTGCTGCTGCGCCTTTAAAAAAATCTCTAATCTCTTTCTTTTCGACGTTGCATTTTCTAAAAAATACTATTTACTTCATTTTTGCATGAATAATATTTGGACTTTGTTACTTTTTATTATACAACTTCAACCAAAAATTATTTAACTTTTCTCAAAGTACCTTTTTTGCAGATATTATTATACATGTCTTAATTGATTTAAATTTCTCAATGGCCTTTGCCCAGTAGAATCTTCTCGCAATAAAATAGTCTCTATTAAGTTCGACCTGTTGTCGGATTAAAAATAACGGTACGGGATTTTCAATTAAGCGATCCAATTGAGCCACCTTAACCCCGTAAGAGAAAAGTGATGCCTGGCTGCGGTTCGTTGATCGCAGGGAGGACGGTGTAACGCTTGTTCTCGGGTGTTAAACTCCTCGCGGTCCCTCGGGTGTGACCGGCGTGGAGAATTCCCTCCGATGATGAGAACCGGGCGAAAGGGTGGGAACGGTGGGGTAAGGAAATTTAAGTCATGGATCTCCGGACGAGTGCCGATGCCTCTCCATACTCCAATTAACTAATCGAGTGGGGGCAAACTTTCGAAATTGTGTAGTTAAAAGATAGGAGAGACTCGGGAGGGCTTTGAATAATCTTACGACTGGTGGGAAGCTCGGGAGAGGAAGAGGAGAGAGAGATAAGATAGATGAGAATGGAGTGACAGTGTTGGAGAGCCGAGGGAGGAAACGACGATGTGAAGGATAGAATAGGAGGAATTCTGTCAACCCCCGAGACAATGCAAGCGCACGAATGAGACAGTTTTGTGTCTCCGCGCTTTCGGCCGGTCCTCGCCGGGCTTTCTCTGCTTTAGATTTCGCCGCTAGACGGGACCGTCCTTTCGACGCTTCTTCGTCGTATCTTCCGCGGATCTACTAGACTCCTGTTTCCTGCGTTGCATTTTTATTACATTAACCATGCCGACCATCAACTTTCAGAAGCAAATTCGCACACGAATCTGCTTTGATATTCGCTTAACGCAAGAATTTGCTTTAAGCCGGAAGTGTTCGGCATACGTGAAAAAAGTTAATTGCGTTTTTTGTTACCGATCATCAACTTTCGGAATAGAATTATTATACACGATCCTGCATCGATATCGGCCTCGCGTAAGAATTTGCTTTTGACCGGAAATGGTCAGCACAGGTGAACGAAATCAATTGCAGATTCTGTTACCGACCATCAACTTTGTCCCAACGAGACAAATCACAGCTCATTTCGACGCTACACTTCGATTATTAAAACTCACCCTGGCCGGTATTAGCGACCTCTCTTTTCCCAGACACACCAAAGAGTAGCCGGGTCGTCAAAGTGCCGGGTGTAAAAAAATTTAATATCGTAGTTAGGTGCAGTGTAAAGAGACAAAGGCATCTCTATGGACACTGTTCTATACCTATTTCATCCCATTTTCCCCTTTTATCGCTGGTCCACACATGCCAAACGCCCGTTGTCCATACGCCGTCGCGCTGGGCCATAGGGCAGACAGCGTTTTGCAACTACGACAGTCAGGGTGGCATAGAAAAAAAAAGAAAGAAAAAAAAAAAGGTGATAGACATCCTCTCCTTCGTCGTTGGACTATCGATCCTATATTCTCGCGAGAAAGTGGAGGTGGACAACGATGACTACGACTACCGACTATCTACTGGCACTACCACCATCCAAGGCCTACCTACTCGTTTATCCGTGGCGTCTCCGCAACGCCGTTCAAATTTACTCAGCGAAATGGAAGAGGAGCGAGAGGTCGCGGACAGGGGGAGGGGGTTGGAGGGGGTGAGAGGCTACCGGGACATCCGAAGGTTTTTCGGGACTGAAGAACCATTCCGGGATACGACTATACTAGACTGCTCTACCACGTTCTTCTAGCAACGTCGAGGAGTTGAGGAGAGCAAGGACGACGACGAGGAAGATGTCGGGAGAGGACGGGAGCAGATAGAGCTTCGTCTGTCTGTGGCCCGGGGGCCTCCGAGGAAGCCGCACCAGGATCAATTCCTCGGCTAGTGGTGGTTCCTCACCTCGCTATTTCTTCCCGATCACTCACTTGGCGAGAGTTCCTGAAAACCCGGGAGCTTCCAAAGATCAGCCGCAACGCCGGGAGGAGGAGCGGCGCGGGAGGGGGATGGACTGGAAGATCGATTGCCAGGTCACTGGATCCCGACACGACGTCGGGAAGGATCGCAACTTATTTGTTTTGCTGGATCAAACTAACGAGACTGGACGTGTTTATTAAAATTCTTTGTCGCTGCAAACCGGAAGTAGGCTGCTGATGCGTGTATGGGAAATGAAGAGGCTGAAGATATTGATTAGTGGGCGAAGGAGGAATGAGGGAAGATATCGTACGGCGGCCAAGTGCAGTCGCACTTGATAGAGACTTTCTTTTGCTGGATCAAAGTAACAACGCATTATTGTCATGCAAAATCAAAGGTCGTGACATCATTAATACTGTTGATTTAAAAAAATATATATTAGCATGTCGCAAAGTACTGAAGTTTTGATCGAATTAAACTTTTGGTTGGGAGTGTATATGTGATGCATCCTTAAAATTCTTTGTCGCCGCAAACCGGAAGTAGGCTATTAATGCGTATATCGAAAAAATGAAGAGGATGAAGATACAACGTAGCGGTCGAGGGAGGTACGAGCGAAGATATCGTTCTTCGCCCAAGCGCAATCGCACTTGATACAAACTTTCTTTTGCCACGACGAGGACGGGTCATTTCGGAAATGTCGAAAACGTGCCGGGTCACGGATACTTCCCGTCTGGTCTCGTAACTCGCGACCGGAATGCATTCTCGTACGCGATATGCGAATACGAAACAAGATTCGTCGATCTAACAATTCTGCTCGGCCAATAGAAATTGTTCTCTGGGAAAATGATTCGTTAAAATCGATAAACAATTTTCAACCCCTAAATTTTGCCCCAACTTAACGCCCTTTTCATCCCTTAAAAAAAAACCATTAAAAAACAAATATATACTCGATATCCAACGTACAAGATACCGAATATATATTTCAAAATAGTACATTTTGATACGAGTGCGAAAAAACTTTTTCTGAAAAGTGCGAATTTACAGCACGAGCCGAAGGCGAGTGTTGCAATCACACGAATTCAGAAAACGTTTTTTCGCACGAGTATCGTACAAAATTTTATTTCACGGGGTGTGAAAATGGATGTTTTCGCACGCGAGGCATGCGCAGAATCGTCATTTTTCCACCGAGTGAAATAAAAATTAGTTTTTCCTTGAAATATATATACATACAATTTTTTTTCAAATAAAAATTTGCTTCCCTTCTCGCAAGCAAACGGCTCGTATTATTACATAAAAAATAACACAGCCTGAAAGGGGCGAAGAATGCGGAGTGTTCGAGCGAATGAAAACCCAGAGGGAAAAAAAGGCGCGCCTTTTTTAATGTATCGGCGAGCCGAACCGTCGAGAGGCGAGCAACGAGGTAATCGCGGGGAGGGGGAGGAGGACAGAGAAAGAAAGGCGCCCGATGTATCCTGGAAGAAAATACTTCTCGCCTATTTCCAAGGGAGTGAAAATTCTTTGTATTTTTAAATTAAGTTAGCAGCGGAAAGGCGTGCCACCGCCGGTGTACCTAAACTTTTCCAGCAGCCACTAAACCCCCCACCCCATGCCTTCCTCCCCCATTCAGCGTGGCTTTTCTCACTTGTATGCTTCTTCTCCGCGCTTCACAGTTCCTCAGGCGTCCCGACGCCGACCCCCTTTCAGCGCGGACGGCGTCTTTTCTGGGCTAAAGAGACCGCGAGAGGGAGAAACCAGCAACAGCCACTCGATCATTCCGAGAGACACGCGCGCACACGAAGTCTCTGTTCTTCGCTTCCTCTCTCGAACCTTCTACCCGTACATTTGCGCCTACTTAAGGCCACTTAAGGAAAATCGGGGGAGAAAAAAAAACAACAAATAAAAATAATAAAATGGAGTGAAAATGTAGATATCTCTGGGAAAAATTTAGCCGGTTTGTACACTCAGGTAGTCGTAGGTATTCCGATCATCATGCATGCCTCGAAGAGGGTATGAAACGAAGCGCGGAAACACGTAGACTGCTGGTCCCGCGTCGAAGGTAGAAAATTCTTTGTATTTTTAAATTAAGTTAGCCTCGCGAACTATGGAGGAACGAGGAATGGCGCGAGAGGAATGGATAAGGAAAGAGCACGGAGGGTTCGAGTGGAAGAGGTGCGAAGAGGAGAGGGGCGAACTTTCACCGGAGCTTCTTTCTCTCTCCCTCGCCTCCGAGAAATTCTTTCCGCTATGCCTCGTGCGTTCGCTCCTCTCCGGGCTTTTCTTACCTCTCAGCCACCCTCTCGTTCCATTCTTTCTTACTCTTTCGGTACTTTTTTTTTCTTTCTCCTTTTCTTTTTTCTCTCACCCTCCTCGAGGACAAAAACTCAGTCGACGGAGGCGAAGGGAGAGAACTCGACTACTCAATCATTTAGGGAAATGCTAAGGTGGATAGATAGAAGCTCTCCCTCCCCTTCGATCGTCTAACGTTTTCTTTTCTCCTCTCAACACCTACTCTCGCGCTCACTCTTTCTGCGGCAAATCAGTTGATACCTCTCGCCGGGCTCCACCGACGCACCGAAGTTTCACGTTGCATCAATTTTTATCTATTATGTATGAGCCGGTGCGAAGCATACTCGGTCGGTAACGAAAACTGCAATTAAATTGTTCTCAAGAATCTTCGACGTCTCCGGCTAAATGAAAATTATTATCATCTGACACTCGAGGGGCCGGAAATAATTTCGATTTTGTCGAAAAGAAAAGTTTACTCCTTGGGAATAAAAAAAAAAAATTAATTGCAGTTTTCACTACCGATCGAGCAGGGGGGGGGGAGAGTTAGAACAGTGTACAGAATGCTTCGCATCAGCTTAACGTATGCGAATAAACCGGGGGTAGCTTAATCCAACTAGCGCAAGTCGGCGTCAGAGAAATCAAGGAAGCGAATGAGTTCAGCGACGATAGGATTATTCGACTGTGTGCCGTACGCGTTACTCTTGCGTAACAGTGACTCCCGGGTTATGCCGCACCGACTGCAGTTGCACTCGCTGCGGTTTCGCCAGTTATAACGGCGAACCGGTTTTGCGGTTCTGGGGGAGGCGGAGGAGGACGTAGGAAGCGGCAAGATGGCACCGTGTGGGTTACGGTTCCGCAGGGCTGCATGTGTGAGCTAAAAGATAGGCGAGAAATGGTAGAGACGGAGCCAATGCCAGCAATGGCAGAGCAAAGAGAAACAAGATAGCGTGAGGCAAGCATACGAGAGAGTTTCAAGATTTACTATCCGACACGGAGGGGAGAGAAGGGGAAAGGCTGGGGGGGGGGGGGGTTGGTTTATACTAATGTCTCAGCAAAGTGAGAGTTACATGACCTGGAATTAGTATAATGTATGTCGGTAATGGCGCGAGGCCCAAACCTCATCCTCGTCCAATCTTCCATTCTCGCTACCGAAAGTCACCCCAAGGAAGGCGAGTCGATGCCGATGGCGAAGAAAGCACATAGAGGAAGTGGCAAAATGGCACCGTGTTGGTTTCGGTTCCGCAGGGCTGCCTGTCTGAGCTGAAAGATAGTCGAGGAATGGTAGAGATGGAGCCAATGCCAGCAATGGCGGAGCAAAGAGAAACAACATAGCGTTAGGCGAGCGTACGAGGGAGTTTCAAGATTTGCCATCCGGCATGGATAGCAAAGGGAAGGGAGAGTGGGTGGGGGTTGGTTTACACTAATGTCTCAGCAAAGTGAGAGTTACACGACCTGGAATTAGTATAATGTATGTCGGTAATGGCGCGAGGCGCAAACCTCATCCTCGTCCCATCTTCGGATCGCTCTACCGAAATCCACCCCAAGGAGAGACGAGCCGATGCCGATGGCGAGGAAAACACACAGAGGGTTAGTCAGGTCGAGCCGGGGAATATCGCCACGATAATGCTCCACGCCGAGGAGAATTCTCCGCCGAAACTCCGTGGCAGGACTATAAGTGCCCGGTGCGAAACATTGTCCTGCTTTCCTCCGGTTTCACGCTACACGCTGTGAAAAGCATTGTTTCCCCTCGGAGGAAAATCAACGCGAGGTTCGAATACCAAACGAGCTTCGATGTGCTTCCGGCGCTTCCTTCTCTTCGCCGGAAGGGATGAGATCCCTTGTGCACGCGTTTCCCACTCCCGTTTCGGCCGCTCGAAGCTCGTTCGAGGGTTCGGTTAACGCGCGTTAGCACGATTCGCTAAGCAATACAGGGGTGGAGTCCGCTGACTTGGATATTACACCTTCATCGAGTAATCCTGAGCATTTCTCGATGAACGAATTTTTCTTAGCGCTGGCATTGATGAAAATAAATTTAATGGAAGTGTCGGCACAGAACGCTGAGGTAAATTTAATGGACGAAATAAAGGCACAGGATATGGAGTAGGTCAAAGTTTCGTGCTGTCAGCTCGAGTTTGAGTTTTCGAGTACCTGTCGGTCTCCCGGCATGCTCAGTGACGGAGGCAAAAAATCAAACAGTATTTCCATATTCTACCGATCCGTCTCTCACGCCAGTAGACTCTCGAACGAATCCACCGTCGCATCGAACGACCGAACAAACCATATCATGCTCCGTAACCTGTCCGTTCCAAGGGACTGGCGTTCGAGGAATAAAAAATAGTGTCAACCACGCGCGATCACCGAAGATTCGAGTGTGCAAAACATCACCCGAGATTTCAGGATTCAGTCGGGAATTACACAGAATTACCATCATACCCAATTTCGCGTGAGGACCGTAGTGCTTCTTTGGGGCAACTTTAGCAAATTCAACTTTTCTTTTTTCATTCCAACAGAATTTCTTCCTATTAAACAAACATGCCCTCCGCATTACCGAAAGTTTATTTATCTCCTTTAAAGAAGCGTTAACAAAAAGCCAGATGAGAGGGATAATGATTTTCACCGGAGGGCTCTTTCGCCTTGCTCGCGACTGAGCGCTAGTATTTTGCCCGCGATCCGAATCAGACAGGCTTGGAGCGAGGGGGCCGGAGGAGTTATCGTGGAAGACGATAAGGCAGACGAACGGGGTGCCGAGGCGGGGGAGGAGGGGGGGGGGCGGTCGGTATCCAGGCATCCGGGTTTTCGAGAGAGGAGCTATCGGTAAGATATTTGCCGCGGGGCCCTCAGCCATCATTAGAATCTTCGTAGGAAGTCTCCGAGTCCGTACAATCTCACTCTTTCACCGTTGGCTCGTTCCTTCTTCGGGGTGCGTCTTTGTATCTCGTTACCGAGTGAGGAAGACGAGCCGGAGGGGGGGGGGGGGGAACTCTCGCGCCGGTTCCATACCGGGTGAATGCCATCTTCTTTGTCAATGTGCTTTGAAATATCGGCACCGAGACGAATAGCGAATGGTTGGGCGGATGAGTATTCCGGGAGAGCGAGACGGCCCGGCCGAAGGGACGCTGCGGGAAAGCGAGAAAGCCAGTCAGAAGCTCCGTCGGTGGGAATTCCGCCGCTGTGTTGCCGTTGCTGTTCCTCTGCCTCGGAGACGTCGTGCTTCGAGAAAGTGGAATTAGGTTTGTTAAGCCGAGGTTGGATACGCCGTGGGCGTTCACGGCTATGAGGCCTCCCTTCGCCCTTCCGCATCGCCGTCTCTCCGTGTCCCAATCCTCAGCCGAGACACCGAACACAGAAATCGATGGAAAATAATTCGAATTTATGGGGAAAATCGACGCGGGGAACGTAATGAATGAAGGAAAACAAAAATAAAGAAATAACGAATATTTTATGCAGGTGGAATTCTATTTCGTTGCTCGTCGTTAGGGCAACGTAGACACGAATAATTAATACAAATCTCTTCGTTAAACAGTACTCGAGCATTCAAGTTTTTTTTATTTATTTATTTTTTTGTATCCTACGGTTTCACCGGTTATCCTGCAGATCGTTAGGGATTCTCCTTGAATACGATATAAAGTTCTAATATTCCTCTCGGAGTTTCTTTGCTCGAAAGGGCCGAGGGAATGTTCGATGCTTTGAAATATCGCGGGACAAGCGTCTCGGTAGCTTCTTTTCAGTGTTTTTATTTATTTTTTCTCTTTCGAGCCGGAGAGAAACGGAATTAGGTTTGTTAGGGCGCGGAATCCTTGAGGAGAAGCTGCGAGCTTCTCGGCTTGAAATAATCCGTAATATCGCGACGGATAAAGGGATTTCGACGGCTCGATGATCATTAAGGGTTTGTGTAAAAGGGGTGTAACGCAGACGAGAACCGTCTCAATGCTTTCGCTCGAAGTTTCGACTGGTTCTCGTTTTTTCTCATCCCGCTTGCGTAAATCTGCCTTAACGATCCGGATTGACCGACGAAATACCCATAGTACACTCGGGCGGATACCCATTTTTATACAGATGCCAACGAAGGGCCAAATGTGTCGGACAAATTGACAAATCCATTGATAACGCGCTATCAATCAATTGAGGATTTGACGCACTTTTTCAATGCACTTAGCGTATAGAGATCGCCGATGTCAACCAGCGATATTTGCACCGGGCTGACAGAATTTTCCATCCATCCATGGAACAACTTTTTCCCGAGAGCAAATCGCGTTGCCAATCTTTTAGCCACAACAATATGAATGTTTGTAATCCATTTTTGTTGCCTCTTTTTCAAGGCAGGTCGACCTCGTCTGGCCGGCCATTTGCCCATCGATCTGTCTATCCATCCATCCGTTCGTCCGTCCGTCTGTAAAGGTAGATTTTACGTCCTCGTTAGACGAGTAGGGGAGACCGGGGCAAAATGGCACAGCGGAGCAAAACGGGACAGTGAGGACAAAATTCAATTCTCCAACCATTTTTGGATGCCCCATTTTGTCCCAACGATAAATTCGGATTTTCAAACCCGTTTTGACCCACTCACCACCATCGCCATCATCCCAATGTTACTGGAGAATTGCCTTTTCTCTCATTATCCCATTTTACCCCGCTCTCCCCTACTTGCCGCGCGAAGAGTTAAATATTAACTAATAAGTTTGAATGGTGTACGCTCCGCGAAGTAGTTTCAAAGATAACTGGGTGACGGGATAAAGAGATAGGAGAGTTTCCTAATGGGTGTGAGTAAATCTGCCGGCTCTCTCGCCCTAGGAGTGCTCAAGGTAGTCGAGAGTCGTTTAAGGGTTGAAATAAGGGTGCCGTGCCGTTTCAAGTGGCAGCGGCGGTGAGGGAGTCCCGCGAGAACGGAAGAATGGGAACAGAAAGAGAAGAGTAACCCCGTGTTGGAAATTGTCTGGTTGAATAGGGCGCGAAAAGGATTGTTGACGCCCCACGATGAATACAAGTAATGGGAGGGTGAGTTTTGCGGTCGGGTAGGGGAAAGGTGCTGCGGCGAATGCCCTACGGCTGTGAGTTTAACTCCATACCACGTTCCCACTCGAGCACATACTCGAGAGACTCCGCCGTACTCGGATTCGAACGTACGTCGTGCAGCGTGCGTAGCATTTCCTGAATATTCCTACAATACATATATTTCTAGAAAATTATTTATCCGAAACGACTTTTGACGTTTCACAACTTGAAGGGGTGAATTATAATACGTTCTATTGAACTTAAGGAAGCATCACACGAACAATGGTGGTGACGATGGGTGGAAAACGATACGTGAAGGGCGAAAGGAACTTTTTTGATCCTATCGCTCCTTATTAGTTTGATCTTCCCATCGACCTTCGAACTTACGATCGAATTTGAGTTCAGACTTAAGTTCGAAGTTAAGATAGATTTTATCCACGTAATGAAGTTCGGGCCAAACTTCGGTCTTAAGTTCGATCTCAAAAGTGATCTGAAGTTCGAACCAACGGGTCAAAATCCGGTCCAAAGAGCATCCCTTCAAAACCATAAATCTATTTTTTGGTACAATCCGATTTTGTGCACAATGCCAATGCAATGTAAAACCGATCGATCGAATGGAGGACCAAAAAAAATTTGAAACGAAAGCGGAGAGCCGATAAGTATGAAAATTGAGTGGAACAACGTCTTCGGTACTCTCATCGTGATACACGTCAGACGCCCGTGTCAACCGCCTCTCCGCAAGCTCGCCGTGTTTTTATTTACTCTCCCACCAACTCTCACTCCCTCTTCATCCTATATCCCGAGGTGACGAGCGACAGGCCCTTAACCGGATAACAGATTTTTCGAACCGAAGTGACAGAGCTTCCGGCACTCGAGGAACGATCGCGACCTACGATAAACGTCGAAAAGTTGACGAGAATGGGACTTAACCGCCACCTTTCCTCTTTGCTCAGCAGCGGTTCGGGCACAGCGATGCCAATCACTATATAAGATATTATAATGGCATTGTTGTTCTCAAATTTTTCGTGCAGAAAAATCACCCACGGAAGTTGGACATTCTCGTGACTTACACGGACTAACAGATTCACTTCGTTCGATACCAAAAGTGAGGAGAAATATAGTTGACGCAAAAAAAGAAAAAGGAGAAGAAAAGAAAAACGAGAAACCAGTGTTGGGAAAGGCGAAATTGTACGTCGGCCACATGTGGGGTCTCCGAACTGGAGCGCCTCGTCGCCACCTTGTATATCCCGGTCTGCACGAGGAGAGAGAGTTTCGCCGCTATTCGTTCCCGAGGAAGGAACGTGTCTGAACGATTCCACCGGAGCGAGCGAGCGCGAATGAGAACGACGTCGTTCGAAATATGAAAACGGTGGCTTGCGAGCGTGTGCGTCCTGACGTTTTCTTTAATATTCCTTTTTCAAGCACCCGCCCCTCCTACCCCCCCCCTCTCGCCGCCCCTTTTTACCTTTGCAATCTTCCGGAACATATTTTCCCGCACTTTTAATTTTATAAGGCTTCGGTTACGTATCCAGAAACAATAATAATAACAATTGATATTGATATTGATAATTTCTCAACTTTTCAAGTTTTATCAAAAATAGAACATTTCAATAACTATATGACTTAGTTTTATATTCTTAATATTTACAGAAAGAAAGTTTTCAACTTGTAATATTCACATCTGGAAGTTTACAGTATCTGCATTTTGTATTGTAGTTCTCGATGACATGTGTTCTCTTTTGGCTTCAGAACAATTACAAAAATTAAATTCCTAACATTAGCAATAATACTAGTAATAAAGATAATAAGTTTTTATGTAATGTAGAATATTGGATTCGCCGTACGACTCGAGGAAACGGGATTTTGTTAACAGAAAAATCTTGTAACTTTAAACGTGTCGTTATTCGCGTCATCACGCTGAAAAGCTCGGTATACAGAATTCAGGAACTTCCGGAATGCTCGACGAGAGAAGGCAAGCGAAAGAGGGAAAGGGGAGCGCAGAGAGGCTGGAAGATTGCCGGCGCGCATAGTAGACGGTTGCCGGCGACGTATATAGGATACACGGAGAAAGAACGAAAGGGATGAGCGGAGGGAGCAGCGAAAGAGATGGAGTGAGAAGGGGTTATATGGGTATTTTACGTTTGAGGGCCTGGTAAGCTCCTGATGTATTACTGGCTGAGCTTGTCGAGTCAGCGTTGCCGGCCCAACAAACCGGACAATCCGATTTTTTCCCCACTTCGTTTCTCTCATTCCCTTTCTTTTATCATTCCGCCTCCTTCCTCTTGTCCGCAGTATAAAAGCTCTCGATAATAAAAAATATTGAGAAAAAAAAAATGAAACTTGAACGAGAATGGATAGAGGAATGCAAGGCATATATCGGCAACCCGATAGGAATTCTTAATCTCCGGGTTATAAAGTGAAGTTTCGATTTTAAAAAGACTAGAAAGGATAAGCTTTTGGGGAAACTTTGGGCTATCGAATGGCAAATACGATAGAGTTTGGCAATGCAAAATGCTCCAGCCGATTGTCGCTGTACGCCATTCTTAAGGTGGGGCTAAAAATCAACATAATCTTAAAATATTTTGAATCCATTTTTCTCTGAATCGGTTTTATAAAATAGGAAACCAATAGCGGGGCTCACTGCATGTTTTATTCGCGCAGTGGGCCCAGGAATTCATTTGTAATGTTATAGAATCGTTTTGGAGGAAAGCTGATCGAAAATGTTTACACTGTCTCTCTCGCGCGGTGTTTAGTCTCCCCTTAAGGCACTAACATAAGGATTTGACCCCAAAAACAGGTCCATTTACAACATTTTACTTTAACGTCTGTATGAGAAGCACAAGGTCGGATTTTACACATAGTTAGTACAAGGTGTTATGAATTTTGAGTGTTTTTTTAATTGAAAAATGTCAATTAACAACGTACTTGTTAACAATTAACAATTAACAATGGACATTGCATCCCAAGATCCATTCGTTATCCTTTTCCGACAAGCAACCATACTAAATCTGTCTCACGTAGGCTATTTTTTATTTCTACAATTGCATTCAGAACAATATTATTCGTTGCTGCTTCCGGTGCTGCCGGTGCTCTGCGTCGAATAAATGACGAAAGGGCGTGAGAGACGCCGAGGCTCAGCATCTCTTCTGTCCCAGGGCTCAGCGGATGAGCGGACTGGGCGCTTGTGCAAGTAGAAGGACTCATTATGCAGTCAGAGTACCGGAGTGGCTTCAAAGGCAGAAGTAGATCCGTACAACGTAAAGAGGGATGCACAACGTCTGTGAAAGTCGCAGGGACCAAGAACGTACACCGGCCAATGGTACCTTCAGCCGCACAACCTGCTCCTCCCTCGCTACCGGAGACCTCTCGAACTCCCGTACATACAAAGCACGCGGTATAATATACTTGGCGCTACTCCGACGTTGGAAATCTTCGTGCCTTGCTCGTTGCGAAATTGCTGAATGGTAACTCTCGGTCAAGGCGAGAGATATGCGGCGCGACGGTGAGCGTCAAAGGGCAGATTCACTTCGCAATTTTGGCCCCTGCTGGCGAATTTAATCTTCCATGTTTAGGTTACCATCGAGCCACAAATACGCCAACGCGCGCACGTCGATGTCGAAATTACACGCTGGCGCGTTTCGTTTGTTGTACGTTGCGACCCGTTTGAAACGAATTCGAAGGGCGAAATTTTGTGACCTCACTTTCGAGGCGGCGCGGATCGTACGCGGATAGTGAAAATTACCAATAATTCGTGAAATCCCCGTGATCGATGCTGTTAATGCAAAAATCTCTTCATTTGAAAACGGAAATTATATATTTTGAATCGGCGAAAAAAAATTACTGGGAGAGTAACGAAATTTTTGAAAACACGTCCCAGTGAGGGTTTGGAGAATTTTAGAGGATTATTTCAGTGGTATTCACGCTTTGGCATTGTATCGATGGCGTAAAGTAAAACGGGGGTATGAATCGTGTTTAAGCTACGCCTGTACGGCCATCTGGCATTACAACATGAAATATAAAAATTACTGGAATACCCAGTTTTTTTTGTTGAGCATAGAATTATTACCAATTCTATTTTTTCGTGTGATTATGAGAATGCCCGAAAGCTCGCAGAGTACCGAGAGAGAAAATGCATAAACATTAATCCCACCGGAAAATTCTGCATATATATGGGACATTCCACGTCATATCAAGCAGCCCAAAACCCGACCCTCCAGGATCAAGTTGAAAGTTCGTAAATGTTGTAGTATTATACAGTGTGCATAGCTTGAATTTTTTCAGATTTTTATCTGATCTCGTTTCCAACTTAGCAGATAGACGTGTTAATATTAAAAATTATAATATCCCAGAAACTTTTGGCCGTACAAAAAAACGTTTTCTACAAAAAATGTGCTACTTTTGATTAATTATCTACGCAATTTTTTTCAACATTTCCCAAGCACTAGAAACTTTTTAAAAAACCAAAAAATTCTTATCTTTAATAATTTTTCTGCAAGTGTGACGCTGAACAGTTAACATTGCATAGAATGTTCTTTATTAGTGTGAAACAACATGTACAAATTTCAAAGTGGCTTGGCTTGTTCAATTTCCGCACTTCAACGATACGTGGAATACCCCATATATACATATATATATATATATTTTTATACGGGTATTGTTCATGCAATTTTATCCCACACCGTTTCACGCCTTCATAGGCTTCCAATGAAAAGCGTATATCCTCGACTGCAAGTCGAATAAATATCGCCCGCATTTCCAATCGAATGTTGAAAGTGTACTTCTCCACGCCGAAGCTAAAAGTGTACAAAGTTACAGATCGAAGAGTCTACCTCGGAGCCATAACCGTCGGCGGGAAAGATCCCGGGCTCAGTCAGAATTACGTATTGAGACTCCTGAAAGTATTGCAATCAAGTACGATTAATTGGGTCCTTTGATTTACACGTCGCCGGAAGCCCCGCGCAGTACCGACGCCGTTGCCGAACAACTACTTATTATAAAGTTATCTGTGGCGCTTTCGCTGCCGCTTTCGCTTCGGCTTTCAGCTTCCATTCCCCGGTCCTCTCCGTGTCCTATACCGCTCCGGCGAAACTTTTTTCCATCCCCCGAACTCAACGACCGCGAGCACTATCGCCACTATCTCAAACCCGCGCGGAGTGAGACGCCGGTGAGAAACATCCTCGGCCTTTCGCGCTTTTCTGGGATAAAAAGCGAACATTTTTGCCGACAGAAGGGCCGGCGAGAACTCGGATTGTACACGGAAGAGAGCGATGAAACACGAAGAAATTGGGTACGATTTCTCCGACAGTTACGCCGAGGTAGAATGCCGCGTTTTAAATTCAATATACGGCGGAGCAGGCCAGTGCCTCACACTCTTTTCTCACTATCCGGTATTATGATATCTCGCTCCTGATGCTACGCAGCTTGGAATAACACGCCTTCGCCCGCCCCGAGACCGCCCGATATTGGAAGTGAGCGGCGAAATCTGGGAAAAGACATTTAAACAATTTTTTTTATTTGGTATTTTTTTTTCTTTTTTTTTTGTATTCTCTACACACGCTGAAAGGAACAATTTCCTCGTTCCCTCGACGCTCGCTTTCTCGGCTCCTCTCGAGACAGGACCGCCTGTTTCCGGGACGCACGACGAATACGTTTAATATCCAGCGCGACGGAGTTGCTGCGCAATAGCGCGACGGTCCTTCGAAAATTCTCGTTGTTGCGTAACATGGCCGATATGCTCGCAATTTCTTTCTCAACATCGTCGTGTTGCGATAATTTGCTTATAGAGATGACAATAAGCCAGATAGAGTTTGTTCCGGCTGGCTGTTACGTCCCAGCACCGGCACGGTACTTGCCAGACTCCCGAGCTCGGCGAAGTCCTGTGCCAGTGCTGGGATGTTAACGGCCGGCAACAACACCTAGGGGAGACTTATTGTAGGAGAGACCGGGGCAAAATGGGACAGTGGGGCAAAATGGGTGGGGCAAAATTCCAATAACTTTTGGATGACGGCGGTGATGGTAAGTGGAGCAAAAGGAGTTTAAAAATCCGAATGTATCGTTGGGAAGAAAATCCGGATGTATCGTTGGGACAAAATGGGGCATCCAAAAATTATTGGAAGATCGAGGTTTGCTCCACTGTCCCGTTTTGTCCCACTGTCCCATTTTGCCCCGATCTCCCCGATCCCATCTGGAAACCGGCCTAAAACATTATTTCTTCCGGTTGAGTCTAAAAATGTCTCGTCATCGCCTAACATATCCGAAATCTTGGTGTTTCTTTCTCACCCTCAAGCTCCGATAGTTTGCGCATCGCGTATGCATCGGGTAATACAACAACCGGGTTAGAACGTGATTTCTTTCGCTCACGAAAATTTTCGTATCGCGCACGAGGCTGCAGCAACGGGAGCCATAGTAACGAGCAAAGTGGATCATCCCTTTAAAATGCTTCAGTTACACGTAACAGGTACTATATTATATAAAATTCCTTTGCGAGGCGAGAGAGCCTGTCGGTTACCGTGAGGGTGGGCGAGCGGGCCGAGTGACACAGAGACACGGGGTGGAATTAAATTTATAACTTTTGTATGAAGAGTATGTGGAACGCGGAGTGTAAGTGGGTGGGGGGGGGGGGCGGAGGGGCGTCGCGGAGGGGGGAGCGGAGAGAGATGAGAGACTCGGTTATTTTACTTAGGGTCCTTCGGGCTTTATAGCTGAAACGTGCCGCGATAATGTAACACGAGAGGTGGGTAATGGAACTTATGATATATCATATGGATGCTCGTCTCCATCCCTCCCTCATTCCTCCTCCTCTTTTCCTCTCGTTCCGTGCGCGGGAGAGGCCACGCGTATGCGGATCATCCCCCGTCCCGTTCTCCACCCTCACTTCTCACCGCGCCATTGCAGCGAGCCGAGTTCCGCAACGCTAACACGCCTGGTAATATCTTCATATGAGGAGAGGCGCCCGGGCTTTTACTCATACCGTTGCCGAAATATCATACAAGCGTCGCCGTATTCTGGCATACAAGATTTAAATCTGCTTTTTACCCTCGGCTTCTTCTACTACCTTCGCCGGCTTCGCGGATACATACGTCGCGCTTCCCCTTTTCAAAGGAAAAATTTTCTATCCTACCCGACGGTAGTTACACACGCACTACCCCCACATCGACCATCTCGCATTTCGTACCCTGCAACGCGTTACCCTCTAGCGTGTATTAAGGTATATCAGATATTATATGTATTTCACGGCGGTGCCAATTTTGCGGGCTCGCGTCAATGTCCTCTCCTAAAAGGAAGGAAAGTACATTGAAAATATTACCCGGAGGAAAGATGTATCATAGTGGTTCGTGGGTATGTGTGCAGTTGACGGGCACGTATAAGGGAAAATCCAAATTTCATGGTTGTATACTGAGAAAAAAAGATGGTATTTCCTACTATAACGATAGCTCGCAGGGGGAACGTCTATATGGTTCCCGATTGTATATATTCAATTGGTTAAACTATAATGGTTCAACCATGATTTTTTGTCATTGTCGTAACTATAAAATGAAGACCTTCCCTCTGGGAACAATTTTTTATGGTAAAAAGTCAGTGTTGTTGATTTAACTATGTAATTTTTTTGCAGTGTGACGTTGAGTTTTTATTGAAAGATCTTTATCGGGTAAAATTATTAATTTTTCATTTATTTTTTATCGGGTTAACATATCAGGGTTTAACGCTGTAAAAATATCGGCAACAGACTGTTTTTTACGATACGAAAACAAAATATTTATCCAGCCCGGTTTCTGCAATATCGGCCAATTGATAACGAATGATTTGCCCTATTAGTGTAAATAATTTCTCTAATGGTTACCACGGTGATCGACAATTATTCAGCGAAAACTCTGAATTAATCGAATAACCCATATTGGGTAACGGAAAACCAATTCGCGAATTTCACTTGATTTCTCAGTGAGCGCAGATACAAAAAAATATCGCGACGAACATTTTTCTAGAACGGTAAAAAAAGAAAAATGAAATTGCACTCGATCCTTTGGTTTCGAACTGCGCATCAAGCCAGATCAAGGTTCGTCGCGATGTCGTTGCTCGGTTCTTTGCAGTCAGTCTCAAGATTGCTCCGCAGTTGCTCCGTGCAGTGTTGAGGTCGTCCAGAATTCTGAAAGCGACACTTGGCTCGTCGATTATCCTCGGCGATTCGGTTACCGGGAAAGCTATAGCTTCGCCAGTGGCTACGTTCCGTGTATGATCAGACCCGAAACTCTCGTCCGTACGGTTATGCACACTTGGCCACGGCGAAGAGGGACCGCACGCGGCGCCACAGCACTGCGACGCATTAAAATCCCATAATTCATACTCGCCCATGGCAGCCCTAAAACAAACCAATTAGGACGTTACGCCTGGAGCCCGAGCGGATATTAAGATCCTCCCGGCAAGATACAGCTTTATCGCCCTCCCGGTAACTCGAGATCTTAGAACAAGCTCGCAAACTGACGTGGAACATGAATATTCCTTCCACCTTAACGGCGGATTAAAAAAAAGTACAAAAGTAAAGTGCAACCAAAAAATATCCGCTATTGATATACGCGCGCGAAGGGGGGGGGGGGTTGATAAAAATTGAGGAATTTACGATTCAAGATCCGAGGTATCTACTTCGACCGTCAGTTTCACATTGGTTAATCTCTCCTCGCCCCCTTCTTGCCATCCCTCGCTCGTCGGCAAGCCCCGGGTTGACTCTAAGTTGTAAAGTGGTTCGTAATCGCTTTTACCCCGCCGCCCCGCTCGCTCCGGGATTCTCTTTTCTCCACCCGCGGAAAGACGGTGACACACCGATAGAAAAGTTGCCACGGCTTCTCCGAACCCCGACCGGGACGAGCGAAGACGAGAGGAAAAACAAACTCTCGGCCCGCACTCGAGCCTACCCGGTGTACGGATAAACAGTTTTGCCGAATATCACCTTTTCTCCCGGAAAGTTCGCGACAGCCGTTCTGCGATCGAAGGAATCAGGTCAACCTAGCGTTTCACTTCTCTACTTGTCTTCTTTGCAGAGATATATGTATACCATTTCGACCTGGGTCTAACCCGTAAGCTTCGATCGGCCACGCGATTTTTTGCATGACTGAAGTGACTCACAAAAGCACTTAGATTTTGTATTAGATTTTTAAAAATTGTCTATAATTATTTATGATGAAAATTATAATATTTTGCCTTGAAAGTTTTTGACATTTTTTTTTCTTTTTTTTAAATTAACAGTCCAGTATTCCGACGTATTTTTGCACACTGAACAGACTCTCAAAAATTCTTCACTTAATTAATTCAATAATAAATAATTATAAACAATTTACAAAAATCTAATAAAAAATTCGAGAGCTTTTGAGAGTTAGTTCACTCATACAAAAAATCGCGCTCCCAATCCAGGATGTGAAGGACCACCCCCCCGTCGAAATGACAAGGAATGCTCTATATACATATTCACTTGAAAGAGTCTTCATGGCGACCACTAAACCGGGTAGACCACCCGACTAACAAAAAATAAGAATCCCATACATTTGCGGATGGCATTCAGTAACGAGGCATACATCAAACTTCGGCAGCCGGCAACTCTCATCCTTGTGTGCTCAGGAGTCCCTTGGCCCGACGTCGGTCAGTCAGTACGTCGGGTTATCGTGACGTCCAATCTCGGATCGTTTCGGTCACGCGACATGTTCCTTATACCGTTAATATTCCTCGCTCGCGTTCTCCCTCCCGCCCCCACCGCGATTGCCCGTACTCGATGTTCAGTCGAAGAAAAGTTGCCACGCTAAGCCCCCGCGTTACCGGAGGCTCTTAGAGAGCCTTTTGTATCTCGTGCTCGGCGCTCTCCACAGCGGGGAGCGCTATAGCAGCCCGAGTTAGCGAAATGATGGGGCCAATCACTCGGGGATTCCCCCGTCGAACTCCTCCTCAACCCCGCGCGTAGTACGAGTTTCCGGCCGGAAGTCCCCTCGGTCGCTGGCGAATAAATTAATAACCGAAGGAAGCAATCCTCGTGATTTATGCCTCGGCCATATAAAATGACGATCAATGAGTTTGTTCCTGTGTTTTATCGCGTCCCGTATAAGCAGACGAGAGAGCCCGGGAGAGCCGCGGGAGGAAGGTCTGCGGGAAATCGGTGAGGAGGAAAAGATCGATCGGAGAAGGAAGTCCGGATGGGCAAAGCCAAGTCCGAGGGAAGCCAAGAGGTAATACGGATAAAAATTACAAATCTCGGCCATATATTCCCGGTGGAGTTGGTCTGCCCGGGACTTTGGTGCTGCATCGTGTGCGGTCCCGGCGCCTCTCGCGGGCTCTCATCCCGACAATCCCAAACGTTCTGCAGGAGAGCAACCGGCTGCGGCAGCTCGGGCCACTCGACACGAGTGGGCCAAACATACGTCACGACCATAACTACTTCTTTGGACGCTATAACGGTATCTTACACCGGGGGAGGCCGGGGAGCAGAGATATATACGGAATAAAGACATAAAAATTGGAGAATCGAGCAAGAAGAGGGTTACAAGTTGGGAGGGTGGGCGTTGAGGGTGGTTGGCGTAAATTGGTGTATATTCTTTATCGCCATTTTTAATGGATTCAGAGATGCCCGACCCGCCAAAGGAACATCGGCCGCCGGTGTGTTTATCGTTTTGCTCGCTTTTCTTTCGGCGAGCTCGGCGAAACAAGATAAGAACGAGAATGGCAAAAGCTCGGTAGCGGCGAGTCGAATGGCGTGCACATCCGATCGGGGACGGAATAGAGGGGGTGGCTGTGTGTGTGTTTGGGCGCGAGAGCGAAAGAGAGCGGGCAGCCGGGGGCCGGTGAACGCGAGCAGCGGAGCGGCTCTAGGGTGAGTAAGGGTGGGACGGAGTCAAGCGGACGGCCTGAGAGAGAGCGACGGAGAGTCAGATTCTTAGATAAAATATCCAATTTAAAGTTTCATCGTAATTTTACGATTCTTGGAAGTAAATTAATAGTATTATCTACCGGTGCTTCCGTTCTCTCTCGGCCCCCCTGCCCGCCCCCCTCCCTCGGCCATTTCTCGTTCTGGCGTCCCGACGGACTCCGGTGCGCTCTCACGCCCTCGCGGTTCAAACGGCGGGCGGGGGCGACGAGGACCGTCGGGGGTTTTGAACTTGGAAAATAAGCAGCCCATTACTCATTACTTGCCAGGCTTATCGTGACTCCCGTGCATTCGTGCCCGGTCCCACCCCCTAAACGCCGCTGGGCAATCCCCAAGGGCGCCCAAACCCTCCGCGACTCCTCCAGCTTCGTCCCTCCGGCGGGTTTCGTAGTCGCTCCCGTTGTTGCCAACTCGATCTTCCGTTCCGGGTTATGAGCGCCGGGCCGCAGAGACGGAGAGTGCTCATCCCCTTAAACGAACATTCTATACTACTCGCTGCTCCCCCCGCCCCGTCCGTACGCTATAATCCAACCCCGTCCGCAAAGTCTCCCCCGTGTGCGCCAACGGGACTAAAAATCATGAAAGAAGAAACATAATACCACCAAACACGCTTTCTCACCCTCCCGCTAATTTCTCTCGGTCCAACCGGAGCCGTCCGGTAACTGCATCACGGAAGGAAGCCACTGTACCGACGGAGCAGAAACTGCAGCTACAGACACACACACGCAAAAAGTACTAATAGCCCGGCATATAGAGAATAAAAAGAAGAAAAAAGAAAAACGGATAGTGAGCGAACGCGTCAAAAGCCTCGGAGTATGAGTGCGTTAGACCGCGAGTTTGTGGGGGGTTTCTGGGGAGGGGGGGGGGAAAGGACTCTGTTCGACGGGATGGGTAGGTGAGTCGGGTTTTGCGGGAAAAAGCCAACATTAAGAGGCGCTGAGCTGGCGACACGGCAATCTCAGTAAACCGGCGGAGGGGAGAGGGCGAAAAAATCTGGCGACGTTCAGCCATGGGAGGCTGTGCGGGGGGGGGGGAGCAGAAGGGGGTGGTTTGAGGAACGGGTGAAAAAAGAGCTCGCTAAAAGGTCGTTAAGGTTAATGCGCGGCGAGGGTGCCTTGCTCGAGACTATTCTCTTCCTCTCCCAGCGAGACGCGGGAGCAAGCAACCAAACTACGTTTCTCTGTGGCCTCTGGCTTGGCTCCGGCGCTTGCCTCTGTCGTTCTTGGTTTTCGGGCCTCGAGTATGTTGATGCTGATGGCTCAGCGAGCTGCGGCTCTTCCGCCTCCTTCGCGGGAACCGCCTTCCGTCGTCGTCCTCGTTTTTGGATACTCCGACGGCAAACCAGTTTTACCCTTTGCTCGTTACGGAAAAACGAAAAAGAGGCTTCCTCCACTCCAGTGTTTTGTCACTTTGCTGTTTGACAACGGTGACTGGATGGCTTCTTGGCTCTCCCGTCGAACTCTCGAAGACGGCGAGCGACATGTTTTTTTTTTGTTGGGTTCTCCCGGTATTTTTTTAGAGGCAGTATGTATGACGCTGCGCTGAAGTGTTCCACGCTGTCGCATTGTGTTTCGAGAACGTGAGTCGCGGCGGATGTATATTGATAATCGTTTGAAACAAACAATAAAAAGATTTGTACATTTAACAAACTGTTTTTGCCCACAAACCTCTACAAATGTCTTTCTGTTAATTTTACAAAAAGTATTCATATAATTAACAAGATTTTTTTGGTAAATTTAACGCGAAAGGAATTGTGGATGTTTGTGGACGAGAAACGTTGGTACCTATTTTAGTGTGCGTGTCGATCGGGGTAGAAAAAAACAGCGGAAAGCGAGACTCGTTTTTCGATATTCCGCCAGTGAACCAGTTTTTACCCTTTGCTCGTTACGGCAAAACGAAAAAAGGCTTCCATTCTCGTCTTTTGTCACTTTGCTGTTTGACAATGTAGCCTGGATGACTTCTTGGCTCTCTCGTCGGACTCTCGAAGACGGCCAGCGAGATGTTTTTTTTTTTTTAATTTCTCCAGATAATTTTTCACACGCCGCAGCTATGACGTTGCCCTGAAGTGTTCCGCGCGTTCGCATTGTGTTGCGAGGCCGTGACTCGCGGCGGATGTATATTGGTAATCGCGTGACACGTTTCGACCGTTTGATCGAAGTAGGATCGAAAAAAAGAAACAAAAATCGAACCGCGGAAAGCGGGAGCCGGGAGGTGAAATGAATGCATTTGTGAATATCTCGCGCAGCGCGAGGGAGAGCCGTGTTTTGTGTGTCAGTGGTATTTGCGCCAGCTAGTCGATACAGCTCGCCGGAACGACTCGGATTTCTGAATGCATCGGCCTGTGTGAGGTTTCGCCGACGCGCTTTGACGAATTTGCAATCGATCATCCTTTACAATTCGGGCACATTGACGAAAGGGAGTGAAAGGACAGAAAACGAGGCGTTCACGTTTTTTTTTGTTTTCTATTTTTTAACCTTTTCTCCAAACATTACTGCGCACGGCTTATGACGTTTCGAAATTACCCAATTTCCTGTGCGATCCCTCGAGCGTTAATGGGAAAGGCTCTCGACCCGACCGGTCTGAGCTACGGCCGTAAAGTAAGCAACGTAACTAATTACCCTCGTCAAAATCGCGGTCAAAGATTAAAATTGGCCAGAAATAAAAAAAAAAAAAAGGGCATTCGCGAACTCGACGATTCGGAGTCCGAGGGATCCGGAGCATTTATACAAAGTGGAAAAACATTTATCGCTCGTTCACACGTGCCTGAGTGAAGCGAGTGCTCCGGGTGCAGCCGCACGTAACGCGAAAATAGTATTCGCGCTGGAGATGTATAGAGGCGAAGGGGATGCGGTGAAATCCTCCCCCTGCCGACCGCTCGCTCGACCGAGGGATGGAAACCGCGACCAAGCGGCCGATTAATTTCGCTCGAGCTGAGAGAGAGCCATTCGCGGTATGATAATTAAAATTTGTTGTCGAATCACAATAATACGTACTAGTTTACAGTATAAATTCTACACGCGGTATGGGGCTTCGCTTCCATTTCGTTAAGCAATTCCCGAGCCGTTCCGTCTGATAACGCTGGCCCGGGCGGCCAGGCAATCCTCGCGGATAGACCGCGGGAGGCCATGCTCGCGCGGTAGTTACAAATGAATTTATTCCCGGCACCGAGAGTGGTCGCCTGCTTGCTTGCCAGGAATATTTAGGGGTTGCGGGCAGCGTGCCGCCCAGATACGAAAACCCGCCTAGTCAGACACTCTTTTATATCTCCTGCCGCGGAGCCATTTGTATACGAGATCAACTTTTCGCAAAACGCTCCGTTTTCGGTCCTCGTCGTTAACTAGATTGCGCTACTCTCCTACCGCGGTTAACCGCGACAATTTTTTTTACTGTTTGTTTAATACTATTTATTATCGTCGTTATTAGAGAAAACTGTGAGCCTGAGCTACTTAAGAATCTGACTGGGAGTTTGTTTATTTTTTTTTTTGGAAGTCAAATTTTTTTTTTCAAAAAAGGCTCGATCGCGACGAGTGATAACTTATTTAGTTTCTAAAAACCTTTTTTTCATGAATTCACTGCGCAGTTTGCTTAGTTTTAATTTTCGATGAGAAGAAAGCCGCAGATCTTTCGCTCTGATCGGTGATCTCAGCTTGAACGGTTATCCGGAAAATGTACGGTTACATCGAACGAAAAAAAAATGTATAAATATTGTTATCGGCAAATTTATGAATAAGGGAATCCGGGCACGGTAATCTGTGTGGATGGTTGGCAGGGAGGGACTGAAAAACGCTGTGGGATAGGGAGACGTCTCGTTATATCGATAATTTGAATATTCCGGTAAATTCCGGAGGTACAGCATCAAGTATACGTTAGCGACGTAAGTTTACGTGTAGCGGTAGGGAGCAATACGACAAGACGTTACTCTCGTGCCGTAGCTAGCTGCAACATTTTTTTTACTGTTTGTTTAATACTATTTATACAAGATTTATCATCGTCGTTATTGGAGAAAACTATGAGAATCGCTATTTGAGAATCTGTGTCGCAGTTTTTTTTTTTGTTACGTCAAATATTTGATTTAAAAAAAGGGTCGATCGCAATGAGTTATAATGATAACTTATTTTATTCTCCAAGGGAACTTCCCGAGCAATGTTTGTGCGATGCAAAACACAGCCGTTAAGACTCGATGAAAGTTAGTCTCATGCAGATATCTTCAGGGTCATAATTTTTAGCTCTGATCAGGGATCTCGGACTGAACGTTCGTCAGGAAAATCTACGGCTAAATCGAAAATAAATATAAATATAAATATAAATATAAATATAAATATAAATATAAATATAAATATAAATATAAATATAAATATAAATATAAATATAAATATAAATATAAATATAAATATAAATATAAATATAAATATAAATATAAATATAAATATAAATATAAATATAAATATAAATATAAATATAAATATCTAAATAAAGGAATCCGGTCGCGGTAAACTGTGTGGATAGTCGGCAGGGGGTACCGAAAAGCGTCGCGGGACAGGGAGACCCCTCGTTACATCGATAATTTGAATATTCCGGTAAATCCCGGAGGTACGGCATCGAGTATACGTGTAGCGGTAGAGAGCAAACCCATAAGGCGGTTTGCCGGTCCGACAACGATGCACTTTATTCCGTGAGATCGCGACTACTTCCTCCGCGCTCCTTCTTCATTCCCCAACTTCGTTCTTCCTTCGACTCGTTCGAGACCTCCTCGCCAAAGGCTCTTCGAGTAAAGATTATTATTCATGACAGCGTATCCTATTACAAGAACGCATGCAACATCGTAGCATCGCGGAGACCGCGAGCTCTTTCCCTCCCCTTTCTCAGGGACCGCTCGCTCCAGTCCCGAGGGAGACGGCTGCCCGATCCTCTTCGGCTCCGGGGATGGAAAAGGGAGCCCGGACTTCCTTTTCTCCATTCCACCTGCACGGTCGCCCACTATCGCCAGCCGGAGCTTCGAGAAACTCGTACATAAAAACTTTTCGAGCTTCCCCGATAGATCGAATCAGTTTGCCGGCGGACCAACCCCCTTCCCCCTTCCCTGTCTCGTTTAGAGAAAGCTCTTCGCGTGTCTGATCATCGACGATTCTTCCTCCACCCCGACGTAAAAAGCTTGGGAAATGTAAAACTTTAAAAACATTTTTTTATTTTATTTTTATTTTTTGCTTTTTTCCGGGAGGACATAAAATCGGAGCAAAAAATCGTTCCGGCTGATCGATAATATGAGGAAACACTTGTCGAGGGGCTCGAGAGTGCGTCATCAATTGTCGAGTCGTGTATATTCCTCCCGGCGGCGACACTCGGAATAACCAATCGTGCTTTCACAGCCTCTCGCAATTAGAAACTCGGTCCTCCTCGGCGGAACCGCAGAGAGAGAAGAGTCGCGAAGAAAAAAATAATAAAAAAAATAGAATGAAACTTTTTAAAAAATCTTCTCAGCGAAGCCGCCCGCGTCGACGTCGTCACCCATTCCCGAAGAATCCTCAAGTCCCTCGTTTCTTCTGTTCTCGCTCTCTCTCCGTCCCTCCTGTGTTTCCGCAGCTTCCTCGCTACCATTTCCATTGCAGATCTCACTGCGAATTCACTCGCGACTTCGCCAGTGATGAAGCCGCGGTACAGCGAACGAAGAATAATCAGAGTTAAGGAACGGGGACGAATGAAATGTAAAAAAAGGCCTCGAGACTTTGATTCTGAGATGTATATATATATGTACACTGTAAAAAAAAAATCGTTTGAAATTTAATGTACCGGATTGAAAGTTTTTATGCAAAAACTGGTATAGTAAATTTCATGTACAATTGTCATGAAAAATGAATGCTCGGTGTATTAAAAACATTAAAAATACTTTGTTTTAATTAATGTATTTATTATAAAACTATAAAAATTTACTATGCAAATACTTTTATTGTAATAATCTACTTCAAATTCCAATGAAAAAGAATATTAATTTTTCATCACAATTGTACATTGAATTTAGAGTACCAGTTTTTGCATAAAAACTTCCAGTCTGATACATTTAATTTACGGCACATTTATATCTCTACCAGAAATCAACTCTACCAGAAACCTTCTCTACCATATTACAACTGTACCAGAATTAAAATAAAACTCTACCGGAATTACAATGAAACTCTACCGGAATACAAGGCTAGATGGTAGCTTTGTATTCCGGTAGAGTTTTTTTCTGCAGTAGTAGAGATTTTGGTAGAGTTATTATCCGGTAGACTTGTTTTCTGGTAGAGATATTTTCTGGTACAGTTGTTATATGCTAGGATTGTAAATGTGCCAAATTTACAATTTTTTACAGTGTATAAAATAATAAAAAAATCAAATAAAATAAATAAAGAAGAAAAAATGGTCGAACGCATTTAAATAATAAACAAGTTTCATTAAAGTTGTCATCAACGTTATTGACTCACCGCGCGCTGCTCCTCGCGTCGATCCAATTTGTTTAAAAGTTTCTTTCCCCTGGATGTCGAAAAGACGAGAATTTTATTCGTCTCTTGATGAAACCGAACCGGAGTGGTTGTGTGTTCGTGTACACACTGCTCGTGCACGGGCTGTGCGAGGCCGAACTAAGGCGTACAAAGGAGAAAGGAGTCGATCCAATCGTTGGCGATTTTCTCAAATGTCGCCGTGGGGTTTCGTCGAGGAGGCCGGGACGAGGAACGGGGGCCGAGATCCGCTGCGAAGGATGAAAGTTGGCCGCCGGCAAAGTCCTCTGAGAGGGTGCGACGACAAGGGAACGAAGGTGGCGAAAGATTTTCCGGCTGGTCTGGGTCACAGTAAATAAATAGAGACAAGCCGTGGGCCGGCCCGGTTTTTAAGGACGGAAGCCCGCCTCCTCGTCCTCGTCCTTCTTTGCTCCGAGCCACCGTCGACGCTCGTTTCTCTCGCGCCGGAGTGAAATAAATGAAAAGCGGGGAAAACCCGGAGAAACGAGAGCGTTTCGGCCTCGGAGCTTCTGCCGCGGCGGCTCTTTCGTACCCGGGACAATCGCACCGCGGGAGCTGTGAAACCCTGAAATTTTATATCCAATCAGCGGTGGACACTTACTCCGGGTGGCTTGCTCAGTTTTATTCGTAAGTTCTAAGTGCGAATGGACCGGACGCGGAGGAATGCGAAATTCTCTTCGCTAACGAATTCCCGGATAAGCCTGAGCCGCCACTTTATGAATAATTTAGGCGAGCTGATTTTGTGTACCTTTCCGCGGTTAACGACTGCGAGGTATGTACAGAAAGAGGCGCGACCGATTTAGCCCCTCGTCCACGTCATCGTTTTCATAACAATTCCAAAGCCCATTCGTAAACACCTTCGAAAACACGCAACTTAGGTGTGCGAGTTGAAGGGTGGCCGGGTAGTATTAGTCGAGCGGCTCCAGCGAAGCGGAGGTCCTCCAAACTCTCGTGGCTTCACAGATTTTCCACCCGTCTTTTCCCCCCGAGGGTAAACATTATCCTTCGAAACTGAGTTCCCATCCTACGAGCTCCCTTGAGAAAGCTTCGCGTGCTCCTCGACGCCTTTGTCAATCACTCGTCACCAAGTTGTAATTAAATTGAAGTAAAAAAAAAATCCCGAGCAAATTTATCGCGGCTGACTTACGAATCCAATTGAACCCTGAAGAGGCCTTGAGAAATGGAAGTGGGGAGGAAGGAATAAAAGAAAAGAAAAGAAAAGAAAAAAAAAAGAACAAGTCGCAGTGCAATGAAGCAGGGATCACCAGCGGAGGTTCTCATAATCCCCCAGAGTCTTTTATCTCTCCGAGGGCAGACCCTCGGTCTTCCCTTTCTATCCGGCGGGGTCTTCGGGGTGTGTTGGTGCGCATTTTTTTTTCTTCCCCGTTCGCCTCCAGATGCCCAATGACCAAGGGTGCTGCTTCTTATCTCGCGGTGGAAAGAAGCCCGGGTTCGTTCGGTTGATGGGCTCGTTAGGCGAACGTATCTCGGTTCCTCATGCCGGGTTTCTGTACTCGTCTGGGAAGAGCTTTCGCTCCTGTGGCGGATCATCCAGCTGCCGGTGAGCCGGCATTGCTTGTTTTCTTTTGCTCCGTTGTCTTCGGGAGCTCATCGGGCCGAGTGCGCGCTCCCTCCTCGCTCTTCCTCGGGGTGTACATCGAGGAGAGAAGCTCCGCGATTCCGAAACGATCCGGCGATAACGAACGCGTGAAATCTGCGGATACCATTTACGAATGCAGCTCTCCCGCGATAAGTCCGAGTGTTTATCTCGGAGCTCGGCCGGCTTCCTAACCGTCGCTATCGGGCGATCCCGCCGCGGCTGATCGGCCGGGACCAACGTCATACTCGTGCCGAATGGCTTCGGTGAAATCTGGGGTTTCCTCGGTAGCCAAAGTGGTCCCGGAGTCAATCGGCGAGATTTGAATCTTACCGAGTGGAAGAGGATGAACGCGAGAACGAGACGCGGCGGAAGGGAGGTTAAAAAAACGTCTTACCCGGGCTGGATGCCGATGAACTGGACGAGGGCCGCGGATGGTGGAGGGGACGAGGAAGAGCTATTGAAGGATAACGTCGAATGATGCGAGATAAAAAGAAAAAGAAACCGAACGAACGATAAAGAGTGGAGACGCTTACCGGGCGGGAGTGGATGGTGGTAAAAGGGACGAAACTACCCACTCCCAGGGTGCACCCCTCTATCTTTCGTTCGCTTTCTTCAGTCTTATTCGGTAAGGTGAACCGAAACGAATTCATGTCTCTCAGGCCTGGCAAAGCGATCTTCCCTGGAGAGTCGTGCGAGCCTTTGACAGGGGATAAGAAGGACCCTTGAATTACTGGCCCATTAGATGACTAAGATTGTTGAGATCGCGGATGGCGAGTCCTTTCTCACTTGTCCTTTTGATAACTCCCCACCCTCGGACCACTTGGTCTAAAAATATATTAGCACCGAGAGAAATGTTTCTTTTTTCCTTTTGGGTGCATAAAAGCAAATTAGAAAAAAAATCTTTAATGGCGTATTCGCAAAGCGGGCGAGAGATCAAGCAAATGGGAAAGCGCAGACCGAGTCGGCGGTAGTTCCCGCGGTAGCAGAAAATGGAAATCGATTAGCAGACTGGGGGCGAGAAGGCACCGTCTGATGCATCGAGCAATGCACGACAGGAAGCAACATCTCAGAGCACTCCGATGGTGCCCTTAGAAAGGTTGCTATCGAACTATTTTCGAAACTTTAAACTATAAAAATAAATAAAACTGTAATTACAAACTATACAAAAAACACTTTAGAGTTATAGTGAAATAAGCCTAAGTAAGTAAGACGAGCGAATCCTGACTCGCGGTTTTCTCATCACATTTGTTCCGGAACCTTCGAACATCCCGCTATAGACATTTGTCTGATATCCAATTTTCTTTTTCTTGACTATTTACCACGATACTGATGATAAGAGGTATCTCTACGCGTACTTCGTATCCGCAGTGAAAATACATCTTATCATTAGTTGCAAGTATGTACAGAGAACATACAAAACGAGAGAACATAGTTTTTAATGGCACATGGAAAGCGGGCCGAACGAGCGTTCAAGAGGATCACTTTAGAGCTACAGCGAAGTATCGTGCTCTAGCGAGCGTAAACAAACCCAGATGTATTTTGCCCTCGTTTCGTTAGCTATACGCGAAACGCGAACGATCAAGGGAATTCCGTTCGCCATCCTCTCTCCGCGATACGTTACATTAAATCAACCAATCGACCAGAGTGCAACCGGATCGTCGGTCATTGCACAAGCACGAATGGCATATGGAAGGTGTAAATCGGGTCAGCTGGTTCAAATTCCCTTCCCATTATTTTTCATCCAAAAAATTTCTTGAAATAGGTAATCTCTTAGCGGAACCTTCCTGTACTGTGGTTGCCATTGGGAAATCAAAATCGATAGAAACCTGGATAACCGGTAGCCGACACGGGATGGAGCAGTCGGAAATACACGTTTCTCGAGCGGGTGTACAAGGGGGTTGGAATTAATCAACACTTGCCAGTCAGCAGATAAAGCCAGCGAGGCTCTGACGTTCTAATATATAATTCACCGGTATAGAGACTACCCGGACAGCCAGTCAAACCTGGATCCAGTCGCATGATGGTTCTGTGACTGCCGTCCTCGTCATCTGGCGCTCGCTCCCGGTAGTTTCTGCATTCCTTCTCGTCGCCGCATTGATAGCCGCGCGGATGTATAGAGCTTCCGAGTGACTCGGTTTCTCTCAAGTCTCGAGATTCCCTCCGCATTCGCATCCACGCAGACACTGCAGATCCGTCCCGACTCAGCGCGGTCTCTCCTCCTTATCTTCTTCTTGTACGACCATCGCCATCGACTTCCGGCGGGCGGACATTCAACTGATAACTCGAGAACGCACAGCTAGAAACGTGATCGAGTGTAATCCACGGCCGTTGCAACTAATCGTCATTCGTACTGTCGAAGGACTGAGTTGACAATGCGATCAATGCTGTGGACGTACAGAATCAATTGATCGGTCGGCCAGTTCGTCCGAACGGGACGAGGGTACCAATGGTAGGTCCAGGGTGGTCGAATCGGCGGTACGTTCGCTCCCAGCCTGCATACCAATGACGCCAGCGTTTGCCGACATTGACTTCCCCCGCGCCTATTTTTCCTTAGGTTGTTCTTTTTTACGAATAAATCTTCTTAAGGCAGCAGTACGAATGCTCGGACACGTCCCAATCGTTGGAGACTCCTATGCAAATTTGATTTATTCCGAATTTAAGTATTAGAAATCCAATGTGACACTTGTAATCGTAACTACAAATACTATTTGATGCACAAAAAAAAGTTGTACAAGGTTTAAATTATTTTCTGTTGCATTTTATTAAAAGACGGACGATATAGTGTTCGGAAATTGGTAGGAGCGTCAATAAATACGCAACCCAACAGTCGATCAGTTCAAAGAAGTTAGGTTAGCCAGCTTTCTACGTAGCTTACTTTCAGTATTGTTTCACGTAAATATAATTTTTTTATTGATTCAATTAATAAATGGCAGAGAAATTTTTTTAGTTAATACGAACTTGTCAAGTTCGGAAAGCGTAATTCTTGAAGTCTGTGATTGTCCGAAACATTGGAACGCACCGTTTCCGAACATAGCGGCGTGGCGAAAAACCGGGTCTAAAAACATTTGGGCTCTCTCGTTACTTTCTTCTGTAATAAAAAATGTATCTTTTTGTAATTAATCGATGTGCTTTGGAAATCATAAGCTATCAGCTTGACATTGGTTTTGGTTATTTTCCCAAAAAATTTGTTCTCGACCAATAAATAACTACTGGAATCTGGGGATGCTCTTAATCGTTCGAGCTTTGGTACCTTAGATCCTGTTTTTTTTGTGATTATTATTCCTGGTTCTTGTTTCCCGGGGCTTCGCGGGGTAGAGGCATATTCGCGGTGGGCTGTATGTGCTATATACACGGGGTCGCAGAGTGAGAAAATCACAGCTCATTAGTTCCAACTCGGTTTTGCCGAGGTACGACAACGCTGGGGAGAACGTGAGATAGTTGGCAAAAAGGGACGAACACCTCGCTGGATTAATTAAGGTAACATTACGAAGGCGCCATCGGCGATGGGGATCTCACTTGAGAAAGAGGAAGACGGGGATAACGAGAAAGAAGAAGAAGAAGAAGAAGAAGAAGAAGAAGGAGGCTGGAAAAACAAGCCGAAGAAGTATCTCGTTCCGAAGGCAAACTAATTAAAGGGGAGTTGAGAATGTAAGAGATAAAATTTCTCCGGTTACCGCAAAAGGACACTGCAAGAAATTAAAAACAAAACACACAGCTCACCGGAACAATTTCAAAATTCGAACGGCATTCGTTCGGTGAGGATTCGTTGTCATGCCTCAAGCGCTTTGCCGTCGCTGTTTTCTCGATACGACCGAAACTGATAGTCCGGATAAATTCGTTCCCCCCTTTCTGGCGAGGCTCCTCTCGTGCTTATCGGCGATTCCGAAACGTTGGCTGCGGCTCTCTTGGCCGCGGATGAAGCGGCCGGCCGATAATAATCGACGCTTCGCCGACCCGGTCTTAATTAATTCCAGGGTGTATCCGGGAGGCTCTTCCCCGGCTCCTGCAGAGGTGGTTTCTTTGGACCCCCTCTACATACATTATAAAGTGGCAGGGAGAGGGTCCTTCCTGGTTCTTGGCTATCGAACACGCCGTGGGGAAACGCGATAGCAATCTATGCTCGTTCCGTGTCCGGAATCCGGAGCAGGGTGGCCTCGCTATTATCCCACGATATATTATGCCTCCTGTGGCCAGAACTCCGCTTCTTTTTTCCATTCTCCATCGACCTTTCCATCGCTTAAGGAGGACCTAATCTTGCAACCTCCGTCGAAAGGGCCGAATGATTTTACCTTCATAAAAACGATCGAGCAAATTGATCCTACGATAGAACCGGATCAAGATCACCGTTCTACCTCTCCAGATTTCATTGTAGCTGCGCTTTCGAGATCATGACTCGGAATCCTTGTGATTTTGTTTTCGTAGATACGACTTCTTCCTTCTTCCACCCTATATGTATTCGCGGGGGGGAATGTTTGTGCGGAAGAACTGGAGAATTGGGATACTGCCGAGGGGAGAAACGAGGGGTGAATGCGCTCCAGGAGTCGGGGCCGCATCAACGGCTCCTGCTTATAGAACATGTTCATGCTCTCGGGGCTCGGAGGGTTTCTCCCCCCGGGTCTCCGGACCGAGGAGGGAGCCTGACTGGCGCCAGTTACATCGAGACGCAGACAGAGAGACGCCGACGCGAAACTGTGGCGCCAGATATTCTACTCTATTGTCGCCAGCCAAGGATGTCGGGCGATGACGCGTGTACAGTCCGATCCAGAGAAATTTCTAAATTTCATTCGACCCAACCTCTTCCTCCTCCCGCCGTCGCCCCTGCGCAAACATCTACTTAACTTTATTTTTCCTGAAAATTTTCGCGTCCTCCCGACGGAGGATTCTCGACCTCTCGCAGCGCAGAGTTCACGCAACGTCCCGACAACACCCGTTCTAGTCGCGGATTTGCGGGGCTCGGTTACCTTTCGCGGGCGTTGAACGCTTCAACAAATTGCCGCTGGATTCTCGAACGAGCTCTTCAATGGTGGTGAGCGTGTAGACGAAAGGAAAAAAAAACACAAAAAAAAAATAGAAGATAAAAGGTAAAGCGCGTAAGCGAGATGGTGAATGCGGGAGCAAAAGAGCGCGATCCTGATTGTCTGTTCCCATTTATACGCCTCCCTTGGCCCGCACACGCTGACTCGTTCTCTCGTACAGTCTGTTGGAAAAGCTCCATCGTCCAACCCGGCCAAAGCTTATACGCGTGCCAAAAATATGACGATACGATAGAGCGTACAATCGTGATTTACTCATTATCACCTCCATTACTATTACCTTCATTAATGCTATTCAACTAAAAAAAAATTGCTTCTCACGAGGTAGTTTATAACTGTCTTCCGGAATCGTGCACGGGAGATAATACTGAAGTACGAATAATCTGTACGAAGTAGAGTTGAGTTTAAATAATTCAATATTATAATTAAAAAGACAGATTTAAGTTTGAAAGAAATATTGTTTCAGTGTTTTTCTATTGGTATTGAAAGATCTTAGTAGTTATAAGATAATTCTGAATCTGAATTCTGGTCGAAGCCAGAACCGTTAATAAACAAAAAAAATTTTAATACCTTTTTTAATATTTTTAGAAATGTGTTTTTTTTATTTTTATCAATTTCTGATAATTATTGTCGGTTCTTCGAAGAGTGAGCTTGCCGAATTTAATTTGTTGCCCGTTTGGGCGTGGATGTTGTTCGCTGGTTAAAAAGGTAAATAAAAAGTCTCGACGAAGGTTAAAATATTTCAGCACACGCGATTCGGCGGGGGAGGATCCGGCGGGTAGATTCAAGCAGCCCACAAAAAATTATTTATTTCACATCAGTCCCGCGAACAAATATTTAATTAATTCAAATAAAATTTCACTCGATTCGAACAAATGTTTATTTAATTCAAATAAATATTTATTCGCGGAGCACTCGTAAAATAAAAAGAAGTTTCCTGGTCCCGTGGCAACTTTTCCGTCTCTGTACTGTACCAACGGTCTCTAATTGGCCGGTACTGAAAAAAAAAAAATCTCTGAATTATTGCCGAGCCGGGCTTGTATAATCAAGTCGCGCGCGAGAGAAACCCGCGACACAAGCGGCCCCTAATGCGAGGACAATTGTTTGCCGTAAGGACATTGTACCTGGACGGAAGTCCATGAGGGTCCGGACTCGTTATAAAATGAGCTCTTTCGGCCCGCGGGAGTTCCTCATTCTTCGTAATTATCCCAACAATATTCGTTCTCCGTGAGAGTCATTTTTTTTTGTTTTACATTTTTGTTTTCTCGTATTCACTTCGAGAACCACGCCAGCAGGTGACAAATCTTTTTTCCTCGCGCTCCTCCACGGAGTGCCGCGAAACGTGACTTTTTCCGATTTAACGAACATTTTGTCAACTCTAACCCACCCCTCGCGACCGGGAATAAACAATGTTGCTGCGTGCTTAACGAGGACGAGGAGTGACTATTCGAGGTGGCAGTTCGGAGCCACTCGACAATTATGAAAAGCTTTTCAACATCGGTCTAAATTGCATCCCATTAAGGGGGTTCGCTGCAGGAGAGGGACGTGACCGAGTGAGATTTCTCTCTATCTCCAACGTTGCGTTACGAATGTTCTCTAAGCCGGAGTGGAGAAACCCGCGTTGTCGAGGATTCCGTCGAGGACACTGCTGCGCCGCCCCTGCCGTTATTTATTTATCCGGAAAGCGGAAAGTCATTCTCAATGGGGTCGTTAGGCAGCGGTGATCGTGGGTGAGCCTTGATTGCCCCTAATGTCAAAGTTTCTTGTCCACTTCGCGCGCATTATACTTGCTCGCATGAATAACTGAGCAAGCAAATAGAGAAAAAAATAGACAAAAAAAAAAATAGAAAATTGGATGATCATCGTGCTGTTCGGAAGGATGGCGGCCGTAATATTTGCGATAGAGTGTGACGAGGCGCCCGCACCGAACCCGCATGGTGCGTAGCTCGGTTGCTTTGGCACACGATAAAGCAAGAAAAAAAAAACGAAGTACAGAAAAAAAAACAAGACTATTGATTTTCACTTAGAGGAGAAAACTCGGCAGCCGCAACGAGCTCTTATATCTCTTTCTTTAGTATATTTATACGAGTTATCTTACTCTGTCATTTGGAGGAGTCCCCGGAGCGTTACGTGGGAGCCGCCGCGCCAAGCACTTCATCCCCTAACCTGATGGGTTGCGGGGGTTGAATCGTTCACACTCTTATCGCCTCTGTCTTATCGCGCCAGTTATTTATTATTGCGAGTGGCGCGAGCGTGTTCGATATTCGACCAGACACTGTCCATTAAAATTCCATTTCTTAAGTAGGTATCCAGCGAAACCCCCACGCCTCTCGACGTTTCTAGGGTTGGCGTGAAATAAGCATCCGGCGATATGTCGATGGACTGGGAATTGATGTTGCATTGAATTCACCGTCGTTTGTAATTACAGTGGAAACCCACTTATTTGATCTGCTCGGGAGCGAGTGAACTCACCTAATGAACGCGGAGCTGGCTCGCTATTACTATTATCGCAGTATAAATTGCGGTACGCTTTGCAAATTATCCGGAGTGAAATAGTTGCAAAATATTTAGAGTGCAAAAGTTTCAAAATGTTTAGAGTACACTAATTAAACGTCCAGAATCTGGCGTTCAATTTTCCCGTGTGATAATAATTATCTACTGTTGGGCGTTGAGCAACCAGGGGAAGCTTCACTGGAATGATGGGACGATGAGGAAATTCCAGGGTGGATTAGGCAATAGGTAACGAGAACTTGCGATTACGGACGGAGGAGAACAATTCTGTTCCTCTGAAAAAATGTAGATCGTTAATAATTTATTGTTGTGGCAGCAAAAAAATTTGGCTGCTACAGCAAAAGATTTGCTGCCACAGCAAAATATTTTGTTGTCCCTGTGTTAACCAGGTAAATGAGTTATGGTAACAAAATTCTTGTTCTCCCAACAATTTTTTTTTCTCCGTGCGGAACTACCGTCCGGTGTCACAGGCGGACCGAAGTCGTAATGCAGAGCTGTCCGGTCCTTCCAGGCTCCGATGTCGGGCGGTGCACTGGGTAAGTTGAACCGTCGTGGAGCGGCCAGTAAAGCACAAACTGCCTCGAAGACCCAATACGCAATCGCTATGACACTGATATCGGCATTGATGGGATTCTGGAATGTATGGATTCTTATAACGGGTGAAACTTCACCCACGATATCAAATTCTATTACAGCCATAAGAATCCGTCTGAAAGTGATATCGTTTCATAAGGTAGCAGAATTGAAGAGATGGTTCGAAGGGCCTAACGAAAAATTAACAGTTACAGGGGTCGAGCAAGCAAGCACGAGGTGTTGCTGGTTTCCGCCTTTTCGATCGAATCCCACAATCACTATTCGAGACGAGGTGACACAACTAGGTCGGTAACAAAAACTGTAATCCAAAATTCTCTTCCACGGTTGTTCTTACTTACAAAGGACGAGAAAACCCTCCACCCTCAGACAATCCCGTACGTTTTCCCGCCGTTCTCGTCCCTTATCCCTAACATCAGCCGAGAATTCTCGAACGATCAAGATTTGTCTCTTTCTCGCGCTCGATAAGCTTTTGCCTGATCTCAAACTAACTCGGTAACACTCGACGCCGAGTCGCGCGGTCCTAACCGGGCGTCTTTTTCATTTTTTTAATATTATTTTTTTTAATCGGCCAGTCTCGAGACGCTACTTCTGATACGTATACTTCGTACTGATTCTCGCCACTCGGAGCCTCCCACGTCTACTTCCCGCGTTCTTTCATCAGTCTCTCCGGTTCTCGCTGTAGCAGCTCCCGATGCTGAAAACACGCAGATCGAAAGTCTACCGGAGTTGGCCTGGCACGCCCGTCCCGGATGAGCCCGCCAGCGAAATAAAGAATACACAACGAGATCTGAATTCAGCAGAGGGTAAACATAGAGGGAGAGTCGGGGTGGTCTCGCTCTCTCGGCACTCTGGGGATGGTTATGGAGCGACGCTGGAGGGGCGGGGGGGGGGTGAAGGGGGGGGGGGTGAAAGCTTCATGCGATGCAGATGTATCATCGTGACGCGAAACCGGCACGGGGTGGAAATTCAGGGAGTGAGATAGTTCGAGTACCGTCCTGCTATGGATTTCGACCTCAGCCCAGTGCGCTCACCCGGCGACAGCGGCAGCGACTCCCAGCGTTTTCATCCCTTAGCACCCGTATAAACTAGACCGGGTGAATTCAATGAAATTAGAATATTTCTGGTTATTTAGATCGGCGAGAGCCTTCGGCGGATGCGTACGCTTTACATGTACCGTTCCATAGCGCAGCGAGCTGCCTCGGGCGAGACCCTCCGGGCAAGCAGTCTCGGCTCGGCCGAGCACATTATTTTGTTTTCCCCGAAACGCGGAATATACTCACTTTAACGGAGTTATGCAAACTACATGAAGGGGATCAAGCGAGCCGGTCGGACTACATGAAAATATCACTACGACGGACCGGCCTGTACTCACCGCGAACGCACTCTGCAGCTCGCGAGCTACGGGCGTATCTATCGGTTTGAAATGAATAAAAAAAAGAAGGCAAAAAAAAAAAGAACGGAGCCTGAATTTGATTTTATTTCTGCAGTATTGAATTCCCAATTGGATATTGAAGAGCCTCGGAGCTTCGAGGCTCATTGAATAATGACTATGAATCCGCATGTTCTATACGAGCTTGTAGGCACCTTTTATTTTTGTTTTTATATTTTTATTTTTATTTTTTTAACGAAGCTGGACGAACCGATATGAGAAATCGATGACACGCCGATCCATCGAATCCCGAGACAGCGCGGAGTGTGTGTGTGTGTGTGTGTGCGCTCCACTATTTTTCTCTTTCACAGGGAAGGAAGGCCGCGCCCTCGCGAAAAACTTGACTCGATCCCATTCGTTTTCATTTGTGCCGCACGAGAGTCTCGGAGCGTGACTTTTCCGCCTTCTTCGTCGTGGATCTTCTCGCCTGTCACGCGCGGTTTCCGGCCGGTGTGGTACGAACATGCGCGGTTTCTCGTATCGGCTCGAGGCTATACTTAATCACTCAATTTATCCGTCAGTATTTGTCTGTCGCGATGATACGTTCAATAAAAAAAAATCCATAAGTCTCCACAAGGGCCTTCGTCACCCGGCGAGTCATGCCGCGATAACGATGCTCCGATAATTGTATTTTATTTTATTTTATTTTATTGGTATAAACAGGCAAGGCGTTTTTATAAATCAAATCTAAATTACCAATTAATTGTGTGGTGTAAACAATCGAAATTAACAGCGCCTTAGTCTACTACGAAAATGCCCTTGGACCTTAACAACTAAAGTCTTGTCCAAAGCTAAGCGACCCAGCGATACTTAATCACTCAATTAATTCGTCAGTATTTGTCTGTCGCATCGATATGTCCAATAATAAAATTTAAAAAAAATCTTTGTCTCCACAACAATCTCCATCATCGGGCCATCCGCGATAACGATGCTCCGATAATTAAATGTAACTACCGATCAGGCGCCGATATCGAATAATCACGCTCCTTTCGCCGACTGAACGAGAGTTATAAATTTTTACCGAGGCTATCAGAGGCTGGCCAGGTACTGTATAACACACAGCCCGCGAGCAGCCCCGACAGCGACTTATCCGTAAGAGAAAGAAATCGACGTGCGTTTCGCCCAGGTTCGTGCTTGTGCACCTCATCCTCCGCTTCTTCCTTCCTCGGTCTCTCCTCGTGCGCGTCATCCTCCTCGCCTCCTTATTCTCCATCTTTCTCCTTCCCCCGTCGTTCCATCATCCCGGTCTCTCCTATCGGACCGTCCCGCCCGCTCTCCGCCGTCTCCTCTCCGTGTGTCTCTGTGTGCGCGCGCTCTCGGATGAGGTAATAAAAATATTACGAGGACCTCTAATCTTTCTCGTATAATGGTATCCATAATTCCTTCGGGCGTTGTGGAATCATGATCGGGGCCAGGGTCTTCCCTGGCTCGTCGCGCCGTCCGCCCTGTTCTCACCCAGTCACCCTCCGAACCTCCCCCTCTCCATTGAAGCTCATCTATCGGTGGGCGTAAAGGTGGCGACGATAAGTTTTAACGTCTCGAGAAGCCAGCGGGATCGGCGCGGAGGGTGCGCGAACGAGAAACGGAATCTATCTCTTTTCGAAAATTAAAACTTCCTTTACGGCATCGAATCGATCGGCGAGTACAGGGATGAGATAGGGAGGGAGGGGGGCGGAAGATCGGCGAAGACGAAAAGGAGGAAGGAAAAAAAGCGAACGACGACGAGAAAGACAGCTCCTTTCATTCCCCCGGTCGAAAGCGGCGCCGGGATCGTCACGTCTGCGAAAGAAATGGCCAGTGGCCGATTTTCTCAATCTGCGAACAAGTCGAGCGATTTAACGACTCCGGGGAGAGGCCCTCGGGTAACTGATCGATATCGCTCTTTTCATCATCCCTCAGGACAAAGGTTTTCGCCCAAGCGGAAGGACGGACCGACGGAGATCGCGCTGAGCCAATGAAACACCCTATCGGGGCGTCATGAAATTTAACGATCCGGTTAAGACGAACGTTAATTCTTCATTCGGCACCCTGGCTCAGATAATTATAGCCCTGCCTCGAACCCCTCCCTCGTCTTCGTACACCTTTTCAATTGATTATTCATTCGATCTCGGAGACTTATAATTGATTTTACATCCCCCTTCCGCATCTCCAGAGGGATTTACTACTTTAATTAAAACGCAACAGGTACGCCGACTGCTATTCCTCGGTAGCTATGACCCATTGTTACTCGCGGCAAGTGGCTAATTTCGCGGGATTTAAACACCACCGGGATTCAGAAGGGGAAATTAATATGTAGGCAGATTATGCGAAAATGTAATTTTTTGAAAAATGATCATAATAGAGATCTGGATCCACCAAATCATGTGCTATCGATCATGTGCTATCTCAGAGTGCGCGCAAATGTTTCGTAAAGTGAAAGCACTGCTAGGATGTAATTGACGAAAATCGATGCGCTTCTAGGAATGTTATGAAATTTTTAGATTGTCAAAATATCGCATTGGATTTTTTTTTGTTGTAATCCACCTTATTTTTAACACGATTTTTTTTTGTTTCAGGATAAAGGCTGCACATGATTGGCAGATCGCCTCCTCATTCCTCCTCCCGTAATGCGCGACGATCGATGCGCTATCTTCGACGGCCCTTTTGTTCAAAGGGGATGCAAGGGTGATACGCTTCATAAAAAATGCAGGGGTGCAAGGGTGATAAGCTTCATAAAAAAATGCGAGTTTCGTGAAAACGGCTCGAGTAGCTTTCAGCAAGGATGCGGCAGTCTGTTGTAAAACTTGGTAGTGTGGAGGGTAAAAAGGACTGAAGGGTGCGGAGAGCTCGCAGTCTCTTGGACGGCTCGAAATCGCATCCCTAATTTCCATAGAGGAGTACCAGAGGCAGCAACAGCAGCACCGGCAGCAGCTCCTCTCCAGTGAGTCTGTCACTTGACTCGAGGACATCGCGGTAGAGGAACGTTCACGCTCGTCTCTTCCCCTTTTTGACCTTCTTACCCTGGTAAGTATATCACCTCCTTCACTCATTCTCTTCTCCTTAATCCTCCCGACCGCCGTCGGAACCCGCTGCGATCTTTAAAGCTTCGCAAGCATATCTCTGGATACGATCTCCTTTATCTTTCTATTCGCCGGTTTCATCCCCCGAAACGCGATTCGGCAGAAAAATCCGGGCGCTTTTATTTTATTTTTATCCGTGAACGCGTCGCGTTTTATCACGCACTCTTAAGAGCTTCAGAAATGCCTCGGTCGGTAATAAAAACTGCAATTAATTTGTTCAATGTTTCTGATCTCGGATGGTCAAAAGCAAATTCTTAAAAGAAGCGGAACCGACATCCGTTTCATGTAAAAATTTCATTCTCTACCGTATAAAACATTGATTACAGTTTTTATTATCGACCGAGTCCGGAGTAGACGCATTGAGTCGAGTTACTTTATTACGAGACATAAAAAATAGAATTAAAAAAATTAAAATCTTTAGAAATAGAATCACTAAAGCTTCGCAAGGATATGTCTAGATACGATCTCTGTCTTCATCTTTCTATTCGCCGGTTTCATCCCCCGAAGCGCTATTCGGCAGAAAGATCCGGGCTCTTTTATTTTATCTTTCTCCGCAAACGCGCCTCTATTTTATCACGCATTCAAAGAGCTTGCGAAACGTCTCGGTCGGTAATAAAAACTGCAGTTCATGTTTTTCAACTATTCTGATCTCGGACGGCCAAAAGCAAATTCTTACAAAGCCGAATCGATATCCGCTTTATGTAATAATTTGCTTTTAATCGTAGACAGTCTCCACTGTCTAAAACATTGATTACTGAGTTACTTTATTACGAGATAACAAAAAATATAATTAAAAAAATAGAAATCTTCAAGAAAAAAATCTTTAAAGCTTCGCAAGATTAATTACAAGATAACATAAAAAACAGAATAAACAAAAAAAAATAGAAAAAAACTACGATCGGCGTATCAAGAGGACGAAATCCAAAATGTCATCGAGTTGCGACGCATCGAGTTTTATATTTCTCGTGTAAGGTAGCCAATGTGTTCTGATTCTCGTGCGTCCGTCTCTGGGAATCTTTCTTATGGATTGGTCGCGTAGTATGCGAGGTTTCCAGGAGCACTCGCCTACGCTTCCACGCTTCACGGCTCCTGCGCAAATCCTGAGAGGGGTTCGCAAGCTCTCACGGGTAGCTGGCCCCTGGTCTGTAATCCCACTAGCAAATTAGCGACGAATTAATGGTAAACGGCTTAGCGATCGCCGGCATTTACTCCCCCACACAAAGGACAGGGACACCCACGCGAAACACAAATAACAAACTTACGAGGGAATTAATTAATATCATCCCTTTATTGGGAAGAAAAGAAAAGAAAGTCGCCGACTCGAGTACGATCCCTTTGAGGGCTGCCAAAATAAGTACTTTGCTATACTAGTACGAAAAAGCGGTCTTTTGACGAGGGTTGTGAAGTTGGCTGCACGAGCCGGATCGAGAACTACAGCGGCACGAGGCGAAGCCGAGTGACCTTTGTAGCTCGAGAGCAGGTGAGTGCTGCCTACTTCCCAACCACCGTTGGGAGACCGCTTTTCGTACAAGTATCGCATACTACTTTTTGTGACAAGTGCACGAAAATTCCCGCTTTTCGTGCCTGTAAAGTGCGTGCGGCAAAATCGCTAGAGTGCCGGATAAGTGTGCGCGAAAGTAACTGAGTGTTAAATAAGTGTGCGCAAAAGTAGCTAGGGTGTGAAAAGCGTGTACAAAAAAGTAACCAGCGTGTAAAATAGTATCTACAGCATTTTTCGTGCATCCTCTGCTAGAAACCGCCACTTTCGCCACACGTTACAGGCACGAAAAGCGGAACTTTACGTGCACGTATTACAAAAAAGATGTTATTCGTTATTTCGTCTTCACTTCTAATTCTCACAATTTCATGGAAGACTAAAACATTAACATGTCAACTTGAGCATTTTTTTATGACTATCTCAAACTCATATGGTATTGCAAGAATTATAAGCTTTGAAAAATATAAACGCGATAAGTACATGAGGAATTCCGTACCTGCCTGGACATGAAAAAAATCTCAAAGGATTTCTAAATAAAAATCAAATTTCGTGATACCAGCAGATTTATCAATTTTCATATTGTCGGATATATGGTGACACATCTTTGAGATTTTTCTTTATGAACCATTTATTATTTTTTTGCCAGCTGGCAAGTGGATACTCTTTCGATATTGGCTTTCCACTTGGCTAATTCTAATGCACTTTTGTTATCTTTGTTTTTCTTAATGGCTCGAAGCTTTCGCTTACTATTGGAAATCTCAAGCCCGTATATAGTATTAGATTGTCTTGCGGGGCGATACGTCCATTTATGCCTCAATTTACTAGACCAGTTTCGGAATTATAGCGCACGAGCCTCGCAGTCGGCATTATTTCTTCTTTTTCGTTCGGTCACGCACGCCGCTGGATCATGCTCGCTCACCTCTGGCCTATAATTCGAGACGAGGAGGGCGAGCTCAACCCGGTCGTACAACTATATCGCGGAGCCAACGAAGCTAACTATACATTTGACTGGTCTATAATCTGCGGGTAAGGGATTAGCCTCAGCGTTACGTCAGACTTACGTATGGGTAGACCGCGCCGGCAAGCAAACCCACCTACTGTGCTCTCCCATTCCTCTCCTACGCTAAATTATACGTTGCCTGATTCTCGAGACTCTCTCCGCAGTCGGACAATCGATTACACTACTATCGTTGCTGCACTGATTGCGACTCTCGGATCTCTCGTCGCGAGTTTCACACGCGCACACATGCACACATCGTTTTCACTATTTTTCGAAGCTTCACTTACCTCTCGTGTCAGTTCGCGCTGCAAACCGTTGAAGGGAAAGGATTTCGTATGTGAGGGTTGAAAAAAAATGTTGCACTTTTTTTTTTTACAATATAACGTTATGTTTATTATTATCGTTATTCGTTAACCACAATCGTTATGATTTATCGTTAAAATCCTCGTTTCTTCGTAATATACAATTTATTCTTCTATACACTCTCTTCTAGGTATGTGCTTTTTTTCATATGTAATTATCTCTTCATTTTTTTTCTTTCTTTTCTTTTTTTAATTTTTATTATTTTCTCTCTCGCTCGTTTGACTCATTATTCGCCTATAGTTTGAATTATATACAAAAGCGCTGGGTTATTCATCCATCCATCTATCAGCTAAGTCCCCATATAAATATATATATATACACACACATATATATATATGTATATATATATAATTTCACTCTTGGTCTAGTTTACTGGTTTTCGCATTTTAATCTTTCTCTATGTTTAATCGTTCCTTCAGCTCTCGCCGTCAATCACCCCCTTTTTTCAATAGTAAATTACCTCACCGTTACGTATATCTCTTGGCTACAAAATAATTGACAACATCTGTCAATAGTTTTTCTTTCCATGTATTTCAGCTGTTAAGTAGTTCCTCATTGTTTTGTCTCTCGCGTAGCACGGCAATTATCGGTGTTTTATCGGTTTTTTTTAATTTTTTTTTTTTAGGGTATACGGGAATTTGTTTTATCTTATCGAAACACGTAAAGCTCTGTCGGTTATTGATTTCTTTTAATTATTGTATTAATATTTTTTTTCTCTCCGGTTAGCGTTCTTTTCCCTTGCCTCGCGGCACTTTTCCCATCGGGGAAATTCCTCGTCGTCGTAGCGTTTGTCCCTTTAGAATTATCCATATTAGCTTTTTTTTTTTAACTTCTCTCTCTTACCATCGAAACGAGCGATTAATTTTGATCGTCTGCAAGGTTCCCAGCGACGTTCGAGGCGATGGATCGTCACGGCATGCCGACAGCCGCGCATCTCCTCAGACGCCCTGGCGGGATCGGAAATCGTCGTCAGGCCACGTGTTGGCTGCGAAGAAAAATTCGTCTTTTCAAATTCACATTGAAATAAATTCCTCGGCTACCTGGGCACGAAGAGCGGGCCTTCTGTTATCATGGAAAAGGTCCTGGGTTACCTCTATAGTGGGTGTCCTGCCTCATCGACGGGCATTTCGCGTTGTCCGGCTGCAGATACAAAAACAAAAAGATCATTATTATTTTTATTATATTATATTATTATTAAAATGGTCCGTGGTTAGCGTGCTCGTCTCTAGACGTAAGGTATCGACGCTTCGATCCCCGGTTCTCGTAGTTTCGCCGAGAATAAAAATATGGGCGGGACGAAGCTCCAGATATATACATCGGCCACTCACCCCTTGGTAATTCCAAGTGTGGATGTCGGATGTATATAGCTGTAGTCCGTTTTTACATACTCGATGAAACGCGACCAAGCTTCGACGCCGCGAGTCGAACCTGAGACCGGCTGCTTCGGTACAAGGTGAAGATACCAATGCTCGGACGATTAAGGTAGTTAATATAAATAGTTAATCGGTCAATAACAAATTTTTTCTGAAAATAACTGAAAATAATCTCAATCTGATAGTTTCCAGTTTCCAAAACCCATCGATAATTCACGAAAAGATAAATTCATTCTCCGATAATAAAAACAAAAATAATATATATAATTATTATTCTCCAATATAGGTGCCGCATATCGAATAGCTCGAGCGAGACCCTCACCTTGTGAAAGTCAAGATTCGTCCTGACAGTCCTGTGATGCAGACCCTGCATTGGCCTCGCGTTGTTGCCGAGTGGCGCTTTAGGACCGGTAACGGGACCCTGCATCAATCTCCTCAGGATGTGCATCTGTGCAGAGAAACAATTTTTCACTACAATGTTCTCAACAAGTAAGTGTATTAAGACCATATGAAAAACCTCGCTCCTCGTCCAGCCCGGGCACAGTTGGTATCAAAAACCTTCATCAACTTTTCTCACGGGTTCTCGCATGTACGGTCAAAAGGAAAGTCTCATCGGAAGCGGATATCATCTCGGGTTTCGATAAGACTTTTCTTTCGACCGTTCACGCCAGAATCCGTGAGAAAACTTCATTACAGTTTATATTACCGACCGTTTTATTCGAAACGCCATCCGGTTTTAAATGGCATTGATTCGAAAAATGCATCTATCTCTCTCGCACTCACATGTCTCGTGTTAAATCTTTCACATGGGCTTAAAGGAAATGCCTAAGCTATCGGGTGATTCACCTCCTGAGCGGTAATGTAAATTGGCTTATTGATAATGAGCCACACCGCGGTCTCCCAGCATCCCGGATGCGTCGTGCTGCCCTCGTAGGTCATGTAGCCGTCAGTCTGCGGCAGTAGTTCTTTCAGCGACAAATTTCTGACCGACGCGGTGTCACCTGCGGGCATACCGAAAAGAACAGATGCTGATTTATCATTGTCCCAGATAAGAACGAACGGAATACGTCGGTACGGTGGACCTTCTCATGATTCAAGGGTCTCTCGCTTTTCCGGTTGCCACGGCTATTTTTCCGCGAGCTTGTTCTTCACCTCCCCCGTCCCTACCACTTCCTCCCGAGTACGGGAATTCGTCTGACCGTTACATAATGCAGAAACCCCGCTGTTACCGCCTCTGAGTGCTTCCGCGACCAGCTTCCATTTATACCGTTGCCGAAGCTACCTCTTCTTGGCATTTGTTCGCGTTTGGATTTCTATGAAGCTTTTATGTCTATTCCCTTCTATCTAAAACTCCTCCCGGCTCTCTCGTTTTCCACGGCCGAGAGACTGATGTATCGAAATATCAGTGCCCTGGTAAACAACGTAATATATCGTCGCCGAGCTGGGTTTCGAAGCCCGACAACAAGTGTAACTGATGGACCGATATGGATCATCTTCTTTCAGGCCACGAAATCTTTGGCTGGAGACACGTGTGTCTTTCGTTATGTAGCTTCAGCTACATTCGTAGTCTTCACGTGGATTGGATAAACAACGAGGAACATCTTCGTCGATGGGCATTTTTTGGTTTTCATGAATTGTATATATATATATATATTTTTTTTTTTTCAGATAGTTTTGACTGGAGTCTATGGGCAGAGAACTGAGGAAAACTTGAAATCCGGCGTAAACGAGTTGATAAACATGTGGATACGCTGACGCTCGAGGCTTTCTCGCGGACCCCCCACCCTCCCAATCTCGCTCCCTTAAAACCCCGTTCGCAAATATGTGTCTAGATTAGATAGAATCACGAGGGGAATGCAGTTCGAGTTCCGGACTCTCTGGTAGTTTCTCGTACATAAAACATACATCTGCGGCGGGGCCATGGATGTTTCCGTTACTCCCAGCATCTAACCCCGCCGCAGATACACGGTTGCGCTGCAAGCCCCTCAAGGAAACGCAGGTCGGGGCTAGATTGGCCTCGCCGTATCGCTCAACCTAAGTATACATCCTCGAGCTTACATTATTGCACTGGCTGCGTCGCGAATTCCTCACTTGTAAATACCAGAGCGGAGATGCTCGTGGAAACCGTCTCGAACGGTCGTTAATTAAGATTGGAATTAATACAATATGAACTTGTATCGCCGATATTGCTAAAATTTACCTGGCGTACGTTAATATAGATGCAGACAGGGTATACAGGTAAATTAAACGGCTATGCACTGTGAAAAAAATTCATGTGAAATTTAATGTAGCGGACTGGAAGTTTTTGTGCAAAAGCTGGTACTTTAAATTTCATGTATAATTGTCATGAAAAATTAATGTTCAGTGCATTAAAAACATTGGGAATACTTTATTTTTAATCATTTAGATTAATTTCAATGCAAAAGTATGTTCATTTTTCATCACGAGTGTACCTTAAATTTAATGTACTAGTTGTCGCATAAAATACTTCCAGTCCGGCACATTAAATTTACTTTTTTTTAACAGTGTAAAATACAATGTCTCTAGCAGAAATTTCGGTGCGTTACATGGAGGCCTTACGAGGGCCTGAAAAGGTACGGCTGGGGCTTTTCCAGACCTTATCAGTACCTGATGTAATGCTCTAAAATGGCTACCAGAGATAGGCTAGAAGTGGTTAATATGGCCCACCTCAATACCAATAACAGTAGAACATTGATTACTCGGATTAATTAGGACCGCGTCTCATTTGGACAACGAAAGCTTCGAATGAGAAAAAAAATTGAGTCTCAATTTTTTTTTCTTTCAACGATCTTCTACCTAACGCTCATTTAAATGGAACAAGCAACGTATATCAAACGTTAAATTTAAGCGTCTCTTAGACATCGGATGCGCCACCGTTGGGATAATTGGGCTTTCCCATGGACGAGGTCGCGGCTCGGGTTATTAAGTTTTCGGATGGCTGAGATTCGGATAATGGAGGTTCCGCTCAAGTATTGTACAATCTGCAGTACACACCATCCAAAATTTGAACTTGCATGTAATTGTACTTTAATTGTTTCCCCCGTCCCGAGACTCGCTCGAGTAAGGAGCGCTTTCTTCGGGATTCGAGCGCGGGGCCGGAGGAAATTTAGCACTTGGCGGTATTACGCGAACCCAAGTCCCTCCGTCAAAGTAAGCAGTGCTTACATCTTCTCTCCGCACAGAGTGACACACGAACGAATATATTGTAAGGTTGTAAATGTGTCGAGTTGGAAAGGAAATGCTCGAACGCTCGACTCCTCGATCCACTCTCGTGGCGACGTCGGCGACGAGGGGGGTTTTGCTCGACCCCCGCCCGCTTTTCTAGAAACTGCCGGAACGCTATTTCTCGTATTGAAGTCCGTGACATTAAGGAGCTGGCGCCCTCCTCGTGAGTCCTCCTCTTCTCGCGAATGCGACAGTCCGGAAGAGGTTCCCGAAGAGCCCCCCCCCCCCCCCCCCCCTCGCGCAAGCCCTCGCTCGCTGCAGCTCAAGGAAGATTCTAAGCTTGCCATTCAGAGCTCCTCAGCTAAGAGCGGAAAGTAGAGACTCCCCACCGACTATTCCCGTACTTACGGCAGCTACGATGTGTCTGCGTATCCGTGTGTGTATGCGCGCGGTTTGTACGCCCCTTCGAATCTATACATCATGCCCTGTGCGAAAACCTCCCAGTGCTCCCCTGTCCGGAACTTCTATTGCACAAATTTGTATTTCTATACGTGCCGTACACGTTTCTATGGATTTCTCGCATTTATGACGATTCCTTCTGCAGGCGTGTTTTTCCTCATGGTACATTTTTGCCTGTGTCGGGTGTACCGCTCCTTCCCCCTCGCATTCTATACTCGACCGACTACTGACTTTATGCAGAAACCCGAGAGAGCCTCTCTCGTGTTGGTGCGTGCTTTATTTCCATTTGTTATGTCTGCGAGGTACACACGGATTCTTCTTTACTCGCAGAGTGGAATGGAGGGAAGGCGGATGATAGAGCGCACATCGGCGTACAGAAATGACAAATAATAATGAGAACGCGGCCGACGTGGAAATATCAACTGCCTCTCGCCGGGTGGGCTAAACCCCCCGGTCCCATCTTCGCAGGGCTTCCGACGCACCGGATTGCGAACAGGGAATACACGGGGCGCGCGAAAGATTCTCGGATGATTAATGAAACGCATTAACCCTCGGCGGCTCTTGAGTCGCGCGACGAGGAACTGCTGCAGTGGTTCAACCGGATCGGTAGAATTCACGCGGCGAAGAGCGTTTCGTTGAGATATTTGTAGGATCTCCGGAGTAATGCTGAGTTACCGTTCATATGGCCGGCTCAAACGATTTTTCATGGAATTCCGCTTATCGGGCTGAATTGTTCATCCACGTTAATAGACACGTAATAGGATTTGACTACATACTTTCCTTAATCCTCGATACACGGGTCATTTTTGCAAAATATGCCCCATGAATGGCATGCATAATTAATTTTACCAATATTGCATGCGATTCGAGACAGCTATGACGAATTTTTTTCAATTAAATTTTTTACTCCAAAGAAACAGTCGTTCCTCTTAAAAAAAAAATCAATGCGATATCGCCCGGTATCGTCCGATAACGAAACATGCAGATCCGAGTATCCGACATCGATCATACCTTGACATTTGTACGCGCGAGAGGAACAAAATCTTTTTATAAACCTTCAAATCCTCTCCTGTCAACCTTTCGAAGTCGCTTGACATATCGGGGATCCGAAGGGTCGCTTATCTTGTCTGTTCTTTTTTTTACGGCTCTTTGCTTCCCCATGTTTACGCATCGCCCGAAATGTCGCCTCGTCGGAGGACTTATTTCACGGGCTAAACGAGCCCTTGGCATTTTCGCGATTCCGCGAGTAGCGAATACGATGTGTGCCGTTTTGAACCCCCTCACCTTCCCTTCGACCCCCCGTGATGAGCTCTCGGGCTGGTGGGCGAAACCCGAGTCAACCCCTCTCGGAACGTATTAGAGGCTCTCAGGAAAATTGACCGAGCGCTGTAATGGCAGTTCCGCGAGGGGGAACTCGCGGGGGGCCCCACAGTGACGATAATGATGATGACAGACCAACTACGATGCTTATGCCGAGATGTCACTACAGCTGTGCGCGAGGGATGATAATGACGATAGTAATAGCAACGACGACGAGCAAGGGGACTCGACTATCCGTCGAGATACTTGACGGCTTCTGGAAGGAGACCTATGACGACGCAAAGACGCGCGCGAGAGACTTCCTGCGAATCCCTCTGAACTCTGAGAAGGGATGATTTTCCACGGCTGCCTCGACGGTACAGTCGAGTCAATTGCGTGTCGAGATTCCTAAAATTGTTCGCCAACATTCCCAAAGGGAAACTGGCGCGGGCAAGGTTGGATCTCAAAGAGCTCTTACTTGATGTAAGAAAAAAAATCATAATATGAAATATAGAGACAAAAAGATTTCCTTGTGCCAACAAGGTCTTTTTCTGTTGGGTGTTGAAAAATATGATTCGCAGATGAATTGCGTGGACTGATTTCGATACGAGTGCGGAAAACTTTTTCTGACGAGTGTGAGTTTGCAACACTCGCCTTCGGCTCGCGCCGCAATCACATGAGTTCAGAAAACGTTTTTCGCACGAGTATCGGACTAAATTTTATTTCACAAGGTGTGAAAATTTCTGTTTTTCGCACGCAAAGCGTTCGCGAAAACCGCCATTTTCCCACGGAGTGAAATAAAATTCATTATTAGACTCTACTTTTTCCACGCAAAGTCGCGATTCTTTAATTCGAATTCACCAACGTTCCCATTCAGTTTCACTCCCGTAAGTGTGTGGAAACAATTTTTTTGAAGTCGCCACTCAATCGACCTGACTGTACCGCGAAGGTTTCCTTAAGCTTCGACTATTCCGTTACCCACACAGCGAGCGGCCAGACGCGATTTCATCCCAAAGTGGGGTCGTAACAGTCCATACACGCGATGTTATCGAGTCGTTCGAGAATATGTTCAACGAGCCATTCATACGAGGATTTTCCATTGGATGAGGATTCGGAGAAGGGTCTTCTTTGCTTTTCTGGGATATCAAGAGCTCCGCGAGGAAACGTGAGAATCCCGCCGAGATAAAAGATAGCGATGTATGTATGCACGTTTTATTTGTTGTCCACGGGACAAGCCCCGTACGGTTAAGTGGCTTGAGGATGTAATACAGAAAAGAATGCACAATGAGATAAGAGCGATGGAAGAATATCGATAGCGCGGTTTACTGAAAATATGCATGTCATAATAGTGCGTACCAGAATGATTGGATTAATTTTGGCAATTGGTTATTTTAGTCGCCAAGCGTACGATATATGAACACGCATTACTAAAACTAAGGCATTTGGTTATATCACGGATAGTGCATTGTAAAGTTCCGTATCTGACCGATGATTCTATACAGCGACGGAAATGGGCCGGAAACCAGACATATCTGGTAGATTCCGTATCGCGGTCGCCCTGGCTTCGAAACAAGAAATCCCTTCGCCATCCGACCCGTCCGTATTGCCATAAAATACATTTTCTCAACTATCCGTTTAATACCGTGCATACCTCTGCGAAATACTTCCATCAATTATCTGGATTCCGGTAGGTCGGCGATCGAGAGATTCGCTGGTCCATGACTCCTACGGAATTCTCAATGCAAATATAAGCGAATCTTTGACTACCGGAAATAGCGTTTCGACTGATGGTGACCAGCGCGTCTGGACAGTTTTAAATTCACATTTCCCACGTACTCGGCCCATAAGAGCTCGCGGCTGCGGGCTTCTCTCCGCTGTTGCAACTATGCACCCTGGCCCCATAGAATTTACGCTCGTTTAAGTATACATGTGTTCGGAGGTTGCCGGGAGAGTTTCCGCCGCCCGAGTGTTCCAACTTTGAGCTTTACCCTGCCAGTAAAGTGGCATGAGTGCGCGGACCGCGTTTGAGTATGTTTCGCATCCTCGTAATTCTCTCCTGCTTTGCACAAGCCTGGAACAATGCTTCTGCAACGTACTATGCAACATGTAGACACTCCCTCTGTCTCAGTCTCTCCGTCTCTCCATCGCCCCATCTCCCCATCTCTCTATTCCGCCACCTCTCAGCCTCTTAACCTCTCAATCGCTCAATTCTTTCAGTCTCTCAATTCATTCAGCCCCTCAATTCTTTCAGTCTCTCAATTCATTCGGTCTCTCAATTCATTCAGTCTCTCATTTCTTTCAGTCTTTCAATTCTTTCAGTCTTCCAGTCTCTCAATTCTCTCAATTCTTTCAGTCTTTCAGTCCTCGGCCTCTCAGTCTCTCCGTGTCAGTAACTCCCTGTAACTCTGCCTCCCCTATCGCCCTGTTTCCATCGCTTTTGGGGTGCGAGCTTCCGGCGTTTTCCATTGTCTTATGATTTATGTAAGCGAATGTGAGCGAGGAGCTTCAGAGTAAGAAGCAGCAGGAGCAACAACAGCAGCAGAATACAACTGGGGGAGATGAGTGAGCACCTCGTGTCAACGGTCTCCTGCGCCAGAGGCTATTGATTAAAATTCACGCTTCTGCTACGCTATACACGACCGTCAGCAGTGGGAAAAGGGGTATGTGAGCCAGAGAGAGAGAGAGAGAGAGACCGGCGAGAGAGTGTCTCTCGCAAGCGCGATGTCACGGCACGTATAATTCGATCTACCCCCCGACCCAGCGACGGTAACGCGATCCAGTTTTTAAAAAACCAAAAAATATCGACACAGTGAAACAGAGTGAACTGAGAGCGAAGCGAGTTTTCGGTCCGGCGAGCTTAAATCGTTTAACGCTATAACGTCCACCGGGTCACCCGTGTGACATCGAAACTTCACAATCATCATTAGTTTTTACTGCTATGTAAATTAACACAAATATATAGCATGTACCACTGTGTAAAATATTATATAACATATATATATTAATAATATAAATAAAAATAAACACCATATATTAATAATTATATTATTATCGATATATGTTATAATAATTTTTATTTCGTACAGGCAGTACTTGTGGTGGATATATATATTAATAATTTTTTTATTTTTTAAAAAAGCGGCCAGACTCGTTACCAAACGAACCTCCGAAGTTCTCCCTTTCAAGACCGTCTCGAGGCGGTGTACGCTCACTGAGTTATTTTTCACTCGGCATTTTATTTATTATTCGGAGCGCCAGAGAGCTCGGAGGGCTGAGACCGTCCGATCCTCGACTGGCACTTTCCGGCTAGTGCACCACTCTCTGTACGGGGATGCTCCGCGAGTTATCTGGTGCGTGAAGCGCGTATTCATCTAATGTGCTGCTATGCGCGTTCCTCGCCTCTATACCTGCGAGCCTCACGGTGAGCGCCTTTGGAAGACCGCCACTAATTGCGCCCGGGAGTTTGCCCCTTTTCACGCTAACCACTAACTGCGAAGAGTTCCAGGCACACGCTCGCTATTCGTTTTATTTTTATTTTATTTTCTGTGCATCTGAATCCCCACCCCGCTCGACGGTCCCTCGTCTCTGCGGCATCGTTTCCTTTTTTTTCTTTACTCTTTTACATTGCGGCATCATCGAATACCTTCCTCTTGTCGAAAATCCCTAATGAAGAGCCATGAAACTTTGCAAAAATTAATTACACGAATTTGCCTTCCGTAAGGGAGAGTGGGGCAAAACGCGATAATGGAAAAATGCAACTTTTTCCGATAACTTTGGATCGGTGGTGGTGCTGAGTGGAAATGCAAAACGGGGTTGAAAATCCGGATGTGGCGTTGAGATAAGACGGGGCATCCAAAAATTATTGGGAAATTGAGTTTAGCCCCATTGTCCCGTTTTGCCCCCCCCTCTAATCTATATATATATTTTTTGTTCGAAACCCGTTTCGGTAACGCAACGAATTTATTTCCAGATCTTCCAAACTTTCTCATCACTATATAGGGATACTCACTTCTGTACTGCACGTTGTTGAAGACGCTGGTTATGTGTCGCAATTCGGCATTCAGGGTGTAACCGAGCTGTAACAGAAATTTCAGACGCATGAGAGCGCGACCCGAGCCAGACTCGCGAACTCTAATTCGTGTTTTATTGTTTTCGCGGGAACGGCCGGAGCGTGGGTTTCCCGCGGGCACCGAGGACGGAGTTGTTTTCAACTTCCGTGCCGGCGGCAGGTGTCGTTATATCGTAATCTCGGTAAGGACGCGGAGGGAGGGGGCAACAAGGTAATCTTGCCTCGTGAAGAAGATTGCGGTACAATGTTTACTGACGGAAAGGGCAATCTGCCCGCAACACGATAGTCTGCACCGTATGTAACTCTATCTTTTTCATTTAAAAAAAAAAAAAATTGTATCGATTCGGAATCGTACCCCGGACGTGGAAAATAACGGGCAACTAACGAAGTATACATTTCCTGAAAAAATGTTTTCTTTTTCTTTTTGCAATTACTCTAAAATAAAATTTGAAAACGAATACTCGGTGCTTCTTTCTTATTGATGCTACGAACGAAATTTGTTTGTATTGCAAACGCACTCCGAGTATTCATTTTCATTTTTGTTTTGTTTTTTTTCCTTTTTCGAGTAATCGTACATTTTTTTATGGTTAACATTTCTGTCGTACACATATGTCTGTGTAGGACATTGTTAAAAAAAATAATAATGTACATTCATTTTTTCATCACAACTGTACATGAAATTTAATATACCAGTTTTTGCATTAAAACTTCACTCCGATACATTAAATTTCATCCGAATTTCTTTTACAGTCTACCAGGATTTGACGATTTAAAGTTTTTGTTAACAGAGGCAAGATATGAGCTTATCTCTAGGATTCGATATAAAAATTTAAGAAACTGCAGCAAGCGTTCGCTTCCGTCGTCTCGCATAATAGTGATGGTGTTGCCATTCAGTTTTCGTCCTCTTCCTCTTCTTCTTATCGTTACCCCTCCGGACATAGAAGCATCGGGGCACTCGCTCATTTAGATCTTGTCCTAAAGGCAGGTCCTCGAGAAACTCGGTGACGGAGGTGAGAGCAAGAGCAATGCTAGCAGTCCCATGGGTATAATCCGTTTGAATTACAGTCGTCAGGAGATCGTCGTCGGCGTCGACGTCGAGCTAGCCCCGCCCTTTACGAGCCGTTCATAGAGAGATCGAGCACCTGTTAAGGGCTTGCACCGGCTCGGCTCTCATTCCCTCTGATTCAGCCTCACCCCGCTTCTCCCCCTTCTCCCGAAACACCCTCCCGTGGAATATTCAAATTTTCTTTTTATCGCTGAATTTATAGCGGGCCCTCGAGCTTCAACCCTCTGTCGGGTTGTCCTCTCGCGCTATCGAGTAGCCTTCATCCTGTAGCCGTGAAGTGCTGAAAAGCTGCTGCGACAAGAGCTTCTCGTCTCCCCTTTAGCCTCGTTTCTCTCGACTTTTACCTCGGCCACAATGGCAAGCTCACCCCCCTCCCCCCTCGCGCCTCGAGACACCCTCCAAGTGTACTCGCTACACTCTCTTATTTCTTTTTTTATTGCCGCGATCCGTCGTTAGCCCTATCAGCGATATGTAAGAGAGAACTTAACATCCTCCCTCTACAAGCTCGCTCTTCCGTCATTGTAAATATTGTCCTCCGCGATGAAGATATCAATTACCGATTTCGCCGATTCCTTCGCAAATCGGACCACCAACATAGACCAATCGAAGATCGGTGCAGCATTTATGGCACTCTAGGGCTTCGCTTGTCATGGTAAAAAAAATGTAAAGCCTTAGAGTTTAATATTCGCCGCACGAACCTCCGATTGATTTACCCCGGCGCTTCCGACTTGCCCGGAATCTCTCCTGCCCTTTTTCACCCGCAACCTTCCACCAGCGTTTTTCCACTGGAAAATAGTGGATAATATGATTTTTCAATTGGCCGCCTCGGCGAACGCACATCCACCGGATCCCACGGATTTTTCAATTTATCGCTTGTCCTCCCCGGCAAACAAACCGAAAATCCATTCGGCGCGCCTCCACTCCGACGCATCTGACTCGTTTCGTTTCGGGCCTCAACGGCCACACCGGTGTGGCCATCGTCAAAATATTTATCGAGCCAAATACGCATCTCGGGCGCAATTACTCCGGGCATATTTATAAACCATTCGTCTCTCGCTCGTAGTTACTATTCGCCCTCCCCCCTCCCGAGAGTTTATCTTTTGCGATTACCGGTCACTCCTCGCAATCGAAAACTCCCTCCCGATCCAGTCCCATCGTGCAAACATCATAATCCACACTCACTCTATCTCACGCCTCCATCAATATTAACTTATTTATCCTCAAATTAATTCGTTCCCATAGCCCCGAGCTTGTTTCGCGAGCGATTTGAAAATAAATTAAAAAATGCTGCAAATACCCCTTGACGCAATCCCCGCGAATCCCCGCGAAACTCGTTCCCATTCGCTGGTGTATAAAGAGACCGGAGGAAAGTAGCTCGTACAATAATTAGCCGGGCCAGAGATGAGGTAATCCGCGTCGATTAATCCCTGTAATTATATTCGTCGCGAAGCGGCGAGCCCTCCGCTTCTCGTCTCACTATTTATTAACTCGTCGCGAGTACAGCGGAGTGCCCGTTGCCGCTAAAGGGCGCTGATTAAGAAGCGACGATTATGATTCCCGGTCGGTTGGTACTCGCCGGTGCGCGAGACGTTTGTGCAAAATCCCACTCCTCCCCTTGGCTTCATCCCTCCGCAGCTTTCCGCCGGCTTCTCTTTAACTCTCGTTTCCTCGAGACTCTCGTCTCGACACGCCCGAGAAAACTCCTCGAGCGCCCGGTAAGACGCTATTATCGTTATTGCCACGGTGTCGCGCGCAAACTCCTTCCGCCAACAATACCACCCGGGAGCTAGAATGAGTCCGGGAAAAGCCGCGTTGCTTCGTTTCCGCAACCCTCCGCCGACTCGCACCGAAGGAATCCTTTCCTTTCACATCCACTCGCAGTGTTCCGGGAATGTATCGAATTGAGCTGTTTGGAATGATGAACTGAGTTGCAAAATTCTTGACTCAATATAACCGATCGTCTAAAAGGAAACAAAACGGTCCTTTTAAATTGTCCTCGATTGGAGAAACGTCGATACCGGAAATGAGGAGTTGTAGAAAGTTGACCCTTGAGGGGTCTCAGGGTTCTGAGAGGTCTGACTGAGGAACTGACTGATGGCGCTGAGGGTTCTGAGGGGTCTGAGAGGACTGAGAGGACTAAGAGGATTAAGAGGACTGAGAGAACTAAGCGGACTGAGAGGCCTGAGAGGATTGAGAGGATTAAGAGGATTAAGAGGATTGAGAGGACTTAGAGGACTGAGAGGACTGAGAGGACTGAGAGGACTGAGAGGACTGAGAGGACTGAGAGGACTGAGAGGACTGAGGGGTCTGAGAGGACTGTGGAGACTGAGAGGACTGAGGAGACTGAGAGGACTGAGCAGACCGGGAAGACTACCTCTATGAGGAAGCCAAACCATAGTAGAAATGTTTAAACGTTACAATAGATCCTAGCTGGGCTTTGACCAGGCTTTGTCGGGGAATGGTGTAACACTTAAAAATGTCTACAGTGGAAGTTGCCGAAGGAACTTTCTCATAGAGCTTCGCGAACTACGTAAATAAATGAGTAAGCTGAGTGTAAATTTTTGTGGTATATTCCGCATCCCCTTGACCTAAGATTGTGCTGCAGCGCTTTAAAGTGTCGGGACGCTGAGCATTACGTTGAGTGAGAAGGGTGCAACGTAACAAGGTGGTGGGGGGAGGCTCCGAGAACGTCTTAACTGCCGACATAATTGTCAATTTAGACGCTTCCCAGGTTTGATTAAACCCCCTCGAGGTAGCTAGAACTTGAGGGATGGTAGAGAAGCGCTCTCGGTCCTGTGTACACGCGACCCATACCCCCGACTCGAGCAACGGCATATGTGTGGTACTCGGATACCTCGCACGAATTCGCTTCTGCCCTTCAACGGCAAAGCTAAGCGCGATGGCGCTGTACGGGGTGAGGGGCGTTAATTAGCGTTCGTCGAGACGTCGAGAATATCGCTCGGGAAAAGAATGAACATTCTCCCGTGACGATTTGATTAAATAATTTATACGTAAGCTCACCTGGACCATCAAGGAGATCGCCACGAGTCCCTGACTCTTGTGCTGGGCCTCGCTCATGTTGTGATAAAGTTGCGCATTGAAACCGTATATCTGAATCTGAAAAATTAGCAAACGATCGATGAATCATTAACAAAATCGAATAATCGGTAGTCATTAATAAATCATTATAAAAAACTTAATATATGCGAGAGACATGACCGCAATAGATTACGCGGGGGATTCGAAGGAAAAAATACAAAAATACTGAAACCGTATATCCGAATCTGAAAAATGTGTGAACGGTCGATGAATTATTAACAAAATCGAATCATCGGTAATAATTAATAAATCATTATAACAAAAAATAAATAAAAATAAGCGAACGATATCGCCGTAGTAGGTTACGCATGGAGTCGATAGAAGAAAGGGAACTCTGAGGAAAAAATCAACAAATAGCTCACTCGTCGTCAGTGGTCGCTCGAAGACTTCTCCCCAATCTTGTAAGGCGCGACGGTAAGAAGGGACTGACGTGGCTGCTGCGCGATGAGGCATGCTTCAATGACGCCGACGAGAAGGGGAGTAACAACGGCGAACCGAGAGGAAGAAGATCACAAGTACCAGCGATGGATAAAGGTACCCAAGGACTCGGGCGAACGTGAGGGGGACGGCGAAGAATTCAGTAGCGAACGTAAATCCACTGCGTCTGATCAAAGTATGACGAGTACTGCTGGAACAGGGGGATTCCCCTTTCTACGCTTCTCGGCTCTTCGCTTGCTCTCATTTTATTTTATTTTTTTCCCCCCGTTTTTCCTACCTCCCTCTCACGTCCCCCCCAAATCCCTCGCCCGCTACCGCAGAAATTCTCTTCGTAGCCCGGCAGCGTCAGGAAGGGGAGGGGCCCACCGGGCTCGCTATAAAAGGGGCGAAAGAGTTTCGGAACGAGAACTAGTCTGTACGAAATACGGGCGTTATCAGAACAAGTGAGCCTGGTCGTCCTTTTTTCTTTTTTTTTTCTCCTCCCGCTTTCTCCTTCGCTCGCTCGCGTTTTCCTACCGAGCCGGCTACACGGGTAGCCTGTCTGAATGTCAGATCAAAGAAAAACTCTCCCCCGAGGGCAAAACGACCCGGGAGAGCATTTTTCCTCGAGGCCCGGGATATCTCTTCGACTCTCTCGCACCCCCGTGCGAGCACAACGGGGCAGCGATAACAAAAAGAATCACTTTGCCGGGACGAGACGGGCGATCTTAAACTCTTCACTCTCCGTCGTCTCTTTCACAACTACTCCGCACACCCTCGTCCGTTCGGTTATCAATATTTGTTTCTTTTTGATGCCCCCGATCGCGATTCTCTTTATAGGCTGTGCAGCTCCGAGTCTCCCCGCTTCTCAGCTTCGTCGTCTATCGCGACATAATTTAACCCTTCGAGGACGACGGCCTCGGGCCACAAGTCACTTCGCGGTCCGCCGCGTAAAAACTTCATACTTAAACATGAACGACTTATGAACTCGGCTTCGGAATATGGTAAGAACCTCGTTTGACAGCTTTAAAACTAAAAATGACACCTTTCTTTGTCCCTCTAATCACCATTATTCAAATTTTGAAAATATCGACATTTTTTTTCATTCGAATTACAACAGTTATTATTATTACTACCGCAGCTCAATCGCTCGTCTCTCTATCTTGAAAATACACGATAGTTCTGGACAATAAGTTCTAAAAAAAAGTACAAACTTTTTTTTTTACTTTGTCGCAACGAAGTGCCTTAACAGGAATGGTCCCGCGAAAAGGCATACGGGAGAAGCATAGTGTGTTATCGTGTGACACGAGGAGAATGGAGACTCGGGCGGTATCCGGTTTCCCCGCCGAAGCCAAGAACCCCACGAATTCCTTTCCTCTCCTGTGTGAATTTGGAATGCACTCGCGCGTTCTATACACCCCCGGGAAGCACACACATGCGATCCGCACATGCACACAAACACACCGACGGAGGGGGTGACAGAGGGACGCGCCGGTCCCCCATGCTGAGCTCGGCACACGAACGCGCTGGATGTGGAGGATGCATCCCAGAAGTCTCTTGTCTATCTCTCTCGCCGCTACCTAAATATCTCTCGCTCAAGTTTCCACCCTCTCCCGTTCGTTCCACTTTCTATCCGAGCATGCTCTTCGGTGTATGCACACACAGTGACGACGAGTATCTCCGCTCGCGGGTCTCAGGAGGAGGAAGCAGGCAGGCAGCACAGCCAGGCGGGCTGGCTCCACATAAGCATCGGGAGGGTAAGCACATAGCGGAGCACCAGCGGAGGGTGGCCACTTCCTTCCCTCTTGGAAGCACCCAGGTCCCCGTGAGCCTTCCCTCTACATCGCCTCCACCGCCGACGTCCTTTACCCGCCACTTTACCGTCACTAGAGCGTACAGCGTAATCACCAGCGGCAAGAACCAAAACCCGGGGATCCCTCAAGGGAGACTGCAAAGAACCCGCACACCTGCCCGCAATCGCCCAAAATATTCCCCGCTCGAGCGCATGAAACCCTTCCACCTGCCCACATTTTCCGTAATACGTACCAACATAATTTGACCGACGGTCGGAAAGCCAACGAAAAAAAGTCCGTCGGATGGCCACGGTTAAATGAACCGGCGAAAGAGTACCGCTTGAAGCTCGAAAGGAATAACTCATCCGATCGAACTAGCAGTCAGTTGAATGGAACGTTTCGTTGTTTTATGTCACTATTATTTCGTTCGATCAATCGAATATTTATTTAGTGAACGATAAGCGCCCGTTTTGTTGACACAACGATTTTGTTTGGCACCGTGGAATGCACGGTATATATATTGTTGTTTTTGTAGAGCACGGGATCGTTGCTGACATTTCTTTATTATGGACCGGGCCATATGCATCGTTCACTGTAAAAAAAATGGTGAAATTAATACACCGGAGTGAAAGTTTTTATGCCAAAGCTGATATATTAAATTTCGTTTATAATTGTGATGAAAAATCAATGTTCAGTTGATTGAAAACATTGGGAATATTTTATTTTTTATAATTTTCTTGAATTTCAATGGGAAAAGTATATTCATTTTTCATTACAATTGTACATTAAATTGAATGTACCAGTTTTTGCATAAAAACTTCCAGTCTGGTACATTAAATTGCATATTTAAATTATTGAATTGCATACTTTAGTCCGGTAAATTAAATTGCATACGAATGTTTTTTTACAGTGCTTTCACCCTACTCACGAGTGTGATCCCGATCGTATTGATTGCTCGCGACGTCGGTGATTTTCTTTGATTAAGAGGACGAAGACTAGCGAGGAAAGGTGTTTGGCAAAGTCTCGCCGAGAGCTTTCCCGCGAAGTTGCGAAATCATTTAAAGTGACACCGGAGTCTCGTAGGCGAAAGCGGGAAAGGGTATTGAAAGCGCGGTTGAGTCAGTGGTTAGGATCGGCGAATAGTCGGCCAGCGTTCGGGCGGCAAGCAGTCAGCCGCGAACACGTTTGCCTCTCTCGAGCCGGAGTGGGGAATCGCAGGCGAGGGGGTGAAGGAAGAGAAATGAGCGAGTAGAAGAAGATGAAGAAGAAGAAGAAGAAGAAGAGGAGGAACACAGCTAGCCGCTGAGGCGTCCCGGTTTGCCAAACTTTCTCTCCTCTCTCTTCCATCGCCGCCACGGACCACCGTCACCTTCACCGTCATCCCACGAGTTGGGTTTAAGTTTCAGCTTATTTACATTATTCCGTATTCACGACTCCGCCGGAGTGCAGCACGCCGGTGCAGCGCGACGCCTCTCAAGTTTAACGCCAACGTTACCTTTACCACAATATATAGATATATATTATTTTATATTTATGACCATTCTAAGAACGGCAGGGGGGCATAATCCTCGGGAAATCAGATATCCAAACATTCACGCTCGGTTTCTCACTTTCTACAAGCCCGACAAAAACCTGTGACGCAGTGCTAACGATAAATCGTTTCGGTTTCAGTAACTCATATCTAATATTCAATAATAATGATAATAATAATAATAATAATAATAATAAGAACGTACTCGTCATTTTGTAATTCGTAATTCGTCATTTTGAGGCTATTTTTAATGTATTCTTCACTATTTTCTATGAAAAAAACACCCAATTTAACGAAAATGGTCCCTTTCGTCCCTTCCCGTTTTTTAAATGGAATTATACTTATTGCAAAGTTTAGACAGATAATCATATATTGATAAAACCATCATGTCATGTTACTTAGGGAGCATCCGTAATGCGAGCGTGTCCCAAAAAGTATTTGAAGTACCAAACAAATACCTTGAGCAGTACTTGAAGTAGCGGTACTTTAAGTACTGCCCAGCTCATAATAATAGTAAAAGGTATTACTGCTATTATCGTACATCGCCATATGTCGTGATCTACGTTTGATAAAAAAATCATTCATGGTTCTGGTGTGAGCGATTAATTATTGTGGCCTGAGATTGCAGTACAGTTTCTTCGATTTCCCTCGGGCGGGTAGGCTTTCTCGCATATGGGTTAAATTCCGGCTGTAGGTACGCGTGCGAGGAATCGGCGAGTCAAGTATAATTGGTACGTCAGAGACTGTGCGGTGCAAGCTCGGCTCTGCCGGGCTCCTCTCTCCTTCCTCGGTGCACTGACATATGGGCATGCCATCACGATTTCTGGCACAATACTCCATTCTCCCATGATAGATGTATGGCCGTAATCGCGCTCCGTCTCTCTGCAGCGGGCTGCGGGCTATATTAACCCACGCCAAGGGAGAGGGAGGATCCGAGAGTGCGGAGATGCAAACCACGCCTGGTGAACATACTACCAGGGCGCATTTGTGCATTACAGTACGTTGTATGCACGTTACGTACAAGCGTATTAACAAGCCTATACGTACATGCACTATAGAACTGCCCATCTCGGTACATCCCCTCTGTTTGTGCATCACATATTCACTTTGCTCATGAGAACATTTGAACATTCACGAGCTCGATCTATGTATTAAATGGCGCGATATTAAACAAGCATGTCAGACACTTAACTGCAGTTCGGTACCGAAGATCCATATTCGTACTAAGATCGATATCTTTGATTTCTTTGGACAGGAGAGAGAACGAGAAGAAGGGAAGCTCAGTGACGCGTTGTCTTATCACCGATTTCACGAAGATCAGGAGAATCAATCCAGGAGTGCCCGTGGAGAAGGACGGGAAAATCATGTAAGTAATCTTGAATTTCCTACCTCACACTCTCCATAAACTTGTCTCTGAGAGCATTGCACTTACAAGACCCTCTCTCTGTACCGTTGCAATACTCTCATCTATATCCCTCCCCCCAGCCCCCTTCACGTTACGTGTCTCGAGTACAAGAGACTCGTTCAACTATAAACGACCACTACAATTACGCCGTGACCTAACACAAAGTCATCCGCAGAACTCTCGTACCACCATACTTTCTCGTTGGATTTCTTATTGGTCTTATCCATCTATATATTGTAACGAATATAGAGATGAGGATTGGAAGATACACGATATTCTACATATTACCGGAATAGCCCAGTATGACAACTGACAAACGGAACGAAATTGATCGACGAAAAGCGAAGCATTGATTTCTCGCACGTATACCGATGCAATCTCTGAGCGAACTCCGGTGCTCAGGATCGCACGAGGACACTGGCGCGAGATTAAGACGATCAAAGAACGAGTTTGTCGTTGTCCCGTTGACTGGGATAACGAGCGAGAGATACCTCATTGGTAGATGAGACGCGTCCACGAGCATTCTCGATCTCCCCTCAACTGCAAATTGCTCCAATTACGTCTGTCAATCCGTGTGCCCTGTAGCCCGTGTTCGGTGCCCCGATGGCCTCCTCCACTATTGAACAACCATAATCATTCCCACTCGTATCAGGAGTGCGTTTGTTTGACCATTAGCGTGGATTCTCCCAACCCCACCCGGTACGACCGCCATCCTTCGATGCTCTGTGACAGCTCGTATCCACTCGCGGAATACGCCACCGATGCCCTCGCACTCGCGTTACTATACGTGGATCCGCGATCCATCCCACTCTTCGAATTCACCCGAATCAAACGGAAAAACATCGAAAATTTCTTATTCGGGCCATGATTGCTCACGGATGCGCTATGAACCGATCGCTAAAGTAGAATTCATCGATGCGGAGGAAGGCGTTCGAGAGGAAACGGTGACAGGGATGACCACTTGTCTCTGCTGACACTAAATCACTGGTAGGGTAGTAGGAGGGTACTCGAATTGCATGCTGGCCACTGGCATCAAAGCCGGGCCATCCCTCAAATACGCAGGTAATGGCTCAGACTCTCCGGACTCGAGTGTTCCCAGTGGTGGTTCTCTATAAGCCTCTCCTCCCTACCTACGTACTTGACAGTTCTCGGTTTCCCTTCTGCCCGCCCCCCCTACCCTTGGCGACCGACGAGCCCCTTTCCCCGGCTCACGCGTCCGGCAACCCTTTGGACACGGGATCGAAGAGCCTCCGTCGGCTCATAATACAGATTTTGATTAAGCTGAGTCAACGAGAATCGTTCGCACACCCTCCATGCTGGCCCTTTCGTTTGGAATTTCAGACGAATCAAAGTTTCTTGTTTGAACGACGATGAGATACCAGGCTCACTCCTACCCACCCTCGCTTTTGATTGAATATAAACTATCGAGTAATATATATCCAGCCTGTCCCATCGCAGATCGTCATCGATGGACGGGAAAATTGGGATTAATCCAGGTGTACAGCGGAGGGAGAAGTATATCGCGCCGGTTTCCGCGGCGAAACCTCCGAGCCCTTCGTTCGAATCACACGATACTCCGATTGTTTTTCATCTCTGACGAATGACCCCTCTCGTACCATGACGAGCTCAAACATTGGAGGACTAATCTAATGTCCAATTCTCGACGCACCCAAATCGGTCGGGCTTTCGCGATACCGATCTGCACAATCTATCGGTGCTCTCCGCTGTACACTGTTAAATCAGCTATTTATATATGTACACACGTAGATATATATATGCATAATACAGTGCGGATGACGAGTTCGGTTTAATGGAGTAATAGAAATTCCATTATCGGTTAACAACGCTTGCATCGGCTGTTTATACACGGGGGGGGCTTTTCGAGTTGACGAATTAGGCTGACCGCTAATGGATTTTCCTGATTTTCTTCACGCGACTGCCTCGTTGGGAGAGACAGAGAGACCTGTCCTTCTATATCCTCGACGAATTAGGGGCGAGGCTTGGGCGGTAGGATGGCAGAGTTAATTGGGTCGAGCGTTAACGAATGTTTAATTTGTCAAAGCCGCGCGGCGTCGGTAGCGTCGCCGAGGCCTCTCCCACCCCGTTTTCCACCCACCCCTCGCGGTGACTCGCAATTAATTTCAATTAATTACTGTCGACGCTGGTCCACGTCTGCGGAGCCCCGATCCCGCGTGGTTAACGACTTCCGTCCGGATTTAGGGGGCGCTGGACGTCGCCCGTGTCTTTACCTATACGCGACCGTCTGTGGACCAAAATCTCCCCGACTCATCTCCGAACGAACCACTTTTTTCTTGACTTTTTAGCCGAGCATATCTTTGACGAAAAACCCTTCCTCCTCTCTCCGACATAGTCTTCAAAAAGCGTTCCAAGCCTGATTTCAATGTGGAGGAAAACATGCTCGACCCGTCTGCAAATGAGATACGGTAAGGTAAACGGCCCAGCTTCCGTCATCTTTAGAGCACCAAATGCGGTTTCCCGTTATTTATATACGAGTTGCATTGTCGGTATGAGAACAAACTGTTTTGATATACATGGAAAAAATATCAATCATTTAAGTAAAATTCGCTTGTCGGCTGGAAAGGAAATAATTGTTATTTCAATTCTTACAATTCCATACGGGATTGAAACCATAATATATTACTTTCACAGCATTGCCATAGAAATATACTTTTATATTGTCGTTATTACGACTCCGTACATAAGAGCGACTTGTTCGTACTGGACTTTCCTCGGAAAAAAATAAACAAGGCAAAATAATACGATATCATAATTTTTTCAATAATTTTACGGCTAAAAATTATATGAAAATTAACTTCGATTAATAATAACCGCTATGCTGCAACAAGTGTTGGAAAGTACAGCGTGACCCAATTTGGCTGACATACTTTCCCGTCATGACAAATTTAATAAAGCACGTAATCGATAAACAAATTATTACCAATCTAATTGGTAATATTACTTGTACCGACACGTCGCTATAACTTTTATGTATTTTAATGTTGGCGAATGAGTGCATTCAGTGAAGTCGTGATGTGCTTTGGTTAGAACACCCTCATAGGTTGTTCTAACCAAAGAAGTACCGAAGAAGTACCGAAACGCGAGTTGCGCCACACACACAATTAAATTGTTAAATGAATATTTTTATAAAAATATTTGTATTGCGGCAGTAATCAATTTTGCCATCATGCAATCAATTTTGTTTTGTATTAAACGAATGTTTATTATTACTTTAAAAAAAATCACTGAAAAAAATCATTATTATTATCACTGAAAAATAAATTGTTTTCGGGCTGCCAAAGAACATTTTTTTTATTACAATTCTTACAATTCCAAATGATATTGAAACAACGACGGCAAGATTGAGAAAGTGACATGATATCGTTTCAATCCCGTATAGAATTGTTAGAATTAAAGTAAGAATTTTTTTTTTCGGCAGCCCGCAAGCGAATTTTACTTGAGTCATTTATATATTTTTTTCAGTGTATAAATTGCCTTCAATGACGGTAACTGGGACACTGGCGGAAATTGGACCGTTTACCGTAACTTCGACAACCCACTATCGCATTGCAAACTCGAAGCTTCAGTGCTTTTTAAGCCATATTCGGTTAATGAACAGCGAACTCTTTGAAGAAAATAAATTTAAAAAAAACATCCATTGAGCACACCGAGTTGTGACGTAACTTCGAAACTTTAAAAACTTTCAAAAACTTTCGAAAGTTTTTGATAAGACCGTGTCCCGCCCGACGCATGTTTGCCCGCGCTGAACTGATACGCTCAACTTACCTCCGCCGGAAACGCGTAGTTGTTTATTCGATGCTCGGATCCGTGAGTGTTGTTCATGCCGTAGTGTATGTAAATCTCCTCGAATTGATAGCGATAGGCGAGCGGGCCGTCGGTTATGTTGATGGGTTTTGATTCCTTGTCGACTTTGAAGATAAGAAACTGTCCGGTGTTGTGTAGATGGCCGGATATCTGCGAAACAGAAAAACGAAGGTCGCTCGGTTAGAAAACGAGACTCGGTCTTCGAGGCTCGCGGTTATAATTGGTAAGGCATTTAATTGAACGAAGCGCGCGACGGGATGAGTTTTACGGCGGGGAGGAGCGGCGAGGGACGAGGTGGTCTCGTAGACGGCGCTACCGGCAAGTCCATTTTCTTGTACGTCGCGCGAACGTGAATTATGGCGTCATCAGTTAGAAGTAATGAGGTAACCTCAGGGTGAGAATTGGTCGCCGAGACGGGGCGGGTGCATCCCTACCGGCGCGATCACGGGAAGAAGAGACACGTCGGCAAAACTCTCTTACCGCCATTCCCTACCGGTCCCGACGATAAACTATTATTTCGCAATAAATCTTCGGTTAGCCAGGCGAGAAAATCAAGTCTCTCTCCTCCCTCCCGGTACAGCAATTACCCGTTGGGCTGGCCTAACTGAAAGCCTCCGGCGGCCTTATCAAATCTATTCGTATCATTTCACGCTCTAAAAGCACCAGTTATCCAACGTAATTAAACAGACATTGCGTTTTTTAAAATTCCAACGATCGTTAATTAGATCAATTATTATTATTGTAATTTTATTCATGATCGGGTACGCCTTTGAGAATAATCCTTCGGCCGATTATCACATCCCTGCGGCATTATCGTTTTATTACTTCTGAATTATGGGGTGTATCGACGCGCTCCACTTCTCGACGCTTGAAACTCCTTGCCACGCCAATTACACGAATTTCTTTTTTTTTTTGTTTTCCAGTTACAATTAATTCAGTATCGCACTGTGCGGGCGTTTTTCCTCTCCACTCGCTCGCCGCTTCGAATCCCGAGTCTCCGGAACTGCCGTTATCGTGAAAACTCCCGGGGATCAATATAAAGTGTGGGGGGAGAGCGGAGCGATTGGAACGAGAAAAAGAGTTAGAGGTGTAGAAGGAGTTTGAAGTGCGGGTGCCTCATTGTTCGTACGCCGAAGAGTACACCACAGCGCGTGGTGCATATCCTTCTTTCCGTTGCTCCGCCACCAGGAGAGAACGAGTTCGGCAGGCGAAACACGCCCCGTTCCTTCAATAAAATCGCTCAAGAACGAGCACCGAGTTCTCCTTCTAAGGGGAGATAGAGACCGATCTTTATTTATCGTGACATCCCTCGCATATAGACTCTTCCGCAAAGTTTTCAACCCTTAGCTCGAGATGCTTCTTCAGGGTTGTTTTTTTTTAAGATTTTTTTTACGACAAAGACCTAAAGATTGGAGTTCGCAAGGTATTTCTTTCCAATTTATCGTCGAGGACTCATTATGAACGATTCTCATTCCTTTCTGCCTGTTGAACTTCGGATGCTCGATCCGATCGATTAATCGATATTTCTCCAGTAATTCATGTTTTAAACACTCCACGTGAATCTCCTCTGTTATTACGGACTGTCGTACGGACCACTGTGTTATGAAAATTCATCGAGGGCTGCTTCGAATTATTCGTGGAATCGATTGAAGGTAATCCGTGAAAGTTCGAAGTCAATTATTCACTCTCACAATTATGGAATAAAATATCGTCAGATAGACAATATAAAATGCGTTATACATTCAGGTTATAGTTTCCTTAAAAATGTAAAATCATGAAATGTTCGAAAGACAGTGTTCAGTTTAAGGATTCGACATAAATTGGCCTGCTACTGAATACATTGTTCCTTTTCGTTCGGAAGAGGTCGACGCTTTTCATCCTCATTTTGATACTCCGACTGTAGGCTGGGTATACTTTGATATCCAATACTCTTATAGCGAAGAGGCGGAGGGTCTTTTATTTCGTTTCAGCCGGCTATTTCGTTTGCCCGTTTTATATTCGTTCTACAGGTGAATCGGAGCTTCTTTCGTCCCCAGTGCTGCGTACAGCCTGTATTTCCACTCCCGTGGACGGTGGTCGAGATAGGTCAGGCTTTCTCGAAGTTTCCATCTCATCGCTTTGCAACGGTAGCTTTGTCCCTATCCTCCGCTTCAATGTGCCCTCTCGTGGCCTTCGACACGGTACTTTCGAAAGTGTGAAAATCTTGTGGATGCCCGAGGGGCTTAGGAAATCCTTGACTGTTCTCCGAGCAGCGTGAAAAGCTCGGACAAGGGAAGCCAGAGAGATAGCGACAGAGACAAGGAGACTGAGAGACTCCGAGACTGGTATATTCGGAGATTGAGAGCCTGAGTCATTTAGAGACTGGGGGACGAAAAGAATTGGAGACTGAGAGACTTGGAGACTTGGAGATTTGGAGACTGGAAGGCTTGGAGACGGGAAAACTTGGATACTAGAAGACTTGGAGACTGAGAGACTTGGAGAGTGCGAGTCTGAGAGTTTGCGAAACTGAGAAACTGAGAGCTTGCAAACTGAGAGTTTGCAAAACTGAATGACTGAGGGACTGAGAGACTGAGAGACTGAGAAATCTCTCAGTCTCTCAGGGAGATTGGGAGACTGAACGTCTGGAACGCAGAGGATGAGGAACCGAGAGCCTCTACCGAGCTGGAAGGCGTGCGTTGGACTCCTAGTAGCAGAGAATCACGGAGTCGGTGGGAAGCACAGACAGTTCGTTCTATTGTTTAATTTAAGTGCCAAAGTTTTCCGAGCGGGTTAAACGGCGTATGAATTTGCGGATGGGCTTGGTGTGTGCCGACTGTCGGTCGAGGTCCCCGATTAAGTTAGAGGTGGTAGGTACACCTACCCCCGGAATTTCGGCTGCTGCGCATCGATCACAGGAAGTCGTCAGCCTCGTTCATAGCGGTCTATGCGAGTCCCACGCCCTGACTAAGCATTGCACCGGAAAGGAACCGATTTTTGTCTACCCCTCTTTATTTCTTCGTTACTTTCGCATTTTTCCGAATGCAACGAGCGATTGAAGCGAGTCTCGTAAAGCGGATAATTTCGAACGGTTCACTTGTGTACGGTCGATGCCCATTCCCGTATTGTGTGTTTCACCGGAGCGCAAACAAATGTTTGTTTAATGGAAAATGTGTGTATCCGGAGCGTCAGAGAGTGGCCTCAGCCGAGAGGCCTGCAGCGTGCACGGCGAAACCAGTGGGTACATAATTTATGTCCTCCCGTCACAGTATTAACGAGGTCGTTACACAACCCCTCTCGCCCCAGCCCCCGATCCGGCAATCCACTATCCACCCCCCTCATCTCCAACTGGAAATTATGTAATTTTGCAAATTTAACGTTACGGATACGTGATTCATGGACCACGCAGCGTCTTATGTCTCTTATTGCTACTCCAACGAGCTTCTTTAACTATGTGCTTGTTTGTCTCGCTTTTTTAACTTTATTTTTATTGTCCCCGATGCGCGGTCCCTTTTATTTTTTTGTTTTCCCTCGGGTTGTATGGCACAAGTTCTCGGAATACTCTCTTCGAAACTCGCGGCCTCATTCGCAACCGAGCGCCCTCCGCGACTGTGAGGGCGGTCTCGGAGAATTAAAAACTTTTTTCTCCTCACTCAGTGGTGCCGAAGCACGTGCTGCGAGGGTGCGGTGGTCGTGACAGTGGCTCCCTTGGGACTCGACATCGCAGCAGGGCATTGCGGAAGTAGATATTGTCTTTACGGGACGGGATAAGTAGAATATGTAGGGAAGACCGGGGCGAGATGGGCCCCCGGGGCGAGATGGGCTAGTGCAAAATCATCCTAAAATTATTAAAAAATTAAAACAAAAACTTGAAAGGAAATGTTTAAACATAAAAGCGTCATCACGAACTTTATCGTTGATAGGTAGAAGTAGGAAAACTTAAGATGTATGGATACAGGCGTGGGCTAAAAAAAGGTGAGCAATTTAAGGGTAGCCCGTTTCGCCCCAGACAATTTTTTTCGGACGCGTTAATTCGCTTCGCACTTCGCGAGGCAAAGTGCGAATTAAATTTTTAACTTTTTTTTGTCACTCACCCGGTGCTTGTCGACGTTGACCGGTCTCAGGTGAGGATCGTACAGCAACTTCTCGGGCTCGATGTTGATGGGACTCTGTCGTCTGCCCTTGGTGCACAGCGACCATTGAGGATTTATCAGTCCCCAGAACGACGGTCCTGAAACACACACGATAGAGCAAAGGTATCAGTCAATTTGATCTCGGCAGTTTCTTAATTTCGTAACTGCAACGAGGTGAGAATTCACATATCCGACAAGGGATTTCACATGTCAATGATCGGTAGTAAGGTAGATAGATAGGTAGATGGTATTTATTTTAGGGACGAGCGGAGCAAAACGGGACCGACAATCGGGATGCGTCGATGGGGCAACATGGAACCTCCCAAAATTATTGGAAAATAGGGAAGATAAGCGTTTTTAAAAACCCAATTTTCCAATAATTTTGGGACGACCCATTTTGCCCCATCAATGAATCGATTGTCGTCGATCGATGGCGGTCTGTTTTGCCCCGCTCTGCCCTACACTAGGACCTGAGGTCGTCTAGGCACATCACCCAACCAACAACAAACCGAATGAATACAAAAAAACACGCTACAACTAGGGCAATTAACATAAACCGCATAAAAATTAAATAAAAGAAGGAAGTAAACTAAATTAATGAAATAAACTGATGCACATAACCCGCACATAAATCGGACGGAAACCGCATCGTAAGATATTAAGGTAGTAGGTCGGAGAGCGTCAACTCCGTGAAATAATGTTAATTCGTGAAACCGGCGATAATAATTAATAACGAAAAGCGCAATGTAAAATGTATAAAATTAATACAGAAAAAATATCGGAAGCAATAATAACGGAAGCGTGAGAGACCGGGGGAGAGGGTCTCGGATTAACTGGGGCCAAGATGAAGTCGTCGAGTAGCGAGCGACGAATGAAATTTGAAATTTTTATAATTTCAACTTTTTCCTTCGCGTTCTGCCGACTCGGTGCAATCCGCTCGGCTCTCGATACACCGGTGAAAAAGTTTCCCGTACGGTAGGCGAGGTGAGCGTGTGGATTTTTCAAAACTCGGTTTCCCTCATGCTTTTTCGGACACCGGGGAGAATTCTCACTCTCTTTTCCGCGAATGACTTTCAGCCTCTAGGACGAGGGGGCGAGGTGGATGGGCGAAAGCGAGGTGGTTCTTTGCCGCTGCTATACACACTACTACGTACTACCGCCGACTCCTCAGAGAAATTTAACTTTGCTAAAACGTCAGCCTGAAATCGATATATCCGAGAGTACGAATAGGACGAAGCGAGTTAACGAGTTCCACGTCGTTATACGGATACATACAATATTTCTCTGCTTTTTACTGTAGTACATAAGTTCGTATATAATATAGGTACATACAAATGTATACTTATATATTCTTATAACTGCAGTACATAACAGTGAATTTGATATAACGCAGGCCAGTATCGCGCGTGCATTGGGAGTTTCCAATACGACGAGCAGAAGATGGCTTGTTATATATGCGTTTCTTCGATCAAGGCATAGCCCGAGAGTAAAGAGCGAAAAAGATAGATGGTGGAAAGGAGCTGATCGAGATATATATGTATATATATATATATATGTATATGTATATTTTTCTGTCTGGCGGAGAGCTTGGGCGACAAAATCAATTCCATCGGGGATAGAGAGGTCGACTGCGACTCTTCTCGCTCCCACCTGGAACGTTACGATCCACCTTATATTTCTCCCGGTCGGTACAATTCCTCGGAGAGATAACCGAAATCTCGTTATCGGAATGAATCATTTATTGTAAAAACCAAGTGTTCCGTAGAAGATTCGTTTAACGAATAAACGTCAGGCGGTGGAGAGCGAGGAGAATTTAACTGGGACACTTGAAATCTTGGCGGTCATGAAACTCTGTGCCGGGACGGAGGTCCCTCCATTGATATAAGGCGAGAAGACTCGGGGGACTCGGGCTCTCGTACATCACCGAGCGAACCTTCCAAGAGAAGCAAAAGAGTTTACGCTATTCCCGGGCCAACACTCTCTCTTCTCCGCTGTACTATTATGTCAGATACGTCGATGCTGGAAAACGATTTATGACTTTGATGGAAAATCATTTTCGTCCCCCGACGCCTGACCCCCCTTCCGCAGAGTAAAAAGCAGTTTGTACTTTTCACAATTTATTGTCCGCAAACGTTTGCAATTCTTTATTTGTTAATTTTTCGATTGCACCATCCGGCTATAGTTTTACAAACAAAAATACGGACTAAAATTGTTGATGAGACGGGAAACAATAGGATAGGTTTGTTTATTCAACTCGCGTTTGGCTCGTGCTCCTTTGATAGTCGTGCGGTTCGTGTGACTCACTTCACAGCGTGCTTATAAGCTTCGCTTTTCCGCACTTGTATCGCAAATTACTGTTACGGAACTTCGTATTCCGTTTCGACTGTCCAGAACGATGAAATATATATTTAAAAACTCTCTGATCGAGTGTTATTTAAGTAACACTAAATAATACCAATATTAATTAATCATAAATATATTATAAAACATAATGTTATTACTATTATTTTTTATTCATTTATTAATATTATATTAATGATATTTTTACGTTTTTTCGTGTGGATTTTTTTTCGACATCGGCCTGACGTTTACAAGCCCGTGTAAACTGCGCGGTTCTCGAGAAGTCATCGGATAAAATAAACGAGTGTAATCGAGCGTTTCGTCACGGCATACGCGGGGACCGAGAGCCGTCGACGGTAATGAATTAACGCCCTGTACAAACATAACTGATGCATCGAGTTAGAGTGGCGTGTCCAGAGGGTAGATAGAGAAGGAGTCACCGCGATTCTCTCACGCCCCGTGGCGGCACGCGACGACGCGCACGCACAAACTCTCGCCCGTTCCCATGTAAAAGCCACCCCTCGGTTCCCTCGGTTCGTTCCGTCGTTCTCTCTCTCGCCCCGCCGCTAACCACCCTCACGTGGGCGTAGATGTGATGAATGTGACGGTTACCACTGGCGAAGGGGGGGGGGGTGGCTGCGATGCATGAGAGCGCGAGAGATCCCGCTCTCTGTTTTAGGACGCGAAAAGCGACCAACGGTTCACGGGCACGCGAGCATAATTAAAAATTACTAGGCGATAAACGTACATAGCCCGCGCGCAAGGCCGGTCCGCACAATTCGCTTAATGATATGCCGGGCGCTTAATTATTGCAATTTCGATGCCACGATATATCAGCATAACTGTATCGGAATTATGCATAACAGCCCGATGGACGAGACTTTTACGCGCCGAGAGAGGCAGAGGGAACACAACTATATTTATTCCCCGACTTGACGATCCGTCCGACCGGGAACACTCGAGTATACATATTTTTAAAAAATAATAATAATAATAAAAATGAAGAAAAAAAATGAAAGGAAAATCTACACTTTGATACGAGATTTATCGCAATATTCATGAGATATTCTCGCGGAATTATTTGATACGAATTTATTTATAGCGCCCGGGCGGGTGGGGAGGAGAAGTGAGTGAATAATTATCAACTATTTTGCAGCTCTGCTGATTCTGCCGTTAGCCATGAATATTTATCGTTGTTTAATAGAGGTTTCGATTACCATTGTTGCGTGGATGAAATTAACATTTTTTTTCATGGCTCTTTTTATAACCGCACTCGCTTTTTACGCTTCGGTCGTTTTTATTTATCAAAACATATATGTACACATATATTAACATTATATATATATATATATATATATATATATATATATATATATATATATACCCTCGGGTGGGACGATGTTGGACTCTTGTGCGATTCGCAGAGACGAGTAAGTCTGATTGAGTAATGCGGCGAATGATTGAGCGATTAAGCCTCATTCGCCGGTTCTGGGTAACACATTCGCCTGGTACCTATTACCCCTTTGCCGAAGAGCCGGAGCCGAAGGGGTGCAGGATAGCCGACTACACAGAGCTTCCCTCGTACCCGCGCCACTCAAGAGGGATAACAACCCCATTATTGAAACTTGAGGCCGAGAGGGTGGGGGAGGAGCGGGAGGGGGGGCAATCGTTCTGCAATTAGTAAAAGTGATTAAGTACCGCCAGCGTAGCGGTCCCTCACTTCTCACCTACGCAAACACTACTCCCGTTATGCATCTACTCGACGACGCTAAAGCTCACAATTATTTTTCCTGCGTGAGAGCCTGCGCGCAACGATGCGCGGTGACTAATTTTTAATTACCGTCGAGTGGCCCTAAAAACGACGGTGGAATCACGGTCATTTTTTTCTACCCCGTACAGAACACCTTGTTTTCGTGTAAATATTTTGATCGATAATCAATATACATTTCTCGAAATAAATTTTCATCGATAATCATTATAAAATCCTCAAAATCAATTTTTATCATTAATCAATATAAAATTCTTAAAATCAATGTATATCATTAATCAATAATAAATTCTCAAAATCAAATTTTTTACGTTCAAACAAAGTCCCTTCTCCATGTACCACGCGTTGCTCTTGAACTATCAACGAGGCCGCAAACAGCCCGTTATGAATGGGTTCGGAATGTCGAGCCTCGTGAACACAAAGCCGGGAGGAAAGCTGTCGTGCAAAATCGGAGGAAACAGTTCGCGGATGCGAGCTGACTTGCAGGGTGAAATTTCAAATCCAATTAAGATGTTTTTCCAACGGGCAGCGAGAGAAGAGTTTAAGCCACAGCGCAGACACTCGTCGTTGTCTGAGCGACGGGGGTGTCGCGCACGCGATTCCACCTCGAACCCTCTTTTCTCGGCTCTCGTCTCCCGGCCATCTCTGAACCTCGCGCGGCCTATGTCCCACCGACCCTCCCCCCTCCTTCACTCACCCTCGCCTGAATTCATATGCATACATGAATACATTTCACTGTTTCTCCAATCAACCGGCCGAGCTCGTCGCGTCGGTATTCCCGTCCCCAGGGGATTCCAACGAGGGGTGTTGAAAATAGCGGGGAGAGTTCGGAGCAAGGGGTGACGAAACATGGGATGGGACAGTGGGGGACAGCCGAGGGAGTTGGCAGGAGGGGGTAGCGAAGGGGGGGGGGGGTGGTTGCATTACTATTGTCACACGTTTGGGCTATAACGATACCAACGGTTTTCAAATATTTCCGAGTTGTCGACAGCAGCGTATAGTTTATGCGGAACAACAGACATAGAGAGTCCCGCAAACTCGCGGGATTGCTAACACGTGTGACGACTGGTGTTGAAATGTTTTTTTTTTCCTTTTTTTCTATGTTTGCTTATTTTTTTGTTCCACAATTTTTTTAGGCGACCCGGATCCCTAGATTTTTTTATCCGTGCAATTTTAGTGAGCGGGTGAACGAAAGGACGATAGATGTGCGCCGTTCCGTGCTCCGTTGTTGTGTATCATTAACGGGCGATAGGGAGCGCGAACCCTTCGGCGCCGGGGTTGAGGTATACACATCGTATACAAATCGGTTTCTGTGTTATTTTTTTTCCTCCACTCCGTGCGATATAAATTTGTATCGAACCACCGAGAGAACGCTATCGGTTTCTCACTGTGCATTGTACCTCTGGCATTCCACCTTCCGAAAAGGGATTATCGCGCGCGGACGGAGGAGGGCGCAGGGTTATCGGGGCGCTTTATAGTTGCAGACACGCTCGACGACGTTGTTTCCTAATGTGAGCATTGTTATCGAAATATCTCGAGTGTCTCGTTGCGGAGCCGAGCGGGCGGCCAAGATTCATCCAGAGAGATGGAGCGGGAGCCGAATGGAGATAGGAACGATAGAAAGACGAAGAGATGTAGAACAGCCGCGATAGGCGCCGCTCGTGGCACTCGATGTGTTCTCGATGGTTATCCGACCGAGGACTAGCATCGCCCAACGACGCTGATTAATTGGACAACTATAATTAATTCGCGCCTCCGCGACAGCCTTAACGACGTGCGGGCAACGAGGATCATTGTGCCTGTCCCTAATACCTCGGCCCGATTAACGCTTCGTCTGTTATCCTTCCTCTCGTACCCTTATCTATATCTCGCTCTCGAATACTATCGATCATTTTTTTTTGTCATTCCACCGAGATGCGCGTCACTGTGTCACGATGGTAATGTCAGTTTTTTGAGGAGAAAACAACTTCGGTGCGACCCTCGAAAGCCAAAAGTGTCCTCGTGAAACTTGGGGTTCTACTGAAGTTTAAGTGAAATGAGCGGAAGTGTCGTGAGGAAGAGTTCGGTGCCTCAGGCTCGATTCAGTGAAAATGATCCAGTTTCATCCTAAAACGGCTGAGAATGGTTTTACACATGATTCATCAACGAGTACTCGTCGTTGATCCAGTACCTTTTTTTTTACCATTTAACCAAGATGCGAGTCACTGTGTCACGATGTGAATGTACATTTTTTTTATGCGGAAACGTCTTTGGCACGACCCTCCACAACCAAAAGTAGCGCCGGGCTTGAAGATACCTCCTGTGGATGTTGGTTACGATACTATTGGTTATTTAGCAAAAATGGCCGAAAGTCTCCTCGTGAAACTTGAGGTCCTACTGGAGATTGAGTGAAATGAGCGGAAGTGTCACGAAGAAGTGTTGGGAGCTTTGGGTTTGATTCGGTAAAAAACCGATCCTGAAACAAATCGCAGTTGATTGAGTACTTTACTTCGATCGGCCGCGCAGCTGTTTGAATATTATTAAGCGATCTTTAAGATGTCTCCGAGGATGATGAGTTATTTGTTCAGCGTTACTTCGTTATCTCGAGGCGTTGGAAATTGCACTGTCAACGTGACGAGGCGAGAAGTCGAGGAGGCGGGAGAAAATACAATAATTTCGTGTCCCTCTAGGAGCCTTAAAGCTCAATTCCTTTGACATTTTTTCTTGGGCGCTCTTTGGCTTTGCGAAAGCGAATCGATCAGAACCGTCGGGGGATTAGCTGATTACTCGAAGGGTCGACTGTCCGTCTTCTCGTCTCAAGAGAGCGTCATTAATATCTCTCGTTTTCTCATTTCGACAGACGGGATCGACGAAATTAAAAAATACCCGGTTCAAATTTGTCACACGCGGTGCGCGACGTGGCCAGCATGGTTATTCCTCAGTTATCTTTGTCTTATTTCTCCTTTCATTTCCTTATTAGAAGAAAAAAAAATAGGAATTCGTAGAAACTCATAACTTCGCTGCAACGCCAAATTTCTTTTTGTCTTATGTTTCCTCGTTCCCGTGGACTATTTGCATGAGAGCTTCGGTGAAAAATACATCGAATCTGTCGTAGAAGGGATGAGCCCGGTTGGCGGTGGAAGCGGAGAAGGCTCAAAAATTTTCTAGAGCAAACCCAATCAAATTGGGAATCGAAATCCGCTTGGAATCGCCTTGTTATCGGGAGCCTAGGATAACGATAACCCCGCCGGTCGGTTGTGCCGCTCGACCGTAGCAGAGCTTTCTCTCCCGTTCCTCCCGGCCGTTCCCCTCGCTCGGATTCCCGCGGACCGTGTCGCGGATTTACACGAAACCGAACGGGCTAGCGCGTTCGATGTATCCGCTGTAAATTCGTTAATTAACTAAGGTAATTGCTTCTGTAGCTGGGTAACGCGTTAAATCCCGGATAGCGCACGATTCGGGGTAGGGGCTGGCACAACAATGCTACACGCATCATTCCCGGAGCTTCGACAGGAGCAACGCCCGCCGGTAACACCCGGTTGTGATTGTCCCCAAAAGTTATTAAAAAATATATATATATATATATATATATATATATATATATATGTATTATAACGATTCAATACGTACTTTAAGTACTTAGCGTGTTTACCCAGCTCTGTTACAAAGTATTTCTCGTTAACGCGCTATTGTTGCAAATTTCATTTTCTCATTCTATCGAATCGGACACTGGAGTTAAACCCAGATGTGCTTGGTCTGGCTGGCGGTGACATCCCAGCGCTGGCAGGATACCGGCGAGACCCCTGTGCTCAGTATTTAAGCAGCGGCCCGACCGACCCACCTCCGTAAGTTTCTTAATTAATTTTAAGCTAAACAGCCTGAATGAGACCACATTTGGTTCTTGGGATTGGCCAAATTCTGCCAGACTGACAATTTCGCCACCCTTCATCCCCTTCCTCGTACAAAAAAGGGAGTCAGTGTAAAAAAAAACGATACAAGAACGAAGTGAAATAAATAGTCTAACGGTGTAAATTGAACTGAACCGGTGGGTCGGGTTAGGTTGTTCTCGTTAACCGGAGCCATGCCGTATCGGCCGGTGTGCATAGATTCGTCAAATTTATCACCACTAGCACAGCGACGAGGCAAGAGAGCTCGCGAGCACTTGTTCGACGGGCGGGGAGTGTGGGAGGGGGGGGAGAGGGACGGCAAGGGTGGATTGGGTGTATTTGCTCGAGTACCTTCATAGTAATGTATGCACGCGATGTCGGAGCAGGGGCAGGAGGTATTCGCGTGGCTGTAGGGATGGATCCATTGCCGCTGCTTTTCCGGAAGCATATTCTATGCATACATGCATGTTCAACACCAGGGCGGGGAGGGTGAGAGAGGCGGCACACAGAGGGGTAGTAACGGCCGTCGTCCGGCTCTGCCATGCGCGCGCGCGCGCGCTGGCGGACGTTCTCTACGCTCGCCAGGATGTTAAATTACAGCATTTAAATAATTTCATTTAATCTGCGCTCCACGCTCGTGGGGCTTTCCACGGGCTCTGCACACTCACACCACGATTTCCCCCGTCCGGCCGAGTTCCATCAGTGAATTCCAAGCGCCAACGGTCCACCCCGTCCGGCCCCGCCACCGCAGCCGCGCTCGGACACTCTTTAGTCGTTCGCTATCACACCTCGTTACCGTTCTGAGACCGGATAACCGAGCCATCCTCGCTACGCACCCCTTCGGACAGCCTCCCTCTCTGTCTCACCGTCCTCTGAATATTTTCCCTGCGGTTAAATTAACGCGACGAGAAACGGGGCTCCGCGGAGCCACGAGTCGAGAGTAAATGAGAAAATGGAAGCCGACACGACGACGGCTGGAAGCCGTGCTTGTATCTCTGCAGATGTAATGTACAGTTGAAAAGTGAGCGTCGTTATGACGAATCAGCTTCATTTTTTTATGCGGACCATTCGCTCGGAGGAAGCGACGATTAAAAGTATTGGACTTTTTGCCTTAATTGGCCGCTCGTCAATTACTTTTAATGTGTCGATAGACGCGTCGATGATGCGATGTTTCGTACGGTTATTTTTTTTTTTTTTGTACGCGTACGCGTGTCGTTGTTATTTTTACGCTCGGCTCGAGCGTCGATTCGAATCGTTATTGTGTACGCACGGGGATGATTGTGCCATTTTAACGGCGTCTGTGCAGCGTCTAATGGTTGCTGATGCAACGCGACTGTTTGACCGAATTTTCGGTGCATCGATACTGTAGCGAGCAAATATTTGGGTCATATTAATTAATTACCGAAATTGCAAGGGTCTCATTATCATGGGAACGGAGAGGAAGGATGACTGGGCGCATACCGTGTCGTATAACCGATAGTTGGCATTCGGTGTCAATAACTGTACTGTCAGCTTCCGCTTTCATTATTTCCCGGAAACACTCGTGTACCCCACCTATATTTTCTCATCGTCGAACCGATCGGGCTGGACACGGTGTGAATTAGTTAGCATACACTATCGATTCTGGGAGAATCCATAGTCATACCGGCCGGGATGATTTCATACGATCGAGCAATGATTTTTCAATGCGAGTTTTTTTTTTCAGGTACGTAAAAACGGAACACTCGGCCCCAGTTTCATCTTTTTAGCTGGTCCAGAATTTGTTCAATACATACCGAAGACGTCCTCGATTGCAAAACTTCGTTCGCGTAGCGAATTCATCACGCGAGTAAATTAAGTCGCGTACATCATAATCTTGAGCGAGCGATGTTATCGATGTTCGTAATTCTACTAATTCCGTAGGTATTCTTTTCACGTTCTGGCCGTCAGTCGATGGGGTTTCTAGATTATCAAACATTCACGGCGGTTTAATTAAATTTAAACCCGTTTCAATAAACCAGCAATAACCTCAGGAACAGAATATTTGTTCCATTCAGAGAACGATCCCGATTTAATTATTTTGTTAAGTACGTGTCGTCGGTAAAAGACCTTTGAGGCTCCGCTATCAGGGTGAAGGGTCTGAGTCGCCGCGTTAAGTTACAGGTAGCTCTGAACGCTGCGTCCAAGTTATTTGCATCCCTCGAATCGCCAGAGCACAAATCTTAAATATTGAATCAACCCCTGAGACGTTACATTGGGTAAAAAAAAGAAAGTGATGCTGGGAATATGGACGAACTTCATTAGATAAATCAACGATACGTGGACCGGACCATATTCACTATTTTACCCTTCATCTACACTTTGACCTATTTTCCACCAGCCAGTTGTTATACGAACAATAGCCGTAATCTATAAATCGCGTTGAAAACTTTTCTAGGCCAACTAAAACGAACAATTTTTTTACATCCGTAACAAGATGAGCGATGAGTCACCTCGACATCGCAGCTGAACTCCTTGAAACCAGCCGGTGCTCTTCTACTTTCGCCCGCCTAAGATATCAAGGTTTTCCCTCAGGTGCCCGATGTGCCAACGCTCACCTCTGTTCAATGCAAGACACGCTCGGTCGAACATTCAAGGCTATTCCATTAGTAATGTCGATGGGCACGATTACGAATGTCTCGCGTACTCGATTCCTGTTTCAGGCCGAGAAGATGGAACTCGATACGGGGGTGGTTTTAATCGATCGAACAATAATCTTTCAAAGCGAGTCTTGTTTTTTCTTTTACATATGTGAAAATAAAACGATCGGCTCTAGTTTCATCCTTTTTAGCTGATCCAGAATTTGTTTAATACCTTTAGAAAAGTCTCGTTTGTTTTTTATATAAGAAATTTTGTATCTCGAAGAGTGCAACTTATTCAAATTCACAATTTGCATTTTCAACACCCTCTTGTCTTGTTTTTGCCCATAAAATCACATTGGGTAAAAAAAATAAAATTACACTGTGAATGTGGACCAGGTCCATTCCGTTCATCAACGATAGATGGACCGGACCATATTCACCGCTTTTACTCTTTATTTACACTTTGACCCATTTTCCACTAGCCAGTTCTTATACGAAAAACAGACGTAATCCACAAATCGTGTTAAAAACTTTTCTAGGCCATCTGAAACGAAGTTGTGGGGCGTAATTTTTTTTTTACACACGTGGCAAGGTAAGCGACGAGTCATCCGCCGCTCAACGCTGTAAAACCAGCCGGCGCTTTCCCATTTTCGCTAAACTAAGATATCAAGGATTTCCGTCTGGTGGGCGATCTATGCCGACATTCACCTCTGCTCAATGCAAGACACGCTCGATCGAATATTCACGGGTTTTCCATTAGTAAAATCGATTGGCACGATTACAAATGTCTCGGGGACTCGATTCCTGTTTCAGGCCGGGAGGGCGGAACTCGGAACCGGGGGGTGGTTTTAAAAATCTTCTCCAGGTACTCGGCGGCTCTCGCCAGTTCCTTCTAGTCGGCACACTTGCATTCAGCGCGAAGTGATAAAGATGGAAAGTGGCCATTTGCATGTTTATTTCGCTTTCTTAATTCCAACCCCGAGCTCGCGGAAGCTCGGGGGTCGCGGGGAGAAGGGCGGACGGTTGAAAAGAGAGTGCAAGGGAGTGCGTCTCCCTCTCTCGGCCAGGGCGTCCTCGGAAAAAACGCGGCTGACTCAACTAGAGTTTGCACTACTTACGCTTGAAATAAGCCACCCCTTCGAATCCCCAACGCCATTCCCGTCGGCCGAAACGTAGTCCGAGTCCACAGTAAAAACTTGCGGCCCCGAGAAACCGATATTATGTTTCCGCATTTATATACGACGGCCATTCCTATTCGAGGCTGCACCCTCTCTCGACCTCGGATGGTACCCTAACTTGTCTCTCGAATCCTTCGGCTTACTTTAACATCGATTCTTGGACGATTTTTCTTTCCCACTTTTTTTTTCTTTTTTTTTTTGCACAAGTTGGTCGAATATGCGAGAGGAGCGTGATTCGCTTCACTGAGACTCTTCACTTGCCGATATGGAGACCGATGAAATTATCGATCATTCGCGATCGATTTTTCGGTACAAAAAAATAGTAGTTGGCGAAGCAAAGTCTGAGACTCACGATGGAAAGGAACGAAATACGAAAAAGCTCATTCGCTTATTGGTTGTAAAACATCGGGGTCGCATCTGCCCGGGATATGAAACCTTCGCAGGGCGGCCTCTAAAAATCTACTCGCGACCCGCTGTGTCGAACCTGGTAATAAGTTTGCCGAAAGGTGGTACGGGCTCGGAGCGTCGAACCGTACGTGCACACCGGCTGTTTCTAAAGCCGACGATAAAAATTCGTGCCGGCTCATGAAATTAGCCAAACTGAGCCCCTACGAAATTCTCAGCAGGTACAATACATATTTATATGTATATATATATATATTTCTATATATAGGTATGTATAGAGAGAGGGAGGGACCGAACGAACGTAGATACATGTTATACTTTGCATAAAATTAACTCGTGCCAATACCGAAAGTTATAGTTATTAAATTTTCAATATGAGGTTACTCGCCATACCCGAACAATGGTGGTTCCAATTTTTTAAATATTAAATATCGAGAATAAGCGCACCTGAAGCCAGCAATATTCAGAACTTTTCTCTCTGATTCAAGAGAATTATAACGAATATAACGAGCATACAGAGAATTATTTTACTTACCCGATATTCCATCGTACGTCCACCATTCGTCCCAGCTCGCTTGGGATTCTGTAATCAAAAAAATATAGGAAAATCACTTTACCTCTCGTCTACATTTATGGAACGAGGGTATTACCGTCATTGAGGAACGCTCCCGCGCGTTTCGTCGTACAAAGACAAATAATTACTTGATAATAAATAAATAAAAAAACGCTCAAGTATCCGCGAAAAGAAGCGGAGCAGAGAAACCGCGACATAAAATGAAGAAAAAGAAAACCAAAAGTGTACCGCGCCAGTGGCAGCGACACGAGGCAGAATTAATTTATTGTCCGGCGACCCCGCAGAGAATCGGAGCAAGCAAGCGACCACGCCGGCATAGATCTCTCTCGTTTTTTTTTCACTTTATTTTTGATTGTTTATCATTCCCTCGCCGTACATAACGAAGGTGAATAAAACCGCGCTACCCCCAACAGACACCACTCAGCCTGTCGGGATAACCGGTCAATGAACGAAATTAGTGGCGGACCGGACGACCGAATTTCCACCGGCAGTTTTTCGCCGCTCGGCGGAAAAAGGAAGTGCAATTTTTCTCGCTTCTAAAATTGTGCAATTGTACGGTTGACTGTAAACGATCTGTCTGGATACGCTCAAAGGCTCGGAAGCCGAGCGTGATCCCCAAACCGGCTATTACACTCTCCTGGCAGGAATATCTTCTGGATAGCTGGGATACGTGCGGAGGATGGACAGGGACAGTCGAAACCCGGTTGCCCGCGAGTCAGACATTCCCCGGTGAATGTCGCGAGAGACGCGTGTACCGTTAACCCCCGGTAGGAAGTCTTCCTCTCGGTACACGGCCCAGAGGGCGGATTTGATGCTCCTGGCTCGACCCACATCAGACGGTATTTCGATACATACTCGGTGACATAGCAACGGCGATCCAGGATTCCGTCAAGACTAAGAATTAGAATACCGGCGAGCTGGCGGGGCGACGGCGGGAATTCGAGTCAGATTGGAGACTAGATATAATACTTAACAGGGAAAAGTTCATCGGGTCGAGAGTTCAAACGCGACTGTTCAACTTCCTCTAAATGAATTATCAACCAACACGTACTCCCGATGCCACGTGCCACTTAAATTCGCAATGTTTCGGGAGCGCGATCACCCCAACTGTCTTTATAGTACGGATGTGCAGCTGCGGATCATCTCCGGATTGACCGCAGAATTTAAATATAACTTGTGATAGATGTAGTGTATTAGATAGATAGATTTAGCCTTTGAATTCCAAATTATCCTCAGGCATCCGCGATACTATTCGCCAAGTTTGATCCAAATCTATCGTATGGACAACATTTTACACGTGAAAAACGCCGAGCCGATAAATCCGTTAATCTTCAAAAATCATGATTCTGGGTGAACGTAGAATATTTTTTTCACGCTTATTACGAACTCAATTTGGCTTGACAGTTATCGCCGAGCGTCCTCGAATATCCTCGCATTTACCTGGTTACTTGCTTCAGTGATCCGATTAAAATTATCGATAATCGTTCAATGTTTCGTCAAAGATTCGGATTCACAAACAATCGAGTGGAAATAGCTTGTGTTTTGTGATGCGCTCGAAATCCAGACGCCAATCTTGATCACGAGATTCCGCCTTGTCACGGAGAAGTCGTAATTAGAATGTCAAAAAAAAAAAACACAAATAGCCCGACTACTCAGATGGCTCTGGACCGGGAAGAGGGAGAGGAATCGAAGCAGGATGACCACCACGTATTCACGATATCGTGTCTCACTTAAATTCGCAATGTTCCGGAAGCGCGATCACCCCAACTATTGGTCGCTGTAGCTATGGATAGTCTCCGGATTTGACCACACCATTTAAATTGACCACACCATTGAGCAGTCTCTGGTTTCAAAATCATCCTCAAGGATCCCTAAAACTATTCACCCAGTTTGAAAAACGGCAGGCCGATAAATCAGCCGATTTTCAAAAATCATGAATCTGAATGAACATAGAATTTTTTTCCGCACTTGTTACGAACCCAAATTGATTTGACAGTTATCTTCGAGTATCCTCGCATTCACCAAGTTACTTGTTTCAGTGAACCGATTAAAATGATCGATAATCATTCAATGTTTCGTCGAAGATCTTGATCACGAGATTTCGCCTTGTCATGGAGAAATCGTAATTAGAATGACAAAAAAACAAAAAAAAACACACAAATGGCCCGGCTACTCAGATGGCTCTGGACCGGGAGGAGGGAGAGGAATCGAAGCAGGACGACTACCAGCCGTAGGACTGCTGTTACGTGTGGGCTCCGCGTTCCGGCACGTCGGGCATTCCATTGGTCTGTGGCTCACCGTTGGATCCATGCGAGGCTCGTCCGACCCATATACCACCCCGACTCACCCTCCAACAAATACAGCGAACCCCCCTGTCTCGATTCTCACTCGACTTGTTCCTATCTCGATAACCATGCGCACCGCATCCTCTCCACCGCCGCCAACTAATTGCGTCAAATTGGAAAACTTTCTCGAAAGCCACCTAACACCCGCCCCCTCCTCACCCTCCCCCACCCTCTCCATCCGGGCATTACGCACCCCTACCCTCCGCCGAAACTATCCTTCGATTTCATTTCGATGTCTGACCGTACGCTGTCCTCCGATGCTCGACCTCCTCCTTTCTTCGTCGACTCGGCGCCAACTCGCGTCGCTCCAACAAAGCTCAACCCTCTAGGAGCGAGCTTCTAACAAACCCGAGCTATCTCCATTGCCGCAATTTTGCTTTCCGCCTGATTTCAGAACCTCACCCATTCTCTTCTTTCCTCAGATCGGAAGAGAGAATCGACGTTTGAGCGAGGCAGAATCAGCGAGCTTTCGCTGTCTCTCGCGAGGGGGCACGGCGGGGGTTGCTCGGCGTGTCTATAGACCGCCGAGAAAAGGAGAAACTAGTGAGGGTGATAAAGGAGAGTTAAAGGAAAAATAATGAGGGGGAGCGAAAAGTGTACCGCTACTGTAGTGGAGTTTGCGGAAACGGGGCGATCGGCGGATTTCGAAGAAGGGAGGAAGGGCAGGCGAGGGGGTTGAGACTCAACGAGCCGTACGGGACTTCCGGCAATCGCGATTGCCCGACAGCATACTGTTACTACTGGCTGCTTCTCTGCTTCTGCCGCTGCAGCTACCTCCAAGTGGAAACAGTAGCGTGAGGCTACCGGAAACGCGTGGGGCATGCACCCTCGCTTCTTTCTTTACGTTTTTTTTTCTACTCTTTCACCGCCAACCTCTCCCCCCTTCCCCCCCCCCTCCCCCTTCGACCCACCAAGTGTTGGCCGACGGCTGACCTGTTTTTCTCGTACCACTTGCCGTCGGAGTACTCGTGGATAACAGTGTGAGAAAAGTAGCATTGATAAATCTAGTTCTTCTGATTAGGGCTGTACAGATAGGCCAGCCTAGCCGGCTAAAATATCTTATCCGGCTAATGGATTTTATAGTTTGGCCGGCTAAGCTAATACAGTCTTGGAATTTTTTGACGAACAGCCCTGTACAGCCCTAATTCTGATGCGCTTTGCTGAGGCGTGCCAATCCTCGTTAGCCATCGCTTCCTATCTAATGATTTTTAACACCCGATGGAGAAATCTTTTTTGGGCGGTTCATATTGAATGAATGCTATCGGTTCACAAGATTTTTCAGCGATCCGAGGAAAAATCTCGATTTTTTTTTTCAGGATGCGCAAAGATTTCTCTGTGAGGAAACGGAAACTTAAGATTTTGTGGAGAAACAAGGCCGCATGGATAAAAATTGTTTTCCAACGGCGGCTAATACTGGTCGATAAAATTATTTTATTCTGTTTAGATTAACAATTGTAGATTAACAATTCTTTCATTCGAAGTATTTCTGTCAAAATTTTGTATTTTCTTCTTTACGGCAACTAATTAGCACAAACAGCAGACGAGCTAATGGATTTGTTGCTTTACGATGTGCCTCAGCGCTCGGTAGGCTCGGGAAAGCGTTCGATGCTTTCCCGGTAAACAATAATGACGATAAGTCGGTGTGTTTGAAAGGTCTGTGAAAAACGACGGGGGCGGGGGGTGAGGCGCGACCGGAGGTGGGTAAAAATATGAGAACTTGGGTTTTCAAGCTTCTCGCCCTGCCGGCGCTGGCGGTCTTTTAATGTTCTTGTGGGTGGCGTTCGTCGATCGTCGTCGTCGTCGAGCTGCAGCAGCGGCGGTTCGAGCTGTGGGCTAGCGAGACTTTAAGTGGCCGGACTGGCCAGCTTGCGGCCAGCATCGCTCTCTCTTTGCCGACTTTAAATATTCATGTATGCGAGAAACCTCGCCGCGGGAACGAGTATAGAAGCTTCGGGCGAATAAAAATCAGTTAGCCATATACCGACGGTGAAAGTGTGGTGAACGCCGCGCACACTTGTTCGCGGAATGATTTTTTTTTAACCCGTACATTTATCGTCGGCGAGTAAGAACGTGCAATTTGTTGTAGCCGCGAAGCGCGGATGCACAAAAGCGATCATCGTCGCTTCAACAAATCCCCAGATTTTCCAGCCGATCGAGCGGGTCGGATCGTTTTAAACAAACGCTTGTGAGCCCCGACGCAGGTATCAATGCGATAGAACGAAAGAGAGAACAGGCCGACCCGCGGAAGAGATAACAATTTGGTATTTATCGGAGACCCCACGGTGCAACGATAATGTGGACCGAGTTACAACGAGGACCATTATTCCATATCGCGTAATCGTTACCGCCGGAGCGAGGGGGAGTGTACGTATACTCGATTGTCCCATCGTACTGCCATTCTCGCGGTTCGCCGAACAATAAAAGTTACGGAATAAAAATTAAGGGAAGAGAAGAGAGAGAGCGCGGCGCCACCGGACAAAAATAATGTTATCGACTTTGTGAGGATATCTCAACGTTCTTTATTTTTCAAAATAAGATAGGAAGTTCCAACACGAGAAATCCAACAAACCTCGGCGGAAAAATCGTACATCCGAAAATATATATTTTCATATATCAAGTATACTCTTCACGAAAAATTTCATGTGATTCATATATTACGCGATGTATTTGACGAATATGTCTGAACAAATAATTGAAAAAATATATATTTTCGCCTATATTATGAGTATATTTTAGATATGTTATGGAACGTTGTTTGTTAGATTGTTCGTTTGTCCCAAGTTTTCATTATCGACCGGAAGTGACGTCATACCAGAAAAACGCCACTTCTGGTTTGAAAATCTAATTTCTCGAACGGAAGTGATGTATTTTCAGTAGTCAATTTCAGTCGAAAAAATAAATCCTCAACCCGGAAGTGACAATTGTATTTCTGGTGAGTCTAAATCTCCGATTTCTAAATTCCATACTCCATAGTGAGGACGCGAAGTGCTCGAGCCACAACAGCCTGCCAGCAAATTGTATCCAGAATATATTTGCGCGCGGAAAATTGGTTATTTTAAATATATTTTTAATATATACTTTTTTGCGTGCAGGAATGGCCCCCACATTCCGATGCACGTCGCTCTTTTTTTTACAGCCGTTGCCTGCACACTGGCCATTGATGCGTGATTGGAATGCAAAATAAAATATCTTGCGGCGAGATAATAGCTCCGAGATATCGATCGTTACATGCGTGCGCGTATCTGCGTCTGCGTGTGTATGATTGTGTATGGAAGGAAAAAGAAGTGCGGAAGAGGGAAGCAGCCGCGAGGACTTAACAGTTCGAAATGAGCCTGGCGCACTGGAACTTACCTTCCAGGTAAACCGAGAACGCCTCCCTTGACCTGTGCTACCCCTCCGTGGTAAATTGTTACTCCCGTCTGGGGAATCGATACGAACACGCTGCTTTTCCTCGTCGAACTATATCCTTCTCTCTTTGCCCATTATTCCTTCTACGGGCTGTATAACGACGAACTCGCAAGCTCCGTCTAACGAGGAAACGACTGTTGATCCTTGACTGATACTTGGAAATACCTTTCACCGCGTGCACGTTCGCCGGATCGCTCAGACGTCCTTTATTAAATTAAATAGGCACATTTCTAGCGCTGAGAAACAAAGGGGCGTGACCCGTATGCCTTAACAGGTTGGGATAAGTCCTTTTGCCTTGTTAGCAGTCAATATGGTCTCGCTGGAGAACCGAGCAAGCACTTCTATGTTGCAACAAACCCGTGGGTCGGTTCTGATCAGAGCTTGGCAAATACACTAAGTACTTGAAGTTACTTGAGGTACGTATTGAGGTCACTTGAAACATACGTACTGAAGTCACTTGAAGTGCGTATTGAGTACTCAGACCTTCATCACTTAAGTCCTGCCGGTAGTCAATACCTCAGTACGCAAGTACTACTCATTCCTCAGTACTTCAATACGTACTCCAAGTCCTTAGTGTATTTGCCCGCTTTAATTTTGATTACGGAAAGTAGTGCGGGAAAAGCGGCAGCGAGAAGCGAGGGACAATAAAGCCCGCAATCCGAGTTGCCGGCGCCCTTTACGGGGTTTTTGTGGCCGGTCGCGCGGGAGTACAGAGTAGTACAGAGTGGCTGGGGCATCTCAAAATTAAAGGAGACGAGAGGTAGATGGATGACCAAAGTGGCCGGTGGCAAGCGAGCTCGGTTCCCTTCGACATCGCTCGCCTGTCGAAAAAAGGGAACAAATAAGGGGCGCGTGCGAGGGCAGAGAGAGTGACCGAGAAGAGACGCAAAGGAAAAAGGAAGGTTGAGATTGTTCGAGCTGGGGCCGCAAAACGAGTGGCCAAATGTAATTTAAAGGAGGAACGAACTCGGGCACTACCCACTTTTGGCCAGTCCGGTTCGTTGTCGGCCTCGAACCCTGGCTCCGAGAGAGTCCCTCCGTTCCCCGGACGGTCGATCGAGAACCACCGGAAAACTAACAGCGTACCAGAAACAGGCTGAGCCTCGGGCAACTGGAAAAGAAGGCGAGAAGTACGGGGCTGCAGCGGGTGGGTTTGCGATTCAGCCCGCATAGAAGAGAAACCGCCCTCTTTCTTCTTCTTCTTCTTCTTCTTCTCCTCTCCACACCTGGGCTCTATTTGACTTTCGCGTCTCCTCGGGATCTCGTGAGCTCCAGTTTCATTCTATTCGAGTGTCCGAGGCGAGAGTACCTCGGGGAATAATATCCCAGAGCATCCCTGGAGCTTCCCCTCGTCCTTCTGCTACCTATTCCTACCGGTCGTAATTTTTTTTTTCCCACCCCCTCTCTATACATCGACCCTACAACTCTGCTGTCGATCGCATGACTACTTTTGCCGCCTCATGGAGGAATTCAGTTTCCGGTTTTTTTTAAACCCTGGCCAAAACAACCCGTTGGTTTATATCAGCGATTAAAGCCCGATAAAAAAAAAACAACTCGTCATGAACTCGACCGCACGTAAATACACCCGCGCGAGAGAAACCGACGTAGCGCTATCGACGCAATTCCACCCCCGTTCCCCCACTCGTCCCATCAGAGTAATTGCACCGTGGGAATAAACAAAACTATAAAGTCCCGTGGGCCAGGATTACTTTTCCGCAAGTTTTCCGTTTCCATTCCCCGTCGCCGCTCCCTCTCGCTATCACCATTCTTGGAAGCCTCGTTCGACGCTCGTACACACGCGAGCACCCCCCGACCTAGCGAGAAATGTAACGGGTGCGTGTGCGATAACTCGCAGCGATAGAAACGAGAGAAATTCAGTTTTGTCGAGAGAATTTTCAGTGTCAACGGGAAAGACCGAGATCGAGTGAGGGAAAGAAAAAGAGGTGAGGGACTCATGAGAGCCCCGGAGCAGAGGGGCGGGAGGGGGAGAGGGTTGGGCGGGAGGGACGGGTAAGGAAGGCTTCCTAAGAGTTCCCCTGGAATTCCGACGCTGAGACGAGAGGACCGTCACACTCGCCAGTTGCTTTTTATTTACCCCATTTCCTCTTTTGTTTACTCAAGAGCTCTCGGGTTTGCTCGACGGGGCGGCGAACCACCCTTCAACCTTTTTCAACGCTCCGCCTCGCCCGTCCTCCGTTGCCCCCTCGAAGAGCCGCTGGAAGACCGAGCCAACAGAATTAGGGGATGATTGAGATCTCGGGAAAAGCGCTCTCCGGGAAAAAGCTTCGTTGAGAGGAGAACCGAGACGATCCGGGCGAGGGACGGGGGGGCGCGCGCGAAAAACAACCCCTCTATTAAGGAATTCGATTAACGAGCTTTTCTATCCATCCTAATAAAGCTTTTCCCATCGGAGCCTTCCGCGGGATAAATAAAACAAACACGAGACACAATTATTTCCAGTATTTTTTTTTCCACCCTCAGGCGATTCATCGAAATGCTAGTACAATTTGTATCGGAGCGGGCTGTTTTTTTCCTTCCCTCGAAACCGTGAGTCCGCAGGCGAGGCAGTCAAGTCAAGTACGAGACGAGGCAGCGGATCCGACCGGAGCGTAAGAGCCCCGAAACGTACGCGACCGGGCACACAGAACGAACTAATTAAACTCGGTGTTTGCTGGGCGAGAAGCTGGCGCACGGGTGCGAGAAAGAGCTCGGGAGTTTCGGACATGCTAGCAGTGGGCTATTCACTTCCGGATGGGCGAACAATACCGGCGTGGAACTCAACTGGACGCTGATTTCGTTGTTGTTTTGAGAAGCTTGCGAGGATTAAAATCAGCTGGGAAGAATCTCGACTGTGCGGCTGCTTTGGTACAACGAGAGAGCGCGATGACGAGCTTTCGACTATCAAATTTCCTGAGACTACGGCATCTCCCGTCTTTCCGCACGAGACCGACGCACGAGTAAACTATGGAGGACAACTTCGTAACCCATATCATCGTGCGTAACTATCGCGTTTGCATAAGCATACGTTTCACACTCAGTACGTGCATTCAGACGGGCGAGAGCTGAGAATACGTAGACGTTACGTTCTGCCTACGGTTACGACGAATCTGGAGAGAGATAAAGCCGCAAAGCTCGCGTACACCGCCCGATATGCCAACACGCCTCGGGGATGAACCCGAAGGATGAAGAGAGGGTTAAACTTGGAGAACACGTCGTGTTCATTTGGGCTGCCGGTACCAGTACATATGCTCATCCGAGTGCATTGCGGTGTTATGGAAAAAGACAATGACGTTAAAAAAACGGAAGGGAAAAGAAAGCAGGCTTATCCATTATTCATGTGCAGACATCTTTACGGGACCTTTCAAAATTGCCATAAAATAATTGGTGGATAACATGACCAAAATTGTCTGCTATAGTTAACTATTTCAATCGGTGCATCTTGTGAAATCAAATTTTGTACGATAGGCGTGCGAGGAACTTTTTCTTCATTCCTGTGATTGCGTCAGGTAAAGAAAGGTTACGAGATTTTTTACGGTAAAATGATTTGCTTTGAACAAAAAGTTCGAATGAAAGGTGCAAATTGGAATTGTCGTGAAATTTGTTCGCACGGAAACAAGAGGCGCCGTTGGGCTTGATGAAGGATGGCGTCTCGTTACTTGGGTAGTCGCTCCTCGACGGCAATCCCCGCAGGTCGCAAACGATTCCTTCAATTAGGGATTAATCAAGCTCCGGAGAAGCTGACTGGCTGACGTGACCGACCTGCGACTCGGCGTATCACGCGATAAACACGCGTACAGGAGCAGAGGTTAAGTGAGAGACAGAGAGTGTGGGCAAGAGAGGTCGGGTGAGGGTGGCTGACGAGAGACGCGTGGCTCAACCACGATTCAGGGGCTCTCAACCACACTTGTACGTAAACTGGAGCTGGCACCCCTCTCCTTGCTGCTGCGATTCGGGAGCTTAAGCTCCATCTCGGCTTCCGCTTCACCCTCAAAATTAATTACCCAAGCTCTCCAGAAACACGACGAAAACTCTCTCTCCGTTATAGGATGATTCCTGGTGTTACGTCCCACCGGGTGATTTTTGACACTACGAAACATCATTGCTCCACTCGTGTATGGTACAACGTGTTAAACAGGAAGTAAGCGTGTCGATGTGCCACGCTGATACACTAAAGAGTTTACAGTAACGATTACAGTCTCTGGCAGCGAAGCGTTTCGGATCCACCTTAATACACAGGACGGGTGCTGGCCGACGTCGGGCTTAGACTGGCCAACGCGGTGCCAACACCGGCCTTGTGCGGCGCTCCCACTACCCATTTAGGGTGTAGAACCGATGGTCGATAGAAGCTGGGTACCGATGTTGCCAAAATTGACATGCGAGCTTGGCCCAATCATCGAAGGAGCTTTTGATGATAACTGCTTGCCATTATTGGTAGCCAAGAACGGGCCCAAGGTCGATTAAGATGATCGGCCGATAATTGGTTCTCAAATCGACAAAGCAACAATTGGTGGGTCTAAGCTCGGCCGAAGTTTGGCCTAAAATCGGCAAACCTACGATCGGTTAGTTGAGACTCGGTCGAGAGTAGGCCTTAAAACAGCGAACCAACATTTGGAGACCCAATGCACGGCCGAACGTTGAAGATTCGACAATCGGCACACGTTTTGCCGGCTAAACCTACATGGGTACGAGCTCGCTGCGGTTTAACTCTCATACAGGAACAACGAGACTATCCGAAAGACGCACAGGCCTAAACCGATTCCTCGACGCGAGCACAGTACTTAGATACATTTTTCTTGCGTCATTGCATTTCGGCAACAATTGCGTTGAAGTTCGCGAGGAGAGCTTAGGATATGCGGGTATCCCCGCGACCGCGGGAATCCATGGGAGCTTTTCCTCTTGGCGGTTGGGCTGCTCGTCGCCTCCCCCGCGATACCCCACGTCTCGTCTAGCGCTGGGGCCAGGATCTCACGTACGCCACGGTATTTACGAGGGGCATCAGCATATTAAATTGCACGGCGTTAAAGCAAACCCCGGAAAGCTCGTCTCTGGCTCCCTCTCATCCCTGTTCGCCCTTCCAGCGCGCTAACCCGCCGCCCATCGGATGGAGGAAAGCTTTTACGCAATATTAAATTTCCCTGAGTCCGTCTCTCGTCCTGTTCGGCGACCCTGAGCGGAAGCCGCCGTTAAGCGTTGTGAGCAGCTCGCGCTTCACATTTTTTTTTAATTCATCGAAAATAAGCACGATTGTCGGACGAGGAACGTGGCAGGAGGACGGCTAAACGGTTTCACTTTGCGATGTGACTCCGGTACCTTCTTCGTCATTCGATGAGATATTCTCAATCCTCTTAGCCGCAGAAACCACCATTCAATTAACAATTGATACGCTCTTCTTTACCACTTTGACCAAGGGTAATTTTTGTTGACTCTTGTGGAAAAATATTTCCGGAACTGCGTGCGGATACTCGAGGGAAAAAGAGCGCTTTGTGTGTCCAGGGTACCCATTTTTGTTATTTTAAAAATTTATTTTTTCATGTTTCGTCCGAACTGAAGAGCCCGGGCGAAGGGAACAGAGGGCCGGGCTAATGAATTAAGCATGGAAAAGTGGATGCTGAAAATACAACGCTAGCCACCGCGGTCGCTGCTGCCACACCGGTGCGCTACTCTCCCGCGTGCCTGGGTCTCCGGGGATTCACGGTGGCACTTGGCGAATTAACGGAATAACGAAAATAAAAGAAAACTTTAAAAAGGAGTGCCCGACTGCTCTGATTCGTCTGACGAAGGAGACCAGAGAGACTCGCCGATGAGGAAACCTGCGCACCGTCCGTACATTTCGCCCGCGCATTCCCTTCGTTCGCATGTTTCGTAAGCGTTACATTCAAAAAAAAAAAAAAAAAAACTATCAATCGTTATCCATTTCGCGTCGAGCCAATCGGCGAGTAACACTCGGAATCGTGTTAATGTTTTTTCTTTTTATAATCCCTCATGAGGGTGCGTAACTCGAGAGGGGACGAGATTGCCCGCGCCGAGTGAGACGGAAGGTGACACGGGGCTTTTGTTGCGAATGCACCTTCCGCGCAGCGTAGGGCTACGAAGAGAATGCAGCAGTGGATGGTCCCACGGTTAACTTGATTCGGGTTACCGGTGATTCGATTTACCTCGGTAGCTGCTGGTAGCAAACCCCCGCATCGGACAGGCCGGGCTTGGCCCGGTGTTAGAGCTCGCCGCTGTTCTCATCGTCCGGTCCAGGGCTAAGTGTGTAGTGGCGAGGGAGCTTCGGGACAGCAATATGTAATCCACTTTAGGGCGCACTCTGTTCTCACAGAAGAGTGGTGTGAGAGACAGAGGACGAGAGAGGAGAGAGCGAGAGCCGCAAGCTTTGCCTCTTGCCGGCTGTTGGTTTTGGTATTGCCCAGCAACGGCAGTTCTGTTCGGGGATTCGAGCCGTGATCATGAGGGCTGCACAGTCTCTCCGTCTCACCGAGCTTGTAGGAGTACGCCAAGAGCACGGAAGAGCTACTCACCGTATCCCTCTGAGGTTGTAGGAGTATGCATCGTGCCCGGCAGTCCAGTCCGACTAAAACGGTTATCGGTGTGTATCAGCTAAGCGAACGCTTGCAGAGCCGACAGGTGCATCGAGGTGGGTTCTCGGAGAACGAGAGCCTCTGGCTCTCTCTGGGTTGTGGTCGCCGGTCAATTGATGTTCGGTAATAGCTTGGGGTGTACCGGTGGCTCGGTGTGATGGAGGCCGAACGGCCTCCGAAACAGTTCGGCTTTCTAGCGAAGCGTCGCCACCGATGAATGGGGAAACGCGACGTTGACCACCGACCGTAATGAGGACCACAGGCCATAGTATGGCGAACGAGAGAGAATTCTATCTCTCTATCTATATCGGTTCGCGTGTATGGCTGAGTAGAGAGAGAGATGCGAGAGAGGAACGGCTCTCTCGGTGTGTATGCTGCATCCGAGTGCTAACGAATTCTTGCCTCTCTCACAATGTCCCTGTAACGAGGCGCGTATTGAAGCGTTCCTCATCGTCTCTACAGACCTCGTTCGTTCACCACGACAGTTTCACTGCCGCTTGTACTACAGAGTGGTGGTACACAATTCCGGTATAACGCAACGCCCGCATAGCACAGCGAAACTCTCGAACAAGGGAGAATCGTTATTGCGCCGGACACACGATCGTTCTCCCTCTATGTGCCGACATGAATTGGCGTTGTTGCCGTCGATCGCCGGCATTAATATTCAATAAACAATAGTATTTAAATTGGCTAACGGCATGATCTTTGACACGGTGTCATCGGAACGTCGTTTACAAAGGGAACAAATACCCGCGGTGGTGGAGCACGGAGGATGAGGACTAAAGACGAGGAAAACGCACCGATAACGCGATAAGAAAATCTTGATTGGGGTGGACGCATGATCGTTCTCCCTCTATGCGCCGACATGAATTGACGTTATCGCCGTTGATCGCTGGCATTGATATTAAATAAACAATAGGATTTAAAGCGGATAACGGCATGATCTTTGACACGGTGCTATCGAAACGTCGCTTACAAAGGGGACAAACAAAAAACACGCTCAGATGGAGTGGAAGATAAGGACGAAGGATGAGGAAAACGCATCGATAGCGCAATCCGTTCTCCCTCTATGCGCCGACATGGATCGGCGTTGTTACCATTGATCACCGGCATTAATACCGAATAAACAATAGTAGTTAAATTGGCTAACAGCCTGATCTTTGACACGGTGTCGTTGGAACGTCGTTTACAAAGGGGACAAACAAATACCCCGCATACATGAACCGCGGGGGATAAGAGGACGAAGGATGAGGAAAACGCGTCGATAGCGCAATAACTTGAGGTCGATCATTTGGAGAACGAGAATAGCTCCTGTCTCTGTGTCTGTCTGTCCGGACGTTTTCGGCTCTCTCTTTCTCTCCCTCTTACTCTTTCTCTTTCCATCTCCCTCGCAGCTTCGTTCTCGGTCGGGTCACGTAGCCTTGCGGGGCGTGACGTAACTGGCTAACAACGCGGTAACACGCTCGAGTAATCCGTTTCTACTATCGCCCGGACTCTCTCTCCTCTATGCCTCCCTCCTAGAACTCGCGGTTCACTCTCTCTCTCGCTGCCGGCGTTAGGCTAGTCGGAGAGGGATGAACCGGTGGTTTTGGGCCACCGGGCTTATTACACGGCCACGCGCCCCGCAGCGCCTCCTCGCTCCTGTTCCTTCCCTGTTTCCTCCGCGGTCCCCCGACTGCGAACTAGCCAGAGCACCGCACGTCGGGGTGTCCAAACTCGATTTCCACGCTATGGAAACAGAACGTAATTAGTTCGGTTATGTGTGTCGGGTGGGAAGGTTGCCGGATTATAGGCGTCGTAAACATTGGTCGCGTGTACCGCAACCTGTTGAAAAATTCCAATTTTACAGCGGATCTTCTCGAACGACCAAAGCGTTCGGCCGGAAAATGCTCACCAGAGACATCGATGTATGATTTACCCGCACCGCTCGAAGCTTCCCCACTGAGGATTTAATCGGGCGGTATCGTCTATCTACAAAGAAGCAGACATTGGCAATTTCATTCCAGCCAGTTAACAGAATTTTAAATCAGTTATGTGTATCGGGAGGAAAAGTTGCCTGACTATCGTCGACATAAAAACATTGGTCGCGTGTACCGCAACTTGTTGAAAAATTCCGTTTTTCCAGCAGATCGTCTCGAAGAGCCAAAGCGTTCGACTGAAAAATGCTAACCAAGGATATCGATACATGATTTACCCGCAGCGCTCGAAGCCTCCGCACTGAGGGTTCAATCGGGCGGGTATCGTCTATCCGCAAAGGAGCAGACACTGGCAATTTCATTCTAGCCAATTAACAGAATTCGGCAACTACCAGACCTCTGAGGATTCCAGCCGAATCTGTACAGGCGTCTGGTCGATTCCGGCCAAGGCAGAGCGTTCGGAGACCCCGGAGGCGAACCAATCGGGCGTGATGCCTACAGACGAGCTAATTCGGGCTAAACCCCTTCGTTCCTGCATCCTCTATCTTCCAAGCACTATACCAGCTTTCTATCCGTCTCTCCCACCGTACAATATTTACACGATTGCCGCGCTCTCCTCTGTGGGTATACCGGGCGTGTTAGCGAACGTACCCAACGATCCCGACTGTTTAATCGAATCCACCACGCACCGTACACGCGCGAAACGGGGTGGTGGCTTCCGTGCGTAAACTCGAGACTCCCACCCGTTCGCTCACACTCGGTCGGACTATTATTGACTCTAACTACTGGCGCGCACAACTCACGGTTACGACTTGACTCCCGGCGCAGTTCCGCGCCCACGTGCTCTCGATAGCTGCTTCATCGGCGCACTATCACCAAAGGATATCCGAGAACTTCGAGGGGGGCCGGGGGGAGGGGTGGGGGGGGGGTGAGGATTACTCTTCGGGGAATGGAATGTCATCCGTGGGCGATGGAGCGCCAGAGGGGTTAATCCGGGGAGGGAGGCACAGATGCCGTAAGACTAACTGGGTCGCGGCCGATAAGAGCCTCCGATCTGAGGGTCACCGAAACAAGGGTTAATTTCTCCGAGGCGTAAATTCGGAGACATGGGAAACTATGGCCGGCTGCCTGTAGCAAAGATGAGTTCCGGAGAACGTTGAATATTCGAGCAAGCGAATGGAAAGAAAGGACCCGTTCTTCGTTCCCATCGGCAGTGGGAAAAAAGTTGAATCTCTTGGTATACATGGTAGCGCAGGAAAAAGGAGAAGAAGAAGAAGAAGAAGGTAAAAGTTGCTGCTGGCTTCCTGTCGGATTCGTCCCGCTCGGTCCCTCCCCAGCCCTGCCTGGAAAATATTATTTCGATTCCAAGTCGAGCTCGCAGAGACCCAGGTTTTTCCTGACTCTCCTCGTTTCTCGCGGCGCTCGATTCTTTGGCTTCTTTCATTCCACACCCCCATCCCTCCCCCCGCCCCCCCTCTTGCCCTCCTTGATCCCCCGTTGGCCCGAGCGAGGCCGGGCCGAGTTCCATACCTGATCGGCTGGTGGTTCGAACTTTAGATTACGCCTTGGCCCGCGGACCTTTGTCGTCGCTGTCGTACGTACCGACGCCCTCTACCCTTTCTGCTCCTTCCGCCGAGTACCCGCTGAAAAGAGACGTCTCGTGTCGAAAGTTCGGAATGAGAGGGGCGACTCGCGGAGGGTGGCGCGGCATAGAGGACGGGACGACGGGAAGCGAAGGTGTCGACTACTACGGGACTCGTTCGCGGTCTCGATGAAGAAGTGCGAGGAGGATGAAAAGAAGAAGAAAGAAAGAAAGAAAAAAAAGGCCGTCAAAACGACGAGAGAAAGAAATAGAGAAAGAAAAGGAAAACTGGGATGGAACCGCCCGGGGGCGTGAGAAGTGCCTCCGAGTTATTCCACCGAGTCGTCGGGGCGCACGGACGGGCGCGCGAATGAATGGGAAAGAGTCTATTGACGAGGGAAGACCCTCGGGGTGAAAGAGAGTGAGACAAATTTATATATCTATATTATGGGATAAGAGGGAGAAGGAGGGACAAAAAAATACGATCGAGGAAGAAGAAGAAAGTAAGAATAAGGAATGGGGTGCACCAACGTCGATTTTTTTTTTTTTCGTTTTTTTTTCGAAGATGAGCAATTTGCAATCAGCCTATGAGGAGAATAAAAGTTGGCGGAGTTTCCTCGTTCGTCCGCCGTCCGCCCCGTCGGGTCTGTGGCGATTGGGGTCTCGGGTTTATATACTACGAAATGTAATGATTCGCCCGGCGATATAGATGGATGGGATTATTACGCGGTAATGGAGTTCGCGAGACTAAAGTCCGGTCCCGCGGAATGTCAAGTCGTGTCTGAAAGCCACCCGATTCAACTCGCGATAAAACTGGTCGCCTTTTATAGGACCAAGAGCTGCCGCGATGTATTATATTAATATATTTATTTATTTATTTAATAACTATGTCGCACTCGGCCCCTTGCCCCACGGGGTTAGCCTCGCCTTAACCCTACAACTCATAGGTCCGAACGCACCCCACGTCCCCGCGAAAAAATTAGCTTTTTGCTTATGTTTTCCGGTTTAGTTTTCGAATGGGTTTTTCAAAACTAAATGTAAATAAAATCAGATTCCTCGTACACCATTCTCTTCCTTAGGAAAAAAGGAAGAAAACCATGTATGCGAAAGTCTGTTTATCAGCATAGGACCGGTCTTATGATCAAGAAAAGCGTGGGGTGCGTTCGGACCCCAGTCATGTGTCCGAAGGTAAAAAAAATTAAGTCATGAGTTGTAGGGTTAAAATCAAATGCACAGAGACTTTATAAAATCAGAGACGACGACCTCTATAACTAGCCGTACGAACTACGAACTCCAACTGGCACAGGGTGTTGAAATGTAGAGACTGGAGCCCTTTCGGCAACTCCAGTTTGATGGTAACTGAGCTCTCGATGTTTATTTCGCTCGACTTATATGCTGTTTGGAATCCAGAAGGACTGTTATTCTAAACATCTCAGGAAATAGGTCCGGAGTACAAAATCTTCGTACCCGCATTGTGGTTATAAAGATGCCTGAGTCGTTCGCGACACGTCCACGGAATCCGCCGGCAATAAAAGGTGTGCCGTGGAGGTACTCGAGCACGTTTGACCAGCGGTGCGTACATAATTGCTATGCCCACATTGGCCGAAGTTGTGCCCACATTTTGATACCAAGCTATACAAGAGCATATTCAGTTATTTAATATTAAGGCTTACACAGGATGCAACAGTGCGACGAGTCCCAACGAGGTTAATTCTCTCTCGCAGTAAAACATCGACCGAAGAAGTTGTCAGTCGAATTGCTCGCGAAAATGTACCTAGCATTTATCTCCTTAACGCCCTTCGCCGGGATCTTTAGCAAGAACAATAGCTAACGTGGAGGAAATTCTGAAACCGCTGCTGCGGCGCCTCGTACGCGTGAATTCTTGGGAAAAACCGCAGACGAAGAAGAAGAAGAGGAAGTCGGAGTAGCGAAAGAGGTGAAGAACGAGACGGTAAACGGTTGCCTATATATTTGTCGACTTCGCTCCCGCGGCGCGGGGACGACAACGATAGCGGAAGGGAGTTGCATCGCGAAGGGGGTGGCGCGCGTGTTTCTCGCCAGTCTCGCATAATAGAGAGCTCGCATTCCGACGAGGAGTACAGAGAGGGCAGCCCGGAAGAGGAGAGAGAAGAGCGGTGCGGGACTCCGGAGCGAAGATGGGGAGGGACCGGCGGGTGGTTTGCGCACGAGAGATTCGCAAGTCTCGTTACCACGTCGGGAGAACGGCGCACCACCCCTTTAACCCTTTCCCCGTTTCACCGGCGCGGAATACGCGACGAGACTCCGCCGGGCTCTTCCACCTCTCGGTGGACGGCGCAAAATACTGCTGCAAAATTGTTGGGCCAACTATTCGCCGAGTGTTTCGCAAACTATGTCACACACAAGGATCCTTCGCTTTTCTCCCCGCACTCCTGGCCCGCTCCTGCTCGCAAGGTCCCGCTCGCTCATGAGCGAGCGGCTTCCTCGTACGGCAAATAAAATTATTATACACTCGACTCCTCGGATCCGCGAGGATGCAGTTCCATTTCCGGGGATGATGGTTCGGAGCGGAGAAAAAATAGACAAAAAAATCTGAGTCTCTACATCTCCCCCCACGCTCGAGGGCGCATTTATCGAGAAATTCTTCGACGTATTTGCGAGCAGCGCAGCGGCGACGCGGGGTATCGGGGCGCTGAGCAAATTGTGGAATTTTTGCAAAAGTTGTCCGGAATTACAGAGTCGCTCGTCTGGCACACTCGGGCGAAGGAGGAGGGAGAAATTCTCCCGGTAATTCTATCAGCGGGAGAGCCTGCGCCTCATCTCTCGCTTATTAACTTTCCATTTTCCGAGCACGAAAGTATGGCTTTTTTTAACTACTTGTTTTTTTTTTAAACGCTGCTGACTGCTCGAATCGAAGGGAATTAGTTGGAGGGTTCGGAGTTTCAAAGAATCCCTGAAGAGCTGCTGAAGGGTCGCCCAAGAATCAAAGCCGATCGAGCGGGTAGAGCGCAAAGTGCGCCGAGCAAATGTTGCGGGTCGATCGCAAAACGGGGTTGTTAGACAAACAAATTAATCGCCGGGACGAGGGTGGGGGCTGAGCAGGCGCACTTTACTTTCTCTTCTGGGAGTCTCGGGGAAAATCGTCCATCAGCGTTTCCAATCCCTGGCATGTTCGACGGTCTTCCATTCCGCCCGCAGAGAGCCGACCTTCCTCCGGCGGAACTACGAGCTATCGACTGATGGCCGAATACGTAGGCAGGAGGGATAGGATTAGTCAACCGCAAACTAAATTCGGTTTCTGTACAGTAGCTGACAAAAACACCTTGAAGCGAGACCGCAAAAGGATCTCGGAAGCGACCTGGTTTAAGCGTTCTGATAACATAAAGTGAGAAATGTTGCGACTGCGCGCTGATGGTAATTTTTTTTTTTTTTAAGGTTGCAAAAGTCTTGGATGAGAGAAATATAAATCGAGGCTTCGAGGTGAGCGCGAAACGAAGGGATTTAATTTCCCGTGGGTGTGTACCGAGCGCGATTCTCCACTGTTTGGCCACTGTTATCCGGTGGTGTACTTGGCCGAACGGTGGGCTAAAACTTTCGCATTCTCCCAACGACGGTTACCCCGGAGCGTGGGAAAATGGCGAAGGCTCGAGGGCAAGGGTCGAGGGGTGTGGGCGGGTTGACTGAAAAGAGAAGAAGACCGTCGTTCATCCGGAGGACCTTCGGGAAGGTCGGCCCCAAACCGACTAAGCTTGTCAACCTACGAAATTTCTCGCCTATATCGAACTAAGTGACAAACGAAGTGGAATTCGATATTCCAAAATAAAAAAAATATTTTTTTTTATACGAACTACTTCTCAAGAAGTATTTTTAGTCGGCTGAATTTTTCGTTCGCCTCAGCTGCATCTGCGAAAAGTTGAGGCGCGTTGAATACCTTCGTAGCGTGAAATTGAACGGCGAAGTGTGTCGCGTCGCTCGATCGCGAGCAACGAAAATCTCGCAATATTCTTGTAGCATCCTAGGGTAATGCCGGGTGTTGTCGCCATGGACTTTTTTTTATTATTTATTGATTTTTTAGCGATGGTGATGGGAGGTTCGTCTAGCGGAAATAGTCATGAATTCATGGAGGGTCCAATAGTTTGAAACACATTTAGTTTGATAGTTGCATTCCTTGGTTTATTTAAAGATCAGATGAGTAACTCGACCCGTTACATGTTTTCGCATGGAGCTTCGAAAAAAATTGGCCATTTTACCCAGACGTTCCGGTCGATGCGAAATTTGTTGGCGAGATGATGTTCGGCTGGGAAATCATGCCGGTCCGGTTGAAGCGTCGCTGAGGGTTCGTAAACTCGAGCCAGAAGCTCGAACCCCTGGGAACGCTTGGGCGATTGGCCGGCCTCGTCGGAGGATATAACGATTGGCTATATCACCCAGAATCACTCTGCGTGATCCCCGGCAAGCTTTCCTGCTCGAATCCAGCCGTCCAAGATTCGCACAGAGCCACGAGTACACAGAGACTGTGAGGGACTCGGTCGAGCACTGTTTTAATTAGCAAACACAGGAGAGAAAAAGGGGATTCAGCTCTCCCGCTGGTCGAGAGTCGATTCGCCCCGTCGTAGAAGCAGCATCCGAAGGGATGCGCCCTCCCGTTCGTTCGCGCTTGGCTCGCCCGAGTTTTCCCTCACGGTTAACCGGCGAAGCGTGCCACCAGGAAAGCCAGGGATTTCGTCGAGTTTATGCAGATCCACCTTATTTGCACTCTTAATCCATTTGGGGGTGGCCAACGGGGCTTTCGAGGAGAAATTTTACGAGACGTGTATCCTGCCTTACAAGAAATTCAACAATGTTCCCAGCCATTTCGCATAATGCGTATCCGCGGTCCGCTCGGTGAGTTGTGAAATGTTTAATAATGTGTGATGGTCTGGAAGGGTATTGAATGAGTGATTTGGAACAGCCGGAATAACTACTAACGTGGAAGTTTATTAAGTGTAATGTCGAATGACGGAGAGCGAAGGTCGTGAAGGTTCGGGACGTCGAGATGAACTGAAGAAAGGGCTCTCGCCTATTGCTGCGCGTGTGAATATTGGTGTTGCTACGCGCGATAAGACGGCCGTTGCTCGCACGTGGCGAGTGCAGCGGCTGAACCGTTGCCGTGAGAAAGCGCACTGAAAGTGCTGACGGTATGGCGATTAACGATGAATGCAATATGATTATGAATGAAAGATCAGACGCTAGCGTCTGTAAGAATGTCGGTCGAATATAGTCAAGTTAAAGAATTATGGAATCGTGGGAAATGGTCCTCTAAAACTGTTACACTGGATCGTCATCAACGGGACAAATTTTAAGAGTCGCGTGTACTACCTTGCAAGAAATTCAACAATGTTCACTGGCATCTCGAATAACACGTATCCGCGTGTTCGGTAAATTGTGACATGTTTCATAATGGCTGAAGCCGTAAGGGCCCCCCGTCTTATTGGAACGCGCCTGGGTTACTCTCTGTTGAACGGTGGACCAAGCTTCGATTTGGTGGTCCGAAAATGTTAAGATTTTGCTTTTACAAATTTTCTCTGACAAATATTCAATTCCCTGCCATTTCTAGAGTTTTCGACGATTTCCCAGGTAGTTTCCACCCTGTCAAAGGTCGGCGGTAATCCTTTACCTTGCGATAAGGGTGAATGTATAAATCATAGATAACACGGTACGATGAATAACTCGAGCGATCGAAAAGAGAAGAAATACAGTCGCAGGGCCGCGTTTGATGTCGTGACTTCCACCATCTCCGATGTAATTTTCTCGTCGGCGGCTGAACCGGAGATATTCCGACGGACCTTAACAAGCCGTTTTGCGCTTGTATTCTCAAATAACACGCCCTGACTTCAATTTAGACGAGGGAGTGTTGATAACGCCTAGCTTTGTCCCTAGTTTTCCGGTACCCAAGCAAATACACCTCCGAGAATTTATATTCAAACACTAGAGACCTCAGTTTCCAATCCTTTGAAGTCAACGTTATTGTAAACGTCAATAAGCCCTTTACCGAGAAGCCTGCGTTACCGAGCTAGGGACCAGTGGATATTTGCTTCGAGCCGGGGGAATTTATATTCAAATAAGCAATCAAGTTAACTGACTATGACGTCAAGGGGTCCCTTTTCGAGGCGAGGACGGACGGCCCTTTTTCTTAGAGTCCTCTCGACCCCCGCCAGTTTTGACCAACGTGCAAAGACCCAATGTCCAACGAGACAATAGCACCGACTATTCATACTCTTCAGATGGTAGAGAATGTATACATTAAAAAATAATTTCGTAAAATCTGATTACGAAGTTTCGTAAAAATTATTTTGCTAAATAAGTGACAACGTCGTTTGTGCAAGTCTCTCCTTTTGATTCCCGCGTCATAAACAATTTTAATTCGCCCTTTTGTCTGTAAAACTAGCACCGGATGGTGCGGTCGAAAAAAATGAACAAATAGAAAATGGTCGGCGTTTGTCGACAATAAGTTGCTGCAAAAGATACAAACTTCATTCTACATTGTACTTAATTGAAATTCAAATGATAATTGTACACTCAGAATAAGGACGATCTCGACTATAACGGAGAACAATTTTTTTAAATCTCGTCATTTATAATTATTTACATAGTCGTGCGAGAAGAAAACCTCGTCAATCACTCGTCACTCCATTGATGATCCTTTCATGCTCTCAACAGTAGGAAAGCCCGATCAATTTTTCCTTCCCCGGCAGAGGAAGATGCCTTTGACCTCGTACGAGGCTCGCGCCGAGTGGTGGCTTGGCTCGTGGCGTTTGAAATATAGTTTGCATCTCCTGTTTCTTGCTCTCTACCTCCCCTTCCTCGTGCGCGGAAGAAAAAGAGTCACGCTCGCTTGGCATACGCGTACCGGAAGGTTGACTCGGAGGAACTTTGCCTGGCTCACGCTAAGATCGTGGGGGTGGAGGAGGGTGCGGGAGGTGCTCAGCATCCCGACACCCCCGGAGACTGTCGGGGATCGACGTGTCTTTCCCTCCTCGCCGCTCTCAGACGAGAAATACGAAACGTCTTCGGTTGGGCTTCTCTCTGCAGCCCCGCTCTCCCCGTATTCCGAGCCCGTTCGGTCTCACGTATCGACTGGAGCCAGTCTTTGGTATTCACCCGGCACGAAGCCCCCTGCCTTCTTCCTCGCCTTCTTTTCCTCGGCGAACCCGCGGCCTCCTCCGGTGCGCGCCTCAGCTCGATCCGGAAGTGACGTGACGGACCTCGCATCCAGACGTTTTCAATCAGCCCTCCCGGCTCTCCCCCGCTGCTCTCCTCCGCAACCCGGCCGCCGTTCCAGCCACCTACGAATATTCGCTGCTGGTCTTGCAATAAAAATGTTTCATCTGCCTGATACCCTCATAAATATATTAATACCGAATAAAACTCCCCATCCATTTTTATCCCCGCGGCTCGCACTCTCCATCGCTTTTGTTCGTTAATATTTCATACCGCTCCTCCGAGCAGTATCCACGGTCAGGTAGAGAGTGACATCCGGCGTAGGCAGGCGTCTATTTATGGAAACGATATTACCGGTTATCGATTGAGTACGGGAGAGGGTTGCGAAGGGATGTTTTAGAAACTCGGGTGGCGATGCACCGAGTCGACTACGGGGCAGATGGGTCTACGGGGCTGCGGGTCTTTAGGCCCGTCGCTGGCCGGGCGAAGGATCCCGAATACCCGACAACCCTTCCGGATATTATCTGCGCGACTCCGGAGTGCGAATCCGTTCCAATTGTTTTCCGATACAACTAGAGGTACTCGACGTATCTCGATCGGCTCCTGGCGTTGCCGCCCTACGACCGAGATCGGGAGAACTGACAGGAATTCTCCCCGTCAGCGATGGCTCCGAGACCACCACGCAACAAACCATCTCGCGCGCGAACACACGATTGTATCATCGAACGGTTCCGTTTTAATAATTTAGTGACTATCATTTTTTTTTGTAGTGAGTGAAACTGCGTGTACGGCGCTAGTGGACGTTTCGGTGCGTTACATCGGGGCCTGGTCAGGACCTTGCTAAGGCCTCTTCACACCTCGTCATGACTTCATGTAACGCCCCGAAGTTTCCACAAAGTCACTGAACCAACTTTGCGTGAGAACATCTCTCCGGCTGATTTAGGCACGGTTTTTGTGCCATTCTAAAATGGCCCAAAAACCGTGCCCGAATTTCGGCGTGCCTTACGATCTCGAGACTGTAAGGCTTTCCGAGGGCAAAGATATATTTGCACGAAAAAAATAAACTAAACGAAGGGCGGTTTATTAATAAATAATTAAGAGAACGACTCGATTACGGAGCTTCTGAAATTGTATCATGTTCGCAGCCGTCGCTGAGAGTCGCTTGCAGCTAACCGGCGTACTCTCGACGTCGAGAGGCGAGAAAGGGGTTGGCTATTTAGAGGCTTAGCACCTCGACGCCGGCCGGCGCGCGCGGGGGTGTTTGTGGATGGGGGGTGAGAGGGGAGAGCAGGGGTATTGTCGCGCGAGCACATACACGAGAGAGCCAGCGCGGCGTGGTTTGGAGGTTTGAGAGAGTAGGACCGGTTCTCCATTGCGAGATAAACCGAGACAAAATTGTCGAGGGGGTGTGCAACTCGGCAACGTGCCTGCAACCACTGTGTCACCTTTATTACCTTTATCACCTGCTCCAAATTGCCGCCATTTGGATGCTAAACCCCGGGGTTTCACCCAGTGACGACTATTTGTAGGGCTGCGACGGCGCGAAGTTCGGATAGGAGTGCATACCCGAAAAGGAGCAAGGGAGCGCGCTTCGCAGGGGAGGAGTAAAAATTAATTGATGGATTTATGATTGCCTCGGTAAAAGTTGTGACGCGAATTTGGTACAGGGTAGTGAATCGACAAATTGACAACTCGCCAACTTGGCATAAAATGAAATGCAAAGATAAAAAAATAAATAAAACAAGAAGAAAATTATTACAGTATCGATAATAACGATATAGCGACGAGATTAATAGTTGTTTGTATGGCAAGGGCGTAGGAAGGGAGTCCTTGACGAGTGTGAAAATGCCGCACGAGCCGAAGGCGAGTACGGCATTCACACGAGTCAGAACTCCCTTTTCTACTCCCATGCCATTCACATAGCTTTTCCTGACAAATTCACGAAAATCACGCTTTTCGTTCCCGTGAAGTGTGCGTAGAAAAGCACTTTTCCGCACTAGTGCTGGAAAAAATACCATATTACGTTTGTACGTATACGCAGTAATTATCCCGCACGCGATGCGAAAAAGTGCCTTTCTGCGCACACTTCACAGGGACGGAAAGCGGGATTTTACGTGCATGCCTTGGGACAAATAATCATAAAAATCATACAAAGGAAAGGGGTGGGTATTGCTATCTCGGATGAGATACATTGGGAGGTGCGGATGCTGCGCGGAATCGGGGATTCGGATGAGAGCGACGGAGTGGATGTTGAATCCGGAGTGGAGTTGGCCTCTCCATGCCTGCATGCATACAGGAAACGCCGTAAACGGATTATCCGACAGTTTTAGGGGAAGAGTGGAGGGGGAAGGTCCCGAAGCTGCGGGTGGGTGGTATCTCGGACGGCAGAGGAAGATCGAATTCGAGGGTGGGTTAACGCGCTAGTTCCAGAGCCAGCCAGCCTGATTCTCGCCAGCCGGAACAACTTGGCCGAGGGGTTAAAGAGAGGGGACGGCGCTTCCGGTAATGCAGACGGTCTCGCGTTTCCAGCACGGTCCCCGATGCCCGTTTATACCTATTTTAACGCTGAACCACCGGTGACTGGAGAGTGGCAAACTCGGCTCTGCGAATCTCCCTCCCTCTCGATTGACTGTACGACTCTGGACCGACGGAATTTCGAGAGATATCAGCAGCTAGCGACGCACCGCTGTCCGGGATTAAACGCTCTCCCATCCTCACCCGGTTATCGCTCGGGCTCATACCGACACTCGATCCGAAGTTACGTCGGAGAAATATCTTGGAAGTCCGGGAGAGCTCGGAGAGAATTCATAAAACTCGACAGCTTTCTACTAGTTGTGTAACAGATTTTTTTTCTTATTCTTTTTCTCAGAGAACCTTTTGAATTCTCCCGGACGTTTCCAAGCTGCGCAAGCCGGGAGCCTCTTGGTACTTGTTTCCAGACACGACGAAAAAAGAACAGTAAAAAAGGAAAAAAAACAGCTTCGAAGCGGGAAAAGACGGGAGAAAAATGTTTCGAGAGTTAAAAAGAGATCGGTTGCTTTTTTTTTCTTGATCGTTTTCTCTCCTTTTCTGGAAGATACCTGCTGGGCCGAGGAGGATACCTCGAGGTTGCGCGGATGGGCGAGCGGAAGTGAGAAAGGGAGGGTCGGCCGGGACGAAGCCACTTCCTACGACGATAAGTTAGGACGGGGCACCTTGCGGATGTTCGCGCCATTTGCCGTATACCAGTGCAAGCCCCGCCAGCAGAAGCTCCACCAGCCGGTGCGGCGGGTAGCTACGAGATATGGGCTTCGATAGACGACGATACGAGTTCCGATACCAGCCCCTAGCCGGCGGAGCTTCCCGGCTCGTTTCCCTCTTGATGGACGTATGGGGACGTCGGGGCGCCGCGGTTCGCAAAACGATGGTCTTTTCACGACGCCCGCCTCCACTTCTGCCGGGCTTCCACTCCGCTCGTCTCGCTTCCCCGGAGCTACGCGGGGTGACCTGTCGCGCCGAGAGGAAGATACCGGATATCACGTCGAGAGCAAGAATAAAGCCGCAGCTCCGGTGAGACCACCGTGTCCAGCCTCTGCCTTTGCATCGCACCGCATTCGTACACGTCCATTTTATTTCGTTACGCTATTTTTTTTTGGCCCTACTCAATTTTTTGTTGTTCCGTATTAAATAGCTCTCGGGCTACAACCGGAAAAATAATTTACTTGACTGGCACTCGCATATAAATATTTATCTTGTTTAAATAAAGATTTTAATTGTTTTAATCAATATTTATTTAAAACAAATAAATATGTATTTACGGGCGCCCGTCAAATAAATTATTTTTCTCTGTGTATTTTCATTTTCGTGCGTTCATTTTGTTATTTTAATTCGCGATGAAGTATAAAGCTGGCACGGGGCCTAACCGTGCCAGTCTCTACCTTTGCATCGCGCTATATTCGTACACATCCATTTAACCTCGTCACACTATTCAAATTTTTTTTTCGACCCACTCAATTTTTGTTATTCCCTGTATAAAATAGCTCTCGCCCTATTTTCATTTTCGTTCGTTCATTCCTTTATTTTAATTCGTCCAGCTTCCCGCCCGACCAACGCCAGTTTTTAACGGACCCTCCCCCTACGCTCTTTTTCATGCGTTCCCTTAGTCGTGCAACCCACCCCCGCATGGGCGCCAGCGGATTTGGCGATTTTTTTTATTACTTCTTTTTTTGTCCCCCCCAACTTTTTATCTCGCGGTGTATCGGTAGCGATACATTTCAACGTCCAGCCGGAGCAACCCTCTGCCGTGCGGCGGCAATCCCACCGAATTCTCCTCCATCCAAAACGACACGGCCAAAACCCATTGCCAGGACCGCTAACGCGCCACAGCTCTAACGGTATGCGGCAACGGCGGCTCGCTCGTGCCCGAGAAAACTACCCTGACGGTCCACTACGTCCAGCTTTTTTCCACTCCCCTCCCCCTCCTATCCTCCCATACATACACTACATTTTTACCGAATTCCTTTTTTTTACCCGCAACGAGTTCCCTTTGTTTCTTCCTTTTTTCCTTTTTCGAATACCACTGGTCAGCCATTGGTTTTTCTGTCAGACTCTTCGTACCCTTTTCCCGTATCTCGGCAACGCTCATTCCGACCGTATCGCGACTCTCTCAGTTTCTATTACCGTCTATATTTATATTTCAATTCCTACGTCGTTCGATTGCTTTTTTTCTTCTTTTTTTGTATTTCGAAGAGAAATTCACTTGGGCCGTGCGCCGACTCGCGTCCGTCGCTACTTTCGGTCACGCCGTTTCACAGGGTATTTTTGTATTCCACTGCTTTTTTACCTTTTCTTTTTCGCCATTGCTTTTTTTTTCCTTTTTTGTGAAATCTCTCTGATGCGCGCAACGAGCGCTCTCGTCACGCGGCGTGTACCACAATTCCGTCACGTCTCGTTGGACCGGGATAACAACTGGTTGGTACCACGCGAATGCGGGCTCTTAACTCGCTGTGGATGAGATGAATAAAAGGGACCGTTCGGGAGGGTCGTAACAAAAAACGACAATGAAAAGAATACCGAGAGGGAGAAGAAGAGGGAGAGAAGTGCCCGGAGAATCTCACACACGCGTTTATAGAAGAGTAAGCACGCATGCCACAAGCCTTATCGCCTATTCTTTTTTAACCCCATCGTGTATCGTCGCTCTTTCTCCCGGTTATTCCACAGATCACAGAAACATGATAGAGAATGGAAAGAATAAAAAGAAACAAAAAGTTCCTGTCATCGATTATTCATTCATCTTTCTTGCCGGATAGTCGAGGAAGACCGCGAGAGTCAGCAAATCAAAGAGCGCGGCCCGAAGGTGCGTTAATTTATTCCGAAAAAATACGATAAAAATTGCACGACCCGGCGGCGCTCCATGGCCAGTAGAAAAGACCGGGTATCTCAGGAATGCGTTGAAAAAAAAGAATGAAAAAAAAGAAGGAAAGACGAGAAAGCGCTTAATGTCCGTCGCCGACATTCCAACGGGCAGCGAGAGGACAAGTATTCGTTACAAGTAGCGAAGGTTAACTTTTTTTTAAGCCATCGTCCTATTCGCGCGTATATGCACGGTGCGCGCGTGTAATTCGATGATCGAAAAACTTAGCCCTCCGAGCTGTTCCGGGCAAAGTTTTAATACTTTCTCGCGGAGCCTCGAAGTATTTCGTGTGACACTCGAGAGTCCCCGGGGTCATTGAACCTTGTAGCGCCGAGCCGAGGACTTTCTAGTTCCGCGAGCATGTGTAATTTTTTTAGGTCCTCCCCCTCCCCCCCCCCCCCCCCACCCCGGCTCGTTCGCCAAGCTTTTGCTCCGGATAACTCGTCCTCTTCCGGCTCCCGCATTGAGATTTTTTTCTATTACGCCACATTTACCCGGAAAAATAATGCTCGGGCACATTTCACCCGGCGTTATCTACTCGCTGGCTCGCTGGCTTGCTGCTTTCCCTCCCACTGCTCCGTCTCTCTTTCTCTCTCTCTGTTCTCTCGTCTGTTTGCTTTTTGCCACCGCGACGTAACGCTACGAGTCTTCCTCTCCTCTCACAACCAAACCGGCGCCTCTGTGTGCAACACCATAGCAATCCTCTCACTGCTCTGTCTGGCCGGCACTCTTCTCCACGCCGCGTACACTATGCTGACGTTACTATCCGAATTGAAACGAAGCTAACCCATCCCGTCCCTGCCCGCCCCGTCCGAACTCTATACCCCGACTCGTTTATCTCTCGTACACCCTTCTGCATACGCGCATCCTGCACTCGGCAATCGTAAATAACTCTTCTTTTTTTTTAACTTCAGCGAAGAATTTAAGAGCCCTTGAGCCCTTGCTCGAACTGTAAGTCATCTGGTTTTACCTTTAATTTAACGCGTCAAATTGTACATTATAGTTCTGATTGAAGGTACCCAGGTGGGATTCTGCAGTAACTGGAAAAACGGCACATCGCTGGCTCGACACTGGCTGCCCTACGCCAAAACGCCATATCGGCCCTTTTCCGGCCGGCAGGTTTTCCAGAGCGAACCCGACAATCTTCCGAGCACTAATAATTTCTGAGTAATCCTACTAAGCCATCGCTTGACGGAGATTTTTTTTAATTCTCTGCAACGTCACTTCCGTGACGTCATTCAACGTACTCATTCGACATGCAACGTATTTTCAGTATGACTTCACTTATGGTAAAACAAATGTGATCTTTAAAGCGGAGGTGACGTTTTCCGCCTGACGTCACTTCCGGTTGAGAACTGAGATTTTGAAGCCGTTAGTGACATTTTCCCGTGTGACGTCACTTCCGGTTGAAAATTGAGATTTTCAAACCGGGAGTTACGTAACAAACAGAATGGTAAATTTTTCTCTGTAATGTATCTCGATAATGCAGCCAGGTACAGAAAAGTGTTAATTAAGGAACACAGGACAGTGGGTAAAAGAATGTGAGTGTAATACGTCTCAAAGGTATTTGGAGTCTACACGCAGCCCACCTTAATATATACTAAATATATATCGACATTTTTTTTTTATTAACCCGCCGTATATTCTCGCAAACAGTCGGCTCGAGTGGGGAATGCGATTTTTCGTTTCGCTAGTGAGAAAAGGCGACAAGGGTGCTATGCCTTCGGGAGAGAGGGGGGGGGGGGAAGGGGTATATATATGTGTCTATCGTCGATAGCTTTCCATCACGCGTATCTAAACGCCAGGAATATTGTACGTTGCCGATATCGGTCTGGCCCGGTAGACGGTGCGAGAGAGAACGCGGCGGGGAAGGGGAAGAGGAAGGGGGTAGAGCGAGTTGGCGGATATCGAATTTTCGTCGCCAGCAGGCAGCAGGACCACCACGACTGGACGAGCTCGGTAGCAGCTAGATCGTCTCGACTGGTTCGAATCTAATGCATATACTCGCGCGAAACTCTCACGGTCTCTCTCTCTCTCCGGTGCGCGCTAGCAACTCTCGAGATAAGGGTAGTGACGGAGTGAGGTGGTGGTTCGCGGTCGGATAGTTGGCGAGACTCTCGTGTCTACACCGGCCGCCCAGGACGTTTTGTGTTCGGCGCCCGAGCTGCCAAATATACACAAACTCGTAACGGACTCCGGGCGTTATATATCAGGTAAAATATGAAGTAACAGCGTGCGCGACATCATTTATAACAAGGGGATGATTTTTTTTTTCTATTTTTTCTGTAGGGTTGTCAAACGTGCGAAAAGAGAAAGAAAAGGGGGAATCGATCCGAGGCTCGAGATCGTGGCTCACGGTCCGTGGGGACTCCCCGCCACGGTTATTCCCGGGGGGTGAAATCACCCCTGCAAGTCGGGGGAGAGAGATGGATAGAGGGGCGGGAGTGGGGAGGGGTGCAAGGGAGAGATTCTATACTCTTTGGACCACTCGCTCGTGCTTGCAGGGCTCCGAGGAGTCTGGGAGGCGGCTGCCGCTCGACTGCCTGGCGCCAGAGGTTCCAGTGGGCTCGGAGGGTGAGTTCCGATGGGGCTGGGGTTCACCGACTGGCGCCGGCGAAAAGTGCAAAATGTGCAACTCGACCGGGAGATGACGTCAGCACTGGCTCGTTCAGGACGATAGATATACTCTCGTATCTCTCACTGTGTATTGCCCATCGAGTATTATGTAGTGGGGGATAATGGGACTAAATAAAAAAAATCTCTCCCTTTTTCCCGTAGAGAGTCCTCGCGCAGAGCCGAGCGATAAGAAAAATGAGAAGCGAGCATGACCCGCGATCGGGCACAGATATTTATTCTCTTGTTGCGCCTCCGCAAGACCGGAAACTATTTGTTTGATTCGAGACGAAGTGTTTTTGTTGAATCGAATTAAATTTTTATCGTCTACGCTCCTCGATGGGCCATTTAAGTTGGCCACTCGTCTGGAGTAAGATGAATAATTGGGCAAATACTTATTTGCATTAAGCTTCATTTAATTAAGGTTGATTCCGGAATTAAGGCGGGAGTATCGAGTTTGTTTCTGTAATTGAATTTGAGCTTCAATATGAACTGTTCACTATCTGAAAAAATAGTTTCATGTATTTCGTTCGTTGTTGCGATTTTTTAGATAGTGGAGCTTTTACAAGATAATAAATTTTGTTTATTGTTTCCATTTTATCGGGTATTGGAATATGTCTTTACGCGCCGAACTTCCTTTAGCAAGGTTTCCCGAGCAGGTTATTCAAATAATCTACGACCGTCACTGACGTACCAGAATGCAACTGACACGTGATGGTTTTTTTGTTTTCGTTCGCCCCAACCGCAGCTAAACGAGGCTTTATAAACGAACAACCGAACGGGCGGGGAAGCACCGGACTAAGATTACTCAGCAAAAAAATTTTTTTGCGCATTTCACGTGTGGAATCTGTCGAGTCATTTTCATCGATTCGCACGCAACGAGTGCGCAAACAACGGACCGATGACCGCACTCGAACGCATAACACCCCGCCGTTAAAAAGAATGAAAAACCTTTGGGGTAAAAGTGGTGAATAACCTGTCGATTAACTTGTAAATCAATATATTGATGGGAACATAATCACCATTTTACTTCCACATACACGAAGCTATGTTTTCGTTAAAAAAATATATTGAGTTGAACACTGTACAATGGATAGTATTACATTTTGTGAAAATGGATCTAATCGTTTAAATTTTATAAGATTATGGAAACTTTTTTTTTTTTTGAAAACGTGTTTTTCACGCCCTACACGCATTGTTGAATCAAATATCACTCTGGGAGTAAAATGAGTTGGATATTCGTAATTAGCGAGAGAAAATACATTACACAGAGATGACAATGATTGCGAAAATAACGCCAAAAGCTCAAAGCAAAAATGGTGCAAAGTAATTTGCACATGACGTTCCTATGTTTTACTGTTTTGCGCACAACTTCCTCTATGAGAAAGTTCGTTGTCAAAAGTTTTTGTACCTGGTATAAAGATGTGTGCGCGCGTACTTTTTGTGCATGTGCGTATATGATACATTTGTAATTTTTAAAAGTACAACATTATCTTTTTTATTGCAAAAATTGTATTGTAATTATCGCTTTCTTCATGAGGAAGTCAAAATCGAAAAACAAAATTTCTCATACAGGAAGTTGTGCGCAAAACAGTAAAACACGAGGAATTCATGTGCAAATTGTTTACTCCACTTTTACACGTGTACACAAATAAATTCTTTCAATTTTTCACATGGTCGGTAGAAGAAAAACAAAGGAAAACGCAGCATCGAACTCGCGAGAACTCGGCGGTAAGACCGAGGTAGACTGAAATTGAAACAAATGCGAACTTATATGGATCGCGGGAGTTGTACGTTCGTTTTCGCTTGCGGATGCTGTTATGCGGTTTCCGAGTTTTACTGCCGGCTCATTTCATTTTTCAGGCAGGCAGGGCGACGAAGGGGCGCCAGAGCGGCATGTGAGCTTTTATCGGTGTTATGTGAACTCGCGAGACGAAGATGTTACGACGTTTCGCCCGTTATTGTCGCAGCTCCCAGAAACGTGACCAGCGGAGCGGTCTTGTCGCTCACCGGTTTCCTTTGCTTCCCACAGCTAAGAGGTAAACCGCGTCTGAAGAGAACAGAGAATCCCATCTCGCCTCCCCTCGTCAGATCGCCACGAACAAGAAAAAATTGCCACCGTCACATTAGCGACTTAGGGTCGATTTCCCGTGGATTCTTGCCAGGAGAAGACGACGTGATGTAAGGAATGCAATAAAAATGCGAGGCCAACGGAACTAAAATAAGAACGCAGACAACGCCGAAGAGTCTGGTCTGCGCGTCTTGGACCCTTTTTGTAGCGGTTCTATATAGTTTCTGGAAAAGAAAATAGCGAGAGTTTATCCCCGCCTCCCGGCGCCACTGCGAGAACGGATATACCGAATCCCACTGAGAAATATGGAACTTTAAAAAGGCATTGTCAGTTGTTTCCGTCAGTGGCGCCGAGGATAGGACGGAAAATGGATTCAGCTGAGAAAAGGTACGAAGGCGTCGCTTTTCAACCGGGCAAGTTTTCCACACCGCCGAAAAGTTTGTAAAACAATGGTACCCGGAGTCTCTCCCATCCCCGTCCATCGCCAAGCGGGGTTTCATGTCGCACCCTCTTCCCAGGCATCGCGCGCGAGCATTCCCGCCGCGCTATCCTCGGATACCGCGAGTGTCTGGCGCTCGGTCTGCTCCGTCTGCCTGTCCGTCTCTCGGCGGCTCGATAGCAGTGGGGGAAGGGGGGGGGGGGTCACATCGGGACGATAGTTCCAGTTTTGTTCCACGACTCTTGCCACCTCGAATAATAGAAGACTTCCCGCAGCCCTCTCTGACCGTCCGTGTAAAACAGAATAATGAAAAAATAATCAGCCAACTTTGGTCCGTCTTTGCGGAAACGGGTATTGAATCATCGGGTCGGTGTGTGTTTCCTTTGTTCGATGTCAGAGAAGGGATGCCTCGGTGCGGGGACGATGCAGCCAAAGTGTGGAAGAGAGGCAGGGCCGGGATAATAAGGAGTAAGGACAAGAGCGCGCAAGTACGTGACCGGAATCGGTAGGCAAGCCTCTCCCTCCGATGCCCACTTTTAGAGTTCGCTGCGACGAGGTGATAGCACAGTGGTGGTGATACCCCAGCCATGGCACAGGGAACGTGGAACCGTTCCTAGAGGAGTGCCACTGCCACCTCGAGGAAACTGTGCAAGGGAAGGTCGAATTACTTTGACAAACTTGCTCGGAGGGGTAGGTCGGCTCGTTGTCGCCTGGATGCGGTGATGACGATCGGGTTAACTGTACGAAAGCCCTTGCCACACCGAAGGAAATCTCCTGTGATATCCAGACTCACAAAGGACCCTCCGGTACTCCGATTATTGTCTAGCTTCGTACACCAAATTGCCTAGTGTTTCAACCCTTGAGCATTAAAAATCAACGTTGTAGAGTACAAAGATTAAAATATTTGTACTTTACTCTACTACCCGAGGTCAACAAGTAGTGCGGGTAATACTATGGGTGAGTGCATGGGAAATAATATAGGATGAACGTGAGAGGGACGATGGGGTGAATCTGGAGTTTGGGACCCGCCCAGATTCGTTAGCTGGATGCGGTGATGACGATCGGGTTCACCGTACGAAAGCCCTTGCCACACCGAAGGAAATCTCCTGTAATATCCAGGCTCACAAAGGACCCTCCGGTACTCCGATTATTGTCTAGCTTCGTACACCAAATCCCCCAGTGTTTCAACCCTTGAGCATTAAAAATCAACGTCGTAGAGTACAAGATTTATAATGTTTGTACTTTACTCTACTACCCGCGGAGAAAAAGTAGTACGGGTAAGACTATGGGTGAGTGCATGGGAAATAATAAAAAAATAAGATAATAAGAAAAAATTACGCCAAGCAAAAATTTTGAGTATAATAAAATATATACGTATACAATTTAAGCAATAGGGCAAAAATGGCCACAATATAGGCCCGCAATTAACAATATGATCAGCATTCATACATTCATACTCAAATCAAGTGTCATAAAAAATATATTGTTCTTAGTGCACGGCAAATTAAGAAATTATATGAAAAAGATACCAACAGAGATAGAAATACAATAGATATTATTAAGGTTCTCATTGTAGATAAAACCGACTTACCAACTATTTCGAATAAATTATCGGATATAATTGTCACGTCAAATTTATACAATAATTATAACTCATCTTTTATAATGGGGTCGATCCGATTCATCGTTGAATGTAATTTACGACACCCTGGCCAGGTAGGATTGACGACTCCGAACGATGAGAATAACGCTTAGACGAATTATACCGAATTATCGAATATATATATATATATTATTACCATGACCTATTCACCAAGGCAGCCGGAAAGTGATTTCTTGGATAGCCGAATTATTACATATCTGTCCCACTTATCTATATCGTATTCGGAATTATCGGTACGTTTCTGCGTCTCCTCGTGACAGTGAGGTAGCCTCGCGGTACCTTCAAATTCACTACAAGCCTTTACCCTTGAATCGGCAAAACCCACATGGATGGCCAGGACGCCATGCACGAGAATTTCTCCTCTGTACTATTTACTTTTTTTATTTTATTTTTTTCTTCGCTCCCTTTCTCGAAGCTTTATTAACCGCAGCTGCCTCAGCACATCTCGCCGGATTTCCGGGCCGGCGAGCGGGGTACCCGCGATGCGGAGGTAAAATTTTCGTCGGTATAACACCGTAAAAGCTTCGCGACTACCAGCCTTCCCACACTCCTACCACTTTTCATTCTATTCCTCGGGTGGCCCGGGAGCTCCGGCGCACACGTAGCGAGTACGCGGCTCCCTACGTACGATGTTGTAGTATGCGAAAAGGAGCGAAGGTGGTGGAAGGAGCGCGGTACCGGCGTCCTGGGTGGCGCACGTACGTTTATGGTACCGTTCTCGGAGTCTCTACCGCCGGAATCCCACGTAATACTTATAAGATTCCTGGGGGCCGGCGAGCGAGCGAACAGGGAAAGCAAATGCGAGGGAATAGGATGTACGGAATAAAGGAAACGGGAGTGCAAAAGCGGCGTTGCTCTGCCACTGGCTTCCAACCGTACAAGAAGAGGAGGAAGAACCAAGCGGGAGAGCCAGCTAAAACTTTTCGGCCGGTTTGAGACGTTCTCTCCGGAGCATGCATTTATTTTCTCCCGAGCCCGCGTGCGTTCTCCGGCACTTTGGTCTTCCAGAACTGTAGTCTTTCAGATACACTCGTGAGGCTCCTCTGCGGTTAAAAACAACAACAACAACAACAACAAAATCAGGAACATCGCTGAAGCCCCATTCATTTCGTTCGCTCGCACGGAGCTGAGAGAAGGGAAAGCAGTTCCTTGTGCGAGTAACAAACTATCCGAAGTAAACGGAGAACAGGCGATGGAAGATAGACGGGAAACCGTTGCATTGTCTGGGGGGGTAACTTGAATCCTTAATATCTAATTTTGAAGGGAATAATAGCGGGCAACTCGTTAGAGTCGTAACGGACAATGGGTCGGCAAGATATGATGAGGATGGAGCAGCAACAACAGACGCCGCACCAGACGACAGCCATTGTTCCGGATACAATTTCTTTGCGGCCCGTCAACGCTCGTCCGCTGCCGGGAAAATTAATCGATTCAATTTGTTGACGATTTGTTAATGATAAATAAATCAACATATAAATAATGAAGGTATAGCAAATAAAATAACATAAATGAACATAGATAAACCCGTTCGTTACGTATAACACACGTTTACGTTACGTTACGTTAACGTTTATTACATCCAAATAAAGAAATTAAATAAATAAAGATAATAATCACGGGCCACATCAGGCGTCTCTCCTACTATTATTTATCAACGCCTACTGTATGGCGACTTTTCGACTAGTACGTATTGGGCGACAGCTTGCCCTGTCACTCCTGTAATTGGGCTTTGCCCGTATCTATTGCAAATAAACAAACAAATTAATAAATAATTTAAAAAAATGAACATATAAGGAATCAAATGAACAAATATCGTTCTTTCGAGTCTCATCCTTCCACGACCTATGCCATAGCATGTTGTATGCACGCACTCCAATGCGTAATTGTCCGACCGGTTTCTCCGGCAACTGCTCTCATCCAGTTGCACTCATGCAGTATCCATTGTTCTTTCCGATGATAGCTCTCCGCTTGCGAACGCTCGTTCGCGTAATTATTTTACATAACAAAAAAAAAATTACCTTGGCTCTAAACTTTCATTAAATATACATATGTTTGTGCGATCTTAGCGGTAACATTTTTACAAAAAAAATTTCCGAAAAAAACCTTGGCTTCAAACTTTCATTGAATATGAATACGTATGTGCATTCTTACCGTTAACAGCTGCGATTATGCCGAGAATGCAGAGCAGCAACCCACGCACGCACATCTCGCCGGCCGGATTCTTCTTCGCGCAACTCAGCCTACGATCGACTCGCGTGATCTCGTATCAACGAATATAAAAAAAAAAATCAGAAACAGCGAACGAATCCTTCGGTCTCCATGCCTCGTCACTGTTTCTCTCAGTTAGCCCGCACTCTCCCGGACCCTCCCGTCGATCTCGCGCACCGTGTTTTTCTCAGATTTCCTCAACCAGCGAGAAACGGTGTGTCGGAGCCCCGCCGCGCAGCGACAACCAACATCGGGTATTCAGGGTATCGACGATTCTCCCGACGATGTCATCGAGCGAAAGTTGGTCGGCAAAGACTCTCGATGCGCGGCTCCTCGAAAAGTTGGCCCACCGCACACCGCCGAGGGAGGTGAGAATTTTTTTTAATTGGCACGATGAAAAGCCAATTTCGTCCGGGTTGGGCCTGCCTAATTAATTGATAATCAGGGAGTACGTAATTGGTGATTACTTTATCGAATTAAGGGCTTGATCCGCTTTCGCTCCGGCGAATCTGTTGGAAAGCCCGGCGAACCCTCAGCATCCCGCCCCCCTCATCCCCCCGCCCACCCACCCCCCCTTCGATCTTTATCTTTCTCGCTCTATCCCCTTTTCGGATAAGCTCCCGGCGAGAGGATCGAAGTAAGTCGGCGGAGTTCTGTGCTTTCTCCTCCCTTTCTCGTGCTCAATGCTCCATCGGCTTTCTCTTCTTACTTTCACCGACTCTTCTCCTCTTCCTGAGCCAGCAGATATTTTCCTCTCTCTACCTTCAACGGATTTCTGTGATTCTCCGGCTTCTTCCCTCGCCTCTCCCTCCGCCTATCTGTATCCGCTCCTCTCCTTCCGGAGTGGGACGCCGCCGCTGCCGCTACTTATTATCGTCTTCCTTTTTCCTCTCGTCGCACGCTCTCCGCAGGAATCCGGGACTACCCTTGTGCCTCGAGAGACGTTGGCAACTTCGCGAGGGATTTTACTTCTCTAAATGCCAGGCCGCCCCCGAGTCACCGCACAGCCCGCGATCACGGTAACGTAATCTCTCAATTTCCTCGAATCCCTCTGTGCTCACCCCGATCATCCGCCTCTCGATCCTCCTCCCGCGAGAGCCGACGGCACGCGGCTGATCGACTGGTTGAGGAATTTCTCTTTCCTTTCGGTCTTAAAAAAAAAAAGAAAAAATGGTGATAAAATGTGTGGCCCGGGAAATACGGAGAGTAACAAGTAGCTCCCGAAAGAGCTGACTTCGATGGATCGGCTCGCCTGGGCTCGCCTGGACTCAGATCGAGACTGAGCGGGCGGCAAATTATCGCTGGACAGTTCTTCGCGCTTTTCGAAGTCCGATTCGAGTGTCCGATTCAAATCGTTCTCGAAGAAGCTTGCGGAGTTTCAACCGCACTGACTCGACCCGCTCTCTCCCACCGCGAGATACCGGAGGGAAAACTTTTCGGACTACCTCCAACTTTTCGGCTTTTCGCCTTTTACACCCCTCTCGTCCCTCGCCCCGCACTCCACCGAGTGTTTTGGTTTCTCAGGGAGTTTTATCCCCGGGGTAATGCATACACGAGAAACCGCTCGAGGATGCACGTCACAAGCGGGGCCGAGCAAAACTTTGTCGTCCTCCGGAACTGCGGCGGTGTTTTTTTTTTTTTCGGCGGATTCTCGTTTTGGATTTTTTTAGAGGCTTCGTGGATTATCGCTGGAGCTTGTTTGAGCTTCGAATAGAGCGTTGGTTGTTTTGTTTTTTTTTTTGGCAGTATTGTGTTTTAGTTTTAATTACGGATGTCGTATTCGATGCGCGCGATCTATCTCGCGTACGAGCTCGAATCAACACGAGAGTACGGCTACGATCGCGCCGAGCTCGCGGCATGCACTGACGAGCGACACGCGGCTCACTCGCGAGGGAGCAACCACGTTTCGCGCTCCCACCCCGCGACTGACGGGGGCGCTTGCGCCCGAGGGGCTGGTCTGAAGCTCGTGCGCAATGATATCAAAAGTTGAAATGCCTTCGGGTCATTTGACCGAAAAATAAGGGTATCGTCATTTTACGGGTTGACGGATCGCTAACGGGTACGATAACCTCAGACGCGAATTGCACCTGTCGTACGTCGCAACTTTCAAGATGTACTCCACTTTGAAAACAGTTTTTTAAAGCGATATCTTTTCTTTTATGGTTATTGGAAATCTTCAACCCGCAGCTTTGCTCTCCGTTTGATACTTTTTAGGGAAACCTGCGTTGGAAATTATCTATTTTTGATCCACAAAGAGGAAGCTAAATATCGAGATTTTAATATCAGAGCTTACTTAAAATAGTCTAAAACGTCAAGAGAAACGATTTTTCTTTCGCGTCCGGATGTTTGTGTGCGTGTGTGCGACGGATTTGCATTGTTTAAAACGGCTATAACTCGGAAACGGCTTAAGAGAGCGTGTTGAAATTTGATACACTGCTAGAGTGGCCACTTCGCTGCGTTCCGTGCAATTTTCATGAGGATTGAAGAACAGTTCGCGATTTTACGCGAGGTCGGATTTTTTCACAATTCTTTTTGGTCGCTTTAAAATAATTTGGAGATTTGTCATCAGTGGAGAAAAATACATAAGACATGGCTTCAAAACGACGAATTATGCAGATTTCCGTTAGCGATTTTCTGCAATAAATTTTGTGGTAACTTATAACTGTTTCAATTTTATCAGATGTATACATTTTTTATGTAACGAAAAAACGTTCAAAGTAATTTGCACATGGTTTCCTCATTCATTACAATTTTGCGCATAGCTTCCTCTATGTGGAAGCCAAAATCAATCACCGAACTTTCCCATAAAGAAAGCAACATTGTAATAAATGAGGAAGCTATGTGCAATTGTTTTAAAATTATCGTCACTGTCACAGTTGAACATAGAAATTATTCGTAGCTTCTGTGCAACCAAAATATTATTCTCATCGCTCCACACAAAGATACCCGAAAAGTGGAAACATGATTCGCCGGTCCCTTCAAAGGACCGGCGAATAGTATTAGGAGTATTATTAATTATTTGCCCTGATTTTTATTATTTCGTTGTTTTTCACCGCTCATCTCGAATCTCCTATTCACGGAACGCGAGGGTGCCAAACGCGTTTGACGTTCGTCGTTCCGCGCAATATCTTCCCTCTCGCGCAATTTCTCGGTGCTGACGGCAAAAGTTATGACCTCAAAGGGGTCGTTAACGAGAGGCGTGCTAGCCAAATTAGTATATGCTCCTTCTGGTTCGCACTCCATACCGTTGTAAAGCTCGGGTTGCCGCTCTTGGAGCTTCTACAATGGTGCCTCTCCACTGTTTCCGCGTTACTTGCTCAAGTCCAATCTCTCTCCTCTGAGATGTTTGCTGCGGCTTACCGACCAACGCTAGTAGCCTCGGCATCTCGGGCTAACCTTGGAATTTCGTTTGGTACAAGCGAACCGTCGATTATTTTACGAGGATAATCGAAAAAACGAAAACACACAAAAAAATGGAAATGTTGCGGGGTATTTTTTATGTTTATTAATTTACGATACGAGCCAGTTTACAGAAATTGAATATGCACTGTTGCGTGAAGATTGTGTGAGTCGATACAAAACCGATTTACCGTTTGCAGTGTAAAATAATCATAGTGAGCATACAGTTCGAATTTAAAGCCTGGAGCGTAGGAGCGAGCGCGGGAAAAGAAAGCGTGGAATGCCAAAGTCGTTCTCGATTGGCGAAAAATTTCTTCGCGTAAGAATCCGAACTGAGCGCGCTTTGTTTGTAAACGGACAAGATTTTTTTTGTAAAATTAACATGAAAAGAATTGTGGACGTTTATGGATACGCTAATACGCTGTGTGTACGCTAAAAAAGCTCTATTACAATCGGCCACTTTCCATCTATTTCTATATCTATTTTTTTTTTTGCATAGTCGTTTTTGCATACTAGTACTACATAAACTATTAAATAGCATTAGATAAATGTCGAAACAACGAAGCTTGCAGTTCGCTCCAACGTGAGAAATAGAAAGACGAAGAGTTCACGAATTCCTCTGTCTCCTTGTAATGAATAAATCTCGAGGGATGGTGGGAGGACGGGCTATGAGAAGAGAAGATCGGGTGAATTTCGTACAAAAGTAACCACCCTCAACCCGCCCCACAGCCCAACCCATCGGGAGAGATGGAGAAAGAGTAGAAAGCTTTGATCGCCCGAGCGTCAAAGCGATGCTTCCTGTTTCATTTCAATTCTGTTTTACTTTGCCCGCATATCGATATCTTCCTTGGCCCTCTCTTCATTCGGTGGCGCCCAGCCCAAGCTTCCTCTCAGCTCTGTGGACCGACCCGCCTGGGCTCCAATTTTGCTCGTTCCTCGACGCAACCCTGCCGACTGCCAGACGGACGAAAAACCGGGAGCCGTAAAAAGTCTCTGGCTCATTTGCCGATTGAGGCACCGACTGACTGTACTCCCGGATAGTAAATACATCGGTACATCCCCAGATATACTCCCAGAAGAAAAAAGAAAAAAAATCCAAACACGGACCGCTCTTTCCCTTTCAATTCAATTGAGCTTAGATTCGCATGTTAAACACACAACAGACACGAGCCGCGCTCGGCGGGAAATTCATGTTAAACTCTCAAGCCTCGGGGGCAAATAGAGTTATGCGCATTATGGGCAGGGATAACCAAATTGTAAATTTTTTATAATCTGATATGATAACTTTTCCGGTACGATAAATGATTATAAATATTAGTGTTAACTTTGGCAGAAACGGATGCGTGCTTGCTATTGCAATAAATATCGCTATCCCCGAAATAGTTATTATTATGGTAAGGGCGTAGAAACGGAGTTCTCTACGAGAGTGAAAATGCCGCATGAACCGAAGGCCATTCACATAATTTGCCCTAAGAAAATCACGAAAATCACGCTTTTCGTTTTTCAGAAGAGTGCGCAGAAAGGCACTTTCTCCCACTAGTGCGAGAAAGAAGACCATATTGCGTCTGTACGCATGCGCAGTATCTTTTCGCTCGCGATGCCACAATAATAATTTACAAGATGTGAAAGTGGTGTTTACGCACGCAAAGCGTGTGCACAACCGCTATTTTTGCACCGAGTGCGATAAAGTGCCTTTCTCAGGTCACTTCACAGGAACGGAAAGCGGGACTTTATGTGCATGCGATAGGAAACAAGATACACACACCACGGAAACACTCTGCCGTATTGCATGATTCTACCTACCTACAATATCTACTACTCCGAGAGAAACGGCGTTCATTTCCGTGTATCGTTACCGCTCGTATGCTATTTAATTCGTAAAATCGTTAATGCGAGCGAGGATATTATCGGCAAAAATGTAATAGCCATAATGGCCAAAGCAAAGGTAAAATTTTTATTAATATCAAAGGGGCAAACCCAGGTGGGGCGGGTGGGAGTGCATCCCGACCGTTGATTTTACTCTCGCGGAACGAAAACGAAAGCGCAAATCAGAAGAGGAAGAGTGGAGGAAACATTGGACAGAGAGCCCGGTGGATGCAGTAGCGGTAGGAAAAACAGATTATCGCTCGAGCAAACATGGAAACGTGAGCGGATAATTTGGTCGTGAAGGTAGATAGAGACACACATACGGCGTGCATGGGAGGAAATCTCTCTATTCAGCCTCCGCTCGAGCTATCGCGCTGCTTTCACTGTCTCTCTCTGGTCCGCTCCCTTTTCCTCTCTCCTGGATATATCCTCTATTTGCAATTCGTACCTCTCTCTTTGTCCTCTCGCACTGGCGGGCCTCCTGTTTATTTGCACATATGGAGATTTTGGCTAGCCGTGAACACACAGAGGCCCGCTCACAGGGATATACATAAACGTTGCTTCCGCGATCCAGGACGGACGGTAGTTTCTCTACGCACGGAATTCAATTTCGCACACAAGCCAACTCGCGAGACTTGCGTTTCGACTAAACCCAAACGCGCGAATTTTCCAAACCGGAGCTGCGAGTCCTACGTAATAACGTTTCGTGTCTCCTCCATCGCTTTTCGGGCCATCTCGCTCACGCGCGACTATCTACCGCGCAAACGAACCCCTCACCACCCCTCCGACCCTTCCCCGCCCCCGGGAAACGCGAATACGCGTTGTTTCGATCATATTGGACAAGCCGAAGCGCTGTTGTGTAGCTACCGGCGATAACCATTACCGAACCGTGCGATAATTAATAATGAATAAATCGATCGCATATCCACGGGGCTCCTAAATTTGTTAGGCACGAATTATATTAATTATTCAAGATAGAGCTGCTCGATAGAGCCTCATGAAAAATCATGCTACAAACGATCTTGCCATAATAAAAAACGTCGAGACCAGCAAACGTTACCATATTTCGATTTGTTTCTTTCCACCTCACTCTCGGAGTCTCAGCGTCTCAGTCTCACTGCTGATGCTTGTGAGCTGAAGATTAAAAAGTACCATACGAAAAATAAAATGAGGTTAGTCCGCAGCCATAGCAATAACTGAAAATATGGAAACGGCAAAAAGGTAAGAACTTGAGATGCGAGGATCGCCGCGATGCACAAGTATCCACAAACTTATAGCTTTTTTATTGCCCAATAAAAATGTTTTTTTTTCAGCCCCTTTTCCTTTCGCTCGAACGTTTATGCCGACTTCCTAACGGGAACGCGAGGGTGCGTCAGAGAGAGCGGGATCATTTGTACGGCGAGGGTAAATTCTCTCAGCTATCTGTGCGTGGATACTCGGAACTCATCGTTCCGACCGACAACCCTCCATGCAATTCGCTCACCCTCGCCACCGCCGGGGCCAAACGGCCGGTACTTGCCGAGCTTATCCGCTGAACGGCCATACCGGCCATACCGGCCATGCCGGCCGATAGTTCGCTGTGTTCGTCCACGCACGATTATTGTGACAATTTCATTTGGCACATTAGTGTCCCAGCGGCGAACAAACGCAGAGTGACTCGCTCCCGACTGTCATGCCAATGCGTCTGTGAGAACACTCGACATTTTTTTCCCCACCTCGATCGTCCATCGGATAGTTATTCGTTTCAACATTATTTTCCCGCGCAGTATTTTTTATTTTCATTTTGTCGAATAAAAGGATTATTACAGTTTGACGTACCGTGTGATCGGGAGGATCGATGCGGCGCACTAACTTTCTCTCTCATCTGGTATGCATTTATCCGCATCCTCCCGGTCATCTCCGTTCCCCGCCCGCAGTGTGTACTTCCAACGCACTACGAGCTTTCAATATTCCGATGTACCGCACGCCTCGGAACGAGACAGCGGTACACCGCTGATAAATTTACACGGATAGTCGTACGACCTGAATCGATGTTAAAAAAAAAAATCGTTTGATCGATTCCCCCCTGCAGAGCACAACGAGCCGGCGAACTCACTTCCACTATTTTTTTTTCTTCTTTTTATTATTGTATTGTAAAAACACCGATGTATGTGAAGAATTAATTCTCTATCACTCGAGGCCATTCGGGCACTTTAGTGGTAAAGGGGATCATTTAGGAATGCATCACTCCCTTTCCAGTATATTCATCATATTTGTTTGTCTCTCTACGGTTTGGTCTTGATAGTTTCTCTCAGTTACACGCAGTTTTCCACCAGGAGTAACGTGAAACAGGAAACCGTCACTTCGAAGAAAGAGATTTTCAAATCGGAAGTGACGCTCACCAATATGATGTCACTTCCGCTCGGAAAAAGAAATTTTCAAACCGGAAGTGACGTCGTAAGAGAAGACGTCACTTCCGGATTCATAATCCCAGGTTTCCAAAGAAGTGATGTCAGAAGGAAAAACGTCACTTCCAGTTGAAAATTGAGTTTTTCAAACCGGAAGTGACATTTTCTTTCTATCACGTCCCTTCCGTTCGAGCACTCCGATTTTGAAAGGGAAAGTGACTTTTTTTCTCTATGACGGCTCCCCCGATAAAAAATCACGAATCCGATAACGTTCTAACTACTCGGGCAAAGCCCTCGAGCTATCTGAGAGTTTAAATTAATTTCACTGGAACACCCAGTCCGGCAACAGCCAAATCCCAAAGCAACATTTATCCTATATACATCGCGATTCTTATACGTGATATTTCTCCAACCTAGTTACTTGTTAGCGGAATTGAGTTTTGGCTGAAATCAGTCCGGCGCAAAGGACACCCTACCATTTCAGACTCCACTCAAAGGTTTCGGCACTATACAGCGAACAAAGAACAAACCGATAGCTTCACTTTAACGACAAACGTGTAACGCTCCTTCTTTTCAGTCGGGTGTTAAAAACGTTTCCATCTACCGTTGCGCGTAGATTTTATAACCGATCGTTCGTGAGAATGAGAAAATACACGATTGTATAGGGCACATGTGGCTAGCGCCTCGCATCACCGAGATATATCCATCGTCGTGTTCGGGGCACTTTGGAAAAGTGGCCCCTACCCACACCGACCGAACCAATCGGTTCTCTTGCGCCCGCCCCCGAACAGCATCAATACGAATGCCCGCACTGTACAGTTGTAAGCAGAGTATGCTTACAGTTTTACCAGCTATACACACATCGACAGTGTACCGACGTGACCACACGTGGGGATCGCTCGTGCATTCGGTTTACGCGTCTAGCGCAGCACTGGCCCTGTATGAGCGGAGCAGGGCTTGGAGATTAGGCGAGTCCGGTCTTTATTACTCGAGCTGTGAATACTCTGCGGTTTATTCTCGGATTTCGGGCTGCAGATAGGAGGAGAGCCGAAATGGGAAGCAATAGGGCCAGTGATGCTGCGGTACAGATCGTGCTTTCTCGTTACTTCGTCCCAGCGACTAGCGAAAGCTCCGAGCGATACTCGAGACCGAATCATATTTTTCATTCTCACGGTTTCAGTACGTTTCGTTTCCAATGACGAATCTGCCAGAGCTCATTAATTTCAAGCGTTACTTTGGCTGAAACCGGGATTATGTTTTCTAATTCCACCGAAGCTTTTGAGACCGAAAGTCCCCGCTGGGAGGGGTGGCGGATTCGCCGGGGGTGCGACGCTCACGGGATGCTTTCCCGGGCTCTCTCCACTTAGCGGTACTAAAGTGTCAGGTAGCATAGCTGCTGAGTCTGGCTACCACCGCGGTGGAAGCTCCAGAAGCACGAGATCCGTTCGCACTGTCCGCCATCGCGGCCTGGCCGAGCATACAACAAACTTTTCACTTAGTCCTCCTCGACGGGAGGAGCTGGGGCGGGAGAGGAGAAACAGCCGTACCAGTCGAGGCTCTCGTCAGCCTTTCGTCCTCTTTCTTCTAGTTCGGGAGAGGAGAAACAGCCGTACTAGTCGAGGCTCTCGTCAGCCTTTCGTCCTCTTTCTTCTAGTCCTTCTTCTTCTTCTTCTTCTTCTTATTCGCTGAAGATAGAAGCCGAGGTCTTTCTATCCCTCGCACACTTCAACTTCCCTTCCGTGAGGCAACTTCCGGCCGGGATTTCCTTTCCAACCCACTGGCGAATCACTTTTATTTCCTTCTTACGAAAAACCAAGTAATCGGGCAGGGCGTGCCGATAAATAATGTAGCATCTTCGAGTTATCCCACTCCGACCGCGACCACCCCCGCTGCCCATTCTATTTGACCCCGACGAAACTCTGTCCACTTCTGACCAATACGGTTAGCCGGGATTTCTCAATTATTTATCAACGGTAGTTTTTCGTTCTTTTTTTTTTTTTTGCTTCCGCCGCAGGAAAAGCTTTGTGCGTAACGGAGAATTACACGAGGAGGCAATATGGAGGCTTTACTCTTCTGATTTTTTCCTGGGTTTTTTTTACATTCCCAACCCGTACAAAGTATTGTAATTTTGAAAAATTGCTTTGTCAGATTATCGTCCAGAAATCTGTCTCGCATGTCCCGGAATGAAAAAAAGTATCCCCTATCACAATTTCACGCAACATAAGTGGGGTATTGTATCGATTAGCTTATTCTCGGGCATCTCGTCGCTGTCGCCCCTAAAATTGTACGGTACGTTACGGATTCGACGAACCGACGTCCAAAAGGGTCGGACGAAAAGCTCCCGTGCCGCGAACGCACCGCGCGTCCATGTATGTATAACACCGGGGACGAGAGAGGAAAATCGGAGCTCCGGTTCTCGGCTAGAGCCAAACGAGTGTATTTCGAGGGCCAGCGGTGAGCGGATTGACACCCCGTTCGCCACACGTGTGATCCCCTTGTCCGACCCAAGTGTCCTGTCCGACACAGCAATTTATACCGAATTGTCGAGTGTACACGGTGTTCCGCACTCGGATTCCGCAACGTTTATAAATAAGTGCAAGTCGAACGACCGTGTCGTTTACGACGTAGCGACACATTACGCGCGCGCGACTCATTACGGCTGCCTGCTCGGAAGTTTCGTCCTCGGAGCCGACCGTCGTGCCCCATCAATAAATTTCGGGGCACTTTCCGGCGACGCACACTCCAATTTCTCTAACGCAATTGCCCCCGCGCTATCTCGCTCCCGATCATGATGCCGCTGATCCCAAAGTCCGCAAGCTCGGTTTAAGGGAAAACTCCTCTGGCGTTACTCCAAACGGTCTGGAGAAAGTTGCCCGAGCCTTCCGAGCTCGCAACCTCCCCGACCGTACGATACCGTAACCGGTGAGCTTTCCTGGCCGTACAGGCTCCTCCGGGCGAGCGGCAGCGGAGCGAAGAGTAGGCACACCGAACCCTCGAGGACCGTTCCCCCATGACGTTTTCTCTCATTCGATTGTCCCTCCGAGGCCTCCTTTCGTTATCTGTAATTACAGAAGTCGCGGTCCGCCGGTCAGATTCGATCGATCTCCATGTCCACGTTCGGTAGAGCCTTCGGATTATCTCCGAATACCTTCGTCTTAAATTACGACGATCGATTAAGGCGGATCGACCGGGCCTTTGAAGTCAAAAATGTGTTTTATGTCGTGGAAAATTACGACGATCTATTAAGGAGGATCGACTGTTTCTTTGGAGTAAAAAAATCTGATTGAACAAGAATTGCATCGCAGATGTCTCGAATCGCATGCAATATTAGTGTAATGAATTATTCACGCCATTAATATGTTTTGCAAAAATTATTCGTGGATAGTAGATTAAGAAAAATATCTTGTCAAGTTTAAGAATCTCATATACTTCTGAGTCGTCATCACGTACTCCTGGCCAACAATTTATTCGAATCGATGGGTCGCCCGATTTGTTTTCTAGTAATGTATTCCCGACGATACACGAACGATATCGCGAACAATGCTATTTATCTTTTCCATCGTCTATGGAATATATTTTTTATAAATAATCATCTGTCCGCGGGGATCGACGAATTTATCGAGTGTCGTCGGCTCTAGCACACCTGACCGTCGTTCCTCCGGTACAAGTTTATTTTTCCATCGTGTTTTCACAAATCCCCGACGGTGACACTGATCGAATTAATGTCAGAGCGGCGGCGTGTCATGCCGCATTGAATTTCGAGCGTGTACGCGATAAAAATTAACCTATTTATCGGGGTGGAAAAATGTTCGCTTGGGGAAAAATCTGGCAGCTCGTGGTACGTTATCGGGCCGGTGTCTGGCGGAGTGTTGCGAGACGCTGGCTTATGAAACAAGCTTTGAGAGCCAGACCACGATGTCGCGGAGGCTGCGCGGCGCGTCTCTGGATGGGCCAGGAAGAATACTTTGGCCTAGACTCAGGACAGACATCCGCCGGGCATGCCGAACCATGTGCTGACACTTGGCGACTATGCATGTAGTTCACCAATATCAATAATGCAGTTTAACTCTTCAAGTACGGGGGACTTTGTGCCGAGCGCAAACGACGATGCGTTCGTTTGCGTACAAAAACGTTACGGATGTTCGTGATTAACTTCCGGCTGCGTTATCACACAAAACAACACTTCAAGGCACATTAGTGAATTTTTGCAGAATTTTTTAGCACATGAACTTGTGATTCGAATGGTTCGAAGCTCGCGTCTTGGCAAATTCTAGGTCCTCGTTGAGCAACGATCTCTTATGTAAAGGGTTAAAAAAATGAAGTTTTTAAAAATAAAAACTTAGCTCCGCGGAAGCAAGACTGTTTTTCGGAGCTATGTGGAACTAAGTTTAATAGTTTTGAATAGTTTCAAGGAAGAAGCCCGGATTAAAGTTGTAAGGATAATCATCCGCAAATATGTTTCGTATTTGTATATTATATATTACATGGAAATATATTTCCACATATTACATATATTACATTTTTTTCATCCGAGCATTAAAATTATTATTAAGCTTTTTTTTCGTTTCCAACTGTAACAGTAGGAACCGTAAAAAAAAGTAGCGGACTCGAGAACGGGATCAAGTTCCGATCCTATCTCACTTCCTTCCTTCCTTCCTTCCTTCCTTCCTTTCCGGGACCGCGGCGTTTTATCTCAGACGGTGTAAGGTAGAAGCCCGGAGAATTGAGTTTTGGATATATGGAATAATTAATGCGGCTTTGCGAGTGAAACGGACGTTATGTGTTACCACATTAGGGGGCGAAAGGTAGGAGGGATGGAGCAGCGCCGCTGCCGCTGCTGCACCGCTCTTCGACTTCATCGTCCTCCCTCTCCCATGGTGGGAAACACTCGGCCTCTCGCTTGCCATCCTCCCGGGTCGCCAGGTTCCCTCTCCCCCCTCCCGCGCCGGAGCTCGCAAGCTTCCCCGCACGAAGCTACATCCACGGGGGCTCTACCGGTTCCGGCCATAACTCAAAATCCCTCAGGTGTGCTAACCGCGTATACCGGTGGTCGCGTTGGAATGTTAGGCCGGCCTTGCACCCTCTCCACTTCCCACAGTGAGCTACCGGGCCGAGCTTCCAACCAACCCCCTCCCCATCTCACTCGCCAGTTTCCTCTCTCCCGACAGAGAGCAGCCCCGTTATTAAGCTTCCCCGGCGCATATTCATCCGGGTCACACGTGACTCTCCCTTCAATCCCGACCGGAACTCGTAAAATTTCGTCCACCACTTCCCACAACTTTTATACTCACTCGTCGCGTACACACTAAACTCTCAACGTGTACACTGCGCGTCACTGATGCCTCGTGTTCTTGATATCTTGTTCGATGTCTTAAGGAGATCGAAGATAGCAAGCAAGACATCCAGCGAGATATGCAGTCTTGCTGGATGTCGTGCTGAATGGATATCTTGCCGGATGACTTACTCGTCTTATAGGACGAATATCGTACAGGATGAATGTCTTGCCGAATGAATATCTTGCAGGACGAATGTCTTGCAGGTTGAATGTCTTGCCGAATGAATATCTTGCAGGACGAATGTCTTGCAGGACGAATGTCTTGCAGGACGAATGTCTTGCAGGATGAATGTCTTGCAGGATGAATGTCTTGCAGGACGAATGTCTTGCAGGATGAATGTCTTGCAGGATGAATATCTTACGGGATGAATGTCTTGCCGGATGAATGTCTTGCAGGATGAAATATCTTGCAGGACGAATGTCTTGCCGGTCGAATGCCTTGCCGGGCGAATGTATTGCCGGATATCTTCGATCCCGTGAAGGCATCGAGCAAGATATCCAGCAAGTCGGAAAATCCAGAAGAACGAGGCATCAATGAGGGTCATTGCGGACGATAACGATGACAACGATTATTTATTAACATCCTGATGAGTCTGGCATGCGAAGTGGCTGCGTGTCAAGGGGCCGGCTGGAGTTCACCGGGGATCGGGATGAGTTCGACAAAAAGTGCGAGGGAGCCAAGTGGCTCCGAGCGCAGTGGTGAAGGGAAACGAGAGGAGTTTCGTGGTCAGCCCTAAATACCTAGCAAAGCTCCCAGCGAAACTCGGAAACCCCCGTCAACCCTTCGTGATCCGGTTGACCCCCGAGAGCTCTCCTCCTGGGCGCGTAGCTTTTTGCCGCGACTCCGGCCAATTTGTCGTCGCGGCCGCAAGCAGCGGGCAGCGTTTCTGGCATTGTGTCGAGCTCGGCAGAGAGACGGGACCCGGCCACTCGGGGTCGAGAAAACATTTGATAAACGTCGTGGACTGCTGGCTCCTCGATACCGTCACACGGAAGCGCCCTCGACACTTGGTTACTTAACTTTTTTTTCAACCTTTTGTTTTTCTTTCTTGCCGAGACTCCATTAATTATAGAGGACGTCGCGTTTCTCGACGCCTCCGAAAATCCTTTTTTTCGGCTAAAGCTGTCTTTCTTCCGTCGTTTTGGGTGTTTTCTTTTTTAGGTTTTTTTCTCGACGATTGCGCGAGGCTTCGTGGGGGTGGACGTGAGGTTGTGAGCTTCGCGTAATATCCCGCACGCTACTAGCATCGCAGTCGTCGGGCGTCTGGCAGTGGAGAGAAAATATCATCGGGGAGGAGAAGTGAGATTTCGCTACTGGAAGATTTCTTCGGCGGCAACCCTCTCGGTACGTAATACGTGACTGGAAAAGTCTTGGGGCTGCCGGTTATTGATTATGAGCAATCGAGGAAAAAGGACGACAACGCTGCGAGGGGGATGAGTAGGCCGGAGGGGCGGAGGCGACTCGGACGACGGGCCATACCGGTGTGGCAATAAAAATGACGATCGGCCATAAGCTTCGCGTCGCGTGTTCCTCGAAGCCTGCAGACAGTCTCCTCTGTTTTGCGCTACGTGGCGCAAACAAGAAACTACCCTCATTCCGGCTTCTCGCAAGTTTTTGGATTCGATGATCCAGCAATTAATAATGTTGTCGATAATTTTCGCTCCTTTCGTCCCTGTTACGGGAAGCTATGTGCCGATTTTTGAAAAACTATATTTCGGCGTCGGTGTAGGTAATACCTAAAATAGCCTCAACGTCGAGAAACGCGATTTCCTCCGTCATGCTTAAATTAGACAGGAAGTGGGATTCTCTCTGCGAAACTCGCTACCGAAATATTGATGGAAATATCTGCCGATAATACTGCTTTCTCGTATTTAACAGTCCTTCGCGAAGCTTCCTCGGCGAGGAAAACCAAAACTGTTCGACGTAAGCTGGTTTACTGATTGACAATCTTTCCTGTAAAGGAAGAAATGTGGAATTTAATATTTCCACCAGTATCGTTGTTATTAAGGTGAGTTCAAACATGTACCACGTGAGATATGCCATATAATCAATGCAGAAGTATCATCGAATGCGGCATCGAATTCCACCCCAGTTAACCCCTTATAAGTCACAGCGCCCGAAACCATACCGCAAGGGTATTAGGAAAAAGATATCAACGAAAAAAAAGTCGATGCAAAAAGAACCAACGAAAAATGCTAACTATAGCAAAAAGCTTCAACAAATGGATACCAGTAATTTCTTTTTTTTTTTACATCATGGTAGTGTTTCTGAGTTTTCGCGTTTTGGAGTTTTCATATTCCGCAAGAAAAACAGGATAGTCCAGCAGTCCCTCAATACACGCTAATTGTTTGCATCCATTCAAGATTGTATCTCCTACAACTCATCAATAAATAAATATATTAATAAATAATTAATCAAACCTCATCACCTCTTTCGCCCGCAAACAGTTCGCGTTACTCTGAACATGGTAACGCACAGTTGTCGGGCTGTGATTCTGTCTAGTTTAAAACAGATGTAATCGTCGCGATCGCGAGAATGGAAGACAACTGTTGAAAACAAACTCTGTTCTTTCATTCCCATCACGAATTCACTAGAGGAGAAAAAAAAGGAAAAAAAAGTGACAAACGCCGGAATCAATTGGAATTCTCGCTCCGCCGACTGGCGGCCCCTCGATTCACGATCTCGTCGCGGAGGGCCATGGAAAAACTTTGTTCTCCAATATTTTCGATTGGTCCTTCGTGTCGAACAGAGTCCGCGTACCGTCTCTCCGCTCCGCCGCGAATTAATGCCTCGAGGACTCGTGACTATTGCGATTTATAATTCGTGCCGAGGAAGCGTACAGTGGCAGGAAACAAGGTTGCCGCGACGTGAATTGTCAGGGGTTTCGGCGACATTGGGTAACGGGCGACGCGAGAATAAGACGGAGGAAGCTACATCGGTGGAGAGGGTTGCGAAGGGTGCCAGGAGCTTCTCCCAGGGATGAGGCAGGTGGCGAGCCCGCGGTGAGGAAGGCGGCGCAAGGGGGGGGGGGGCAGGGTTGGTCTTGATGCGAATTGAATCATGGGGGCGTTTTAGCGTCGACGTGCACCGCATTCGAAATTCGAGTCCTCGCTTCCACGAGCTCGGGCTAACCCACCATCCGAATTCGAGGGGGGGAAGCTTTTTCCTCAAGTCGTCTCTCCGCTGCGCTCGCGAGAATCGGTCGAGGGGGCTTCCCCTGCTGCCGCTGCTGCTGCTGCTCTTTATGCTGTATGCAACGAGGTACCTGGCCACCTACACTGTACACACCTTATCCACGTTCTTTTCCTATTCACGGGAGTTTCCACGTCTCTCTTCGGCATCCTCTATCGCTCCACCCGTCAAAACCGCCCCCTCCTCTCCCCCCCCCCCCCCCCCACCCCGGTCGTTCTACACGTACACAACGTACGTAGTACACTTTCGTCCGAGATGGAAACGCTCGGAGGAAAGAAAGAGGGAATGAGAGAAAGCGGGAGCGGCGAACCTCGCGCGATAAACTGGAGGGTGAGTCGAAGTAAGCCAGTCCACGCCACGCGAGACTGCATCGATTTTTAAACTTGTTCGCCGTTGAACGGGGAGAGACCGCCCTTTCAGAATTTGCCCGATTGAAAATTTATCTGATGCGCCCGGAGTACCAAGCAGCATGAGGTTATATATATAGAGTGCGATCGCAACACCGCAATGCACTAGCAACAGGGCTGCTGGCGGCTGCACGTGGGGAAGCTGCAGAGGAAAAAGGGGGGCGCCTACAGTGACACACACACACGAGAACCGTCTTGATTTTCGTAAGAGGTCCCAGACGCTTTCGACTACCATTGCAACATCCAACCTGACTCTTGGTTCTCTATCTATTTCTCTACCAACGTTCTCCCCCCCTCTCCCCTCCACCCACGGTCGCTTTTATGCTTCCTCTTCGTCGGCGTTCGCCGCACACTAGCATTTTATTTCCACCCCCTCGGAGACCGGCCACCATCCGCTCGCCTCGACATTTGTCGAGATTTTTCGACGGTCAAATTCGAATCCGACAAATTTCCGAGGTGGAAAAGAAAACTGGACGAACAAGATTCTTTCGGCCACCTTCTTCGGTCTCTTCGATCGTGAGGCTGCAGGCTGGAATAAATTGATCGGTGAAATGCAGCTTTAGCAACCTTGCAGCTTATCATTGTCTATTTAACGTGCGTTAATGTATATATTTTTATCGTGGAATATTATTATTTGATTAACGAAACGAGACGGAGGGACGATATCGCTTATCGTTATCGACGTTTATTTTTCATCACATTATTTATTTAATATTTGCCCTCATCGTAGTTCGCGATTGAATTATTCATTCTTCACCTCGGATGGAAACTATGAACTGTTCAAACATGAATGCGGACTTCGTTTAATGGGGCGCGAGTGTGCGGCAGCGGGATAGACGAAGCCCGCGACGAAACGGGGTAGCGACGAAGATGTTTCTTGCACGGATATTTCGGAGGATTTAGACTCAACTTGTTCGATAAAAATATAGAGAGAAAATTGAAGGAATTGGTGAGAGCCAAATTTAAGGAGACTCGTCTGAGTCTCGTTATATTCTCAGCCAATAATGAGTTCCGCCGAGTATTTCGGGTACTTTCTAATCGGACAAAAATCTTTTTAAAAATCGATCATTCGGAAAGTGCTGAGAACATTGACTTTACATATTAATAATTCCAAAAAGTTATTAACAAACTAGTGAAAAAAATTGTTCAACATAAAAGGTTTTTCGATAATTAGAAATACATCTGAAAAAATTCATATGTATACGCATGAATTGACGAATCACTTCTGGCGAAAAAAGTTAGGTTTCCGGCTTTTTTGTTGACCAATTTTTATTCACTAGTGTGTTGGCAACTTTTTGAAATTTTTAATGTGTAAAATCAATGTTCTCCGGACCTTCCGAACGGTTGATTTTTTCACATTTTCGTCCCGTTAGGAAATATTCGAAATACTCTCCGATCTCACTTTTGCCTTGGAATATAACGCGACTCCCTCGTTAATTGTACGAACTGCGAGAAGGTCTCGCAAGGGAAAATCCCGAAATAATCGAGGAACGGTAGAGCCGTTCTTATTTCAATCCGTGTCGCTCGGTCGGTCCCGCTATAAATTGCAGGGATCGCGCGAATCGTACGGAAGGCAAAGGGTTATCGGGACAGTACGTAAAACATGGTGCGAGCTTCGCCGGCAGCTACAATTTCTCCTTCTCACTTTTGGCTCGCTCGCAGCTGTTACCCCGCTCGGCTATCCGGCTCCGGACTTGAAAATTCTGTTATAATATTCAAAATCCTTCGGGCCGAGAGAGGCGAGCGTGAAGAGCCGGATCGCACCCAGTGTACAACACACCTTTCTTAAGCCAATTTAATTTGACTTATTAAAGTTGCCATCTGCTGTTCGTGGCCTCGAGTAATCTCCCATCCTCGGGATTCTTCTCGCACTCGTAGAAATCTCGATGAAGAATAATGTGTTTTTTATTATTTTTATTTTTTGGAAGCCTTGAGAAATTCGGCAAGCACCGAAAAAACGCCTGTCAAATAAATTATTTTTCTAGCTGTATGTAGATATGTAAGCGCTGTATACCTTTCACATGTATATACATTATATTTTATTCCATTAACTTTTTTTATTTCGTCTCTGAATATGGTCGCTAATAGCTTTGGTAGTTGAAGCTATTGGAAAAAAATGTATTTCTTTTTATAAGCGTATAACGGAATGTACCGACCGAGCAGAATGGGAACACTCACGATTACTTTTAGGGCGGATATTATTATTAATGGCAATAATTTTTTTTTAGTATAAAAAATCGCGGTCCGTTACATAATCTGTTGCGATATTATATTTTTTACACGATCGTCGTAGAAAGACGCAATACGGGGACGTCCCCTTCGTCTCTCTTCACCGTACCAATTACTTAACGAATCTAGTGTTCTGTTAATTAATTTAGCCAGCGAGCGGTCTCAATGGCTCCGGGACGGAGGTCCTCTAAACTGTATGTAACGTGGTTCATTAAATTTAAGAGCATAGGGTCAACCGGCGATAACATCTCCGTGACGGAAAAGAAAGAGAAGAACGGATAAAGTCGTGACTGCCGGCTGGTTGCGTCAACCACGTCCGGGACGGTCGTATCCTTCGCTCTTAATGATAATTAAATTGTGGTTAATTTAATTGTCAACACGGTAATGATTTTGTGTCAGGAGAAACGTCAAGGATTCGTTTTTTTTTCTGCGATACGAGCGATACGAGCTGGTGTAAATGCAAAAATGATCGGCCAAAATATGGATTGTCAACAGATACAGCTTCGTCAGTGAAAACAAAATTGTTTAGTGAATTGTTAGTTCAGTGAATTGTTAGGTGCAGAGCGAAAATTTTCAAACCGGAATTGACGTATCTTCCGGATGACGTCACTTCCGGTCGAAAAATGAGCTTTTCAAACGGGATAAGACGTTTTTCCGGAAAAAACGTGAAGAAAAAAATGGCTTAAAGTCGGCCGCGTACTCGCGATGTTTAAATTATAAATCAAAAGCTTTGGTGCGCTTAACGAAGAAGCGCCTGTATAATAAAAGAAGTGTTTGCGGCTTATGTTTATCCGCACGCTTCCTTAAACTTCGATAAAAGCTAAATTAGATTTAAAGCAGCCTCACTAAAGCATATACTTCAAGTGCGCTGTAAAAAAACGTGGCCATTTATCAAACTTTTTTGTCCACAAAAGTCCACAATCATTTTCTTGTTAATTTTACAAAAAATATTTCTAAGATTAACAGCGATTTTTAGAAAATAGACTTTTTTTTTGTCAAATTAACAAGAAAAGAATTGTGAACGATTGTGAACAAGAATAATAATAATAATGTTCAATTGTCAACAAGAAACGTTACTACATATTTTGCTAGGTGTTGCTCCACCATATTCACTTTTTGGCGGAAATGTGTTTTGCCTGAAATGAATTTAGCAAAAATCATACCCAACCCCAGACTGCGGTCATACGGAAGCAGAGCGCAAGTGAATAAGCAGCTTCGGATTGAGTGTTTGCCGGCTTCCCGAGCCATGGTGGACGAGGTAGCAAATATTTATACGAGACCTTCCATTTATTCATTTTCTTTTTTTTCTCTTATTTTTTCCACAGCCGTGTAATTATTATGGCAAAAGTGGTGTGAATATGGACCAGTCGGTTTGCCACGTACTCGCCGTGCCGATCGGGGTGGGCCATAATCACTACTTTTACCCTAGGATGTTATCGCGATGCGTGACTGAAGGCTGCCATAATTTGCCTCCGTGACATTAAATTCACGGCCTCCTTTCTCCGCTTCCCTCGAGGATGCCGCAGATATATTGTTTATTACACGGAACATTAACATTTCGAGCACAGCCCTTCCGGCTACACCCTACATAATAAGTTTTACCACCGGAAATATATATTATTCGTTTTCACTCGAAATATCGAAGTGGTAGTCCATCCATTGGAAGGATATTTAGATTTATTCACGAGGCTCGCCACACGTGCGATATTTTTCCACGGACGGCCAGACTCTTTGGTGGACTCCGGCAAGCCAATACCAATAGCACAAGTGGTTAATACCAGCCCCGCTCGGCATCCATCCTGACTACTTGATAGTCGGGACTCATTCGCACAGCCACAAATGCAACACCTATTTCACACAACTTCGGCCTCTCGTGCCCGCTTCAGCTTCGCCACCGAAACTCCTTCCTGCTTTTCTAACCACCCTCCCGCCGGGAATCCGCGACTGAGAGAGCACATACTTACACTGCTGAGGCTCATTCGAAAAAAATGATTAGGCAGGTGAGAATGACTCTTGATCAGGTGTCATATGTGTGCCTGTTTTTAGGATTATTCTAGGGTCTTTGTTATAACTGGCAAGTTGGTGTGGCTCGGGCTTTTCAAAGTCAACGAGTAGCGTTGAGTGTCCTTCAATGTTCAAAAGTGTCCATGAGCGTGTCTTTGAATGCCCATGAAGGTCCTTGAGTGTCTTTGAGTGCCCATGAGTGTTATGTGACGTCTCCATGAGAGTGTCTATGAGAGTGTCCATGAGAGTGTCCATGAGAGTGTCCATGAGAGTGTCCATAAGAGTGTGCATGAGAGTGTCCATGAAAGTGTTATGTGAGGTGTCCACGAAAGTGTCTAGTGCTCTCGTACTTTATTATTAAGTAGATTAGCTTAGACTTGTTTTCAGTAAGACTTTCCCCTATTCGAAGTCGATTGGAAACGTTGCAGCATACGCTGTAAAGTTTTCCCAGTGTCTCGAGCTTTTGTGTCGCGAGTACCGGTAAGCCGCTGAGTCGCGTCGTTAACGCCATTGTTCTCACGGTTCTCCGGAGGGCTGTTGCAGAGCCGACAATGGGGATTCCCCGCCGTCTTCCTCTCTTCCGCGTATAAGTAAGATGCCGCTTGTCGGTAAAGAGCGCGGGGGGGGGGGGGAGGTAATGTGTGTTTAAATAACTCGATGCAAAGTAGGCGCACGAGGTGTCGAGGTTGGACACGCAGGAGAACGGGATGTATAGTTGTTTTGAATCGACGGTTCTAATACTCGCCCACGTCTCCACAGAAACTTCTTTGAACTTTTGCCGATTAGCCTTTATTAAGTTTCATCAAGGTTTAATTAAGGTTGTCAGGTTTACTTGGATGTACCTCACAGTCACAAATTGAGATTTTCAAACCGGATGTGACGTCACGGAGGAAACTTTGGAGTTCTCCGTGACGTCACTTTCGGCTTAAAAAAATCTCAATTTTCCACCGGAAGTGACAATGTTCTTCCTGAGAAATTATGAAAATTTTCATAAATTTTATGACATCACATCCGGTTTAAAAATCTAAGCTTTCCAGCTTGTTTTTCGTTGAGGTTTTTATATGATGATGTAGAGGAGTGAGGTAACGACTCTATTCTAATTCCTCTTCACTCCCATTAAGCTTACTTAGTCCCTCTATGCTTCTCTTTTCTTTATCCTCTAGTTGTTATTATTATTATGCTCTGACGTGCATTAAACTGTAATTTTTAACTGGGCATCATTCTGTACTCAAGCTTGCATTCGCTTTGCTTTATTTACCGTCAATCTGTATTGCGTGGTCCTTAGGGGATTTATCCCAGAACACAATAAATAATCTATCTGTCTATATCGCAATCTACAGAGAGTGGGAATCAAAAAAAAGAATTAAAAAATAAAACGGTAAACGCGAACATCTCAGTCTATACGTGAAATTCTGAAAAGGGGTTGCTGAAAAGCTGAGAGGTTTGTGCCCAGATGCTAAGTGCTACAGTGGATGTATTTAACAATCTCCCTTCTACGATATTCCGGAATAACTTGGGGCACCGGGAGTAGAAAAGCCAGTCAGTCTGGCCAGTTGGTCTCCTTTCCGGATTATCCAAAGAAGAGGAGGAGGACAGGGAGGTGGAGGAAGAGGCAACAGCGGGAATAAGTGCGAAGGGAGATGCTTTTAACTCGGAATAATTTATTTAAAAGCCAGTAGTATAGAGCCCAAAAAATAAAAAGATCTCGGTAACGAAGGAGCTTTAATTATAGTAGTTTTTATAAGCTCGAGGTTTTTCGGTTGCAACATCGAAAGTACAGTCGCTGAATGGCTCTGTCTCCGGTTTTGAGGAATTCGGCGTACGAATGGAAAGCAGTTAACGTTGTTAGCGAAGGTGAGAAATGCTCGCTCCGGGAGTTTATCTTTTTTTTTTCTTCCTCTTTCTCTTCCCACCTTCGGCTCGGAGGAGGGCAGTCGAGGCCGTTCGAGGCGAGAGCAGTGAATTATCTCGTCAGAAATTCAACCCTCGTACTGCGCCATTTCGCAAATTCGATCTCTCCCTCAGTTCTCGGTCGGGAGCGCGAGCGCGTCCGCGGGTGAAGGGGGTTGAACAGGAGCTCACAGACAACTTGAGCGCGCTGTGCGCTGCGCCTTAAAACGGATGAACGGTCTGACGGAGGTGAGAAAAGCGGGGACAATTCGGAGAAACTTCTAAAAAAAAAAAAAGTAAAGAAAAGGAAAGGAGGTGGAACTTTTATAAAACAAGTTTGATGGAAATAATTTATTCTCAAACATCGAGATGTATCAAGTTATCCTAGATAAATCAATTGAAAGCCTTTCAGCGTCGACCAATAGACGGAACAACTCCAAGTCGACCGTCAGCGAAGGATCCGACCGCCTTCTCAATTCAGGTCCGGAAGCCCTTCCGTGCTCGAGTCTCGATCCTTGGTTGTCTCGTCGTCGAAGTCCAGCCGTTCCGGGCTCTCCGTATCGCGTTCGCATTTTTGTAAATTCAGAAAATCGGGACTGCACGTCTGGGAGGGAGAGGGATGTATTTTGTATATTTTTTTCAAACATTAGAAACGTAACAGGCGACACGTTACTGAGTCTCGCTCGATCGAATCTTTGTTTACTTGAAGTAGAAAGTCCCTGCTTCCTTTGGGCTGGGAGCGCTGCTCGGAGGCTTCCGGCGAGACGGGGACATATTTGGAAGAGGAGGAGGAGGAGGTACAGGGATCTCTCGGGAGTATCGTAACCTTTGAGGAAAAAATCGATACTTCAGTCCAATAAAAATCAATCAAATCCGCGAGAGTCAATAACGTCAGCGTATGTGATGTCGTTCTCGTCATCGTCGGCTTTGATCCCGTTGTCGTTGGTCGAATATCTCTCGATCCATCCCTCCCAGACGTCGCTTACCATTTTCCTACAAGCCTCGTTCTCCTCCTCGATCTTCACCATCGTGCCGTCCTCGCTGCTCTCGATGAAGCCGGATTCCAATTTCTTGCCGAGTATCTTCACTTGCTTCCGCGTCGGCTGCGCGGCTTCGTCCATCCCGCAGTTACTCGTCTTCGCGAACTGCTGTCCGAAATTCGAGGAACTCTTCAGAAATTGCTCGTAGCTCCCGAGAATCCTGATGTCCTGCAACTGTATCGACGAGTCGTCGAAGCCATCCGGATTCTTCGGTCCCAAAATTTTCACCTCGCCGAAGCTCGGAAGATTCCTCTGAGCGTCCCAATAATTCCTCGACTCGTTGCCGCGATAGTAATCTGGTAACCTGTGGCAATTCTGAGCTCTCTGATGCCCGATCTTGAGACTCTGCTGCTGACCGAGGAACTTGGTCTCCTGTCCGATGCCGAGCAGATTCAGCGGATCGCCGCTCGGTTCATCGAACTCGTTGAGTTTGATTTTTCCACCGTAGCAGGAGATCCCTTGCTGGAGATGACGCTCCTCCAGCTCGCCGGTGATCACCTCGTGCTCCTCGCTCAGCATGCCAAATTCGTCGCTGAGACTTCTCGGCGGACAATTTCTCAGATAGTTTATCGTGTCGTTCAAAATAGAGAGGGAGGACTGTTGATGATGCTGTTGTTGGCTCTTGGAGAGCAACGACGGTAAGCCCATCGGCTGCGAATTATTTACAAAACCTGCGAGGTCGCTCCGGGAACCGAGGATGCCGGAGAAGTCGTGACCGATCGTTGGACTTCCCATGGAGATCGGACAGCCGAGCGCACTCTCCATGCTCGACGACGACTTGCCCGGCACGAGGATCATGTCGTCGATCTTCATCTGCGAGAGAAAAGTCATGCCATCGATCATGCACGATCGCTCGTCTATGTCCTTCGGGTCGATGATCTTGATGTCCTTATCCTCCAAAATTTCGATTCCCTCGAGGCTCATCGACTTCTGACCGTTGGGAAAGGTGTCGAGGACCATTATCTGGCTCTCCGGATTGTTCGTCGAGTCCTCGTGGAGGGTCAATGATTTTTCTCGAGAATTAACGATGTTAAGAGCCTCGGCGTCGTCACCGTCGAGAATCGTCACGTCGTGTGAATTCTGAGCCATGAGATCCCTCGCTTCGCTGTTGGTCATCACCTCGTAACGTCCGTCTTCGGTGGCTCTGACGAACTGTATTCCTCCTTGGGCGGCGAGCTCCAGAAGCTCGCTGCAGTCGTCCGACTGCGAGTCGATCGGGGGCATTGCGCTCGCATCCGGATTGTTCTGACGATCGAACAAGCTGGCGCCCGTGCCGTCCAGTCTCAGCGAGGATTCGGCGTCTTGGAAGGGGAAGTGGCAGTCCAGCGGGGCGACCAGGCTCTCTGCGTTGGTGGTACGAAAAAATTAATGAGCTATCGGACTGTCGGGAAATAGTAATTTGCGATACGAGTGCGGTAAAGCTAACTAACTAGCACTTTTCATGCACGAGTTACATAATAGTAATTTACTATGCTAGAGCGATAAAACTTTTTCTGATGAATGCTGCAGTCGCACAAGTTCAGACAAAGTATTTCCCACGCTTATTGTACCAAATTTTATTTCACAAGGCGCTAAAATGGTCTTTTTACGCACGCGAAGCGTGCACAAAACTGCCACACTTCCACCGAGTGATATAAATTAATAAGCTATCCGCTGCTCTGTGGATGAATGGTCTGCTTATCGTTAACCTTGATCCTGATCGGGGCCGGGCGCCTCGACGGTGAAACTCTGCTTGCCATCCTCGTCGACGGTCTGAGTGATCGTGGCGACGACGGGAACTTTAACCTGGACAGCTTTCCCTCCGTCGGGATCGGCAGTCAGCGTCGGACTCAGAGTCATCTTTCCTGCCGTTCGGAGATCTTCGGCGGTCGCTGGAGTCAAAAGCTGGAGCATTCGGAGAGTAGGGTTTGTTTTTTTTATTATTGAATTAAAAAATAAAAACAAAAAAGGCAAATGCTCACGTGTTTGTGAGATCCAGCGGGGGATACTTTGACGAGGACGGGAATCCCCTTGACGGGCTTGAGAAGCGCGAAGGGAGTTTGTCCCTCATCTATCGCGGTCTCCAGCGCTTTAGTCTCGATCCTGTCTATCACTATACTGTCCGTATATTCCTGATTTTTTAAAAAGACACAAATTTGACTAAAATCAGTGTATTCTTAATTTTTTAAACAGACACGTAATTGATTAAAATCCGTGTATTCCTAATTTTTTAAAACTACGATTCTTTTTTGAATCTATGATTTCCTTGAAAAACAAAAAATCCTTTACGAACCTGACTCGAACGAATTTCCAACTCCTGATTGCGCTCGCCGTTCGGCATCTCGACGACTCGAACATTTTTGCTACAAACACAAACGTTCGAGATTCGTTTGAATAAAGGATCAGACAAGCCGATATTCGAACGAACGTATCAAAATTCCGTCCCATCGCCAATGCAATTAATCGACGGGAACTATTCTAAGACTGGAGTGGGTAAATCGAATCGTCGACTGGCCGAATTCTCTCACTCTCGGGGAGAAGCAACAACAACAATAATAGTAATAATTCCGGGTCAGGTCGTGATAAATTGGCCGAAGGGGGTGCGGTCGCTACCGAGATATTCAACGGGGCGGGGATGGGGGCGGACGGCGAGGTACTTCTCCGGAACAATATATCGAGTCTAATATCGAAATTCTCAACGTACTTCCGCATGACGTTCGGTCCGGCGATGGTGGTGGCCGCGGTGCTGCTCGATGGGGTTTCGCTGCCGTTGCTCGAGGTGTTCGAAGCAGCTGCACTTGTACAAGTGGAAGTTGCATTCTCTGCCGCAGTCTGCTCGTTCTGAATTCCGCTCGGATTACGATACTTGATCCCGTGCTTGTATTCCTCGTGAGATCTCAGCGAGAATCTCCGGGGGAACTCCATGCCGCATATGCCGCAGGAGTATTGCATTTTTTCCGAATGCGCGTGAGCCTTGACCTTGTGACAAACGAGATTGGACATCTGATTGAAACCCTTGCCGCACGTCTCGCACTTGTAGGGCCTCTCGTTCGTGTGAGTGAAGACGTGATTTCTCAAGTTTCCTGGGACAAGATAAGAAGAGTCGGAACTTTGCTCAAAGACAAAAATTGCAAACGAAAATTGAAGTGGAGGAGAGAGTGAGGGGATGAAAGAGATCCTGAGATTGTATCGCATTTTTCTTTTTTTCGTTCTTTCATTATCGAACCTTTCTGATGAAATCCCTTTCCGCAGACATGACATTTGTGGGGCTTGTGTTCCGAGTGGGTTTTGCGATGGGAAATGAGGGTGGAAACTCTGGAAAATAGGAGCAAGGCGTCCCGAGAGGGGAAGAGATGGATTTTAATGCTTACGTTAATTTAATTTAATTTTTTTTTTTTCCTTTCATTTGTTTCTTTTCAATGTCGTTGTAGCTTGTGCGGCACACCTGTTGAACGTTTTCTTGCAAAATTCGCAGACGTACGGTCGCGCGTCGCTGTGAATAGCTTTGTGCTGGCTGAGGGTTGACAATTGACGAAAAGCCTTGCCGCACGCGTCGCACTTGAAGTTTCTTTCGTCCGTGTGGGTCGGCAGGTGTCTCATCAACGTGTACTGGTGACGAAACTCTTTCGTACCTTATAAGCGCGGTTGACGAAGCATTAATCGTAATCTCGCCCATTCGTTTAGCAAAAATAAAAATGTATAAAATTTTTTTTTTTTTTTTATAAAACTCACATATTCCACACTCCCAGATCTTTAGAGTCTTTCCGTCCCTCTTGAGATACTTGACGAAGTGCAGCCTCGATCTGGGGTCATCCTTGTCGACGAGACGCGGTCCCGTCGACGAGGGATTACCGTTCTCGATCTCGCTCAACGTTTGATTCGGATACGCGTCGACGCCTTCATCCTCGTTGCTCATGCTCTGCTCCAGAATCTTTTATTAATTTTATCATACTTAGGCATTGCATTAATCAATTCGAGGAATTAGTGTAAATAAAAAAAAAACATTTTGTTAACCTTGTATTTGTGGGTCTCTTTGCCAATTTCTTTACCGGGAGAACCGTCGATATTAATTATTTCAGAATCAATAGTCGCATCCAAGTCCATGCATGCACCCTTGAGAGAAAATAATAATAATAATAATAACAATAATAATAACAACAACAATGGTAACAATAATGACAATGATAATAAAAATAAATAATAATAGATTACTTGAATTAGTTGCTGCTCGTTCGTGCTTAACGTGCAATTACTGCTAGTGCTCGTGCTACTTCCGGAATTACCGGAAACCGCAGAGCCGTCGCTACGGCCATCCGAGCCGGAAGTTTCCTCCTCTTTGACGTAAACCTCGTAGACGCTAATTAACGGTCATTCGTAAACGTTCAATGGACGGAGGATGCGTTTGATTTATCATAAAATGTTCTTACCTGATAACCTCGTCCTGGATGGGACGTGAAAATTCACCTTGGGCATCCTCGCACTGGGTGTCCCCTGGTTAAACGCAATCAATACTTATTCGATAATTTGAGCCTTAGAAGAAACCTTAGAAAAAAAACAACAAAAAAAATGCCGCGTATTTTTCGCATTCCCGCGACGACCTAACTGACCATTGGCGAACGCGACCACGTACCGGATGTGCCCTTCCCAGGTAGCATAAAAAAATAAGGTACCAAAAAGTGATCTCAATGGGTTCCATGTGTCCATCTGAATGGTACCGGAAAATTACCACCCATCCAAAAAGTAAACTTTTGCACATAGGATAGCTTATAGTCACCATCCAGACAGATATATGTAAACCATTTAGATCAGTTCTTTACAAAGTAACAGTACCAATGCTCCGACCCGTTCCAGTCGTTCGACACTCCTTTGCAGATATTATTTTTTCCGAATTTAAGTATTAGAAATCCAATTCGACACTTGCAATCGTATCTACACAAATGATTTGATGCGCAGAAAAAAAGTTATATAAGATTCAAGCCCAAATTATTTTCTATTGTTGCATTTTGTTAAAAGACAGACGATGTAGTGTTCAAAAATTGGTACAAGCGTTACAACATACGCGACCCAATAATCGGAGAGTTCGAAGAAGTTAGGTTAGCCAGCTTTATACGTAGCTTATTTTCAGTATTGTTTTGCGTAAGTATAAAATTTCATAGATTTAATGAATAAATGGCAAGGAAATTCTTTCAATCAATATGAACTAGTTGAGTTCGTACGCCAGAATTCTCGGAATCTATGAGTGTCCGAAACATCGGGACATTTAGTGTCCGAACATCGGGACGTGGCAAAAAACCGGATCCGAAAACTCTCTTGTTATTTTCTCCCGTTATTTAAAAAATATGTATCTTTGTGTAATTTATCGATTGGTTTTGGAAACTAGAAACTATGATCTTGACATTGGTGTCAGTTATTGTCACAAAAAATGTATTCTTGGCCAATTAATAACTGGCGGAATCTGGGGATGCTCTTAACCGTCCGAGTATTAGGTTTGTTCGTTTTCAGAGTCAGCTGGAGAAGTGCGCTCGATTGTACGTGGAAGATATATCCAATAAATATAGATATATTTTCCATGTAAAATAGAGTGCTCTGCTCCAGCTTACTCTGAAAACGAAAAAACCTATTGATAGCTTTATCTTATGTCCGTCTGGACGGCATCCGAAAGTTATCACCGATCCGAAAATTTACCTTTTGAACGTAGGATAACTTATAGTTGCCATCCGGATGGACATATGTTACCCATTTAGATCAGTTTTTTATACCAGGCGTCTTTCTGCTACCCGAGCTGCGCCGGAGGTAAGACGATCGGATTCGAATGACCACGCGAAATCACACACACACACACGGGAAAATTACGATTTTTCGTAGTGAAACAAACGACCTTAAGTGAAACAAGACAAAAATATATATGTATATTCAAGTCACCTAACCAAAACCCGGGACGACGAAAAAGAAAAAAAAACTTGCCGAATATGCGTCGCTCGTGTTCAAACAAACCAGCAAGGATTAACCAGCTCTCGGCTTTTTCACGTCAGCCGGTGACAAATAAACGAAAACCGCCATTATCAGAGTTCATTTCACAATCGTTGGAAATGGCAGGACGCGCAAAGCGAGCACGTCGACGGTGTCTCGACAGTTTTTATTCTAACACAACAAATCGCGAGGAGCTTTCACGGATATACGTATATATTTTGTGTACAATGTATTATGGCAACTTGACTCACAACTGTATCCTTGCAGCAGATTATTCTGTGACATCGCCACGGCTCTCGCTTGATTCTTCACGATTCCTTCTGACGATCTTGCTGGCTAGATTGACACGTACGACCAACGAAGTCTCGTAGTTCACGGCTGGGCCGCGCTCGACGCACCGCCACACGGCGGCAGCCGCGAACTAGTCGCTGTGGCGCGTGATTCAAATCGATGTTTTATTATAAACTTGCAGCTACTCCGAATGGAATGAAATATTCGTAAGTTATGAAGACACATACATTCGCCGAATAATTCTGTACCTTATATATATATATCTACGATATATGTTTTGAATAATATCATTATAGTCCAGCTTTGAAGGAAAGTACTCTGATTGCTTCGGCTCCAAAAAGTTGAACTATTTCAATACTTGAAATAGACAACTCTTTTAATTAAATCAATTAATGGAGAAAAATACTATTGAATTACCGAAGAAAAAAAATACTCAAAAACGACTTATTGGATTTTGGAGTTCGAGACATACGGGATTCTACTAACACGAATTCCTCTAGGGGGGTTGAGACTTTTCTTCGGAAATTACGAACTCGATACTTCGGCTATCATTCGCTGCCTCGGTATTTAAATACCGTCTCGGCAACGACACGTTCTCCGACGGGGTTGTCAGGTGAAGCGGTAAAATTCTATTGCCCCATTCTTTCTCCCTCGAGCCTCTGGTCGTGGCCCAGGACGACTTCCTGCCCGGAGATACTGTCCATTTCATCCCGGAAATTGTATACCTCGCAGTGTTAACCCGCCGGAGCGTTAGCTCTCGTCACGTTCCCGTAAATTCGTTGGGAAAGTCACACGTTTCTGAAATCCTATATAAGAGGGTCCGCGTTCGCCACGAAACCGACACGAATTTTCTTCCTCCACCCGTCGTAAAACGTAAAAAAAAATACAATTTACAAAGACCCCAAGAGCAAAAAAGAAAGAAGAACTATAAACAATAGTCGAAACCGATGATCTTCAAGGCAATTCACGCGGGACTTTGGGCGGTGTGAGAAGATCAGACACCAATGGGGAATGCGACGATCGTCCCGAACTCCGGAATAATGAGAGTTCAGAGAATCCGGTTAGCCGCAGGTACGGAATAATATTGAGGGAGGCTACCGGAGGAGGGAAAGCAACGAGCGGAGAAGACACACGCTCCGAGTCTTGGTTGCTTCCTCGCGGGTGGAGAAGGCACGGATTGGAGAAGCAATTCGGCTACGATCCAGCTGCTCATATTCCCGTCCAAGTTAGAACCGGCAAGAGCGAGAGGTCGAGGAATAGAGGAAACCGGAGAACGAACCGAGTGAAGCAGCCAACGAGGCGAGCTCTGCCTGATTTCGAATTCCGGTCGCGCAACGAGAAGCTGGAGCGTACTACGAGTACGCGCCTTGCCTTGCTCTCTCACCGAGCTTCTGGAGAAAGCGTGCCGGTTCTCTCTGCCCCGGCTCCGCTCGCCACCGCTCGTACTCGTCTGACTCAATTATTACTTGCCACTACTTGCCTAGCCGCTGTTTAAGTTGTCCCGCAGCCCTCCCACTTTCGAGCAACCCCCCATCGCCGCACCATGAAAAGCTCGGCACTCCTCCATTCTCACCTAGCTTCGCCACCTTCCACCGTCTCTGTTGCCGGTGTGTTTCCCACCTCTCAACTCGCACCCATTATCTTTACCTTATTTTTTTCCCTTACTTTTACCTTCTTTCGTTCTCCCGGTGGAAACCGGGACGGCGAACAAAAAGTCGGTGAAACGGAGCCCGAGGCACACACAAAGTTCACGGGTATTTTCTTTCTCATGGTATTTCACGAGGTCCAAGTGGCTGAATCAAGCAAATGACCCTTTGATTGCATCAGAACCCACTCTCGTCGAGAAAAATCGTTCTCTTTTTCTCACAAAATGCTGATCGTTAATGATTTTTTGTTGCGACAGAAACAATGAATTGCTGATACCGAAATACAGTGCTGTCAACACTGAAAAAAAAAAGATCACGGACTGCGAAAGAAATTTAAAAATTAATTTTTACAGTATATAGTTACGTTAACAAAATTCTTGCCGTCCCAACAAAATTCTTTTCCCCCATCTTAATCTTATCTCTTCTTTCGAGCCGCGTTTTCATAGACGCTGGCAAAACTGTTTGCGGTTTGTACTCAAGTCGAGGCTGTCGGTATACCGTGCATCGCAAGGAAGCCCAAAGAGGATGGCTCTCGTCTTCAATAATTTAAACGGCTGCCGAGTGATTTAATGCCTCGTGGCTTCGAGGCCACCGTTCGAGATTTACAATTCAGTCTGTATATCTTCTAACTCCGGCTTTCCGGTTTCTCTTTGCCCGGTGCGAATTCAAAGCCGTCCTCCGTCTCCGTCTCTCCGCGCGCCCGCGCGCCCGGGCACAGAAAACAGGAGCAATAAAACGGCGAGAGAGGTTCGAGTCAGGTGTGTGATCAATTCAGGAACAAAAGCCTAACTTGATAAACGGGTCAGAGAGCCGGGGCGCGGGGAAGACGGGTGGCTCGTCATCTTGCATCACCGGAAACTCCTCGAGGCCTGGCAGGAGTAACAGGCAAGTATACAGCGACGAGATGTCTGGCAAGTCCCACGAACTTGACTTTCCTCCCCGGTAACTCGAGCCATCACTTTCCTTTCTCCGTTCCTCCCTCGCGTATTTTCTTCTTCCTTCCCACTTTGTACCCTTCGCTGTTTGCCAACACGTAACCAACTCTTAACTTCCCTAACTGTCCAACTGTCCGAGGAGTCCATTTCTGCCTCCTCCACTCGGCGAGTCCCTCGTACGACTCTCTGTCCTATCTCGAATAATATCTCTGTACAAGTTGGGAGAAGGCTGCACGTCGAACCACGACAAATACCTCCCTGCCTCTCGTCTTACTTTTTACTCCTCTACTTTCACCCTTCCTGCTCTTTTTCTTCTGCTTCTTCTTCTTCTCGTTTGGGTAGTTCTTCAGGTACATTTATATGGTATACTGGCGTAGGCTGCCTCACGCAATTACCATTCAGCGAACGTGCCGTCCATACGACCAGAAACTACCGGAAGAGAAACGGACGAGGAGCGAGCTATGGCCGAGGCGAATGGAAAACAGAGGATGACGTTGATACGGATATTTTTTTATGAGCCTCTCGTTTCTGCTTAAATACTCATTTTTTGACTCCTCGGATAGGAGACTCTGTTTTTGTAAAAAATGTAATGGACGTGGTCAGGATGGTCCAAAACTGAGAACAAAATTCGGGTGAATCAACTGATTATTCGGTTAGGGGCGTTCAAGTTATTATTCAGTTGGTTGGTGATGAAAATTAGATTAATTTTCATCACAATTGTACATCAAATTTAATGTACCAGTTTTTGCACAAAAACTCCCAGTCCGGTACATTAAATTTACAATTTTTTTTAACTCCGTGAGAAAGTGGAAAAAAACGACGAAAGGTGCTTTCTCACGGAAAAGGAGCTTTGGGAATGAACAAAGATGTTGAGGAAACAATGTGCAAATCCCCATTTGCCAGGGTATTTATCCGAGAATAAAATTCATCGGAAATTCTCGAGTACGTATTGTTCACGCTTTATTGTTATTACACGGTACGGGGTGGTTTTGCGGGGCGTCAATAGTTCGGCCGTTCGTGAATAAGCTAGAAAATGCGTTAAACCGGAGGCCACTCCGGAGGGGAGAGAAACCCATTAAGAAAATGAAATTTGCAATTCTGATACACAGCCAGCTCTGAGCACTTTTTCCCTTCGCATTCGCGATCGAGCTGTACACTTTCGAATCTCACCGCTATTTCACCCCCTCCTTCCACAAGACGACTATGTTCAATCTTTTTATTTAATTTTTTTCCCTCCCCTTCCTTCTCATCAAAACGAGAGCTAATGAAAATCCGCATAGTTTGATGGTACAGTTGGTCGCCGAGTACGCGAAGTAACCCCAGTGGTTTGCTAGTTATCTCGTTTCAGCATCGCAACTTAATTGGTACGGAGTGCTATTTAATTAGGGCATTAACCCCTACCATAAACCTTGATTATTTCGTTGATTATATCGGACTGGTTCGTTGCTCCATAACGAGAGCTTTCCACCCCGAAACCCCGAAGCTCCACGCAGCTCCATCACCCTCCTCCCAGCTTCCCGCCCCTCCGATAATCCCGCCCTAATATTTCCTCGAGTGCCGACCAGTTCGAAAAAATGTTCACCATTGCCGATGCGCACTTCGAGCGATGCCCGACGCACTTATTTCCGGCCCGATTTGAAGAGGACTAGCAATTATCGCGCGCATATCCCAAATCTCGATAGTTACAAGACCTCCAAAAAAATGTTATTCTTATAAAATAATTGAATAATTATTAAATTATTAAATTAATTACTAATTACGCTATTAATAATTTTTTATCCAGACGGTGTTCAGAGGGTGTCGTCTATCAAATATTTCCAAGAAAACGTCGTAATCCTTGGCGTTTGCGTTATAACGTCCACGTTAATTCACAATATAACCTTAGCCACACAACTGTTGAACACTTGCTCCGGTTTATTTGACTGAAATTGGTCGTTGAACGACTCCAGCTTCAGGCTCGTACGGCTGCCAATCAGATTTCTTAAGCGATAACAGTACATGTAAAAAATGCGAGTTATTTTGGCCACTGATTTTTTGAAGAGGGCATTTTTCGAAGAGGGCCCTCATCGAACGAGCGGAAACAGGGTGAGTTTCCGGTCTTCCCGTTGCACCCTTCCGAAGAGAAAGCGAAACGGTACGTGAAAGGGGGCGAAGACGCCGAGAGGGCATGCTTCTGCGAGAGAACAACGGCAGAGGGTGGAAGGCCAGCTTCTATTCCACGAGGCCAATCTCGTCTCTCGGGCCTGTAAGAATCGTGGACGTCGTTGCTCGTAACGGGTACGTGGTACCGGGGCTCCAGCGGTAAAGGTAAAGGTATCCCTATATCGTTGCAAGATAGGAGGAGGCCGGGACGGGGGAGGATGGTTGGTTGTGCCACAAGGCGAGAGCAGAGCCGAGGCAAGGCGTAAATTGTTAAGGCGAAGCCTCGCCTAGTTATAAATTAGAAAGGAGGCAATCTTGTGCCGGGGCTCCTCGCCCTCTCCTCTCGCTCGCTCTCGCCGCTCGTCCTCCACTCTCGTCCTCTCCTTACCCATCTTTCTTCCTTTTTTTTTTATATATCTCAATTTCTCCTTCTTCCCACCCGGCCAGACGTTTTTTTGATCCTCAATATGTTTCTCTCCGTTCCTTCTGCCCACCCCCCCCCCCCCACCCCGCGTCCATCCTCGGCTCTCACTAATTTCTCTGCCTCCTCCTTTTCCTCCACTGGCCTCTTTATTTTTATCTCCTTCCCTCGGCAGCTCGGCCATCTCCGTTCCGGCCACCGCCGGAACTGAGGCTTAGACCACCGGCAATACCGAGAGAGAGAGGAGAAGAAAAAAAAACAGTTTAACGGCTCAGCAAGATTACAGCTAGAAACGTACATTACAACCCTCGCACCGTTAGAGATATATATCTCGAAAGGGTGTAGTACACGATATAGCCGAGGATGAATCCAAACACGCCGCTCCTTTTTTTTCTTCTTTTTTTTTTTGGCTTCTGTTTTTTTTCCTCGGGGAAACGAACCGACGATGGGGAAATATATTCTCTCCGTGGGGGAGAAAAAAGCTTTATCGACGATGGATATAGCGTCCGAGTATCGCGTTTCAATCCGTCGAGAGGGCACGTTCCTACGCCCACCACTCGAGTCATCCCACTCTGGCGAGCGCCTCTTTACACTCCTCTCCATCATGCCGGCTCTCTCTTTCGGTCTCCCCGCCGCGGGTCCCCCCCGAAGCATTTTAATATCTTTAATATCTACGGTCAATATTCCCTATTCGTATGCGATCCATCGCATAGCCCGCAGACGTGAAACAGGAGCCGCTTTCCCGTCTCGACAAACAACCTCGCGTCCATCGAGATTCTGGACGCGAGGACTTTGTTGTTTTTTTTCTTTCTTCATTGTCTAAGGCATTCCGGGTTTCTCTGGTCGGGAGACTGGAAGGTTCAATGGCGTGGCTTTCCGTCCGTCCGGTTCGGTGTGAGAAGAAATAAAACGGGACCGGGAGGGATCGAGAGATGAGCTCGCGATTCGAAATCTGGAAGCTCAACCCCGGGGATTCCCATTAGAGTTCAGTGGTTACGCCCAAAAGCAGTCAGCCCTTCGGACGGCAAAGGCTCTCCGGAGGGTCGCGCCTCCGCAGGACCGAGCGCGGAGTCGCCGTCGTTCGAGGGTCTTTTTGTCTCCGGCGGAAGTTTCAGGTCGCGAGAGGAGAAACGCGGTAGAGGCGTCGAGGGCCGATAAAACGAGTCCGCCCTTTCGAGTCCCTGTCGTCCGGGCGCATTCGTCGCCGGCATGTCCGGAATGAGAAGATCAGACGAACCAGCGGAAGAGCTCACCTCCGGAAGCTCATCGGAGTCATCGGATGCTCGTTTATTTTCCCGAGCCGAACACGGTTCTCGGGTTCCTCCGCGTCATCATCGCCGGCTAAAAAACGTCTTTGAAAGATGAGCGGGGGATGGAGGAACCGATTTTTTTTTATGGGTGTGTTGCAAGCCGACGCGGTACTGCCGAATACAGGAGTGTACTCCGTAGGATGGATAGGAAGAAGAGGCCAGCGAGTAAAGTAGGTGCCGGGACGAATCCGAGCTGCGCCATTTGTTTTCACGAGCTGACAGCCCGACTGGGGTCGCTGGTGGGACGGGGGTGGATGCGGTGCGGGGGGTTGTTGTTGCGAGAGAAGAGAACGGTATGGGTTCAAGCCATTTCCTGTCCCAGGCAATTCAGTCCAAGTGATTGGATATGTATGGATGGCACGGAGCGCGCCTAGTCGTTTGGTTAGTCTGCGATATCAAAGTGCCGCTCGAAGCTCTACATCCACTTTGCACGAGCCCTCGGAGAAATTATGACGCTGGAGCGGAAGCTCCTGCGGGTGGATCGTCAGCGGCGGATTCTTTCGGATCAACGCGAAATTCGTTCTTTGGCTCGCGTCTCGGCCGAGGGACAATTAGCACCGCAGCGACGGCCGACGAGGCGAATCAACTTTAATATGCATCGACGTACAGATAAAGCTGAGAGGCGCGGGTCAACCTCCTGCTGTCCCGAGGACCGTGCGTGAGAAAGACTAATGTAAGCAATCACCCTCCGGCCCGGTCGGGCCGCGGGGCGGACGGGGAAGGGTTTTAAGTGGATTGGTTTCATGAATAAATTGGAATTTAATAAGCGGCCTTTTCCCCCGACGAAATTTTGCCGGGGCGCAAAGCCTTTTGCACACCAGCCGATCCGCCGATGGCTTATAGCCAGCGTCCTGCCGTTTTATTATTCATCGTTCGTTTATTGACGATTTTACTGGTAAAAAGTTAAGGGACAAGTGCACACGACTCATCCACCGGGAAGGGGAGGCGGATGTGTCGTTTGGCCATTTTTTTTCTCTCGTAAATCCACCGGAAATGGACGGATTTACGGATCATTCCAGAGACTCAAAAGCCTAACTTTCTTGGGTCCATTTTTCCGGCACCTTTCTTTCGTCGCTCGCATCGATTTTTTTTGTTTACTTTCGAAGATCCGCGTCGATCTATCGGAACTGCGACCCAAAGTGGATTCACAATTCGTTAAAGGTACGGGGTTGTACGGGTGGATTTTTTAACCCCAAATTTTCAAGCCCTTTGGCCGGGAGTCTCGGGACGCGGTTGAGATTGCGCTGAGGCCTTCTTGCGCTGCAAATTCTTCGAAACTCCTCGAAAGTAATAGGCGCTCGCACGTTCCCGCTAGCGTTCTCAACCGCCCTTCCGGTCTTCCACCCCCTCGGCCAAATCCAGAAGCGCCGCGAATTAGATGTTAGATAAGGCCTTCGGCGCTAATGACTGGAAACTTTCGCAACTCCAATTACACCGAGCCCGAGGAGAATACCAGCCACGCTCCCGTTCCTCGACGATGGGGAAGAGAGAGCTTGGCCCAGCCCGCTCTTTCACCTACACCGCTGAGACGGGGAGAGGAGGACGAGGGCGGAGGACCAGGAGGAGAGCTGGAGATACGGCAAGGGTTTATGAGAAACCGAGATTGAAAAGTCCTGTAGAAAGAGAGCGAACCTCCCTACCTGCTGCGGCGAGGGTAATTAGAAAAAGGACGAGAGAGGGTAGAGAAGAAAAAAAACAAGACGAAGCGCCAGGCAGATAGTCGTTGTTAGCCCGAACGAGGGGATGGCTGAGAATGGCAGACGGGAGCCGAGCAAGTGGATAGAGGGAAACAAAAAAAAAATAGGAAAAAGACGAAAAAAATTCTAGATACATTTATCCGGGTTATAACGTTGCTTTTCCTCCGCCCCTATCTGAATAACGGGCAAGCCCGACTTGCCGGCAGCGCACATGCCCGGAGGGGGTTGCCCGTGCAGCGGAAACGTTGTGGCAGATTCGAGCGTTCCACGGACGCATCGGAATTGGTGTGACTGTCTCGTCTAATGGAGCCGAAGGAGAACAAAAAAAAACAAGCTTGTTAAATCCTTTCGAACGCTTATCTGTGGCTAAAAAAATACTACCGTGTCTGCATTGCTCGCCGGGGATTTTCCGAATCCATCGATCAGATTGGAGATCAGAATGGAGGGAGTGTTTGGTCCGGAGAAGAGACTAACGAATCGATTTCGGTAGTTGACGAGGGCGTGGATTTCTCGAGTGAAACGTCCGAGTGGCTTCTTGTTCGCGGAGGTTTTAGAGGACCCGGAACCGGGGAAGGGAGGGTCGGATGGACGAGAAGGACCCAGGGCAGCGCCCGTTCGAACTCCGGGGATCAGGTTTGAGCTCTCGCAGCAAGATAGTGAAGTAATCAGTGGATGCTTTTTGCTCGTCGAGGGTGGGCATCGCTTTCGTAAAACACGCTCAATCAAGCTGGGAGAATCGAACGGCACGATCGTGTGGCATCGTTTTCTCGTCGCTCTGGCGCGCCGAACTTGCGATATCCGCACATCGCTTGCGGATCCACTGCCGAATAACCGATTTGCGGGAAATGAAGAGGGGAAAAAAATGCCACATGCATTATACGGAGGGAAAGCGAGCGGGCAAAGTGTCGTCGTTCGGCGCACATTGGAGCGATCTTATGTGGGGCGGAGTAGTTAAATCCATCGCGTAAAATAAAAGCGTCTTTACGTCCCTCGTGCTCTTCCGGATATCGGGGGAGGCTTTAACGCTCTCCCGGCAACACTTTCCCAGCGGTTACGCAGTCATCTTCGTCTCCGTGCTCGTTCCGGGCCACCCCTTAAGCGTTCCTGCAGAATTCACCCTCCGGCCTACAATCCTCCCCCTCACTTAACCCACTGGCCAGCCAATCCGGTCGCCCAAATCACTTTACCACCGACGTTTACGTCACCCTTGGATCTTATTTATTTAACAGTACTACGAGACTACGACGACCGCTAATACCTCCGTAGCTGCCACCGAATTCTCCACTTTGTTTCTCACTTACCCCGTATCGTTATGCTCGGAGTGCGAACCTTGCGAATTTTCCGCGGTCTAATCACTCTATTTCTTTTATTTTATTTTTTTCCTTTTGTTTCTCATCGCGGACTAAAAGTACCGGAGCTGGTAATGGAAGGTTTGGAAGGCTGCCGGTTTTCCCATGGTTGCGGTCGCTCCGACCAAGCACTCGAAAAATCAATGTCACTCGCTGGAACGAACGAACGCGCGTTTCTTACTATTCATATGACCGGTTGAAGAGGACCAATAATGGTTGAAGCGATTCCAGGGGGTACTGTCATTTTTTTTTTTGTTTTGTTTTATTGCACTACCATAAGGATTTGACCCAAAAAATAGGTCGATTTTCATCATTTTTTAACCGTAGGGTGCCTTAGGGTGAGTTGAGACATGCACCACGTGACATATGAGTGCAAGAGAGACAGTTGCACTTTCCGAATCAATACCATGTAAGAATGATTGACGTTTGGGGTAAAAGCCAAGTTGGACGCGGTATTGACTTCTACATCAGCTAATGCTTTGCTTTCCCGCCAAATGTCTGGCATCTCACGAATCCCATTCATTACAGTTTTTGTTGCCGACTGAGTCTGTTTCACCTCGCCTTAAGGAGAAAATGAGCGCAAATGAATTGGTTCAGAAAACGATTATTAGAGGATGAAAAAAAAAGTGCTACGATGATCGTACGTAACTGGGAAACATATTTTTCCAAGTGGCTGGTATTTCAGAGAAGGTCGAATCACCGCCCCTCACGGAGGCCCCTGCCTTTTTACGAGGCCCGGGCTATCGTCTAAATCAAACTTACTGCCAACCCCTTCGCGAGGGTCAAAGCTAAAGGAAATGTAACTTTCCTACCTACTCGCCTGGCCTCCTCCTCCTCGCTACATACACTAACCCATCGACTCTACCCTCGTCCAGTATCCAACAGGACGTACACGTAAACCTTCGATATTTGAGGCCAATTTTTATGGGCAAGCACCGTTTCGAGCCCTACCGGGCTTCCCTCACACGCTGCCCAGACACGTATAACCCCTTTTCATTTGAAGTTACTTTTATGCCTTGGGTAGCAAATTTTTATTTTCAATCGTACCATCATACTTTCTTCCGAAATCGGCCGCTCCCTCCCCCACCTCCAAGTCTCCTCATCCCAGCGTACGCAGGAACACGTGCTTCATCCGAAGTAAAAGTCAACCCTAAAGTCAGCTTTACTGTTTTATCCTATCATTTATTCCAGCTGTGTTGGGCAGAGTATTGAAAATACCAAGTATTCAAGTACCAACTACTTAGAACGTAGGTACAGGAATCCATACACTCTAAATTGAAAATGAATTCATTTGTTTTAATCGACGCATGATAGAGACTTGGTATATTCTCAATATTTCGGTTCATTTTTTATTCTTTCATTTACAAAGTTCCTCCGCGTGAAGGGCCAAAAAATTACAGAAGATAATATGATCTTCTGAAGATGATATGATCTTCTGTAATTTTTTTTTCCATTTATCAGTTTTTATCAGTTATTGTCTACTCCACTATAAAGCTATAACGGATGAACCAATGTCAAATTGTTGAAAATTTATCATATTCAAGAATTTAACATTTTATAGATGAGAAGATCTGTCGGGAAGCAGGGGGGGGGGGGGGGGGTAGAAGGTCGACAATTTTTAACAAGAGTGGACAGATGGGTTCAATTGCAAGCAGCCTCTCGCGTTTCGCTATTTCACCCTCTGTATTTCTGTATTCGAGTGCGAGGAGGTGGTGGCTTGAACGAGTACCACTCGAGTTGATGGCGTCAGCTGTTATGTACTACCACTGTTGCGAACAGTCTATCTCGCTATATCCCATTTGAAAAAGCTCCGCGAATTCGTGACATCTTTTCTGCTGCAGGGCTAGAGGGCTTCAGCCCTATCCGTACTCTGCGAGTTTCCACGCCTCGAAAGTTATCAGACTTTCCATTATAAACGCCAAATCCGGTTGTCCACTCGAGCCCGGCACTTGCCGGAGCAAAAATGAATTAACATCCGTTTCTTTTATACAATTTTCTCGAGTGCCGATCGCTTTGGTCTCGTGGCCAAAGTACTACGCTCGAAAACCAAGTATCGAAAGGTCTTCGGCTCGAATAAATTGAATTTTCCCAAAAAGATTGCGCTGCGACAGACATTATTGACTCTTTACCATAAAAAATATTTCCCAAGGGAAACATCTACATTTTATAGTTACGATAATGACAAGAAATCGTGGTTGCAACCACAATTATAGTTTAACCCATGGAATATATATTGTCAGAAACTAGTATATATTCCCATATATACTGGGAACTAGGGCTGGACAGACAGGCCGGTCTAGCCGGCTATAATATCTTATCCGGTTAATGGATTTTAGTTTGGCCGGCCAAATGCATAAAATCGTGCATAATTTTGTGCATAAAATCGAGCCCTTTAATGTCGCATTATACTTTAGTCCAAAAAGGCCACAAACGTCCACAATTTTTTATTTGTTAATGTTCTAGTTTTACAAACAAAAGTACAAATTAAACTGTCACTGACGCGGGAAATAAAGGGACAGGTTCGTATATTCAAATCAGTGACAAACTCGTTTGTCACCTATTTAACAAAATTATTTTTACGAAATTTCGCATTCCGATTTTACGAAATTATTTTTTACTGTGCAGTAGATGCAACGAAATTTTTTTTTCTTAATCTCAACTACCTCTTTTAGCGTATTTTCAGCGCTCAACCCTTTCGCCCCTTAATTTAACCAACGGTAAAATAAAATAGGTAAACGCAGAGAGATAAAATACGCAAATATGGGAATTGCAAAGGGGGTAAAGGAAAGAAGGGAAGAGAGTATATAGGAGCGAATGAATTGTTCTCGTCGGTGAACTGCACGGGAACGAGAGTGAACTCGGGCGAATGAAATTTCATCGGTTCGAGCGCCCGACGTATTAGCCCGAATTAAAACGGATAGAGAATAGAAATAAAGGTCCTCTCCCTCCGGGGGGATTTTCTTTTTTTCTCGTTTTTTTTCACACGTCGACAGGTGCCCGGTTAAATAAAATAAAACGAGCCCTGAGGGATGCAGGCTGAAAGATGGGGCAGAAAAAAATAAATCATGTTTCAATTCGTCGGGCACGTGTAACGGGGGTGTAAACTGTGCACCACCGGGCTATCTACGTATCTCTCTCTTTCCTCTCTCGTTGTGTATTTAACTAGATTTTAACGGGCTCGCGGGACAGAGGCGAAACGGTCGATCAATGTCGACAATTTTCGGGTTGCCGGATAGGCCGACCGGTATCGGCTTGACGTAAATGGGGAATGAAAAAAAAACAGAAAGAAAAAAAAACGCGGGAGTAGCGACCGAAGGTGCGAGTCCGAAGCCAGAATAAACTATTCGCGGATAAAGTTTATCGAAATGGCTTCGAACTGGAATAAACCGGGAGTAGACAAATATAGAAAAAAATTCTATCGGGCTTGAAAAAAATATTATGACCCACGGGTCAACGACCCCGTTAATAAATCGGTCGGATCCCGCAGGCCCGATCCATTACGCGATCCATTTTACTGATTTTCCTCGGCGACCGATGGATAACAACTGACGAGCGACGACACCGAACGATGGAAGATTGAAAAGAAAAAAATAATCACGGATAACACCGGTTAGGGGGATGAGGGTCGGCGCGCTCGTTTCCACTTTGCTCGCATGCCGCAAGCCTCCGGAAATTTAGTTGGCGCAACGAGCCTTGAACGCATAGACGCCCACCGATTATCGGAAAATTCATGATTGATAAAAAAAAAATTAAATAAAAAAAAGAAGCAAAAAAAAGTCGTGTTTCAAAAAGGGTGAAAAAAGTAGGGGATCGAAAAAAATAAATCCGCGTAACAGCAGGTAGTGGCGAGAGGTGGCCCTTTAGCATCCTCTCGTTCGCTTGCAACCCCTTCCCATCGTACCTTACACGTTCGCCCCACGGACTCGTTAATCCAGATATAACGCGACAGGAAACGAGGTCCCGTACGTGACTCGATGGTGCTAAAGCCCTGAATATACCTGCGGACAGTCGATACACTACCGCACGTTAAAGGGTTGATAGCGTTCGGCGACTAGTCGCGTTACTCCTTTTCCACAATTAACTTGATTATTCTCAACGGAAGTTTTCGTTATATATACATGCAGACATGTACCAGCAGGTGTTGTGCCACGAGCGCTTTGCGCTCAGCCTATACAGCCTATGGCATTTAGAAACTGGGAATTTATATTTCCGGAGATTTACCGAAAATGCGTCACTTATACGATTGGAGCGGAAGTGACGCATTTCCGGTATGACATCACTCCCGGGCGAAACATGAGATTTTCAAACCGGATGTGACGTATTTTCGATCGAAGATAAGATTCTCAAACCGGAAATGACATATTTTCGATGTGACATCACTTCCGGTCGAAAAATGAGACTTTCACACAAGAAGTGGCATGTCTTTGGTCGAAACAAGCTTTTCAAAGTGGAAGTGACGTATTTCCGGTCGAAAAATGAGTCTTTTCGTTTGCACACGACGATAGTGCACTGCGCTGTCATGCACTATCGTCGTCGCAAAATACATCAGAGTATCTCCGAAAAAAACATCGAATTTCGAGAAAACATGCAAAACGCCGATGTAACGTACACGGGACGAAAAAAAGTGAATAAATATTCCACGGGCTCGGCGAGAGGGGGGCCGAGTTAGCTCTTGCCGTTCGGCATCACGAGCATCCGTCAATGCCAAATAAATATTTGATAGTGAGGGTTGCGCCATCGCGAATTCCAAGACTCGCACTGCAAGCTGCGGCGGGGGAGGGAAGTGTGTTACATGTTTATTTCTCGTCGAGTCCGCGCTGGGTTCCTCTCGTTTGTGAAACAAGTGTTGAATTTTATTCAGCAAATATTTCCCTAGATATACCGGAGAAATAACGAGGAGAGATTCACCACACGCACTCCATCGCTGTATCTCGAAACGTATCGTCGGGCAGATTGACGCGGCTAGAAAACAACTCGCACCGACTCGTAAATTCCCGTACGGTAAAACGATATCCTCGACTGTAGATGTAGCAGTCGTGCATCGCCCGAACACACCTCTAAGCACGTCCAACCGAGCCGATCTCATTTCGTGATTGCCTCCACTCTTTCCTACCTTCGGAACAATTGTTTCATTGTTTTCCCGGAAATTAACGAGCCGGGTTTCGTTAGTTCTACCCGCTCCGCCTTCCCTGCCGGTCACAATGGAAATTCTCAACCGAGTCTTTTTCACTCCGAGACTCTTTCCACCTTGGCCCCGAGCTCGCCGCTCTGTTGTTTAATGTGTCGAGAAAAATAAACTGAAAAAAATTAGAAAAAAAATAAACCGAACCAAGATTGTGGGAGCCAATTCGTCGGCGAATAACCCTCAGGAAACTGCGCAGTATATTCACCATCGGGAGGGATGAAAGAATCCCCCGATTCCCAAAATACTGAGATTCGCAGTTTTTTTTTTAGCTTTTTTCCTGAGGTAATTTTCTTTCTTTTTTTTTTGCTACCGAACGATCTCCTCTACGTGTGAAACAACACCGACCGTTCTCGCTATCGCGGACCACCCTCTTTGGCCGGCTCGAAATTCCAAGTGTAAACCGTATTCTCGGACGGTTTGCGAGTTTATAGTTTATTCTTCCCTTACAGCTCCGCGGGAAAGAGAGTTAGAATAGAAAACCTTCCCCGGCCCTCCGGCCGGCGACTCTATCGCACGTTTTCCACTCGCTACCGACAGAAAACCCACCCCCGCATGACTCCCCCATTGACGCCGCTGGCTTCTATAGTACGTGCACTCGGCTGTTATTTATTTGCGATAGTTCCTACCCCTTCTTTTTTTATTCTCACTGACCAGTTCGCGTCCCTCTCCACTCTTTTCCCGTCAATTGAAACACTCCCCCAGCCCCGAGACACCTCTAGAATGGGCGCTGCGCTCTTTGTTCGCTCGCACCTCGTTTTTCTCTGCTCGCCAGCGTTGGTGAATCAGAAAAAAATTCAGCACCCTTCCCCCGCAATTCTTTAATTGAGTGAAGCCGACGTGGCATTTCGCATTCTCGCATATACGGGTGAGCTAATTGAAAAAAAAAAAATAGAGAAAGGGCAAGAAAGCAAAAAAATCTCGCATATTTCCGGTCTCGAGATACGACGGTGGAAAGAAAACGCGCTCGTTATATTTTTTTTCTTGGTCTCGCAGCGAACCCGAGATTAATTGCTTTAATTTCCGCGCGCCCCGGCCTTGATTAATCATAATTAACATGGTCAAATATATGACAACCGGGCAACATTTTATTAAACACAAAACGTTGGCTTTCCATTCCTCGCGCTCCCTCTTGCAAATTAAGAGATTGCAATAATGGCCTTAATGCTCCTCCCCGCTAGCCTGGCTTGCTTTTCTTCCGTCAGGTCCGAAATTACTTTGCCACTTTTGGCTCTTATTTATCGCTGCCCCTTATTACACCCAACCCCGAAACTTTTCCCGCGGGTTAGACATACACTCAGCCCGTTTAACGCCACTCCGACTCGCCTTCGTGGATTCTGTTTTTTTTTTTTTTTTTGCTTCTTATTTCCCTACCTCTCCTCTGTTATTATTTCCCGGCTCTCGGTAATGCTTTTCTCCACTCGCCGAGACGTACTGCGACACTTAATCTTCCGCGCGATCTCGAATCCGCGGAGCAGCACATATCCGGCAACGCTACCGATATCTCATTTTACAACTGAGAAACCGCGAAAAAAATAATGCCCGCCAGCCGCAGGTGTACGAAGCCTCACGCAGCCCTAATTGAATACTCCATCGTCGCTGTTTTATGCGAATGCATCAAGGAGGCTTCCCATTGTACACGTCACTGGCGATAACTTGTTTTAGTATTTAAATTCGGGAGAAAAAATAATTTAACGAGCGGTACGTATTCACAGAAAACGAGTGATAGTGGTAATTGAATAAAGTTATGCCCCCATTCAGGGTTTCGAGTGTTCCAAGTACCGCAAGGAACCTCCTCATGACCCAATTACTCCGCATCCCTTTGCGTTATTTTACACCACCAAAAAAATTAGGAAAGTAATACTTTTTCGGGACGAATTTAAGAGGATTCCGACCGAGATATTTTCATACAAAATTTTTTAAAAAACTATTGGTAAATTTGAGTCTCTCGCTCGGCGAGTATCAATTTTAGTCGTCGGAAAAAGTCATTGCTTATCCATTATACACGTCACCGACGATCATTTGTTTTAGTATTTAAATTTAAGAACAAAAAAAAAATAAAAAATTTGAACAAGTAGTGAGCACTTACAGAAATTGAGTGATAGTCGTAATTGAATAAAGTTACGCTCCCTTTACGCGTTTTGTTCGTTCCGAGTGCCCCAAGCAACCCCCCCAGAAATGAATTATTTCACGTCCTTTTGGCAATTTTCCACAAAAAAAGGGCCATAATACTTTTTGGGGACAATTTTGACACGAGGCTCCCGAATGAGATGTTGTTAGGAGAAAAAAAACTATGGATAAATTTGAGGTTCTCGCTCGGCGGGTATCAATTTTGCTCTCCGGCAGAAGTTATTGCAAGCGCGGAGCGTATGAAAGAGGAAGTTGGAGGCGTGATGGAAGTCTCAGTCAATGTCTGAATGCTCTCCGGCGAAAATCTTCGGGTTGCTCGTAATAATCCGCCGAAATCTCGACTCGGAAGCGTTCACGGGATGGTTCGATGAATGCAGCAAAGGGGGTGGGGTTGGGGCCCGCGGGGGGCGGAAGGGGGCATTTCCAGGGGGAAAGAGACGTAAGCCCTTAGCACCTTCGAGGCGTTATATCAAGTCCGTATAAGCCGCGGCCGCCCCTCGCGGCCCTCCTTCGATCGAAAAGTATTTCTCATTTGGCCTTTCAGCTCGTCTTAGGATTACTTTCGGGATGGGTTGAGGAAAACGGCGATAGACGCGGGACGGCATGGCCACCGCAGGACTGGCGAAGAGAGTCGGTGAAAAGAGTGAAACGGCCCCGATGAGAGACGTGAGAAATTGAGAGAGAGAGACGTCACTGAGGGACTTTTCCATCGTCCGAACCCCGCAACGACTTTCTCCTCTCCTCACCTATCGATTCTCCTCCTCTTTATCCATCACCGTTCATACCCGCCCGTTCCCTCTCAATCTCGCCCTTCCATTCTTCCTCCCTTCGTCCCACGAGAAATATATAACACAATGCCTCCAACTTTTCTCCGCGACTTCGCGTCGGATTCTTCTTTCCCTTCTGTGTCTGTTACCTTCTCTCGAAGTGGAGAAAAAAATTCATTACAGTTTTTGTTACCGATCGAGTCCGCGGTGAGCGGGGAGCAAGCGTTTTCGCATCGGCATAACTTGGGTAACTTGACGACTGGTCCACGGTCAGCTCGCCTCCGTTCCCAGAGAGACGACGAGAGAGGCTGTGCAATAAATGGCAACAAAGTTGGAACCGCGGGTTTCGAGCAAGCTTCAAAAGCGGCCAGCGAGCGACCACCTCTGAAGCTGATGGTCGCCTGTACTCAAAGCAGTTTTCTCGCCCACTTGTGCGATAGATTCTAATTATGTATAAACGCTTGCGAACCTCGAATCTCCTTGACGGTTCGCCAGCACCGCAAGCTCGTGTGTCACGCTTACGAACTCGCAGTGACGTTCCCAACCGGATCGAATAGATTTTCATGCCGAATGGTATTCGATCGAGAAATTTTGCAATATCGCGCGAAGCATATCGCAGTGATGTCCAATCAAACAATGTTTGATGGATCCGATCCCTCATCCGCTCTGCGAAAGACGGTACAGATACGAAATAATTTAACCCCTTTATAGAGCCGCAAATTAAATTTGGCGAAAATCGATTCAAGTGTAGGGACTCGATGGTACTACGATTTTTTTTATATAACTCAATTAAATACTATGAAAATTGGAATTTACAAATCGCTTCATCATGATTATTTTTCTTTACATGCAAATCATCCTCGACGAGCACGCAACAAGAACATCGTGTTAAAAAACTTGTAGGCTTTACCGATGGGAAAAAAATAATGCGACAGTAATGTAAACATTTCTATTTGTACTACATTTTAATGTCGCTTCAGCTAAATCACGCATCGAATTCGTCGAATCTACCGCATCGAGTACCATCGAATAATGTTTGCAGGATTTATCATAAACGACATTGCAATCCTTTTTCTAATGGACAAAAAAAAAATCATCGTTAAAAAAAAATCATCTCCATAAAAAAACCGGTCCCTATCACCCGGCCTTTTTGACGGGTCCAATGCCTCATACGCTCTATGAGAAACGGTACATATACGACATAATTCGACCCCTTTATACAACCACAAATTAAATTCGGCGAAAATCCATTCAAGTGTACAGACTCGATGGTACTGCGGTTTTTTTTTATAAAACCCATTCAAATACCATAAAAAATGAAATTTACAAATCGCCTTCCTATAATTTTTGTTACTTGCAAAGCCTCCTCGACGAGTATGCAATGAAAAAATCGTGTTGAAAAGCTTATCGGCCTTTCTGATGAAAAAAAAAATGAATGCCACAGCAATGTAAAAATGTTTATTTTTACATTGCTTGCATTCAATGTCGCTTCAGCTAAATCGCATATTAAATTCACCGAATCTACCGCATCGAGTGCCATCGAACAATGTTTGCACGCTTCATCATAACCAATTGCAATCCTTTTTTTTAATGGGCTACGTTCAAAAAAATCATCTCCAATAAAAAAAAACCACGACCCTATCACACGGCATTACCTTTCCTCCAAGTGGAGATAGGAGATGCTTTTTCCCCTCTATTCTTTCGTGCATATAACCACACGTAATCCGTTCCAGGTACCGTCAATTTCCCGGTGGAATGTAACGCCCTCCGACCACTGTATACCTGTATTTTCCTTTCGATGAGGCGAATGGAGTACGGACAGGGAGAAGACAATTTTTTTCCGCCTCCCGGGGCGCTATACCTTCGCGGCATGGCTCGCGGATGGTCGTTTAGACCGCGTCGGAAGCGACAATGCAGCCCGCGCCAACTTTAATTCGAAAGGTAAACCGCGATAGGAGGTGAGAGAAACGGCGAGAGCGCGATTCACCGTTGGGGGAGTGAGTTATCCCGGACGCCCCAGTGACTAACGGGGAAATTTGATCAAGCGATTTATTTCGCTAGCCGGGCTCGATTTACTACGCACGAAAAGCTCGAATTAATTAAGTCACGAATAAAGTACTTTATCCTCGTAACTACCAACGAGTCCGCGCACGGTGTCAATATCGGTCATTTCATTTCCAGTGCGCTCCAGCAAATTCAATCTAATTCCCACACCCCGCCGCAGCCCGGGGTTCTTGACGGTCGGCCTCCCATAATACCCTGAATTCGGTGGACCACGAGTCTCGGTTTTCCACCGCGGCAAAGTCGTATCCCCCGACCGTGGGACAAATTTCGCACCCGGCATACTGTTTACGAAAAAGCTTTCGCCCTTTCGCCGAACTATCGTCCGCTAGAGAAAAGCTTCTTTTCCACCGGACAAAAAATACCCCCGCGAGCGGTGTCTTAACGAGGGAATCCTCCTTTTACGACCATTTGCCCCGGCGCAAAATTATTTAACCCGATAACGTGAGCGTGGGGTGTTTTTTTTGTTTTGTTCACCCCAGCAGCGAGTGTTCGTAGCTCGCGGCTCAGGAGAATTGTGTTTCTCGGCTGGCGATTACATACCTTTAATTTCGAGTCTCTGCAATGGATCCTGTAAATAGGGTAAGTCGGGATGATATGGCCATGGTTTTTTAAACAATTTAAATTGGAGGTTTAACATTTAAAAAACGATTACATTTTTGTTGCAACCAACTCTAGAAATATCAAACTAAACGAAAGCGACGTCATACGTAAAATACATCACTTGTGGTCAAAATCCGGTATTTTCAAACCCGAAGTGCCTCATTTTCAGTATAACGGCACTGCGGGTCAAAAAATGAAGATAGGACATTTACAGGTTTGTGAAAAATTACAATTTTCAGACATGAAAGTTCATTTTCATTACGAGATTAATCGAAGGTTTCGTGTGTTTGTGGGTCCATCTGTGATGGATAAGAATCTCGAGAATTATTCAAACGCGACGTACATGTCGGTAGGGAGAGCATTTACCGACAGTTAAGAAGTAAGAAATCTCGTAACGCGCGCGGGGATGTCGTACTGGTACGACCTCTTTGGCGTATTCGTCCAAGTCTGTCCGGCGCCCGATATCAGCGTGGAGTGAGACACGTTTCCGTCGCTCCCTCTCGTCCCACCTTAAGAGCATGCGAAACACGTTCTCAGCCTGTCTCTCTCGCTCCGCCGAGAGCGCCACTGACGCTATCTCTCTCGCACTCCACAGTGTTTCACATGCTCTTAAGGTGAAATGAAAGTCACGTGACGGAACCAGGAGTGAGAGAGATAGCGCGATTGGTCACACGGTGGAGCGAGAGAGGGCGAGAGAGAACATGTTTCACTTCACCTTAAGAAGACATTGATTAGATAATGCGGTACAAAAACTTACACTGGGTCGGTAACCAAAACTGTATGTTATCCAAATTCCTCTGCCACGACTGATCCGCCGTTATAAACTTCTAGAAGAAAGTAGCCCGACGAACTGTTGCACACAGTGCAAATTTTTCTCGTTTTTCATCAGACTGCTCAACCTTGACAGGGAAATCCAAATTCCAATCGTTGTTGTCGACCGAGCAGTGCCAAATCTTTTTGAGTCGATGCGATGGACAATTCGCACTCACTACGCCCAACAGCCCCGCATCGAAGGTAAATTCCCATCCGCCGGATAGATTCAATCGTCCCGAGCAGAGTCTGCAATGACCCTGAAGATATCTGCATGATATAAAATTTAATCTTTGGCAAGTCGCTTCAGGAAGTAAGCGACAAATGGTCGCTCATAAAATTTCATACTCTGAGTGAACTTCGAAGTTCAAAGTCTGCGTTGCAAAACACAGCCTTTATGGCTTGAAGTTGGGTCTCGTGCAGATGTCATCAGGGACTTGATCTGTGTCGTGACTCGTTACCATCGGAGCAGCTCTCAGAGATATCGACAGTTAAAAAAAAAAAGTGTCTTCTACGAAAAAATTTGTCGAGCTGTCTTCGGCCGGCATTTAGAAACGAGGTCAATACGCATGGCCAGCGCAATATATAAAGTGAAAAAAGCGCCAGCGGCGCGAGAAAAGTTTGCTTATAATACGGTTGAGTCACGCTCCGTAATCTTTTATCCTCTCGCGCTCCTCGTCCAGCGCCGGTTTCTCGAAGCGAATGCACCACTTACGCGCGACTCCAAAAAAAAAAAAAATACTAATGGAACTCATTAGAGAGGACACTCGCTGGAGACAAGTGTGCTCCACGCTCGGCCTCACCGAGAACAGACCAATATCGCTGGATGCGCGGGTGTCAAAGATATAAGAGCTCGCACTTTTTTTGCCGCACGCATGCTCCGATTCGATTACGAGTCACGACGACGACGAGGAGAAAACTGTTACAAGAGATACCGTCTCTTGCTTTCTCTCTCTCCCTCGCCGATAAAGACGAGGAGTCCCACTCGTGTAGTCGACAACTGAACATTGTATTGCGACGAATAACGCGATCCGATTCCCGATATTCGCGAGTAATACGCATCGGTATTTCTTTTTTTTTTATAAATAATCCGCTATTCAAATTTCTCTTTTTTCATTAATTTACGCGTCGTGTAATCCGTCCCAAAATAATTACATTTTATAAAAAAAAAAAAATATATATATATATTTATTTATTTAATACCTGAATTGTTGCACAATCTGGTGTTATCTTTGTAGGCATATTCGCGTCACTTCCCGAAGACCACTCGATGTAATTGTGGACATTGATAATGTAATGGAAGAAAACTCGACGGAAATTCATTGCCAGATCGTACAATGCTTTCTATCGCGATGTTACAGCTAGTTCAGTCGATAATTAAAGTTTTTATCGCGATAGCGAATGCGTATCGCGATAACCTCAAACTTAACCCAGATTAAAGTTCAGATGCGCCGATGATGCATCTATGCGTGAAAACCGGTCGAACGAGCCAGTCGAGCGTTGTTCGAGAGTCGCAAAACATCGCTCAGCTCGAATCGGTCGCTCGGTCGTTCGATCGGAGACTCCCGGAGATTTTACAGCGTATTAGCCGGTATAAAAAGATCGTGAAAAGTTTCCCTCTGTGTTCCCGCGGTTACGAAGGCCGGCTTCGAGAATGGATAGTCGACGGCAAGGCGACATTATAAGAGCAAGAGCAACGCGCAGGCCGCAATAAAGGAGACGATCAATTTGGCGAGTCATCCGTCAGGTAAATAATCCTCGTCTAGCACAAAAAAAAACAAATTGCAACTTAGTATAATAAAGCGTAGCAGAGTTGCGGCTGATATTTTCCTTAATTTTTTTCTTTCCTCAAAAAAATCACGCGCAGGCTGCTACAAAAGAGACGATCAATCCAACAAGTTATCCACCATTAAATTATATTTTTTAATTAAAATTGAACTTAATATAATAAAACGTGATAGTTGGCGCTGATAGTTTACGTAATTTGTTTTCCTCAAAAATAACGAGATGATCAATTTGGCGAGTCATCCGTCACGTAAATAATCCTCGTCTAGAATCCGCAAAGAAACCGCCACTTAATATTATAAAGCGTGACAGAGTTGCCGTTGATACTTTGCTCATTCTTTTTTTTTCCTAAAAAAAAATCACGCGTAGGTCGCAATAAACGGGACGATTACTTTGGCCAGTCATCTGCCAGGCAAATAACTCTCCTCCAGGACCCAAAAAAAAGAAAAAATGCAACTTAGTATAAAAAAGCGTGACAGAGTGTCCGCCGATATTGTCCTTAATTTTGTTTCCTAAAAAAAAGTCACCAGAAACGAATGCTAAAGAGTATTTAGTTATCGCGAGCTATTTATTAGCATATCTATTTGCTTAAGAATCCTTGGTCTCGGCCCCGTTGACCCATTACTTACATTGTCACGTTCTGACAAAGTCCAAAAGTTGGTCGTACAGCAGAGGTGAATATCGTCCCGCCAAGTGACCTTCGTTGATACGTCGCTTTACGGAATTTTTTCCCTTTTTTGATTTTTTTTTTCTGTAACCGTGTTCATAAGGTGAACAGCCCGAATACTGAATACGCAAGAAAAATCTCTTGCTCCGACCGTCCAAATGCATGGGGACGAACAACGATACACGACAAATGCTCGTACTTGCGCCCCGTCATTGGCCAGCGAGTGGCAGACCGAGTGCAGTGATTGGTGAAAGATCTCGATCGGTAACAGGGACAAGGCCGATATCCTGTCGTCGGGGGATAATTATGCTTTCGCGCTCGTACGGAGACCATGAATTATCCCGGCCTCACATTAACTTGAACTATTTTTAAGTTCGAAAACTCGTTAGTTCGATACAATCGATACGTAACGACGACTTTTAGTTTACAGTGGACTCTCCGTTATATCGCACTCGAGTCTTTGAATGCGCCACATCAGAGCGTGCGATTCTATGAATACAACAAGGCGGCTTCGTTATTTACGGTCTCAATCGGAAGAATGATCGGCTGAAAAACTAATTCTCAAGTGCGATTGGTTGCCTCGACAATAGATAGTTACAGGTGAACTGGTCTTTACTATTCTTTAAGTGCATTATTCAAAGTGATTACGAAAGTCTTCCAGCATCGCGATGCGTCAATTATTCTCATCGATGAACCCCGTCAATAATGACAACGTGCACCGGGGCGGATTACAGATAGGATTGCTGAAACATGAAAAAAAATATCGATTCTCAATACTCAATTTCAATATCGATCTTCAATATTCAACTTCAATATCGATCTTCAATATTCAATTTCAATATCGATCTTCAATATCAATTTCAATATCGATCCTCAATATCAATTTCAATATCGCATAGTAGAGGAAGCTTTCCCCTAACAGCGAGGTAGCTTAGAGAGAGAACTGAGAGGAAACGCGACGTTTTCTTTTCTACAACGAAAAACTCTTGGCTCTGACGGACAGTCGTCTGTAGTTTATTTATCCGTCAGAGCCAAGAGTTTTTATATTACGTTACACGTCTGGCCGTGTACTTGACCTCCAAACGTGATTACGAGGAGTCACATAACGACACGAGTGCGCGTTGGATCACAACGGCACTCACAGTACGAGAGCACGTTGAATCGCGGAAACGTAGTGGCCTGTCGGAGAATACAATCGAACCGCCGAGCTGCGAGCTAGGTGAGCACCCCAAGTTATACTCTTCCTGTGTTCCTCTCTGCTTTGGCAGTCGCAGCACGCTCGACGAATCACGCGATGACTAATGAGCACGGTGGAATACGTCGGCGCGCATGCGCGCGCCTATCGTACGCTTAGCTTTCACGAGAAAGTTAAGTAACCTCTGAGGCTACTGTTATGTGATTATAAATACGGAAGAATTTTATAATCCTACCGTGTGAAAAACTTAACAGAGCTTCCACTGTACATCTTTCTCTTCGACAAATCGGACACGCAGGGTGGAGAACTTTTGCAAGTAACTGCTACAACTTTGCTTATTCAATCTGCAGTGTAACTTCTCATTATTTCTATTTATGTATTTATCTATTCGTTTTTCATGTATTTATTTATTTTATGTAAACACTACGCAGATATTTTTATTGCTTATGTCGGGATATATTTCATGTATTTTATGTATATATGTGAAAATTCTGTACCTGTGGCTTAGCGCTTGAGTTGATTTGTCCCGGAGCGCAAAATAAATATCGCTCTCTCTGTCTCTCTCTTAATTTCGCTATACAGGCAAAGAAATCCACGAAACTACTGTAATGAAGGATAGTACGATAAAAAGACCGTGGAAGAGCGGTGCAAAAACTATTAATAATCCTCATACGGGTATTGTACAAGACAGACCAATCTCGCCAAGATTATACGCACGAGCTTCGATTATAAGGACATTTCTTGCGTCGCAAAATCGCCATATTCGCCAATGACCATTACACCTCCGGGAGTAATAGAGCTTCCAGAGGGAGTAATGAGCCCTATTACTCCCTAGGGAGTAGTGAAATTGCACTGCGCATGCGCCCAGGTTAATAATTATCATCGGTCAATAATAGGCTATTTTCGGCCCGTATTGCACGCAACAAATGTGGTTATTTTAGCGAAGCCGGGAAAAAAATTGTTTTGTTCCATAGTAACCTCCATTCCGTTGTGTGATTATTGTGTGATTATAAACTCGGGAGAGATCCATTACCCTACCGTGCATAAAGACAAACAGGTATACAAACTTAACGGAGATTCCACTGTGAATATTATTTTCGCTATTCAGGTCAACGAAAAAAAAAAACAAAAAAAAACACGAAACTATAATGATGGAAGGTACGTCGACAACACGTGGAACAACGGTGCAAAAGCGATTAATAACCCCGATAGGGGTATCGTACGAGATAGGCAAATCCCGCCAAGATTGTACACACGAGCTTCGACGACGTTGCGCGTATCGCGAAATTTTTTTGACTCGACTGCAGGTTGCGGCAAGGTCGTCGACGAACACACAATGGAAAAACGCCGAGCGGGCAATGAGGGACTTCCGGTCGAATTTGCATCGCGTATCGGTTCACAAATTCAAGCACCGATTCGGCCAGCGTAGAAGATGAAAAAAAATCAGAAAAAAAATGTTAGGTTGCAACGAAGCAACAAGGTTCCGTGAGCGAACAATGCTCGAAGCCGGAATGGTTCGCGAACACTAAACAAGCACATCGTCAGTGTATAACAATTACATCGTCCAACAACGGTGGTGTCGCAACTGTCGATGCTCTTTGCCGCTCTTCGACGCTCTTTGATAAAAAAATATACAAAGCTGTCGACTCTCTGCAAACTGGCACAGTGAATAACTTTCTTCTCCGATACGTTCGTAGATGCAATACCACGCGAAATTCGTGACCTCGGCCTTATCCCCGACCTCGTCGACGACATGCAACACTTTGCACATTCCGCCCTCCCCCTACCTTTTCTCCCTGAGAGACGTACAGATACATTTTTCGCAACAAATTATACAGCCAACTATCGTAGCTGTGATATTATCGCTGCCGGTTCGACGATCGGGGATAAATCATTTTCTCGATAGTAATTATCGAGGCCGGAGGAGGGGGGAATATGTTTGCGCAATGTTTCGACGAGTGTCTGCGATTCCGTAACGCACACTGTCAGAATAAATTGTAGAATTAATGTCGTAGGGCGGAGCAACATACGACGGTGGGGCAAAGCGGGACAAAAAATCGGGACGCATCGATGAGGCAAAATGGAACGTCCCGAAGATTTTGGAAAATTGCGATTTTAAAAGCTCAATTTTTCCAATAATTTTTGCCCAGCTCTTCCATACTGGAACTTGAAATTTGCTTACATTACTTACTTTAGAAAGGTAGTGCACTTTTTCGTAAAATCAAAATATCAGATATTACAATTACAATTACAAATTTTTTGCCCAGATATTTATAAAAGTTTTGAATAAAAAATTTAAGTTTTCATTAAAATTGCAACGCGCGAGTGTTTGAAATGTCAGAAACAGCTTAGAGACCGAAAAAAAGTTATGTAAAAATGCTTCCAATACCGTTCATTAATTTGCATAGAACATTTTTTTACAGTGCACACAGTTAAAAAATTGTACATGTAGTGTACCGGCCTGGAAGATGTTATGCAAAAAAACTGGTACATTCAATTTAATGTGAAATTGTGATGAAAAATGTATATAGTTTTTCATTGAAATGCAAATACTTTTATAGGAAATTAAAGTCAATTGTTAAAAATAAGGTATTTCCAATGTTTTTAATACACTGTATATTAATTTTCATACGAATTTTTTTTTTTTTTACCGTACAGTCACCGTACAGCCGAATTAATCTCCACCGCTGTTCAAATTTAATCGCAGAGAGGTAATTCCAGGTGGAATCACAATTTGCGGTCATGCAATTCAAGAGATAATTGCACAATTGCGCGTGGACACTTTTTGTCGCGATTGACCTTTCGACGATCACTGTTATTGCTGTTTCCACGCTTGTAGTAATCGAGTGTTTTTCTCTATTTTTTGCAGAAATAACTTAACTATAATTAAAGCTTCAAAGATCCGAAGGAAACTTTGTGGACGCGGAGTACACCACGGCGTACATTAACCGAATTAATTTGCACCGGTCATCGTTCGGATGATAACAAGTTGCAATATCCGAGAAACAATGTTCGATAGGAAAAACCCACCGATACGTTAATGTAATAAAAAAGTATCGATGGGAAACACAGTAACATCCAAAGTCCGTCAGTCGTTTGGGTCATCGACAGCTCGCTTCGCGATAGACCCGGACCCTCCGAAGACAGCTCCGATTGTCGTCCTCAATGAACTTTTTCCTTATTTGGCCGAGGATGCTGATGACATTGGTGCAATTGAAGAATCGCAACGAGGGAATGACCTGTAATCAATTGTAAATACACGAACGAAGCTTTGTACGTCTGATTTTTATTCGAATTTTAGTTGATTCTGCTCTGTATTTGCTGTCTTTGATCTGACTTTGTTCCGGAATTCCTTTTGTTTTGTTCTGATTCTGCTCTGATTCTGCTCTGATTCTGCTCTGATTCTGCTCTAACTTTGATCTGATTTTGCTCTGGAATTGCTTTGATTTTGCTTTGTACCTGCTCTGTTGTCGCTGTGTATTTGCTCTGATTTTTCTCAGTATACTATATTCTTAAATACTTTACGTAAACAGTATTGAAACTATTTTGTATTCAAACTTTTCTTTGCCTCGCCATATATACCGCTTATCTATATCGCTTCGTCCTTAGAGGCTTTATCCCAGGATACAATAAACCATCTATCTATCTGTCTACGTTCGTTAGTACCCAACAACGAAAGACCATGGCAAGGCCATGGTACGGTCCGAATCCCGATTAAGTCCCTAAAATGGATTCTCTGGATCGCGCCTGCCAAGATTAGTGTGATTGAAGAATCGCAACGAGACAATCACCTGTAATTGCAATTACACGAAGGAAGTTCCATATGTTCGTTGGCACCCAAAAACAAAATATCATGGCCAGGCCATGGTACAGTCCGAATTCTCATTATGTCCCTAAAATGGATTCTCTGGATCGCGGCTGTCGAATGGCACGGATAACACGAGCAACCGGCAAGACCGGAAACCGCAGCGGAGACGAAGCAATCGGAGCGACTTCTGGAAATCGGGCTTAAATCGAGTTGAATAAAAAGCACGCATGTGCTTCGCGTGTGCAGTTACCTTCCGTTCGCACTTCGTTGCCCGTTTCGTACCGACCAACCTAGGAAATGGAGGGGGAATCGCTCGTGGAAGCTCCGAGTTTTTGCATCCAGATCGAGCCGCCTTAGTCGAAGACGAAGAAAAACCGAACTCTTCGGCAATTGTCGGCAACTCCTCGTCGATCGGCGTAAAAACGTGCCAACAATAAAGATTCAACGGCGCGATCGATAATCGTTCGGCACAAAAAGAAGAATGGAAAAGGAAACAAAAAAAAACACATTACCACAAAAATCGCCGGCTCCGCGACATTTTTCTATTTGGTAACTGGCTTACCTTCGCGGATTAGCGAGAACCCACGGGGGAAGAAAAAAAAAGGAACTCCCGTCCCCACGGTCGACCTCGGGAGGGGATCTTGACGAGTGGTGCAGAAACTGGTTTCTGGTATACGCTTCGCTGCGCGTATCCCGAACGTTAGCCGGAAAAAGAAAGAAAGCGAAAAGGTGTATCGAAAGATGGAGGGAGGACTTGTATACGCGGCGTCGCCGTCATCGTCTCTACGATCAGAAGTTGCATTAGTTAGTGTCCCGTCGTCGTGAAACAAACGTGTCCAACACTCTCGCAGAATCTAGACTCGTTCTCGCGTTACAATATTTGTTTTTGTTTTTTTTTAGTGGCTCGTTTTATTGGTTGCAGCGGCATTTCTTCGCAGGTGATTACTTTTGAGCCCATCGATAGATTAAGATGATTTGGTTGAAACGTTTTTCGAGTCGTTGTTGGAGGGTGTTAAGGAATCTGGAGGGAAATAACGATTGTCGACGAAATACCGGCTCGTATCCTCTCCTCTTCGCTGATGATAAAGATGGAAACGGAAGCTTCGTAAAAAAAACTCAAATTTAACATTCTTATGGCGGAGTACTTGAATTAGTCTAAAACCTTGAAAAACGCAATATTCCGTTGGCGTCCGGAAGTGTGTGTGTGTGTGTGTGTGTGTATGTGTGATGAATTTGCAAACTTCGTGATCTTAAGACTGAAGGACGACTTGAGTGATCAAAGGGAATTTGAGATTTTATGAGAATTAATATTCCAAAAAGACTATCCGTGACTCGGTGAAATTTCGCAAATTTTGAGGAAGCAATGAACAAATTAAAGTTGCACCTACGGTGTTATTAGAATCAACGACTCGTGCATTGTCGATTAGTCGATATACCGAGAAAGGATGCCCTTGAATCTACAACGAGCGGTTCCGTTGCGTCCGATAAAAATTCTTTGGTTACATTAACTTGAAACTATTCGCACGTCAAAGTCCAATCATTTGCCGAGCTTGGAATAAAGTTTCTGCTTATCTTTCGAGAATCGCTGTCGCGGCCCTTTCGTGGCATTCTTTCGCAAACTCAACACCGCGTTCGTTGTACTCGCGGGGCTGTACACACAGAAATTACCAGTAAATGCGACAGCTTTTATTTCGTTGCTTATGTTTTTTTTATCGTGCAAAAATATTCAATGATTTGGAGAAGCGATCTTGATTAAACCGTTTAGTGATCCCTCGGATGACTAAATTTATTAGTTTAGTTATATTTAAAAGGTTAAAAGGTTAACTAAAAAGATTAGTGATCCCGAACTATCACTAAACTAAAAAGATGTTTAGTTTAGTGATAGTTAGGGATCACTAAACTTTTTAGTGTAGCGAAAGTTAGGAATCACTAAGCTTTGTAGTTTAGTGATAGTCAGAGATCACTAAACTTAATACTTTAGTTATAGTTACACTGAGAAATAACTTGTTGGATTAACCAAATTCGCGGTCACACACGTTCAAAGCTGTTATTTGAGTGGTACAACTGAATCATTCTTTGATTGAACGATTATTCGCTTCAGTTGATTCAAAATATTTCAATTCAAATAAAATTTGTTATTGTGCCAACTAAATAACGCCTTTCAACGCGGGTGAACGCACCTTGGTTCATCCAACAGTTTTTTATTTTTTAGTGTAGGAATCACTATACTTTTTAGGTTAGTGATCCGAGCGATCTACTAAACTTAGACTTTCGCTCGACTTGAGTCCGACGACTGCAGTCGACACTGATAAACCAGGAATAAACCAAGTAGTAAGGCATCAAAGTCCAAATATGTAGGACAGTTGTACCGTGTTATAAAACAACAGTGGCTTTACTTTCCAAGTGTATTTAATTATAATGTCACGCTCGAACAGTGTCTGTTGTAACGTTCCGTTAACATCACCCGTCTAAAAAAATGATTACCTTGTCACCGTGTCGACTTTTACCCGGTTGACTATAAAAATCTTTGTGGCTTTACTTTCCAAGTGCACTATGCATGACACTATATTAAGCTACCCGCAAACAGTTTTCGTTGTGACGTTCCGTTAATATCCCTCGTGTAAAAAAAATTATTACTTTATCACCGTGTTGACTTTTGCCCGGTCAGCTATAAAAATCCATGATCAATGAACCGAAAAGCAAAAATGTTTCCGCATACTTTTTTGTTGTCGCGATTATTGGGTCAATTTATTAGCTAAACTTCTTGAAGCAGTGTTACTTTGAAAGTAATCTCGCTGAAAATAATAACCCAAAAAACTGCAAATAAGTAACTCTGAAAATGAGTATCGATGAATTCATGCGAATTTTCGCGTTGGCAGGCTTACAACTCTACCACTCACAACTCTACTAGATAACAACTCTACCACATCTGTAATTCTACCGGAATTAAAATAAATCTCTCCCGGAATTGAAATAAAATTCCGGGGGAGTTTTATTTCAATTGCGGGAGAGTTTTATTTCAATTCCGGTAGAGTTTTATTTCAATTGCGGGAGAGTTTTATTTCAATTCCGGTAGAGTTTTATTTAAATTCCAGGAGAGTTTTATTTAAATTCCAGGAGAGTTTTATTTAAATTCCGGGAGAGTTTTATTTCAATTCCGGTAGAGTTTTTTTTTCAGTGGTAGAGATTTTAGTAGGGTTCTAATACGGTCGAGTTGTAATATGGTTTTCTGGTAGAGTTGTTAGAGATATCTTTTTTGGTAGAGTTATTATCCGGTAGACTTGTTATCTGGTAGAGTTGTGAGTGGTAAAGATGTAAATATTGAAAGTAAAGATGCTGGAATTACATCACTGATAATGATTGACTTATCGTAATTTTTATGAAAAGCAATTTCACATTATGAGCTCATTAATCCTCGTCGAAGATTATCTCATCGAAATTCCCAAGAACTTTGTAGTCTAATAAAACTGCGTACATATGAAACGCAAGTCAGATCGGATCGCTTTGTTGGCGGAAGAAAAATAGAGCGATATGGAATGCCATTTATGTGTATCAAATGTCCAAATGCGCGGTCACAGAAATTAGCGAAGTGAAGACGAGAACGAAACAGAGTTGATGTTTGCGTTACGCGATAGCGACGGGAAAACGATCGGAAATCGCTGACGCAACGAGCCGATAATGTCCGTTTAATGAATAACGTCGTTTAACACTCTGAAATACGTACCGCAGAAGTCACGCGGCCTCAATGACTGTCACGCTACATCGCTCATACTTCGGAGCATATACAGAGTGGAAGAAAATTTAACGAGATCACGGAAACTGTCAGTGATCGTTTGTCACTGCATACATTTTTTTTTGTTTTCTTAACATTCGGTAGAATTATTATAACTTGAAATTAACGATGAGATTTGAAAATTGCAATTAAAAAAAAAAAAAATTTGACTGCAATTTTCGAGGAAAAAATTGCAACTGCAATGAAACAAATTCACGCAGCATACTTTATCGTGCAATGGTTTACAAAGCAACAGTGAACAATATGATAGTGTGTAAATTCAGTCGCAACCTTTCTGTTTTTTGATTGACTCACGAAAAGTAGTTCTCGCCGATTACGTCGATCGTCACTAGCGTACGATAGACGATCAAAGATACACAGTGAATAATAATTTCGTATAGTCGGAATAGGAAGTTTCGTAATAATAATTTTGTTAAATAAGTGACAAACTCGTTTGTTGAGGTTTGAATATAGAAACCTGTAACTTATTTCCAGTGTCATTAACAATTCTAGTTTCTACCTTTGTTTGTAAAATTACAACCAGGTAGTGGGATCAGAAAATAAATAAATAAAAAATTGTGGATATTTGTGGATATAATAAGTTATTGTAAAAAGTACAAACTTTTTTCACTGTGTAACTGTCGGAAACTGTCAGTCATCGTTTATCGTTGCATAGAAATATTTTTTTTCATAATATTCTCTCGACTTATTTCAACTTGAAATTCACGATGAGATTTGAAAATAGCAATTAATGAAAAAAAATTCTATTGCAATTTTTTATGAAAACGTAAAAAATTGCAATGGCAATGAAAAAATATACACAGCATAATTCCTTGCACAATGATTTGCAAAGCAAGAGAAATGTAAATTCAGTAGCAGGCTTTCCGTTGTTTGATTGATACACGAGCGGCAGTTCATGCTGAATGCTTCAATCGTCACGAACATACGACGGACGATCAAAGATAACTCGGGAAATGTCGGTGATTATCTGTCATTGCACAGAATTTTTTTTTTTATTTTATGATATCCGACAGAATTATTATGACTCGAAATACGCGAACTCCATCGCGAATTTTCTCGTCTGCTTTGATAACGATATGCAATTTCATTCTCGCTGGTCAGCGCCGAATAAAAATATTCAAACGTGAACACTGTCCATCACAGAAGTTGCTCCGAACAGCACAATAGCGAAGACAAGTCGAATAAAAAAAAATAATAATAATTTTAAAAAATTGGTATTCCATGCCCATCCCGTTGAGAATTGTTCACTCCGCTTTAAATCTTCGAGCAAACCGACCAATACACCGGCGGTTCTTATCTTTGATCGTCTGTCGGAGGTTCGTGCCGATCGATGCAATCGGCAAGAACATGCTGTTCATGAATCAATCAAACAACGAAAAGACTGCAACAGAATTTAAACGCTGTACATCTCATTGTTTAAGATTGCTTGCGAGCAATCTTGTTGCTTTGTAAATTATCGCGGGAGGAAATAGGATGAATACACTTTTTTCATTGCAATTGCAATTTTTTACATTTTCCTAAAAACATATTCTGTCATGTGACTACCGCCCCATCAATATTCACCGTTACCGAGAAAAAATTCATTCAAATTTTTTTATCTCTACTCGCATTTTCTTAATGATCGCAGCAGCCAGAGGAGTCGTTGATTTTATGTCCTCGGACGACTGCGCACGGCTGAGTAGCTCTGACAACAGTCACACTCCTCTGAAGAAACTCGATTTGTGTCTTTACATTTTTTATATCTGCGGCTAATTTAATCAGCATTTATCGTAACTCGGAAACCCAGCAATCTGTTCGGACAACAGATAAACATGTCACTTGTCGCTTTTTTTTCACTACTTTACAGTTGAAATACGAGTGTTGAAATACGAGAGTTAAAATACGAGAGTTACAATTCGAGAATTAAATCCGAGACCCTAAGTAATTCGCCACTAAAAATCGAGGTGCCTTCAATCGTACACAACTTCGTTCAAGTGTACACCGCAAATATCTTAAACTTGCCCAATCCTCGGATCAAAAACTGTACACCGCCATATTCTTACACCACAAAAAGTTTACGTATTCAATATGTTACACATTAGTAAGATTACACCATTTCATTGTTACACTTGCCAAACCTTACAACTGTAAAACATTACACATTCAATATACTTCATCTGACGTGAACTTATGTAACATTTTTTGCAGTGTACGTTCCATAAGAATGCAATTTCCATAAGAATGAAAAAGTGTACGATGCAACGGTGTACGATTGGAGGCGCCTCTAACAATCAATATGAAAAAAATTAAATTACGAAAACATAATTTCCTCTATGAGGAAGCGAATGAAAATTATTCCATCGAGTCCCGATTGCAGAAGCTACGGCTTGCAGAGCGCAGAGAATAGCCAAGGAAACAAAATTAAAGTCTCCGTATGCATAACGTAATATACGTGATGCCAGACACCGGAATTCCCGCATGCACGTGCTCTGCTATTATATCGTTACGTAATGAAAAAATCGACGCAAACGCGGCAGGCGTATAATATGATTCAACGCTAATATGACAATACGGCATCAGATTTTTTCTTCCGTGGGGCGTGGACGACGAAAAAAAAGGACACCGCGGTGAAGATTCCCTAAGACGTGCAATTGAAAGAGTCATCGCTATTGATTTCATTAAGCCGAATCAATCAATTGAATTACTTAAATTTTCCTTAATCTGAGAAGGTCTAATCGAACTATCGTTCGTTGGTTGCAGATCCAATCGGGAAAATCGTCGGCACCAAGGAGAGTCCAGAATAAACGAACAGAGGCAAGGCGGAACAACCGGCGCAACTAGGAGGAACTGCGTTACGTCGACAGCCGCACAGCTGCTTTGATATTATTTACGTAACCGGTCGAGGCTTGGGAAATCGTAAGACGACCGGGCAGCCGCACGAGGCGTCGTGCACCGTCGGCGAAAACGAAAAAAAAATAACCGAACTTCTCAGAAGCTCGTCAAGAAAAGTAGCGAGAAAAGCGAGAAGTCCTATAATGTCGCGGGCAGTCACCTACCGTTGTACACAGTGTGCGCAGGTGTCGTAGAGGTGAGAAGGATTCGTTTCAACGTGACAAAACAGTCCGGAGGTTGCCGAGCGTTGGGCGATCATTGCTGGCAGAAGAATCACTGGATCGCAAGATCTCATGTGAGCAAGAGAAAAGAAAGTCACAGCCGCAGCATCGAAGCTGCGAGACCGGACGGATAGGCAACAGTTGAAGCCCACAGGAAATTAGGCGAGGAAAAAAAAAAGATGACTTCCTACCAGAGAGCGGTGGTGCTGAATCTCCCAGAGACTCACACGATCGACATTGAGTTCGTGAACCTCGCCTACGGCGTGAGCACCGGTTTCCGGCGTCCGCTGAAGCCGATTCTCAAAGGGGTCAGCGGTCTGTTCAAATCCGGCGAGTTGACAGCGATAATGGGACCATCGGGAGCGGGAAAGTCGTCGCTGTTGAATATCCTGACGGGCTTTCAGAAGAACAACATCTCCGGCAGCATAAATTACCTTGGGGCCCAGGGTAAGCAGGGTCTGCACGTGTACCGCAAGGAGTCGTGTTACATTCAGCAGGACGATCAGCTTCATCCGCTGTTCACGATAAGCGAAGTGATGACGATGGCGGCCGACCTGAAATTGGGCAACAGCCTCAACCGCAAAGCGAAGCAGATGGTCATAGACGACGTCCTCGAGACGCTGGATCTCATAAAGGCCAAGGAGACGCGCTGCGACAGGCTCAGTGGCGGTCAGAAGAAGAGACTGAGCGTAGCTCTGGAGCTGGTCGACAATCCGCCGGTGATGTTCCTCGACGAGCCGACTTCGGGCCTGGACTCGTCGTCCTCGCTCCAGTGCATAGCCATGCTTCAGACACTGGCCAGAGGCGGTAGGACCATAGTCTGCACGATACATCAGCCCAGCGCCGCGATCTACGAGATGTTCGATCACGTCTATCTGCTCGCGGCCGGTCACTGCCTCTACCAGGGTGCGGCGACGAACACCGTTTCGTACTTCAGCAGCCTCGGCCTCGTCTGTCCCCAGTACCACAATCCGGCCGACTACATGATCGAGGTCGTCAGCAAGGAGTACGGCAACTTCAACGAGCAGCTGTCCCTCGCCGCCTCCGGCACCAGATCCTGGCGAGCAATTGCCCCGGCTAAATGCCATATGTACTCGGTGAACGCCGTCGCTAAAAACCACACCAATGAGGGCAAAGCCACCATTCTCATCAATCCACCATCGGAATTGACCAGATTTTGGATACTCTTCAATCGCTGTGTCATCCAACTCTACCGCGACTGGACGACAACTCATCTGAAGCTCATACTTCATGTTCTCGTCGGCATACTGCTCGGGCTGTTGTTCGTCGAATCCGGCGTCGATGGTTCCAAGAGCCTCAACAACGTCGGTTTCCTGCTCGTCACGATCGTTTACCTCTGTTACACCAGCGTCATGCCGGCCGTTCTTAAGTTTCCCTCTGAACTGCCCGTTCTGCGAAAAGAAAAGTTCAACAATTGGTATCAGCTCAGAACATTTTACATAGCGTTTTTCGTCGCTAATTTGCCAATTCAGATGCTCTTCGCCATTGTGAACACATCGATGTCGTACTTCTTGACCAGTCAGCCGTTAGACTGGCAAAGATTCGCCATGTTTCTCGTAATGGCGATTCTCACGACCTTCATCGCCGAGAGCTTCGGCCTCGTCGTAGGTACATTGGTCGATCCCATAAACGGAACGTTCATCGGTGCCATATCCGTCGCTATTATGCTAGTATTCTGCGGTTTTCTCGCTCTCTTCAAGGACATGCCGATGTTTATGTATTACCTAACTTATCTTAGCTCTCTGCGTTACTCTCTCGACGGTCTCGTTCAAGCAATTTACGGCTACAACCGCGAAAAACTCGCGTGCCCATCAACCGAGATATATTGTCACTACAGCATTCCTGAAACTCTCATGACTGATCTGAAGATGATCGAGGGAACGTATTGGCTTGACGTTGTTATTCTATTGGTTAATTTCGTGGTTCTTAGAGTCATAGGTTACTGGACCCTCAAAAGAAAGCTCATGAGTGGTTGAGGATTCAACAGTCCCAGCTATTTGTCCTGAAGTTCTTGCCATTTTACGGTTTTAATTGAATTCACATTGCGCAATGTGAATGAACGTGATAGATTGAGTCGCATACTCAAACACATAGATGCACACACGAGGATCGGGGATACGGGTTAAAAATCGGTAAGACGATGTAACAATGTAAGCATTTGGAACGAAACTTAGCGCAGTTTGGGTGGGCGTCAGAGAATCGCCCAAAAGTTCTTGCCATTTCACGGTTTTAACTACACCTCTGCTGACCCGGAACGGAACTTTTCGAATACGTCATAAAAAGAAACAAAAAAGAAAAGAAATTGCTCGGGCAAAGGTATTCTGTCGCCGGAGGCGCATGGCTCCTTGGGCATGTACATTTTAATGAGGGTTAGAGACGCGCCGAACAATGGCCCGTACGCCTCATCGATGAAGTAACCTCAAAATTCGGAACGGTGAAAGAGGATAGTAATAAGAATAATAATCAATTGGAACAGTCGAGAGCATCGGAGATAGTTATAAGAGTAATAATCGATTAGAACAGTCGAGTGTATCGGAGAAGAAAAAAACTTGCCGATCACCCTGAGCGAGACCGGATGTGCAATTAAACAAATAATAAATTGAGAAAAAAGTTCAGAACACTAACCGGTTTTGACCGACGTCGTTGTGATCATCTGAAAAAAATGCGAAGCTGATAAGCATCTTTGCATGTCATTTCTCGAGCTCGATGCAAGATTGCCAAACGATACAACCGTTGGGAGATACTCGCGTCCGCGCGACGCATAAAATAGTTTGGACAAGCCAGTCGAGAAGCATTCTGAACGGGGAATTGGGCAACGCACCTCTTTTTTACTATTCTTTGAACTTTAAAACACACTAAAATTTAGTTTCTGGTTTGGCTTTGCATTTGGCAAGGATGGTTTAAGGATCTCGCAAGGAGATTGGGAAATGTGCGTGTCGAGCCAGGGGTCGCAGTAATTCACTCGCAGCGTCGCAATTCTGTAAACGAGGCGCTCCGAGGCGACGGTGTCGCAGCCTCGTGGGCGACTACTGAGTGTTGCTGCACTCGAAACTGTAGCGACGCGAATCTCGCGACTGCGGTCGCGAACGGCCAAAAACCGGTTTTGATTGTCAGCGTTAAATTAAACGAACTACATAATATTAATAGTCAATTGAGTTAAAATGAATTTAGGAAATAGCGCTTGTATAGTCAATTGCGGGTGTAAGACAAGTATGAAAATCCTCGCTGCTGTATGCGGAGCGAGTTTCAACTATAGTGAGACGTAATTTATAGCATAAAGTAGAATAATAATTCGCTGTGTATACGATAGATTAATTACAATTTTATAGCTTCGGACAGTACGGATCGTACAATAAAAAAGAGAAAAAAATCACTTTCGTGAATAGTCATTTATTGAATTATTTCCGTTCCGACGCTTATGTTCCATCGCAGCGCAAGACCCGACGAGGCTTAAACGAGAATTAAATGATTATTTATCTTTCCTATCCGAGGCACGCGCCTTACTCGCTACTTTCAAATGTCCTCGCTTAACGATGACGAAACTAGAGTTCTAATAGCGGAAAGTTCCGGGACGCCGTTCGAAAAAAATGATCGAGGTGAAAAATGCATGAACAATTGCATTTTTTTTTCGCGCATGCGTGTACGATAATTAGTGACAGGTACAATTACGGCCGAGTGGCGAACGAGCCGTCAATCAAGCGATGAGGAACGCCAAAGTCATTCGATAATTTTTTGGCTCTGAGCGTGTATGAAAATTTTTTATAATGAATGAGGCAAGTGCAATTACAGGCACGCGACAAACGAGACAGCAATTAAGAGTCCTCGGTACTGTCGGGCCGCAATTTAGTTTTTTCCTCAGGAATATCGGGTCGGTGATTGACGCTAATTTTTCCTTTATTATTCAACGTCAATAAGCGACTCAATTAAAGAGGTCAACTGTCCACTTAACTCGGGATGTAACGAAGCGAACTTTGAAAAAAAAAAATTAATAAAAAATACATACAAAGAGACGTACATATTGGTTTTTTCAATAAAATTTATTTAAGAATCTAAATAAATTAAAATACATGGCAACTGGGTACACATCGTTGAGCTATATTTTCGTTAAAAAAAAAAAAAGAAAACAAAAATGTCCCTTGCATTCTCAGCGTATCGTCCTCCTCTTATTCCTCGCGTCATAATAATCCTCTTCGTAATGACGATAGAACCTGATCGATATAATTAATTAATCGGTAGTAACTAAATAATGATAATAATAAAATTAAATCGACAGTGAATAATAATGAACGTTTGACAATACGGGCTTGTAATAATCGTCATCATCATCATCTCTTCATCGCCGTAATGATAATCGTAAATAGGTAATTGTTTAGGCATGCGTCACCGATCCGCCTTCGCTTGTCGTTTTATCCTCGTCTATGCTCTCTTTCGATTTATCTTTCAACCGTTAAATATATACAATTATGCGCGAGATATGTTTTTTGAACATGTGTGTGTATTCATGAGTGTGTTTATGTTTGTGTGCGTGTGTGTGTGACTTGGATGGTATTTGTTTAATTTTTGTAGTCAATTTTTTCCCTTCTTTTTTTTCATTTTGTTTAAAACTGCGCCTCGTGTGGCTGCTTGTCCAGTTCCGTTTCGCGTTATCATTCTTCGTGCGCGTTCCTTCGCTATCCAACGACATTCGACTCTCTCGTATTCAAACGCCCTCGTCCGGACTCTAGGATCAACGATCGTTCACGCCGAAGCCATCGAATCCAGGGATCAATTTATTTCCTCTTATCGTGTAATTTATATTCCACTTTTTGATTGCCTCACTCAATCGCCAGTCCCTTACTTTTTTATGCAGATATATTATCGTTTTGTACATTTCGTCGATGCGCAGCATTTTTATTATCTTGCAAACTTATCCCGGGATCCCGACTCGAGCACGAGGATGTTGTGACGATCTTGTTTCCTAATTATCACCGAAACCACCGTTATCCGCACAACTCGCGGTTCTCGATTTTTTTTTTTTTTTTTAGAGGCTGACGAAAAAAAAGCCCACGGCACTATTATGTACAAATACAAACTAATATTGTCGCGAACGATCGATTACGAGAGCTCCTCTGTCCTCGAGTCATCCTCGCGCCGCCGCTCTGCCGACGATCGCGCGAGAAAAGTACCGAGCCGTCGCAATTGCAACTGCATTGGAGTGCCAATTATCATAATTTTTTTTTACTGCAATAACATGCAGAGGCATCGTTTTACATCGGAAATAAAATGCAATTACAATTGCTTCGCGTACGAGTTTCTCGCGCGATCGCGATGGCGAACGCGCTTGGCTCGACAAAAGAAAAAAATGCCCGGATCATTCTTGCCCAATATCAACGCATATCGCTCGGAACAAAATCCGTTCCGTTACAAATAACAATGGGCTAACTCTCGAACGACGACAGTGAATGCCTCGGGGCTTCTTTTTTTTTCTTCTTTTTTTTCGTATTCTTAATAATCTTTATGTACAACCGTTACACGTTTTACCTCACTCACTCGATCGCTCTCAACCCGTTCTCGTGCATTCTTCAAATTACATTCACTCACACTCGATCTCTCTCATCACGTTTATCGACCTAACTATCGCGCTCTACAATGTAAACTCAACGAATCGTAGTGTGTGTGTTACACAGGTAATACAAGTTTCAAGTATAATCATTTTGTTGCTTGTTGTCGTTTAGGATTATTCGGGGGGGCTTCTCTCGTGGTACGAATTTTTTCGCGTGGCGTGTGTTTAGCGGTGAACAAGGGACTCTCGGTGGGGAGGGGGAGGGGGAGGGGGAAGGTGGGAGGGGATAAATTTTCATTCTCTCGAGGGTGTCGAAAAAATCGCTATGGGACAATTTCTTCACTCGGTAGTAAAAGTCTTAGGATCGTCCCTCGTCATCGATTTCTTTTTCTTCCTTTTAATCATCTTCATTAATCATTTATACTATAGGTATGTAGAGTAGATGCTATCCCCTTTTGTTCGTATCATTAATTATATGTGGCTGTTAGTTTTCTCGCACAATCGTTAAATTCGCCATATGTTTTCTCGTCTACCCTCGTGACTCGCACACTCCCTTTTTTATGTATATCATCGAAAGAGGAACCATCATTATCGCGTAGTATTTTTTTCGTGTTTCATTCGCTATTTATAAAAATAATTTCAAGCCGCCGTAGTTTATTTATATTTAGAGCAGTATTATTCGTTTTTTTATTATTATTTTTTAATATTTTTCATCCTCTCTGCTGTCCGTGACTATGCGCATGCTTTCCTCTCGGTAAGACCACGACTATAGTAATATGCCTTTTGTTTTTTTTTCTTTGTTTTTTAACTTTTCAAATATTTAATTTGAACGGATCGCGCTCATCGCCCAAGAGTCTCTCGTCGTTGAAAAAAAAAACTCTTTTCCCTCGTAAATCCCAGCCCCTCCCTCTCTCCGTTTCTACCGGGACGCGTGTCTCTTCCACTCTACAGTTCCAATGTAGGTGGTGAACGATTCCCGATGAATTAAGAAAAAAAAAAAAACTTAAAGAAAAATACAACTTCTCGCTTCTGATATGTTCGAAGAAAATTATATGTATAATACAATATATGTTGCCCTTCCCGTCCCGTGCACCGCGCGGCTCTCCTCGTTCCGTTCACACCATTTACGAATAATACTTATTTATTGTCATAGATGCCGGTACGCGGATAATTTTTTTTACTTTTTTTTTTCTTTTTTTCAACAATACCACTCCTCTATTCGCGGTACGCGCACAAACGAAAGCGACTCTTTTTTATACTCGACTTTTGTTCACCCAGCGAGAGAGATGAGAGAGGGAGGAAATCACGAAAAGACAAACGAGAGATAAGTCAAGTCGGATACAAAACAATGAGAACACTCTCTATTACACTCTCGATTATCAATCTCGACGCATGCATACCCCGTATATATATTTATAATATATACTCTTCTCCCGCGTAATTAATATACAGAGACATACGCGAGCATACATGTATGTACGCTCAATATTCTCGTCGATTCCCTTCTCTTCTCTTCGTCATTTAATTCCCTAATGCGAGAGGTCGGTGTCTCTGCGACGCGACCAGTTCCTCCTGATAACACCAGGACGACAACGGCGACGAAGCGTGCACTGGTCAATTATTATTTCCTCTTCTCGCGATCCTCAATCTCTTTGCGGATTATTCTTTATTCAACACAGGACGAGGCCACCGCCACTGGCGAGCCTCTGCTACTGCGGTTGCGCAGGATTGTGCTGAAGGGAAGGCGGGTGTCCCTGTAAACAACGAAAGGGTCATAAAAATGTCTTTGAATCGTCACCCACCGGAGTTCGAGAGTACACGGATATACACTGTTTAAAAAAATTATAAATGTAATGTACCGGACGAGAAGTTTTTATGCAAAAACTGGTACATTCAATTTAATGTACAATTGTAATGAAAAATGAGTGGACTTTTGCAGTAGAATTACAGTAAATGATTGGATTTTAAGTACTTTTACAGTAAAATTAAGGTAAATTATAAAAAGTAAAGTGTTCTTAAAGTTTGCAGTATACGGGACGTTAATTTTTCATTACAATTGTACATAACATTCAATATAGCAGGTTATGCGCAAAAACCATTATCAGTACATTACATGTCATACGATTTTTTTAAATAATGTAAGCACGTGCACTGCATTTTTTACCGGCTTTTTTCTTTTAATGTACTGATAGTTTTCTATATTTACAGGCATTGAGGAGAAGGGTTGCTGCGTGTGAGGGTGCGGATGCGAGTGCGGATGACCTATGTGAGCCGCCAGATGACCCGGAAGCTTGGGACCGTCCTCAGCCTTCTCCTCTTCTCTCCTTTTTAAGCACGCCGCCTTGGGATTCAAGTTTCGTTCTGTAAAATAAGATAATGGCGTAAAATTGTGATACTTTTTATTTTATTCATTTTTTAATAATTTTTTTTTTTATTCTTGTATGAAATTACCTCTGACTTGCTGTTCCAGCATCATAATGACCTCAACAGCCATGTTCAGAGTTCCGAGTTTTGTCTGCGGTTTGTCAGTTTTCAAGTGCGTCTGGCACATCCTGCCGAGTTCCTTGAGAGCCTCGTTTATATCCCTTATACGTATTCTGGAAAGACACGTCGCAAAGTTTCAGGCACAAGTTTCTCTTTCAAGCTTCTTGCCAAAATACAATGTTTGTAAACCAAAAGCCAAAGAGTGGTTTGTGCATTTGCAGGAAGTTATTTAAAATATATATGTATATTTTTTAATTGAACACATAGAATACGGGCCGCGATTTAAGTTGTCACGATTTTTGTTACTCGTGTCCGCGGTTTCTCCGACAAAGACAATCCATTTCCAATTTCGGACCGGGGAGAGTGAGAGAGCCCGATTTCTCTTACCTTTCCCTAGCATTGTTCTGCTGCCGCCTCTCTTTTTCCCGTTGCGCCTTCACATCGGGATCGTCATCCTCGTCCTCGGCGCTCGAACAACAGTTGCGCAATAACAATACTCGATTAATACACCTGACCGTTCAGTGTTAAGTGTCTTACTTAATTCTAGTTTAACGAGATTATTAATTTTTTTTATTTCTTTTTTTTCAATAAAATAGCAGTCTTTATATTTATTTCAATGGCTTAGCGAGTTCTCTCGTGATAGCACCGTATCGAAAAAAAAATTCTATTGTAACAATCAATTTTTTAATAGTTTAATAGTTTTTTAATATCTAGGTGTATATCGTGGAAAACGTCGTTCGAGCGGTTCTCGGTGAGACTGATATCCCCGACGAAATTCTCTAATGAACACACGCAGCTCTCCCGTGTTATTTGTTTTCATCGAGTATATTCGTGACTAAAGAAACAATGAAAATACCTTCGACGGCCCGTATTCTTTGTTTCAACTATCTGGGGCGAATTAAAAAAAAAAAGTTGAAAAAGTTGCTGGTTCGTCATATTGCGACTTTCCTTAATTCGTCCGTTTCTGTCGCTGGCTACATGCAAGATGAATTCTAAATACATTTGGGATGTATCACACAAGTTCTTTTACCCACTTCCTTCGTTTCTTAATTCATACGTTTCTGGCACTTGCTGCTTTTGAAATACATTTAAAGAAAACAAATAATTTTATGTCTATAAGGTCACTTTCGGTTGAAAAATGAGATTTTGAAACCGAAAGTGACATTATAGAATATATTTTTCATTTTTCACTGGAATGTATCTCGAATGCACCTAGTGACAGAAATCCAACGGTGTATGTGACGTTCTTCTAAGGATAACAAAAATTCTTGAAACTGTGGATTTCTAACTACAGGAATGGGAGGTGGGTTTAATCAAGTGTTTTCGTCACTCTTTGTGTTTAGTAATACGCTGTTTGTAAGAAGTAAATAAAAAAAAGAAATGACGCACATCGGCCGAGACGTAAATTACGAGTATCTTTGTTGTAGGTTTGTCACCGATCGTAATTCGTCACTGAAACGGACATGAACCGTTGAAGCTAACTCAATCGCGTCCAATTGCTCGTTCCCCTGTTTTGTTAATCAATCGACCGTTTACAAAAATTTTCCGATCCCCAGTCAGGATGCTTTTTTTTCAAAAATACACAAAGATCTAATTGATGTCAAGGAGGAAAGAAATACCACAGGGAAGGGAATAAATACCCAACGTGCCAGATCTAATATCAATCCCAAAATGAATTAAAACCTGCATCGAACTTTTCTTCAAAAATTTAATTGAGTATTAAAATTTGATTCAAGAACGAGAAATTAATGATTAAACATGCCCATTTAGGAAGCAGACCCCAAGTCTGTTTTCCAACTAGAGTCGTCACAGCCACTCGACCGAGGCTGTTTCGAGCTATGTTGAAAAAAAACTCTACGAGTCTTTTATTGTTTTGGATAATGACCGAAGTCCGGAGATAGACGTTTGTTCGCTGTCAGTTCGTTGCCGCGCAAGTTTTATTATGTTAACGGAACTTCCAAGGCAACGTGGAGCGAACAAGCATTTTTTTCCCGAAGCATCGGACACTGAATCGGTACTCCTCTATGAGACTCGACAAACTCTCACAAGTCATAGATCAGTACAGTAAAATTATGCGATGTAACAATATCATTTCACCCAGATGCAAATTTTTTAAATCTTTTTAAAAATTTTCTGCGTGTGTTCTTCCACTAACCTTTCGCGAACGTTGTTGGCTTGGCGGCGATCTTTTTCGCGGGCCGCTTTGGTGCCCGGATCGTCACAGTCTTCGTCGGCGCTCGAACAACGATTTTTCAAAGACACAGCAAGTTAGTTTAAGTTGTCGAAGTATTTCGTTCTTGTTGCTTTTTTTTTACGAACGCAAAAACGGTGTTATCAACGTGAGATTTTGTCGACGAACGGAAAAGCAATTCGTTGCAATACATTTTTTTTATATCTCTTCCTTTGCAATTTTGTTTGTATTGCCTCCAATAAATTTTTAAAGCATTGCAACGCCTTGTTGTCCCATTCGTCTTTACTCTAAACGCCGTTGCACAGAATTTTACAGCGCTTACAGAGACGTGATTAATTGTAATGTTATTTCGTTTTTTCGATCTGTTTATCGATCATGAGTAAAATGACCTCTTGCGTCGCTGCTGCTATTCTGTGCACCGACCGCCATTGTAGCACGATGATCGCAAATTCGGCTGATAATGATTTATCAGATTTTTGTCATTGATAACATTTTTTTTTCAATCTCCATGAAATACGCGTGATGCGATGCACCCTCGATAATCCTCGGATACTTACTATCTTCGCGTTCTCTTCGTTCCCTTCCCTTGCGACGTCGAGTTGACCGTCGCGCCTCCTATCACGCCTCCCGTAATATCGCTGCTCGATGGTTTTGTTTCACCGCCGCTGCTGTCCGGCGGGTCTTTCCTCTTTTCTAAAGAAATGTATTCTGACAATTATTGATACTGGCCTTTTTCCCAACAGATCAATAAAACAATAAAGTACGTTCCAATGCTCGTTCGAACAACAATTATTGTCCACGACAGACCTAGAGCAGAGCCAAATTAGGCGATCTGCTTACCCCGGAAGTAAAAAAAAAAAAGAAAAAAAACTCTCAAGGATTTCCGTTCCGGGCGATTATCCTCTTTCAGCGAATCCTTTCCGAGCTCTAAACCGCACGCGTCCTCGACGCGCGTTGCTCTTTAGTCACCGAGCACACGCGCCGCGAAAAGAGTTTCGCGATCCAATTACGAGAAACAGGAAGCCGGCGCGTCTCGTCGTGGCGCGGCTCTCTCGTGAGAATAAACGAGATCCTGATTCAGTTATCTCCTTAAACGCATGACAATCCGAGCGGCCGTCGCGGGTTGCCGAGACTTTTAGAGGAACTTTGGGATCGTCCGAGGGGGGGACGAAGGCGAGGGCAAGGCACGAGGGTTGGAGGAGGATTTATCCATTCGCCGTTCGCATTGCTGAATCGCGAATTATCCGGGAGGATAAATCAGCCATCCTCTTATCCATGCGGATAAGAGAAGTTGGGATTGTTCGAGCGGGCAGCGCTCGAAATGCCAATCACCATACTTGGTCCTGACCGTAGAATTCCCGCGAGGAAATTATTCCGTAAAACGAGATATCGCTTGGCCGGGAGTTCGAGACAGATGTATCGTTCATTCATCGGTGAATGCGCGTTAACCGGAATATTTTTGTGGAGCACGGATGGAGGATAATATAGAGCGAGGACGGTCAACGCGCGAGGATGGATGGAGAGAAAGGATCGAAGCGCAGAAGGAATGCCGCACGAGAGTGCACGACGATAGCGGGATATTCCTCTTGTCCTCGCGTCTCTACGCGCGTGATTTATCTAATATTTCCTTATCGGGAGAGGAGTCGCGCAAGGAGCGACCGAACACCTGGGAACTCGGCGGCTTCGTTCGCATATTTTTTTAAATTCTCAGATCCATCGCCCTTTCCGAACCGCGACTATCCGTTAGAAGCGGAGTCATTGTGTTCGATGATGCGACGCCGGGAATAGAACGACTCTCACTATCGATACACCCCCGTTAGGATCGAGCGATGTTAATTCATGGAAGTCATCGTCGTGGTATTGTCGGTCGAAGAATCGTTGGAACGAGCATTGGACACTGAAGGTTCGATGCACAGTGGAACCTCGTTTATCCGACCCGAAATCGAGTGCCTCCGAGCCAGACGCGTTTTGACCCTTTGGAGCATGGTGCATCACAGGCAATACACCTCTTTGAATCCAGGAAAAATGCATTTTCGTAATGTAAAAAAAGTTTGTATGGAATTTAATTTACTGATACTGAAAGTTTTTGTCTAAACTGGTATATTAAATTTAATTTACCGAGGCGCGCTCACCCCACATTATCTCGGATAAACTGGGTTCCACTGTACCGAACGATCTTTCGGTCGATTTCGTTAAAACGTGAGATTCGACTTACTGGCATTCGTTACGGGTAGCCTCTCGATTTTTATGGAACCGTCGGTGTCTGGAGTCGGCGCCAGTCCAGGATATGAACCCTGAGGCTGCGCTACCGTTACCGCAGGATGTGGACTCGCCTGGAAAACATCGAAATATCATCATTATTATTTTATTTATTTATTTTTAGTTTTATTTATTTATTTTTAAAAATTATTTGTGACTCACCAAATGATCCAACTGCGGTGGTGAGGTGTGGGAATATATGGCTCCGTGAGGACCCACCGGGCCGAGATGAAGACCCAGTTGGCTCTCCGCATGATTTCTAAGGACATTTATCGCGTCGTCCAGTCTCTCCTCCATCCGCGTGCCCTGTACCAACAGAATACCGAAACGCCAAACACCCGATTACACAATCGTTCGATAATCAACCTTAAACGTTATATTCAAAAAGCGCAGAGAAAATTGGAATCGCACGTGCAGAGGTCTGACGGGTAAATGTCACCGATATTTTTTTATTTTTTTAATGAAAAAAATTAATTTTAGTTTCAAACCGAATGGGTGAATTTTGCTTGTTTTCGCGGTAAAGTGACGAAAATTTTTTGCTTTTGCAACGATAAAGTGACGGAAAAAAATGCGGTATTTTTACATCTCTGCACGTGGACGAAGATCGTACGAGGGGGAAAAGAGTGTTGGATTAGTTTTTCCATGTTATTTCGTTAGTACGAGACAGGATGATTAATCAGCGTCGAAAAAAGAATGAAATAGTGGGGAGGAAAGCGGGGTGTAAACAGAATGGATGAAATAATTTGTTTGGCTTAAATGAAAAATCGGCAATCCTCACCTCGGCGTTGTCGCGAAGAAAGCCAATGGCATCGTCTAGCCTCTGCTGTTCGGGCGCCGGCTTCTCACACACAACACCAACGCAACAACAAAACCAAAAAACAAAAAAAAACAACCAAGTCAACACAACGTACACAACAAACAAGAAGGGGTGAAATTTAAAGATAAAAACGATGAATTTAACTTATTAACGAAAATTAATCGACGCAGCGGTGAGCGAACGATATATTTACTTTCCGTCTCGTCGTTGAGTGTGGCAAAAAAAAAGTAAAAAATGTAAAAAAAAAAACATAATGTGCGTTCATGCCTTGTGCACACACGGTGCGATCAAAAGGTGTACTTTTTTTTAACTCTCGTCGAGTTTTCGTGACGTGATGGCTGTTTGTTAGTTACGAAATTTCCAAAATCCATCTAGTGTGTTAATACACGTGGGTTTGCCCAAAAAAAAAATCTGAACGCAAGACGTCGAGAGTGTCGAATGATAAAATGCGTGAGTGAACGATAATGGGATAGCTCCTGAATCCATTTACCAATGAAAATCGTTGGCGATTTTTTTTTTACATATCTCTCTTTCGAGATGTGTTTTTACGCGGCAATGATTGAAAATAATAAAAAGCGAATGATTTCGACGGACGAGGATGCGTACCATGTGTATTGTTCCGTGATTCGGATCAGCCGTAAAGTGGGGAGAAACCGGTGCGGCACCGGGTGCCCATCCTGGGCCCGAACTGCCAGCCCCTGTCAATGGAGGTGGCGAGCTCACCGGTGTCGAAGGATTACTGCTATAACTCGATACTGATTGGTCCGTGGGATAAATCTGTAACACGGAAAACATCTTTAATAATCGACGGGGTTCCGAGCAAGTAATGCGCAATTTCGAAAGACTCGACCAATCCATTTACCCGATTAAACAATATAATAATAATTTTTACATCACTCGGCGGGAAAATTGCGGTTTTGCGTTTTATCGCACTAGTATCGTAAATTACTATTGCATGGCAAGGGCGCAGAAACGGAGTTCCCTTATTAGGTACTTTATCGTTACGAACTAACGAAGATCAGGCTTTCCATTATTGGTAAGTGCATTTTTGAGCACTAGTGCGCAAAAAGGCACTTTCTCGCACTAGTGCGCGAAAAAATACTATATTGCCTTTGTACACATGAACAGCATTTCTCTCGCACGCGATGCAAAGAAGGGCCTTTCTGCGCTCACTCCACAGGAGGAGAAATACGTTTTTACGTGTATGCCTTAGGAAAAGTACTTTTTTTATTTAATTTTTTCGCAGGAAGAAACTTACTCGGCTGCTCACTACGGATGCGAGTGTCTTTCCTAGGCTGTCACCCGTCGGAGTTTGGTTGTTCGTCGAGGCATTTGGGCCGTTGGATGGCGCGGGTGCGCCGGGAGCTCCGGGACTATGGCTATATTGCAACGAAGCCGGTGACGGCGCGCCGGTCCCGCTGCCCGCTGCGACCGCGCCGGTGCCACGGAACGTCGACATCGGGGGTAGGGAAGCTGCGCCGGTGACCGCCGAGCCCAGAATCGGTGCCGCGGGCTCGCCGTTCGGCGACATAGCCGAATACGCCTGAAAACATATTACAGATATTTAATTGAGCACAGAAAATAAAATAAAATAGAAACATAAAAAAAAGAGCTGTTGATAACGGATAAAACGAGAATCGGTAACGGCGCTCGCGGGCCCTTCAAAGGGAACGGGGATAATGGAGGCGAGTGAATTCGAGCTTTGATATCGGATACGCTTTGAGGCCCGTATGCCGAGCCACTACTCTTTCTCTCTCGCGGAGTCGTTCGGGCTGCAACGACGGCGACCGCGACCACTCATAAAACGTCTAATTTTAAGTCCCGCGCAACCGAGAGAGCACGCTTGCTTCCACAACCCTCCCCCCTCCCGCCCCCCTCGTCACCCCCCCGGTTCGAAGTATATTTATCAACAAATTAGGGAACTCAAACAAGCTTCGCAGGAGCAGCGGAGTAGTGGATGAGAGTGCCGAGTACTAGGAGCGGCGAATACTTTTTTCGTTTTACGGCTTTCAGCGGAGGACAAGGGGGGGGGGGAGATGAAAAGGGAGACCGGGGTGTTCCCGATAGTCGGACGCCGAGAAAATGAGTTTACAAGAGCCCAGGACCGATAAACATCCTTCCTCTAATAATCCTCTAATATCTCGAGAGTCGCGTTCAAATGCGCGGTAGAACAATTTCGTACCCGGCGGGTCTTCCTTGCTCCGGGAATTCCGAGGAACGTTTTTTTGAAGCAACAATTGTTTTCTTTTTTTTTTTTTTACGGTTCTTCGCGTACAATTCCGATCCACAGAAAATCCCGCGTCGAGCCGGCAAAAGTGAACTCGGAAGGCGCTCGGCTAATGGGAAACGGGCCCCGGTGCCGCTGGAACAACAAATACTAATTTCGATGTTAACTGGCACGGGTTTGGCGGTGATGCTCGTGAGAGAGGAGAACGGTTCGGATTCACGACGGATCCTTGGAAGACGTAAATCAAACGGAGCTGCTACGCGTGCACTTGACTAGAAACACCGAGTGGTAGAAGGGTTCGCCGCCTCCTCCTCGTTCACCATCCTCCGTTCTCCCGTTGGAGAGAGTATATATAGACGAAACCGTGAGTCATTTGACGTATACTGGGTACTGAGCGCGCTGTCAGCCAGTGACTCTCAGTTTCGGAGCTAACAATTTTCTTTTTTTTTTTTAATTCGTTTCTTTCGTTCATTTTTTTCGTTTATGTTGCATCGTCGAGAAAATTGAAAAACGGGCCGAAGGACTGAAGGATGGGCTTTTCGGTGGATGGGCCGTTAGCGATTCGGAAACATGTACCTGCAAAAAAATTTGTTATGTTTTTATGTGAAGAGGTCAGATATAGTGTCGTCGATAAAAAGAGACTTGTGTACTGATAAAATAAAAACTTACCATAGTGTCGTGAGACAAGTGCATGGGGTAGGCAGGCTGTGCCAAGTGGGGTTGCGCGTAACCACTGTAAGGTGGTTGAACTCCTCCGCCGCCCGCCGTCCATGGATCACCCGGACCCGTGCTCGCTGCATTTCCATCTGTAAAGTCGAATAAAATGTATGCTTGGATTATAAATAATATAGGCTCGAATGATAATTGTAACAAAAGATATGGAAGAAAATATATCCGAATTATAGAATCTTTTTGGTCGCCTATGGTCCATTTTTTATAAATTTTATACAAGTCTGCCATATATTTCAGATAAATATGTGTCGACACATACGAGTCATTCCATACCATACAGCTTTTCTTTTTGCCTTTGGAGGCAATGTCTAGAAATTGGCTTACGTAATCCCAACAGATAAACCGAGTTTCAACTTTATTCGTCACTTTTTTATGAAGCAACGTTCGAATTTTTCTTATTATTCTTCACACATACGTTACATACGTTTTTTCCCGCACGTGCATCATTCCGATGATAAGAGAGTCTCTTCGGATCGCCTACGAGACACCCGGTAGTGGGCCAAAATAAACGGCCGGAGAGACGAGTGAGAAACGGTCTTTCCATTATTTCACTTGAGAACAACAGCAATAAGCTCAGAGCTGAACGTATTTTCTCGGATACTTTTCCTCTATGTAATTTCGTGGCGTCCGAGTTGGCGAAAGAGGGCGCGATATATAGTAACGAAAACTAAGGCAAACTACTCCCCCCCCCCTCCGTCGAGGGGTGGAAGGAGCCTCGGCGCCGTTCGCGAACTGGCATTCGATGTCTGATAAAACTTTTTCTCTCGCTTCACTTATAACTCGCTCTTCTTATTCTGCACCCCCCCCCCCCCCCCTCTTCGCGCAGTAGCTCACTATCCGCGAAATATCTTTGCTTCGTTCTCGTTTACAAGATCCACTTTACCTTTTTTCTTTTCGTGCTTTTTTCCCTCGTTTCTTATACCTCTCATATCCGACGATATAAAAAGAATGCTTTCGCCTTGGTATCGAAGAGTAAAAAAAAAGTTTCGGAGCGAAGTCCATAATTACCGATATAGTAGGGATCCGCGTAGAGCGCAGCGGCCTTCGGGGACGTGTATCTCGGTGAGTCTTGGCCAAATTCGTCCGAGCCGTACTGTAACAGATGGAAGAAAAGAAAAAGACGATTAATATTGAAATAAGATAACATCGCACTAAATTATAAGCTCTTAACCCTCTGAAGTGCAGTGCATCGCACCTTATAAACATGTTGCAATTCAGAATAAATGCGCAAAATAACTGCACTGATATTTAATACTGTACAATAAAATTATGAATGAGATTTAATGTACGGGACTGAAGGTTTTTATGCGAAACATTGTGTACTAACTTTCATGTACAATTGCGATGAAAAATTAATGCTCTGTGTATTAAAAACATTGGAAATACTCTACTTTTATTTATAATGTACTTCAATTTTACTATAAAAGTACTTTAATCTTTATAATTTACTTTAATTTCAATGGAAAAGTATATTGATTATTCATCACAATTGTACGTTAAATTTACAATTTATTTCTACAGTGCATACACTGTAAAAAAATTCGTATGAAATTTAATGTGCTGGTAGTAGAAGTTTTTTGCCCAAAAACTTCCAGTCCGGTGCATTAAATTTAGTTTCTTTAACAGCGTACTCGAAAAAAATAGAACAAAAAAAGTAGCTTCAGGGTTAAGGCGACGTGAGAACCCACGGTCGGCACCAAAAACCACGATCCACTTTTCACCGCTCGATCGTCGAAGTTTTTCGCGCAAACGCAAATCAACCCCCTTAAAAACAAATTCCAAAAAAAAAAAAAAAATTGGATCACAGTTTCAGTTACCGACCGAGCGCGCGCTCACATTCAGGAACGCGCGTTCCTCAGCTACGATCTGGACTATTACCGTTCTGTAATTGTTAAAGTCCCTCGGACAGGCGAACATGATGAAATTTATTTCGCCACTCTACGAAATTAAACTCTCCACCTAGCCCTCCCGAACAAAGTGCAAATATAAATAGTACGCGGAGGCAGAGTCGGTAAGCGTTCGCCCCAAGATGCGAGGCTGCTCCTCTACCGTCCCAAATTTTCTCTCTTGATGTATGTTAAATTATTCCGGGATTGGCCTCGAATCCCCGACTCCGGAGCTTTTGGGGTGACAAAACCCCCCTTCGCTCCTCCGGCTTTCGCCCGTTCACGTTTCTCTCCGCCTCGACACACGGCCGGAACTCCCCCGACAAACTTTCCCGCTCTGTTTCGCCCGGCGTTTCACTCGCTCCCTTTCCACGTTTCGCTCCTCCCGCACGCGCTCCGCTAACATACGCTCCGTACGAAAAGTAAACTTGCCGCGAGTGTATGTCGACGATCGGGGGGTTGGGGAGGGGGGGGGGCAAGGCGCGAGGATGATGCCAGTGCGGGCGTTCGCGGGGGATGAACGAGAAGAGAAACCGAGTGGGTGAGAGTGAGGGACTAACGCGAGTACGATGGCGCGCACGACCAACCCCCGGCGAAATTTAACGGCCTCTCTCACCGAACCTATGAAAGAATCGTTCAACTTTGACTCGGGAGAAAAAACACATTTAAAACGGTTTTGAGAACATTTTGAGAAATGCTCGGGAGGGAAAAGTTGCTATAACGAAATCCGGAGAGCTCGCGAACCTATCCAAGAATCACGCAACTTTGACCCGAGAAATAAAATATGTAAAAAATAATATAAATAAATAAAAGAATGGAGAAAATTTTGAAAACTGCTCGAGAGGGAAAACTTGCTATATCCGAATGCAAAGAGAGCGCGGGTTGCCGAGGAATAGCGCGACGGTCCGTGAGAGAAAAAAACAACCGAACCGAAATCGGTTTTGAGGAGGACGAAGAGAAGTCGAGTGTTTGAGAGCGGACGCGAAACTGATGGGAACCGATCGGTCCTCGAGCTGCGGGACGGAGTGTTTCCCGGTGGAAACCCTCGAGGGTGGGGACAATTCACGGCCAATGGAAATTCATTCCCGGTGGCGCAGGAAAGCGACGACGACGCGGCTCGCACTGTCGAGCGGATCGGAAGAAGAAGAAGAAGAGGAATGCGAAGAAGCGACGTCCAGAAGGGAGAGCACGAGGGGAGAAGACGGGTCGGCGGCGTGCGCCAGGTTATCTTCCCCCGTCTCGGGGCTCGGCGCCGATGAGAGATACAAACGCCGTACGTGGGACGCGTGTAGATGGACATGCCCGATTATCGCGCGTCTCCTGGCGAGTCACCGTGCGAAGGCTCGTCGATTTTTTTTTTTTTTTTTTTCAACGTTCGATTAGCCACGTTGAACGGAGATAAATAAACGGTCGGATCGACCAATACGCGGTGGCATGCGTTCGAAGACGTTATTTGGTCGTTGAGAACGGAATATTAATCAAACGGATTTGACTGAAAACAAAAACCGTAATCGATCTTCTTCACGGTTACCGATTTCCGATCGAAAGCAAATTCCCAAGCGACGCGATTATTAATTAACCTTCGTCCAAGAATTTCTTTTCGACCATCCAAGCTCGGCCTCGCTAAAAAAAAATAACAGTTTTTGTTACCGACCGCGGTACTTGAGATGCTCTCAATTGAACCATTTCCTTTCCCGGCGCGCTCTTCTCCATCCTCCCCGAAGACTCCACATTTCCGTCTTCGCACTCGAGAGCTCGGAATCAAACGGGGACGCTTTAAATGCCATTCGCGAATGTGGTGAGGGATTTTACACGGTTGAAAAAAAAAAAAAAAAACAACAACACACACACACACCATTTTATCGCTGACCCAGCTCGATAACGTCGAGGCATGATAAATCTCTCGATCCCCCTCCATCTCCATTCCCGGATAGAGAACTTTTGTCTCGACGAGTAAAAACAAAATCATAAAAAAAAATCATAAAAAATAAATAAAAAAAATAAATAAAAAAAAAGAACGAAAGAAACTTACGAAGGAAGATAAAGAGACGAGCGTAGGAAAAGGCGCGAGCGAGAGCCGCGACGCCATAGGTGGAGTACGCAGACGTGGAAAGGAACGGGCCGGTCGGCAAACTAATGGCGTGATAAAGAGGGCCCGTTATCGGTAGCTATTAATTCGAATGAATTGCTCTGACACAGAGAGAGAGAGAGCAGAGAGCGGCTCGATCTGGCGCGCTTCGATGGCCGACGGGAGTCTCGTATTTCACATTTTCTCTGCGGTAACCTCTCTACTCTGTACGCGGGCTCGCGCGCAAGCTCGCGACCTCCGCCACTTTGTGTATGCGCTATAATATTCCCTCGGTCTCTCTGCTGTGGCCGAGCGGGAGAGAGATGGAAGGGGGGGGGGGAGAAGCGTTTCGCTGGTTCTCCACTGTAATATACGCGGAAGTCGAGAGGAGATAAACTTATTCGCACATGCCGAGAGTACACAAACTACGATATTCGCCCGGTTGGATAAAGCTCCGAGTTCTCCGTCTAGCGGAGGGGGAATAAAAATAAATAAAAAATGTATTTTTTTTTTTAAGTCCTGATAAAAGGAAGCGAGGCGTGGAGGTGGATAGTGGAAAGAATTCGTCCCTGGAGATAATGCGGTGCTGCCAACGAGCGCTACTAGTTTCAGTCGCGTTGAAGGCGCCGCGAAACGGGGGAATCGGAGTTTTGATTTTCGAGGGCATTTTTTTTACAGCGGAGCCGAAAAATAAGCTGAGGGAGGTAATTTATTGGAGGTTTGGCTGTCCAAGGTTATTGTTATTTTTGTTATGGAAAAAAATCACCTTGGACTGTTCGAGAGATTCAGTCATCCGGGCTGTTTATTTACACGCGCAATTGTGAAATTGTTTAATGTCGAAACACTTGTTTGACGCGTTTTTGGAAACGAGAAACTGTGAGCTTGACAGTGATTTCATCAATTAAAAAAAAAACTACAACAAAAATTTTCTCCGATCGAGCGATAACCTAAAAATAAGCTGACGGAGGTCGTTCGCCTCGGGCTCGTAATTTATGAGCGGTCGGACTGTACAGAAAGTTTTATTTATATTTATAATAAAAAGAAAAGGGTAAAAAAAATTTACATCGAAATCTGCGACTGTCGGACCGATTTACACGCACAATTATGAAATTACTTAATGTCGAAGCATTTGATTGGTGCGTTTTTGGAAACTGTGAGCTTGACATTGATTTCATCATAAAAAAAAAAAAAAAAAATTGCCTCCGATCGAGCACCAACCGATCGATCGCGGGATGTTCCCGCCCTTCCGAGCATCGCCTGCGCCTCACTCCAAAAATACGCCTACCTCCCATATCAGAAGAATATCATTATGCTTCGTTTCACGACGACTTATAGGGGAGACCGGGGCAAAATGGCCCAGCGGGGCAAAACGAGACGGTGCGACCAAATCTCAATTTTCCAATAATTTTTAGATCTCCCACTTTGTCCCAACGATACATCCGGACTTTCAAACCCGTTTTGCCTCACGCGCCACCATCGCCACCATCCAAAAGTTACTGGAGAATTGCGTTTTGTCTTGCTATCCCCTTTTGCCCCGGTGTGCCATTTTGCCCCGCCCTCACCCACATCCGCCCGTCTATATATTATTCCGGTCCAGTATGGTCGTGCAGCGTGAGGCAGCACTATTTCAATTTTTATTGGCCTTTTTCCAACCGTCGCGGTCTTCCGGAGAAATACGAAGAGATAGAGAGACGTTCTCCGATCAGAAATCTTAATATGTCCGCGATGCGGCTTGCTCGCGGTCGCATTGTCAGCGTTTCTTTCGGGGCCAATATAAATGTCCCAACGTTGATTTAGTTCGCTCTTCGGCTCGGCACGGATCGCACAGGAATATTCGACCCTCCTGCACGCGCTCGCTTCATCCCTCGCGCACCCCCTTCGACCGCCCCTCCTTCTGTAACTGACGTCTCAATATCCCCGTGACGCGGCCGAAGGGAAACCCGCTAAAATTAGCCTACGCGAGTCCATTGATCAATGTTTATCGAGCAACGCTCCCGAGGAAACTCTTCGCCGGTCTCGCCATCGTACACGTGACCGGCCCGAACCGCCGACCACGTGACCACCAATTTCCACCTGAGTCGTCAGTCGGACGAGGCCGGAGCGCTTCACTCTCAGGCGGAAAGGCGACCCTGTTTAAGAAAATTGTAAATCTAATTTAAGGCGACGGAAGTTTTCATCCGAAAATTGGTGCGTTAGATTTTTATGCGCATATTGTGATGGAAAATTAAAATCAATAATGGGATCTAAAGTACTTTTGTAAATTATCAATGAATACAGGAAACAATAGGAGAAGCTTGTATACCGAAACCCGAACAATCGACCTTGTCACTTGTTTAGCAAAGGTATTTTTACGAAACTTCGTACTTCGATTTTACGAAATTATGTTTTACTACGCACTATGAATTTCGGCGACAGTTTGGCCTTTCGCTTCTGTAATTGGACTTTGCCCGCATCTACGCAAATAAATGCATAAATAAATAAATAAATAAATAAATAAACAATTTAAAAAATATTTTTTAAATCCAACTTCAGCAGACAACGGTAAAATGTTAATTATTTTTGGGTAAAACGCGTTTCCGAGATGGCCCAAAAAATGTCACATCCCTAATCAGCGTTTACGCTGATTAGCGTACGCAACAAAACCTCACGTGGATCCGCCCATCGAGCGCGTCCTTCCACACGCGCTTCGCGCCTTTAATTCGGCCTCCAATTTCTCAGTTCTCCGATAGCAAAGTTCCATTAAAAAAATTATCATCAGGCCGTTCGGCGGGTTGTTTTTTTAACGACCCTCCCGATGTGACCAGGTGTCTCTCGGCGTGCCGCGCAGCCCCCACGTTTTCAAAGCTCGTGGGAACGAAGATTGCCCCGAGCGATTGGAACGATCGCTGGTCATCCGGATCGGGTTTGTTCTCCGCATCGCCGTTTCCTTCCTGCGACACGGCGCGTTCTTCGCCTCCACCGAACGCACCCCGAAAACGGGCGATCCATTAGCGTCTTCGATAGTTTCTGGTCTCCGCGTCTGCCGGATCGCCCATTTATTCGAGCGAAGCCAACACGTGGAAAAAATTCTCACGCCAGGAGGAGGAAGGCAGGTGTCGAGTCATGCGGGTAAGTTCAAGAGCCTCGGCTCTTCGGGACCGACTTACGCACTTCGGCTCCTTCGTCCTCGGGGACTTTCCACGCTTGCAATGTTATCCGGGAATTCGTAACAGGCCCTTTGTCTCGGCGCCTCGGGCGTCGGTTACTCCGGACGGGCATTAAAAGCCCCCGAACGGCTCGACGGACTCTCGACGAACAAACTCGTGACGGATATTTTTAAACCCACCTGACGTCACGGGAGACTCCCCGCGCGGAAAATCCACGCGTCGCGGGCTCGATGCACTACGCGTTCCGGGGGATCGAGGGCGCTCGTCGTTGAGGAAAGTCGAAGAGCAGTTTTTTTTTTTTTTTTTTTCAATACACAAAGTGATTCATTGATATATATATTATTTATTAATCCATTTATTATATATTAATGTATTAAGCATTTATTAATACGGTACTTAATTATTCATCTATTAGGTGTTTGTTAATTTTTTTTTATTATGAAAAATTAATTTAAACAAATTTGAACCATTTCCAGCTGTTGAAATACAAGGTGTTGATGTCTTTTGATTGTGTGTTCTTTCTAGTGCATGTTGGTGCAAAAAAACTCAAAGTCATTTTTTTTACGCAAAAAATTATTACTATTTATTAATGTATAAATGATTTATTTATTATTTTTGTTATAAAAAATTAATTTGAAAAATATAATAAAATGAAACCGTTTCCAACGGTCGAAGTGCAAGGTGTTGGTGCCTTTTAATTGTATGTTCTTTGTGGTACATTTTATAGCATTAAAGTCTTGGCTTTGCACGAAGGTACTTGAACGACGTTCCCGCGATCGTCATAGGGGCACCTCGGGTTCCCATGACTCCGAGCCCAGAAGGAAATGCCCGTAGATGGAGAACGCGTGTTTCCTACCCGAGAAACACTTCCGGTTTCTCGGGCCACTGTTGACGCTACGCAGGCCATCCGGGAATATCAATTACGGAATTTTCGAGAAAGAGGAGAAAGAGCCATCGTCCAAACGTACGAAACGCGGATTAAATTTCGCTTTTGCTGCTGCCGCGATCCCCTCGACTCTAGTCGGATGAACGATATGTAAGGAAAACATAATTCGCTGAACGTTCATCGACCGCGACGGAAACTCACAACAGCACGATTTCTGTCCATCCGGATAATATATTTAATATCTCGAGACATCAAATTTTGTATAACTCGATATACATTTTTTTGTATAATCTCTGAGATTTTTACCGCGTTTACTTTTTTGTATTTAAAAAGAACGTATTATCTTTGAGATTTTGACCGGGCATATTTCTTAGTATTTAAAAAAATGTATTTTATCTTCAAGGTTGATTGTGAAAGATTGTTTTGTGAAAAGGGCTTTGCCCCTTTGTACCAATAAAAAAAAAAAAATCTTCAAAGTTTCAACTGACTTTATTTTTCGGTATTCGACCCTTTTTATTTATTTCCCATTCTCCCATCCGGAGTCCCACTCTTCGTAGCGCTCCATCCCCGAGGTCATCGACCCCAAAGATGCGAGAATTAATTTTCTTTTTTCTATTTTTTTTTTCTTCCGGAGTAGGAAAGAAAGATGAGACAAACAGTGGAAGAGCGTGTTCGTGGAAAGAAGCGCGCGCGTTTTACAGGCGCTGTGTCTGAGTCGGTCGCGAGCCGCAGGTGTGCATATGTAATTTCGTATGGATAACGCACGCGTGAACAACTCATTCTCGTATTCGTTGTGCGCTCGGTTACATTATTTATTAGACACGCGAAGCGGGGAGGGGGGGGGGGGGAGGGGGGGGGGGGAAAGGGGGGTTTGTCTCCGTCGGTGAAGAGAACTCGACAGCGACGGAGAAGAACCATCCACGTAGCTCCGGACTACATAACCGACAATTAGCCTCCGATAAGTTAGTACGTGATCGCTTTTCCAGATGAGCCTCGATCGAAGTGCTCACGCACTCGGCCTTCCCGCATCATAAATACACCTCGCGTGCTCGTCCCGGCTCCGACACAATTATTAATGAGATAGTAATTGATGAGTTGCGGATCGATTTACTAGATACAAAAATTATTGTGACGACAATAATGATGATAAAACTGCGCCCGCGCCGGCGCAACCTTTCGGGGATGCAAACGCGGACGAACCCGTGAGAATCGTCCGCGAGTCTTTGTGCTATTTTTTTTTTTATAATTCGCAATAAATTTTGAATTTAAAAAATACTAAAAAGTAGACCCGGTTAAAGTCTCAAAGATTATACATTTACGAAAATAGTAAAAAATAGACTCAATTAAAATCTCAACGATCATATATTTTAAACAATTCTAAAAAATAGACTCAGTTAAAATTTCAACGATTATATATTTTTAAAAATTCTAAAAAATATACAAAAAAAAACTAAAAAATCAGTCCAAAAGTTCCGAGGATAGGACAAATTCCCCGAAAGCGAGTATAGTTGCGAGAACGAGTCGCGAACAACCTTTGCGAAAGAGGCTCAGAAAAAGTAATTAATAAAAAAAAGTGGTACATTCTGCAATTTTGAGCCGCCATCAGCGTCGAGGTATATATTTATCAGCGTAGACACAGATCCGAGTTTTGCCGTCGTCGGGCCGGCCGAGCCGAGCGCTTTAACAAGGTGAGAGGTGGTGGCTCTCGCTCGAATTCGCGGTAAAGTCTCCCGGCGGTTTCATAATGATAATTGCGCGTTTAGAGTTTGCAGGTAACGAGGTGGCGACGCGGTGCGCGCGGTCGTTCTACCGACTCGTGCCCGGCGACGTCGACGCTCCGCCGCCTCTCGCTTAAGGATCGCGAGGAATTCGACGGGGCACTTCTGAGATTGTTCGCGGATGCTCGCGACAGTCCAGCTTCCCCGACAGACGTTCGGACTTTTCTTGGACGAGCTCGCCGGACAATTTTCCCCAGATTTATTATATTCGCTCGGAGCCGCTTAATTGACGCAATTATTCGCAATTATAGCGAGGTAAGCATCTATCGCCGAATTTCGAAACGCATTCCGCCGATCCGCGACGAGCCCTGCGCCCATTTTTTAATTTCAATTTTTTTTTTAAGTATAATTTTTATTTTTTCAATAATTATATTATTTTTTTAAATTTATTTTGCTTCCTCACAAAGGAAGCTTTGTTTTGGTGAAAAAAATTACGAGATTTTAATGAAAACATGTAGAGAGTGTTCCAAAATGTCGAAAAATTACATTTTTTTTTTTTTAGTATTATTAATATCATTAATCGACCTCGCCGGACAATTTTCTCTAGATTTATGATATTCTCTCGAAATCGCTTGATTGAGGCAATTATTCGCAATTATAGCGAGGTAAGCATCTATCGCCGAATTTCGAAACGCATTCCGCCGATCCGCGACGAGCCCTGCGCCCATTTTTTAATTTCAATTTTTTTTTTAAGTATAATTTTTATTTTTTCAATAATTATATTATTTTTTTAAATTTATTTTGCTTCCTCACAAAGGAAGCTTTGTTTTGGTGAAAAAAATTACGAGATTTTAATGAAAACATGTAGAGAGTGTTCCAAAATGTCGAAAAATTACATTTTTTTTTTTTTAGTATTATTAATATCATTAATCGACCTCGCCGGACAATTTTCTCTAGATTTATGATATTCTCTCGAAATCGCTTGATTGAGGCAATTATTCGCAATTATAGCGAGGTAAGCATCTATCGCCGAATTTCGAAATGCATTCCGCAGATCCGCGACGATATCGAGGGCTGCGCCCACTTTTTTTATTTTTATTTTTTTCAAGTATAATTATTATTATCTTTGTGGAGCTAAATCGACCGACGAGGCGGGGACTTGAACGTTCCGGGATAACGAGATATACGAGCGGCTCTCCCGTGTGTGAGGCATGCGTTAACGATCTCGCGAAACCAATTAATATAATCAGCGGGCATGGCCGGGTTGAGACAGTAGCGCTGGCGAAAACGAAGAAAGAGCAAGAAGGCGAAGGAGATTGAGAGAACGCGGAGAAGTATTAAACGTCGTTTTGCTCTTTTTTCCTGTTACACGTTCCCAAATAATAAAAGTAAATAAAAATAAAGTAAAATTCTTTCGTCAGACTATGTCGCTATTTAGCCTGATCTATGAATTTTATTTTATAATAAATAATAATAATAATATGGCTGCAGGATTTCGATCGATGGCCAAATAGTAGCAGATTTAAATCTGATTTAAGTCTGTTACGTACCAAAAACAGTTCCACGTTACGCACTGTCAACAACTTCACCAATAATAATAATAGTAATAAATAATATTAATTTTTTAAATAAATAAAATAAAATTAATTTATCAGACCATATCGTCGCATAGTCTGATAAAATAAATTTATTTTATATTATTTATATTTTTTGTCGGTTGGGCGAGGTGCGGTTCAGCGAATGTTCCGGCGGAACTGAAGGCGGAAGTGTCGTCATCTCGAAATGCCGGTCCAACGAGAACCCGAGTGCCGGACTGTGTCGGGATGCGCGACCGAACGTCCGTCGCTAATGTTCCTCGAGGTCTCGGTCTCTATCCGGAGGAGGCACGGGAGTCGTATGCAGGACGCGTATCCACGTTCCTGGCCGTCCCCGTCTAATTAGTATGTGCCGTGGCGTCGGGTATTAGGAGGCGGTCACGCTTGCATACGAAAGACGCGAACCTCCGGGAGACCCTCCGGCCTGTGCCGCTACTCTCGCGATTTCGCTCGGCGCGCGAAAGAAACGCCCGGCTCGCGTATCGGCCAGGTGAATGGAACGCGTCGAGAATCGAGATAGAAAAAAAAATAAAAAAAAAATAAAAAAAAAAATCAGTGACCAAAAGCAGCAATCCATTTTGTCGATTTATTATAATTTTTATTAATTACTTTTTTAAAGTCAAATCGAGAAACATGCTCGAGGTTATCCGGCCGAGCAGATGAATGGAACGGGTCGAGGATCGAAACAAATTTTTTTTTTAATAAATGATTAAAAAAACAGCAATCCAGATTGTAAATTTATTATTATTGTTATTGTTCGGTTACTACTCGGGTCTCCGGCCGAGCTGGTGAATGGAAGGCGTCGAGAACCGAGATGTAAAAGAATTTTTAAATATAAACAATAAAAACATCAATTCTAAAAAAAGCAGCAACCCCGATCGTCAATTTATAATAATAAATAATAATAATTATTTATTTAAAAAAAGTCAAACCGTCTCGACAAACATGCCCGAGGCTCCCCGGCCGAGCCGAGCGTGACCGGGCAGTCTAACGGTATTCCGGCAGCGATTTTCATGAGGGTTGTAGCCTAGCGGGGGACCCCATGGGGTGAAACAATAAATGAGAGACAAGTATTCTCGGTAGGCACGTACGGGCACTAAAATCGCCTATAGGTGTTTTCTCTCCGGTGCATTTACGACACGGTCGGGCTTGCGGACACGGCGAAACGCAGACCGAGCGATCGCCGTCGGTCGCGACCGACGGAGTCGCCGTTTTGTGGTTTTTCGTGCAACGGGTGGCTCCGGCTGGGCCGGACAGGTCGTCGATGGCAAAGTTTTATACCTGCGAGTCTCTCCGCTGCAATAATTTCGTCTCCGGAGTCCCGCCGGAGCGTCACTTGTTTCGATACCTGACGGTTCGTTACGCGCCGATTTACGATCCGGGGAATCCCCGATCTTCGGCCGGCGCGAGGCGAACCCTTGCGCATGCGCGCAGCGGGCGATTGTTTTACGAGCCACCGGCTGGACGCTCGCTGACAATGGGCTAAACGCGATTACGGAATAAAACATCTCTCGTATCCAATTAGGCGAACAAAAGCTCGGGAGAGAGGGAGAGAGAGGAGCGCGCTGGCTGGTATGGAATAGTATATTATGCCACAATGGAGGAAAGTGCGTATTTTCACCGAGTGTGAAGTTTTGATGCCCGAGCGAGGCGAGGGCAGAAATTCACACGAGTCGAAAATCCACTTCCTCCTTTGTCGCATACGATATTTTTTTCCGACTTCGTTGAAGTAACCGCATTTCTTGCGTTACACAATCGTCATAATCGCCAATGTTCATTACTCCCCAGGGAGTAATAAAGATTCCAGAGGGAGTAATGAGAATGCATTGCGCATGCGCACAGATTAATAATGATCATCGATCAATAGTAGGGCTGTGAAGATAGGCCAAAATATCTTCTACAGTTTGGCCGGCTAAGCCGTCTTAGCGGGTTGAACTATTTTAGCCGGCCAAGCTATATTAGCCGATTAAGCTAATAAAGTCTTGGAATTTTTTGACGAATTTCTATATATATATTTTTTTCTACTGTTACCTGCAACATATTCCGAAGTATTTTCGCCCGCTAAACACGAATCCGCCGGCCTTTTTGGACTGAAGTACAATGCGAGATTAACGGGCTCGATTTTATGCACGAAATTATGCACGATTTTATGCATTTGGCCGGCTAAAACGGATTAGAAGGCTGAAATAGTTTAGCCGGCTAAGACGGCTAAACTATAAAATCCATTAGCCGGATAAGACATTTCAGCCGGCTAGGCCGATCTATCTGTACAGCCCTAATCAACAATAGGCTATTTTCCGCCCGTATTGCACGCAAGGAATGTCGTCATATTAACGAAGTCGGGAAAAAACGATTATTTACCCCGCTCTCCTGTCCGCCATATTGCTTCCAGTAACCCGGCGAGGACGTGGAAGGACGAGCCGAAGAACCGCCCGTTTCCGGCTGGCAGGCCGGATTGGCTCGCGGCCGCTGGCACTGCACCTTGTAATCGCTCGGGCCGTAGTAACCGATGTTCCGCGAACCATTCCCGACGAACTTTCCGCGATCGGCGTCGCCGAACCGCTGCTTCGTGTCCTGGAGCGCCCGGGCTGCGAGCCCGAAATCGCTGAGTTTGAAATTCTGCTGGTTCATCTTGAAATCGGCTCGGTCTCTGAAGCTGCGGTCCATCGCGATCTTTCGTTCCTCCGGTCGGATTCCGGGTCGTTGAGTCGCTGGCTCAACTCTTCATGGATTCGATCGAGTCTGTGAAGTCGATGAAGTTCCGCGGAGTAAAGTCTCCCTAGAGCGGCTCTTTTCACGCTCCGGCACTCGCCCAGAATTCGCGACCGGCGGCGCTCCTGAGGTTCCGGATTTGCACGATAGCGATTCGAATTGTTTTTGCAATTTTACGGTCGAAATATGGACCTTTGCTGAATCGACTATTCCGGATGTTTGCCGAACGTCGAGCGGATATCGGCAAGAGAACAGATTCGATCGAGTTGATGAAGTCGCTTTTGTCTTTGGACTCTTTTCACGCTCCGGCACTCGCCCAGAATTCGCGACCGGCGAAGCTCCTGAAGTTCGGGATTTCCACGATAGCGATTGGAATTGTTTTTGCAATTTTGCCGTCGAAATATGGACCTTTGCTATATCGACTCTTCCGGATGTTTGCCGAACGTCGAGCGGATATCGGCAAGTGAGCAGGAGGCGCTCTTCATAGATTCGATCGAGTCGATGAAGTCGCTTTTAGTCTTTGGACTCTTTTCACGCTCCGGCACTCGCCCAGAATTCGCGACCGGCCCCGCTCCTGAAGTTCGGGATTTCCACGATAGCGATTCGAATTGTTTTTGCAATTTTACTGTCGAAATATGGACCTTTGCTATATCGACTCTTCCGGATGTTTGCCGAACGTCGAGCGGAAATCGGCGAACGAGGAGCGCGGAAGAGCCGCTCGCTAACCTCTTCGTAGATTCGATCGACTCGATTTCAGTCCCGATCAGCAAATTCTCTCCAGCCGCTCTTTTCACGCTCCGGCACTCGCGCACTATTCGCGACCTGCCGGTCTCCCGAGCTTCCGGATTTCCGCGATACCGATTCGAATGTTTTTCGCAATATTACCATCGAGCCACAGACCGGATCTTTGCCGAACGACGAGCGGATATCGGCGACAGAACGGGGAGCGCGGAACAGCAATACAACTCGCTGACTGTAACGATGATCCGGACGAGACGGAGTTCTCGGTCCGGCGCGCACACGGTGCCTCGAGGAATCGGAAGGCAGCGGCCAGCTGGACGGCCCGTACAGAGACGACTGGTTCAGTTACTCGGCTCCGAGGCCTCTCGACGCGGCACACACACGGCCCGCGCGATACGCCGAGAGAGCCCAGGTAAGAGCGAGACAAGCCGAGCCTCTCGCCGGTCCAGCCCTCTCCTTCGTGTGTGTACTCTAGCGATACCCCCGATCTCTCCCCACCCGGCTCGAGATAGCCGAGAGAACAAACTGCGTAGCGCTCGCTTCCCGCTGGGCTCTCCTAGCTCTCTTTCTCGGCGGGCGAGCGCGTCTATCTCTGCCCACCGGGAACACGGACGGAGTCGCTCGCGGGAAGCCGCCGGATGCCGCGCTCTCCACCCATCCTATCGCCGATCGTTCGGCTAACTCGATCGCGTGTCCCAACCGATCGGGTTAATCGCTACGGGGAAATATCGGGCGGCGGGATGATTTTTGTTTCGGAGGGAAAAATTTACCTTCTTCGGCGGAAGAAGCAACAGGTTGGCTTTCGGGAAAGGACCGAGAGGGGTGGGCTTGGGGCTGGGCCATTGGCTGTCATGTATAATGAATGTCACTTTATACTTGCTTCAGTGACGGGTCACGTGACCGTCGTGTGAAGTTAAGGCGACGGCATTTTCGTTTTCTGCCATTTTCTATGGAAATGAGAGTCGTTTTCGTACATGCGTCTGTGACGCGTCGTGTGACCGTTGTGTGAAGGTCACGTGACGTCGCACAATGGTCACAAAGGTCACTTTCGTTTCCGATCATTTTCTATGGAAATTACCGAAGTTTTATACTTGCTTCAGCGACGGGTGACGTCATTTTCGTTTCTTGCCATTTTCTATGTAAAATTACCGTCATTTTATACTTGCTTCAGTGACGGGTCACGTGACCGTCGTGTGACCGTCACGTGACTTTATTTTCGTTTCCAGCCATTTCCGAAGTAAACCAACCGTCATCGTTATTTGTGCGACATGACCAGCGTGATCTGAACGTCTACATATATAGATGTAAAATGACGGTCATGACATTGTCGGTCGTTTTTTGATTGGATAAATCAAAATTTTCATCAATTTGGCATTCGTCATACAACGGTCCTGTGACGTTAACGTAACGTCTTTACGTCACTGACCACTGGCGATGGCTGGAAAGATTTTCTCGCTGATCCACCCTGTGCGCGCGTATGGAGAATTATTCTACGGAGAGGCGAGTCGGAGCGGCCGAGAAGCCTTCGGAGCTGTCGTAGGCAAAGGTGTGTGTATTTGTAGAGAGTCGGTGTGGAGGTGGTTGTCCTGGCCTCCGAGCTCTCTCGTATCTCGCGTGGCGGTGGTCGCGAAGTAGTATGAGCAGTCCGGACAGGGAGAGGGGCCAGTCGCGGTGAGGTACAAGCTCGCCAGACTGCCTGCCGCCTGGTCGCTCGACGCGCCGCGCGGCACGGTGGGAACAAGGAGGAGAGCGAGACTTTGGAAGGAGATGGAAATGTAAGAGAAAGAACTGGCAGTGGGTGGGGAGGGGCGGGGCGGAGGGGGTAAAATCCAAGGTGATCGGATTGTCCTGGAGCGGAGGCGATTCGATATCAAGGATTTGATCGGATGGGCTTTGAAAAAATTTCTATGAAATTTATGAAATTAAGGAAACTTGAGAGTCGCGCGAGAAAGGAATCGATGAATGAACTGCTGAAAGGCAGGGGGGATGAAAGAGGCGATTATTTGATTTTCCGAGAGCGAAGGCGATTCGATATCGGTTTCATTGGGTGGGCTTTGAAAACATTCGAGGAAATTTATGAAATTAAGGGAATTTGAAAGTCGCAGTGGTCTGAATTTCGCGAGAAGAAGGAATCGATGGATGAAGTGCCGGAAGGGAGGGAGCGAGCGAATGCGAGATTATAGGACGTCGAGACGCTGCCGCGTCTCTTGATGTTCCGAGAGTGGAGGGGATTCGAAATTGATTCGTCGTGATCGTAAAAATAATTTGATGAAATTCTTGAAAATAAGAGAATGTTCATTTCGCAATAGAACGTCCATTCTGGAAATAAATGAATCAATCAACTGCCATAACGGTGGGTGCGGGGAGGGCTAAATCGAATGTGATTGAATGGTCCAAACGTCCACACAGTAAAATAGGTACCAACTTTTCTTGACCACGAACGTCCCCAATTGTTGGCTTCATAATTTTACAAAAAAAAAATTCGTTTTATAAAAAATATTTGTTAATGTAACAAATATATTTTGTTAATTTAACAAATATACTTTCTTAATATGACAAATATACTTTGTTAAAGTAAGAAAAATATTTTGTTAATTTAACAAATATAATGAGTTAAATTAACAAATATATGTTCTTAAATTATCAACCAAGAATTGTGGACAAAAAAGTTTGTTGACGTTACAAATCTTTTTCACTGTCCAAGAGATCCGAATCCGACGGTTAATCGTCGTCGCGAAATAAACTCGACGAAATTTCCGAAAATACGAGAGTCTGAAGTCCGCAATGGGAAGCTCGATTCTCGAAACAAACGAATCAATGAATGAACGGCCGGGAGGGAAAGAGAGCCGCGTGCGGATCGGACTCTTCGGGTGACACAAAAGTGTCGGCCGATTACGCAAAAGCCCTCGGGGGGTTTTTCACGTGTATTCTTGGCGCGGGGTTCTCAACCCGCGAGGACAGTACACACGGGTATCTCCGGAGCGGAGCCGACGGATCGCTGGCGCACTCGGTAGTCAACCCGAATTAGCCCGGTGATTATATTTGTCCGATTGCGTAAACGACGCACATCTCTCTCTCTCACTCACTCTCTCTGTATATCCGTACTATCGCTGTAGCCACGGCAGTCTAATAGAAATAGGAATTATTCTCGTCGCGTCAAATTTTGACCACGATGTATTTATTTCGGTGCCAACGAAGAAGTGCATCGGGCCGTTTTTAAGACTTACGAATAGCTGGGTGGGTTCAACGGTCGCTTTTCCCCCACTTTGGCGGAAATTTCGTCGTAGGCGATGCGGCATATATTTTTTATTTTATAATATATTTTTTAATTTATTTCATGTTTTTAAATCTATTTTATTTTAAAAAATGTATATTATGTTCTATACGTGCTCCTTCGAGACCGTGGTAAATAGAAAGAGCTACAAGTTCGACTTAAATGAAAACTTAAATGAGGTCCAACGTGTAACACACAGGAAGTAGATACGGTAAAACTTTTTGTAATGAAATGCCCAGTTCTCGGGCCACTAAGAAAGCATATAATTTATTCCACGCATGCCCGGTAAATCACAATGTCAGACTTGCTCCCAATCTGCGACATCAACTCGGTAAATGCAAGTTTCCACTTTGTTATCGACGTTTAACGAATAAGCCAAGGCTAAGTTATTCCTTCCTATAGAGTCAATCGTATTATTAAAAGCAAATAAACCCATACATACATACATTTATTTTATGCTTTTAAACTTATTTTATATTTTTTAATTGATTTTAATTAAAAATTAATTTTGAATTTTATATTAATTTTTTTTTTTTTTTTTTTTTTTTTTAGTATCCGGTACGGAGGAGAGTGAGTGCGGCCCCACTCGGTGCGAAAACCCATGCACATCCCGATAAGGCTCTCCGGTTTCGTAACGCAGAGTCGAGAGTGCGCGCGGACGCACCGAGACTCCGTCGGCGAGGATTATTCCAGCGAGATCGTGGAAAATGTCGGGCTTTCGCGGACTTCTATTCTCGTATGCGGATTCCAGTTGGGTGTAGCAGCCGCGGCTCGGCTAACGGGGAGCGAGTAGGCGCGGTGTTAGAAAGTTGAATGAATTAAACCCGCGAGCCCCGGTGCAGTTATGTGCAAGCGAGCGCCCGATGTGTCTCCTCGGCTATCGGCTCGCTGCTCGCTCGATTATTATTAGTCGCTGCCTACGCGATCCTCGCACGCGTCTTTTAAACGCATTGCGATACAAAAAAAAATCATAAATAAAAATATCCACTGAATGTTGTTATAAAAACATCTACGACTTTGTCAGGCGTTCAGCCTGACAACGTTGAAAGACCAGAATTGCAGACAAAGACGACGAAGATAAAGAAAAACCAAAAAAAAAATTAAACTTTGCAAATATTTCTCACCCAATTCCGACCGGCGGATTCGACGTTTCTAAGCTCGGTGTACTGATTTCCATGACTTACCTGTAACAGAAAGACAAAAAACGACCAATTAAATGCATGCAATTTTTTTTTCAATTAAGCATTTTTTTTTAGTCTGAATTTTTTTTTTTTTTTTTTTTAGTAGATAGAAAAATTCGATTCCCTAGTTGCTCTTTTGTCGTTGCTTTGATTTCTTCTACGGAAGAAAAAAAAAATCGATGACAAAGGCACACCGAAAAAGCCACGGGACGTTCAGAGGACGCGGCGCGCTTCCTCCGGGTGGAAACGTGGCGCGACGGGACGCGATGAGCTTTTGTTTTCCAGCGGGACACCGCACCGTGGCCGCTGCCGATGTGCGTAATCTCGCGGGCGCAACGCGCGCCGCGTTCGCCCTACCGTTCATTCATTCTCTAGCTTCAATTCGCTCGCCTCTTGCACACTGGCCAGAAAATCTCGCGCGCCCGCCATTGTGCGCTCCAGTTCTCCGCATATTTCGTTCGACACTTTTATCACCCCGGCTTTCCCAACAATGCCCGGCCGCCTTCCCCGCGCACTCCCCCGAACCGGTCGTTTCCGTTTGTTCGAGATTCTAGCGTTTTTTTCTATCTCCTTTTTTTTTCGCCATCCTTTCACGTTGCGGCAGTTTCAGCATCCACCTACAGTTGTCCGGCTCACAAATTATCCCTAGCGAGACTCGATCCGGCGCTTTGTCACCGTCGGCCCTCAGCGAGCCATCGACAAAGCCTCGAGGAAACGTTTAAACTCGATTCATCCTTCGTCCCACTCAATTATTCCGACGAACGTCCGACATGGAATTATACTTTTACGGTCATCTGGCGTCGCTTCTGCTCTCGAAATCTTCGTTTTTCACCGGAAGTGATGTCATTCGGAAAAACGTGACTTTCACTTTCGAAATCTCAATCTTCGACCGGAAGTGACATCATACGGGAAAACGTCACTTCCGGTTTCAAAACCCCAGTTCTCGCCCGGAAGTGATGGCATACCGAAAAACTTGACTTCCGGTTTGATAATCTCATTTACCGATCAGAAGCGACGCCATACTGGCGACATCACTTCCGGTTTGAAAATCTCAGTTGCAGACCGCAAGTGACGTCGTACGAGAAAAAGTTACTTCCGGTTTGAAAATCTCAGTTGTAGACCGCAAGTGACGTCATACGAGAAAAAGTTACTTCCGGTTTGAAAATCACGGTACTTGACCGTGAGTAACGTGACAGGGAAAAAGTTTACCTCGATAGTCCGTAACCGTTTTCTGATCGTGTAAAAAAAACTGCAAAAGTTTCATTTTTTTAATATTATTATTTTAACGAGGATTTTTTCAGTGCAATTGTAGACGTACTTTTCCTGTACGGGCCACTTATCGGAGCTTCCAGCTCAGCGATGGAGGAACCTTGGATAACAGACCGAGAGACAAGAATCTACTCGGTCGCAATGGGACCGAGACATTCCCATTATCTCGGACTTGTTCGCGAATGCTACGGAGTGTCACGCTCGCCCTTCCGCGCCGAAGGACGCGACCGGCAAGTACGAGCGACTAGTCGGACGACTTATGATGCCCAGTTTTTCCCAAACCGGGCATCGCCGAGCCTCGCCATTTTCGTATCTCCCAGCGGCAAATCGCTAATATGGCTTCGTACCATAAAGTTTCTTCGGCAGCGAAAGAATGAATTTTTCATCACGTCGGCGCTCACTAACGACCCTGAGCACGTCTATCCTCCGGACGAACTCGATCGGTACTATGAATTTCGATATTCTTCGACGGTCGCGAAGGGGAAAAAAGATACATCGAATCTAGTCGTTCTGAAAATCGCTCGAAGTTTCGGAACATTCGCAAAAGTTACTCAGCCCAAATTTACCGTCCCCAAATTTCTTTACCAGCCTCTAAAAAAAATCTAAAAATCTGCCGATTCACAAAGTATTTTCGAATCAATTTTTATACATTTTTTAACGAAATTTTTCGTTTGTTACAAAAATATCTTTGTGCGAACAAGGCGAACTCGTTACTTGGCATGAACTCGTTACTTTTTTTCTCTGCCATAAATTATGTTTTCCGTTCGAAGTAGAAACTTCGATTATTGCAACACTTTCGCAATAAGTTCTCAAACTATTATCGAATTTTGTACCAACGAATCGCCAGAAATAAGCGAAAAAAAAATTGTTCTCTTTTCAGGATATTTATTTTCTGAAATCCGCGCCGCCGATCGTCTCAAGATTTTCCCAGCGAATTCTCGACGCGCATTGGAGGAGAGATTGGCCCTCGAGTGCGCGGTGAATCGACTTCGCGAAGGACATATCGCGGTCGGAATCGGCGCGATCGCTGCGCGGGGAATGAGATTTTGGAAAAAAGACTCGTAATCGGCACGGCGAGACCGGTAGCGAGTGGCAGCGAAAGAGTTATTCCACTCGGTGCGATACCGTACGCTAGGATCTAATCGGTTTCTCACGGAACAACGTGTTCCTCGGCTCGGCCTTCCGATGCGCCGGTGGAAAAGCCTTTTGTGTGCGTCCCTCGATCCTAATACGCAACGTCCCTCTCTCGCTTGGGATAAAACCTTGGATCGGCAGACTCTGCGCTCGCCAGCTCGATATTTAATTATGGTAAAACGATAATAAATAAAATAAAAATAAAATAAAATAAAGAATCGCGCTACCTTCCTGACAACGGGATTGCTGTTTAAGTGTTATTTTGAATAAGGTAGTCTGAGCGGTAAAGTCCCGCCAAAGGTGAGTTTCAGGGACAAATTTAAACATTCTCGATGGGATACAAATATGAAAAAATCAACCATATAGGAGATGCTGCAATTATTGATTTTATGTAATAATAATTCCAAAATGTTACTGAGAAATTAACGATAATAATAATTGTTCAACAAATTACCCGGCAACTTAACTATTTTTTTCCATAAAAATTATTCGTTTATTCTTCTGAATATATATGATTTTTTTCAGATAATAACTAAAATAATCTAAATAATGAATCACGCTACTTTACCGACAGGGGGATAGCTTTTCATTTTTTGATTTATTATACTATTTTTTTACGGGTATAACTTTGAAGATCTAATCGCGATAATACGCGATATGTCGCCGATTCGCTTGGGCGGAAAGCTTGGATCGGCCGACTTCGCACAGTGCCGCTCGATATTTAATCGTAGTAAAACGATGATAAATTTCAAACATTTTAAATGCGTCACATTACCGATAGCGGAATTGTTTTTTTAATTTTCTTTATTCAAATAAAAAAATATATTTTCTTTTGCGGTGCTAAGCTTGAGGATTTAGTCCAATCGTCGTTCCGATGACTCGATCCGATGTCTCGGCTTCTCCCCCATTGTATCACGGCCGGAGGAGCGGAGATCATCTTCTCGGTGATGACCGAGCATTCCCGTTAGCACACTTGCGTCTTGTCCGGGCTCTCGAGTGCCTCGGATATGTGCCAGCAGTTGCGAATTGTTCGATAGTTGTGTCACCGTAGCTCTCCCGGCAGTTCTGCCGTACGCGAATGCGGAGCCACGGTGTGGTGTTAACTACCGGGAAGCCGGATGAGTGGAGGAGGAGACGAGGATGAGAGTAAAGAGAGCTGCGGACCTTGCCTCTGAGAGGACTCCCTTGCCGATAAGAGGCACAAAGTGCCTCGTGCACCTCTCGTGAAATCGATATACCGAGTGACCGGTCATAAAAAGAAGAAAAAAAATTACTAAATAAAATATAGTTTTAAATATATATATATATATATATATATATATAAATTATAAATGTGGTGTACTAGAGCTTGAAGCTTGCTTGCATTAGTTACATTAATTGAAGGGAAATGTACTTTTTTCGTGAAATAAAAACTTTCGCCTGAGGTTTAAAAAAAAGTTCATTGAAGATAAAAATTCGACTGTAAAATTGCAACGCAAATGTGTGAAACATTTAAAAATATATACATATGTATATATACACAAACCGGTAGATGTACCAGAGGCGAAAGATAATCAGAATAACGAACTCATGGTCCGGAGCAGGAAATAATTTTGTTAATGAAAATCAACAAAGGATAAACCGATGGCGTTGTACACGGGACAAAAGCATGGCGAATATTAATTACGGTAGTGTGTAATTAAATCATCCGCTCGTCGGTGACGTAATTGGGCCGGGGACGGTGAAGGTGAAAAAAAAAAAAAATAAAAAAATAAAAAAATAAAAAAACAAAAGAATAAAAAATTAAATAGAAAAATTACAACAGGACAACGGAGTAAACGAGATGGAAAGAAAATTGGCTCCATGTACATCGGTGCGGTGGAGACGGAGAGCCGGGAGAGAGAGAGAGAGAGAGAGAGAGTTTGTTCGTTGATTCAATTAGAGGCGCGCCCACGGTATAATTGGGAACAATTCATAAATTTATTGCGACAGACAACACGCGCCCGATCTGCCTCCTCTCTCCGTTCCGCTTTATTCCCATTTTCCCATTATATCCCCGGCAACCCTTTGGCCGCCTCCGGCTCTCGGGGCTTTCCTCGCTCGATGCTCGGAGAGAGGCGTAGGAGCCGCTCTCGTTCGCCGTGGGGCGATGGCTCGAATCGTTAGATCCGCGAAGCGTTAGGTCGGCTCCTCGGCCGGGGCGGCTCCGCCGCTCTCGGCTTACCCAACTTGGACACATTAAAAATTTAATAACTCGCCAGCCAGCAGCCCGCTCGGTCGAGCGGCAAAGTAGCTGGAGGTACCCTCCGAGCAGCCCGGCCGAGGGACACCCCAGAATCCCCGAGACTGGAATCCAGCCTCCAGGGGTTCTCAACCTCACCGCCGTCTCCTCCTTTCCATCCCGTTTACTGCGATGGCCTGGAATTTTTCGATTTTTTTTTATTTTTTATTTTTTCCGAATACCCAACTTGGGCACATTAAAAATTTAATAACTAAGCCAGGAGCCCGCTCGGTCGAGCGGCAAAGTAGCTGGAGGTACCCTCCGAGCAGTCCGGCCGAAGGAGAGCCCAGAATAGGGCTGTAGAGATAGGCCGGTTTAGCGGGCCAAAATATCTTATCCGGATAATGGATTGTACAGTTTGGCCGGCTAAGCTAATAGAGTCTTGGAATTTTTTTGATGAATTTTTATATATATATATATTTTTTTCTAATGTTGCCTGCAACGTATTCCGAAGTATTTTAGCCCGCTGAACATGAATCCGCTGGAGTTTTCCATAAAAAATTTTTGTTTGTACTCATATTTGTAAAACCAGGACCGAACAGCTCGATCGATAAATTAACAAGTAAAAAATTGCGGATCTTTGTGGACAATCAATCGTTGCAAAAAGTACAAACTTTTTTTTACCGTGTAGAAAAAACTACGCACGAGGTTACCAAACTATCTCGATCGATATTCGCCACGCTTTTGTCTCGCGCCTCGCGCCGGCCGGAAGTCTCAAACCTTCGCGACGATTTTCCCTAAAGCCCTCTGAGAACCCCTGCGTAATACACCACCGAATTACAGGCATCTCTGTTCGAAACGCGGAGACTCGTTCCGCCGACTCGGAGGCCGAGAGAGCGTCTTTCCCTCCGCCTGGATGTCCCTCCGGGCCGTGATAGTTTCACGATTTGGCTCGGCGTCTCCCACCTCCGGCCCGCACCCTACAGGGCGGATCCGTTTCACATCGAGCAGTGACGTTAAAAAAAAATGTATTAAATTCTTTAAAAAAAATGCATTTATATAAAAAAAAATATATAAAAAAATTGAGATTTTGCCAAGGGAAGTGAGCCGGGCGATTATGTCCCGAGAATTGTTCCGACCCGACACTTGTTTGATTTATCGGCCGGCCGCGGCGGTTAAAAGAGAGGTAAATAAACCCGGATTTCCGGCTCTTATTTTACTGGACACCCGGTACGGGAGAGTTTACTCCTCCCTCCTGCGAGAGTCACAAACTTCTCTCCGAGTCTCCCCATATTCTCCAGCAGCCACGCTCTCGACGACTCCTTCCCAACTTCCCTCTTCCTCCGCGGTCCTCGCCCCCTCCCTCGCCCCCCGCCTCCCATCCGGCAAACGAAACTGCCATAAATTCGTCTCCTTGTTGATCTTGGCCAGTTTTACGGCTTCCCGATCCCCTCGGTGCACCAATAAACGACAAGCGCCGAGTTTCGCGTCGCTCGCTCGCTGACAAATTCCCGAGAGCCATGGCGAGAAACTCCCCCCCCCCCCCCCCCCGCCCGCCGCGCAGCTTCGTTCCCCCGTCCAAGCGTACTCGATTAAAGGCAATTACACCGGGATCGCGTGTCCCGGATTATCGACTTGGAATAATAACGGTTATTTAACTGAGGCGCACGACTCAGTACGACTGTTACTGATAGTATTTTTTTTTTTTTACGATTAAAGAGATTTGCAATTGTGAATTTTTGTTGGCTTTTTGGAATCTAATTTATCGGCTTTTTCGTCCGATAGTCTAGCAGATGTATCAGCAGATTGTGATAATCGAGCCTTGGGGATAAGCCTGGTTATAGGAAAGAAAAATGCATTACAGTTTTCGTTACCGACCGAGTCTGTTTGGGAACAAAGTGCGATAAAAAAAAAAACGAAATTCTGATCTTGTGCGCACTGTTTTATTCTGTTTTTAGAGGCGATTCATCAGCCTTCTCGTCCAACAATCCAGTAGATATATTAGCAGTCCCCAATAATCGAATCTCCCGAACAAGACTGACTAAATGGAAGAAAATCCATTATAATTTACGTTACCGACCGAGTACGTTTCACGACAAACGAAGCGCGATAAGGAATACAGGACAAAGAAATCCGCTCGTCTCCGCATAAATCGTCGGAAAAAAGGGAAGTGCGACACGAAGCGGTGAGAACCGCTTTTTCGCTTCAGCGGAGGCCAGTTAGCGGATGGATGGTATAGAAATAGAGTGGAATAGTAACGACGCCGGGCTCGGCTGGGGACGGCGCGGTGGGTCGGACAGGGGGTGGTTTTCGGTCGGACATTTTCGGGCCGGTTGTCCACCCCTAGGACCGAAATACAGAACTCACCGTGGCAGGAGAGCCGGATAGCGCGTTGTAACGTCCCGCCAGCGCTGTCAGCCGCGACCCTTCCGCACGAAGGGTCTGCCCTATGATTTGTAGCTCCGCTATAATGCCTCGACAACCCCACGGCATCCCCGTTTCACCCTCTCGGCCGGGATAGCCTGGCGTTCCCGATGTGCCGGTGACTCGTGCACACCGTACGAAACCTCGCCGAACACAGTATTATTCAACCTCTGTCTTAACAGTGCGAGCACACAAACCCCACGGACACAAACTCATGGTAAGGATATATTCCGCCCCCCCCCAACCCCCCCTCTCGGCATAGTGATACATATTCATGCGTAATGCGAATATGCTCATAGAGCTCGTTTCGAGCTCTCTATGTGCTCGCCGATACTAACGCAGGCCCGTGAGCGGAGCTAACGAGGGAAAGGATTGCTCTCGGAGCAATTTCTTGTGATCTAGACGGAGGAAAATAGTTCCGTTTCTATAACGAGGTGTAGATCGTTAATAATTTATTGTTGTGGTAGCAAAAATATTTGTTGCCGCAGGAAAATATTTTGGTGTTAACTAGGTAAATCAGTTATGGTAAAATTCTTGTTGTCCCAACAATTCTTTTTTCTTTGGGTGTTGTTTGCTTGCTCGCTTGGTTGTGGAGGTTTTGTTATTATTTTATTTTACTTTGATTTCATTAAATTAAAATTGGGATGAGTCTTAACAGTGCGAGCACACAAACCTCACGGACACAAACTCATGGTAAGGATATATTCCTTCCCCCTCCCCCCCCCCTCACGCTCATGATGCATATTCATGCGTAATGCGAATATGCTCATAGAGCTCGTTGCGAACTCTCTATGTGCTCGCCGATACTAACACACGCCCGTGAGCGGAGCTAACGAGAGGAAGGAGATATTGCTCTTGGAGCAATTTCTTGTGATGTACACGCAGAAAAATAGTTCTGCTTCCCTAACAAAATGTAGATCGTTAATAATTTATTGTTGTGGTAGAAAAAATATTTGGCTGCTACAGAAAAATATTTGTTGCTACAGCAAAATATTTGCTGCCACAGCAAAATATTTTGTTGTCGCATAATTTTTTTTTATTTCATATTCATTTCTTTAAATTCATATCGGAATGGAATTGTTTTTATTTTCAATTGATTTCGTCAAATTTAAATGAGAATTTAATTTTAATTATCGAAAATAATTTGTTTCTCGCCCGGCTCAGGCCGAAGTGGTGAATGATTTGTTCCGAGATCGATAAATTGCGCGGTAGCGATCGTGTAAGGCGGGAGTGATTCGCGATCAAATTACAAGGTCGCTGGGAATTCCATCGCGTCGGAGGAGTAATCACCTGGTGGCGAGGCGACGGGGCGTTCGAGCCGATCATCGAGACGGCCGATATCATCGTTTGATGTAGATAACCGACCCGCTGAACAGTCGATCTTCTGCGCGATGGATCTCTATTGATCTTTTATTCATGGAAGTCGTCGATGCTCTTATTTTCCGATCTATTGTCACACGAACAAGCCCACACAGTAATTACATGTTTGCACTCTTAACAATTTTCTTTTCGTCCCAAAATGTCCGCAAACTTGTTCTTGTTAACATAAAAAAAAAAAATTTGAATTAACAAACATTTTTGTAAAATTAGCTTTCTCTTTGTCCCAAAACGTCTGCAAACTTGTTCTCGTTTTGTCGAATTAACATGAATCGAAATTGTGGACATTCGTGAACAAGACTCGTTGGTACTTTTGTTTTCACTGCACAGTCGCAGCTGGTACGAGAAGCGTCTATGGAGTAGTTTCCTCGGATCATATAACGTTACTCTAATTAATACAAAAGCGCGAGCAATATTATCTCCGCGGCAGATGGTATCCGAGAGTGTTCTTCGTACGTCGGGAAGGAGATTAGATTTTAGTCTCGTTCGTCGTCGATCACCCAGTGACGCATAGAATTTGACGCCGACGCACGGGAGAGAGTACCGTCGTCCCTCTACGCTATATATATATATAAAATATATGTTACATATAAAAATTCAACGGCACGCGAATTTACACGCCGAGAGTAGCAACGGAAGGAAGAATGGAAAGAGAACGGTGCGTGCGAGTTCGAGATAAATATCTTACGGCTCGGTAGACGCGGCCTTGTGAGTGTACGCGTGCATGTGTGTGTGTGTGTGTGTGTGTGTGTGTGTGTGTGTGTGTGTGTGTGTGTGTGTGTGTGTGTGTGTGTGTGTGTGTGTGTGTGTGTGTGTGTGTGTGTGTGTGTGTGTGTGTGTGTGTGTGTGTGTGTGTGTGTGTGTGTGTGTGGCAGTTATAACTTTACCGTACAGTATCACCGAGAGAGTTTCTAGAGGGTTTTCATAGATATAGGATATCGTGTGGCAAAAGATTTTCGCGCGACCGCGACGGTGGTCCACGCCACCCCGCACCCCCCCCCCCCCCCTCCCGCCGCCACCGCTCCCTGACTTATATCCTTTCTGACATTTTCAGATATTCTATTACCAGGAGCACGTTGTCCCGCGTACCCCTCGGCCGGCCGCAAAAACGTAATAAATCGTTCCCTCGTATCCGATGTACTCACACAATATACACGATTCGTGCCCCCCCCCCCCCTCCCCTCGTCGGTCGCGTGGATTGGGTAGCTGTTTCGCTTTTTCTAACGTAGCGTGATTCAACAATCTGTCGCATTTATTTTATCGTTACACGAAGAAAAAGTATCGCGCTGCCCCGATGAGTTCGACAATTCGTTTATTAAGGGCGGTGCATTGTGGGTTTTTAACTATTTCGGGCAAGAAACTAAAAAAAAGTTTCTTATTATTATTATTATTTCGCTTCCTTCGTTAAGGGAGTTAAAAAAAAAAGCGGGTTTAAGTTCGACGTTATCGGGGTGGAAATGCTTTCACGCCCGTGTTTCGTTTGTATGAAAACTATAAATACACGAATATACGGTAGCCTAGAGACGGCCTGTACGATTACCAGTTTGTAGGTGTATCGCGAGTATACGAAGCCATGTGGTTGGCTTACAGTATAGTTGCTTTCGGAATGGCACGCAGCTTTGTGCGGTTAATCACTGAGAACGGCTGCCAGTCACGACGCGCCCAGTGATACGTATCGATGTTTCCTCCATTCGACGAGAGACCGGCAGTCAGCGCCGATACAGACTGGCAATACCATTTTGCTTGGCTGTCACTCTCCACGCTTCGATATTCCATTTATCTTCTTGACCGTCCCTGTTATTTTTGTTCGAACCTGCAATCGATTTGTCCTTTTGTCCCTTCACCGTCGAAATAACGTGGAAATTTCAAATTTTCACATCGTCTCGTCAGAATTTTCTTTTTGTTGGCAAAAGTAGTTTTATTTTGGAGTTTTATCACCGCGGAAGGTTCGCGAATAAAATAAAAAACTTTATGAGATAGCGAAGTGCAGAATTCCAATTTTTAGAGGGATTTTCAATGGTTTTGTTCGGACCTGCAATTGATTTTTCTTTTTGTCCCTTAACCATCGACATGACATGAAAATCCCAAATTTTCACATTTTCTCGTCAGAATTTTCATTTTTTAACAAAAAAGCAATTTTTTGTGGTTTTTTCATCGAGCAAGCTTTGTGAATAAAATACAAAATTATAGAAACAGCAAAGTGCAAAATTCCAATTTTTAGGGCCAAGACGATCACTGACTCCGCTGAAAAAAAAAATGTTCCAACATTTCCCGGATTTTCCTGGTGCTTTTCGTGCTTCACGCTTCGATAATCAAAATTTTCACATTGTCCTAACTTTCTTTTTCTTAAAAACATTTTTTCCAATTTTTCTCATCGATAAAAAGTCTAGCGAATAAAAACATAAACTTGTGAGCTCGCAAAGTGCAAAATTCCAATTTTTAAAATGTCCCAACATTTGCCTGACTATCCCGGTGTTCCGCTCTTACTTAACAGTTCCACCTTTTCCCTAACAGTCGCCAGCCCGCCGTACCTTAAGGCGACGGGCCACTGTAATTAATGCGACTATAATTAATTTCATTCGCCGCCGCTGACCATTTCCGGCTAAAAGCAATTTGCCTTCGAACGCAAATGGTCGACCCGATTAAAAAAAAAAAATCACAGTTTTCATTACCAACCGCAGAACGCGACGTCGTCTTCGCCGGAGCTAAAAAATAAATCTCCTTCACTAGCCGAGCAGCGGAAAACCACGGAATGGCATGTAAAACGGCCCATCAACGGTTAATTCTGATAGCTAAATACAAATACCCAGTTATCTCGCTATATTAATTAATACATCCATCCCGTTTTTTCCTTCCAGTGAAATCGCCCCGCGTACTCGAATAATTTCCCAGCAAAGCTAGCGAGGCTTTCGAGTTCCGCGCGAACGTGAGAGTCAATTGGCTCGAGATTCGAGGGGTTGAGAGAGCACGAGGGTGGGAGAAATATTGTATCGCTAGCGTGGTTAAATATCGAGGGTTCTCGAGCGTCGGGCGATCGTTCACGAGGGTTCTGCCGTTCTCCTCGTCAACTCGTTTATATTTGTCTCATCCACTCGCACCCTCGGCAAATTGCACCACGATTTTTTCAAACCCTCCCCCACCCCTGTTTAATTCGAATATATTCACTGAATACAATGCGAAAAAATCGAATCTGTCGGATATAAAAATGGAGATTGAAAAAGAAGAGTGGATAAACGGAGCGGCGGTGTGAGAGGGGGAGGGAAGAGTCGAATTTTCGGAAAGGTCGAAGAGGTTGAAAGAATTTCCAGCGGACACAGGAAGGTACTTAAAGACGGAAGGGGGTGAGAGGATTGCGTCGAATAAAAGCTCCGAGTCGCTTTTGCTCCTCGCCACTGTCTAGAATATCCTTGGATAAAGATAAGAGCTAGGGAGATGTATACATTGATGTATATAGATATATATGTGAGGAGGGGAGATTCTCGTCGCTGGAGCGCGAAAAGCAAGGACACGGGCCCTCTTTCGAAACTCGGCTACTACTCTCCCCCCCCCCTCCTCCCCCTAGAGAAGTAGAATACCCTGTTACTTAAATATTTAACTGGCGCACTTCCGGAGGTGACTAGTATATTTTCATCCCACTCTGTTCCGGCGATGGGGCATCGGTATCGGCGCTGGTAAATTTATTATCAAGCCAGCGATGATGGTTGAACATAAGCATAGGGTTGGGAGAAAATAAAATGGAATAAAATAGAATACAATAAAATAAAATAAAATACAGTGTTAAAAATAAATTGCAAATTCAATGTACTGCTACTTGAAATTTACTCGCATTACTTACATCAATCGAAGGTTAGTGTACTCTTTTGTAAAATTGATATACGGGATATTATAATTACAAATCTTTTGCCTGAAATTTATCGCAAATTTTTATTGAAAATAAACATTGCCACACAGCAAAGTCCCCAACAACCTGAAGGTCATCGCTCCACCACCAAATGCCGATTTTCCAAACTTTCCATAATTACTCTTATCACCATTACAATATTTTTCTCCCCGATCAATTCGATCGAAAGGTGGTGTCCGGGTGAAAGCTCTCTCTCTCGTTGGCCGACGACAACGTGGCAAATGAGAAATAATAAATCGCTTCGAGTCCCCGAGGCACGAGCGCTGCGAAGGGGGGGGGGGGTGGAGTGGGGGCTTGGCCGGCGATCCAGTTTGGTTCGCGTCGGCCCCTCGAGCCTTCCCGTACCCGGCCCGTTGATCAATGGCCCGTGTGTACCGGTCACTCGTATGAAAAGTTGCACGAGCCGTGCTATCTTCCTCGCTCGTTTCTCCTCCGCCCTCTCTTTCATTTTCAAACCTCTCTTTTTCGCACGGGCCGCGAAGGGCTGTCGGGTGGGGTGGGGGGGAGGGGGGCGGGTGTAACGTGCGTGCGTTAATATCGGCCCATTTCCAACTGGCTGGTTCGCCAACTCGGTGGGTGGATTATATTTTCGTATGGATGTATAACGGCTATCGCACTGCGCCCTACAGTCGCGCGGAGTTTCGTCCGGGAGTTCGGACGAGTTGATTTTTCAAAGGGTATAACAATAACAGGAAAGGGGGGGGGCGTCCGGTCGGTCGCAGAGCGGGTCGCGGGAACGAACTCGTGGAGCTTTAGGTGGGTAGCCATTCGTTGCGAAACGAGCGCAACATTATTACCGGTCAAACGCACGCCGAAATATGTAAATCTAGGAGGGAAAGTCCGAGCGACCGAGCGAATAAAACACCGGACGCGAGGGGGGAGGGCGGGCAAATTGGATCGCGGATACCGCGAAATAGGCGAATGCGAAAAATATATTGCCCGCACCGATCAACTCGGCGCTTCTCACTCGCTCGGTTGCACGGTGATTTTTTTCTTTTTTTTCTTTTTTGTACTTCCCGTTTTACGTCAAATACATCGACCGCGGATCCCCGAGGCTACTTGTTTTTATTTAGGTTTGGATTTTTTTTTTTTTTTTTTTTTTTTAATTCCTTTTTGCCAATTTCGGGTACATCGTTGGGCGCGAGAGGGAAAGGGTTTCGTTATCGACCGAGCTCGGTTGGTAACCCAGCAGCCGATTTGTATTATGTATTGTGGAGATTCTAGCAAAACAGTTCAAGATTTTATTTCATTTTTTTTACTGTTTTTCCAGTAATCACAGTAAATTTTACTGTTTCTAGGAATTTGTTTTCCTTCTGTCTGAGAAATTTAATTTTAAATAGAAAATAAATCGAACAACAAAATTAAAAAACAATGATAAATTCAGCAAATATTTCTTTCAAACAATAAATATCCCTCATTTCTTGTCTCTGAGGAACATAAATCTCGGTCTAATCCACCGGTTTCCTTTGTTCCCGACTTTCGATGATAAATCGACGCGCCTCTTCGCGTATTCTCAAAAGCGGCGGAGAGGCGGCGCGCGCAGGGGGCGGGAAATTCAAAACGATAAGAGGGTAAAAAAAATCTGGTGTCCCGGTCGTGACCTCCGGGGAGGTTAGCTTTTCCTCGATACTCCCGAGGTCTCATCGAGCCTCTCCCCTTATCCGTCGGCCGTCGATCAGCGGGAATCCGAGCGCGAGAAACGCAAGGCGATAAGGGAACAGACAATATGGCGCCCGTCGCTGACCCAAAGCCCCGTCCACGCTTCATTAGAACGAAGTCGAGTCCTATCTTCGGATCGCGGACTCGTCCGTACCAACGGGGTTATCGGCCCTCCTTTGCGTCCCCCCTCCCTTCCCCCTCTCCCCCCACTCCGTCCTCTTTTACGAGAAATAACCGACCGCTTGTAAACAAGAGGAAACTCGCCGAAGACCGAAGATCTCTGTGCCGAGTCCGTGTATATTTGCTTACGACCTGGGGGAGGAACAAAAACAAAGGAGGTAGGAAAGATCCTCGGGATCGGACGCACGGGGTTTCGTGGAAAATGCCGTTCCGTAGGACGGGCCGTTTACGCTTATAAATTCACCGTGTGATTTATTTTCTATTTTAAAAATTTATTAAAAAATACTATCGAATGTTGGGGGATATTTTTTTTTGTGATCAATGTTCTGTTTGACTCTGGACTAAAAGTTACGTGGGGGATTCGTTTCAAGCTCGGAGAAATTTTTATCCCAATTTTTACCCCGAAATATTGAAAGCCTTTTATTGTAATTTTGGACGCTAGTTCGAAGTTCCATGAGAATTAAGTTTTTGCCTGGAATAAATTTTCAAAAATCGTCAAAAAATATTTAATAATCGCAGCGAATTGGGAAAAAAATGGAATTGTTTTTACGGTTTCAAAAAATGTCCGAGTATGTTCGAAAGCCTCAACGGTGCAGCTGGATTCTCCCCAAAACTTGGGTTCCGATTGAGAACATTCCAAGAGCCTAGGACGAGCTCCGATGCTCGGGGATGTCTCCGGAGAAGGAGCGGTGGAAGGAGGACCAGCCACTCACATCCGGTGAGCGGGAGGCTGGGCTTCCCGGGGAACTTGTCCGTGACTTCCTGACTGACAAGCAATTATGCCCGGGGCTCTGGAAGGACCGGCTCTCCTATCATCCCTTGCCAAAGTAAAAGAAAAAAAAACATTCCTCTTCTCTCCACATGAGAATAATAGTCCGGGATTTTTGTTGCGTCCCGAAACGACACCGGTAGAGCAAACGAACGAAGGCGATTCCGATGTCGCCTCGTCGCTACAGACCGGTGTAAAGCTGTTGTGCTTGAGGGACTGGACTAAAGCCTATTTTGGTCTTTTGTTTCAATTTTTAACTATTTTTATCCTTTGTTTCAATTTTTAACTATTTTTATCATTTGTTTCAATTTTTAACTATTTTTTTTTTTTTTGTTACATTTTTTATATATTTTTTTTAATTTTGTTATTTCTACCTTTCCTCTGAGCTTAACAGCAGCTACTCGTGAACTCGTCGTTCTCCCCTCTACGAACGCTCATACCTGGCGCCCAAATAAAATAATGAAAGGGAATCGGAATTTTTAGTAGGAAATTCTTCCCGAGAATTTTCGCTGCAAGAATGGAAGAAATAAAAAAAAATCCCTCGTCTCTCCACATGAGAATAATTGTTCGGGATTTTTCCCGCGTCCCGAAACGATACCGGTAGAGCAAACGGACGCTTAGTCTCGGTTTCCCGGTAGGTACCGCGATTCCGATGTCGCATCGTCGCTCTCCGTGCATTAATCGTCGAAAATTGCGCACGTGCAAGAGAACAAGCCTGTGTAAAGCTGTTGTGCTTGAGGGACGTCGACAGAAAATGGAGACAAGCGAGGCTGACTCGCGTTGCAGTGTATATCGTTCAGCTGAGAGCGCTGCGACTCGGCACGGGAGTTCGCGAGGAATGCGTGGGCGTGACAAAGGAACCGACGGTTGCCCTAAACGGTTATCGTCGACTAAACGGTGCCGTTCCTTTAAAGTTCTCGCACGGTAATCCACCCCTTACACGTTTGTTGCACTCCGCGCCGGAGGAGATTTTTCTCTCTGCGTGATTACTCTCAGCTCCGAGCGCGTATCTGCAAATGATTCTTTTCGGTCGCGGCACTATCGGTGACTCGCTCGGCCGGTGTGACAATGCGTCGAGTCGAACTCTTACTTTCCATTTGCAAATGCGTTCTTAATATTTCATCGGCTCGGGCCACGTGCGCGTTTCCTTCTTCTCGATAGGCGCGGGCGATTTATATTATATGGGCTTGAATTTATCATGCGAAGAGTGAAATGGGACGCGGAACGGATCGATCCGACGGGCTGGAGTAAAGCTCAAGTCAATGGGAATCGGCAATTTTTATCTTCTGTTTTAATTTTTGTTTAATTTTAAAAATTCGTTATTTTTGCTTTCTGTCTTTCTCGATAGGCTCGTATTTGGGACGGAAATTTATTGCGTAAGAAGCATAAATGGAATATCGAACGAATCGACCGGTCGATTCGGAGTAACGCGAAATTTCATTGGGAATTGTCGATTTCACTAAATTTTCAATTTTCCATATTTCCATCTTTTCAGCTGGGCTCACGGAGTGTATAGGGTGAGAATTTATTGTGCAAGAAGCAAAATGGGATATCGGACCAATCGACTCGTCGGGCCAAAGTATGCACGCAAAATTCATTCGGCATTATCTCGTTAATTTATTTTTATTCAATTAAATTTTGTTTTTATTTTCATCGTATAAAGTATATACGACGAAAATATAGAAATATGTCGAATAACGTGAAATCGTGGAGCTTGGCTCTTTAATTAATTTATTTTAAAAAGAAAAAAAAACCATAGGGACAGTTCGCTCGGCATTATCGATTTAATTTATTTTCATTTCTATTTTATTCAATTTTAATTTTTTATTTTTGCATTTTTTCTCTTTCCCAATAGGATCCGCGCAACGTATGCAGGATAAAAATATGAGAACATATCGAGCACTTGGCTCTTTTATTAATTCATTTAAAAAAAATCTTTTTTTAACCGAGTGTTAGTCGATCTCGAACGAGATGAAAGTAAAACAGAATCAAATTTTTATTTCAACTCTACAGGACTTTCGCCTTTTACACCCCAAATATCTCCTCTCCTCACACACCGATACTCAATCATTAAATTAAAATCTCTTGCCACAAACAAAGAAGGAAATGCTTCAAACGCCTTAACTCTGCACCTCCCTCAGCCTTCCCTCAGCCGCTATGTACGGGATGAAAGTATATTTTGGAGGCTCCCCGCGACAGGTCTTCACCCCGAGCCCGGCCGGGCAGGTAAAACGAGGGGGCGAGACTCGCCCTGGGACGCGAGGCCTACGGCCAGTCCGAAGGTTGAGCACCCTGGGGGCCGCGGGCTCCCTCTCGAGCGAGCCGATTGGTCGCTCGGACCACGCACCTGGCGGACAGCTGCTCGGCTGCTCACCGACGCGTCGCCTTCGTCGGGCTCGCGCACTCACACGGACGCCGCATTTTTAACCGGGGCCCTCTGCGGGCCCGGGTTTCCTTCTTCTCCTCCGCGCACTCTCGTTTCAACTTATACACGCACTCGAGGAACTGGGGAGCCACGAAAGTTCGGGCCCGTTCCCGGCGATCGTCCGCGGCTCTCTCGTCCGTCTGCTGCGGAGACGGGATCTCGTTTGCGAGGAAACGAGACCCCGAGATCGCACCATCAACCCCGAAGCACCGCCGTTGCCTCCGTGCAAACCGACTCTCGGACTCGGAGACCGAGGTTGGTGTATTGGAAAAGTAAAATTAAATGGAATTAAATTAAAGGAAATTAAATGTAATAAAATGAAATAAAATTGTAAAGTATGGAAATATTTTCGAGAATCGGAAGTCTGTGAAACCGGCCTTCTAGCTCGTGCACGGAGAGACCGATGAGTCTAGCGAATCAGTAGTAAAAGTTTCTTGCTCGATTTTCGCAAGAAAAGAATCAGGGAATTTCGGACTCAGTGACGATTTTAGGGACAAGCTTGTTGTATTGAATGAGTAAAATGAAAGGAAAGTAAAGGTAATGAAAATAAATGAATTATATTGAATTTAAATGAAATAAAATTAAATTAAAGGTAATGAAAATAAATGAACTGAATTGAATTTGAAAGAAATGAAATGAACAAAAATTGTAAACGATTGAAAGATCTTCGACGAAATCGACCTGCCGTAAATCCGTCCTTTTTTGGCTCTCGCACAGAGACATCGATCAATTTAGCGAATTAAAAGCGAAAGTATCTTACGACTTTCTCAAAAAAAAAAAAAAATTACGTAATTAGCCGACAATTATTCTCGATCGCGAACCCAAACTGGCACGGCCCATAGACACATGGAAGACACGTCGATTAAATGCAATTCCTTTTTTTTTTGTAATAACTTCACGTTTTTCGAACAGAAAAATAAAACCTTCAGCGCAACGGTAAAAAAATCACCTGTGCAAAGAGAGAAAGGTAAATCGCATCGAGCGTAATCGCGGCTCGTTGCTCCCGATCGTCTCCCTCGGTCACATTTCGGAGCGACGTATGGCTTCGAAATTAGTGAAAAAAAAAAGAAAGAAAAAAAGATACTCATCGAAACGAAAAAAGAAATGTACTGTCTGGCGCCCGCAAGTGTATTACGTTGTTCGAGTCGAATCGGGCTGTAGTTACAGCGAGGAAGAAACTACGAAGTGAAAGAACGAGGGAGACGGAACTAATCGGGTTCCCGTTTCGCCCCGCGGCCGGTCGGTGTATTTATAGTAAAAGTCAATAAATTCGCACTAGAGCGGACCCCGCGGATTCCTCGTCAAGTTCTCGTGCGGGGCGAACACAAGCCTGTCCGTCAAAACCGGAGCGCATTTATTATCGCGCGATCTCTCCCCTCCAAGGCCCCGAGCGAGAGTTTCCGGAAAGATGAGATTCGGTCGGCTGAAATTATCCGTGAGACCCTTCGATTTTGCGGGAGGCTTTAAGTGGGTTCGACCGCGACGAGTGGAGAACGAGGCGCCGACAAGTCCGAAACGGCAACGCCGCTCGCGAAGCCTCGCCGAGCAACGGGAATCTATGATCTCGAGGTTGGCACGGAAGGGCACCATCTACGCCGCGGAATCTCCGAGTTGATCGTTGCAACTCGAATCCACCCCCTCGCTGGGCTCCCGCCGAATCGGAGAATCGCGGAGAGAAACTCTAGCCTGGTAGTCGTAAGGCTTTTCCGTACTTGTGTTCGTCCCGAGAAAAGCTCGATTATCTGCAGATTCAGAAATTAAGAATTTTATCTGTGATGACAAAAATGTACGGTGAGGCTGTGCCGATCGTTGCATTATGAATATTTTTGCTTTTTCGTTAATATAGTGGAGTATTAATATATTGGACTATTCATATATTGAAGTATGGTATTTTTATGGCACGAGTGAAATTAAATAAAAATGCAACACCCGTAACTTCAGTTTGATTAATTGAATTGATTAATTGCAATTAATATTTTTCACGAGTGGTGACGATTTCCGGTGAAAAGAAAATTCTTCCACGAACCGGATGTCGATTCAGCTTCGCTTAAGAATTTCGCTTCCACTGCCCAAGCTTGGCACGCTTAAAAAAAAATTAATTCCAGTTTTTGTTACCGATCGAACTATTTCGCGGTGCCTTCAATGCAAAAAAAGCGCTTCACCGCCGAGAGATCCGAGATCGATCCGCTCTCCAGACGCAGATAGGCGACCGTCGGTTAATACTCCGGAGCACACGTGCTATGGACGATAATACCGGCGCTGCATAGATTCGTTGTAATTTACAGCTCCGAAGCCTCTTTCCCCGGAGTTCTCGAGCTCGAGCCGAGAATTCGTGGTCCCTTGGGCCCGAAACACGCCATATGGCCTCGGGGGGTTCGTCGGCTATCTCTGCATTCTGCTTCTTCGTCTTCTCCCTTCACGCTCGAGGAAGTGCATCGATTCACAAGACTTTTTTTTTCGTTTTTTTTCCGACCACTCTGCGTGAGGTTCGTCTTCCAAAATTCTCTCGAGGCCTTCCCCGCCTCGCTCCGCCGTGCACCGGGCACTTTTCTCGGACTAGAGGCGCGTGGGAGAGGTTTCCGGTTACGGAAGTCCTGGGCTCGAAGAAAAATACGAGAAAATTTATGATGAAAAAAAAATCTACATACACATATATCTATGTATATACGTATATGTATAGAACGAACGAGACTACTGTAGATGGCGGGTGACCATTTTTGTCTTACCTTACCGGGGTTCTAAATCGAAAATTCTTTTTTGCTCACTCAAGACCACACTCTGTTACTCACCTGCAACAGAAAGTAAACAAGAAACATTAATAATCGGTTCGGTTGTTGAAAGAAAAAATGAAATTCTATCGACTAAAATCCAAGCCCAGCGGCTCTAATCTTCCGGCGATAATAACAATATTAGGCGAATAGAACCGACGGGCGGAGAGGGATAGATGGATAGAATAGAGTGTCCTGGTGATGCGTGTACGCGCGGCGTGCGGTGACGCCCACTCCGACGTCATTAGGCCCGAGCATACATCATCCTAACGTATGCCCTCCCTCCTCCCGGCGCAGCGCGAGGCTGGGCTCTCTCTCGCCTATGTGTCAGCGACACATTGGACCGGGACAAGACATCTCTCGCTGGATTATCGTTACATTTAAATCGAAAAACTTTTAATCCATCCATCTCTGGAAAGTTGATTTTTTTCTGCGGTCAGGAAAGAGCGGCATTCTCCAGGACGATAAATCCTGGGATAAGTTAGTCAGTCTGGGCTGTTAGACGGAGATATAAAGAGCCCAGCGCCTCTCGGGACTCGTATAGGCAGTGAGAGGTCTTGTAGTTTCTTTTACTGTGTGATAAATTTCCGAGGAAGTTACTCAGCCTGGGTCATTTCCGCCTGGGCTCTTACGCAAAGCGATAAAACGGACCAGGGGCTCTCGAGGATCCTCGAGGCACCAAGAATTATCGCTCTTTGCCCGAATGATAAATTTCCGAGGAAGTTACTCAGCCTGGGTCATCTCCGCCTGGGCTCTTACGCAAAGCTATAGACAGCCCAGGGCTTCTCGCGGATCCTCGAGGCAGCAAAGAATCCCACACTCTATTTCCCCAAACGCCGAATCCTCGACCAAGTCACTCCCTCCAGCTAATTCCCGGCTGGACTCTCACGCAAAGCTATAAACAGCCCAGGCTCTCCCGTGAATCTTCCAAGCATCAAGGGTCACTGGAGCCGGCTTCTCCTGCCGCCGCCGAGAATGCGCTACATCCTTCGAAGTAAACCAACATCGCCCCGTCCGAATCTCCCAGGATCTCGCTCTCCCTCCCTGGGCTCAGTGCGAGGAGTCGCCACTGTTTGGACCTCTGTTCGAGAGCCTCGTTGACGGTAACACGCCGAGGGATAATAGTTACGAGCCTCCAATGGATAGAGGATAGTGGAGCGCGTGTTGGATCGTTGGATTCCGCTATTAGTATGTCCCCCCCTCCCCAAAACGCCCCACTTCCTCCCCGCTGGGCCGGGCTCGAAACCTCCGCCCGCGATCCTCTCCGCCGCCTTCGCCGCTATTATGTATCACACATGTTGCGTGTACACATATCGCCCTCTCTCCGTTCAATCTCTCTGTGCTTCCCGGAAACTATGCAACCATCTCCGACACCTCCCTCTCTCACTCTGATCCCTATGTAATTGTGTATTTGTGCGTAGGTAACAATCTACCGAAACTCTCGGCATCCTCCTATATCTCTCTGTGACCCAGGGCGTTTGTATTCGCCTGTGGCTTCGGGCCTGTGCGCACCGGGCTGGGACAACACATCGTGTCACGAATACAAGTGTACGGATCATAAGGGAGGGACACACATACGTGCCAGGTACTAATGCTAATCCCAACCATAGATTACCGCGGGAGGGAGAGATACGAGAGTTTCTGGCGCTGCCGCCGCTCCGCAGTGACGATCAACCGGAAGTCGTATCTCAAACCCTCTCGGATAAATTGAATATCGATACGGGAGAACCTTCGGCTGGGAGGCTCTTCGATTTACGATTTGCCTCCCCGCTATTAATTGCAACGTACGGAGGGGCGGGGAGGGGACTTTTGAAAATCGATAAATAAATTAATCACAAATCGGACCGCGCTGTTTCGCGACAGGGCCGCTTTACGAGCGGGGATTTTTTTTTCTTTTTTTTTTCTGGGGTTTCTGGAGCGAGCCACTTGTAGGCCGATTCGAGGAGCGGGAGAGGAGAATATTGAAAGGAGAAAGAAACTGATAGGCGGGGGAGGGAGGGGAGAGGGCTAAAAAACAATCAGCTCTCCGAGAGAGCCCAGGTCGCCGTCCCATTTATATCAATTCTATTCATTGCCGGCGAGCCTCCGACCTAGCCCTCGAGCAAGCACAGCGGCTCTCACTTGATCGCTGCACCAGGAAAAATCATTTATTTGACGGACGTCAAATAAAATATTTATTGGTTTCAATACGTTTTCATTTCGTTTACATAAATATTTATTTGGCTTAAATAAATATTTATTAGGCTTAAATAAATATTCATTTGATTTCAATAAATACTTATTTGGATTAAATAAATATTTATTTCAATCAAATAAATTTTTTTTCTGGGTGTACCGCTCGACTGGACTCTCACGTTTTTTTTATTAGTCTTTTTTTTCCGTTGGGCAATACATTTTTCGGTTTCAAGGAGAAAGCCACGAGGGCTCTGGGAACCCTCGAGGTCGACCGCTCGTCCCTCTCCGGGACGAGCCAGAAAATTTCGCCGAACCGGATACGACCGCGGCGGAGCGCGCGACTCCCGGAAGTGCCGGGGCCCCTCGAAAGCGAGTCTTAGCTCCAGACACGAAAAAGGCTATTTTTTATTTTTTTATAAAAAATAAATATAATAAGACTAATGAAGAAACGCCCGATTTTTTCTGTGCGAAGGAGAGATAAGAGGCAATTTCCTGTTTCCACGTTAATTACTCAACCGGTTTACCTGCAACCTCAGGAACCCTCCAGAAGTCTACCAAAAAATAAATTTCAAATCTGCCGACTCCGCATCAAGAGAGGGGGGGAATCGAAACGAATTTTGGAAAACGAGGCAACGGGCCGCCTGCCAACGGGCACAGCGCCAAGAAACTTTGGTGCAGAACTGTCCCACGAGGCTCTCGAGAGGCCTCCAGAACCGAGGGAAAGAAATGGGCGGAGAAGAAAAAAAAGAAGGGAAAATAAATAATGCCGTGCGGAGTATCGTACAGTAGAGTAACGAAAACATCCGGTCTTTCATTCGGGAATTCCTGTTTCTATATGCATTGTAAAAAATAAATAAATAAATAAATAAACAGTACATAAATGTTGTTTTTTAACTGGCGATCTGTGGAACAAATTTGCCTTCCGAGTACTAATTCAGCGAAAGTTGTGTTGTTTTCCCGAACTCAAATTTCGAACCCTAAATCTTATCAAGTTCCTTTTTTTACATGCATTGTAAAAAAATTAATAAAAAATAAATTAACGAATAAAAATGATTTTTAAAAACTAACTATTTGCTTTCTGAGTACTATAAATCTGCGAAAGTTGCCTGAAGTTTTCCCAAACACATACACCGCGAAATCTTATTAAATTCCTTTTTTTATCTGCATTGTAAAAAAATAAACAATGCTTCCTCCATGAGGAAGCAATAAATTCATTAAAAATAAAAAAACTGAAACCTTGTCAAACTCATTTGCCTTTTGCATACTATAATTCTGTGAAAGTTGCGTAAAGTTTTTCCAAACACATATACGGGGAAATTTTATTAAATTCCTTTTTTATATGCATGTAAAAAAAAAAAAAAAAAAAACAACAACAACTGTCGATGCGCGGAACTCATTTGTCTTTTGGGTTCTGCAAATCGGCGGAAGTTGTGTAAAGTTTTGCGGAACATATGTCGCGAAATTGTGTTAAAGTCTCGAGATGAGATCCACTGCGATCCAGTCCATAAGCCAGCGAGAGGATCCTCTACCGACTGGTAGAGACTGTACTGAAATAATGTACAGTGCGTCGGTGCCTCGTGCGCACGGGGTGGTGGAAGCCGCGTTTATCGCGCTCTCTCTCTCACTCGTTCCCACCACTGCGGCCCATCCCCTGTCCCACTCGAAGCCCACTATCGTCGTCACCCTTCCTCCCCCGCTGTACGGATAACAATGGCGTGCAAAGGAGATTAACAAACAGAATAAGCTAACGCATAATCGCATTATTTCTGGCTAAGCCGCATTTAAATTAGATAGAAATTCCATTTAACGAAACAATGCCCGAGGATCACGAGTCACATCAACGCTCGCGTATCCCTCCGCCCTTTCGTCTCGCGCCGCGTCAAAAAAAAATTCCGTGCGACCGCCTCGCTTGCTCCTCTCGATAAACAATTTTCGCACCTACTTTCCCACCCGACGGAGAATCGATATCACCGGGTATAACCGAGATTTAAATTTAGTATTGTTATTTTTGAAAAATAATGACGTTTATATCGATGTTGCAAATGATAAGTTTAAAACCGTTGAAATTCATTGTGAATATTATTATGCGAAAGTTTATAAACAAAAAATCTTATGATTTTTTAATTATTCACACCTTTTTCATAATGAGGTTATCAGCGAAGCAAATTTTTATTCAAGTTTCGATGTATATTGTACTACATTCTTTTTTAGTACTGTAATATTTGCCTTTTTTTGGAAAATATGCATCACATGCAGTTTGCTCTGTGTATTAGAGTGATAGATTTGCAGAGACATATACATGTATATATTCAACACATATATTTCAACACGAAAAAAAAAAATCGTCGAAAATCGTTCTCAACGGTCAACTATCATTATATCACTATCGATCTATTTTACATATATACATTCTTTTTCTATGCGTGTGCAATCATACAATCGCGGAGGGGTAGAAGTTTCAGTACCGACAGGATGGAAAATAGAAGCAGCGTGCCTGAGGCCACGTGACTCGGCCATGTTTGTGACAATGACGTGCACTCGCCAGGACGAGAGCATTTCATGTTTTTAATAGAGTCGAGCCTATCACGAACGAATTATCTTTTTTTTGTATAATTTACCTGAGGACCACCACCCACAATGGACTGGTAAGCCGATTGGAAGACGCTACCGAGCTGCGTCAGGCCCTCGTCTTCCATCTGGAACATTATGTCTGCTCCCGGTGATCCATTATTGTTCAAGTTGTTGTTATTTCCCATCAATTTTTCCGTGTTACCAACGTCACGGATTATCGTGTTCGACTGCATTATCCGATGATGTTGACTCTCGAATCTCCACGGCTTGCGCCACGAGATTTTATCAATATATATATGTATATATATATATATATTTCTTTTCTGTATATTTATAAATTTTATCTCGAAGCGATATTAACGACGGATGATAAACGGGCCGGTAACTCTGGGCCTTCCAGCCTCCAGATCACCAGTATCAAATTCCACCCGCCGAAGATACCTTGCACTCGTCCCACTTCATTTTTCAAATCTTATTTTCATTACCATTTATCTCCTCATCCGATTGTTTATCTTTGTTAATCCTTATTTCGTTTCAACGTAAAACAAAACAAAAAAGTAGATACACGCAAGTGAATAAAAACAATGGAACTTATCACAGGTCAGAGTTCACTTTGGTTTCAGTGTCGGAACTCGGGCCGTTTCGGCTAGGATCAAGGACCGCGAAGCTCGGTCGATAAAACAGCGAGTACCCGCCGGATCCCCGCGACGCCGGACCGCCGTCGCACAACCGTCTCGGTTGAAGATTAAAACAAAACAAAAAAAGATATATAAAAAAATTTCTATTATATCTCAGCAGGAAAAACCGTAGTCACTATCAGAAATCATCGAGGGTCGCCGTAGCTAGCGCCACGGAGCGCATGGCTTCGTGTACCACGAGACTCTCGTCAAGGTAACTCATTCGACGAGCGACACTCCGTCCGACTTTATCTCTCCGTGAAAACGGCTGCTGTTCTCAAAGCACGATATCCAGATAGTAAATCGCATCGGTGTCTGTCACACTACTTTTTTTTATCTATCCCACCTTCGACGATTTTCATCCATCCACTGACACACATGCACACAGAGACACAAACGTAAAACACACCGAAGCACGAGCGTTGTATTATATATACATGTATATATATATATATATCAGACCGTTACAACGGAAGCGTACGCGCAGTGTCCGTTCGTCACTCTCCCTCCTCGACCCTCGCGCGCGCAACAACAAACGAACGTAAAGTAAAAAAAAAAGTAACGAACAATACGCGGGCCAGCAAACCCCAAGACGAGTCCGTAATCTCGCGGATTGGTTCGACGTTTCGAGGAAGGCAAAGTTAGAAAAACAAATAATAATATTTTCCCCCAGTTTTGTAAAAAAATAAAATAAAATGATATCGTCGACAGTGAATTTGTATCCTACCGGCACGAGGTACGCGACGCGACTGACGCTCGACGAGGGGAAGCGACTCCGCCACCCCTCCCTCCTCCGCCGATCGACTCGCTCCCCTCAAAATCCCCTCCCACGAGTCTTACTTTTTGTCTCGCTCTCCCGCTCTCGCTCGCCGGTCCCCCCGCTTCAGCGTCGTTCGCTCTCACACACACACACTGCTTTCTCTCTCTCTCTCTCTCGGCCGGCCTCTCCCCCCCTTTTTCTCCGTTTCGGTAGAATTTTTGCCTCCGTCTTTTGTCCCCACCGAGAGAACCCGACGCCGTTGAAGCCGACGCGCAGGAAGCAACCCCTAGCGAGGAAGGGCCCGTTTTTGCCTTGGCCGACGAGAAAGCGTACTGCAGCGGCCAGACGAGCATTACTGTAGAAGGGCGCCTTGGGGCCCCCGGGTACGTTGGAAAGAGAGAACCCAACTATTAACGAGGCCCGGACTCGCAAGTTCGTGACCGTCACGCTCTTCGCTCTCTCTCCTTTCTCTCCTTCTCCGTCGCCGCTCTCGGCTTCTTCGTATTGCGTTTAGTTTTTACTCGCTCGCTCGCAGGGCAAGCGGGGCTCTCGCGCTCGGGGCTCTCGACCGTCCCGAAAACATTGGCCCACTTGTTGAGCACGGGCGGACGGCGTAAGAAGCGACCAGCGACTCTCCAGTCGACCCGGCGGCAATCGCATTTTTCTCTACGGCGAGCCGCTTCATCCCCTCGCATTATCATCGATTTGTAACAGTTTTTAGCTTTTCTTTTTTCTTTTTGTTTTGGCTTTTGGTTTTTTCTTTTTCACTCGATAGCCGAGCGCTCGTTATTCTATCGGTGGAATCTTTGCGCTTGCGCAATCGCGAGATTATCGCCATGGCGAGGGAAACAAAACCCTGCCGTCTCGATCGCTCGCGATAGACTCTCGAGCGTCTATCGGGGTTTCTCGATTCTACTGTGGCCTGATAAAACAGAAAACTGTCTGCGTGTGAGCGAGGGAGAGAGAGAAAGCGATTTGGCAGCGTCGGCTCTCGGGAGTCGGAGAAACAGCGCACAGGAAACGAGGGAAAGCATCGAGGCTCTTTTACCCCGGGCGCAGTGGCGCTCAACCCGGATTCGTCTTTTTTTTCTTGTTTTTGTTCTTCGAAGCTTCTCAAGCTTTCTCCGGGTGGAACAGCGGAAAATTTTCTTTAGCGGGGGAAAGAGCCTCGTATCAACGATCGCTATCTGCTTTTTCGCATCTATTTTCACCGCTACATCCCCCGTGTTCCAAAGTAATTTTAGTGTCGTACCCACGCGAGCCACGACGTTTTATAATTACCTCGCAACCCGAAGTACCGACGACTCGCAGTCGCAGCTTCAACCCACTTGGCCCGCTATCGCCGATTCAGAGCTCTAGTTCTCCTCCCGGTGTTTCTCTGTTCTCCTCGGTTTTATCAATTGTTCTTGCCGATTGTTGATATATCTTAGTTATTAATTTTTTTTTTCCAGGACGCATATTTGGGCGGTAGATCGAATATTTATTCGACTATCGGAATAGAATTTATTTTCCACTATACGCCCTTCGCCTTTTACGCCCCCAAATGAATCCATCGTTAAAAAAAAATTGAAAAATAATAAATAAAATTTTGAACTGTTTTTAGGCAGTTATTTTCCAGGCCAGAATGTCTCCCTAAAATGTAATCTGTGTCGACCTCACAATTTCCCACGAACGATTTCAAAATTTACACGGTAATTATAATTATAAAATCCCATAAAGAATACGGTAAATCGTTTTGATAAAAATTTAACTAAATTAAAGTGCAAACTAAAATTCAAAAAAATTCCATGACAGAGTCAAAATTTTGTACCCCTGACTGGTATTCGATTCACCAGTCGTGCCTCGTTAACGACAGACCTGAGTTACAGCCTGGTAGTTGCGGATTGTAAATCTCGCGAACGTCGAACCCGCCGAGTTAGGTTTGGGCGGCACAAGTGTCGTAAAATTATTAGAAACGTTTTTGATGCTCGATCCGATGCCGAAGTGCGAAGAGAAAAACAATGGGACACCAGCAAAATTACAGTTAGAGTCGGTCGGGCTGTCGGAGTCGATACCTGAGGCTGTTCCATTCCCGGATCTAACAACCCTCAAAGCCCCTGGAATCCAAGAGAGGGTGTCCGGTGCGTTTTCTGGTGGAGGGTCGTTAAACACTTTTGAGCCAAAACTTCTTCGGATCGGATTGCACCGACACGCGTGCACGAAGATTAAGGTAGTCCTTGCGAATAGTGTTCACTTCGCATAAGATTCAGAGAAATGGGAGGGAATTGCAAACACTTCTGGATGGTATAAAAATCTGAAAAAAATCAAGATATTAAAGGTACTGGAAAGATTAATTTTGGAATAATAATTGCAAAATGTTATTAACAAATTGATGAAAAATATAATCGTTCAACAAATCTTCCGGAAACCTAACATTTTTTTTTCACCAAAATAATTCGTTCACTTTTCTAAATATGTATGAATTTCTTCAGATTTTTAAATACACTTCGAATTTTTTGTTTTTTACATGGGAAAAATGTGTGGAAAGTCACAAAATTCAAGATAAATTTGAAAATCTGGAAAAATTCATACGCATTCGGAAAAACAAACGAATAATTTTCATTAAAAAAGTTAGGCTTCCGGGACAATTGTTGAACAATTTTATTTTTCATGAATATGTTAATAACATTTTGGAATTATGATTATGCGAAATTAATCTTTTCAGTACCTTTAATATGCTTGATTTTTTCAGTAAAAACTTTGATACTTTGCAGGCACAGACACAGTGAATGGATTGCAATTTTGTTTCAGATGTTTTGACCACGCGTAAATGTTTTACCCGCGTAAAAAAAATGTTGAAAATCGATCTGTTTTTTTGACCAAATCCTTAGTGCCTTAAAGTACGCCAAAAAAAATATGTCAATTTTTTTCTCGGCAGCACGGGTCTCGCTCCTGATTCATCGAACGATATATACTTCGTAAATAATAATTGAAAAACGAATAAAAAAAAGAGACTGTGAATAACGTCGATGGCGGGACGGCGAGGGGGGGATGGACGTTTCGTCATCGGGAAACTAACAAATAATTAGGTAACCTCGCGCGGCCAACTGTGTAAACCGGAGGAATCGTCGCGACGATCGCCGCTTGCCAGTTCCGAGTGAGGAGGCACCCGCGACTCGATACAGCTCGTTCGAGCTCGAGCGTCGTTATATTTCTTCGTTCTCCCATTCGTCCCGTCCGGCTTCGACTTACGTGCATACACGAAACACGCATCCACTCTCTCCGTCCTCCAGCGACTAACTAAACACCCCGACTACATTTTCACTAGGTTGAACTCTTGAAATATAAGCAAAAAAAAACAAAGAAAAAAAAAGAAGAGGCATGGAAGCATCTTCAATTTTTTGTAACAAAAATTCCCTGAAACAAAAATGTTTTGAAATCGTCGATCGCGCTCGATCGTCGTTAGATATCTTCCTTCTCCCATTCCTCCCGTCCAGCTCCGACTCACACGCATGCATAACAAACCCGTCCACTCTCCTCTCTCCAGCGCCCAACTAAACACGCCAGCGAACTTCCGAGGTCCAGTCGAAGACCTCTTGAAATATATCCAAAAAAAGAAATATAAAAAGAAAAAGAAGCTTAAAAAAAAAACAAAAAAAAAAGAATAAGAAAAGAAGGTAAAAAAAGGAGGAGCATTGAAGCAGCTTTATTCAATTTTCTGAAACAAAGCCCTCGCTCGTTTCCGTGGGCTCTCGAGGCGCGCCGGTGGAGTTATACTCCCGACGGTTGGCCCCGAGAGTCGAGTAGAGTGTAGAATAGAGGCGAAGCCGTAGAGCGAGAGAGCCAAGATCTCTCCGACGCCCGTTTCTCCGGAGCGGTGAGAGAACGACCGGGAGAGTGCGGGGGAAGGGTGCTGCGCTGGTTTTCCGAGGGAGTTAGGTTCATGGCTCGAGGGGGACGCCCATCGAGAAGGGGGATGCTGTAGTAGAACGAGAGAACCAGGGAGAGAGCCCCGGCTAACTGGCGTGGTAGCGCTGCGCTACCGTAGACTCCGCCGAGCGGGCGAGCTCTCGGCTTCCTCTCCGCGAGAGGGGCGGAGTGGGCCGGGGGGGGGGGGGGGAAGAGAGAAACCCGCTCGGCGGTCGTAGCCTGGAACGCATTAACTGCAGGGTGGAGGCGGGAGCTGCAGAGGGTTCGGGGGTTGCGCACCGCTCGTTCCTGCTACTGCCGTCGCTTTCCTATACACCACTGGCGTAAGTAAACCGAACGGAAAACGGTCCCTGAATTACCCGTCCGATTAGCCACCCCACCCTCCTCGACCGCCCCCCCCCCCTGCTCGGACTCACGCATCCGGCGATCTACGCATTTACACGCACCGTACACGAAATCGCGCCCGATACGAGTCACGAGCTTTCAGGCGGATTTGTCGATCGCAAAATGGTTTGTTAATTGATATTGATGGAAATTAATCAATATTCGGTATTGTTTATAGATATCAATGACTGTTGATAAATTTTGATAATTATTTACTTTTATCAATATTGATAAGCATTGATAACTATCGCTAAGTATTGATAGACTGAAAAAAATGTTTGCTTGAAAACTAATGAACTGTATTGAAAGCTCTTTTATACAAACTGTTTGTGAAATTTGAAGCAGATTTATAATTTTTTAATATCTGGTATTCTTATTTTGCAAGCGAAGTACATTAATTTTCAATTAATATAAGTAATGTTGGCAGATTTCATGTTCCAGCACATTAAGATCAGAATTATTTTTTTACACTGCAAGTGTTAATGAATATTGAAAATTACACTGCAAAAATAAATTCTTAATTTAATTGTACATTCAATATAATGTTCCAGTCTTTGCATAAAAACGTCCAGTCTCTTACATTGAATTTACAATTGTCTTTTGCAGTGCATATATCGATAAATATTATTATTGACAAATAGCAATAAACATAAATAAATATTAACATTTTTGTTCTTATCGTCAGCGCAATTTTGTTTTTCTTCGTCGTCACGGTGACGAAGCTACGGGAGTCTCGCGCCGACCACCGGATAAGGAGTACGCCTTTCGTTTCCATTTTAGGGCGACACTTCCTCTCTCGTTCGCCATTCACCCGTTGGTCACCCGATCCAGCGGGGCAGCTCTCGGGCACGCATACACAGATATACTATATCGATGCTTACGGAAAGAAATAGCTGCAGAGCCACGGGGCGAGGGGGGGGGGGGGGGGGAGGTAACCAAGAGTCAGAGACAGTCGGACGTACAATCAGTCGTTTGCACAAACGAGAAACCAACACGGTGAAAACGGGGAGCGGAGACTTGCGTGCCACAGTTCTCGTTTCGCCCGCGTGTGTTCGAGTTGACTCGCCGCTACTGTTCGCCGCTCTTGCGTTATTACTGTGGGGCCCCCCTTACTAAGTCCCCCTCCTCTGCCCCGCCACTCGCTCCTTGTCCCGATAAGTCGAGGCGAATGATCGAGATTCGTTACCGCGCTCTATATTTGGACGAATTGCTACCCGACAATGCGCGTTGTTGCTGCCCGAGACACAATCTCAACCGATTCTTTCCACTCCCTTCTACCGTACTATGTACCCATTTTATTTATTATTTTTATTGTTATTATTATTTAAAATTTTTTTATAGTAATGGATTACGGTTCCTTATTATTGTCCTTACATATTATTATTATTATTATTATTATTATTGTTTTTGTTGTTATGCTAGTGGATTACGGTTCGTTAAGATAAAGATCGCTGCTCGCATTAAAGCAGCAGCGCTGCGACCTCCCGATTAAGGCTAATCGAGAAAGATATCTCAGTTGTCCTTCCCATTGTCCCGATCGGGCGAGGATAATTAATCGGAAATAGATTTTTTAAAAATAAAATCAAAATAAAAAGTCTTCATTATTCACTGGATAACGCGAGGATGAAATTTGTCCGCTCTGAATACTTTGTTTATTCTAGGAAAGAGTGGAACGAGTAGAGGAGGAGGAGGGGGGAGAGGAAAGTGTCTCGAAAATTCGAGATAAGAATCGGAACTGAAGAATCCCCGGGGTGCGGCGCCAATGCGAGCCACTGAGCGAGGGACGCGAGAAAGGGAGGGTGGTCGCGTAGTTAGGGATGGAAACGCGGTAGGGATGCTTTAGGGAGAGATTTAGTGCCAACCTACGCCGCTTAGTCTCTACCCACCACTACTGTATCATCTATATATATATATATATGTATATATATATATATATCGCAGTGTATGTACTGTGCACAGAGCAAAGTGAATAGCGCAGCTCGGGAGGGCGAAATGTATTACGTACGATCATACTCGGAGGAGAAAGATGGAACATGCCGGAGTTAAAAAAGAACTCCTCGAAACAAGACCCAAAAAAATAATGAAAAAAGAAATGCTCGAAGATTTATTTAAAATGTGGTTTGAAAGAAACTCCTCCGAGACCCACAATCAAAATTTCTTGGAGTCGTTGCAAAGCTTGACTTTTTTATGAATCCTGTTTTCATTATTCTTATCCAATCCTAGTGTTCCATTTTTTTCAGTCAGATTCTTATTTAGTTCGGGAGAGTGAAATGCATTATGTACGATCATACTCGGAGGAGAAAGATGGAACATGTTACAATAATGAAAACAGGAGAGATAAAAAAGGCGATATTTTCAACGACTCCAAGACATTTTTATTTTGGGTATCAGAGCAGTTTTTTTTAAACGAATTTTAAATAAATCTTCGATTATTTTTTTTTTATTTCGATTTCGATTTTTCTCAAAGATTTGTTTGAAATTCGTTAAAATAAAGCTGCTTTGAGGTCCAAAATAAAAGTGTCTTGGAGTGGGTTAAAAAGATTGCCTTTTTTGTCCTCTCCTGTTTTCATTATTCCCCCCCAATCCCAGATTTTTATTTTTTTTCTTTAAGTCAGACTCTTATCCAGGACGTCTGGATAACGTTACAACCCCCCGGAGGATTCCGTTCGGCCGCGCCTCGAGCCGGACGAAGGAATTTTTTGGGGAAAAGAAGGCGGAGAGCCATTCGGAGCCCTGGGAGTCGGGCAAACTCTCGAGACGCCGGTCGTGTCCCAGTCGGCACCTTTCATCCGGCGATCCAGCGGGACTCTCTTGAAGGTTCTCTCGGGACCATATGCTTCGACGATTTCGGGCCAGTTAATTTTTCACCGCGATTCCACGCTCCCGGCGTGGTGGAAACGTATCTCGGATCTACCAGAGAGGCCGCGATTCTTATCAGGGCTCGTCCCGGCTCGACGTCGTTGCCACCGTTCGACACAATTTCGCGCGAACGCGGAGCAAAGATTTTTTTTTCCTATATAATTTGGCTCCGGCTGCCGGGTAAGAGCGACCGGGGATCCCTCGAGTACACAGAGCAATAGATAATGTAAGCTGCTACGGGGCAGGCTGTTTGCTCAACGTTGGTACGAGCCACCTCTGTTTGACTATACACCAAAATCTATATATATATATATACATATATAGGTGTTCGTATGTAACGTATATAGATAGAGGTGGATGCTGACACGATCGCGGGGGATTCATGCGAGCGACGAATTTGGAGGGTTCGGACGTTGGCCAAAGAGCCCCGGGCAGTTCTCCACGCAGCTTCATTGTCAGTAGTTACAGCTTCATTGCGGTCGATTACGAAACTGTCTGGACCATCGGATGTTTTTATTTTTATTTTTTTACGTTTGAAACACTTTGTCACTTTGGTCTTTCATGGGGTATGAAAAGATGTTTCTGAAATAAATAATTCAAGTCTTAAGTTAGAAGGTATTGAATAAAGATAGGCTCGAATGAATTGTACGATGCGATTTATTGGCAGTCAATTGAATCGACGCTTCTTTTTTGGTAATGTTGCGATTTCAAGGCGAATATTTAATCTTGATCGAATTGTTTAACTATGTTGACCAAAAGTAAATACGTCGTTATTGTAGATTCCTAACTAATCAAGTTAATTTTGGAAACTGGACCAATTATTCAATGCCTCAATAATATTTTTTAATTACACTAGGACCTCGATTTAGCCGTTTTAGCCGACCAAGCTATTTTAGCTGGCCAAATGCATAAAATCGTGCATAAAATCGAGCCCCTCAATGTCGCATTGTACTGTAACCCAAAAAGGCCGACGGATTCTTCGATATTCGCTTTCGAACTCGCCGATAATATTTTTTCTGGCCACGCGGCATTGCATATCAACCTTTTGCAAAAATAAATAAAAGTGCAAATATTTCCCTCATCCTTCGTTCAAAAAATATCCTCGTACATATTCCCACGTGCGATCCACGCGTCTAAAGGTCCGCTTCCCCCCCCCCCCCCCCCTCCGCAACTCTCGCAGGACAAAGAGTTCGAGGTCCGTGTAGTTTTCAGCGCCAGAGTTTGCGGACGCATATTGTGAGAAGATAATAAAAGTTGCCGAAGAGGAGAGCCCGGGCAGGTCTGACGAGCGAACCGAGCGATTCACCGGAGCGCGTATATTAATCCGATGCGTGAGGTTGGGTGTCTCTTTTGTGGGTGAGCTAACCGGGCCACGCACGTAAAACAAACAGGAAACCTTCGGGAAGGGTGGGAGAGTGTGGCGAACGACAAAACTGGGGGAGGAGAGAGAGAACTACGGCAAAACATTTTACGATCTACTTGCTGGCGTGCGGCCCTTCGGAAATCTCACCCCTCGAGGAGAGAGAGAGAGAGACACACACACACACACACACATGCGGGCACGCAGGCGTTGTGCGAGTTTCGAGCCCGCGGCTTAGGGTGGGAAGAGAGATGGAAAAGTGTGCACCCTCGCCCTCTCGAATTTGCCGAAGGGGTGAGAGGTGGGCGAAATAGAACGCAGTCGGAGGGACGGGGTGAGGGATGAAACTCGCGCGAGAGTCACGTACGGGTGCGTGTAATACATCTGTACGCACATAGAGAGTCGGTGGCTCTCACTTTCGCTATTGGGGACAAACTCTTCAAGATTTATGCCGATGCATTGATATCCCCGACACGGGACATCCGATTTATCTTGGTGCTAGATACAAGGCACTCAGAGCTGATGTACGTGTTATCATATGGGCATGAATGTTTTACTGTACATACTATATATTAATATATTAATAATATATTATTATTAATGATATGATAATTGCAGAGCTGGGTAATAAGCCTAAGTACTTGAATTAGGTATTAAAGCTGCAAATACTTCTTGAGTGCAGTTGCACTGAATTGAATAATTTGAATATACCATCATTAATAACACAATAATAATAACAAATATAATCGTGTATTTTTCGATATACACACGATGTCACAGGGGCGGTTTGAACGTCGAAGTTTGCGTACCTGCGCATCGCGATCGGGAATCGATATTGGTTATGTGTCTTAATTCATATACACGTTATATCGACGATACAAATATAATAATATCGGTATATCCGATATATCAGTACCGCACAGCGATATACAAAATAAATTTATTAATGGGCCTCGTCGCAGTGTCGAGAAAACTATTTATGCCCCGCGAAAATCTCTTCGGCTCGAATACGCGCCACGTGACTACTCGAGAAGGGACCAGCCGCGCGATGACAAAAGGGATCGTAAAATTCGAGCCACTCGAATGGACCGTTCGAGAGCGAAGGGAGGCTCCAGTCACACAGTTAATAGATTAATTGTTGTTTCGCAGTTTTGGCGAGAGCCACGCGAGCGACCACCGCAATCGTGAGATGAACCGCGGTGAGGGGTAAGGAGGGGGGGGGGGGGGGGGGGGTAGTGAATATCTCGTACCTATTATCGCACGCAAGTATCATCCCCGAGCAAACGGGATCATTAGCCCGTGGAAATTCAATGATCCATGGGATTCGCCGTATGGATAGATTCCATGAACCACAACCAACCCTCTCTCACCGCATAAAATCAAACGAGACAATGTGTGCGCACCGTGAGCGCGATACCCGGGAAGGCACGCGCGTGTCTGATCTAAGCCGTGCGCGTGCATTTGTATGTTTTTTTTTCGTTTTTTTTTTTGGTCTCTGTCGTTCGAGTGGTACTTGGCGAAGCGCGTGCAGGGTACTTCGTGAGAGCTTCATATGTTCGAAATTGCAACTGGCTCTTTGCAACCCCCTTCGCCATCGACGTATAATAACACGTGTGTAATCTTCGTAAATAGATACCGTATGGATCATTTTCAGACTTTATTTTTAGAACTTTCTTTCTTTAGTGTGGTTTTGTCGTTGTTTTTTTTTTGGCCAATGGGGCGGATGAGCGATTCACATATAATTAGAATATAATAATACGTGTGTAATCTTCGTAAATAGATAACGTATGGATCATTTTTACACTTTTTTTTTTTGGGTTTGTTTTGTTTTTTGTCTGATTGTGCTAATGAGCGATTAACATATAATTAACATATAATAACACGTGTTTAATCTTCGTAAATAGATACCGTATGGATCATTTTTTTTTTTTTTTAGTTTTTTGTTTCGTGTTTGTTTTTTGTCCAATAGGACTGATAAGCGATTAACCGAGCGCAACGATAACCGTTATTACTATATGAAATTATTGCCGTAGTAACGTACATCGTGTTACGATACGGTATTATATCGGATGGCGATATATAGCATACGACCCAATTATACTATCGACATTCCGATAGTCCCCCATGCAGCCGGTAACCGTGCATAATTTATCCCGATAATCCCGGGGATGTGTAACCGATCGCCCTCTGCCAGACGCAGTATTCCCGAACTATCGTCTGTCGAACGAAGCAGTACGCACGGAAAAATTCCTCGTGCTTCGAAATGAAATAATAATAATAGCAGTATAATAATAATAATTATTATTATTATTATTACAATACATTATTATTGCAATATTATTATTGTATTATTATTATTATTATTATTATTATTATTATTATTATTATTATTATTATTATTATTATTATTATTATTATTATTATTATTATTATTATTATTATTATTATTATTATTGTCATGTTAATTATCGTATTTATGTAAATTGTTTTCGAGAATCACCACGCGTCGTGCAGATGATATCTGGAAGCTGTGCTTCAACCCGAGACCACCCTCGGGGGCTACTTTGCAGTGTGTATACACCATCCCGACAGCTCACTCGACGCCAGGCCCGTCCCTCCGCGCTTCGTGTACTTCGAGCAAACCGTTTTCTCCCCGAGTTTGCACAGCGTTCGAGATCGCGATCCATGAAGACACGGCAAAGCGCGCGGTCTCTTGAATGGAACATCAGCCGCGAGTCGCGGGGGAGCGGGGGTATGGGCCGATAGAGTAAAATTAAAACGTTGTGAAAGTTCGTAAAAATAATTTTGTTAAATATGTGACAAACTCGTTTGTCACTTATTTTAATATACGAACCTGTCCCTTTATTTCCCGAGTCATTGACAATTTTAATTTCTACTTTCGTTTTTAAAACTCCAAAATTACCAAATAAAAAATTGTCGACGTTTGTGGACAATAAGTTGTTGCAAAAAGTACAAACTTTTTTTTACTGTGCACCGTCGCGATAAAAAATGAAAATAAAAAAACTGGAAAAAGAAATATAGCGCCGCTGCGAAAAGAGCAAAGTACTAATGATCGGTGTGGACGGAATGCGAAGAAAGAGAGGCACAGGAGAGCCGAAGGCCCCCGAGCCGTGCTAATGCCAACGGCGAAGAGAGAACCAGCAACAGGTGTCCGTCAAACAGAGAGAACGGGCTCGAGTAGCAGCGCACACCTCCTCCGGGCGTTCGAGTTCTCTCGCGAATGCTATACGTGTCGCGGTTCACGACAATGACGCCGACGAGGAAGTCCCGCCGGTGGCACGCGATGGTAATTGATTCGTCGCGGCGGCTCGCCGAAGAAGGGAGACGTATAGACAATCGGAATCGAAGCCGCCATTAGGACCGTGGGCCGGAAATTTTGCCCGGCGAATTTTACACTCTTGCCTCGACGCAAGATGATCTTAAAGAATCGACTCGGCGACGTCGGGCGGCGACTTCATTTGTGTCGTTACACGCGTCAAAACAAAACTATTGAGTCTCATTTAATCCCCTGTTCATGGTCTAGAAAAGTCTCCGGAGCGATACGTGGTTTGGTTTTTTTTCAGAATTTTTGCAAAAGAATTGATACAATTCGAGAGTCCATTTTGCGAAATTTTTTTTATTTTTTATTTTTTGAGCAGTAAAAAATTGACTCGAAGATTTTACCGCGATAGATTGTTACTAACGTTGCTCCGATCCTCTGAAAAAATCTTCAGGTCCTAGCATTAAGAAAATGCAGATGTAGTTCCATGTTTCGAAGGGAGTAGATATGAAAAAAAAAAATTATATTGCAAATAATTCTGATACCGTAAAAAAGAAAACCCCACGATTTTTCTACGTGTTCACAGAACATAGTTACGAACGATCTAACGCGGGGGATTTCCGATCAAATTTCACATTACCTAATGAAGAAAATAAAGACGTTTCATTCGCCTCGTTTCGACGGAAATTCCTCGACATTAGAGAAAAATTCAATTACCCAGGAAACGCAGAAAATTGGCGCCTGACCTGTACGGACACTCGACGATGGTCCTTTGACTTAAAAACATCGATACAAAAGTATTTTTTTTTAGGTAGAATGCACTTGCACAAAGGTCTGTTGCAACTGTGGGGTCCCCGGTGAATCGAAGCCGTCGTCTCTCGGAAATTCCTCGAGGCCACGAATTAGTTTTGAAAGGCGAGTAAGCGAGAGAATGAAAAAAAAAAAAGAAGAAAGACGAAAGTACGGTGGTGGCTCTCTACGGTCTGGCGACCGCAGCACGCGACACCATATGGTATGGCGGCGGTTACACCCGGTCCCCGACACTGAGGCCCTTCTTCGGGGACCCATGACCCGCGTGTGCGTGAAAGCACATGCGATACACTCCGTGTGGATTCACCGCAGCGAAAACCGCTCGGAGTCTCCCTATTGTCTCGGAGCGGGGGTGAAGTGACCAAGGAACTCGGACCCCCCAAAAAAGAAAAAAAAATCTCTCAAAGGCTTTCAACTCGATATACTCGCGCCGTAAGCCCGAGGAATTTCACATTTTGTAAATTGTCTCGGACGGCGAGCAAGCCCATTTTCCTCCTTTTGAATAATCTATGCCGGCACGACTAGTATGTTATACCGGTATGAGCTCGTGGACGAAATTTCAGACGAAATTGACGATTTTTCGTCGACACTTCTTTCATCGCAAAAACGACTATTCCATTTTTTAATAACATTTTTTTTTAAGCACAAAACTGGTATTTTCTATTTTGTAGCGTTATTTAAAGTATAAATGGACTGTGAACATTGAACAAATCATCCCTCCGACGACATGTTACGTGAAAAACATTTTATGAATGGCTTCCACACTCTGTTCATTAGCCATACAAAAAACTACAAAATTATAATTCTAATAAAATTATAATTATAATAAAAAGCATTTTACGAGTGACTTCCACACTCCATTGATTGGTAAAAAAAATATCACTGAACAATAACTCGCCAAATAAAAATATTGCAGTGTTGATACACGTATCGCTTCAAGGGTCTAGAGGAGTAAAAAAAAAATAGTGGGGCTGGAGGACACGTCGAGTGGGGAAGCTCCTGGTTATATGGACGTCGCTAAGTGAGCCTCCCCGAGGAGGCCAAAAGGACGAGCGTCGAGTTTGAGAGAACGGCGCGGAGGGGTTTGGCGTGAAAGTACGTAACGGCTCCCTCGACGACGCCGAGCGTTGCCCATATCCTAATAGAAACGTAATCGGGCTCTCCTTCTCTGCTGAATAAATGATAACTAACGCTGATGGAGCTCCGCGAACAGTTCCCAAGATCGGCCATGTGGAAATTGTTTCTTTACGACAAAACGATATTTCGCTTACAATATATTTTATCTGTGTTTGTCAAACAAACGGATAAACGATACGACGGGGAGTGTACGGCGACTCTCGCGTCTCCCGTTAATTCGAGCTCCCGCTCGGGCTTGTTTCACCATAACCCGAGGCTATTGCTTATTATAGCGAGCCGCTACAGTGGGTGGGTGACGCGAGAGATACCGAGAGCTGCCACCGCAAACCCGTAATCGTACACGCAACACAGTGTCGAATTATTACGACTCGTAGTCTCTCTCTCCTAGCTTCAACGAGCCAGTGCTACTGGTGGAAGTCGAGAGAACAAAAAGCCAAGAGGCGTTCACGACTCTATGTCGGAGTTGGAGAGATAAAAAAAAACACATCGCGTTCCCGACGACAAGACGGAGGGTCGAGGAGGAGAAAAAGTATTGAGCTAAAAATGAAAGAAAGTCGAGTAGAGAATACACGCATGGGAAAGTCTCTCCCGGATAATGTTTGCGTAGGCGTCTCGGCATGGTAAAGCGATTAAGTCCCGCTCGCTCGCATTATACCCTTCGCTACGTGCGCTCGTCTGAACGTCGTGCATGGGTGTGGGTTTTTTTTTTTTTTTTTTTTTTTTAAAGCCTTTCGTGACATTACGTACTATGCGTTTATTATACTTGACTCGTACACTCACCCAGTGCTGATTCGTGACGACTTCCCCACCGTCCCCACTGCCCAGACACTAATGAGATAGAAACGAGAAGACAGAGACAAATTAGTTAACTGATCGGGAATAACGGACGTGGAAGATGCGGCGAATTTGTAGAGTTAGTCCGAACATGCGCTCGAAGTATTGTTCAATTTATTGATCTTACAATATTTAATTATACTATTTCAACGTTACTTCATGGAAATGAATTTAGGGCACTTCTTCAAATGCATCGTAAGAATAATTCGGACTGCCTCAAGAAAATTGTGCAAAGCGAATAACTCCGAGACGAATCGTTACTTACGTCTTTCTTCCTCTTGACAGCGGCGGCTCCTGCGAATAATTGAGAAAGAGAAATTCATCGTTAGAAATGGCGCATTCGTATCGTAGGCGTAAGGCAATTGCTTTTCCGATCTTTTTTTTTAATCACAAAATGACAATGGATTCTCACCGGCCGAGGGATTGGGCAACCGCGCGCTGTTGCCCGTCGGTGTTGCCGGATTCGATGCCGGCGTAGGAGTTGTGACGGAGGGCGGCGGTGGCACTCCGCGAGTACCGAACGGAAAATAGGGTGAGTCCGGAGGATACGTGGCTCCCTCGACGCCAACCCCTCCACCCGGTCCGCTGCCTGGGCCACTTGCCGTCGGGCCGAACGCACCGCCGCCGTACGTCTGAAACAGAAGCAAAATAAATGAATTATGAGCTCCGCATCGTGATCGCCTCTCGCCGCACCGCCGAGCGAGCGATGATCGGAGCCAATTACCCAGACTCTCAGCGAAGGAGAGGCAAGAGAAAAAAAAACAAAGATCCTTCGAGAGATTTTTTTTTCTATGATTTTATATCGACTGACCAACTAATAATAATAAAAATAAATCATTTGTGATCCATTGCGGATAGCAAGGAGAACCACAAATATTTGCGAATCGTGTCGAAATTTTGTTGTTGCAAACGGGAGAGAGTATTAGAGGGGATAATTGAAATCGAAACTCGAGACACTGGACAGGAGGATAAACGCTCCGTGAATCACAGACAAAATCGACGTAGGAAAGGAAAAAAAACGAGCTTCTGGTTTAGAAATTTAATATTTTTTTAAATGATTTTATATCGACTAATAATAATAAAAATCGATTATTTGTGATCCACCGGCTTGCGGATAGCAGCGAGGACTGCAAATATTTGCGAATAGTCTCAAAATTTTGTTGCAAACGAGACCAAGTATTAGACCCGGTAATTGAAATCGAAGCTCGAAACAGGCGACAGGAAAGTAAAACTGCTCGATGAATCAGAGGCAAAATCGATTCCGAGCTCCACCGAGAATGGAAGAGAAAGAAGAAGCGGAAGCGCGAGGGGAAGGGAAACAATAAATCACCCATCGAATCAATATTCCTTATCGGCTTATGCTTTAACGACTGCCCGATTAGATACTGCATCTTTCCGGGATGTAAAAGAAAAAATCTATATCAACCGCGAGTATCTCTATTTCTACCCTCGAGCCGGCGTATCGGTCGTCTCACTAAGGGTAAAAAGTTTCAGGCGCCGCGGAATAATTTTCGAGGTAAGGATTCGCCGAGCCACTGTAGATAGATGAGCGAAGGGAGGAACAGCCTCTCTGCTCGAGTGAGAGAGTCGGGACTTTACGTCCTTATTCTGGAGTAACTTTTCATCCGGGCCAGTTAACCCCCTCCCCCCAGGTCGTCCATCCCTCCTGCTTTGTTTTATACATCTCCCTATTCTCATCGCTCCGACGCTATATCTTCTCTGGCTCGGTGTCGGTACAGAGTGATTAAAAAAATGCGACACGTATCATCTTTGCGTCGAGATAAATACTTTTGGATTTTGTACTAAAAAAAATCCTCCTCAAAAAAAAGGCTGTCTCGATGAGAAAGTTAGTTGATCGACTTTTTTGCTTCCTCGTAGAGGAAGCTACGCGCTAAATTATAATCAGTGAGGAAGCCATGTGCAAATTACTTTGCACCATTTCTTCACATTTATGGAAACCAAGATTCGTCTATGACGAGAATTTTTTTTGCTCCAATGATAATTTAAATATACTTTTTAATTATCATGTAAAAAGAATTAATTGGTTATGCAGTAAAAAATTTTTAAAAAATCGTTTTTGAAAATCCCGTTAAGGTAACTGGTGCATGGAACACTATTTCAATGAGACCTACATTTTTACAATTGTTTGTCCAAAATGTTGGGCATTTGTTGATAGTACACAGTAAAAAAAGGTTGTACTTTTTACAACAACTTATTGCCCACAAACGTCCACGTTGTTAATTTTCTAGTTTTACAAACAAAAGTACAAATTAAATCACGTTTTCTGAACCCGATCACATTTTCTGAATCAGCCTGTACTGGATATAAGCACAGAGATACATGGTCGCGGATGAGGGAGGGTGTAAGTGATATTAAAGTTGGCGGTCAGTGGCTTTCAACTTGCTGACTGAGTCATTAACCTTTGGATACTTCGGGGATCCCTTCAGCCCTTAAACCATCTGGCATTGAAATAACACCCCCGTGGGATCGTCGAGAGTCGCTGCAACTCGAGTTTCTATCAGAGTTTCGTGATTTCCTTGTCTATATCTTATCGATGAGGTATCGAATCAACGGCACGGGGACTTCGAGGCTCAGAGCTCACGATGAACGGAGGGATGAGAGCCACTCTGTGAAAATATTGCCAGGACCAAAGTTTTCGGATTATGTCGAGGGGGCGTACAATCGAGGTAGGTGAGCGCAGAAGAGTGTTAGAGGGTTTCCCTCGACAGAAAAGAAGAGAAAATCGAGCCAGAGAGTAAGTAACTTTCTCACAGGTAAATTTTCTTTCGCGCTTGTTCAATAATTATTGCGGTTCTTTTACCTCCAGGGATAGCAGAGCCAGCGCTTGAGACAAATTAAAAGAATGGACATAAATAAATGTAACTACTCTTTTAGCAACATCATGAAAAATATAGGACGATTTCAGAAATAATGGTATTACAAAAATTTAAATAACGGAGAAATTACATTAGAGCATTAAGAAGAGTAAGGGCAATGTAAAAGGTTGAAGAAACCATACATGGAGATAAAAACACTACATAGAAAGATTGGAACAACAATATTATTTTAACGAAACTTCGTATTTCGATTTTACGAAATTATTTTTAAATGTCAAATGCCGTCTGTGACGACGGTAGAGCAACTCACCATTCCGTTGTCCATCGTGTGGCCATACGGCGACTGGAAACCGGGCTTTTCTGAAAAATGACAAATTTAAAAATTATTAATCGAACAAGGACAAATAATAAAATTGTCGATCACAAGAGAAAAAATGTAAAATTTTCGATTCCAAGGTAATGCGTCATCTCATCGATTGCGAGATTTATTCCTGCACGCTCTACATGCTCGAGAGAGCGAGCTCGATAAAGAATTAATGCAGAGGGGGAGTGGAAGGGGCTTTGGGCATAAACTCGCTATGCGTCTTTATAAATCAAGGTACGCGCTTGCCCGGGGTCACGTGTGCGTTTTGTTTCCGTGCTTCGCGAACGGAATACGCTATCGCGCGGTATATATATATATATATATCTATATATATATACATATATATGTACTAAAAAGAAGAAAGAAAGAAATAAAGAAGAAACGCGCATAGCACAAGCACTTGCCTTCCCGAGGCCCTCTCTCCCTTTCTTGCATCGTGCCATCGGAGCTCTGAGACTTCATTCGATATTAATATGAAGCGGGTTACGACGGAAGACACACACACACACACACCCACGAGCTCCTCTAACCGAGAGGCTGGTTTGAAATTTATGGTGGATATGTGATCGGGACTCGTTTCGCCTTCGGTTTTCTTCAGCGAACCGATCCAAGAGACGCAAGAGAAAAATAACGTAAAAAACGTCGAGGAAAAACTTGAGATTACATGTTCCGTTGCCGGGTACGAATAATGTATGGATTCGCAGCAAAGACAATGAGATCTATCGTACAATCGTGAAAAAAGATTTCTTCGTTTCAAACAATCTTTGCAAATTTTATAGTAAAATAATTTTTTTTTTAATATTCCTTAAGATTTTTACATCCATCGTATTTCGAGTTACTGGTTGAAAGAGCTCGATTCTTTAACATCAGCATGTTCCATATTCGCCCCAGTTCTCCTTGATATTACATCGTGAGTATCGGTAAATTTTATTAGATTCGCACGAATTAATCTGAATGGGATTTTTTTGTAAATTAGGTAAACGATAGATACGCGGTAGTCAATTGTGGACAGGAAGCAGCTATTGGATTAGTGTCCGGCATGGTCCGGCAGTGGCAGGGCAACGTACGCCATTTAGCCGGCGTAGCCACCCCTCCGAGATAACTATGAATCCTAACAGTTTCGGCTTGTTCGTGACACGTTTGGCGAAGCGTGCCCCCCTTGTCCCCGCTCCGGGGAGCAGTCGCGGAGGCTAATACGTGGAGCAATATCATGCATCAAAGGACAGGCCAAATTCTGTTAGCCGAGAGACTCGTGTCATCCTCAGGAGCTGGCCAGAAGCCTGCTCGCCCGTTCTATGACGTAGTATCGTCATTCTCCTGGCTTCCGTTTGGAGAACGCCTTCTCTCGTTCCCCGCATAAGTTTCTCGGTGCTCGATCATCGCTACGTGTTCTCCTGTCCGTATTGAAATCGATTGGCACAACACCCACCGGACCCTGGACCAAGTCCGGCAATGCGGTTGGACGGTATAGCGAAAAAATGAAAAAAAAAATTGTCAATGTAATTAGGCCTCGTCAAATTCAAACTCCATTGGGATTGGTTGTGCAGGGAGAATTGGCAGATTCGGACGTACGCTAACAGCTGGGTTGGTTACACTGAGAGAAGGATCTAGTAAAAATTACTATATCGCTTGAGAGATATTACCATGGAACATAGTGGTAGGAAACTAGGGCGCCACCTACGGTAGGAAGTACCGGATTTATAAGAATTTTTTTCGTAGATATTGTGGGCAACATTCTTGGAAAATCTGAGAGTTTCCTGCCATAGGTGGGGCCCTAGTTCCCTACTATTATGCTATGGTAATTTAGTAATGGTATGGTAATTTGCTTAATAACAATGCTATGGTAATTTGGTGAATAACAGTGCTATGGTAATTTGGTTGATAACTAGGATATGATAATTTGGTTGATAACTATGCTATGATAATTTGTTAACAGTGCTATGGTAACTGTTCTCAGATGATCGGTAGTTTTTACTAGATCCTTCTCTCAGTGTATCTTTTCTGGACGATCGAGCATATTTGGACAATGAGTGTGTCCGATTCAGTTCACACCGATGTCCATAAATAAAATTTTTTAAAATTAATTTTTTTGCCAATCAAATTAGGTCTCATCACATTTAAACACTAAATAGGGATTGGCCGTGCAGTTGAGAATTAGCAGATTCGAACGTGCGCTAATCGCTGGGTTGGCTACCTCTTCTGGACGATCGGGGATATTTGGACCATGTGTGTGCATGTGTGTGTGATTCAGGGGTAGTGGATGGAGCGCACACCGGAGTCGATACGATCTTTACACGAGTCTCGTCGAACATTAATTCGGCATTACGAGGCCGGCAACGGGTTGCAGGGGCCTCGGTGACTCGATGCATGGGCATACGTGCGGGACAACTCCGACTCGCGGCAACTCTCGGAGTACCTTCTTTTTATCCTTTCCCTTGATATTCCTCAATATTTTTTTCATTTTCTTTTTTTTCCTCAATTCCAATCCGGAAATCCAGGACAGAAGATATTATTTTAAACATGGTTTTTGGCTCGATGTAGCGTTGAAATCTTCCAAGCTCGACGATTCAAGGGATTTAATGTTCGACGAGTCTCGTCATCAATTCGGCATTACGAGGCCGGCAATCGGTTGCAGCGGGCACGGTGCATGAGTACACGTGCCGGACAACTCCGACTTTCGGCGACTTTCTCATGTCCTTCTTTTTATCTTATCGCTTGACGTTCCTCAATATTTTTTTCATTTTCTTTTTTTTCCTTTTTTTTTTTTGTTATTCGGAATTCCAAGGCAGAAGATATTTTTCTTAAATGTGATTATTTGCCAGATGGAGCGTTAAAATCGTCTAAGCTCGACCATTCAAGTCGGGCCGAGTGGCTGCAGAAGGCATCTCGCTATGGTGTCGCTTTTAGTATGGCCTCTCTTAATCCCACCCACAGGCATCATCGGCGATATTCGCGTCGTATTTTTCGCCGCTCCGTTCCACACCTCGACGGGCAATACTCTCGCCAATGCACATCGGCCGGTGCAGCCTCGCCGACGGTATGGCGTCCCTGCGTCGTCTGCGAATTTCGAAAATTCGCAGGCCCCATTCTCGCCGCTCATCTTTTTTTTCTTTTTTTTTCACACTGCTGTTGCACCGGGCCCTTGTCGGATTACCGATACACGAGAATGCTCCATGTACCAAAATTAATGTGGCACCGGAGAAAAGTATTGGGTGACCGATCGTCTGGACTTTTGACCCCGAGAATTTGACCTGGCGGAAAAAATATATACATATATATATGTGTGTAAATTGTATATAATACATACACAAATTTTGTGGATATAAATCTGTCAATTTTACTAATATTTTTTGTAAAATTAACAAGAAAATAATTGTGGACGTTTGTGGAGGAAAAAAGTTTGTTGAATGTACAAATGTTTTTTACTGTGTACACTGCGAAAAAAAAATGTTTGAAATTTAATGAATGATAGAAAACTTTTAGCCGATAGGAAGTTTTTCTACATAAACTGTTTCTGATATTTGAAACACATGTGCGTTGCAATTTCACAGTAAAATTTTTATTTTTAACTAAAATTCTTGTAAATTTCAGGCAGAAGATTTGTAATTTTAATATCTGGTATTATCATTTCACAAAAAAAAAAGTATATCAATGTTCAATTAATGTATGTAATGTAAGCAAATCTTGAGACTTGCTTACATTACATACATTAAATGTACAATTTATTTTTATAGTCTATAATATAAATATAAACCGTATAACATAACATACAAAAAATGTCTGCATATAAATTATATTATAATACATACAATTTTGTTATATGTATATACACGTATATGTACAACAATATACAAAGGGCTCGGGAAGTCCATTTCACAGCAAGGATTGCCGTGCAACCCGAGGAAGGTTTTGTGCATATAAATTACACATAATACATACAAAAATGTTGCGTATATAAATGATATTATAATACAACCTTTTTTGTATATATATATACATATACACACGTATGTGTACAAAAATATATAAAGGGCCCGACGAAGTGCATTTCAAGGCAAGGATAGCCGTGCAACCCGAGGAGCCCCGCGTTTGATAATAATTCAACAGTGTCCCGCGACGAAGCCAGTTTACCTTCGATCGAAATTCATTCCTGGGGGCTCTGATATCTTTTCATCTACTCGAGTGTAGCCGGCACTCCATACTCACGGCCACCTGCCTCTCCATTCGCCATGCCGTAATACCCCGGTACAGAGATAAATCCGAGCAACAGCTCCAAATACCGACAAACCTTCGCATATTATTTCGCCTCTAGGCTGAGACCCAAATTTTTATTTATTTTTATTTTTTCCACACTCGTGGAAAAAAAGAAGAAGTATTCGAGGCTCGCATATCCGGTCCATTGAGCTCGCGGTGGGAGAGAATCTACAATGGTGAATCGGTGCGGTCGTGGCCAAGTGCACTGCGCCACGCGACTCAAAGGGTGTTCATCATTCGGCAGGTAAACGGGGGAGAGGAGTCTCGCGGAAGACGTGAAACGAGAACGATCGACCGAGCGAGAAAAAGAGTATTCGGGTCCAGGCCGGAGGAGAGAGAATGGGCTCTCTCGGTCCACCCCTCGAAAAGCTCCGATACATCGCGCGAGGGGGTTGGCCGAAGGATCGTAGGGATACTGGTAGAATAGAGCCAACGGAGCCGGGACGGAAGGAACGAAAAAAAAAACGTTGCGAAGGGCTCAGGTAGCCATTGGTGCTCAACCGAGACCGAAGAGGGATTTTCCGCAGGCTCTTGGATCTCGCACGGTAATGCTGATCGATAACTCGTAGCGCATATTTTTCGACCTATATTCGTCGAGCCGGCGCATGGGTCAATTTATCCCGAAAATCAACAGTTGTACGATTTAGAAGAAGACCTAATCGATCAATTGCTCTGGAGGTTCACGATTTTTTTTTATAGATCTGCGCAACCAAAGCCATGTGTGATGTTGCAGGGTTAAAAAAATCGTGAATTTTAGGGCACTGCGAATGCAGGATTATGGACGGTTTGTCCGGTGCTCAACCGAGACCGAAGAGGGATTTTCCGCAGCTTCTTGGATCTCGCACGGTAATGCTGATCGATAACGCGCCGCAGAGAATCTGAACCCTCATCGCGAGTATTCGTCCACCTATATTCGTCGGCCCCGCGCGCGGTTTCGACCAACCCTACGTGAATTTATCCCGAAAATCAACAGTTTTGCTTCCACTTAAGGATATCCTTACCAAAAGTCGTTTCCGTTCGATCTTGATCAAACTTATGTCGTCTACAGAAAAGAACACGCCGTATTTGTTGGCATTTTTGAAGATTTTTTGACGGTCTCGTTTTATTGCAGCGTGATTTCATAGTCACGTATTTTAACATGGGAAGGATCAGACCTGACCTCAAAAAGGATGCAATGTAGCGTTTTCCTCCGACAATTTCTGTTCAATTGACATAAAAAAACTAACCGACTGAAGAGCACACTTTACTACAGACAGTGTCCAAATTTGGAAGAGATTTACGGTCTCGTTTTCAACTGCCGTTAAAAAACACGAACCGTCCATCTCTTTCTACCACACCTTTGCTTTGCTTTCTCTCTCGCACTGTGACTACCGCGTTCAGCGGAGCCCCCTCCTGTGCCCCCTCGCGTTTTTAGTAAGGATATCCTTGAAAAAAAAAAAAAAAAAGTACGATTTGGAAAAAAGTCCTAAATTGGTAACTAGCTTTAGAGTCTCAAGATTTTTTCGGAGCTGCTCGACCCAGACCGATCTCGATGTTGCAGGGTTTTAAAAAAATCATGAATTTTAGGGCGCCGACGAACTCCGGAGTATGGAACTCGTGAACCGGGTATAAACCAATGGCCGAGAGGATTCACACCTGCTCGTCGTAAATACCAGAAGTTATCGAGCCCATGAAAAAATCTGAATGATTTCTAGGCAATTATTTTTAAGCATTACCATTTCTGGCAGCGTCTTTCGGATGAGAAGCCTCGAGGGTTCTCCACGCGGCCCTTCGGACTGCACGGAGAAGCCTCGAAGAACCGTGGCCCCGGTTCGAGACTCCGGAAGGTGTAGATTCTAAGAAGATACACGAAGAATCGAAGGCGCGGAAAACGGAAGACATGGCGCATGGGAGAGCCCTGGGAAATGCGCCGAGCCTCGAAGACGATACAGCCTTTTCCTTAAATTTGTCCCAACGGATCGTCATCGAAGAAGCCCCAACGAAAATATATCCTATCGGAAGCGACGGAAGACGACCTCGCTGCGGTCTAAACGTTCCTTCTCGCACAGCGATCATTTTTCGGTTCGTCATTTCCATCGAGCCTTTCCCGACCTGAGCAGCCCCGAAGGTGTACACTGAGAGAAGGATCTTGTAAAAGCTGCCAATCATCTGAGACAAATTACCATAGCATAGTAGTAGGGAATTAGGGCGCCACCTATAGCGGAAAGTTAGATTTTCTAAGAGTTTTTACCATAATATCTAAGAAATATTCTTATAAGTCCAGTAGGGGAGAGCGGGGCAAAATGGCACTGCGGGGTAAAACGGGATAATGAGACAAAACGCAATTCTCCAATAACTTTTGGAAGGTAGCGATGGTGGTACGTGGGGCAAAACGGGTTTGAAAATACGGATGCATCGTTGGGAGAAAATGAGGAACCAAAAATTGGGGAAAATTGAGTTTGGCCCGCACTGTCCCGTTTTGCCCCGGTCTGCCCTACTTCCTACCTCAGGTGGTGCCCTTGTGCCTTATGTTTTATGCTAATATTTCTCAAGCGATATAGTCATTTTTACTAGATCCTTCTCTCAATGTAGATTGTGAGAAGATACGCTGAGAATCGAAGACACGGAACAGAAGACATCGCACATGAGAGCCAGCAATGCGCCAAGGCTCGAAGACAACATATAGCTTTTTCCTTAAAGTTGTCCCAACGGATCGTCATCGAAGGAACCCCAATGAAAACTTATCATATCGCCGCCGTCCAGACGTTCATTCTCGCACCCAGACCACATTTCGGATCGTCATTTCCAGCGCGCCCAACCTGAGCACCCCGGCGCTATTTTTTCCGCGCTCGTACGCGAAGGCGAATCGGTCGGGAATAACCGGTGGGGAGTGAGCAGAGAGAAACGGGAGACATGTGCACCGTTCGCCAGCAAACCGAATGCGAAGGTGTATCTCGCAGGAGAGGAGGAAGTTTGGTCTGCCACGCGTCTAAGGCCGGGCCAGTGGGGGGGCCCAAAACGCGATCGGGGGATAATCCGGCGAGAAACATAGTACCGAAAGTATTTCTTCATTGGGAACAATGGTCCATGGAGCGTTCGAAGACTATCGGAGTATCACGGGGAAGTTCCTCGGACGAGTCCGGTTGGTTATCGCGGCGCTGGCGGAGAACCTGAGCACCCCGGGCCAGTCGAAAACGGAAGAAAGGGAAGCTTGAATTAAAGAAAAAATTGAAGGAGAGAAAAAAAAACGAAGAAAACGGGGGGGCAGCGAGGAAGACGAGGAACATGCTCCGTTGCACAGTCGGGGAGTAAACGGAACGCGAGCGAGCGAGTATTATTATTTTATGGATGGCGGAGGAGGATGAGGAGAAAGAAGAAGAAGAAGAAGAAGAATACTGCTTGCTGCCTGCCACGCGACCGGGGCGTTTGGTGGGGGTTCGTCGCCGGACGAGGGGGTGCGCGCGGGCAGGGTTTACACCCATGGGGGAAATTCAGGACGAGGGGAACGCCACGCGGGGACACGGGTCGAGGGACGCGGGACCAGAGAAAAGGGAGACGGCCGCGGCCAGCAGCAGCTGTCGCTGGCGGTGCCCCCCTTCGCGTTACACTAGAAGGGGCCCACCGGAGAACATTGGCGTAGGCCTTTGGGGCCCGTAACGTAAATCAGTGGTTCTCAATCGACACTTCTTCATTTTGAGATAGAATTTAATCAAAGAATCGATAAATATGGGTATTGTTGGGGACGAATGAAAACAAGAACTTGAGTGTTCGGTGTTGGGGCGGATGTTGTTAATTACAATCGCACTGTCTCAAGTACGAACTATCAAACGTCCGGTCTCTTTGAAGGTCCTATCTAGACTGCGGTCTTCTCGTCGATCGATCATCTGTAGGTTCGTCATTTGTCATGCCGAGATATTCGAGTCGTCTATGTAATATCGTGTGTCTCAGTGAAAGCAGGGCAAAGTACCAAAAAATTTCATGACAAATTTCATTAGATAAAACGAAAGATTTTATATTAGTGAATCTTTTTTAAATCAATAAAAAAGAGTTCTCGTTAAAATTAAACTTATCGAAAAATTCAGACAGATAATCATATGTATAATAGAAACAGGATATTATGCGACTCATCGAGTATCCATAATACAAGCGTCTACTGAAAAAGTACTTGTACTGTACTTGAAATCCCAAAAATAGTACTTGAAGCACTAGAAAAGTGCTTACTTGAAGTACCAAACAAGTACTTCAACTACTGACCAGCTCTGCAATATATATATGGGAATCATACGCAAAATAAGACTAAGAAAAGTAGGGCATCAGTTTGGTACTCGTCAATTTCCGGTTGTCGATAAAAACGCTTAATCCCCGTTCGACCGAGCCGTTTCACGCGCGACCGAGTTCGGCCTGCGAGAGAGGTGGTCGCGGTAATCATAGTTACGCAAAGGTGTATTCGCGGCGTTACCTAGGGCGAGAGATGAGCGCGGAGGTGAAACGGAAACCCGTGGTACGGCACGTGACCCGCTCATCTCCGGTGTCACCGTCGCTCCTCGCCCACGCATCCCCGTATTGCTCCGCCACCCCCAGGTATCGCCGATGCCCATTTCGCTCCACGAGCCTCCTCACTGCCTCGTCGTCATCCACCTACTTCACCGCGGATCGGCACGAAGGTTCCCTCTTTAAATTTTTCAAGCCCCCTTTCGCCATCGAGGCTCTTCCAATCAACAGGTGAGACAAGCTTTCGCGTTCGCTACCTGCCCATCTAATTCCAGGTCTCTCATTGCGATTCTCCTCGTAGTCCTTGATCGGGAGCAATTAGTCGTCAGGCGATCGACTTTGCATGTAATGTATAAAGAATCAGGCACGGAGCCGAGTTCCAAGCATAAGATTATCACGCCCATCAAGAGCAAAGGCAACAATCCAGTTTGCAGGGTTTTGGTATTGATTAGTTTGTGGCAATGAGATTAGGATTTTTGTTGATTCTCTCGTTGCTTCGAGCACACAGGACTCGAGAGTTCATTTAGCCAGGTGACTATCAATAAATAGTCAAGCATGAGATCAAGCAAGAAACAATTGTCAAGCATAAGATCAAGCAAGAAATCATTGTCAAGCATAAGATCAAGCAAGAAACAATTGTCAAGCATAAGATCAAGCAAGCAATAATAGTCAAGCATAAGATCATCGCGCCCATCAAGAGCAAAAACGCAGCAATCCACTTTGCAGGGCTTTCATATTTTTGGCAATGGGATTGGGACATTTGTTGGTCCTCTCGTTGCTTCGGGCACACAGAACTCGAGAGTTCATTTAGCCGGGTGACGTAGTTCGAAACAGTGCCACCTGCTTGGCCGAAAAATCAGTGCCCCTGCGGGGTACCGGCCAGGCGCCATCGGTCTGGGCCTTTGGCTGCTGCTTTCCGGCTGCACATTTGCCGCCGGAACAGAACGACTGTCGGCGCATATTTGTGTGCACGCGCGTGTGTATGCGGGTCCCGAAATCTCTCCGACCAGATGTCTAGTTCGAGGTGGCTTACAGGTCGCGGTGCCGAAATACCGACAGGTTTTTTGTTTCGCGGCGACGAGTTACTCCGGAATGAGAACCACTGGCGGATTACGCCTATGGTGGGGCATACGAGGGTACACGGGATATAGGGCCCCGTGCGGGGTGACGCTTACACGCGGGGAACTGCACTCGGTTACTATCGTACCCTAGGAAATACGAGGAACGACTTCAACCACGATACCGAATCACTTGCTCTCGCTTTGTCGAATCTAACGACGTTTCGTTTGCCAGGGTCGAGATAAGAATGTTATGATATAACGGAGAGGCACAAATAAAATTAAGGTTATTCATTCTGAATGATGATATCTTTATCGAATCTAACGATATTTCGTTTTCCAGATTAGAGACACAAAATTTTAAGATTCTTAGACATTATGGTAAAAATTCTTGGATAATCTGAGACTTTCTGCCATGATAATTTTTCTTAGGTGATCGGTATTTTTTTACTAGATAGTCTTTACTGCCTTCTCTCAGTGTAGGATAATTATAATGTAGAAATAAAAAAAAATTTGCATAATTATAGTTTGGAAATTAAAAAATTTTGAACAGTTATAATTCAGTAATTAAAAAAAGCTGCACAACGTCCTACGACTTGAAACAATTAATGCAAGCTATCAATGCCCTTTCAATGAGACAAGATATTCGAGCCCCAACGGGTCTATCGGAGTGATATAACTCTCATCGGAAGCTGCGCCAAAAACTGCGCGATATCGACAAAAATGTAAAATTACACTGATTAACCTCTGGAAATCAAGCGAGCAGCGCTTTGCCACGAGAGTCTTACGAATAATAATGATCCCGAGCGTAACCAGCGCCAAGTGAGTCCCGGCGTGAAGAGCCGGAGATTGCGGAGCAGATGCTTCTCCGTTTCCGATATTTTGTCCCTTTTCGACTCGCTGCGAAGGCTGCACCTCCGAGGAAAAAAAAACCTCGTGCTCGAAAGAAAAAAGAAAGCAAAAAACAAAAAAAAAACAAAAAAAGTACCCCGACCTAACGGTACACTGAAAGCGAAAATTTTGCACGCTATCGCGAGTGCAGCGACGCTCGGGGATAATAATGCCTTCCTTTCCTCCTTTAACCCTCCCCGCGGCCTCCGCGGTGCGCGCGTTAAATATGTAGGTTTTTCGACATCGGTCCCGAGTATAATTCCACAAGGCGAGGTGGGGGAAGGGGGAAGGGAGAGACGTGTGCGCGGCGCGTGTAAAGCGCGCCGTCGAGAGAGCGAGAGATGAGAAAAGTGCGAGCGCAAGGGACGCGCTAGGGCAAAAATGAGGAGCAAGAGAGAAGGCGAGAGGCAGGTGCATCACGGTGACACTCCCTCGGTTAATTCTCCGGTGAAACGGAGAGAAACGAGGGGCACCGCGCACCGAGAGACCGAGTCACGAGTGTTGTGTCTGGACCGGGTTTATCGTTGCCCGGTTAAACTTTGTTTCTGATCGAGTATTTAAAAAAAAAAAAAAAAAAACATCTAGAAACTCAGCCCTACGAGGACAGGCAGCGAGAGAACGGTTTTAGTTTCGGTCAAGGCTCTCCCGGAGCTTCAGCAAACGACAGGTGGTTTTCACCAATTTTCTCACTCGCGTGGATCCACGAGATCTTACGAGAGGAATTCCGATTCCCCTTGAGTTGCGCCCATGGGAAGGGCGGCTCGGGGTGGCACCTGTCGTTAACCGCAATCATCTGATCGGCCCGGCGAGCCGCCGACCGACGGAAAATCGTTGTTTAATTGCCGGCCGAAGAGAGAAACAAAAATGTTTATTTGTTTTTGTACCCCCGAATAACGAGCCGCGAAAGGTAACACGAGCACATTTGTCAGCTTCCATTACGCTTCCCAATAGGACTGGATCCATCGGGAGAGCGGATAAACATGTTTGGATGAGACGTGTGGATGAGAACCACTGGGAGGTATTTTAGCAATGGAGCAATCGTTCTTTAATTGCTGTCCGAAAGAGAGAAACAAGAACGTTAATTTTTTGGTTACACTCCCGAATTACGACCCGCGAAAGATAACGAGAGCACATTTATCAGTGTGTCGGTGTGATGCCAGTTTGTTAAATCAAGCTAAACATTTACTCGTGAAATTCGATCGAACGAACTCCCCAATTCGCTCGGGTCCATCGAGAGAGTGGATAAATATGGCACGGCTGAATGAGAACCACGGGGACGTTTTTTAAGCAATGTTTATCAATGTAGTAATCGTTATTTAATTGCCGGCCCGAAAGAGAGAACCAAAAATATGCATTTTTTTTATACTCCCGAAATACGATCCGCGAAAAGTAACACGAGCACATTTCGCACGCCTAGAACAACAGTGTAACAATTTTTATGGTGAACCCATAAAAGATGATACACTGTTCTTTCAAGGTTGCGATTCATCAGTGCCTCGGTGTGATGCCAGTTTGTTAAATCGAACTAGACATTTAGTCGTGAAATTCGATCGAACGAACTCCCCAATTCGCCTGGATCCATCGGGCGAGCGGATAAATATGGCACTTCCATATGAGAACCACTGGGAGGTCTTGTAGCAATGCGCGCCGTGCGTTGCACCGTCCATATACCACAGAAATCCTCGACGGCAGGTGTACACGCCATGCGCGTGTACGCACGTCGATGAAATAAGAGTTCCGCTCTCCCGTATCATCGAAAAATAATTATTTTTTTTGTTGTTTTTTTTAACCGACAAGTATACCTGCAACACGATGCAATTTACAAATAAAAAAACCGTACACGCACCTTTCGATTATCTCACACCGTGAGAAAAAAAAAGAAACATGAATAAAAAAAACTTCGAAGAAATATCAAATTCGGAAAGTGTGTTCCGAGCCGTGCGAATGGTAGGTTTCACGTTAATTAAATTATCATTAATTTACAGCAATCACGATTGCGATTACTAATCTATCTTTCAATGTGAAACGCGCGCGCGCGCGTGCGATCCGGAGAGAGACGGAGCGAAGAAAGAGAAGGAGCGATGTCAGAGAGTCGTAGGGATGCGTGGAAAAACGCCGTGGAGGCAGCACCGTACGGGCACATTGACAAGCGAATCAAAACACAGCGCGAGATGCTTCATCGAGGGAAAAAGCGTCTCGGGGCACCGGGCGTAATCGACGCGATGTTGGGCGCAGGGCGTCGGGTAAAGCCGGTCTCGTTTGTTCACAAAAAAGAAAAAATCGTCACCGAGAGACCAAGAAAAGACGGTCGACAAAATTATCGAACAAATATCCTTCCGGAGACGAATCTCACCCGAGCACTTTTCCCGCTGATGGCCAAAATAATTTTTTTAGTCCCTTTTTTTTCTACGTCAACACGTAAAACTTCGCTGCGTACGGAGTGACAGGGGGGGAGGAGGGGCAGAGATAGACGGATAGAGGAGATAAGATAGACGTTTTTCTTCGCCCAAAGAAACACCGACACACACGCATTTATCTCTCGTCGCTCGTTCTCTTTCTCCCTCGCACTTTTGGCCCCCTTGCGTTACTACTACTGCTCCTTGGGTACGGCACCTCTCCGTAGTATACGTTTAACTCGATGGCCACGGGGTTTAACGTCACGAGGTTCGACACTCGCACGAACCTTACGCGCACTCCACGCTACCGAGTTTATTTGATAAACAACCGCACAAGTATAACGCGCGCTATAATCGCTCCGACTCACCGGGCTGCTTGTTGGCGATCTTATTGAAGCAGTTTTGAAAAACCTCGTAGAGATGCATTGGCTCGTCGTCGCTGGCCGCCATGTTTCCGAACATCCAGCGAGTCGGGTTTCGCGGTGAAACCGCGTGCGGAGCCACCCGACCGACGTCACGCACACTACTGAACCCCTCGAGGCTCACCGACGGCCTCTTTATACCGGCGAGGCGCGCGCCCTCTCGACGACGGGATGCCTCGTGAGGCGGGAGCTTTGAAAGTAACACACGCAGGAGCCTGCAACCGAGAAAATCCTGTTGGAGACAGCTTTTTTTTCTTCCTATCTGGGCTCGCTTTAAATGAGACTCACTGTTGGATTTTGTGGAGATAAATCTTCTTTTTATTTCTATACATTATATTGTACAAAGTTACATGCGGAATTATATTATTTTATTCAGCAGTTTGAGAAATATAGAGATTTCTTTTTCCTTTTTTTTTACAATGTAGTGTAATGAGAATTGCACGGGCGAGTAGTGAAAAATAGTCTAGGCTCCCTCTCAGATCCTTCTTAAATAAATCGTCGATCGGGCCATTTTGTTATTCGCGTCTTTGGAATAAAAAACCCGAGTGATATTTCGAGCATGGAGAGATAACGATCGACACGAATTCGCGTCGTAGGCCGGACTGCCGTATAATAAAAATCTATCGAAGAGAAAAGCAATGCCGTGTCTTCGACGATTCTCTAAGTTAATGCAATATGGCGTACCCGTATGTAAGTTACGGCAAGTTTCATTGTTTTTTTTTTTGGTTAAATTAGTCGTTCAGATTAATTGGTTTTTAAAATTATAGCAACAAAGTATAAAATAACTGTACAGCTCTTTCTTTGTTTGTCGATTTTCGGTTGTAGGTCCGCCGCCATCTTAGATTCCAGCAAAATCGGCGTTCTGCGCAACCGGATAAGATATGTCCTCGTACTGCTGTCTGCTACTGAACTCTGTAAAAGATAAATAATTTATTGTAAACTCTCGAACGTTTCCCCTGCTGTGACGAGTCTTATTCGCTATGCGCGAGACTTGCACGGAGCTTCCGGCTGAGCGTGTTTTGTCGTTTGCATGTGTCCTATCAGCGCCACCTACCTGTCGACTCAGGCCCAACTTGCACACCCAGAGGTGCTTTCGATTTGGCCTTTTTCGTTATTGTAACGTTATTGTAACGACTGTGCATGAGGGCGGTCGTTTTTTGGTACGTGTTTGTCCCAAAAACGATGGCGCGCATGCGCCGTCGCGTTACAATAATGAAAAACGCCAAATCGAAAGCAATTCTCCTCTTTACATGTACATGCAATACACACTCATCCGGCGAGCTCGGGCAGGTCGTGCGCATAGCAAATTTTCTTAACGGTTTTTACTCACCCATGCCAGGGCCCGGAGGAAACATTGTAGCCAGAGTTCCACCTCTGGCCTGTCCGATCCTCAATAGAAAACCGCTGGTCACTAAGCGCACGAGCATGTTAATTATCATGATCGCCGCGCTGAACTTCTCAGATGCACCTACTACGATAACAGTTGAGCGGGTTCAGACAGATACAGATCTTCTGCAGCATGATCAGAGACAGAGAGAAAAACGATAGGCGAAAGTAAGCAAGAAAAATTCGTGATTGCTTTTTTTTAATACCGGTCTCGTGTGCGGTACGCTTAACCCTTTGAAGCGCGGTGGATCACAGACTATACATCGCTTTGAATTCAGAAAAATGCATTAGCAACTTATGTACTTAAACTTCATACTTGTAAAATCAAAACACGCTTTAAAGGGTTAAACGATTTATTTATCACGTTTTTTTACGATATTCTCTCGAGGTTGCAAATCGTTTTTTTTCGTACTTACAGTTATTTGGAAAGTTGACCGCCAGTGTCACCACGTCGAACAATATCGACATAACGTTTATCAACAGTGCCTGAAGTAATGAAAAACATAAAACTGTTTAGTCGAATCTGAAAAAATGGCAGTCGATAATTTCGGGACGGACGTTACTTACGAACTGCAGCGGCTCATCCGACTCGATATTGTGAATAGCCCACAGCAGGCACACGAAGAACAGGAGGTTGTAGAACATTACCGATGTTGGACACCATGATCCCTGCATGCCCCTGAAAAAAAAAATATATATATATATTATGGCGAACTGTTTATAACGCATACGGCAATTGTGTCTCAATCGAGCCTCACCATGTCGTGAGAATCAGGTGAATCGAGAAGATGACCTGAAATGTAAAAAAAAAAATACGAATTAATTATATTTTAATCTCATCCGGCCAACTTAGAGTAATAAATAAATATCAAGAACGAACAATGAAGCATGCGAGTGGGTTGTTGAGTGTACGATAAGCTCCTCTCTCGGGATTACGTGCAGTAAAGATTACGATTACGTGACGTATCCCGGTCGGTAATACAAACTCTAATGCTAATCTTAATGCTTTTCTTTCAGGGTTACTGAAACCTTCGCATTCGAAGAAAACAGAATCCCACTGTGTTACTGAATTCACGTTAGTCGAACCAGTTTCCGTTAAACGCTAAACTTTCAGATGGTGGCCGTTTTTTCCCAGGAAAAAATAATTCCCTGACTTTTCCCTGATCAATAAAAAAAAATGTTCTCTGACGAAACTTCTAAAGAATTCTATTTAAAAAAAATTAATCATGCAAATAGAAATGCCTAATTACTGTATTAAAGTTTGAATCTGTCTATTTTTTTTAAATGTTCTAATTTCTTTTTCAGGGTTTCCTTTTATGTACTTTTTATTTATTTATCATAGAAGGTTTTCGGCAACAATTTACTTTTTTCCTGACCAACTTTTTTTCCATGACTTTTCCCGGTTTTCCCTGACCAAGGCAGCCACGTTTCAGCACTCTTGAAAGAATGGTATCAGTTTCTCTATTACCGACGGGACGCAGGTCAGCCGGGAGGGACGTCGCGGATAACCTTAACCTACAATCCTGAGAAAGGGAACAACACTGACGAAGCAGAGTCGTGTGAGGCGAATCGATTTTTGTCATCAAACTCGTCGAACCAGTATAGTGTCGAGTTTCCATCAAGTATCTCTCCTCTTTCCCTGGTACTCGTTCACTTATATAATGCAACGAGGCGTAAAGCGGAATAATTTTCAATAACGAACTAAAATGCGTCGGCCTAAGCGAAGAAACGTGCGGAGTTTGCGTAAATATTAATCCCCTCTCTCTATTATAGTTTTTTTTCCGCAAATTTGCCTAAAACTGACACGTTAATAAAAAGTCGCACACTGCAAATTGAGATTCTCCTAATAAATACAATAGAGTTACATACAATTGGGATTTGGTGGTAAGGTTTGATGACGAATTAAAAAAAAAGACAAACACATTGCGGGAATAATCGACGTACAGAGCTTTATTAACCAATCATCGCCGCCGGCGCGAGATGACAAAGGATCGTGCAATGAATTGTTATGTACACAACGACGATACGCACAATGATGTAATGGAAGGGTCCGTAACGAGGCTCGTAAAAGTTCCGAGAGGCGAAACGCATCCGCTTACCTTTAAAGGATATTGTGCTATTGCTGATAAGTCCGGCATTTCGGTGTCCTCGACGAAGACACGTTTGCTCAGCTAAGGGGTATTAACTGCGGGTATTTTGCGAGAGTGTCAAGTGTCGTCGGATAACGGAGGCTTCAGAGCTGTCAAAGCTCTTTTCGTCAAGTTTTTAATAACAAGCAGCAGCAGCGGCGGCCGCAGCGGTGTGACTACTGCTGATGTAAATTTTATGTGCGACGATGTCGAAACGCCGGAGAGGGCGCTGCTGGCAAAATGGCTGACAAAATCCTCATCACCGACGGTAGGAGCGAATTAAATTTAGAACCTCCTTTAGCGGCGGACAATCGATGTGCGTGTCATGAATTTAACATTAGGATTTAACCGAGGCTGCTTGTCCGACCTACTTCGTCGTTTCGCTATTTTTGCATTTGTTAATAACGTCGTGATGGTCCTAAATTTTTTCATAAAAGTATAGCTGCGTTACTTGATCCAAAATCGAGCTGCATAGATAATTCGAGAATAGGCGAAGAGTGGACTAAAGTTTGCGTTATGAGAACCAAGAATTTTTGACTTGCCGCTAATCGGTAAGATAGCTGCGCGAGCCTCGAGGCTGAGGAATAATCTCTGAAGAGGTCGCATGTTCTATCGTCACGATAAAATGCAAACACCAGAACCAGCTGTACTGCACAGTTATCATTGTTGCGTTGGAACACGCGGCAGCAGTCGAACGATTTCTCATCGCAACGAGATCGAACATTTTTCAATTAACAATGTTGAGAAGGAGTGCAATACTTTCGCGGAATTTTCGTCTTTTGTCGAGAAGTTATCATGATCAAGTTTCCGTTATCGGCAGCGCGCAAGATTCTACCTCTCCGGTCTATCAGGTTAGAATTTGTCGAATGTTACTTTTCTTCATTTTTATCGTAGAACTAATCAACGTGCAGTATTCACCGAGAAATTTTCATTTGCCTCTCAATTTAAACCATTATTCGTAATTTATTCCGTTTCGAATTCATAAGTTGCAGAATTCCGCCTTACCGACCAATGGTCTTTGAGTTACACGCACAAATATTTTGTCACACAAACGAATCTGACCCGATGAACTTTCAAACAAACATGTGTGCCCGATCGAATAATATTATCCCAACTGATTAAGCGGAGTCGTACAGCGCGTCAATGTTTATTCGAGAACTTCGGGAACGCGCTTATCTACTTGTGATTTTCGTAATACCGACGAAGCATTATCTTCCCTCGAAGACAACACATCTACGATAATTTATCGTTTCAGGAGAACTATGTCGAGATGAAAAAAGTTGTGGATAAACTGAAAGCGACTGTAGGAAAAATAGTGGAGGGCGGCGGACGCAAAGCACGAGAGAGGCACACGAGCAAGGGCAAACTTTTACCTCGCGATCGGATAAACACGCTGCTGGACAATGGCTCGCCGTTTTTGGAATTCTCGCAACTCGCCGGTTACGAAATGTACGGCACAGAAGAAGTACCTGCGGGAGGTATAATCACCGGGATCGGCAGAGTCGAAGGGTAATTATAAACATAGGATAATAATCATCAGATCATAATCATCAGATTATAAGCGATTATAATCAGCTGATTATAATCCATCGCATATATATATATTTTTCAATACATCTTAATCGATTGCAATGTCGTCTTCGCGGCTAAGGTCAATGAACGACATTTATTTTTTATTTTTGTCAATATATCATTTATTCGAAGACACGCGTGCCTCGTGATCGCGAACGACGCGACGGTTAAGGGCGGAACGTATTATCCCATCACGGTAAAGAAGCAGCTGAGGGCTCAGGAAATAGCTCGGGAAAATCGTCTTCCCTGTATATATCTGGTGGACAGCGGTGGTGCAAATTTGCTTCGCCAAGCCGACGCTTTTGCCGACCGAGATCATTTCGGCAGGACATTTTTCAATCAGGTAAAACGGTAATCAGCTTCATTTTTTTCGCAGTCTGTACGAAGACGCGATTTTCATGGGTATCCTGTATTAGGCGAACATGAGCGCCGAAGGTATAGCTCAAATCGCCGTGGTAATGGGCAGCTGCACAGCCGGCGGCGCCTACGTTCCGGCAATGGCGGACGAAAATATTATAGTCGGTAATCAGGGAACGATTTTTTTGGCCGGACCGCCATTGGTCAAGGCTTCCACCGGCGAAGTCGTCAGCGCCGAGGAACTGGGAGGTGCTGCACTTCATTGCCGGTAAAAATATTAATAATAAAAAATCGCTAAAACGTTCAAATTAATGTCTTAAAATTCGATCCTTACTATTAATAGTATTCCTCACTTTTAATATTAGTAATACTATTAACAATATTTACTATTAGTATTGGTTATATTATTTATTTAGATCGTATAATAACACCGCAAGAATTGTGAAATTAATTTATAGCGAGTGTTGAATCTCGTTAGAACCTCGGGAGTCACCGATCATTTCGCAGTTGACGACACTCACGCTCTGCACCTGGCGCGTCGGATTGTCAAGGATCTAAACAGAAGAACACATCTGGACGTGACCGTTGATCGGGAATTCGACGCGCCCGTCCACCCGATCGACGAGATATACGGAATCGTCGGGGCTAATCTGAAAAAACCGTTCGACGTTAAGGAAGTAATCGCGAGGATCGTGGACGGTTCGCGATTCGACGAATTCAAGGCTCTATACGGCGACACTCTCGTCACCGGATTCGCTAGGATTCACGGATATCCGGTCGGTATAGTTGCGAACAACGGTGTACTGTTTTCCGAGAGCGCTTTGAAAGGCGCCCATTTCGTTCAGCTGTGCGCCCAGAGGAAGATCCCTCTCGTATTTCTTCAAAACATCACAGGTTCGTATGTTCGAGAATGTCGGGTCTGTTTCTATTAATATATGATTATTAGTCTAAACTTCTCTATAAATATGATTTTATCGAGAAGTACTTGAGAAATGCTTCAAGTACAAAAAGTACTTGATACTTGAAGTACTTTTTAGTACTTTGCCCATCTGTGGTTTCAACTTTTGGATAATGTAATTGCGACAGGATTCATGGTCGGGAAAGAGTTCGAGGCCGGTGGCATAGCGAAGAATGGGGCGAAGATGGTAATGGCAGTGGCGTGCGCGAAAGTACCGAAGATCACGGTCATGATAGGAGGCTCTTACGGTGCCGGCAACTACGGTCGGTAAATTCGCGATATCTACTTTCCTTCGGGGTCGATATTTCGTTTAACTTATCAATCCGTTAACCCGCAGGAATGTGCGGAAAAGCTTACTCGCCCAGATTCCTCTACACTTGGCCAAATTCGAGAATATCGGTGATGGGCGGCGAACAAGCTGCTGGAGTGTTAGCTCAGATAACCCGGGATCAACGAGTTCGCGATGGAAAAGAATGGACGCTCGAGGAGGAAGAACAAATGAAGAAACCAATCGTCGAACAGTTCGAAGCGGAAGGCAGTCCTTATTTTTCGAGTGCGAGGTAAAAAAAACAAAATTAAAAGTTTATGCAAAGATGAAACTATTCGCAGATTTTCTGTTAATCTTGCAATTGGATTCTAGACTGTGGGACGACGGCGTTATTGACCCCCTCGATACGAGAACGGTGATCGGTCTCAGCTTGGCCGCGTCCTTGAACGCTCCGATACCGGAAAGCAAATTCGGCGTTTTCAGGATGTAATTGAGTCGCCCTTGGTTACTTGGTTGGTACAGAGTGGTTACTGTACAGAAAATTCACTATCGAGAGTTTATATTTTTTTTACAAACTATCTATTGATCAACATTCCAGTGAATGAAATAAGAAAGATTAAGCGAAGATGTAACTATTTGTAGATTCTCCAATTCGTCTTCCAATTGTGTTTTATACCGTGGGACGGCTTAGCCGCATCCTTGATCGCTGATATCAGAAAGCGAATTCGGCATTTTCAGGATGTCATCTAGTCACCCTTACAGGGGGCTTACTGTACAGAAAATTCACTATCGAGAATCTATACACTTTTTTTTACAAAATATCCATTCGGGTGAATGATGTATATGTATTTTTTCGATTAACGAAACGCTCTTGTGTTCTTTCTCTTCTCTCCTACCGAGCTTTCCTTTATTTCGAGTTGTTCTTACACGTTTCTATCGATCGTTAAGTGGGGAAAGAAGAAAAAAATTTGTCAACAATTGCGAGTAAGCAGCGGTTAATGAAATTATTAATATTACTCGTTGCGTCACGTGTAAAATTGTTACGCTGTCGTACGACTAGGTCCTCCGATCTCTCCGCGCGCAAAGGCCAATTTCGTTATCCATGAGTTTTTAGGGGTAAAAAAGAGATACAGTGAGTGTGAGTTTTCGAGGGGATCGAAAATATGGCGGTCGCAGAGGGGAGAGATCTTCGAGGGTGTTATTCGCTCCGTTACAGTAGAATTGCGAATTGTTTCTTCGGGTTGGGCATTTTTTTTTTAGTTTTTATCGTCGGCATCGAGTCTTAGATATACCATTTGTTAATTCGCCTCGTATCTCGCGGCTTCTGGTTCTCACGCGATGCTTTTAAATTTAGTATCACATAAGTGGGTTTCAACTTGAAGGCCGCTCCGATTTCGTTATCGAAACAATTTTTTTTTTGTTTTTTTTTTCGCCATCACTATCTACCTATACGATATTTGTGGTGGAGCTTCGGGTACTCTTCGCTGCAACCGTCGCCTCAGAAGAGTTTCAGAAGACATACAAATGCCAAGAGATAATTCCACGCTGACGCTACATTCGCTGCACTGGTGTCGTCCTTGGAGAACAGTTCTTCCTTGTAAATAAACTGTTCTCTAACTTCCTCGCCGATGACCGATCGCTCGCCCGTTCTGTTCTTTCCCCTTCTGATGAATTCCGAAAGAGCTGTAATCGATAAATAGTTTAATCCAAGTCCACCTGTATGCATATACTGTAAAAAAAATGTGTGCGAAATTTAATGTACCGGTATTGCAAGTTTCTATGCATAAACTGATATATTAAATTTAATGTACAATTGTGATGACAAATTATCGTATAGTGTATTAAAAACTTTAGACATACTTTACTTTAAATTTACTATAAAAGTCCTTTAAATCCAATAATTAACCCTAATTTCATTGTAAAATTCAATTAATTTTTCATCACAATTGCTTATTGAATTGAATGCATTAGTTTTTGCATAACACCTTCCAGTCGGACGCACTAAATGTACAATTTTTTTTAACTGTGTATTTTCCACACTTTCGTTGATTACTCCATAATCAAAAAATGCTATAATCTTCGCACCTTCATCCACAACAGCGTCGCCGTCGAAGTCGACTTTGATAAACGTCGACATCGTAACTTCGAATACTTTGTTCGTCTCCGCCGGAGACATCGAGATTGCTCTCCTCTTCCTTCCAAACCCGATGTGGCCGTTGCTGCATTCAATCTGAAATCCAAAAAAAGCCAATGTAAATTTGTAAAAAAAAAAAAAATGTTTTCGGTGAATGAAATCGAAACGCACCCCTTGACACTTGTCGAGACACACGTTGACGGTTCCCCTGAACTGAACGTACGTGCTCTCTGGGAACTTGAACGCTCGAAACTTCGCCGTCAAAAAATCACCGTCGACCGTGTTGAAGTTCTCGAAGAGATACGGATCAACCGAGCACCTAAAAGAATTCGCGATAAAGATAATAAATTAACAATTCTTCGAGATCGAGAATGAGGTTTTTAATTAGAAATGCCGGTGCAATTAAAAAATGTGGGAAGGCCGTCGGTACCGGCGAAATTATTGAATTAAATTACGGGGAACTCATCCTCGGAACAAAATTGTACCGCAGACAATATATCGTATTATCGCTTCGTCAGCAATTACCCGTTGAAAATAATCGTTTCTTCCTGGTTCTTCGTGTCCGTAACTTGCATATAAGTGACGAGAAGTCCATAAATCGGCGACGATCGTTCGTCCAGGAATATTTCCATTTGCAACGGGGTTCCGGGACTGACGTTCAGCTCTCCGGTTACCAGGGTGCCTCCTTGCCGCACGCCCACTGCTAAATTAGGCACCGGTGCCGATCCAGCGATTTCACCGAGGTCGATCGTCCTGAACAAAATAATAATATCGTTGTTCATGAGACTGGATTTCATAGAGATATAACGGTGGTATTTTCCATCGTACAAAATTCATTCGGGGAAGTTCATTTAGGGTAAAATTTTAAGACATGAGTTTGAACTTATTCGATCTATAAACAATGTATCAACTTTGTACAAGCCAAAGCATCGAGGGTGGGGTGAAAATCATTCTGCAGGAAATGTGTATGTTCAAAGGATGAAAACTCAAAGAGCGTGAAATCGTCTCTAGCGGCCGCCGGCCTAGGCAGCTCGAGATGTGTATAACACGCTGATTAAGTGCATTCATGCGCTGTATGGGTTATAGTAGCGGTATAGTTGTATCGCTCTTGAAAATATAGTACAATATTATGGTAGTCCGACATCCTCGAAAAGGCTAATCAACTTCTAAAATAGATATATATTTTTTGAAAATTATAATGTTTTTCTCCAAACAATAAAAACAGAAAAAATTTTAAAATCGTTTATCGGATATCAAATTTGTTGCCCCCTGGCCCAAAATCTCGTGCATTATTATACGACATTATAGCATATTTTAATGTACATTTCTGCTCGAAACACGAAATAGATTGTCGCTTCGTCTAAAACAATCGTAGATAAAAAAAAGTTATATACATATAAATTAATAAAAGACAAATTCCATCTTTAAATAAATTCGACTTTGTACAAGCCGAAGCATCGATGGTGGGGTGCAAATTATTCTGCAGGAAATGTCTACGTTCAAAGGATGAAAACTCAAAGACCGTGAAATCGTCTCTGGCGGTCCCCGGCCTAGGCATCCCGAGATATGTATAACGCGTTGATTAAGTGCATTCATGCGAGTTTGCTTATGCCACCGGTCAATTTAGCAAGTATTCCCGATGCTCTGCAAGCTGAACGATTTTATTTTTCCGGTACGCAAGCGGCATTCGTGAAATCGTTGGCCGACGAGGCTCGTTAAGCCTCGCTCTCGTGCGTGACGAGGGCACCCAGTGCGTGCACGCATCGCTCGACGTTAATTTATTGAGCCATTTTGCCATTCTGTAAATCGATTACCGACCTTCGGAAAAATGTTATGTTTTGAATTTGATCTTTTTTCGAAAACGAAAAAATTGCGCAAATTTTATTTTTACAGAAGTACGGTTTCGGTCGCGAAGCATCTAATTCATGTGATATTCAATCATCGCCGAGGTAATCGAGTTTACTCACTCGGCCTCCTGAAATCCTGCGGGCAGAACGCTTCTTCTCGAGGCTGTGTGATTCAGTGTCATTTCCATTTCCGGTTCGATAATAACTTCCGTGACGATGCATTTGACTGTGAACGTGTGCTTGGTCGACTCGGATGGCTCCTCAACGACGATCCGATGATAGTACACTTTCTGACCCTGTAAAAACTTTATTTTAATGTCCTGAAGATCTCTGATGGGGTAAAAAAGTGTTTGGTTTTTTGCAAAACATAGCTCGTACCGTCACTTTGTTGACCACCCTCGCAATCCCGCAGCGAGACATATTCTTCTCGTCCAGGGCGAGACTGAACGTTGCAACGCCATCGCTCAGTCTGGGCTTGCACGCTTCGTCTGAAACAGAAAAAAAGAAAATTTATATAACATTCGAAAATACAGTACATGTCATAGTAACATATATTATAGTAGTTTGTTCTTAAATTGAGTTCTAAAAAAACTTTTTTTTTGGTAAATTCTTCGACAAATTTTTGAAAATTTAACTTTTTTCCCCTTAGAAACGAAATCTGAAAAAAATTCCGAAAATCGTTTGTCGGGCATCAAAATTGTTGCCCCCGGCCCAGTGCCGTCCGTGCCTCGAGCATTATTGTTCAACATTATAGCACGTTTTAATGTATATTTCTGCTCGAAGTACAGAAAAGATTGTGGCCAAGTAGAACGTGACAAAAAAAGTGTGTAATAAAAGCAGGCAGTCTGGACTGCGTTCTTGGCACGCTAACACAGGCGCGGCATGCTGAACATGAAAAGTAGGCGGCTATTAAAAAAATATTTTTTGAAATTTTTTTATAAATTAAAATTTTTTTCCCTCATAGCGATAAAATATGAAGAAAATTTTTTTAAATAGATTATCGGTCGGATATCAAAATTGTTGCCTCCCGGCTCAGTACTGGCTGTCCGTATCTCCTGCATTATCGTTCGACATTATAGCACGCTTTAATGTAGATTTCTGCTCGAAGTACGGAATATATAATAGATTGTGGCCAAGTAGAACGTGACAAAAAAATGTGTATAAGAAAAGTAGGCAGTCTTGACTACGTTGTTGGCACGGTAACCCAGGCGCGGCATGTGGAACATGGAAAGTAGGCGGCCATTAAGGCTTACACGGCTCGGCTGTGCGGTCGAAGTGCGCCTTCGGGGTACCGAGGGTGCCCCCTCGTCCGTTCCTCGAGTCTTGCAATTTCTCGTGACGGGGACGCGCCATCGGGCGAAGGAAGCGTCGCATCAAGTCAATTACAGTTATCATCGTTTCATCTCTTGGACATAAATACCATAAGGCCACTATAATAAAATTGAAAAATTTAATATTTACCTGGATACTCCTTAAGTTGCTGAAGATATATCCTCGCGTCCGGGCTGCTCCTGACTATGTCGACTTCCATCAGGTCCTTCGAGCATCGCACTTTGCTCTGCACTGCAAACAGAACGATTCGTCACGATCAATTACTCCGATCGATATACCAAAAAAATGCTCCGAGACAAAAAAAACTAGGCAGATCATTGGAACCAAAGAAGGCTTATTTAATGTAATTCACGCTCGTTGACCATCCCGGCCTTGAAGTCAAGGCGTTCGCCGGTCGGCCAAAGGACCGAAGCGTTGCCGTCTTTTTTTCTTCGCTTCCCTCCTTACATTCTAGAACGAACGGACGAGCCTGCGTTTTTTCGCCGCGAAAGAATTACACTCTGCTGCGTCGATTCAACAACATTCTAAGGTAATAAAAAAAACAGAGTAACTCTTTTACACAAAAAAAAATTTGTGTAAAAGAGTTACTCTGTCAACAAATAGAAAAAAAAAACTTACTTTAATGTCAATGAAAAAGTATATTAAATTTTCATCACAATTGTACATTAAATTCAAAGTACCAGTTTTCGTATAAAAACTTCCAGTCCGCTATATTAAATTTACAATTTTTTCTACAGTGTTAGAAAAAAAAACAAAAAAGGCTTATTTAATCTGATTCACGCTCGTCGACTATTCCAGCCTTGAAGGCATTCGCCGGGCAGCCAAAGGACCTTTTTGCTTCGGAATTATTCTTGACTTCCCTCTCAACTTTTCTTAACTTCCCTCACATTCTAGAACGAACGAGCCTGCGTACTTTCGCCTCAAAAGAGTTATACTCTACGGTCTCGTCTCAACGGAATCCAACCGTAAAAAAAAAAACAGAAAAATTCTCGCGACATCCGATTGTCTCCTCTATTGTGCTCCTCGACTGTCGCACGTGAGATCCGCCGTAAGGCCGGGTGGAAATAATTTTCTTTCGTTCGCCTCGTTAGTAATATCCGCGCTCGCGAGCCAAACGAAACGGAGCCGCGGCTCTTCCTCCGGATGGGAAAATAAAATCGGGCCCGGCGCGCAAAACGCGGATAAGACTCTCGTCGGTGCCCCCGGACAGTTTTACGAGTCCGCCTGGCATGCCGGGGCGTTAAGTGTTAACCATGAACTCGGAGTAGCATGACTCGATGGAGAGGCGCGCGGCCGTCGAGTTCGCGCTCGCGGCCCTCGAGGAGGGAAGAAGAAGAGCAAGGAAGAAAAGTGGATGAGTGTGCGTTGTCCACTCTCGCTTCGCTGCACTGTTCCACGAGAGCAGCAATAAACCCGCGAGAGTGCACCGGAATATAGACTATAAAGTACACGTAGGACGTGGACGGGATTTTATTTCTTCTTCTTTTTTTTTTATCTTCCGCGAAGCGAAGCGCTTTAATTTTTTTTTCTTCGTTTCTTCTTCTCACAGGATGTCGCGTGTGATCGGTTAATTATATTCGGCTTCTTGACGAACGATTGTCGTGTCTCTCGTTCCGGGGTACTCGGTGCCCGAAGTCGACAACTTTCCATTACAGAGCTTCCACGTTGCCGGAGAACCGGCCGCGATTCTGTCGAGTCGCAAACACGCGAGAGTGCACCGGAATATATAATGTAAAATACACGCAAACAGTAAAAAACGATTTGTTTTTTTTTTTTTAAACTTTCTTCAACATAAATTTCCCCAATAGTTTTCTTGCTAATTTTACAGAAAAAATTTTACCCGGTTAATAAAATCCGGGTTCTCGACGAACGTAAGCCCGCAAGAGTTCACCGGAATATAGACTATAAAATACACGTAGAACGTGGACTGGATTTCATTTCTTCTTTTTTCCTCCGCGAAGCGAAGCGCTTTAATATTTTCTTAATTTCATCTTCTCACGGGATGTCGCGTGATCGGTTAATTGTACTCGGCTTCTTGAGGAACGATTCATGTCCTCCATGCCGGGGACCATCAGTTTCCGAAGTCGACAATTTTCCATTAGCGAGTTTCCACGTTTCCGGACAGTCGCGTATACTTTGCCGCATACCGAGGTAAACCCGGAAGATTCTATCGGAATGTAGATTACAAAACACACGTAGGACGTGGACTGCATTTTATTTTTTCTAATTTTTTTTCCTTCCTCGAAACGAAGCTCTTTAATTTTTTCTTAATTTCTTCTTCTCACAAGATATCGCGTGATCGGTTAATAAAATGCAGCTTCCTGAAGAACCTCAATCCGCAAGAGTGCATCGGAACATAGGCTCCAAAAAACGCGAATGACACGAATAGGATTTTATTTCCTCTTTGTTTTGCTCTTCCTCGAAGCTAAGCGCCTCAATTTTCATCATCTTCATTTCGTCCTCTCACAGGCACGTCGCGTGATCGGTTAATAAAGATCGGCTTCTAGACGAGCGTCAACCCGCGAGACTGCATCGGAATATAGGCTACAAAACACACGAAGGACACGGACAGGATTTTATTTCCTCTTTGTTTTGTTCTTCCTCGAAGCGCCTCAATGTTCATCATCTTCATTTCTTCCTCTCCCAGGCACGTCGCGTGATCGGTTAATAAAGATCGGCTTCTAGACCAACGTCAACCCGCGAGACTGCATCTGAACACAATTAAAACACACGCGGGACGTGGACTGGATCTTATTTCTTCTTTTTTTCTTTCTCAAAACTTACCGCTCTCATTTTTTATTCAGTTCTTCTTCTCGCAGGATGTCGCCTGATAGGTTGATTGTATTCAGCTTCTTGACGAACGATTGTTTCGTCTCTTCCATCCCGGCGACCGTCAGTCGCCGAAGAAGACAACTTTCCATTAGCGAGTTTCCACGTTGCCGGAGAGCCCGCCGCGAGGCTCTCGCCTATACTTTGCCGGATGCCGAGGGTTCGTATCCTCGGCGACCGGTAAACTCTGCCCAAGAGGTCTGTGACCCTTGCTCGGCCGGACTCGCTTCCTACGTGTATTCACGTGGCCGCCGGCTCCGCGTATTCGCGATGGGCCGGTGTAGCACGCGACCATCGTGATAAGACACACACGGTTATCCCTCATTCGCCGTGTTACCGGTTTCCCTGTGTCCCATCGAGGCGTACCGGCCGCTGTCATTCTTTTCTTCATTTCTCGCATTTACATCTTCCCATTTATCCGAAGAGTCGCGATCGAATTGGCCCCGAGGCCATTATTCCCTCAATCAACCGATTCTCGAACTGTAAAGCGTAACCGATTGGCGATTTTCTGCAGTCTCCGGTCGAATAGAGACTCGCTATCTTTCGCCACCGATAAGCCACCAACACTTCGTTACAACTGTGACCGGTTTAGCTGCACGGTTACTCGGTAGTATCTTCGGGTTTTTTTTTGTTTTTTTTTTGTTTTAGGTTTTCCTCAATGCTGCTTGGGAATAGAGACCACGGTGTTATCTTCCCGGGTCGAAGGATTTCATTTCGAGTTATTTTAATGAAGCCGTGGAGCTATGTACTGGTTTGGTAGCAAATAAGTAGGCTCGCCTTTTCATTTTTTGAATTAGAAAAAAGGCGAAATATTATTTTTCGGGGTATCGGAGTTTTTCCACCGCCATTGGCTTCAGGTGAACCATTTTCTCACATATTATGTGCATTTTTCCGAGAGCAAATGACCATGCATTCTTTTAGGCACAAAACCGATACGGATGTGGGTAATAAAATTTCTTCTGTGTTATTACAAAAACAACACCTCAAGGTACGTCTGTGATTTTTTGTAGGTTTTCTTTAGCACATCAACTTGTTATTCGAATCGTTCGAAGGTTGCGTCTTTGCAAATTCTAGGACATCCTTAAACAAGGATTCCGTACGTGAATGGTTAGCCATTTTTAGCATCGGAAATCTTATGGTAAATTTTATGAAACGGCACTTTTCTCGATAAGCCACCGATAACTCGTATAACTATGACCGGTTTATCTGCCTGGCTACTCGATAAGTATTTCCTTTCTTTAGGAACTCCTCGACGCCTCTTGAAAAATAGAGATCGCGGTGTTATCTTCCCGGGTCGAAGGACTTCATTTCGAGTTATTTTAATAAAGAGAGAGAGAAACATTTATTCAGCGCCCTGGAACAAGTCCGCTCAAGTGCGGTACATAAATATATACATAAATATATACAGGTATAATGTTACAGTGGTGGTTGTGACAGTGGTCGCAGAGTGCACGTATTTTTAGTCGTGGAGTCTTAAATTAATTAAACTAAAAAATAAAAATAAAAAATAAATTGCAGATAGTACGAAAAAAAATACAAAATAGTGTTACTGATAATACAGAATGGCCGAGAAAAGGGTTAACTTATTCTAGCACAAGCGTTCGCATACGCAGGCAGCGGACGATCGAATATTGCACAGCGCTAGAGAGAGGCAGAGCAAGAGTAAAGCCGACAAGCTATGAAATAGGTAAAAGCACTGCCCGTCCCTTAACGGTTTTATCAGGAGCGGCAACCGTTTCGCCAATGCAAGTCATATTATCGGTGGGAAAAAAATGATTATCAGTACTGGGACTTGCTATATCCTCCCGCAACTTCTTTCTCCTTGCGTCTCTTCCTTACCGACCGAGCAAGTATGTCAGTTATTCAGTTATTGTAAAAAAATTGTAAGTTTATTTTAATACACTGAACATAATTAATGAATAACAGGTGAGAGAAAAATTACTGCACCAGTCACGTAAGATTTTATGCAAAAACTGGTGCACTCAATTCAATGTCCAATTCTGATAAAAAAATAAATATAATTTTTTATTGAAATCAAAGTAAAATATTAAAAACAAACTATTCCCAATCTTTTCAATACACTGAACATATTAACTCCTCATAACAATTGTACATGAAATTTACCACTTTTTGCATTGAAAACATCAAATCCGCTAAATTAAGTTTCACACGATTTTTTTTTTTTTTTCACAGTAAATTCGATATCTGTGCAAACGCAGGTCTCGCGCTCTTTCGACGTCACACGAGCTGTGTAGAGAAAGGAAGAAAAAGCACTGACACGCTCGCTTGACACGCAACACGGTGCTGTGAAGTCTGGAGGGGGAAGTCGAAGGGGTTTCTCGCGAGATCCCGCAAGCGTAACAGGATCGAAAGTTGTTAATCGATTCCGCCGAAGGTTGCGGATCAGCGATAAATAAAAATAAATCGGCAAAGCCTTCCGCCGCTCCGGTATCGCAAGCGTCGTGTCTCTCTTATTGTCAATAGTCCTCGCGGTCTTGTTATCAGCTGTGCCTGCGCCCTATCTGGACGGTAACGGTGATTTTCTCGATCCGGTTGGCTCTCCTTCGAAAGCGCACACACGCGAGTCGATCGGGCAAAATAGAAGACACGGAGGTGTGTGTGCCAATTGCCAAGGACTCCGACCGGGACGGTAAATCACTGATCATCAGCGGACCCCGCGTTAACGCACGCCACGGTACTCCCAGTAATGCCGTACACGCTCATCGGATTGCCTCTTTACGTTTGTGTATTATGCGCGCACTTGGCTAAAGCGAGCCAACCACTCGGTGGGCATCGGTTGTACGAAGCAGGAAGCCCCGTCTGATATTTCCAACAAATTGATAAATAGTTAATGGCCAAGGTGCTCTTCCTACTACTCGGCTTTGCAAGCCGGGACGACGGCGGCGTCGGTTCCACATATCGCTGCGATTTTACACGGACGATTTTCTCGGTTCGCTTACTCCGTCGAGGAAACCTTGATTTTTTTTTAATTCGTATTTTTTTTTTATTTGTATATTTGTTTATTTTTTTATTACCAAGGGGGAGTTGTAAAAACCTTTTTTTTGCAAAAGTGGAAATTAATGGAATCGTCTATCATATATCAACTTATAATAAAAATATAAACGTATGATTTTGTTTTTTTTTTTTAGCATTTTTGAGAATCGTATAAGGAACGTGTATAGCGTATCGCACATAATATACTGTAACGAATATAGAAGTGAGGATGGACTGTACGAAGCAGGAAGCCCCGTCTGATATTTTCAACAAATTGATAAATAGTTAATGGCCAAGGTGCTTTTCTTACTACTCGGCTTTAGGGCTGTACAGATAGGCCGGCCTATCTCTGCAAATGTCTTATCACTTATTAACTCACTCATTAATTTGTCAAGGATTTTCGATCTCTACAGGTGAACGAAAAAAAAAAAATTACCATCGGCAAATTTACCAGTTTTATTTTAATCACACAAAAAATTAATACCCGCCGAGGGTAAAAAGTAAAGTGAAAACCGAGGGAAGCGGCAACGCACGCCGCTCGTCGTTTTTCACTCGGAAATAGTACGAATGCCTGGGAGGAGAACGAGAGTCAATAAAACCTAGCGGCAACTGCCTCTCGCTAATTGACCGCTGCTAATTGACTGCAGCTCGGTATTTATTTTTTTCCCCCTCGATTTTTATTATTCAATTGTTTTTAGATCGATTGTTGTCCGCAGCGCAATGGCCTTTCGGTATTCTCCAATCTCGGCTCGCGCTTTGCCAACGTCGACGGCTGCCATATCCGGTGTCTTTCCATAGACATATATTTTTACGCTGGCGGTTGCATCGGAGTGCGCGCGCAAGCGGTCCCTCGGGTGCTGTTCCCTTCCTGCTCGGGTGAATTTTCTTTGACGGGGATAATAACTCCTCTTCCCTTCGTTCTCCGATCCCTTTACGAGCCGGCTCTTCGTACACTTCGCCTCGACGGCCGGCAGCTCCTTTTCCACGAGATCGCTCGATCCAAGTGAGGAAGACGACGAGAAGCCCCCGGAGTATCGTTGCCGGTATGCGGAATCCTCTTGTCGAGGATCATCGATCGCCTCCTCGCCACTCGGTTATCCGCCAACGTTACTCAAGGCATCGACGCGAGAGGAAAACTCAAAAGGGCAGGCAAGCACGCGCGGCTCGACGCAAGGGCGATCCCCGTGTCGGAGACTTTAGCCTCATTGAAACAGTGGGAAATTATAGACGAATATCCACAAATTAAATTTCTTTTTGACTTTAGAACTTCCTTTTGATTTTAGAACTTCTTTTTGATTTTATAATTTCTTGACAATTTTAGAATTTCTTGTTGATCTTATAATTTCTTGTTACATCGACAATTTCACTTTCGTCAAAAAATACGAACTGTTAAAAAAATGGTAATTAAATGATCAATAAAAAGATCGTGGAACTTTGCAGACGAGGAATGTTTGTTGAATACACAAGATTTTTTTACTGCGTATACAAACACACACGTTCATCCGGAAGTTACCTGAAGACTCGCACTTGCCGGCGTTTTAGACTATTTTTATTACTCGCACTAAAATCCTCTTTTTTTTTAACACTTCTTTCACGAGTAAGCAAATAAAGGATAAATTCGTCGTTCGATAACTGTAAGTCTTATTCGCCGTTCGCCGTGGCCAACGCGCTATAAATAAATGTTAGGAGCGGTAAACGTGTCTTCGACACGGTGCACTGTATAAAGTGCATGACGGTAAATGCTCGGCGCGGTTCTCGCCGCAGCGCTCGTGTAAACCGAGGTGCGCGTGTCACCCGTACGTGATTTACCATAGGCGTTCACAAATGTGTTGACCGTTAAGCAGCCGAGGATCGCAGTGAGCTCGGGGACGTGTAAGAGAGAGGAGAGAAAGCCGGGATTCACTTTTGTGGATGGAAAGTGATATTTTCCACCGACCATTCGCCGACGGTGACACTCCTAGCTCTTCGCGGAATTAATTAATTGATATTTACGAGAGAACGGTTAATTACGCAGAGAATTTACGCCCGGGAATACCACTCGAATACCGCGCTCGCTCCGGCTCCTCTCCGGACGGTCCTCGGAGATCATCGATTCGAGAATTCGAGAATGTCGACTACAGTACTGTTATTAAAAAATAAAAATAAAAAATAAAAAACATGTTTGAAACAAAAAAAAAAGTAATAACATGGTTGCCACGAAATTCTCCAACCGAAATTCTCTGACATTTCCCGGTTTTCCAGAGCGAAAATTTAATTTTTCCAGTCAATCGATCAGCGTAGGAAGGAACAATTAAAATAACGTAAAATGTAATATATAATGATCATTAATATCTTAAATTCAGTTCACTATATTAAAAGTTGTATAATTTTATTTTTGCGGCTCGCGGTCTATGGTTCACTGTTGTTAAGAAAGTTAAATAAAAAGAAAATGTTTGAGAACAAAAAAAAGGTAACAAGTACTTTTAAAAAAGAATAATTTTTTTTTAAAGCGGGACTCGGTCGCACCGGAAGTTAACCGTTCGACGCATCGACAGTCGCCCGTGAGCTTTGATCGAGGGATCGTGGAATAAACCGCTTACGATCTTCGGCATCCCGGATAACGATGTACCGTTAAATTGATACCAATTTTCGGTCATTCCGCTCTCGATTAAATGTTTATTAATGGGCGGGCTGGGGTAAATAGAATCGTTCTCTTCCGCCTCTCCGGGTCATCGAGCGCGATCATCTTCGCCGCTCTGTCGAATCCACCGCTCTCTCATTGTAACTATTATTTTAACTGATAATCGAGACAATCTGGAGCATCGACGCGGAACACTTACACGTATATGCAATTACTATCCTACTTACTCGCTAAGCTGCTCGTCACGGCTGCGAACTGTGCAATGACTTGCTCATCGAAAATGAGGGTGAAAAATGTATTTTCCACGATTCACCAATGTCCCGCTTCACTCTGGGCCAAGAATCTATCCTGCGGTGTAAACATACGCAGTCCGGAAAGTCTCTTTTTAACGCTTTCTTTTTAAGGCCATGTGAAAGATGTACCACGTGACATATGAGAGCGAGAGCGATAAATGCATTTTTCGAATCAATGCCATTTAAAATCGGTATTAAATTGTACAATCGCTAATGCTTTGCTTTTTCCCGAAAGTTCTACCGTCCCTGAATCGCATTCATTACAGGCTTTGCTTACCGACTGAGTCGTTTCACATGTCCTTAAGGATAATGAGAGATCGAATGCTTTTAACCTTTTCCATGGAAGCCGGAAAAAGTTTATGATGATTGCCATATTCGAGGCGTCATTTAAGCGATGTAAGTAATTCGTTCTTCTTCGTATTCGATACGATCGTCCAAGAACAAAGTACCATTCCGGCACGTCTTGTCCGAGTGGCGAAAATATCGCGCTCGAGGAAACAATTAAATGCGGTAATCAGATAATAGAGAGGTACACTCCGGAAAATATATTCACAGCTCCGTTTTTTTTCTTCTCTCATTCCCGAGGTCCCTGCCCGGCTCGAGCGGCGTGGTTGAACGTACCGGAAGTGCCGCGACCGGGCGAGTCGACGAAACAATGTTACTGTCGAGATGATTAAAAATTCCAAAGCTGTCGCCTGTTTCGTTACGAGTAGACCGCGTCGTAGACGAGTGTTCCTCATGGATGTGAAGTTTATGTTAGATCTATGGAAGATATAAAAGTTTTATATCTCATATATATCATCGAACATATCTGCCGGATATGTGCCGCAAGATAAATCCCATAAATTCTAGGATACCAGCAGGTTGTTGTAGCTCGGGCGCTTCACGCTGGAGAATGGAATTTAGGAATCGAGAAATTTTGCTCATACAGGAAGCTTTCTTTTGGTAACAAAAAAAAAATGTTCGAGATTTTTATGAAAAGGTGTTCAAAATATACCAAAACGTCGAAAAGTCACGCTTTTGCATTACATCGGTTTTGCGTAAAAATTTAACACAACCTTGACGTTGTGTTAAACACAGAATAGAACCAGAATAGAATAATAATGATATAGTTTCCAGGCTCTGAGATCGACGACCCTGGGAGACCTTCTGAATTCTCGAAAATTGGGACTAGCAAACATTCAATTTTCGAAAAAATCTTATATAAGTGGCCAAATCGTCTATAGCGCTCGTCTATACCGAGACGTATCGTCTACATGACGAATACATGACGGGAATATAAGTTTTATCCACGCGAGCTTCGTCATGAGGATGACGGTCGATAAAGATCGACAACGAAAAAACCGGAGCCCACCTCCGGAGAATAGTGATCGAAACGGGGAGCCGAACCACGTCCGAATTGGATCGTTGTAACTGGATTTAACGGGAGCTGACTGGACGGTGCGAGATTGGCTCGGATGAATCGCGCTTTACAATGATGAGCGAATCGATAGGAACGGACGGCGATAAATCTCACCGCGGGCTCGTCGAGCCAGGATCCTCGGTGTAATACGTTTTCGATCGTATGCGGAACTTTTGTCACGCCAGGAATTCGCCTCTCTGTTCCTACAGTTTCTCGTTTCCAACCACCGTTTCCAAATGCGATTCCATCGTGTAAGTACGCGTAGCGCGCGACGACATGCTCGCGAGACTCCTCGATTCGCCACCGTGAACGCTTCTCTTTGGCGTACTTAAATCCGAGTCGTCCAACCGGTATAAGATATATTTGATCGGCGCGCGGTAGACATCGCAACTTTTGCACAGAAAACATTAGTAAATTATATACCCATTTATTTATATTAATCAAGTAGGACTCTATTTAGATGCAATTTTTTTTCTGTAGTGCATCTTGAATATGGTTTCATGTATTTTCGTGTCGGCTCTCATAGTCCTTAGGTTCAATAAATAATAATACATAATAATAATAATAAATCGAATGCACCGGACTGGAAGTTTTTATGCAAAAACTGATACATTACGTTCAACGTACAATTGTGGTGAAAAATTAATGGCCTTTTACAGTGAAACAAACGTGAATTATTGAATTTAAAAGGACTTAACATTTTGAAGTACTTTTATAGTAAAATTATAATTATTATGATTATTATATATAGCAAACGGTAATTATTAAAAATAAAGAATTCCCAATGTTTTTGATACACACGTTTTTCATCACAATTGTAGATGAGATTTAATACACCAGTTCTTTTTAATAAATGCCCGCATCCCGGTACGTTAAATCTCATAAGAATTTTTTTACAATGTCTTTTTATTTGTCCGTTCAGCGAAGCGACAGAGTACGAAAAAAAAAAATCTCGACGATCGAATGAGAGGCAAGGAAAAAAAAGGGGTTCGCTCAACGGCCAACGAAACGATATGTCCATGACTAATGGCCGTGTTAGAGGTCACCCGACGCCAGCTATGCTTACAAGCGGTACTGGTATAGCGGACAGAAACGACCGAGGCTGCTTTTCAGTCCCAAGAACCCACGCTCGGGCTCAGTCAATCGGCCGATCGACGAGGGGCCACGCACGCCAAATTGATCGCGGTCACGAATGATCACGAGAGTGAGATACCTCTCGATGATTATAAACATCACGCGCTCGCCATGCTGCGAACACGCGTGTAAGAGAACACGAGCTGGTTCGGACTCCAGATAACGGTTACAAATGTGTGTTTTCCAAGCTTGTTTGTTCGTATCCATTTATTAATACTTATTTATTCATGAGAAAAGATCTTTTCCGGAACGACCAATGGAGGTTTGAAAAGGGTCACAAATTAGCGATGCGCTACGCGATTCTGAAACTGCTGGGGATATTCTCACAGACCATTTTTTGGCACAGCTTTTTATTTATTTATTTTTTAACGTACGGAACTTTACTCTCGATGCACGCGATCGGTTGCTTCACACCAGACCTAGGAACAGGGAAAAAAAATAGCGATGCACCTACTGACTATCGGCAAGACCGTTAGCCTGAATGCAATCATTCTCCGTACGAAACAATCTATCGACGCTTCTCCTAGCCCGTTAGTTTTTATTTTCTCTTTTTTCACAAAAAAGAATGAGTCGTTTCAACGGAAAGCCAGTGGGAAAAGAGAGGATTCGGCCGCGCACCCGCGTTACCATACGTTCATGATTACTATGAGGTAAAGCATGTATGCAAGGTATAAGCGATATGAAGAACTTTCCGGCGTTTAGGCAAACAAATTTATGTATTTAACTTTTGTTTATTTTGAATACCCATAAAATATGAATCGATGGGTTCCGTGTGGGCATGGTTCTTCTCTTTTTTTTGTTTTTAATCGAAATATGAATTCGTGCAACGCGCTGCGGGGACAAACTAATACATTAAGGAATACGAACGATTACGTACGCAACAATAGTCAAACGTGTTTAAGCCCCTCATCGCATCCCGTTTATTACCACGAAAGTCATTAAGCGTGCCGCAAACCACTCAGACCCTTGGTGGGCAAGAAGGTTCTGTGTGGGCACAGACCTACTTTCCGCGGATGCCTCTGGACCACGATTAGTATATAAACCGAGGGAAACAAGTATCGAGAGCTCAGTCATCATCGAACTAGAGTAGTCTCTACTTTCCAAGGGACACTGTCAGTCAAGGTTCATAGCTTGTACGGCTGTAACGGAGAGTTGGGTAGGACCTAACAATTACCACTACTTAATGTAAGTAATGAAGGCAAATTTCAAGTTCCAGTACATTAAATTTACTATTTGTTTTTACAGTGTCGCTATCGGGAAGACCGTTAGTCTGGATGTAATCATTCTCCATACGAAACAATGCATCGAGACTCGGAGGCCATTGTTTTTGTCTTCTTTCCTTTTTTCACAAAAAAGAATGAGTCGTTTCAACGGAAAGCCAATGGGAAAAAAGCCGATCCTGCCTCGCACCCACGTTAACATTCATTAATGATGATTATGGGGTAAACCATGTATGCGAATTATGAGCGATAAACAGCATATTACGCTACAAGGGAGGGAAGTTGGCGATTTTCGCCGAGTATGAAATTTGCAGCCCGAGCGAAGCGAGGGCAGAAATCCACGAGGTGAAAATCCGCTTCCCTCCCGTGTAGCATACTATACTTTTTTCAGACTTCGTTAAAACAACCACATTCCTTGCTTCGCAAAATCGTTATATTCACCAATGATAATTACTCCCCGAGAGTAACAGGACTTCCAGGGGGAGTAATGAGCCCCATTACTCCCTAGTAATGAAACACTACTGCGCATGCGCACAGGTTAACAACGATCATTGGTCAATAATAGACGATTTTTCCCCCCGTGTTGCACGTAAGGAATGTGGTTTGTTTAACGAAGTCGGGGAAAAGAACTTTAGATTAATCGGTGGGAAAATGGTGAAACCCCAATTTTCACACCTTGTTATATCAAATTTTGTACGATACTCGTGCGAAAAACGTTTTCTTAAATCCTGTGATTGCAACTCTCGTCAGAAAAAGTTTTTTCGCATTAGTACTATAATATACTATTATTACATTCGGTGCGAAAATGACTGCTTTACACACGCTTCGCGTACGCAAAATCCTCATTTTCACACCTTGTAAAGTAAAATTTGGTACGATATTCGTGCGAAAAACTTTCCGAACTCGCCTTTGGCTCGTGCTGTAAACTCACTCGTCAGAAAACATTTTATCGCACTAGTATCGTAAATGACTACTTCGGCGTTCTGGCTAAGAATAATCACTTAACTTGTGTTTATTTTGAAAATTTATGGAATACTAAATATGAATCGGTGAATTATGTGAAAACTTCAAATCCTCGGGATATCTTTAAATGTGGGCATGGTCCTTCCCTCTCTTCTTTCAATCCGACCGTTGAATATCCGGGCAGATCGACAACCGGTTCTTCGTAGCTTTCTTCCCTCCTCTGCGCCAAACTTGCTTTTCTCACTCTCCTGATCGAGCGCGATCTTCGCTCCGCCACCGTCGTAGTCGCTTCAGCGGAAGCTCCGACACTCCGAGAGTGAAAATTCCGGTCGAACGGCTACAAGATTAACTTTTTTTTTTTAACTATCTCAACTCCCAGAAATCCGATTATCTAAATTTTGCGCAGATGCGAACGTCATGGCCGCCCATCGAATCTATCGTACAATCTTCACACTCGAAGGTGTTCCCGTTCTCGTCATCGAGGACGGGCACGTCATCCACTCGAGGCCCTTCTCGATACGGCACTGCCGTTTCAGTCTCGATCTTCGCCGGACGGAGGATCCTCCATACGATCGCTGCCAGTCAGTCCTTTTCTTTTTCAACTACGCGAGAAGGCGAGACCGGAGATGAGCCCAGACGAGAAACTCGCCGCTCGCTTGCCGCTGATGTTTATGCGCCGAAGGATTTCGCTTTCACGTAGAATATCGTGCGGTCTGCAACTCTATCCACGTTAACCGCTTCGAATACGGTTGCTCCCCGCCGGTGAATACACACAGCACGTACTTTACCGAGGTGATTGAAAATCCTCGAGCCCTTTACTTCAAGATTGAATTATCATTTACTTCGTTTCTTCTCAAGCAAATCTCAAAGAAAGACAAGAATGTGAAGAAAGAAAATAATAATAATAAAAAAGTTAACCTCACTATATCATATCGCCGAGGTGGAATATGGTAAAGCGTGATTGAAAACTCTCGAGCCCTTTACTTGGAGATTAAATGATCATTTACTTCCTTTCTTTTCAAGCAAATCTCGAAGAAACACAAGAATATGATAAATAGAAATAATAACAATAATATTAAAGAATTAACCTCACTATATATTAGCGAGGTGGAATATGGTAAAGCGTTTGCGCTGAAGATAATAAGAAAATAAATGATCGCCGGGTGCGTTTCTCTATTTCTATGGCCGGAGGGGTGGGGGCTTATCCGATCCAACAACGGCATAACCTAACAACCGTCTCCCTCGCTCCACCGCCGCGGAGCGTTAGCCACGTATAATTATTTGAATGCAGTGCCTTGCGTAATTGTAGGCATACCATCCTCTCCATATTTGCAGAAAGCACGCGCTGCGTTTGTACAGGGGCTACGCGTACTCTCGCACACTCACGAGCCATTTCGCTCTATTGTATCCAAGTATTCCGCCACGTTTACATCGTGTCTGTTGGGCGAGCCGCAGGCGGCACTGGGTGGGTTGATGGCGTGTTTCCATTCGAAAAATTCAACGGTTCGAGAGAATGTATTAATGTTGCGATTCTTAGATTCCTCGATTGTGGCGCCTTTTATTCTTCATCTTCTTTCAATTTGGTCGAACGCCTTAGAGCGACTAGAGGTGCTCAACTTCGCCACTAGACACCTGTGTCGGCCAATGCTCGCTATGATTTTTGTTTGATCATTCGTAACTTTATTGTAACTTGTATGTATGGTCGAGTCCCTTCTCTTATTTTTGCAGATTTTTTTTTTTTCATGGTTTTCATGAAGATTATTCGGCTCAAGCCCGCATATATTTTTTGTGCCATTACTGCCGCGCCTTTTTTCAGGCGACGTCCATAAACAAAGATGTTAATTAGTGATACCAATTAATTTCTTCGTTTACGAACTTCTTCAATTTGTTCCGGCGCCCTAGACCGACTTGATAGATAGAGTCGTTTATTCGTATCCTCGGGCAAGACCGCTAAGGACCAGGGGATGCCCAATCTGGCCACCAGGGAAACCCGTCACAGCCAACTTTCGCTATGATTTTTGTTCGATTATTCGTAGCTTTCTCACTAACACATGTATGTATGGTCAATTTGCTTCTTCTTTGTTTTTGTAGATTTTTTCGAATTATGATCACTATTGGGCAGAATCTCGTACATGTTTTTTGTGCTATTACTGACGCGCCATCTTCCAGGCAAAGTTCGTAATCGAAGAAATTAATTGGTATTACCAATCAATAAATAAACTCTGCACCAAGCCCGAAGAAATAAACCTCGGTGGATCTACAGATTAAAGTGGAATCCGAACCAACTCGTGGGTCACAGAAAAGCACGTAGAAGAATCCACCGGCGCTTGTCCGGGAATCTAATCCGGGCGCAGCGAGTGTGAACGAGAGAGCTCGATCCGTTTGCCCACCGTCTATGATTCCGGCGCCTCACCCAAGAGTTTCCATCGGAAGCCGGACGCTCTTAGGGTTCGCGATACTTTCGCTTTCCTCGCTCCCACTCCGCCTCGCTCTTCTCCACTCGGCAATGATAGTCTCGCAAAACGAAATAAAAATAGAAGAGACACGAACTAGTATTCCACCGCACTGGTGTGCACGCGTCTCGTAGTGAAGCCATCGATCCTCGATAGACCGGATAGGCTACCGTATAATTTCGAAACCTGTTTCCTCCTGCAGCGCCAGAGGCCACCAAAGTCACATTATTTCGTCGAGGCCCGCTCGGAGCGTGGATGGACGATTCATCGTAATTTCAATCCCAGCGACGATGCTTTCATTATTTCACTTAAATATTATCCATATCGATCTTACGTTACATCAAACACAATTCCGCACCCAACGTGCGATACAAGGCTCTGCATTTTTTTGCAGCCCAATGCAACAGTAAAAAAACTCCTTCACTTTCTTTGTTTTTTTTTTTATCGACAGCCAATCGAGCACTCGACATAGAAACAGTTGTGATGCTTACCGCTGGCGAGGGAGGCGTCGCTAATACAAACTATCAGGACTGCGAGGCCCCAGAAGCACCTGCGAGGAAACATTTTTTATATCTTTTTTTCCTTTCTATTTCACTCGAAGCCCGCGCACAAAAAAAAAATTCTCCAGCCGGAAGGTAAGTAGATTTATAGATTGGGTTGTCTCTGCGTCATTTGTCACTGGACGAGACTCGGGCGGCCGCGGTGAGTCGGGGCAACGACGAATCGGGTCCCGTTCGCGTACAGGGCCTTGCAGGGACGAACAATGTTGCGTCACGACGGGCTCGGACGAGCGCGCGGGACTTGCGATGCTTGGCGTGCGAGGCCGCGGGAGACACTGAGGGGGCCCGAGGCGGGCGCGCAGGTTCGTACCCCCTCCAGCCCCCCTCCCTGCCCCCTCCGCCGTCGAGAAATGGGAAAGTGGCCGTGGGGCCTCGGCTCTCTGACACACGTATCTCTCACGTTTCATTCGTTTCGTTCGTTAAGGCAAGTTAAGGTAGCAGTAACAATGATCGGACACGTCCCAGTCGTCGGACGTTCCTCGGCAGATTTGATTTATTATGAATTTAAGTATTCGGCATCCACTTTGACACTCGTAATCGTATGTACAAACGATCAAAGCTAAATTATTTTCTTTTGTTGCATTTTGTAAATAAAAAGGCTGACGATATATCCGGAAGGATTAGTACAAGCGTTACTACATGCCCCGCATAGCACGGAAATATTTTTGGCGACCATCTGACTTATTCCCTCGACAGTTCGAGCATTACCTTTACTTTACACCGATCTCGAGTTCGTAAATCGTTCGTCGCGAAATTTCTTTCATTCTTGTTATTTCTCGTGTCCCAAGGTCAACGGAGACGGTACGAAAATAGATATGCGTGCATCCTCGAAAGGCTCATGTCCTGCACGGGGTTTTCTCGCGCCGCCGTGGCTTCGAGGAGAGTGGGTGTCGAACGTCCGAGCAGCGAGGCAAATGGGCCTTATACGGAGCCGTGACTCACTCGCTCCTACCGCGCGATCGAAGATTGGAACTGATGTGCGCGTAGGAATATGTTTCTGGCAAGGGGACGCGTAACTAGGAGCTGTCGACGTGTCGCGTGGTCGTTTGAACTCGTGAGACAAGTTCGTGTGAAAAATCGTTGGTTTTACAGTAGGATCATTCAAATGCATGGAAGTAATGAAAAATAGTGCATGAGAAAATATATTTTTTATATATGAAATATAATTTTCACGAAAAACTGTATATGCTTCGGATATTATCTGATATTATGTGACGGATGGATCTGCACTAATATTTTTAAAAAAAGAAAAAAATATTGCTCAAAAAATTGTTTGTTTTAAATATATTTTTGATATGGTTTTTATATATTTTTAATACAATTTTAAAACAATTTTCGCTATACGTTTTTGCCGTGCGGGCAGTAGAGTTGATCGTCAAGCATTGTTATTTCGTAATTCAGAGGCCTTCAGATTCGAGGCCCATAAACGCAGATGGAAAGGCAACCGGAGATCATTAATTTCGCATTAAACTGCTCGGAACCGTCAGATGTATTTATTTTTATTATTTTTTTATTCTTTGTCTAGTCCGTGTTCTCGGCACAGCGAGCCCTCGATTGATCCTAATCAGATCGCGTTGATTCAGAGAGCGCGGTGGGAGGGCGAGACTGGAGCGGCGCGACTTCACGATGATCCCATCCTCATTAAAGCATACAGCTCCGCGGAGTGCGGAGCGAGAAGGCGGAGATCCTAATTACAAAGAGAAGTGAACGAGGGGGGTAAAAGAAAAAAAAAAGAAGAAAATAATTAAATAATCTTGCTTATAGGAAGAATATACGCGGCTGCTGGTTACCACGAAGACGCCTCGAGTGCGATTTACTTCCTTGAGAATTTTTTAAGGAGCCTTTCTTCATTATCTCTCAGCGGCGCGCCGCAGCTATCCCCGCGGAGGACACTCCGTCTGGCCATATTAGATCCGTGGGATTTAACGGGCTATACTTGCTAATAAGAAAAAAAAAACAAAAAAACGGTGTTGCCGAAAACAAAGCCTCCTCTATAAGAAAGCAAAAAAATCCATACCGATATATACTCCTCTCCCTTCTCAGAAGGAGAAGGACATTGTTCGCAGATCGAATTGCGTTTCTCCTTTACGACAATAATATAGTATCGTAAAAAATAAATATACAATTTTTAATTGACAATAAATTCAATATACACGACGTTCAACGTCTACTCGCAATATATGAACACAGCGCAGATGTACAGTCTAGTTGGGCCCCCCGATGGGCGCGCAGGCCTCATCGCGGGGCTTCAAGCAATTCTTTTTTTTCTTCGTTTTTTTTTCTCGACCCTCCTAGGCGAGAAATGTGATCTTCACACGACAAAGCGCAGGCCGATCATAACGATCGGCAGGAAGGCCGCGGGTCGTAAAACTCCCGATGCTCCGTGACCGGTTTTCAGCAACACTTGACACTGCGAGCTCCTGAAGTGCTTGACGTTACCGATCGAGTCCCTGGCCAGCACGCACAGCTCGTACTTCGTCGCGGACTCGGGCAGACCGTTGATCGTGAACGATCTGTCTTTATAAACGACATCCCTCTCGATCACCGATTTGCTTCGTCCAACTTGGCGAACGACGATGTAAAAATCGCCAACGTCGCCTCGCGAAGTCACGAACCAAGTTACCTTCCAGGAGTCATCCTCGTTGTTGCTGGAAGAAGAGAAAGAGTTTTTGTTACCTTTGGAAAGCAAAACGAGCAGGTCTCGATTTTGTTTTTTTCTCTTACTAGTCTATGCTTCGAAACTTGAGATCCGGCGTTATAGCGAATTTTTCGTCGTCCTGAATCTCGCGCTCGGTGCATCCCATGAGATCCTCGCTGACTTTCGGCAGGGGTTTACCGGCTATGTACGGCGGACTGGCGCAAACCAGCGAGGACCATTCCTTCGGAATCTCCGTCAACGTCGCCAGCCATCTTCTTATGGGACGGGCGTAGCAGTCGCAATTCACAGGATTTCCTGACGGAAACACACCATTTTTTTAATCGCGTGAAGTATTTTGAAAAATAGCATACAAAAATCACATTATAAAAATGGAGTTACAAAAACTACGTTAAAAAAACGATGTTAACAAGTATTGTATTAAATGATGTTAACAAAATTGCGTTGAAAACATTTATATTAAAAAATATATTCATTACATAATAATAATATTATTAGCGAGAAAAGATAATGTGCAGATGTGTTTTACCGGCATATCGCAGCATGGTCCCATTTTCTATGATCCTCATGAGCTTCTCGTCGAAGGTGCCGAATTCGTTGTTTTCGAGATCGAGAATCTTAAGATTGGGCATCGCCACGATTTTGTTCATCGGCAGTTGAGTGAAGTGGTTGTTGCTGAGATACATGTTCGTGAGATTCCTCGGTGGTTCGAAGATGTTCTCGTCGGAGAGGTCGCTCAGATCGTTGAACGACAAATCCAGCGTCTGCAGCGACGTCATATTGCCGATTACATCTGCGAATAATTTTTGTGAGAATTTAGAAAAACAAAAATGTATCAATTTTACCGATTATCGATTCTTTCCTCTAAACTGCCCTCCGGGCAAAAGATGGGAGTTATGCGTTTTACTGCGACAACCCACATTGGCGTCTTTTCGAAGGCGCCAATGTTTGTCGAAAGAACAAAATATTGCTTAACCAAATTTTGCATATTGATTCTTTGAATAATGATCTATGTTCTCAAAAAAATGTAAACTAAGGAGTAAATATCCGTAAATAAACCGTATTCCGATAAACAAATTAATAGTTCGCTGTATTATATCGATGAGCCAATGAGAAACATTGTATTGTATTTTTTTTATCGACAATGTCTGTGAACGACATTTGCGGACATTTTTTTTTTCTTGTTAAATCTATTTTACTATTATTATCGCAATTTTTGGGTGTTTGTTGGGTTTACTCACGTCTGCGAATCTCGCTTATGCTGTTGTGGCTGAGATTCATGTGCACGACCTTTTTGGTGCCCACTGTCAGGTCGTAGGTCAAGACCGGCATGGTGTTGTACGAGAGATCGACCTCTTTGAGCCTGTAAGGAATCCATGGATCGTGCGGAAGCGTCTTTCTCGTGATGAAGGATATTCTGTTGTGGCTCAGATTGATCCTTTCGAGGGAGAGACAATCGTCGAGCAGCCCGTGAGTCTTGTTGTCCAATTTCTCTATTCTGTTCCACGAGAGATCGAGAGTCCTCAGAGACACGAGACCCTGGAACGCCCCGTTCGGAATGTAACTTATGTTGTTGTTCGTCAAGTTCAACGTGAGCAGCTGCAGGAGTCCCTCGAAGGCTCTGCCGCTGATTTTTTTGATCTTGTTGTTCGCCAGATTCAACTCGAAAACTATCGGCAGTCTTCCGAAGGCCGCCTTGTTCAGACTCTCGACGGCGTTGTCCTGAAATTGAATGCAAAGAGGAATTTATTAATTACCGTCGATTAAACCCGAAACACTAGTTATAAAATTGAGTATAAGAAGATAACTGTCAATGTTAACTCTGGCGATAAATATCTTTTACTACTACTACTAATTCAAGTCACCTGCATGTAGAGGTACTGAAGGCTGCTCAATGTACTCAGAGCTGCCCACGGCGGTTGCGTCATGTTGTTGGCCCGAAGATTGAGCACTCTGAGAGTCAGGAGGCCGTCGAAGCTACCCTGCTGAAGATTGTCGCCCAGACGATTGCTCGCCAGGTCCAGGGTGAGAAGAGCGTTCATCGGCGGCCAAACTTCAGTCGTCGGAATTTCTTCCAGCGAATTTTCCGAGAAATCCAGGTGTCCCAGTGAAATCGGTAGCTGGAATATTTTGCTGAGATTGTTGTTCTTTACCGTTAATACCCTGCAAAAGAAAATTTAAAAAATAAAATATCGAAGATCATCATCGACGAAAATTATTTCCGAAAACTTGCACGGTTTACCTGCAACTGGCAAGTCTCGTCAAGCTCCCTCGAGCGACGTCGTTCAATTTGTTGTAACTGAGATCGAGATCGAGGAGCGTCGGCAGAGGACCAAATGTCGAAGGTTTTATTTTTTCCAACGAGTTGTGCGAGAGATTGAGAAACCTCAGGCTGAATAGAGTCTGAAATATCGCGTTGTAAATATCCGAGAGATTGTTGTACGACAGATCTATGGTGTGGAGCTCGTAGAGCTTCGGAAAGGTCTGTCTAGGTACGGAATTTATGTTGTTGTGAGAAACGTTGAGGACTTTTAGCCCTGTCATGTTGTGCAGTGGAACCTGAAAGCATAGTCGCATTATATTTTCCCGTGTGCGCTTCGAACCTATTCGGATAGCAATATATGAGGAAAACCGTCAGAAAGATATTTCAATTAGTATATTATGCTACAAGGGAGGGAACTGCGCAATTTTCGCCGAGTGCGAAGTTTGCTGACAATTTTCCTGGCAAAAAAAAAAACATTATCCTCGCAAGGTTCCCTCGATCGATCGCTGATCTCTCACTCACCTGATTCAGTGCAGTGAGCAAATTATAACTGAGCTGCAATTCCGTCGCGTACGTAGAACTGTCGAAGGCGTATTTAGTTATATTGTCGATTTTGTTGTAGCTCAGATCGAGAATCGTTATATTGGCGCAGTTCTCGAATGCCCCGGCCTGAATGATCGATATATCGTTGTGCGATAAATTCACCTGAGCGAGAAACAGATCCTTGAAAGCGAGTTTCTCGATTATCGTCACTTGATTCTCCGACACGTCCAATAGCTGCGGTGAACAAAAAAATAATTATTGTAATTGCCATCTTGAATCTATTTATTTTAATGAAAGAAGAAAGAAAAAAAAATTACCTCCGCGTACTGAAGCTGATGGAACATCTGATAATCGATCTTCTTGAGCTTATTTCTCGCCAGATCTATCGTGCCTATTCTCGTCACCGAGCCGAAAGTCCCGCGCCCGACGTCGTTTATCAGGTTGTCGCTCAGGAACAATCTTCTCAAAAATCTCATACCACGGAAAGTGTTGGCGTCCAATTTTCGGATTTTATTGTGACTGAGATTCAGCACTTTGAGGACCGAATTTCTGGCGAAGGTGCCTCTGCGACAGAATGATAAATCGATTATTACACTATTTTTAAAAATTTGTTATTATTTAACATCGCATCAACTGCTATGGTTATGCGCAATCTGGGTGGGGTTGAGGGGGGTAAAAGGCGAGGGCCGTACCGAGAGGAATTACAAATAAATAAAAAAATAAATAAATACTCTAATCTCGAGACCAAAGTGATCGGTTATTACACTATTCTTATCTTCACAAAACGTGTATGAGAATAAAAAAAAACGTCTTCGTACCTCTTCAATTCCGTTATCGAATTGTGAGACATGTTGCAGAAACCCATTTTCGTCAGGTCAGCCAAGTGGGACGGATCCAATTTGGAGATCAAATTGTGGGACAGATCGAGGATCTCCGTGTCCCTCAAGCCCTTGAACTGATTCCTCTTGAGTTCCGCGATTTCGTTGCCGTGAAGATCCAGGGACTTAAGTTTCTTCAGCGGCGTCAGCGCGTCGGTCGGTAGGGAAGACAAGCTGCCGTTGCTCATTTCGAATCTCTCAAGCTTCCCGGCCAGCATGCTTCCGGCGAAGCTGTTTCCGGTGAGGCCGGAAATTCTGTGACCTTTTATGCTGAGTATCGAGAGATTGCCCAAAATGCTGAGCGCCTCGCGTGGGAAGTGCTCCAGCCTTCCGCCCTCTATGTAGAGCTCCTGAAGAGTGCGATTGACGCCGAGGAAGCTGTGCTCCTCTATTATCCTCAATGGCGCATCTATGAACTTGAGGACTCGCACTTCCAGCGGATACAATGCCGGACCGTAGAAGCGTTCGATGTTGCACTTGTAAAGTGTCAATTCCTCGACGGGAACCCGCTCGTTACCGAGGTTGGCGAACGCCAGGCTGAGGCTCGCCAAGTTTGTGTTCTCGCAGCGCACGAACAGCCCCTGATCGCTTCCGCGCGTGCAGACGCAAGGGTAGATGTAGATCGGCTCCTTCGGGCACGAGTATTTCGGTCCCGGCGGTATGTAACCTCCGATAATGGGCGCGGCCAGTCCCAGCAAGATCCACAACGTACCCATCATTTTCACTGCGCAAGATACAAACGAGACAATTAAGTTGGGCACACTGTAAATAATGTTTGCATTTACATCAATGTAGGGGAGACCGGGGCGAGATGGGCCCCCTATGTAAATAATGCAGCTACAACGCTGCCGAAACCATAATTTATTATTTGCCATACAACAATGATATTTTCAAAGGTTTTATAACGCGTCCGAAAAAAATTGTCTGGGGTGAAACGGGCTACCCTTAAATTGTTCACTTTTTTTTAGCCCACGCCTGTGTCCATACATCTTTAGTTTTCATACTTCTACCTATCAAGGATAAAGTTCTTGATTATGCTTTTATGTTTAAACATTTCCTTTCAAGTGTTTATTTTAATTTTTTAAACCAAACTTTATATAAACTTTAAAAACCAAACTTATTAAAGATGGTGAAAAGATTAATTTTGCATAATAATAATTCCACAATGTTATCAACAAATTGATGAAAAATAAAATTGTTCAACAAATTTTCCGGAAACATAACTTTCTTTTTTATAAAAGTGCTTCGTTCATTTTTCATATTAAAGAAAAATATTGTAACGGAGTCAAAAACTTGACGGGCCTTGAAAGTCTCGATTCAAAAATCGCCCGCGGATGGTCAACACAGTCGCCTAGCTCAGGCTTATTTTTAAATCGATGATGAAAAAAGTCCGATTTTCTCGAGAGCAGTCAACAGCCGGCCTGACCCAAATATCCGGGCCTTGATCGTTGCCTTTTTTGACCGACCCGCGAAGCTCACCCACGCTCCGAGAATCACACGTAGGTGAGAATCGCTCATCGCCGTTATTAATCATTTCGCGCGAAGTTATCGGGAAGCGAAACGACTGTTCAAGCGCACTTTCTTCAATATTAATAACTTGACTGATGTTTTTTTTCTGTCTATTGTTAGAAATAAAATAGAAGAAAATCAAATAATAATGGAAGCGGAAATGTTTTACCTTCTCCAATGTGGATGAGTTATCGCTATACATTTCCTTCGGAACGAACTCATCTCTGACCAATACATAATACACTAGGGGTACAATTATGAGAAGAACAGGAATCGCGGTATTGCGGCCTCGTCCGCGAGAGGAACAATGGAGTATCTCCAATGAGCATTAAATAGGCGAACGGGAGGTTTCCAAGTGGAAACTAGGCGAAAGTACGCACAATGAGACACGGACTCTACAGCTTAACTAGAAATCAACGGAACTGGAACTCCTCGTATACATCCAAACCCTCCGCACTTTCGTCACGCAAATATAATTTATACAAATTAGCAAATAATTTATATAAATCACGAAATTATTTTTGATAAAAATAGTGATTCATGCCAATTATATAAATTATTGTTTCGTTGGCTCATTCATCGCGTGTGCCGAGCGCCGTAGCCGCAATCGACGTTCAAACGGGCCCGTAAAAATTCGATAAGCTACCGTCACACGCGGAGCTTCGGACAACGATAACGTATAATTCATACAATTTGATTTAAAAAAATTATCTACATAGAAATTATTTTGGTAAATATAATAATTAATGTAAATTATATTAATTATTGTTCCATTGGCTCATTCCCGCGTGTGCGCTGGATCATGTCGAAAAAAAGAAGCGTCTGGATTCGATAGCCGAGCACCGTAACCGCAATCGACGCTTAACCGACCTCGTAAAAATGTTATCAGCTACGATCGCACGCGGCGCTTCGTATAACAATAATATATAAGTCATATAAGTTTTTTTGTAATTATGTAAATTGTGAAATCATTTTCATAAATACAATAAGTAATATTAATTACATAAATCATATAAATTATTGTTCCATTGGCTCATTCTTCGCGTGTGCATTCGATCGTGCCGAAAAAAAAATGTCTGGATTCAATAGCCAAGCGCCGTAACCGCAATCGACTTTTAACCGACCCCGTTAAAATTTTATCAGATACGGTCACACGCGGGGTTTCGTATAACAATAACATATAATTAATATAAATTAGAAAAATTATATAATTATGTAAATTATGTAATTTATATAATTATGTAAATTATGGAATTTATATAAATTATAAAAATTTTATGAATTATTGTTCCATTGGCTCATTCTTGGCGTGCGCGCACGTTAGTGGCGAAAAAAAAGAAGCGTCCGGATTCGATAGCGGAGTTCCGTAATCGTAATCAACGTTTAACCGAGCCCGTAAAAATTTGATAAACTACGGTCGCACGCGGGGCTTCGACGTATCAATTGCGGGCAGGACTTTCCGCTGTCCGTCTCTTTCCTTCCTCCGTCGGATTATCATACTCGCCGTACAGAAAAGAAAGGCGCAGCGCGGCTCGATCGGTGATCTGGTTTTGCCGGTGGATTATGTATTAACAGTAAATGTTATACGCCGTATGGAGGGCGCGCGGGCGCGTGCGTTCTTAGATTTGCGCAATCCGAAGCGAAGTAGCTGGAAGCGCGAAGCGTGTCGAACGTCCACGACGAAGAAAACGGTACGACACACACATGTTATAATAATCAACGAACACCAGCGAAATTTGCGCACGCACGGAGCGACAAGTAGAAAAGCGAGATACACACTAAACATGGCGGTGAGAGGTGGCTTACACCAAGATTTTTTTTTTTTTGCATCTACGCTTGGATGAATATAATAACGTGCCAGCCGCGTTTAGTCGCTCTATGTGCCATAGCAAATGTGCGCTTTTGTGCGTTTACAACCGAGAACCTGGTTACTCTACAGCCAGGAAACCTAAGAGTTGCATTGGAGCGCTCGGGCGGCCAGCACCTCGCGTATAACTCGAGCACAATATTTACAATCGTAACTGGAGCAGCAGCTCGGAAAAATTAGAAATTTCAATCGGCCGTACGCGTGAAAATGTTTTCTTCATCATTTCGTAAAAAAAAATAATAACATCAGCTGCAAATATATGTTTTTCTGATTATTTTAATTTTTTGCAAAAGTTGAATATATATAGATATACATCTTATCTCATATTTTCTCATGCGAGTGAAAAAAAAATACTAGAATCCCGTGCGTCACATTGGAAAGCGAGCACCGGACGAGAAGGTCGGAGAGGACGAAGAAAAAAAAGATTCAATCGACTGTGCGCGTGGAATATTTTTCTTCATTTTTTCATAACAAAAAATTGTATACCAGCTCTATATATAGGGGAGAGCGGGGCAAAATGAGATGGTGAGGCAAAACTGAATTTTCCAATAATTTTAGGACGCTTCATTTTGCCCCAACGATACATCCGGATTGTTTAACCCTTTTTCCACACTGAGCCATCCAAAAAAGATTGGAAAATTGCGTTTCTCCCCACCGTCCCATTTTGTCCCACTGTCCCATTTTGCCCCACTCACCCCCCTATATTTTTCTAAGTATTGTAATACTTTCCAGACATTGAATATACATAGATATATACTTTAACTCATATTTTCCCATGCGATTGAAATTAACAAAAAGATTACTAGAATCCCATGCGTCACATTGGAAAACCAGCACACCGGACCGGAAGGTCGAAGTGGACGAAGAAAATAAGAAATAGTATCTGAGCGTAGATAATGACAGTCCCGCGAGGGAAATCGCGTTTCCGTCCTCGTCGGAAGATAAAGAAGAGAAATCCCCGTGATAATTGGGAGTCCCCGACCAGAGAATGGGAAAAAAATATATGAAAAGAATCGTCTACCGTTAGACTTTCTTCGCTAGCGCGGGAGACGCGGGGGACGCGGTCGCTCGGCATTGATCGGAAAAAAGATATAATCGTTTTTATCGATTTATCGCCTGATTTGCGATCAGGCGATAAATCGTCTTCGCTGATCAGCGTCGATTGACAACGACAACAACGATTTTCTTGCGTCGGCTTTACCGGAGAATGCGGATTTTCTACGTCCCTCGCTTGTGTATTTTTATCCGATATTTCTTCACCGAGTCTCTCGATCCCTTCGCCCTCCCACTCTCCCGTGACGATGGATACAAGGCTGTTTCCATTTCACCAGTCGACCTTGCCCGGTGCGCGCTCGAATATCGAGACCGTCGTTCTACGGTTCTCCGGACCGGGATTCCTCGTCATCGGCGTGAAATGCGCGTTAATCTCACCCGGGAACATCGCCTCTCCGCGCATCGAAGTCACCGTCCTCGCCGTCGCGCCGAAGAAGCTAACTCGTCTTCCGCGCGTGCGCGCGCGCGTCATGTACACGTGCGTCTTCGCGGACGGGCATAGCGACTTACACACGGACGTAACATACGCGATGTCAACGATTCACAATTATTCACATTTCTTCCAACGAGCCCGGATACGTATTTTTATTTATTTATTTATTTATTTATTTTTTGTTGTAGCGTTTTAATAATTTTTTCTTTGCAGAACTTGAAGAAAAAAAAATACCTTGTGTCTTTTGTGAATCGTGGAGATTGACATTTGTGTCGTAGAATTATAATCCGAGTGTGTAATTTGCATGAAACTTATCGACGATTGTGGTTTTTAACTCATTTTTGGAAAACTGTATGTCGGTCCGAGCGGCAGAGACATCGCACGATGGTTCGTCGATCGGGTCGCTACGAGAACTGCTGGGGCCTGCGAGTCCCTCGACGAAAGCGAGCCCGGATCGCTGCTCGGCGAGAGAAAGGCCGCTGGGTGTTGGCTTCGTTCGTTCGTCGACCGTACAATTTTGCTCGGCTCCGACTCTCCGCCGGTGTGTTGCACCGATCACCTCGATATTCTCACTGTCCGGTGGACTTGTTATCGGTCTCTCTCTTATCTTCTTTACATTTATTCCCGAAGAAATTACCTGCCCGCGCGATCCGATTATCTCGGCGGCGCGAAATCGCTGGGCCGTCTTCTTCGATTATCCCGCTTCATGCTAGAGCGGCTCGTGCTGGTTTGATGGAAAAAAGAAACGGAAGATATTATCGTTATTAATTCGGCTCGAAGATATCATCGGGAACGAAGCAATCGAGTATGAAAATTTAGCCACCTTCGAGGTCCGAACGGTTTTACGGCACTATTTTTTTATCGGCTCAACGCTAGTGAAAGTCAATTCGACGCCGTAGAGTTGCTCAACGATACTTTAACATTGACTTGTGGCATCGACTGCGCAGGCTCCCGTACACAAACAGCTTCGAGAGTATGTAAAACAGTCGGGGCTGCTGTTAATGACGGCAAAGAGTGGATTTTCGTTCCGGGACCAGGATGGAGCTTTATCCAGAGACTCGGTCTTTGATTCGAATAGAAATTGTATTATTTATTTCACCACAAAAAAAGGATGTAGAAGTTTTCGCCTATAGAAAAAATCGGTATCTGTAGATAATCGGATAAAATTTACAATGACGATGCAGAGTGGATTTTCGTTGCAGGACCAGGACGAAGCTTCGTCCGGAGACTCGGTCATTGATACGAATAGACATTGTATTCTTTATTTTACCAAAAAAAAAAAAACAATACATGTAAAATTTTTCGCTTATGAAAGAAATCGGTAGTTGTCCGCAGATAATCGGCCAGCATTTATTATTCTATGTGATAGGGCGAGCCCAAAATTATGGGAAGTAATGATAAGACATTGACACAATTTGAATTGAGCATTAATAAGTGTGACGAGTTATATGAATCGCGATGATATACGTAACGTAATAATAATGTTATTCTACCCAGCACCGTTGAAGATCCCCGTTACAACGAGACGAGAGCGAGACGGCTCGTACATCGAAGCTCTATCGAGAAAAAAAAAAAATTAAAAACTACGATGATCCAGCTCGACGATCAGTGACGCGATAGCTTCAATAAATATAATGGATAATCGTTTGACGGTGCGTTAATGAATAAATGAAGAACGACGCATCCCCCATAACTCTTGAACAGTCAGGTGTGGTTTTCGCGACCCTCAAAACGCAATCGAATCTCGAACAAAACCAGAGTCCTAATAAATAATTTTACCTTAATCTACCAATATTTGATTATTGGCAAACAAAAATTTCAATAATTTACGTCATTTCAAAAACCATATCTTCCTCGATTATTCTTCTTGATATGACTATATCCTCGAATCTTCCGTCTTCCATCTGCACCAAACATTTTTACGAAAGGTCCGTTTTGCCCCTCTGGGGTCCTCGAAATCGAAGAGATCGACGAGAGCTCTCCAAGCCACCTGAGTGCCCAAGGGTTAAATCCTTGGCCGATCAACCGTGATGATTGTGCTGAGGCCAGGTGATTCCGTGGCCCGCCGCCTCGTTGTCGTACACGTACTTTATCTTCGGCTCCGTCGATGGACCGAAGATCGACTGACGAAGCATGCTCAGCATCGCCGAGCCGAACGCTATGTTGCTCATCATTCCCGCCATAGAGGCGGCGGCTTTCGCGTGAGCCAGGGCCATCTGTATGAGGAACGAAGCTACGAAAGTTATCCCCGGCAGGAGCTGCGACATTTGCTTGTTCATCTTCCTCCCGAGACTCGCGAGACCACCCGTGATCTTCCGACTGACGAGCTCCTCGTCGATCCTCGGAAGCCTGATCACCAGACCGGACCGAATTTTTTTCTTCTCTGCCTCCTTGTTGTGCCGCTCGAGATCCTGATATATCTTCCTTTCCGTCTCTTCGGCGCTTTCCGTCGAGAGAACGTCTCGCGACTCTCCCCCGTCGTCCCCGAGCGCTTTCTCATCTGCAGCCTCTTCCGAGTTTTCTCCAGCCAATAGCGTGAAGCGACTCTTGCCGAGATCGTCGAGTCCCTCGGTCATTCTTCCGCTCAGCCGAGTGCCGAACAGCAATCCGAAAGCCTCGTACGGATTCTCTCCCTCATGATCGGCAGCCTCGCTCCCGCCATTGTCGCTCGGCGAGTTCGATCTTATTTTATCGAGAAACATGGCGATTATCTCGTCGTCGTTGCTCGATCTCACCGATTCCGCGCGATCGTCCGCTTCGTTCGATAATCCGTTGTAATCCTCGATCGCCCGACCATCGAGGCTCCTGAGCCGTTTGCCGTTCGCCCTCCTGCCGTTCTCCTTGTTGCGTTCCTTTTCCGGTTTCGACTCCCTCTGACTCAGCATGTCTTCCATGATGTCGCTCAGTATCGTCAGTATACTCGGCAAATTCTTGTGATCCTTGATTCTCGAGAATCTACCCTGGCGACCGAGGCGACCGAAGCTTATGCCGACCTCGCCGTCGCCGTAGCCCTGGATTCTCATGAAACCGTAGTCGTTGTCGTAACGCTCCTCGACGACGCCGCGGTACCAGTCGATCAGGATGCCCTCGGCTTTCTCCTTTCTCGCGAGAAGCTCGTCCTCGAATTCCGTGCGGCTCATTCCGAATATATCTGCGAAAGTGTCGTTGGTCTCGTGAGATCTTCCGAAGGGACTGAAACTCCCCAGGTTGGAAATACCGAGGAGGGACGGAACGTTTTGCGTTATCACCGGCCACACGAATATCCCCATGCATCTTATGAAGCTCAGACTCGTGATGCACTGGACGACCCTCGAGATGAATCCGGCTTTCGCCGTTCCATGTGTTACGTCCTCGACGATCTTCAATATCGCGTACTGATCGTCCGTCAGGGAGTCCCTCGTAGTAGAATTTAGTTTGTCAACGTAGTAGACATCCGGACGCCGAATTTCTTCCTTGCTCTGCTTCGTTATGTTTATGAGAATCCGAAGAAATTCGGATTCCGTTATGTTGGGAGGATCATCGATGTCCGAGGAGATGTCTGGATGACCATCGGTCGGTTCGGCGGCGAGCGATCTTCGTTCCCGTCGTCTCCCCGATGATCCAGCAGGGCCGCTCAGTAGATCGGTCGGTAAGCTCGGGTGTCCCGGTACCAGAGATGAATCGGATGACGAGCCTCGATCGTCGCCTCCGCCTGATGAATCTGCGGATAAACAAATTTAAAGCGCAATTATGTTGAGATGATCTTTGGATTTTTTGGTGCAGATTGCTGTTTTCTTCAAGCTTAAGATCTTTCACCTACTGACGGAGTTACGCCTCGTATGCCCTGGATGTAAACGCCGCCGGGCTGCGCGACCAGCTGCTGGTGTCCTGCGGCGATCAATGAACCCGTCTTGTCCTCTCCGGCTCGAAACGGATAGCCAAATCCCTGTCCGGGAAGCTCGAAGCTCGGAAAGTTTGGGATCTGCGGTAGCTGAGTCTGGTAATCGGGGAACTGCGGTACCTGCGGTAGCTGAGCCTGGTAATCGGGGAACTGCGGTACCTGCGGTAGCTGAGCCTGGTAATCGGGGAACTGCGGTACCTGCGGTAGCTGAGCCTGGTAATCGGGGAACTGCGGTATCTGCGGTAGCTGACCCTGGTAATCGGGAAACTGCGGTACCTGCGGTATCTCCTGCGGTATCTGCGGGAAGTAGCTTCCGAAGTTGCTCAGATCCGGCAGATTGGGAACGTTCGGAACGAACTGCCGCAGCATTGGCCAGGCGACATCACGAACGCAAACGGGAAAGAGGTTTTCGCGCGAGCAGTCGACCATCAGGGTGACGAAGAGCGGCTTCATCGCGCTCGGCAGCATGCTCTCGGTCATCCTGATGACGTTGGACTGTCTCTCCGTCAGGAACGACACGGTCAGTGGATCCTTGGCGGTCAGATACGACGACTCCGGCTTCGTTTGAAGACCCGACGAAGATGCAATCGCCTGCCTGAGCATTGACTCGATCCTCGACTCTGCGTCCTCGGGCACGACCGGTAGCAAGTTCTGCGCCGGAAGAGCGATACTCGGACCAGCTAGCAAGTTTTGCGAGCGAAGGGAGAGACTCGGATCGTTCTCGGCGATGGGTGTCTCGGTGGGAAGGTCGTGTCCCACATCTGGATCCAATTCGGGCGGCAAAAGAGTCGGCTGCTGTGGCTTCTCGATGGCGAATTCCGGAAGTGCTCCGACGTTCGGGAAATTCGGCAGACGCGGGAAGAACTGCGCTATAGTCGGCCAAGCTATGTCTCTCGTGCATGCCAGAAAGCTGTTCTCCTTCACGCACTCGGTCATTCTCTTCGTGAATACCTCGCGTATGGACTCGGGCAGGAGACTCTCCGAGACGGTAATTATGTTGCCCTGTTGATCGGTGAAACTCGCCTGGAATTCGGACGATCTGGAGACGACTTTCGTCGAACCCTCGGGGATCAACAGATTCGGCGATGATGACTGGACGTTCTTCAGGATTCCCAGTATGACCGATTCCGGATGCTGGCTGAATATCGGAACGAATCGCGTGTCCGTTATCGTGACGACCGCGTCCCCGTGCTGTCCGGTTTTCACGTCGGTCTCCGAAATCACCGTCGTGCCTCCTCCGGCTCCTGGAACGTTGACTTTCGTCGATCCCAACGATCCCGATTGCAGAAGCTCGCTGGAATCATCGATATTGAAGTTGGGGAAACTGGGCAGCCTCGGATAGTATTGCAACAGCGTTGGCCAAACTATGTCTCGCGAGCAACCGATGAAGTTCGATGATCTCACGCATCCCGACATCGCCTCCATGTACTTCAATCTTGCCCCATCCGGCAGTAAGCCCTCCGAAACCCGTATTATGCTTTTTTGATCGGCGTTTAAGAGTCCGCTGAGCGACTCGAGGTATTCGGGTGTCGCGAGTGCGTGAGAGGTTTCGGAAAACTTCGAGGACGATTGAACCGTTGTGAGAATCTTCAGAAGAACCGATTCTGGATTGTCGGAGAAAATCGGTGTGAATCTCGTGTCGGTGACGGAGATCACCGGTGCCGAAGGATCGCTCGTCTTGGCGAAGGCTTTCTGACCGAGCGAGCCGACGGCCGGTTCTTGGCTCACGCTGATGTCCCCGGATGTCTGAGCTTCCGGTTGAATCTGGGCAATTCGAATCGGCGATTCCTCGGGTTCGGCGATGATCTGACTGACGATCGGCGATCTTCCCGCGAACTGTGGATCAACGTTTTTCAAAACTGACAACCCACCGTACCCCGGCAAGTGCACGATCGGCTGATACACACCAGGCTTCATCGCTTCGAGCTTCGAACCACGAGAACCGTCAGCCGCCTCGAGATTCTTCTGAGCCGCTGACTCCATTATTAGTGCATTGCGTTTTTCGTCTTCGCGCTTGATCGCATCCTCCCTGTGTGCCCGGAGAGCAGGGTCTATAACGGTTTTCATACAGCTCGTGAAGTCATTGCCACTCTGAAGGCACTCGGCGAATCTCTCCTGGAGATCTGCTCTTGCCCGATCAGGAGCCGCGCTCATAGCTAGCCCCAAAACCTGCATCTCGTAGAACGTAAGAGCATTGAGAGCCGCCAAGTTTCCTTCGAATTTAGCCATCTGCGGTCGGAAGTTTCTCGCTACGACGGTCCATCCGCTATTGTAAAGACTCTGAATTACACCGTGCTCGATGGGATTTCCAGCGCCCGCTGGTCTTTGATCGTCACTCAACAGAGATGAGGATTTGGTGGAGTTGCTCTGGATTTCCGACGGTGGTTTATCCGGAATTGGCTGCGGAGCTGGCGTCGGCGCTGGGGTTGGGGCCGGAGTCGGGGCCGGAGTCGGGGCCGGAGTCGGCGCTGGAGTCGGCGCTGGAGTCGGCGCTGGAGTCGGCGTCGTCGTTGGCGAGGATCCGGGGAATCCCGGCAGCGCCGGAAATCCGGGGAAGTAGCTTCCGAAGTCCGGTATGTACTGCGAAAAATCCGGCAGCTGTGGCACGGCGAAGGTCGGTATCCAGCTTGAGAAATCCGGGAAGTTCGGGAGTGTGGGAAAGAACTGCCTTACAGTCGGCCAAGTGGAGTACTTCGTGCAAGTCAAGTAATCGTAGTCCCTTATGCACTGCATCGTCTTCGACATGAATTCGGGACGCATGGCGACCGGTATCAACAGCTCGGCGGTGTAAAAGATCGCCATCTGATCGGCGGATACCGAAGACAGGGTAACAGGAAGTCTGGCCTGATAGTCGACCACGGATAATTTGGGCGCTTGTCTCAGTGTGTTCTCCAGAATGTGAACGATGACCGCTTCCGGTCTGGGACGTCTGGTTCTCGTAGCATCGGCCTCAACGATTTCTGGCAATTCGCCGATGCCCTCGGTATTCGGAAATGGCAGAACCGGATAACCCGGATAGAGAGTGACGTTCGGATACCAGCTCTGATAGTCCGGAAAATCCGGCAGCGCCGAGAAATGTTGCTTCACCATTGGCCAAGCGAAGTACTTTATGCACGAGAAGTACTCGAACCGGCGAACGCACGAGTACATTCGGTTGGAGTACTCCTGCCGTGCCGATTCGGGAAGGAATCTTTCAGCCATCTTGAGAATGTCCAGTTGACCGGGTGTCAAGAGCTTCGAGAGAATCTCGTTGTGTGGATCGATGAAGGTCGTCGAGATCTCGCCGTTCGAGGGATTGGCGCTCAGTGCTTCCTTAAGTATGTCGGAAACCACGATTTCAGGCGTTACCAGTCTCTGCTGATGAGAACTCGCGGCCGAACTGTCTCTCGTGCTCTTCGGCTTCTCCTCCCGATTTCCCGGCAGCAGGTCCATCACGTTCACCTCGATCGGCAGAGTTGGCAAATATTGTGTCACGGATTGCGGTATGTTGTCCGCGATTATCGGCCAAACGAATATTCTCAGGCAATTCAAGATGTTCCAGCCGCGTATGCATTCGAAAACGTTTTCGGTGAAGGTTTGCCGCTGTTCGCGAACGACCAGAGCCTCGGCGCACCGCAGGATCCTCAGTTGACTCTCGGAAAGCAGGCTCGTGTCGATCTTCGACAGATAAGAATCTTCAGGAGCCTCCGGGTTCAATTTCTTCGAAGACGATATCACATTCAGCGCCTCGAGAAGCTCGGGTTCGTCGAACTTTGGGATACCAGGAAGGACCTGGATCGCTTGGTCCTTCAGACGTTGCAGCAGGGTTTTGTTTTTTATGTCTTCCTGAAGAGCTATCGCTTGGAGCTTCAAGCCCTCCAGGCTCACGTTGGTCCTCACGATGTTCATCAGCGATGACGATTCGTAGTCCAGCGAGTCCTGATTCTTCACCGGTTTCGCCGTTTCCTTCCGGCTCCTCGTCCCAACGTCGATCATCGACTCCGCTCCATCATCATCACCGGACGTCAGCGACTTTCCAGAATCCCCGACTTGCTCCGGACTCGCGTCCGATTGCGTCGCAACTTCTCCCAGACCGTCCGGTTGAACGACAATTTTTCTCGTCTCCGGTGCAACGATCTCCGGTTTATCCTTGCCACCGACTTCCTCGACCGTTGCCTCCTGCGCTTCCACAAGTTTGGGTATTTTCTCAGCATCATCTTTCATCCCGGATTCGCCTTTTGCAATTCCAGCCTGATTCAGCGAACGCCGCTGATCGTCATCTTGCCCCTTCGTCTCCGGAACGAATTGCTTTGAGACTTTATGGTGAGACTTCGCGTGACTGGAACCAACGGGAACGAGTACCGGTACTTGACGGGACTCGGTGGAATCGACGGTACTCCCGCTCGAAGCGTGAGAAGAAATATCCAATTTAACCCGCCCCGAGGACGGCTCGTGATTTTCCATCGTGGGATTTTCCTTTAACGACTCCGCACTGACCCCGCTCGATCCAGCCTCGCTCGAACCCCTCTTGCGACGTCTGCCGATCTCGGACGGTTCGACGACCCCGTGAGACGCGTACGCATCTCTCCCGATCTCGGAGTCCTCCGGCTCGTCCCTGACGATTATTCCCTTCGTCACGGTCTTGCCGATTTCCGGAATCACCTCCGCGATGTCCTTTTCGTTCTTTACGCCGGAAGCCTTGACGACGTTGTCGTCGCTCGCGACGTTAGCATCGAATCTCCTTATGCCCTCCTGTTCGTCACTCGACCCCGCCGCGACCCTCTTCGCGCTTCCGTATTCCTTCATCGATGGAGACTTACCCGAGACTTCCTCAGGACTCGCCGCTTCGTCGTCCCTCTTGCGAAGACGGGTCTCGATTTGGGAAGACAATTTCTTGTCGATGATCACTCTTCGTGCGACTCTGCGCGCACCGGCGGTGTCGTCTTCGCGCTCGTCCTCATTTCTTCCCGAGGATATCGTCGGGACGCGGTCGACCCGGTGATCCACGGAGCTCACCCTCGTCGCGATTGCCCCATCGGGCGAACCGCCGAACGGGGAGTAACTCGAGACGGGATTAGCGCTCGCGACACTGCGCGTACTCGCGGGAATCGGTCCCAGAAGATATATCAATAAAACTATCGTCGAAGAAACTGCGAGGCACGAAGAACCGGGCGTTCCGAGCGAACGGCGAGAGTTTGGTGCTCTCATGGTCGCGGTCGCGAGGCGAATGTCTCGGCTGTACCGAGAGCCCGAGAAACGAGACAAGTATAAAACGAAGAGAAGAGCAACCACCGGGGATCGGGCTGAAACTCGTCTTCTATATTATCCTCCTTCTCGCTGCTAGGTGCTCTATCTTCTCCTTCCTTTTCTTCTTCTTCTTTGACTTCTTTTCTTTTTCTCTTCCTTTACGGGATCTTGCTACGCCGGCAATTCCTCCCTCCACCTCTCGCAACGAGTACTCGCTAGTACAAGCGTACAGAACAAAACAGCACGTATCGCGGACGGTTCTCAAGTATTCCAACATCAACGCGCAACGCGAATCATACAATTGCGGCGATGGTGATTGACTTGGCTGTTAATCACCGGCAAAAAAAAAAAACTCAAACCCAATTACTACAAAAATGGAATGTTCGATCTCGCCTCTTGGATAAAAATGAAAATCTCATTTCATTTATCTTAATTTATCTTAAGGAAAGGGACCTCTAACAATTATTGATTTAAAAAACATTATTATTGTTATTTTGTTATATTATTATTATTATTATTATTATTATAAAAAGTCGTATTAGTGAAACTTTTTTAACGAAGTTAACCAATGTAAAAAATGAGAGAAATAATCGAACTCTCCCTTATAGTTTACGCGCTCGACTTGGTAATTAACTCGGCGAGGCGGCCGCTCTGTTAAGAAGTAACGATGCAGAGGAAGAGAAAAGTGTCTCCTTGTATGCACACGCGCGCACACACACGTGCACCAGCGGCATTTGTATTTTTCATCGGAACTCGACTTGGTTGCTTTTTCTTCCCCGGTTCGCCAGACCGAGAGGATCTCGGGTCTATTCACCCTCGAGCTTCCCGAGGTTCACGGCCTAACGCGAAATGAAAACGAGTTGAGCCTTGAACAAAGCCGATGCAGCAGCAATGAAAACGGGTTTGAATTTTTATATCCGCTCCGGCACACAACGCTGTTTCTCTATCGTGTCTCGTGTTTTCCATAGCGTTGCCGATATATTTTTCGTGACCTCGGAAACGCGACTGATGTTAAATGATGGTTTTTAAGCCCTTGTGGTTTTTAAAGCAAACGAATATATCGTCGACGTTGTATCTCGAGTGTTCGGAGCGTTCGGAGAGTTGAAAATTATATCCAGGATCCTGTTTTGCTCGTCGGCACTCGAGAGCAGGACTTGGATTTTTAGTCCTTGGGAGAGGACTGCGCCCCCGAGGAGCGAAACTACGGCGAGGGGTGAGAACGGTGCAGAGCTCGTCGCAGATGAAAATACCAGCGATTTTTTTTTTTTTTTTTTGCTGTTAGAGACCTTCGAGAGAACGATGCGCTCTGCAAGATGCTTCTCCCCCCGTCTACCTTGTCCCACGATTTCTGCACCTCCTCTTATCGTTCCGAAGGTATATCTCATATACTAAACCAGTATTGAACTTTATTGCTTTTATCTTGGAGGGTCTTTGAAAAATCGCAGGAATTCAAGGGGTTCTCATAAAGTTTGCACAAGCTGCAGCTTACAATGTCACGCTTGTGGGTTTTCAAATGCTGGACTGTCGCTAATATGAAGTGACGTTATACCGAAAATACGTCACTTCCGGTTGAAAAATGAGATTTTTAAACCGGAAGTGACCTATGTCCGATAAATGTCCGAAAATCTATATTTCTGGTTTCCAAATTCCGTAGTCCATACCTGCAAGTTTCAATATATTATAATACATTATAATATTTTAGAAAACTGTCGATTTGTCTATTGGTTTGGATGTTTGTCCCACCCCCTATTACCAGCTAACTTCACGCCCCTATCATTGACCAACTTCACGTCCCTGTTATTAGCCACCTTCACGTCCCCATTATTAGCCGACTTCACGTCTTAATGTATTAAATTAATTAAATTAATACTGCGGTATGATTTACTGTAAAAATATTTAGCAACATCATTAACGTACATTATCATCAGCATCATTAATTTGCAAACTGCTGCAATTATAAAACTGCAAAATATACAATTTGACGTACTTGAACCGCGAGACGCGCGAGCCAACAACTCCGCTAGCATATTATAATATATTATAATATAATAAATTATAATACATCATAATATCTTTGAATATATTAGTATATTTGAGTATACATCTTTATTTATTTTTAAAAAATAATTCGACTAATGTACAATGTTCTCGATCGCAGTTAATCGTTAAACAGTGCAGTAGTAATCTCGACGCGGTTCATCCGGTAGCGGTGCCGGTGACCTTATCGGTCGAGCGTCATCCCAACCGAGCCGTCCGCACTTACCTTTACCTGTGATTTACCTTCATGAAAGTTGAGAAAACGAAACGCGGGTCGTTTCGACCGAATCCAACCGGTGGCCCCACGGCGCTTCCCAAGTCACGAACGAGAGGGGACCGACAAGTGGGGACCCAGAGTCACCGCGGCTGGCATACGAATGCCCGCAATCGTCCGGCACATATCCACCAAAGCCTTTCGATCCTCTTCTCTCACATTCCTCCTCCACCTCGCAAACTCAGCGCCGTTTCGCCTCTCCAAAAGTACCGACACTCGGTCCGCTTGATCACAGACTCGTTCACCTCCGACACGCACGTGTCTTCTGCCAAGTCTTCGGTTTCCGTCACGCTCGATCAATTCATTTACTTTCCTTCGTTGGTCCTTATTAAAAAAAAAAAAATTATTCCAAGATACACAAGCATGAACCGTTTTTCTTGTCTGTGTTAAATTGCCGTTCAGTTTCGAGCAGTTCAATTAAATTTCCGTCGATAAAAGATCAAAATGAGTCGGATCGGTTTGTGCATCGTTCTCGTCAGTCTGCTCGCCGGTGGTTTTGGAAAAACGATCGCCGAGGCCAAATCGATCGAAGAAATCGGTTCGCAGCCCGACGAAAATGTACCAGCGAGGAAGGATATCGTCGCCGAAAATGGGAACACGGCAGATGACTCCGAAACTGTGGAGGAATTTATCGATAAATTTTCGTCGCCTATGAACGAATTGCGAGGTAAAGTATCGACGATTGTTCTCGTCTCTTGCACGATGCTGTACAGTGAAGGCTGCTCGATGTAGCTTCGTTGTTCCGGCGCGGAATGCTAACGGGCAGAGAAGAAACAATGATTTTCCGTTATGTCGGTGGGAGAACTTGAAATTTTCTGCCTCGGAGTCATCCGAACGTCAATAATTCTATGTAGAAGTCGAAAGAAGAACAGCTGCGAACGAGCGCCCGACAGATTTCGATCGGTCGGGAGGACCGTTCTTTTTATATGGAGCAAATCGTTTTTGACTCACCATTGTAACTGGATCGACCCGCCGTCGAGGTAGCACGTGTGACACACTTACGATCAATCGAGCGCCAATGTTGTCACTCTAATGCATCAGAAAAGAAAAAAAATATTTTTTAAAATAATTTTTTATTGTATGCTTAAATTTACAGAGACAACTTCGGATGAGGGAAGGACCTTTGGTGTCAAGAGACTGCAATTTATTATGTTGCCGATGATCTACAAAATGGGAATAATGATGACTATGATCATGGTACTTACCGTCATTTCCCTCAAAACACTCGCAATAGGTAGGTCTCACGTCGAATTTTATTCCAGGGTTTAATTGGGTCAATCGAGTCGTTCGAGGAACATTGTTGTCAATTGTTAAAATACGGACGGATGTTTCTGTTAAATTTGCCAAAATTGCAGGCAAGCTTAAAAATCGGAGAAAAAATTGTAATATGTAGCAATGCGTGTAATATCAATTTTTGTTTTGCTATATCTATATCTCCAAACGCAATGATGATTATAAATCAATTTCGTGGGCAATGTAATTTTTTATGATAATTTTTACAATTCAATTTTGTAATTTTTATCAAATTTATTACCATTCCATTTTGCAATTTTTAAAATATTTATTATCATTGCAAACATCGTGTTCCTGTCGACCTGATTAGTCCGCTCTTATCAATTGATTCAGGTCAAACGCGCTTTCTCATATCGGCCATTAACAATTTCGCGTGACTGAAATCCCTCCGATTTTATACACGCGATATACCAACATCCTTTCCATTGTTAATTTCTTGATCTCTGTTGCTGTTGATCTAAAGTATGCTGTTTCTGCTTTAAAAGAAAAGAAAAATTACTGGTATTGAGTACACTTTTTCTCGCATGTAAAACAACGGAAACGGTTCTTCGACTGACTGACCCGATTCGCCCACCCATGCGATTACGTGCGTAAAAATGAAAGCGTCCTAAAAAAATATTTCGGTTCGCGTGTCTTCGAGTATTTCCTTCGGTGGCCATTTCGGCCAAAAATAATCGCAACATTTTTTTGTAAATTTGATACACCGCTAATAGAAATATGTAAATCCGGCCCATAAAATTAACCGTGCGATCGGAATGTCGGTATGCCAGTGATAGAATAGAAAATCATCTGCTTCACGCAGCGCGAATACAAAATAGTTTGCCACTGACATACTTTACTTCGGCGAAAAGGTGTTGGCCAAATAAGGTGGTACCTTAAACGGTCCTGTGTTTATGTAAATTCATTCAAACGGTGCCCGGCGGGAAAGCGAAGTGCCGACAGCTACACTGAAAAAAATATCAATGACTCAAGTAAAAATTGCTTGCGGGCTGCCAAACAAAAAAATTATTTCAATTCTACTTTCAATTCGACTTTCAATTCTTACAATTGCATACAGGATTGAAACGATAACATTCCACTTTGGCAGTCTTACCGTCGTTGTTTCAACATCATATGGAATTGTGAGAATTGAAAGTAGAATTGAAATAACCATTTTTTTCTTTGGCAGCCCGCAAGCAATTTTTTTTTCGATGTAGCGAAAACGCTTTCCGAACCCTCGAATGTAAAATTGTTTTGTTTCTTCTCTTCGCAGGCGTCCTCCTGCTCATTCTGAAGCTGAGTGTGATTTTTGGAAAATTATACGCGAGTACGCAGCACCAGGCTCCGATTCACGGCTGGCCCGCGCAACCCCAGCCGGTTCACGTTCACTTGCACAACAGCGGTGACGCAGGCTATCATCATCATCCTTCTCCCTACAGCGGATGGGAATCTTCCAGCGGTCCTGTAGACGCCCAACACTATATTTACAAGAGATGATGTAAATATTCGCCAATTTCCAACCGGACCCAACTACGATGAGCCATTTTAAACGAGTCGTCTTTATAATTCGCCATACAGAAAAAGCCAATTTTTGTTATCTTCTTTTTTCCTGTAAAGGAAGAAATTCTTGGATTTTTAGGATTTCCAATACCGACAGTATTAGATAATTTATTGACACGATAGGAAGAAATGCTCGACCGGTCAGATTACCTGCCGCGATCGGGCAATACCAGCATACATTATTTTATCTGATGTTAAGTCGACGTGAAACAGAAACTCGGTCGGTAACCAAATTGTAATACATTTTGTTTAATTGTATTCAGCATTTTTGGGTGAACGAAAGCTATCAGCGTCATCGTCTGATAGTCGCGCCGGCGCTGATAATTTGATTTTGCGCAGAAACGTTTTGCAACATTGCATAGAGAAATGAAGTGGATTACAGTTTTTGTTACCGACCGATCTCGTGCAGGGCAGGGGAAAAATTTTCGCGTCACGCGAACAATAATAACGAATTGTCTAGGCAACCAATGTAAAGAATTCTTGTAACGATAAATCAGGACATCAATTGTTATCGAAGCCCAGATAGTATTTTGCCAACAACCCGCCAGCAAATAGACAACGCATGTCCGAACGGGATGGTGGCAAAATTGCATCATGTCCGACCGCATTTGCCTATGTTTTTGCCAAATAAATTTTTTTGGTGTGGTTTTATGAATTGCACGCATATTTATGGCAAGGAAATATGCGTGCCAAGTTTTACCCGTGCGGTTAACTATCTGGGTGGTCGTGAACAATCAATTGGTATTGAAGTTATTGATGACTCTGGAAAAATAGAAAAATACTTGTATCCTTGTATTCAAGCAGACTGTACAAAAATAATTTTTAATTGAACAAAAACTTTCAGTCCAGAACCATCGACAAATTTTCTTTTTGTCAATTTCGCAAAGAAATCGGTACTTGTAATCCGAAAAAATATTTCCAGTTAAATGATTCTGCAAAACGATCGTTTGTCTTGTACAGCGTCATAATTAATGCCATTATTTGCATTAGCGTGTGTGTGTGCGAGTTCGGGATTTCTGCGAAATTCGTGTATTTCGACGTAGTTAAAATAATTATTGTGAAAACTCAGGGTTAAAAAAATAGCGATACGATTTAATCCGGTCTCTCGTCACCGACAAACTACTAATCATTCAGCCAAACCGATAGACCAAATCGATAGTTCGTTAAGCAAAATAATACACCGTGCAATACCTCACTTATAAATATTTATTGTTGCATAAAAATAAAATTTCTACGCGCACATTCACGAATGTAGAATACTAATGATTATTTATTGACGAATTTATGTATAAGAAAAATTATAAAATTTGTGTTAATAAATTTAATGAAAAGCTACCGGACCTTTTCTGAGACGACCCATGTTCAGGATGAAACCGTTTTCACGCAACCGTTTTTTACGTAACCTTTTTCCACGTTTCTTCTTGGTAATTCAAGGTTGGATGACCGGAGTTGCCGGCAAGTGCGCTGACCAGAAGCCAAGACAGCTACTCTCATTCGTGTCCAGCGGGCTTGCTATATTATAACAGATTAGCGGGCAGAGACGATCCAACTGTAGAGTCTTGAAGACTATGCATCCCGGATACTGTAGTGTGGCGAACGGCTTGAAACTGCAATCTTTCTCGAGCTAAGAGACCCAGTTAGCCGAGTGGGGTGTGCAGCCACCATTGGAAATACGTAAGAAAATCGGTTAGATGTTAGAGCAGAAGGAGAACCAGCAGCAGCAGTCCACTTGACCATTAATCCGGATACAGTATTGCACCGCTAGGGAAACGCAACGGATTCAAGCTGTCTCTGTAGACTCGGGAGTCTCTCATAATTAAACCTAAAATAAAATAAAATAAAATAAAATAAAATAAAATAAAATAAAATAAATTAAAATAAAATGTGCAACGCTTCACCAAATGTGTTGCCGCATTAAGCGAGTGAAAGAAGATATACCTAATCTTCGCATAAATGTACGTTAATGGAACTTTGCCAGACTGAAAATTACAAAATATGGAAATAGTGAAGATCATTTGGTGGAACATACTGTCCATAGTTTTGGCGCGTGCGCGATGTGCCGTTGGGCTCGAGGATATCAAGAACTCGAGCTCCTCGACTAACTATCTCGATATCTTCCCCGGATTTCGACTGACGGTCGAGGACGATGAGCTGCGGATCAAACTAAACATGGAAGATATGTTTCCCGGCAAGTAGAAAGTTCGCGTTTCGCGATGCCTTTCTCGCGCAATCATCGAATGATATTACAATAACATTTTTTCACCTTGATCTTCAGTAACAGCGGTGCAGAGCAGATCTCACGATGGGGACGGCAACGACAAGAACGATAAGAAAAATCCAGGCATAATTCAAAAGTTCGGTTCGATGATGATGATGATACCGCTCATAATGCAGGTGAAGTACACACGAGAATATTTTTCAAAAAATTACATCATCGTATTAACAAAAATTCGTATCTCCGCTTTCGTCAGATGATGTCGTTTCCCGCAGCTGTGGCTTCGCTAAAGATGTCCCTTTTGAGGTCCATATTCGTCGCAAAATTGGCTATTATAATGATGATCTACAACTTGTTGAAGAATCAACCGCAGCCAACGAAGACGGTGGTTATTTATGCAGCCCCGGCGCATCACGATCACTTTTATAATTCCCACATCGACGAGGAGCCCGAGGGACACGACCAAGGCTGGTTCGGCTGAACGTTCGACGTGGGAAGATAAATTCACACTTCGTTATTTTTAATCAAATGAAGTAACTGCTGAATGTGATGAATGGATACCGTCTGTATTGATGATTGATAATTCGAACATTAATTAATTAATTAATTATTTATTTATGTATCAATTTACCCGTCGCAGCACCAAAGAATTAATAAATAAGAGGAACAGAAACGTTTCTGAGTCATTGTATTTTTATCGTGCGGCATAGCTTCCCCTGGCGAAGTGTCTCGTCGACTGCAGCATTGGATTTGGAGAGACTGTCGTGTTCTACTTGGACTCATGGACGATCCAAGGTAACGGCATTGCGGTCCACATACACGAATCCCGACGTTGTACAGTGGAGAAGAGGATCAATAAGACCTTTCGATCCGGATGTATATGCAGTTGGGTCTCTCACACTTAACCTAATGCAAGGAATCTATGTGAAGGGTCCAATACATCCGTGAAAGCAGTTCTCTTCTCTCGCCCGTTCCAGCTCGAGCACTCAGCTTGTCCACCTGACTCCTTAAACTGAACTATTATTATTATTATTATTATTATTATTATTATTATTATTATAACGCAGAACACGGTGGATCTCAGAATCGATTGTAAATAAACAGAGAAGCGTCCTCTTACTTTTTCCAATCACTTACCCCGGCAATGTCATCGTTTTCCGATACAGGAGAAGCAGATAAAGTGACGGTCGGACCGTTCACCTGTACCAGCCAAGATCTTACCGGACGGATGATGCATTATGTCGGGAATGAAGAAGCAGAAGAAGCAGCAAACCTTAACATTTATTTGTATTTTTATTACCATAGTTGTACTGTCGAAGGTAACGACTGCATATCATTAGCTACGTGCTGCGTTAATCTTCAATCCTGTGCAATTGTCGATCGCCTCTTGTCCCAGTCGATCGGTAGCTATACTGGAAGCAATATCGAATATCATTACTCGACATGAGACAAATTATGGTGATAAAATTATGTGACAAAAATACGTTTTATAAAATTATCGCTTCCGTAGGAAGTGGACTGTCAATGTGATTGTTTCTTCTTTCAGATTTTTATGCCAGTTTTTTGGCTGTGCCTATTGAGGATTTGTCGATCAATCGAAACTGCTAACGAAGACGAGACGAGGCCTTACGAGTTTTCGTTCAATATTGCCGACTTTCAGCATCGATTCGAGAAGAAAGGTATATTTTGTGTTCTTCTATTGCTATTGATTCGGACGCTCATCGTACTTGTTATCATATATACGATATGATAATATCGTACTTGTTATCATAATGTTACTATAAAAATTATATTTATTTTTCAACGCAATTGTACATTAAATTTAATGTACCAGTTTCTGCATAAAAAATTCTAGTCCGTTTTGTTAACAGTGATTTATGTGCGATACTCGAATCTCTCTTAATTCAGATTCCGAGGGCATCGTGACCGGAGAGTACGGTTTCATAACCGCCGATGGGGTTTATCACGAGACGGGCTACTCTACGAACAAAAATGGTCAATTTTTAATAACGAAGATGAGGAATCGGAAGATAACGAGCCGTGAGTCCCGAAGTATTTTTATATCCTTCGCTGTAAAGAAAATTCGTATGAAATTCAATGCACCGGTACTGAAAGTTTTTATACATAAAATGGCATATTACATTTCATGCACAATTGTGATGAAAACTTAACATACTGCATATTAAAAACTTTCGAAATACTTTACTGTTAATGATATACTGTAATTTTATTTTAAAAAAGTGCTTAAAATCCATTAACTTACTTCAATTTCCCTGTGAAAGTCCATTAATTTTTTATTATAATTATACATTATATTTAATGTACCAGTTTTTGCATAAACACTTCCAGTCCAATGCATTGAATTTATACATTTTTTTAACAGTGTTTAACCGTACCGTATTGTTGTCAAAATCGTGACGATCTTTAACGCATGCGCAGTCAGAGTCGCCGAAGAGATATTCAAAGACAAACCGGAAGTCGCGAAAAGGATCATTCAGGTTTTGGCGAGATCGTGCGGCGGATGCGGTATTCCTGTACACAAGCGGAACGAAGATAATGCCAGTGATAAGCTTCAGCACGAGGTAATGACGAGCGAGGGAAACATTTCTTCCGCGACCTTGAACACAAAGGTGGGAGCGGCCGTGACGGAAGTTATGGACGTTCTCTCGAGGGACGTTGCGATGAAAAATGGTAATTTCGCTGCCGTACCAGGTCGAGAAACGATTCCACGAGAGAGAACAGTAAAGGACGAAATAAACAATGAGATCTCTGACGGCGAGACTTCGCCGGCGAAGAATGGCAGCCTCGGGACGATAGAAGATGATTTTCATTATCGTTACAACTACACGATAACTTCGCATGGTCACGAGGAAACCGGATATCGTGATGGGGAGAAAGAGGGTTCTTATCGGGCCCGCGGAGTCAACGAGACCGACACCAAGGTCGAATATCTATCGAACGAGTTTGGTCACCAGCCTAATATCACATTCGTCGATCGGCTGGATGCTCACGAGGGCAAAGAAAGATTGAGGGGCTTCTCTTTCGAGTGGATCTTCCGGAAGCGATAAGGATGTTTGGGCCAAAATGCGTTACCACTTATAACTAAATTAAAAGGGGACGATTCTCGATTTATTTTTTTCATATTTCTTTAAATAAAAAATCTCGTTAGAATTATTATTTTTTTTTAATGTTAGACAGCTAATCATATATTAATAGAAACACGATGTCACGCTACTCATAGGTCCGTAATGCAAGCGTGTACTCAGAAAGTACTTGTACTTGATACTTTAAATAAAAAAGTTATTTTCTACATATACAAAGTACCAAACAACTACCCAGTACTTCAAGTACTGCTCAGCTCTGGTTTATATGCCCAATAAAAATTTATCAAATGTATCAATGAAAATTCTTCCACACAACCCTTCTTCATTACCCTTACCTCATTATTGACTACTACATATTACTAATAGTCCTGCCGCTCCAAGTACATACGTACCGGTTAGTCTATAAAAAAAATCCTCTCAAATATTACCGCGCTGATAACTATTGATAATCTCGTCTGTCGCTCAACGACTCTCGCAGTCGAGGTGTATGCGCACGAGTGACGAAACGAGTCTACTGCGCACGATTCGACTATAGGACGGTCCGTAGTACGGGTTCGGAGCGCACTGTCTGCTCCGGGGGTCAGTCGAGTGTATTCCGGTCGCCTTACCTCACTTGACCGGCCATGATGTTGAGTGCCGTATCGAAGGCTGCCGCTGGGGCCCTGAGGGCCGTCAAACCCGCCCTCCTCCAGAACGAAGTCGCCAAAATATCGGGCGCAATCTCCGTCAACAGTGAGTAAAAAACAAAAATCTCCTCTCGTCCACAATCCCGAAAATATCTCGTCCGAATCGATCTCGCGAAAAGTGTTCCGCCAGTCGCGATCTCGCCGTGGTTATTAATTCAACGTTTCTCCCTCGAAACCGACCACTCGGAGCTCCCGTTGAATCTCATTCGCCCGCTCGATCGATGTTCTCTCATTTGTCGACCCTCCAGTGACAAAAGCCTCGTGTATTTATCGGAATTACAACTTCTGTAGTACGATTATATAATCTCGGTATTATTCGATAGGACTCAATGTGAGCTGCTCGTGCCAACATGGCGGCTCCCGAATCGAGATTGCCCACCTCAAAAACTCTCGGTCGCGTAACTTGACGAGCAGCGTTACATCGGAATGCCCGGATTAACCGAAATCTTTACCGACAATGAACAAATCGAAATTTTATCCTCAAAAAACGTCTCCAACTTTACAAATGGGAAGGGCCAATTTTTCCTCAGGGTCGCGCGACTCGACACGATCGATCGACCGGTGCTGCTTTTTTGCTCCCTTTACACACTCCTCATTACTCTGGAACGGGCAGCCGAGATCACGTTTTCACTCGCGACAACGACGACAAACTCGCCGCAGATGCAAACAAGGACGATAGAAATATTCATGGAATCGTTCAATTTGTCATTCATTGATCGCTTTTTTTTCGTCTGTTTCGGTTCTATCACGGACCTTATGTAACTGCATCACTGCAGGCCGTCCCGAGATCGTTACCTAATGATTAGTTGTCGAGATGGCCGTGTCAGGATCTTTTTAACCTTAAAAAGAAAATATGAATCGAGTTTAAGTTTGGGCCAAAAGGCGTTTACGTTTGATCCCTATAAAGCTTTTCTACTTCGCAAGCAAAGACACACCGAATCGTTTGCAATTTTTTAACATTTTTTGACCATGTAGATTTTTTTTAGTAATGCGGATACAAAGCTACATAATAACTAACTCGTTCCCCTCCCATGACTTTGGCCCAAACATCCTTAAGGTAGTCCTTGCGAATAGTATGCGAATTGTTCAACAAATCGCCCGGAAACCTAACTTTTCTTTGAATAAAAGTGCTTTGTTCACTGTTCTGAATGAGTATGAATTTTTTTAGATTTTTAAATTGACCTTGAATTTTTCGTTTTTACATGGCAAAAGTGTGTAGAAAGTCACGAGATTCAGAGTGAATTTAAAAATCTGAAAAAATCCATACGTATTCAGAAAAATGAACGAGTCGTGTTCATAAAAAGAAAAGGTTAGGTTTCCGGTAGATTTGTTAAACAATTTTATTTTTCATCAATTTGTTAATAACATTTTGGAATTATTGTTAGGCAGAATTAATCTTTCCTGCACCTTTAATGTGCTTGATTTTTTTCAGATTTTTATACCATCCAGAAGTGTGCAATTCCTTCTCATTTCTCTGAAGCTTATGCGAAGCGAACGCTATTTCTGTTTATTTGTTTATTAACAAATGTTTCCTTGACCTTCCAAGGACTTCCTTAAAAGCATGTGAAACGCGTTCTCAGCGTGTCTCTCTCGCTCCGCCGAAGGCGCCACTGATGCTCTCTCGCACTCCATAGTGTTTCACACGCTCTTAACGAATTTTTTTTCTGTCTGACAGATCGGGAATATGCGAAGGCCGCGACAGCGCCGAAAACCGGCGCCGTCCAGGGACGGGTTGTGGCCGTCATCGGTGCCGTCGTCGACGTGCAGTTCGACGATGCGCTGCCGCCGATATTGAACGCCCTAGAGGTGCAGAATCGCACGCCCCGTCTGGTGCTCGAGGTCGCCCAGCATCTTGGAGAGAACACCGTGCGCACCATCGCCATGGACGGTACCGAGGGTATCGTGCGCGGACAGCAGGTTCTGGACTCGGGATTCCCGATAAGAATTCCCGTCGGTGACGCGACCCTCGGCCGCATCATAAACGTTATCGGCGAGCCGATCGACGAGCGCGGTCCGGTCGAGACCGACAAACTCGCGGCCATTCACGCCGACGCACCCGAATTCGTCGAAATGTCCGTCGAGCAGGAGATTCTCGCGACGGGAATTAAGGTCGTCGACCTTCTTGCCCCGTACGCCAAGGGAGGAAAGATCGGTCGGTGAACTATGAAAGAAAAAAAATATATCGCAATTAGAGATGTCAGCGGTAATTTTACCTTTTTTTATCCGTGAAAATTCGGTACGTGACCGCTTTGAAAATTACCACGTGCATAAAAAACTATTCATTGGCTTTTTCGTCTGCTTAACTGTCCATTCATTGGCTGGTTTACCATAGGTGAAATGTACCATTTTTCAACCGGTAATGTCACATCTAGATGGATTATATTTATCACATTTTACAGTGAATTTAAAAAAAACTTTTGGACCATATTTTCGCAAGACAAAATGTTGAGAATAAAATTACGTCACAATAGGTAAAAAGTAATTTTACGAAATATTAAAACACCAGTATTTCCACATCTCTAATTGCAATTAGGTATTAGTGCTATATTGCAGTTCGATTATCGATAATTTTACGGGCTTTTTTACTCGTTCCTCCTCAGGTCTCTTCGGCGGTGCCGGCGTAGGAAAAACCGTATTGATCATGGAGCTCATCAACAACGTTGCCAAGGCTCACGGTGGTTACTCCGTGTTCGCCGGCGTCGGCGAGCGTACTCGCGAGGGTAACGATCTTTATCACGAGATGATTGAGACCGGTGTCATCTCCCTCAAGGACAAGTCGTCCAAGGTGGCGCTCGTGTACGGACAGATGAACGAGCCTCCCGGCGCGCGTGCCCGAGTCGCTCTCACCGGTCTCACCGTCGCCGAATACTTCCGTGACGAGCAGGGTCAGGATGTGCTTCTCTTCATCGACAACATCTTCAGGTTCACCCAGGCCGGATCTGAGGTCGGTGGAAAGAAATCGCTTCCTTCAAATTTTACGTATTAACTTTTTTTTTCCCCGCAACTTGATCAATATTCGTGTTCTTGCGCTTCAGGTATCCGCCTTGCTGGGTCGTATCCCATCCGCCGTAGGTTACCAGCCGACTCTCGCGACTGACATGGGTACCATGCAGGAGCGCATCACGACGACGAAGAAGGGCTCCATCACTTCCGTACAGGCCATCTACGTGCCCGCCGACGATCTTACGGATCCCGCACCCGCTACCACCTTCGCCCATTTGGACGCCACCACTGTCTTGTCCCGTGCCATTGCCGAGCTCGGTAATTAATCCCCCTTCCGTTTCTTATTATATTTCGAGCTTCGTTGTGACGATTTTTTATTTGTGTTTATTCTTATATTTTTTTATTTTAAAGGTATCTACCCTGCGGTGGATCCCCTCGACTCGACCTCCCGTATCATGGACCCGAACATCGTCGGCGCCGAGCACTACGGCGTCGCTCGCCGAGTACAGAAGATCCTTCAGGATTACAAGTCCCTCCAGGACATCATTGCCATCCTCGGTATGGACGAGTTGTCCGAGGAGGACAAGATCACCGTAGCCCGCGCCCGTAAGATCCAGAGGTTCCTCTCTCAGCCATTCCAGGTGAGCTTTCGGCGCACTTCGATCGAATTGAATCGGCGTCAATATCTATTCGATAAATCGAATGAATTCGACGTCAATATCTATTCGATAAATCTAATAAATTCGGCGTCGATATCTATTCGATCCGTCCCAACTTTGAGAACGCTTTTGACTAATTTTCTCTTTTTTTTTTAATCAAGGTCGCTGAGGTATTCACTGGCCATCCCGGCAAGCTCGTGCCTCTCTCAGAGACGATCAAGGGCTTCCAGAAGATTCTCGCCGGTGAGCTCGATCATCTCCCAGAGGTGGCGTTCTACATGGTCGGACCGATCGAGGAGGTCACAGCCAAGGCCGAGACACTCGCTAAGTCATAAACTCACGACCCCACAACCTAGAGAGACACGCAGCCCTTTGCAGCAACCATCAGTTATCATCGTCACATCGCGTGTCTCTTCACTCTTGCTCGCGTATCTTCGACGCAACGCGGCAGTAACCTCGTCAGTCTCGGTTGGTCGCGAAGAACTGACGACAATGAGACGGAGAAGCGAATGAGAACTAAAAAACCTCACAGTCAGTGCGTAATTAAGAAAATGAAAAAAAAGACGAAAAAGAAATATAGAAACTCGCCCCAACCTCGTCGATCGAGAAACGATCTTCCAACTCATCCGGTGAGGATCGAAACGAATTTCTAAAATATACAAATATAATTGCAGACAACCGTGTACGATCGACGAGCGTAGTTCGCGTTAATAAAACTTGTAATGTTGGAAGATTGTTTTATGTTTTCTTCTCTTTCTCCTTCATTATTAACTTTCAGGGGAAAAGAATGGACACGAGACTGTCGTTCGCCCTATCGAAAAACGCGACAAATGAAAAAACAATTCTTAATATACACTGTTATCAATGAAGTTGTAATGTGCACTGCGAGGCCGCACTCTGTACTAGTAATTCGTAAGAAAAATTAATTAAATAAAACGAAAAAAAAAAACAAAGATGTATCTCTTATCTCGATTTCCATCAATTGCAAAGTACGCCACGCGCGTATTACAAAACTTGGAAAGTGTAATCAGCCTTCGGCCTCTATTGACTTACAAGGTAGTATTCCGTAAAGTAGAAAAATATTTTAATTATTAACTTAATTATTAATATCGTAACAATTCTTCGGGCTCCCGTTTCGCGGCTGGACGTCCACTAGAAATTGATCATCGGTTCCGTGATTTTGTGCAGGCCGACGAGCATCTGAAAGTGTGGATAAGAAAATGTTATGATTCGTCACATTCCGCGAATGAATCGTGTATGAAAAATGCACGATAAACAAAAAAAAATAACGAAAAAAATACACCGACCCTCCACTGATCGACGTTCATTGATATGACGTTCTGTACGTTGCCCTGTTTTCCCGATCTCTTGGCCTGAGCCCTCATTTCTTTGGTAGTCGGTTCGATAACGAGATTCCCGTCCTCGTCGACCACCATCTTCATTATACCGTCGCGCACGAGAAAAGATACGTGCAGCATGTTCTCGACGGTTTTGCCGAATCTCTGAGGATGCAGTATCAGGCGGAAAAAGTCGATAGGGCTGCCCGTCTCCCTGCAGCGCTCGGATATCAGATTCCTTATCTTCTGCACAGTCTGCTCGACGCTGTGTTCTTCGGTGTCGGCATTCACGATAGCTTCGGGCCTCCTCAACGGTGCTTGCGCGTCCCTTTTCACTGGCTGACGTCTTACCGTTACTGCCTTTTTCTCCAACGGATCGAGGCAGCCTTAAAAAATAATGGTACTGAAGTCACTTTTGGTTTAAAACGTTTTGGTTTAAATCACGTCTAGCCTTTCGACCGGACGTGACTTCATAGCGGAAATACATCACTTCAAATGAGATTTATCGTCCGGACGTGAAATAAAATAAATAAATAATACAATTGAAATAATAATTCAGGTAAATCTCTGGAAATCTAAATTTCCGGTTTCTAACTTTCATAGTCCATAGCGAGAGTAATATTTAATTTTCATTAAATATTACTTCATTGATTTTAATATTTTAATATTATATTATATTATGTTATAAATCAGATTATACCATAAACAATATTTTTTTAAATATTTCGACTAACAGGTATTTGCAAAGTCACAGAAATGAATGATTTCATTGGAACAAAATTGCTAGCTTCCGTGCTATGAAAATTATTATTATTATTATTACTACTAATATTATTGCCCTGAAAACGTTTCCGTTTGATTTGTTACCTGAAAGCGTGGAGTAGTTGGGCGTTTTCTTGAAAAGTTTAGCTACCTCTTCCTCCAGCATTGACCAGTCGATGTCTTCATGCGTAGCATCCGGCAGCATGTGCACGTAGGACATCTTTAATTCGAAAGTTAAAAAAAAAATTCCCTTCACAAATTTGCCATCTTCAAATTAGCGTAACTTACCAACTTTTCCGCAAAGTCTTTGAAATTGTACGGACTAAGCTCTTTGGTGAGCGAAGTGCTGACCGTCTTCAGAACTCTGGAGGAAACCGTCATCACTTGCGAATCCATGACGATCTCGTCCTGGCATGTCGCTGCGAGATCGAATCAATTTGTTATAATTATAATAGTTAATGACGATAATTAATGCAGACGTTTAATAATCTTTGCGCATCGGACGAGCTTTCTTGCACCTTTGTCCTCTATGGAAGCCTCGAGATTTATTTCGTCTGCCTGCTTGATCACCTCCTCAAGGTTTTTCATCATCATTTTGTTGTTGTTCTCTGAAAGTGAATGTTCGTAAACACCGTCGATTTTTGCGAAAAGAAAAGCCGGACGAGCAAGACTTACGGAGATTTTGAGCCCTCGAGAGAACGGCTCGAAGGCTCTCCTTGCGTTCCATCGGCGACCGCAGGGACATCGACGAGTTGGAACTGTGCTCAGAGCGAAGCGGCGAACTATTGGCGTTCGACATTCTGTCGATGGTTTTCCGTGCTCGGAGAAACGAACGTTTGTTGTTGCGTCTGCAATCGAACGATTGTAAGAATTAGAAAATGTTGTGAAACGGAAAATGTTCTTGTTTAAGGTAAAAAAAAGAAAACGAGTATAAGTACTAATCGGCAATTTTTTCTACAAGTTTCCTCTCTGTAAGTAACCGTTAAATTGAATCTTCTTAATTGATAGACTGCGCTTAAACGCGATAATGCAACTTGAGAGACAAAATATTTATTTGAAAAGTAAACAACGCGTGACAGAAGGTCAAGTCGTGCGGAAAACAATGAGGGGAGACCTGCAAAAACAAATGACTGCAGTGCCGAATAGATGGCGATAAGATGCAGTTTCGTGAAAATTGATAACCGCGCTACCATCATGACCTACCTGACCCATCATAAGGTCTCTAGTAACCTACATTTCCCACATTGGTAGCGCCAAATATACGTAGCATATTACCCATTCCAAATTGAAACTAAGAAATCGTCTAGTTCCGTCGGTAAAACAGATAAGAAGGTAAATACGGGTCCAGCGTACGCTTCATGGATTTGATTTCCATCGAATTTCAAAGTATAAAAATGTTATAAATAAGAGTTGCATTGTTGTAAACAAATGACATTTTTTTCTGATGAAGAAATGTCCTGCATGTTATTAAAATTTCTAATTCTCTCTATGAAGGGCCGTGTGGTCGCCGCACTCATCCGATTCGCGTTAGGCACGGATAGAAGTTAATGCCAGCGCGCTCTTCTCGTTCGCGCGTCTGACGAGATACGCGGGGAGCGTTCAGAGCTAAATATACAGACCGTGTAAACGACGGCAAAAGAGCAAAGGGGATCCGCCTCGGTGACACACTCTTGATCTGTTATTGTGCATCACAGAATTCCTAATCGTTTTAGGCTCTGTATAACCCACTTGCTCTCCGGCCAGATATACTCTGTTAGCCCACTGCTCGCACCCCTGCACGTGTCACTCGCCTCTCATCCGATCATATTTTTCCATGCGCATGGTTCTTGTCGACTTTACAAGACAATGCCTTCGCATTTACCATTTAAGCACATTTGATACAAATTACCAGAAATGATGGACCAATTAATTCGAAATTTAATAACAATATTGCATTTTATTGAAAATTTCGATACTCATAACACACAAAAATGAAAAAATGGTAAAACAAATAGATAAAACTTTTTGTTTTAATTCACTGCCTTGCGATAGTTTCTTTGAATTCGAAGGAGTAAAAAAATCTCCCAAAAGTTGCAAGGTGTGCCTTATTAATATCAATTTAAGGGTAAAATGACAAAAAAAAGTCGACCCTTCGTCAAAATTAATTGGATGACAAAAAAAAGCAAAATTAAGAAAAACTGAATATAATAGACGAAAAAAAGCGAAATGCAGGGTCGAATTTTCGACGAAATAGAGAATTCGTCCAACACTCGTCGCTAATAGGGATGAAGATGACATAACCGGGGATAAATAGCGGATCGAAGGGGAGTGTACGAGGCGCACGTGTGCCAGTATTTGGATCATGTTCATTCTTCGTCGTTTCGGTGCATCCCAATGGAATAAATCGGGGCCGGGAGTCACCCTTCGAAAAGTCGCCGCAACGGGGTCACGCCTTGTTAGTTGTTCTGGGCCGCTTTGTGAAAATTGTCCGATTACGGAGAAAGGGAGAGAATAACCTCGAGCGAAAAATTGCAATCCCTATTTTTTTCCCCCATCGATCTCCGCATTCGAGGAAAACCTGTCGACGGATTTGATCGGGGCGAAGATAGAATTTGGGCATTATAGGGACGATCACTGTGCGCATGATAATGAGAACGGTACGACAGTGATCTGTTCTTATCTGGATAGATAAGTCGTGTATATTTGTCATGTTAAAATATCGAACAAGGGATCGATAATGCTCGTTTTGAATTTTTTCACTGTACGATAGTTGAGCCGTATTTTGGAGCGCTGTGATTTTCACTATTATACAATAAAATGTTTTAATATCTATTGATGTTTATTGCACAAACTTGTTTTTTTTAGTTGACATAAATGTATAGTTGGATAACTGATCTCAAAAGTTTGTCACCATACTGTTACTAGTAAAAGTTTGTAACCTTGATTTTTATAACATTTAGCGAAGAGGTGTTTTCGATTTGGCGTTTTTCGTTATTATAACGTGACCGGCATGAATTCTTACCAAAAAACGACCGTGCGTATGCGCAGTTATGTTATAATAGCGAAAAACGATAAATTGAAAGCACCTAAGTCTGGATGGAATTGTTTGAACATTTAAAAAAAATTGTTATATTAGACGGTAAAAAAGATGTCGAAATGTAAGTGCGAATCTATCTAATTGGTGTTAAGGCGTTGTTGAATAGCTTTTGGTCTGCCTAAATTGTTGCTTTTGTGTAAAGCGAAATGTAATGAGTAAGCAAAAAAGAAATGGAAACTCGTTTCATTTGAAAAAACTTTGTTAATATTCGTTGAAAAATAATAAGACGATCTAAATAAAGTCCATTTGACGCAAGGGAATTTTTATTTAGTATGGATATTCCGTGAATTTGTTGAATTTTCTTGTTGAATCTGTGAGCTGGGAGATTTCGTACGAGTGCCGACGGTTCGAGCATTGATCCGTGGCGTCAGCTTGCAGTTAGGTCTATACCGAATATAACTGTATATACGTACACCTCGTATATATAACTATGTACCAGATTACACATAGATATTACATACAACTGCGTACAGGGTGAACCGAGAGCTACCCGAAAAGCTGCCCCGATTCTTCATTCCTTTAAATAAAGTACCCTCGCAGTAAATTTTAATAATTTAAGGCGGAAGTACGTGCAGTGTTCTATTTTCTACAATCTTTGTAAAAAAAGATCTCTCTTATATAATCATAACAATATTTTTACATGGTCGAATAAGAAATTTGCTGCAATATATGCAACCTTAAAAAAATAAAATAAAAAATAGAGCGACTTCGAAAAAGACGATGAAAATTGCACTTTAAGTCAAGTACCCGCGTGGTAAATTATAATAAATTAAGACGGAAGTACGTACTCTGTTCCTTTTTTGCAAACACCCAAAACAAAAAAAAATACCTGCAAACCTGCCCCGATTCTTTATTCCTTTAAATAAAGTGCCCTCGCAGTAAATTATAGTAATTTAAGACGGAGTACGTGCAGTATTGTAATTTCTGCAAACTCAAAAAAAAAAGTTTCTCTCATATCATAATAGCAATATTTTTATACTATCAAATAAGGAATATCATGCAACATATGTAACCTTAAAAACAATATAATAAAAAATAGAGCAGTGTCGAAAGAGACGACAAAAATTGCACGTGAGGCAGAGAGATGCGCGCCGATTATACGTATCGTATATATTAATAATTTAATGCACCCCCTCTGCTGACACTTGCCGGACAAATACAGCGTGGCGCGATTCGACTCGGCGAAATTGCGAGAGATTGCGGTGACTCCGAGCCCCTTTCGTTCATCCCTCGTCTGCGCCTCTCCGACTGTTCGGAAGCAGAAGGGCCTCCATAACAGATAGGGAACATCGCACGCAGATAACAGAATCACAGTAAAGTGAAAAGGGGCCACGAGTGAGTTAGCTAATATGCGTTTAATTAATTTTCTGGGTGTCGGGGCATTCGTCACGCTTTGGCGACACTTACACGGTAAGAATATGTTACGCACGTGTACTACTACACTATCTATCTATCCATATTCGACTGTTTCCAAGTGCAATATTACATGCACGAAGTTATTCATTTATTTATTTAATTATAGCAGACGGGAAAAATCACTTTTTACATTTTCACAAAACATCTTTGATGTTTATGGATAAAGAAAGAAACAAGAAAATATTTTACACTTCGTGCGCTAAAAAAGAAAATAGTCATTTGCAGTAGAAAAGAAAGGTAAACCCTTGACTAGTAAATTGCTAAATTACTTGAAGCGAAGAATTTGGTTTGACACCACAGTCTTGAAGTTTTAAAAATTTCTCCAGAAGAAAAATTCTTCGGAATCGAAGTGCGAGAAAAAAATTCGAAGGATTTAACAATACAAGTAAATCGTTGGTTTATAATTTTTGTTGTCTTGGAATAGTGTATCGTCGTGGTCAACATAGTTGCCAATGGTCAACATAGAGCGATGTGTATTATTTTAATATTGCTGATATTTATACAAAATAAAAAAATTGTGAATATACGATTTTAATATGGTAAATTGATACGGATTGTATTTCAGTTCCAACAGCAAAAGGATTTTCAGGGTGTCCATGTCGCGTGTCGCAATATGTTCCGTCACTGTCGTATTTGAATTGAGCTACATTTCTTGGGCACGCGACCGACGAGTCGCTCGACAAAGACGCTCATCGTATCGAAAATTAATCCAATTATCGGAGTTCTCAGCCACTGTCGAATATCATCGAATAATCACATATAGTTGAAACTCTAAAAAACAAATGTCACAAAAAATAAAAAAAAAATGGCAACTTAAAATTTTTTAAATTTTCACGATATTTTCTAATCATTGACCTTCATTAAAAAGGGCTCTTCACGATATCAGCCGTTCTACGTTTGATTATTCGAAATTTCGACCCCTAACAGCAATCTTCGAATTTTTTAATTTTCAGTTTCTCTAATCGTGTATAAAAGTTATTGCAACAGATATGCAAAGATGTACCCCATTTTACCCCAAGTGTCCATCAACCCCCACTCAACCCTACGGAAACTAAAAGAGCCCCGCCCGCCGGATAAGCACATCCAATGCCAAGGGCTGCGAGGGTGTCGTATCGAGTTCATTTCAGCCAATGGAAACGCTCTGCCTTCACACATGTACGTAGAGCCTCGAATCGCGCATGATGCTCGATTATTTCCCTCGGCGTCGTGCGATTTACCCGGAAGGCGTGGCCTCGGTACAAATCACAGCCCGAATTTTCCAGGGATTCCGAGATTCTTCAGAATCCTCTCCGGAGATTCATTCGATAACAAGATTTATCAGAAGGTAGTTCACAATTATTCTGAAAAAATAAGTATATTCAACAGCATTAAACATCACAATTCTATAAAAGGGCCGAATAATTCATCTCAATCACTCGTCAGCGTGTCTCTGCGATAAAACTTTTTTTTTTTTACATTTCGTGGAAAAGTGACGAGAAACGATTTTTGTGAAGTGAAAGTGCGACACTTTTTGCGGAATATTTTTTTTTATTGCAAATTTATCTCTGTCGCGCAACGATTGAAGTAAAATTTGAAGGAAAAGAAAATGATAAGGGGAAATTATTAAAATATCGGGGTGATTAATCGCACCGGTGATTGTTAATGTGTTTATTATTTTTTTAACAGGCGATTGCTTCGGACATGTCGCAGTACGTCGGAAGCGAGCTCGGTAGTTACCCAATGTGGGACAGTTCGGTTTTGTACCAAGCACCACCGCAAAGTCATCCTCACGTCAACGATCACGGACTATACCGACAGCCCTGTGCTTTGCTTCACCAGAGGTACGATTGTTTTTATTCATTTGAACAAAATTAAGAAAATCGTGTGTGTGTTTCTTCTTTTATTTTTTGCTGCTGCTCTCTATAAGTTATCTATAACTTATTTTTTTTTAAACTGTCGGAACCGAGATTTTCACATAGGGGAGAGCGTAGCAAAATGGCACACCAGTGCAAAACGGGATAATGAGACAAAGCGCAATTCTCCAATAACTTTTAGATGGTGGCGATGGTGGTACGTGGGGCAAAATGGTTTTGAAAATCCGGATGTATCATTGGGACAAAATTGGGCATCCAAAAGTTATTGGAAAATTGAGCTTTGCCATCACCGTCCCGTTTTGCCCCGCCGTGCCATTTTGCCCCGGCCTCCCCTAGCTTCTTCGCGTAAAAAACTTTAGTGTACGAAAGCTATGAAAAAAGCATTTTCCGTAAATATTCGTCTTCCTCGTGTGAAGAACTTGAGCGTACGAAAGTTTTTACAAATAAGCGTTTTGATCATTATTTATCTTCCTTATGGAGGAAGGTTTAGCGGTAAAAGAAAACAATCGCGTTTGGATTTTATATTTAGTCGATACACACCGAACGGTCGATTGCCCAGTCAGCCAACGTCGTCGTCGAAGAAACCGAGACGAAGAGTGGCCTCGGTGTCGCAGCGTCGAGCAGCTAACATACGCGAGAGACGAAGAATGTTCAATCTCAACGAGGCTTTCGACAAACTTCGCAAAAAAGTAATTACCGAAATTTTCTTGTCAAATTACTAAATTTTTGAAACATTTTATTCCTTCTTATCGATTGATAATTTTTTATTTACTTTTTTCATTGCAGGTACCAACGTTCGCTTACGAAAAAAGACTGTCGCGTATCGAGACTCTTCGTCTGGCGATAACTTACATAGCGTTTATGGGCGAATTACTTGGAATCGAATCGAACAGTCCGAAACCCGATTACATTCCACGCGATTATTACTTGCCAAATTGAAGATACATCATAATTTTCGCAATAATTATCAATTAAATTAATGTATCGCAGAGACGATTAATGTATCACGGAACACGAAGAGTCATTTTTTATCGTGTTTCTCTGACACAATAATCGGAAACGAAAAACCAAATAATCCATCGTCTTCCAGACCATTCGTCAACATTTGTGTAATCGTGTAGCTTTAATTTTTATTTAAACATTTTGAAAAATTCTTTTTCTAAAAAAATCTAAAAATTGATAAACGAAGACAATAAAGCAACAAAAAACCGAACGTAAAAATATAACAACTGAAAAAATAGGTTCGGTATTGAAAAGGGACGAATAAAAAATGCAGTAAATTGGCGTCTGCACTTGTATTTAAACTTCCTATCAAATCATAGAGCATCGATTGCAGAGCTCTGCTAAAGTGACTGACTTTCGCATAATTAATTGAATTATTAATTAATTTCATTAAATTAAGCCGTCATCAAGTCTTCCACTAAAATATATATTATAGTGATAGTATAATATAGTAATCTAATCGTAAAGGCATACATAGCATCTAATTTATAAAAAAAAGAAAATACCCTTGTAATTGATTTTTATTGATTTGTTGAAAAAAATGTTATCTCACGACAAAAATATCACTGACGACTAATGTGCTAAGGAGTCTTCCATGCTAGCATTTGTTTGTGATAGAACCACCTCGGGTGATTTATCTTAGAACTTATCTTATTTCATGAAATGACATGGCCCTCCAAAATGATGTGTATGTATAATTACGTCTATATTGTTAGATTGAAGGACATGCATACTTAAGTTATTGATGTAATTGTCGATTAAGGAATACGGTACTGATTGATTAAAGAATATGTTTAATGTGAATCTTCGGGCACCTATATTTCCAGTTCCTCAATTCCGTAGTCGATAGCAGATCGATAGCGAGGGCGCAAAGCGCCCGAGCCAGTAGTATATATAATGTTTTTTCTTTTTTTTCCTTTTTCTCCCCCCTTTTCTTACAGGATAGGAAACATTTTGAGTGATTGTTGTCTGTATTTCAAAAATGAAGTTTAGCATGTAATTTCGCTATTTTCCTAGAAAGCCAGCCTATGGATTTCGAGTTGGAGGGAAAATCCCATTAAAGTGTTTCTGTCGTACCGTTGGAATCCTCTGATGCTTCCCCTAGCGGCATAAAACCGAAACGGAAAAAAAAGAATAGAGAAATGTCAAAACACTGAATAATGCAAAAAAAACAATGTCCGCAACAAGATGGAATCGATTGGAAAAAATAAGTCGCGATGTCTACCGACTGGAGGCCGAGAGGGATCCGCAAGTGTCATCGAAAACATTTCACGGAGTGAACTTTTTAAAATTTGCGTTCGACGATGCCGAGGAGCGTCTCGTTGCGACGGACACTCGAGGTTACGTTTACCGGCTCGAGCTGCGAGGAGTCGAGGATGTGTTTTACGAGAAACTTCACAAACTCGGACTCTCAACATGTCTGGCGTTCAATCCGCTCGATCCATCCGAAATTCTGCTCTCCTCGGCGACCAATAACAACATCGCGATCCATCGTCTCGACGCGCAGGACTCTTCGCAACCTCTGGCTCGACTATCAGGTCACCGTTATGCAGTTTCCCAAATGAGCTTTCACCGAGGCTACTGCTTGAGCGTATCAGTCAAAGAAGCTATAATTTGGGACCTACGAACTTTCTCAAAGTCCCACCAGCTTCGTCTTCTCTCCCCAGGAGCCGATCTGAAGAAATCGACTTTTTCGACGTCCGGTCAAATCGCAGCTCTGTACTCAAGCGACGATTTGCAGATCTGGCCCTTTGAAAGCTTCGATGACGAGTCGAGAGTCTGCCTTCGAGATTTCGGCGTGCAAAACGTGAAAGATTTCGTTTTTACACGGGACTCCAGAGCTGTAGTCTTCTGCGCGGCAAGGGGTGGAATATTCGCGCTAGACACAACACGTTTCGAACTTGTCGCCAGATTCGATAAGTCGGAAAGTCCTTCGATAGCCAAACGGCTTGCCGTGGTGCCTCGACCGTTCGACGCTGGAGCAAACAAAATTTTAGCTGTTCACAGCTCAGATGGTTCGCTGCGATTTATGGATCTCGGTTCCGGAACAGTCGTCGAAGCACAGCAAGGTTTCTGGAAAGGAATCAGAAATTTTGGGGTCTCCGAGCGAGGGCGATGGTTGGCTTGTGTGGATGTGAAGGGGAGCCTCAGCCTCAATCGCACGGATGGAATGTTTCAGGGAGAAGAGCCGCTAGCGAGGAAGAGGAATGAGCCAAGCAGAGGTCGAACAGCTCATCGGGCAAATCAGCACCTGCGAAGCGTCGAGAGGGATGTCAGGGAAGAACTCGGACTTTGCAAATTACTGCCGATTCTCAAAGAGTTCGGAGAATATCCTGGCAAGCACAGGGTCGTTATATGGAAGACTGTGATGAAGCTTCCAACGAACAGGGATGCTTGTGCCGGTCTGACGGAAAAGACTTCAACGGAAGCTTCGATAAGGGATATGCTCGAGGAGTATCCTCTAGCGGACAGATCGAAAGCTTCGCTTCTGGCTACCACTGTCGAAAGACTCGTTCGATGGTGCCCCCTGCTCGGACAGTGCCAGTTCCTCCCTGCTCTCGTCTTTCCTTTTCTCATAGTTTTTCAGGTAGTTCATTTTATTTCATATTATCTTCAATGGAAAATAAAAAATTGGCAATGATTTATCATTGATAAAAATGACGATGCGTGATGTTGATGTTAATTATGAAGATAATGATCATTATCATCATCATCATCATCATGGTTCATTAATTGAACCATCATTGATGGTTTTATTAAAATTTTCGCATGACCTTGAGTTGACACACTTTGCAAATTGTCCTCACTAAAACCGTTAATCTCTGTGCAGAAAGATCGTCTACTGGCGCTGGAGGCATCGATAACAGTACTCTCGAACTTTTGCCAAAGATGGTTCGAGTATCATCCCCTTCCGCCGCTCAACGTACTCGGTATTGTGGAGAACGTTCTTCTCGAGTCCGATCCGGCTCTCTTGACTTGTTTCTGCGAGCGGGGTATCACCTCGACCGACTACGCTTGGCCACTTCTTCGCACCACTCTCAGCGAAGTACTCGCCGCTAACGAGTGGCTCACACTCTGGGACAATCTTCTAACGAATCAACGACCATCTCTGCTGATCATGTGCGTCATCGCCTACAGTATCTGCTCGCGCGAGATTATAATCTCGCTGCTTCGAAAACCCGACGATTTTCGACGCTTCTACGCCACTCAGGGCAACGTCAGCATCAAGGAACTGCTCAGAGTCGCGCGTCGACTCGATTCCAACACACCCGAGCGCATTCATCCCAATCGCTATCTCAGGTGAGATATTAACGGGATGCTGGACCCGTTTTAACCGCATATGATTCAAATTGTGCAGGACTATAATATTGAGATAACGCTTCGGCGTGAATTTTTATTGACAATGGACAAGGAATTAAGAAAATCGAATACTACAGTTTGCAAAAAAGCATGAACGTAGTGTTACGATTGCTGAAGGTGAAGGGTAACCGCTTTGAGTGCGAAAGAGATAGCTGCAATTTCGCAACTCAAAAATCTCCCAAGCCGTTTATTTCTTGGGAAAATGATGAGAATAGTGAACTGCAGTTAACTGTTCTCATATTTTTCCTTAAAAATTAATCGTCTTAGAGAATGTTGCATTGCAGTTTTTGTTACCGACCGAGTAATTCAATTCCGATTTTTCAATCGTCAGGGACAATTTCGTTGCGCTGCCGAACGAGGGACCTTATCCGCCTTTTCTCATGCACGAGTATCCGAGATTTCTCACAGACCAACAGTCCGATCTTATTCAATTACGAGCACTCAAGGAAGAAGAAAAGATACTACGAGAATATCGTCAAAGGGCGATTAAAATTGCGGAGGAGAAGCGTTTGCGTAGCGAGTCAGAGAACTTTGTAAAAGAGATCCAACGCAACAGAATGATTGGTGAGAGTTTGGTTTTCGTATCCTTGATTTTCGTCGAAGCTCTCGCAGATATGCGATGCTCTATTTTGGCGTTTTTTTTTGTCTCACAGAATTACGAAGATGCTACGAGGAACAGCTGAGGATAACGAAATTTAACGTTGAGAATGCTCGAGACGAAATTCAAAGGTGCCCTTCCATTTACGGCGAGTCCGCATCGAGATCGATGGATCATTATAGATCCATGGAGAGGAAGACCGCTGGAGAGAGCGGCAGGAGAAGCAGATCGGTCACGACGAGCGGTCGGAGTCGTTCGGACAAGTGCAAAGAACTTCGCAACCAAGTTCGACAACTCGAGACCGAAGTACAGCAATTTCTCGGGGTTTTGCGATCGAAACCTTCCGTCGATTTCGGGTGATGTCCACGATCGCTGAAAAAAATTACGCCAGCTCGTCAATCGTTTTTTGGCGTCCCAAAGAATGCCAATCGCGACTTTTAAGGGACGAAAAAATTACTGTCGGCATTATGTACAAAAGGAGAGCCGCACTTTCTAGGCTCGAACTCTAAATTGGTTATATATCGGCGCGAAGACACTTGGAAATTTAGGTGCAAAAAACGAATGAAAAAAAAATCAAACATCTTACGGTTTTTTTCACGTATAAATGTCGGTATATTTTTTACACTTGTAGAACTTCACATGGAATGCGTTAGAAAAATCTACTAATGAACTTGTAAAAAAATATGTACTATCGCGTAACAGTTGGTCGATCGTCATACGCTACGAGATAATTTTTAGAATTCAACTCGCCGTGTCTTTTTATATGAATATATATAATAAAAATTCTTATTTTTTACGGATCAGTGGTATTCTGTTAAAAAATGGAGATAAAAAGTCGACGATGGTCGAGCACGTTTGAGCCACTTCGAACAAGCTCCATTCGGTTTTTTTTTCGGTACGGTGCATTTTTGGTATAACATTTTTTCGTACTGATTTTCACGAATTCGTAACCTCTTACGATTGCTGTATTTAACATAGCTGTTAATTATTTAAACAGAAAAAAAACGAAAAAAAAATTAAATGCAGGTCAATCGTATTTTATGAAGGAGTGAACGGGAATGCCGATTTTGTCGCGTCCCTTCAGCGCGGTGAGTTCCAACACGACCAGACACTCGACAATAACTGCGCCCGTGCCCTTCAACAGTTTAACGGCTGCCTCCATGCTTCCTATGGAAAAAAAAATTATAAAAATAATATTGTTACATACGTACGTACTTAATGTGCAATTTCAGGAGATGCTGGACCCGTTTTTAACTCCTTACTTACCTTTTTTACCGACGGAACTGGGCGTTTTCTTAGTCTCAATTTAGAACTGTTAATATGCTACGCATGTGCTTCAACTCGTGCAGGACTATAATATTGACATAAACACATCGGCGTGCAGTCGAATTCCCATTAACAATGTATAAGGAATTAAGAAAATTGAATATTACAGTTTGCGGAAAAGCATGAACGTAGGGTCAAGATTGACCTACCGGTTGCTCCACATCATGCCCTACCTACATCCACGACGATCTGCAATATTCGATTTTCTTAAATTCTCGGATGTTTTCAACTGAAATACAAGTGCACGCCGAAACGTTTATGGCCAGTATTACAGTTCTTAAGAATTTGAAGCAAATCGTAGTATATTAATGATTTAAAGTCGATTCTACGAAATCGCCTCGTTCCGTCGGTAAAACAGGAAGGTCCAGCAGCCCCTTCAGGGAAGTAACACCTTGACGAAGTTTCAGAAATATGCGAGGTCATTGACCTCTTTCAGACAATAATACCGACCTCCGGTCGCCAATAGGTCGTCGACTATCAGCACTTTGGTTCCCTCCCTGATGCTCTCCGTTTGAATCTCGAATGTCGCCTGAAAATGACGAAACGTGCAAAAAAAAGAGTTGATTTGCATAAAAAAAAAAATACCGGTAAATACGAATAGATCTTTTTATTTTTATTATTTTTTTCTTGCATCGTATAAGACAACAGTAATTTCGGAGCTGAGCAACTGATTGAGAGCGCTTACGTACCTCGCCGTACTCCAATGTGTAACTTTGCCGCGAGACTTGTCCCGGCAATTTCCCCTTTTTTCTTATCGGTAGAAAAGGCTTGCCGAGTTCAACGCTGATAAGCGGCCCGAGAAGAAATCCACGAGAGTCGAGACCGACGATTGTGTCCACCTCGAGAAAGAGCGCGTGTTCCACCAGCAAATCTTTCAGAGCCCTCATCGCTGTTACGCTTTGAAATACCCCAAATATGTCCCTATTTTTTTTTTTAGAAGAACAGACATTATTTATATTTTTCATTCCATGCGTTTCAATTCAATGCCAAAGAGACATCGAATTACGATCGATCGATTACATTAAATCTATGATTTTTATGTAACAAAAATCATCTTATACGCGACGAAACATCACGAACAAATATTGTCGTTTTTATTTTTAATGCTAGTAAAAAAATGACTTTATACCAACCGATAAATTATTCCTTCCTTCGGAAAATTCGGATATGTTCTGACAGCCTCCTCGACGACTTTAAGTTTCTCACTTTTTTCCATTATTCACAGATTATATTTTTAATATATTATATATTTTTATTTTCCTCGACTATCGGAGTAAAAATTATTTTGTCTTTCGAGATTGGTAATTGGCTTGACAATAAATTGTGTTAAAAAATATATATATTTATCGGAATTATTCAGTCTCTAATTTTTGTTGTTGTTATTGAGTGAGCGGAGTATTGCGACGCGGTGTGCTACGCGATGTGCTAGACGAAAATTAATTTGAGCATGAACTTCGCAATTGTGACGCGATACGGGGCGATTTTCCGATTAAATTCGGGTTGACTCGCATGAATGCGACGCAGAAGTTCGCGCTCCACGATCACAGATAGCGCGACGATAATTTGAGGGATTTGATTTACTTTTGATTTTCTTATAAAAAAATCAATCTCGATCGGTTCCAATCAATTTTCGAATTTTTATCTTACTTTCTTTATTTTTTTTACGAAACGTTCGAAAAAATTATTTACATCGTTGACTATCGACCACTACGCAATACTACGTCTTCCTATCGCAATAAAGGCTTCGTTCGAGTTTTGTAGTTTTTATTATTGGTCAGCTCACATTTAGCCGCATTACAGTATTTTTCTTTTTTTGTAATCTTCGTTCAAAACGTGTTGTTTTTAACCCTTTCCCTTATTCTTCTCCGATACCTTCAACTTTCCGTTCCTCCTGAAGCTCGAAAAAAAATATTGTTGAAGTCAATAATTAATTATAATAACACTAGATCTAAGGGCGAATTAAAAGTTGAATGTAACGCGTCAAAACATCCGCTATCACGTTTTTAATCCTGGTATTTTTTTTCGCCATCGAAAATATTTTTCGGCAAAGCAAACAATTTTTTTTCTGTTTTGTTTGTTACTCCGAAGAATGCGAATATCAATCAGAACAGATTTTCACTTTTTTTTTCTCCACCATTATCTTCCGCTCTCCGTACCTTGCGTACACTTTCATTTCGCACCCGCCACTCTTCACGTCCCCTCAAGCCGCAAATAACGTGAAATTTTATTTTAGCCATAACTGGCGTTTTTTTTTCTTTCTTCCTATTTCGGTTTTCTGAGAAGCGAAACGAGAACGGTGCGAGCGAACTGCGCGTCGTGCAACAAAGAAGCAAAAACGCTAAGACGAGAGACAAATTGATGAAAAAAAGTTGTCAATGCACTGCCAATGTGTCAACGCAAAAATACTTGATTATTTTTTTTCTCGTCGGTCTACGTTTCGCAGAGTCGTCGGCTTTTCGTTTGCGCTTTGCCATGGAATTGATCAAGCAGCGAAGTAAGACAATATCGAGAAATATGTACATTTTTTTTTCAGCAACGATTCGAAAGATTTAGCAAGCATGATATGTCGGAAAGAAAATTCGTAGGACATTCTTGTTTTCATTCCCTAAATGCATCTTCGACACTGCAGTCCTTCGACATTAAATTTTTATTCACGAACTCAATTTAATGCTCAAACAATGATTTTTTAACCTTCTGTTCGTTCTTTCTCTATCGCAATTTTCGTCGATCACAAATCCATCGATCTTCTCAATTTTTAATCCTCGGACGTTTCCGTTGCTTTCGTCGACTCGCTGATTTTTGTTAATGATTTCTCGGCTGTTTTTTTTTTGTTGTTGTTGTTTTTCAAATATCTTTCGTTACTTCTTTTGGCTGCCTTTATTATTAGTAATTATCCTCGCGGGCTTGATTTTTTTTATTCTTCATATTCTTCTGCGTGCGATGGTTCTCGTGAGATTGCTCTAATGCCCGTACACGTTCTCGTCGCTGTAGGCTATGTACAGGAAGAAATCCTCCTCGTGGTGTTCCTGAAAAACAAAAAAAAGAGAATTTCAGTACTCTGTTCCACATCCTTTGTGTAAATCTTTTTTTCGCATTCAAATTCACGTTTCAGCGAACAACTATTTTTGTTGTTGGATGCAATTTTATAAACTTACATAAAAAAAAAAAAGCCATCATGCTCTAAAATTTCGCAAATTTAGCGTTACCGAAGTGGAACGTTCTCCGGAAGAGGACGAACATCGAAAAATTCTTCTCGCTTACAATTTTTCAAAAAATGCCTTGTTGCCCTCTGCAACCAATCGCAAACTACTTTTTTTCATCGATTTTTCAAGAGTGTATTGTAAAAAAAAAAAAAAATCGCCGCAGCCTCGCGAAAACGTGTTTCCGTGACCGACTATTTTTGTTGTTATTTCGATGAGCGGGAACGACAAGGTTCTCCCGTTCCGTCGTTCGGTCGTCTAATTCGAGACGGAACCTGCGTAGGCATCGTCAGCCAAGATCGCACGGAATGCGAGGCAGGTGGTAAGACACTTTTTTTTTGTTTCTTTTGTTTTATCGACACGCGTGACCAAGAATAAAGTATCGGCAGGACGATAATAGATCGCGTCTCACTGTCAAGGTGGATCGAGCGAATGATTCGCCGCTTTTACCGGACGTCGTGCTTATAATTCCGTCGACGATAATTGTGTTTTTCTTTCTTCGCTCTCTTTCCCAGCTCGGTCGGAATCTATTTATAAGCATAATATAGATTATGCTGGGTACCTGATAGAGGGAACCCATGGTAGCGCTCGTCGGTGGGATGATATTGTTGACGAAGAAGAAGAGCGCGTCCTCGGGGCGCAGATGGATCCGCTTTCGAATTAGGAAGTAAAACTGTCCGACCGTGAGGTCCGACGGTACGAGGTACTTTTGCTTGTCGAGATCGCTTATCTTGGCCTTTGGTGCTTTTTCGACGATCACCTGAAATTAGAAACGAAAAAACAAGGGTTTCAATTATTAATTCGAAACTTGAGACGATATATTACCCGCGGCCGGTAAAACAGTTTTTGGGACGGTAGAGTCATTTATGTACAAAATAAAGGTAATTTGTTGACGGGATTAAAGCAAAGACTGTATGCGATTTTTCTATCGATATTTGACCGAAATTAACTGAAATTACAAATAAACAAAAAAGAGTTGCAACGACTAATTTGAATTTGAGGCGATACATTACGGAACGTAAGAGTTTTTTTTAGTGGTAATGCGACTTATGTGCATAAAAAGCTCATTTAATGACGAGATAAGAACAAACACTGTGTGCGATTTTCTATTTCGATTTAACCGAAATTACCTGAAATTACAATCAAACAATAAAGAGTTTTGACGTTTAATTCGAAATTTCAGGCAATTACTAAAACAGTTTTTTTACGGTTGTGCCATTTGTGTGCAAAAACAAGAAGCGCATTTATAGACGAGATAAAAACAAACACTGTATGCGATTCGCTATCTCGGTTTAAGCGATAACCGCAAAAAAAATATTTCCGTTGTTGTCGACATTTTGCACAAAAAAATTGGCTTGAAGTCACGAGACGCTAGTTTATTTTTTATTTTTAATTGATGTCGGGAACACCGACATCCCGGCTCGGAGACAGAGTATCGAACGTGCATTCGAAGGTTCTGCGTGGCTCGTTTTATGTAGCTTTCACGGAGAGGAAAAAGGAGACAGAAACACACGCGGCACAGCGGCGCAAACTGCGCCGTAGAATTCGATCGCGGCCGCAAATGTCTCGCTCGGAAGCCTTGGTCAGCTGTTTTTGTCGTGAAAAAAATAAGGTAATTCTCTCACTATATGCCTGGTCGTGCCTAATAACAATCGTCGCTACACCCCACTTCAAATATCTTCGATTGAACGTAACTAATGGTAAACCTTAGCTTCGCCTAACGTCAAATTTAAGCCCGTTCTTGGACGGGTACATTTTTTTTTAATGCGACTGGACGAGCTTAAAGTTTGATCATTTCACTGCAAAAAATGTAATCTTTTTTTCCGATAAGTGCATAGCTAAAGAGATATTCGAGGCCCAACGCTCGCCTTACGTCGACTTTAAGTACGTTTTTGGACTGGTGAAAAAAGGTTTTTTTTTAAAGCTGACTGCGCGGCCTTAAAATTTAATCAGTTCATTGCAAAAAGTGTCGTAACCTTTGTTTTCGAAAAGTGCATGCTTACATAGATATTCGAGGTCAGATTGACCGCGTGTGTAATTAATTATTCGTTATGAAAGTGTGCACTCTAAGGGCTAATATCGACGCCTCATCGATAACATTGATTTTTTTAATCATATATGTTCTACAAGATTTTAATAATTAATTTTTATGAAATAGAAAAAAAAGACACTGTTCCTGTATATCGGACGCGGTGAAACTTTGATCCATTTTCCGATAAAATTTTTTTCTCGTAAATAGTCGAAAATAATAATGCGACAACTTGCACGTTGTTGCAACTCGCGGCACTCTCATTAATTGACAAAAATGTTCGAACCGGTAATAAAAAAAACGTCGCTGACATCGATTTTTTTATCATAAATATTCTCCTACAAGATTTGCATAATTCATTGTTATTATATATAAAAAAAACACTGCTCCTATATATCGGACGCCATAAAATTTTGATACATTTTTCATTTGAATTTTTTTCAGCAAACGATCGAAAATTATAATGCAACAATTGCACGTTGTTGCAATTCGCGACTCTCTTGCTCATAAAAAAAAAATGTATACACCTGTAATTTTTTTTTCATTGCCGTTCGATATGTCGATATATAGCGAAGCGGACATTTTTTTTCTATACATATGTTTTGTAAATCTTATAAAAATGTCACGTCATCTTTCGGATGTTATTGTCCAAAGTTATTTGACGCCTGTCGACGAAATCGTAAGACTACGCATCGCCTCGGCGCTCGTTGGTTCATAAAAGGAAAATCTTCGGCAAGATACGAAAATAATGATGGGTAAGATCGAGAAAAAAAAAAAGAAAAAAAAATACAATTGTTTTGTAAACTAAAATTATGGAACATCGGAACTGAAACTCGGCAATTCGTCGCTCATCTCCTTTGTTCGGCAATTTCCGTCGATTTACGTAACGTCGCAGTAGCCGAACAAACACTGCTCTATAGCCGCCTCGCTCGCCACCGACGAGTCTCGCTTTCCCGTCGGTCCTGTCAATATATTTTTTTATCTTTTTTCCGCTCGCCCGTTAAAAAAAATGAGTAAAAAATACCCATCGAATTTACGTCTCGCATCCGGACTTCGACACACGTCCGTAAAGTCCGTTGACATTAAAAAAAAATTATTTTTCATTATTTTTCTCATCCGTAAGTTAGCTCCGTGCGAGCGCGAGGATGACGAATGATAAATGTACTCACTGGTACTCGGTCGGGATACTTTCGTCGTATTTTCTCGCCCTCGGCCTTTCGCTTCTCGAACGGATGTTCCTCTTTGTATTGAAACTTCATGTTATTTTTTTTAGTTTTCCTCCTAACGCGGATTCGAAGGCTGCGAGCCGTTCAACCGCGATGAAAATCAATCGTCGCACTCTTCAACGGATAGCAATAATTGTTTCAATGTAAACGGATGATTTTCCTCGTTCGTCCTTGTGTCCAAGAGACTTCTGCGCTTCGACTGACGAACCTGCCCGAAGTTCGCTGCACCGCCGCCTCGATGTTTTCGCGCGATCGTTAAAGTCTTGCTTGTCCTTTCTTTTTTATTTTTTTTCTCACTTCGTCTGCGCGTGTGGAAAAACCAAAGAGATTGGATTTATCGTTGGCTTTTTTTTTACTCGCTCTAAAGGATTGACAACAATTTCTTTTGGTAAAACACTGCGTCGTCAAGATGGCTCGACTCGGCTGCGCGATAGGACGATAGTACACTAACTTCACGTTTTCACGAATAGGTCAGCGCGATCGCGTCTGTCACAACATACAAGCCCCCCCGTGCGTCAACGGTCATGCGCACTCGGCGCATTCGATATTCCGAAAAGCCCCCACCAGCGGGACACCGCGGATTCGTCATCGACGTATCGTCACGCAGAACCTTTTTTTTTTTTAACTAGAGTTGTTATTTAATTTGTGAAGGTCGAACGTTCGTTTGGGATTTTCGGAAAAATTGGGCAATTCGTGTTTGCAGCGCAAACTCGCTTTTGAGCTAACGGATAAAAACCTGTTTTACAATCGGTGCCGTTGATAATATAATATAACAATATTAATTATAATATAATATATTAGTATTATGATATAATAATTAGTAATATTAATTTATAAAAATTATTGAATTGCTATCAAGGTATTTATGCTGTGAGATTAAATTATGCTGAATACTGAAGAAACCAACGTTTGGACCGATTACACTATTTTCTGCAACACTTTTAATTGATGAAATAGTGATTTTAGAATACAAAAATTCTTAATTCATCAATAAATGATATTAATAATAATAATAAAAATAGTATTCAAAAATAATAATATTTATTTCTAAAGATGATTGAATTGCTATCAAGAATTTGTTGCGAAATAGCGTAGTCCTTATCGAGTATCGGGAAAACGTTTGAATATCGACGAAACCTTTGTTCGGATAGACTACGTTACTTTTCCGACATTCTTACTACTTTGGACAAAAGCAAATTCGGTTTTCGTGTGAATTAGATAGTCAATTGAAAACTTATTTTGCTTTTATGCGAAACATCAACTACTTTGGAGAAAATAAGGAAAGCGATTCTGCTTTACCGACCGGGGTACCCCAGACGCGCCGAACTTTCGGAAGTTTCAAATAGTTCGAGGAGCCTGCAAATTCGTTTATCTCTAAAACCAAATTTCGATACGGTTGTGGAGCTGCAAAATTATGTAAATTAAGAACGGAATATCAGAATAGTTGCGACGACATTTATTGATACACACAGTATTGCACACATGCTCTCAACATAATGTTCGTCGAGATGGTAAAATCGTCGTATTTATGAAAAAGAAAACACTGGTTTTTATTCCGCGTCGTCTTCGTCATCGTCCTCCTGACTCGTAATCTGGAAGTACCTTAGTTCGTAGGTGTCCTTGTCCTTGGAGACAACTCTGAGCCAGTCGCGCAACTTGTTCTTCTTCAAGTACTTCTTTGTCAGGTACTTGAGGTATCTGAAAAAATCCGGTTTTGCCGTTTCAGTGCAAATATCGGTTGCAATATTTCTTGTTTTTTTATAGCGCTGAAAATTCTGCGAAGAACAAAAAAAAATTCTTCCCGCACGTAATTTTTTGAAAATTCCACTTCTTTAAGTTTAAAGAAACAAAACCACACTCACCGCTTGGAAAAGTCAACGTCGCTGTTGACAGACAGCTTCATCTTGTTGCGCTCCAAGGTCACGTTGTTACCAAAGTTTCCGGTCTTGCCGTTAACCTTGATACGCTCCTGCAGGTACTTTTCCTAAAAAAAAAAAAAAAAAAAAAAAAAAACACGATAAATTGATAAATAAATAAATGTCTATTTAACAAGAATATCTTAATCGGAGTAAAGTAACAATAATTGCGAAGAAAACATTACCGTTTTTTTTATCAATAGATCAATTTAGCGATTATGTAATTACTGATTTAAAAACATATATATTTTCTTTACAAATAAAAATGGTGTAAAATTGTTAATTGTTCGATTTTTTTCAGATAAAGCATGAGCATAAGCATGAATGAGTTTACGAAGTGATAAAAAATCAATGTATTTTTATCAGAGTTGGGCGAAGTACCAAAAAATACTTTTAGCGATTAGGTTTCTAGCGTTAAGCTTTATCTAGGCTTTAAAAAATAGGTGCAAAGTAATTAGTGCATGACTTCCTCATTTCAAAAAATCGGTAACGGACATTTTCATAATTCGTTGTTCTGAGACAATTTTTAATCTATTCATCACCTTTTTGATGCTAAACGATAAGGGTGGACACTTCTCAGTTTTTTTAAACAAACTTTTTGTAATACATTTTTCAAATTGATACTCGTTAAAATTATACTCATTGAAAACTAATATAGATAATCATATATTAATAATACATGAAGTACTAAAAAGTAATTTTGTACATGGTGGCTATTAAAAATAATTAACGATGCAAATGAAAATACCCAATTATTGTATTAACGATCAATTATATTAATTTATGAATTGTATTAATATTTTATTCTGCTTACTTAGCTATGTACTTGAAGTACCAAACACGTACCTAGTACTTGAAGTACCAAACAAGTACCTAGTACTTGAAATACCAAACAAGTACCTGGTACTTCAAGTACCAAACACGTGTCTGGTACTTCAAGTGCTGCCTAGCTCCGGTTGACATCAATATAAGGCTTGTTCTTTTTCAAAGCTGGAGCAGAGTGCTCGATTTTACATGGAACGTGTGTCTATATATGCAATAAATATAGATATACTTTCCACGCGAAACAGAGCGCTCTGCTCCAGCTTACTCTGAAAATGAACAGACCTATAATTTCGTAAAAAAAAAAAAAAAAATGGTAATTTACCGACCGCGGTACAACTTTTGAGGTTACGCGGAGGAAGCGAAAATCACGATTTTACCGCGATCTTCAGACGAAAAAATTAACGAAAGGTTTGCAACGAATGAGACGGTTGATGAACCAGAGTTATGTTTAAAAAACCAACTTACGAAGCTAGCAACATCCATAATGTTGTCCTCGACCGGGTGCGTGCAGTCGATGGTAAATTTTAGGGAAACCTTCTTTTTCTGGCCTTTGCCGCGAAGGTGTTGCTTCTTGCCCGCCGGGCCTTTGGTTTTTTTGGCTGGGACCTGCGGAAAATTTGCATCGTTAACAAGAGCGAACGTAAATAATTGTTGAGCACATAAATTTGCGAAAACAAGTCGACCGCCATGCGGGACGGTACGAGCGTCGTGGAAACGTCACGATAATCCGTTATCATCTTTCACATCGTCGAACGAACAAACGAGAAAACTATTCGCCGCGATTAACGATGAAACGAAGTTCGATTCAGCGACAAGATTTTTCACGAATTTTAAACACTTTCGAGGTAATTTTCGATTATTTCGGAGAGTACGAACTTACCGGAGCCATGTTTACGTGTCGCGGATGAACGAAAGAAATGGACGCTACGCGGCGCTGGTCTCGACGAGCTGTGCCGGTGGAGGGCGCCGCTGTCGAGGATACGAAAATGGCGCGAAAATTTAAAAGTACTGATACACGATACAAGTATTGATTGATGGGTAATCAATTACATTGATTTCATCACCGATTCATTGGCTTTCTTGTATCAAATGAAAAAAAATAACACATCAAAAATGAAAAAAAAATTATTTCATAGTAAAATCTCTAACGCATGTACCACATTATGATTGAAATACTATCTATATATGTAAAAGGGCACGTAAATCAAATAAATAAATAAATAAATAAATAATTTATCAAATCGTCAAACAAATTAAGTTCCTGCCAACGAATAAAATTCTTCTATTTTGTTATTAATTTCGGACCGAGAACAGTGCAACATAACCTGCCGATCGCGAACATAACCTCAAACCGGTGGGATTCCCGTGAAATCTTGGAACGCTTTCCGAGGCCGGTAATTCGTGATCTATCAATATTTGACGACGGGATGCGAGTACGAGACTTACGCATGTGACAACAGGACTGCGATATATTTTCGATAACAAGAATATTTCCCTTTCTTAAATACCGCATCGTCTCGAAATTTTATCGAAGATCGAACCATCGTATTTCAGGAAAGGATAAATCACGTAATTTATGTAAATAAAATAATTGATTAAGATGTGCAAAAAATTTTGACCAACAGTGTAACTCTTATATTATTTGCAGATTCGAGGTCGAACAGTGCCAAATAAAATTTGAATAATATGGCGAGTCGCCTGGCTTGGTTATTGACTCCGAGAGGCAGAACCTTCTCGTTCGGATGCATGTGCACGGCGTCGTGTACAGCCTTTTTAGTCAATTTCGTTCCGGAGACTTATGGCCTTTACAAGTACAAAGAGATTGTCTCTATGTATCAGTGAGTATCGGCTCCTTAGAAATTTCTTTCGGGACCAAATTATACAGTTTTTTACCATTCAATATTAACAAGATCGCAAGGAATTTTTTTTAATGGCCTCCTCATAGAGGAAGCTTTATATTTATGATTTTTTTTTTGTTTTTAAGATGTTAATGTACACATATTTAGAATATTGCAAAAAGATGAAAAATCACGTTTTGAAAAACGTCTGTATCAAGAGTGTGTGTGTCCAAATTTCAAATGGAATGGAGAAATCTAAGTACAATTTTTTTCTTTTCCCACGTAACATTAACAGTGTCGAAAGTAATTTTTCAAATCGCTTCATCATAGCTTGATCTCAGTTTTCATGAAATTCTCATTTTCCTTTAAGATTTCAATCTACACATGTTTCGAATGTACCGACAAAGCTTCCTCCACAAGGAGGCTAAAAAATCATTGAAAATGCTTTTTTTTATAGAAGTTTTGTACTCAGAAGCTTCATGGAAAAATCTCTATCTTCACCTTATTTTTGTTCGTTTATATTTGCAGGTCAGCAATGCCAGTGCCGCTCGCCGAGAGCGTGATGAAGCGTTGGAACGAAGTCCTGGCGGATCTGAGTCTTCCTAAACACAAGATAAAGTATCTCGAACCGTTCACCGTATTCGGTTTCGATCTCTTTCGAGCCGGCAGCGTGAACTGTCGTTGGGGAGCGATAATCGGTATCCCGATAAACTACAAGTACGAAGACACCAAAACAATCGATCCGACGCCCATTCAGGTAAACAACGAGCCGGTAAATTGGAATCGCGAGGACGCCAAGAATTTGTTGGATTCTCTCGTCCTGAGCGAGGACGCTCAACGCTACGGCATGGCTCGTGAAATTCTGATGGCAGAACACGACGTGCCTACGCTCCGTTCGTGTCTCGCGGCTTTCATGGTCTCGTCGACGTATCTGCTCGCTCGCAGCACGAACGACAGATTAAATCTGCTCGTGCAGCCTCGAGGCGTGAGAGTATTTTTTTACACCTTCGTCGTCGGCTTCAGTTACGCGGTGTGGGCCGTGCAGAACGACCTCATCACCCTCCACTGGGAGAGAGAAGCAGACTCGGCGATCGCTCAATTGGGCAATCGTTACAAGAGAGGAGCCGTGGAATTTTACGAGAAGCAGATAAAGAAGAATCTTGCGCTGCGAACGCTGCTCGGCCCGGCCGGCGAGGACGTCTACACGCCCTGTGGCAACGAAAAGTTCCTCTTCAGACAACCGACGCTCCCTGTCGATCAGAGAAAAGAGTTTTTCGTCGACGCACTCAACCCCATTAAGCCGCCGGTCGAGACGCATAGCGAGGAGCAAGCTGCCGCGTAAATTTGTAGCAAATGTTTTTTTTTTTCTTCTTTTTTCTACTCCGACGAGCTCTGATTTTTTTTTTTTCGGAGCCAAATCTACGATTGAGACACATTTATGCTTAATTCGGTGTAAAATCTTAGAGTTTTTCATTTCTTTTTTTTTCGTTGGACAAGAAAAACGCCCCTGAGCGTCGGGGAATTTTTCTTTACACGTTAGTAGAAAAGAAAAAAAAATCACGATTTTTGTATAAAGCGCGTAGTTAAAAAGGAATCTATCAATTGTAGCTTCTTGATTAATAATAAGATTTTTTAATTAAAACATTGTACACATCTAGCATAATAATAATTGTAGTGGTAATTAATAATAATGATAATTGTTATAATATATTATGTATATGTATAGATAATTTAATTACAGCATTATGTACACTGGCTAATTCGACTCAACGGCCCGTTGAGTTATTCGACGAATGTTGCAATTTTCCACGCTAAACGAGGCACCACACGTGATTACGTATCTATAATCGAGGATCAATGGATCTCGCGTCACTAATCCCAAAAAAATCGTAGGCTAAAAAAAGTTTCATCGGCAAAATGAAATGCAGCTATTTTGATTTTCCAAGCTTTTTCGTCGAACGCGGAAAGCGACGTTCTATGGTAAGTTTTACTGGCTTTGCGGTAAAAAAAAATAAATAAATAAAAGTTAGTGACGCGATTATATCCTCCTCCTTGTAATAATATATTTCTTTTTATTACAAAAGTTTTATCCAATCACTAAAAACCGAACCGGTCAATAAATAATACAGAGATCGCGAGTAAAACGATGTGATGAAAAATATGAGAATGTACTAAGTTTTGCCGGCATCCGACAAGCACCGCGTGTTTCCTTCTGGCAGTTTTATAATTTACATGACTATCGTACAAGTCCTCGTCCAACGCAGTCCCAAGCTAACGGATACGATTAGATGCAAGCTACTCTCGTTATTAAATCTTTCGTGAATTAGCGATCGCTTTTATCGCGTACGGAACTTCTGCTCGAACTTCTTCGTCCGGCAGTGTTTATCCTACGCGAGACTAAGCCCGCCGAGCTGAAAAAAAACACAAAAAAATATCATAAATAATCCTTCACAATTAGACAAAATTCAATAACAAAACGCGAAAAATGAATTTCACAAAAAATTATCTATCTCACCATCTTTCTGAATTGGCGATCGCGTCTCTCGCGTACGAAATTTCTGCTCGAACTTCTTCGTCCAGCGGTGTTTATCTTACGCGAGGCCTAGCGAGCCGAGCTGAAAAAAAAACAGAAAAACTATCATCATTGAGGGGCTGCTCGACCCTCATGTTTTACCGACGGAACGTCGCGATTTCGTAAAATCGTCTTTACATCATTGATGTGCTACGATATGCTTAAAATGTTTACATGCCTGCAATACTGATCATAAACGTTTCGGCGTGCTCTTGAATTTTGGTAAAAAACGTCCAAGAAATTAAGAAAATTGAATATTACAGATTGTCGCGAAAACCAATCAGCGGCGGGTCAATCGTGACAATACGTGCATGCTTTTTCGCACACTGTAATATTCTTTTTTCTTAATTCCTTGTACATTGTTAATGAAAATTCGTTGGGTGGAAATTGATTTTTCTCAAGATTTTCTTCATCTCACCAGCGTCAGCTTGTCCTCCTCTTTTTTAAGTATCCTCGTAGTCTGTTCCTGATCGAATTTAACAACCGCAGCGATAACGCGGGCGAGCACGACGGTCTCGCGTCCCATCATGTATTCGTAGAGGATGTTTCTCAGATACTCGATCTCCGTCGAGTCCTCGAGGGTGTCCTGACGAAGTTTTACGAGTTTCCGAAGCTCCGCCAGTTCTCGCCTCTGCGACACCATCGTCTGCTGCAAACTGTGGAGCGATCCGGTGTTCGATTGCACCGCTGCCATCGCCACCCTCGAAGTACTCTCCAGTTCCTGTTGAACACGTAAAAATAATTCACAAAAGCTCAGTTGAAAAAAAACTCCAAACACCGATTTAACACAGCCTTCGGTTCGATTACGCCGGTTAAAACACGATTCATTCAAGTGAATAAGCAAAAGAAATCATACTTTTTTAAAAATCGTAAAAAATCGTAAAAAAATAAATAACAAATCAAAGCGGGAAATAATTTACCTCCGGTGAGTCGTCTGTTTTCTCGTCGTTCTGTAATAAAATTAGAATAAAATAAAAATAAATAGAATAAAAATAAAATAAATAAAAATAAAATTAGAAATAAACAAATAAATAATGGTGAAAAAATAAATCAAAGGAATCTGCGAAGTTGGAAGAGAGTGGCATTGGTGCGATGTGGGACACTTACTCTTCGTTCGTTTTGCCACTCCTGCGTGAGCTCGTTAACTTCCTCCTCGTGCTTCGACTCGAGCTGATCGCTTCTCTGCTTCACGGCGATTTTCCACTTGCGCTCAACTTCCCGCATCTCGTTCGCGTGCTCCTGCTTTATCTTTCCTATCGTCTCGATCAATTTTTCCGCTTCCTCTTCCTTCGTTGCGATTGATTCCTTGTTCTCGATAATCAATCGTTCGATCTGCTCGGACTTCGCGGTCAACTCGACCTGAAAGTCCTTCAGCTGCTCCCTGTATTGCTGCACGAGCTCGGATTCGTAGCTCTGCTGTGCCTCTACGGATAATCGTAAATTGTAAAATACTGATTAGTAAAATTCGCTTCGTCGAGTACTCACTAATCGTCGAAGTAACGCAAATCTACGACTACAATTACAGTAATCCAAAGTATATTATTAACTAATCGCAGGACTACTGAAGTACAAACTAGCAATTCGTGAATACGTGCAAGATACTGATTACCGAAAGATTAACTCACGAGCCAGTTATGAATGAAATAATTCGTTAGAATAATGACAACTATCAATAGACGAAATTCTGATAAAAATTGCACCAAATTACCGAATCGTTTGTCAAGTGCTGCCTGTAGTTCCTCATCCTTGTCGTGCAGCTGGGCCTGGAACTCCTTGACCAACTGTTTCAGCCTCATGCTCTGCTCGGCCTCGTTCGTTTCCATTTCCGCCTTTAATTTCTCCGCCCGGCTCCTCAACTCTTCATTCAATATCTCGAACTGCGATTCTTTCGTCTCGCAGCTCGACAGCTTCGACTCGCTGGTCTGCAGTCGTTTCTCCAACTCTTGAACCAACTGCTTCAGATTCTCGTCCTGATTGCTCTCCCGAATTTTCGTCTGAAGCTCCGACTCCTTTTCCGCCAATTTCGCTCTCAGCTCGTCCTCGACGTTTCTCGCCTCCGACTCTCTCTCCCGATACTTCGCCATGTACTCGTCCTCCATGCGGTCGGCGCGGCTGTGGAAATCCTGCTCGAGCTTTTCTCTGAGCTCCTCGAAGTCTTCCAACCGCTTACCGGCGTTCTCGCCAACGGCCTTGAGCTGCCTCGACTGTTCCGCAGATTTTACTTCCAGCTCGTCGAACTTCTTTCTCAGCTCCTCCTCCAATTTCCTCGCGTCGACTCTCGACCTCTCGAGCTCGTTGCACAATTCCTTGGATTCTTTGTTTTCGACCTTTAATTTCTCGATCTCCGCCAGGAGCGACGAATTCTCGGCTCGCAAATTTTCGACAATTTTTTTAACATCGTCTCGCTCTTCGGTGACCTTCTTCGAGGCGGCTCTGAGCTCCGCGAGGCTTTCCTGCAACGACAGCGACGCAGTTTCGAGCTCGGTGATTCTTGCCGCGAGCTCCGAATTTCGAGACTTTTCTGCCTCGAATTCTACACCTCTGGCTTCGAACTCAGAGATCTTCGCCTCGAGCTCCGCGATCCTCGAAGCGCTGTCCTGTATCGTCTGAGCTTGACGCTCTTTCAGAACCTTCAGCTTTTTTAGCAACGAATTTTTTGAATTTATCGTTTCTTTCAGGGCCTCGTTCGAGCCCTCGACCTCGAGACTCGAAGCCTTGAGCGTCTCCAACTCGTCGGCCAGACTTGATTTCTCCTCGGACAGCTTTGAGAATTCGATTTCAACATTTTTGGCCCTCTCCGTCGAGTCGGACAATATTTTTTCGCGATTTTTCAGCTCCGTTTCCAGTCTCGATTTTTCCTCGGACAACTTTGAGAACTCCATTTCAACATTTTTGGCCTTCTCCGTCGAGTCGGACAAAATTTTTTCGCGATTTTTCAGCTCCGTTTCTAGTCTCGATTTTTCCTCGGACAACTTTGAGACTTCCATTTCAACATTTTTGGCCTTCTCTGTCGAGTCGGAAAATATTTTTTCTCGATTTTTCAGTTCTGTTTCGAGCCTCGATTTTTCCTCAGACAACTTTGAGAACTCGATTTCAAAGTTTTTAGTCCTCTCTGTCGAGTCGCACAATATTTTTTCACGATTTTCCAGCTCCGTTTCCAGTCTCGATTTTTCCTCCGTGAGCTTCGAAAGTTCCAATTCAAAGCTCTTCGATTTTTCCAGCGTGTCCTCGAGTAATTTTTCCCTCTTCTCCATTTCCATCCTCAGCCTCTCCAATCCCGTGTCTCTTTGTGCGCACTCGGCCTCGAAGAAACTCAATTTCTCAGTATAATCGTCAATCACCTTCTGACGATTCTCGTACTCGACTTTCAGTCCCTCGTACGCCGACTCCAGAGCCTCATTTTTCTCCCCGAAAATTCTTTTCTCCTCTTCGCACTCGTTTCTCATCTTCGAATTTATCTCCTCCAAATTTTCGCTCTGTTTTCTCAGCTCGTTGTTCGCCGCTTCCAAATCCTCCAATTTCTTTTCCCGACTCTCCGCCTCGTCCCGCAATTTAACCGACTCCGCGCCGCTCTTCCTAAGCTCCTCGTTCTCCGCCCCGAGAGTCGCCAACTTTTCGCGGGTCTCCTCGAGCTCGTCTCTGACTTTCTCGAGATCGTAAATCTTGAAATTCAGACTGTCGATTTCGGCGATCAACTTGTTGTTTCTTCTGCTCATCTCGTCCCAGCGATCGACTTTCTCCCTCATAGCTGCGATCTCGTCGTTTCTCTCCCTGACTTCGATCTCCAATCTGTCCCTCGACCGCTCCAACGTCTCGATTCTCGTTCTCTCGACGCTCGAGACATCCGCAATTTTTTCGCAAAATATCTTACCGACTCTCTCGATCTCCTCGTCCCTAATTTTTCCCGACTCTTCGATCTTCGTCCCGATCTCTCCGCACGAACGCCTCAGTTCGACGATCGTTTTTCTAAAGTCCAGAATGTTCCAGATCAGACAAGATTTTTCCTTCCTGAGAAGATCAATTTTTTCGCCGTCGTCTCGCGTCTTCTCTCTGAGATCGTTTATCATCGACTTGCACGACTTCAGCTCGCTCGCGATACCGAGAATCTCGACGCTCTTGCTTTCCGTCTCCTCGCGAAGCTTCGACAACTCGCTCTGCTGCGATTCCAGTCGTTCCCGAGCCTTCTGAATCGCCGCAGCGTAGAGCTGAACCTTCAAACTCAACTGCCTTATCGTTTCGTCCTTCTCCTCGAATCCCGACTCTCTCCCGCTCTTCTCGGATTCGTCTTTTGGCTCTTCGCACCGAAGTCTCAAAACCGACAATTCCTCGCGGAGCTTTTCGCACTCGATTCTGTACGAATCGTCACCCTTCGCCGTGCATTCCGCTTCTCTCGAATCCACGACTCCTTTCTCCAGCGACATTCGATCCGATTTCGTCGCGATCGTTTCGGCAGATTCGTTTTCGGTTTTGTTTTTCTCCACTTCGGTTTTGCCTTCGATTGCCTCCACTTCGTTCCGCGCAGGCCCCGCTTCATCGTACGATTTTTCCGCTTCCTTCGGTTTTTTCTCAAAGTCGACCTCTGCGCACAATTTTTTCGCCTCTTCGAGCTTGCGCTCCGCTTCGTTGTACTTCATCTCCGCTTCGAGCCACCTCCGCTTCACCTCTTCGTACGATTCTTCCGCCTCTTTCGGTTGCTTTCTCGGCTCGACCTCTTCGCACAATTTTTTCGCCTCTTCGAGCTTTCGCTCCGCTTCGCTGTACTTTCCTTCCGCCTCGAACCGTCTCCGCTCCACTTCATCGTACGACTCTTCCGCTTCCTTCAAGCGCTCCTCCGCCTCGCGCCGCCTTCGCTCCGTGTCGGCGGACTTCACTTCTGCTTCGTTCACACTTCTCTCCACTTCGCCGTACTTCTTTTCCGCTTCATTTATCTTTTGCTCCACTTCGCCGTACTTCGATGCGGCTTCATTTATCTTTTGCTCCAGTTCGCCATACTTCATTTCTGCTTCATTTATCTTTTGCTCTATTTCGCTGTACTTCGATTCGGCTTCATTTATCTTTTGCTCTATTTCGCTGTACTTCGATTCCGCTTCGTTCTTCTTTTTCTCGGCATCGACGAGTTTACCGCCCAGCTCGTTGTACTTCACTTCCTCTGCGTTTCGTCTTCGCTCCACTTCGTTGTACAGATTCTCGACCTCTCCCAACTTCCGCTCTGCTTCATCCAACTTCAGCTGCACCTCGGCATACCGATTTTCCGCGTCGCGGAGTTTCTCCTCCACTTCGTTGCGTCGCTCTTCCGCTTCATTTTTCTCCCCTTCTTTCGAAGTTGGACTCTCTGCCTCTTCCCGCTTCGTCCCGGCCTCGCGACGATTTTCCGCCTCGTTCCGCTTCGCGTCGTTGCTCCTGTTGCCGATCTCGTTTCGATACTCCTTGTCCTTGATTCTCGAGAGTTCGTTCCTGAGAGCCTCGCATTTTTCCCTGTAATCCTCCGTCTCGCTTCGAAGCTCCGTTATCTCTCGCTCGAAGCAGCGAAGATCCTCCTCTCTGCGCTCCAATTTCTCCGTCAAATCGCGACACTTCGATTCCTCCTCATGACAACGCCGACCCATCGTTTCCTCGAGCTCGATCACCCGACGCTGCATCTCAGCCTGCATCAACTTCAGCGCCTCGGTTTTTCCCTTCGAGAGATCGCGCACCAGATCGGCTTTCTCGGCGTCGTTGCCCTCCTCGCCGGACATTCGAAGCGACTGCAGCTCGGACTTGTGACGCTCGACGCTCTCCTCCAGAGACTCGCGAGCCTGCTTCGCCGAAGCGAGGTCCTTACGCAGCTCCTTTATCTGCTCCTCCTTCACCTCCAGCTCGCGATGTATCGTCAATTTGTTCTCGGCCAACGATATCACGGATTCCTCCTCACGTTTGCGCATCGCTGTCATCTGATCGCGAAGATTCGTTATCTCGGTACGAGCGAGATTCAGATCGTCCTCGAGCTGGGAAAATCTTTCTGTGCTTGATTTACGTGAGATCTCGAAATCCCGCTCGATTATGCTTTTCTCCTGCGTTATCTCGGACATTTTTTCCTTGTTGCGCTTCAGGGATTCTTTGTACTTGGTCATGAGAGTCTCGAGCTTTTCGAGCTTCGACTTCAGCTGGGCGTTCTCCGAGACGAGAGTGGAGTTCTCGGATTGGTCGGGCTGAGGGGGCGATTTTGTCTCGGGTGATATGTCGACCAAAAGCTCGCTGGAATTCTTCGGGGACGACTCGTCGAGCGCGCTCTGCGACGGTGGAATCGGTCCGCTGGCCTGCAAAAGCCTTACCTGCCGGACGGCAGGTAAGTCGATCGTTAGTTTCAATATTATTTTTACATTTCCAGAAAAAAAAATTGCGAACAACCGTTTATAGTCCAGAGAAACTGCATATTGGGAGGTCTCGAAATGCGAGATCAATATATCGAATGTAGCGTAAACCGGCCAATGAATGGACAGTTAAGCAGACGAAAAAGCCAATGAATAGACGTTTTCCATGCACGTGCTCTTATGGAAAGAGTCCATTCATTGGCCCCGTCCATTCATTGGCTGGTTTACCCTATCGAAGCCGTGCGAGCGTCTATACAGGGAAGTCGGTGCAGCCTGTTAGATTATACGTAACGGATCGACTCACTTTCGTGTTGAGGGTATCGATAACGTGATCCTTCTCCTCGATGTCGTTTCTCAGCGCTTCCTCGAGATGAGCCTTGGCCTGCTGCTCGAGCTGACACTGCTCCTTTAAATCGGCGATCCTTCTCAATGCCTTGTCCTGCGTCTCTACCAGCAGCGACTCCAGCTTTCCCTTCACCCTCTCCATCTCTCGATAGTGATTGGCCAGATCTGTGTAACGACCGCGGTACTTGTGATACTTCGTCTGCACCTTTCTGTAAGCCGAGTACAACTGGTCCTTCGACACACGGTCCAATTGGGGACTTATCTTCTCGTCCGCCTCGCTTGCCGACTGCTCCATGTCCGACTGTAAATGAATTAAATATTTTTTAATAATATTTATTAACTAGAGACTAAAAAGCATGAAAATATACACTGTAACATATTTTACATATATTGATATATTTATGCGACTACAATTCTTATCATCTCATTTTTGTTCAAACATTTTTTTTAATTTCTTGATATTATTATTTATTTATTTATTTATTTATTTATAAGCCGTTTATAAAGTACATGCAGATAAAATATGTGATTTCATTGGCAGAGCGGATTTCAAATGAAAGAAAAAAAAAACAAAGAAATGAACGGCTAATAATATTCATAGGAAAAATGCTTTGGGAATTATTATTATTACTATTATTGTTAAAGCCAAACCTGCAGATGGTACATATTGCCGGGACTTTCGTAAATTGGGAATAAAGAAGCAGTATCGACGCTGGCTATGCTGCTTGCCGAGGATCGTCTCGATAATCCCATAGAATTTGACGGTGGAGAAGTAAGGTCAACGTTCTGAAATCCATGCCTTGCTGGACTGTTTTTCGGGGTGTCTGTGTTAAAAGCAATAAAATAATTTGATTAAAAAAAACAAGAACATTATCTATTTATCGATTTATTTTTACATATAGTCTACGCGTGTAACTTGCAAACCCGACTGAATTATGTCATGACTTTGGTCGGCACAAGAAGGAATGTATCAGTGAGGTGGGAGAAATTATCTCGAACAGGAAACAAGCATGGAATGTTATCTAAATCTACTCACCGTCTCCTTCCTCCGTCAGGCTGAAATTGTCGTTGGACGCCGAAAGTTCTTGGATCGAGCTATTGGACAGAGCCGGCGATACGACGGCCTGCTCCAAAACAACGTTGCAATTAATTAATGTTCTTAATATTAATTAATTGATTAAAAGTAAAAAAATAAAATAAAATATTTGCACAAGTTTACAAAATAATCTTGAAACCTCAATAAATAAACTGCAAGTGAAGGTAAAAAAAAAAGAAAATCGAGCTAAAAACTGGAAAATGTAACATATTTTTAATCGTCAGATAGGTGTGTTCTTTGCGACCGTTGATTTTTCTGAATTAGTCGTATGTCAACCTAAGTAACCAATAAATAATAAATCGATACTCAGTAACCAACAACTCAAGCAGAGGCACGAGAGGGGGGGGGGGTCGATAATAGAACAAGAAAATATACAACCCTAAATAAATAATTCAGTCGAACCAAAAACTAACCTAAATAACCTAAAAAACGTAAATGACGAATAAAGTTTGAGATCGAAGAAAAATTCAAGCGAAAAAATGCATAATACGAAATTTTATTGTTTTCCGAACAAGTCACAGGTTAACCTAAGTAACCGATAAATAACAAATCAATACTGAGCAACTAACAATTGAAGCAAAGTCGCTGGGACGATAATAAAACGTGAAAATATACAATGCTAAATAAATAATTCTCTCGAATCGAAAACTAACCTAAACAACCTTAAAAGAACGCGCAAACGACGGATAAAATTTGAGGTCGAGAAAAACAGCGACGAAGCTGAGATAAGACAGCAACAACGAAGCATGACATGACAGATGACAAACCTGTGCCAATTGCTGCATGCTGGCCTGCAGTCTGGCAGGCGATTGTTTCATTTCCTCCGCAAGTTTGTCCTTGAATTTCTTGAACATCTTGCCGTTTGTGAATCCACCGGAGTGATCTTTTTTTTTTAACCTCTCCTCCCACGATCGCTCGCAAGCCGCAGGCACTTCCGCGATTGTTCACTGAGCACTTGTCATCGATTCTCTCGCAAAGTGTTTACGTGGAATCATAGGTTATGGCTCCGTTCCGTGACGAAAGTGATGAACAGACACAGAGATGCGACTTTAGTGGTTTTCCCACGGGAACGCGAACAAGTGGCTCGACCCCGTGTAACTTACAACTTACAACTTACGACAACGTTAGAATGTGAGACGATTTATTAACGAACGGTTATCCCTACTTTCGTTCCACGCCCGCACGATAATTATTCATTTTTTTTCTAATGTTTATTAATCTTTGGGCGTCGAGTATTTTTCTCGTATAGGGTTCAGAGCATGTGTACACTTTCGTGGTGTCTCTCTCTATATTTCTCTCGCTCCACCGCGAGCGTCTATAACGTTATCTCTCTCGCTCCCGTGGCGCGGTCACGTGACATTCGCCTCCTCTTACTGGCATGTGAAATGCAGCGGTCGATAATAAAAACTCTGAATGCTGCGGTCGATGAAAAAAACTGTAACAGAGTGGTCGACAATGAAAAATACAATGTCGCGGGCGATAATCAAAACTGTAATGCTGCGGTCCATGATAAAACTGTAATAGTGTGGTAGATAATGAAAAATGCAATGCCGCAGTCGATAATCAAAACTGTAATTCCACGGTCGATAATAAAAACTGTAATGCAGCGGTCAATAATAAAAACTGTAACGCCGCGGTCGATAATAAAAACTGTAATGCTACTTTTTCTAGAACCCCGAAACTTTAGGGTTCAAAGGAAATAGGAGACCATTAAAATTGATAGACTCAGTGACATTCGATTTCCGTTTGACAATAAAGTTTCGGCACTGTAGACAAAAATAGTAGTAAAATTTTCATTACCGACTGGGTGCAGGGCGGGTGGAAGGGAGGGCGTTTCGCGTCATTTTAATGCATTCCACGAATCGTCGGTAGAGTTTAGTGCAATTACTTTGATGTTTTATATCGTATATGCATTTGCAGTTTTTATTTGTCATTCTAGTATCAATAGTAAAAAAGGAAGATTTTTACAACGCAATGACATATACAAGCTGGATTACTGGGTATACAAAGTCCTACAAAATAGAAATAACATGGCGAACATTTCGCGAGAGGCTCGCTTATTATCGTCTCGTTATTTAAAAAAACACATCTGTCCGGCTTGGCTCATGGCCGGAGGTCAATTGATCAATTGAGCCCCGCAAAACGATTCTGAATTGCATTGACACCGGTCGCAGGCTTGAGTGTCCCGCATCGTGCACGTGACACCCACGTAATGCGAGTCAGCTTCTTCAATCAAACGTTTCTCTTTCGTTCTATCCTGAAATCGAGAAACTTTTGTATCTCACTTGACTCTGAGCTGGACTTTGGGTTCCACAACGCTTCCTCCGCGACTGTCCTCGTGCAGCAACTATAAAGACTACAATTAAAGGGTCGCATGTAGTATACTATGTAATTGAGACAGCACCCATATTCAATTATCTTATGCTGTGACTATTATAGTGCTTATCCATTTTCATGATCTACTGGCCTTAAAAATCTCGTCAATACGGCGTCTAGGAACAAAATTAGGTTGTTTAGTTTTCGAAGGTGGCACCGACAAGTGGGATTGTACTGTTCTATTTAACAATATGTCGTCGACAAGTGGGCTTCTACTGTATAATTAAACAATATGGCGCCGACAAGTGAGCTTGTACTGTTTAATTAAATAACATGGCGACAACAAGGGGGGATTGTACTTTTCTATTAAACAAGACGGTGCCGACAAGTGGGCTTGCGCTGTTTAATGAAAAAATATGGCGCCGACAAGTGGGCTTGCGCTATTTAGTTAAAACATATGCCGCCGACAAGTGGGCTTATTTTGTCCAATTAAACAATATGCCATCGACAAGTCAAATTGAACTGCCCCATACAGAAATAGCGTGGACGAGACCGATGATACTGTTTACTTAGCCAGTGCATCGTCGACAAATCGATCGATATTTTTAATCTCGTTCATCGTACAGCGCAAACCACGTGAAGTTATTTCTTTGCACTGTCCACTAGTGCAATGAACCTGAACTCGGTATGACATAATCCCGTCACATCTACGTGACCTCACATCCGCACACTCGCATCGAGCCTACCAACCTCTCGGCGAGCGCCTAGCGAGCAAGACTCCATAATAATTTCTGCCCTCCTTTTCCCAGTTCCGGATCTTTCATCCTACGGGCACTTCTATCGCAATCGCATCGTATGCCGATCGGACAGTTAAACCGAATAGGCATTGCTCCGGGTAATGAAAATGTGAAAACAGCATATTATAAAACTACAATTTCACATACATGGCGAAAAGGTCGGTTTTTGTTTGCGGTCTAGTCACGACGATTGCACGTATGTTGTGCAATCGGATCCCGACCGGGTGTCGGTCAGTCTTCTTCTCCCTCCTCCTCCTCCTCTTTTTTTTCTCCACAAAGTATGTTTCCTTTTTTAATTCATTCGATCACCAAGAGCCATGAGACCGCCTACGCTAAAACGGGCGTGCAGACGAGTGTGTAACCGGCGTCGCGACGCCCTGCCTAGCTCAGCGGCCGATCGATAAGTACGCCCGACGGGGCGACTGGCCTCGACGTAACGAAAATTTGTGACGTCTGTGGGCAAGCACGTTAACCGCGGAACCAACGAACTTTGACCCTATGACCGATTTAACATTATACAAAAATATTCAAAAAAACTCGGTCTATCAACGATTTTTTATACATAGTAATAATTAAGATATTCAAGGAATTTTTACAACGATTTGATGTAATTTTATGCCGAAGCATAACCTCACTTTCATAGATTTTTGGGCCCGCAAGAAAATGGCGGACGCGGCGAAGTTTCCGATTGTAAGTTTCATACAACGATAAAACTGCTGCGTAGGAACTCTGCGACCTCCGGAATGTCGTTTCATGTCAGCATTTGCTTCGTAATGGAATAAATATTATAACGAATACGCGATTTATTGATCGGTGAGCAGTCACGACGAATCGGGTGGCCGCCATATTTTTTTTTGGGTAACGCAAAATGTGTTAACCGCGAAAACAAAGAACTTTCACCCCATAACCGATTTATTGTTATTAACAAATATTTCAAACTCGTTCTATCGACGATTTTTCGCACACAGTAATAAGTAACCTTTTCAACGTATTTTTACAATGATTCGTAGTAATTTTATGCCGAAACCTAACCTCACTTTCATAGATTTTGGGCCCACAACAAAATGGCCGAGGCGATGAAGATTCCGACTATAAGTTTCATACAACGATAAAAGTGCTGTGTAAAAACTCAGCGACCTTCGGAATGTCGATTCATGTCAGCATTTTCTTCGTAATGGAATAAATATTGTAACGAATACGCGATTTATTGATCGGTGGGCAGTCACGATGAATGGCGTGGATGCCATATTTATTTTTAGTAACACAAAATTTTGTGTTACGAAATTTGGTGTGTTCGAGGACGCACATTTTCCTGCTCCAATCTTGTCTCTTTAACCATTTGACTGAATGAAGAAAATCTGTCTTGACGCTGGTGTTCCTCAATGCTGGGAAGGCTGCGGACTCGCTAACGAAAGAACGGAAAGATCCCCAGCGGAGCAATCTATGACCTACGACAACAGCGGTCGGAGTCGTGACACCTTTCACCGGCCTTGAGAGGAAAGGGCGGCTTATACTTATATACCAAGATCCCAAAACCAGTCTTTGAGCTCCGCAATCAGCTTGTTTGGTTTTCTATCACTCAACTTTTAATAATAATAATAACAATAATAATAATAATAGTAATAGCTGTAATGGATAAGAATAGAGAGGAAAGAGCGTTTTATACGAAGATCCCAAACCTAGCCGCTCAGCTGGACAGTCATCTTGTCTGGTCTTCTATCACTTAACTATTTACAATAATATAATAATATTAATGATAATTTGTTTTTGTAATTATAATAAATATTATTACAAATATAATTAATTTAAAGTTTCCGTCCAATACTTCGATTCTCCCCCTCCATTCAGGATCTCTCATCCTCTAATTATTATTATCATCACCGTCCTTATTACATACAATAAAAATAAAAAGTTGCTGAAAAACATGTTGACTCGAAATACTGCTCGGGAGAGTTCTTTGTCCCGAGAAGTATTTTTTTTCTTTTTCGTTCTTGTTCGGTGGTGCACAGTATGAGTCTCGGACGTCCATATAGATGTAGTTAAAGTCGGAAGAGGCCTCCGCCCCTGAGGAATCCGAGCGCCGTTCGGCGATCGGCGCAGCCGCCGATGTCGTCAGGGTGAATCGGGATTCAGCAAACGGTCTCTCTCTCCCTCTTTCTCCCGCCGAGTCTTTCGCGACGACACATCGGCGAGAGGCTCCCGAAGCCGCCTGGGTTCTCTCCCCCCGTGTAAACCGAGTGTTAGTAACAGCTCGGTCAGTCGCGGTCCGACCAGCGCGCCGTCGACACGCAAACAACTTTTTTTTCCGCCCCGCTCTCGGATCTCGACACTCGATATTATTATTTTTTTTTTGTTTTTCGCATCCGTGCCATTAAACTGGGAGACTTTTTTTTTCTTCTCGAAGCGTCTCGGAACCGGACGCGCCCCGATTCAGTGCGCGGTCGGTAAAAAAAAAAAGAATCAATTCGTCAATGTGAGTTTCGCTGCGTGCGATTTGCAAACGGAAATAAGTGAGTAACGAAGAGAAAATGAAAAAAAAAATGTATTCTCACTTCCGGCTTGTCAAGGAAAATCGTTCCCATTCGACGTTAGAAACTTTTTTTATTTGGACAAAGCAACTGTTTTCTTTTTGTTTTTGTTCACTTCGTTTATTGCCTTCAATTACGATGAAATGCTTCGTGAGCCATTCGTGGAATTATTATCGTCTGCTAGGTCGGCTCTCCGAAGAGAACTCGGGAGGTCTTGAATTACTATAATCGTTCCTTTCTCTCTCTCTGTCTTTTTGTCTCTCCGTCTCTCTTTCTTTCTCTGTTAATCATCCCGTCTCTCTCCGGCAGTAATCTGCAAATATAGAGTCGGATACTAATGTGTAGTAACGTAACCCGTCGTGCGGGTCTGCTGAAATGTTCGCTCGAGTACATGCTTCGAACTAAGCACGGTACACCCGATTGAGAGAGTGTTTGAAAACAATTCGCGACAAAGTCACCCGCGGACGAGAGTTTCCCTTTGTGTAACCGTATCGCATCTCCGCTTCGATAATCGATTGAGATTCTGTCGGCAAAAAAATTGCGACTTTATCGATCGAATTTGATTTTTCTTTGTATGCACACAAAAGGTTGCTGCAGTGAAGATAAATAAAGATAAAGAAAATGAATATGAAATAGCACGGCAAATAATAATCGATTACAATTCTATCGGCTAAAAAAGAGCGACTTTATCGAACGAATTTAACTTTTTTTCAATATTTTTTTATACAAACACAAAAGGTTGTTGCACTCGAAAAAAATAAAATTCAGAAAATAAATATCAAATATCGCGAACGAGGCCTTGAGGGAGAATTTCGCTTTGTGTGCCGTATCGCATCTCCGTTTCGATAATCGACTAAAATTCTGTCGGCTAAAAAAAAAACGACTTTATCGATCGAATTTAATTGAATTTATTATTTTTTTATACATACACAAAAGGTTTTTGCAGTAAAAATAGCAAAAAATAAAGAAAATAGATATCAAATATCACGAACGAGGCCTCCGAAGAGAATTTCGCTTTGTGTGCCGTACAGCATCTCCGCTTCGATCATCGACTGAAATTCTGCCGGCTAGAAAGGCGACTTTATCGATCAAATTTGTTTTACTTGTAATTTTTTTACGCATGCAAAAAACGCTTTTGCAGAGAAAATAATTTTAAAAAATCGAATTACTTGAGGAGTAAAAAAAATTGAGTAACCGTGAAGCGAAATTTTGATTCTCAGTCTAGTCGCGATTTGCACCTGCGAGGTCCCACATATACCTGAGTATCAATTGCATCGACTGACACACAAAGGCGCCCCTCGTACCACGTCCGTGCGACCTTTACACTCTTTTTTTTTTATTTCCCTGGCTTGTTTGTCGCTCTAGCTCGCTATTTCATTCATTCCTTCGATCGAAACGGTCTAGAATGTAACATACGACGAGGGTAAAAAAATAAGTGTACCGGGGATTGGATATAAGTATACCGTGCGACGGGATAAAAATTGCCGGAGGGTATAAAAATTGAATTCAATAACGATCGAAAAAAAACCTCTCACCCGTGAACGTTTTGTTACCTCTTTGTATCGGATGTACTCTGTTTGACGGTATAAAAATCGACGGAGGATATAAAAGTTTTATTTAATAGCGGCTGAAAGAAAAATCGTTCGCCCCCAAAGAAATCGATTTTTTATGGATTTGTTCTCTATCTATCTGTAAGTCTCGGATCCTTGACAAGAAACAAATAAATATATATATATATATATGTTGTTGCATTATCAATTTAAAAAAAATGTATTAATTTATTTTTATTAATTTATTCTTATTAATGTATTTATTTTCCAGCAACTAAAATGGTGTCCAGCAGCGAAAACCTCGAGAAAAGTTGACGGGAAAGTGCCTTGGTCCGAAGAAAAATCTACAGAAGGAAAAAAACGACCTCGAGTGATAAACGAGGAGAAGAGAAGAAGCAACAGTATTTTTATTATTATTATTATTTTTTCTTGGCTGTGAAGAATAAACGATCATGGATCCTTATTCGTTGAGGTGAGTGAGTTGCTCGAGTCTCGGCATCTTTTACTTATGCATGTTTCATAGCCGAGCGCGAGGGAGCCTGATTGTGAAGTTTAGAAAGGAAAGGTGCAGAGTTCGATGGGTTCTGCCTACCCGTTCTATGCCTGCTACACCTGCTCGTCAAATCTTCGCGACTTAACTGCAGCACGCGAATATATTATCCGGACTGCGTTCTTGTAAACACACTTGAAAAATAACTCTGCGTGCAGAGGTCAGACCTCTTCCATATCGATCGATCCGTTTTACGAACGTTTCGCGTAAAAATACCAAGATTTTCATCGTTTCTCGAAATGACGAAAATCTCAACGACAAAAAAACAACCATTGTTGTTTTCCATGCAAAATGAATTCCTTGATTTATTTCGAATATTTTTCAAATTTTTACATCGTGTTAGTTTATTTTTATTATTTTTTTTCTAGAGTCTCCGCGACCGGAAGTGAAAATTGGTTTCGTGCAACGCCAGGACGCGTTTCGCCCCCATTCGATATCGAGCAAGAATGTTACTGTCTTATCGCTCAAATTTTTCTCTCGAAATAACGAGCCTGACTCGTGGTTCGTTCGCGCCAAAAAAAAATACCGTGAACAATTTTGTTGACATAGATGAGCGTAATAATGCAGTTTGCTGCACGTACGTTCGGATAACATTAATGAGAGGTTGCGTGTCCGAGAGCTCACGTCCGTGTTCGCCTGGCTTAGAGATGTTGTTAGCGGTACCGGAGAGCTCGTAACGTAAACGTACGAGAGATATCGCCAACTTGCCCAACGGTGCTTCCCGTTTCAGAGCCTGCACTCTGTCTCTCATGGCAGCGTTACGCAATTTAACACGCATCTGTGCTAGCGGTCTAATGAAAAAGCTGACGATGTAGTTGTCTTGTCTCCAATCTATGCCGTCCTACGCCAAGTACTTTTTTTAATCCGATAATATAAATATATATATATATATTCTTATAATAAGATAATATATACAGATAATGTATGCTTTTTTTGGAATGACTGGTTTTTAATATCAGACACGCCATGATAAAAAAGTAATCACAAAAAAAATTTGACTGTCGATGATAATCGATCGACTATGAAACGGTAGAATGCGTCCAAGTGGTTTGTTGATTTTTTTTAACATTTTTTTAAAGCGTGGACTTTTTTAAAAAATGCGAAACGTGACACGATTAAAAAATTAAAAAATCATCAGTGGTCCGTCGAGGATAGTTTATCTTCTATGGAACTGTGCTTCGACGAATGCATGCGAGTGGTTTATGGATTTTTTCTAAAGTCGATAACATTTTTATCAGCGCGCATTTTTTTTTTTTTTTGAATGCGAGACACGATAAAAACTTTTTTTAAATGAACAATTGTGAGTCGAGGATAGTTTATCGTCTATGGAACTGTACTTCGATTAATGCATCGGAGTGGCTTATGAATTTTTCTAAAATCCGATAGAATTTGTTATTTGGAGACATGACACGATTAAGAAATAAAAAATCAGAAATTGTCCGTCAAAGCTAGTATAATTAGCTATCGAATCGTACTTCAACGGATACATCCAAGTCGTCCATGGGTTTGCACAAAAATCCGCTAAAATATTTTTACCTGTGGCTTAATTTTTTTCAATCAAGAAATCACACGATAAAAAAAATAAGACATTAGTTTCTCGCTGTTAATCGCTCCACTACGGAACTGTACTTCGCCGAATGCACGCGAGTGGTCTATGAAAGCAGCTGGGCGAGCTCCACGGCAAAAACGGTCCACTCGCACTGTTATAAATAGTGCGGTGGGCTTTAACAGAGAGCGAGCCGGAAACGACTGTAAAAAAAAAAAATAAAAAATAAAAAATAAAAAAAATTTAATGAAAAAATAAATAAAAAATACCTGACAGGGAAATGCACGATCGTTTGTGGCGTGACGGTTGCAAAATCGATCGACGAGGCTCGCTCGATGAAAATGTCCGAAACGATGACGAAGAACCGATTCGATGACATTGGAACTTCCGGATAGTGTAAATTGTGCTCCGATTGCACATTTCAGGGTCACGATTACGACGACACCGATAGAAAATTGACGTTCGATGGCGCAACGTTTTCGTATCGGAGAATTTGTTATCCTACCGATTGCGTACGCGACAAAACCGCAGATAATAACACTGCGCCGATACTTGACCGTCTCTCTGTAGAGAAACATGATTGATTCGCTGCAAAGAAGTTACGACGCAGAGATAGAGCGAGTGTAAACACGAATCTTTTCTTTTTTTTTCTTCGACTTCTTGGAGGTTGGCAAAACTTTACCGAGCGTTGCGTCGCATGTCGACGAGGTCAAGTTAAGCGGCTTTCAAACTTCCTCCCGGTGTGATGCGCGGTATGAGAAGCAAATCTTTTTACTTCACTCGGCGGAAAATTGCGGTTTTGCGCACGCTTCGCGAGCGTAAAATCCCCATTTTCACACCGAGTGAAATAAAATTTTGTACGATGGTCGTGCGAACGACATGTACGATGGTTTTGCGCACGCTTAGCGTGCGCAAAACCGAAAAATGAACGAAGCACTTTCATATAAAAAAAGTTAGGTTTCTGGCAGATTTGTTGAACAATTCTATTTCTCATCAATTTATTAATAGCTTTTTGGAATTATTATTATGGAAAATTAATCTTCTCAGCACCTTTAATATGCTTGATTTTCTTCAGATTTTTATACCGTCCAGAAGTGTTCGCAATTCCCTCTTATTTCTCTGAAACTTATGCGAAGTCAACACTATTCGCAAGGATTACCTTAAGTACGTCCCGGTGGAATATCTGATCGATGGATGTTCCGACCATGATAAACGAAAGAAAAAAAAAAAAGTTCAATAAAGTCATCGATGTCTCGGTGTCGGCCAATTATTGAACGGAAAGGTATAAAACGTCGATATGCTCAAGTTGATTTATGTCTCGTATCGAGTGTCCCGCTGCTGAGTATGTAGTTATCGATTGTTGATCGTTTTCCAACTGCCTCGGGGCTTCCCCGTCCTCGGGAGTGACGCGGCGGGAACGTCGTGACGCAGATCGGGGATTTCTTGGGCACGAGAATGGCAAAGACCAAAATCGAATAAGTTATCTGGCGAAACAATGCATAATGGATCGAGCTATCGAACTGTCTCGAAAATCACAATATTCCTAGCTCGAGGAAAGAGAGGCCGAAAGTTCTGCAATTTTTCCGTGGAAATTACACAATGTTGAAAATAGAACGAAAATAATTTTTTTTTACTTATTAATTTTTTGTTGTAGTTATCGATAGTTTATCGTCCTCCAGCTGTCGTGATGTAGATCGGGAAACAGAGAATTCCTAGTTCGAGGAATGAGACATTGAAGCTTTCCGCCATTTCTTCCCTGGATATTGCTCAATATTGAAAATAGAACAAATAATTTTTTTTTTATTTATTATTTTTTTTATAGTTATGGATCGTTTATCGTCCTCCAACCGCCGGGACGTAGATCGGAAAAGACAGAATTACTAGTTGGACGGAAGAAACGTCGGGGTTCCGCGATTTTCCCCTGGAATTTGCTCGTTGGTAAAAATGGAACGAAACATAAATGTTTTTTAAAATTTATCTATTAATTTTTTCTCTCCGTTTCCTTGACTCGAGAATGAAATAGGAGAGAAAATCGTCAGCCTCGAGAGGGAAAGAGAGGAGGTGGTCGACGGTGACGCAACCCCAAAGCAATTTGCCCGGAGCCCGAGTAAATTGCTCGCAATAATTAAAGGAATGTTGTAAAATGCTCTCGTGTAAAATATTCAAACGCTCGTTCGATTCTAGAGCGCGAGGATAATAATTATTTTTTGTTTTTCTTCCTGTTTTTTAAATTCTTCAATTTTTCTGCTCCACTCACTTAACAACTGCGACCGGATAGAATTTTTTACATTAGTTGTGCATAGATTGCAAAATCTAAAGCGTCATTTTTTTCCTTTGTGTAGATTACAAAATGTTAATATTTTTCAATAATATAATCTTTAGTTATAAATTATAATTATAAATAATCTATAGTGCAATCTTTTTTTTTAATTCGAACGATCCGCGATTAATACTTTGATCTGCTTAGTCTTCGCTGAGTCGATAAGCCGCCAGACATTTAATCTCGGATCTACGAGATCTGATACATATGTGGATCGAGTAACAGCCAATGACAAAGCGGTTTAGACTCGCGTGAAAGCCCCTATTTTTTTAGACGCAGCTATGAAACCTGTTACGCGATTTTCATGAGCAATTGAATCATTAGAACCGTTAGGTTGATGATTAATTGAGAACAGGTGACGAGGAGTGAATGCGACAACCCGTGACAACGTCGCGAGACGAATTCACTTAAGGAACGCCCAATTATTGATATCTTATTTGTATCATTTTTTTTTCCTACCATGACTGAATGTGCGCGACTGCGAGTCGTGTGCCAGTTGCCTAGATTGAAATGACACGTATTATTGGAGCTTCGGTACAACAGTCCAAGCAATTGAATTGCTATCGCGAATCTGTATCGTTGGAAAGTTCCGACGCTCGGTGCAATTCAATGAAGTTTTTTCTTTTCTAATCCTGGCAGGCTTGGCGATTTGTACGAGAGCCTTGCTGGGGAATCCCCGATTTAACCGTCTCGCTCCCTTCATCGGATAAAGGTTTCTTTTTAAATCAACCATTTTTTCAAATGGTTAATAGATAGGCTATTGAGTTACTCTCGCGAATCTGAGTCGTAGTACAGGAAGAATTCCGGGGAATCCCCGATTCGGACCTTTCCCTTCCCTTGGCAGATAAACGTTTCGTTTTAATCCTTTGAATCTGATACACCTCTTTGCATTTAAAACAGTGCATTAATATCCAACCCATTTATTTGAAACTTCATACTTAATACTTCAAACTTCATACGAATAAAAAAATAATAATAAAAATTGTATGCTTCAAAGGATTGATGTTCTTTCGTAAATGGTTAACAGATATGCTGCAGGTTATTGAATCGCTCTCACGAAGCTGTCTCGTCGGAATCGTTCTGCATCGATGCAGGTTTTTTTTTGCAAATGTGGGCAGGTGTGGCGATTGGCACGGAAACAGCCTACTAGGGGAATCCCCGATCAGGCCCTCTCGCTTCGGTCGTTAGATTGACGTTTCATTTTATATAAATACCAGTCATTTGTTAGAATTGTTTTGGTAAAAATATCAGTCATTTGTAATGGATAATCAATGTGGTACACAATTTAATTGTCAAATTGTAACGCAGTGTCGAACGAGAGGCGTCGAAGAATATCGAGGAGAACGAGAGGGAGTGCTTCAAGGATGCCATAGTGTCGAGCCGAAGCCTTAACAAGGGATTCGTGGAGCCTACGCAACTTAAGAATGCCATACCAGAAGTACAGAAAAAATTATCTCACTTTCATGTATAGTGAATTTGTCGAATGGTTAAATATTTATTATCAATCTCTTTGAGCAGATTGGTGCTTGCGTGCTGGCGGCGTCATTTCACATAGCGGCGGGCCTGAGCTTGGCCTACTCCGCTATTTTGATTCCCCACTTGGAGGACCCGAAGTCCGAGCTTTACGCTAGCAAAGCGGTAACATCGTGGATAGGTGAGTTTTTATAAGACCTTTTTTTTGTAAAGATACCCATGTTTTGCAGCAGACGGAAATTATTAGCGACTTTATTCATTAGGTTTGTCACGTGACTTTCACTTCCCCTTAAAGACCCATAAAAAAATGTTTAAAACCAACTGGTTAAATTTAATGTTTCAGCCAGTATAATCGTCGTCTCGGCGCCCATTGGTTCCCTGATCGGTGGATTTCTCATGGAAACGGTTGGTCGTCTCCGGACCCTGCAGATCGGTGCGATCCCCTGCGTGGCTGGCTGGATTCTCATAGCCACAGCGACAAACATCCCTATGATATTGGTGGGCAGAGTGTTGTCCGGCCTGGCAACAGCGATGGAAACTTCCCCGGCCATAGTTTACATAACGGAAGTGGCGAGGCCCGAACTGCGAGGCTCTCTCATGTCGTTTGGCCCGACACTCGCCTCGTTCGGCATGGTGCTTGTCTACGCCAAAGGTGCTCTGCTATCGTGGCGACTCGTAGCGTGGCTCAGCATTATCTACGCCGTATTGCCGGTTTTTCTCGTCCAAATTTTCGTACCGGAATCCCCGGTGTGGCTCGTCTCCAAGGGACGCACAGCCGAGGCCAAAAAGTCCCTGGAATGGTGATAATCACTTTACTTGTAAAATTTGTTTGTCTGGGGATTTTTTTTTGTGTTAACTTCCTGTTTCCTGTTCCAGGCTCTACAAATCGGACGTGAAGCAAGGCAAAGTATCGGCTGCGGACTTTCACTTCACGACGATAATGAAGGAGAACGAGATCAAGCTGAGCGAACAGAGGAGAAGCAAGCACGGTGGACTTTCGACGAAATGTCGAGCTTTTCTGAAGCCAACGGGATGGAAACCTATGACTATACTCTTTCTGTTTTTCCTCTTTCAACAGTTCTCTGGTATCTATGTCACTCTCTTCTACGCAGTCACGTGGTTCAAGGTAAAGGATTTGGTGGTTTTTTTCACCCCCCGGTGAAAATATTTCTCTGAATGTGTCTAAAAATTCGCTGAACATGTCTGAAAAATTCTCTGAATTTCTGTGATAAATTGTCACTTGAAACTCAGAGAAAAATTTCGGAAAATCTGTGAAAGCCACTGAAAAGGTCCGATTAGAATTTTTTTTACACAATTGCTAGAGAAATATTTTCACCAGTGCTCAATTAATTGAATTTTGGGAGTTAACAAGAAAGTAAATGGTATTGATGAATCGTTACAGGAAGTTCGCGCTGGCGTCGATCCTTACATGGCCTCGATCCTCGTTGGTCTCACACGATTCTTTTGCTCCATGGTCAATACCTGGCTATTGAGAAGATACAAGAGGCGCCCTCTGTGCATCATTTCATCCCTCGGGATGACGGTGTGCATGATAGTATCCGGTTACTTTACCATGATGATAAACAATGGTGATGACAGCGGAAACTGGGTACCGGTCGTTTGCTTGCTCCTCTACGTGTGCACCTCCATGATCGGAATGCTGACGATACCGTGGACCATGACGGCCGAGTTGTTCCCCACGGAAATACGAGGAATCGCACAATCGGTCAGCTACGCAATGGCAAACATACTCATGTTCGCTGCCGTGCAGAGTTACAGAGATCTCACCGACTTCCTGGGAGGTAAGCGCTTGTCGATCGCGATCTAGGGAGTTTTCGATTATAGCTTTACTGAGATTCCACCGGGACTGAGAACAGACTGAAACGAGTCTGTACTAGTGGCAAAATTCTAGTTCATAAAAAATTTTCTAGTCAACAGCCAATCCCATAAGTGAATTTTGAGTGTACAAGACTTTTTACAGTAGTTCAGAGTAAATCTCGGCCCGATCTCAATCACGGTGGAAACTCGGTAGATGACGTCACTCAGATTCAGATTTTTTTGGGAGCAATGAATTTGACGTAAACGATATCATGTATTAGTATTGTTATTTTTTCATTTTATTAAAAGTAGTTAAAGTTGCTGATTTCGTTCAGTTGAGAAAAGGGAGCTCCTACTGTACATATGGTAATTCTCTTTCAAGGTTCTCACGCGATTCAGTGGTTCTTCGCTGCAGTCTCTCTGGGCTCGGCCCTCTTCGTCTATCTGCTGTTACCCGAGACCCACGGAAAGAAGCTCTCCGAGATCGAGGAATACTTCCACAACAACTTCGTGGCGGCCGGAGCGGAAGCGAAAGCGCGCAAGCGCAAAGCCAAGAGACGAGCTCAGCAAAAGGCACAGGCAGCCGTGACAGCTCCCCTGAATCCAAAGGGCCCCGCTAACGTCTGAGAATTATAGGTAAAAACAATAAGGAAAAAGAAGAAAAAAAGAGAACGTAACTGACCGATATTTACGTGACTTTAATCTTCAATTAGAATCGTTGGCCATTTTTTTGAACAAAGCTGAGCGGCAAGCTTATTAGCTGCTTTTGCCATAGTTTACGTAGAGAAAGTTAAACGAGAAGTGGTATTTGAGCTGCAACGAGAAAGAGACGAAGGTTTTTAACGTTTGTTCGGCCTTCGTTTTTTTTTTGTTTTTGTTTTTTAACATTGTCCGTAAGTGGCCTTTCCGGTGCATTTCCTGTTATAAGACGCGATTTGTACATTTATATCTATCTATAAAGCCATTATTATTGACGAACGCACAAAGATTAATAAAAAATAAAAATTTCACCGAACTTTTTTTGGGTGGATAGCAGCAAACAAACGAAAGTACTTATAAGTACTTGTAGGTACTTATGGCCACGATGTTTACTTAATCGATGAATTATGTGATGAATAGTAAAAAAAAACAACGAGACACGAGCTACTTAAGGTCGGGCCTTCATGACTGTTCGGTGAATCGACTCTAGCGTGTCGCATATAGGAGAAAACAAACTAAAAAAAGAAACATTTAAACAAAAACAGTATTGAAAGGAAGAGTGTATCGATACTTATTAAAATGATAAAATTGATGCGTGTATTGAGACTTATTAAAAATTATAAAATTGCCGGGTCTGTTACTGTCGAGCGTCCTTTACACAAGCTCCACCCGTACTTTTTCTCATAAATTAACAATCGAGTTATTATTATTTTTTTGTTGTTGCTTTTGACGAGTTCTATACATGCGAACATATGCCATGCCACGGTAGACAACCGCGTAAGTTGCGTTCAGAGAAGTTTTACCGACCAGATAAGTGCACAACACAAGAGCCGGCAAGTTGGATCGGCCTTTTCTGGAAATCCGTCTACCGGTATTGCGCACCGAGAAAAATAATTTATTTGGCTCGGCCCCGAAAATAGATATTTATTTTGTTTAAATAAACATTTATTTGATTTAAATAAACAGTTATTTGATTTAAATAAATATTTATTTTCGGCTACCCGTCATATAAATTACTTTTCTGAGTGCCAAAGTTCCATCCATTTTGTTGCCTGCCTATCAAATCGTTCCTGCTGCAATTTTTTGTACAGGAAGGGAGAGTGCGCAGGCTAAGGCAGGTGGTGGGAAATCCAACGTATCCGTTTGTGCCTAATTGGCTTCGTTCCCGAGCATGCAACTTACGCGGTCGTCTACTGTATTTATAAAGCGGTCCTCACTCGTCGACGCCCTCTCGAATCCGTAATTCAGTTTCTCCGCTGTGGTGCGTCCCGGCGATCTACGAAGTCTTAACATTTTTTGTGGATAAGCTTCCAGGGTTTTTACGAGCGGATAGAAAGTGGTTCGATCGTATAAATAAACTTCATGTTCATGCGTATGCATAAAGCCTTATCGGCCTCGATCGATAATCGAACATTGAATTAAAAAAAAAAAAACAATAACTCTCGACAAATAATGAGTATAAGAGAGTAATATTTTTATTACTATATTTTCTATCGTTATACATCCGTACTCATGCGCGCACAGCGACAATAGCAACAACAAAAATTACACAATAAATATTATATATATATACATATATATATACATGTATGCCTTGTAATCTGAAGCGGATGCCATTGTAAAATTTCATTGTTCTTACCTGATGTTTGAAGAAAAAAGAATCAATAAAGAAAGCGTTTTGTGATAACTGCGAATCGTTTATCCTTTTCGACACAAAAAAATTATCGACCCTATTTTTTTTCAATCGTTTCGTTTTTGTTTTATCGCAATACTTTAATTTATTATGTCAAGTTGGCAATTACAATAACAATACAGTAAATATATATATTCTAATAATTACGATATATTAAATTATTAGCGCGAGAAAAAAAAAAGAAATAACTCGCCCGTTTTACGAATAGTACCGAATCGCACGTTCGCGATTGCGGCTATCAATCCTCTTTGTTAAACACCTCCGCGTCATTATTGTAGTCACATTTTTTAAATCTCCTTTCATCCGTTCTTCGGGCTCGTGTGCACTGTAATGCGTGTGATTTGGCGGTGATGCGCTGTGTTTATTTTTTATTAATTTTTTTAAATTTCTTGCTGCATTTTTTTTTAACTTTGTCGATTCGGCCCCGTTTCTCGTGGTTAATGACTGAGGAAAAACGGGGCGTAAAGATTTGCGGGACCGTCGTATCGTTGGGGGGGGACCGACGATAACGTCACCTCGCGACTCTACATCTTCGCTGAGAACGAATTAGTAGTGAGATTTTTTTTAGTTTTTTGTCACTTTTTTTATCCACAAGGGATCATGAAAAGTGCGAATAATACTGTTGCCGTTCGGATCGAAGTCGCAAAAGTCAACGTGCAAAATCACCGCGTCGCGCCCAACTCGGGCCGATCATCGATCATTCTTCACAATTTTTGTTTGTTTATTTTTTTTTTCTTTTATCGTTTATAAATTGCTCAATAAATTCACAATAAGAACGATACGCAATATCAAAATTTCGTTTAAATGATTAAAACAAAAAGCCGCGCATGTCTCGACAATTTTTTAATCCCGCGTTAGCGCCCGATCTCAGTCGTAGCATTTATTTTATTTCTTTTTTTTTAATTTTCTTTAGAAATTTCGAAGGCGATGCTAAAGCGCGAGCCGTGGATAAGCGACTTGAAAAAAAAACGCTCAGTGCGTATTTCATTAATAATTAATTCATTAATAATATATAATGTCATATCCATATAGTGCTCGAAAAACTTAACAGAACAAGCTTAAAATTTCGTTTATCATTGTTACTTATCGTTTTGTTTTTTTTTTGTTTTCTTTGTTTATTAGAGGTTTTTTTCATTTTTGGATTTATTTTTTCTTCTCAATTTTATGAACGATGTCGCGACTCGACTCTACCGACGAGACCCGCGCCCGTGACGAGAGCACACCCTGGACCTCTCCTCACTCCTCCTCGTTTAACTCGCCCTCAATTATCATTATTATTGGCTCCAAGTCTTAAAGATTATTCGTATAACGTATATACATAATTGTTACAAACACGAGAGCGAAGTCGTCTCGACGTGTTAACGAACGAAAAATTACGCGCGAATTCGAGAGACGAGAATAGTCCGATGTCGTAAATCAAAGTTTAACGACTATCTTCAATCTTTGAATGTTCGCGCAAAAAAAAGGTAAAAAAAAACCAACAAATCCCTTGGCTCGTTTTATTGCAACGACTACGCAATAAATACAAATATCAAAGCGACAAATGTGTGCAGGGAACCCATCGGGGAAAGGGGTTTCGCGACTACATCTCATTTTTTTTTTCGTCTCTTTGGCCACGGAGCGGTAAATTTTGTTTATTACACAGGAAAAAAAATTCTACGTCCTTGTCGCTATAATATATAGTACACGAAGAGAACTAAAAACAAAGAAAAAAAAAAGAAAAAAAGCTTTTTGTTTATCACGTCGATAAATGGCACGAAGTATGCGATGATGTCGAGAAAAAAAAGAAACAACAGAACGAAAAGAATGACGATAGAGACGCGTGAAAACTCTTACGGTTATATACAAGGGGGAACTATGGTTTTACAATTTTTTTTTTCGTTTTTGTTTTTCCGGTTACGACAATCCGTTTCTTATAAATTTTAAAAATTAAAGGGTCGCCGGATCCTTGTATTATCGTCACGGGCTCGTTCGCCTCGTGATAAAATTAACGAGCATGAGCTCGTGCCTCGCTCCGAGTCTCGCGAATCTTTTTAATATGGAGATTCTTAGTGTCGCCGCGGCGGCGCTCGCTGCGCCGGCGCTGCTGCTCCCTACCAGTTAGTTTTTGTTGCCGACACTTCGTGGACTTGACGGCTGGCTCGCGGTCTGCTGGGCCTTCTGGATGTATATGTTCAGAAGTTTCAACTTGCTGCCGTAGAGCGATGCCAGATGAGGGGCGAGTACCGCTTCGCCCACGACGTTGTGAATCGCGACCATGCAAAATACGGCGGACTTGCGTACTTTGCTCTCGTTCGCGCCGTAGGCCTGAAATTTTAACACATTCATTGTGTAAAACGTAAAGATTCTGACTGGCAGAATTTATTTCAATGAATAGTTTTCGATTTAGGAGCTGTTTATCATTCGACCAATGAGAACATCGTGTCGGCGTGCCGCATAGAGGCGTTCGAGCACTCCCATTGGCTTAAATTCGATCCGCTCGCGAATAAAAAACTACGCGATAATAGAAAAAGTGCTAAAGGAAAAAGTTGCTCAGTTTCGAACGAGCAATACGATTGCAAAGTTTAAAAAATCTAAATTTATTTTTATTCGTGTGAAAAGTTTAGCAACAGACAATTTTCAGACTCAGAGTTTATTTTCTCACCCTTATGAGTTCCGGCATTATCTGCGCGAGGTGTGGTTCGACTGCTTCCCGTCCCCAGTGTTCTGCGGCCTCTTGGAGCATCTTGATTGCTCCGATATTTCTCGGATAGGGCTCGGTCGTGATGGTCGTCGATGCGAGTGGAATAATTTGTCCGGCCGGTAAGACGGTCGCTATCATCGCCGCGCATTTCTCGGCTGTTTTGAGGCCCTGGGCCTGATAGGCGCATCTCATACCGACCGAGGTAGGACTGGACGAGGTGTCGGTCGTGTTCATTGGCTTCGATGGATCTTCGGCTTTGTGACAGTTCAACACTTTCAGTACAAGCAATTCGGCATACTTGCTGAACGACTCAACGAGATCCGGACATTTCAGCATCTCGATCAGCGTCAGCAGTACTTGAATCTCCACCTCTTTGTCCTCCGAGGCCAGACACTCCAACAGTGTCTTGAGCAATTTTCTAAAAGCGATTTTGTTTTTTTAGTTTAATTACAAAAAAATGAATTCTGCTCTCGAACAGAGTCGATCGAAGCGTTCGATTGTCCATTTTTTTTTATGTCGACTCACTTGAAGTGTTGTTTAATGTAGGATGCGTCGCCGTTGCGCACGTAAAGCTGAAACTCCTGAAGCGGCCGGACTTTCGACGACTCCGGGGCTGAGGTACACTGAAGGGCTTTTATCGTATTGTCGAGCACCTCGGAACCTCTCAGTATGTCCGGCGACGAACCTACGAGTTGATATACAAAATAAATACCGAATATATTAACAAATGATGTGGCTCCAGTTGCTTCGACCCAAACAATCGATACCGCGCGTTAACGGAGCGAAGAATTTATTGAAAAAACTCACTGTGCGTCCCGTAGCCGTTGTTTTCCTGAGGCAGTATCAGATCTCCGGCTATCGTGTCGCTCGAGCCGTTAACTCCGAGGTTTATCACCGTTCTGCCGCGTTGAGTTGGTGATGACACGGACGATGATCGTCCCTTAGATTTACCAATAAAAAAAATCGTCAATCAACAAACGACCTTTCATTTTATTTAAATTATTTTTCACGAGGTCGACGTGCGAAGATTGGCTTACCGAATTCGTCAGGGTAAGGCTCTCCATCTTCTCCTCCACGTCTGCCATGTTACTGATTCCGCTGTCCTTGCTCGTCGTCGCTCTCTCGAATCCGTAGTTCTGTATCTCCGCTGTCGTGCGCCTCAGCGATCTGCGGAATAAATATTTTTTCGGAGTAAATTATCCAGCTTGGTGCTTGATATCAACAAAAAATATAATGGAACATAAAAAAAGGAAAATAAGCACTTGTAAACTTCTTCCGGATTGAGAGAATCGGTGTCCGTCATATCGATGTCGGTTTTCGTTCTCGTGCGCGCTGGCGAGTGTGGCAAGCGCCCTGGCTGCGTGCCCGGTGACGCCGGATTACTGGAGATCGACGATCTTCTCAGATGGTTCTGAACGAGAGGCATAGCGGCATCCTTGACAGACAACAAAATCAATATAAGAGCGGATGACAATGTATTTCTTAGTCACTTAAGATCGATAGAGCATAACTACGATATTGAAAGATCAAGGGAAAAAAAATTAATGACATCGTCTCGAACCTGATAGAATTTCGGCAGTTCACCGAGTATCATCGGGAATTGTGGCGGATTTAGATTGTAAAGAGCTATAACAGCATCTTGAGCGTGCCGTCGAACGTCCTGACTCTTGACATCGTTCGTCCAATCGAGTAGACGGGCCAGGGCCGATTTGCAGCTTAAATGGAGGGCCGATGGCTCGGAGCTCTCGGCAACGTGAGTCAAGAACGTCAACGTCGACACTTTGACGCGGGAATTCGGTGTTTGAGTCGGATCCGTCAAAAATCTCATCACCGCCGGAAGCAATAAATCACCCGGAAAATGATCCCTGCCAACAGTAATATTATTATTATTATGATAATTAGTAAAAATAAATTATAAACACTATTTTAGAAAAATGATAAATATTAATTTAAAAAAATTAAGTTAGTTTAGGTCTATGTCGATCTCGAAAAGCTCACCTGACCACGTCGAGTGTTTTATGTATCTTCGTCTGCACCGAGCCGAGAAGATCGGTGCCGAGTTTGTTGAGCAATCTCGCGCACAGAACGTAAAGCCAATCACCGAGATCCTCGCTGTGGGTGGTTATCAATTCGTTCAGCGTGTCGAGAAAAAGGCTGAATACTTTGGTGTGCGAGTCCATAAACATCTTGGCGAAAATATCCGTTATTTTGCGAAGCTCGGTGGCCGTAAGTGTATTCCCGTTTAGGAGAAAACGCTGAAGACCCAGAAGACCGTCTTTTCTCTCGACCCAAGACTTCCGGCCGCAATTCTCGATGATCTCTTGTATGTCCTGTCACAATTCATAAACTGTATTAAAATTTTTCTTACGGCTGCATAAATATTACGGCGAGATTATGAAGCATTGCCATGATGTGCGATATCGACAAATTTCGACAGATGAAAGAAAAAAAAATAAGGTACGTGCGATCAAGTAAATTAAATGACGATGCCCTGGGATGTCGAGAATTTAATTAAGCTAGAAGGTTCAAAGCATATAAATCGAAACACGTGGCTCACAAGTTTTTATCTCCAATCCGATTGGCGAAGGCAGGTGGCTTAGCGTAAGGCATTAGGCTTAGCATAAAAAGTCGACGACGAAATTCGACGGTGAAAAAAATTATGTTAAAAAATTTGGGGATTTTTATCGAGTACTGAAATTGTAAAAGGCGTGTTTGTCAACGCCAAAGAGTGGAGGTGATTAGATCGAGGCTCACAGTCGGAAGCAGCGATTGGAAAAGAAAATAAATAAAAATAAAATATCAAACGTGCTGTGTAAGTGTTGGATTAAAAAAGGGATAACATCAACTAGCCAAATATCGCCTTCCCCAAAAAAGTCAAAATAGCGTATTCAATATTTCTACAAAATTTGCACGCTCGTTGACGTTTCGGTAAGACGACGAGTTTTTTACACTCGCAGGGAAATATTTTGTGAGTGAATAAAAATTAAACGTTAAAGAAGAAAAAAATAAATTAAACCCATTCATCAACAAACCTTGGGGATGTTTATCGAGCGCACAATATATGAAAGGCGTGGTTGTCAACGCCAAAGAGTGGATGTAATTAGATAGAGGGTCACAGTAGGGAAAAGCGATTGGGAGAAAAAAATCAAGCGTGCTGTGTATGTGTTAGATTAAAAAAGGGATTATAACATTGACTAGCCAACGATCGCCTTACCAAAAAAGTCAAAAGAGCGTATATTTGATGTTCGTACAGCGTTCACATGCTTTTTGACGTTTCGGTAAGACGACGAATTTTTTTGCACTCGCAGGAAAATATTTTGTGAGAGATAAAAAATTAAACGTTAAATGAGAAGAAAAAAAATGAAAACGATTAATCAACAAACCTTGGGAATTGACTGATCCCAACCGTCGCGGTAGAGTCTCTGTTGGGATCCGCTCCACGAGTACGACTAACGGATGCGAACGGGTAACGAAACAAAAACAAAATAAAACATCGGGAGGGTTGGGGGACGGGATGACAAAAATTCAATGATGTAAATTTGTCAGCGAATCATATGTATGTATACGTATGTATGTCATCGCGAACCGAACTGGGAAATTGAACGAATCGACCCTTTCGCTCCGGTATCTTCTACTCTTCGGGGTCGAACAAAAATTTCTCACCCATTCAGTAATTTTTGTAGTTTTGTATACAGGTTGAGCATTTTTTTTTACAATTTACGATTTTCTTCATTAAAAAATAGTCAAACAATGCAAGAATTGTCCAATGAAAATTTTGAGGCCAATAATTTTGTTGGAACAAAAATTTGACTTGGTATAATAAGTGCGCAAACAGTCTCGAGAAACTGGGACGCGTACGTAGCGTTAGGAGTGAAAGAGTCAAACGTCAACTGTCGAATGGTAAAAAGGATTTTGAACATTCGAACTCACGTCACTTGGTCGTCTCATACAGTCCATACTGCGTTCGGAGCATATACTGCTCGTTTCGCTCTCGTCACTGTGATCCCCCTTGCCCCTCGATGTGCGGGAATAATTGTCGATCGTGTCAAAAGTCAATGCATCGGCGAGCGCCGATTCCGCCTCCAATGATTGTAACAGCATTTTTTGCGCCAGGACCGGACGAGACGAAGGCGGCCTGTCGTTCGGCGACATGTACGTGTTTCTTCCCCTGTTCAATAACACACGCGTTAGAGAAATAAAACTTCGAGGTTCGACTGCAAATTATTCCGCAATTTTTTTAAAGCATTTTCTGGTTGCAGACAATTTAAAGTTCACTGTTAAAAAAATGGTTAATGTAATGCAGCGGACTGGAAGTTTTTACGCAAAAACTGGTACATTCATTTTACTGTATAATTGTCATGAAAAATCAATGAACTTTTAGTGTAAAATTAAGTATTTACGATGTTTCTAATAAACTGAGCATTAATTTTTCATCACAATTGTACGTGAAATTTAATATACCAGTTTCTGCATAAAATCTTCCAGTCCGGTGCATTAAATTTCACACCAATTTTTTTACATTGATTTACTGATCGCCGAATCGGTAAGGATGATGGATAAAAGTACCGAATTTTCGAGCCGAAGCTTCTGTCCATCCCGAATCTCTGCGGACTCGGCTCGCGACTGTTTCCTGTACTGCGAATGCCCTGTCCGGAAAGTCGTCGCGGTCGAGGCACGAAGGATTCACCCTCGCGATTGTAAGTCGCGTAGCTCAGTCTCGACGCCGGCGAACCCGATCGACTGCTGGCTGAAATTTTTTTTAAATCCCCAATAAATTTTCGTACCGTATTTTTTTCTCTTTTTTAACCTACGTTGTGACTGCGACACTCCGGCGACTCTTGTGCGCGTTCGGGGAGTCCTCTCGTTGGTCGCCACCGGCGCCGCCGACGATATGTCCGGCGATCTGTTGAATCGGGCTGTGGATTGAACAGAAAAAAATAAGTAAAAAACCGATCGAAGAAATTAATTTTTTTTATTTTAATGAATTTCATGCTATAGTAAATTCTTGCAACCTTGTCTGCTCTGTTCACTCCCGTGTTCATTATCTATCGCAGCGGCGTCAATATTTCAAAATTAATACGAGTGTCGAATAAAAAAATTTGGTGAATTTTTATTATTCATTTATTACTTACGAGGCGTAGCTCTGTGGCGATTCAAATTCGCGTAGGCGGTTCTCGCCTGAGCGCGTTTGGCGGCCTGAAGATCGATCGCGCTGGTCGATCTTGGTCCCGGTGTTACTCGACCTATTTTTGTCAAATTTTGAAAACCCGTTACAATATTTTTTCCTTCATGTTTTGTGGTTTTTTTTAGTATTTCCATAAATTCGGTTTTTTCATGCTCTAATTATCAACATGAATGTCTAAGGGGGTCTCAAACAACGATCGAGGAACACAAGTAAACTAGAGTGCATCGATCGGGACAATTCGACACAGACAACAATATTTGTGAAAATAAAAATAAAATTCATGTGCCGGAGACAAATACGAAAATGGACTGTTCGTTGGGGTTTTTCTTTTATAATTTTTTTGCGACATAATGCAATGTTGGAATTACAGTGATTGTCAGTGGTCTGTCTCTGAAGAATCGGTATGCCGGACTGACGATAAGAGCGTGGAAGGGACGGTGTCCGTCTCAATGGCCCGTGGGGCGGGCTCTGATTCGCTTGCAAATTTTCCGTACTGCCTGTATCGTTTGCTGTTTTTTTTTGGTTTTTTTTTTTTACGTTTTGTACAGTTTGTATTTGCGTGCAGCATGGAAATAGAAAAATGAGACGAAGGATTTTATTTACTATCTTAGTCTGAGCTGTTTAAAAATCAGTTTTTTCATTTTTTTCATTTATTTTTTTAATTACGCTTAGGAAAGGGAACGTGAGACGCAGATGAAATTTGCGATGCAAAGACTGACCTGCTCCGCTGATGCCGGGTCTAGAGGCGCGTGGACTTATAGTCGAAGTTTTTGCGACGACGTTCAAGCTGTTTGTGCTGCCGCTGTTGCTTAGGGACATCAGAGAGCGCTTGTAAGTCGAATCCAAGCTGTTGAGAAGAACTTCTGCCTGCTCGGGAAAGTGGTCCTTGAACGCCCAGTACGATCTACGGGATTGAGAGTAAGAAGGCTTAAAAAAGTTTATTTAAATCCGACCGGGTGTTTGAAAATTGTCATCGACGAAAAAGATTTTTTTTATTTGCAATCATAGAAAACGTCTGTATCTAAAAAAAAAAGACAAATAAAAGAATTATCAACATAATGTAGGATCTTCTTTTCTCCTCTTTTCATAGGAGTCCAAACACTCACTTGCGAGCGAATACACGGGCTTCCGAGTCCGAGTCGGCGACTCCCTTCTTTATAGCTTCCTGAAGCACGGTGACGTATTTTTGAAGTATCGAGGTCGGCCACCATTGGAGTATTAGATTTATGTATTCGCAAGACGCCCGACGTATGTCCTTGCTCTTGTTGCTCAGTGACGAAGCTATTATCGATATGAAGCGACCGCTGTGAGTGTTTTGGAATACGAATCGCAGCGCCACCGCACCTGCTGTTGCGACCACCTGAAATTTTTTTTCATCAGGCGCGATATCGAAATAAAAAATAAGTTCATATAGAATATATAATTTTAAAAAATAAGAAAAATAATTATAAAATAAAATAAAAAGGAAAACCTTTTTTCTTAATGATTTACAACGAAGATCGTTAGTTCTGTTAATTAAAATGTTTGCTTCGTGATAAATTTGTCGGCGAGGTTGAGAAAAGAAAGAAAAATGAAGCAAACAGCACCATATGGGATAAAATTGATCTCGTTTAGTTTGGATTGTTCGAGGTTTCGTCGGGAAGGTCGTAAATAATTCGGCGAAGGATCTGCGACGATTTACGGCGATAGGTAAGAGCCATTACAGGTATAATCCGATATATTAACTGACGACTCTTGTTTTAGTCTTACCTTGGCACTGTTCTGTATCAGGTTCATTACCGAGACTAAACAGGCCTCCATGAAAGATGCGAACTTGTTCTTCAGATGTTGACTCAGAAAGGCCAGGGTTATGCACGCCTCGCGCACTACCTGCGATCTGAGATCCGTGCACGCACCCTCGAAAGGTCGTTGAATACTTTTTAACAGCTCCATAAAGTTCTCGTAATTCATACCGCCCGCGACGATTATACCACGAATTTTTTTCAACTGAAAATCACAAAAATACACAAATAATTGTTACGTGTTCTATTCTTTTTTTTAACGCACAGAGTCTGACAATTCTCTTGATTTTTTTCTTTATACACAAACATCAAAGATTTACTATATTGTTCAAATGTAAAAAGGGATTTTCCCGTTTACCATAATTAAATAAATTAATAAATACATAATAAATTCTATTTTTCTGCAAATACGTACATTATCAGTTCTCAGCTTCCACTCTTTTTTGTCGTCTCCTATCGTGTCTCTGATCTGTTTCATCTGCTCCTCGAGATCCCTCGCGGAGAATAATTTCACCAACGGAACATCCTCGAAGGCGATTCTAAACGATTCCTCGTCGACTGCACCAGCTTGACCTACATTAAAACATTCGATCATTTATTTATATATTTTAATTTATTTTTTGGCAATCTCATCGCTTTACTTATCGATCGGCGAACAAAATAATTATTTGATGTGATTTACGGATAACAAAAAATAGAAACAAAATTATATGTGTGTGCAAAGCTACGAGCATTAATGACGTGATAAATTGATTGAGCGCAGGTAGCGATAAGAATCTTCGAGAGATCGACATTATCTCCTTGATCGCCCGATAACCAGGCAAATCGACGTTCAATTACGAATAAATCGAATTTTTCAAGTGTAATCAATTTTTCTGATTTTTATTTTCCATCGGACGCGCGGCTAATTCGATAAATTAGCCGCGGTGTTGTTTGTAAATTTTGATTTGTTTGTTTTTTTTATCTACCTGGCGCCGATCTGGCCGAGGGGGTTCTTTTGATGGACGCTGCCTTGCTGATCGTCGACAGTGGATTTTGATGAGCTGTTATCATGCGAGCGGTTATAAAATAAATATAAACAAACAAAAAAAGTTCAAAAATAAACCATAAAAAAAATTATGATAATCTTTAAAAGCTAAGCGGCTGTTCATACGAGAACAAGTGCAGTTTTGGACCTTCGATGTCGTGCAAAATGATCGGATATCATACGTTTTGGCAAGCGTAGATATTTTTTTTTATTGAATAAAAAATGTTGAATTTTCGAAGTTTTGGATTTTTTAATTCAATAAAAAAAGAAGCTATAACGAGGGTTAACAAAACGAACCAAAAAAAAATCGACTGCTCGTTCATTATCGATATATAAAAAAAAAAAATACCTGGAACTGTGGAGACCGTTTTCGCTGGACCAAATTGGCTCCGTTTTTGGAGAACGCTCGTCGCTCTCTTTACTGGGGCGGATTTGATCTGTGGTGAAAAAATATCTCGTGGAATATTATTTGAACACTGGTAACAACACACATATTTCGGCACCGATACCGCACATGGGCCTGTCGGTAGCCGAGAAATCTTCGTCGTTCGGGGATTTTCAAAAATCAAAGTATTTCGATTTTTTTTTAAGTCAAATCGATTAAAAGTTAAAATTGAAAAAAAAAAATCGTAACTTACCGCTCTGTCCGGTTCGTCGGCATCTCTACCAACTGCAACAGACAAAAAGTAAATTATAATTAATTTACTTTTTATGAAAAAATTTTGTAACAAATTCGCAAGTAATTTTTTTTAATCAGAAATTGGGGGATTTTTTTTTTTCGTTTAAATTGTCGTCGATGTACCTAAATCGGGATACAACCACGGAGGCTTGTGAACGTCGCAGTGACATCCACGAGCTCGCGCGCCCGGATGCTTAACGATGTTGTCCCACTGCAGTATCCAGGTGCTGCTCGGATCCCACAATTTTTTGTCGACGCTCGGATACTTCACGAGACCCCGATGGGGACATCGGTGACCGCTCGTCACTATTATACCCGAATCGTTCATCACGATGAACTTTCACTCAATTATTTTTTGTTGTCTATTTTTTTGTTGACACTTCTCACGTTATAAACATCGCGAAAGTTTCAAAAATGTCCAGTTTGCTAGAAAAGTTGCAACGCTTCGCTTTAACCCTTTGAGCCACACATTTTGACACTATAAAAACAAAACCTTGGTTTTTCATTTAAGAAATTAGTTTAAAACATTGAAAACTGAGCGAAAGAAGGCGGGATGACCCACCGTGACGCAAAGGGTTAATTATCGCAAGGGACAAAGTTCGGGGTCAAATTTAAGCCCTCAGAAACGTTGTTAAGAAAGTTTCGAGTAAGTTTTTTGTTTTTTCAATTTTATTTCTTTTTAGAAAATTCGCGACACTTCGCTTCAATTATAGTCGCAAACGACAAAATTGTGGGGAAAATTTGAGCGCCGAGAAAATCTGTTAACAAAGTTTCGATCAATATTTTTACTTTTTTGATTTTTTTTGCGATAATTTCCAACGCTTCGTTTTAATGATAGTAGCGAGGAAAAAGGTTCTCGATCAAATTTGAACCCTGAGAAACGTTGTAAAAAAAAGTGTCTACTAATCTTTTTTTATTGCGAACATTTGCGGAAACTTCAACGTAGTTTTTTTTTACCGCCGCGCAGGCAACGTTACGCGTGATAAGTTTGTTGTTTGTCGAAAGAATGAAGAAAGTGTGAAATTCTCATCGTGCTACGGTGATTCGACTACGATAAAATTGTAGTTGCAGCGGACGAAGTATATATCACAGTAGAGAGTCGGCTCTATGGCTTCGCGCATATAGGCATAAATATATCAAAGTCTCTCAGCTCGCTTTATTTAACCGCAGCGCACGGTACGTACTTGCAGTTTGCGCTGAGGGTGAAAGTGCGTTCCCTCGTTAGCCATTGTGCGATAGTTTTCAAGTGTCTTGCCACACGAGTGCATCAATCGGCATTCGTTAATTGGCAAGTATGCAACGCGCGGATTATGAATTCGATGATTTTTTTTCTTTTCTTTTTATCCGCTGGTGCAATTTTTGAATAAGATCGAAAGGTTGGGAAACGCGTCAGAAAGATGTTGTGCCGGGCATTTCGAGTCGAAGGCAAGTGTGGAGTGCATTTTTAAAAAATGGTAATAAAAAACTTTCTCGTATAGAAGACGGCTCTCCGTAGAAAATATCATGGTGGAAGTGAAAATAAGCGGCTCTTTCGTAATCCGAGGAAAAAACTATTAATCGGATATAACCGATCGTTGTAAAAAAAATTATTAAAAAGTTAGTTAAAAAGAAACGTGAGGAACGAGTAAGTCCGTAATTTTGGTTTACCCAAAAACCGAAATTTAGAAAGAAAAAGAATTGTGAACAAGAATCGTTTATCGGTTTTGTGTGAAATTTCAGGAGACATTTAAAATTGCCAAGAGCAATTTTTCGTCGTTTTCGACGTCGCAACGACACTTATCGAAATTTTGATATTGAAAATGTAAGCCAATTTTCCGGAAATTACAACTACAACCTCTATGTCATTTTTTTTTAATCAAATAAATAAAGGTGATTCTGAGAGAATTAAAAACTACCGCAATTCGATGAATTATTAAAAGCGTTTTAATAATGATGAGCTGCGAACTCGACCATCGTTTACGTCCGTCCGGTGTAGCGTGTAATTATCGAGAGAAAAAAAATCTGATAAAACACACATTGCAAAACGGAATCCCGAGATCTTTTCTCAACGTAATAACAGCTATTTGACTTCCCACTTTATCGCCGTGTCGTTAAAGCTCGCCCGATTCACCGATTCCGCTTTACACTACGGTGTGACGATTATACCGACGCCGCGAAAAAATCGGAGGCGGATTATTAAGATCGTGCCGTTGATACAAGAGATAAAAATCTTCAGTCAACTTGACCGAGTAATCGCGTTTGTTTGATGCAGTTTTTTTTGCTTTCTTCACTCTATTTTTACATTTTTTAAAGCTTATCTGCACGAGCTACGAATAATTTGATTGTTACATGAGACACGTGATGTTTGAACAAAAATTGGAAAACATTGGAAGCGGTTTATTAAGCTCAAGCCTTTGACGCAAGAGATAAAAATGTTCAGTCGATATGACCGAGTATTTGATTAGGTCATACTATTAGGTTTGATTAGGTTTGTTTTTTTTCTTGTTTACTCTTACACCGATCTTATTTTTTATTATTTTATAACGCGAATTTCTATAACCTGCGAAGAATTTGATCGTTACATGAAAAAAATTGAAAGCGGATTATTGAGCTCGCGCCGTTGACACATGAGATAAAAATGTTGTCAACATCACCGAGTGATCGTGCTTGTTTGACTAGGTTTGTTTGTTTTTTAAACATTTTTTTCCTCGTACACCGATCTTAATTTTTTTAATATTATTTTTTTTACCGCGAATCTCTGCGACCTACGAGGATTCGATTGTTATATAAAAAAAAATTGGAAGCGGTTTTTTAAGCTCGCACCGCTGATACAAGAGATAAAAATGTTCTGTCAACATGACCGAGTAATCGTGTGTGTTTGACTAGTTTTTTTTCACGCCGAGCTCATTTTTTAAAGTATTTTTTTTCTCTACTCCAATCTCTGCGACCTACGAAGAATTCGATTGTTACACGAGACACGTGATGTTTCAACAGGTTTGCGTCGTTTCGCCGGTGGTTTTGTAAAGTTGTTTTAATAGGCTCGAACGCTGTCGTCGTACCGAGCGATAAACACACGGCGGATTCTCTCGAGGTCGACCAACATTCCTTTTGTTTCTCCTGAACGTTTTTTTCAACTTAATGTCTTCGTAAAATTATCATCGGCAAGACATTAAATTTACAATTTATTTTTACAGTGTATATATATATATATATATAATCTTATTTCGTTTTGGACAAATTCGTCGGTTTTTTTTGTCACGTGTTAAAAGTCGAAGAAAAAAAAAGATGAATATTCGGCAATGAATTTTTTTGTCATTCGTCGTTTCAATCGGCAGGTAAACAATTGGACGTCGGAGGAGGTTGTTGTCGCGCGGATCTCGAGGGCAGAGCCCGACTGACCCATTTGACGTTGGGACGCGATACGAGCGTGGCCAGCACGCTCGACGGCCACACACGCCGAACGTTCCCCTCGCGGAAATCGCGTTCAGTACTTCACAAAGTTCACATTGCACTAAGGATGCCCTCGTGGCTAGATAACAAAAAAAATAATAGCTCGAAATTCTATTTTTTTATCAACAAATTAGCTTGACCAATTAAATGTGCAGTGAATCGCAATTTTTTTTCATTCCTAAAGAAAATTGCTAATTTAACGTACCGGACCGGAAGTTTTTATGCAAAAACTGGTAAATTTAATAATGAAATTTTATGTACAATGTAATGCACGATTTAATGTACAATTCAATGTGCAATTTAACGTACAGTTTAATATATAATTTAATGTACAACTTAATGTACAATAATGATGAAAATCTAATGTACTTTTACAGTGAAAATTAAAGCAAATTGTTAGAATGAAATTGTTTTTGTAATAAAAAATGTAAGTGAATTACTTAAAGCATTTGATTCTTTGATACTGTAAATTAACTTTTCATCGCAATTATGCATTAAATTTAATACACCATTTTGTGCATAGAAACTTCCAATATCAATGCGTTAAATTGAAGACTCTTCGTTTTTGTTTCCAAACAGTCTTTGTAATGCCAAATCGTCAAACTTATAACTCCATGTTCCACGTTACGTTTCGATCGGCAAGACTCAAGTCCGCCAGAAACAACTAAACAGTTCTGCGTTCGAGTCGACTCGTGCGGCGAATAAACTTTTACCGAAGGTTTCGTAAAATTCGATTTTACGAGCGAACGAGTCGCCGAACGAATTTTTTGTTAACCACTGAAATCGTAGCCGGTCTCTCGACGAACAAAATGAGAGCTCGCACGTCGAAATCGGGCGGGCGGTTCGTTTCCGACACGAGAAAAACTGAGGGTACGATTCTACCCCAACTCGTCACTTCGATACTTCGTGCGCCGTTCGATTGTTTACGTTCTCACACGGGCCGCTCGGCCTACGACATTGTCATGCCCGCCGAGCTCAACCGCTCGCAGTTCTCGAAAATATTATCTGTATTGCTCGTTTTCAACGAAAACTCGACGTCTTGTGTGTAATTCTACCGTACTATCGACTGTTCATAATATCAATACAGGGAACACGAAAACTTCGATCCGCTGCTGCTACGCTCGCTGCCGCGTTAATACTATAGAACGGTTCGCCGAGTAAGCGAGCTCACGATTCTCACCGTCGTGACCGAGGGAGAGCGTGCTTCCCCTCCATCGTGGCACGAGTGCGAACGGGACCGAGCTACGACTCTACACAACAGAAACGAGAGGAAAAGGTACGGACTGGGTAGACGAAAACTACTGGTGGGAGAGACACAGGGGTTCGGTCTTACCCCGACGATTGGACGGTTGGAGGGGTCGGGGATAGACTATATGTATACGAAGGGGATTCGCGCATTCAGGCGCCCAGCTGACGATCCCAACGCGGGATCAAACTAGCGAGCGAATGAAAAAAGAAATCTATCTTTGGCTAGTTACAATACAAAATAAAATGTTATAATAATAAATTATAATTTATTTGCACATTTATTATAATAACATTTTATTATAATTATAATAATGACAAAAAAAGGAAGGACCTTTTAACTTATTTTATTGTTGATTTGTATTAATCTCTTGGAAGGGATGGGGATAGACTATATACGAAGGAGATTCGCGCATTCAGACGCACAGCTGACGATTCCAACGCGAGATCAAACTGGCGAACGAAAAAAAAACGAATAATCAATTTCTGACGAATTTTCGTTACCGACACTGTGAATTTTTGTGCACTTGTCACAAAAAGTAGTATGCGATACTTGTACGAATAAGCGGTCTCTCGACGCCGGTTGGGAAGTAGACAGCACTCGCTTCTTCTCGAGCTACAAAACGTCACTCGGCTTCGCCTCGTGCCGTAGTAGCTTTCGAACCGGCTCGTGCAGACAACTTTACAACCTTCGTCGAAAGATTGCTTTTCCGTACTAGTATCGCAAAGTACTATTTTCGCACTAGTATCGTAATGTACTATTTCTATCTTTCCGATGTTACGAAACCCCTTCAGCAAAATTTGAATTATTAATTTTTTTTTCCCAAAAACTTGATAAATAGGAGGAAAAAAATTACCGTTTCGCGGCTTATATATATGCCGATGTGCTTTGTTCTCGCAAACTTTAACTTGCAATGAAACGGTCAGAAAAATCCATCGCAAGAATTAGTTTTAAACGATACATACTTAACAATAAACAAGGTCGCTTTACACCGAAAGTGATTAGCACGAAAATGCCCACTTTACGTGCCTGTAAAGCGCGTACGGGAAAATACCTAGAGTTAGCAGCAGTGGAAAAAAAATTCGTTTTCGTTACCGACCGTGCTAACGAGTCGGGCGCCAACGAGGGTGGAAAGGGGGGGGGGGGGGGTTCACGTGGCTTTAACGCTCGGGATGTGTAAATAGAACAAGTTTATGCTAGATAGCAATTTTTTTTTTATGTTAACAGAAATAAAAAAGGTTTGTTTTTATCTTTCCGATTCTACGAAACCCCTTCGATAATATCTGAATGACTAATTTTTCATTTTTTTTCGAAAACTTGATAAATACGAGAAAAAAAATTGCCGCTCCGCGAATAATATATATTGCGATACGTTTTGTTCCAGCGCGAATTTCAACTTGCAACGAAACGGAGAGAAAAATCCAGCGCGGGAGCTCGATTTTCTATAATCCAGGTCGTACGGCCAAATAAGTGAAATAAACAAAGTCGGTTAACTTCGACTTCGTTACTTTTTTTTAGACCTCGCCGACTCGGCGATTAGGAGGCCCATTAGCGGGCCTCGCGATGCAATTATTTATCCAAAACGTTCGGACGTCCCTGAGTCTGCCCAACGGAGAAACAGAGAAACATTGTTTCCTTTTTTTTCTGACTCGCAGCTGACGCGAGGAAAATTTACGAGAAAATTTATTCCTCGTGCTGTGAGAGTTGCGCAACTTTGGACGTTGGATTCACCTTTGAAGAAGCCTTTCAGCGAGCGTAGGCGTTCCTATACTGCGAATGACAATAATGATAAATTCCCGAGGGCGATGGTGGGGGAAAATTTTCCAGTAAAGCAGTCTCGCACCATTCAGGTTTTCCGATTTCATGGATGAAGTCACTCGTGTAAATCGAACCGCCGATATTTATCTTCACGATGTTTTTTTTTATAGATTTTTTTTCCACTTAAAAGTCAAGCTATTTATTATTAGTTTTAAAAAATGACGATAATAATAATAGTGCAAAGAGGATTGCGAAGCGCGAAGATGCCGAACGAGCGAGAAAGTTACGTGAGATGTCTCTGAGCGTCACATTTGCATCTTCATCGGTTACGATCCGACAAAATTGAAAGCCTCTGCCAGGTAACGAATCCGCGATATCACAAACCGAATTGATTGCGATTCTCGAATAATAGTCTTGCGGGACGAATCGGAAATCCGGAAATCGGGACGAATTATGTTTTTTTTTTTTCAAAAATTCATGTAACCATAATTATAATAAATTATAATTTATTTATAATTTACTATTATTTTCATATAATAATAATAATTACAAAAAAAAAGAACCACTTAACTATTTTTATTGCAATTGATTTGTTTCGCAATTATTAGTGTAATTAATCTTTTAATTATTTATGTTTAATTATGTTTAATAATCTCCAGAAGAATGTGTGTTGCCGGGGAGGGGAGGGGGGGGCTATGCCGGTGAATTTGTAACACTGCTGTTCTATAAGGTACGGTCGCGAACGCGTATTGAATCGGCAATATCCTCGTATCATGGCAAAGATTGGGCAGCGAGTTGTACTCTCGTAGAGTTGGTGGTTCGGCGGAGCTACGACCGGTGGAAATGCAAATTTGCCCTTGAAGCGAACGGCGGTAAACAAATGGCGGTGTTTCGCCTACGAATCGTCGCATTAGCGCCCGACGGTGCGTCGCGAATTCGAGATTCTTCGGTCATAACGTTACGGCAAGATCCTAGAGAAACAAATATCGTAGAGGCGAAAGATAAAAAAAAAATACGGGTCTCATTAACGAGAACCGTTACCCGTCCCAATTAATCGACGGTTTATTATACGCGAGGTATCAGCGTCGTTGGACCATCGCAAGAGGTCGATAGTTGGATGAGAAAGTGAATTGAGGTGATTTTCGTAGACCTCTACAAAGAGGTTCTAAAATATATTCTAAAATATATAATAGATTATGGTTAATGGAATTTCGAATATTTATATAAACCAATACTTGAAATTCGATTAAGGTGAATTGCAACTCCTCTGTCGGTAACAAAAACTGCAATCCGAAATTCTCTAAGACGGTTAATTTTAAGGGAAGTAAATACGAGAACGGCAAACTATGCGCAGTAATTCTGCAGTTCAATGTTCTCATTAAATTCTCATCCAATGTTTTCATTATTTTCCTAAGAAATAAATGGCTTGGGAGATTTTTGGGTTGCGAAATTGCAGCTTGGACCTTCTTCAATGCCCTGATTATTCGCAGTCCCCCTAGGGACCCCTTCCAAGTCCTGATAACTATTCCCCTATTATAGTACTCTGTGCTTCTCCGTGGATTGTGCACAATAATGCGCTCCGCAACAACTTTCCGTAAGCCATCACTACCGGTTAAAAGATAAGATTTTATTAGGTGGAAAAATGTACTGGAAAAATCTACCGGAAGAATCTACAAGAAAAATGTACTCGAAGAATCGACTTAAAATATGTACTGGAAGAATCTACTTAAAAATGTACTGGAAAAAATCTACTTAAAGAATAGTGGCAGAATTGTTTTTTTCCGAGGAGTTACTGACTCTTCATAAGTTTGTATATTATTCCCGCGACTCCGAAACTTCCCCACCGGCATCCTTTCACTTTCAGCACGTGTGGATTAATTTTGCTCGGGGTGGGGGAAATTTGACGCGAAGGAAAGGGAAGATACGATGGTTTTTCAGCGATGCTATAACCACGTGGACAGAGATGCCGGTTCTGCAACGCGTTCACGGGAGAGTGAAGGGCCTTCGTTTCTCGGTATGCTGTACCGCTATTCGCAATCCGCGACACATTATACCTGTGCACAATATCTAAGGCGTGCCGGCATGTTAAACGCCCTCTCCGCCAAGAATGGAACGATAAGAATTCAATTTAACGAAATTTACCCACGATCCCTGCAACCACGAGCGTGACCCTTCAATTAAAAAACGAAGATAATATCGAAAAATCATTATCGTAAAAAATTGCGTGAAGAAATCAACAGCCAAAAAGGTACCTCGACAAATTAATTGTAAAATTTGCTACGAAAAAAAAGGTTAGATTCGATTTATTTTCATAGTTCCGAGCTTGAGGAACTTAAGGAGACTAAAATCGTTGATTTCGATGATCGAAGTCTTGACAAAACTAAAGATCGATCTTAATGTTGCGGAAGTTATCGATTAAAAATGGCGATGCGTGTTACGCACCGCGGGTCCTACGACCATTGTCAATGGGAACTGCTACTATTATTCACGGTTATTTTGAGTTCTATAAATATCGTCTGTAATCGAGCGAGACTACGACTTCTTCGCGGTCCCGCGAGCCAAGCCCATGTATGACCTAATCGCGATGAACGTCTTCGTACGTGTTACGTATGTCCACTGGAAATTTTTTTTTTTTCAACAACGCTTGAGAAAGAAACAACGGGAATTGTGCCCGTGAATGGAAGAAAAAGCATTAACGCACGTGCGTCGCCGGGCAGCTGGCGAGCCGAACGTTTTAGCATACAGCAGCTTCCTGGATCATTATTTGCTGAACTCCGGAATGTCGAGAGGCAAGATAAATATTGCAATAGGAGGTAACTTTCTTATTTAAAAAATATCATATTGGAAAAATTGACTTTTTGAATTTTATGAAAAGGGACTCATAAAAAACATTTCATAAAATTCAAAACGTAAATTTTAAGGTAGTCCTTTCGTTATGTCTGACGCGACCTAAGTCCGAGAGAGGAATGAGAGAGATTAAAAACACTTCTCGAATGGAATGAAAATCTGAAAAAAAATCGAGCGTATGGAAGGTGCTTAAAAGATTGTTTTTGCATAATAATAATTCCAAAATGTTATTAACAAATTACTGAAATAAATTTTGTGCAACAAATTACCCGGCAGGTTATTTTTTTTTTGTTATGAAAATGATTTGTCAGTTTTTCTGAATACGTATGATTTTTTTTTAGAATTTTGAGGAGGTACTTCTGTTTAAAAAAAAATATATGATAGTGAAAAATGTACGTTTTGAATTTAAGAAACAGAATTCCAACAAGGTGACTTAACGAATGCAAGGTCACGAAAATTTTATTAAAAAAATAATAATAAATGCCCAGATAATTGATAATGATAACAAAAAAAATTATAATAATTATAGTAATTATTTTTTAAAAATCGGAGAATCCTTCCGTCCAACGGCCGCGATACTTGGACAGGTGTGCTATCAATAGAAGATTAAAACTCTCCGGAAGCAATCTGTTACAGCATTTAGGCATTCTTTTTTCTCGTTACTCATCTCAAAACACGGATGATTGGTCAATCAGAGTGTAAAGATCAAGAAAAAAAAACGTCCTCGCTCGACGAGGCAAATGTTGTCAGTCTCGAATAACTCGTGCCGAGTATCGAATATTTCGCCAAGGGGGTAATACGATAGGTCGTAGCGTGAGGCTAACGTAACAGTTGATAGGGTCGTAGTCGAGTGAATTGAGAGAAGGTTGACTCGGGTGTCCGGCAAACGTGTAAGTTCCCCGACGGCATTGAACACGGGATTAATCTTGCTCACCGCCCTGTATCGATTACTCTATCTGTACGGACGATATCGTAACACTGTAACAATATACCTGCTTCTGCGACAGCGTGACCAAAAAAAAAAAAATTCCATACAACAGTTTTTATTTATTATTTTTTTAATTTCCCTAACTTTGAACTGCATTCGAGCTCGACTATTGTTCGCCGTGTCAATCGTGACTCGGGTCACGTATTTGACGGTGTGCGATAAATATTCATAGCAATTCGAAGGAGCTCTGGAAAGGCGTGTGTGTGTCGTGGAAGCGTTGGCCGAGTTTGGATTTAATAGAGACCTTGCTTTCCAGTGGTGGTAAATGGCGAAGAAACCGGGCAGAGGTGGCAGCACTCTTCTGGCTCGAGGCCAGAAACGCTCCTCCCAGCCCGGAGTCCGCATATCGATGGAGTCGTATTCGTGAGTCAAGTGAGAGGATTTTTTTTCGCCGGCTCAATATTTTTCACGGACGGTAATTAATGAAATTTGTATTAGGCTCACCGTCGGAAGACAAGGCGAGGGGCTGCATATCTCCGTCGGCCTTCACCTGGTCGAAGCGTTCGGCCAACAAGGCCCATCTATCATAAAAAAAAGAAGAGGCAATGCGTATTATTTTTATTAAATTAAAATGAATTGAATTTAAAATTAATTAAATTTATTTTATGAATAAAGATGTTTAAGAAGTGTTGTTGGAAATCTTGCGATTGGTCGAGTAATAATACCGATCGATACATTATTTTTAAACCGACACTCGTTCTTGTAGTGGATACCAATCGGTGAAGGATAATAATCGATCGAATATTCGAACTTTCGAAATTGGATAATCGGTGAAAAATATTCAATGGTCTGATATTCAGACTTGAAACATTTACTGATTAGTGAAAAATATTAATTAGACTGTTATTCGGAATTTAAACATTTACTGATTAGTGACAAATATTAATTAATCTAATAATCAGACTTGTAAAAAAACGAATTTGATGATTCATTTTTTTCACATACTTGGCCTGCGGCACGTTGTGTTTTCTCTGGAGATCGATACGGAATCTGTCGCCTACGTGACTGTATATAGCGACCGTTGTATTTACAGCGGTCTCCCGAACTTTCTCATTCGGGTCGGACAATAATTTCACGATGCTCGGTATAACCGCCGAGAGTGCCATCTCGTCTGCCCCGTGTCTGAAACACACGATAACAACAGTTCGTTGAATTTATCGCTCGCAAAACTTATGTTATTTTTTTTCCACCCTGTTTTCTCGTCTACTCGTTAACAATGTACGTCGCTTACTCGTTGAGCGTTGTGGTGAGCAGTATGAGAGCTTCTTCCCGAAGTTTCGCATTTTTGTGGCTGAACGCTGGATGCAGACGATCGAGCAAGTGCTGAGGCATCATACTGCCCTTTTCCATTACTTTGAGCAAAACCAGACGCGCTTTTTCACGTGTCGCTTCTTTGCTGTCGCCTGCGGATAGAAAATTTCACACAAATCAGTTTCCATTTCGTCCGCAAGGACTCCCAAAATATAAATATAAATATAAATATAAATATAAATATAAATATAAATATAAATATAAATATAAATATAAATATAAATATAAATATAAATATAAATATAAATATAAATATAAATATAAATATAAATATACGAAAATATCTCACCTAGTCTGTCTATAGTGGGTTGAATTATAGTGGAGATGTAGGGCCGGAAATCGTGACCCATGCGATCGGCGAGGTACGTGAGAATCTCGAGACCATTTTGGACGACCTGCAAAGAAAAATAGAGAAAAAAAATGTTAATCGTACTTTTTTTGTGATTTCGGTCTTGGCATGCCTAGCGGGCCTAATTTTTATCTAGACTTCTCCGCATAAGCCTATTTGGGTGCAACAGGAAGAAAAGAGAATAAAATTGGATGTCACACGCAGAGCCGTGGCCCCGTGCCGCCGTTGCCGTTCAGACTCGAAGAACGTTTACCCCGCGCTGCGACTACTAAAATAGTTTTCGACTCGTACACGCGCGCATTCGAAATAAGCATCGTTCATACTTCTTCTACACTGTAAGGTTCCACGTGAAATTTTCGGCGACACGCAATTAATAATTTTCGAAACTTAAAGTACCGGAAATCCGAAGTTTCAGAATCGTTTTATCGTGCCGTTTGAGGACGTTGAAAAACGCGAAAAATTGACTCTAAGGAAGTTTTTGGAAGTTTTCACAATTCCGTCTATCGAGCTTCGATTAACGCTTGAGTGCAGCGTCGTTTCTTCGGCACACAATGTAAATAACGTTCAAGCCATCCATTAAATATCGATCAGACGATGAAGTTCGTTCACCCCTATCGTCCCTCGTAAACGACGCTTCTGTACCAACATTTACACGTTATGCGGTGAGCGCACCTTGCACAGTATCCTCTCCCCTCTATGTCTCCCCCATTCTCCCTCGCGAACTTTTCTCACAACCCTCTGTAGTTCCAAGCCGCACCGTAGTCAAGGTCGATATCAAGCGATCGCGACCTTAATAGTCTTAAACGGATTTCAGAAGCGTCCAGTGTCGTCTGCGAGATTAATTGCATCAATTTAAAGAGTCGCGAGTCGACGCCTACGTCGAGCGAAATATCGGATCGGAGAGAGAGTTGAATATAAGCTACACCAGACACTTCTCCACACTTCGTCGTTGCGCCACTTTGAGAAAAATTAATTTACATTTTTTTTTTTTTTTTTTGGGAGATGAGAATAAAGTGTTTACTCGGGGCTGAAGGACAGGTCGATGGCCAATTGGCAATATACAATACAGGTGAAAAGAGAAAAGTTATTTGGTACCAAAAAAATCTGTTACATGTTATGTACTTTAATAAACTCACCACTACAACAACTACTAAGATAATAGTTGTAAAAATGTAAAACATTATCGATAAATTTTCTTTTACTGCTGCTGTTTAATTGAGCAAAATATTGGATCGGAGAACGTTAGAAATAAACACGTATTGATGAATTGTTTTTAAATAAAAATAAAGAAGCAAGATTTTCTAAATTTTTGGTGTTGGTAGATTTTAATAACTGTTGGCTTAAAAAAAGTTTATTACTATATGTTTATTATATAAATGTTAAAAAATGTATGGTCAAAAACACGTTTTTCTTCTGGCTCTCCCCAGGCTCGGATTGACATCCGAGACTCCGATTATAGAAAGCGATATGTGAATCATAAAAAAAAATTCTAATTGTAAACTGAATCGTCGTAAGAAACTCCGTCGCTAGGCGCGATTCGTGGCGAGTTTGTAAAAGTCGTGCGAGCGTTGGCGAGCTCTCGTGTGACCTTACTCGCGAGCGCTATAACGTTAAAAATTGCGTTTAGTCTCTCCTGCTCCGCGTTTCTCGCCTTGTCTCGCACAAATAATTTTTTTGTAAGAAAAAAAATTAAAGAATCAAAAAATAAAAAATCTCCATTCCCCCCCCCCCCCCCCCCCCCAAATGAAACAAGGCATAATTCTTCGAGGAAAAAATCCTTAAAATGAGAATTAAAACTCGGGACGAAACGACAAAAATAATTGTTCGATTTCGTCGTTGTTATTGTCGTCGTTATTTTTCGATTCTAAGCCCCGTTTCTTGAATTTACGAATCGCGGAAATTTTCAGATCTAAAGAAATTGCGATCTCGTGAACCAGTCAGGGAAAGGGAGACAGTGACGTCAGGCCGGTCGCGATCCAAAGAAGGAAATGTGCGAGCGAACGAATGGTGGAATAAAAATAAAGCGACAACGGACGAGTATAAGGATAGCAAAAATGCGATGAACAAAAAAAATCAGAAAAAAATAAGGAAAAAAAAATATTAAAAAGGGGGAATGAGGTGGATGCACCGATCAGAACGACACGGTGTCCTTGACACAGATCGAATGCGTTTCAGGATTTACAAAAAAAAGAAAAAGATAATACAAAAATAAACGGTATATTTTTTGTTTCGTGCTTGTTTCTATTTGGATAAACATTTTGAAGCTTGTAAAAAAAAAAAAATTTCGTATACAAAAAATAAATATACAATAAATGTTTGTGATAAAAAACATTTTTTCTAATGATCGAGGAAATTACGATATGAGGGTGAGACGATCGTCGAAAAAATATTTTTCGAAAAAGACTTGTGTATTTTTTTGTTAAAAAACTTCTCACCTGACCCTTGGCTGATTGCCGCGAGTTCTCGAATCGTTTCCGAAATTCCAACAGACTATCCACCGATCTTTGCATCGTCGATCAAAAACGAATAATTTGTATTTTTTATAGAAAATTATCGAAATTTTGCGTTTATTTTTTTGTATTTTCCGAAACTTTGTTCAGCTAGAATCGCCTAACGTTTCGGCTCGAGACACGACGCAAGACGAATCTCTCGACGACGACGGCGACGAACTTTCCGAACAGACGTTCGTGAGACGAGAGCGCATAAATGGCGTGAAAGTTTTCGAGTGCCCCTTAAGGGCGGAAAACCGCGATGCCGGTCTGACCGGTGGATTTGTAAGCGATTCACGATCCTTCCTTTTTCTTCTTTTTTTCTCATCGCCAATAAATACGTTTCGACACCCGCGCGCGACGAACACAACGTCTATGACGATTGTCTCCGCACCTCTGACTCATCCAAACTACAAAATCGCATTCCTAATATTGCCCCGCTTAAATTGAAGCTAAAAAAAAAACCAATTTCCTCAAATCACCGCCAAACGTAATTTTTCGTCAGTAAATACGTTTCGACACCCGCGTTCGATAAACACAACGATCTATATCAATTATCCGCGCATCCCTGACCAATCCAAACTAAAAAATCGAACTCCCAATACTGATTCGTTTAAAGTGACGCTAAAAAAAGAAACTCTTTTCTTCCACCCGACCTCGAATCCGCGCTGAGCGTAAAGACTTCGGTTAAAAAAATCATTTTTTTTTCAAATATGAAAAATAAAAGAGGTACCTATAAAAATAAATGAAACTTATTTGCATGTCGCGGCTCATAGTTTCGAGAAATTAAATGTTTTCCTGCGTCCATTCATCCTCGAAAGTCGTAAAGTCAAAGAATCCAGAGTTTAGTTTGGTCACGCGACGACATAGAATTGTTCCTGGACGAATATTTCCTCGGAGACTTCGCCGATGAACACAATCAAAGCAAGTTTTTCAAAAGAAAACAAAGAATCTCTTTTCTTCTATCCGGGCGCGAATCGCCGCGAAACGTGACCAACATTGACAAACGTTGATAGATTTTTTTTTCTGAAATAAAATAAATGACCCACCCATAAAAGTTAAAAAAGAAGATAGTGGTAGAGTAATTATTTTTTAGTTTTCTTTTTAAATGGAAACATAAATTAAGTTCATAAGACGCATTTCTAATTTGATAATCTATTAAGAAGAAATCCGTTGACCAGCAAAACAAACAATCAAAATAAATGAAACTTATTTATATATATATTTGTAAAAGAGTTCGTCCCATGAAAATTTAAATAAACAAATAAATCTCGTAGCTCGCAGCTTCGAGAAACAAGATATTTTCCTCCATCCATCGATCCTCGAAATCTCGAACTCTGGTACAATCAACATAGGGAGATTTTGAACAATCAACACGTCGACATACGATAATATCCTGGACGAATCTTTCATCAGAGACTTTGCAGATGTACAGAATCGATGTAAATTTTCTTCCAAGAGATCAACAAAACTGTGCTCTCACCCTGGGATTGCCGTTGCTCAGCCAAGGAATAACTTGGTCTACGAACATTCCGATGTCCTGGCACTCGATGCTCTTGGACGTGTCCGCGAGGTAGTTAATGAGAAGCGTCCCGACGGTCATTTTCTTCTTGATGTCCGTTGTGGACAGCACGGCCATGAAGCCATCCATGTCTCTGATATTGAGCGCCATCGTTGCCTTGTTTTAAAAAATATCTTCCTTCGTGCTTACGGCGCGCCTGTTTCTTCCTTTCTGCGCAGCGTCTAATGCTTCGGACTCATCGCCTTCGCCGACGTCCCTTTGGGTCTTTTCCCCCCTTCCGTTCTTCGCCGAATATTTCCTTGCAATTCGCTCGGCCGAATTTCGAGGATTTCCTCAACCGTCTCGCGAGATGATGAACTTCGTCGCTCGTTGTCACATAACATCGACGAGGACGAGCGTCGACGTGTTATCCTTCGTCACTCCTCGTGCGCTTATTGCCGACGCATCGCTCGCTCAGCACCGTCGAACCTTACGCGATCTCCGGCATCGTTTCGACCAAACTTCCTTTAGGGTCGAGTTAGAAAAAAAAAACGGCAGTTCGCCGGAGAAACACGCCCATGCACGTCAAATTTTTATTAGGTTAGCGGAGATCTTCGTTGCGCCGTGACGGAGTGTCCGCTTGACGGATCGAAGGAAAAGGGGAGCCGAGAGAAATCGTTGGAAAAAAAGGGCCCCGAATTTTGACGTTGATGGGGAGATTCGGCACGTCGGGCGAAACGCTCGATGGCAGTTCGTCGACTGGAGAGACGGTGCGAGAATTGGCGAATTTTTTTTTTTTCCCCGAGACCGAGCCTTTGCCGTGACGTACACTTTGTATTTCACAGACACACACACACACACACGCACCGCAGGCACACTAAACGTTTCACTGGGTTCGGTTTGTTTTTTTCTTTTTTTTTTTTTAGGACTTAAAACGAAAGGTTGAAAACGAACGTTGCGACTCGCGATTGTGCAACTTTTTTTTCGTGAGGGGAGAATCGTTCGGCGATCGCGATTATTTATTTATCGAACCGGATAAAAGTGTTTTTTTTTCTTTTTTTTTTCTTCAGGCGAACCCGTCCTTACTGATCGGCGATACTTGCGACTGTCGCCATTTTGTTTCAATGGGGCGCTGAAAAACCGTTTGGCCGATGCGCGGCGGACGACCGATCCGCGAGTCCCATTGCGCACGCACCGGGTGTCGGCGACTTCGAGATAACGAGCCGATTGGTCGACTGTCGTTCGATACTTTTGGCGGGGAAATTCAAAGGATGATTTGTGTGATGCGAATTTCTGGGATCGATATAGAGATCGAAGAAACATTGAAAGTTGTGTACGATGGAGTAATTAAAGTTATCGAGTGTTCGAGCGAACGAAACACTTTATTCTGCTACTAAAAAAAAGGCAAATAGTTGGAGTTATCGGTGATTTATTGATGGATTAAAACTGTTAATGGATAGATTTGTTTCAAGACGCCTCTCAACGAAAACTGAAACAAATGGAAATCTGATCAACGTCCAATGACGGTCGACAATTAGTTTGTACAAAAAGTTTACTGACTTTATCCTCAAACATTCGAATTTACAATAAAAAAGAGACATAACATTAAATAAAACTCAGGGATCTTTCTTGTGAAGATTTTTCAATTTTTTATTATTATTATATATAGTTCCTCCAAGAATTATTTACAAAAAAAAAAAGTGAAATTTATCGACGATCTATTGATGGATTAAAGCTGTTGATGAATAGATTTAATTCAGAGGCCTCTCAATGCCTGTATGTCTTCTCGTAAGTGAGTCCCGTCGCAAAATGGTCTGTTGGAGGTTTGCTTGCAATTGCACAGCCAATACTCCTTGGTCTCTTTAACGCTGAATCTGATCGGTTTCTGCGTTATTTTCCAATATATATTCGTGTGCGTACCGTCGCAGAGTGGTTGACTCTTGCTGCGTCCGCACAAACACCATGTGTAGGTTTTGCCCGCTTTGCAGAGCATCTTGAATGGTTTTTTATCATAAGTGATACCGTTCGTTTCTTGCGAATTAGCGCTGTAAACGTCCTTGAGAAGATTCACCGGTACCTCCGGTTCATCGACTTTCGTCGAGTATGCCTAAAGTGGAGAAAATTGCACGATATAGCGAAGTGAGGTTATGTGCCTCGGATTCAAGTTTTGACGTCCCAAATGTTAAAACTTTAATTGAAAAAAATTTCGCATCTTGACGGTGCGAGGATATACTTACGTTTCGGAAATATACCAAATTCGGAGCCCGACAACGAGGCAATATACGTAAAATCGATACAATCGTCATCTTCGTTTTCTTCTTCTTTCGTTAGTTTTATGCCTTACGGCCAAGTAACATGAAATGATACGTGGGACGCGCTCTCGAGCTTCTTTTTGAAGGGGAGTCTGCTTTACCGGCTAGCGATACTTCATCTAACTGTACGCTCTTATTATCTTATTATAGTTTCAGAAAATATATGCTGGTCAGAGCGCCACTGGCGCGCAATAGTTTAAGCGGCTTGCCGTCTTTCAAAAAAAATCTTAATTAATAGACAATCGCGTCAAGCTCAAGTGACGCTAAGATCCAATTAAGGACATATGACACAGTCTCGGTAGGCAATAAATTGCTTTCCCTATTTTCTTCGCGACTATTATTATTTCGGACAAATGGAAACTAGGTTTTTCTCTAGATTTCTCTAGATTTCTCTTTTAAAATTCTTTTACGTATAACTTCGGCAAAGACCTGACACTACAAAAATATGCAATTTAACTAGTACAAAAATATTTTTAATTCTTATTTTCATTTTTCCGCCTTAATCATATATCATTTTCTTATTCTTATAATCTTATATCACATCTTTATAATACAATTTTACGAATTGTCATTTTCCCGAAGGTATTAAACACTTTAATGTCTTTTCTTCCGAATTTTCATAATAACGATCGTGTCGTTGCATCGAAAGTTCGGTCTCTCAATGTCGAATTTATACCGACATAGGGAGCGCCCTTGCCGACGGTTGTTTATGTACAAAACAAAATGCCAGTTGTACGCCCGCACAAATTACAATTTTTTTTTCTTAGACGCATTAAGGTTTCTTCTCCAAGCATTTTCTACGCGTTACATTGTTAAAATAATAATAAAAAAAAACGATGTTCCGTGGGCGATGATTAAACAGCGATTGTTCCGCTCGACGATTAACATTGCTCCGACATGTGTGACGAGAAAAATATCTGGCCTCCTCTTATCTTCACGATATTGCACACCGATTAGATTAACAATGTTTCGTTTCACACGAGCAATCTGTTCCCCCTTAGCTTCGATGTAATTCAGCAACGTGGGCGCTGAGGGCTCTCCGAGCCTCTCGATTATTTTATCAACGAAAAATTGATAATTTGTTTCCGCCCTCTTAGCCGCCCTTTCGTGAATTATATATTAGGGTGAGAAAAAAATAAAAAATCACCGGTGATATCCACGATTATATACATAATTAAGGCACCGGCCAAGGACGCCCTTAAGGTTATTTACTGTACCTTCGAAACTCTCGGCCACTTTTTTTTGCTTTTTTTAATCATTTCTTCAGCAAGTACGTTATTTCCCTGAGGGCGACGCATCCCCTACTGCAACCCCCTCTCGACGCCTCCGTATATCCCATAATACCGCATCGAAACTCAAGAATTTTTCTTTTATTAATAATCACGAATAATATTGACATGTAATCAGTATTACAAAAAACTTCCTCGAATCGCTCAAACTTGTGGTGAGAACAGGCGCTATTCACACCAGCACAGCGAGTAGGGGCGAGCGGGGCAAAACGGGACAGACCATCGGGATGCTTCGATGGGCAAAATGGGACGTCCTAAAATTATCGGAAGATTGCATTTTTTTTTATGTTTAAAAAAAGGCAATTTTCCAACAATTCCAGGACGTCCCATTTTGCCCCATCAATGCGTCCCGATCCTCGGTACCGTTTTGCCCGACTATCTCGTTTTGCCCCGCTCTCCCCTAGGGCACGATGCGGAGCCACCGGTGGGTCAATCGTGACACTACGTTCATGCTTTTTCGCAAACTATAATATCCGATTCTCTTAATTCCTTGTACATTGTTGATGAAAATTCGACTGGACGCCGAAGCGTTTATGCCAATATTATAGTCCTGCACGATTTGAAGCGCACGCGTTGTATATTAACAATTCTAAATTGAAACTAATAAATCGTCTAGTTCCGGCGGTAAAAAAGATAAGTATAGAGTTAAAAACCTCTCCAGCATTAAAGTTGAATAACTCTTTCCCACAGAAAACGAACGTGCCTGTACAAAAAAGCCAATCAGCCTCAGTCTGATTGACTGAGAAGTCAATCAGACTGAACGGCTCAGGTCGATGACTCGTTGGCAGTAGAAACAAAAATACATACTAAAAATAATCTCCTACATGTATCGGTGTTCGTACCATGCAAAACATCGCCAATAAATACAATTACCACCAGCACTATTGACATCACGCAACTCAATCGGTTTAATTTTTAAGCAAAACGATTTAAGTAATTAATTAATTTTATTGTATGCATGTGACGTTTACGTTACAGCCGGTTTGCTCCTATATTCCCGGGTGTCCCGTTAACCGGATACTTGATCCGAGCCATGGCCGACGTGCACGCAACAACCCTTTAATTATCTAATCGTCAGTCGCAACGAAACCGGCACGTTTTTATCGACACATTCTTTACCGATGAATAAATCATTTTTTTCGTACCGATTTTTCGTCGCGATTTCCGGGTAAGACTGCCAATTACATTTAGCGAGTTCATTAATTAACTTTAACGTCGGACACTTGACGGACATTTTTTTACTGCTATCATTGTTCGTGTAGGAATGTAAAAAAAAATCTTCTATGACGGAGAAACACAATATAATCCGATGGGACGTGGAAATTTATGGAAGCTGTATTAATGCAAGAGGCGGTGAGTTCGAGGGGAGATTATTGGTTGAAATGCCGGTAACAAGTGTTCCATGTTATAAAAAAAATTACTTTTATCATTGTTCATTTAGGAATTAAAAAAAAAATTCTTTTATTACACTCGGTGGGAAAATTGCGGTTTTTGCGCACCGCCATTTTCCCACCGAGTGTAATAAAAGCGAAAACCCCTATTTTCTCACTTCTGAACTCGTGTGATTGCAACACTCGCCTTCGGCTCGTGCCGCAAACTCACACTCGTCAGAAAAAGTTTTTTTCGCACTCGTATCGAAATGTACTATTATGACGAAGAAATACAATATAAGCTCGAGGATAGATTATTGGTTGAAATGCCGGGAACAAGTGTTCCGTGTTGTATAAAATTTTTACTTTCATCATCGTTCGTTTAGGAATAAAAAAAAACATCTATGACGAAGAAACACAATATACACCTGATGGGACGTTGAAATTGATGGAAGCTGTATTAATGCAAGAGGCGGTGAGCTCGAGAGTAGATTATTGGTTGCAATGCCGGTAACAAGTGTTCCAAGTTATAAAAAAAAATTTACTTTTATCATTGTTCATTTCGGAATTAAATAAAAATTCTTTTATGACGAAGAAACACAATGTACACCCGATGGGACGTTGAAATTTATGGAAGCTGTATTAATGCAAGAGGCGGTGAGTTCGAGGGTAGATTATTGGTTGAAATGCTGGTAACAAGTGTTCCGCGTTATATACAATCGGGCTGATAACGAAGCAGATAAAACGCCGCGTGCGTCGAGTTACCGGTGCAAAATCAGACATTGATAGATAAATTCATTCGTCATTATTCCCAATAGGCGATAAATGTAGTTCTTTTTTTTCACAATCGATTCCGCGAAGTTCGATTGTTATTAATTCAATCGTGTAATTAGAGCCACGGCTGAGTGGGCAATGATTGTGGGCCGCGTTAATTAATTTTGCGTTTCGACGCGCGTACATTAATGAATAGGAAATTCCGTTACAAAGATCACGTAACCGTGGACTATTCGTTGTTGTTCGCGAAGGCGGCGCCTCAAAACAAACGCATTTATAAAACGCATGCCAATGACGCATGTGCGACGGGTGACTCGGTCGGGTAAAGTTACGAACTGTTTGGACAGAAATTTTCCGATTTCTTTCAATTCTAATTACTGTAATTCGGGTTAACCGGTGAAGTTTTCGACTCCTTGCTTACCTTTTTTACCGACGGGAGTGGACGATTATCTCTTAGTTTCAATTTAGAATTCTTAATACACAGTAAAATAAGTATCAACGTTTGTTGTCCACAAATTTCCACAATGCTTTTTTTTCGTAACACGTGCATGAATCGCAGCACTTTACATGGCAGTCTTACGAGTCGAAAGTAGCCCATTGCATGCCAGTCGTGAGCTGTGGTGAAATGACAGAGTCACGCATGCGCAGTTCGCACTCGTTACGAAAAATGCACTTGTTACGAAAAATGCACTCGTTACAAAAAAATATGATGTGCAACGAGGGTTGAATTGGCGATTGCGACTCGTGTGATTGCAGCCCCCGTTTCGCTCGGGCAGCAAACCTCACACTCGTCGCAATCGCCAACTTTCGTCCATTGTTGCACAATATACTATTATGTTCATTTTTCAAAAATGTCTCTTAATTTTACGAATATTTTTTGTAAAATTAACAACAAAATAGTTGTGGATGTTCGTGGACACAAAAAAGTTTGTTAAATTTACAAATATTTTTTACTGGTTATGATATTAGGCATATGCTTCATGTCGTGCAGGACTGTAATATTGACATAAACGCTTCGGCGTGCAGTCGAATTTTCATTAACAATGTCCAAGGAATTAAGAAAATCGAATATTACAGTTCGCGAAAAAACTCCGGCCGAAATCTCAATTTTCGGCCGGAAATGACGTCTACGGGAAAACGTCACTTCCGGTTCAAAAATCTCGGGTTTCGACCGGAAGTGATAGTGTCCTGTATAAAGTCACTTCCGGTTTAAAACTCAGAACTTTTCTTTCGACTTTCTCTCGTCTTTTTTACATTTCTCTAAAAACGATGAAACTTGGAACGATGTCGATGAAGCTCATCACAACTGATAAAACAATATTCAAGAAAATCCGTCGCTGAGCTTCGATCGAGATCAACATAGAGTTTAAAAATGTTGAAAATATTAATTAAAAAAATATATATTAAACGTAGTTCTTTTTCTTTTTTTGTCAATTTATCGCCGTACCCTTTCGCGCTTAGTTAAAAGGCTTGAGCGCGAAATTCTCGTATTTCCTTAGTGGGTGAGACGAAGACGAGCATCGAATCTGGCTTCGCGAACTCAGCCAACGCGTTTCTCGTATTGCCACCGTGGAAAATCGCCGTGGCCCGTTTCCACTGGGGGTGTGTAGTATACTTGTGACCACTGCGCTTTCATTCCCCCTACTAATCGAGTGCGACAGACCGGGATAAACGAAACTGTCTCTACGGGAGCGACTACTCATTTGTCAAAGAAGCTTCTCTCCGCTAATTTTTGCAACTTTTTTTTTCTCTGCATTCCCCTTCTTTTTCGTCATCCCTCGCACTTCGAACACGTACGGAGAAACCACGGATAATGAGAGCTCGCGCGCATTCTATTTCGGGCATTCGGGGTTTGATTTTATTTTTTCAAATTTTGGTTATTATTATTATTATTATTATTTTTTATGTCATTAATACACTTGAGAATTCGGGACGTAAAGGGTTTTACGCGTCGAAAAAAACACTGCGGATCCGGGATGTAGCGAGAAGGTCGTTTTGTAGGAGCTACAGACACACCTTTACGATCGTTGCCCCGAGGAATGATCCGATCTCGATTGTACAACCGCTACACGGTGGTTTAAGCTCACGAGCTTCGATCTGCCCCCCGAGGCTGTTTATGAGCCATCCGCGAATCAACAAAATCGTGGCTTACATCTCTTCGCTGTCTTTCTCAAGAACAATTTTACGCTATTATTTTTTACGCAAAATGCGTCGTTTTACGACAAATAGATCATTTCAAGAAAAATAGATCATTTTACATCAAATAGATCACTACATATAATAGATCATTTTACGCAAATAAGATAATTTTATGCAAAATAGATCATTTTACGCAACATAGATAATTTTATGCAACATAGATCATTTTACGGGAAATACATTGTTTTACGCAAAATAAATCATTTTATGCAACATAGATCATTTTACGGGAAATACATTGTTTTACGCAGCGTAAATCATTGTACGCGAAATAGATCATTTTACGCAACATAGATCATTTTACGCGAACTAGATCACTTTACGCGAACTCAATTGTTTTACGCGAAATAAATTATTTTACGCAACATATCCAATTTTGCATTGGGAGTTAAAAACAAATCTTTCAGGGATCGTAGCTTGTAGTCTGTAGTACAGAGGAATTCCTCACATGTTAACGCCACTCAGCGTAGGAAGGCGAGTAGCTTGGACAATCGGAGTGTTCTGATCAACCTGATATTCGAATACACAGGTGTTTTCACAGCCTGGAGCGGAATTGAAAGCGGCGAGCAGAGGTCAAACCGTGGAAAAGAAGGTGGAAAATGTTGCCAACACGAGTGTGCAAACAGTGAGCTAGATATCCGGTGACGCCGTAGGAATCACTGGAATACAATTCTTACACAAAGCTGAATAGATATCCGGGTCAATATAAATTTTTCTTTTAACCGGAAATGGTTAGCGTCCGCGAAAAAAGGAAGCAGCAGAGGAAACGACGCAAGATACAATTGGGAACAACACCACTGATGAAGTATTCAGTGCATTTCCTTAGAAAATTTTTACTGAAAATTCGCGCCAGAAAAAAAAGAAAGAAGAAAACTCCTTTATCGATTCTTAGGAAATTCAATACCGAAAATGTATTGGTCTACTTACGTTGTTAAAAGTTTTTTTTGTAAAACATTTTTGTAAAACATTTTTTATTAAAACTCCAAAGAAAACATTTTTTATTTCAATTCCACTTTCAATGTTTACAATTCCATATGCTATTGAAACAACGACAAGACTATCATGGTGAAATGTTATCGTTTCAAACCCGTGTGGAATTGCAAGAATTGAAAGTAGAATTGAAACAACCATTTTTTCCTTCGGCAGCCCGCAAGCCAATTTTACTTGAGTCATTGATTTTGTTTCAGCGAAGTCCTCTGCGTTATATAAAATGTTAACTTTCATCATTGCTTTTCAGGAATTAAAAGAAAAAAAATATATAACTGAATTTTACTCCAGTCATTGATATTTTTTTTGCCGTGTACATTTTTTTCAATATTATTTTTCGATCTTTTGTAAATTGGTTAAATTAAAATTGGTGAACGTACTTACCTGAAAAAAAAATGATTTCCTTATCTGGAAACAAAGTTAGTACCTGTGCGATCTCTGGGCTAGGTCGTTTGCTGCATTCTCCCGTAACTTTCCAGGTATAACACGCAGGTACGAATTAGTCTTACAGGGATGAATGCAGCGCGGTACGGACGTACTGCCCGCGAGCAACCCCTCGTGGGTGGTTGGGAGTTTCGCCGCCGAGTATATAAAGCTTCAACGATAGCCCGTGAAAGCCACAGTTGGAACGGACGGCACACCGGTAACTCACCCCACGACTCTCCGGTTCAAATCGTGTTTTCGCGCCGACAGCCAACGAGCCAGATATAAAAAAAAATTATCTTAAATTAATCGAAGTACTGAATAAATATTGTGAAAACAAAGTTGTAAAATGATTTGTTTGTTCGCGCGGGTAATCTGAAGAGTATTAAAAAAACGCATCGATACACGTCGATACTGTCAGGTAAAATTATCATTTCGCCTCCTCAATATCGGAACAAATTAGTTACATAAGTGATCTATCGCCGTTACTTCCTCAAAGAATTCTAACAGTTTAACGGTTCGATGAAATGTTACGAAAGTTTTTGGACATACTCGGAGGGTCAGTATTTAGTTTTGTGAATTTTTTTTATTTTTTTTTTTGACGAGCCTTTCGTTAGTAAATTTGCCTTCTTTTTAACTCTTTGAGACTCCAGCTCAATTATATATCGCCAGTTCGTAATTTCGAGAATTCGTTATTTTGAGAATTCTGATGTACGAACTCGACTAGATCATATTAACTAAAAGAATATCGTTGCCATTTATTAATTAAATAAATAAAAATAATTATATTTACGCCGAACAATAGTGAAGATAAGCGACGTAGAAAGCTGGCTGACCTAACTTCTTCAAACTATCGGATTATTGGGTCGCGTATGTGGTAACGCTTGTACTAATTTTCGGACACTATATCGTCTGTCTTTTCACAAAACTGCAACAGTAGAAAATAATTTAGGCTTAAACCTTGTATGACTTTTTTCTGTGCATCAAATAATATCAGTAGATACGATTACAAGCGTCAAATTGGATTTCCAATACTTAAATTCGGGATAGATCAAATCTGCATACGAGTGTCCGACAACTGGGAACTGTTACCTTACTTTTTGAGTTCCAATATTAAATCGCTAGCGCGTCATCAAAGAATTGTACATAGTAAAAAAAAAATGCAAGCAAATTTCAAGTTCCAGTACATTAAATTTACAATTGATTTACAACTGTTGCTGAAATTTCAAACACATGCTCGTGCAAATTTTACAGTAAAATTTGTATTTCTACTGAACATTTCTGTAAATGTCGGGTAATAGCTTTACAATTTTATTACCTGGTAACTTTTATTTTTATAAAAAATCCATTAATCTTCAATTAATCTAAGAAAATGTCCAGTTCTAGCACATTAAATTTACAATTTATTTTTACGTGTATCTTTGAAACGGCTCGACAAAACCCCACAAAACTTGAACGACATCTTCGCCGAGCTGATGCTCGTCTCTGAGAATTATTTCAATTTTTTTGCAACCCTCGGTCCCAAGCAATGTCGTATTTTTGCTAGTGGGCCGAAAAATAAGTGGAACAAATCGTTTAGGTCAGACAATGGTATGCAGCGGGCGCGGATCCGCATCCAGTAGAGTCGAGATCGCAACTTGGCTATGGATTGTTTGCGCACTCGCGACACTAGCTGCCTCGCAGCAGAACCCTTTTTACACCCACGGACGATACGGCAAACGCGAGCAGTCATACGCCCGTAAGTATTATTATATACACTCACGCATACGTACATCAATAAAGAGGCCGGTCACGTATCACTTACGTTTCCGTCGATTCGTCAGTTTCGTCTCGGCATTCCAGGAAGTATCCCGTGAATATATCAAACACTGGGCATTCTGGGCCATAACATTCGCACAAAAGAAAATAAGAGTGCACATCGGAAATGCGAGTTCAGAAATTTTCTTTTATTTTCATTTAATTTTTTTTTTTTCGGTATTTAACAAAACGGTGAAGTGAAAATAAGATTATAAATGTTGTCGCATGAAAATTGACGTGTTCTGTTGACAAAAAGATTTCACCGCTGTTGCACCGACCAATTTATGTCTCGTATTGGAACAGTGCAACCGCGTGTCAATACCTCGCGTTAGGAATTTAACACCTGGAAATAATTATCAAGTATCAACAAATTTTGCGAGTTTAATTATCGATACTAATTTGAGGCCTTGCTTCCGTTAATCGGATCTCGTTGAGTTTTGTTTCGATCCGTCCTCGTGTAACAACGATTGTAATTTAAACCCTTTCGTTACCGATCGTAATTATTTAATGAGAGATTTAATCGCTGATCAATCCGTCTATGGCAAAACGCCAATTTATTTGCATCCCGAACGATAGATCTATAGGTGTGCGAGCGGTCTGCGGCTCCGGCGGTCTTTGAACTCAAGCGGAAGTCTAAACGAAGCACACATATATATATATATATATTTTTTAAAAATTATTTCGCGAGAATTAAAAAAAGACGATAAAGAAAACCGCGAGATTTATTTTTCTTGTTTTATGTTTTTGAAAGCAATTTCTTCTTTGAATAACTCATTAATAACTTTTTAGCATTATAACTATGCAAAATCAAAGGTCTTGACATCATTGATGCGGCTGATTTTTTTCTGATTTTTGGCATATCGCGAAGTACTGAAATTTTGATCGAATTAGAATTTGCCAAGACGGGACCTTCAAACGATTCGAATAACGAGTTGACGTGCCAAAAAAAATATGTAAAAATTCACACACGTACTTTGAAGTGTTGTTTTTTTTATAACGCAGAAGAAAATTCCTTACGAACATCCGGTTATCGTTTGTGTGCTTGAAAGAAGGCATGGTCGTTTGCTCTCAGCAAAAAGTTCCCTTCAAGCAGAAGAGCTAAAGTTTTGGTTGGGAATGTATGTGTGAATCATTCTTAATAAAACTGCTTGTTGCCCCGCAGTCTTTTTTCTTCGACCAATCTATGTAAAAAAAAATTCAAATTCCACTTTTTTCGGTTTCTTTCACTGTCCTTGACTAATCAATCGTCGCTGCACTCGGTTCAAGAATTTGTCTAATCACAGGGGAGGTCAAAAGGCCGAAAGTACAGGGAGGAAGAGGAGGGGAGGGAGGTCGAAGAGGTCACTTTGTCGTTGCCAAAGAAAGATTGAAATTTCAAAAATTGCATCCAATTACGCATCGTTTCCAGTCGCCAAAGAGCATCTTTTGCCAAAGCTCAAACGAGACAGATAAACTCCACACCGTCGAACCTTGGACGCGGATCAAAGTAATCGGAAAAAGGATTTGCGTACAGACTCCTCCCACGTCATAATGTCTGCGGGCAAAAACTATTCTTACGGATTAACATATCATCATTACCGTTAAGAGCATGTGAAACACTATGAAGTGCGAGAGAGATAGCAACAGTGGCGCTCTCGGCGGAGCGAGAGAAACACACTGAGAACGTGTTTCACATGCTCTTAATGGACTGCTGGACCATCCTGTTTTACCGACGGAACGAGCCGATTTCGTACAATTGACTTTACATCGTTAATGTACTGCGACATGCTTAACATTTTACAGGACTGTAACACTAAACGTAACACTGTCCATAAACGCTTGGGCGTGCACTTGAATTTTGGTTGAAGACGTTCGTGAAATTAAGAAAATCGAATATTACAGATCGAATATTACAGACATTATTTCAATCACATTTTTCACTCCAAAGAAACAGTCGATCATCCTTAACAATTCTAAATTGACACTAAGAAATCGCCAAGTTCCATCGGTAAAGAAGCTAAGTAAGGAGTTAAAAACGTGTCCAGGAATCCCTTAGTAAAAAAAGAAAAGAATAAAAATAATTAAAAAATCGGTGAAGAGTTCACTTTGTCGTTGCGTCGAGAATTCACCGCTGTTGTAATCGCGAGCCAAAGAAGGCTTGAAGTTTCTGAAATTGCTTCCAATTACGCGTAGTTTCCAGTTGCCAAAGAATTTTTTTTCAAAGCTCGAAAGAGAAATAAACTTCCATCGGTCGGACTTTTGATGGTGATCAAAGTAATCGGAATACGGATTTGCGTTCAGATTACTCCTACGGTACAATGTCTGCGGGAAAAAACTATTCGCACGGAGTTACATAACATCATCATTAGCGCTAACAAAAAAGAAAAAAAATCGGCGTGTGTCTGGCTTCTTTTAGAGTTATCGAGTTTCCGCGAGTTTCAGAACGCCAGCGCCCATTATTTCCCATCATTCTTTAAACTATTATTAACGAGCACTTCCATCGTTAGAATATAAAACTTAAAAAATATAAGCAAAAAAAAAAAAATTGAAATAAAAATTCTCGATTTCTTTCCCGCTGTTTTTAGCGTTATCAAATATCCGTAAAATTCAAAGTTTCGTGCCCACGCGCGAAAGCATCGGTTCGAGGGACCGAGTACAGTTTCCGTCGCCCTTCGAAACGTTGTCACTTAATTTTTTTTTGGCACTTTTTGTCAAATTTTTTTATCTTTTTTTTTTAATATCCTTTCCAAAGTAATTTTGCCTTTTAACTTTTCTGCGATGGCACTTGTTTTTTGCGATGACACTTGCGATTCGCATACGTTTCAGAGAAATGAGAGGGAATTGCAAACACTTCTGCATGGTACAAAAATCTGACAAAAAATCAAGCATACTAAAGGTGCTGAAAAGATTCATTTTGCATAATAATAATTCCAAAATGTCATTAACTGATTGATGAAAAATAAAATTATCCAACAAGTCTCCCGGAAACCTACCTTTTTTTATGAAAGTGCTTAGGTCACTTTTCTAAATACGCATGAATTTTTTCAGATTTTTAAATTCACTTCCAATTTTTTTTTTATATGGGAAAAACGTGTAGACCGTCGCAAAATACAAAGCGAATTTAAAAATCTGAAACATTTTTTATACCATCGAGAAGTGTTTGAAATTCCCTCTCATTTCTCCGAAACTTATGCGAAGTGAACACTATTCGCAAGGACTACCATAAGCATCGGATCGACGAACCGAGCACACTTTCATTCGCCCCTCGAAATGTCACTCAATTTTTTTTTGCACTTTGTTTATTTTTTTTTTTGGCACTCCCAATTTGTTTTGATGCCTGAATCTCACACGTTAATCCCGCCGGCTTGTTAATAATTAAGGAACCGCCGGCTAAAGTGCCCGAAGTTTGGGGGGGACGAGTGTTGGCTCGGGAAGCAAAACATAAAAAACAACTTCGGTTAATTTAATCTCGAGACTAATAAATAATTTATTAATTTGCTACAGAGGTCTCGCCCTTCTTCTCGGGAAGTAGATACGGCCGTGGCGGTGCGACGAGCGCGAGGGAATCGAAATCTGAGCCGAAAATTTTGGAAGTCTCGCCGAGGGTGGATCGTTTCTTCCTCGGGAGTCGTTACGGGAAACGCGGCTCGTCCGTCAACAACAACAACAATAATGTTAATCGTCAACGATTGCAACCACCGTCGAGGATCCCGTCGATACGACGGTTCGAGGAAGCTTCCGGCTATCTAGATCGGGTGCAAAGGGGCGATCGAGTATTGCGCGCAAGGAACAATTATTACGAACGGACGAGCAACGACAGCAGCAAGAGAAACAGCGGCGAGGCCGTTCTTATGGATATTCCGAACGAAGACGAACTGGGTGTGTATAATTAATAAAAAAAAACATTCCCACATTTTTTAATTAAAAAAGGGATTTATATAAATTTTTTTTATACGGACGGTGAAAAGACAATTTTCACGTGAAGCTGAATTGACATACGCGACATGTAAGAATTTGCCTTTAACCGCAAATGGTTAGCGACCGTGAAATAAAATCGATTACCGTTTTTGTTACCGACCGAGCGCGGCTCGGGCGCGAAGCAAGTGGTGCACTTCGTCTTAGAAGGTTAAAGTCTACTACTCGCGTTATATTTTGTAATGCACATAAGTTTTACTGCTTATCGAAATGTACGTCGTGTTTTACGATAAGATATACTCTGTAGTTTCATCGTTTATATAAGGAATTCTTCGGTTTTCGCGAAATGGCGATTTTACGATATTCTCGGACTCAAAGTAGCCGAACTTGTTTTTTTTAATATACTTTTTTAATATAAAGAAAAAATTGCCTTTTGCGAGTTGCGAGAAGCAAATAATAATTTTTTTGCCTTATTTGTTTCTCCGAATTAATTGTCAATTAACTTTTGTGGTCTTTATTGATAATCTCTTGTTGCAGATAACTTTTGGTAAATCGCGACCACGGGACGAGCCGATAATTATTCCTTCGAGGCATTTTTCCCGAGCCCCGGACGGATCAGCGCCAAAGTCCCTTAGGAAATTCCTTCACCGGCCTCGAGTGATCGAGGGATGTATTAGGATCAGTAGACTATACCAGACGCCCCCACGCCCTTCCGTCATCCCCCAAGCACGGCTGACCTGCTACGTTCGCCAGTGTCACTACTGCTGCTCTCAGGGTTCATTTTACTCCCGAGGTCGGTAAGTTACCGACGTAGGTGCGAAAGCCCGGGAGGGCCGAAGGATAGACACGTCCTTCAAATCCTGCCTGCCTTTCTCACCTACGTCGGTAACTTACCGACCGCTGGAAACTACCCTACCCGCCGTCGATAATTTATCGACGTAGCACTTGAACAAAAAGCAAGATTGGTGAACATGCTCCGGTCCATTTGTCATATATATAGTGTGTCAATCAGGGTAGGCCATATTCATAGCTTTTGCCCCATAAATGGTACCATTTTTTAAAATTTATTCTCGGTTGCAAAATATTAATTTGAACGTCTTACTCGCGTACTCTCTACCTTATCTAGAGTACTCTTCGTCTGTCCTCTACATCTATCCGTTTTTCCCACCCACGCCTATAATTCATCGACCTACGAAAATTTCTTTGCCCTACCTCGATAACTTGTCGGCGCACACACCTAACGGTAGGGTAAATGTGGCGAACATTATCCGATTCCCTTGTCATATATTGAGCTTGTTAAGGGGATGCTGGATCCGTTTTTAACTCCTTACTTATCTTTTTTACCGACGGAACTAGGCGTTTTCTTAGTTTCGATTTAGGATTGTTAATATGCTACGCACATGCTTCAACTCGTGCAGGACTACAATATTGACATAAAAGCTTCGGCGTGCGGTCCGATTTTCATTAACGATGTACAAGGTATTAAGAAATAACATTCGAAATACTTTTATTTTAATCATTTACTTTCATTGCAATGAAAAAGTTGAAAATTTTTTTTTACCGTGTCGGCTCTGACCACTTCTCACAAGTGAACCATGAATGTATAACGTATAATACATTTTACATTGATTTCCTTTGTCTAACAGACTTAATGACGATTTTGAAAAATTCGTGGAATTTCACAGAATCGGGGTGCACTCTCGTTTTAAAGTTGTGAATTCCAGAATATTTTATATCCTACAAAATAGATGCTGTTTAAATTTTGCGCGGCCTCATTGGTTTTTGCGATGATCTGTAATATTCGATTTTCTTAATTGCTTGGACGTTTTAAACCAAAATTCAAGTGCACGCCAAAGCGTTTATGGCCAGTATTAAAGTCTTGTAAAATTTGAAGCATATCGTAGTATATTAATTATGCAAAGTCGATTCTAAGAAATCGCCTCGCTCCGTCGGTAAAACAGGAAGGTCCAGCAGCCTCTTTTACGCTATAAATGATAATCAATTAAAAAAAAGCAACGTCGATTGGTAAATGTTAATTTGAAGTATGAGATTATTGATACGGTATCATCGTACGGATTGTTTTTATCTAAGTACAGCTGATAAAATGACGATAAAGAACACATCAGTAGTATACTTGAATCGAGCTACTTAGGCATCTCCCTGGACGCTGTATGTTAAAATATGAACTTCGTGAAAGATGTTAGAAAAAAAGAAATTACAATTTGTGATGAAAACACTCGCCTCGAGAATTCAACCTGTTCACATATTTGTAGATGATTAAAATACACGTATAATATATATATACATATATTGGAAAATAATAAATAGAGAATTTGTCGTTCGTGCACAGCAGATATCATTTGACCCATTTTGGACACTGTCATCGCATCCCTCTAAATCGAAGCACCCTTTAGAAAAAGAAACGAAAAAATCATTACGAAATCAAACCAATGCAGACTCATATTATTAATTTTCATTTATTTTATTATTAATTTTTTTTACACTTAAGTATGAATGTTTTATTTTTAAAAAATACTTAAGTATGAAACGAGTGTCTGTTGATTTTTTTTTGTTCGCCGGTATAAGTTCGCGGCTAACAGTGTAAGAATCTCGATGACTGAAAATACAAGTTCGAAATACCGGTCAGTTCGATTATTAGAAACGTCGTCACGTATCATTCACTTTCACTATAATGAAACCCCCGAGGAGTCATCGTCGCGTGTCTCCTCCTCCAGCTCCCATTGCACCACGCAATGGAATTAATCGGCAACTCAAAGTGAATTATTATAAACTCGTAATTTATGCCGGACAGTGAAATAAAAAAATTCTAGTATGAAAAAAAAAATTATTTGAACAAAGTTTGCTTCGCATTTATAATAAGAGACGTTAATGAAGAGAGTGAAAAAAAAAAATTGCGCAGAGCGCATCGACACGGTGGAGTTGGCTGAATTGAGCGAGACAGTCGTTTCCAGTTGCAGAGATATGTGTGGCAGTCGAGGAATCAGGTACGAATTAAATAGCGAGCGAGATAGGCGAGAGGCCTGTTGATAGCTCATTAGGAAAACTCTAGAGAGGCAATGAAAACCAGTATACAGCATATAGCGATACGCGATGCTCATAATTGCAATGGCTCTCTATCTTAGCCATGCAAGTGGTTTCAACATTTCTGCATTTCAAAGAAAAAACTACAAAAAAGCATTTGTTTGTGCCAACTACAAAAAATCCATAGTTTTAAAAAAGATTTTTGTTTTTTGGGATAGAATAATTGCGAATAATTGCGACTCATTTGTTTATACTAACAAAAACAATAAAAATCATATCTTGAGTAAAAGAAAAAAATTGTAGCATAATTAATCAACCGAAGGGAAAAAATCATTAGTCAGTGATCAAAACAGATTTTATCCCGATTCAAAGATTGATTTTTTTTTCCACTGCTCTCCGAAAGAAAACAATGTGTGCTCTGGATGGGAAGCCTTCGTTCGTCTCGGCGACTCTCGATCGTATTTTGGGACCTACTTTTGGAGCTCACACGTCGCACCCCACCGGAGAAAGTAAGAGGATATACGTACACAGTACCGACGTACGTGCGAAGTTCCCCCCATGTAATCCACATTCGAGGTGAGAAAGTAAAATCCCGAGTTTGCGTATCGTAAGATAAAAAAAAATTCAATTTTTTAAATTTGTTTTTTTAACTCGTTTTACCCAGATCGGCGATCGATAAATCGTTTAATAAAATATAAAGTAGACAAATCGTGCACCTTTAAATAAGTGATATTCAGAATCGTCGATTGGCAGAGCTTATTGTCAGTCAGCCAATGAATTTACCTCGTTCCAGATTATCGTTGCGCGTAATCATTAATGCCGAGTTTCTTCAGCATTGAAATTTCACTCTTGTCACAGGTGATGTCACATCCGTCGGCATGCACAAAATGCACCCACTTTGCGGCTCAACCTTCCTGCAATATTTCATTCGGATACATTGAAAAAAAAAAAAAATGCGGAAGCTCAACGTTTCTAGCGAATTTCACGTTGCATTACCAGCGTTGATTGTGTCTCAATTCAGTACGCTTGCGCGATACTCGTTCGCATATACATATATAGATATATTAATATAGTGTCGCGAGGTAACTCATTTCTTACCGAATCGTTGAAATTTCTTTCAGTCACTATTATTAACGCGAGGTATTTAAATGATTAAATACCTCGGCTATTATCATTAAAATGATTAAATAATTTTCAATATTACAATATTAATAAAATATCATCGATATTATAACAGTTCTTCCCCGAGTCCCTCATCCCAGCCTAGACGCTCCCGAGATAAAAATCCTCAATCCTCTCGAAAATTACATCGCTCCAACGGTTCGACTTCCGGCGGCATTCCTCGATAATTTTTCGTCTCCCCGCCGCTGTTACGACACACCACGCCCTTGAAAATTCCTCCGAGAATTTATCTCGCCAGATGCCTCGCTCGTTGCCGTAATAACGGTGCATCGAAAAATCCCGTACGCTCGCAGTGCTAACGGCCGAGCTAGCTCAGACACTCTTCCAAGTTAAAAAAAAAAAAAAAAAAAGAAATATGTTTTAGTCTCCGCAGCGGATAGCGACGTGCTGGTCCGACGCTCGAACCAGCGCCTCTGTGGACTTAAGGCGAAGAAAAGAAAGAAAAAAAAAAAAAAAAAAAAAAAAAATTGAATCTAGGTCGTACGAGATCGCGATTGCGATCATTGATGGTGCTGCTTTTATAGTTGTATCTAGTAGTATCTCTCCGAGACGTTTGCGCGGTGGAATAAAACGCGGGATGTTTGGAGGGAGCTTGACGCTCTTTCTCTGTCGCGACGTCCGTACGTATCGTCGAGACGAGAAGCCCGGGCAACCAGTTACCTCTTCCACTGTCCATAACTTTCTCCGGGTCTCTGCGCGGCCGGTCTCGAAAGTCATTGCTTTTACTCGGGGCACACCGCTCCTAACCGTCGTTGACGGAGAACTGCACGCTTGTCGTTAATTGCGGTATTCGATCGATTAAACCAAAACAGCTGATGCTTCGCCCGGACGACCGCCGGTCGAGTGTATCGATCTCGAGCCCTACGTCACGGCAAAAAAAAGATTTGTACTCTTGAAAAACTTTTTTTGTCTGCGAATGCCCACTATTATTTTTTTGGTAATTTTACAAACAAAAAAAACGTTTTTGCTACATCGACAAACATTTTTGTGAAATGGAGGAATGATTTTGTAATATGCAGAAATATTTTTCGGAAATGAACAAACATTTTTGGGAAATAAACAAATATTTTTGTAAAATTAACACTTTTTTTTTGTAAAATTAACAGAATAGTTGTGGACGTTTGTGATCAAGAAACGTACCTATTTTCCGGTGATCGGGAGGGTTTCTACACGGAATGCCCGTGAATCCAACGAGGAGATAAACGGACTATTCTTCTTTTTTTCGGCAAGACACAAAAACTCGTATATAACATACAAAGCTTTCGTTCGTAAACGGATAAATTAAATTTGACCCACAATTATCATGACTTAATTCGAGAAACTATTAAATACTTTAATATCGAATAAATATAAATGTTAAATAATATATAATATTGTACTAATCACAATATTTAATATAGTGTAATGTAATCTAATTATATAATACGTAATGATTATTAATATTAATTTCGATCAATCTCAATTTTATATTTAAAATAATGTAACGAATGTATGGATAAAAAAAAGCTTCGCAACGGGTCGTAAACAAATTTTCGGTAAAATTTTCACCGGCGCAAGAGGGACCGAAGGTCCGAGTCTCGGAGCGCGAAGCCCCGAAGAAACGGAGTAGATAATACACACGTGAGACGAGCACTTTCGCTTCGCGTCTCCTCAGCGTCGCACACCCGGTGAAACTTCCTTCTTTTTTTTTTCTTTTAATACTTTTCGTTTTCTATCTGTCGGTCGATCGAGAGTCCGCGAGCCCGCGACCGCACGACGCTGATCGGCGTTTGAAGAGTCCGCGATGTACCGTCGCTTATCTCGGGACAAAAAAATAAAGGACGATTCTTAAAATAACATCCAACTCTTCCGTACATTTATTTTATTTTTTCATTTATTTTTTTTCCGTCGCTTCGGAATTATCGCCGGGCTTCGAAAGATTTTTCATCGACATGGATCATTAATACAAAGCCGGACGTAACGAATGAGAATTATGTCGCAACGAGTCGCGCGGCTGTACCGGATCGTAAAATTCCCCCTGGAAACTGTGGCGAAAAAAAAGAAAAAAAAAGTAATTTACCTGGCACTGCCATCGTCTTTCGCAACCGAGTGCCAATTTTTCGGCGATATTCGTCGCCGCGCTCCGGTTTCTCCGAAGGTTTTTTCGAGCGTGAAGAGGAACAGTGAAAAAATAAATAAAATAAAATAAATAAGAGAAAAAAATAAATAAAAAAAAAAATTTTATGAAAAAAGATCCAAGCGTTGAGGCGTTTAGTGGCTCACATTTATTAGAAACTTCGTGGTCCGGCGTGAACGCATTTCTAATCCCCAGGTGAAAACCCGAAATATTCAAACTCGTAAATTTTTCGTACGGAGCAATTATCGAACGCGTGTCGCAGCGAGGTTTGTTCGCGCTCCGTTTCTTCGGGACAATGGAGAACGATTATCTCGTCGACGCTCTCTCGGAGAGATGAGGATCGGAGGTGACGATCCACGTGCGACGGTCAACACGGCACGGGCAATTAATTTTCGGCAAGGTGCTCGATTGCGGAACTCGTAAAGAACGGGTCAATCTTTCGGGCACGGGGGATTCCCCTTTTTTCTCCCCCCTCGCGGCTACTGCACGGACCCGAAAAAACTACTGGTTCATTTTTACTCACAATGACGGTATGAATTTTTGTAATAATTTTCTTTCCCATTGGATAGATGATAAAAAAATTTTAACTGGCATCTCTAAAAGGCAAAACCACGCTTTTTAGAAGCGTCACTTCTAAAACACTTGGATATTTCTAAAAAATCATCGGCTTGATTAAGAGAGGAAGAAAAATGACATAAATACGCCTGAGAGCAAAAATAATTTCGATAAATGTGATTGATAGAAAAAAAAATTCAATAAATACAATTGAGAGAAAAAGAATTTCCATAAATACGATTGAGAGAAAAAACCTTCGATAATATACATTTACTACAATTTTTTTTCCCATGGGATCAAAGAAAGCGTCCAAGATCCATGAGCACATTTTTTTCGAGTTTGTTTTACAACAATTTCTTATTATATCAACTGCTCAAAGATTGCGAAGCGGTGATTTTTAGGTCCTCGTTAAACGAGCCATTCAAATTAATAAATGGCTATACAAACTGTTATTATTTTTTAACCATCGAACGTAGCGACGGTCAGCGGTGGGTGGACGATCGTCGGTTAAGAGAGTTGCCAAACGTCTCGTTGCAAAATAATTAATAGAGGGTATATAGAAAGAACCGCGGGGCCACCGGGAGACGGAGAGGAAGCAATCTCTCGTTGGTCACGCGATTCGCTGGCCCTTAGGCGTCTCTCTTTTATCCCATGGCAAAAGACATTTAATATTATATTGTTAGAGAGGAAGAGAGGTTGCTCGACGATTACTAAACCGGGATGTACACTCGTGTGTCGTGTGTTTCTATAGAGTTGGCGCGGTACTCGGTGAGCATTACCTTCCCAATTTCACGCTTCGGGCTCATTTTCGCGTTGCAAAATAATCGTCCAAATAAATGCGGTGAGTAACGAGTTGTAAAGTTGTCGAAACGCAACCTCGTGTGAACGAAGCCGAATGAGAATCAGGGCTGACTCAGCAAGAGAGTTGATAAACAGTAAAACAAACATTGAATAAATAACAAAGTTGGATTAGTAAGAAAAATTAAATAAACAATGAATTTGACTTAGCAAGAATATTGAATAAATAACATAGTTGACTTAGCAGGAAAATTGAAAAACTAAGAATGTTTTTTTAGGATAAAAATTGAATAAATGGTAAAGTTGGCTCAGAAGGAAAAGTGAATAAATAAAAAAGTTGACTCAGCGCGAAAATTGAACGAATAACGAACTGTATTCCACTCGTTGACTTTACTTCCTTTGACTTTGTATATAATTTTCTGGTTGGTAGAAGCAACAACCGTTTAAAATAATTTTTTCAACAGCCTCGGAATCTAGAAGATCGTTACGAAAAGTGAGAGACTTTCGGAGGAGTATCCAGAGGTGGGAGTGGATGTAGCCAAACGGCTCGGTACGACGGTAAGAAAGTTAACGCATCGACTTAATAACAAAGTTGGACGGGTAAGAAAGTTGACAGACAGTAATAAAAAAAACCAGGCGGAAAATGGAGTAAACAACAAAAATGACTTAGCAAGAAAATTGAACAAACAAAAATGTCGACTCAGCAGGAAAATTGAATTACCAAAAAATAACTCAGCAGGAAAATTGACCAAATTCAATTTTCACAGTGTTGACTCAGTAAGAAATTTAAATAAACAACAAAGTTGACTCAGGAAGAAAATCGAACGAATAACAAACTCTATTCCACTCGTCAATTTTACTTCCTGCAATTTGCCATCGGTCTTCGCTCGACTTTGTATATAATTTTCTGGTCGATAAAAGCAACAAGCGTTTGAAATAATTTTGTTCAACAGCCTCGGAAGCTGGAAGATCGTCACGAAAAAAGAGAGACTTTCGGAGGAGTATCCAGAGGTGGGAGTGGATGTAGTCAAACGGCTTGGTACGTCGGTAAGAAAGTTGAGGGACAGTGGAAAAGAAAACAAGGGGTAAATTTAATAAATAACAAAATTGACTCCGCAATAAAATTAAGTAAACAACAATGTTGACTCATCATGAAAATTGAACAAATATCAATGTTGACTCAGCAAGAAAATTAAGTAAACAACAAAGTTGACTCAGCACGAATACTGATCAAACAACAATGTTGACTCAGTGAGAAAATTAAATAAACAACAAAATTGACTCTGCACGAAAATTGAATAAATATCAATGTTGACTCAGCAAGAAAATTGAACAATAACAAACTCTACTCCACTCGCCGACTCTACTTCCTGCCCTCCGCCATCGTTCACCGTCCGACTTTGTGTACAATTTTCTGGTCGGTAAAAGCAACAACCGTTTAAAATAATTTTTTTTTTTTTCACCAGCCTCGGAATCTGGAAGATCGTCTCGAAAAGTGAGAGACTTTCGGAGAAGTATCGAGAGGTGGGAGTGGACGTAGCCATACGGCTCGGCACATCAATAGAGAGTTTTACAGTAACCGAAATGAAAACTACAAGGCGAGTGGAAGTGAGGCGAGTAAGGGGAAAAGAAGCAGACGGCAAAGCCAGCCCAGCGGAGAAAGTGAGAGCGTCGAATACGAGACGAGCCATACGGTAGGCTGGCAGACCAGGAGGAACGGCGATTCTACCTCGAGCGTGGTGACTTTTAGTCAGCTTTGACTCCGAGCAGTTTAGCTTGAAACAGACCTCGGTGAGGCCTGGTGGACGACTCCTCGCGGATCGCAGGCGAGTCGAGTCCCAACACAGTGGAATCGGCTTCGACCGTCAAAATTTTTTAAATTTCAACCTTATTTGTTTGTTGTTGTTTTGTGTAAAAAAAATTTTTTAAAATTGTGTTGAAGTGTCCGTAGGAAAAAAAATAAATAAAAAATTTAACTGTGGTGTCGAGGGCGTTTTTTTTTTAAATCCCGATTCTGTCGATCGACGATCGATGGGGAAAAAATGTAGAGACGGCTGCCGCGTCCCCCAACGTTGAAGTGTGCCGAATAAATAAACGACTCCGGAAATATTTTTTGGTCAAAAACCGAAGGGATGCCCGGGAGGATAGAAAAAAATCGGTAAAAATTGAAAGGATCGCTAGATCAAGGGGGCGATATACGTTACAGATGTATCGTCGGTGATGAGGAAGAAGCGACCCCAATTATTCAAGGGTGTGACAAGAAATTGGGTTTCAGTGATCGGGATGTAATTAATTGACGAATCAATTGACAAAAGAATTTTCAACTGAAGAGGAAGACACGCGGAAGATAGGAGGCTTTTTTCGGAGGCGGTCGGAGATTTTTTTTCTCTTGGATTAACGACGAAAACACAAACTACGATTCGGTGAGTTGATTTCCTCGATTGCGTCAACATTTTTTTTTACCGGCGTCTACTTTTGTCAATGACGTAAATATTTTTTAAACTAGAGTCAAATTTGTCAACAAAGTCAATTTTTTTACCTTGAGTCAACTGTTGACAAAGAAGTTAAGTTTTTTAATTACCTCGAGTTAACTTTTGCTAATGAAGTTAATTTTTTTTAGTTCAAATCAACTATCGACAATAAAGTACATTTCTTTTACCTCGAGTCAAGTTTCGTCAATAAAGTACATTTTTTTTGCCTTGAGTCAACTTTCGTTAATAAAGTACTTTTTTTTTACTTCGAGTCAACTTTGTTTATTTATCGGTGGTAACGACAAACCTGCAACATTGTTCCGAATTTATGTATCGAATGTATTTATCGAGGGATCGATTACTACCTTGACCATGGAAATACGATACTACTTTCACTGCCCACGTGTATCTCTCGCGGGTATATATTCAGCTTGGCTTTCAGTGTCAACAGCTCGAATTTTCTCTTTCTCTTTCGTCCGATCGGTGAGAGTGAAATAAATCGGGATATCGGATATTATATTATCTATATATAAGCCAAAAAAAAATATTAACACCAGGGAACTAAAACGGAGTCTTTTTGGGCAGGCTCAGATCGTCAACTATACATGTATATATTTCTGTCCATTTTCGGCCGTCCGTCTATCGAAGCAACGGACATTTTTCTTTAAAATTCTCGATAACATAAAAAATATCAAGTTGGAATTTATCTAATGTCTCTTCAGGGCTGCTAAATATATATTTTTTGGCCGAAATATATTCAGCTTGGCTCTCAGTGTGAACAGCTCAAATTTTCTCTTTCTCTTTCGTTCGATTGGTGAGAGTGAAATAAATCGAGATATCGGATATTTTATTATCTATGTATAAGAACAAACAAAATTTTAACACCGGAGTCTTTCTAGCCAGGCTCAGGTCGTGAACTATATATATATATATATATTTTTTGTCCAATGCGACCGCTGTTCGATAGACAATCGTCAATTTTTTCGGTTGGAATTCTCGATAAGTACACAGTAAAAAAAGTTCATGGTTTCTACTACAAACTTATTGTCCACAAACGTCCACAATTTTTTATTTGTTAATTATATATTATATATTATATAACTATTAGTTAAAGTACAAACTAAAATTGTCAATGACACGGAAAATAAGAGGACAGGTTTGTATATTCAAATCTGAACAAACGAGTTTGTCACTAATTTAACAAAATTATTTTTACGATACTACGCATTCTGATTTTACGAAATTATCTTTTTACTGTGTAAGATTTTTAAAAAAGCCATAAAATATTTCAAGTCAGAATTTATCGAATGTCTTTAGAGCTGCTAATTATTATTATTATTATTATTCCATAACCACCGTTATAATTTTTATTTATTTTATTATAATTTTTTTTCATTTTTAATGAAAAAAAAAACTCGAACGGGATTGACGGCTCGTTGATTCGCGGGATCTAACTCGGTCATCGGTCTCGCCGACTCATTAAATCCGTAACTTCGATCCGTTCGTTCAGGCTCATCCATCGTTATTGTAATGTCTTCTGGACTTTGACTCGGCTCACCACTCCCATCTCGAGAAAACACAGTTACATAATAAAAAGATCAAATAAAAAAAAAGTTTCACCTTATCTAACGTTCCGGGGAGACCCCGAGAGCTCATCGATTCCTCGAATTCGTTGAATACATTATCGTCTCCGTGGAGTGAAAGTGCTTCCGGGCTTTCGAAACGAAACTGCCACGCGCAGAGCGCGTCTCTCGGATGTAACGAGGAGAGAAAATTTTTATTTTTTTTCTTAACCAAAAAAAAAAAAAAATTATGTTTCATTTCAATCGACAATTAATTTAACCAAGTCTCGATCGATTCGCAAAGTCACCAGATTTCTCATACGTAACAAGCGAACATTTTCATCTTTTTTTTGCATTTTTTTGTTGTATATAAAAATTCAATCAACATTTCATTAATTCCATTTGATCGGTTCGTGAATTTCATTCAACAAACGCTCGATCGATTCGTAAAGTCATCGAGCCTCTCGGATGTAACGAAGAGAAAACATTTACATTTTTTTTCTTAATTAAAAAAACAAAAAAATGTAATTCATTTTTTTATTTCAATCAATACTTAATTTAACGAACGCTCGATCGATTCAAGTCAGCGAGTCTTTCGGATCTAAGAAGAGAACATTTTTTTTGTTTTCTTATTTTTAATTTTTAAGTTTCAAACAACAATTAATGTGACGAACGCTCGATCGATTCGTAAAGTCAGCGAGTCTTTCGGATGTAATGAGAGAAATTTTTTAAGTTATTTTCTTATTTATTTAAAAAATTTCAATCAACAATTAATTTGACGAACGCTCGATAGATTCGTAAAGTCACCGGGCTGATTCGAGAAGAAAGCCTAAAGGAACGATCGCGCGAGGGAAGAACAAAAAAAAAAAAAAAATATAGAAAGAAAAAAAATATCCGTTACACAATGGAAAGTATTAGTCACGAGAGTGGTCGGGCGCTGCCGTGTGTTGGCTATCGGTGAATTAGACCGAGAAGATGCAGGCGCCTCGCTCTCCTTCAAGGCCACGAAGAAAGAGTGGAATACATCGCGGCTCGTAGCGGCAGCGTCGAGTAAACGAGCGAGTTTCAGCTGGGATTTCTTAAAACCGGTTTCACCGCTGTCCATCATTATAATCGCCATATGACCGGCACGTACAAGGGACTTTCCTAGGGCGGCGGAAATTTTTTTTGGGGTTTTTCTGTTTCTTGATTTTTTTTTTTTCAACCCTCGCTCGCTATGGAACGAAAATTTGTCTACAAGTAAATTGCATTTTCAACGTACCGGTAAAATCGAGCTGGTGTTAAATTTTTTTCTTACTCAGACTTGTAGATTAAAAAAAAAAAAAATCTATGAATTGCATTGATTTCGATATATTCGTACAGCAAATTTTAGCTGACGAAGATTGTTTTTCATCCCAGCTGGTACTCGAATGAAAATGTATCTACTAATTGCAGTGTTTACGATAAAAAAATCGAGCCGTGGAGCAAATTTTAGCTGGCGAAAGATTTTTTTTTACTCTAGGAAAAATGTGTTTATTTACTTACTGAAATCCATTTTTATAGTATTTTCATCGATGAATCAAACACTGGACCAAATTCGAACCGTAAAGCAAATTTTAATTGGTGAAAGATATTTTTTTACTGTTGAAAAAATGTATCTATTCACCTACTAAGATTCATGTATATCGCATTGTCATCGATAAAACCGAACACTGGACCAAATTGGACCGCAAGAGGCTTACACGAAGCGCGGGACTTTCCTAGAAACCCGGCAGATTTATTTTTCAATCTCGCAGCCACATTAACGAAAACTAAAAAAAAAAAAAAAAAAAAAAAATTGTAAAAATCCATAACCGTATAAAAAACTGAAGTTGAAATGATCGCGGAAGAAAAAAAAATTACGAACAATCATCCGCAACGTTGTTTTATCTCTAATAAAAAGGTCGCGCGGTTTGGCCCCGAAGAAAGTGCCTCTCGTTGTGAAAGGGTTAATTGCATTATTACCATCATCATTATTATTAATAAAATTAAGCGGCGGATCAAATTCCAACCAGCGAAAAAAGAGCAGCTTTCACGGACCACCAGTAGAATAGAACGACTTTGCTGCGTACTGTTTACCGTGCTGTACACGAGCAATTATGTATGAGACGAGAGGCGCAGAACACGAATGAAACCGCATCGTCGCGTTACTTTCGTCTCTCCCGAAAGCCTCTTAGAGCGCTTGCAGACGCGGATAGGAAGGTGAAAGTTCGAGTATCTTTGTCGCGTCTCCCCTGACACTCTAAAAAAAAAAAAAAAAAAAAATACGAAAAAAAAACGAATCACGAATCCTGCGAGTGAAGTGAAAATAATTACGATGACGATAATGACGATACAAATGAAGACGATCCTTGGAGGAATATATCGCCGCACTTGGCTCCTGACAATAAGATTATAGGCGCGGGACGAGCCGATGAGATATGAAAGTCACTTAGCGAGGAAACATAAAAAAAAAAAGTTCCGTTCGACAGCATAATAGCGATTGGACAGTTTTGTGATAGGCTCTTTATCGGAGGCAAGGGAAAAAGCGGACGATGATCGAGGAGGCTTCAGCGAGTCGAGTCGAGCTGGTGAAAGAGTTGTGAAAAAAATGTTTCATACGAATTTCTAAAGAGAAAATTTTATTGAGGAAGGATGAAGCTGAATGTGAGTATGAAATAATTGGAGAATATGAAAAAAAATGTTAAAAATTAAAATTGTCAAATTGTAAATGGATAACTGGGGCGAAAAATTGGGCACAAATATTTTTGAGAAATTTAAATAATAATTTGACTGGAGAGCTTGTTTGAATCGTTTTGAGCCCGACCTGCGCTCGGTCGGTAATAAAACCTTCGTCAAATTTTATTTTTCATAAGCTTTAGGACTTCGACAAAAAATTAACAATTAGTGCCATTCATTTTATTGGACCGTTAAATAGATTAGATGGACTATTGAACCGACGAAGACGCTTAAAAAAATCCAATTTTCCTTACCGACCGAGTCCGTCCAGCTCGCCTAAAAGATCGGCATTAACGAACGGCAAACAAAATAAAAATCGTCGCTCTCGGAGAAAGTGAAAACTGTCGGAACTGCAGTCGCGTCCGTCAACGATACACATAACCGTCTCGTCTCCGCAGCGCATCCTAGAATCAATTCTGCTCACTCTACGGCAAACACGATTAACTCGAGGAAGGATACAGAAAAGCAAAGAAAAAAAAAAAAGAAAAAACGGAAACACTATCCGGATGTAATTTATGAAACTTGTCGGGTGAGAGGCAGCAAAGTGACACGAGGGGAAGGTGAAAGTTCGCTGGGTATCATTGGCGTTTGCTCATCCGTATTATTACCGAGTGCACATGCACCCAACCATACCGTGGGAACGATTAACTATCAATAGAAAAAAAAAAAAGAAAAAAAAATCACTACCTTCTTTTTTTCTCTCTTAAGTTTCAGCATAATTTCATGCTGATGACTATTCATTGGATCGCTTAGTTCGTATCGAATTTACATTAATTTTTTCATCCATAATGGGGGGGGGGGGGGTAAGGGGGAGAGGAGGGGGAGGGGGGAGGTTGGATCGTCTTGGAACGTGAACGTGAACTTCGCACAATTCTGCAAGAGTTCCTACGTGCACACTTTCACTTTACCAAGTTCCTTAGCCGCTGTAAGGATCCGCACGACGGAGCTAATAATGACCCACTAACACATCGAACCTCGTCCGACTAGATCGCGAGTTAGGGGGGGGGGGGGGGGCGGGGGCAAGGACGATCGAAACTGAACTTTCATCTTCGTCCAGTTTAATCGAAACCACCGACGACCGATGGCGAAACGTTATAAACGAAGCCTCGATTGGTATCCGATATGCCATATCTCGAAGTGGACTTCGAGGAAGAACCTCGCGTGCCCGTGTGGGACGCGAGGTATCGGAGAAGATCCCTCGCGTCCGGGATTGCTCAACGCGCGAGCGTCGATAAATATTATTCAGTTCCGGGTTTTCGAGAGAATACCTTCTTTACTTTCACTCATCGCAGACTCATGTAACTACGACTCGCTGCGAGCCGTTTCGTGTAATGGGTTTTATTTATTTAATCTTTTTTTTTTCTACACACGCGCCATTACGATTCCGGGGAATTCCGCAACCGGCCGAACGCCGACGTTACGTCGTGCTTAATTGATTCCGGTTCGATTGATGATCCAATGTTGGCATATTCGAGAGTTCGTTCCGCGCTCTCGAACGAGTACCCACATGGCTAGGTTTCTATGCGGGCCACATTGCCGATAAGGCCCCGAAGAGCGGGCCCTTAAAATCAAAATGGCCGTTTGATTATTTTTTCGATGGCATTAGTAGAATTATTTTTAGTCAATGCTATGCTCGAGTTTATGTTTTGAGCTTTTGAACTTGTGGATATGCGTTCAAAAGCTCGCCTATCTCCCCGCGGAGATCACGTGGTGCATAGGGCCCAAAAAAACATATGAGACCCACACTAACGATAGAAATATTTTCTATGTCCTGTATAGAATTTTAAAAATCAATGTCATACTCCAGTCTGTCTTTCCCGCTTTTAAACGCATACCTACTCGGCAATCAGCGCGTGGAGATCACGTGGTTCATAAGGCCCCAAAAAACATATAAGCCCCACAATAACGATATACATATTTTGTGTGTTCTGCAGATATAGCGTAAGATGAAGGCTTCGAGAGAGTGCAACTGGTTTCTTGCCGTGGGAATAATTATTCTGGGTGCTCGATCGATTCACGGATCATCCAGTGGGGCCTTCGAGGCCCAGGTGCCATCGGGGAGTGCTTCGACGGGCCTTGACGCCATATCGGGCCCAATGACGTCGAGCGCCGAGAGTTTCGAAGATGAGGATGCAAACAGCACGGAGACAGGTGGTCTCGTGAGAGAAAGACGTTTCATACGATTTCCCTCGGGCCCAGGACCCATTTACGAGGGGCCCGGACCCACTGGAAGAAACATCGGGTTTCCCAGCGTAAGATATCCATCGCAGGGACCGTATACACCGTGGCGACAACAAAAATCTTCATTCTGGAGGCCACCTGGCCCGGCTAGCGATTATCCCAGGCCGGTAATGGGCCATAGGACCCCGAGGCTCATATTCCGCGATGACTTTCCGTCGCTACCCGGCAGCGGCGCTGGCAACTCCTTCTTTCAGTCCAACCAACTGCCGGAGTCGGACGAGGATTATCGAGGTAAGGCCCATCTCTAACTTATCTCTCGTGAGAAATTCTTACCGGAATCTACTTTATCGACCGACGATACTTGAGTTTCGGAAGCAATCTACAAATAATTGTACGTGGCACAGATTTTTTTCCAGACCACAGGAAGCAGATTACAAACGATTATCCCAGACTGGAAACAGGTACGTCCGAGTGGTGCAATGACAATTTTTTTTTAATAGATTATTTTAGCTTTTACTGTGTGTCGGTAAGTCAGGGATTGTTACTTTTGCGCATCCCCCTGCTTTTAATTGACGAATCGCTTACGTTTACTAACAACTTTATGTCTCGCGTATACATATTTTTTTTATCGAGGACGCCGTATTGACTACTTTTCATGGACCTTTAGACTTGGATTTCGAATCGTGAAAGAAAACAAATTTGATAAACGACGTATGCCATTGGGTATCGGATGGTTGAGAAAAAAAAAAAAAAAAAAACAAAACGGTTGTCTCTGTCGCAGAGTCGCGGAAACAGAGCAAAAGACCACTGTGGAAGGGTGACGATACTTTGTGCGCTGACGGACGAAGCTGTGAATTTTTTCTTAAATGCTGGATGTCCGCTGGCCTGTTGGACGGCAGTTGTGGTGGGATTATGTACGCTTGTTGCCAGCGCAAAGACGCTAAAGCTATAAGCTCGTCCGCTGATTATAACACTATCACGAGCGATGAGACGAGAGAACTGTTACAGCCTCAGCTTGCACAGGACACGGATACAGCCAATGGCGATCGTAAGTTTATCCCGGCATTGTCAAACGTTCGCATGCGCACGCACTAAATCAATTTTGCACGCACATTAAGGAGAAGAAAGAAAGCTTGCTTGCGCTGGCACCAGTTAAACATTTTCCATTTAACAGATATAACGCACTGGAGCAAAGAAACCGATTAACATTAATATTCATACTCGGTGTACCAAAATTAAGGCCAATAATGGGTGGATCGCATTCCGCTGTGAAAACTGAGCAACCTTTTCCTTTGGCAATTTTTTTTACAGCCAGTAGTTCTCGAGTTACGACCGTTTAAAGTTACAGCCAATCGGACTGGTTCGGAGATCGTGGCGCCGTCTAGCGGGACACGCTCATTGGCTGAAATCTTCAACTGCTCGTAACTCCGAAACTATGCAACTTACAAGATTATTCGAAAGAACAGTTTGTCGTTTGTTTTCAACCGCGAATACGGCTGCACGATTTTTTTAAACCGAATCCTTGAATACCCTGTGGTAGCGTTATACGGTTTTTTCGCTTATCGAAACAATTGTTGCCTAATTTTTTTTGTAATGCTTGCTGTGTCGTCTTCAATAACTGCTCCAAGTCTAAAAGTCCTCATATCACGAAACAGTTACAAATCACATCTGAATGCGTACAAAAAAAACAATTATTGTGTATTGGAGATTAATTTTAATTTGTAATTTTTATAGGATGCGGTATATCGGTATCGAAGCAAACGGCCCAGAGACGAGTGGTTGGAGGCGACGACGCAGGATTCGCGAGTTTTCCCTGGCAGGTCAGATCATTAAAAAAAAAAAAAAATGTTCGTTTTACTTTTACCGCGTTAATTGGGTGATTAAGAAGAGATTTTCATTGTTGTTTCAGGCTTACATAAGAATCGGTTCGAGCAGATGCGGAGGCACACTCGTCAATAGGTATCACGTCGTCACCGCCGGCCACTGCGTCGCCAAGTGAGTGCACTTTTGTCAAGGGTATTACAGAAATCTGTTTTACCGACCGAGCTTCAATGATTAGAATTTTTATTTTCAGAGCCTCGGCGCGACAAGTGCAGGTCACACTTGGCGACTACGTCGTCAACTCCGCCTCGGAGACACTTCCGGCGTACACTTTCGGGGTTCGCGAGATTCGCGTTCATCCCTACTTCAAATTTACTCCTCAAGCCGATCGGTAATTTTTTTTTTTATTGCGAATACGAATTTTTTATTCATAATATTTAACACTGACTTACCTTTTTTCGATCTTGTAGATTCGACGTCGCAGTTCTCAGGCTCGATCGACCGGTGCACTATATGCCTCACATATCGCCGATTTGTCTTCCGGAAAGAAACGAAGATTTCTTGGGACAGTACGGCTGGGCTGCCGGATGGGGGGCTCTGCAAGCAGGTGAAAATTATTTTATTTTATTTTTGTAGACGGACGAAGCCCTTTTTACAGAAAATGTACAGTAATGAGTGGGATTATAATATTGTTTTTTATTGTTGTTATTATTAAATGTGGGTTATTGTCTTTTTAAATTAAGGATCAAGGCTGAGACCGAAAACTCTACAAGCCGTCGACGTGCCCGTTATCGACAATCGCGTATGCGAGAGATGGCATCGTTCGAACGGCATTAACGTGGTTATCTACGACGAGATGATGTGCGCGGGATATCGGGCGGGCGGAAAGGACTCTTGTCAAGTAAGCTGCCAGCGATTAATTCGAAAAATCTATTTTCAGTCGGGTTCAACAGACATTATGATACAATAAAATAGAGTAGCTGTCCTGGAACATCACTAAAAGTGACTCACAGGTACATGCATCGACACCGGACACTCATCGATCCCCACAAATGTTCATACAGACACACATGGAAACTTGACTGGAAACTTGAAAACAAACTTGAATATAAACTGTAATACAAACTTAAGAATTCTTAAGTTAAAACTTTCGTTCGAACTCACGTTTTATCTTGAGATTGACTTAGTTTTGTTCTTAAGTTCGAACTCACGCTTGAACTGACGACTGTACATTCGGCCCCCAGAAACTCACAATGACATTCACACAAGTCAATATCAATTCATGTTTAATCTTGAGGACGCGTGGCTAACGAGCCGAGCGTGTCAGCATTTCATGAAGATAAAAAACATTTTTGTTGTTGTTTTTTAATGCAGGGTGATAGCGGTGGTCCTTTGATGCTGGAGAAGACGGGACGATGGTACTTGATAGGTATCGTTTCGGCAGGATATTCGTGCGCCCAGCCAGGACAGCCAGGAATTTATCATCGAGTCGCAAAGACTGTCGATTGGATAACATACGTGATAAATTCGTAGCGGGACTGAAAAGGGCGCGAAAGTTTTAAAAATTAAAAAAATTCATACGCGGTCCCGCGACATTAAAATTGTTTCTTCTTTTCGATCGAGTTGATTGAGAGAAAATGGGAGGACGAAGATGAGGAGGAACCCTCGCCACGCTGATATTTATTGTACTTTTAATTTTTTTGTTCTTATTTTTATTATTAGCGTACGCTATTTAAGAGGAAACGAATGGAAGACGAGAATTAATCGTATCAGGCAAGAAGTTTTATCGATAGGAGGATGGAGATGTGTAGACATAAATGTGATATATGCGTTTGCGACATGTAAATATAAAGAATTTTTATCGATGCTCGATTCTATTTTTTTAAATCCCTCGACCCAGTTTGCTGATCGAACGAATTTATCGGACAAGATAATTGAAAAAAATCGTCGAGAAAGTATGTACGATAAACTAGAGAATGCTCTGGAATAAAAAATCATATCGCCGTCATTGATTACACAAATCAATTTCATTTACTGCTGACGCCTGCTCGTTGATTGTGCATGACACCTTCGTTTTTAAGATCTCAGTTCTTCACCGGAAGTGACGTCACGTAAGTCGACCTTAACTTTCATCGTAACGTTATATAATTATCGACAAGACAAAAGTACTAGTTAATTGTATTTTAACTATAGCTTCCACTGTGAGCAACCCTAAATCGAACTTTGGGAAATTGCAAATCACTTTGCACACTTTTTTTAATTTGCAAAGTACATCGGTCGGTAACAAAAACTGTAATCAACTTTGCCAGCGGACGTTTCTGTTTTTAAAAAGTCACTCAAAATAAAAGTCTCATCGGAAGCTGACACGGCATCTCCGCTCTCGGTGAGAGCTTTCTTTCGATCGTCAATACGAGAACTGGTCAAAAAAGTCGACTACAGTTTTCAGTACCGATCGAGCTCGGGCCAGGAGAGAGAAAGGTTTTTTTACACAATCTCGAAATGCTCGAAGGGAATTTTTGTATTAGATCGACAGAACACTATCGAATAACGGTCACGAAGTTTCCTGCCTAAATTATTTTTACCATTTTCCCTTTACTGAACGGTACAGCGAGGCTCGAATATTTTCCGAAGGATGGCTCTGCCAGCTGCTTCATCTCTTATATTCGCCAGGGAATTTCTTTTCCTAATTGTGTTACACGACATTTTAAGGGCATTTTTTTGTTTTTTTCTTTCCGGATGAAATTCACAGAGGACGAAATAAATTATAAATTGTTCGGATGAAAATTATCGTTCGCAGGACCGATAAAACCCAGGTCTCCGGTTCCTTGGAGTCCTCCATAATTGTGCATCAGTGATTCAATCCTCTCCTTCCACCCTCTTTCTTCTCGGGTGTCGAATATATCCGAACCGTGATAAATCAGCTTATGAATATTGCAAGTATTTCCGAAGCACGTTGAAGCGCACTCAATACAAAAAAAAAACCGTCCCCGTCGTCTCCGGGGAAATTATTGAAGGACTATCGAGAATCCCCCCCAACCCATGAGGATTGAATTTGCATCGTTCAGCTTCGATTCATCAAAAAATTGGTTTTCCCACAAAAAAATAGACCCCACAAAAAAAAAATGCTTGACCCTAAAATTGATACGATTCGTCGATCAACGCTATCGTTCGTTCTTAATCGTTAGAAAGTCAACGAAAGCTGTTTTAAAAAATTTGACCAAAAAAAAAACCACTAAATCTTGTTAATCGTTCCTAATCGTTAAAAAATTAACGAAAATTGTGTAAAAAAATGTCCCAAAACAAATCGCAAAGTGCGGTCAATCGTTGTTAATCGTTAGAAAATTAACTAAAATAGTTCGAAACAAGAAATTTAACAAAAGAATTCACAAAGTTTGGTTAATCGTTCTCAATCATTAAAAAGTTAACGAACATTCTTTTCAAAATGTTCCCAAAAAAAAATCAAAAAGTCTGTTACAATAGTTGGCAGACACTAAAATTTATTGTAAGCACCGAGCACCGTCGTCGGGGCTGAAAAGGGCCACGGCGTTGAACAAAGTGGTTTCCGGAGCGTTTAAATTCGAGCGATTCCGAGTGAGAATCCAGCAAGAGGTGAGACTGGCTGTTGAAAGCAATTTCGTGGTCCAGTTAGCGGTCGGAATGAAAGACCTTTTATTGGCAAGCACATCTATATATATACACGCCGGTGACATTATGGGCTTAGCGAGGTTCTTAGGGTCGTAGAAATTCGTCGGCAATGAATGGCCGGAACGTTCGATCGCCCACGCACGAACATATGGATCAACGACGGGAGTTTCTTCCTCTTCACCGCTCGCGTCTCTTTCCCCTCCGGCGTTGCGGGGGTGTCGAAATGTCCGGCTAAATGGTCAGTCCGAATGGTCACTGACATTCGACGATTTATTTCTTCCACCCCCCCATTTTTACTCAGCCCTGTTTATTTAATTGCGCCGACCACCTGGACGAATTTGTCCACACCGAAAAAAAAAAATTAGAAATTTAACGTACCGGACTGGGAGTTTCTATGCAAAAACTGGTACATTAAATCTAATGTGCAATTATGATTAAAAATTAAGATACTTTTTCTTTGAAATTAAAGTAAATTATTAAAGTTGAAGTGCGTTATTATAATCAAAATAAATTATTAAAAACAAAGTATTCCCAAAGTTTTTAATTCACTGCACACTGAACCGATTAACTTTTCACCACAATTAATTATACATGAAATTTAATACACGAGTTTTCGCATAAAAACTTTCAGTTCGGTACGTTAAATTTCGTGCGAATTTTTTTAAAAAGTGCATTCCTTTCTCGCACATCGACACATTTCGGCGCTATTTATTCGTCAATCGGATTGTTGATTTTTATTCGCACTTCCCATCGGCGAACGAGCGCAGAAAAACAAAAAAGATAAAACAAGAAAGATTTTTGGATTTTTCGCGAAGAAATAATTGCCAGCAGGAGTTTATTTATTGCCTTCGCTCGACGTATGGGATTCCATGTACGAACGGGGGAAAGGTCTGCCCGCTGCCTTTCCGTTCTTCACGCACACATTTCGTACGCGTTTTTGTAGGATTTATCGCTCGACGGTCGGAAAATTGAAAAAAAAAAAAAAAAAGGATCGGAGCCAACAGCGAACAGACTGCGGTTAATAGATACGAAGCGAGGCTCGACGTGGACGGTCAGTGTACAATTTCCTCGGCATCGGATGTGCGCGCATGAATTTCATAGCAGGAGAGGACGCTGCGTACCCGTTCTCTCGATCGCCGATAGCCATCAGGCGGGACGGGCGAAAAAAAGAGCATGTGAGAAGAAGAAATCATTTTTCATCGAGATTTATCACTATCCTTCGTTTGCCGCGCAATTGGAAAACAATTTTTGTCGGGAGAAGAAAAAAAGAATGACATGAAAATTTTAGACACCGATGCGCGTTCCGGAGATTCCGAAGCTGTTCGAAAATATCGTCATAGGACTGATTAAATATCTCGCGGAAACAAATCGTGGTCTCGAATTTTTTTTCTAGACACTCCGGGTTTGAGAAATAAATTATAATAAAAACAGTAGCCAATTCATCTTGCGTATATCCGAGAGCGGGCAGAATTGAACCCGGGGGCAAAACGGACTAGCGTTATTGATCATTGTTGAGACATGAAAGATAGTCTCATAGCGAATGGAAGACACCGGTCCGTTTTCCCCCCCGGTACTATTCCGATAAGGACAGGTAGTGTAGAAAAACAAAATTCCACAATATAAGGATCGTAAAAATCTTCCCGCCCGTAAAAAAACGATTGTCATTCCTCTGCAGTAAACAGAGTTTTCATTAATTACTGTGTTTACTGGGATATTTCATAAAAGTCATGACATATAAATTATGTTGTAAATCTGGTAAATATGGACCACCCCGATTAACACGTGAATCAATGATATATGGACCGGTCCATATTCGCCCCTTTCACGTTATATCATTTTGCATTGAGGCAATGTGAAATTTCACCACCAGTAACAAAAACTGTACTGCATACTCTTTTGAGTCCGCAGTCGGCCGACGAAAAAGAAAATTGTCTTTCCCTGGAGAATCGGCAAACACAGGGAAAGAGAATTTTCTTTTTCGTCGGCCGACTGCGGTCTCAAAACGGCACTCATTACAGTTTTTGTTACCAGCTGCGCACGGGGCGAGTGGGCGAGAGGGTGTTCCGCATCACGTTAAAAGTTTCAATAAAATATACTCAATAAATGCAAATGATATTTTCTCATGTTATTTTTTCATGGTATTTACTATCAATTTTCTTCTGCCCAGTCCGCACGCCTTTTCGACACGTGAGCCGGCGATATAAACGCGGTAGCTGATCGTCGACGTTTCCTTAAACATTTTCATTTTCGCGAGGCACCCCCGTAGTCTCCGAAATATTTTGTACCTGAGGACCCTTAATGCGGCGCGAACAATCGTCTCTCCCGGCGTACAGCTTTTTCTGTACGCCGCCGAAGTTTGCCGTAACGCGCCATAAGCATCGAAAGCCGTCGGAGACCGTGACGAGACCTTCGTTAATTTACGATATCTGTTTGCCGACAGAAATTGCGGGTGGCAGCCCGTCTTTCCCTCTCTCGAGAGAGCAAGAGAACGGAGCCAAAGGTCCAGGGCGTTCAAGTTTTGCCTCGTGGAAAATCGACTTTCGTCACGCATCGGCCACTGGGACTTTCACTCAGCTTCCGTAATAACTATACTCAGCTACGACCTTAAGAAAAATCATCTCAGAATCATCGCCGATCATTTTTATTTTTTCCCCGATGCACTCAATTCACCCTCGCAGATTAAATAATGATGTTCAATGGTGCTTTTTTTTTCAAGTCTCAACTTCATAATTCACCCCTTTATGAATCAACGTAGAACAAATTAGGGTAAAATCTTGTATAAATCTTAATCACGTTAAACATCCTGTATGGGAAAAAGTATACGTGGTATTTATAGGAAAAATTCACCGTGATATGTAAAATATATTTTCGCCGAAAAATTTCATATTTCGTCCAATTTTATATAAATATATATATATATATATTTTTTTTAATTGTGTGTCTTTGGATACATCAATTTACATTATTTGAAATATCAATTGCATTGGTGAATCAATGTATTGATTTTATAAAACCGGAGAATTTAATATTTTTTGCGTATTATTTCGTTTCTGTACGAGATCTTATAGAGTATAAGAGTTAATTACAGATATTCATACGAAAATACATATATGTATGCATATAAATATCTCGAGGTTGTCGAAACGTCGAAGAAAGGAGTTTCGTGGCGCTGGCTTAAATCTTTCGACAGTTCGAAGTTAACAGTGCGGATAACAGTATAATGGAGCTTGTCGGAAGAGGAGGGTCGGCGCGGTCTCAGGTGGCGACGCTCAGAGCCAATTATGCGAACGGCCTCGCAGCGGCACACAGTTTCGCCTCTGCCAAGCACAAAGTTTAACTCGTCTATCTATCTATCTATCTATGTATCCTTCGCAGACCCTCCCTGTTACGTATTAAACGACTGCGATTTATATTCTCGCGATTAATGCTTCCCAGCAGGCTTTAATTAACTCGCATTTATTTCGAGTAATGCTTATTCAACCCTCTCCGGCCTCGACGAACAATAAACCGAAAGACCCCTCGCTCGAACTTTGCGCGATAAAACATGCTCGGAGCTACTCTTTTTGCATTTTTTATACAAATAAAAGAAATAGAGAAAAAATTTATGTACGTTCGCGTTTATAAATGTGAAGGGAAGTCCCGCAAGCTTATCTTTCCTATTATCGATATCTGGCGCGGAACCAATATGGCGACCGGCCTTCTGCACGCAAACCCTCTCGAGGTATTACATAATTTTTCCCGACTTCGTTCCGTTGTATATATATATATATATAGGCAAACATATTCGCAAGACATACGCTCCACGATATCCTAAGAAAGTTTCCAACCCCATCATACGTGCTATTATCGTGCCTTTTCTCATAAATAAGAAAAACTGCGCGACGTCACATATCTCGTCCAAGTTCCATGCATCACTTTGCGGAGACTGTGCTATTTCGGATGTGCAATGCATGTAACGAAAATTGAAGTACACTGTAAAAAAATTGCATTTTTACAGTTCCCTCGCAGAAAAACGATACTAGACCCATTCAAACGTTCCAGAATTGAAAAAATTCGTCAAAAAATTCTGGTTAACTTAAAACACAGCGTTTCGGTTAAAAAAAAAATTGGAGCATAAATGGGCAGAAATTCATCAAAAATCTGATTCAGTTAAAGAAAAAAGATGAAGGCGAACGTTTTTCGCGGAGAATTTTCGGCAATTAGAATTTGCTTGCTTCTATTGTCTTAAAATACAACATTTCAGTACAAAAAAAAAAAAAAAAAAGAATTGGAGCCTAAGTGAAAAGAAATTTATGAAAACTCTGATTCAGTGAAAAAAAAACAAAACATTAAGGCGGAGGTTTTTCGCGAAGATTTTTGGGAAACTAGAATTTGATTGCTTCTGTTGGTGCCCAATGTATCTTCATCCCGGTGATTCGTTCGAGGGACGGAGGAGAGGGACAATGGGGGTGCGCACCCCCGCGAAATCGTTCTGGGGCGCTCGGTAATAGCCAAGATGGCGTCTCGCACCCTTATCACCCGTTGAGTCGACGCCGGGAGGGCAGGGCGAGGAAGAAGAGAAACACGGAGGAGCCGGTGAGAAGAAGGGATGAAAATGTTTTGCTACCCCTCGGACGGCGTTACACAAGCCAATTGGATTGGAGCCGGTCCAAATACGGCTTCTCTCGTCAGCGATATCATCGTGCTTCTTCGGGATATCCCCGCACTGTCCGGCTTTTTCCTACCGTCGCTTCTCCGCATCGCGCACTCACGATTCGTCCAATAATTTCCTAGCATAGATTTAGATGGAGATTCGCCGCCGTTACACATGAATTTATGTAAGAGCCTCGTATCAGCTGTTGATCATAGCAAATTCGCAGATTTATCTATATTGTTGCATGTACATTATAATAAATAAATAAATAAATAAATAAATAAATAAATAAATAAATAAATAAATAAACAAATGGAGGGTTTGCGTTTGACACCGTTTTGGCGCTGATTGAGGCTCGACCTTCGTTTCAAGATAGAGGAAAGAAAGAGATTTTGCGCTTCGGGGATGATGCGATGGGGAGGAGGCGACAGCGGGACAAGCCGTTTAGAGGCGCTTTTGCTAAGCTGCGAGCGACCCAGTCAAAATATTGTGTCAAGGACGCGTGTAGCGAGAGGTACCGAATAGCCATTGTCGGGCTCTTTGGCTACTCGGAAACTCACGAAGTCAACCCCCTGGCGCGGCAACGTCGGTGACCCTGGGACCTGCGTGACCCACAATTTTCTCGGGTCCGGGGGAACGGGCAGCCTCGCCCTCGGCACACTTAATTTTTACGTTCCCAAACTCGCGTACACCTATCTGTATTTCTGTCCCCATACCAGATGTTTCGGGATTAGAATTGAAAATGGTTGATTCGTATTCTCGGGTAAAAACTGAAGACATTTGTCCTCTGGCAAAACTTCGTACGATGCGTAGTTTCCGAGTTACGAGCCGTCAAAGCCATCGGCCAATCAGGCGTCGCTACTTGCAGCAGGTTTTGCGCAGCTCCCATTGGCTGGGCGCTTCAACTGCGAGTAACTCGAAAACCATTAGGTGTACAAAGTTTTGCCAAAGAGAAAAGTTGTTCAGTTTCTCATGGAGAACAAGCCTGGCCTAGTTTCTTGTCCCAATTTTGGGACGCATTGGGACACCGGTCGATATCAGTTATTTATACACTGAAAAAAACGCGATTTGTGCCGTTCGCTGTAAAAAAATTCATATCTGCGAAACGTGTGTCGTAATGTCTGTCAGAGGATGAACGAGTGTAACGACGATGAAGGTCGAATCTGGCAGCGGGGAAAGGGCTCGTAAAATTTGAAAGGTGAACACGCAGAAGTTTTGGGAGGCTGGGAAATGAGTACACACAGAGGAGACAATTTATGTCCCAATAAAACTTTCCTCGAGAGAGTGATGAGAGAAAAACAGCAAGACTTCCGTTGACCGCCGCCGTTTCTGTGCTCTCGCCCGGCCAGCTTGGAGTGAAGAAATATAGAAAAAAAAGAAGATGAAGAGAGTCCTTAGGAGGACAGTGGGCCACGCTTCAAACTCTCGGCGAAGGTCAAGGCCGTCTGGCAAACGACGGCAAAGCGACAGGGTGTCGTTCACCGTCGGTGAAAGATAAATAAACGAGGGTATGAGAATGCCAGAGGAAAGCTGAGAGGGGCGAGATGAGTGAACAAAATGGAACAGAAGTAGAGTGGCGCGTGCCGTCCGGTCCACGGGAGGGCCCCGCTGCTCAATATTTTCAAAATATTTACTAGAAAGGAGACGGTGGGGGGGATGGCCGAACTACGGGAGGTTCAATTCCGTCGCCTCGGACATGGAAGATATTTCGTTCGACGATTATTCGAGATACAGCATTTGACTCAATGGAATTAAGGGTGTAGAGATTACAAAAAAAAATCAGAAGAGTGCAAATGAGACCTAAAAAAAATTCTGAAAAATGCCAAAATATTATTCTGGAAATTTGAAGGTTGGAAAAATATTTCTAAAAAATTAAAAGGTGGCAAAGAAATATTTGTACGGGATAGTAGCGTACAGTTCGGATTTAGTATTTGGTACTGGAAACGAGACTCGATTTAGCCACGTATTTTGAAACGGAGTGAGAAGATGAAGATTGTAAAATTTGCAGTAGCCAAGCCAAAAGGCATTACCGTTGGTGTATTTCAAAGAGGAATATATACACCGTCTGTTGCGACTCGGAAAATGTTATTGGCCCGTAAATTATTCTCTCGTCAAACTCGTCGAGCCAGAGACACTTTCGATTTTAGGGCTTCCGGCATTGGGTCACCAGAGTCACTGCCTTGGCCTTCATCCCCTTTCTTCTTTCTTACTCTCGAATCCACTTTCACTCCTTGCGTAATTTTTTTGCACACAAAATAGCGGCGAAGTAAACTAAAAGATGTTATTATTTTTGTTACATAAATATTTTCGAGATATTTTCATGAACAATTTCCATGATTTATTCAAACAAACAAAGGTAGGGTTATTTTTGCTTGAAATAAATCGCTTGCGACTTGGACGAATTTTAATAAACGTTTTTCGGTCGTTAGAAAGTCGGCGCTTGTATTTGACGGAAACGAAAAATCAAAAATTATTTTCCATGTAAAAGAGTATATTTTCTACGGTGTAAAAATATTTGTTTATTTTTTTTTCAATAAAAATTAGCTTTATTTTCCGTCCAAAAAGGAGTAACGTCCCCTTAAATGTTGAAAACGTTCGCTTATATAGTTATTTTCTCCAGAAAAAAAATTCCGACATTCACTTTATTTTTAGAGAGTCTCCGAAATGAACGATGCGCGAAGACGACGAAAATTATGTACGACGATTCGTCGAGGGAAAGGGTTGAAACTTTTGGGGTCAGTCTTTCTCCGAAAGGGAATTAGCGCGGTAAGCATTGTCTCGACGAGAGATAATGTTTCGTGTCCGGTATACACAAACGAGTGGCATTGGGTCACTGTGGCTCTAAATCATATAGATGAAACATAATAGCGCATAGCTGTATTTATATATTAAACTGCCATTTTCATCGCCGTTTCTCTTCACCACGGTTTACCGAGGTTCGCAAATTTGATACGCACTTTTAATAATTGGGCACGAGTTTCGGTACAATTTCGAACAGATGTTCGATTCCTTGGGTTAAATGAAGAACAGTCGATTCGTGGAAAAATATTTATTCGGAGAAAACATTTATTTTTCTTGGCAAAAAAAAAAAAAAACAAAACCTAAAAAGTGTGCAATAGGCAAAAAATACATATACATAGTGTAATAGGCGACTCAAGTGTCTTTACTCGTACTCGAGATCAAAGGTCGAATGTCGAAATGGAAAACACCTTTTAATTTTTCTTCCCAAAAAAAAAAAAAAAAAAAATGGCGCAATAGATGACAAGTGTTTTTACTCGTATTCATAATTCAAGGTCCAATATCGAAAGGGAAAACACTCTTGGCCCTTCTGGTCGTGAGTATGATTCGTAGCTGCAAATCCCCAAAGCTTATAAATTCAACTGTTGAATAAAGAAAAAATAAATAAATAAACAAAAATTGGTAAGACTGGTAAAATATGTTTTTTGCTACGAAGGACCAACGCTGCCGGGCGCATTTTCAAGGTTTCAAGGATAATATAGCAGTGAGAGAACAAGTCGCATGGTTACCGTGGAGGCTACCGTTCCGAAATTTCGCCCAATGATTTACGAGGATAATCGACGTCAGCGAGAAAGCAAACGGAAGATGGAGGGACATGAAGATGAAGATGAAGATGAGGAAGATGAGGAAGAAGAAGAACGAGAAGAAGACGAAGAGGGAGGATGAAGGAGGCGACGAGCCATATTTATACACAAAGCATAAGGTAGCACCATAAAATAATAAACCAGACTATTAGGGTTGCAGCTTTCTTCCTCCTTTCCCGAACAAGTTGCCAAAAGATGAAGAAGAGGAAGAAGAAAACGACGAAGAAGAAACGTTCGAGGTTCCTTTTCCTAGGCCCACAGAAACGGCTACCTCTTAACGTTATTTATAGAGGGGGGAACTAATTCGCCGCTGCTTCCTTAAATACACCATATATACCGTAACCCCCACCCCTCCACCCCGCTCTCGGAAAATTATTTCTCCCTTCTCATTCCGATTATTAACTTGCTGGAGTTTCAAGAAAACTTTTGAAAATAATATTGAAAATGATATTATAAATAATATTATCTTATATATATTGTGGAAAACTGTGGAGTTGTTTGTTGGTTCGGATTTTCGCACCCCCCCCCCCTCCCCCAGCTAAAACCCATTTTTTGCATACGTCAAAAGAGAGTCCATGCGGATTCTTTGAGTATTCCCGAGTATTACAAAACCGTTGAAAATTTGCTCACACAAAAGATAATCATGCATAGTGTATACTGCGTTCACTTGGTCTGTCGACTTGTGATCGGTGATCAGAGCGGATGACAACGGGATGAGTGTAGTGGATTAAAATGGAAAATATTGAGTTGAGAGTAAAATGATTGCGATATTCGTGATCAGTGGGAAAAAATACCTGGAATATAGCTTTGAAATAAAAAATCGGTTGAATAACGGTTTTTGTCTTTTTGAGCCACTTTTGGAAAAACGTCGATTTTCGTGATTTTCAAAGGTTGATATCTCGGCTCCCAATGGAGCTACGGAAAATCCAAAGTGCCCATCGTGTTGTACGGGAAAAAATACACAAGATAGGGCCTTGGCTGAAGTTTTAGAATCGTTTTATCGTGCCGTTTGAGGACGGTGAAAAACGCGAAAAATTGACTCGAAAGAGCCTTGCAATTTTTGCAATTGTTGGACGAATTTTTTTTGTTTTTTTTTTTTATGAACAGCCATGTATTTCGACGTATTTTTTCCCGCTGAACACGAATCCGCCGAATTTTTTTTGTTTTTTTTTTTTTTTTATGAACTGCCATGTATTTCGACGTATTTTTTCCCGCTGAACACGAATCCGCTGGCCCTTTTGGGCCTAAAGTACAGTGAGCCATTGAAAATCTCGATTTTATGCACAAAAAATGTTGGCGCTGGCGACGATTAGCGTGACTTACGAGTAATCCGAGCGTAAAAGGTAAACGACTGGAAACACCGTTCGCCGTTTACAAACCCCTTAACTTGAAATGCCTTGAAGTCCAATAGAAGTGCGGTGGAAAGAAGAGTGTCGAAGGGTGGAGGAAGAAAGCAGAGAAGAAATAGGGGCCGAGGTCTCCTCGCGGGTCGAACCGTTATACGATAGATAGAGAACGCAACTTAATTCCATCAGGCTGCGAAACCTGATTCATTATCCAATATCGGGCCTCGTAAATCCACGAACGTACGACGTAAATTATCGTGTCGTGTGTCTTATATCGCAACAAGCTTCACTTTTTTATTTTATTTATTTTTACCTTGGCAATTCAACGGCAAGGCGCAACAAAAGAAGGGAAGAAGGGACGAAAAAAAAATAAGAAAGTTTGTCTCATCGATAACTTAATGATTACGTAAAAAAATATCAGGAAACGTGTGGATCCTTAGTTAACAGTTAAGGGGGATGCTGGACCCGTTTTTAACTCCTCACTTACCTTTTTTACCGACGTAACAAGACGATTTCTTAGTTTCAATTTAGAATTCATCAATTTCAATTTAGATTCTCTGAAACTCCCTGAATGTTCCAAAATCGTCACAAAGTCTGTTACACAAAAGATATCCATGTAAAGTGTATTCTACATTAGACTTCACGGCTTACTTGTGACAAGTAATTAGAGCCAATCAATCGTGACACTACTTTCATGCTTTTTCGCAAACTGTAATATCCGATTTTCTTAACTCCTTTTACATTTTTAATGAAAATTCGGCTGCACGCCGAAGCGTTTATGTCAATATTATAGCACGATTATAGCACGATGAAGCATATGCATATGCTTCAAATTGTTAATATGCTAGACATCCCTAGCATATTAACAATTCAAAATTGAAGCTAAGAAATCTCCTAGATCCATCGGTAAAAAAGGTAAATATAAGAAGCTAACAACGGGTCCAGCATGAACTTAAGCTACAACCTTACAAAATCCATCCGCGTCAAAAAATTAATCTGCAGCATCAAAAATGTCTCTCGACCTTCCGGAAGGTCCGAAATAATATACAACGCTGATCCGTCCTCGTGGGGTTTACCGCACCGGCCATCGGGGTAAACCGCTTCCACGTTTGACCTTCCGCCATGTTTTCTTCCTGTGACGCTCTCCCGCAATACACGAGGAAGCTGAGAAGCCCGGGAACGAGACAACGGCTCGCACCGTCTTCTTCCCAACGGCATCGCAATATTGCACCAATGATTTTTCCCATCTCCGAAAAAAAAAATTTCACCGTAACATCGGTTCAGCAGGCACGGAAGCAGGACCAACAAAAATCCTAGCCAAACGCCAATGCTCGCTCTCCGTCTCGCGTCGTAAATTCAAAATCCTCTCGTCTCGTCTCCCTTCCACCTCCGCGTTATGCCTCAAAATTTTCAACCATCTCAAGGGTTTATGTGTTTATGTATTTATTTCGCCTTCGGAAGTTTATGGCCGAGCGGCAACAGCCACGACACGGATAATCGCCCCTCAGGACCGAAGCATTGCACTCAATTTTTCAAAATATTTTTTTCTGAATAAAAAATTGGAAATTGCGGTGAAAAAATTGGAAAAATTTAGGGACTTTTTTTGCCATAGAAAGATTAGGGTATTTAAAATTTGTTGTTAAATTTTGGGGTAAGAGAAGTGATTTTTGATTGGCTTTTGGGCTTGAAATGGTTTCGGTGGATTTTGGGACGGGTTCCTCGGTGGGGACGAGTACGGCACTGTTGCGGGACGGAGTTTGGCAAACGGGAGTGGAAAAATCGTTTCGGGAGCTTCCCGGACGCTGGCTTCGAAATCCCGCACAAAAGCCGAGCTGTAAATCTCCTGATGGTTTTATTTTGGTTTATTGTGCAGCTCGCCTGGGCCCGTTTTCACGTGCAAAGCGTCGACACCGTAACATCGGCGCGCAAGACGGGACTAAGATGCGAGGAAGCTCGAAGCGTAAAAAAAAACAAAAAAAATTTTGAGAGTGAGTTGACGGAAGGAAGGCGAAGCGACGAGTCAATGATTTCGAGTAAATATCGCCGGACTTTTTAGCGTTGGAAGATTTCCGTCGAACGGTAGAGAACAGAAGCGCAGGTTTTGGGCAGTTGAAAAAAATGGTAAAAAGACCACGCCGAGGCTCAGCGGAAGTTAAAGCGATTTTTGTGATCCTCATTTCAGCGGAGACTCCTCGGATTTCACGAAATTTTCGCGGTCTCCGAAAACTTCGATCTCTATTTTTTATAGGAATTAATTTTGTCGACTCAAATTTTTGTAATTTTAATTTTAAGAAATAAAAATCTATTTTTATAAAAATTATCTTCGTTTTGGATCGTCCTCTCGAAAATCAATGTAACCTTATTTTTCACTCTCCTATGAAGTACGTGATTCTTCTTGCCCCGCTCCCTCAATGAGAACACGAAAGAAATCGTAGAACAGCAGAAAAAAATGTTTTCAATTATTTCGTACATTATTTTTCATTTTTGAACGATAACGATGTTTGCCTCCTGGTCGTCTAGAATAAGGCGAAAAGAAATTTTCACCCAGCTCGAGCTACCTCTTTTTCACATGGCTAATAGTAAAACTCCTACTTCCGAGCCAAAAACACCGGCAAAAAAAAGCCGTCGAAAAAATGGGCCAAGAAGGGTTGAAATTCGGATTTCCAACCGCGATTTCCCCGAAGGATGGAGGATTTTTTTTCTGGGTCAGAAGTGGCCGAGAAACGGTTTATAAAAACGGTGTAAAAAAAACTGTCCGAAGAGCGGAACTCTAAAAAAAAAGCGGGGCAAAAAGCGGGGCAGGCTGGTCAATCTTGAATTTTTTTTCTCCGCCGTTCGTTTGCGGCCGTCTTAAGGTCTGTGCATGTCCAGAAGAAAAAAAAGGGTTAAGCCGGTGAAAAAAAATAGCTACGGGCGCTTTTCGGCGACGAGCAGAAGGGTTGACTCTCTCCGAAGCCGACGCGTTAACGTGTCGGCTGTGAGGATCGTAAAGTCATCCGAGGTCTCTATACAAAGTTACGGACGAAATATTTCGCTACTATACGGTCGGTGTTACAACAGTGCATGGTTATACAGTATTTGGGTTGTGTACCCGACACCACCGCGACGGCGAGGTGTTGTTTACGACCGCTCATCGGGTAGCTACTATAATGCCCACATCTGCGATATTCTGAGTACACAGTGAGCCGCCAGAATCGCGCGGGCTTTGACGAATAATTCGCTGTATGATTATCTTCTAATAACAGTTATTGAATTCTACATGATGATTCACTTTTACATAATAATTGACTTCTGTATCATAATCGACTTCCTCATGATAATTGACTTCTACATAATAATTGATCTCTACATAATAATTGACTTCTACACAATAATTGACTTCTCCATAATAATTGACTTCTTCATAATAATTGACTTCTACACAATAATTGACTTCTCCATAATAATTGATTTCTCCATATTAATTGACTTCCTCATAATAATTGACTTCTACATAATAATTGATCTCTGCATAATAATTGACTTCTACACAATAATTGACTTCTACATAATAATTTGCATCTTCATAATAAATGACTTTTTCATAATAAGCGACATCCGCATTGTAATTGAATCATTCGGACATCGAAACGATCGATTAGTCGATAGTTGGAATATTTATTGCCTCGATCTATAAAATTGTGAGAAAAAGCCGAAAATTCTCGGTAGGATCCGAACAGTTGTGGCGAAATGCCCGGGGATGAGTTTGCACGGGAGCGAGAAGGAAGCCGGCAGAAGAAGTAGAAGCTGAGCGGTAGGAAGGTATCGAAGACAATGGTGGTTGTTGTCGCGACGCGTACCCAGGGGGTCTCGGCACTTCGCCGAGGCCCGGGATGGCTTTTGCAACCCCCGGGGCGAAAAACTACATAATCCTGAGGACAAAACGCCCCTCCACGCTTTCACTGCTAACGCGAAGGCGGAGAAGCACCAACAGCGAACAGTTGCCATACATAAGCCACCCCCTAAGAGTTCTTCATTCTTCGAGTTTTGACTTTTCAATTAGCCACAGACTCGCCTTCACCCAAATATTGAGCCTCGCACAGATTCGTCACGGTTCAAGCCTACCCTCGCGTACCGCTTTCGCACGCTTCCCTACGCTGTTTTCGGATCTTCGTCGCTATTTGCAATCTGCAAATTACCCCTCAGGACACTTTTCGCAATTGTAAACGCCAATTTTTCATTTACTTTTGTCCCGTTTCGTGACCGCAGTTTTTCGAACCAAATATTAAAGTTGGGGCAAAAAAATGTAATTCTTCGTTTCCGGCACAAATTTGCATGGTTTCGTCACGATTCAAGCTTACCGTCGCGCACCGTTTTCGCACTTTTCAAATCTTCTTCGCTATTTGCAATCTTCAAATCACGCACCCAGACGCGCACTTTTAAAAATCTTACACGTCAATTTTTCATTTATCTTATGTCGTTTCCTGATGCAGTATTTCGAGTCAAATATTAAGATGGGACCAACAAAAATTCTTCGTTTCCAGTGCAAATTTCCGTGCACAAACATTTTATTTTAATTTTGTTTTCTTTTCCCGCAAAATTTGTTATATCAAATACGAAAAAAAAATTCTTTGTTTCCGACGCGAATACTCATGCACAATTTTTTATTTACTTAATTCCTTACGAAATTATGAAAAAATTCTTCGTGTCCGGAGTGACTGTGCAGTGTCCCATGCGAATGCACAGTACATGCAACAGCCGATCGCCAGCCGAGTAAAAACAAGAAACATGAAAAAATCAAAATTTTGATTTTTTTTGTATCCGATCGAAAAATGTGATTCTTAGCTTTCGTGGCATTGATGTTGTGCTGGTGCCGCAAAATGAAGTTAATCGGCCGTTTGATCTAATTCGGCGAGGGGGGAGACAGAGATTTGATTCGTATAAACACCGATCGAAAATCATCCACGCATCGTTTTTCCTTCCCCCTCGATATTTCTGGGTAGGATATGCTGTTGCCTGTGCGAAAGATTCACCCTCGGTCTATTATGTCCGCGCGGCTCAACTCTATAATACAATAAGCCCGATGTCGATAAATAATAACCGGCCAGATATAGCGCACTGGTGTGACCAATTGAGGCATTTACCGACAGACAGGATAATGTAATCGGAGTGAGTATATATTGTACGGGACTACATTCGGAATCGATTTGTCGACTGCCTTCCCAAACCGGAACTGATTTTTATTGCATTTCGATATAATGCCCGAGAGCCTGGGAATTAGAAGAACATTATTTCTGCGTCGGAGATACTTCGATCAGAGTAGATTATGCATTAAGTGTCGTGGGAAAAAAATATTCAATTAGGATTTTATATATTTTTTTTTCAACTTGAGGCGCGCGGAAAAAAATGAAACAGATCATTCTGGTGAGCGAGATAGAAACATTTTGAAAAAAAAATCACAAAGAGAGTTGGAATCAAGACTCTAAAAAAGAAATTGTAAATTTAATTTACCGGACTGGCCATTTTTACTAGATCCTTCTCTCAGTGAACTACTAATGTTAATATTAATTTTACATAACTTCTGAAAATTCTATTATTAAAATTCTAATTTATGTCTCTTAAATGAAAGAAGGAAACACCTTCGGCCTTGTCGGAGGAAAATATTGAATCTTCCGCAGACACTTTTTGTTTCCCGGGCTCGAAAAAAAAGTCTCTCGTCCCCCGTGAAATTCCGAGCCGAATTCCGAGAGCAACGCCAGAAGCCTTTTAATGGCGCACATAGATTTTGCAGGAAAATTTTTAGAATTGAGTCTTAAAATTTTTTGCCGCTCGAGAGTCTCGTCGGCATGTCCGATTGGTGCACGGAGGAAGAAAATGTAAAAACAGCTCGACGAATTTGCGGATCGGTGCCTGTTTACCCCGCTGTGCCCAAACCGTCGAGCCCAAAATATTGTGTCCCGTAGATTTTAGTCACGCCATGTGCGGATGCTGCGACGAGAGGACCAAATTGTTGAGGCGACGCCGAAAAAGGTTTCGCAGCGAAGCTTCGCCCGACGAATTCGACTCGGTCCGAAAACTTTTCGAAAATTGGTTCTCCGGTGTCGCCGGCAGCCGAGGAGGAGCGAAAGAATTTTCTCGGATTGCTCTGGCACGAATCGGCCGGAAACATTTTTATTTCGAACCAAGCGGGAAAAACCGTGCGCCGCCTTTTTGACAATTTTTCACTCTTGTGCGCTTCACGCTTCTATTCGACGATGGCGAAACATTGTGGCGTATTTTCGAGTCAACAGAAACATAAAGAGGAATTTCTAACGAAATTTTGTATCCTCGTGCAGGAAGTTACGTTAAAAAAAAATATTATACTTTTTTTTTTAAGTTTGTGATTTTATTATCAGAGAACTCAAAGTAGTCTAAATGATGAAAAATATGGATTTTAGCAGCCACCGAAAGTGTACTTGTGTGTGTATGAATTCATCATTTTTACGCCTCCGTAACTCATAAACGGCTCTGCAAACTAAATTTGCACCTTTTTTACGCAGAACACTAAAAAAAAATAAAAAAAATTTGGGAACTGTAAAACGCAGCCAGTTTTTTTTAGTGTCCTCCGAACATCGAAACCCGGTAAACTGCGCGCTGTAATAATCGAATCTCGAGGATGCCAATATAGAATATCCCGCCTGGAAAGAGCGACAAACCGAGCAAAACATATTCTCAGGTATAAAGACATTAAAAAAAAAAAAAAAAATGATTTTTTCAAGCATCCTCGACGCGGAGGGTCTATAAAGTATCCCCGTGTTTTTTGCCTCGACGCTTTAAAACCCACCCTGGGGGAAGGGGGAGAAGCCGAGGACTCCAAAAATCATATTATTGCAGCCGCGGCCTCCGAATCCGAAAATTTTTTCGATAATTTTTTTACGGTACGAGACAAAACCGAGGTAATTTAATATTTATGAGGGTAGATTAGCGTCTCGGTAGAGGTCGCTCCGGCTACGAAAACGGGGAGTTCCGGAATACCGACAGCGGTCCTCTCGCCTTCGAAACTTTATGATCGATCTTTGTTGAATTTTTTTTTATTACTTCGGAACTCTCGGCGCTGATTCTTCGGCAAAAATATCGCGGCTGCGACTCATTGATTTTTTTTTTCAATTCGAACAAATTTTGTCGTATTTTAGTTGCCTTCCGTTAATCTGAGAAAACCACACATGGATCTGTCGGGCGCGCAAACTTTCGAGTGTCTGCGCAGAAAAAAAAAATCAATGACAAGTAAAATTCGATTGCGGGTTACCAAAGAAAAAAAATTGTTATTTCAATTCTACTATCAATCTTACAATTCCATACCGAATTGAAACGATAGCGTGTCACCTTGCCGGTCGTGCCGTCGATCTTTCAATAAATTATTGTAAGAAGGAATCGTAAGAATTGAAAGTAGAATTGAAACATTTTTTTTTTCTTCGGCAGCCCGCAAGCAAATTTTACTCGAATCTCAACGAAGTTGTGAAAGTATGTAACATTTTTTGCGGCGTACACGATTTCTTTTCGTAATAATGACCGAGTGTACGATTGAACGATCTACGATTGAAGGCGCCTCAAAAAAAACGAATAATCCTAGGCAAAGTTGCAGCACGACGAGGACGAGGTTGCGAAAGTGTATTTGTGGCTCATCAAGGGTCAACGTTCGTCCGGCGCAGATGAAAACTTATCTGGACACAAAATACGTGGGCGTGTGTCTTAGGAATAAAATAAAGGAAGGGACTTTAGTACAGGCGAATGCTGGAGAAGGGGGTGGGAACTGTTGGGATTCGTATATGGGGCAATCAACTCGACGAGCGAACAGAAGGGAACTCCCCTCAATCGCGTTGATCGTTTCGAGGGTGGAAAAGTGGAAACACCAGGGAACAAGATAATTCTGTATAAACGCTGGCCGCTTTAACCGCCTCCGTATCGTTGAATCTATTCAGCGAGAGATTCGCATCTCCCTCTGTTTATCCCTCCGACAATTTTGTGCGATGCTCGTTCTCCACCCCCGGGACGAAACTAGGATATAGCTGGTATTTCGGATAGTAAGTGGGGTGAATCGTATCACGGGATAAACGCCGCGTCAATAAAGACAATTTGAGATTTAATCCGATACGTTTAGGACCCAAATGGACAACGGTTCGAACTTGATTTCGTGCTTACGATCAATCTTGGATATTGGCTTACATTATAATTGTAGACTCACTTTCATACAAAAATAAAAATATTCTTGTACAATAGTGAGTCTAAAATTATAATGTAAAGCCAGATCTAAGATGGAATAGAAAATTGATGGCAATCCAAGATTGAACGGATAAGAATACTCGTTCAATCTTGTATTGCCCAAATTCAAACTGATGGTTTATGTCGGCACATCGAAGTCGTAAATAAAGTTCAAAGATACGTCTTATGTCTCAATACCGAAGTCCTAAATTAAGTTCAAAGTCACGTTTGATGTCGAAGTTCGAAGCAACGCTTTGGCTTCGTACCGAAGTCTTAAATGAAGTTGAAACTGACGTTTTTTGTCGATATTGAACTCTTAAATAAAGTTGAATCTGACGTGTTATGTCTTCATATCGTAGACTTAAATACAGGTCAAAGTCTCGTTTTATGTCTTCATAATGAAGTCTTGCATGAAGTTCAAAGTAATGTTTTATGTGTTAATACCGCAGTCTTAAATGAAATTCAAAACGACGTTTTATGCCTTCATATCGTAGCCTCGAATAAAGTTCAAAGTGACGTTTCGTGTCTTCGTATCGAAGTCTTAAACGAAGTTCAACCTCTTGTGTCAACAGTCTTATAGGTTTCGATAAAGGGGTAAATAGGGTTAACCAAAAATTACCAAAGAAAATCATCACCAAACTAGTTAAATTGTTTATATATAATATTTATTATTTCCACCTGACTTCAATTCCATTCACTATATATAATATATATATATATATGTATATATATCACTTTATACAGACACAATTATTTTTTTTACCTAATCACGAGTATCGACGACTTTCGCGTGTGCAAACGCGTAAAAAAAGATAATAACACGAAAGAAATTAAAAAGAAAATATAATTCCGTTCGTATACCAACATCAATGTTTCGACATAAAAGCGTGTCCGTAATATAAATTATATTAAAAACAATTCTGTACATGACATTATTTTCACAATCAAACTTCAATCGACTCGCTTGATCTTCTCGCACAGCGATTCAACCCCTCCCCCACCTCCCCGTCTATCTTTAACTATTTACAATTTTTCTATGTACAATTTGGCACCATTTGCTGCTATTTACAATTCTAATCGTTCCCTCTTAATTTTACGCCTTTTCCGTTATGTCGCTTTTGTACGGTTGAAACAGCTTCGGAGCATCGATCTTGGTCGTCGTCGTCGTGGTGCCACTCGGCGACGTTGGGATTCTTCCGGTGTGATAGGACGACGAGTTTTTGCTCTCGAATGCGCCCTGGATAGTTTGAATTTGGGCGGGAAGACCGGCGAGACTGAGGCCCAATGGTAGCTTCAACGGTGGGCTGTTCTTGTCCCGCGACTGCGAGTGGGAGTGTCCGTGATGCGGCTGTTGCGGATTACCGTTGCAGTCGCAATCGCTCGAGGCGTCCGAATGTGCCGGACTCAATTCGGGCAGTAATGTCGGTCGATAAGTAGGCGTGGTGCCGCTGGTGGGCGTACCGACGTAATGACCGTTCGGCGGTACACCGAGACCAGTCAGATGCAGGGGTGGAAGCGGATGATGGGGTTGAAGAAGATGCGAGTGGTGGTGAGGTGGATAAGCGGCCTGCTGAGGGTGTGGCCTGTGCAGGGAGGTTGCGACGTTCGGCGACTGATAAGGGCTGTAACGAGCCGCGTAATAGGCCGCCGCAGCTGCCGCAGGGTAGTTCGGTGACATGTGCGAAGGTGGCATTCCAGGAGCTCCGTGATAGGGCGGTGGCGGAAGACTGGCCGTCGCCGCTGCCAACAGTGTCGCTGCCAAGGTCGGATCCGTGTACATGGCGTAGGGCCAGGCCATCGCCATGCGCTGGCGTTTGTCCTTCATGCGACGGTTTTGGAACCATACCTGGAATCAGAGCAAAAAAACAAGAGTTTAGATTGGTTGGTCGTTATCGAAAACATGGGAATTTAGCGCGTTTGCCTAGGTGATAGTTGTTAGGAAGGAACCCATTTTTGGGATCATAGGGACGGCTAAAAGTATGCCGTTGATAGGATTTCATCGCGAGATGAGCGAAGATGATTTGGCCAAGTTTTGGGATCACGTTTTTAGCCGCCAGTTTCAGGAAACACGTAGATTTGGAATCCCAATTCGCAGAAAGATGTTGAGGGTGACTTTACGAATGTTATCAATCAACACCAACAGCTTTCAAGTCCGAAATTTAAATTTTGAAGAAAGCCCATAATCGCGGAGCTCATTCGACAAGATTTGGCCTGATGGACCTAAAACTCGAAAAATCAACAAAGACCATCTGTTTCTTGGGATTTCTTCGGAAGACCATCTCCCGCGGTTCGTAGCAGTGTCATAGTCAGGATCGCGAATCTTTGAACAAGTCCTCGACTGAATTTGATTGATAAAGATCCAATCTTGGAACGTTTTCCCTGGTGTTGATCCTCGGCGCGAGGGGGGAATAAAAAAACGGGGAAGCCGAAGGAAGAAAAGATGTTAATTGAAACTCGTTTAGCACCTCGTGTGTCGGTCGGAGGCACCTTGGCTTTTGTTTGCTCCGGACAAACATCGGGATTGACGGATACGAGAGAAGAAGTGTTTGCTCTTGGTGATTGGCCGGATGAGCGGTTTCGAGTAGCAATGAAAAGAAGCTGGCAAGACGTGGGCAGATGTATAATCGTCGATCAAACACGCAATAAAGAAATATGGAAGAAGAAGCGAACGGAGAGCGATGGGAGGAGGAGGATGAGTGCCGCCGGTTCTTAAGTTGACGCAACGGTGTGACTCGACTAAAAACCGCTAATTGCTTCGATTAAACGCCGAAGACCCTCCACATCTGGCAGCACTCTTGGCCGCTCTTATCCGACCACCGAATGGCTCAAAGAGTCTCTTCTTTTCATCGTGGAAGGGAAATTGTGGAACTCTTAGTTTGTTTCTCTTAATCGTCAATCGTACACACCTTGATCGTCGATTCCGGCAAATGAAGCTGAGCAGCCAGTTCGCATCTTCTCGGCCTACTGACGTAATTCTCCCGAAGAAATTCTTTCTCGAGACGAGCAAGTTGCTCCCTCGTGAAGGCCGTTCTGTAACGACGGATGTTCGGGTCCAAAGGCTGCTGTTGCATGTGTATCGACTGCGAGGAATCTATAGAAACAACGAGAAATAACATTCGGTTAAGATTCGGAAAACTTGCGAACGGTTGTTTTGAGGGCAAGAGGGCGGCGGATTGCGGTGAGGCGAGAAGATGTAAACTCTGAGGTTGCCGACACAAGTGCACGAAATTCTCGTCGCCGGCGGTCCGGCCTTAAAACGACGGGGGGTGAATTCACCCTCGGGCTTACAACTTCCTTTTTTTCCTTCTCGGAGTGACGACAAAAGTTGGAATTTTCTTTGATTTGAGCCGCTTAGTCGAAAAATGAAGCCAGCGATGGCGGACAAAATTTGAAGCTAAGGGGGTGAGTTTTTAGTCCAATAATTGTTCGAAAAATATTATTATTGTTATTAATTGAGTATGGAAGTGAAAATTTGAGCGATGCACCTGGAACTTGGGTGGGCACAAATCCTAGCGCAATAAAAGTAGCAACGGCTTCTCAGAACTCTCGAAGCGACGGACGGTTAACCGTGGAGAAACAGCGACGACTCCGATGAATGTAGAGACAATAATTGCGGCAATAAAACTTTAGGGGTGAAGATTGTTAAACGTCGCATCGGCGGTCGTTCGAGCTTCTCGGAAGGATTGTTGTCGTTCGGCTCGTCTTTGGAATATTACTTGCCCGCGCACAAGTATTGCAAAAATTATCGCGGACAATGGCGGTGAACGACATCGATCATACGAAGGGCTGGCAGGGGGTTGAAATTTTATTTTTGCAGATAATGCAACGCGTCCGAGGTCTTAATCGCTAATTGCTCTCGGTTAGCGATGAAGTCTTGGTTTCGCAGAGGTTTTAACTGATAATTGCTCTCCGTTAGGGATGAAGTTGTCTTTTTGCAGATAATGAAGCGCATCCGAGGTCTTAATCGCTAATTTCACTCGGTTAGGGATGAAGTTTTGGATCGTTCCGAGGGTAGTTTTTTATGGAAATTAAATTTACAAAAAAATTCGCCTATTTTAAGGGTAGTTTTTTCTTGAGCTTAATAAATTAATAGAATATTTTGCCTTTTGCTCTAAAAAATTGACTCTATGGACGGAACGAATGTTTCTCAGGGGACAGTTTCGGAATTAATATTTTCAAGGACTGCTTACCTTTCTCGGGAGTTTTGGGCATGCTGTCCGGCGGAGGGCTGTGAGGTGGGCTTAGCTGGTACTGCGGCGGTACCAGATCCACCACTATGGTCTCCTCGTCCCTCTGATGGTCCTCCATGTTTCTACGGTAACCCAGCATCTTCTTCTCTTCTCACAAACTCAAATATCCGGTGATCGAATTTTTTTTTCTTTTGCTGTTTTTAAGCAAAAAATTAACCAAAAAATTCAATATCACTTCACACTGTGCACTGTTTTTTTTGTCTCTTCCTGGATGACGTTGATGTTTTTGGGTTTTTTTTTTTTTTTTCGATTTTTGTCACAACTGCTGCTACTCGACACCACGACTTTCCGAAGACTGTCGTCACTCGTCGGTCTCGAGAGTTAAGGGTAAGCGCGGCAAGCCAGGTTGCAACTGAGCCTAAACTTCGACTCGTCCAGGGATTTATAGGGGGTTGCAGGGTTCGAACCCTCCGGTGGGGGAATATGCAGCGCTCGAAGCGGCCGGAGCCCAAAGTCATTGGCTCGGATCGACCGAACGAAGAGACCTGATTCGTTCGGCCAACTCGGTTTAACCACTCCCACACCTCTGTCCCTCAGCATCCCCAGAATCCCGTCTCGCGTCAACCATCTCCGTCCCCGTCTCTCTCTCGCTCTGCAGCCGCAACCAATTTTTTTCGGACGTCGCGCACTTTCCCTCAACGAGGCGATATTATACGTGATTATTTCGGGGCTGTAAAATACGTGGAAATTTCACTTCCGGAACATTTCGACGGAGATTACCGAACCGCGGAGCTGGATTCGATATTCGTTTAAAAGTTTTTTTTTATGAAGTTAAAAGTTTTTTTTATTGGATTTGTCACTTTCGTGGAAAATGGTCAACGATTTTCCTGGAATTTTTGGATCATGTTCAATAGAGCTTTATGTTTTGGGGTGAATTTTTTTTGCATCGAATTTAACTTAGGTTTGTGGGGAAAGAAGATATTATATTTTAAGTGGAATTTATTCGTTACAACTTATTCTTCATGGTTGTAAACTAATCCTGATATTTTAGCAAGAATTGTTTCATCAAAGTTAATTTACCGTACATGCAGAAAAAAACTTCAATATTAGAATGAACTTCTCCTTTTACCTCGAATTTTTTAAAATAAATATGAAATTTATCCCGATGACCGAAAAGATTTCATGTTTTAAACCGATTACTCTATATTATATTAAGTTTATCCTACTCGGAGGAAAGAAAAAATCCTATTTTGGCGCATAATTTTTGCGTTTAAATTAAATTTTCCCGCTTCAAACAAATAAAAAAAACAATTTCTATATTTTATTTTTCAAATTTTTTCATCGTTTTCCGCGACCAAGTATCCGATCAATGTCTGTTCATGCGACGTACAAGAAACCTCAGATGTCCGTCGAAATAAGAAAAAATTGGATTCCGAACGCCAAGCATACCTGTGCAGTCGGCGTATTGGAGCAGGACAAGGTAAAAGACAGTTCGAGATTTACGAGGTCGAAATTTTTGCACCCTCCACCGCGTTACCAGGGCGCATAATTGTTGTTAATCTAATTTCGTGCCACAATGAGGGCTCTTTACCTGTAGCTCGGCTATAATGCCCTCCCCTCCCCCCCCCCCCCCGCCTCTCTGTCACACAAAAATATGCTCCGTTTTTCTACGCAAAATACGAACTCTCCCTCCCCAATAAAAATATAAAAATTTCTCAAAATCAACCTCGAGGATAGTTTCTTGTATTTGGAGTGGACTCGTTTTGCCTAAGCTCGTAAAAACGTTTAAAATGGAGCAAAACTCGTCAACTGTATATTCCACGTTATTTTCCCCCGACTCTCGATTTTTCTTATTTTTACGATGTGTCGCGTAAGTCCCCGGTGTTACCTACGAAAATTTTTACCTCGAGTCTCCCACGTATACCGTACTGTACTGTAATACTATTAGTGCCCCGTAGTTGCGGCACAAACTGGGACCTTTTTCTTCGTTATTCTTCCCCGTCCCGGTTGCCCTGTAATACACTATACTTTTTACGATCTTTTCTGCAAGCTATCTTCCTCCTCTTATTTCTTCACCGTTTCACGGAGCGGCGAACGCCCTCACCGGAGCTCTCTTTGCAGCTACTTTGCGTCAGCCCTCGGCGAACCAATACGCAACGCGGGGCAATAAAAGCATCTTCGAAGCACAATATTATTTTCGAGCGTAAGTTTGTGTCGAAAAAAAGCAGAGGTTAAAAACAAAAATTCTTTTCGAAATTTAGTTTTTGCAAGTTTTTTTTTAAGCCTTCATGCACGAGATTCTTACTCGGAAAGAAATGGGGTAAAAAATTACTGTGCAATTTTTAAGTTTTGTTCAGATGATGGATTTAGGTCGGCGAAAGAAGTGCCAGGCGTGCAGAAATTATTTCTCTTACCGATAAGGAAGAAAATTTTTCCATTTCGTAATAGACACCTTGGATTGAAAAGTCTTGGCTACAAAAAATAAAAACATATAAATAAACATACACCCAGAAAAAAATTTATTTAACGACCACCGTTTATTTGGATTAAGTAAAATATTTATTTGATTTTAATAAATATTTATTTAAATTAAGTAAATAGTTACTTGAATAAAATAAAAATTTATTTAAATCAAATAAATATTTTATTTAAGCCAAATAAACGGTGGCCGTAAAATGAATTATTTTTCTGGGTGTAGATCAAATAATAAAGGATGAATAATTATAAATGAGGGATGTGCCGATCGGCGCCGAAAAGAAACCCTTTCGTTTCTATAATCCAATTACCCTCCCAACTTTATCGTATTCTTTTCCGTTTCGGAAACTGCCTTACCGTATTGCGTGAAGTGTCGAGCCCGAGCGACGCAACTGTCTTGATTATACCTGCGACTCCTGCGAGTGGGCACGGGAGGCTCACGGTTTATGTAACGCAATATTTTCTTACATTATAATTCGGACGAGTGTCCGACAGTGGAAAACCGAAACTGGAGCAACGGTACTGGACCCTCATAATTCTTACGGCAAATATTGTTTTGTCCGCGTTGCCTTCGCTGCGCGCTTTATCGATATTTTTATTGCACGAATTTTCGTAAAAACGGTGCGCCATCTTTTTTCCTTCCTTCTTTTTTCACTCCGGTGCTTGGAGCGATTTTTCCACGTTCTTCGCGGACGAATTTTAGGGATTTATTATTTGCGGGCCCCAATTTTCGCCAAGAGCGTACAATACGACGGTGATTTAAACCGGGACGATTTTTCGTCGTTTCTCTCAGCTGCGCCGATATTTTGGGGCAATTTGTTTTTTTTTTCTCTCACTTTTACTCGCTCGGGAAAAATATTTCGCCCGACGGACTCTAAAGACATTTAAAGTGGAGCGACGGCGGACGAGAAAGATAATATACGACCCGTCGGAACACGGAAAATGATTTTTTTTTTCAACAAAGTGCACGCCAAACACTGAATTTTATTTTTCGAAAAATAAAATCTATCTTCGTCAATTTTCTCAAATAATTTTTTCATACTGTTCGATAAACGTTACGCGCTTTTCTTGAATATTTTCGACCACGGAAATGATTCTTTTCAGCAAAATTTATGCAAAACGCGAAAATCCCGTCAACTTTTATTTTTCGTAAAACAAAATCTTTGTCAATTTTTGCAATTCATTTTTTTAATATTAGTTTTTTTAAACGTTATTTTTTTCAATATTTTTTAATGCTAATATTCCCGCGTCGAATTTAACTCCAAGGATACTCGAGCCTCAATATTCTGGGCCCGTACCTGCAGTGAATGTAGCGTTAACTTCGCATTTCGTTTAATCCGACCCCCGGTTAATCCGCAAAAACATAGAAACATTTTTGGACATTTTACAGTCCCACAACCCTTTCTCGTTTCGACGCCGCTGAAGGGGCGGCTTTAGCGTCGAACGTTGCTTCGCTTTTTTTTTCTTCCTTTTTTTTCATTGTTTCCACTCAATTTCAAATCCGCTTAGTCTCGGAGCGTCGACTATTAGCCTCTGGAAAAGGCGGAGAGGCGAGCGTGATATTCGCTGCTCGGGCTTTGAGCAGCGAAGGGGTTGAAGAAAAAAAAACAAAAAAAAAAAAGAAAGGTTTGGAAAACTCTTTGACTCCCGGGCGAGGGCGACGGTAGTTCGTGCCTAATAGAAATGAGCGAAAGGACGTGGAATACAGAGAAATAAAAAAAAAAAGCGGAAGAAAGAGCGTGTAACAATACTAAATAAACTTTCACTCGTGGCTCGTGCTGGGATTAACAGAAATTGTTCACCCCTTTCGCTCCGCGAGAAACGGTACTTTTAATATTGTACCTAAAATCATAGTCATAATATTGTCGGAATTATTTTCGGGCATTCTTTACTTAACTCTTTCGCTCTCTTCGGCCCGGCCCGACGTACCGTTAACGTGGATTCGGCAGTTTTTGTAAAGCAAAGTCCGCATTACAGATCCGATAATAGTGAGTCACAGCTTGTTTTATTTATTCATTTTTATTTATTTATTTTTTTTTTAAGATACTCCAAGAACTGATCGATGAAGATTTTTCAAAATATTTCGCGCAAACTAATTTCACAAATAAAAAAATACTGTTTAATAAATATGACATTGAAATTCGTATTCATATTAATATATGATATTAGGGGGGCTCGCGCGCTTCGCGCGCTTGCAAACCTTTATGGACTTAAGCCCTTATTATTCTAAGTCCTTTAAAAGACGCATGGCCTTACAATTCCAAGCCCCACTATTACGGTTCCATTTTTAACTAACTTCATGTCCCCATTATTACCCCCCTGACCCTATTATTGACCGCCCCTCTCACCCTATTATTGACGCCCCCCTCGATTCTTAAACATGGCGGCGGCGAAATCTTTTTATATTATAGAGAGACAATAATAATTAATAAATAATGCATACATTTTTTTATTTTTCTATATAACTAGGTGACTTTGTGGAGCTGCGACTCGTCGAAATCGGATTGACTTTACGGATTAGGGTTTGAAGAAAAACCGCCCTAAATATGTCTTGAGGAATATTGGTAAGCGTTTTATGCCGCTAAGATATCAAAATCCTTTAAGTGGTGAGAGAATTAGGTTGAAAAAAAGTCACGAACCAACTGTTAACTTGAAATTGTGATAATCCGGGGTGACGTAAGGTGCGGAGGGAGTTAAGAGGGATAAGCGAGGGCGTGGAATCGACTGTTTTCACGCAATTAGTAATCCTGATTGCGACAGTTTATCCGGTATAATGCGTGTTTTTATACGGATACGGTAGGTGAAAACGAGCGGATAAACTTGGGTGGTTAATCCCGTGTATTCGTGAGTCCCGACCTAGCGGAGAGCCGGAGCGACTCTTCGCCTCTAATCCTGATGGAGCTGGGCAAAGCAGCCAGCTATGTACGAATACCACGACGGACCGACCATCGGTTGTTTCTGCGGATATATTTACACGTATAATCCCCGTCGTGCTGCGCTCTGCTGATCCGTGGGCGGGTAAACAAGCTGTCTAAACATATCAGTCTCGGATCGTGCGAGGGCGAGAACAATATTCTTATGTAGGACATACAATATTTTTTTCTCAATTGTTTTGAGGCGCGACTCTGAATACGAGAGAAACTTTTCAGGGGCGGAAGTCAAATATCATTATGGAAAAATTTTGAAAAAAAAAATCGCAGATAAGTTTTTCAAATTTTTGAAGATGTAAAAATGTTGTAACATTTTATGGAGCCGTTCCAGAGATATAACCAATTTAACAAGATAGGAGAGATATTTAACGCATTTTCAAAATGAAAAATGAATTTTTATCGTGGTACAATGATTGGAAAAAAATTGAAAAAAAATGTGTCAAAAGATTTTTCACCAGCCGTCTGAGGATATTGTGAAAATTTGGTATTGATCGATCTTGCCGTTTGAGAGATAAGTGTTGATTGAAAATGTAGCGATAACGCTAAGAATATTTTGGCTTAGCTTATCTTGAATACAAAAAAAAAACATCTGTTTTCGACTTTAAAAAATGTGTATATATGTCATTCCTCCATTCCCAAAAAAGCTTGCCTCCCCGTTTGAAAATTGAACGATAATAGCGTGCCATTAAAGCCGGCAAAGGGTTTTTATTGGTTCATTGAAGAGTTTTCATAATTTTACGATCGTCCTAACGAGTAGAATGGCAATATAGTCGATTCACCTGGTTCCCGGTAAAGCTACGAAATTCTTACAACGAGGTCAAACAAATTCACACATTTATCACGTCCGACAAATACACATATTTCGACAATAGTTTCCTGCTCAACTTAGAAAGCCAAAATGTTGGGCTTCATTGTTTTGAGAAAAAGGGAGGATCGAAACCCTCGAGGTACGTCGGGCGCCAAATTCGACCGCTTTTCTTACCCAAATGCACCAAATCCCACAACTTCATTCGCTCCGCCAAAAATTGACTTTATTATTAGATTATCGATGACAATGCGACGGAAAAATCAGTTTTTCGACCATACACTCTGTTAACAATAGAAAATAACCATTCGACCCCAAACCCCCCCCCCCCCCCAACCGCCCTTCCCTTCCCAATGTCTCAAACCTTTCAACACCTTTTCAATCTTTAATTGTCACATTAATACAATTATCAGCTTTTTTTTCTCTACAATATATCGCCACTTCGGGTCTAATCGATTCATGAGTCATAAGAGTCGCGAATATGAGTTTTGAACCCAATTTTAAATATCTCGGGGAATTTTAAAAGAATTTTTTTTTCTGTTTAGTAAAACGAATGTACCAAGTTTAACTCTACGGTCACCCTGTAATTCGGTCGTTCATATCCGACTTTTATTTGCCACTATTGGAAGCTTTCCAAGTTTAAAATAATCTTAAAAAAAATGCATACTTTGCAAGTGTTTTCCGCGGCGTCAAATTTGTTGGTAACATTTTTATTTTGTAGTAAAGAGCATTTGCAAAAATACATATACATGCATATTTTCAAGAATTTTATATACAAGAATTTAATTGTTTTACTTCGTACGAGCATTTGAGTAAATAATAATAATGACAATAAAAATAATGATTACAAGGTACGTGTTATGCAATGAAAAGATTCCGCGACTCGTGCGTCTACTTAATTACGGTCGGGGTTACCACCGCACGAGGGCAAGGATTTGAACTCAAAGAGTACACCAAGAGTAAATGTCGATATTGCAAGAGTTTTCCGCAACATCCAATATTTTTGTAAAATTTGTATTATTCAAAAAGGGCATTTTTATAAATACTTATACATTTTTCTAAAATGTTTTATTTCAGAAAGATTTAATTGTTTTAATTCGTACGGGGAATTGAGTAAATAATAACGATAATAAAAATAATAATAATAATAATAATGTAGTATGAGGTATGAGGTATGTACAGAAAAGAGTCTGCGACTCGTGCGTCTACTTAATTACGGTCGGAGTTACCACCGCACGAAGGCGAGGGTTTGAAGTCAAAAGAGTACACACAAAAGGCAAATTGTGGGGGGGGACTGTGTATGGTGTTGACGATGAATATTTGACCGATAGAACCGGTGGTTGAAAAGTCACTTAGGCCACGCACCGACCTCTCTCACTGATTTTCGATATCCTTACCGAGCGTTCGAATTTTTCGTTCGTGAGAGTCACCTCGGTCGATCCAGTGACCACATTATAATGTCGCGTTTCTCCACCCCCTACCGTGACGAACCCTGTCCTAATCCTTTCCCTCGCGATCTATTGAAAATCGACGAAACTAGAGATATTTCGCTAACTATAAATCAGCGAGAGAACACCAAAGTTTCAAATTAACTATACTGTTTTAATACACGCATGAAAGGCCAATATTTTTCACGGTTAACAGGAATAGACAATAATAATTATTACGAAAAAAATCGCCTCCGACGAGGCTTTTTATATCAAATTTTAATGTGGTAGCGAGATAAGCTACTGATTTGTGATCAACGCGCAGAATTTTTGACCGAATAATTTTTCAAAAATGTCCGATTTTCGAAATTTTTAAAAAGTGTTTTTTTTTTTTGAAATTCTGTTTTCTAGATGTCCATCTTCTACGCGGTAGAAAATACTTTCGTAAAATCGGAATGTGAAATTTCATAAAAATTATTTTGTTAAATAAGTGACAAACTCGTTTGTTCAGGTTCGAATATACAAACCTGTCTTTTATTTCTCGTGTCATTGACAATATTAGTTTGTACTTTTGTTTGTAAAACTGGAACAAGATAGCGTCAGTCGGAAAATTAACAAATAAAAAATCGCGCACCTTTGTGGACAATAAGTTGTAAAAAGTACAAACTTTTTTTACTGTGTAGGGAGAAAAACGCGAGTTACGTGACGGAGATACAAAACTGTTTTTTTTCTACGTCCCATATAGGATTATTAAAATTGTCACCCTGTCGGTTTCTTGTGTAAAAATCACGGGTTTTCCAAAAAAAAATGTCTCAACGTTCCAAAACATGATCCCGATAGGCGTGAAAAAAATGTCTTTTTTCCTCTTGTCAGGTAAAAAAGCGTTATTATTATACGACTCGCTGTCCTTGCGAGGTCGGTCATTTTTTTATTATCATTTTTACCACGCCTCGTAAAGCCAGGAAAAAAAAAAAATCCCGAGCCGAGGCAGCGTCATCGGCGGAAGTGAGAATGGGATGTAAAATAAAAAAGGCACGAAATACGCGAAGATGAACTCTGAACGGGACGGTAAAATTAATAATTGTGATCCATCAGTGACAAAGGACAAGTCCAGAGAGTCGTCAATTGCCTCGATAAACGAAACTATATTTTTCTCTTATTTTTTATTTTTATTGCCCAAACGTGTCTTTCATTTTTTATTGCCATGCGAAAAACACATTTGTATGAATCGGTCCTTGCATTTATTTTTATTATTTTTCAAAGTAAAAAAAAACCGTATCGTCGTGTAATAGAGAGCGTGTGGGCAGTTTGGCGTTCGCTCGTATAATTGGAGAGGCGCGATGCAGGCATGTGCGGTTGCAATCATGTAGCTGATTAAACGGCTTAATTAAGCTCCTAATTTAATCGTGCATCCGTGTCCAAGCCTCCCTGCTCGAACCCTCCCCTTCTCCCCCTGCCCTCCGAATCTCATCGGTTGTAACGCACCGGTAACTAGCTTTACGCACTGGCTTTACGAGTTAATCAATACTATCCTCTCGGCTACGTAGGTACACATATACAGCATGATAGCGCCTCTGCACCGCTCCGCTGCCGGTGTTTCGGTGGTCTGTACTTTATTGCGATGCGTGTATAGATTGATTTAGCTTCAACGATCGATTTTTCCTTTCGGGGTGTTTTTGGCCCATCGTGCCATTATTGTAGAATTACATGTCGACCATGTTTTATTATCTCTGTATAATATAAAAAGATTTCGCCGCGTTCGCCGCCACTGCCGTGTCAAGTATTGAGGGGCGGGATCAGTACTTGGATGGGTGACCGCGGTCACCCATCCAAGTATTGAACCCGTCTTTATTTTAAGGCGGGGTCAGTACTTGAATGAACGTAATAGAGGGGCTTAGAATTGTAAGGGCATGCTTCTTTTAAAGGACTTGGAATAATAAAGGCTTAAGTCCATAAAGGGGTGCGATTAACAATTCTAAATTGAAACTAAGAAATAGCCTAGTTGCGCGGCAAAAAAGGTAAGTAAGGAGTTAAAAACGGATCCAGCATCGCCTTAAAAGCAGGTGAAAAACCACTGTCGGTAATAAAGACTGTAATCAACTTTTTACGCGGCCAGTTATATCTAGCGTGAAATGAAAAGTATCATCCAAGATGGATTACATGTAAGCTTTCGATGACACTTTTCTTTCTACCGTACATGCCAGAATCCGTGAAAAAAGTCGATTACAGTTTTCCATACCGACCGAGAAACGGTTGGCTGGAAAGGACGTGTTTAACTTACTCTTGAGCAGCATGTGAGACATTCCACTGTACGAAGCGACTATATTTTCAGGTCATTCCTTGCAATGATCATTCGGTCGTTAATCCTGTTAAGTATGAAAGACATAATGGCGGAAGGGGGAGGGGGAGGGGGAGGGGGAGGGGGAGGGTATACGCGAGCTCGGCGCGCTTCGATTCCCGGTCCGGGTTTGCCTGGTCAACGACATAGAATGACAATGGTACGCGAACAATCGACCCGAAATCCTCGCTAATCCGATTAAGTAGAACAATGGAGACCTGGCCCAAAGGACTCCGAGGACGCCGTGCAAAAGTCGAACCAACTTTATTGACCCCGGATCGAACGCGATCGCACCGTTACACTTCGGTCCCTAATTCGCGTCCACGACGGAACGGTCGTGTACGAAATTTTTTGTTTAAACAATGCAGACAAGTATATTGACTTTCCCTAAATCCATTGTTGGATGGGGAAAAAAAACAATGGATTCGTTGGGAAATTTGTAAAAATTTGGCTATGATGGTTCCTTATCGGAGACCTCGATGTGGTGGAAATGAGACGAAAAAGAGTGACTTACCGGAGTTGGGTGTTTCAATTAGCGTCGAGGTTCTCACGTTCTCACGAAAATTCTTTCATCCTCGCCGCCCGACTTCGCCACCGGAGCCAGCATCGTTCACTTCCGTCTTTCACTTGACACTTGAAATTTTTTTCTTTATTTTTATTTTCCTTCCATTTTTTTTTTTTTTTTTTGGTTCCTCGAAACGGTTTTCTCATCGTGAAAAATAATTCAACGGGCGGTACCAGGTGCGGAGGTTCGACCTATAAAAGAAACAAATTCGATCTCATGATTCTCTGATATCGTAAATTCTGTCCGGGCTACTTCGAATCTCGAGTGTCCCCGGTATATCCCCGTGCCCCCCCCCCCCCCCAAGTCCCCCTTCCTTCGAGCGTTGCCTCGATACTCTTCCTTTCCTACCGAATTTTTTATACCTCCCAGTGGCGAGAGATAAGTTCCACAGTGAAAGAAATAACGGGGAGAAGAAGATCGCAGGGAAGCGTGTGAAAATTATGTTCGTGGGTTGATAAGTCACGATATGAAAAAAAGACGAAGAGTAAAACTCGTTCACGGCTCCTCAAGTGAATCCATATGAGTTGAAAGAAAATTATCTCCGTCCAATATTTACGACATGCATATCTTTGTAAAATGATTTTATGTGAGCTGTAGAAGCTCATTTTGTTTCTGATATCCGCGACGATGTGTACTAAGCCGGTTATTTGTTCACCGGCTACTTGTAGGGGATTTTTGCAAAAGACGTTTTTTGTAGGGATTTCGATTGTCTATAAGAATGGTCCTGTGAGTATTTTTCGTAGGAGCGATGGTTTTCGAGAAAACCGCTGGTTTGTATCGAAGCGATCTACCATCTTCCCAGGAAACACTCTTTGCGTTATTTCGGTTGCAACTCCTTAATGCGCCATCTGACGGTGTAGAGGCATCAGACCTTTTTTGTAGGTGATGAAATTTGCTACAAAAAAGTATTTAACCATAATTTCAATTCGGTCACTGGTTTCGAAGACAGGATCGATCAAAGTGGCTCGTTTGGTCAGCACTCGCACTCAATCACGGAAATCAACGGTGTTAAGTTCCGTGATTTAGTTTTAACCGTGATTAAGTTTTAACTAAGCGGCGCTGACAATAATACCGAAGATTTCTTTTTTACAAGCTCCCGCAACTGCCAGTCATTTCTTCGTTTCGTCTAATCCACTTTTCGTTACACGGATGCGGAAGCGAGGAGGAAGGAAAAAAAACAGAATCCAAGTAGCGAGTACTCGAGAATCCACTCTGCGCGCCCCGGAAGTGTCTTACAGGGTGCGCACAGGGAATATCCCACAGTCCAGGAGGTTGATGGGCTTTTTTAAAAGGGAGAAACTAAGAAGCACCGGCAGCTTGAACTTCTATCCGGCCGAGCTATATAGACGGGCGGGGATGGGTGTCAAAGAAGAGGCCACAAAGTGCCCGAGATTAGAATGAAATTAGCCGAGGCACTTAAGAGGTACGTAAAACGATCGAGTGAGACTCTCCTCTAGAGGGATTCCGCTTCTATTTCCGGAGTTATTAAAGACAGAAAAAAATTGTCTCACGAACGAAGATGCGCTATTACCGAACTATTCAGTCATCCATTTTGCCCACTGATCCATTTTGTCGAAAAAAAAAGAATGTAAAAAACCCAATTTTCTTACGAATGTTTATCTGCTCTCCGAATGTTTATCTCGTTTTTCGCAAATTTGTATTATGGCAGTCTATAATATTTTCATATATACAAAAAAAGAAGAAGGCATTTTTTAGTTTAGACAAACATTTTAATATTTTACTCGATATCAAGATTCTTTCTAAAGACAAGATTTTATTTTCAATATCAAGATTTTCTTTTTCAAACTGAAGATTTGTTTTCAGCATTAATAATTTCTCTTTCGACATAAAAATTTGTCATAATTGAATTTAGTTTCCCGATTTGATAGACACGCATTGAAACTTTCGATTTCTCTCGCAAAGCTTTGAAGAGGTAAGTTGGAATTTGCGAGGCCATCAGTAATCTCGGTAGCGACCGAGGAATGATGTAGTAAGGCCATGTCTGCGGCGAAAATTTTGAGCCCGTAGGTCTCAAAGCTCGTCGGGCCCGGTTCGGTCGTGGCTCGCCCCAAAGACCATGCTCCAAAAGCCGTGACTTTTCTTCTCCCGCAGGTCTCTCGCGGCTTTACAGTTAGGGAAGTGCAATATATTAATAAAGCCATTAGAGCCTCTCTTTGCTCTCTGCCTCCGTCTCTCGCGCTCCGAGGAAAGATTCCTTGGGACCGAAAGACGCCCTCTTCGTTCTCCACCGTACAGTATATCCGTCTCTATCCGACTTTATGCCCTCGGGTTATATCGCTTCGTTAAACTGTTGAGTGGGGCCCGGATAGTGACAATGAACCAACATCTCGGAGTATAAAATTTTGGGCAATTCTTAATGCTCGTACCGTAACAAAATATTGCATATAGTTTCTGTGCGAAGATACGAAAATTTTATTGTACCGAAGGATTTCGGGATAGTTTTCGAGCCTTTCGAAAAAGCCCTTTCCTTCCCTCCGTTTCCGTAGCGTTTAATTTTCGTGCGCGACTGGTCGCGCTGCCCCTTTTCGGTCCCGAATTTTCTCAACCCATACCGTGTCCGGTTAACTCCTCGTTGCACTTTCGTGATATACTGTTCGGGTGTAACTCGTCCCTTACGGGCTGTATTTCCTCGGCGCAACCCTCCATTCGGACCTTGACGCAATAATTTTATTATTACCATCCGACACCGACGGTGCCCCTCGAGACGGTATTGCATCGACGTCGATAATACAGTTGTACGCAACTTTGCTCAGGGTAGGGGCGAAGCGAAGACACGATAATTGCCCGGAACGAGTTGATTCCCAACCGTCGGCGAAGACTATCCCTTCACGGTGACAGGCTTGTCATCTTGGATCGTTATAAATTGCGATTTCCGTCGATTGGCCGCTGTAAACGAGAACCGGAGGAATTTAAGGTCGAAGAGTCGATGCGATGCGAGTTATGATAATTATACGTTACCTGCGTCGAGAGAAGGTTTAACGGAGGTTCGGTTGCTTCTGGCGAATTTCTGCGAGATGCACTTTTTGTAGAGCTTTGGAGCAGCTTCGATGGTGATTATGGGAATATCTCTAGAAGAAAAAAAAATGCTTGATTAGCTTGGGAACGGTCAGTGGAATTGCTGAGTTGAGGCTGCTGATCTGTTTTTGTATATAACTCGTTGATCGGTCATTTTAGCGTATAGATGCATAGGAGCTTATTTGTAGAGGACAAAATTTACTACAAAAAAGGTACTATATGCATATTTCTCGTAGGTATGACTGTTAGGGAGAAAATCGCTTAATTAGCTTAGGAACGGTCTGGGCAATTGTTGAGGTCGGACCATTCATCTGTTTTCGAGTGTAACTCCTTAATCGCTGGTCTAAGGCTTCAAATGTATAAAGAGATTATGTTGGGCATGAAATTTACTACAAAAAAGGTGATACGCATATTTTTCGCAGACATCTCCGTTTTGAAGAAAAGGTCGATCGATTTCGATCCAACGATCCACACCGATCGCGACTCGCGATTTAATACGTAGTACATGAGCGCATCCGTGCCGCGGATGTAGGGGATGAAAGTTGTAAATTTCGTGAATTTAATATCTCTAATTTCGCGCGATGATCCCCTAATTTAATCAAGCACGACGAGGAGAGTCGCGAAGCAGCTCGGGTTGCTCGGTCGCTCCTCCGCCAAGTGGGATGAGTTAATCTCACCCGATTTTCCTAACTCGATTATAAACTTTGGCGCGCGAGGAGGGCATGAAGCGAGGGCGAGGGATATTATTAAGGTCTCTATACTCAACATCCCTCTTGCTCGAACCTCCCGGAACGTCTAATGACTTTCATGAAGCGAGAGTTCTGCAACGAGAGTTTTCACAGCACCAATGACGCCAATCTCATTTTCGGCCGAAAAATAGTTTTTAAAAATTGCGCGAGCGGCGGCAAGCACAAATGATTTTTCTCAGATAGAAAAATGACGGCAGGGCGACGGAACGGTGGCGTTTTTCTATCTGGGTTTTTATCACAAGGAAGCCAAGACTTCGTAAATTTTCATAATTTTTTGTCTGTTTGAGTGAACGTTAATGTCAAATTTAATTCGAGGAAATTGACTTTGGTGGTAACGCGCTTTATCTCAGAAGGTTTTAGACCCATGGCTTCAAAACTGATAGCAAGCACTAACTATTTTTTTTAACCGCAAAAAAGCCGATATTCATGACTGTTCAATCCTTTTGCCGATTCAAGTCAAATTTAATTCAAGTAAGTTCACTTTGGTGTGAACTTGTTTCGTCTCCAAAGTTCTAGACCGATGCTTTGAAAATTGATAGCAAGTACAGACTATTTTTTAACTACAACGAAGCCAATATTCATGAATTTTCAAAACTGTTGCCGATTCAAGTCAAACTTGATTCAACTCAATGAACTTTGGTTTTAACTCGGTGTCTCTCAAAAATTTCGCTCCGATCGCCTGAAGATTGATAGAAAGCACAAACTGTTAAAAAACACAGAAAGAAATCCAATATTCATAACTTTTTTTCGCTTTGCTCATTAGAACGAAACTTAATAGCAAACAAAGTTTCGGTGGCAAAAATAAATATTTATAACAGTTCCATAATCGATTGAAAAAAATTACTGAAAAATCTATGTCAGAAGAGACGTCTGAAGTTACAGCTGTCGGCCTGTTGCACACACGCAGCCACTTCTCATCTCCGGCGTCGTCGAGCTTTCGCCAGGCTTGTCGGCACGTCGTAAAGCTTTCACACGCCAACTACCATTTATCCCGCACGATCTTTCGAGAGCTCTCCTCGTTGTTCTTCTCTGCATACGTGCGTCAAAAAATGTTCACTCAGCTCGAGTGCACCAGATGCACGACTCATCGAAATGTCTCAGCAATTTTTTTCTCTCGTTTATAACTCGTTAATGCAATGTCCGACGGTATGCGAAGGCGTCATGCCTTATGTGTAGAATATCAAATTTACGGCAAAAAAATTATGGGCTATAATTTTTTCAGAACCATGGATTTCGAACCAAAATCAAAAAATTTCATTGGCTTCGATAATTTGATAATTCAAGTCGACATACAGAGAGTTTAATAAGCTCGATTTTTGTTTCTATTTAAATAAAAGATTTAGATCAACACTTTTGCAAAAAAAATTTATAACTTTGTTCTCCCCGGTAACAAAAAATTAACTCTCGTAACGTTGTTCTGATCTTGTGAAAAAATTATCGGCTCCGAGTATAAAAGTGGAAAAGCAGATCAAGTGTAAATATTTTTTTACGTGCAAAAATAAAAAAATAAAATTACATTGAAAGAGCGAAACATTTTTTTTAATCCGTGAGTAAAAATTTTTTAGGTTGAACAGCGGCGACGAGGGGGATGAAATCGAGAAGCCCGAAAAGCTGAAGTTTTCCCTGCGCGCACGGACGATCGTTGCAGCAGCTCGACGTAATATCGGTACGAAAGAGGTGGAAAATTACATTTTTTAATTATATGCTCTCACCCCCGCCGAGAGTTCATAATTGGTGCTCACTACGCGGGGATGAAACTTATTAGTCGAGGGTAAGGCGTTACCGCGGCCTCTGTCCCTCCTCCTCTGCGTTCCGCAACCGACCCCCTTTCTCATAATACCGCTTGCGGAACTCGCCGTATACCCGACGTACATGGCCACGCGAAGAATATTGCGCGAGAGAAACGCAGGGACGCATGATGAACATTTTCGTAGCCATATTTTGTCAAGCGAATTTGTTCAAAAAAAATCCTTGGTTGATAGTATATCAAAAAAGCAGTAGCGTCTCGAAGGCAAGTACTTAAAAAATAGTACATTACGATGCCAGTGCGAAATAGTATATTATGCCACAAAGGAGGAAAGTGCGTATTTTCACCGGAAGTTTGACGCCCGAGCGAAGGGAGGGCGGAAATTCACACGAGGTGAAAATTCACTTCCTTCCTTGTCGCATACGATTTTTTTTTTCCGACTTCGTTAAAATAACCACATTTCTTCTCCAACCTTGGGATTTTTTTAAATTCAGAAAACGTCCCGGGTTTGAACATTTTAACGGATGCAGCCCTGGCGCTAATCTCGAGTTAGACGCCAGCATTTCCTCGTAAACGCGGGATATACGAGGCGAGATAAACTCCCGTGCGCTGGCTACTAAGTTCTATGTACTTTCTTTATGTGCACAGTAATTAAATATGCAGGTGTGTATGTGAATGTAATAAAAAAAATGAAAAAAAAACCAAACAAAAAAAGTTAATTTGCATTTAACTCGTCAACGCGGCAACCCACTGACAAAACGCACACGACTTAATTTGTGTATCACGTAATTCTCTACAAAAAAGGTCCCAACAAGATTTCTCATAACTTCAACATTTACCATCAAAAAGTCTATTTTTAATTTTTTCTCCGTTCCACCCATAACATTCGCTTCAAACTCCATAACCCGGACTCCAACGGTACATGGTCTAAGAACCTTTATTCTAGAGCGCAAAATTCTCTACAAAAAAGCTTCCGGGCCATTTTTCGACGGACCAACCATTGCCACGAAAAATCCTCTTATTCCTTCGTCTTAGCTTTCCGTACGAACAATTTCTGTGCCTCCTTCGTCGAGCATACGCAGTACACGGCGCACGGTAAGATAAATACATAGCAGTTTCGGCGCTCCGCGTACATGAGCTGCAATCTCAGGTAAATAATACACGAGCACATGGAAGCTACATAAAGGCTCGGGCTGGATCCACGGATAGCGTGCAGCATGGATGAGATAACCCCGACGGGACGATACTACTACTTGCTTGTTGCCCCCCCCCCCTCCTCCTCCCCCCCGGCGCCTTTTTGGCACACGGAGGTTGGCGAAGGTGTTAAGGGTAGTGGTGGTGGAGTGGGTGCAGCGGGTAAGCAATAAGGCGTTGGGCACCGCGCTGTTACGACCCCTGATCGCTCGCCTGCTATATTCTACCTACGAGCCCCTCTCATCCCTTACCTTACGCTACACTATAGCTCTGTTATAACATCCTTCCATACGCCGCACTCCCTCGCCTCCGCCGACCGGTACACCCGACCCACGTATCTCTGCAAATACGGAAACTTCGCTTATTATATCGTTATAAGGTTTTGATTATAAAAAATGGAAAGGGTAAAGAAAATGAAGGAAAAAAATTAAATTAAATATCTTCGTATAGTGTGAATATACATAGTTTGAACGAAAGTAAAAAAAAAAAATTTTATGTGTTATATGTTCGAGCAAATGTTTAAAATATATATATTTTCGCGTGTATGGAGAGCGGGTAATTTACCTCCGCGGAAGAGAGCGAGGCGTGTCGCCCTTTCGTAGTTCTTTGGCGCGGTTGGACACCGCGCTGTTACGACGCCTGATCGCTCGCCTGCTATATTCCACCTACGAGCCCCTCTCATACCTTACCTTACGCTACACTATAGCTCTGTTCTAACATCCTTCCATACGCCGCACTCCCTCGCCTCCGCCGACCGGTACACCCGACCCACGTATCTCTGCAAATACGGAAACTTCGCTTATTATATCGTTATAAGGTTTTGATTATAAAAAATGGAAAGGGTAAAGAAAATGAAGGAAAAAAATTAAATTAAATATCTTCGTATAGTGTGAATATACATAGTTTGAACGAAAGTAAAAAAAAAATAATTTTATGTGTTATATCTTCGAGCAAATGTTTAAAATATATATATTTTCGCGTGTATGGAGAGCGTGTAATTTACCTCCGCGGAAGAGAGCGAGGCGTGTCGCCCTTTCGTAGTTCTTTGGCGCGGTTGGACACCGCGCTGTTACGACGCCTGATCGCTCGCCTGCTATATTCTACCTACGAGCCCCTCTCGTCTCTCACCTTACGCTGCACTATAGCTCTGTTATTACATCCTTTGATACCCTGCACTCCCTCGCATCCGCCCACCAGTATAGCCAACCCACGTATCTCTGCAAATACGGAAACTTCGCTTATTATATCGTTATAAGGTTTTGATTATAAAAAATGGAAAAGGTAAAGAAAATTAAGGAAAAAAATTAAATTAAATGTCTTCATATAGTGAGAATATAGACCTAGTCAGTAAGGCATAATGTAAGTAACAAGACCAAAGTGTACAGTGTATGTAAAACATTTGTTATATTCTAAAGCTTTAAAAGGCAAGAATGGCTAAAAAAAATAAATAATAAAAAATAGTGTGAATATAGTTTGCAGGAAACTTTTGAAAAATAATTTTATGTGTTATATGTTCGAGCAAATGTTTAAAAATATATGTATTTTCGCGTGTATGAAAAGCGTATAATTTATCTCCGCGGAAGAGCGCGAGGCGTGTCGCCCTTTCGTATTTCTTTGCTCCGGCAGCCATGGCTGCTTTCCCCGTCTCATCTCTGTTACGGGATTTCATCCCCCTTGTTCTTCGTCGCTGACGACGACGAAGATTGGGTCAATACTACGGGGTGGCCTCGCGCAGCACTGGCTGCCGCGAGCGTGCCCGAAGGGGTTCGGGCGGAGGGTAGATCGGCGCTCCGTCGCATCGCCGAGCCCCGGCGTTCAGCGACTCCGGGGTTGGCTTCGACCCTGTATCAGCGGAAACGTCGCCAGGGCGTTGCCGATTGGCGGACCTGGAAATACCCGTACCCCCTTGGAAATTAGGCGGTGGGAGGAATTTTCTCTCTGCTCGGCACTGCCACAGGATATCTTTGTATCAATGGATCCAAACATTTATTACTCATGTAGATGGTATGTTATTTTTTACTTTTTTTAAATTGCGACAGTCGATTCAATTCATTTCAATTCATTTCAATTCATTTCAATTCATTTCAATTCATTTCAATTCATTTCAATTCATTTCAATTCATTTCAATTCATTTCAATTCATTTCAATTCATTTCAATTCATTTCAATTCATTTCAATTCATTTCAATTCATTTCAATTCATTTCAATTCATTTCAATTCATTTCAATTCATTTCAATTCATTTCAATTCATTTCAATTCATTTCAATTCATTTCAATTCATTTCAATTCATTTCAATTCATTTCAATTCATTTCAATTCATTTCAATTCATTTCAATTCATTTCAATTCGATTCAATTCATTTCAATTCATTTCAATTCGATTCAATTCATTTCAATTCATTTCAATTCATTTCAATTCGATTCAATTCAATGCAATTCAAAAAATGTTCGACCTCTCAGGCGCTGAGGTAAAAAGTGAAAAGGTGAGTACGAAACTCAATCGTGTATTCCGCTTGATAGCGGAGGGGGATAAAAGAGCAAGAAGAGAAATAAGACAACTTCAATTCGAAATGAGGTTGGAGAGGGGGGATGGAGGGTTATACCCGACGGTGCAGTTCCGCATCCCCGACGAGTCTCGAAGTGAGAGATCCCAGCTTGCCGCTAACAAATATGTGTATATGTACATACATGTATATATGTATATACTATACAAACTCTGTTTTCTCCAGTTCTGGGTAAGGAAATTTTTCGAGGCCGCTGGCATGGATTGCCGGTCTGAACCCTCCGGAACTCTGATTTCGCTTTATGGCAGTCGTTTCCTCGAATTAGGAGGGATGAACCGACACACCAGAGGGATGAAAAGTATTCACGAATCAGTCCGAGCACGGGTGGCTCGAGGGGAGCGTGAGGGAAAAAAAAAGGAGAGGAAAAAGCAGCCTCGTATCTTCTCTATATTTCATGCTCATTATTTATTCGACGGGCGAATCTGGCCCGACTTGTAATTCGTCGTTATTGGGTTAACACTACGATTTTTTTTTTTTTGCTGATTGAAACGATAATAATTATTATATTTACTGTGTATCGGTCAAAGAGATGGTAAGTGGAAATCTCAATTTCAACCATTTGTTTTACTGATCGAAACGTTAATGAAATCGAATGTTTTATGCGCCTTATGATCTATTCTTATCGGGAAGACTATGATTTTTATTTTTTTTTTATCGCTACGATTATAAAAGAAAATATTTTATGCGACCTGTAATTAGTGCGTTGTTGGGTTAAAGCGATGATTTTTTTTTTTTTTTGCTGATTGAAAGATAAAAATTATTGTTTTTACGATGATCTAATTCGTTGTTGACGAGTTCAAATTCTGATTTCTTTTCTGCTGATGGAAACGATAAAAATATTTATATTTACTGTATGCAGATCAAAGACAAGGTAAGTGAAGGTTTCAATTTCAGTTTTTTTTATTAACTGATTGAAACCTTTAATAAAAATATTCGACAATAAAAACCAATTTTTTTCAGATAATGTTTTTTCGCTGGTAGGAGATTGAAGTGATGATTCGTCGAGTGGCAAGTAGAAATGCGGAAGCGTTGATCGATTAATCATTTTTCCCTCTGTGCCACTGCTGGTGGGCTCTCGAGGAGCCGCGCCAGAACGTATCACGAGAGGCATAAGGCGTGCTGCATTATTGATATAAATAACGAGAGTTTATTATTTTTTTCGTTTTTTTTTTGTCACCCGAGGGATCGACACTGCTGAGGGGAGAAATTGTCTCTCGCCCCTCGCACGGTAGCTCTACACTTGTCGAACGAGTTAATCCCGACCCGCTGTCGGTCAGCGACAGTAGTCAACGAAAATATTAGCACCGGTCAAAGGGGTGACAAAAACGAGAAAGGGGTCGCGATAAAATTAATGGAGCGCGCAGGGATTTCGAGACCCGCGTAATTATTAACTTACTCCGTTCATTCAAAAGGAATTGTTATAATAAAACGGTAAAAATAAATTGCAAATTTCATTTGCTTATTACATTACTTACATTAATTGGACATTAATGTACTTTTTGTAAAAAAAAAAAAAAAAAAAAAAAAAAAAAAAAAAAAAAAAAAAAACGGATATTAAATTTACGAATCCATTGACAGAGATTTCGGAAACAGTTTATGTAAAAAAGTTTCCAATACCGTTTATCAATTCTCAAACAGGATTTTTATACCGTGAATATATAAAATATGTTATGTTATGTTATGTTATTTCAATAATAATTCATTATATTGAATTTAAAAAATGGTTTTGAACGATCTGATAAAAATATTTATGAACAAATGAATGTATTAGCCGATGATAGGAAAGGATTGAAAAGGTATTCGGATAAGCGAGTTAGGGTGTGAAGTGGAGAGAGGGAGCGAAGTAACACGGGAGGGAGATGAAGCGATCTGAAATCTCGTTTCTACCGTTCGAAGCACACGAACCGTGGTTTTGCTCAGATACTCGCCATGGCTTTGAAGCTCCCACCTTGAATATTTAAAATATGATTTGTCCGACGGTGAACGAAGCCCCCCCCCCTTTCCCACCTGCCCCACGCTCCGGTTGCTATATAGTATACACACGCGTTTCATACGTGTTTATATGCAGCACGGTCGGTCGGTGAATTAATAAAAAAAAAGAAAAGAGAAACTTCAAAATTGAGCAACTGAGTAAATTAAACTTGGTCAATACATTACATATAGTTTAACCTACTTTGCTGACGTAAAAGATCCAAATCCATCGAGCCGAAAGATAGAAAAATTGGTTAAAGTATTACATCAGTGTTATTATTAATGCGGGTTTAAGTATTTTGATGCTGTAATAAAAAATAAATACAATTAAGGGCAGTTGATCAAAATATCAAATCAGACGATTGGTGGATAACAAAAAAGAAGAAAATCTTCAAAACTAATAAACTGAGTCGGCCAAAGTAGGTCAATACCTATATAGTTTAAGCTACTTTGCTGCCGCTATAAACTGTTTTTCTATAGGTCGATAAACCTAAGTAGTTACAAGAAACTTCTGTATCTGAATTCTCGTCAAGAAGAAATCCGTTAATAAACCAATTATTAAAAAATCCAAATCCATCGAGCCGAATCATAAAAAATTGGCAATACCTCATATACAGTCCAAACTATTTTGCGCTGCTGCTGCTGCTGCAAAAAAAAAAAAAAAAAAAAACAGAAAAAAACGTGAGAGCAATCGATCAAAAAATCAAACCGAACGATCACGCCCTTCGAATTTTTCTCCCAAACGAAAAAGGGAAAAACTGCAAATCTCGAATGACTCGGTAATCCCCGGGGCAAGATGTGTCGGCTTATCGTATTAAAATTCGTTCGCTCCGATGCGACAGTGTTTTTTTTTTTCTCTCCACTGGTCTCCAGCTTGGATATCTGGCGTGAGTGTTACGCACACGTACGCGTGCGGCATATGTCGAGGGGTTGTTTTTCCCTGGGGTTGCACGGAGGGGGATCGTGTATACATGGGGAGGGGGAGGGGAGGGGGGAATGGGCTGCAAAGTGGCGCAACACCGGCCGGGATGATACGCACCAGGATCGTTTTGTCATCGGGATTTGATGAGCCTCCGAGAGCCCTATGGGACTCCGGTGTACATAAACACAGACCGAAGCCCGTCCCTTCGAAACTCTCCGGAAGGGTTTTCGGCGCTTGTAGTGTAAACACAAAGGCGCACGGGCCGTGCGTGAATGGATTTACTGCATCGTTTACACTTGCTCAATTCGCGATAATCCCGTTTGACTCGGAGCTGTTAAATCTATGGGTTTTTGAAGGTGGGGCAATATGGGATGGGTGGAGGGCGTTATCGTGCCGTGTCAATTATTTCAGCGGCACTCTTCAAAAAATGTAATACCAAAAAAATGTATATAAGTATATATAGGGTAAAAGTGGTGAATATGGCCCACCTCGATTAACACGTAAATCAATGATATATGGACCGGTCCATATTCCCCACTTTTACCCTAAATAAAGTAAAATATTTTACATTATTTGAAATTTAATTAGATAACATTTTTATTAAATGTAATTTGTAATTAAATGTAATGCATCGTCTGCAGTTGGTCAATTCGCGATAATGAAATATTCGAATTAAATTTAGTTGAATATTTTTTTTTGTTCAATCAAATTTGGAGGCCGTGTGTAATTTGAACCAAAATTTCGTCGAAACCAACCGAGGGAGGCCAAAAACGTTATAGTCGAGAATTGAAGGAAAATACAAGTGCGCCAAGTTCGTCGAAGTAGATTTTGAGAAGGCATTTAAAAAAATATATTCATCGACAAATACGTTGAACCTATCGAGAAATTGTATTAAGTCTGATGACCAATCGTTTTTATTTCCTTCTCCATTAGAAGAGCAGGGCGAAACGGACCCGTGTCGCCCCAACGATTGCGAAAAATAGGCCGTTTTGCCCCGCTCTGTTTTAATGGACGATTTTCTAGGGCCAAATGTCCATCAGCGTCTTCGACGACGACGAGCTGGTCGATAATCGGAGCCCGAAGCGCCAATTTACCGTGTCGACGAAAATTTGTACTACAAAAAAAGTTACCGACGGAACGGCCAACGAACGGTAAATTGTTGTTACTATCGTCGCGATTACTGTTCTAAATCGAATTTCACGCCAAATTAGCCATTGCCATTTTCGCTGTCCATTTCATTATTTACAATAAAAAGTAAGGACACACTATATTGGATCTTCAATGGCACTTTTTAATGATTCTTTTTCGTCGAAAATCGTTGTTACCGATTACCGATAAAAACGATGAATTGGTGCGATTGTCAACTAAAAATGTACTAAAACAAAAAACAGCAAGTAAAACTCGAACGAAGCGAGATTTGCTGCAAATGACGTTTATTTGACACCGAATCGACTTACGGTTATTTTACCATAATTGCCCATGCAGCGTTCTTGAAAGGTTGATAAATCAACCAATCAGAGCAGGAGTTCGCATAACCTCAAATTTTATCCCGAACGCACCTAAGAGTTCCATCCATTACTTTCTTCGATCCGAACAACTAAGTAACAAAGATGAGCAGCATCGTCGGAATCATCAAGGGCGTTTACTACGATCCTTTCAAGTGGTAAGAATTAATCTCCAACCGTTGTTAATAAATTCTTTCTTTTATAATTAACAAATCGATATTCATAACCTATAATTCGACTGCTAAGAAACAGAAGGACGTAACCGTCATTTAACATGTAAAACGATGTGAGTTACGCCCTTTTGTTTCTTAATCTTCGATATAAGAAATATCTAAGTCGCTCTCTGTATTTCAGGTCTCTCGTGAAGAGCGTGGGAATGTTCGCATTAGGCGTTACGATAGCTATGGAGCTTCGCGGCGTCGACTTGACCGCGCCAGTCGTCCCGTGAGCCGCGGACAAGAAAACATTTCTTATCCATGCATTCTTAGAGATTCCCAAAGCGCTATGAAGACGATTCGGGAGAAAACATCCCATCGATCGAATATTTTTATCTCAAGTTGTTGTACATCATTTTCTATTAAAGCTTACCTTTACGTTTAATTTGTTTGTCCATTCCTCACCTTCGACACTCGGGAGAATCGTTTCGCTGTTTGGAAAGGTTGCGTCTAACATTCTTCGAGAATGTTCATACATCGTCTCTAGCGTATCTTCTAAACGAGGGGACGACAAGTGGGATTTCAAACGATGACATTCAACGAAACTCCGATAAACTAGGTTTAAACAATAGCGCATCGGAATTTTCTGCGGAGAGACATTCGTCTCTCCGTCTGGATCGAGAGCCCTACAATTTATTGCTTATCGTTGCCATAACGACGACCGCACTGTCGTTTTTTTTTGTACAAGCCTTACCGAACATAAACGACCGTGCGCATGCGCAGGCGTCGTCGTTATAATAAACGAGAAACCCCACACCGAGGCCGCCTCAAAACCGATCGCGTTCGGAAACTCATTCTGGATAAGACAGAAAGAGAGAGAGCGTGCTGCGCTGATGCGAATATCTCCGACATTCTTGAACGCGGCTCAGCGAGAGAGGTCGAACATAACCTCAAAAAAAAATTAACTCTTCGTTTGACAGTTCTCATTGTCATTCCTGATAATTTGTCACAACACGCATAAGCCTTTTTCCAACGGTATTGCAACTTTGTAAATACACTTTTTTTCTCCAATATCCGACGTTTTCGCGATTCGTTTTTACGACAAAAAGAGAACATTTATAAATGTGCGCGCAACTAATGTAGTAAAATTTTTCGGAGCAGAGCAGCGACGAGCTGGACGGAAAAAAATATTAGAAAAAAAAATGGGAGACCGATAAAATTTTGTATATTGGATAAAACGAGGGAAAGGCTCCGACAAGCCTAAACGTTCTCGTCGCTATGAAGGAAGAGATCGAGGTCAATGGCACCTCCGAGCTGTCCGGTGAGTTTCCAGCTTCGCCACTGCTTTGACTCTTTGCGATGCAAAAGTGTGCGACGAAATACGAAAAAGCATTTCTTAATTGCGCAGCTGTCGTCGGCGCCCTTCTCGACACCCTCGACGACAAGAGCGAAGAGGTCAGAAATGCCGTTGCTGACTCCGTGCGGAAGATCTCGCGACAGAGTCCCGAGGTCGTTATACATGCTGCCGTTTACTACTGGGAACTTCATCGCAAGGTGCTTTAAGAAAAAAAAATAATGTCTTATGGAAAAAAAAATGATCATATTATTGTAGCAAGAAAACAATTCTTTTACAAAAAAGAAATAGCAATTTTGTAAACAACCAAAAATTACAACTTTTTTAAACAAACAAATATTACAATTTTTTTAAACAAACAAAAATTACAGTTTTCTTATTAAAAAAAAAATACAATTTTTTGTAAACAAAATAATCGCACCATCACGTCTTATATTTTTCATCCAGATGTCGACGTCGCACACGGCGGCGGTGCTGAGGGTGATGATGGAAACGTGCAGAGACGAGCTGGTGGCGTTGGATGACAAGTTGGCAGCGTCCGTCGCTGAGTTGGCTGTTAACGAACTGGCAAATCAGGAGACCGCCAAGGAAGCCTCAGAATTGCTTGTGGCGCTCAGCAGATCTCATTGTACTCAAGCCATGGGAGGTATCCTGTGCAGGCAAGAAAAATGTCAATGCCGCGATAGTCGGCGATGCAGATTACCCTTGAAAGATTGTTTCTTGTAATTGGGGTCATTGATGCTGACCTTGAATCTTCATTCCCGACATTGGATATAAACCTCGTTAACCGAACTAATATCGGGTCGATTACGTTGATGCTAATACGATACGTTATTATCGACAGATTCGAGCCGGGAGTCGTGCCGATTTGCTCCGTTATAAGAGCGATGGGGATGGTAGCTTCGTGCAACCCTTTCGGCATGGTGCCCTTCATAAAGCTCACCCTGAGCGTTATGCTGCCTATGCTGGGACAGGTTCACGATGACTCCCAGAGACAGGCATTTTGTTTCAGTACGTATGCAAATACGGTTTTTCCGCTGCCGAATCCTGTGGAAGGGCGATAAACGTGAAAATATTCATCGCGATCGGCAAACTCATTTGTGAACGATTGCAAATCCGTTTTTTCCCAAAGCTCTTGGAAAGTTCGCCGAGGCCATAAACGACTACGTGATGAATCTCGACGAGGCTCCGGATCCGGGAATCAGCAAGGACGCCTTTGCCGAGGAGATGTCGACGGTTTTCGAGACGCTGACCTACGGTTGGCTGAAAACTGGCCGAAACGAGGTCAAACTCGCTGAGAGTATACTGACGGCGTTATCACCCATTCTGCCTCTTCTACCGGACGAGGAAAAAACCAGCGAGAAGTCGGGATCCCGAGTGTCGAGGCTGACGCCCATTCTTCTCAATCTCTGCAAATGGCCGAACGTTCGATTGGCCGCGACGAGGTGATATTAATTTTTATCGTGACGATGTGGACTGAAACACCGTCGATAAACAAATGTTTGTAACTCAAGCACGAAAAGTGCTGCTTTTCGTGCCTGCCGAGAGTGGCGAAAGTGGCGCTTTACAGCCAAGTGTACTATAAATACCCGGCGCATGCGCACCTTGAGCCGATTTTACTTTACCGCACACTTCTCGTACACTTGTATGGCAAATTACTATAACGTTTTTTTTTCTGTTACAGAGTTTTGGCGATGCTTTTGAATTGCACTAACGACGACGACAAGGAGCAACTGAGGCCGTTTCTCGAGCAGATGCATCAGACCTTGTTCGACCTCGTCAGCGTGACGCCCTTCGAGGCTTATCGCGACGCACTTCTGACCCATTACGAGGTCCTGCAGTGCTCCCGAGCGATCGTCGTGCTGTATCCCGAGGAAGGGCTCGACAGAATCTTGCAACAATTGAGGTCACCCACGAGCACTCAGAGGGCTCGAGCTTTGGTAGTTTTGAAGCATTTGATCAACACCCTGCCGAACGAGGTACGATTTCCATTAATCGATCATCTGTTCATCCCAATCGTTCGTTTATCACTATTCGTTTATCGCTATTCGTTTACCGCTATTCGTTTATCACCATTTATTGGTTTATCACTTTTTGTTGGTTTATCACTATTTATTGGTTTAGCACTATTTATTGGTTTATCACTATGTATTTGTTTGTCACTATTTATTTGTTTGTCACCATTTATTTGTTTATCACTATTTATTTTTTTGTCTCCAGGACGACGGAACGTTGCAAAGGATCGCTCTGAGTCTTCAAAATTCGTTGGGCGACGGGAGCGCGAGACAAATGGTCGGGGCCATAGTCGCCCTCGCAGCTCATCCTACTCTACCGCTTCTTCCATCCCAGAGAGCGACATTTATACGGTTCATGGTACTTCGCTGTGGCTTAGCAAACGACGAGCCGCAAGCTTACGAGGAAGCTCTTTATCTATTGGCGACAACGGTCGACGGCGCTGAAAGTTGGCTGTGGCCTTCGCTTGTTCGAGCTCTTCTCGATCCCACTTACGTAGCTTCGGTATATTATTTTTTATTTTTTCCATCATTATTAAGAAAAAGTTAATGATCTTATCCACGCTTCTATTTCATTTTTTAACGTGATTATGGAAAAAGGCCATTCCAGTTTTGAGAGCTCTGTCGGCTCTCGCGGTGAAGATCATAAGGGGCGACGGATTGTCGACGAATTTGCAGAAAGAATTCGCCGGCACGAAGATTCTGGCGCGTTGCATCGAACTGCTCGACGACGAGAAAAATCGACTGGGCGTTGTGGCGTTTCTGAGATCTTCGGCCCCGCTGATGGGACACAGATTGAAACCCGAGTGGGACACCAAATTGCTCGAAATAACGAAAATGCTCGAGGCTGAAGATGCAGTTGTAACCTCAGCCGAGAGGTCAGTACATTAATTTTAGAGGTAAATTTAAAGGTCAATTTTGGAGATCGCTTTTAAAGGTAAATTTCAGGGATCAATTTTTGAAATCATAAATATTATTTTAACAACAATAATGAAAAATATTCCGTAACTTTTAGAATAATAGCGTGGGAGGAGAGAATGGTAGAGTTTCTCGAAGAGAGTGTCGAGCTCGAGGGTGAGGCTTGGGGTCAAAAATTGTCCGAGGAACTGGCGAATCGTGTGGGAGCTCCGGGGATAGCGCCGTTTTTGGCATGCGTGACAAACGATCACCGCCACTTGTGCCTCCTCGTCGAGCTAACGAAGAATCAATCGTCACGGGAACAATTCTCTCGGGCATTGGGCTTCGCATCGAAGAGACACCTGGCGAAAATCCTCAGCCTTCTCGAGGAATCCTGCGCTATCGAACACTCGAAGAGGAATCCGACGCGTCTTCTCGGGCTTGTCAGGGACTCCAAAGCCGCCGCGAGTACGGAAGCCGTTAAGGCCAATCTTCTGCGCGCTTACGCCGAAATCGCCAGACGGGCCGACGCCGCGGAATTATTTTCCCCGATCGAGAGGCACATTTTACCGTGGATTGTCAGACAGTTGAACGAGAGCAAAGATTTGAGCTGCAAGGAAGCTGGACTCGTCGCTCTGGAACAGGTAATGAAAATTTACCGTTTGGACCATGTACGGTACTCAAGGTATTCTCTCTACTCAAAGTATCCTCGCTACCCAAAGTATTCTCGCTACTCAAATTATTCTCACGACTCAAAGTATCCTCACTAGTCAAAGAATTCTCACTGCTCAAATTGTTCTGACTACTCAAAGTATTCTCACTACTCAAAGTATTCTCACTACTTAAAGAATTTTCACAACTCAAATTATTCTCACTACTCAAAGAATTTTCACTACTCAAAGTTTTCGCGGTACTCGCGGTATTCGCGGTAGTCGCGGTACTCGCGGATACTCGATACCGCGTATTCATTGTTCGACTACTAAAACTATTTTAATACCTCGATTACTTTTTCCAGGTAGGCGGAGCCGTGCATCCGAACAGACTGGCCAATTCCACCGGCCTAATGGCCAGAGGAACGAGTCTCGCGACTCTACTGTTACTTCTCCAAGCGAATTCCGGCTACAGACCACTACAAATTTATCCCGGTATTCTGAAAGCCATTATAGCACTTCTGCGAATACCACCGGCCCTCAGCACGGAGGAGAGAGAAATATTGCTGAGTACCGTTCTCGACAAAGTCATCGGTGCGAGTACAGAGATCGAAACTCTTCTTCCTCTCGACACGATGCACAGAGTATTGTCCAGCTTGGCCACCGTTTGCAGCGAAGTTGTTCTCGACTCGGCGGACGGACTCGCCGAACTCGTCGACATCCTGTTGCCTTGGATGCAATCGAAATCGGCGGCCGAGAGGCGAACGACTCTTCTGGTTCTTCGCGCGACTCTGAAATCGTATCACGATTCGCTGAAGTACACGTATCCGGGTGGAAAATTGGAGCCGGGAAAGTTGCTCGGGAGAATACTGTCATGGTGCGCCGATCCGGAGAGTTCGCTGAGACCGCTGGTCGTCGATTGCGTCGCTATCGCTCTCGGCATCGGTGCGCGACATCGATCCACACTGCCCGACAACAATTTGACTCAGGATCTAAGCGAATCGAAGAAAATTCTCGTCAGCGAAGACTCGACGGTTCTTTACGACGGTGTGAGAGCGTTGGCCGTAGTGGCCTGCGAGCGAATCGCTTCAGGCGAGGTCGTCAGTCTTGCCGAGGGACTCATCGAGGGTCTGCTCTTTCGCGGGGAAGGCGGCCTCGCCGCCGGCATCGGATTGACCCAATTGTTTCGCATCAGAGGCTTCGACATACCGAAATCGGATCTGTATCTCGTCGGTGAGTTTTCCAGTTGAGCTGGCGCGAAACGCGAGCTCGGTCGGTAATGAAATTTTCTTTCGCTGTTTTTCTCCATGATCGCGTGATGTTTTTTGTGATATGTAAATTATTTTCTAAGGCAATGGATAGAGAAAATGTAATTTTTTTAAATGTGCGAAGTAATTAACAGCCTCGGAGAAAATGGGGAAGGTGATTTGTTACCGACCGTCTTAATTCGCAAGACTCTTGGCATAATTTTCAGGTTTTTTTCCATCTGTTGTAAAATAATTGCGTCTCTGACGCCGATCTTTCAGACAATGTGATATCGCAAATGCGGCAAATGGAGAATACGAGCTGCAGACGCGGAGCGGCCAATGCGATAAAGTCTCTGAGCGCTCATCATCCGGAGGAGGTGATGGAACACTTGTTGCATCAGCCTTTGCCACCGGATCGCGGTACCGAGGAGTGTTGGAGGGAATTGGGCACCGACGACGAGTACGGTCTTCGCGTGAGTTTAAAAAATTCCACATTCCGAAGTGCACGTAGCTGTTATTCGTTAATAACTTTTTGGCATTATTTTTATTAAAAATCAAAGGTCTTGCCATTATTAACACGGCGGATGTTTTAATATTTTTGGCATATCGCGAAGTACTGAAATTTCGATCGACTTCAACTCTTGGTTGGAAATGTATGTGTGATGCATCCTTAAGCCTGTTCGTAGTGAAATTTATACACCCGTATGTAAACGATTTGTCCGTCGAGGTGTCACGACAACGTATCTATAATAAAATTACAGCCTTGAAAGATAAAAGCTCTCGTGTTCGAGTGGACGTTAAATCGAACTCCTATATAATAATTTCCGATCGGCAATTAAATCATCGACAATACCATTGCAGACGCTGGACTATCTGCTGACGCGACTGGAGAACCAAAACGTTCTGGCCGAGAGTCCGTCGAACTCTCACCAGCCCGGAAAGCACAACACAGCGGCTTTTCCGGCGCTGGCCGCTATCGTCTCCCTCCGTCATCTTCTGCAGTCCTCAAACTCCGAGGGCCTCATCGGCAAAAGACTGGCCGAGCTGCTGTCGATTTTATTAAAGTATCTGGCCGGTTGGCTCCACGTCGACGCGCCCGTTTCTGTGATAAGCACGAAATTTGGCTTCGTGCCGAATCGCGAGGCTTCCAAACTCAATCCGCATCGCGAAGTTTATTCGGTACTCACGAATATACTGACGGTTGTTAATTCGAACGTGGCCTCGAGCTTGCTCAATGAATCCGTGAGTATTTATTTTGTCGCACAAACCTTTTGCATAGCGTTAAGGTGAAGTGCAACTCCTCGGTCGGTAACAAAAACTGCAATCCAAAATTCTCAAAAACAGTTAATTTTTAGGAAAAAATACGAGAACGGTAAACTATGCGCAGCAATTCTGCAGTTCACTATTCTCATCATTTTCCCAAGAAATAAACTGTTTGGGAGATTTTCGGGTTGCGTACAATAGACTTTGTTCCGTCGGTAAAACAGGAAGATCCACCAGCTCCTTAAAATCTTTCATTATTTTTTCCAGGTCTTTGACTCGGAGTCCCAGGCCGAGGAGAGTCTGGTATCGACCGTAAGATCGGTCGTTCGTTGTCTGTCGAAGAGAAACGACGTCCTCTCGAATCTGGCCCATTCACTGGGTAAACTCGTGACTAGCGTGATATCGGCCCAGCGTGCGGTAGCCGCGGCGTTCTACGCCGAGCTCATAGGTCGCGTGGACTGCGGCGCTATATGGCTCGACGCTATAATAAATACTCTTCACGAATCGAAATCCGATTCTTCGCCGCTGGTACGGAAATTGGCGACGATCGGACTCACGAGGATCGCCTATCTCGATCCCAAACAGGTGAAACGGAGTTAAAATTTCGCATTTCCCATCGTCATAAAAAATTAGTAATCAAAAAGTGATCTCAATAGATTCCATACGTGCAAATTGATCTAAAAATCTATTGCGCGTTCGTTATGTTTCTGATTTCGATGTTTTTGACAGATCGACGAATATTTCGACAATTGCATGGCAGCTCTACTGGAGGGTTTGGAGGAGCCGGCGAACAGCGACGGAGGTGGCGAGGTTGTTATCGAGTCGCTCCGCGGATTGTCCATACTTCTGTCGATAAAGACGGAGCGTCCGATAAGTCCGAGGGTCGTGTTGGCGCTTAAACCATTCGTCGAGAAGGAGAACTGGGAAATGAGACTGTCGGCTATAAGCGCCCTCGGTGCGATATCGAGGGGATGGATTAAATCGTCGACGCTCCCCGACGATGACGTTACCGATCATTTGCTCGGCTGTCTGCCGTGCTTGACCATGAAAATTGAAGATCCCAACAATCTCGTGTCCAAAGCCGCGAAGGAGAGTCTCTGCGAGGCAGCGAATCTCTTTCAGTGCGACGAACTCGCGAGAGTCTTGAAGAACCACTTGTCTCAGGGTAATGAAACTAATGTGGACATTTTTTTGCGGGAATTGATTGAGTGCCTAAACAAAGAACTGCCGAGACGGGCCGAGGAACTCAGGTGAGAAATCTTTTAATGATAATTAATAATAAACAATTGCCATTGCCATTATTGACATTATGCCATTGAACTTTTTTCAGAAACGCCGTCGTACGCGGCTACTCGAGGTCGGAGAACACCTCGACTCGTGCAACATCTGTGCTGATTCTCGGACTCTTCGGCAAACCGCGAGCCGAGGACGTTCAACGTATGTTACAATTATTGCGCGACAAGGAGAACATCGTCAAAGCTCGTGCCGCTAAAGCCCTGGCTCTTGGTTTTACTTTGTAGTTTTTAAAGATTTGTTTTCGTTAATGTACCACCAAAGATATCGGCGGGCGTTATATGTTTGTTAAATGTTTCCGTTTTTATTTTTTGTATGAATTGTTATACGTTTCATTATTTTCTTTGTTGAAAAATCAATCAGTTTACGGATTTGATGCGATCAGGTTTGTGACTGTTGATACTTTTATTGGACGGTGACGAAAGCGAAGTAATTATTTTTTGTGTTTCGAGGGATTTGTGCAATCATAATTTTTGGTCTGTGCACCGGTTATGTTAACGTCGCTACGCTGTTTACCCTAAAATAAGTGCGCTTATATTTTTACCATAATGATTATACACACATACATAAATATATATATATATACACACAGTAATATATTCTTGAAACTATTAGCGTTAGGCTTGAGAGAAATTAATGAATATTTATTCGCGATTTAAGGAAGCAATTTACAAGGGGTCGAGTCGACGAGATTTTACGTTAAGTGAAAAAAAATAAATAAATGGGATGTCGGAAGGATAATTTTCTTCTTCGCTCTTTGTTATACCTTAATTGTAAAACTTTTAATGAATTAATTGGTTCGAATTTAACGATCAACGCGGCTTACAAGGTGACGACGAAAAAGTGTAAGAAGGAAAAAAGGTCACGGAAGCTCGCCTGAGAGACCGTTAGATTCGGATGATAGATTCAGATTTTTTTCTTTAGGGGAATCCCCAGCGCCACGCGAGTTCGGTGGCCGCCGTAGGAAATATGAAGTTACTCCTAACGAGTCTCAATATCCGCTTCAATTTATGAACGGTTGAAGAGAGTAGCACAGGTCTCTTCACAGACGAGCCAACTATCGGCTTAAAAAAATAAAGAAGTAAAAAAATAAAATTATAAACGATCGAGTCGACGAGATTTTACGTTTACAGAAAAAAAAATGTCTTCTTCGCTCTTTGTTGTATCTTAATTGTGACGCCTGTAACGAATCAATTGGTTCAAATTTAACGATCAATGCGGCTTACAAGGAAAAGACGAAAAAGTGCAGAATGAAAAAAAGCTCACGCAGATAATGCCTGCGAGACCGTTAGATCCGGATGATAGATCGAGATTTTTTTCTTCTCTAGGGGAACCCCCAGCGCCACTGGCGTTCTGTGACCGCCGTAGGAAATATGAAGTTTCTCGTAAGGGAGTCTCAACCTCACTTCGCTGTTCGTCGATCGATCGAGTACGCATCGATCTTTCAAGCGCTCCGTTAAACGTTCGTTTGACTCGACGGGGCTTCAAGGATACATTTTTATGCTAAATGCAATTTTTTTTTTAATGCTAAATCTCGAAGGAAAAATAGTTCGCAAACGTACTGTAAGAGGGCCGATTTGACGTGACAAGATTTAGGCGCATCTACAAGCGTGCGATCCTGCAAAAAATCCCACTTTCTAGCCGCTCTTTTGAAATTCGCTGGGATTTCGGGCATCAGTTTTAACCTCAAAGAAACCTGCGTAAGATGTTTTTAATAAAAGTTTGAGTTTATATCGACTGCTAGGAAACAAAAAAGCCTAACTCGTATGCTTTTGTACGCGAGATACGCCATTTTCTTTTTCAGCAGTCGATATAGTAGAGAATGTAATTGCATCGACAATTAACTGGATCAGCTCCGTTGGCGATCGTTTGAGTGTTCAACGAAGTTTTATCTGTTTTATGAAAATCGCCCCAAACTTCGTCGGCAGCTCGAGCCACGGTAGTTTTGTAGATGAAGTCCAGAACGAGTTTGCGCGACTCCGGATTTTTCAAGTCGTTCAAATCTACCGCAGGGCTCATCAATTCAATTTTTTGTCTAAGTTGGTGAAAAAACATTTTTAGTTGTTTTTTTTCTCCGCCATAATTAAGAAAAAAATGTTAACCTGATCGAGACATCTTCGGGCTGAACTTCCGGTGTGCGTTTTCTCGATGAAGTTTGACGAGAGTTACCGACGATTTCTTTCGTCCGCCAGAGGGCGTCGAATGGCAATCGGCTTTCGTAGTCCAATTTCTGAAAAGTATCGTGACTCTCCGCGATTAACTGGACGATTTTTGTTGGCTTTGAAATTTTTTCATCTTCGCTCTTTTTTTTTAAATGAACTCTCGAAAGTTTTTGGGGACGATAGTCGTCCCGGTAAGTCGTCGGCTCGACGGAAATTCCAGGCACACATTCCGAAGTCATTTTTCGACCGATCTGTCCGACGTGATCGACATCGCTCTTTTGTTCTTGAGTTTCTTATATTTTATATATACAGTACACGACCGCGTTTCTCCCATCCGCATAATTCCGAACGACCGCGTATTTCCGAAAATGACAATCGCGTAAGTTCAATTCGGGCCCTTCTCAAGGTCCGTCACAAATTTTTCTCTCGCAACTTCGCCCAATCCTGCTTCTCCCGCTGAACCTGCATCCGTCCAATCGCCCTTCGCCTCGTTCCTCTGGAAATACGCCCACAGCTCTTCGTTCAAAAGTCCCCAAACGTCGCTCCTCATCTTTAGCCCCGTCACCAAAAAGAAACGAATCATTTTCACCGGTAAAAAAAACCTCGGTAAAACTCGCGGCTCATTCTCTCAAATTCGTCACACGACGGTAATTCACGCTCCGTGAATTACCGTACGTTTCCCGATCACGATATTTCTCCCGTCCGGCGGTCTTCCCGCGAGTTCGCCGAAGCGCCGCTCCGCGCTGGCGCTGCGATCGCTCTGCCTCATAGTGTTGCCGTTCGTGGAATTAAATGGCTGTGCGTCGGCCATGATGGCTTTCAACAGGGATCGTGTCACGCAAACATGTTTTCAAAGTGATATATCTCGTACGGTGACTGAGTGAGCGTGTTCGTGCGCGATGGCGGGCCAACGATGAGGCCCTGAGCCTCCTTCGTGCCGGGTTAATAACCGGCAGGGCTCGCGAACTGAGCCTCAATTCGCAAAGCTTCGGTCGTTCGAGTTTTTCCTTCCACCTCGAGAATTTTCCTCCATATCCGCGTACCACGGACCGTACCGCCCCTGTCGTGGCCGTCCTCTCGTCCACGTTCCTCGTTCATCGTCGCAGAAAAAAAACCTTCGCCGTTTTTTTTTTTTTCCTCCACCAAATTCCTCGTCGACCCTAAAACTCGAAAGAAAAGAAAGAAAAAATAAGAAACAAGGTTGTAAACAACGATCAACCAGAAACTATCGAGAGGCACATCGATACGCGAGATATTAATCGATCAACGGTTGACCGAACTGAAAGATATATATATATATATACACACAACCATCAAGAAAAATAACCACGAGGAATACGAGATATCGAAAGGATTACCAAGAGAGAGGGGGAGAGAGAGAGTACAGTGGAACGAGAGAGATTCGTGCCCTCATACAAAACACACATACACATACACTCAAAAAAAAGAACCGGAATAAAAGAAGATATATCAATAAATCTCGATCTCTCTCTCGGTGCGTTTTGTCAACACGCCTTTACGAAAATTCGGTTCTCGCTCTCCCTCTCTCTCTCGTTCTGACGTCGCTGACTGGAGGACAAACGAAAGAAAAAGAAAAAAAAACAACACCGAGAGGAAGACCGAAAACTCAGATACGAAAATACGAAAGTTTGGGACACGGGACGAGAGAGAGAGAGACTAATGAGAGATGGCTAGCTCGAGAAGAGTGAAGAGATAAATCGTGCGGGAAGAGAACGGATAATAAAACGGGAGGAATCTGCGAGTTTAGTGAGATCTGGCAGCAGCAGTAGCAGCAGCGGCAACAGCAAGCAGCGAGAGCTCGCAACAGCAGCGGATCTCTGAGCCAGCGGAGAGGCAGCGCGTGTGCGCGCGCGCGAAACCGAGGCGATCGCAGCGCCGCCCTCAGTCTGCGGTGTGAACTGCGAGCACACAGAGAGACAGAGCGAGAGTGGGAGAGAGAGAGAAAATATAAGATAGCTATATACACTATTATATATATACATATATATTATAAACGTGCGGATCGCTCCTGTGCCTGATCCAGGATGAGCAAGCTGTCGTTCAGGGCGCGAGCCCTGGACGCCTCGAAACCAATGCCGATATACATGGCCGAGGAATTGCCCGATTTGCCGGACTATTCGGCGATCAATCGGGCCGTACCTCAAATGCCGAGCGGCATGACAAAAGAGGAGGAATGCGTAAGTTGAATCTGCACACCCGATATGTATTTTGTAGGTTAGAGAACGTTTGGACGTTCGGACATTTTCGTGTTTGTTTTTGTTTTTTTTTCCCCCCCTATCGATTCGATAGGGCAACGGGATGTTTCGATTGTAGGTTAATGTTAATGTTGTTTCAGCATGTTTTGTTGCTAATTGACGCCATTTTGGTTGTATCCCTAACCCACGATCTCAGAACAGTCTTTTTAGTATACACATGGTGGACTGTAGGTGGCGTAGTTCTTTTTTTATTGCATTTTAACGTTGTTTTGAAGCTTGTGGGGGAGTAGAGTAACTTTTATAGATGACTTGATAGTCGGGTAATTCGGCATTGCCGATGGAACGAAAAATCGTAACTTTTCGGAGTTGACTGTCCTTTGAATAACCGGGAATAACTTACATACCTGCAAATAACTTGTGGAGACTTTGATGTGTAGATTTTCAAATGACTTGTCCATTGAAGAAGAGCAAGTAACTGTGCAACCGCACACTCAATTTTGAGGAACTGTACTTTTCAGATTGCTTATCCATTAAGTAACCGCAAATAACTGTACACAATTGGGAATTGTTATTCTCGAGTTAATTGTCAATCAAGTAATTGCAAATTACTACTGTAACTTCAAATTGTACTTATTGCGTTATTTATTGATAAAGCAACCGCAAATACCTGTGATAATTGAAAATTATTCTTCACTTGTTACTCATCAATTGAGATGGCGCATACAACTGCTATAATGATGAATTGTACTTGTCCCACTTTCCCTTTCATAAAGCAAATTTAAATACTTGCCGTAACTGCATATTGCTATTCTTAAGTTACTTGTCAATTAAGTAATTGCAAGTTACTGCTATAACTTCTAACTGGAGCAACTGCCAATACATGCTGTAATTGAAAATTATTCCTCTCAAGTTACTTGTCCATTAAGATAGTGCAAATAATTGCCATTATTAAAATTGTTATTCTTGAGTTACTTGTCACACAAGTAATTAAAAATTGCCACGATAACTTCAAATTGTAGTTATTGCACTTCTTATCGATAAATCAACTGCAAATACCTGCTTTACTGCTAATTGCACACTTATACGTTATTTATCCATAAATAAACAGTCAAATATCGGCTATAATTGAATATTATTCTTCTCAAGTTACTTGCCAATTAAGTAACTGTGCAAATAACGTTAACAATTTCAAATCGTACTTTTCACATTACTTATCCATGAAACAACAATGAATAACAGCCATAAATGAGACTTGTACTATTTAAGTTACCTTTCCATAAAGTATTAGCAAATTATACTTTTTACGTTACTTTCCCCATAAAGTAACAGCTAATTGTGCTTTTAAAGTAATTCACGAGAAAATCGAATATTTTGTTCTTGTTTCACTACTTTTTGCGGCATTTGAAGAGATTAATTGAAAGAAACTTCGAGTCTGTAGCTTAAACTCGATTTATCATCAATCAATACGATATAAATACGATATTAACATGCGAATCGCATTCGCGATTAATTGTGTATTGGTGTAAACTGGTTCGTTTTATGTTATCAAAAAAACAGGAACATCATCTCCAGCGAGCGATATGCACGGGTTTAATCATTCCTACCCCCGAGGTGACGGATCTGGCGGACGCGGAAGCCTACGACAAGATATATCCGGCTGATTACAAGCTCCCTCGTCAACTGATTCACATGCAACGTTAGTATAAACTTGTCAATTTTATCGAGTTACAAATATCACGTGCATGTACAAAACGTATACATAGCCAAAAGTACATGAATTCTAATCGTGCAATTGAAAAACGGTTTTCAGCGTTCGCCATGGAGCAGGACATCCCCGATTACGATATGGACTCGGAGGATGAAAAGTGGGTCGGTGTTCAGAGCAGAAAGATGGATCTTACGCCTCTGCAGTTCGAGGAGATGATGGACCGATTGGAGAAGAGTTCGGGACGCACGGTCGTTACCCTCAACGAGGCTAAAGCGTTGCTTAAGGAGGACGACGATCTCATAATCGCTGTCTTCGACTATTGGCTCAACAAACGTCTCAAAACTGTGAGTTAAAAAAAAGACAAGAAAAAGTAACTGATAAAAAAATATGGCAAATAATATAGAATATAAAATATATTATTTTTGTGAAAGAAAAAAAAACAAAGCAATGTATACACTTGAGCAGCTACAATAAATATTATTATGTTAGTATTTATTATAGAAAATATGTAGAAAATAATATAAAATATGGAAAATGTGGAAAAAATGGAACGAATAACGATGGATTTTTTTTTCATTTGCAGCAACACCCTCTTCTGCTGACGGTGAAAACGGAGCATCGGCTCGGTTCGGCCGCGAACAACCCTTACCTGGCGTTTCGTCGCCGTACGGAGAAAATGCAGACGCGCAAGAATCGCAAAAACGACGAGACGAGCTACGAGAAGATGCTCAAATTGCGCAGGGATCTCAGCAGAGCCGTTACCCTGCTGGAGCTGGTCAAGAGACGAGAGAAAACGAAGCGCGAACATCTTCATCTCACTATAGAAGTTTACGAGAAAAGGTTCGTCGTCGATAAACGACGAATACTACCGAACGAAAGTTGCAAATTTACTAGAACGATTCGTTCGTTTTTTTCATTCTCAGGTATCAAGCGCAAGACTTCAGCGGTCAAATACTGTCGGAAGTTTCGGCGTTGAAGACCGCGCGGCCGGCGTTCGCGCCATTGTTCACCAATCAGTTCGGCGTTCATCAGAACTGGGCGAACAAAGTATCGAGCAAGGTACATACGTCGATCTTTGAGCAGTTTCCGCTCTTCAAACAAACGGCCTTTGCGAACTAGGTTTAGCCTGGCCGAGTCAGATCTCGGCCAAGCTGTCTGTAGAATTTTTCTCCGGAGATTTTCTACAGATGTCTCCAGTGGTTGATACCGATCCCATCGAACAAACTGAGAAACAATCGAGTGTTCTTCTTCTTCTAATTACTTAATTACGACTGCTTAATATCGTTCACTACAGGACGAAACCCTGCCGAGGAAAGAGAAACGACAGTACAAGAAGCGAAAACACAAAACGGAAGGAGGTCGTTCTACGGGCGGTCTCGAGGATGCCGGAGTTCGCGGTGGTGCAGCAAGTGGTTTGGGAAGTGGAAGGGACAACCGTACGAGCGGTAGCGGGTCCGTCGTGGGTCCCGGCGGAGTCCACGGGAGCGGGCTGGACCCGCTCGCTAGTTCGGACGACGAGAGCAGCCCGATCCCGTCTCATTCGCACTCACAGCCCTCCCTCGCGTCGGATCGCGACGACGAGGACAACCTCGACAACGAGGGACAATTCGCGTTTCGACGTAACCGAAATAGCAGTTATCTACCGGTAAGTATTAATTTGTACTCTTGGCGTTACTAAAATCATCGATCAAAGCAACATTTATTTGGTACCGATAATATAAATAGTATATATTTTTTTTAGTGATAGTATTGTTTTGGTTAATGTGTAAATTATTTTTTGCAGCCTGTATCAGGTGGATTTGGAAACTGGCCATGGTGCGACAGAAGCGAAGGTGGTCTTGCCGAGAAGAAGTACAGGTTCGCGTTGACGAGCATAAGCAAACCTACGCCGAGATGCATAGGATTGGCACGTCGGAGGCTCGGTCGCGGCGGAAGGTATATTTTTCAAAAATTGCTATTCGAGAACGATGAATCTGCACACAGTGGCTTTCACGTAGTTGGCTATCTCTTCTTTTCGTTCTGTAGATTGCGGTCGACTATTTGTGTTGATAGTCAATACTACTACTATGGATAATTAAAAGTCAATATTGATTACAAAATTAATATACAGTTATAATATAGTACTGATTATTTATTAATCTTTACAATTTTGACTGCTTCCTTGTGTACTGTATATTCCAGTCAGTAGTCAATATCGTACTGCGCAACAAATACCGTCTTCCGCGCAAAACTATTTTAATCCCAAATTCGTTCTCCGCGCGATAGTTTATTTTCGTCATATTTCTCACAGAGTTATACTGGATCGTTGCTCCAATAACATGGACGACATGTGGTCGAATTTGGACTTCACGATTCACGAGCCAAAACCCGAGACTCTCGCAGATCCCACAGCCACCGCGACGACCACTACAGCCGTGAAGAAAGAATGGTTCGTACGAAAAAAAACAACTCCCTTCGTCCTTAGTTATTTTCGATCACCGAGCCAAATTTTGATTCATCAATTTGCTTAATTGTTTTACACAGGTTACACTTTCGACCAAAGACTCCGCCGGTCTCGGCTCACAGTCCGAGCGACGCGAGTTCAACGTCGAGCGACACCGATTCGGATCCGGAGTACACGATTCCGTGCGGCAATCCGTCGCGGCTTCGCAATCGTGGCCAGAACGACAACGAATCGACTTATCCATTCCCAGCGGAGGCTACGTCGATATGCGTCGACATACTCGAGCCGGACAGGCCCGGTGACGAGCAACCGCCGTTCACCTCCGAATTCAACATTGCCGATTACTTCAGCGTCGACGCCGAGCTGAACGACTTCGAGCTCGGTCTCGCCCACGCGTCGAGCGCCTCGACGCTGAGTGCCTCGTCGAGTTTTATCGGCGGCCTGGGCAGTCTCGGATTATCATCGCCGACGAAGCTCACCGCGGCTAATTGCTCCACGTCGCCGTTGTCGTCGTCGCCGAGCATCGGCTGTTCGCGCTTCAACGTCACGCAAACCTCGTCGAACATCATCGCTTCGCAGCAACAGAAACGCGACGACAGCGCCGTCGCGTCCAGCGCCACGACAAACTCGAGCGTTCAACAAAGTGTAAATAATTTTTCAACGTCATCGTCGTCGATCTCTTCTTCCTCTTCCAACACAACCACAGCCACCACGACAACAGCGACGACGATCGGACAATCGCAGTCCACCGGCATGCAAACGATCGCGACTTCGGTCACGAGTTTAGGGACGAAAATCGTCGACAATCCGCGAAACTCCGCGAGCCAATCGTCGAACTTAACGCCGTACGATATTTCAACGGGACAAACGAGATCCCAAACGTCAACGGGCTCGAGTTTAGGCAACCCGAGGCACGTTAATCAGCAACAGATAATACACCAGAGCCAACAGTTGCAGCGACATCTGTCGAACAGCAACAGCAGCAACAACAACAACAACGTTTCGTCGCCGGTCGTAGCCGCAGCTTCCATACTCTCGAAATCTTTGACTAGTCCCTCGAATAATAATAATAATAATAATAATAGTAATCGAAGTGGTTTATCGTCTTGTTCGTCGTCGTCATCGTCGTCGACGTCGACGTCGTCCTCCTCGGGTATCGCAGCCTCGTCCTCCACCGGCCTCCGCGTCTTCGCGTCGAGCTCGTCGATATCCGGTTTAACGAACTTTGGCAACGGTCATCAAAACGGACCGACGACGAATCAGTTGCATCATCAAAATTCACCGAACTCGCACAGTTACGTTAATCAGAGTGTGCTGCAGCATAATTCGGGGAACAGCCTTTTGAGCGGCGGTGGACTCGGTGTTGTCGGCGGGAGTGTTAATAGTATGGGTGGTAACGTCGTTGGTGGCAGTATGGGTAATAATCAGACTATTATAATAGCTCAGAAACATCCACCGTCCAGTATGCTGCCGGGACTTATAGCTCAGAACAAATTGGCGCATTTGGCGAGACAGCAACAGCAGGCGCAGCAGATACAGCTGCAACAGACCGCGAGCCAGGTACAAGTCTCGAGTCAGACTCAACAGATCCCGGCGTCCGGGGAAATTACGCTTAATAGTAATAGGTGAGTTTCACCGAGAACATTGTTTCGATTTTTTTTCTTTTTTTCGATATTTTTTGTTCAGATGTGCATATTGGAAAATTGTGTGTTAGCTTCGAGATCGAAGCTGCAGTGGAAGCGGCCCGGTGTAACGAACAGCTTTTGAAAAGTAAAAAAAAAATAACATAGTACTCCGATTAAACGTGAAAAAAAAAATGAATACCGTCAAAAATGGGCAAATAAAAAACCCTGACAGTCATGCCATCGTTGTTTTAATATCATATGGAATCGTAAGAATTGAAAGTAGAATTGAAATTTAAAAAAATGTTTCTTTATCAGCGCGCAAGCGAATTATTTTTTCAATATACGACTTCTTCGGGGGATATTGCGGAGATTTGATGATGTTTAGCTGAGCCGTTTAAAAAGATACGTTGACCCTTCGCAGGGCCGAAACACCTTTTCAAAGGCTCAACTGAGACTTGCCGTAATGCATGGTTTAAATCAATAAATTTAAACCTGTTAAATTTAAAAAATTTAGACTTATTTAAATTAACGTATTTAAATAAACGAACCGATGTGCGTGCTCGCATGAAACTCCCAGTTTCTCGTGTTGCAGAAATTCGAAAAATAATTTAATCTTAATTGTCACACGATTATTTAGTTGAACCGTTTTTTGTGTCTGAATTGCAGTGAAGGATTGAATATGATGGAGGTCGACGGCGTTGTCGAGGGATCGCCGTGCGACAGTGGCAAGCAGCAACAGCAGACTTCGCAACAGCAACAGCAGCAGCAGCAACTCGTACGAGCCAACAAGACTAATTCACTCGCTATGGAAGTGACATGATGCCTGCTGTCGGCACCCCCGTTGATAGCCTCGTCGCGTCAGTGGGGGCTTCGCTAAAAAAAAAAACAACAACAATCTGTCGCATCGCTGCTGCCATACGATCGAAAGACGATGAAGAGGAGGAGAGCCGTGTCCGGCTCTTCGGGGGGAATGAAGAATGAAGATAGAAGATTATAAAACGTCGATGAAGATTAAGCTGATAGAAACGAGTGAATGATTTTCAAAAAAATAACGTAAAAACGAAGGAAACGATCGATGCTTTTCGTTTCGGTTTATATCCCAATGGCGTTATTTAATCGTTGACGATATTTTTGTTCCCTGTAATCGATCAATCGTGAAAAACAAACGAAACAACAAAAAAAAGAAAATCAATTGAAACTTTCTTTTTGCAATATCGATGCATGAGGAGAAAATTTTTTGAAATTAAATGAAAAAAAAAACAAAAAAACAAAAAAAAACAAGATAAATAAATAAACACAATACCGATCGATGTGTGAATGTTGTCGCTAGAGAGAACGAGAGACAGTTCGGTGATGAAGAAAACATAATATTAAAGTATAAAAAAAACAGCAACAACAACACACCGATGGAAACCTTGTAAATATAAAAATAATTACGCTTACTGTATCTCTTAATTATAGGTGATTAATTAAATAAATGTAATTAAATGTTGTTGTGGTAGGTGCACAGCGATGTGTAAGAAACAAAAAAAAACGTTACGACTAAAAGAAAGAAGAGCGAGAGAGAGTGAGCGAGAGCGAGAAAGAGAGAGAGAGAAAGCGCGAAAGAGATTGAGAGGGAGAGAGAAAGAGAGAGCGAGACAGAGATTGAGAGAAAGAGAGAGCGAGAGGGAAATGCGGAGAAATTGTGAGACAGAGTGAAAGCTCTCGAAAGTGATGTACGAGGATCGAATGTGACCATTAAATAAAAAATTAAAAAAAACAAAAACTACAAAACAAACACACAATTTTAGGAGGAGAGTAATAAAGAAATTTTATCCTGGATCGCAGATACGAACAGTCATTCACATCCTTTTAATTCGTTTGACCGTTATCGTTTGAAAAAAAAAAAACAATTCGCCGGTCCGTGCAACGCACGCTTCGTAGAACCTGTTGCGTATTTTTGACAATTTTTCGGTCCGTCTCGCAGCACGTGCTCGTAGTCATTTTATTTCGTGCAATAACCAATGTCCACTTTTTTTATTAACGACTTAACTTTTTTATTAAGACGCGCTTTTGTCATTTTTTTTTTGCATGAATTCAATTACAGGTTCGATGTTTGGTTTTTAAATCATTTTTAATGTGAACAAATAAAATAATGATACGAGACAAGCAATAAGCACTATACACTGTTAACATGTATGTAAAAGAATTTTTTTTTTTGCAACGGAAGTTTAAGTCTTCGTGGTGCCGTACCCGAATTGAGGATTCGCAATCGAACAATCATTGACATCCTTAATTCGCTTATACGATTGTCGTTAATAAAAAAAATTGTCCGGTCTGAATGCATGCTTGGTAGAACCTGTTGCGTATTTATAACAATTTGTTTTGGTCCCCTCGCAGCGCGGATTACAATTTGCGGCGTTCTCGTAGTCAGCTCATTTTATTTCTTGCATAATCAAAGTCTTCTTTCGTCGTTTTGATTTTAATTTTTTTTTTTAAGAATTCAAGTACAGTTTCATTGGTTTTTTTTATCATTTTTAATGCGAACGAAGAGATAATGACACGAAATAAACAATAATCACAATACACAATTAACATGCTGTACGTAAACGAATTTTTAACTTTTGTGCAACAAAAATTCAAGCCTTTTTGGTGCCATAGCCAAATCGAGGATTCGCAAGAGACCTTCTGGTTGTTTCCTTTGCCAGCTCATTTTATTCCTTGCAATAATCAAAGTCCTCTTTCGTCGTTTCGTTTTTCACTAATTTTTCGATTGTTCGATGTGCGATTCACGACGTGCTTTCGTCATTTTTTCCCCCATGAATTCAAGTACAGTATCGTTGTTTTTTAAATTATTTTTAATGCGAAAACGAAGAGAATAAAGAGATAATTACGATACACTGTTGACATGCTTTGCGCAACTGAAATTTTTGTTGCACAAAAATTTAAGCTTTTTTGGTGCCGTAGCCGAATCGAGGGTTCGCAAGAGACCTTCTGGTCGTTTCCTTCGTCTCCTTTTGTCCCGATGGCTTCAGCGGCGCGACTTTCAGCGTCGGAAGTGTCGCGCTCTGGTTGAGCGAGGTAGCGAATTTCGGAATCGCCGATTGACAAGCGCCGCTGTTGTTGAATCTCTCGTTCGACGAGGTGGGCGAGGTTGGAGCTTTGTGAGCGGACACCGCTGTGTTCTTAGCGTTGACCGCGGCGAGCTTGAGCTGGCCCAACGAATGGAAGCTCTTGCGGCGTCCAGGAATCTTCGAGGCACCCGAAGCGCTCGGCTGAAGATTCTTGTTCGCGTTTCCGTTCGACGGATCCGTCGCGGGAACTCTCGAGCTCGTCGAGACTTTCGTCAAGGTCGCACCGACGCTACGACGACTTATTGGCGACTTCGAGGCGGACGACGAGAGAGGATTCTTCGGAAGGCTCAGGGAGGCGTATCCTCGGCTGGGCATCGAACAGCTCGAACCTGGCCGCGAGCTCGGGGCGCTCGGACTAATCTTCAAACTGCCGGTACTGCAAAGACTGCTGCTGCTTCTCTTCCTGGCCGAATCCCCGGTCGACGAGATCGAACCTCTTCCGGAAGGCTTCAAGAATTTCACTTGGTCTGCAAAAAAATATATACAAATTTTTGCGATGAAACATACTATTTTTATTTAAAAAAAATTATTTCGTTTGGTTATCTTTATTTTTTTTAAAGATTATTTCAATTTATTTTTGTAACCCTGCTCATGACTGGGGTCCGAACGCACCCTACGCGAACGCCAATAAATTTATAATACAATAAATTTATCTGCATACGCGAGCTTGTTTGCAGATTTTTTCCGGTTCTCAGTTTCCGAATGGGTTTTTCATTAACTAAATGGAAATAAAATCAGATGTCTCTTATCAGTTTCTTTTCTTTATGAAAAAACGAAGAAAACCATGGATGAGAAAGTCAGTTCATCAGCATAGGACCGGTTTTATGATCAAGAAAAGCATGGGGTGCCTTTGGACCCCAGTCATGCACTTGAAAGTAAAAAAATTAAATCATGCGCTGCAGGTTTAAAGATTATTTCATTTATTTGTCTCTATTTTTTAAAGATTATTTCACTCATTTATTATATATATATTTTTTAAAGATTACTACAAATATTTATTTTTTGATTTTTTAAATTACGACATTTAATCTGACGTTACGTTTGTTAAGATTCGCATTTCAAAAAATGTTAATCTGGCAAATAAATCATTTTGATTACTTTACCATGAACCGGTGATTTTCTCGCGCCAATGATCTCCAGAGCCTTCTCGAGACTTCTGTGAGCCCGAACAAGGTACGTCGCAAGATTGCCAGCGTCCTCCTCGCTCTGGACCGATATGGAGTCGAGAGAGCCGCAAAGTTCGTTGAAGTCGAATACCGGTGAGCTGGCGATCTTCGGAGGTGAGGGTCGTGGCTGATCGCTGACGATGCTCGCGCACTCCGCGTCCATCGTTTCCCTCCAACCGGAAGTTGTGTCCTGTTGAATCACAAACGATGATGTTTGTACTAAAAATGACTAATTTTTCAATCCGACGATTATAACGATAACGGAGGATTTGAGCTTTACCTTTTTGAAGGGCTGAGAAACAGACTCGTATCTTCTGCGAGTCGATATATTGCTGGTGTTAAAAACGATTTCCGGTTGCGTACGACTTCGGACAATGTTCATCGAGTCGTTACCGTGAGAAGTTTCGTGGGCTTCGTTGTCGGGGTCTTTGCCGCTGCCAATTCGGCTGAGATTGAGATTGGAACGACTCCTCGAATTTTGATTCGCGTCGAGGAGAGATTTGTCACCGATTATGTTGAAAAGATGATGAACAACGTCGTTTATTATCTTGGCAGTGTCTTTTGAAACTGGGGGTAACAGATTGCTTCCACTCTCTTCGATCTTGTTCGCATTCTCCTGTCGAAGAGTATAGCACTATTACTATCGTTGGTCCTTGCAGCAAGTAACATCAAATAACGTGAAATAACGTTGACCAGAGTAAGATAACGTAAAATGACGTTTATAGCGAAGTAAACGAATGTGAAATAACGTTGAGCGAAGTAAAATAACGTGAAATAACGTTTAGCGAAGTAAAATAATGCGAAATAACGTTTAGCAAAGTAAAATAATGCGAAATAACGTTGAGCGATGTAAAATAACGTGAAATAATGTTAAGCCAAGTAAGATAATGTGAAGTAACGTTGAGCGAAGTAAAATAACGTGAAATAACTTTCAGCGAAGTAAAATAACGTGAAATAACGTTAAGTGACGTAAAACAACTTGATGTAACGTTGTGACATAAAATAACATGAGATAACGCAAAAGTACGGCAAATAATGGTAAGATTACGAAGAAGCCTAAAACTTTGAATCATAGTGCTCTTAAAAAAAAAAATGCTATGATATTACATTGTATCACGTTTTCAATGTTTTGATTCGGTTAAAAGAAAACGACTCACGATCGTTGCTGCCTTGGTGGGTCCGGTGCCGCTGACGCTCCAGAACGAAGCGTCATTGGCGTCCTCGGGTTTGGGACATTGGCACTTGACATCTTCAAGTTCCAGGCACGCCCTCATTCCCGAATTGCCGCACTCGAGGATGACCTTCATAGTGTCGCTTCTCACGCGCGGTCCATCGGCGGTCGAAGCTTCCTCCGATTTCTCGAATCCTCGCAATTGGAAGCCGATCGATTGCAAGAGTGTCGCCAACAACGGCACGTCCGGCTTTTCTTGCGCCTTTGATTTTAACGAAATAAAAAAAAATTGAAAAAAAAAAACAACAACGGCTCATCGACAAAATATACTCGAGTAGATCGCGTTTTAATCAATTTTTTTCGCCAACACCGATTTTTTTTCATTTATTAGTGTATTTCCTCCCCTTTTTGAAAAAAAAAAACAAATTCTTGTATAAGCTTGTGGAATTTCCAGCGCTGCAAACGGCAACGCTCGCGTTCACGTTTACTCAATTGATTTATAAAATAAAGTGCTGACTGACTGGATGAAATATATATAGAAGAAAAAAAAATGAAATTTATAAACAAGAATAAAAAAAATTACGTTTATAAAAAAACTAGGTAATTTATTTTTTTTTTTATAAAAAAGAATGGAATTTGTGAAAAGAAAATATGAAATTGAAAAAAAAAAAAATCAACGTCCGATCGACAAAATATATTTGAAGTACATAGCGAATTAATTTTTTCGCAAACACCGATTTCGTTTTCGTTTATTACTGAAGCAGGTTGTCTATAAGATCCTTCGTCATGTGCGCGTAGAACGACTTGACCACCCATTGAAAAAATTGTGTTTTACAAGATTGTTTTTGAGCGGAATTTCCAGCTCTACGTCCGGCAACGCTCGTGTCCATTTTTACACAGTAAATTTACTAAATAAAGTGCTAACCGATTGGACGAGAAAAATTATCTAAATAAAAATCACCGGCTCATCGATAAATATACTCGAGACTTTGCTTTGATCTATATTGATACAGGCTGTACATACGTCCTCCGACATGTTCGCGTAGAACCACTTGACCGCCCATTGAAAAAAATTTCTTTTGCCAGTTTGCTGCTGAGCGGAATTTCCAGCGCTAAATCCGGCAAGGCTCACGTCCATATTTTTTCAATTAATTTACTAAATAAACTGCTAAGCGTCTCTACGAAATATATACAGTAAAAGAAAATAAATAAGTCCTCGAAGGGAACGAAAAATGCGTAAGCCACTCTTTACAGTCTCCGGGCGAGCGACTCGACTGTTCTCGCGACAATCGCACGAATTCGTCGTTGGTGTTAATGCCTCGTTCGAAACTCGGCTTTTGTTTACAATTTTTTGTTTCTCTCCTGCGAGAGTCATCCTTGAGGTCGTACACAAATCTCTCGATTTCCGAGCTTTGTTCGCTTCCATTGCCGACATCTCGTGGAATGAGTTTCAGCTCTCCCCAACCCGGTCGATAAGTTCCGAGTCCTCGTTCCGGCCGCGGCCGCGCGATGGCGCTGTGGTCGAATTCCGTGCTGCGCGACGTCTTCGACGTTCCGTCGAGCGATCTGCCTAACGTCTGCTCGCCGCTTTCGTGGAGAGAACAGCTGAGACGTTTGCGACTGCCGATTGGTTTTTTACAGTTTTGCATCTCGAATAAATACAGCGACAATGTTCGCTTTTAGACGAGCTGTTGTCACCAACGTCATGTGAGTTAGATTATCTTTTTTAGACTTAAAAAAAAAATGCCGGCTGGAAGTCTTTCCGAGTCACTTACATAATTGATAACAAAACTCGTCGCAGTTCTACCGGTTCGTTCCAGTGATTGCTTTCTTTTTGTTTTTTTTATTTTGTTGTTTTGCTTCGCGGAAACGATTTCAAGGCGCAGATTGTTTTTTATCCTGTATGAAAGTACGTTGGACTTTGTTCCTCAGAGCAACCTTTCGGGATTCGAGTTTCTTGGGGTTTATTCGGGAGCAACTTTTGCAGCTTTGCGAAACATAGAAAATATTTAATGTCAACATTTACTTAAATACATATATGTATTTATATTTAATGTCAAAGTACAACAAAAAAAAATTGTATCGATAGAAAATTGGTCACCCTCGCTATATTAAATTGGTCAATGGAGTTTTCCGTCGACATGTAATTTGGCTTGGCCAATTTTCATTTAAGTAATTAAAAATAAATAAAAAAAGTTGCTTATTCAGTTCCAGAAATCCTGGCGTTATCGGCAGAAGCAAGCACACACTGCCTGATCTGCCTTATGACTACAAGGCGCTGGAGCCAATAATATGCGCCGAAATAATGCAACTCCATCATTCCAAGCATCACGCGACTTACGTCAATAATCTCAACGTAGCGGAGGAGAAGCTCAAAGAAGCAGTCGGCAAGGGCGACGTGGGAGCTCAGATAGCTCTCGCGCCCGCTATCAAGTTCAACGGCGGCGGACATCTCAATCACACCATATTCTGGTCGAATCTCACACCGAGCAGCACGAAACCTGATGGTGCATAAAAAAAGAAAAAAAATTAATAAAAAATAATATACATAATATATAGTTATAGATTCGGAATCGGTAAACGAATTTAGGAACAGGCTGGACCTGTTTATGTTTATATGAGATGCTCACGTGAAATTATACATGAACACACGAAATCATAATTATATTTGTTTACACAATATATATAAGAATTTACAAGAATTTATCACAAAAGAAAATGTATTCAGTTAACAAGATGCAGATTTTATAAGTGTTGCACTTCCTTTCTGTAAAGTTTAATAATAATAATAATAAATAATTAATTTTTTTTTTTATAAAAAAAAATTAATTTACTGTATCAGCAAAATTGCAACAACAGAAAATTCTATTTTTGTTTTATGTTATTATAATGGATTGAAATTGTGACTGTGTTTACAGATGCGCTGCTGAAGAGAATCGAGCAAGACTTTGGAAGCATGGATGAGATGAAGAAGCGTCTTTCGGAGACGACCGTAGCGATTCAGGGCTCCGGATGGGGATGGCTGGGCTACAACGCCAAAGAAAAGCGGCTGCAGATCGCGACCTGCGCCAATCAGGATCCCCTGGAAGCGACCACAGGCCTGGTGCCTCTGTTCGGTATTGATGTATGGGAACACGCCTATTACATCCAGTACAAGAACGTTCGGCCCGACTACGTCAAGGCCATCTTCGACATCGCAAACTGGAACGACGTCAGTCAGAGATTCAAGAAAGCCGCCGCTAAATAAATAAGAAAACGTGACGGACGTATCCGCAGTGCTTTATTATTCAGCTATGTAACAACAATAAACATGTAATTGGGCAGGTAAAAATGAAAGTTTTAGACTGAAAACAATTATTTTGCCAAACTTTATTTCGTTCAACCTGTTTTGCGACAAACTATCGATTAAAAAAAAATTATATAATAATTTGTTATGTATTATTATTATTGTTATTATTTTGTTTCATAAAATATCACGGGCCGTTGCACCAACAAGATCCACATTTACGGCATTTTTACAACAGCGATATTCTTTGTTTAGCAATGGATTTTCGGCAAACCGGAGTGTCCTTCGGGAGCGTCCCAGTAGGTGACCAAAAATTGGCCAGTACTAAATTAGCGAATAGTCGATTATCGAAAACTGCTAAGAATTCGCAGGAAACTCTCTTGATATTCTAGTTAGTTTAATGCACATGTAATTAGACAGGTAAAATGAGAGTTTTAGCAAAAAAAATGAATTAAACAAACTTTATTTCGTTTGACCCATTTTGCGATAAAATAGCAAAAGAAAATGTATTATGTATTATTTGCAATTTTTTTATTTCGTTAAAATTTTACGGGCCATTGGACCGACAAGATCCACATTCATGGTATTTTTACAATAGCGGTATTCTTTGTTTACCGATGGAATTTCGGCAAAACCGGATTGTCCTCGAGCGTTCCAGTGGGTGACCGAAAGTTGCCCGGTACTAAATTAGCGAACAGCAAATTACGCGAAAACTACTAAGAATTTACAGGAAACTCTCTTGATATTCCACTTAGTTGTCTATATCGAGTTCGAGTTCGGATAGAATAAGAAGAAAGCGTAAAGAAAATCGAAAATAGCGTAAGTAGCAAAAACGGCCTTCCGCTAGGCTATTGCCGTGCGGTAATGAATGGACGAGGGTGGGAAGTGGGGATAACAGATGCTGAGTAGAGCCTAGGCCAGACGCAGGCAGTATGGCCGAGGCGTCGCAGCTGATATTTTTCGACACATCAACGAATTCGGTGAGTCGATACACCACAAATACTTTTATCACTTGTTTTCTGTCGTCTCGCGCCTCGTACTGTATTAATTCCCCCTTTAATTATCGTGAAACGAGTCTTTTTTTTCTTCGTCGTTTGCACTCGCTTTATCGTTGACCCGTTGCTACAGTGACAGTGGGGAGCTTCCCGAACGTAGCTGTCAGTGCGGCAGCTACACATACGTCAGATCAACGTCTACCTTGAATTAAAAAAAAACTTTTTTTTTTTTATAAAAAATAAACTGCTGTAATCGAACTCGAAGCTGTAGAAGCGCTGTGAGAAATGAGTTGCATTTTTTTCTCTTTCACAAGCGATGTCACGCTTCGTTATTATTATTGATAAACGATACGTATTGGTGTGCATAGGGGAGTGCGCATGCGCGTAGTTCTATTATTCATACGGCGTTTAGACACACGCTGACGTTACTTATCTGATTTTGTCTGCAACGAATTCTCATTATTGGCTTTTAATCTCATTCAACATAGAAAAGATAATCGACATCAATGAACGATTACTCGTGTTATTTATGTAATGGTGAAGTCGCGAGTTTACGACCCCGTGTCCCAATTGTAGAACAACCTTTGCGCGATGCTCACAAAAGTTACGGTAGATTTCGAGAGCTGTGCACGCAGAGGGTGACGTGCCGACTGTCAGTAATGCAGAGAGATTGGTAAAGTCTATCGTCAACCCTAAAACAGTTCGAACACCCTTTGTAAGTCATATCGCCTGAACGCGGAGTGGGGGCGACGCGTTGCTACGGTAACGCCTAAGAGTGGGGATAGAGGTGTGACGTATAAAGGGTTAAACGTTTCTCGCAAACTGGAGGGTAACGTGCCAACTGTCGGTAATGCAGATCCATCTCTAAAGTTCATCGTCACCCCTAAAACACCTTGAAGACAGCGCACTCATTGAAAAGAGTAACAGCACTTTAGCCAAATTGCGTTTCAAAGAATACAAGTCTTGAAGAGGATCAGTCCCGCCGAATTCGTAAATGAGGGCTCAAAGGACGCCTCAGAATGACCATTGAATTCAGTTCCGTATGGGAAGCAACTGACCCTTAATTTCTGCACTCATCATTCTCTTGTGCATTCGACTTCGTCACATTTTTGCAAATCCCACGAAAACATCTGTAATGCTTAGGTTTTTTTTTCACCAACAAGTCCCACATTCAACATTTCCCAAAAACCGAAACCTTTTCCATCAAAGCTCAGATAGATTAAAAAACAACCTGCCAGTATCTCCTTAAACAGATATCTCTTCACTCTACGCCCTACGCCCCCTATCACCAGCCATCGGCGGACGATTTTAATCTACGTCGTAGAGACACTCTACGATCGGTGACCCACAATCCTCTTTGTTTTATTTTTCATTTTCCACGCCGCTTGATAAAATCCCGCAAAACAAGTCCCACGTTCCCTCTACCATCTGAACTAGACATATATAGAGATGTATATATATATATACACATCTCTCCTACACCCCAAAGCCCGCTCGGGATATCCAAATTCCTCCCCGACGTTTCCGCATAATCGTTCGACGGGAAGAGTCGCCTTTGCGATTCTGATGAATTCTCGGGGCCACGTAGTCGACGCGAGTCCGACGATGCTGAGCGTCGCCGGTGTGGCGATATCGATTGGCGCCCCCCCCCCTTCTCCCCTACGGTGGAATCGTCGCGGACAAACGGCGCCGCGCCCCCACTACAAAATCGCATTGGCAGCGATCGTTTCCTCGCGGTGACGTCACGCGGCGTCGCCGTCGTGCGAGACCTATTGATTTTCCCCGCAGGTTTTGCCCCAACGAAGCGGGCGGGGTATATCCTAGTCTCTCTCGGGGGTGTCTCGTTGGATCGGACTTTGGTCGATGACTCGGCCGGCCTCGCTGCCTCTGCCCCTCCGCTCGCGGAGGTCACGTGGGCCGTTGGGGAAGGCAAAGCGCACGCTCCGCCAAAACCCCTCCCGCCGCTTCGCTCCTCCGAGGCTCCATTACGCTTGCCGAAAGAGCCGCGCCGTTCGCAACGACGCTAGGATCGCTAGCTCTCGAAGGGGTTTCGTCGTCTCGGGGCCAGTTCGCGGCAAGACCTTCCCGTTCTGCCCTATTGTTTCCGCGATAGGAACAAAAGGAGAAGCAATAAAGAGAATTAAGAAAAAAAAACACACGTAATAATAAATAAGAAAACTATCGAACCACATCTCAACGGAGATGCAATAATGTCCGTGATAGGGGCGACGACGACCGTTGAGAAAAATCGTTTCGACGCGAGTGTTGCGATTAATTATCGCCCGTGCATGCCCGTTCGGGAGTTTCTTTAATACGTCGCGGGGAGTTGGTGTGCGGTCGGTGGACACTCGAGTGTCCGCCAAGTGGTTTTTTTCGTGGGCGTTTTCGGTGGTTGAGGTGAAGGGGATAACCGACGACTGAATATCAAAGGGTAAGCTCGCCGAAGCCAGACTCTTATTTTTGTGTGTGTGGTTGTGTGGGTTTGTGTGTGTTTTATTTATTTTTTTCTCTAGTCGAGGAGCGAAAGTCCTCGAAGTCTCTCGGGGTGAGGCGCGGTGTGAAAAAGATTGCTTCTTTAGCGTTCATCTCGATGGCTCGCGGGGCTTGGTCTACTGGAGCCAGCACGCACGGATCGATCATGCCACACAACGCCGCTGTGTTCCTCTTACACTCTCTTGTTTTCCTTCTGCCTGCCATGATCCCCGCGAGCCCGGAGAGCTCGCGAACGTTCAAGGCCTCGGTTTATTGTTATTATTTTCTTTAATCGCTCTTGGGAAAACGATCCGGTTGGAAATGCGAATTACCGGAATATCGACGAATTGGCATTGAGGCTGATAATTTATTAAGGGTTCGCTCCTTTTACGGACGCAAAGAAAAAAAAATTGTACGTTTCAATTTCTCGGCTAAGTGGCGCGCAGTCTCGCGATAATCCGCTTTTGGCTTTAGAGCGTAAAAAATAAATAAACAGTATATATAATAATAATAAATAATATAATAATTTTTAAAATAGAAAAAAAATAAACAGAAGAGAAAATGTTACTAATTTCGTCGTAAGGAAAATTTGTAAATGAGCAACTTCGATAGGTCTCCGATCGGGTAATTCGTTGGACGAGAAACCGAGTAAGTCGAGAAGCGAAGTAAATGGATTTTTGGATCGCGGAGAGCTCGCGGATCAGGGAATGACTGGATTAGCTGTTTTTTTTCGTTCCTCGGGTCGACGAGGAAGAAAATGGCTTTTGGACCGCGGAGAGCCCGCGGATTAGGGAATCTCTGTATTGGCTGTTTTTCTCCGCGATTCGCGGCCTCTTTAACGACGCCATTTTACATATGGTGCATTCGTCGGGATAATCAAATCCCGATGAATCTTTTCTGGCGGAGCACAGTCGAAGGATGATGAAGAAAAAAAACATTGCTGCCGACTTTCGGAACAGCCGAAGCGTCGGACGAATTCGCGAGCTTCTTCTTGCCGTGTTGTTTTTCTTCGTCGATATCACCGCCGTCTGTTCGAGGGACGCCATTTTCGCGGATGGTGAATGAAGGACTTAAGAAATTATCCACGGTAGAGAGGAAACATCGATAGTGGGACGGGCACAGCTGCTACGTAGAAGAAACTACTTGCTGGTCCTTCGAAACTCGGACTGTCCGGCGAACGTTATCTTGAATTAAGAATTAACCTTTTAGGTACGAAGGGGGGGGGGGCATTCTTTGTCGAGAGCAAATGGCGCTGTGTTATCGTGCTGCAACAATGAAGTCGATGTGACTCAAGCTTTTTCCCTGTCCCGTCGAAAAAAAAACTGAGCTATCTTGACGAACTACGTTCTAATCTTCCACATACGAGGTAGGGAGGGGGCGGAGGAAGAGGAGGGGGCAAGCTTTGAGGAGAGTAAATGGCGCTGTATTATCATAGTTGCAACAGCGAAATCGATGGTGTTAATACATTTTTTTCCGGTCACATCGAAAAAAAACTAAACTATCGTAACTAATTACCAATCAACCTTTTACGTTCAGGGTGCGGGGGGGGGGGGGGGGGGCGGCTTTGTCGAGAGCAAAAATGTTGCTGTATTATCGTAGTTGCAACAACGAAGTCGATGGTATTAATCAGGTTTTTTCCTGTCGCATCGGAAAACTCTGAACTATCTTGACGAATTACGAATTAATCTTTGACGTACGAAGTTGGGGGGTTTAGAACGGGTCTTTGTCGGTAGCAAATGGCGCTGTATTATCGTAGCTGCATCAGCGAAGTCGATGTTGTTAATCAATTTGTTTTTCTTCTCCCACGAAAAAGAAAAGTAAGCTATTATGAGTAAGTTATCTTAAATTACGAATTAACCTTTTACGTGCGAGTTGCAAAGGGGGGGGGGAGCGCCCTTTGTCCAGAGAAAATAGCGCTGTATTGTCAAACTTTCAATAACAAAGTCGATGTTGTTCATTAATTCTTTTTCTCCTCCAATCTAAAGAAAAAACGAAACTATCTTGCCAAATCACGAATTAGCGTTTTACGCACTGGCGAAAGTTGGTGACCAGGGCGAAGGGCGGAGGGAGGCACAATTTGTCGAAAGCAAATGGCGCTGCATTGTCGTCGCTGCAACACTGAAGTCAGTGTTCTTTATAAATGTTTTTTTCTCCCATTGGAAACATTTAAGCTATCTTTACCAAATTATCTTAACGAATTAGGAATTAACCTTTTACTTACGTGTTGGGAAGAAGAGGGGAGGGGGGGGGGGTCTTTCTTGAGAGCAAGTGGCGCTCTATTGTTAGAGCCGCAACAACGAAGACGATGTTCCGAATCAATGTTTTTCCTGTCCCATCGAAAAAAACTAACCTAAGAGAACTTGACGTCCCTCGGTAATTTTTTTTCCACCATTTTCTTTCCTACCATGTTTTTTTTTTCTACTAAATGAAACTGTTCAAAGATCGTGGACTGGCAAAATGTGCGTTCCGACTGACGAAGACTCCGTGAGCAGAGCAACGGTCGATAAAATGAATGATAGTTAATTTTTTTTTTAAGTTCACAAATAATCGATGGCGATAAATAACTATAGAAATTTTTGTTTTTCTCCGTCACTCATTTCGTCGATCTATCGACACTCATTTTCTCCGGCACTCATTTCGTCGATCTATCGACGCGAAGCGAAGCGGGTTATCTGCGGGCTCTTCCTTCTGCACCGAAGGACGCGTCCTTCGTCTCGTGCCTGCGTCTTTGTGTTCTCTCGTTCGATTTCGTCGATGCCAGGCTGACAATGGAATGGAATGGAATGCAAAGTCCGCGAACGTCCTCGAACAAAGCCCAACGATGTGGGTACGTGGCTGGAAGTACAAGGACGCATTTTCCCACCACAGTTTCCACTGTATTATCGATATAAATGTCCCCAATCGGAGGGCCCTCGAGGCACTTCATGCCAGTCAACTTGCTCATCGGGGCTCGAAAAATCAATCGCTTTTCGCTATCTCGCGGTGCAAGTTGTCTCAGCCGTGTGTGCGCGCGCTCTCTCGTCTCGTTTCATTTTCATTTTTTTACTCCCACTACGGACAAAACTCGTCGCGAATTTCGTCGTCCCGCCGTCGTGAGACCGTCTCGGCATTGCGAAAAATATACAACTATAATATCGGTAATAATAGTGACGATTTTAAAGAACAATTTTTCTTTAATAAAATAAAACGGACATTATAAAAACATTGTTTTGAAAAATACACTTCCGGAATACGAAACAAAAAATCCTGATTTATTCGTATGATAATTCCATCAATGTTATTTTTGTTTTTTTTTCACCTCCGTTGAAAACTTGTCACGAATTTATCGTCTCCTTGTCGTGGAGTTGTAATATTGTTGTTTAAAATCATCACTATTGTTGCCGACATGAGTGACGATTTTAAACAATTTTTCTTAAATAAAAAAAAAACAAATTGTTTTCACAAATAATTTTACGAACTAGGGAATTTATCGTTTCGTCGTCGTGAAGCCGGTCTCGGGTTTACAAAAAAATGTACAACAATTTATCGATGATATCGGCAACGATAATGACGATTTTAAACAATTTCTCATAAAAAAATATATAAAAAATAAAAATGGACGATTTTACTTCGAGAACACAAAGTAAATTTTTCATCTCGCGGTGCAAGATAGTGCAAGATGGAGTCAGCCATGGCTGCGCACCTTTTCGTCTCATTGTATTTATTTACTTATAAAAAAAATGTATTTTATTTATTTAGGTATGTAACAAAAACGCCTCTTGATGCATTTGATATACACGTTTAATATTAGTCCAAGAATAACACAAAACATTGAGCAAATAACAGATCCAGAATTTCCTCCTCTAACAATCCCGTCGATTATATTTTTTTATTTTTTCCTTCTCCGGACGAAACTCGTCGCGAATTTATCCTCCCATTGTCGCGAAGCCGTCTCAACGTTACGAAAACATAAAGTAAAACACAACGCCCCGTCCACAATATCGGCAACAATAATTACGATTTTACCAACAAATTTTCTTACAAAAAATAAAAATCACAATCGTTTGATGAAATTCGCTTCTACGACACAAAGTAAATTTTTATCTGCATGTTTCTTCGCCGTCGATGTTGCACGGGTCAACAGCTCGAGGCCACGTGGGCCTTTGACTGATGGCAGAACGATTAGAGGTCGTTAGCTGTGCCGACGGTTTGTGATTCTCCCGTTGGAGGGGACAATGGGAAAGGGTCGGCGGCGTAGTCGCTGCCGCACGTACTCGTGTTCGGTCGGACGGCCAGTAGTACGTCTCGGTTTCGGTCGGCCCACGCGGCGAGCTCGAAATTCGTCCCTCGTACAAATTTACAAAATGTTAAAAAATATTTCTGCCGCGTTTGATACTTCGTAAGTGAAGTCTGATTTTTATTTTCTTTATTTTCAGAGGGAGGAGTCTTAGTGCCCTTGGGATCGCAGAGCTGCCCTTATCGAACAGCCCGGCGCAGCGGAAAGAGGGTCGAAGAGGAAAAAAATAAAAATATAAAAAACAACACACACAAACAGAAAGATGTCGTCGGTAAAGGTGGCCGTGCGGGTTCGCCCTTTCAACAATCGTGAAATATGTCGGGAGGCACAGTGCATTATCGAGATGACCGGAAACACAACTTGTAAGTATGGCCCTGTGTATGTGTGGGTGTATAAGGGAGAGTGGGGCAAAACGGGATAGGAAATCGGGACGCACCAATGGGGCAAAATGGGACGTCCTAAAATTATTGGAACATTGCATTTTTTTTTAACGCCATTTTCCAATAATTTTCTAAACGTTTTCCAACAATTTTCTCAATACTTCCAATAATTTTCTAAACGTTTTCCAACAATTCTCTAAATACTTTCACTAATTTTCTAAATACTTCCAATAACTTTCTAAACATTTCCAATAATTTTGGGACGTCCCATTTTGGCCCATCGACGTACCCGATTTTCTGTCCCATTTTGCCCCGCTCTCCCCTATGTGTGTGTGTATGTGTGGTAAATGTTGAGAAAATAGGAAGTAGGTAGGTGGCGGCTTTCTGGTGCTTCGAGAGAACGAGAGAGAGAGAGGGAGGGGGGAGGGAGAGAGAAGTTGCGGATCGATAAAGTGCATCGGTGCCTCCGGTGAGGTGACCCAGCCGAAGCGTCGAACCCCGCTGGGAGGCAAACCCACCACCCGCCCGTATTTTCCCCGAATAAACTTCTCTCGTATCTTTACAAATGTATAACGAACTCGCCGACAAATTTTAATTGGAAGTAGCGCATTAATTACTTCGAAGCCGTTACTGTAGTCAACCAGAGTACCGACCGTGCCGCGCAGCGTCCCTCGGGCATCGATCGATAGGGCGCGACGACGATCAGCGATCAATGCGGCATCATGTGCGCGACGCCTGCCCCACTTTTGTAAACACTTGCTTTCCTGGTAGTATCGATTGAAAAAAATGATTATATATATTATATATTACATATTATATATTACATATTATATATTATATATTATATATTATACTCACGGAGAAAATAGTTCTGTTTCTCTAACAAAAAGTAGACCGTTAATAATTTATTGTCGTGGCAGCAAAAATATTTGGCTGCTACTGCAAAATATTTTGTTGTCCCTATGTTAAGGGGAAGTGGAACAGCTGTGCGTGCGAGAGAGTTAGTTGCAATTTTCAAATTAGCTTTTTCCATGGTTTTTTTATTCTAGAAAAAAATGAATTCGGGCCGGATGCGAAATTACGGTGCTCATCCAGCTTGAATTTGCTTTTTCCTCAAAAAAATGAGCACCCTCGAGAAAAGTTCATTACAGTTTTCATTACCGACCGCGATATTTCACTTCCCCTTAAGCAGCTAAATGAGTTATGGTAACAAAATTCTTGCTGTCCCATCAATTTTTCTCTCTCCGTGCGTTGTTGTGGCTGGGGCGGCGTGCGTCATCGCTTTAGACTGTGAAATTCAGAAACCAGAAATAGAGATTTCCGGAGACTTACCGGAAATACGGCAGGTCCGGTCGAAAAATGAGATTTCCGGACCGGAAGAGACGTACTTCCGGTGTGACGTCACTTTCGGTCTCAAAAATGCGACTTCTTTTCCGGTATTGATAACTCTTAATGAATGATCGTTGGAGCTACGTTCATACTCACTCCTGTGGAGTTTCGGGAACATTTGATAAATTTTTTAGAGTCAAGGAGATTAATATTACAGCAGGCAGAATCGAGAGAACGAATGGTACGGTTGTGGCTGATGCAATCCACATTAATAAGAACTGTTTCAGTATTAACATTTCTGTGTATTAATATATTATTTGGTCTCAGGCAAACGAGAGCGGAATATTATCGAGCGGAGTGTGAATTATTTACACGCGAACGTTTAAAAAAAATGCCGACAGCGCATTCGCAGCCCGCAACTTTCACATCACACTTGTCGTTGGAATGAATGTGTTCTGAAATTAGTGGGATAAAATAATATACAATTTAGGAATGAGTTTTGGAATCGTATAGAAAAATTGTGATTTAAATTTCTCGCTGGAATTTTTTAATGTCACCTATGTTTTTGTTGTTGTTGTTGTTTTAATGTATGATTGTGATTTTTAGCTATAATAAATCCGAAGGCACGTCCCGGAACGCAAGATGCCATCAAAAGCTTCAATTACGATTACTCGTATCATTCGATGGACGTGAGTAAAGCAGCCAACTTACTTAAAAGAAAATATAAATAAAATCAATCGTTAAATCAATAAACAAATTATTCCAGCCAAGCGACTCAAACTATTCGTCGCAAATAATGGTCTACAAGGACATCGGAGAGGAAATGTTGCAACACGCATTCGAAGGTGACTTATCAGCGAATATAATGATAAATATACGAAAAAATAAGCATTAAAAAATTGTCGATTCGCGTTCCGGATCGCAAACCGTGAAAACTTTGCTCTTGGCATTTTTTCCTTGACGTCTGAAGTCTAAAATCTAAAGTCTATAGTCTTTGAGGTACGAGCAGTTACAGTGTTCAGCCAATAAGCGTGAGACGAGAGAGGGCGCCACCAGTGACCGAGCGGCCTCATTGGCTTGGACTCTGAACGCTCCTAACTCGGCCATTGTGGGTCGTAAAGAAAATTGCCAAAGGGAATGTTCGCACAATTATGATGCACAGAATATGAACGCATCGCTTTTGTACTGCGAATTTTCAGACATGTACACTGTAAAAACAAATTGTAAATTGAATGTACAGGAACTTGAAATTCGCTTATATTACTTACATTAATTGAACATTAAGGTACTTTTTTGTTAAATAAAAATACCAGGTATTAAAATTGCAAGTCTTTTGCCTGAAATATACAAAAAATGTTATTAAAAATACAAAATTTTACTGCAAAATTGCACACGTGTTTGAAATGTTAGAAATAGTTTATGTTAAAAAGTTTTCAATACCGTTAATTCATTTTCAAACAAAATTTGTTTACAGTCCATGCAAACATTGACTTTCACTTCTATTCACAGGATACAACGTGTGTATATTCGCTTACGGTCAAACCGGTGCGGGAAAGTCATACACGATGATGGGAAAACAAGAGGAGGGCCAGGAGGGAATAATTCCTCAGATATGCAAAGATCTGTTTCGTAAGATAAGTAGAAACTCGAGCGAGCAATTGAAGCACTCGGTAGAGGTGAGCTATATGGAGATATACTGCGAGAGAGTGCGCGATCTTTTAAATCCGAAGAATAAAGGAAATCTTCGAGTCCGCGAACATCCCCTGCTTGGTCCGTACGTCGAGGATCTTTCGAAACTCGCCGTCATGTCTTACCAGGACATTCACGATCTCATAGACGAGGGAAACAAAGCCAGGTAATTGAGCAACCAAACAAAAACCCTCGAATTATTTGATAATGAGGCGCCCAAAAAGTTATTTGCAAAGTTACATAAATAGTAAAAAAAAAAAAAACAGGGTAAAAGAAGAAATAAAATAACGTAAAAAAAATTTCAGGACCGTCGCAGCGACGAACATGAACGAGACATCGAGCCGATCGCACGCTGTGTTCACGATTTTCTTCACGCAGCAGAGGCAGGACAGTACGACGGGACTAGTAACAGAAAAAGTCAGCAAGATATCGCTCGTGGATCTCGCGGGTTCCGAGCGTGCCGATTCGACGGGCGCCAAAGGAACGAGGCTCAAGGAGGGCGCGAACATTAACAAGAGCTTGACGACACTTGGAAAAGTTATCAGCGCCCTCGCCGAAATCGTGAGTCTTCAATTGTGATTTATTATCATCAACGTAAACGGCTAGAAGTTGGTTAAATATTACTGCTTTTCCTGCAATCCTGTTGCTTCGACGAAACCCGGATGATTAGGCGGTAAGTCAAATTGCTGCGTCGAAACGTTATTCAATAGTCGTTTAGATGTACGGTAAAGGAAGTCCGTTGGTGGTCAAGTGGCGCCGCCACCAGGGACGCCGCGGCACTACACGTACACAGTCGAACCCTCACCTCGCGTTTTCAAACGTTGATATCTCGATAACTAGTGCTCCAAACTCTTCGTTCTTGGTCTCAAATGCAACACTAAAAGTGAACAAAATCAAACAGTATCGCCAAACAATTAAATCACATCGTCAAGTTCTGTTTTCTGCGTGGCGCCGATTCAATGGCTGCCGAGACATTAACATGAACGACTCTTATTTTAGGCTACGAAGAAGAAGAAGAAGGCCGATTTCATCCCTTACCGTGACTCGGTTCTGACGTGGTTGCTTCGCGAGAATCTCGGTGGCAACTCGAAGACCGCTATGATAGCGGCTGTCAGTCCGGCTGACATAAACTACGACGAAACGCTCTCGACGCTCCGGTAATTCATTCCCTTCTGATGGCTCGCTCTCCGTTTCGCTGTTCGTGAATTGATAATATTTTTAACCCTGCAATCACAGATACGCAGACAGAGCGAAGCAAATCGTTTGCAAGGCCATCGTCAACGAGGACGCCAATGCGAAACTCATACGCGAACTCAAAGAGGAAATACAGAAGTTGCGGGAGTTGCTGAAGCAGGAGGGCATCGACGTTCAAGAAGGTGAGTTGCACTCTGAGTGATTGGCATTGATGATTATTCCGTGTAATCGGTAGTTCCTCGATATGCGGAACGAAGAGGGGGCGAAACGTTGACTTTTTTATCGTCGCCTTTGCTACGATGATATCGCACGCCTAGAACAACAGTCTAACAATCTGTATGGTAATCCTATAAAAGATGTTACAGTGTTGTTTTAGGGGTGCGATATAAGATTATCGTAGCACATTACCGATGTAATGTTGCCATTCCCTCTCATTTCTCCCGAAACTTATGCGAAGCGAACACTATTCGCAAGTACTACCTTAAAGCGTATCGACGTTCCGCATATAGACGAAAAACAGTTTGTCGGTCGAGGTTTTTTCTGTATACGTTAAGATTATTCGAGTTGGCGCGAGTTTTAACCGAAGATCTCGCAATTCACATTGGTCTTGTTTCTTTCTCTGTCCCCGGTCCCGTTGTCCTCGACGTAGGGCCAGATGGCAAAGTCTCTTATGAAAAGAAAGAATCTAGTAAGTAGACGCAGGGCACGGTAAATGAATGCGGTAACAAGTTATATTTGCTGGCAGAGAGAAACAAACGCCTATAAAAAAAAAAAAAAAGACACCGAAAGGCCTTTCCACTCTCTTTTACATTGATTAAAAACACACGTTATTTTATATTTTTATTCAAACGCTGAAGATTTCTTCTTTATCGGCTTTTGTACTGCCCCTTCCCGATACAGAAAGCTTTCATCGTTTTACAATTTGTAATCGCCGTAGCTTAATTCAATTATTCAAAAATCATCAATATTATCGCCTTGTAAAAAAAAAAAATTATATATATATTCATACATACATAACTTATCCACATGTTAGGTTTGCATGGCAGACGGACACCTGAGTCGTGTTTATAGCGTGCGAAATAAAGCAAGCTGCACTCAATTATTGGCTTTCGATGTAATTCGCGATGACGCATATTTCTTTTTTTCTTTCTACGTTGCAATTGCCCAGTGACTTCCCTTTACGGAAACGTTTGTCGATGTTATTCCAGGAGACGACCCGGTGATTATCAAATCGTCGAAACGCGAGGAGGACGTCAAGGAGTCGCGTCAGAGAATTCCGTCGCATCCGACGTCGACCTTCGCCGAGGACGCGGTGGATCAGCTTCAGGCGTCGGAGAAACTAATCGCCGGTAAATATTCGGCAATTTCTAATTGCCGTAATCACAATTACCTTGGTCTTGTTTATTATCAAGCTCGAGCATCGTTGACTGATCGTGAAAAAAATCTCCCAAAGGGTGATTTTTACACACCCAGGGTTAAAAAACGCACCCTAGCAGTTGATGCGACGTTGAATAAAAATAATTGAAAAATAAGAATAATTGAAAATAAAATAATTGAAAAATAAGAACAATTGAAAAATAAAGTAAAAAGCGTTGTCGAATGGAAATTACTTGTCGGCGAATTCAAACTGATTCGATTTTTGTGTTTGCAGAGCTCAACGAGACTTGGGAGGAGAAACTCAAGCGAACGGAGTCCATACGTCTGCAGCGCGAGGCTGTATTCGCCGAGATGGGAGTGGCCGTTAAGGAGGACGGTGTCACAGTCGGTGTATTCTCACCGAAGAAGACGCCGCATCTCGTCAATCTCAACGAGGATCCTCTCATGTCGGAGTGTCTGATTTATTACATAAAGGACGGCTTCACGAGAATCGGCTCGGCCGAGGCGAATATACCGCAGGACATTCAACTCTGCGGCCCTTACATTCTGAGCGAGCATTGCGTGTTCGAGAATCACGAGGGCGTTATAACACTTATGCCCAAGAAGGCGGCCCTCATCTATGTAAACGGACGCGAAATTTCCGAACCGATAGTACTAAAAACCGGATCGAGAGTGATTCTCGGAAAGAATCATGTATTCAGATTCAATCATCCCGATCAAGGTGAGATGAATTTTTTTGTTTTTCATCTTCGCACCGGTCCGAATCGATCTTTTGTAATTCGATCGTTGATTTTTTTTATCCTTTTTTTATGCTGCTTCAGTTCGCGAGCGCAGAGAGAAGAATTCACCGGCCGAAACTCCGGCGAACGGTGAAACGGTCGACTGGAATTTCGCTCAGATCGAATTGCTGGAGAAACAGGGCATCGATCTCAAGGCCGAGATGGAAAAGAGGCTGATGGTACTCGAAGAACAATTCCGCAAGGAGAAGGAAGAGGCCGATCAATTGTTCGAGGAACAACGAAAGGTCGGTTGATTTCTTACTTTTTTTTAAATTCGAAATTCTAGTATTTTTTCTATATGAGATTTTTTTTTATCTATGAGGCAAAGGTGGGGAGAGAATTTGTAGTCATTGTGTTTTTGAATCTTTACACGTTATTTTTGCTTTCTCATAGAGGAAGTGTTGTTTTAGTTTTAAAAAAACATTCCCGAGATTTTAATGAAAACGTGTTCAGAATGTTGCAAAACTTCGAAAAATCACATTTAGGAGAAATGTTCTGATGTATTTCCTTTATTCGTGAAGCTTCCTTTACGAGGAAGCTAAAAATGAAGCTTCCTTTACGAAGAAGCTTTGCGAATAAAGGAACATTATGAGAAAGCGATATGAAAATTTCAATTTTCAACTTTGATGAGGAAGCGATATGATTCAATTTTTTAAAGAATTTTTATAACTTTTTTTGTTTTTATTGGCGATGCAAAGGTGGGGGCGAAATTTGTAATCATCGTGTTTTCGAATATTTACACTTTTTTTTTTTAGAGTTATGAAGCCCGAATCGACGCTCTTCAGAAGCAGGTGGAGGAGCAGAGCATGACAATGTCGATGTACAGCAGTTACACACCCGAGGACTTCAACAACATCGAGGAGGATATATTCGGTTAGTTGTCGAATTTATTTTATTTTCTTCCACTGATACGCACGAAAATTAAATTTAAAATGAATTGCACATTGCTATCCGCCGCGAGAACAAAAAGAGAAACTAGAAAAATCGCTTGAGCTCGATTCCGCCATCTGACTGTTTTGCCTGGTGACGGCTTGCATTTCAGTCAACCCATTGTTTGACGCAGAGAGCAACTGGAGCGAACGGGAGTTCCAGCTGGCCGCTTGGGCATTTAGAAAGTGGAAGTATCATCAGTTCACTAGTCTAAGGGACGACTTGTGGGGAAACGCTATTTTTCTCAAGGAAGCTAACGCCATTTCCGTCGAGCTCAAGAAAAAAGTAATTTTTTTTCAACGCGATAAAATTTTATCAAAACCAAAAGAAAAAAAAAGAAAAAAACCGAATTTTTATGGAATTTAGGTTCAATTCCAATTCACTCTCCTCACCGACACGCTGTACTCGCCCCTTCCGGCCGATCTTTTGCCGGTGATGGAGGACGACGAGGACGAGGAACGACCGTTCCCACGGACGATCGTTGCCGTGGAGGTTCAAGACACGAAGAACGGAGCCACTCACTACTGGACTCTCGACAAACTTCGGTCAGTCGATCTTTGATTAACGAAAAAAAAAAGTTGAATTAACATGTAAATAGCGTATTTCTTCGAGAATTAAGGTAACTCGTGCCTAACTCCATCTCAAAGGCAAAAGACGTGGATAAAAATTGAATTTAGTTGAACAGGGATGTTGTCTTAAGGGCGTTCGTTTGCCGTAAAGGAGGCTCCAAAAGATTATACCGTCGGTGGTTTCAGTGTCGGGAAGAGATACGTTTGTTATCATTTTGTGTGCTACTTTTTAAGGGGGCAAGCGAATTTTCTTAAGGGGGGTGTTGGGTGTGGGAGTTTATCGGCGATAGTTCGAGCTAATAATGAACAGAGTTAATCTCGTTCCAATAGACAACGCTTGGAGCTAATGCGTCACATATACAATGAAGATTTGAGCGCCAGCAGCCCGGAGGCCAAAGAGGATATTTTCCAATGCCTCACTGTCTATCATCATAATCAGAGGTTCTCGCTAGCAAATCTTTTGCCTTCGAGGTTGGTGCTCGGTTAGCGCACGAAAAAACAAACAAACAAACAAACAAAATAATATCAAAAAATATCTCCAGTGACCTTGAATGAGTTCAATTTTCGACGAAGCTTGTATGAATGGCAATTTTCAACGTAAAAATATTGCAACATTGAAAGTAGAAAAAATGACAATTTTTTAAGAAATTTAAAAAACTGTATTCAAAGCCTGCAATATATTTCGAGGCCCGACCTCGAATAGGGCTATCTTTCGAACTGGGAATTACAACGATGCGCGAAATGAATAAAAATAATTTTGAATTTTCGAAAGTATTTCATGATACGCGTGAAAAATGGTGTCTGAATTTTTCATACTTATTTCAAGATCACTCACGACACGCAGCACACGCATATTGAGAAGAGTTTTTTTTATTTCTTCTAGCAATATTTTCCATAATAAAACACTCCCATAAATTCCCGGCTAAGCGTTGATGGACACGATTTTAATAATGAATGTCGCGATACACGCACGGCCAATTGAGCTTCAGCTTTTGCCTGATCAGCTTTTCGGGCGATAAAACGATAATCGATGGAGGCGCCTATATTGCATTTAACATTATCTATACAATCCGCTAAGAATGTCGCGGCACAGCGTCTTCTCGCTAATCTTGTTCCCTTCATCACTATATTTTCATAGTGTTATCTAACATATAAAAAAAATATACCTACGACACACTATCGGTAAATCGATTACCGGGTTAAACGTGATGGGAAATGTTTTATTCTGTTTATTTTATCGAATACAGACAAAGATTGGAACTGATGAGAGAAATGTATCACAACGAGGCGGAACTTTCGCCAACATCTCCGGACTACAATATCGAGTCTATAACAGGAGGCGATCCGTTTTACGACAGATTTCCATGGTTTCGCATGGTCGGCAGGTGAGCACAATACAATAAAATACAAAGTTCACTAAAATACAAAATACAGTAAATCTTGGACCAACCCATGAAAAAGCCTTGATGTGATAATCCATTTTTTTACTCTTTCAGGTCGTTCGTTTATCTGAGCAATTTAATGTATCCGGTGCCGTTGATCCACAAGGTTGCTATAGTAAATGAAAAAGGAGACGTCAAGGGCTACCTGAGGGTCGCCGTTCAGGCAGTAGTCGGTAGGTGTTGTTGCAATTGTTGTTTCTTTAAAATCCATAGAACAGTTTGATCTCGACCCTCTGTCGTCCGGAGCGCCGGATGCTGCGCCGAATCGATTTTGCGGATCGGAAGTGGCAGAATGGCGAACGAATGCTTCGACGTCGGAGCAAGAATCGTCCGGTCGGCCGAGGGTTAAAGATAGAACCTTCGAATCTGGCAATCCGCGCAGTTTGATTTTAAAGTTTGATCTTCGAGTCTGAAACTGCGCGGTTAGAGTTTGATCGCGGGTTAGCAATAGGCGGCATCAGATTTCTGGACGACTCCTTGTTCCAGAAGAGGAAAACAGTGAATATTCGAGCGGCGTGAGGCAATCAGCTCGTATATCGTTCGAGGACGATCTGTTCGGTACCCAAGCTCGTCAGAACAAGCGCTCGACCCTCTTGGCTCAGACCCTCGACAAGAATCAGCAGATTCTCATGCAAGAGGAGCGCGTGGTCGAGGGACAGACGGAGGGTAAGGATTGCGTTAAAGACGAGGAGGAAGTCGGCGACGCGGACAGCGGAAGGGGCGACAGTTCCGTGTCCAGCGACACCAAAGAGGACGAACTACCGGACCATCTTCAGCCCGGTCAAGAATTCACTTTCAGAGTCACTGTGCTTCAGGCTATGGGCATATCTACCGAGTACGCGGACATATTCTGCCAATTCAAGTGAGTTTGAAAACATGAATAATTAAATCAATTAATTTTTTTTAAACCTGTTCGAAATATGAAGATCGGATACTTATTTGCATTCGACGCTCGTAGCTTTCTTCACAGACACGACGAAGCTTTCTCCACGGAACCCGTGAAGAACACGGGCAAGGGCAATCCACCGGGCTTCTATCACCTCCAAAACGTAAGCTATAACGCAGCAAAAGCCCCGTTGGGGTTTCAGTGGGAGCGAATTTTGTACCTACTTGAAAAATTGTTCTCACAGATTACAGTCACGGTGACCAAGTCCTTTGTCGACTATCTGAAGTCGCAGCCAATAGTATTCGAGGTTTTCGGGCATTATCAACAGCACCCGCTTCACAAAGATGCCAAACTCGATTAGTAAGTTAACTATCATAGGTGGTCAATGACAATTACTGATGTGACATTTAGTGATATTACAATTACTAATATGACAATTACTGATATGACAATTGCTGATATGACAATTAATGATATGACAATCACTGATATTACCATTACTGATATTACAATTACCGCAATGGCTATTGCGGCAATGGCTGCAACTCGTTGGCTATCAGTATGATGCTATCTTCATGTAAAGTTCTGTTTTTTGTTACGACAGTAACAACGCGAGTGGCAACGGAAACGTGGGAAACAGTATAAGACAACCGCCGAAGCGCATGCTACCGCCATCGATTCCGATAAGTCAGCCAGTCCGTTCGCCAAAATTCGGATCGGTGCTCCCGTCACCGAGCACGTCGCACGTGCACGCAAAGTACGACGTACTCGTATGGTTCGAGATATGCGAATTAGCGCCGAACGGCGAATACGTGCCATCGGTCGTTGATCACAGCGACGATCTACCCTGCCGAGGTCTGTTTCTACTCCATCAAGGCATACAGAGACGCATAAGAATTACGATAGTTCACGAACACGCCTCCGAGCTCCGATGGAAGGACGTGCGGGAACTTGTTGTCGGAAGAATCAGAAATACACCGGAACCCGAGGAGGAGGACAATGACTCTTCGGTACTCTCGCTCGGACTATTCCCCGGCGAATATTTGGAGATCCCCGGCGACGACAGATCTATGTTCAGATTCGAAGCTGCGTGGGACAGCTCTCTACACAATTCGGCCTTACTCAACAGAGTCACGTCGTACGGCGAACAAATTTTCATGACCATCTCAGCTTATCTCGAGGTACGCCCGAGCATACTTTTTGTGACTCTACACGCATTTAAAAAAAATTGGAACCATGAATTGTTGCATCGCGTACTTCGCTTAAAAATCAACAAAAATTGCAACTTGGAAAGTAGTGCACTATAGGAAAATTTTGCAAGACCACATTTTATTAAATTTTGAATATTTTGAAAAAAAAGAATTAAATATGAATACAATAATTAGGCATTTTCATTTGCATCATTCATTTTTAAAAATACAAATCTTTAGAAGTTTGGTCAGGGAAAATCTTTAATTGGTCAGTGATAAGTCAGGGAAATTCAGGGAATTTCTCCCTGGAGAAAAAATTGCCACCATGTACTATTCTTCTAAATAATCGTATACATTTTTGTTTCTCCCGCAGCTGGAGAACTGTGGCCGACCGGCGATCGTCACTAAGGATCTCAGCATGATAATTTACGGCCGTGACGCGAGGGTAGGTCCGCGATCGTTGAAGCATCTTTTCACCGGTAATTATAAGAATCAGGAAGCCAACAGACTGAGCGGCGTTTACGAATTGGTACTTCGTCGTGCGTCCGAAGCTGGTAAGTTTGCACGATCGATAATTCACGCCGATAATCGTAATTCGTAGATAAATGAACTGAATCTTTGACAATAATCAAAAACAGGTGTCCAGAGACGTCAGCGCAGAGTGCTCGATACAAGTTCAACGTACGTCAGAGGCGAGGAAAATCTTCACGGCTGGAGGCCGCGCGGCGACAGTTTGATATTCGATCATCAGTGGGAGCTGGAAAAATTGACGAGGCTCGAGGAAGTCGAGAGGGTCAGGCACACGCTGATAATGCGCGAGAAGCTCGGTATAGACAAGGTCTCGCTCTGCAACAAGACCGTTCACGATTTTACGAAAAGCGAGAAGGTACGGACGTCCCCGGCAGGTTTGCTTGGCTTCAGATCCTCTCCGTGTCCCGTCACGCCGTCCTCGACGATATAAAAACAGCGAATGAAAAACGCGATCCAAGTGCAGAGCTACAGGGCGATCAGAGTAAAGTCTCCATTTGACAAAACGTTTTTTTAGAATCCCAAGAAATCGTTTTTTTTTTTTTAATATGACATGATATATGATATATGAGTAAAATAATTTATAAAATAAAACGTTCGGTTAAATCGAGAATTTGCTTGGATGAAAAAATTGATTCAAATAGCGGATTAAAAGTTTTTTTCGTCTCCTTGATCTGCAGGAGGTTTGCAACATGGTGGCAAAAGCAACGAACGATTCACATGCCAGTCCGGTGAAGCTGAAAAAATCGAATTCCTCGAAGGAAGTTTACGAGCCATGGGAGATGACGGAACGCGAGCGTGAGCTGGCGACAAAGTACATAAAACTTATTCAGGGTAGAATACCGAGCAAGGAACCGAGTATCGTGCTCTCGGACGTGTCACCGGGAGAGGACACGATAACCGACATGTCGGCATCCATGATATCGTCATTGGTATCATCGTCGTCTCAAGAGTCAGTATACAACTATAATTCGCGTTTCTCGACGTCGCCGGGAACTTCGGCTCTCGGGGACGATTGCACAACCAAGCTACAGGTAACCCTCCTGTGTATGCCTGAATTGAAACGCCCAGTAGATCACGCTCAGTTTGAGATTAACCACGATTCGAATAAGCGTTCCGATGAGAAACTAATTTTTGTGTTTTAACAATATTTTCGTACGGACTATGTGAAGCACGATGGTGTTGCATTGCCATTCCTTGTCGATGCGAATATCAAGATGTTGCTTTGGAATTATTTCCGATTTTTGTTTACCTTTTTTTAATTTGCAAAAATACCTAAAAATTATCGTGCGTATGTATTGAAGATCCCGTGTCACTAAAAATTAATATGTCGTGCAAATTTTGTAATAATTCATTGAAATTTCGAAGATAGACGACCTTAACGAGATCGTATAGAAGCAACACCTTTACAAATTGGGGAAGAAACTACACGATTCGAATAAGGGTTTCGATGAAAAACTAACTTTTTTATCAATACTTTTCGTACAGATGATGTGAAGCACGATGGTTGCATTGCGATTCCTTGTCGAAGTGAAAATCAAAATGTTGCTTTAGAATTATTTCATTGGTCGACAAGTTACGCATTGGCATTGGTCGACAAGGTATATTGGCATAGGTCGACAAGTTACGAGGATAAAAAAAATTTAATAAGACGGCGAAGATTCACTCCTCGTGTTTCGGACGATGTTTGCTATTATTTTTTTTATTTATTAACGCTAATATACGTTTCGATGGTTTCTCGTCGGTGATTCTTTTTGCGGAGCTCGTTTGTGTCCTGTGTAACGCAGCTCGGGAATCCTTTTGTTTTTGCTTCGAGGCTTTCGCTTCTACATTGTCGGCGATGATTTATTTTTATTTTTGTTTATTACATTGAATTTAGTGGCGTTTGCTCGGGTTGTACAAGGAGTGTTACTTGCAGCCTGCGGGGATAGTTGTGAGGAGCAGTTCTAAGTCGTGCATCTTTAGGTTGAGTTCGCCGGAGCGTGCAAGACTTCAGGAACTCCAGGAAAGTATGATGGTCGGTGTCGGTGCGACGGACTCGACGTCGAGTCAGTCGGCCTCGTTGGCACCCGCACCGCTCGGCTCTTCGTCACCGTTGAAGGAAAGTCTCGTACTTTATGTTCCCGAGGTTGAGGAAATTCGCATCAGTCCTGTTATCGCGAGAAAGGGATATCTCAATGTATTGGAACACAAGACCAACGGCTGGAAGAAACGATGGGTCGTTAGTATCGTCTGTCCGATCAGTTCCATTTTTTTCGCGGTCGACTAAACAGACATTATTTTTTTTTGCGACAGGCTGTTCGCAGGCCCTACGTGTTTATCTTCCGGGAGGAAAAAGATCCCGTGGAAAGGGCCCTCATTAATTTGGCTACGGCTCAGGTCGAGTACTCCGAGGATCAACTCGCAATGGTCAAAGTGCCCAACACATTCAGGTATAAATTACTACGTATTTATGTAATTATTATTTCAAACAGCAATAAAGAATCGTGGATTCGTATTCACCGTTGAAAACTGAAACGAAATGTCCTTCGTCGAAATTTTGTACGCCGGATAGTTTTCGAGTTTGAGCCACTTAAAGTATTATTCAATCAGCGTTGCGCGACAGAGGCCGCCACGGATGTCCGAATGGCCAATTGGCTGAAAGTTCAGAGGCGCGTAACTCGGTAACCGGCCGCTGTGAAAAAATATGCTAAAGGAAAAATGTTCTCAGTTTTCAATGGAGAATACCTCTCCTCATTGAATTTATCACTACCTTCTTTATTTACAGTGTGGTGACGAAACACAGAGGCTACCTGCTGCAAACGCTCGGCGACAAGGAAGTTTACGATTGGCTGTACGCAATAAATCCTCTTCTAGCCGGTCAAATTCGGTGAGTACAGCGATGAATTATGATAATCGTTGACAATTAACGATGAATTTGTGTATGTTTTTTTTTCGTCTCCAAGATCGAAACTAGCGCGCAAAGGACCAGTAGCTGGTGCAAATCCAACGAGTTTCGGTCTCACAGTGGCGACACCATTGATCGAGGCGGCTCAAACGCAGACAAAGTGAGTGACGAGGGAATGGCTCGGCAGCGAATTGATGAGTTTACTCACCGTCGCTTCGAGAAAATTAATCGCGAGATCCAACGCGGCGTTCGAGGCTCACGACTTTTGTAGCTTTCGATTAACGGTCGTAATCGAGTAAAGAAATGAAAAAAAAATCCTCGAGATACACGCGCCGAATTTATAATTATTAAACGCAATGAGAGAATCTGCGATACGAGACTATCGAGTTATAGTATAAAACGCTCGAAATATTCGACAAAAAAAAAAGTTTTCTTTTTTTTCTCTCGTTATTTCGAGCGGTTTTGTAAGTGCGTTTGAGACTGAAAGACGAGTCTCCCCGGGCGTTTTCGCGAACGTATCAACGGCCGAGACTCGAAAGCTAAAAAAATGTCTTTGTTCACCGCTATACTATACCGATTACCTCTATAGCCGAAACAGAAAAAAAAAGAAACCGCCTAATTTTATTCGAATCAACTTGTAGCGACGCTTCGCTTCATTGCAGCATTAAATTGAATTGAAAGAAATATGAAGAAAAAAAAAAACAAGAAAAGATAACGCAAAAGAAAAACAAAGTCGATACCCTCAGCTCTAACATAAATGACACATATTATATATATATACAATATATATACTAACTAAAAGTATATATAAAACAATTTTTTAAGTTTTGACGATCATGGTTTTTTCAATGTATAGAAAGCTACTTTATTGATTACGTAGAGAAATTTTAAGAGTTGTCCGTTGAATCTTGTCTACGATTCGTTTGTTGGCACATGTATTGCGGGGTTCAGATTATTTTTATTTTATTTTTTTGTGACTTCGCACAAAAAAAAAAGAAAATTGCGAAGAGATGGAACGAAGAAAAAAAAGAATGAGAAATCGTTCGAAGTGAGCGATGGACGCGACGTATATTTTACGAATTTTTAACAATATTGTTTACCGTAACGCGAGAACCTTGACTTTGTGCGCGTATTCCCCTTTCCTCGCCCTTGAAACGAAGAGCAAAAAAAAAACGGATGAGAAAAAAGAATGATAAAATACCGAAGCAGAAAACAAAATCGACATCGATTGAATAAATTTGCTAAGCCCCCGCCCAGCCTGCACCACAAACACTATAAATGTCAGATCGTCGCACGTCCGAGCAGCTATAGTGGTCGTGTGCACGATTAAAATAATGTAATTATTACTATTACTAATCTTGTTCTTACTGTAGGCGAGCTATTCTATCTCGTTTGTAAGATTTCCCCGCTCATTTGGCGTTCGTCTGCGGGGTAGGCGCGCGCGCGCTCGCCGCGGACACCGGGCGAAGCTCCGCGCGAGCGTCGCGCGCCTGCGCAGTCACGCGTTAACGAGATCTAACCTCGAAATCTTACGCTGAGACAACGAGCACCAAAAAAAAAAGAGAAAAAAAAGAAAACAAAAAATGACGCGAAGGCATTCGGCGACGGGTCGGGGTTTCGCGCAGCGCACCACTAGTTAATCGAATATAATCATGTATATAAAGAAAAGAAAAAAAAACAGAGTGGTCGAGCGAGAAAAAAAAACAATGACAAGGGATCAGAAAGAAGTGGGGGGAACAAAGTTAAGCGAGAAAAAAAAATAACACGATATTTGGTTATTCGTAATTTCGATAATTTTCTAGTCATGTCCGCCTTTCCGCGTTTCCGCTCCTCCGGCAGCATTTGCGATCCGATCGAGAGAAGTTAAGTAAAATAAATAAGTAAAAAATAAAAACGCTATTCATCCGAACAGATGAAAAAATAAAAAAAATAATGATGACGATGCGAGCCAGAGGGCGTTAACGATTTTATGCTTGCTGACTGTTGTAGCGATTTGAAAGTTTTATTTTTTGTTAAAAGATTTAAAAAAAAAACGGTATAACGAAGCGATCGACGGATGTCTGTTCGTAAAATGAAGAGGATAAAAAAAAAGATACACCGAAGAGATGTGGGCAACGCGATAACGATATTATCTATTAAGAGATTAAATTAATAAAGGATTAAATCACAAGATTATAATGTAAGATGTAATTGATATTGAAACGAGATATCTTTCACTGTGGATAAATATGCGAATGCGGCGGGAAACGGTCGCCGATGGAAATGTTATTGCTGATGCGAGGAATTCGCAACGATTTTTCGGGTCGAGGCAGTATTAGAATGAAACGGCTTACAGATGCAATTTATTATTGTTATTGCGTTTTGTTTTTTTAAATATTTTATTTTATTATAATTTTTTTAATAGCAACGAAAAAAAAAAACAAAAACGCGGATGCATCGTGAGAGTCGCTCGCATCGGCAAAAGAAAAATTCCGAAACGTGAACTGAACGACGTGGAAAGAGTTCTGGGAATCGTAAGTTTGTGTATTTGTTTTACAAGTTGACAATTAAAATCATGCAAGGTTATTACGTTTTAATCGACAATTCACGACCGATGAAGAGAATGAAACACACACAAACACATTAAATATAACAAAAAAATAATAATAAAAAAGAAAACAAAACACTATTCCAAGGCATAAAGAGATGAAAAAAAGAAAAACAACCCTTTCAATGCTGTAAACGTGTATTTATTATACTGTATAACGATTACTTGAGGCCCACCGGGCTCACAGTAATTACTGTAAGTGGAAACATATGTAATAAATCGATGAATAAAAGCTTACATGCTTGAAAAAAAAATCACCCAATCAGCCCCAATCGGAATTTTTATCTGACGATAGTCAAAATCTCGCATTAGAGATTAGCAAGAAAAATAATTTCTTATTTAAGACAAAAAAACAAATGTCACTAAATCTAATCGATATTTTCAATCGACTACAGAACGTCAATCTCATTGATTATCGACAGATGTTCCAAATTTTTTATCGAAAATCATTTCGGGTCGACTTTTTTGAAATTTTTTTAAATAATTTTTTTTTTGCTGATTCGAATTTACAGAACGTCCTCGTCGTAAGGATTCGAGGGTTTGAAGAACAACGTTCGCAGAAGGATCGCTTCGCTCGACGCTTCCTCAAGGTCGTTCTTGCTCTTGGTTTTCGTCGCACTGGAGTTTCTTTCGGTCGCTGCTTCCACGACCTTGTCGTCGTCGCAAGTTTGACTGGCGCGATGTCGGACGGATCGCGTAATCGAATCTTTCACGTGCTCTTTGAGAAACAATAATTTTTCCATCTCCAGGCTGTCCTTGGATCTCTCGAGTTTCGCCTCGGCGATTCTCACCCTCGAGTCTCTCTCGATCAATGCATTTTGCAGCTGCACCTTTTCCCGCACCAGATCCCTGACGGTTTCCGTCAACTTGACGAATTCCCTCTCCTGCACGGCCAATTGCTCAGCCAACACGTCCAGAGATCTCGAGCTCTCGATTTTCAAACTTTTCGCCCGAGAACTCTCGCTCGCTAACTTTATAGCAGACCAATTTAATAATAATAATAATAATAATAATAATAATAATAATAATAATAATAATAATAATAATAATAATAATAATAATAATAATAATAATAATAATAATAATAATAATAATAATAATAATAATAATAATAATAATAATAATAATAATAATAATAATAATAATAATAATAATAATTCATAAACCTGTTGTTGCAGCCGACTCTTCTCATTTTCATGCTCATTGCAGTGTATATCGTATCGATTAAGCAGCGTCTCGTTTTCGACGCGGATCTCCGCGAGCTCAGCTTCCGCCTTGTGTCGCGCTTGTGTGGATCTTGGGGGATAATAGAGCGTTCACTCTTTCAATAATGAGAAACTAATAATCGTTTTTGAGGATAGTTAGTATTCAGAACAAAAAAAAAAAATTTTAGATTCGAGACTGTAATTAATCGACCCTTCTACAATTTCACATAGATCACTTCCGGCTTGAAAATCTCATTTTTCGACCGAAAGTGACGTGTTTTTGGTAGTCATGATATGACATCACGTACGGTTAAAAAATGAGATTTTCAAACCGGAAGTGACGTATTTCCGGTATATCATTACTTCCGGTCGAAAAATTGGACGTCACGTTACAAGAAATATTTTTCATTTTTCCCTGGAATGCAGCCAGTTACAGAAACGTGTGAATTAAGGAGAGTGGACGTCTCAAATCTATTTGGAATTCATCTCGAATTTAGCGAATGAAACGAATAAACTAAGGAACACACGGTGGGCGTTTCAGCTCCGACGAATCTCAGTCGCGAATTCAGGCTAATTGTGATAAAAGCTCAAGAGATATTGACGAAAATAAAAGAACTAAAAAAATGTTTGACATTGATGCATTTTCCGTAATTACTCGGCAAGCTTTTCAACTAATTGGGCGATTCTTTCTCTGTCCGCTGGACAAAGATCTTGAATGTGGGGTTTAATCCCGGTGGAATTTCCGTCGATGTCGTCGCCGCGACATCGCGGACAAGCGAGAGCTTCCAGCTTCACGGATTCCGATTCTGGCGATTAAAAAAAAATTAATTACATTAATTGACAATTGCGTTTGAGAGCGAGACAATTAATTATCTTTACGAACCTTCGTTCTTCCCCCGCGCCTCGTCCTCTCGCAGTATTTTGCCAATCTTTACATGTCGCAGTCTCGACAATCTGCATTAAAATTTAATCTGTTAAAATCGACGAGCTTAATCAGTTAAATTGGTATCGATCTCCGGACGTGCGTTTTACTTTTTGTCGAAATCGACGAAACCGTCCGACAGCAGGTCAGATTTATTTTCCATCTCGATACGAGAATTTTCTCGCGAGTTTTTCTCTGTTTCGATGATTTAACAAAAAATGGATATGTGCGACGCTCTTCTGTTGTTGCTACGATCGTAAGCCAACTTCGTGGAGTGTTCAAAAAATAAAAAATAAAAGAAGGACGGTCGGGTAATTTTTGCATTTTTTTTTAATGCTAATTTCTTTAGACGCATTGCATATATTTAACATTTATTTTTCCACAAGTAGTTTAACATCGATTTAATCTGGTTACAATTATTTGTCGCGTTGACAGCAATAATTAATTGGTCCTCGAGAGGCTGTGGACGTAACATTTGTGACGGAAGTGTGCTGTTTTATATTGATTCGGCTAATATAGTTTTTGGAGCCGAGATGTACAAGGGAAACGGTTCAGGATCGGGTTTCACCGAGTTTGCGAGTAAAACAAGTATGAAAATAAAAAATAGAAACTTAATTATCAGTATAAAGATAAAATTATATGGATGAGAATGAATATACACTGAAAAAAAAGAATTCATTTGCGTTCTGCGAAAGAATTTTTTTAAATTTCAATTCCACGTTCATTTTTCACAATTTCATATCATATTAAAACAACAACGGCAAGACTGTCAATGCTCCAACGGCAACATGTCACATGTTATCGTGTCAATCCCGTATGCAATTGTAAGAATTGAAAGTAGAATTGAAACAACAATTTTTTCCTAACGCATGCACGTAAAATCCCGCTTCCGTTGTACGTAAAATCCCGCTTTCCGAACTGGTGCAACCACGGATTCGGAGTTGCATCGTAGCCGCAGACTGCGACTACGAAGCAACTCCGTAGATGAAAATCCGATGTGCCTGGCGTTCCACGGGTAAAAGTACATTGAATTTCGTACTCGCTGGAGTTACAGAATAATTTTTTTTCAAGCCAGTGGAGAGCAATAAAACGCCTAAAAAAAATAAACGACGTCGCGGATACCCTTGACATATTTTCGTGAATTTATTTTCCGCTTCGAACGCGATAGCATTTTAGGGCCAAAAATCGAGCGAAAAAAAAAATAAACATGAAAAGCGTTCGAAAGTGAATTTAACATTTCAGCAATAAATAATGACGAAAAACGTGTTCTTTTTTTCGCACGGTTATAGTTCGAGTAGTCCGAGTCGTAAACGCGTGCCGGAAAGCTGCGGGGTGGAATGTTAAAGGAGATATCACCGTAGGAGCAGGGCGGTGCAGCACGGAGCACGATAATTAAACGAGGAACGTAGCAATTTTGCGGAATTCGGTAAATTGTGAAGATTAATTCGCGGCGTAGCATCGGCATCTTTTATTGCTCGTAAATACGAAGATGCTCTTAAAAGTTTAACGTACAGTACACCCCGTCTTCCCCCCATCTTCTCACGAAAAAAAAACCTGTTCAATCTCTCGTCAGATATATTTCCATTTTTTTTTTAACATCTATCTTATATCTATTTTGCGGGCGAAGCACCCGACATCTATAAATCATACAATATTTATCATACACAGCGCGGGAAAAAAATAATAGCAAATATAATAAAAAAATTAATACCATTAAAATGAAATATAAAAATTATTGCATTTAAAAAAATTATAATTACGATAATTCGATAAGATAATAAAACGGAGGAAAAATACCGGCTTCTTACAATCATGTAAAAATATAAATAAATAAGGCCGATTGAACCCGCTTCGTTATCACTGATCTCGCGATTTTTTTTTGTCCGAGACTGCAAAATTTCAAAAGAGTAAAATTTTATTGCGAACAGCTTCGCGTGCTCTGACGATTTTTATGGACGTTGTTCATGCTCGTTGTTGTAAAGTGAGATGGTGGTCTCCTGTTCCTGCTGCTGCCGCTGTTTCCGTTCCCTCGGGATGAATTCCCTAGCGCTTCCGGTTCCGCCGGCGGACGTCTGCACGTTCCATTGTGTCAGCTGTACGATGCTCTGGCATCCCCCGCCGGCGATCCTTTTTGAGCTGGCGTGTCGCCTCGTGGACATCGAGAAGCTCTGGCCGCGTCTGTGCGACTCGAAGCTCGAGCGCGACCGGCTTGCCTTCGTCGCGCATTGGCAGAGCAGGTATCTGGCACAATAATAATCAATTAATCGATCTATCTATCGTTCGTCGATTTTAACTTCCGAAATAACATTTCCACACAAGTACGCTACTATTTTCCACAAAATAAAAGAGTCGGGGCTGCTCATTGGAACGACGACAGGAAAAAAAAATTTGAAGAAAAAAATATCTATAGAACATACCCGCACGAAAATAAAATATATGCAATAAGAATATTCGACATATGCTAAATCCGCTGCTTTTATATTATTACTGTATTAACTAGCAGTTATGTTGACTCGCGCGCTCGCATTATCTGTGAGTATTTGTGTGAGTATTTGTATGAGTATTTGTATCAGTATTTGTGTGAGTATTTGTATGAGTATTTGTGTGAGTATTTGTGTGAGTATTTGTGCGCGTATGTGTGTGAGTTTCTGTGAGTATCGGTGTGAGTGCCCAATCGACATGAACTTTATTGTTACGTAGATAGATAATATAAAATCGTTATATATTTGATAACATGTATTTGCGGATGTATAATCAAAAATATATTTGAAATATCAAATTTTTCGAGGAAAAAATATTTAACATATATCGTAAAATTTTATCACATATATTATTTGTTTTTCTTTTTCGTGTGGGTGGATATCGAGTCCTCGAATCAGGTGTCCTCGCGCCGGAAGTCACTTCGTGGGCCGGCACTTATCGGCATCGAGCGATTCAAGTGAGCGCCGAGAGTGTTACACGGCCGAACGAACAGGATCCGTGTGACCCCATCAACGCATCGGACGCACTCGAAGATTAACCATCTGAGGATGCAATAAAAATCTCGCAATGCTCTGTCGAGCCGTTCGAATGATACGCAGTCCTGACTGTACAAAGGGTTAATTCGTCGATCGGAGCTTCAAAGGATCCTGGTTGATTGATTTTATTGACTGTCCAATTAAGTCACCTGTTGAAGTACTTTCTGAATGTTCCACTGACGAAGTAAAGCGCGATTGGATTTATACAGCTGTTCATGAACGCGAGACAAAAGCCCAGGATGCGGAAGGTGTGCCAGAATCCATTGTAGTCCTCTTTCGCGCTCGGATGAAAATAGAACCAGAGCATGTACACATGCTGAGGGAAGAAACACACCGCGAAAACTGCGACGAATGCTAGCACCATGCGCGCCACTTTTTTCCTCGCTTTGACCTGTTTCACCTACGAAATTACAATTTATCGTACAGTACCGCGCTAACGTGGCTTCCATTTACATGGGATAGAATTAACAAATACGTGTCCAACCTGCCCCTGCATCTCGCCCGGTATCTTCCTCGTGCTCTGGACCAGATGTCTCGCCATGAGGGCATAAAATATGCCGATCACGAACAACGGTATAGCGTAGTAAACAAAGAGTCTGCAGACGAGCACGTACTGCGGATAATACGGGCCGAATTCGTGCGGGAATGGATAGCACGCCTGAAAAATTCAATTCCGTCGTCGATCCTTTTTTTTTCCCAATTTTTACATATCTACGATGAGTAAAATTCGCCAAAACGTTTACAATCTTGTTCAGCGTTGAAAACTGAACAAGTTTGCTCTTTGGTAAAATTTTGTCGGATGGACGGTATCGAAGTTAGAGCCGGTTTAAGTTTCGGCCAATGAGCGTCGCGCGCCAGATGGCGCCACGACTGTTCGAATGCTCCCATTGGCTTAAATGTTCGACAGCTCGTAACTCGGAAACTATGACTCGTAGAAAGTTTCGCCAAAGAGAAAAAATGTTCAGTTTTCGACGGAGAACACGATCCAACCTTTCTTTTGCACAAATGTGTCAACGAAATTATAATTGTTTTGTGATATAAAATGCCCGTGACCGTACCACGAAGCTGACATCTTCATTGACTTTCATCGGCTTGAGGTAAGAAAACGTGGCTGGTATGGCGAATATAATGGCGAGAAGCCATATAAGACCCGCCGTTACGGTCGTGAATCGCGTAGCTCTTCTTCCACCCCCTGGACAGACAAAGACATCTGGAGTGTAAGTTTGCGTCGGTAATTTTTTTTTTTTGCAAGTCATCGATATCACCTGTAGCGTGAAGCTTTCTGAGCGGATCGACGATGGCGAAGAAACGATCGGCCGATAGAGCGGTCAGGGTGAAAACGGAAACGCCGATTGATATGTCCTTGGCACACTCTGACAGTTTGCACAGCAGCAGACCGAACGGCCAGGAGTCGAGTGTGTAGATGGTTGATGTAAAGGGCACGCAGGTCACTATCACCTGAGATAAGGTGGGTTAGAGAATGTATATGCGCGCGCTCTTCCGCGCGAAATTGCCAGCGACCAGATAGCAGAGATAAATTGCTCAGAGGCATGATATATCGGGACGCTGTACCGGAAGATGGTAAATTATTCGAGCACCATTCGAGAAGTAAATCGAGGAAATAAAGTATCCTTCTCATGCAAATTGTTTACGATAAATGTACTCTTGTGATTTACCATTTTTCAAGCCTAAAAAATAGACATTTCATCCTCGAACACCGTAGGGAACTTTTGCATTTGACATTTTTAAATATTAGTTTTATTCATTGTATTTTTATATGTCATTAATAATTGAAAATTCCGGTACAACGAACCAATGGATTTTCTAAACTGACAAACTAAAGTATATCAGGCAAATATATATTTTTCATACAATTTTAGGTAAAAACCTGGGAAGCAGAAATTACTTTTTTAAACCGACGCGATCATTGGCGATAGCGGCATTTTTTAAATCAACGATCTCGGTAATGAAAAGTTTTGAAAAATTTGCAAACGAACATTAATGGGTATACAAGAAAGATTCAAAATCTGTTGTCCCCAAAAAAACTACACAATTATGTTTTCTTATTTTTATTTAAAGTTAGGACGCGAAAGCCGAAAATTCGAAGCTGCCCGCGCAACGATCCAAGGCTGTCTTTCTTAGTTTTTATGAGAACCATTTTTCTTTAATCGATAAACGTCGATACTAAAAGTCATAAAGTATTGGTATGAGTGTATGAATACTTGCCAGCAAATCGCCGAGCGCGAGCGACAGTACGTAGGTGTTTGGCACGTTTCTCATTTTTGCGTGACGTAATATCGTGAGTACGAGAATACCATTGCCGGTGATGCCGATAACGAGTATGAAAAAAAAAATGATCGGCACTATGTAAGTCTCCGGACGTTCATTGTACGGTATGTAAGGAATTTCCGTCTGTATCGTTTCATTGGAGCTGTCGTTGTATTGCTGATAGAAACTCGTGTTCTGGGTATTCACGATACTCACCGGAAATACCGTTGTCCAAGGCATTTTTCCCTTTTTTTTTTACTTATTAAGAAAATCGTTTTTAATTTTGTTCGTCTTCATAGTTTTTTTTTTTTTTTTTTTTTTGCTTCGAGACAAAATTTACTGCGATAGACAAGATGCGCGTTGGGTCTAAAGATGGGCTGAGGAACAGTCAAAGTCAACGGTCAGCGAATTAGTTGTCCTCGTGCGAGGTGCCGAGCCATTTCTCAACGTTCCCGTAGCCGGAAGTCCCCGGCGGTGAATGCACGACACGTCTCTTTCCATCCCTGAGTAATCAAAGCGGAGAGCCCTTCTTCTCGGCCAAAGTAGCATACGCAGCAAGATATTGCTCGATCGACGATTTACGATTATTTCTATCTCCGCCTCTCTTCGAAATATCTGAAACAGCGACAACAGATTGAGTTATCGTCTTACCGGGAAAGAAATATATCTATACTAGCAGGTTGTTGTGCGGAGTATGAAATTTAGAATATAAAGAATATAAAGTATATTAATAATTTAGAATATGAAGCATGCAATTTGGAATGTGGAGCATGAAATTTAGAATATGACGTATGAAATTCAGAGTATGAAGTATGAAATGTAGAAATCGGAAATTGTATATTTTCGGACATTTACCACAAATATGTCACTTCCGGTTGAAAAATTAATTCTTTTTGCACACGAAAATAGTGGTCAGAGTTGTTATGCACTGAGTTATTATGCAGAACTCACCGAACGCAAGACTCCACCTGGGGCTAATGGCGTTCCGTTACGATATATATATATATATATATTTTACTACAAATTAAGGAGACGCGTGAGTTCGAGGTCCAACTCGTTCAAGCTGACCAGAGCTACGCAAGTGCTTCGCGAGTTCCAGAGAATTAATTTTCACAAGGATTCCATTCATATTGTATTCAGTGACCGGAAGGAGAACGCAATTCGGTGCGAAATGAGTATTTCGCCTTTCGATCGCCGTTTATCACGGGGCTGCTTTGCATTTCCATCTCCATTTGCATTTGCATCTCCAGGGATACAAGTAATTATAGTGAAAAAATTATCTTGTTTCCCGAGGATCGTATTTTCTTCGTGAAGTTATTCGTGAGGACTTTGATTGCCTCAGATCCAAATTGATATTCCGCTTTAGTGTAGTAAGGATGGCCAATTTCACGCGCCGCTAGTGCGAAAGTGGGTAAACGGAGGACCATTAATACTACTACGAACTCGGAGGAGGATCGTCAGTCAACCGGTTATAGTTCTCTCTAGAGACTGATTTAAACTATCTACTTTGGCTCCCGATCGCCGTTGCCGAGAGCCGCTGAACGACTATATATAGAGCTAACTCGATGAGGCAACTCGGCCGGCAACTGTTGCATAGATAAACTAATGCATATATCGCAACGTGCGGCAGCGATGCTGAGGGCTTGTCGAGATGCAAAACTTTGTTATTGGCTTAAACCGAGTTACTTTAAATTTAATCGCATGAAGATAATGCCACTTGAAACTTATTTTTGTTTGTTACTCGGATGGGTCGAAGGACTTAAAGCTGAAGGAACCGTCCATCTGGATTTAGGATTAATATGATGCAGCATGTGCTTACCTACATTTTTTATACTCATATATGAGAAGACTTTATGAAGAAGCGATATGAAAATTTGAATTTTCAACTTTTTTTTTAGGGAAGTGACAACAATTCGGAAATACGTCACCAGCAGTTTGAAAATCGAGGAGCATAGATAGAAATTATTCGGTTTATGAAATGTTAAGTGTTCAGTTTGTTAAAAGTAAAAACCGAAATTGCAAATATTGCTCAATCCTTGTGCCCCGAATAATCACAACTGGTCAATGGCAATTTTTCTAACAGTTACAATTCGTCAATGGTAATGCTCCAAATGATTACAATTGCTCAATAGTTACGCTCCCAATAGTTACAATTTATCAATGGTAATGTTTCGAGTGGTTACCATTCGCCAATGGTCAAAGGACGAATAGTAACCACTGAATGTGTTAATAGTCCACCATCCATACTATGCAGACCGAATGGTTACCAATAATGCACCATTCAGTACACCACTCAGATTCAATGGTAAACATTTGACGACCAATGGTTCATTTTCATGAGGGTTACTACTTCGATTCGATTTATAGAAAATAGAAACGAGATAATGCAATAGAATATTAAAATTATTATTATATAACACTGACATTATTTTATACAACGTATTTTATACTACACTAAGTACATTCGATCACATCTTTGCTATAGCGAGTTTTTCGCCGAGAGTCCGTGCTTTAGTGATCGAGATTGATGGCATTTGGTTGTCCACCGTTTCACTGCATTGAAGTGAGCATGGTCAAGTAGGACATCGATGTTTGTAACACCTTAAATTAATTGAATCATTCGTTCAGATAAATCGGGTTTGATCGCACAAAGATTCTATAACCAGATTCTGGAATCCAGTAAACGTTCTGTAACTCACGCTGCAAAAGTTTTGAACTGACATGACGTATATTCTTCCAGCGGTTATGGTGCAAGGCTCCATACTTGCTCTTATAAGGAGAATTATCAACTTCCTTGATCTCAGAGACATCATGTACCATCCACAGTTGTATCTGTATGATGTAACAAATTTGTTATTCCTAAGTTTCAATCTTTCGCAATATGTATTTCGCGAAACTATGCGTACGCAGAGTTCGGAAACAAAGTACTCGAATTCATTATCCAATGACCGGGTAAGGTGACGATGAAAAGATGAACCAATATGCTGATAGTGAACGTCGAATATCTTATAACGTCCTCCAATGGAGTGCCCTCCGCCACCGCCTACGTGGACATTATCAAAATTATACGGAATTAAAATTATACAAAGCGGGCGGACTACTGACCTGATAACCCGTGACGCTCAAACCAATCATATTGAGTCCCAGTATCATTAACATACATATTGCGTACGTGGACTCTATCTCCTTTATGTACCTTTGTCAAGGAAAAATATACACGATTGTCTTAATAATAAAATCACCAGGCATAATGATATGTGTATACGACAGGCTGGGGCTCTATCCTGCGGTTCTCTGTATATATATATATATATATATATATATATATATATATATATATATATATACATATATATATACATATGTTATATATATATATATAACATATGTATATCGTACGTGGGCTCGGGGCTCGCGCGCTTTACGCGGTCACACTCCTTTATGGACCCAAGCCCTTATTATTCTAAGTCCTTTAAGGAACACGGCAGCCTTTCTCCCGGGAAGCGTCCCGTCCAGGCATTCAGATGGGGTCATACGCGAGCACAAGGGCACAGGGAAACTGCGGAAAACCTGGCCATACACAGACGGCTCTTTCCCCAGAGATTGGCGTTCCTACAGGGTAATCACTAATCTCCGAGAAAATTGCCTCCCGCTCCACGATTCGATGCGCAGGCCAGCGCGCGGCTAGCGGTCACCCATCCAAGTACTGACCGCGAGCGGTGCTTGACTTTGGGGACCGCGAGAGAGCCGCACACCAACCACGCACCTATCACTGTCGGTGAACCTTCTATAAATAAATGAGAAGTACATAAAAGGGTGACTTAATAAAAAAAATTGGGAAAATTTTGAAAAAAAAAAATTGAATTAAATATGAGTACAATTAGGCATTATGTATTCATGCAAATATGAATAATTAGGCGTTTTCATTTGCATCATTAATTTTTTTTTATACAAGTCGTCAGAAGTTTGGTCAGGGAAAAATTTTAATTCGTCAGTGAAAAGTCAGGGAAAAGTCGGGGAATTTTTTACCGGAGAAAAAAACGACTACCATGATATCTTTTCTTAGTTCCCGAACTTTCGTCTCGATCTCTGTTTCGCACCCGCGGACGTAACCGGCCGACTCCCTTCTGCCAATTTTCCAAGACTGAGCGACGTCACGTCGCCCTCGCCTCTGGTTCAGACCTTAAAATTAAAATTTCGTCGCGACAGTCTTCGCTCCCGCGGCTGGCGCCCTTAAGGCCGAGTGTGACGGATTTTGTAGCCGGCTCGATCGGGTGGATTGGAAAATCCGGATGAATCGTTGTGGGAAAATGAGGCATGCAAAACTTATTGAAAAATTGAGTTTCACCCTCACTGTCCCCGTTTTGCGCCGCTGTGTCATTTTGCCCTGGTCTCCCCTAAAGACTCAAATCCCCTTCCTCCCCCGGATTCTTGACACGGCGGCGACGGCGAGACTTTCATATATTATACCCCGATTAACCGAGAAGCGCATTAACCGTGCGTCTTCCGAGGTCCTTTTTTTATGCGCAGAACACACCAAAGTCACTGAGTACTTAAAAAAAATACTAGCTTACGTACTATTAATGAAAAAAAAATCCAAAGCTTTAGATTGTATTTCAGACTATTTAAAAATTAAATGCAAGTTGTACCAAATGTTATTGTAACTAGTAAAAATAAAGTTGTATCATTAGCCATTATTGACTTATATACTTTCGCTGACTAGTTCGGATTAACCGGGATTTCGATTATCCGCGGATACTTCGTTCCCGAGCATCTCGGTTAATGGGGATTCTGCTATATATATATATACATCAATATTTATGATTTACCGGAAATTTGGTTTAAGGGCGATTTACTCTCAGTTCAGTAGATCCTCAGAAAAACGGAACTTACTTTATGAGATACCTGTGTTTCTTGATACAAGACACAATCTTTCTATAGTAAAGATCAGCATGGTAGTCAGGCTTGAGCACTACGTCGATATTTTTATCCTCATCTAACATATTATCCAGATGATATCTGTGGGAAAAGACGGTTAAAGTTGGATAATCGAATGATGATTTCTAATATCTCCGTTGTACATCGACGAATCGAGTGTAGAATATGGGAGTCTGCGCCCTAGGCTTGCTAGGGATGGCCGATTTCATTCAGCAGCTATTAGAGATATTCACATCACGTAAATCTAGTTCGCCCTGGTAGGGTTCTAATGAGGTAGAGATATTCGGATAGCGTTGTTATTTTCTAGGTTTGTAGGTGGCAAAGACGTCAACGTGCTTTGAAATACAGTACTATAATTTGTCAATGTGTCATAATAAATATTATTGGCATCACCTTAATACTTCAAACATTCCGCAAGCATGTTGTGCCAAAGTCATGTAGAGTGTATCAAAGGCCGGCATGATTAGCAGGATCACCGCTACGCCAACCCAAATGTGCATTTGAATCGGCCACCAGTACTTTACCAGATCGATCCCGTAGTCTACCGGAATAACATCAAACGTTGTTCGTGACTGGTTTAGCGGCATTAAGACATTCAAGACTTTCGGCGACATTGCCAAAACCAGCCAACTGAATATTGATACGTACACCGTTGCTGTAACGGAATGCATAATTAAAAAATTTTCACTAGATCTTTCATTAAAACGTCATAAGTTAATATATTTGTTCAATTAACAAAACCACAGTATGGACCAGCGTCTTCCTTTCTCTCCGCATTCCTTAATAATATCTACTTGCGGCAAGTTTCGCATGCTTTCCCAGTCCTGTCGCGTTTTATCAAGAAGACTTCTTAACTTCAAGGGATGAGATTGTATTCCTATGGTGTTCGTTCAGATTATCACAATTTTTGTTTTCTCACCTCCCGCTGATGCAGCATGATATTTAATAGCTTCATGTCGCAGGCGATGTGCGTTCCTAAAGGTGAAAAACACTCGACAAATTTATCCAATCGGCCCCATGTGAATACCATCGCTCGCACCTGAATACAATTGTTATGTTAAGATGCAGGAAATAAAAACACACAGACAATGGTGTTAGTTGAATATCGTTTAAAAAAATCATTATCATCTCTAAAAAAATATTAGTATGGAAATCGTGATGTGCTTTACCTGAGGAACCAGAAGGCTAAAGCTAAGAAGTGATATCAGAAAAATCCTGAGTCTTTTTTCTAGATCAGATTGGTAGGGCCATTGGCCGATTATACACAGCGTCCGTTTATTGACAATGTAGTATCGATCATCAAAGATATTAATAGAATTTGTAGAAACATTGTTTGAATTGTTCTTAGTTCGTATTTCTTTTTGCATGACTGCTCGTGATATGTCTGTACTATCGGACATCGAAAACATGCGTGTGACGAGCGCACGATACGATCTACAGAACGACATAAGAAAACGAGAATACTCCACTCCTGAACATTCACAAATTACAGGGTTGACGCGTTTCGTAATATTGACATATAATTCACAGTCGCATGCAAGTTAACGGGGAGGATAATATCCGACGATTTGCATAGTTGATGATCAATAGAAGCAAGTGGTCTGGTGAGACATCCGGGCAATGGTAGAGCACTATAGAAGAATACCTGAGTACAAGGTGTATTATTAACAGAGTTACTTTGCGTTGAGTAAGAAATTGTAGGTTTTCGATAAACGGTAAGAAATATGAGCCGTTCTTCGCGAGAAGAGTAGAACAATTGGATAAATGAGGTGACGCGCAGAAGCGATGAGCGCAGGCGCGGCAGAATTGGCTCCGTGGAGTTACGAGATGCGCTTGAGCGTGATCTCTGGAAATTTTATGCTAAGGAGAAGGGCGATGGAAATAGACAGTTGATGTGGTGTGCAAAGGCAATGTGATGTACTTGAACATAAGATCAAAGTCTTATTATTGTTGTTAAGGATGGAAGTCGCCGTGCGTTGGAATTATAGTACATTTTGACACTAGTGCGAAATTAGTATATTATGCCACAAGGGAGGAAAGTATTTTGCCTTTCGATGGCCGTTTATCACGGGGTTGCTTTGCATTTCCATCTCCATTTGCATTTGCATCTCCCGGGACACAAGTAATTATAGTGAAAAAATGATCTTGTTTCCCGAGGATCGTATTTTCTGCGTGAAGTTATTTGTGAGGACTTTGATTGCCTCAGATCCAAATTGATATTCCGCTTCCGTGTAGTAAGGATGGACAATTTCACGCGCCGCCAGTGCGAAAGTGGGTAAACGGAGGACCATTAATACTACTACGAACTCGGAGGAGGATCGTCAGTCAACCGGGTATAGTTCCCTCTAGAGACTATTTAAACTATCTACTTTGGCTCCCGATGGCCGTTGCAGAGAGTCGCTGAACGACGATATATGGAGCTAACTTGATGAGGTAACTCGGCGGCAACTGTTGCATAGATAAACTAATGCATATATCGCAACGTGCGGCAGCGATGCTGAGGGCTTGTGGAGATGCAAAACTTTGTTATTGGCTTAAACCGAGTTACTTTAAATTTAAGCGCATGAAGATAATGCCACTTGAAAACTATTTTTGTTTGTTATTCGGATGGGTCGGAGGACTTAAAGCTGAAAGAACCGTCCATCTGGATTTAGGATTAATATGATGTAGCATGAGCTTAACTACATTTTTTATTGTGATATGTGAGGACTATGAGGACTATGTGATTATCAGGAAGCGACATGAAAATGTTCACTTTCAACTTTTTTGAACGAAAGTGACGCCACACCGGAAATACGTCCAATGGTTCATTTTCATGAGGGTTATTACTTCGATTCGATTTATAGAAAATAGAAACGAGATAATGCAATAGAATATTCAAATTATTATTACATAACAGTGACATTATTTTATACAACGTTTTTTATACTACACTGAGTACATTCGATCACATCTTTGCTATAGCGAGTTTATCGCCGAAAGTCAGTGGTTTGGTGATCGAGATTGATGGTATTCAGTTGCCCACCGTATCACTGCATTGAAGTGAGCATGGTCAAGTAGGACATCGATGTTTGTAACACCTTAAATTAATTGAATCATTCGTTCAGATGAATCGGGTTTAATCACACAAAGATTCTAGAATCCAGTAAACGTTCTGTAACTCACGCTGCAAAAGTTTTGAACTGACATGACGTATATTCTTCCAGCGGTTATGGTGCAAGGCTCCATACTTGCTCTTATAAGGAGAATTATCAATTTTCTCGATCTCAGAGACATCATGTACCATCCACAGCTGTATCTGTATGATGTAACAAATTTGTTATTCCTCTTTTTTTTTATCTTTCGCAATATACATTTTACGAAACTATGCGTACGCAGAGTTCGGAAACAAAGTACTGGAACTCATTATCCAATGACCGGGTAAGGTGACGATGAAAAGATGAACCAATATGCTGACAGTGAACGTCGAATACCATATAACATCCTCCAATGGAGTGCCCTCCGCCACCGCCTACATGGAGATTATCAAAATTATACGGAATTAAAATTATACAAAGCGGGCCGACTACTGACCAGATAACCCGTGACGCTCAAAATAATCATATTGAGTCCCAGTATTATTAACATACATATTGCGTACGTGGACTCTATCTCCTTTATGTACCTTTGTGAAAGAAAATATACACGATTGTCTTAATAATAAAATCGCCAGGCATAATGATATGTGAATACGACAGGCTGGGCTCTATCCTGACGTTCTCTTTATATAGATATGTATCTATTACATATATACATCCTAGGTGGGCTTGGGGCTCGCGCGCTTTACGCGGTCACACTCCTTTATGGACTTAAGCCCTTATTATTCTGAGTTCTTTAAGCCCCCCTTTTACCCTCCCAACTTCCTCGACCCGCCCCCTTGACCGCTCGCGATTTACTCTCAGTCAAGTGAAACCTCAAGAAAATGGAACTTACTCTATGAGATACCTGTGTTTCTTGATACAAGACACAATCTTTCTATAGTAAAGATCAGCATGGTAATCAGGCTTGAGCACTATGTCGATATTTTTATGCTCATCTAACATATTATCCAGATGATATCTGTGGGTAAAGACGGTTAAAATTGGATAATCGAATGATGATTTCTAATATCTCCGTCGTACATCGACGAATCGACTGTATAATATGGGAGTCTGCGCCGTAAGGCTTGCTAGGGATGACCGATTTCATTCAGCAGCTATTCGAGATATTCACATCATGTAAATCTGGTTCGCCCTGGTAGAGTACTAATGAGGTAGAGATTATGTGGTAGGTTTGTAGATGGCAAAGACGTCAACGTGCTTCGAAATACAGTAGTATCATTTGTTAATGTGTCATAATAAATATTAGTGGCATCACCTTAATACTTCAAACATTCCGCAAGCATGTTGTGCCAAAGTCATGTAGAGTGTATCAAAGGCCGGCATGATCAGCAGGATCACCGCTACGCCAACCCAAATGTGCATTTGAATCGGCCACCAGTACTTTACCAGATCGATCCCGTAGTCTACCGGAAGAACATCAAGAGTTGTTCGTGAGTGGTTTAGCGGTATTAAGACATTCAAGACTATTGGCCACATTACCAAAACCAGCCAACTGAATATTGCTACGTACACCGTTGCTGTAACGGAATGCATAATTTAAAAAAATTTCACTAGATCTTTCATTCAAACGTCATAAGTTAATATATTTGTTCAATTAACAAAACCACAGTATGGACCAGCGTCTTCCTTTCTCTCCGCATTCCTTAATAATATCTACTTGCGGCAAGTTTCGCATGCTTTCCCAGTCCTGTCGCGTTTTATCAAGGAGACTTCTCAACTTCAAGGGATAAGATTGTATTTCTATAGTTTTTGTTCAGATTATCACAATTATTGTTTTCTCACCTCCCGCTGATGCAGCATGATATTTAATAGCTTCATGTCGCACGCGATGTGCGTTCCTAAAGGTGAAAAACACGCGACAAATTTATCCAATCGGCCCCATGTGAATACCATCGCTCGCACCTGAATACAATTGTTATGTTAAGATGCAGGAAATAAAAACATACAGACAATGGTATTAGTTGAATATCGTTTAAAAAAATCATTATCATCTCTAAAAAATCATTAGTATGGAAATCTTGATGTGCTTTACCTGAGGAATCAGAATACTAAAGCTAAGAAGTGATATCAGAAAAAACCTGAGTCTTTTTTCTAGATCAGATTGGTAGGGCCATTGGCCGATCATACACAGCATCCGTTTATTGATAATGTAGTATCGATCATCAAAGATGTTAATAGAATTTGTAGAAACATCGTTTAAATTGTTCTTAGTTTGTATTTCTTTTTGCATGACTGCTCGTGATATGTCTGTACTATCGGACATCGAAAACATGCGTGTGACGAGCGCACGATACGATCTACAGAACGACCTAAGAAAACGAGAATACTCCACCTCTGGACATTGACAAATAACAGGGTTGACACGTTTCGTAATATTAACATATAATTCACAGTCGCATGCAAGTTAACGGGGAGGATAATATCCGACGATTTGCATAGTTGATGATCAATAGAAACAAGTGGTCTGGTGAGACATCCGGGCAATGGTAGAGCACTATAGAAGTATACCCGAGTACAAGATCTATTATTAACAGAGTTACTTTGAGTTGAGTAAGAAATGATAGGTTTTAGATAAACGGTAGTAAGAAATATGAGCCGTTCTTTGCGAGAAGAGTAGAAAAATTGGCTAAGTGAGGTGAAGCACGTGACTCCATGGAGCACAGAGTTGGCTCCATGGAGTCACGAGATGCGCTTGCGCGTGATCTCCGGAATTTTTTTGCTAAGGAGAAGGACAATGGAAACAAAGAGTTGATGTGGTGTGCAATGACAATGTGATGTACTTGAACATAAGATTAAAGTATTATTATTGTTGTTAAGGATGGAAGTCGCCGTACGGTGGAATAATAGTACATTTTGATACTAGTGCGAAATAGTATATTACGCCACAAGGGAGAAAAGCGCGTCTTCTCACCGAGCCTGAAGTTTGATACCCGAGTGAAGCGAGAGAAGAAATTCACACGAGGTGAAAATGCACTTCCTCCCTTGTCACGTGCGATATTTTTTTCCTGACTTCGTTAAAATAACGCCATTTCTTGCGTCCCAAAATCGTGATATTCGCCAACGACCATTACGCCCCGGCAGTAATAGAGCTTCCTGAGGGAGTAATGAGTCTTATTACTCCCTAGGGGTAACGAAACTGTACTGCGCATGCGCACAGGTTAACAATGATCATCAGTCAATAATAGGCTATTTTGCGCCCGCATTGCACGCAAGAAATGTGGTTATTTTAGCGAACTCGAGATAAAAAAACTGTTTCTTACAAGTGGGAGTTTGCAGCACTTAGGTTTAGTGAGATAGGCGGAGGTACTGTGTATAAAATATACGCACTCCCCGCAATATTATTAGTCTACTTTGCATGCAAATATGAATTCAGTGAAGTCGCGGCTCCGATTTATTGAATACCATCAATGTATCCGAGGTATTTTCGTATTTGTATTCATCCGCGAATACGCGGTTCGAAATGCAATAAATCTGGAAGCGTCGTTTCACAATCCTATCGCATCGTATGCTCAATATCTATATGAGATTGAACCCTTTTGATATTCCACAATTTATATTTATAACTCTCCCATACATTGCAGTTCGACGGAAAAACATTCTCGACGAGGATGTAATGAAACGACATTCCCCCAACGAAATTCGTTTCATTTTTCTTATTCTCGAGTATTCTTCGGATAGCTGCTACACACTTACCGCTCCGAGTCCGCCCCGCGACTTCTGTAATATCGAATTAGTCCGGAGAGCAAATTGGAATGAGAATCGGAAAGGTAGCGCGGCGAGAAAACTTTATCGATAAGTACGCGGATTAAGAGGCAAAAAACCTCATTTTAAAGTACAGGAAGAAAATACAATTTTATTCGCACGTTGATATTTCACAAAAGGCCGTCATTCGTTGTATTTCACTCTCGGTCCGTGGATGAAAACATGGGCCGAAAATTATATGGAACACCGTCCTAGGCGCTTTCTTTAATATGTTCAATATTAAAAAAAAATATTATTGAAACCTTTCAAAAATATTTCCGTGCTATATGGGCGATAACAAATCGTTTTCCCTGCACCCACGAAAATAATTTATTTGACGCACCGCAAATGAATATTTATTTTATTTGAATATTTATTTGTAGACCGACAGCGGTGGATGCGCGCTTGACGCACGGCTCCGGTGGTCTCCCATGCCAAACAGGGTCGTTCGCGGTCAGTGCTTGGATGGGTGACCGCTCAGCCGTGCGCAAGCTGGCGCATCGACCGATGAGCGGGAGGCGCTTTCTTCTGAAATTTTCGTGTTTCTGCACTTTACTCAAGTGCAAAAATACCGGAGGATCAATAGAATAAGGGAGAACGGGGCAAAATGGCACACCGGGGCAAAACGGGATAATGAGACAAAAAGCAATTTTCCAATAACTTTTGGATGGTGGCGATGCTGGTACGTGGGGCAAAACGGGTTTGAAAATTCGGATGTATCGTTGGAACGAAATTGGGCATCCAAAAATCATTGAAAAATTGAGTTTTGCCCTCACTGTTCCGTTGTGCCCCGCCGTGCCATTTTGCCCCGGTCTCCCCTATGCCCTTTCGTACCAGCACGGGTTTTCCGTAGCTTCCGCGTGTCCCCGGCAAATGCGGTAAAGTGTATTTAAGTCTGCTACGGACGCACTGGAATTCAGGTAGCTTAGCTGAGTGCGGGTGGGGAGTGTCAGGAGGAATCGGGATGGGCTTTCGTAAAAACCCAGAAGGGTATACGGTGGAAGAATGGAACAAATAAAAAAATATATATATATTCATTTGCGGGGCGCCCGTCGAATAAACGATTTTTCCGGACTTTCCCTGGCGGAAACGTCGTAGCGTTAAATCGGAGCCTGAGAAGGTCCCGAGAAGGCTTCGTCAGGGCTTCGTCAGCACCCGATGTAATGCTCCAAAATTTCTGCCAGGGTTTTCCCGACACCGTTGCTACCTTGGGCGAAAGCAGATCGGTCGATCGGCAACAGATCGGCTCATGAAAGCCCAATCTACCCAATCTACCGTCGTCCAATCTCGAGGAAAACGGGCGGACGGTTTGTTCGGCGTCTATGATCGGATGGCAATTACGTCTGTATCGCGGAATAGCGGGCGGAAAAGGTCCGAGTGGAAGATATCGGTGCGATCCTGACATTCCGCTCGGCAAAGATACGCTACCTTGGCTCTGAGTGACGGAGCCGATGGTAGCCCGGCCCGAGGGCGGGCCGCGCTTACGATGTAGAACGGAACTACTTTCTGCCGCAGACAGGTTCGCACTTCCCGGGGGAATCCCCGAGAATCGGGGTCACTATGGCGGGCGGATAGGATGGGCGAAAAGAGTCCTCGAAATAATTCCACATTTCTATCCTGTTTTTATAACCTCCATCGATCATTTTTTTACGTGCTAAAATATTTTATTGCTCTCACATGCAACTGTGTATGGTTAATAAATTTTTTTTATTTTTTTATTACTTTTTTTTTTTTTATTTAAAAAGAAAATATGGCGCGGCGTTTGTCACAGAAGCACTTGCTGTGCGTGACGCTGTGCGATGAGCCGGTTTCGTCAAGCTCGTCTGGCGTTGAGCACTTAATGGAACGGATGCAGAGTTTCGAGTAGTTTGTCGAACGTGCCGGCGAAGCGATGGAACGGCAAACCGCGAACTGGCGACGCTGAGGTGAAACGCGCCGTTGCAACCCACGCCCCCCCCCCCCTTTCCGCTCGGGACCCTCATGATTCGCACGAATGTCCTTCATAAATTTACCTTGTGACCTTTTCAACCGTAGGACTTTGAAAGGTACGCAACATTTTTTTTTTTTTTTTGCAACGATAGAGCGTGTAAAAAAAAATGGAAAATTTCGAAACGATTATACATTCGTAATCCACTTTCGAAGCTAATTAAAGTTTTTATTCCGAAGCTGCAAACTTCCGACCCTTCCCTTTACGGCCCGAGCCTGGCACGGTCGGCGACAAAAACTGTAATCGATTTCTTTCACGGGTGATAACCGTTTCCGGTTAAGGGCGTGCGATGCAGACTTAGTCGGTAACAAGAACTGCAATTTATTTTTTTTTCACGGATGACAACCGTTTTCGGTTAAGGGCGTGCGATGCAGACTTGATCGGTAACAATAACTGCGATCGATTTTTTTTCGGATCTTACATGACGGATCTCACATGATCCGTATGGTCTAATACGGATCTTACATGACCCCGTTTCGTCGTTACTGACTGAGCCTTCGTTACATCCGCTTATAGCAAATTATTGCATAATCTGGATCTTGCACGATCCCATCTCAATTTTACCGACTGAGCCTTCATTACATCCGCTTAAAAGCAAATTTTTGCATAATCCGGATCTTACATGAACCCGTCTCAACGTTACCGACTGAGTCTGCATCACATCTCCTTAAAAGCACATTCTTGCATAATCCGGATCTTACATCTCTCCGTTTCATCGTTATCATCTGATTCTGCATCACATCATCTTTGAAGCACATTCTTGCATAATCCAGATCTTACACGAGCCTGTTTTATCGTTACCAACTGAGTACGCATCACGTCCCCTTAAAAGCACATTTTTGCATAATCCGGATCGCACACGATCTCGTTTCATCCTCATCAACTGAGTCTCTATCACATCCCATTAAAAGCAAACTCTTACACGACCCATCTCTCAATTCAGCTTCGTGCAAAATTTTGCTCTTCACCGTCCAAGGCCTGCGTCGTTGGAAAAAAAAAAAATGAATCAAACTTTTTCGTTACCTACCCAGGAATTTCGCGTGCTCTCGAGTTTCCGGTTTGTGCGCTTTCAGCGGCGCCCACCGACCGGAAACTTCAACCGCAACTCGCCGAATCCCTCCATTCAAAGTTTCGTCAAAGGCAAAGTTGCCCCGTCTCTGCCTTCCTGAAGCCGAGCGAGTCGCAACATATTTCTTCTCCCCAATTTAATAAAAAAAATCACGTATCATTTCCCCGAATGTGGCTTTCGGTCTCTCAAACTCCGATAATTTCCGCAAACTCCCCTTCCAACTTCGATAATGCGGCAGCCAGCGTCCGCAACGTCTGTACCGATCAATCAGAGGTCCGTCGCAGTTTGAAGTTTGATGCGACTGATTCGATGCCTATCGAGAAGGACGAGCTCGGCGCGAACTTGGTACAACCTCGTAGCAACATCGACGTTATCCTTCACTCCGTGACCTTTATAACTTCCCGTGCACTTTTTACGATCTCCGTTTCGCGGGAAGCGCCACCTCCCCCCCCCCCCCCCCTTTGCACCCCTTTTTACCACCCTTCCATCCCGCGACCTCATCGACTGCATCTTTCCCGAGTTCGTTTCAGCTATGTTTTTCTTCGTTCTAACAGGAGTGGAAAATCTCTCACCTAGTACTTCCGAACAAAGCCGAGCATTGAAAGAGGAAGTGAAGAAAAAAGTAACTGCAGACACGAGACAGTTCTTCCCCCCCCCCTTTGGTCCTTTCCCACCCCCTCGCACGATCTCGCTCGTTCCTTCCGTTTTCAAGAGAATCGCGTCGGCCGAGCTCACTGGCGGACGAAACTAAGAGCATATACTCGACCTCGATTTATATCCCTGTCAATCCGTCCGTATCCCTCCGTACCAGCAGTGTTTGCACGCGACAAGCTTTTCCGGATTGCTGAAGGGTACATAAACGGTGTACGTGAAAATCCTCAGCGACGATAAAGAAATGCAGCGTGTGAGCTGTCGAATCCTTAAAGCTGCGAACTGTGGATAGGAGAAAAAAAAGTGTTGTATTTGCACTATTTTGCAGAGTTTTGTGAAGACTCCTAAGTGGACGTTACGCGTACTGAAGTGGAGAGGAAAAGGGTGGCTTTCTTGGCTTGCTCTTATTTGCACCGCGCATGCGCGTCGGTCTGCGCTGAGAAAACGAAATTTTGATTACGTTCAAAGCTGTTTGTTTGGTGTGCAAATAAAGCAGTGTTTCGTTAAAGGATTATTTGCTTCGAGCTGTTCAAAATTTGTCGATTTAAACATTTTTGTTGTACACTGTGGGAAGGATATGATAAGAATAACCATTAATTTGGTAAAAACCGGCAGAACTTTAAGGTCAATGGGAACTACTTTTAGATCTCATCGAGGCTGAGCCAACTTCAGCGAGGTGGATTTTGATTCAAATTGAGGTTGACTCAACCTCAATGAGGTCGATTGATGCAAATTGAGGTTGACTCAACCTCAATGAGGTCGATTGATTCAAATTGAGGTCGACTCAACCTCAATGAGGTCGATTGATTCAAATTGAGGTTGACTCAACCTCAATGAGGTCGATCGATGCAAATTGAGGTTGACTCAACCTCAATGAGGTCGATCGGTTCAAGTTCACCATCAGTTTCGCCGTATTTAACCTCGCCGAGAGGTTGAGTCAAGCTTATGTCGTTAACTCAAACCTCGGTGGTTGAGCCACCTGAATCGTCATTGAGCCAACCATATTCGGTTGGCTCAAGCGCTCATGTATGTTCGCTCCATCCCCGTTTTTTCTCTCAGTGTCTTGCCTGGTCGAAATTTGCCACATGACTTGGTAGTTTTTTCGAGATCCTTCTCACAGTGTATCAGCCAAACAACACCTTTGAAAGTGTTTCACCGCGCCTTGATTAATCCGATTATTTACTTTTCTCAGTATTCGGATCTTTTGCCTGGTTGTTCTATAATGCGACGCTTGCCGTGCAGACCGTATGGCAACAGATAACAACTCTTTTGTTTTCCTCTGGAAACGGCGCGAATATAATTCACGTCGGAAAATTAAAATGCTTGCGGAGCGAAGGATGAGAAAAAATATAATTTGCGGGGTGGTGGACTCACCTCCGTGAATAACATTAGTCTGATGTTGTACCGGTACGACGCACCTGCGCTTTTATTAAACCACTCTATGACGGAAAATTAAAATGGATAGGTGGGAAAATTAACTCAAGTCTACCGGATCGGATGAATATGCTAATGTACATTCGGCCGGAAGATAAAAGTGAAGAACATCGCCGCCGGCAGCCGCGGATAATCTGACATGGAACCGCTCGGAATTTCTGTAGTGGAATATTTTTTCTTCACGGAATACAAATATTAAGATTGCGGGGGGAAAAGATGAATCAGTTTTTAGAAGAGGTCGAAAATGTCTGTCGCAAAGATCCGAATAAATTCCATAAAATTTCATCTAACTCTAAATAAATTCCATATAATTTTTCATAACTCCAAATAAATTCAATATAATTCCTTGTAACTCCAAACATATTCCACAATCCATATAGCGAGGACGCGAAGCACCGAGCCGCAACAACTTGCCAGTAAATAAACGACTAGGTCTGAAGGCCCTCGATCGATGGCTTTTTGGCAACATGCGTAATTTCTATTCATGGGAAAAAAATGAACAAATCTTATGCATGGAATATTGTTATGGTTATGGTAAAACTGGGAATGTTCAGCAAGTGGTTGAGTCGAGAGTCTGCCGTAACCACTCACTCAGAGCGCCTGGAGGCTGACGGCGCTCGACGATGTTACCGAACTACATTTTTCGTTTGTCTCCACGATTTGTCGAGAAATTTACTTCGCCTCGCGATACTTAATATCATTTTTGAATAAAAAAATTACTCGGATAAAAGAACAGACATTGTAATCCGTTGAACGATAAATTGGATAACGCGCACGCAGTCCTTTGGGGAAACGTAGTGCATTAATAGACGACATCAGTTACGAAGTTGAATTCGAGCAGTTGAAGAAAAAAAAATGTCAAGCGTTAATTCGATGGTAAAGAAATAAATATGTAAATAGAAGGAGCAGCGGAGACGTCGAGTTCTTTGAGAGACCTCCGTGGAAGGAACGCGGAAAGACGTCCATTTGTTTTTCATCCTTTTCCACGATAAATAGTAATAGAGAAGTTGAACCGGAGAGGACGAGCCATGGACTGGCTTGCTCAGGAGGAATTATTCATCGAGTCGTCGATCCGATTCACCCCGCACGGCGTTATTTTTCTCATCGAGAACCCATTCGCGAGACTGAAATTTCCAAGGTGTTAACTGCATTTCAGGCTATTCGACTACACAGTAGATGTCATTCGATAAAGACTGCTGAAAACGCCCAATCGACCAAAATTTCACCCATTATCAGTAAACGTATCATCGGTAATGCCTGTCTATGTAAAATGTAATTTTCAATTTAAACGAATCCAAGCTGTTAACTGGTTGATAGAGCGGTCGAAAAAGGGGAGGGGAAGGGACAGAGTCAAAGCCGTTTGATGGTCACTTTCTAAAAATACGAAATTATCGGATTTCGAAAAAAGACTAAAGCAAAAGAGAGTAAATGAAGCGGGTCCTACATTTGTCTCCCAATTGGGTCACGTCATAAATCAATGGACTACGATGTAACCCCCACCTGGCCACTCCCCGAACCCCTGAAAAAACTACCTTGGTTTATCGCCAAAAACTTCACCGATCAAACGATCGTGAAAACCCGGAATCGGCAACTGACCGAACTGAAAAAACCACCGTGGTTTATTGTCAAATGTGGTATTTATTGTCAAAACTATACAGATCAAAACAGTGTGAACACCCAGACCCGGCAACTGACCGAACCCCCGAAAAAACCACCGTCGTTCACTACTATCCAGGTGCGATTTTAGAGCCGGGTCAACGTTGTACCAACTATGACCGCCTGAGTTAGAAAGTCGAACCGACTCTGATTGCCAACGCAGGCCCGACTACTAGTTGGAATGATAACATCGGCGCAACGTTACCAAACGACGTTGCCCCGATGTTGGCTGCCGATGTCCAGTCGACGTTGAATGGAAAACATTAATACGCAATAATTTCTTTCCGGACGCCCCACTATATAGCACTATATGTGCTATAGTAATTTTTCTTACATGATCGGTCATTTTTACTAGATCCTTCTCTCGGTGTAGGGTAAACGTGGTGAATACGGATCACCCCAATTAACACGTAAATCAATGAAATATGGACCGGTCCATATTCCCCACTTTTACCCTACGTCGTCTATTGCGCTCATCTTCGACTTCAGCAAGGCCTTTGACACTTTCTGTCACCGCGCTCTCATTCGGAAGTTTGCCACCATCGGGCTCTCATCGTCAGCTCCGACCTGGTTTATTTCCTATCTCAGTGCGTCTCCCGGATGGCAGTACGTCTCGATGGGCGCCTGTTGAATCGGGCATGCTGCGAAGCAGTCTTCCCGCGCGGCTACTTTTCAGTCATTAGTTGGGTGATCTGCCTGCGGTTCTCTGGCGTTGCTCCTATTTGTTGTCCGCAGACGAATTGGTCGTTTATTACCAATCTTCGCCAGCGAATCTCAGCGCCTTGCTCGGTCTGGGCTACTCGAAACCCAAACTCTTTTAAGGTAGTCCTTGCGAATAGCTTGGAATAGCGTGGCTTGGCGGCTTTCAAAACAACCATGGTTTAAACTAGGGTAAAAGTGGTGAATATGGCCCACCTCGATTAACACGTAAATCAATGATATATGGACCGGTCCATATTCCCCACTTTTACCCTATATATAAAAAATTAAAATATATATATAAAAAACTGCCATTCGAGTAGGCACGAGTAAGCTTGCAGCTCGGCGGTTTCACCAGAATACCTTTGTTATTAGCGTAGCGTATCGATGGATTCAGGGCTTTCCACGTAGGATGTGTAAAAGCATAGCCTGTATGCTCTTCTGGCGTTAGACCGCCCGTATTTTAGCAACGTGGTTAACAAACCGGACCGGTTGTGTGTATGATCTTAAAGCATTAACGCGCCACAATGTAACATTGCTTGCCATAGGAAGCATCTGGCCTGCCGCGAGGCGATGCCACAAAGAAATATTTACGTTGCATCAATGCAATTTCTACAACGCAAATGCTGTGTGGCAAACATTGTAATATTTGCAGCGCCGCATCCGGAAGCGCTGCGATAACGTAATCCATCGCAATGAACAACGAGTACCCGATGAAATTCAACAGTTCTCTTTATTTCGTGTAATATCTCTTATCTGGCAACTCTTCGTTTCCTTTTTTTTCATGTTTTCTTTTTTTTTTTCAAGTTGCTTATAGCGGCACAGAGTTGTATCAGTTGCGGGAAAAACATCGGGCCATTGAGACGCGATGAAGATATTTTTCAAAATATCTTTGTAGCGTCTCATCGGAAGATTGTAAAAAATCTTTAGCAATAGTAATAATGAATCCTGAAAAAATGTTTTCGGTCAGAATTTCATTGGTTAAAAATAAAAATTATTTGAGTAAAAATAAAAATAAAAATAAATTATCCTTCGCGCGTTCGAATCTGAGAGTCTGAGCTTTATTATGACGTGGACGTGTGTGTGATTTGAAAACATTAACGCGCCACAACGTAACATTTTTTGCCACAGGAAGCATCTGGCCTGCCGTGAACGATGCCACAATGAAATATTTACGTTGCATCAATGCAATTTCTACAACGCAAATGCTGTGTGGCAAACATTGTAATATTTGCAGTGCCGCATCCGGAAGCGCTGCGATAACGTATTCTATCGCAATAAACAACGTGTACCCGATGAAATTCAACAGTTCTCTTTATTCCGTGTAATATCTCTTATCTGGCAACTCTTCGTTTTCTTTTTTTTCAAGTTTACTGCTGCTTGTAGCGGCACAGAGTTGTATCAGTTGCGAGAAAAACATCGGCCCCATTGAGACGCGATGAAGATATTTTTCAAAATATCTTTATAGCGTCTCATCGAAAAATTGTAAAAAATCTTTACCAACGGTAATGCATCGAGAAGAAATTTTTCCGGCTTGAATTTCATTGAATTTATTTTTAATTATTATTAGAGTGTAAAAATAAAAAGTAAAAAAATAATCTTTCGCGCGTTCGAATCTGACAGACTGAACTTTATTGTTACGTAGAAAAATGTCAGCGCGCCGATATAGCGAGGCATTTTTCGACGACGCACCAACTTGCGTTTCTTCTGGCCCTCCCACTCCATGCTTCCTCGATTACGGACCTATATCGCACATGGAGATGCACTTTTCGCGATAAATCCCGAAATAAAAACAGCGTATCCTGCACTATTCTTGCAACTCCTTGTTTTTCTTTTCCTTACTCATAGACGAAGTTATGTTTTCGTAAAAAATTAGTTTTGAGACTTCAGTGTCTAAATTGTAACCAAGAAATCGCCTAGTTCCGGCGAAGCGCGCTACCCTTAAATTGTTCACTTTTTTTTAGCCCACGCCTGTATTCATACGTGTTAAGTTTTCGTACTTCCACCTATCAACGATAAAGTCCTTGATTATGCTTTTATGTTTGAACATTTTCTTTCAAGTTTTTATTTTAATGTTTTTATAATTTTAGGATGGTCCATTACGCCCCGCGCCGGTCTGATTTTTCACTAGTCCATCTCGCCCCGCTCTTCCCTACAAACAAATCCCCTTCCCCATCTTTTCCGAGACTGGTGATATTTCGAACGAAAGCAAATTGCATTTCATGCTATTCGTTTATAAATCTTACTTTTCTTCTGACCCTCCCGCTCCAAGAATCCCCGATTGCACCAATATATATCGCACACGGAGATGCAGTTTTCACGGTAAATCTTGAAATAAAAATAACGTATCTTCCACTAGTCTGGCAACTCTGTTGTTTTTTTTTTTTTTTTTTTAGTTTTCCTCCAAGTTTTAGCGGTACAGAGTTGCGTGGAAATCAGTTGCGTGGAAAACATTGGCGCCGAGTTTAGACTTCGACGACGTCAACAACGATCTCGTGAAATAGGTAAGAAAAAAGAGAAAAAAAAAATACATAAAGGAAATTTATCACCGATAAAAAGATAGAAAGATGTATAAACCGCGGCCGCGCCTTGGCTAAACTTAAGTTGTGTGTATACCGAAGAAGAAGAAGAAGAATAAGAAAAAAAAAACGGATAATTGCGCTGGGCTGCTGCTGTTAGGAGATGCGGTGTGTTCTTTTCCCAACGATTTGATCCACAGCTCGAACGTAACGGAGTGGCGAGAGAGGAACGTTTTTTCAAAACATTTTTCTTCCCTTAAGCCCGTAAAAATTCTACCAGTCAGGAAACTATTGTCATTGTCGGCGAAGACGTTTTATCCTCCGAATCAACGAGTAGACGATTAAATCCGATTTTCAACGCATTAAAAAATAATGAGCGCGGAGTACAAAATAGTGTATGGAGATAAAACTTTATCGAAGTTTCTGTTCCGGAAACCAAATTGTGCGCAAAATATTTTGCTGTCCCTATGTTCACCAGGTAAATGAGTTATGGTAACAAAATTCTTGTTGTCCCAACAATTTTTTTTCTCCGTGCGACAAAAATTTATTATGAAAATTAAAAATCTCAATCACTAATTTTTATTTATTTTTTTTATGAAAAAAGAATTGTGCACGTATTTTACATCAGGAAAAATCGAGCGAAAATTTGCCTCCGATCGAAAAACAGAAGCGCAAAATTACTCGTACGTTTTTATTCCCGATAATAATATTAGCCGCGCGCTATGGTGGCGCGTATCTTATCTACCGAATAACTTAGTTATTCCGGGACGCGAGTGATTATATAAAAAAAAAAATCATATGTCGCGGGTATTACGGGTAAAAATTTTCTTTACTGCTTCAAACGACTAAATTGATCGCTTAGTTAATGCTGTAAATTTCCTTGTGCGCGCTCGGTCGTTTTACCCAAACCTTTGAATGTCTCCGGTTCGAAGTTTAGTGCAAACTCCCCGCGACTGCACTTGGAAGCGTTCTCATGGCTCCGTTCCGTTTCAAAGCGGTCTCTCGCGATTGCACTGTGCATGATGCGAACGCGTGCACGGCTGCAGCACGCAGCGTTACGACGCCGAGCTCGCACAGACCTTCCCACCAAATCACCAATTAACTCCGTGTAAATAAATTTATTTTACGCTGCCAGACTCGATCCGAAAAGCTAAATGGGTTAAACCTCGGGAAACTCGATCGACACGAATTCACTCATACCCAACTCCGACCGGTTGAAGATTATCAACATTTTATCCGTCAACGTAAATTGCCACCTCGTAATGTGCACTTTTTTCATGGTTAAATAATTTTCTCAACGGTACGTTAAAATTTTTTTTTTTTAGTTACTCAAACGGATAAATGAGCTACAAGATCCGGTTATATACCTGCGCTGACTAGTGAAATATTGCCGAAACTTGATCTCCGCATCTAAATGCGCACTTCGTTATTTTCATACATTTTTCACAAGTCGTGTTTAGCGGGGAAAAAATATGGAAACTTTTCTTTATTTTTATGATTATTAATATTTTTTTGGATCTGGGGTGTAGAAAGCTTATAATTACAAAAAAATTCTGATGAACTGGATATTATTATGGCAATGTTTATTTTGTGGCCAGGAACTGTTGAACACGAAAAAGAGTTTTGTTCTTGTTTTGCTATAAAATGATTTATATTTATATCGTTCATTATTAACGATATTTATTATCATTATTTTCGCAAATTGTCTACAATTCGTGTTTAGAGAGAAGAAAAAAAATCCGGCCATTTCTTTATCGTTATTATTATGAATTTATTGGATCTGGGGTGTAAAAATCCTACAACTACAAAAAAATGCATATTAGGGCGATATTTACATTCTGCGCTAGAACTGTTGATTAATCGATTGTACACGAAGGAGAATTTTGTTGTTGTTTCACTGTAAAATAATTGCCATTTATACCTTTGTTTATTAACGATATTTATCATCGTTTTTTCCCAAATTTTCCACAGTTTGTATTTAGTGAAAAAAGATATCTAAACTTTTCTCATTATTATTATTATCGTTATTATTACAAATTTATGGAATATAGAGTGTGAAAAGCTTATAAATAAAAAAAAATTATAAGAAAATGCATATCATGATCACGATGTTTATTTCGTAGCCCGGAACTCTTCATTAATCGATTGTACACGAAAAACAGTGTTTTGTTGCAAAATGATTTTTATTTATACTCACGGGTAATGAAAGGGCTTGTTCGAAGGGCGAACGATGTTTGAATTTAGGTTGGGACGCGATTTGGCACCAGACCGTTTCGGTGGAGAAACGTAAAGCTACTGATGACCGAAGAGCTTTGACGCTGCGCGGCAACTACCCCTGCCGAGCGATAAGAGCGTCAAGAGTGGGAGGATGGACAGCACACGAGGATCTCCGTGCCGCTACTTTTCTACCCCTGTGAATATCTCGTCACCCATCTTCGTTACCCCTGCCGAGAAATAAGAGCGTCAAGAGTGGGAGGATTGACAGCACACGAGGAACTCGGTGCCGCCACTTTTCTACCCCTGTGAATATCTCGTCACCCATCTTCACTTATCAAATTAGTAAAAAAAATAATAAATTGTGGAAAAATCGGCGAAATGTCGACCTTTCCAGTCCATGGTTTTTTTTTCCATTTTTAAACATTTTTTTTTTTATCCCGTGCGATGCAAAGATTTACGCCAACTTTGCGACTATAAATTGACTCTTTAAAGAAAATTGTTCGATCTGTATTCAGCGATAGAGCAATAAGTCGACCCGTGTGATGCCGATAATTTTTTATGCACTTCCGTTTCGACGATAAAAAAAATCTCAAAATTACAAATGTTCGTGTTGTAGATTCGCGTAATTTTGTTTTTATTCGCAAAGCCTCTATGCGAGAAATGCGAGAAAGCGTCTTTTATGATTTACTGGCTTTTTCATCGAGAAGGCTTCGTGAAATTAAGAAAATTATGAGGGAGCAACGGGCAAAGTCGATTAAAGTCGATTCGATGGATTTTCGTCATATTCAATTCCAGTGCTTCGATTTCACTCTCTCGAACATCTTTACGCAATTTAGTCTCGATGTAGCTGAAGATTACGTAGCTCATCGTTTCCCTCGACTCGTCGTTGCGTGGTAAAAGATTGTGACGCAGGCCGGGCAATCGCGCGTATTTTCTTTTACGTAAAATACCACAGAAACACCGCGGAAAAAAATTTTATAACCATTTTAAGTTACGCAAAATTGCAGCTTTCAGCATCCGCGACTGATTAGCCTTCACTCATGAAGGGCCAATTGATAATAATAAAAATATACCAGCGTTAACATGCGGTCAGTTGTGTGTGTTTTCGAACGACAAACTTCAAAAGCATTAATTAGTCGCCGGTTGTTTTTATGCGATTGGGGGAATCGCAATTAATACCGAGGCCACTGCCATTGTCATTGCAATGCAGACCGGCTGGTTTACAAATGCTCGGTGGTTCCGCGAGCTGTGCGTACTAATAGCCCATCGATAGCCGCATCCGTTCCCTTTCGCCATTCACGAAGCGCACCAGTAATTACAAAAAAAAGACTTTTAATTTTTACCTCTGTTTTCATGAAAGCCAATTACAGACGCTCTGGAACAAATGTCATATGCAGGTGCACTTTTCTTGATTCGTACTGTAGCGACAATTCTCGGGACGGAGAATTTCCTACAAAGAGAAACAAATTTGATTGACTCAAACTAATTTCGTGGCAATCAACTAAATGGCTCGGGTCAATACGTTCAAATAAATGTACGTAATGCGAATAGAATCGTTCATTGTTTTTCCGGAATGAGAAACACTACGATCGACATGACGCTAGGTGACTTCTGACGAATTTACAGATCTGTATAAATTTGTTTACCGCAACTTGGCTCATGTAACTTAAAATATTTGTGACTTTCTTCACAAATAGCTCTTTATTGAAATCAAGCTGTTTATCGAAAGAATCTTATCTTTCGATAAACAGCTTGTTTTTTAAACAGATAAGCAATTTTAAGCACTTGTACAGTATTTTGTACAAAATCTTGACTACTTATACAGTACCATAACAAGTAAAAAAATATATTTTATCGTACGTATTACCCTAATTTTTTCGGTAAGGCGCGATTGGGATGCTCCAATCGATTGCTCATTACTTTCACAACAGAATTTGCTCCGCCTACGCAAGCCAAATCGGCCAATATAATTACCCGCCTCATATCTATTGGGTGTGCGGAGGGTCCGAAATGAATGAATATCCATTAATAAGAATTTAATAATAAAGCATGCTCGAATTGATTGACGACGTTTATTCGATATTTCAACCTACGCATCATCCGTATTAGAACATGTGAAACACCTTCCTCATCGTCCGTCCAGGGCTCAGTCGGTATCAAAAACTGTAATAAACTTTTCTCACGGGGTTTCATAAACAGTCAAAGGCAAAGTTACACCGTAAGCCGGTATCATCTCGGCTTTCGATGAGACTTTTCTTTTGATCGCGGATGGCACAATCCGTGAGAAAAGTTAATAAGAGATTTTATTATCGACCGCAGTATTACCCCATGCTCTTAAGCGTCACGATGATTGGCGACCAGATGACGACGTCCCGAGGTTTCCTCGAGAGAGACGAGAATCTGATCCTCAATCAGCGGATGCGGCTCCTTTTCAGCCGTTTGACTCCATCGCCCCGGTCCGGAGTAGATGAAATTCGTTGACGGGAAAAATTAAGTTTAAACCCTCGGAGATCTTAATCTAAGTCCTATTAAATTACCTCGGGTGCGCTGATGCGAGGAGTACGATATTTTAAGTAACGGAGCAAATTTTTCCACGTTAGAGTACATTTGCCGATTTTTACATCGGAGATGAAAAAAGAAATGTTAACAATAAAAATGTTGCTAGCATGAAGGACTCGAGAAAGTGGGTTTGAGCATATGGGCAATATTGCCAGAAAATTACTTAAGGGCATGTGAAATATCCCGGTCGGTAACAGATCCGTTTCACCGACTGTTCCGAGAGTATTGATATTTCGAACAGAAGCAACTTAGATTTCATGCGTCTGTTTAGTGCCTACGAGAACCTAATTTGCTATTATCCAAGATACTAGTATAAAATGAATATTAACATGAAATAAATATTAGTATAAGATAGCGATGACTATTTTGATTGCCGACTGAGCGCGGGGCGTCGAAAATGGTCGATGCATGACAGCGAAAATTGGGTTTGAAGATAGATATTGCCTTAAACTTCCGGCCATTGTTAGGTTCACCTTACCCAATGCCACCATACACACTGAGAGAATGATCTAGTAAAAACTACCGATCATCTAATAAAAATTATCATAACACATAGTAATGCGGCGCTAGATCGCCACTTATGGTAGAAAGTGTCAAATTTTCTGAACATTTTTACCTCAATATTTAAGAAAAATTCTTATAAATCTGGTAGTTCCTACCATAGGTAGCGCCCTAGTTCCCTACTACTATGTATTATGGTAATATCTCTCTAGCGATATAGTCATATTTACTAGATCCTTCTCTCAGTGCTCCATTCATGCACAGTTTCATTTATCCCACACTGACCATTTTCTCTTCACACTTTTTCTTCTCCCCTTCCTTCTTCAACCAATTTTTAACGTTTCTTTCCCGTGGGCTGTAATCGTCCTCGATCCATATCGACGTCTTCCTTAACTCCCGTCGGGGCTTCTCAGCCTTCACAGTTCCACTTCCGCCATCAGCTCTTCTGTCCACAACGCAACTGATTTACTTCGCTCCTTATTTCTCCCGCTTCCTTTCTCCAGAATCCCATCAGTCGCCACTCAGCTTTGTCCACTACACTCATTATCTCCCCAAACATCTCCGATTTGACCCTCTCTGTCCGCGTCGTCAGTTTGCACCCCGACTTCTCTTTTTACTACTGTCACCACACTTGTTATTTGTCAATTTTGGGTGACTCGATTTAACGGGCCGATTTAACTGCCCGTTTGGGTGACTCGATTTAACTGCCGATTTAACGGGCGAGCTTCTACACACAAACCCATCCTCATCCGAGCTGTTGCAATCAACCTCGTCACCACTCACTCGCCCTTCTTTATTTCATCTTTTGCGCCACAGAACTTACCGCCGACTTCCGCTCGCTCCACTCGCTCCGCGCTGACCGGCTTACGTTTCACCTTTTCTTTACTTTCGAAGGCATAAATCTCTTGCAGGTCCGGATCGCTCCTTCCTTTTCCCCTTAGGAAGAACCGATCTATCCGCCCCGACTCGTCTTCACCATCGCTCCCCTTCTTTAGTGTTTCACTCTTTACCGGAACAGGCGCGTCCTTCTTACCCTCAACGCCGTTTGACTTCTTCGTCATGAGGTCTTTCACTGTCTCGTCTCCCATTGTTGGCTTTCTCACATGCATTTTCCTTGACCAAAACCGTTTTCTCCCTCTCGAACTCTGCACCGACAATCACCGAGATTTCGACAGATATTCACTTCCGCTTTTCACTAACTCTTCCTCAGCAACAACACATCTCCTTCCTCTCGAACAGCACATTTTCGCACTGAGATTCTATCACCAGACACTCCAAGTGAATATAAAATACCGGAGCGTACAAAAGCCCGACTTGTCCGTGCGACGCGATCTCGCCTTTCCTGAGTATTAAGTATTAAGATAGTCTAATCTTTCAGTACCAAGTATAAAGAAAGTATCGGAATTCGCAAATCTTTATTTTTTTTGTGTTTAACCATTTTTTTTTTTACGCAGTTTGAAAACACTGCGCTGCAGTTTTTCTGTAGCCGCGGCAATTTTTGAGCTACGGTCCCATGAATATTGCGCCGATAGACGAATTCGACCAGTTCAAAAACTTCCGTGGCTAGACAAAAACTGCAGTTTTCCCAACCTGCGTAAAAATATATATATATTCTTAAACTAAAAAAATTATAATTTTTCCGGACCTTGATACATTCTTCATACTTGGTGCTAAAATATTCTTTCGTAGACTCGCTTAATTAATACTCGGATATTCCTCGACATACTAGCTTAATGCTTGATACGCGAATTTCCCTTCGAATACTATTTTCATACATCATACTCGAATATTCCTTCGTATACCAGCTTAATACTTGTTACGCGAATTTCCCTTCGTATACCAGCTTAATACTTAATACTTAAATGTTCCGTGGTATACTAACTTAATACTCGATACCTAATATTCTTTCACATACTAGTTTCATACTTCGCACTAATTGGCGGAGTATAATTCCAGTATTATTCAGTCCAATACGACATACTCCTAATGCTTTCACTTTTAATACACTTTCAATACTTTCTTTTTCCGCGATCTGTAGGATGTTCCGTATCGCTATGAGCTGATGTGAAGTACCGCGGTCGATAACAAATCCCGTTCCCCATATTTTCTGTGAATATTTCGGACGAAAGCAAATTAGATTTCATGCCTGAAATGAAAACCTGATTTCATGTCTGCATGCCTACGAGAACCTAATTTGATTTTTATCAAAATATTAATATAAACTACAGTACGCATAAAAATCCTTGTGTCCCGACTTTACAATAAACATATTAACAAAATAGAGAATTTCTTTTATTGTAAACAGACTCCTGGATTGAGTCATCAATCGTTATTCGAAACACGCAGCTGTTCCCTACATGATCTATTTGATTGAAGACCAAACATCGCATATAAATAATCCCCCCTCCCCCCTACTAATGAAATTACCTAAAAAATAACCGAGTAACGAGCGAAATGATAGTACACGTAGACAACGTTAAATGTACCGAAGCGCCATCTCACACATTCTGCTTTGGAAAAATGGGTATTAAATTTTCCAATTTACCGGCGCGATCAGATGGAAACTTCGAATAGAACCTGCGAGCGCAATACAAGTTTTTCTTGACGAACAGACAAAGCGCGCGACTTCATCGACCATCGATCGAACACTTTGTTTTTCCCGCACAGTGCGCTGTTATCTTCAAAGTATATTTTCTTCCTTACCGACCGGCGATAAAAGCGAACATTTTGGAAAAATAATCGCGAGATTATAGTATAGATGCGATAGAATAGATGCGAGTATGGTTATAGTAAAAAAATTGCCCATTACCGAAAGAATGACACAAAAGTGTTGATAGTGTGGTTAAGGAAAGACCAATTCGAGTTTAACCACGATATTTCAACCTATATATTAATCGTTGACCGATGGACGGACGGAATTGCATGTCAACACGGGAAACGCTCGAATCAATCAAGAGATGCACGCACTAAGAAATTTCGTCAATGATGGTCGTACGAGTAATAGTTTTTTTTTTTTTTTGCGGAATGAAAGTGAAAGCTGTAAATCCGTTAAGCCCTTGTAAAATTTGTAACCTGTTAAGCTCTGTTAATGGCGATTATAATATTAAAAAAGTGTCGAACTTCTAAAGTACACTCGATAACTGGTTGAAATTCGATCGCGCCGCTCTATGGAAAGTTTTAACGCTGACATGGTTACACTGAGTGACTTACACATAGAGAGTACACGCGATAAAGGCCCAGATTTTTCACTGCACTGTGTGTGGCAAATTCGATTAAATACCTCGATAATAGCTGTTGTCGCGCGGAACTCGGGTCACCTTTTGCGAAGCAAAAAAGTGGACTGCGCTAGTATCGTATAGATAGAGAAGGAGTCACGAGCCGGTGTTTCGCGATCCGCTAATTCACAACCAGGGTCAGGAGAATTTTGCTTCTCGATATTTCGTTCATATTTCTTACAAGTTTCGCTATATGAAGCGCAGAATTCCTTTTCACTATATAATATTGAAAAAAAAAACAACGGGAAAATTTATATTTTTGCATTGCTTTCTCCTGTGACTTACATCGTTTCATTCAAGGCGTCAATGAAAACGTATTTTCTGTAATTATTGGACATCCTGCGTAGAAAAAGCTTTGTGGGGGAAAGAAAATAATGGAGAAGCTATTTGCATCTTTGTGTACGCTCCTTATTTGCATAAGGAATACAATCCAGCAATATAATTTTAGATTAGTAATGGTAAAGTGTAAACCGAATCTGAATTTCTTATCATAAGATAAGAGATTCGGGGATTCGATTTACACTTTAGCATTACTAATATTCAATTAGTTATAGATTGAATATATAAATATATTTTGGAAAATTGTGGATTTGTTTGTTGGTTTGAATTTTTGCCCCCCCCCCCCCCCCCCCAAGCTGAGCCCCCCCCCCCATGTGTATTGCCAAAGAGTGTAAATATAATGTCATTGGTTGAATGCCAGAAACAATAATTGTTCATGTGTATATATTTATGTTACTGTTTCGTTGGTTCGTAGAACTTAAAACGCTAAACTGCCGAAGATAGTTCGCTGGTTCACCAATTTTATTAATAAAAAAAAATACAAAACCTCTCTTCTTTTGATTCTTGTCAAATATAAATTGTCCCACTCTCATCCTGACATGGTATTAAAGATCGGGGAAACAAACCAGCGGATGATCGAAAAAAAGCTGGCTGTTAACAATTATAACGTCGCTTTGGTTGCGTTAATTGCCTTGTTGGCGAGATCCTTTAATCTCTTCATTTACAGACTCTGCGCTGTCGCTGTATCATTTAAATCATAAACGGTGGTGATGTGTGACAAAGTTTGGCAGCGTCATATTGAATGCCGAAGTTAATCCATATCCATTGGTCCGGCCACCAAATCATGAGTAATAATAATTGTCGCTACAATCGCACATACCTGTAATGGTGGTTTTCGCCCTGCAGCTCATTAGTGGATTCTCACGAGACCGATTTAATTGCTACGCTGATCACAGTCGCGCACGATCCGTTGTGGCGAACGAAATAATACGAGCAGTGCATTGTTTTAGCGATATAATTATTCGCGATGAAAATATTATTTCAGTAAATAATTCCGAAGGTACTTTATTGTGTTCTACAGCGAAGTTGGTGTGCGTTCTTCATAAATGGTGGCGATGTGTAACGAAGTTCGGCAGCGGCTGATTGCTGAAGTTAATCCGTATTTACTTGTCTGGCCAAAGGATCAGTTATTACTCATTATCCGTTATTATTATTATAATAATGGCTGCTACGATCGCATATATCTGTAATGGTGGTTTTGACCCTGTAGCTAATTAGGAAGTGCTCGCCAGACCGATTTAATTGCTGCGCTGATCATAGTCGCATACCATTCGTTATGTAGAGCGAAATCGAATCTAGAACTGCTTTAACTTTCCTAGTTGCCTAGAACTACTTTGACTTTCCTAGTTGCCTAGAACTACTTTGACTTTCCTAGTTGCCTAGAACTACTTTGACTTTCCCAGTTCCCTAGAACTGCTTTAACTTTCCTAGTTGCCTAGAATGACTTTGACTTTCCTAGTTGCCTAGAACGACTTTGACTTTCCTAGCTCTCTTTCGTCATATGGATCCGACTAATGCACCAGTGCGTAATGAGGGTTCGGCAATCCAGCTGCCGCCTTCCACTTAGAAGAAGATGATCTAAAAAATCGTGATTTCGATATTCCCCGGAATATCGAAACGTTTCAATATCTCGTGACCCTTGGGGATCAATTTAATCTATCGGTTTATGCATGAAAACACGAGTAAAGCTTCCAGCGTTAAAGCTTTCACGACAGCGATTCCCATTGGATTTTCTTCTCGACGATCCGCTTTCGATCGGAAATATCGAAAAAAGAATAGTTGCGAATCTACATTTAAGCCAATCATACGGAAAAAATTACACATTTCGTGAGTCCTCGAAGAAAACGAACGCGGATTCTCAATTTCCAAAATCCATAACCTATACCGTCCTAATACAGAGAAATTGTCATTTCGGTGGAGTAGCGAAGAACCATATTCCAAAATATCGCTCGCAGGATAATCCTTTTTCGATATTGCCGTTCTGCTTGCTGCAGCACGTAGCCTGCCGGCTCGAGCGCATTGAAAAATCGTACACGTGTTGGAATATATACATACATATATATACGTATATTCCGGGGCAAATTCTATCCGTCATTCCTTTCTTTACTCCACAATCCCAAAGCTTTGCAGTGAAAAGTTCAATGAAAACAAAAAAAAATTTAAAGATTTTATTATTATTATTATTTTATGCACAAAAGGATTCTTACCTGCCCGAGCGCCAGACTGCTCTTTTTATCCGGTAGAAAAGTTTTCCTTTCATGGTTGCTGTCGCCGGCAGCAAAAGGGAACCAAGCAATTCGTCTCAACACCGAGAAGATCCCGACACGACGCACGTTCTTAACTTACCCGGCAGTGCGAACTTGCTTGGTCGATCAATGCGCATGAATCCGTCTAAGAAAAATTGACACCCACTTCCCTTGATTAGCAGGCTAGTGCGGACATAACTCGCGGTATACACCGCGAGTTAAGGGAGTTCTCGAGTCAACAGGAGTGCAATGTGGCGGAAGTATACAGAGGATAGGGTAGGCTCCAGTGGCACGACGATCTTTGCCCGGTTGGAATGTACATATGACATTGTTGCGGCTATTGCCGAAGAGCCCTCTATAGTTGAGTCGAGGGTTGAATCCTCAACCCTCCACTCCTGGCTCCAGAACGCCAGCAACGAATCGTCCGGTCTCGCCCCTGGCGGCTCCAGCGATCGACCATCCGCGCTCACAGACTATAACAAGGCATTCCACGTGTGCGAAATACGATCGGGCGAGCAGCGGCACAGTGGGCCAAGCCTCGGATTTGCGCGCAGAGATCCCGGTTTCGAATGCTCGCCTGCACGCGTGCCTTTTTCTATGTGCTTTTCCATGAGACCCATAGCCGATTCGGATACCGCTTTGAAAAGCGAAGGTCATCCTTCGAATTCCAACTGGGACACTCGGGAGTTTGTCCACTCAAATTGGTTTGAGCGCCATCATTTACACTGATAGAAAAATGACGGCTCGGCGACGGAACCGACGGAACGGTTGCGGTACCAATGGTACGATACCCGTTTGACGGCACTTTTTTTATCTGGGTAAGGTGATCATCCAAAAATTATTGGAAAATTGAGTTTTACCCCCGCTGTCCCGTTTTGCCCCACTGTCCCATTTCGCCCTGCTCTCCCCTAGGTGTGCGGGTGCTTTGTCACACCGCCTTAAAATGTTCGTCTGAAACGAGAAAACCCTACCATGTGACGGCAAAAAATGTTAGACCGATACTTGACCTCTGGCATAAAACTGTAAGGGAAAGAAAAAGAAAATGTGATCATCGTAGGCTTATGACCAGGTACGACGGCCCGATCATAAGCCTCGAGTTATCGGGGGAGTCACGTGCCGAAGGCATTTCGACGTCCCAGTTCTCCGTTCATCGGGTATGCAATAGGGCTGTACAGATAGGCCGGCCTAGTCGGCTAAAATATCGTATCCGGCTAATGGATTTTATAGTTTGGCCGACTAAGCTGTCTTAGCTGGCTAAACTATTTTAGGCGGCTAATCCGTTTTAGCCGGCCAAGCTATTTTTGCCGTCTAACCCGTTTTAGCCGGCCAAGCTATTTTCGCCGGCCACGTGCATAAAATCGAGCTCCTTAATCTCGCATTGTACTTTAGTCCAAAAAGGCTAGCGGATTCGCGTTCAGCGCGCAAAAATACGCTAGAATACATGGAAGATAATTTAAAAAAAAAGAAAAAAAAATCGTAAAAAAATTGCAAGGCTATTCATCATCCGTAGGTAATCCGTCTGAACTGCGTATACAATTTCCTAAAATAATTCACTGAAGTCCAACATAGCCGAATAGGCATGGACTTCAACCAGAATGATACACAATGTGCAAAATGTTGATTGTCTCTAGATTCGCATATAACGTTTATTTTTTAACATCGTCTGCCCCGTAACTCTTAACCATAATTTATTTGACTTGTAGTTGCACGGGCTTCGCTCAGATCCATCAAATCAAAGTTGCATAAAGGTTGGAAGCTTGCACAAAGCGATCGGTCTCATTCCAGCATGCCCGGAGTCTCGTCATAGTCATGCAACTTGGTGCGCGACGGCGATTACGATGCAACTCCGAATTCGTGGTTGCACCAGCTTCGCTAAGGATATTTGTAGGAACAAAGACCTTTAGCGGAACAAACTTCTAACCTCTATGCAACTTTGATTTGATGGACCCGACCGATCCGCATATAACGGCAAGTCAAATAAATATGATTTCACAATGGTGGTTCCAAAAGTTACAGGAAAGACGACGTGAACGCCGATTTGAACGCCGTGTGCCATTTCGTGAAATTCACGATTCAGTTGTGTTGCGGTGAACCCGTGTACGTTTAAACGGAGTACGTTTGGAGGCACCTCTTTTGACCCGAGGGTTGGGCAAGTGTAAGATATTTGCCATGTACAGTTGAACGAAGTTGTGAACTTATGGATTCACTTTTTGCGGTGTACGATTTATTTCCGTAAGAATGAACGAGTCTACAATTGAACGGTGTAGAATTAAAGGCGTCTCAATGTAACCCATTTGGATAACTTTTTTATACCAGATGTCTTTTTGCTACCTGCAACGATCGGTTCGCCATTCGCCCCTGGCGGACAGTTTTGAACTGCCGTGCCCTCGGAAAATAACCATCGTTTATCCGAGAAATAAACTTATTCACTCTGAGTTAATATTCTGTTTATTCAATTCACTGAATAAACTGCAATTCTCGGACGCGCTGTAACACTGCGTCTCTCCGTTGCCGACGGGAACAGCGCAGTCCGTCGTCGAGAGGGGACTTCGCTCGCCGAACCTATACCGAGCTGGACCACGCGACTGCGCGACGGTACAGCACACCACGATTCACACTTCCAGAAAATCCCGACTGCGATTTCCAGTTCGTCGCGCGCTACCGTTCGACTTACTGACTCGCCCGAGGCACTTTCGACCCTTGAAATTATTAGCGCTCTCCACATATGTCATCACCGATGAAACTCGGACAATCATATTTGTGATTTCTTTTTTATTTTTATAAAATTATTATTATTATCATTATTTTATAACTTTGAAGTAAAAAAAAAAATGAAAGAATATTTTTACCCAAAATATTGAATTTTTGTTAGTCCGATGAAATTGTAATTTTTATAGCAAAGCAGTCAAAATTTTCGTCCCAAGGTAGAAAATATAATTATCATATTATCAAGGGAAAAATTAAGCAAATTTTTATTTTGGCAATAGATTATTGTTTTATAACACGGAACAGGGGATGATGAAAAAGTTCACGATTATAATTGAGTTGGGGGAATGAAAAAAAAGTAATTACACTGCCGAGCAAAGAAACGACAAAAAAAGTGAATCAAAACTTCGTGAAAGGAGGGTGAGAGAGTCAGTGATTAATATTTTCGCGGCTGTCGTGCGCGGACGTAATTTGCATCGCTGTGGGAGAGAGAGAGAGAGAGAGAGAGACGCTGGATCATGACGGCGGCGTTTAATAAGGTAAATGCTGTTAATTAATCGTTATTTGTTTTTATAATTAATGTCCCTATTCACAACACAATTCATTAATATTTAATTAACTGTGATTGAAACTTTAATTCTGTATTAAGGACTATATTAAGAACAATACTTAGTTTTCACCAACAGTTCCTTAATTAATTTCTCGCGTCGTATGAATAAGAAATTAATTAAGACACTGTTGGTGAAAATTTAATATAGTTGAATACTGTTCTCGCTTAGCGTTGTCGCTATTGTCAAATCGTCCAATTAGGAAAGATAAAAGGGTGGCAAAGACGCGATAACAGTTCGTTGTAAAGTCGCAGCTCAGGAACATCGACGCATCACTGCAGCTTGTTAGCTAAATTTAAACGTCAATTTTCGAACGTAACTCTCATACGAACCGCTAGGTTCGAGTGTGCGAAACCAGATGCGGGGACCACATGAAACATTAAACTCATATAAATTCATTATCCGCGTTATTCACAGATGAAAACTTTATTCGCCAAAAAATGTTTTTTATTAATTAAAAAAAATAACCTGGAAATGAGTGCGAGATAAAGTTTACTTTTTAATGGCAATTGACTGAAACATTCTGAACACGTCTTCATTAAAATCTCGAAATTTTCTTGTTTCACTAAAATAAAACTTCCGCTATGAGGAAGCGAAATGAATATTTTTTTAATCGCCACGAAATATTTTATATCGCATGAATGCGAGCATTCATTCGCCTGCGGCGACCAACTGGGACATTTAATTTTTTTAACGCTTCGGTCCTATTTCCGGAACTCTGTTCCGAAAAGATTTGATTCACCTAAATTCAACAATTTTTTTAATGTACTTACATATTGTTCCTTAACACTAAATTTGCTAAACTTCTGTTTCTTGTAACCCACAACGATTTTATCTAAACCAATACTGATTCCATCCAACACATTCTCAACTGACAATCAATTTTATCTGACTAATGAATAATTTGAGACGAAATATAAAAATAAAAATATCAATAACAAATATATAATGCACCTGAAAAGTAATTATTGTATCTATACATATACGTATTTACAAATAAGCACAAAAAAAAATGTTCACGCATTCCAGCGTAACGCCAGGGCCGCTCTTAAGCTTGAACTTTATCGTCGTTACTTTGAGGGTAAGATTTATTCGATGAGAGAGGGGTCTCATCTTCAACTTCCATCTCTGTTATTAGGGAGTGTTGAAACTTGTTTTGCTCTCAAATTCGTCGGTTTCCGTCCCTCTCGTGTTCGATGCGAAGATAATCGTTGCACGTGGAAATCACCCAACTATAAATCAAGCCTGTTATCTGACACTGAAACTCTCCCCCTTTCGCTATCCCTCTTGAGTGAACATTAGAACGACACGCAGTACTCTGAGTTTACGACGTGCTGGAGATCGGACGAGACACACACTGTAACTAGTCTCCGTTTCCCCTTAGAAGGAAACAAAACAGTTAACTACAGTACAGACGCGCACCTATTCCGGCGGCCTTTAATCTCCTTTCGGGTAACAGGTCTTAATTAATCTCCGTCGGCGTCGAAACGCCTTTCGCCGACTCATTCAACCCTTCCGGTTTATTGCTTTCCGTTCATTGTTGCAATTCGCTACTGCACGCTTCTGCAGCTATGGAGCGTGTGCTAAAAATTGTTTAAAAAATAGTTTGGAAAATAGGTGATCGTATTCAAGGTTCAGATCTGAGCGAACTTTATCTTTGGATAACTTTTGTACGATTCACAGTTTCCGAGATAAAGCATTCATATAGGACGAAATGTTTTGAAATTATTTTAGCAATATTTTTTATATTTCTAATGTTGGGAAATATTTCTAAAATATATGAAAATGATATTTTGAAATATTCTATCGAAATATTTGAAGGAAAGCTGAACTGCTCGGACTATAGTTACGTCTGTAGAATAATTTGAAAGATTTGTGGGCGCAAAGTATGGGAATAATTACGATGTGCCGTAAACGGTAGAGCGGCGAATGCATAGCGAAATTCGAGATACGTCTGGTTAAAAAAGTGATTTTTCCAGTTCGTCCCCGAATTACTATACGAATCCGGAGATTATGACCATATTTTTCTTTCCGTGTAGATTATCGTGCATCCAAAAAAAAAAAATCAAAAAAATATCCAAGGAAATTTTTTTTGTTTTTCTAAACCGGGAAGAATATGCTGCAGATTTCTTGCAATTTTTTTTTTTCATAATCCCTTAATGGATTGAGGCAAATGGCTACGCTGTTGCCGTCGTATTTTCGCACGTGTAAAACATTCATTTCGCATCAGTGAGAAACGTGAAAGGTAAAAGCGGGAAAGCTGGACGCGTTGAAGAAAAATCCGTCGACTTTGGATTTATTTACTTAATGCAAATATTTCTGCTGGCGTCGTTCCCTATGCATTGTTTGCGACATATAAAAAAATGGCATTTTATTTAATAATCAAGTTAGTGTAGGGGGAGAGCGGGGCAAAATGGGATCGTGGGGCAAAACGGGACAGTGAGAACAAAACTCAAATTTTCAGTAATTTTTGGATGCCCCATTTTGTCCCAACGACACATCAGGATTCTCAAACCCGTTTTGCCCCACGCACCACCATCGCCACCATCCAAGAGTTATTGGAAAATTGCGTTTTGCCTCATCATCTCGTTTTGCCCGCCATGCCATTTTGCCCCGCTCTCCCCTAGAAACAAAAAAAGCAAAAGAAAATTATTTTAGTTTTTTAAACCTGCAGGAAGGCGCTGCTGATTTTTTGCAACTTTTTTCCTCATACTCTAATGGATTGAGATCGTCAAGTTCTCGCACGTGTAAAACATCAATTTTATCAACGACGCATCAGCGAGAAATACGAAAGCTCAACGCGTCGGAGGGTATTACAGGTGATGGATTCGACAGTGGTTTTTAATCTTTTGAGCTTTGGCCCAATCAGCGAATGGGTTTTTATTAAATGGCAAATGAGAAGATCGAAAAATATAATTGGCCGAGTGTTTCCGCGAAAAAACTTGACAAATGACCTACCATGAAATTCGAGCGGTAAAAAAAAAAGTGCAAAATAGGGCTGGCTACGTGCCCGGTTGGACGCAAAAATATGTCCTGTGGATGCAGTGGAATCGGTCGCAGCGCCGGCGGGCTTCTCCGATAGCGATAAGTCGAAAATCTCTAGCGAGGAAAGTTGAATTCAGCGGAAATGAATTGATGCGAACGATGACTACGCAAGAGAGGGAGGGGGGGGGGGGGGTGGACGGACGCCAAAGAGTCCAATAGTTGCAGGCTATAAAACTTCGGTGATTGCAATTCCTATCAGCTGTCACCTTTTACAATGGTACAATGACAAAAAGACAAAAATTATATTTCATAAGAGAATAATGTATTTCTTTTTCCTTCAATCAAAATTGTAACGGCTGCGAAACATTGTGTTTTCGGTATTTGCGGTCACTTCCGGTGTGACGCGACTTCCGGTAAGAAAAATGAGATTTTCAAACCGGAAGTGACGCAAGACCGGCATGACGTAAGAATTATAAGAAAAAAATGAAGAAATTAAAAATTTAATTTGCCATCTTTTTCTTCTCCATCGCCGGAGTATTTTACCCTTTAAATAGCTCGGACTCAGTTCATCTGTGGCCAAGTTGAATTTTTCATTTTAACCCCGAGGAGATCGGTGAGCCGAAATCGGAACACTTAAAATTCAATTACGTACTTTTTCGGCACGAATTATTTCTGCATGCCATACGATATATATATACATATATATACATATATATAGCGCTGGAGATAGTTTTCTCGAATTTCTCGCCTCGATTATTCTTGCGCTCGAACACGTCGAATCAGCCAGGTCTATCCTCGATTTATTTGGAAAGCCCGACGGTGCTAGCAGCCGATCGCCAGAGGGTTGCAACGCTGATCCTTTAACCGTTCTCAATACTTATCCCCCCCGGAATCAATATGAACCCCTTCCTGCCAAAGCACGGATGGTCTGCATGTTATTCCGCCGCACCGAAATTCCATTGTCTTATTTTGATTGTCACTATTGTTCGTTCGAGCAACCCAAACGACAAGACATTTCCTCATCCTCGTCTTCTTATTGGCTAAGCTATCCGATTGAACAAATCGATACTATACGAGCTCGAACTACCCGCACGATGACGTGTAACGATGGGACACAGCCAATCACAAAATAGTCTTGTCATCGATAAAAAAGAAATCACATCCCCCAAACCCTAAGGAATGCTTCCGGACGTGTCATCCATCATCGTCAATTGTTCATTAAAAAAATTTCTGATCGACATTTATTTTTTATTTAGAATTTTATTTAGAATTTTTATTTTCGCTTACTGCATGGATTTATATATAATTATATACTTATTATATTATTAAATACTTATATACTTACTGTATTATTAAATACTTATGTACTTATTAGATTATTAAATATTTATATACATATAAACTTTTATGTATAGGTATACTTGTATGTACTCATATATAACTAGTGGGTTGTTGTGACTCGGGCGTTTCGCGCCCTCGTATGGGCTATGGAATTTATAAACGCGAAATTAAAATCTCCGGAGATTTAACGGAAACACGTCACTTCCGGTCCAGAAAATTAATGTTTCAACCGAAATTGACCTCATACCCGAAACACGTCACATTCGATCGAATAATGAAATTTTCGAACCGAAAGTGAGGTCTTTCCGATATGACGTCACATCGAGAAAGGAGAAAGGTCGGTCGAGAAAGGAGATTTTATAAATAAGTAATATGCTCGAAACGAAATATATTGCCAATTCATCAACGGATAAATTTTAACTATGCAAATTATAATTACACATTGCTTCCGCACTTTTTTTTACACTTTCTTACCCACCCGTCCGCAAAGTTGCCCGGAGCTTGGATCGAGGATGCCACCATCGAGTAGCGGACTTTTTCGTAAATAAAAAGAAAGTAAGAAATAAATAAGGTAGTTGGAATTTAATTTGCAATCTTTTTTTTTCATCGCCGGAATATTTAACCCTTTAAATAGCTCAGATGAACTCATCCGCAGCCAAGTTGAATTTTTCACTTCAAACCCGTCAGGATCGGCGGGACTAAATCGGGACACTCGAAATTCAATTACGTACGGAAAGTCGTCGCATCCTCGTCGTTGCCTGCGCTACATCTTGCGGACTTTACTATTTTCATTTTTTTTTTCTTTTTTTTTTTTGTTTCTTTTTAAAAAATTTCTTGGCTCCGGAATGGCTCTACGCTCGCTGTGGGAGGATAACCTATAGCTTAGGGACGCTGCCGTCGGTGTGCATCATCTGGAACGCTATGGTTCGACGTCGGTGCGACGGCAACGACGACTTCGTCGTCGCTAGTTCTCTCTCATTAAAACCCTGGAGAGCTCTTCTCTTCTCTTCGCGTAGTAAAGCTCCTTGTCGCCTGTTCGCCTTTTGTAATTCGTTTCAATCAGCATAGTCGCCGCTTGTCGCGCGCAACCCTATTCGGCTCTCCACTTTTAGCTATATTAAGTGTGTTTACTCGACGACCGTTTACCATCAAATCAATTTTGACGTTAAACGAGTTTCAGTTTTTTTTTTTTTTTTTTTTTTAACATTCGAGAGGTTTATTTCAAGCGACGATTCTCCAAAGTTATCGCGTGCTTTTATGTGGCGGAAAATTGTTTTGCTTTCAATTTCAGTCACGTACACTGTAAAAAAAAAATCGTATGAAATTTAATGCACTGGTTCTGGAAGTTTTTGTGCGTAAACTGGGATATTAAATTTTATGTAGAATTGTCATGAAAAATGTACGGTAGATTAAATTTACATTTTTGTTTACAGGATATTAATATAACATAGTAGCAACGTCTTAAAAATTGGCTCTTAAATAACCAATTAAAAAATATGTACATTTTCATGTAATTTTTCATGTTTTACTAACGCTTGTTCTTCGGTGGATGAATGGAGACAGTGTCTGGATCGATACACTTCACAAGACGCAGCTACAACGCTGCATTTTAGATAAATTGCACAAGAAATATCACTTACATCCGAATTATTTTCTCCTCGTTTGTAATTCCGCAGTTTCTAAAAATTTTCCGAGACACGAGCAACAGGTATGACCTATCCGTCCAAACTCCGTCCTGGAAATTATCGTTGTAGTTCCCACGAGCCGGCTGCCGTTCAAACTCCGCGAGACCGCGGATGTTTAACGAAAATTAATAGATATCATCATAACAACCCGGCACCGATGTTACAGGAGAAAGTTAATCTTCGATGACATTAATCGAACCTGTGTCCACGATACGTGGGCCGCGACACGGAAACGGCAGGGTCATTTAAATTATATTCGTGCCTCATCAAACCTCGCGCCCTGCAGTCGCACGTGTGCATATGAATATCTCAAATTGAAATTGGATGGAATATTGGTGGACCATTTTTTTTTCCATGTTTCACGCTCCAGTTCATTCATTCTCGGGTGAAAAGGAAATTTATTTGAGCGCAAAATTTGTTCCACCAAATGTTATCTTTATTCATCAATGACTCATTGGTTGAATCAAAAAATAAAAAATTGTCGGTTGTTGTCCAGCTGCAGGCAAATTTTCGATAATTGGCGAACAACCGCAGCCATTCACAGACACACAGACGTACGCAGCAGGCCGATATGCGAGGCCCTCGAAAACCATTTTAGGAGTATTGTCGGGCTGGTCCGTCGAATTACTCGGTCCAGCGAATCGGTAGAGATTTTTTTTGCCGCGCGCGGACGCAGCCGGATTACGTAATGCGCGGTGATTAAAGTATTAGCGAGTTAGACCGATCTGTTGGCACTTAAACCACCATACAGTTTGTATATAATGGAGACGAGAATGCCAAACCGCGGACAGCCGCGCTATTATAATATCCACACAAATAATTAATTAATTAATAATTACTAATAATAATTATTAATCCGCGTGCGATTAATATCCGCGAAGAACCACACAAATTCGCGCAAGACTCAAGCCGCTAGTGTGGGAGAAAAGAGCTCTCAAAACTGAACAACCTCCCCTTCAGCTGTATTTTCCTACGATGCATAGTTTCGGAGTTACGGCCGGTTGAAGTTTCCAACCAATGAGGTCGAGCGAGCGCCCGTGGCGCCATCTCTCGCGGCGCTCGCTCATTGGCCCGAACTTCAAGAGCTCGTAACTCGCAAACTATCCATCGTGGAAAAATATTACAAAGGCAAAGTTTGCTCAGCTTCGAACGTAGAATAATCCACGGGAATTTCCTTTCGCTTCGGTGTCGTAACAAACTGAGCGTAGAAGAAAAAAGCCGCAATGTCGACGAACGTTCATTCTCTTTTTCTGCTAACATGTGTTTCGTTCTCTTTTTCTTACCGCTGGTTCCCCCGACTAGGCAGGCACCCCGAAGCAATTCGCCTATCGTGATTACAATCATCCGAGGGGAATATAACATAGAAAGGGACGATCGTGGTTCCTCCGATACTCGTGCGATCGAGCCACAAAAAAAAGAAAATCGAATAAATTGCCCTCCTAGATCGTCGTAGGCGTCCTCACTACACAACGTGTTCCATGAAATATTTGAAGCATCCTCCCACGGGACTGTCCCCCATACGGCCACACGAGAGCCATTTATATCAACGTTTTCCTACGTTTTCTTATCAACCAAGCGATATCCTTTCTGGCTTTTCTCGCCCGCGCACAATATACCGTTCCTCCTTTTATTAAGAAAAAGAAGAAGAATAAAAAAACATTTAACTCGCGGCATTCACTCCGATCTGACATCATAATTATTTTCCTGACGATGTTATTTCTCTTCGGCGCGCAGCTACTACATTTTCCTTTTTTTTTTTTATTTTTTTAATCGTCGCCCACCTTGAAATAATTCCAAGGCTAATAGCAATTACCCGGAAAACAAAGTGAATCGGAAAAAAAATACAAACACCGAGCGAGAAAAATGAATTAAACGGTGAAAAAAAAAAAAATGAAAAAAAAAAGGTGGGTGGGGTGGGGTCAAGTGGTCGACGGGTATGTGGGGTTAAAGAGCTCGCGAGACTCGATGCGACAGCACGTCGGTTCCATTAAATTCGTTCTATTGAAAAGCTTCGGCGCGTTTTTCGCGGTAGATCCTGCGAGGGCCCGATGAATGACCGATCGAGTTAACGAGCCGAGAGGGCTATCGGCCCGCAGATGTAGGGGGATGTGGGAGTTGCCCGTGGTACTCTACAATTCAATCTCGCTCCCGTATCATCGGGTGCAGCAAAAAATAAAATAATGAAAATGCCTCGAGAGCTTTTTATCGCGTAATGCCATCGACGCCAATTTTTTTCCTTTTTTCTCAAAATCGATTCGTTTACAAGATGAAATTTTAATATTGTATTACAATAAAAATTACACGATTACGATAAATAAAATCAAGCGGGCTTCAAAAATGTTTGTCCATCCTAAAAGGTGAAAAATAAATGAAATTGGAGCTTTTATAGGACTATCGGGTGCAGTAAAAAAATAATGAAGATGCTTCGAAAGCTTTTATCGTGTAATGCAATCGACGCCAATTTTTTTTTTTTTTTCTCTCAAAATCGATTCCTTTACAACGTGAGATTTTTATATTGTCGTACAATACAAATTACACGATAATTACCATTGATAAAAACAGGAGGACTTTAAAAATATTCGTTGATTTTTAAGGGTGAAAATAAATTCTCGAATTTTATTTATTTTTTATTTATTTATATAAGCCGCTACCGCTCCTGCGCGATATGAGCAAGATGCTCCGTTTTCCGGTCTCTCAGTAGAAAAGCTCAGCCAAGTTGATGGAGTAAAGGCGCCGTCGACACCCTCTCTTCCACCCTCCGTAGGTAGTCGGCGGGAAACCGAGATAAAAGGACCCCCAGGCGCATAGTCGTTCCTTCCCATAATCCTCCGGCAGAAATCGGAAGAATGAGGAAAAAGCGTAAGCACGTCGGTATCTCGGAATCACATCTCGACCCACCCCATGCTGCTGTTATACCGCATGTCGTATCTTATTTATTAGCTTCAAAAAGTGATAATAATTGTAACTGCATTTTTTTCCATACATTTTTATTATTTATCGCAAATTTTTTGCGAATAATGGGTTACATGTATGGTTCGAGAGTTTTGTAATTTCGACGATTATGACCAATCTCTATCGCTCGCGAGTTTACATCGCAAATGAACTAGATCACTGACACGAAATCAAATTTTTCGAGCGAAAGTATATTCTGCATATAAATTTTATAATTTTCATATAGGCGAAGATGTATATTTTTTTTTATTTACTCTTATATATCCGATCTTTTTTAATTCGTGAAAAGTACATTTAATATATGAAAAATATATTTTTGGAAATACTTTTTGCCATGGGGGTAAAAAATGTAAAACCTGGCGAAAAAGGTGATTTTGTACTTTCGTTAATTACGATGTTAATCGTATTTCGTATTTCACATCCTAAATTAACAGATGTAAAAATCTGCGATATAACAAATCACCGGCATGCGCCAGCGCGGTTGCAAAAACCGATCGCAAAGAAAAAAGTTCAATGTTTTCCCATTGAACGTATTGTGTTATCCACTCTGGCGACTCTCCGTCGTACTCCGTTGCGTTATAAGAATGAAACCGGAAGGTAGTCGAGACCGGATAGTTTTGACCGAAAACGGACCAACTGTCAAACTGTTTTGAGAATCAACATAGCAAAGTTATCGGGCGGTATGTACGTTGATACTAGCTGGAATAGGCTAGTAGGGTGCTGGGAAGTACTAGACGGACTGATAAAGCTGTGTTCTTCGACAGTCTCGACAGCTTCAATCGAACTGTGTCTGCATCAATACATCCACTCTATGCCCAGGCACGGAAAACGATCGGTTTTCCGAACCTCTTGTCCACCCTCCCACCGTTTCCTATCTATTCCTTGCTCCAAGCCATTTGCCAATAAAAAAACCTGTAAATAGCCTGGTTTTATCGGTTCCGCGCCGGAAAAAGTATATGCGAAAAATAAATGAAAAATATATTAACGCTGGAACTCATGTATAATTTTTTCTACCTTCTAACTCATGTTATATTTTCACCCCTCGCGTTTATTCTACGTGCAAGGGTCCTATGAGCAGTAAATGAGGTTTACGGCACATGAATCTCTTAGTTTTTTTAATAAGGAAGAAAATGGCACGCGACAAATTTGATTTTATTAAAGTTTCAGGGGTGAAAATTACACTTAAAGCATAAAACTTAACGAAAATTTGCCAAAATCGCATTTTTATTGGGAAAAAATTCATAATTTTTTTTATGTCTCAATAAAAAAATTTCAAACGCCATTTTACAACGAACATACCGGGCTGTTAGGGAGAAACTAGTCCCGCTGTATTCCGTTCAAAAAGTACACTTCTTTGGACATATGAAAATCGGGAAAAACCGAAGCCTGGTAATAAGGAAAAAATCAATGACAATGCAAAAAAAAATGGTTTTGCATGCGTTTTAACATTTATTTTTCTCGAAACATTATATAGGTAATTATAGATGATGATAATTATTATAAGAAGTTATAAAAATTATAAAATTATAAAAATTATTAATAATTTTTTTTTATCGCTACTATATACGTCCAAATTGCATAATAATAAGTTACATTTGATATTTCTGAGAAAAAAAAAACTTCCGAGTCCAAGTGGTCTACTGGCTAGCGCGCTAGACTGTAATCCACGATATTACATAAAATAATATATAGGAATTATATATGGGACATATATATTTCGGAAATAGAGGTGGCCAAAAATTCCGTATCCCGTGTGTATCCCATGAATATATCGTTAATATACTTTCATTCCACGTGGGATACTCGGTGACAAGTGGCGGTATCGCTATTGACCCGATAACGAGACTTCCTGTTACAACCTTCAAGCCCAGCATATCCGCTTCTCGAACCAGCGCCGTACACAATCGCCGTACCATTTTACCCCGCACACCCTCACGCTTTCCATTACCAAGTCCACCAACTCTCCACAAACTTTCGTCTAACTTTGTCGAGAATTTTTATCGTCCTTCGAGCTATCACTGGAGCTTCGCATAATATTGTCATTCAATTATATTCTATATCAATGTTTCATCAAACTTTAACCGATGACGTTTAATGTTTCGATAAACAGAGGCAAATTCTCACGAAAGCTTATTATCCTCGAGAGAAATTCATTTGTGCGGTCAATTATCGATATTGTAATGATTATTATTTTTTGCATGTGCAGATTTTGTTGGACGCAGCCAATGGAACGTTGAATGTGACGGAAACGATGACATACAATTTAGACGGATGGAATGTTTCGAACTTCGGAGAGGAGAAATCCGACGACGACGAAGAGTACGTCCCTTACGCCGAACGTTCGGAAACTTACATCGTTCCGATACTGTTTCTCATCATCCTGATCGTCGGTGTGACCGGCAACGGAATTCTCGTGCTCACCCTGTTGCGCCACTCGAACATGAGAAACGTCCCCAACACTTATGTACTGTCACTGGCGATCGGTGATCTATTGGTACACAGAGATAAATACCATGATTTCTCACATAATTTTTGCATTCAATTATCAATGGAATTTTATTTGTAGTTGCAATAATTAAGGGTAACATTCATTTTCTCACCAGTCACGTAAAAAAAAAAACATTTGCGTTACAATGATTTGTTTCCCATAAAGATACTATAATAAATTACCTTGTAAAAAATGGACAGTCGTATTCTCCGTTAAAAACCGAATAAACTTTCCCTTAGAATTTTTTTTCTAAACGTCATACTTTTCGTGTGACGAGCCGATGAAGTTTTCAGCCAATGAGCGTGAGCCGCCGGGTGGCGCCACGGTCGCGCGCAAGCGCTCTGTGACTGGAAACTCAAGAGCTCGTAACTCGGAAACTATTGATCGTAGAATGTTCGGCCAAAAGTGAAAGTTGTTCGAATTTCGAATGCGAATACGATACCGAGCGTTTTTACGCGAAATGTCGAAGTTTACACCATGTTTTATTCAAATTTTTGTCGACAGGTTATAGTGACCTGTGTTCCGTTTACGTCGATCCTCTACACGATCGAGTCGTGGCCATGGGGTGTGGCAGTCTGCAAGTATTCCGAATGCGTCAAAGACATTTCCATCGGTGTTTCGGTATTCACGCTGACCGCACTGTCGGCCGAGAGGTAATGAGCCGCCAGCGATTTTCTTGAATACACGTATATATATATATATATATATATTTTTTTCTTATGAAACAAAATTATGAACAGGTATTGCGCGATTGTGAACCCTATAAGAAGACATGTGGCAGGCTTGAGCGCAAAACCATTGACGATATTGACAGCCTCGCTTATATGGGTATTGGCGATAATTCTGTCGATGCCCGACGCTATATACTCTCACGTTTCGACGACTTTGTTAAAAGGAAACGTCACAATACAGATATGCTATCCCTTTCCCGAAGAATTCGGTAATAATGGGGATAAATAATTATTGGGTAATAAGAGGGGTTAATAATTGGGTAAAAATCGGTGAGCGATCTATCGCAGCCGGATTTAACATTTATCACTTATTGATCAATAGACACCGGTACATGAAGGAAAATTAATTTACACAGGTAAAGGGTATAAGAAGGGAATGGTGCTCTTCAAATTTTTCGTCTATTATGCCATACCCTTGTGCATTATTGCCGGTTTTTATGTCGGTATGGCGCGTCATCTTGAACTCTCCACGAGGAACATGCCTGGAGAAGCCCCCGGCAGCACGGCTCATCACGGCGAACAAATACGTGCAAGAAAAAAGGTTCAAATTCAATCAATACATCGATATGTTAGATTGGTTAAACGATATTTCTAATTGACTAATCGATATTTCAGATCGATCAATAGATATTCCGGATCGATTAATGGATATTTCCTATCGATCAATGGATATTCCAGATCGATTAATCGATATTTCTGATCGATCGATCGATATTCCAGATCGATCAAACGATATTTCTATTCGATCAGACGATATTTCTGACCGATTAATCAATATTTCTGATCGATCAATAGATATTCCAGATCGATCAAACGATATTTCCGATCCATTAATCGTTATTTCCGATCGATGAATCGATATTTCCGATCGATTAATCGATATTCTAAATTAGGATGTGTAGATATCTCATATATGGTCGCTCGATTATTCAATAACTTAACGAATCTCTTTTGTTTTTATACGCAATAGGTCGGCAAAATGGTTATTTCATTCGTCGTTATATTCATCATATGTTTTCTACCCTACCAAACGTTTATGCTGTGGTTTCATCTATATCCATACTCCGAAGAAGAATACAACGGCTACTGGCACGCGCTTAGAATCGTCGGCTTTTGTCTGAGCTTCATCAACAGTTGTGTCAATCCTATAGCGCTTTACTGCGTCAGTGCGGATTTTCGTAAAAGGTACTCGAAGATTTTCGATTATCACCGAGTTCGATTAATTAAAGTGGACAGTTAACGGATTAATCGACATTTCATTGACTGCACAGATTCAACGAATATCTTTTCTGCTGCGCTCCCAGCAATTCAAGGACAGACGGCCGATGCGGAGGCTTTCCGCGCAATCGTCCCGGCAATGCGAGCACCCTTTACGAGACCAGTTTCAACTCCACCAATCGAAGGCATACAAATGAATTCAATACGACCGTTCTGCATATAAACAATTCACCCGCCTAATGAATTCGCATAATTGTCAGTGAGCAAAGCCGCAAAGGATCTTAGCACAATTTTCATCCCACGTTCCATTACGACTCTTATCTATCTCTATAAGGTAAACGGCCCAGTTTGTGACACTTTTAGAACACCGGTTTTGGTTTTCAATTAATTACGAACGCGTGACATCGTTAAACTGAAAACAAACGACATTTAACACGTGCATGAATGAGAGAATTTTAATAAAAATATTGATCTAATAATGATTGCATTGAAGAAATAAAATCGTTTGCGCACTGCCAAGGAAAACAATTGCTATTTCAATTATACTGTCAATTCTTGCAATCGCTTGTGATATTGAAACAGCGACGGCAAGAGTGTTACGTGATATTGTTTCAGTCCCGTATGCGAATTGTAAGAATTTAAAGTAGAATTGAAATAACAATTTTATTTCTTTGCTAGCTCACAAAATAATCTACATTTAACGCTCTATAATTTGACAGTGAGCCGGTTGATATTTGTTGAGAACTGATTTTGTAGCAGTCAAATATGTGCCGTCGGTTTCACAAACAGGGCTGTTTATCTTGTGTTGCAATCATCCGAATTTCGCCCATGCCTCAACCTGGTTGAATGTGAAACATTGTTTCCTACTCGTGAATATGAATGATTTATTTATTTATTTATTTATTTATTTTATTTAAAAAATTAATACGGTTTATTATTATTATTACGACCCAAGGTAAGAGTGAAAAAAAAACAAAAATAAATCGGTAATCGATCGCGGATCAATAATGGAACCTTTCCGCGCAATCGTCCCGGCAATGCGAGCAGCATTTACGACGCCCGTTTTAACTCCACCAATCGAATACATACAAATTAATTCAGTACGATCGTTCTATATATAAACCATTCGTCCGCCTAATGAATTCCTTAATCATCAATGAGCAAAGCCGGAAACGACCTTCGAACAATTTTCATCCCACTTTCCATGACGACTCTTATGTATCTCTATATGTTTTAATCGTTCGAATTTCGTCTCTGCCTCGACAGGGTCGAATATCGATTATTTTCTCTCACTCGTAACTTTGAATTATTGTAATATCGACGATATGAATTATTTCTACGACCCGAGATAACAGCGAAAAAAATTAATTAAAAGTGACTCGGTAATTGATCGCGTGTCGATAACGCTTCGTCTTCCGGTTTTCGACCACCTCTACACGACCATTAACAGATCGCGTAAACGGGGTTGAGAGTTACTGTTTCGTTACAATCTATATGTATACATACGAAGTGTCGCACTGTTGTAAATAGTCGTAAGTACTTGGCGAATTAATCGTGTATGCGATGTATAAAACATTCCGGATGTATTTAAAGGCATTAAATGTAAATGTACAACTTGAATCAACGTTTAACATTTTAACGGAAACCTGAGTAGAGTAGAGGATTGTTTGTTTCGTCCCCCGAGCCAATGTTGTAAAAAAAACGATAACAAAATTGAGTGGCAAGAGCGTTAAAAAGTAAAAGCGAAAAGAGAACAAAATATACAATTGCAATTTATTGCAAAAATTAAAAGCGGAAATGACGTATTTATAGTATGACGTCTTTCCGGATAAAAAAAATTAGATTCTCAAACCGAAAATGACGTGTTTTTAGTGAGACGTCTCTTCCGGTTAAAAAATAAGATTTTTAAACAGGAAATTACGTCACTTCTCATCGAAAAATGAAATTTCCAAACCGGAAGTGACGTCATAAAGGTAATACAGAGAAATACAGCGTGAACTACAGATACAACCCTCCCCGTCGCTGGACGCAATTTCTCGGTGTTCAATTTTCAGAGACAACTGTAGATCTCCTTCGAAAAACAAAACAAAAATCTTCGAATTTATTTCAAGAAAATTCCTCTCCGGTTCTAGTAGACAAAACGGTTCTATCGTTGGAAAAAAAAACAGATGTCCAGTTTCGTCCAACGACCGCGGCGGGCGGGGGGGAGGGGGAGATTGGTGTTTGCTGCAGCGTGTGTGAGCTTTTCAATGTCGGCAAAGGTGCAGGGTGCGAGGGCCGAATGAATGACTCGACGCACACAACTACGTAATCGGAGGAGCGCAGCTGGGCAACAAACGGGGATCGAAGGGAGTGGGGCTCGACGGCACGCGACACTGCGAGCCTCGCACAGCACCCCCATAAACCTTTTTTCCTACCCCCCTCGTGCGTTTCTCCCTGCAGCCGCTGGTATAATGATTCGCCTAACGGTTATTCGGCTACTGCCATCCCGCCAGTCAAAATCCGGACGCCGCTACATTCGCTTCGCTATCCTCGTTCTCTCGTACCTGTATCTGCTCCGATTGCTGCCGAAAAATTTGGCGATAGATTATCAATCACATTTGCAAAAAAATTTAAAAATGAAACGATCTTCGTCGGTGAGTGGAATCAATTATCGATCATTATTCGTCGTTTGTTTGTCTGTTCGGGCGTCAATTGTGGTGATTTTTCTTGCGTGTTTCAAGGCACCCTGTCTCGTCGAGGATGACCAGGATAATCAGAGAAAAAGGATCAAAGGATCGAGCGAAGAGAATGGACCAAACACCCGAGAATACTTGCAACTCGCTCTCGCAAGGGTACTACAGTTGCAACGATCACTTCACGACGATACTTACTTTAATGATTCTACCAGCGATTTGGGTAATTGATAAAATAATTGATAAAGTTAATTACTTTACATGATTGTGAGTAATTGATAAAGTAGTTGGCAAAGTATTTGACAACATAATTGACAAAATAATTTACAACACAATTGACAAAGTGATTGCCAAAGTAATTGCCAAAGTAATTGCCAAAGTAATTCCCAAAGTAATTGCCAAAGTAATTGACAAAGTCATTGACAAAGTAATTGACAAACTAATTGACAAACTAATTGACAAACTAATTGACAAACTAATTGACAAACTAATTGACAAACTAATTGACAAACTAATTGACAAACTAATTGACAAACTAATTGACAAACTAATTGACAAACTAATTGACAAACTAATTGACAAACTAATTGACAAACTAATTGACAAACTAATTGACAAACTAATTGACAAACTAATTGACAATCTAATTGACAAACTAATTGACAAACTAATTGACAATGTAATCTATCCTAGGTGACGCGGACACCGACGATGATCTGATGAGCCACGTCCTCGCCAAGGTATTTCGGGACCTGCCTGGCTCGTCGAGTCAAAAAGTCGCTGAAATAATAAATCGTGGAACGCGCACGAGACACGCAGCTGAAATTGAACGAATACGTGGCAAAAGTGTCCAATTATCCGGTTACGATACGTGTCGCAAAATTGCCGTTGATTTTATGAAGCGCGCTGTAAAGGCTGAAAAAACTTATCTTCGTCGTTCGATCGACGATTTCTCAAGCCGTAGCATCAATCGCGCAGATTACGATCTGAGAACGCGAATGCTCACGAGTTTGGATCTTCATCTAGCAAACAAGCAGCGAGACTACACCGTCCGATTGATGCGGCACTGATAGCTCACACTTCGGAACTCATCGAATACTATATATATATCTCTAGTCTCCCGTCTCTAGTCGATTATGAATATCAAATTTATCATTTTTCTAGTCAATCATGATTTGTATTAAGAATTTATTATTAATGTATTTCTATAATAGACGCAACTATTTATTTCTGTATTTATTTTTACGCTAGAACAGCTTTGTAAATGAATAAACTATTAATTTCATAAGATCATGCTAATTAGTCCCTCATTGACGATATTTCGTTAAAAAAGAATTGCACGATTATATTCACTATTAAAGACTCAGCAAAAATTGCCATTGGCTTAGTGGAAAATTCAGATTTTCAAACCGGAAGTGAGGTTTTTCCTTACGACGCCACTTCCGGGGGAAAAAAAGTTTAACCGTAACTGACGTTTTCCCTTGCGACGTCAAGTGGAGTGTCTCACTGCACCGTCCATATCTATACACACCGACAACTCGAAGAGAGAGTAAAGTATAATTAACGATTAAGTAATTGTATAAAAAATTCCTTTATGATTCCATTAAATACATAATGTAGACATTTAAAAAAACAGCATCCTGTTTTCTACATGGCAATCGATTAATCGATTAATGTAATCTCTTTAATCTGCTAATATATGCCTATATCTAATTCCATAATTGCCTATGTTAACTAACATCTATCAATGGAGGCCCGCACTGTTTGTTTAGCTTTATTTTTTTATTATTTTTTTTTTTCATGCTTACCACGTTTAACATTATGCGAGAATAATACAATACAAAAAATATCTTCCCATCTAAGGCTACGCGACATTAATCCAAAAGGAGGAAATGCAATTAAATTTTTTTTTTTTGTAAAACTTTTTCCAAAGGGGATAAAACGATGTTACCGGATCAATCGATTCAGTGCTGCTGCACGAGCGCCGGTACGCTCGAGGGATTGCGCCAAGGATCGGCTATATCGTAATGCGGAGGAACTGTTGTGAGTGCGTCATCAGCTGTGCGATTGGGGTTACAATTTTTCGGCTTTGTTCTCGTTGTATTGACGCACTCGATCGGCAGTTTAATGAGATCGAGACGATAGTTGAAGCCCTGGCTCGTTATGCGAAGAATCGTGTGGAGTGGCACGTCCATGTAGGGAAACTCTTCCGGTTTTTTGTCCATGAAGAAACCGATCAGACAACGGAGCACCGCTTGATGGGAGATTACGAGAACGTTGTTGGAGTGCTGAAGCTCGGCGATAACGGGCTCGACGCGACGCATTATGTCCAAGTAACTCTCGCCCCATGGATAACGATAGCGAAGCTTGTCCTGATCGCGCCATGCAAATTCCTACGAAAAAATAAAATAAGGAAATTTATTCATCGCGCTCGAACCTTACAGAAATGACGTGAGTTACTTAATTCATCCGTTTCTGTGGCTCCATTCCAGAGAAAAATTAAAAATGCTCTCGCTAACTTCACTCCCGGTTTGAACAATCTCATTTTTCAACCGGAAGTGACGAATTTCCGATAGAAAATGCATTCCCTCGCGAAAAATATAATGAAACTGCTCACAGTTTCTGTTACCGACAGTCGGTAACGTCGTTTTCTCTCCCAAAGCCACAGAAAACACAAAAAACATAAATAGTGATCAAAGTACTTCAAATACCTGTGGATAATGCTGTTGCATCTCCTCGTAAGAGAGTCCCTCGCAAACGCCAGCATCGAGTTCGTTGAGGGACTCGAGGTGTTCGCGTTGCGAAGCTTCGATGCCCCTGGCCGTGGCTATTGTGCGTCTCAGTCGGCTGGTCAAAATTCGCAGATCGGGAATATGCATAGCGTTCATTCTCGATGCGAGCGCCTGAGCGTAGGACTCTCCGCGGGGACTCAGCACCGCGTCGCCGCCGATTTTGCCGATTACGTTGTACTCGCTCTCGCCGTGTCTCGAGAAATAGAGGGTGTGGGCTTTCGCATTGACCGAGCCGAGATATCCGAGCACCATCGATTCGACGTGGCCGCTTATCTTTTCCGCCTCTATCTTCATGCTGACAGTGTCGATGCGGATTCTCGAGTAATCCTTTTCTTCCAGGGGCTCGTGAACACGCAAGTAGTGCGATACACGAAGTCGAAGATCCTCAGCCGCCTGGGCGGCGTCCATGCCGGCGTAGTCCGCGCTGTTGCGAATTATCTCCTCGTAGTTGCGCTCCAGCGATCTTTGATCTTCGCAGACGCACTCGATGAAGAGAAGACGATAGCCGAGCTGGAGACTCAGATAGTCGAAGACTTCGGCGCGCTGCTCGCGAGTCACCAGACAGCCGTCCAGAATCTTTGAGGGATAATACTTTTTGTTATTTAGGTGATCTCTTTAGACAATTTGGCAACATTTTTGGAAGGGTCTTGTTCACCGTTCCGAACTGAAGAAATTTTCATTTGGAATTTTTTTTCTACGATGCATGGTTTTCAATCGACGAGCACTTAAAGTTTACCGTCGAGGGTGCGGTTGCGGCGCTAGATGGCGCGACGGTCGCCGAGCATCCTCATTGGCTGTGAGCTTTGATCGCTCGTATCTCGAAAACTATGCATCGTAGACAATTTTTTCCAAATTCAAGTTCGCTCGGTTTTGAACGCTGAATATGATAGTACAGGTTTTTTTTTGTAATGATTCAATCGAATATCGAACTTACGGCTATGGAATTGCCCGATCCAAGCCACAAAACGCAATCCTCCATGGCCTCGCGCATGGCCAATGATCGGATGCTCAAATTAGCTGCGATGTCCGAACGAAAGAATTCGTGGCTTCCGTATATGTCGAGCTTCTTTCTTCGATAGTCGCTCACGCGCAGAACTGCCAATAAGAATTAATTTTTATTTTATTTTTTTATTTGCCGCTTTATATTTCTGCAAAAGAAAAAAAAACATTCGCATTACCTTTAGCAGATTCTCCATTCCAGTTGAGCCTTCGGCAGAGGCCCTGAGCAACTTGGGACTTTCCCCGTCCCGGAAGACCGCATATAGCGATCACAACGCCGACGAACTTTCGCCGGGAATTCGCCAGCGATGAAGCCGGATTTTTGGGTCCGCAGGCCGCTGGACCACCCTCTGAAACGATCGTTTCGTAAATTGTTGCACTCTCATTCGCTAATCGCGAGAATACAATTTTCTACGGTAAAGTAATCCTAGGTAGAGGATTTTTCGCCTCAATTCCGATTTTTAAAAAATGTATATTTACGAGTATTTTGTTTTTTTTTATTAATTTTTATCCATTGGATATTTAATTTATATTTTATTCTATTTCTATTGGATAAATGAATATACAATGTCAACGTTTACTATACAATTCTTTTAATTTTTCGAAAATATTTCTATTATACTGTTTAATGTTTTGAAAGTTGATGCAACGGACTAAAAGTTTTTATGCAAAAATCGGTACATTACATTTAATGTAGACAATTGTGTTGAAAAATTTATGAACTCTCGCATCGACATTAAAGTAAACTATCGGATTTAAAGTATTCTTGTAGAGAAATTACAGTACATTATTGAACGTAAAGTATTTCAAAAGTTTTTTTGTATAATGCAGGTTAATTTTTCATCACAATTGTACATGAAATGTAATATACCAGTTTACTCATAAAAACTTCCCGTACCAGTACATTAAATTTCGTACAAATTGTTTTTTACAGTCTATCCTCATGATTGTAAACAAAATTCGCGTTGGAGGTCAACAAACCCAATAAAATTCTAATTTACCATAGATAAGAAGTCTCGTCGTCATTAAAAATATATCGCAATTATCTCTTAAGTTCTCATCCACCGATTGAATCTAACAGATTCATTAATACCGATGACGTAACTCTGCCTAAGGCGAAATCTTCAAAATATAGAAAACAGCTCGTCCACGCCAGATTTTATTTCGCTCCTACGTTCTATCTCCCGAAGTTGCCGATCTGCCAGCGAAAACTCGTGAGTGACCGAAGTCGAATTTATTTTCATTCTCGTCCTCCAAGAGCTCCACGAGGGTCCGCGAGGCTCGAGCCGTTCTGCGATTGGCTGAGCGCGAGGGCCTGGCCGATGCCCTCGTCATTTTAAATCCGCTCCTATCCGAGTGCCCGTGTGCGCTCACACTAAAGACGCAGGCTATTTTCGTCACAGGCCGCCCGTTCAAACACCTGCTACGTCTTCGGGCTTTTAAGGCAGTTCTTGCGATGCAAACTAGTATCAACTGATCAAGCATCTCGAAAATATTGTCGATCGTAAAATATGATTGTACATACTCGATTAATAAAAGCTCAAATAAGAACATAAGGGTTCGTCGATGTTCGCTAATACTAAGGAACATCAATTGCAATCGGCAATAGTAAACTATGGACGTTGTTTTGACTCCGATGTAACGAGCAATGGCGCCGTTTTGGTATTACAATTACTTCACTTAAGTTACAATTACTCTCAAAATGTCCGGTAACGACGCCTTTTTAAACATTTTATACTAAATCGTGAATCTCCGAAATATCCGTAGGACATTCCATGTTGTGGAAAAGTTTAGTCCTAACGCACAAATTTTTGTTCCACGGTGTTAGTTTGGTTAGGTTTCCGAGAGAACCCATGCGCAATAACTCTTTCTCCGCATTATGTTTTCTTCGGCGATTTATCCACCGACTAATAGCGAAAATTCGTGATCGCATTGAGATTTTGTTCAATTATGAAACAACAAAAGATTTAACTACGGAGTTGACAAAAGTAGGCTCGGGAGGACCACCTTGATCGTCGTGACCGACCTACTTTAGAGGAGCGTTTCGCCACGGGTTCGCGCCGCGTCATGTACGGGCCTGCACGGGCTCAAAGTCCAACCGACCTGGCCGCCAGCCAACACGTTTCACGATTCATCGCTTAATAAACACACGGACGGAAGCGTACAGAAAGGCTTTTCGCCTACGGGCCGAGCGCAGACAAGGCAACAGTCTCCTCGGGACTACGCACGTGTATTTTCGATTAAGATATATATATATATATATATTTTTTTATAATAAGCTTTTATTTATAAAAAAAATTCACTTAAATTGGTTTACGATTTTGCAATTTTTTTTTTCATTGTGAAGTTTCAGTTTTTTTAAAAATAAACTATGATGAACGTATTGTTCAATGCTCTTCGGTAGAACTTGAGGAGATAATATGAAAATGATAAAGTTCGTAGCGTATTTGCAGAGGGTCAGAGGTCGCACGCGCTCTGTACGGGACTCTGAATCGACGAATGAGGATCGTTAACGCAAGATCTATAACTAAGGGTATCGATTATACGGTATTAAAACGTGATATTTCCGTGCGGCACAGTTGCGCAAACAATCGTTGTTTGGAGACGATAGACGATAATTTTGAGATAAATATGAGCATAACATTTCGATCGTTGTTTTGCCAATTTCGTCAAAGCCGGTAATTTTGAGATAAATATGAGCATAACATTTCAATGGTCGTTTTGCGAATTTCGTTAGGCGATGGGACGTTACGTAACTTTAAGGAGTTAGAATGTTGCTTTCCCTTAGGATTTCGTTAAACACGGCGCCTATTTTTGTCGCGCAAAAAGAAATTTGTAAAGTACTTTGCACACGGCTTTCTCGCGTATGACAATTTTGCTATGCGACTACGTGAAGACTCGAAATTTCGTTCATCGTTTTTGGCGATTTTGGCAAGCCAATGTGGCGGAAGTTGCGCGCACAATTGTAATAAATGAGGAAGTCATGTGAAAATTACTTCGCATATTTTTTCGCAACGTACACAAACATTTCTATATCTCTTAAAATTGAAACGGTCAAAATTTACCGCGAAATTTATTCCAGAGAAAATCACAGAGTGAAATTTGTGTACTTCGTCGTATTGAGGCTATTTTTAATCTATTCTTCACCGCCGACTAAGAATCAACAACTTAGTGTTCTCATGGAGCTACATTCAGTGCGTAAACTCGTGTCGAACGAAAAATAAGCATTTTTCGAAGAAATTCAAAAATTCCGGAATGTCATAATTCCAACAGTTAGATTCATTTTTACCGAGTAAGAGACCAAACATTGTACAGAGTCCGCTTACTTGCCAAATTTGGACCTGATAAAATCTGCCCACTTGGATAGATTTCGACCAAATCCAATATCAAAGGTCTTCGATCGAAATATAATATTTTTATGCAGTTTTAGGATGATAGCTCAAAATTTACGCAACTTAGAACTACCACGGAAAATTTTCAAACAATTCAAAATCGAGTTGAATCTCTAATGAGGTCTCAATATTCATGACAATTGTTCTGAACCAAGCGACCTGATCACTCTACTAGTGTACCAAATTTCAACTTGCTGACTCAAGTCGTTTCCGACTCATAGCGGTTTTAAATTATGCAAATCTATCGGACGCACACATACAAACACAACATCTGAAAATGACATTTTTTAACGTTTTAGACTATTTTACTATTTGAAGTACTCTGACATTAAAATATCGATTTTTTTAACGAATAAAAGCTCCTTTATGAGTAAGCGAAATCGCATTTCTCGACGTTTTAGTCTATTTTAAGAAATACTCTGGCATTAAAATAGCAATATTTTTTACGGAGCTCTTCTATGAGCAAGTAACATCGTATTTCTCGACGTTTTACACTATTTTAAGTACCCTAACATTGGAATTTAAAACTGTTATTTCTTAAATACCAAAATGGCTTCCATCATGAGGAAGCAAAAAAAAAAATCAGAACTACATATTTCTGATATTCCATTTTTATCTTCCTTTTTCGCGCTGAAAATTATTCTATGTTCGATTGCAGCAAAACGTGAACCAGATATTTTTTTACGGGTCCGCCCGATGCCGAAAATAATTGTTATTGGCTCGAGGCGATACAAGTGAAACGTACCTTTGATTTTCTCTTCGGCGCAGGGTGGCATGGTTGCGTTATCGTCGCTGTTTATCTCGTTTGCCTTTATCTTGGTGTCAACAACATTTTTTTCGTTACGCGCAGCTGTTCCGGTCGTTCCGTTAGGTCGCACGATTCCAGTCTGCAGAGCGAGTTTTCTGAGAGCGATGCAATAACCGATAAACGGTCCGGACAACAAATCGATACAAGCGGCGAGCCAACAGGGCATAACAAACTTTCGCTTTCCGCGCGAATACCGATCTTTCTTGTTCTCTCCACGAAATTCGATCCCGAGGAATAAACAAAAAAGTACACGAAACTAAGTAGCTTCAAGCATTCGTAGCGTCGACGAAAAAAAAAAGAAAAAAATAAAGAAATTCGTTAACGAAAGAATGAAAAAAAAACTAAAAGATCGCCTCTAACGATCGAAATCCCAAGTCCTCCAGCAGCCTTGACGGCAATAGCGACACCAGCAGCAGTACATCGATCGAATATTCCTTCGACGATCGAGTGTCTCTCAATTAAAAGAAAAAAGATTTTAATCGCCGTTTATCCTCGCCGAAACCGTTTTTTAAAAATTATTATCAATATATATAATTTTTTCTTTAATATTTAAAATACTTTTTTTCACACAGGTGCTAAAGTTCTTGTTCGGAGAAATGATCGCTGCTCGTGTGTCGTATTATTGACAACAGATCCTCCCTCATTCCAATTTGCTTTATCCTCACCTCCGGAGCCAGTTTGCGAAATTTTTTAATCACCGAATTACGAAACGAGAGCGGAAATGAATGGTCCGATAAAAAGAATTATCAGCGACCTCGGGTACGAGTTCGCTCGTCGGCTTTTGGTGACGAGAAATTCGTGGGTACGATTCGCCTTTTCGTTTCTATTCACATAGCTCGAACTGGAGCTTGCGCGCAGTCCGACTCCTCTCGACGAAAAGAAATTTTCGTCTCTCTCCTCCTCGACGCGTTGTTTTGCCCAACCGCAGCTTTACCCCGAGTCTCTCAATCGAGTTATCTTTATTTAGCAACGATTATGGTTCAATTAGCGACGTTACGAAATAATAATTAAGATGATTCTATTTATAACAACCGCTTCGGTTTATTTCGGTGGGAAGACGCGTGCTGCTTCCTACGAGCTCGTGCCCGCACTAGAAGATCATCGGTGCACCGCACAAGACGCGCTGAGGCTCCACCTATGATACGTCCCTGATCTTGTTTTTCTTTGTCCCTCTTTGTTGTTCTACCAGGCTGAATGCAATTTTTTGTAAAAATTCAATTTTTTAATAAAAATTCACATTTCAGGGTCGAAGATAAAAGTCGCTCGAACAAGAGCAATGACAACAAGTAATTAGAACGGATCTCCTCGTTCACGTAATTGCGATTCTCTTCAGGGCCGCCCCGCTGATAGCCAACTTCTATTGCTTTTATCTAATCTTATCGAACTGTGGTATTATCGTTGATGTTTATTTGTATTTTATTTTTTTTAATGATTTTTCCTCTTCCTGTTTCCACCGTTGTGTATCACGTTTTATCGAGGACAGCGAATTGAGGATAGTCGTGACACGAGTACGCAGTACGAACTGAATGCGAGTCTCTCGACGAGGTGAACGCTTGTGGTATCGACCAGCCGGGACTCCCCCCACCAGCCCAGAGCGTCACGGCGCCTCGTGGAGCTGTCGTTGGGGGCGCGTCCTCGCGTCCAATCGTTGCTCGGGATATTCAGATAGCGGTAAAATATTTGTGTGATTGTAAAAAAGAAGAAAAAAAAAACAAACCGTTTATTAAGTAAAAGAGTAATGTTATTTTTAACCGACTGGTCAAATGTTTAATCCTTGTGAATGAAAAAAATGTTATGAAATACCGCGTTACGTAAGAGATTTTCGTTATCAAAAACACGCGGTTGCGTAATGACGAATTCTCGACATATGTTCGGGCGATGTAACATACGATAGCTGATAAATGGGTAAGTGATCTTGAAACTTTCATTAAGCAACGCTAGTGTCAACGAGCGGGATCAAAGTACAGATCTATTAAGGTCTCCCGTCTTGTAATGTAGACGGTAATGTAGACTGTAATGTTGCCGGTAATGCAGACTGTAATGTTGTCGGTAATGTAGACTGTAATATTGTCGGCTATGTAGAATGTAATGCTATTTTTTTTCACGGGTGCTTGTGACGAATGTTGGATTGGTTATTAGAGAATCGGAATGCGTATTGAGGTTTGACTATTCGAATTATCGGTCGGGAACTGTTTCGGGAGAGCGTAGCGTTTACAGGCTGATTGGCTTGAGATTAACTCAAGTGATTATGCGTCGAAGAGTCAATTTGAAATTGAATTCTGTACTTTTGTCCCAAAATGTTTTTTGGGACAAAAGCGATGATAAAATAATCACACATTTTTCTGCATCATCACGCGGCTCGTGAGAAAACACACTGGACAAAATAATCGGCCGCACGCATCGCGTGAGTTGCGAGTATCAGGCGATTGCCATGCTATATAAGCGCGTGACAACAGTGGCCGATTCAGTGTGCCAGCCGCCCGGCTCGAGAGAACACATTTAATCTTTTTTTAATTGAATTTAATTATTTTTAGTCGAGGGACGAAAAGGCTCCATCTATACATACGGAACGACACTTCTTCCAACTTCCATGCCCACTTGGCCTTCCAAAGGTTGAGCCGCCGCGTCTGCGCATGAAGATATCGTGGCAATAACATACCGAAAAAGAATCTTTTATAAAAATCGATCAAGCCTTTTTTTGTTGCCAAAAAAAAACAAACAAAAATGCTCGGCGTCGTGGAAATAATTTTGGTCCTTTCGGGACTGGCCGTCGGTCTCTACTGTTACTTGACCAGGACCTTTGACTACTGGAAGTCCCGTGGCGTTAAGGGACCGCAGCCGGTTGTTCTGTTTGGCACCGTTAAGGATTTAATGACGAACAAATACTCGATGGGCGATTATCTGAACAGCGTTTACAAGATCTGGAAGAAAGAGCCGTTTTTCGGTATCTACCTGCGTCAAACTCCGGTCCTCGTCTTGAACGACCTTGACCTCGTCAAGGACGTTCTAATAAAGGATTTCAGTAAATTCGCCGACCGTGGCACGCCCATAAACGAAAAAGTCGAGCGACTATCGGCCCATCTGTTCAATCTCGAGCCAGCGCGCTGGCGACCTTTGAGACTGAAACTCTCGCCCGTGTTTACATCCGGCAAGCTCAAGGAGATGTTTTATCTTCTTCTCGAGTGCGTCGAGCATTGGGACGAATACATCGGGAGCATGATCGAGAAGACCGGCTCCGACGAGATCGTCGTCGAGTGTCGGGAATTGACGGCAAAGTTCGCCACTGATGTTATCGGTGTCTGCGCATTCGGGCTTCAGACGAACGCTGTGGCGAGCGAGGACAGCATATTTCGGATAATGGGACGAAGAATATTTACCTTCGACTGGAAGAACATGCTGAGGTTTCGGCTCAGAACAATCACACCGAAACTGTACGGTATGGTAGGTCGCTTGCTTGTCGACAAGGAGATGGAAAACTTCTTTATCGACACTATGGCACAGACGATGGAACACAGGAAGAAAAATAACGTTGTCAAACACGACTTCATCGACCTTCTTATGGCGATCAGGGATCATCCTGAGAAAATTGCCGATATCGGTAAGTCGCGTTTCGAGCATTCTCGTTTGTTGAATGAAGGGAGATCAATATATATATATAAAACTTGGAATGAAATTAGCGAATTTGCAACGATAATTGAAAATTAAATTTCACAAGAAAAATTGAATCCAAATGTTTGTTTTCGTTGCAACTAAATTATCAAATAAAATTTCACTCGCAAATTTTTAATGTTGTGAGTTTTTTTTTATTTGGAATAACATTTTTAATATGGACAACACACTTTTTTCATATTGAAGAATTAACCGAAAGTCTTCTGGCGTCTCAACTGTTCGTCTTCTTCGTCGCCGGATTTGAGACTTCGTCGACGACGATCAGCAACGCCCTCTACGAGCTCGCTCTCAATCATGAGATACAGGACAAATTGAGAGCCGAAATAAAGAACGAGATGTCGAGAACCGGTGGTGTTATAGAGTACGAAGGAGTGAAAGACCTGAAGTACCTCGACATGGTGTTTCAAGGTAGTCAATCAATTTCATAATTTGTCTTAGCAATTTCATCATTTTTTCTAACAATTTCATTATTTTCCTAACAACAGAGCTGGGCAAAATACTCGAAAGTACAGCCCTAATATGAAGTAGACGCAAAAGTATTTTGTATTTTGTACTTAAAGGGCCCGAAAAGTACTTAAAATACTATTTATATTACCTAAAAATACATTAAGTATTAAAAATACTGCCCAGTTCTGCATATCAATATCATATTTTTTGCGAATAATTTTATAGTCATAGCAACGATAGCGATATCAATATTATTCGTTAATTCGTTAATCGATCGGTTAAAAAATTGTGCCCGCCTGATTTTTCAGAAACTATTAGAAAGTATCCACCGGTGACTTTCCTCATGCGCAAATCCACGGAAGCTTATACCTTCGAAGGGCGTTCAAAGAACAAATTATTGACGATCGAGAAGGACCAGAAAGTTTGGATACCTATATATGCGATCCAACGGGATCCCGAATACTTCCCGAAGCCGGATGTCTTCGACCCCGAGAGGTTCACGGAGGAGGCTGCAAAGTCGAGACATCCGATGACGGATCTGTCGTTCGGCGATGGGCCGCGAAATTGCATCGGTGCGTGTGACTCAAATTTCTTTTTACTTTATAAATTCGTAAAAAGAATCGGAAATTTGGTATACTTCGAAGAATGGCCTTTATCAATACGCGAAAAAAAAATTGCGAGACAAGTGAACGGATCCATTTCTCAGTTCGAGCTTCAAACCTCTCGAAGTTCGAGTGGCTTGAACGGTCTGCTATGCAATTTGGTTTTTTTCACGATTAATGATTGATGTTCTTTTTTTCACTGTTTCAGGCAAACGATTCGGCGTGATGCAAACGAAAGTTGGCCTCTTCAAGATGCTGAACAGTTACAGGGTGGAAATTTGCGACAAGACCCAAATACCATACGTCAACAATCCCAAGTCGTTTTTGCTGGCGCCCATAGACGGCATTCATCTGAAATTAATGAAGAACAAGGAGGACGGCACAAGACTTTGAGAACAAACATCTTTTCACTATTATTTACAATTTCATCTACAACATTCATTTTTTTCTTGTAATCATTCTCACGTATCATTATGTTTAAGCTCTCACTGCCGGTTCTGAAATTTCATTTTTCGACCAGAAGCTACGTCATAACGGGAGTTCGTTAGTTCCGATTTGGAAACGTAATTTTTCGACCAGAGTTGATGTATTTCCGGTATGACAAAAAAAATGAAAGACTGCATTACCTAAGAGATTATCGTTATTAAAATCACGCCGTTGCGTAATGACGAGTATCTATGAAAAATTTTGCAATTAAATTGATCCGATTATTTGTAAGCAGATTATTTGTTCAGTGTGGATTTGACTTCATTTTAACGACAATTATGTTAGTATTGTAACACAATTGATTGAACTGACGGAGCGCTCAGCAAAGAACGGAACGCTTGGCTGCGATAACACGGATTCGGTGGTCCCCAGAGTCAAGCAGAATCGTTTGCGGTCAGCACATGGATTGGTGATCTTCACTTACCGTACAGTAGATGGCGCATTGGAACCGTTGAGCAAACAGCAAAAAAAAAAGTGTACTTTTCACAACAACTTATCGTCGAGAAACGTCCACACAATTTTTTATCTGTTAACTTTTCCATCCCATCATCCGGCTTTAGTCTTACAAACCAAAGTACAAGCTAAAATTATTAATGACACGGGAAATAAAAGTGCAGGTTTCTATATTCAATCCTTAATAAACGGATTTGTCATTTATTAAACAAAATTATTTTTACGAAACTTCGTATCCCGATGTTATGAAATTATTTTTTACTGTGCAGTAACGTTAGCCGAACATATAACAATTCCATTTACCTGCATGTAATAATTGGAACATGACATATTACTTCCATGTTACATTGCCGTAATAAAACGTGTTCACTGGGATAGGCAGCAGTCGAGATTGTTACTTAAATGATTTAAAAAAATTCAATCACGTAACACGCGAACTAAACGTAATAATCTTAATAATAATGAAAATCAAATTATACGAAATAATAAGCACAGAGATCATTACGCCTTTAGTACGTATTTCTCTCTCCACCCTACGTGTGAAGTTCGTCTCGAAAAATGCTCGTCCCGATCGGAGAACGAATGTATGAAAACACCTTAACAATCTAATGATGAAGCAGCCTCACATTTTTGTGCAGCATCATGCAACTCTGGAGAAGATACACGCAACCAAGTAATCAGCCACACTCATTGCATGAGTTGCGAGTATCGGACGATGGTTATATATATATGCGCTTATCAGCAGTGGCTGAGTCAGTATAGATCTGACATCCAGCTTGAGAGAACGTGTTTACTCCGGTGTTGTCTGTCGAGGCTCATCGAGTAAAAGAGAGAAAACAAAAGTATCGATCTATGTATCGATACTTTACATTACAGAGGTAATTACGTTCAACTTCTGTGCGCACTTTTCTTCCGAAGTTCGAGGCGCAAAGTCTGCGCATGAACTTGCGCATTTACCTTCCGAAGGTACCGCCCAGTGTGTGAAACGCTACTGAAGATATCGTCTCAATAACACACCAAAAATAAAAGACATTTTATAAAAATCATTCAAGTCTTTTTTTTCGAGTTACGAAAGAAAAAAAGATGCTCGGCGTCGTGGAACTAGTTTTGGTCCTTTCGGGACTGACCGTCGGACTCTACTATTACTTGACCAGGACCTTTGACTATTGGAAGTCCCGTGGCGTTGAGGGACCCCAGCCGGTTGTTCTGTTCGGCACCGTTAAGGATATAATGACGAACAAATACTCGGTGGGCGATTATCTGAACAGCGTTTACAAGATCTGGAAGAAAGAGCCGTATTTCGGTATCTTCATGCGTCAAACTCCGATCCTCGTGTTGAACGACCTTGACCTCGTCAAGGACGTTCTCATAAAGGATTTCAGTAAATTCGCCGACCGTGGCACGCCTATGCACGAAAAAGTCGAGCGACTATCGGCCCATCTGTTCAATCTCGAGCCAGCGCGCTGGCGACCTTTGAGACTTAAACTCTCGCCCGTGTTTACATCCGGCAAGCTCAAGGAGATGTTTTATCTTCTTCTCGAGTGCGTCGAGCATTGGGACGAATACATCGGGAGCATGATCGAGAAGACCGGCTCCGACGAGATCGTCGTCGAGTGTCGGGAATTGACGGCAAAGTTCGCCACCGACGTTATCGGTGTTTGCGCATTCGGGCTTCAGATGAACGCGATGGCGAGCGAGGACAGCATATTTCGGATAATGGGACGGAGAATATTTACCTTCGACTGGAAGAACATGCTGAGGTTTCGGCTCAGAACAATCACACCGAAACTGTACGGTATGGTAGGTCGCTTGCTTGCCGACAAGGAGATGGAAAACTTCTTTATCGACACGATGACACAGACGATGGAATACAGGAAGAAAAATAACGTTGTCAAACACGACTTCATCGACCTTCTTATGGAGATTAGGGACCATCCTGAAAAAATGGCCAATGTCGGTAAGTACAGTCTCGGCCTTTCTTTTGGAAAAACGTCGATTTTCGTGATTTTCAAAGGTCGATATCTCGGCTCCCAATACACAAAAATAAATACACAAGATAGGGCCTTGTCCGAAGTTTTCGAATCGTTTTATCGTGCCGTTTGAGGACGTTGAAAAACGCAAAAAAATGACTCCAAAGGTACCCCTTTAGAGTTAGCCGGTAATTGATAATTGAAAATTAAATTTCACGAGAGAAATAGAATGCAAATGTTTTGTTTCATCGCAACTAAATTTGCAAATAAAATTCGACTCGCAATATATTTTGTTTAATTTGAAATAACATTTCTATTATGCACAATACACTGTTTTTGGTATTGAAGAATTGACCGACAGCATTCTGGCGGCTCAACTGTTCGTCTTCTTCATCGCTGGATTCGAGACGTCGTCCACGACGATGAGCAACGCCCTCTACGAGCTCGCTCTCAACCACGAGATACAGGACAAATTGAGGGCCGAAATAAAGAAGGAGATGTCGAGAACCGGTGGTGTTATTGAGTATGAAGGAGTGAAAAACTTGAAGTACCTCGACATGGTCTTTCAAGGTAATCAACCGATCTTATTATTTTTCCTAACACTTTCATAAAAGGCCCGAAAAGTATTTAAAATAGGTATTTAAAATACCTAAAATACATTAAGTATTTAAAATACCGCCCAGCACTGCCTATAACAATATCATAATTTTATCTAATAATTTTATAGTCATAGCAACGATAGCGATATCAATATTATTCGTTAATTCGTTAATTGATCGGTTAAAAAATTGTGCCCGCCTGATTTTTCAGAAACTATTAGAAAGTATCCACCGGTGACTTTCCTCATGCGCAAATCCACGGAAGCTTATACCTTCGAAGGGCGTTCAAAAAACAAATTATTGACGATCGAGAAGGACCAGAAGGTTTGGATACCGATATATGCGCTCCAACGGGATCCCGAATACTTCCCGAAGCCGGATGTCTTCGATCCTGAGAGGTTCACGGAGGAGGCTGCAAAGTCTAGACATCCGATGACGGATCTGTCGTTCGGCGATGGACCGCGAAATTGCATCGGTGCGTGTAACTCAAGTTTTTTTTTACTTTACAATTTTGTAAAAAAATATATATATATAGATATATCAGAAATTTGACACACATTGAGGGATGTGTGTCAAATAATTGAGGGATGTGACATAATCGATTTTCTTTACCTACTTGCGAAAAAATCGCGAGGGTACTGAACGATTCCATTTTTCAGTTCGAGCTTTAAACCTCTCGAGGTTCAAGTGGACTGAATGGTCTGCTATGCAATTTGGTTTTTTTTTAATTTTTAGCGTTCGCTGATCAATGTTGTTTTTTTTTGCTGTTTCAGGAAAACGATTCGGCGTCATGCAGACAAAAGTTGGCCTCTTCAAGATTCTGAACAGTTACAGGGTGGAAACTTGCGACAAGACCCAAATACCTTACGTCAACAATCCCAAGGCGTTTTTGCTGGCGCCCATAGGCGGCATTCATCTGAAATTAATCAAAAACAACGCGGACAGCACGAATCTTTGAGGATAAACATTTTTTCAGTATTAATTACAATGTCATGTACAACTGTCATTTTTTTCTTGTATTATGAAGCGTCCCAATAACCCTGAAGCCTCCCCATAACTTGTATAAATTGTATTACCGTGATTACTGTATTATACCTCACTCCCACTCTCTATTGTATGTTTTTGTAAAAAGGGCTTTTGCTGTATACAACAATAAAATAAATTAAAAAATCACTTTCACGTCTCATTATCTTTAAGCTCACACTTCCGGTCCTTTAAATCTCATTTTTCGAGAAGTCGAAACGGTCACACCGGAAAAACGTCGCTTCCAATATTAGAATCTCATTTCTCGACCGGAAATGACGTACTTCCCGTAAGAAGTCACTTCCGTTCGAAAAATGAGATTTTGCAAACAGTTAGTGACGCATTTCCGGTTTATTACACTTTTGTGATATACTGAAAATACACGTCGGTATGTCATTTAATATTTTTTCGCGATGAGGTATCGTTTCTTTTTTTTTTCATCGACGACATAGAGAATAAACATTGCGCAACGGCGATCGCGGCTGTGAGATAAATAGGACGAAGAGCGTGAGTTGAGCGCTGCTGAGCAATTAGCTCGCTCATGGCAACGCGCTGAGTCACGGTTCACGTGTAGCCGCACCGATGCGAGAGAGCGCAATTTAAAAAAAAAAAACAAAAAAACAACGCGTACAGTCAGGTGTGAATGACAACGATGACGCTCGAATTGCATCGTAATGCCTACGACGGCTTATTAGTTTCAACAAGATATGATATATTCCGAGCTAGCGAGCTCGCGCTGCTCTCGGTGTGAGGAAATAAGCGACACGCAGTTCGGCCTGACGCTGCGTCGTCAGTCAGTGTGTGTCGCTCCTGTCCGAAGCAGCGCAATTGTTCTCTCGAATTCTTTCCTCGTCGAATTTAATTAATATAAAAAATAAGTGAAAAAAAAAATATTTATAAATATTTTGTTATATCGATGATAAAAGAAAAAAACCAAACCCAATTGACGTATTTTTGCGCAAATAGGCGACACGCAGTTCTCCCTGTCGCTTTCATCACTCAGTGTATGTCGCTCTTATCCGAAGCAGCACGATTGCCCTCTCGAATTCTCCCGTCCGTGAATTTAATTAATATTAAAAAAATAAGTAAAAAAAATTATTCATAAATCTCAGATTAAATTGATGATTAAAAAAAAAGCTCAAGCGACGAATTTTTGACGATGGAGTGGACGGAGATAGCGATCGGTCTGTCCGCTCTGATTTTCGGCGTTTACTACTGGCTGACGTCGAACTACGACTTCTGGAGATCGCGCGGCGTCGCCGGACCGGCGCCCAAGCCCTTCGTCGGCAACTTGTCCGCCGTCTTTTTCGGCAAATTGTCGTTCGGCGAGTACCTGAAGACGATCTACGACGCTTATCCCGACGAAGCGATGATCGGCATTTACATGAGGCGCGATCCGGCCCTCGTGCTCATGAATCCTGAGATGATCAAGGACGTTCTCATAAAGGATTTCTCGACGTTCTCGGATCGCGGCCTGCGGACTTTCGACAGGGCCGAGCCGCTCTCCCAGCACTTGGTGAACCTCGAGCCGGCCCGGTGGCGACCTCTGCGCAACAAACTCTCGCCGGTCTTCACTTCTGGAAAATTGAAAAAAATGTTTTACCTTCTGCTCGAGTGCGGCGAACATTTGGAGGAGTATCTAAAAAAATTGAGCCTCAAAGACGAGCCGGTGGAGTGTCGCGAGTTGACGGCGAAATTCACGACCGACGTCATCGGCACTTGCGCGTTCGGCCTCCAGATGAACGCGCTCGCCGACGAGGAAAGCGAGTTTCGAAAAATGGGCAGAGAGATATTCACTCCCGATTGGAGGAAGATCATTAAATTTCGGATACGGGATTTCACACCGTGGCTTTACAGCCTACTCGGGCCGATCATAACCGACTGGAAATTGACGAATTTCTTCCTGAAGCTCATGAGGGACTCGGTGGATTACAGGAAAAAGAACAAAGTCGTTAGGCACGATTTCATCGATCTCATCATGGAACTCCGGGATAATCCCGATAAGCTCGGCGATATCGGTGAGAGATGTTTTATCTATGACGAGTAATAAAGGATGCTGTCGAGAAGAGATTAACTTGTTTTCGTTGCCCTAGTCGAACTGGTGCAACCACCGACTCGGAGTTGCATCGTAGTCGCAGTCGCACTAGGGTCGACTAGACATCTATCTGCGAGTTGCAATGCATCGAGAAAAAAATAGTATATGACGGTCACCTTTTATTTGCCTTGAGTAAAATATTTATTTGATTTTAATAAATATTTATTTGAATTAAGTAATAGTTACTTAAATGAGATAAATATTTGTTTAGATCAAAGAAATATTTTTCTTAAACCAAATAAACGGTGGTCGTCAAATAATTTTTTTTCTGTCTGTGACTATGACGAGACTCCGGGTAAGGTGAAATGAGACCGATCGCTTTGTTCAAATTTTTAACCATCGTGCAACTCTGTTTTGATGGACTCGAGTGATTCCCATGCAACTGCAAATCAAATAAATGAGACTATACAACGATGGTTGCAAAGGTTACAGGAAAAAACGACGTTAAAATAAAGGCTACACGCGAGTCTAGAGCGAGTCAAAATTTTGAACATTGTGTATTATTCTATAGAAGTCTGCCGACGGTCGAGGGCCTTAATAAACTTCATGTTGAATCGTAAAGTCAAGAACTAACGGATACTTTTTTTTTCGTGACGAATTTGGTTGACCTGAATTATTTCAGGTGTTTTATTATTAAAAATTAAGATGAGAATAATAATTAATGATCGACCGGTTAATATTGTTATCAACAATAATACTACTTGTTATTGTTAATAGTAATATTATTATTAATATACTTATTATCAATAATATTATTTATTATTGTATGCTTAATTAATAATGAAAATTTTTTGATAAGGCTATTTGTTCAATCATTCATTAATAGTTTATTCGACGGTTTTGTCGAGACTTTTAACGAACCTAATGTTGAATCGTAAATTCAAGAATTAACGGATACCTTGCTGACCGCCCAACTGTTCGTATTTTTCCTCGCGGGCTTCGAAACCTCCTCCACAACCATGAGTCACGCTCTTTACGAGCTCGCCCAAAACCAGACGATACAGGAAAAACTTCGCCACGAAATTAACACGGAATTGGCCAAGAGCAAAGGAGAGCTCACCTACGAGAGCATCAAATCTATGAAATACCTTCACATGGTATTCCAAGGTAACATTTTTTAATCGATATTTTTTAAATAAATTTTGCAGACGATAAATTATTGAAATGTGATTTGCTTTATTTAGAAACTCTGAGAAAGTATCCACCGGCTACTTTGCTCATACGGAAGTCCACGGAGAAATATACATTCTCCGGTACGAAATTCACCCTGCCGAAAGGGTCGCGGATTATTGTGCCGGTATTCGCTATACACAGGGATCCGAAAATTTATCCGAAACCGGATGTCTTCGACCCCGAAAGATTCACGGAGGAGGCGATCGCAGCCAGACATCCCATGAACTGGTTGGCTTTCGGTGACGGTCCCAGAAATTGCATTGGTAAATTTTATATTTAATTATATATAAAAAATATATATATGTATTGCAAACTTTTTTTAAATATATAATGTATCTAACATATAGGGCAGAGCGGTGCAAAATGGGACAATGGGGCAAAACGGAGTAATGGGGCAAAACGCAATTTTCCAATGACTTTTGTATGGTGGCGGTGACGATAAGTGGGTTGAAAATCCGGATGCACCGTTGGGACAAAAACGGGCATCGAAAAATTATTTTAAAAATTGAGTTTCACACCACTGTTCCGTTTTGCCCCACTGTCCCATTATGCCCCACTCTGCCCTACATTATATTGATAACAATACATATCAATATCATATTCAACAAGGGTTTAAATTAATAGGCGCACAAAAAGCCGTGCTCCGATTGGTCAACTTTAAACCCTTATCTCTCGGAAACTATTAATCGCTCGAAATTTCCCAGTTCATTTTACTCGGGCGATCACCCCGCACCAGCCCGTACCTAGCATGTGCGCCGATTAATTTACATGTATGTGAATGAACAATTTTTATCAATTGATTTTTGTTTATAGGTGCCCGTTTCGCAAACTATCAATCGAAGGTCGGACTGATCAAGATTCTCCAGCATTACAAGGTCGAAGTTTGTGATAAAACTCAAATACCGTATGTTATCGATCCAAAGAGTTTCCTACTGGCTCCGACGAATGGCATCCACGTTAAAATATCGAAAGTTCATTGAGGTGATTTCGAAATTCAGTATTGACTTTGAGGAATTTATCCTCCGCCGGTTAGTCAGATAATCGCTTACAATCGAAGTGAGATATAGAGGGAGGACATTGGGGGAGGATGATGTTATCTGTATACAGTATCTATTTGAATAATTTATTGATAAATCTCGCAAATATATGTATTACGTACCTGTGCCTTTTTATTCGTGACCAGTAAGTTGTTGACTCGCTATGGACCAACAAATTTAGAATACGGAAATTAAGATATCCGGTCTAAAAATTAAGTTTTTAAAATTAGATTAAAACCCGAAGTGACGTATTTCCGGTATTGAGTCACTTCCGGTCGAAAAATGGGATTATATACGATATTCAGAGCGCTGTTTGTTTTGAGCTTCGTTATTATTACGCCACAATCATTATAACGGCAAATGCAAAGCGCACAGCGTCGCTTTCGATTTGCCGTCGTGTAAGATTTAGATTGAGGGGAAGTGAAATATCGCTGTCGGTAATGAAAACTGTAATGAACTTTTCTCGAGGGTGCTAATTGTTTTGAAGAAAAACCAATATCGAGCTGGATGCGCGCGGTAATTTCGAATCCGGCGAGAATTCATTTTTTTCTCAAAAAAATTAGCATTATTGAATAAAGTTCATTTGAAGATTGCAACTATTTCTCTCGCACGCACAGCTGTTTCACTTTTCCTTGACAGATCGTCTCGTTATCTCATCAATTCGCGCGTTTACTGCGCCCCCAGGTGAGTAGTTTCGGTACTATCAAGCACCGACGACAGCTGATCTCTGTTTATAAGAGAAAGGCGAATCGCAAACAATTAAATGTCATCCCGTAAAAATATCTACTCTTTTCGGTGAGTGAAATTCGGAACTATTCTGCAAAGATGATGAAAGAAATGGGCGAAGAGGTGGTGTCCGAAGTGCAGCCGAACATCGAATCTTGCGAAAGGTATAACCTCCAAAACAGCTTAGCGTAACTTAATTTCTTACCTCTCGCAAATTGGCTCATTGTCGTGTTGTGTAGTGGGATTGAGATTGACTGAAAAAAAATCACTTTTTTCGCAGCGAAAACACGATCGTCGATTTTTCGAATTCGACGGCCAAACTGGCGGACGGTCTTCTCGCAATATATCAGCCACCTTTGGAGCAAATGAAAAAGGAACTCGACGAACTGACGTGAGAAACTGAAAAAAATGCACAAAATATTTTTTTTATGAAACAAATCCACGAAGTATATATTTTATTTGTTTAACAAAAAAAATATATGCTTCATAGACGAAAGCAAGGAAGTCTGATCGATCGGATGCGCGTGGAAAATTTAAAGCTCGACGATACCTCGGGCGATTGGGCGCTGAACGAGATGGTAAGAAGAAAAATACGATAAAAATCGTGATAATAGCTGTTTACAAAAATCCGATAATTCTTCAAGTTTTCAACTATAAAAGCCTACCAGGGAAGACTGAGCTCGATAAAGAAAGAAATGACGAATATTCACGAGCGAACTTTCAAGCTGAAGGCAAGACGATTATTATTTCTTATAGTTATTTCATAGTTGAGATTTAATACTTATTTAATACCGCGTCGTAATTTAATTTTTTTTCAGAAACGAGCGTTGAGGTTGCAACAGATAAAACAGAAGGAAGCTCTGAGCCGCGAGCATCAGAGGGAACAGGAAAGTCGACGGGAACAGGAATTGATCGGTAAACCATCGATTGCCTGATCATTCCTCTCAACGCGCTTTATTTATTGTATAAAATATATAAAATATTATATCGTGCTGTTATCTTGCCTAAAAATTTGAAAAAAAGAAGAAACGTAAAATTACTCGAGTACTCTTCTTTGGTTCTTCTCTGCTGCTCCGATTTCGTTACCAGACGATTTCCCACTGCCCGCCCGGCGAACATTCCTTATCTCTTCCACAGAGACGATTGAACGTTGTTTCAGGTGGAAACCCTATTATCTCGCGATCCTCTTGAATACGAAAGGTAAAAGTTGATTCATGAGTTCCCAAGAAATATCTTGAAAAAAAAAAAAAAATTACTATTATACCTGTTCAACATTTGCATTCTTAAAAATATCGTCTTGATATTATTACCGTGCATGGGCACATATTATTTGATCTATTATCGCTACTCCGCCGTCTTTGAATTTCTCTTTAACTCGTCGCGGAGGAACATAACGGTGCACTCGATACTTTGACATCAGATTCTTCAGTTCCTCGTATTCTGGAACAGAATTCATATTGTATAACATTTTTTGGACGTTAGTAGGAAAAATAGAAATCATCTTTTATATCTCTATATCGGACAATCTATGTTCGAATTAACAAAATTTACTTTCTGTCAATTGTAAAATCGAGCTTTATTTCAGTCGTTTCTGTATATCATAATTTTATTACCCTGACGATATCTGCATCTGCATGAGACTAAATTTCATGAAGGTATAACGGCTGCGTTTTGCATCGCACAAACTTCGTTCGGGGAAGTTCACTTAGAGAAAGAACTTCTGTTTGAGCCGGAGTGGGCCAAGTCACTTTTTATTTTTTTACTGTTTTTTTTCAGAAAAGATTAGAAAAAATAGCAGGTGTTATATTGTTACCGTTGTCTGTCGCGTCGGTCGCGACGAAAAGAACTCCAAGTTTGCGATCTTTCATTATTTGGCTCAATTGTTTCGCAGCACTTTTGATAGTCGGCACGGAGTTTGCCCGACCGTTCAGAAAATCGCGTCTTCTGAGATGAACCGCAAGATAAGGTCCTCCGATCGCATTTCTTCGTCCCTAAAAAAATCTCCGGTTAAATTTTCTTTTCTACAATAATAATTATCAGCAAATGCCATACTTTCTCTTCCGTCCAGTCCAAGGGTCGGGGAGTATTGTCCCGGGAGTTCGTGGATTCGAGGTACTCGAGACGAAATTCGTCGGCGAGTTCGTACAATTGGCTGTTGTAACGCATACTCCGTCTCGCTCTCCAATACTCTCGCGATCCGTACTCGTCGTGCAGAGGGATCTCCATGTGGTCAAACATGAACGACCTGCACAAAAAATGTTCAATTTTTTATTAGAAAACAGAAGGACGTATAGCAAATACTTAAACATAGAAAATGTGCCCTTATGATTATATATTTCGTTTTTTATAATAATAGTCAATAGTTGTTCTGTTCCATGTGGGAAACTAAACATTGAGGCACCTTTTCCATAATGTTTTGCCATTTTTTCTCGGCACGCTGTACAAACTCTTCAAACATCGAGTGTACCTGTAATTCGGAGGTTCGAGAAGCTTCGCTAAGCCTGACACACTCCCATGAAAAACAATGCATCCAACGTTTTTTGCAGTTACATTTGAGTATCCCCAAAAATGTCCCGCAAACGCATTTTTTTCAGTCTTCCGATAACCCAGTTGTTCCCTCGAGCATTCCATCGGTTCGACCTTGTCTACAAATTTGCCTGTTTCGAACATCTTTGGATCGTTACGAAGTATGTAAACAACGTCGATCGACGAGCGCTCCGTAGTCTCTCCGGCATAGTATTCTGCAATAAGCAAATCCTATTTTATGAATCTCCCATTTTTTGTTTATCTCTCACCTATAATCGTGATAGACCCAAGAAAAAAAAATTACCTTCGAAAAAAGTGTGCATCTCAATAACAGGGGCGTATCGTTGAAGACTAGGAATGTCAAAAAATGTGCCCCAGGGCAATTGACTCTGGGATCCCGCATCTTTGCTTCTCCAATGGTACATTCTTTCTGCGAGAAAAAAATGTTTTTTCTATCCGAGCTACTTTATTGTTTTTCTCCTTGCAATTTCCCCAAGCGCAGAATAAACTTTTTCCATGCATCTTTCGAGGTCAGATTACGAACGTCCTCGAACTTCGAGATAATTTACAAACGTTTTGTAACGTTTTATGTGACATTATTTCGCTGTGTCCCGAGCCAATTACCCCAAGGCGGAAGCACCAAGTTCCATTCGTGATCTTCGTCCATCGCGTTCAGAGCTCGGACGAACGGGGCGATTCGGACGTAAACGTCGCGTCGAAGGTTGAAGCCCTCGGCCCGGTTAACGTCGTACAGTATGTACCTTGAATTGCACACAAGACGAAACAAAATAAATAAATACAGTCTCCCGATTATTGAAGATTGAAGTTGATGAAAGGCAAACAAAATATTGCAAACTTTTTTTGTTTCGAATATCGATTGACCGGTGAGCAGTCGCTCTTCCCGGAATCCGATGGTTTTTCACAGTGGCCTTCCGCATCGTTGACCGAAGCTTCGGTAAAAGTGAATACCGTAAAAACGATAAGAAATAGGTCGATTTTCGAGCAAAGCATCCTTTGTAGGTTACCTAGGTTAAGGAGGTTGTACCAACGACAACGACACCCGGTGTGTCGTGACGATTTGCGTTCGGTAAGTCATCATTCACACGCAAATTCCTTTCAGCCAAAACTCACTTCCGGTAAAGTATAACTAAGGTGGAGAAACACCAAGTAAACGAATCTCAAGTTTGCTTTGGACCGGACTTAGCTTTTATATCGAATAGTTTAAGCAAAATGTGCAAATTAACCTAAGCCACAGACAGTTTTTTTATAATTCATTTCCGGTTTGAAAGTCGCATTTTTCAAACCGGAAGTGACTTATTTCTGGTATGAGGTCACTTCCGGTCGTTAAATGCGATTTTCAAACCGGATGTGACGTTTCCCCGGATGACGTTACTTCCGGTTTAAAACTGAATTTTCTGAAAATCTGCGATTTATCTCGAATGCAGTAAGCGACAGAAACGAGTGAATTAAGGAATTCAGTGGATGAAAGAAATTGTGCGATTCGTGTCAAATGTCTTTGTAATTTGTAAAACAATTGTAACACGTGGTGCGAATTCATTACAGCCTTTCTGTCACATATTTAACAAAAAAATATACAATTCCGTACATCAATAAATTACATAAATTAAATATTAACTAAGTTGTGCGCGGTTCAAGATTCAATGGCAGCCGTAGAGACATCTTTGAGCGGAAACATATCAACCTTCGTTTCCTGAGCGGCATTCTTATCGGCCTTCTTCTTACCGGCGAACAATTCGTCTATTTCGTGCAAAGTCTTTCCCTTAGTTTCCGGCAGGCAGAGAGTAACAAATATCGTACCCAATAGCGACATAGATGCATAAAAACAGAATACACCGTGCTTTCCCATGCATTCGAGCATATCCGGGTATGTCTTGACGGTCACAAAACTGAAGACGTAAGCGATGCATGTCGTGACCCCCGAAAGTATGTCCTTGACCTTGGCAGGAAATATTTCGCCTATCATAGCGAACGGCAGCACGAGAAATCCAACGGTGCTCATGAAAATGTACATCAGTATGCAGACGACGGGAATGAAGCCACGATCGCCGATTTCGTATCCCCGATCGACGAGAAGAAGATAAATCGCCAATGTGCCCATAAAGAGGGTCATACCGAAACCGGAAATGATCGACGGCCATCTTCGTCCCAATTTCCTCGATACCGAAGCTACTAAGAACGATCCTAACAGTCTAGTCAAACCTATCAATATCGCCCCCAAATAAGCGTCCATTCTGACGCCGGCCTCTTCGCTTATCGCTACGGCGTAATAAACTATAACGAAGATACCGGAGAATTGTTGAAAGAAGAAATACGTTAGTATTATAACGAAGGGCTTGAGGGACGAGCGTCGCAAGAGATGCTTCATCATCGATTTGGCTTTGGGATGCTGTCTGACCTGAAGCTCAGCCTCGACCTCCGCTGGCACCGGACTGTCCGCGGGAATACCGCGAAATTTTTTCATTATCACGCGAGCCTCGTCGATCCTTCCGATTTCCTTTAGCCATATAGGAGATTCGGGAAGGATGAAGAGCGTCAGGCCTATCGCTGCTGTTGGAAAGATCGAGCAGAGCAAAGCTATGAGTCTCCAGTTATCCTGAAAAAATAAACATAATGATGGTCCAGTTTTCTCTTGTTCCTGAAGCGTTTCGAAACCGTCTGAAAATTGGGACAAGCATCAAATCTTATTCGTCGTTCAATTCTGAACAAATGTTGCCTTTGAAAAATGTTTGTAAAGTTCGTGGTTCACGAGTTACATGCTTTTGAAGTTTCAAGCCAATGAGCGCGCGACGCCAGGTGGCGCCGCCGTCGCCGCGCGTACTCATTGGCTCGCAGCTTCAGCTGCTTATATCTCGAGAACTACAGACTTTAGAGGAATTCTTCAAAGGAAAAGTTTGTTCGGAATTGAGTACTGAACATGACCAGGACATTTGTTGACCCAATTATTGAGGCGCTTTGCCCGAACGCTTAATGGAAGTGTGAGCTTAACGCACTTGAAGCATGTAACCGAATACGTAGACGATGAGAATTCCCATAGCTATAGAGATGCTGCTCCAGGTGACCAAAACCCCTCTCCATTTGGGCGCCGCTATTTCGGCGGAGTAAACGGTCGCCGGGACAGCCGCGAGACCTGTCGCTATTCCTCCGATCACACGTCCCACTACGATCTGCGTGTAACCCGAAGACATGTAGATGACGAGCCAGCCGCAGAGAGAAAAGCCCGAAGTGATGAGCAGACTTATTTTTCTTCCACGTCTCAGTACGAAGCTGCACATGATGCAACCCAGCGGTGTACCGATAGCTGCTGCACTGGCTAGATTTTTAAAAGAATTTTATTGTCTCTCAATTGTTGTTGCACCTTTCCTTAACCCTTCATGTACGGGATCCTCGTTCACCGAGAACCCAGAATTTGTCAAGACGCAACCTTCGAAAGATTCGAATAACAAGTTGATGTGCTAAAAAAAATCTGCATAAATTCACAGACGTACCTTGAAGTGTTGGCTTTTTGATAACGCAGAAGAAAATTTATTACAAACATCCGTATCATTTTTGTGCTTAAAAGAATGCATGGTCGTTTGCTCTCGACAAAAAGTCCCCCGTACTCGAAGGGTTAATGTGTTGATATTTTTATTAAATCTCGAAGTCTCCCACCCATGTCTTCAAGGTGGCGATACTTTGTCTGGAATAAACATGTTTTGGGATAACACACGTTCCGAGTGTGCCCGTCACGTGTGTTATTCTTCCAGGGTTGTTCTTTGATTCATGAGTTTTATTCACCTATCCAGGACGCCTGACTGCGGCTGATCTTGAACTCGCTGTCGGGCGATTGTAGAGTCGGTAGAACAACCGCACTGTAACCGAAACCCATTGCTGGTCCGAGAACGGAAACATTAGCGAAGAGGCTCATCAGCATCTGCAATTGAATTGAGTTACTACCTCTAAGTTAATTAACCCTGGTGCGGATGCCCGACGGCTCCGAGTATGGCCGACCAAGATCCCGACTAAGATCCGCCTGGGTTAAGTTACTATCTTTCTTTGCTGTGCGTGCATCTTATAATATTGGTAAATAACCGATCGGTCATCTTACCGGCTCTTCACTGTACCGAACAATTGTTTGAGCTGTTGTTGCAAGTCTTACATCGCCGTGTGCTCAAATGTGACGCAGCCACATTACATTTTACCGATAAGTTCAGGAAAGCTCATCAGCAGTAACAATTGAATAAGTACCTTTTTCTCTCGCGCGCGGACCGATCGGTCAATTTTTTTTTGTCTACCTGCTAGACCAAGTGATGGTTTGACCTGTTGCTGCAAGTGTTACATGTCAGCGTGCTCAAATGTGACGCAGCCCTGTAACTGTTTACGTAAACGAAGCTGGAATACTTGAGTCGCGATTCGTTATATAAATATACCCGTTCGCATGGAGACTCGTGTGTGGGAGACGAGTATATGCGGCAAGTGGAGGATGTTGAGAAATGAAATATAGACAGATGAAATTATAATGTAAGACTAATGCGTACTCGGTGGTATTTTGAGTCATGGTAAAAGGCATGTGTGTGCGCAACGATATAATTGCAGACCGTTCGCCGTTGGTCAACTCCGAGTCCGCGTTGTCGACGGTTCCCGTGGCCGTGGAAAAGAAAAATTAAATGTCCTGCCCGGTTTAATAAATGACGACGAAGCATCTGTCCGAAGACTCGGACTCGCCATTAATCGATCGTATCGGATTAATCGGATTGATTGATCGTCGCGATCGGTAACGGAGAATTAAATTGCCTATGAAAAAATCATTTTTTAAATTTTCTTTTTATTTTTGCCCATCTTTCAAGTTACTTTGCGATAATGAAAATCTCTTTCGGCGATCAATGGCGATCGAGATGTGATGTTTGTAAAATAGTTTGTAAAAAATCGTCAGACGACCGAGTGTCATCTCTTCGCGACCTCGGAAGATATTAATTATGCTATTGCACGCACCGTATGGTTCTCCGAGTCGCCATTACCGGTGATTGATCGTCGCGATCGGTAACGGAGAATTAAATTGTTTGTGAAAAAAACGATTTTTTTCTTTAAAAATGTCTATCCATCATTCAAGTAATTTTGCAATAATGAAAATGTCTTTCAGCGATCCATGGCGATCTATGAGGTAAGTTCGGGTGATAAGGCCATCCGTAATATCTTTTAAGGTAGCTATGTCGGTACGCCTGATTCATAGACATCAGCGTCAAAATTAAGTCTATTGAACATTAGTCCGGCGACTTCACTTTTTTTTTTTGTTGCGCATCAATTCCTGAATGATTCGCGAGACTGCAGTACTTTATATTTTTTATTATGAACATTAGACCATTATTACGATAGACATATCACCCGTATTGTCCGGGTGATATGGCGGATCGCAGATATTTATTTATACCCTAGCGGAACTGGTGCAACCACGGATTCGGAGTTGCATCGTAGTCGCAATTGCACTAGGGTTGACTAGACGTGCCTCTGCGAATTGCAATGACTATGACGAGTCGCCGGACATACTGAAATGAGACCGATCGGTTTGTTCAAACTTTTAACCCTTATGCAACTCTGTTTTGATGAACTCGAGCGATCCCCATGCAACGACAAATCAAATAAATAAGACTATACAACGATGGTTGCAAGGGTTACAGGAAAAACGACATTAAATTAAAGGTAAAAATTTTGAACATTGTGCATTAGTCTATCGAAGTCTGCCGATGGTCACCTCAGTTCCGTTAGGGTAGCGCTGCAATAAAATCACGCATCGAAAATATCGAAAGTCCTGAGTGGAATTACTTCAATTCGATGTTTCCATAGTCGGTTACGAGCGAAATTTAAAGGTTTAAAAAAATGTTAAACCTCAAATTTACATTGTTTAAAAATCATGGTCATATCACCGCGACTTACCGTATGCAATGAAAATTTTAATCCCCATCCGTTTGTCTTGCGACTAATTTTTTTAATCTTCAGACAAACGAGTGTCGTCTCCTCGCGACCTCGCGAGATATTAATGATAACCATTGCACACATCGTACGGTTCTCTGACTCGCTATTACCGAAGATTGATCGTCGAGATCGATAACTGATAATTAAATTGTTTATGAAAAAAAAAAACAATTTTTTCGAAAATATCTATCGATCATTCAAGTAACTTTGCAATGATGGAAAATCTCTTTAATCGATCCATGGCGATCTATATGCGATGAAAAATTTAATGCCCGTTCGTTCTTCTGACAACGAATTTTTTCTAAGGTAGTCCGTGCGGTCCCGCCAAACGGGATAAGTTTTCTGAATACCTATGAATTTTTTCAAATTTTTTAATTCATTTTGAATTTTATGACTTTCTACACGTTTTTCCCATATAACAAAAAAAAATTGAAAGTGAATTAAAAAGTCTAACAAAATTCATACGTATTCAGAAAAAAGAACGAATAATTTTCATTAAAAAAAAGTTATGTTTCGGGGAGATTTGTCGAAGAATTTTATTTTTCATCGATTTGTTAATAACATTTTGGAATTATTATTATGCAAAATTAGTCTTTTCAGCATCTTTAATACGCTTGATTTTTTTGAGATCTTTATACCATCGAGAAGTGTTTACAATTCCCTCTCATTTATCTGAAACTTATGCAAAGCGAGCAACATTCGCGAGGACTACCTTAAATCTTGAGACAAACGAATGTCATCTCCTCGCGACCTCGCGAGATATTAACGATAACTACCGAGCGCATCGTATGGTTCTCGGCCTCGGTCGCACGGATAGCATCGATAATCCGATAATCTATTTTCGTCGTTTCGTTAAAATTGACATCTGCCGATGTAGAGTAATTATATAAGAGTATTAAATTCAGTGCAATCGTCGATTTGTACGAGGCGACGGATGTTTAAGGTTCCGTAATTAAATGGCATATGCCTGATAGTCTGAATAACAATCGCTGAACGAAATGCGTCCGATGTGCTACGCTCTCAATCGTAAATCACGTTCTCCGCCCCGGTTCGCCATGGAACGGCTGATAAAACGAGCTGAAAAACAGACAAATAAATGTGCGACCGATTTTATCTGGGGTTCAAACTAAATCGCGGTTCCGCAGAGAGTCGGAGAGGGAGAAAATGCGTGTCCCCGATTGTGCGTCACAAGCGAGAACCGCGTACGATACAAACACAAATTCATTTGATTGAGAACCGAATAAGACCGGCAGCTTTGCCGAGTTTACATATGGATCGAGTACTGATAAAAAAAAGCGACAACTAATTTTATTGACACAGTTAACACAGTTGGTTCTGTGTGTTTAAAAATAATGTCTTTTTCAATGCCGGAAAAAAAAATGAATACCGATGATTTTGCTGAGAGTATTATCGGGCCATTGTATCTTCGTACATTTTTTTCTAATCCAAATACGTAATGTCGATCAGTTTTTAATGAGCACTTTTTTAAACGGAAATATTTGTCTTTTTTTATTTAAGGTTTTGTTGTTTACGAAAAAAGGATCGAGTATGTTGGAACAAAGTATGTTGAAACAAAGTAGCACTTTTCCGCCCGCTTCGCGTGCGTAAAACCGCCATTTTCGCACCTTGTGATGAAAAATTTCGTGCATCCCTCGTGCGAAACACTTTTTCTAACTCGGGTGATTACAGCACTCACCTTCGGCTCGTGCTGCAAACTCACACCCGTTAGAAAAACGTTTTCCGCCCTCGTACTATTGGAAGGCTTAAAAATAGTATATTATGCCACAAGGGTGGAAAGTGCGTATTTTTACTGATTGTGAAGTTTGATGCCCGAGCGAAGCGAGGCCAGAAATTCACACGAGGTGAAGATGCACTTTCTTCCTTGTCGCATACGATATTTTTTTTCAGACTTCGTTAAAATAACCACATTTCTTGCTTCGCAAAATCGACATATTCGCCAATGACCGTTACTCCCGTCGAATAATAGAGCTTCCAGAGGGAGTAAAGAGCCCCATTACTCCCTAGGGAGTAATGAAACTGTACCGCGCATGCGCACAGGTTAATAGTGACCATCGGTCAATAATAGGCTATTTTACGCCCGTATTGCACACAAGGAATGTTGCTATTTTAACGAAGTCGGGAAAAAATATTTTTTTGCCCGCTCAGAAATGTTTCACTGAAGTGTTTATCATACATTTCCGCGAATTGTGGAAGATTGCATCACCAATCCAATTTGCATGTACACACCCGCATAAACACGGAAACATTCGTAGAAACATCTCGGCGAAACGTGAAATTAAAAATATTAAAAAATATTTTATCACTATTCCTTAGAAATATTGCAGATGTGTTGAAAGATTAATTATGTACCCGACTATTTAAGAAACGTTTCGTTGGAATATTTTTGTACAATATTTCAAAGTATTATATTCATATCTTTCAGGAATATTTCGTAAGATTCGAAAGATCGGAAATATTATTTCAAAATATTTCGTGATATATGGGAATTTTCAGTAGTTCTTTTCGGTGAGGATGACTCATCGAAATGCGACGAATTTTGAGTGGTCCAGTTGGGAAACGAAGAAACCGTCCGGCAATGTAGGGCACACTGGGAGCAGAATGGGAACGCCGTAGGCTGCGGACTCGGCGCTTCAAGGGCCAATGTCGTTTTCTCTTTACGTAATCGTAAAATTTGTATTTTTCCTTTATTTTCGATATGCAAAAGATTAATCTTATTTTTCGTTGACGGAATTTCTTCGACCGCAGATCGCATCTCATTAATGTCCCGACGGAGACATCAATAAGATGCGATCTCTCGTCACTTGAGCGAATAAAAATAATTTTCCCCCTCCCTGAATTATCTCGACGGATGAGAGAGCAACGTACTTGATAAGTAATTCCTTTTCTTCGCTGCCGCTTTCTTTCCTCGCGAATCGTCGTCTCGTCCTGTAACATCGAATCACATTAATACACAAAAAAAAAATCGAATCAAGCTTTTAATGAAAAAATAAAATTACAAAAAATTTTAAAAAATTATAAGTTATATAAAAATAATTTTTATAATTTATTTTTTTCTCGATAAGCCTCGATTTATGAAATATTCGGAACTAATCATTTCTCCGAGTGTGGAAATATTTCTAGCGTCGGGGTTCAAGAACTCGCCCCCTTCTCTATCTCGCACACTCGTTCCGATAACGTATCATTATTATAAGGATTTGATAATTTGTGTGTCTGCACAAGAAATACATATAAATCAATTCAAGGAAAACACGATCAATTTCGTGTCGTGCGAATTTCTGTTACTGAAGATAATACTTTTTATTTCGCATCGGCTAATCTCGATTGATAACGAGCATATGCCAATAAAATTACAAAGTATACATGGCCAAAAACTTACCTTGAACTCTGTTTCATTTTCGTTCATCATTTCTTTTTCTGAATCAATTTTCAACTGCGTTTTTTAATTTTAAAAAATAAAAAAAATAAGAAAAATAAATACCAGTGTCGCGAGTGCGATATTGCGAGAGTGCACGAGACTGCAAAAACTTCAGTTCGCTCAGACTGAAAAAGATTCGAGAAATGAATTTTTTATTTTTTAAATTGTAAAAATTTGAAAAATAAAGTCCATACTATCAACGCCGAAAATTAGGACGGTTCAAATATTAAAATTCACTCCTTTATTACAAAAAAAAAAAATTATGTTTGTTCAACTACTCAAAAACATCAAAACAACTCGTAGCGCATCCAGGAGAATCGGAGGTCTACGCACCGGCGCGACCTTGACTGCACCGAGGGAAATCCCGTCGAGCGTAGCACGTGAACGATAGTAGGAAAAATCGTCGAAATTCCACGTTGTCGAGGCGGATTAAGAAACGCTATGGGAGAAAGCGAGTCCCAAAAATGCGCGGTCAAAACAATACCGAACTCGCCCTCCTTATCGACCGGATGTCAAATTTTATCTCGCGACCGAGTCATTTCCTTGGATATTTAATTTTTATTTTTTTTATTGTATTTTTAGAAAAAAATTTGCAATTATAATTTTTATGATTATAATTTTTAATTGATCGATTGTAGAACTGAAAAAAAAGCTTAATTTCAAACGCGCGTTTCCCGGAATTTGTGCTGTTCGGACTCCTTTGCTCCCGTAATATCGCAGCAACACTGTGTCGCGTGTTGTCTTAGAGTTCGAATTTAACAAGGGAACAGATACACAGAGAATAGGAGCCACCGGTTTCTCGGGTCCATTAACGCCCCGGCAACGAATAGGAGTCGAAAAGATTCCCCCACATAACTCGTAACTCGTTTGCGGCTCACTCATTATCAGCAGCTTGTAGTATGTAATCGCTCGCTGGCTGGAATTGTCATATAGGGGCGAGGGATTAAACACGCGAGCGGGAGATACGAACGAGTATAAATAACGTCGATTCGCACATGTTTTTCTTTTTTTCTTTAACGTCTTGACTCATTTTGTTAATAAAAAATTGAAATAAAAAAGTGTGATAAATACAATGTAAAAGTGCATTTTTATGCAATGCGAATATGATTTTTTTTTTCGTTAAAATTGAAGATTTTCGCATAATATTTTGGACCGCGTATTTTCTGGGTACTTTTTCGTGGTGAACACAATAGGCAGAAATTTTCAGAAATTTTCAGAAATTTTTCAGAAATTTTTCAGAAATTTTCAGAAATGTAGAAAATAAAAATACGACAATACACCTCAGCGATTTTGCACCTCAAAGTTTCATCGTACGCATACTATAGAAAAATCACAATTTCGATAGTCGCTAAAAAAAACCTTATAATTTTTAGTTTTCGGCGCTACTAAAATTCCTCATTCGCAGCTTTGAGCTTCGATGCTGTATAACAAAAAAATAATATAGAACAAATACGACAATACCCTTCGATTATTTGCCACCTTGCAGCTCCGAGTTGCATCGTACGTTTACGATAGATAAAATACGTCACGCATTCCGCCTTTGTCTCGGAATCCTAATCCAGGCTTTGTATTCGCGGTCGGAGCTTTGTGTGCCACTTTCTTCTGCATTAGATCGGCGGCCGACGCTATATTGCACGCGCGAAGCATCCAATACGATCTATCTCGAGGCCCGCAAACATAATCCGATCGACGCAAAGCCATAAGCGTTAAGTAAGTATGTGCTGAGGAATAGACAGATCCATTGTAACATTGTGACATTTTATTGTAATCCCTTCGGTCATATCCGATACGTCGCTACGGATCGAGATTGCCTTCGTTAGACTAGCGATTCATTCCTCAAACGCGAAGTCTCTCACTCGATTCTAAGAAACACGGAAAAAAAAATTGTAAATTGAATGTACCTGACTGGAAGTTTTTATGCAAAAACTGGTACATTAAATTTAATATAATATTGTGATGAAAATTTAATATACTTTTTCATAGAAATTAAAGTCAATTATAAAAAATAAAGTATCCTCAATGTTTTTAATACACTAAACATTTTTTTTTCATCACAATTATACATGAAATTTAATATACCAGTTTTTGCATGAAAACTTCCGGTCCGATACATTAAATTTCATACGATTTTTTTTTTTATAGTATAGTCTAAGTGTTTTTTATAGTGTACTCTGCGGACAATAATTTAATGTGTGTAATATAGTTTGTACTAAATCATTGAATGATAATAAATATGAATCTGAATCAACTTAAGCTTCAATGCGAATCAATTAACTGCGTAATTAAAGATTCCTTCGCGAGATCACACAAATCGTAAAAATTATATAACATTATTTGTTATATTGCCAGACTGGTTAAGTTTGATTGTAATTCCTTTGGTCATATTCGATACGCCGCTATGCATCGTGATTGTCTTAGTTAAACTCGCGATTCTTTCCTCAAACGCGAATTCTCTCATTCGATTCTGACATAGTGTAAGTTAAACGTCAGTGCGAATCAATTAACTGCGCAATAGAAGATTCCTTCGCGAGATCATACAATTCATAAAAATTATATAATTTTTGCAACAATTTAAAATAATAATAATAATAATGACAAAAATATTATTAATTATATTGCATTATAATTTTTCTTACATTTAACAATATTATGCCGATTATTATTATGTTCTATTATCGGATAAATAATAATATGTATATTTATTTATTTACTGATGAAAATAAATGTAGTTGCCTGTTATTAATGTTCCGACACGTCATCGAGTTGCAAGGGTTTTCGCACTTCTGCTCCGTTCGAGGCTCCGAGCTTCTCGTGGGCCGAGAAACAAGTAGACGGTTACATAACGAACGAGATACGGATCGAGTGACTATTCATACGCATTCGCGCTTCCATCGCTCCCACATTCGTATGTGCATAGATATTTTTTCATCGAACGATAATTGAAGAGAACAGTGGATGCTGTGACGAGACGAAGAACAACGCCAGATTGCAGTGACAAAGCCGGCACGATTTCGTTATCTGTGCTAAGATTTCCGATCGAACAAACACGGCCGCACATCGTCGTAAAATGACGGAATTATCATACGAGGATCGAAGCTGCAACGAACATCGCTACGCACTGCGATGCAAGTGAATGGAACGAATTTTATTGTTTATGCCGTCGCCAGACGCTGTTGCATTGCGACCTTGCATGGCGGCAATCAGAGGCGTCCGAACTCATTCGATGTTGCCTGCGAAATTCCGAAATCCATGGGGTGGGTTCCCCGTCACATCTTTCGCTAATGGTATGTACACGCTACGATACCGTTACGCTATAACGTTAACCTTACGGCAAGGCGAATGTCAATCCGAGGTCAGTGACGGATTAAAGAAAATACACTTCGGAGTTGCTTGCGAAGCGCAACTGAGCAAAAGGTATTTTCTTTAGTCTGTCACTGACACCGGATTGACATTCGCGTTGCCGTAAGGTTACCGTTATCTCAGCGTGAGCGTATCATTAGCGAAAGATGTGACGGGAATCCCACCCCTGGTTCGACATAATCGACATGTAAGGCACGGAAACCCGAGATGAAAATTGCATGGTTGAATTCAGCGTTAAAAAGTGATCAAACTTTGCCTTTGGAAGTTTCTTCTACGATGAATAGTTCGCGAGCTACGAGCAGTCAAAGTTTCCAGCCAATGAGGCCGCGAGGCGACCGCAGCGCCATTCGGCGGCTCGCGCTCATTGGCTGCGAACTTTAACGGCTCGTAGCTCGAAAACTATCGCACTAAACGTAATTTATGCAGAGAGACAGTTTACTCGGTTTTCAAGCGTTAATACGGTCGTACATTTTTTAGACTTTTTTTATCCCTCAGTAATTGAGCGTTAATGATATCCGACCATTTTTTTTTCTCGCCCTCCCGTACACATCCAAAAAAAAAATCCCCGTCCACAATTATATCTCGCAGTCGATGTTCGCCCAAATCGACTCCAGCGAATACCTACACATTCCCCTCCCATTCACAATCTTTTCGTTTTCAGGCGAACGGTATATGACGGTCGTGCGAAAATATACCGCTGACAAAAACCGCAATCGAAGCCGAGAAACGGCTGCATCGGTAAGGGGATACTTCCGCTGTTGGACCGCGAGTGTCGTTGCCCCTTCAATAATTGCTGACCCATATTTTATTTAATTTAATTCTACTGTTGTTTTATATTCTTTTCATAATCCTTGAATTGTAAATAATTGTTATGGCATGATTTCCCACATATTTCATAATGAAATATATGTCCATATATTTCAGAAATATTTCGGAATATTTGAAAGATTGAAAATATAATTGAAAATATTTCGTGCTGTATGGGTTGTATCTTGTGGCACGGTGTACTTAGGGGGTTCAGAACACACGATAAACTAATTTATCTATCTATCTTTAATAATAATTTTAAAAAAAATGTACTACTAAATCGCACATAGACTGGCGCGATTTTAGCGATTTATTTGATCGATTAAAAATCGCTGTTCTATTAAACAGAGGTGGTAAAAAAAAAATACATAAATATACACGTAAAGAAATGTTTCATAGACGAGAGAAGCCTGAGAGTGCTTACAATCTAGGGCCGCGCCGGTGAACGAAAAGAGGACAGAGTAACAGAAGCAGTGCGAGCATTGCAAGTATCTATCGATCAGGTCGGCTTGTGCGAGTCGCCTTTGACAGACTTCCGAACCGATGCGACTTGTCTCTGTTGTTCGATGATTTTTTTTAATTAATCCCCCTGCAGTCACCTCAACGAACTGTCCCGGCACGATCTTATCAGTTCTCAATCTCGCTAACGCTCCGCGTTAAAATCAAAAATGTTATCAAAAAGACAGTCTTACGGCTCGTTGGAGCGAAAAAAAATAGACAAACGAGTATGCTGAGTAGACACGGCTTGTTTCGTATGCTCGTGTGCAGTTTATCTTTGGCTCGCATCGCGCGAGGATGCGAGTTATCACTGTCCCGCGGTCTTCACGTGACTCACCCAGATAAAAAAACGTGCAGTTAAACGCGCATGGTACCATCGGTACCGCTACCGTTCCGTCGCCGTGCCGTTATTTTTTCTATCTGGGTGCATCTCTGATCTTCGATCTCATTGTCGAAAAGTTGAAAATTCAAATTAAAAAAAAAAAATCAATTTTAAAAAAAGTGCAAAAAATAGGTCTCGAAGTCGGTTTGATCGCGATCACTGTAGCAACGGGAGCGATGTTGCCCTCGGGTTTGTGCAGTCCGGAGCGACAGGTTGTATTTCAGGTACGAAATTGTAACGCCCCTTAACGACTCTAAACTCTCCCCGCTCGATTGGAGCTGACACTGCAAACCTCGATCGTTCTCCGATGCACTTTACCGAAGGACGGAAAAAAGAGTATTCATAGCTGGATACGTTACGTATCCGCTGAGTCTCGTAGGATAGTGCGGCACAGTGTATACGTAACGTCTTTGACAAGTCGTAACGAGCGGGAGGAATCTCGCAATCGACTCACCGATCCATCGTCAAGTAACTCAGTATTGTATACAATTTCGTTCACGACTCATCAATGGAACCCGCGATATTTCAGTTCATCTATGGTCTCGTCGCTGTCTCGTCGCTGCTCGGGCCGGGAATGAGCATGGGCTACTCGTCCGTCGCTCAGCCGCTCCTCAAAAACTCAACGTCCGAGCCGATCTTGACCGAGGACGAGGCAACATGGTTCGGTCAGTCACGATAATCGATTAACAGTAACTTTTTTTTTAACTTTTGTTATTACCTCCGAAGATCCAAAGAGCTGTAAGAAAATTATACTTTTCGCAAAAAGTGTATTGCAAATACGTGAAATTTGATTTTGAAAATTATTTATATACAAAGCATGAAAATTGCTATATTTTTGTTATGAGAATTATTTGTGAAAATGTACTCGAAAGTATTATAGACACTTTTTGATGCATGCCATGGGTACTTCTTTTTATATTTGCGATTGACCATTATTTATGACATTGGGCCATGGAGCTATTATTTTCTCCCTAAATAATTAAGAATTCCATTCTCTTTGATATTATGTCAGTTCTATATTATGCCATTAGCCATTGAGCTATTATTACTGAAATTACCTGAAGCATTTTCCCATTACTTCTGCCATTAGCCATTACTTCTCCCAATGCATTTGTTATTGGGCCATCACTTTTGCCATCGTATTTGCCGTTATCTTTAGCATTTAACGTTTATCTCTGTCATTGATCCATAACTTCAGCCAATGCATTTCCTATGGGGCCGTCGCTTCTGTCGTGGTAGTATCCATTGTATTCGCCATTGAACGATTGCATCTGCCATTGGAACATTGCGACTGCGTTCTGATTTGCCATTGAGCTATTGCCACCTAGTTTCAATCTGCGATTGGGCTATTGCAACCTCGTTTTGATCTGCCATTCGGCTATTACCACCTTGTTTCGATTTGCCATTGGGCTATTTTAACGTCGGTTCGATTTGCCATTGAGCTATTGCAACCTAGTTTCGACCTGCCATTGGGTTATTGCAACCTCGTTTTGATCTGCCATTCGGCTATTACAACCTTGTTTCGAAATGCCATTGGGCAAATTACCTCTGCCATTACTGTCACCATTTCCAATATTATTATTGCAGCGTCCATAACAGTTATATCGATGCCTGCCGGCTGTGTCGTGAGCCTCTTCACCATGAAGGCCGGCCGTCGTATCGCCATATCGAGTTCCGGAACTATATGCTCGATCGGATGGATTCTCATTGCAACCAGCTATACTGTCAGTCAATTGCTCATCGGCCGATTTGTCACAGGTAATGCACGTATATATATATATATATATATATACCGAACATTTTTTTTAGGTTTGTTAAAAAATACCATGAAAGAAGTTGCAATGTATTCTGCTTGGTACTTCGGTATTGAGATATGCGATAAGATTCTACGTTATCGGCCTAACGTGCAATGTTCGCAGGCTTTGCTACCGGAATGGCATCGACACCGACGTGCGTCTATCTCGCGGAGATCTCGATGCCGCGTTACACGGCGATGCTGACAACTTGCTCGAGCTTTTTCATATCCATCGGGATAATGATAGTCTACCTGCTGGGATTCGTTATCAAAGTGAGCGATACCTGACTTAACGTGATTTTTAGCTAACGAAACAACTTTTAGATAATAAGTAGGACTTTATTACAGTCGGTGCGAAAATAGCAGTTTTACGCTCGCTCTACCCTCATTTTTACACCATCTGAAGTAAAATTGGGTACGACATTCGTGCGAAAAACTTTTTCTGACTTGTGTGATTGCAGCGCTTGTCAGAAAAAGTTTTATCGCACTAGTATCGTAAATGACTACTTTATGCCTGTAGCGTGGCGAAAGCGTGCGAAAAAGTAGCTAGAGTGTTAAAAAAGTGTGCGAAACAGTAATTAGTGTGATCTGCAGCAGGAAAAGTGTGATTTTTAGACATTACGATACTAGTGAGAAGTTTTTCGATCGAGTATTGTACACAAATTTTGTTCACAAGAGCTTTCGATGTGGCGTTTTTTCGTTATTACAACCCAACTGCGCATGCGTGGTCGGTTTTTGATACGAATTCGTATCAAAAAACGACCACGCGCATGCGCACCATCATTATAACGGCAAATCGAAAGCACCTCAGGTACGGAAATGGGGTTTTGCGCGAAGCGTGCGTAAAACTGTCATTTCCCCGCCGAGTGATATAAAATAATATGAAAACGTTTGTTGGATTTATTTCAAAGGACGACTGGCGAATGGTGGCTGCGATATCGGTTGTGGCGCCGGCAGTCTCAGCCGTTCTGGCCCTCACAGTCTTGCCCGAGAGCCCAAGATGGCTGCTGAACAAGGGACGAAAGAACGACGCGAAGAACACGCTACTGCGCCTGCGCAGTCTCCAACGAGAGACCGCATCCTTCAAGGACGAATTTGAGGCTATGGTGCGCTACAGCGAACCGAAATACGATACCGAACTGACGAACTGCCAGAGGGGAGACTCTCCGACCATCGGGACTAACGGCAAAATCGGCGAACGCGAAGTTGAATCGGGAAACACGAGGCAACGCCACCTGAACGTCGTGTGCGGAAACTTGAAAGAATTCGCTGCCGCTCTGAGAATACCGGAGGTCTGGAAGCCTCTCGTTATCCTCAACGCATTTTTCTTCTTTCAACAATTCTGCGGCATATACGTTCTGATGGCTTACGCCGTCGACCTCGTCGAGAAGACCGGCGTGAAGACCGATCCGTACCTCATCACCGCCATTATCGGACTCGTTCAGACCGCGACTGCGTTCAGTCTCGTCTGCTGCAGCGCCAGGTACCCTAGCAAGTCAAGCGACCACCATACGACCACAGAACCGACCGGTTGTTTTGTGCCGTTTTGACCACCATTAAACAACCAATAAAACGACCATTTTGTCCGTTTGAAAACGACCCAGATAACGCGCGCACAAACACGTCCTTTTTTGCGTCGTTAAAGGAAATACGACCAAGCCTAAACCAAAAAACTGCTCGTTGTTTTGGTCGCGCGGTGATCGCGAAAACGGCACAAAATGACCGGTCGTTTTTTAAGTCCTTTCGCGGTCGATTTCAATGGTCGTTTAACCTGCTAGGGTACGTCTCGAAATCCGGCATTCGCCGCCCAAAAGTCAGTCGATGAAGTGTCGAATTTACGAACTGCTTTGAAGAAGAAGAAAAAGTGCAAATCTTCCCTTTGGGATAGTTTTCTACGATGCGCAAGCTTACGAGTTACGGGGACGCAAGCATTTCGACCAATGCTTTTTGTTTTATACGTCCCCGAAGACTTCGAACTTCCGGTGACCAGAGAATGGCCCTCTCGACTCTGTTCTTGTCTTTGAAGCGCTGTTTTGTTGTTGTTGTTGTTGTTGTTGTACTTACTGATTGAAGTAGAATCCGAACCACTTCGAGATCACGGAAAAGAGCATGGAAAAATCAGGGCTTATTCGTGAGGCCCACTGCGTGTCCCACATTGAGCCAATGAGATGCCTCTGCCGCTCGTTGCGCCATCTGTCGCGCTTCGCTGATTGGCTGAAACTTTAACCGGCTCCAATTACAAAGCTATGCTTCGTAAAAAGTTTTGCCAAGGGAAAAGTTTCTTCAGTTTTCAGTAACGCATACGTTCCCATAATTTTTATTCCTTCGAGGACCATCGCAATATCTTTTTTTTTCTTTTCAACAGGCTCGGCAGAAGACCCGCGGCTCTGGTTTCCGGAACGGGAATGACGATCTCGCTCGCTGCACTTGGAATTTACAATCAATTCTTCGAGCACACTAAACTCTCGTGGGTTCCGCTCACGTGCATCTTCCTGTTCGTGGTAAGCATCGCGAATACTCATACATTTTTTTAAATATAAAAAAAAAATTTTATTACCTCGTAGCTGTCCGGCTCCTTTGGATTTCTGGCTCTACCCTGGGCAATGATTGGCGAACTTTACCCAACGAGATTCGTCAATGTCCTGGGGCCGACGACCACGTGCCTATCGGCTTTATACAATTTCGCCGCCGTTCAGTTCTATCCCAGTCTCGTTGCTTACGGTGCGGTAACGATGATATACTCGTACTGCGCCATCTCTTTTTTGGCGACCGTGTTCGTCGCTCTCGTGCTGCCCGAGACTCGAGGAAAAACCAAGGACGAGATCGAACAAGCTTTCCACAAGAGATCTTGATCACTAAAATATCATTTTTCTTAAAATGAACAATCAAATTGTACAGAATTGGCATTTATTTTTTTACCTAAGAGTTTTATAAAAGTTCTTCGAAAAAGGGGGGGGGACAAAACGGTTTACAGTCGGACCTCTCATAAGTTACGGGTGCTGGACAATCGACCTATTTTCACTTATGGTTCTCGAACCCCAGCTATACGTTGCCGGTCGAGCACGGTCGACCATTTAGGAGACGGTGTATCCGGTGTAGGGCTGTATAGATAGGCGGGCTTAGCCGGCCAAAATATCTTATCCGGCTAATGGATTTTACAGTTTGGCCGGCTAAGCTAATACAGTCTTGGAAGTTTTCGTTAGGAATGTATGTGTGATGCATCCTTAAGAGAGATTCATCAAGTTATCGGAGTAATAAGTTGACAGAGGCTCCACTGTACTTAGGCTAGCGAAATAAATTAAATTTGAATAAAGGCACAATGCAATTTGACAATCGTTTTGTATTTTATACAGAGGCCAATTTACATATACATGCTATATGTATCCTATGCGCAAACATATTCATATGTATATATATTCATATGTATATATATATACACACACATATATATATATACACACATACATATATGATCAACAACCACGTTCGATATCACCTAAAACTTTGATATACCAAAAAAAAAAAAAAAATGGAAAAAAAAATTGTATTCGTAATAATTTGTTACAAATGAGAATTAGTGCGAGTAGAATCGGTGACCGCTATAAACTTACGCTTAAATAATAATACGTACATAAATATTATACATTAACTATTTTTTTTCTTCGTTCATTGAAACTTTCATTTTATCGTATGTTTTACTTCTTTTTTTTGTGCCTCGCGTGACGAATTATTTATATAAACCCTGTTTCACGCGTTTGAAAGAAAAGTAATAATCATGATTCGACCCCCGTCTGTTTCTCCCTTCTCTCGCCCTCTCTCGCGATTTCTGTATCGAAATGCTTATTCGGAATGTCGGTTACGAGGATCGTCAACTGTGCAGCCCGAACGCAAATGTAAGAATTCGAAGCTCATGCAATGTGCTCTATCTATTTGCGTCGATGCTCTTTACTCGATTGTTTCTTCGTTTTACATGTTTTTTTTTTCTTTTTTTCGTCAATCAACGGTTAGGCCAGTGCAATGCTATAAGACAGTTTCTTCTTTTTTTCTTTCTCTCTTAATTGATACAACGATTGGGTCGATTAACGGGTGCTGTTATCTCTAAAGCACTCATATTATCTCCTCGTTTCGTGCTGTGCGATTTTGTGTTGTGACGGATAAACGAGAATCGAAGCTCTCTCACTCTCTCTTACTCGAAGCTTTGTCCCGGATTTCTCTCTAGTTATATTGTTCCGGTAGCACGTAAGAGATGTCGTCCCACGGATGCCGGTAGAGACCCTGCTTCAGCCTCTTCTGGTCCATGTAGTGACCTGCGAAGCAAAGAAAATAAAATCAAATAAAATCAAAACAAAGACAAATCACGAGTAAAGTCGAGCTAAAGTCACATGCTCGATTTTTTTCTTCAAATTTTTATCCCATCGAGAAGTCTTCGAAATTCTATCTCAATTCTCTCAGAGCTCACGTGGAGTCTGACGATCCGCAAGTGCAGGACGAGTACAAGCCGTTGGATAAAATCTCACCCGGGTAACTTCCCGCGAGTCCAACTTACCAATAAATCCTATACTCCTTCCGAGAACGAAGAGGCTGTTTATGGCGCCGATCTCGACGTACTCCTGTGCCTCTTCTCTCGTGAAGCTACCGCTGTTTCTCAGCATGTCGACGAAAGCGCAAGCGATAATACCGTCGACGTTCAGTATAAGATTTGGCTTCTTGCTCGTCGTAATTTTCTCGACCTCCAGCGCATAATCGACAAGCGGTCTGGCAGGAAAATTTTCGAGAACAAATTCCTTGATGAGCTTCACTCTCATGTCCGGATTGTTGATGGATTTAACTCGATGCCCGATGCCCATTATGAGCTTACCCTTCTTCCTGGTGTTGTTGACGAACTCCTGGGGATGAAGACCGGCGTCGTACGCCTCGGAGAACATTCTCGCGGCGCCGTCGAGTGCCCCGCCGAATCGATCGCCGATCGTCAGCAGACCGGAGACAAGAGACGAAACCAAATCTTTGCCAGCTCGGGCGCAAACTATCGTGTTGTGAGCGCCCGAGACGGCCGGTCCGTGATCTGCGGTCAGCATCAGCGACATCTCCAAAAATTTGCAATACGTTATCGGCAAGCAGCGTTGAAACCAGAGAAGCGAGACCACACCGCCGATGCCGACGTTCTGCTTGAGAACTTCGGTCACCGGCATTCCGGCGTAAAGAAGCTCCTGGCCTCGTTCGTCGCAAATCGAGGTCATGAACGACGCCGGTTTTCTGATCAGTCCGAGCTCACGAGCCCAGTTGTAATCCATCGGGACCGTCGGCGGTGGAACTTCCGGTTCCGCCACGACGATTCCCTGTTTGACGAGACCGCGATAAACGGTGCCGATCAAGTCGCCCAAACTGTCGAAACTCTCGGGCACGAAAGCTCCGGCCGCCTTCAGCGCTGCGTTTTTCGCCGAGGCGGTCTCCAGATTGCTGTGGGCTATCGAACCGGCGTGACCGAACTGCACCTCGGACTTGAACATGCTCGCGCACGTGCCGATGCACCACGCTACCAGCGGCTTCGTTATCTTGCCGGACTTGAGAGCCTCGCAGACCTCGTACTCTTCGACTCCGCCGACCTCGCCCAACAGCACTATCAACTTCGCGTCGGGGTTCTCCTGGTAGCGCATTATGTGGTCCATGAAGGTCGTGCCCGGATAACGGTCGCCACCGATCGCTACACCCTCGAGGACACCGTTCGATGCCTTCGATATTATGTTGTTGAGCTCGTTCGACATACCGCCCGAACGGGAGACGTAAGCCACGCTGGAAAAAAAAATGTATATTGAAAACATGTGTAAAATGTAACCATGAATTGATAATAGTAAATAAATCGTACTCCACGAATAACTATTGAATTTCTTCACAATCTTAAGCCATATTTATATAGCCAATCTTTAAATACTATAATATAATATTTAATATTTATGTAAAAGGGGAGTGCAGATAAGGACGGAGCAGGAAATTCAACGGAAATGGACGAAAATAGAAGGATCTACATATTGCAAGGAATATCGAGGCAGGAAAACGACGGTTGAAATGGAAAAATATTGGTTGGACTCGACGTTAAAAGGAAAAATCAAAGAAGCGTGGGACAGAATGCGGCGTGGAAGTTGGGGAAAGAAGGGAACAGGGGCTTTAGAGATAACGTGTATCGCATTTGCAAGGGAAAAACAGGAAGTCAGAAGCATATTTGTGAATGCGAGGAAGCTCAAACAGAGATAAGAAAATAAGTGGTGAAAAGAAGCGGAGGTGCGACTGTTAGAAAATGAGAAATTGAAAGGGGAGCATGTGATTGAGTTGTGCGAATATGTCAGACGATTTCAAAAACTGGCTAATAGAAATGAATTGAAAGTAGGATAAGAGAAATAACAATTCGTGTCTTTGTAAAATGTAGATATTAGAGTGGAAAAAAAGCGTAAAAAGCGTGTTTTAGAGTGCATTTTTTTCCATACCTGCCAGGTCTATAGAGCTTGCTGTGTAGGATATTGTCCATCATGCCGCCGGTGTTGCCGATCTTGAAGCATCCGGGTTTCACGCCACCGACGGTCGCCGGTCCGATTATAGTGACACCTTTCTCGTTAGCCGAGAGTATCAATTTTCTCGTCATATTTTCCGGTATACCCTCGGCAATAATGGCGATCGTTCGAATCTGGGGAAACTGCAGAGTCTCGACGGTGCTCTCGTAGGCGGATCTGAGAGAGGCGAAGGTGACCATCACGTCCGCGTCGGGATGTTTGGTCATCGCGTCTTTCATCTGCTTGTAAACTGGAATGAGAACCTCCTTGTGTCCCCAGTAGAACTTTTGCTTGTGATCGCCGACGAAAGGATAAACGATCGCGGCGACGGACGGCACGGAGCGACGACAGACGAAATCAAAGTCGAGCATTCCCTGCACGGCTCGGGTCTGCATGCCCCAGATTATGGAGCGCGTTTGATTGCTGAAGAGATGACCGGAGCCGGCCGAGTCGACGGAGTCGGTGTTCTTGAAGGGAGGAAGCTCGGGAGGCTCGGAAGACGACGATGGAGCGAGGCTCGACGGCGAAGTTGGGCCGACGTCCTGTCCGGAGGGCAGCAAAAAATTCGCGGTCGAAAATTCCTGAGCCTCCGGATCGGGTATCGGTTTTTTGCCCAACGCCATACCGCATATAGCGGTCATGTGAGTTTCCGGTCCGAAAACGTGAACCGGTATGGCGAGACGTCTGCCGACTTCGCGGATTATTCTGAGGCCTTCCTGATAATTCGGTCCCGCACGTCTCACGAATATTCTTATGTCGTGCTCGACGAGCTTCGGTTGGAATTCTTGAAGAGCCTTCACTATGCCCTTGAACGTGGCGGCGACGTTGGTGAAGTTCGCTATGCCACCTCCTATTATCAAGACCTTGCCCTCGGCGTGTTTCTCCTTGGTCATCAGACTCAGGATCGTCTTGGCGTACTCGTATGTCTGCTGCTCGCTCGGGGCACCCGAGTATTCACCGTAATTCGCCAATTCCGAAGCGCCGCCGAGGTCGCAGAGCGTGTCGGAGTATATCACCGATGCGCCTGGGAAATAGAATGGATCGAGTCAGATATCGATTATTTTGGAAAACCTATTTCTTAGGGTGGATGTTTGCTCATGGGGCATTTTCGCATGGTTGGTTTCTTTTTGTACGATATGATCTGTACAACGACAGTTCTGAACATCTTACTCGTAGGGTTGAAGGTTAATGAAAAAATAACGTGTTTGGCAATCTGTACAGTACGGTTTTTTTTTGATAATCAGTCCTGGGCATGTTACTCCTAGGACCGAAGATTACCGATAAAACAGTGCGTTTAGCAATCGGTACAGTAAAAAATCATCCATCAACTAGTTAATTCCGTATAGCGCCGAAATCTGATAACTGGCATACTTTCTCCTTACGACTCACCTCCACCGGCCACCATGGTCCATATCCTTCCGGCAGGATTGAGAATGGTCAATTTAAGACTAGCACCAGATTTAGCATCGAGATCAGCTATGTACGCTTCCTCGGGATAAGCGTCACGTCCGAAAGGTGGTGGATAATCGATTTCTCCCCAATCCGGACGACATATGAAGTCCGCCGTCGTGTCGAGCTTCGCCGCCAGATCCAATATATAAATCGCATCGTCCGTAACTACCAGTGGATTTATCTCCATATACGTGAAGTACAGATCCACGTACAGCTTGTACAGGGATTCGATGAACTTTGCGATAGCGCTGCAAGCAGCAAAATGTTTGTAGTCAATTATTTTTCAGTTAATGAATTAAAGCAAAAAAAAACACAAATTTTAATCTTACTCTTTTTTGTCATCTGCCACGTTTACCAGCAACTTTTCCGTTAATGTCGAACTGTCGGGTAAATCTGTGCCAACTGGCACCTCAAGCTTGAGGGCTTTAGCGTCAACATCGCCGATGTCGACACCACCCTGGTGATGAAATAGTATCGTGTCCGCTTTGCGGTGAGAATAGATGCACACGTAAGCCTCTTCTTCCTGAAAAATCAATAATACATTGTGATTGTGATTGTGATTGTGATTGTAATTGTAATTGCAATTGTAATTGTAATTGTAATTGCAATTGCAATTGTAATTGTAATTGTTACCGGTGCGTGAGGCACGAAAGGCTCGATGATAAAGTTCCTGAGTTTTCCAGTTGCTTTCTCGACCTTCTGATCCTTGTTCATACGTTCCATGACCCATGACTTGACCGTGGCGAAGTCGGCATTCACTTTGATGAGACCGAGCTTGCCGCGTCTTTTGATCAATTGATCGGGTTTAACGACAAGCTTGTCGGTCTTCAGCCACGGATGATCAGCGACGATCGTCGTCCAGTTGGTGTTCTCGTCGATAGCGACAAAACGACACTTTGCCGCGTTTGTACCGACGGCGAGCTTTCTATTAATGAGATCCTTGCCGGTGGCCTCGCGAATAGCTTTGGCGGACATTGTTGAAGCCTCGTTTCCAGGTAATATCTGAAAACAGCCGACAAACAATAAATACAATGTTAGATTATACACTACGCGACGTGTTATCTCGTCAATTGCGCACAGGTAAAAAAAATATCGCAAACTAACCGGCTGTCGAGCCTCACAATGAAAAGCAACCCCCGATGCTTTGCATTGCGGTGAACTGATATGAAAATTATACGAATGATATGCAACAATTCGTAGTAAAAAAAATCTATTGATGCGCATTCATCAGTAAACAACGAAGGAACTTTTCCTCATGGAGAATTTTTCTACAGTGTGTCGTTGCAAGCTCACCTGCCACGCGCCCAGTTAGTAACGAAAACTGCACCGAACGCCGTTTTGAGGCTGCAGTTCGCTGAAGAAAAAGGAAATTGTCTTTCCCTGGGGAAGTCACCGTAAAAATAAATTGTAAATTTGATGTATTGGAACTTGAAATTTTCTTTCGATACTTACATTAATTCAAAATCGGTGTACTTTTTTTTGGAAAATTATAATACCAAATATTAAAATTACAAATCTTTTGTCTGAAATTTACAAACATTTGCTATTCAAGATAAACTTTTACTGTGAAATTGGAACGAACATGTGTTTGAAATTTTAGAAACAATTTATGTAAAACAGCTTCCGGTACCGTTTATTAATTCAGTAAGTAATTGAAGAAAATGTTAGGTTCCAGTACATTAAATTTACAATTTATTTTTACAGTCAGTATTTCGATGTGACTTTTCTTTTTACCGTACATACGAAAACCCGTGAAAAAAGTTGATTACCAGTTGTTGATTTTTCATTTTGATTTTTTCCAAATTTTTTTTTTCGATGCCGCCAATTTCTTTTTTCAGGAAAAAAATGCGAATTCGCGCTCGATGCAAAAATCACCATGCGCATCCGGCGCGAATTCGTCGTTTTCTCGAGGAAAAAAAATTTCGCGCGAAAAAAGAAAAGAAGTTTATTTCAATTCCCGATACCAACCGCGGTATTTCGCACAACATTATCCCAATTTCCAACTCCATGGCGCTGAGCAATTATTCAAGTCTCGGCGAATAAATTACAGATAAAGCCATCGCGATAAGGCGCTCGTTTCAATAATCACAAGGGCGAGTGTAACTTCAGTCAAAGAAAAGTTTGACGGCTGAGCATACTTTTTTTTATCCCGCTAATAAAAAATATTGCCAATGGGCCAGTTTTGTTCGGTTTTTTGATCGGAATGTGATTTTTATTCTTAAAAATCACGATTTATTCAAATCCTCGCTTCTCGGATTACTCGGCCTTTAGATTTTAAAAATCAGCAACTTAGAATTATCGTCCGAAGAATAGTTTGAAGAAAAATTTTCCGAATGAGCATACTTTTTCAATTCGGCTAATAAAAAAATTGCCACCGGGCAAGTTTTGCTCGGTTTTGTGATCGGAATGTGATTTTAATTCTTAAAAAATCACGATTTATTTAAATCCTCGCTTCTCGGATTATTCGGCGTTTAGATGTTTTTTTCATCGGCAAACTAGAAGAACTATCGTCCGAAGGTCAAGAAGAGGCATGGAACGGCAAAGACGGAAAACCGGTTTCTTTCGAATCGTTCTTGTGCCACTGAATTTCGTGTCCGAAAGAAAGTTTGAGAAAGTTTATGATTGGTAAGAGCCACCAGACTACATTCCTGCCTCCCGAAAACGAACCTGCGCTATATCGTTGCGATAAGAGGCTAGAAAGTATACCGCTCGTCGGTCGTTATCGGGGCAATCTTATCGCTATTTGGAGCACCGCCTTTTCTGAGATCGTACCGATGTAACCTTCATATAACGTTAGGCAAACAAATAAACCGGTGTTAACTGCATTACTCGCGGAAAGCGCTCCGCAGAATATCCTGTTTATATTAATTGTAGTTGTGATTGTGATTGTGATTGTGATTACTATAATTATAATCATTATTATAAGTATTATTACTAATATTATCCGCTAGGGCTGCGATCTCGATTCGCGCCTAAGTGTCATTTACATTTTATTATTTTTAGTTAATATTACTTATCCAAATCAATGCCAATTGTTTACGATTTCGAACTGCCTGCATTATGAATCTTTGTATTCTTACTTGCGCATTATAAAATATCTATGTACCTATAATAAACAGTAATCATTATCATTATTATCTGTATTATTATTATTATTGCGCGACACTTTTCCGTCCCCGATTTCCAAAATACTTTGAATCCAACAAATCTAACGCCGAATTTCCGAGCTAATAACGATTGTTGCGAACAACAATCGTGAAAATAAGCGGGGCGTTTATAATGGGTACGACCAGCGAATGACGCGATATTCCGAACGCTTTCCAATTGGAAGCGCGAGGGCGCTCGGGCGCCCTCCGGCGTATGCGGAGTTCGCTACGAATGTAATTGACAAGCCCGCGCGTTGGATCGCGTAGTTCGCACGCGTCACGCGAGTCAAGGTCAGCGTTTGAGGAAGCAAAAATAAAAAAAAAAAAGTATGAACGTAGCACCGAACCGAAGAAAAAAAGGCTCATACAAATATATGAGAACGCAGCGAGTGTCGGTGAGGCGATGAGATAGCAGAGGTCAGTGAGCACTTGTGCAATAAGCGTTGTACGAGCCGGGTACTCTGTTGCAGAATAAACTTCGACGACTAGTCTGTTGCGTCGACGAAAGTAACGCACGCTTCACGCGACTCGTGTCTGACTTTCACCGGGTGTCTCGAGACTTTCACTGGGGCGAGGAGGATGTCAGTCGTAATGACCGCACTAACAGCTGCTCTCTACAGCTAATCGAGGATTTTCGATAGTTCGAAATAACATTCACCCGATAATTAGTAATTATCAGTGAGAGCAATTACTAATCGCTGTTAGTCAGTAATGGCCGTTAGTAGTGCTAGTAGTAAGTAGTGGAAGTTATTACTTTATTAGTAAGTAATTACTCACTTTAGTGGTAAGTAATTACCCACTTACTTTGATAGTAAGTAATTACTCACTTTAGTGGTAAGTAATTACCCACTTACTTTGATAGTAAGTAATTACTCACTCACTTTGGTTGTAAGTAATTACTCACTCACTTTGGTAGTAAGCAATTACTCACTCACTTTGGTTGTAAGTAATTACTAACTCACTTTGGTAGTAAGTAATTACTCACACACTTTGGTAGTAAGTAATTACTCGCTTAGTTTGGTAGTGAGCAATTACTAACTTACTTTGATGGTAAGTAATTACTATAATTGTAATACTACAAAAATTGTAATTGTTATTACTAGTAAGTAATTACCATTACGCACTGCTGGTAATTACTTACTGTTAGCGCTAGTAAGAAAATGAGGTTGCGCGAGCTTTAATCGGTGCCGTTAAAAGTGCGATATCGAAACGGTCGAAGCGATCTCGAATAAGGAAATCCGTGGATGCTGAATGCACCGGGGTTCATCGACACTGACGCCTTTCGAAGTACGCAGAGGCGGAAAATTTTTTATTCGATACGACGATAACACCGTACGAGTTATTTCAGTTACGATAAACGTTACGAAACAATTAATGTCCATCGCGCTCTCCGGTCTCGCACAATTCACAATACCTAATGGCGAATAACTCTTGACACTCGGACAATAACCGCACACACTGATGAATTTGTTTTACTACGCTATTTACGCTCCTCGATAATTGACAATTAATTATCGAACTGACGTCAAAGATTTGAAAAGGATCATCGCTTCGTTTGCGACACTCCCGTTGCTTATTCAGTAAAATATTCATAATAATAATAATAATGATGTTAATAATAATGGTAATAGTAATAATGCTGGCAATACCAATAACGTGAGATGAATAGAAGGCCACGGGTAAGAGGACGGTACTCGCGACGCGGACGGAGGCCTACTGAGATCCCGTCGAATTGACAACGAGCTCTCATATGTAACTCCGACACGCGGTTCTCGCGCGATGTATCCCACCAACGTAATCGTACGATATTCTTTGCTCTTTTTCCTATCTCTCTCTCTTTCTCTCTCGGCTCTTTTTATTTATACTTCAATCTTTTTTTATTAACGCATTGACGCGCCCGATAAACACTTATCTCTCGACGTCGCGTGATTCTCATTTACGATTAAAACAGACCCTGAACATTTTTTTTGTTTTTCTCTTTTTTTCCGGACTATTTTGTATCGGCGATAGATGTCGAACGATAGAATTACACCAATTGCTGTTTTGACGAGGACAAAAATTTGCATTGTTTTTTTTTCGCTTTTTCCAACGGGACTAAGCATTGCACAATTATAACTGCATTTGACAACGCGGTGAACATTTCATTGACAACGCTGATGATCTTTTTTTGTAGGCATATTGCTGCATACCAGAAATACATGGCTTCCGGTCGAGGAATGAGATTTTCGAACCGAAAGTGGCGCATTTCCGGTGTTACGTCACTTCCGGTCAAAAAACAAAAATTTTGAAACAGGAAGGGCCATCTTATCGAACAAACAAACACACAACTTTCTAAAATGTGTATTATATCAAAAGGTTAAAAGCGTTAAAAGGTCAAACGGTTAAAAGTTTTTAAGGGTCAAAAGTCTCAAAGCGTTTCACGGTTTGTGTCTTACAAAAGGTTAAATCATTCAACCTTCAGAATTACACAATAATGAAATGGTGCGGGCAATCCAATGGAAAATTTGCAGTTTCGCGAAAGCACTGTACAAATTTCGAATAGGTCAAATTTCACTATAAAAAAAAGGTTAATCCACCTCAACGTGGGTAAGGCTAAAAGTAGTGCAACATTGAATTTATCGACTAACTCAACAAGCACGCGATACATTGTACAAACAATTAATGTAACTCACTATCGAGTGACAATAGTGCGTTACTTAATTGTCCATTCTGTTAATCATGACCTCGTGCGATCAGTAGTCACTGACACGACAGGGGTGACGATTCGTTCAATCCCCCCCCTCCTCCTCCAACTCTCGGTTATCGCGGTTCATGCAACCCCGTGATTGCTACGTGCCACTCGGTCATTTGCAAGGCACGTGAATTTTCGCTTCATCGACACGTGTCAGGAGCTTTCCTCGTGAGCTCGACTGGAATTAAAAAATCTATTATTCAATAATCTAAGTAATATTTAAATTCAAGGACAATCTCATCGAAGTTCACAGACACTTAATCAAACTGAGAATAATTTTAGGATTAAGGGCGCATGGGATGCCACAATCGGTAACAAATCGTCCCCACATTGAAAAAAAAAATATCAATGATTCGAGTAAAATTTGCTTGCGGGCTGCCAAGGAAAAAAGTTCTTGTTTCAATTCTACTTTCAATTCTTACAATCGCATATGGCATTGAAACGATAACATGTCACTTTGGCAGTTTTGCCGTCGTTTTTTCAATATCATATGGATTTGTAAGAATTGAAAGTAGAATTGAAATAAGAATTTTTTTCTTTGGCAGCTCGCAAGCAAATTTTTTTTTCGGTGTAATTTTTTTGTTATTTTCCCGCTACTTTTCCATCACTTTCCCATTATTTTTCCCGTTATTTGCCTGTTCCTTTCCTGTTATTTTCCTGTTATTCGTTACCCACCGAGCGAGAGATGGATTTGCCGAACGATGTTTCACTTCGTCTTAATGCGACAAGCACATGCAGATCGTGTATAAGCGCATCCGATTTGTCAATCTGGCGCCTGACCTTGGATATTTTTTTATCCGTGCCCCGCAGCAGATTCGGTTCGAGCATTCTTTCCTGTGGATAAGTTTCGTGCCTCGTCACAATTATTATATATATATTTTTTTTTCCTCCGATCAAGAACGACGTGGAAAAGCTTGATGGGCAGCTCGCCGGACGAAACTTCGTTAGCGAGATTAATTCCATTGCGTAATAGCGCGAGTTCTCGCCGGCCTCAGTGCAGCTTTTGTGCGAGAGACCGAGAGTTCATTAAAAATTTTAATTTTCAGTTATCTACGAACATAATGTAACTCTAAATGCGCACATAATCGCGTCGAAAACGAGAAACAAAACCTACATATGTACAAGAGCGTAACTATGTGTCGAGAAATAAATTTCAGTATTTTTCATTTTTTCGTCGTTGTTGTTTGTGCGATCGATAGATGTGTCCTATTAATATCTTAGAGATTGTAGCCTGGAAAACATGTTCTCTCCGAGCTTGAAAGGGAGATGAGTGCGAGGGCGCGGGGAGGAACACTCGGGCAATCGAAGAACGCGACCTTGACCTCGAAACCGGGCCGCACGGAGAGAGCGATAAGATACATTCGTCACATTCACAATAAAGGGGGGGATTACTCAAAAAAATTCATTCTTGCACTACGCACTCACGTGACTATTTTGGGCAATTTTTTTTTCTTTTCATTTTTATTTTTATTCATAACTTTTAGTCCACTACACGATTTTCTGAATAAATTATATATTAAGAAAACATATATAATGACTTGAGTCATTATATATGGGATTATTACTTAAGACAGTCTTTTTTTTTTAACCATCTCGATCATTTTCATTTTCCCAAAATTTTGTTCGCTAGAAAGTCGTATTTTTTAAAAATAAATGAGGCATTAGGAAAAAGATATATTGACTTGAACAGATTACTTGCTGCATGCTCGGAAAAGAATCGTTTCAATTTTTCGAAAATATTTTTTTTTTTGCATTTTTTTTTTTGCTGTTCATTGGGGGAAATTGTTGTTTTTTTTCTGCGCCCGATAGATTTTTTCGTGCAATCTAATTTTTCTTCAACCGTTATGGCGGGACAGTACTTGGCGCTCAGTAACTAAAAAAATATCGAATCATTCAGTCGAAATTAGCATTGGCCGTCGTGACGACAGAAGATCACGTGACGGAACTTAGTCTTTGTGCACCGCCGATGCTAGAAAGGCCTCGGCCTCGAACGGGTCAAACAAATTCTTTGAAAAACGAGGAAGCGCCAACGGCGAGCACGCATAATTTTCGCGTGCGGTGTGTAAATACACGCTCGGCAACGAAACCCAACTTGTCGCGATTTCAACCTTGTATTCTCTATCGCTTCATCCATTCATTCCATTTGTGCAATAAGTTTTAAGCATTTCAACATTTCTTTTCGTCCCCAAAGACTAATAAGAATAAAAGATAAAAATCGATGATTGAAGAAAAACAATTTTTCCTTGGGTAATCCAAGGTAAATTTTTCAATTTTTCCTCGGAATAAAAAAAAAATGTCACCCAAATAATGTTTACGAGAAATTTGAAACGATTATTTTTCGGCACTCTTCTCTGAATAAATAATTTTTCTGAATATCTCATTTATTAAAAAAAAATAATAGTTTTTCAGGTGGACACAAATTTGGAAGAATAAAATTACCGCTGATCGTAGTCGTAATTGTATTGCCAATTTATTTGGTTCTCACACAGTATTAGCGATAGCGCGCGGACGGCGCAGCGTGGGGATAATAAATGCGTATTATAACGTATATTATATATAAGCATTTCAACATTTTTCATTGATGTCCCCACAGAGCAAACAAAATAAAAAAAAAGCCTTGGTTAATCAAATCTTTCCAAAAACATTGTTTTTTTAATGTTCCCGAAAAATTTGAAATGATTATTTTCTATAAGCGTTTCCACATTTTTCTGTTCTCTCCACGGAGTAATAAAAATCGAAACGAAACGAAAACAAATCGAAAATTTGAAACGGTTATATTTCGGAATGCAACAGGCAATTTATTTTTAAATCAATATATTTTCTTTTTTTAATACCTTTCATTTAAAGATCGTGTTTCGGGTGGACACAAAATAGGGAAAAAATACTACTGATTATATTTGCGATTTTTGCAATCGCGGATACCGTGCGATATTTACCGCATGGTATTGGCGATAGCGCGTGGACGACGCGGGGTGGGGATAATAAATGCGTAACGTTTTTCTTTCGGCGCATCGCGCGACCGCTTCCACTGCTTTATTGCAAACTCGATGTTCAAGGCGAATTCTTCGAGGAATTGCGAAATCAGTCGAGCGTCCATAAACCTCTGTGTACACTATCGGGTTAACTATACGGAATACTGTAATGTCTTATTGTTATTATTATCGAAGTCGTAAAAAAAAAAATCTTTGCCGAATTCGAGTCGACCGGGCGGAGCTTGAAAACGACCTTTTTTCAACGCCGAATTGCTCGCGAGAACGATTCGACCGGTAACCGCAAACAATTGACTCACTCGAGACCCGAAAATTCATGCAGATTAAAGACGTTGCTTTTACGTCTAAATCTAATTTTTTTAAGTGCTTATCTAAATTTGTTGAGTCGCGATCTAAATTTTTAAGTCTTAATCTAAATATTTTTAGTCTTAATGTAAATTTTTTCGCATCGATTGATTATAGCGGGTGGTTGTTTGTACTACAACTGATGTCCTTAACTATGAAGAACATTGATTGCGATGGATTTGCAAAAAATATTAACTGTTTTGTGCCAATTTTCGAAGATACATATTCGTTCAATTTTTTCAAAAAATAATCCATAATCTTTGCTCGATTTTTATGTATCACGGCTCATTCTCTTCCTTCAAAGATGCTCTACGGATGCACCAAGATATTCGATAGTATTTTCGGTTTAAAAATAACAGCCTTTTGTTTACCCATCGACGAAATTCCTTCACAAATAAACAGCTGTAATTTTTAATCGGAAATACTATCGAACATCCAGATGGTGAATTTGTATTTGAATTTATACTTGTATTGATATTATCGGACGAAGCATAAACATTTTTTTAACGTCGAATCGTGAATGAAAAATGTCGAATTCGAATCAAGCGGGCGGAGCTTGAAACGATTTTTTGTTTATTTAACGTCGAATCGTTCGCGAAACGCCGGTGGATCGCAAACAATCAACTCACGCTCGAGTCCCACATATTCGTGGAGCTCAAACGATTTATTTTATTTTTTATAGAGGTTAAACGATTCACAAATCACCGATTGCGCCTTCTCTCGATTTACTCTAAAAATGAACTCCCCAAAACTCGAAAATTCGAGTTTTACGTCGATGTAACCGAGTAAATGAACTTCTTTCCGTTTAAAACCCAAAAATTGAAACGAGACATCGAAATCGTCGACAGTATTGTTTTTCGACATATACTGTGTTATCTCGAAGCAAAAAAAAAAAAAACAATTTAGACATTTGTCCGCCGAATGGCTCGTCGGGCCGGCGGCTTTCTCGCGCAATCGATGACGTACGGTTAGTAACAATACGTGCTATATTGGCGAATAGGTTATGTGAGTTAGCAACATCAGCGATATTCTTAATGACGGATTGTCCGCAAAGCATCGCCGAGCCTCGACGAGAAGTCATCGGCGAGCGGATTATCGATTCTTCCGCTAATTCAACCGGAAAGTCAAGCGCCAAAGCTGTACGAAAACAGTCGTCGAAACTTTACGCTCGCCGAGAACGAATCTCGCTCGTCAGAGGAACTCTAGCGATCTTGCAAAAAAAAATTAATGAAATACATCATTGCTCGCCCGGCGATACAATAATTTCGCTACAGAGATAACTTGTTTTTTGATCGTCGTTGGATATATTTTTTTGCGGAATTATATCGATTCAACTCACGTATCGGTGTGGAGAGTGTTTTTTTCCTATCAGAGAACCGACGAGATTATGGCCCTCCGAGTTAAACGTATTCTCGAGTCGAAGTCGGCAGCAACCTCTCTCGGTTTGTCCGTCCGACACTGACGCACGCGCGGATAAAACTAGCTTTTGAAGCCGGGCTCACTCTCGACTCGCCCAGTCGCCGAGGCAAGTCTCTCAACTGTGCAACGAAATTCCCTAAATTTCGCACTATCGAAACCCCCCTTTCCGAGCCCCAAACTAACCGCAGCGGCTTCGCGAGGTGATGCAAAATTATCGTCATTTTACACCTGTGTCAGTGACGGGGCACGCAACCATCACGTGACGTAATTTTCGTTTCCTACCGTTTTCTATCTAAAATTACGGTCATGTTCATTCAGGCCGTGTTACATGGCTGGCGTGAGGTGAATGTCTACGTTAGATGTAAAATTACGGTCATGACTTTTTCGGTCATTTTCGACGTCACAAAAATGTGTGAAAAATGAATGTCTTTTTTCAATCCTCATTGGTCAATTGTTCAATTCCAATAATTAAAACAAAAAATGAGAGAAAGTTGGCCAAACACTGTTGCTTCTTTCGTCAAATTGCGGAAGAAAAAAATTCAAATTGAATTTGTATGTCTAAACTTGTAGAGCTGTGACAATCGGGTCTCGGTAACTTTTGTGATTTTCGTCAATTTAGCATTCGTCATATGACCATCCTGTGACGGTCACGTTACGACTTTACATCACTGCCCTCGGAACTTGGTCATTGGCTAACGACTCATGCCACAAACTGGAGAAGTTCTGAAGATTTCAAATGCTGTCGGTTTTGATTTTTCAATATCACGCATTACGATGCACTTTACCGACCGGACGACAACAAACATGGACCCAAAAAAGATTTCCCTCCTCGATGTTTGCGAATCGCACATCGACAATTCGCACGTGTGAAAGTTCGACCAATGAGCGAACTTCGATCCTCGGGAAACGAGCGCGGCCGACGAATCGCGAGGCCACTACCGTGATCGCAAAAAAATTATCGCGGTTTCTGCAAAGGTTCGAATTCGTCGCGATGCGCAACATAGGGAATTATGTTTCTCGCGTATACAAATTGGCCGTGACGTCACCGGGTTTATACGTCACGATCGTACGATATCGAATTATCTCACATTGAGCCATTATTCTCAAGGTTCGAGCCATTCACCGGAGATAGAATTCGCTTTGAATACATTATTCATTATAAATCATCGATGATTTGGCTGCGACAGATTTTTCGAATGTCATTTGATTTATTTATTTACAAGAGGTATTCTATCTATAGAATGTTTCGAGTGTCGTTGAAAAATATTCGTTGGTCCGCCTCGCAGGAGCGTTTTTTTTACGTACGAAACGCTATGTAGATATTGCAAATGTGCCCCATTCGAAGTTAAAAATCTTGAGGTAGCCTCAACAATGACCTCAAACGAGTTTTCCGGCGAGGAAAAACGGTTGCGGTCATTTTTTTTTTCGTCTCTCATAAGCCCATAGGATGAGTCCCAACTTCTCTGGGCTCGTCGTAGTGTCCCGCACGGTAAAAAAAAATAAAAACGGAAACAGAAAGATTGCTTATATTTAAATGATTTTTTAAGCCTCCGATTTTGTATTTTTTGACGAGATTCAGACTACATCCTTTAGATCGTAGCCAAAATTTGTCGAAAAATAGACATGGTGGTCTAAAAAATTATTTAATCCTTTACGCTCACCGAGAAGAAAGATATTTTTTTCCTCGTAATTATCAAATCTTCGAAGAAAAAAAGAGGCTAACCTTCGGAGACGGAACGATTTACCGATGTGATATAAAAATTGGAAATAGTTTTCTACTGCAGCTGCGGCTTGCAATTCAGTGGAAAGCTATCTTCTCGCTGAACGCTAAAGGCAAATATTTTTCAGCAATTCGTTTTTTTTTTTTTTCTGCCGTGGGATAGTAAAAAGTTGTCTCCACTCTGCTGTCTCATTTCGATACGGTTTCGGGCGGCAGAGGCGATAAAAGCGTAAAAATCCTTAAACTCTTCCTTCGAGTTTCGCGATGGCGTCGTGGACGTTTTCGATGACGCTGTAAACGTACGGACGTTCCATTGGATTGACTTTAAGCATAGACAGTATCAGATTCTCCATATCCTGAAATTAAAAGAATAAGTTGTATATTACAATATTTATCATATATTATGTATATGTGATTTATCACATATTATCTATATAAAATGCTTATGGGTAAATTAGGGGGCCAAGGCGTAAAATTAGCTTTAGGTATAAAATTTAGTATAAGAAGACAACTGTAAATATAAACTTTGGCAATAAATCTCTTTTACTACTACTAAAATGCTTGAAGATGATGTATTTTTTGAATTTCCGGTTTGCACATAGCACAAAAATATTTTTGAAAGGTTTCAATGATATATATATTTTTTTAATATTGAAAATATTTGTTTGTCCGCTCATAAATCGTACATTTAAATGTTGTTTGAGCATTTCGGCGAAATGTGAAAGATCACATCACCAATCCAAATTGCATATACGCACCTGCATAACACGGAACATTCGTAGAAATATTTCGTAAGATTTGAAAGATTTAAAATGTGGCGTGTAGTATGGATTACGTCTTTACCTCGTCGTATGGCGTATCCTCGGGAAAAGTTACGTTGGCGCTCATAACCGCGAGCGCCACGCTGTCGCCGCGCTCGTAAACGGCGTCGAACGGTGATTTGAAGTAGCACAAAGCGTATAAAATACAACCGAGAGCCTGAAATCAATTAATCGATATTAGCATTCATTTCATTGTAATATAGAGTAACAGGTTGTTGTGGCTCGGGTGCTACGCGCCTTCACTATTGACTGAGATATTCCAAAGACACCGGAAACTCCGGATTAGCTGCGGATATCGGCAACACATCGCTTCCGGTTTGAAAATCTCATTTTTCAACCGGAAGTGACGCATACCGAAAATGAGATTTCTTACGGTCGAAATATTAGATTTTTAAAGCGGAAGTGACGTATTTCGGGTAAAAAAAAGTTTTTTTGCACACGACGATCGTGCACGGCGCTGTTGTGCACCGTATTATTGTGAAGAACTCACCGAGATGCACAGAATAAATCAGAAATAGTATAATACGGTAATAGTATTAAAAAATTTGCCTTTCGATTATCCAAACTAGACTCGGTCCAGTTCTACTGTAGATTTTGGGTAAAAAAAATGACCCTTCATTTACTTACCCATATGTCCGTTCTCTCGTCGACCATACAGTAACTCTCCACATTGAATAATTCCGGTGCTCTGTAGGGCATCGAGCATCTCTCAGCAGCGACGTCCTGCAGCGTCTGCGCAGCTTGTGCACCGCACACTTTCACCCTTGCCGGCGCCACCGAACCTGCAACCGTATTATCTCACTTTCTTATCTCTTTCATAGGTAAAATAAAAAAAATATATACCGTACAAAATTTCTTTATTCATCTCACCTAGGTCCATTATCACCGGAGTGTAACCGTCGCCCAGTACGATGTTCGCAGTTTTCAAATCCCTGTGAGCCAGCGGCTCGGGTTTAGCTTCGTGAAAGGCTTTCACTCCTTCGCATATTTGTAAAAAGATGTTCAATACCTCGAGCGGCGAGAAGTGGTCGTTGTTCCTAGCCCGACGCTCCAATTCCGTCGCCAGCGTTCCTTTCTGCAATTATTCTCTCCTTCTATCGTGAATTTTTTTTTTTTTTTTTACAATTCTATCAGAGCAAACTCCAAAGAATTTTTGAACGTCCGATGGGACAACGTGCATCGATATGCCTGAAACTCACGTGATAATACGGGAGAACCAGCAGAACTTCACTGGTGGCGTTCACCACAGGATCGGCCGTTCCCTTGTGGGTTGAATCTACACATTCTATCACGTTCGGATGCTTCAGCATCGAGTGATACTCGATCTCTTTCACTGCGAGTCTCTGGTCGTCCAGACCGTGGCATATTATCTTCTTTATCGCGTACTTTTCGTGGGTCAGCATCTCCTCCACCAAGGAAACTGTGCTGAAGCCTCTGGTAAAAAAAAGAAGAAATTTTTGGGAATATCGATATAATACATTACAAAGCCAACGGCAGGTTTTATCGTACGGCAAAAAACAGAACGAAAAGAAAATTGAAAGAGGCGCAACAGCACTCGCGATTCATAGATTGTTGAAGCCAGTCGTAAAAAAAAGTGATCAAAAAATTGGAACAACTAAACAATTTTTGAGGATATCGATGTAATCGGTTACGAAGCCAACGTCAGGTTTTATCGCACGGAAAAAAACGGAGAACGAAAATAAAATCGAAGAGTTGCATCACCACCTACAAATCCTTCGATTTATAGATCGCGTCGCATACCGTTCGAAAATTGGTTTTCACTTTACGAGAAACGACGAGAGTCGCGAGAAATGAAAATCGGAGGTTTGCAGCGTCGCCGCGCGGAAGAGACGCGTCGACGAAAGCGTCAAGTCCATGAATTTTTCGATCGACGACAATCGTATATACACAGAGTACAATTTTTTAACATTGGGCTCTCCGAAAAAAAAAATTCTATAAAATTACGATATTTTTATTTCAGAAAAAAAGTGTTGCAATATTTATCGGAATTAAATTGTCCTCACCCGTCACCGAGATGCTCGCGAACGATGTATTTTCTACCGTTCACCGTTATCGTTTCCTTGGCGCAGATGCAGCCCATTTTAAGTATCAAACTTAGACCAAGACTGTTCATATTCCTGCCGTCGCGGCACGACGACAAATAAATTCTAATGTTTCAAAAGTAAATGTAAATTATCGCACTGTATCACACGCAGCTTTGATCAACGGACGAACGTCATTTTTGTGTCAACATTGCCTTTCCGAGGTTAGGTCAAAATATCGCCGCTTGCCTAATCGTCCGCCGGATGGCGCTGGCGGCCGATCAGCTGTTCGACGTGTTGGCATCGAGATAACAAAATATGTTTATTAAAAAAAGCAAAAAGCCCTTTCGATCAAAATTTCATTGCATTCATCGTTAAAAAGAAAACATGACGCCCCAAATAATAAATCTATCGCTTCTTAAAAGCCGAGCAGCCGACTGTCCTTGCGAAATTACTCCCAAAAGTAACAAATCATGGCTGAGCCTATCGACTGGCATCAAAGTAAGAAAATATCTATAAAAATGTTTCCGAAGCTGCGACAACAAAAAAAAAATACATTTTTTATTTCCAACAAAAAGGCGACTTATTGGTTAGCGTTCTGCGCGGTCAGTGCAATCTGCATCCTGTATCCGAACGATAACGAGAATGGAATCATCGACGATCAGTGGATGAGCCTGCGAGGCAGGATACAAACTGAGGATCTTTTTCGGCTCTTCGATCCGAACGCCTATACGCAGCGATAAAATGCCTTTTTTTACCCCTTTATTTATCGTCTCGTTAAATAGACGAATTATAAAAAAAAAACATGAGATAGAAATTTTTATTGGCGGCGAAAGATCGGCCCGGAACAGTCGGGCTGACTCCGGCGGTGTTTGGATGCGACGTTTCTCAGTACGCCAGCTGACGCCGGCCACGAAAGTGGGTCGTGTCAAGTGCGAGGAAAATAAATTTTTAAAAGAGAGATTTTTTTTTTTAAGTTAAATAAAAACATCGAAAGATCGTTAAGAAGCTCCGAATGGTATCTTAAGAGTCTCCACACCTCAGCAATGTCCGTGGATAACGATTACTTCGAGGATTACGAGGACCAGCTGCCTCAAGATCTCGAGGACGATGTTGTGCAGGAGGTACTCAAGAGTGGGACGGATCTCCGGCAGTATTCGCGACAGATCGAAAAAGAACTCAAGGAAGTGGAGAACAAGTCGATACAGGACTACATAAAGGAGAGCCAGAACATAGCGAGTCTGCACAATCAGATCGCGGCCTGCGACAACATTCTCGAGGTGTGCGGAAATAATTGTTTATCGTTCAATCGCACTTTGCGTTACAGTTCGATTATCGACGATCTTTGATCGACAGAAGCACAACAATCGAAATATCAAAGCCCTTTGAAGTGACGTTACGATGAGGATCAGACCTAAAACGATTCTAGAACTTCGGACAAGGCCCTATTTTGTGTATCCTTTCCCGTAGAACACGATGGGCGCCCTGGTAGCTCCGTAGGTTTCCGTAGCTCCTTTAGGAGCCGAGATATGGACCTTTAAAAATCACGAAAATCGACTTTTTTCAAAAGTGGCTCAAAAAGAGAAAAATCGTTATTGAATCGATTTTTTTTTGTTTCAAAGCTATATTTCACGTATTTTTTCCCGCTGATTATGAATATAACGATAATTTTCCTCCCAACCCAAAATTTTCAATTTTAATCCCAAATATACGATTTTTCGTGCATAAAATCGAGATTTTTAATGGCACACTGTACTTTAGGCCCAAAAAGGCCAGCGAATTCGTGTTCAGCGGGAAAAAATACGTCGAAATATGTGGTAGATCATATAAAAAAAAGAAAAAAAAATTTCGTCGAAAAATTCCAAGGCCGGATAAGATATTTTGGCCGGCTAGGCCTATCTGTACAGCCCTAGCCAATAGCAGGCAAAATCATCAAATACAAATCTACATTATCGACAGACATAATAAAAAAAAAATAAGGTGGATAAGCTTGAGAAATGATTAAAAAAAAAATTCTTTCCAGAAAATGGAGTCCATGCTTTTGGGTTTTCAAACGGATCTGGGAAGCATAAGCACCGAAATTTTGAATCTCCAGAGAAAATCGGTATCGATGAGTCAGCAGTTATCGAATCGTCAGATGATACGAGGGCCGTTGAGTCAATTCATCGAGGATATGACGGTCTCCGAGGCTTTGATCAAGTGCGTATTAATATCAACATATCGCGACAGAATTGTCCACAATTAACGATTTTTTTTAAATTTTTCAGCGGCATAATGGACGTTCCGGTGACGGAGAAAGAATTTCTCGTTCAGCTGCAGATACTGAATCACAAAATAAGTTTCGTCAAGGAGCAGAGTTTCAAGGAGGCGAAATCTTGCCTCGACGTCAAGGACATCGTCGACAAACTCAAAGTAAAAGCGATGTCGAAGATTCGTACATATCTATTGGAGCAGATATACAAGTTTCGAAAACCAATGACGAACTATCAAGTGCCGCAGAACAACATGCTGAAGTACAAATTTTTCTTCGAATTCGTTCTCGCGAATGAGAGAAACGTGGCGGAGGAGATATGCGGCGAGTACGTTGACACTATGAGCAAAATTTATTACTCCTACTTCAAGTCTTACTCGTCGAGGCTCACGAAGCTCAAGGTAAACGCATTACAGTTCTTTTCTTTTTCTTTACAACAATCGCAGGTCGAATTTTACGTCGGTTTTTTATACATTTTTTTCGTAACTTTCTTATTCCACAAAGTTTGAAGAGAGCGCCTCTAAGGACGACTTGATGGGAGTCGAGGACACCGCAGGACGTGGAATTTTTCACAAGACATCGTTGCGTCACAGGGGCACGGTTTTCTCGATCGGTACGCGAGGCGAGGTGCTCGGGTCGCAGCTCGAAGGGCCGATAATCGTTCCTCACACGGCGTCGAAAACCAGGGTAATCAGACTTTAATCCGCTTCAATTTACGAATGCTCTATCGCATAAAAACTTTCAGTCCGGTAGATTTGATTTTTTTTTTTTTTAACACTGCGTATAACATTTTGATGCTCATAAGTTAACAGCTAACTTTTTTGTAACATCTGAAAAATTGCCACTTAGACAGGCAAAATGCCCATAACTGTGGAATAATGCAAAAATAAAAAAAAAATTACATTTTTCATAGTATCACTATGAGGCCCTTTTCCGAAGCGAGCAATATGCTCTGGTCGATAACGCGTGCCGTGAGTATCTCTTTCTGACGGAGTTCTTCAAAGTTCGCGGTCCTCAGGCGATGGACATCTTCAATCAGGTAAAGTCCCAACATTAACATCGACTCACCAAAAAACTCAGTCGCGAATAATGAAAATTTGTTGGAACCGGCTTTCAGGTAATGGGCAGCACACTGAGCCTGATGTTGAAAAATCTTCAGCACTTCGTCGACGATTGTTACGACACGATAGCGCTGTTCCTCTGTCTGCATCTCGTGATGCGCTATCAGATGACCTGCCACAAGAGAGCCGTACCGGCGCTCGACAAGTACTGGGACAATCTCACATCAATCATCTGGCCAAGGTTAATAAATTCTTAACATCGTCTCGAGAGCAACCTCATTAAATTAGTGTCTCTCTTCTCCGCAGATTCGAGGAGGTTTTTGGACTGAATATCCAGAGCATCAAGGATTGCGATCCTCTGAAATTCAACAAAGAAACCGGACCGCACTACGTTAGTAATTGGTGCTTGAAATCATAAAAAAGTACTCGAATCACTAAAAAGTACTTGCCGTACTAAAGAGTACTTGAAGTACTAAAAGGCACTTGTACTAAAAAGTCCTTAACTGCTAAAAAGTACCCGGTACTTCAAGTGCTGCCCAGCTCTGCTCTAAAGTAACGTTATTGTATAATCTTGATTACAACCACTAAACGCTGATTATCAAACAGATAACTAGAAGATACGCGGAATTCAGTGCAGCAATGGTCGGCGTCGGCGAGGGTTTTCCATGCGAAGGTGCGACACAATTGCTCGCTCAGTTACGAGAAGCCGTTCAATGCTTCCTCCTCCGTATGGCGGCGATATTTTCTAACAGAACTCAGCAGCTCGTTTTTCTCATAAACAACTACGATCTGGTACTCGGAGTACTCATGGTAATAATCAGCGACGACCAGTTAGTGTTATCGTTCGAAGTTTATTAATGTATATCGACGAAATCTGTGCAGGAACGTACGAGGGACAATTCCAAGGAGGCCGACAGTTTTCGCGAGCAATTGAACGCTCGATCGTCCGAATACGTCGAAGAGGTTTTGAGTCCACACTTCGGCGGTATAATCCAGTTGGTCAAGGAATCCGAGGCTCTTATCGAGAAAGGCTTGCTGGACGATCTAAAACGTCAGGAGAGCAGATCTCTCGATCTCGTCCAGTCTTTCACGAACAATTGGAAACGCTCTCTCGAGGACATAAACGGCGAGGTCCTGAGATCGTTTCCGAATTTGGTGCTTGGCGCGGCGCTCGTGCAACGAGCCATGACACAGCTCGTGCAATACTATCACAGATTGCACAAAATATTGCCGGCGAACGCGCGCGCCCAATTGACGAATATTCACCACATAATGGTAGAAATCAAAAAATACAAAACAAATTACTGATCTTTGGACTTCGCGGCTACTCTTGTCCATTCCCGTCGAGGCATCGCAATCTCGTCGATTCAATGAACAATTTTCTTCTATAATGAAAAGAAAATAATGAAATGAAATAAAATAATCTGTACATTTATTTATGTAAATTAATGAAAAAAATATACATAGGTACTTTTTAAAACTAATTAAAGGCTTTGAACCGTTGGGTTTTTTTTTTCTATACAAAAATGTGTGTTAGAGTCGTCCCGATGATGCTCATCGATGTTTTTTTTTCTTTTTTTTTCACGTGCGTCGTTAGTACGTGGTGTAGATAAATTAGTAAATTGTTAGTCGAGTTTTGCTCATCAATGGATGATAAAAATACGAAACCTTAGCAATACCTTAATTTAAAAGAAAATAATAATACCTTTAGCCACTCCGCAATTATTTTTACACTCTCGTCGATAGCGCCTATGGCATTTTCGCGTTTCAGCATTTTTTTTCGTCATTAAGAACCATTTTTTTTTGGCAGTTTAAAAATCGTAGTGTACGGTAGATAATATCGTGTCAGGCCTGGATCTTCGAACAGGATGCTCAGAGGACACCGTCTATCGCGTGTATAACTCCGTTCGTTGCTGGGACGTTGTGCGTCACTACCTGAGCCTCGTTGACGCGGACACGGCCTGAAAGAGAGACGAAAAAAATGCAAATTAAAATCCAACATCGCCTACAAAATTGTGGACGACGTTCTCATAGCACGACGATGAAGTCACGTTTTGGAAAAAAATAAATGAAAAAATCGATTATTTTTAAGTCTCGCCTTGATGCGGACCCAAAAACAAAAAAATTTGAACGTCTCCTCGGAATCTTGCAAAACTCGGTTTTAAACATCCTCTATAATAACTTCACTTTTGTGCAAAGTTCTTTCCTGGTACACACCCACAGTAAATTTTTAAAAATAAATATGATTTTTTTATGTTTTGGAACATTGAACACGTTTACACGAAAATCTCGAAACATTTATTAATTTTTTCTAAATGTGATGTTTTTATGTTCTGGAACACTGAACACGTTTACACGAAAACCTCGAAGCATTTTATTTTATTTATTTAATTTTTTTTCAGGAAAACAAATCTTCATCCACGAGAAAGAAAAAGGCAAAAGATAATAGCGTTACTCCGTACGAAACCGCAGCCGCGCGGGGGCGATGAAAGCCTCCGATCAGCGTCGTTTCAGAGGGAGGAATTTACCGCAGAGTTGAATAAATTATTCGCAGACGATGGGTGAAGGAAAAAAAAAGAGATCGGAGGCCTTTGCTACATTGACGGTAATAACAGCTCTACACAGCGCAATTTATTCTCAACAACGCTATACCGGAAGTGAAACGTTTTTTTCCTTCGTTCACGCATATTCGATAGTTTATCGAAAGCGATTCGACAAACTCCCCTCAATTTCGCTGCGGTTTCCGCTTCGCCGAACGATAAGTGATCGAAGAACAGCCGACGCATTAAGAAGAACATACAAACTCGACTTCCGCCCGCGCGAGACCATCAATTGCTGCAACGAAGAAAAAAAAAAGAAGAAAAGAAAAAATAATGGAGAAAAATAGTAAATTGCCGAGATACATGTGGTACACGAGGACGAGTCTAAAATTCGTCGGACTGTGGCCGGTGTCTCGAGAACAGTCTGTGCAAAAATCGAGTCTGAAGGAAACAGTCAATTCGTCGTATTTTGTTGTCGTCGCGTTCGGTTTTATTTTGCGAGCCTCGCTAATGTTCATAAATTGTTGTATCAATTACACAAACTTCGAGTCCGCGGCTGAGAGTATTGGACCAATGGCAAGTGCATATGTGAACGAGTATACAGATATCGAAACTTGACACAATATCCGCATCCGATGAGAGTTTTCACTTGAAAAAATTCATTTTCGTTTTTTTATTACCGACTGCGGTAATTCACATGTTCGTAACACGAGTGTATTCTGAGGTCGTCTCGAGAAAGTCATGGTCGCTGAGTCTTCCGTGACACCCGCTTTGGGTGAAAGTTTGGAGTCCGACCCAGGTTTCCAGTTGTACTCGATACCGTCCATTGTCAGTTTTCTTCATCCTGTCCGGACAACGAGTTTTTTCCTCCCTCTTTTCGAGCTTCTTTTTCTGCCGATCGAAATATATTTTTTTCCGAATATCTCTGACCAATAATCAGATAATTTTCTTATTATCTTCCAAATTAGTTTCTTCGACGATTAATAGTCACTTGCAGCGTGGTCTTGGAAAAAGCTTCGTACATCATCTGCTCAGATGTCGAACCAGAAGTCTTTTCATGTCGATCCATTTATGTTGACTAAAAAAATATTGATTGCTGGTGTTGACTAAAAATGTTGATTGGTCATGTTGACTAAGAATATTAATGGATCATGTTGACTAAGAATGTTGATTGTCCATTTGGCCTAAGAATGTTGATTGCTCAAGTCGATTGCTAAAGTTGACCGAGATGTTGATTGCCCGCATTGACTGCCGCATGTTTATCGCTGTCCGCTCTAATTGCGTTGATTTCAGATGGCCCTGGTGATTTCATTTGGCAAAATGTGTATATACCGTCACCATCGGGCGCGTTTGGCTCATCTCGTCTACTCGTTGGAAGATTCTCTGCGCAACGGTCCATCGGATGTGCTGAATTACCTCGAGGATTACGCACGAATCGGTGGTCTCGCCTGCGGTTCGCTGCTCGCCGTTACGTGGGTACTCGTGCTCGGATATCTGTGCGCTCCGCTCGTGAAGACCGGAAGAACTTTGCCATTCGCCTCGTGGTATCCGGTCAGCTACAGTGTCAACTCCACGATGCTGTACGCCATGGATTATTTTTGCGAGGTCTTCGTCACTTGCCAAGGAGCCTGCGTCATGTCCACGGAAATAACTTTCGTAATGTTGATATGCCATTGCTGCGCGAGATTCAAAGACCTCGGAGCGAGGCTCGAGAGTCTTTGCGAGGAAAGGAACGACTACGGTTACTCCGATTATATCGGATTAAGATTATCGTCCATGGTGAAGATCCACTGCGACGTTCTCAGGTATTGACGCACCGTCGTTTATCGACCGATAACGAGTCCCCCGGATGGAATTAATTGAACGATAATCTGTTATAAAAAATAATAACTAGATTGTTGTACCGTGTACGTGGCGTAAAAAAAACGTTATAGTTTTCATTCAGAGAGATCGAGGAGATCAATCGCGTTCACACTTACATCGTGATCGTACTCTACTTCGCTGCTGTTATCGCCATCTGCTGCGCTGGTCTTCAAATCACTAGTGTACGTTCCATAGGCACGATAATAATTAAATCAACGACCGTCCCGGGAAATAATTATCATACATGATCCACATATCGCACCCTTATAACAAGAGTGCAACAACTTATATGGTAATGCCATACGAGATGTTACACTGTTGTTCTGGGGGTGCGATATGGTCGTATATGGCTATAACAGCAGGGTTACGCACTATCGTTGTGTGCAAGAAAACTCATTCTTCGACCGGATGTACGTCACTTCCGGTCAAAATATTCGAATCCGGTATGACGTCACTTCCGGTAGAAAAATAAGATTTCCGGACCGGAACTGACGTATTTCCTGTATGTCTTCACTTCCGGTTATAAAATAAGATTTTCAAACCGGAAGTGACGTGTTTTTGCTATGACGTCACTTCCGGACAAAAAATGGGATTTTCAAACCGGAAGTGACGTATTTTCGGGAAATCAAAATTTCCGGTAAACCTCCGGAGATCCAAATTCCGGTGAACCTTCGGAAATAAACATTCTGGTTTCTTAAGCCTGAGCCACAACATAGCCTGCCAGTATACATGATATATCAATCATGTGTGATAATTTTCGTCCGGGATTGGATGTTGTTGACTGTTGATTCTGTTTACTATTTCACGCTGATCTTTTATTGATATGTCATTGACTACGTTGGTAATTCAGCTTTAAATATTTTTATCAAGGCTTCCGCGCCTTCCACAAGCTGGATCATACTCTTTCTGCTACTGGCGATGTACTACGCCGAGCAATTGCTTTTTTATTATCTACCCGGAGAAATGGTCGCGGGAGAGGCAAGTCGTCTTGTTTTCGTCAAAACGATAATTACCAATGCGATTTTTATTTGTTAAAAAAAATAATAATAAAAAAATTAATTAATCAAAATAAGATTTTGTGCAGGCGATGACTATAGCATTTGCGGCGTACTCGAGCGGTTGGCACGGTTTCGGTCTGGAAAATCGAAAAATCATCAGTCTCATGATTATGCGAGCGCACACGCCGCCGAGGCTTCTGGTCGGACAACTCAGTCCCCTTCGGCTCGAAAATTACAGCAATGTGAGTGAATCGTCGATTTGGCTCTTAAAAAAATCTTTCATTGATCTGATGTAAAATTAAAAAAAAAATTATAGATATTTAAAAAATTTAATTTCTTTTTTTGTCTTTCCAGTTTTTGACCACAACGAGTTCGTACTTCATGTCCATGCGCGCGGTCGCCGATGCCTGATGATATTCCACGATTATACGCATTTCGAGCAAATTTGTTATTAGCCACCGTTGTTGCCTTGTTAAATTTGAATGGAAATTGTTGAATCTACGACTGTGACCGTATTTATTTATATGCGCCGAGGAACGGAATAAAATCGCTAGGGAAATTGCATGCGCGCCTTATATTCAGAAAGCGTACAAGCGCTTTTGGTCTGGAACATCGAAAAATCGTCAGGCCCACGATAATGCGAGCGCACGATACGCCGAGGTTTCTGGTCGGACAACTCGCTCCCCTTCGTCTCAAAAATTACAGCGTTGTGAGTGAATCGTTGATTTCACTCTTAAAAAATATCTCTCATCGATCCGATTTCCCAAAATTTTTTAGAACGAATCTTATTTATTTCTTAATTAATAAAATGGATCTAATTTTTTTACTTAAAGAATGGATCATGATTTTTTTTTTAATTAAAAAAATTAATTTTATTTTCTTTGCAATTTTTTAAACGAATCTTATTTTTTTTCTTTTTTATCTTTCCAGTTTTTGACCACAACGAGTTCGTAATTCATGTCCATGCGCGCGGTCGCCGATGCCCGATGAATTCCCCCATTATGCCCACTTTGAGTTAAATTATTATTAAACTTTGTTGTTACGTTCTTCAATTTGAATAGAAACTGTTGAATTTACGACTGTGGCCGTATTTGTTTACATGCGCCGAGAAACGGAATAGAATCGCTAGGAAAATTGGATGCGCGCCTTATAGTCAGAGAGCGTATAAGGAGCCGCGGGGGGTTCCCCTTTCCAATGCGCGCTTTTCTTCTTTATTGTATTTCTCTCCGACCGTACCGACACGCCAACGCTCGCGGGCTCGTCCCCGGTTAAACTGTTCGGCGAATCTTACAGGTCTCGATTGTTTCTTCGGCAAATGACAAAATTGCACGTACTCGGAGAGCACCGATTTCCGGGGAGCGGACAATCTTAGCTTAGCCGTGCAATTCGTCACGTCGAATTCGCCAATCTGGACGGCAACGAAAATTTCCTTCCGTATAGAGACAGATTGGTAATAAATTTTTTTTTGTAGAAACGATGCATTTTATCATAGTGCAAATTTAATTTGTATTCTTTGGTTTCTGCGTGGAAGAAGCTCTTCGTGAAGCATTTCTATTTCGAGATTTTCATGCTCCGTCGCGGTTTCCATCGAGATTCTATCGTGATCCCATCTATGTAATTTTTTTTTTTATTTCAGCAACTTTTTTTAGCAATTATTTAAAAAAATGTTTAAGTCCTTAAATTTCCAACTTACCGCCGTTTTTGTGAATGTTCAGGGTAGTCTGCGGTCTGAGGGTTTCCCTCTGATGATAATACCTCATTCCACCGGTGTACAGAGTCGTTGGAATAACGTGCCTGGATATGATGTCTTTGGCAGCTTCGGGGCCATCGGCTTCGGTCCAGACGGGTCTTCCGTTCTGCGCTGCCGCGTTGGTGAAGGCCGCATCGATGGGCGCGAAGACCGTGAATGTTTTCGTACCTTGGAGAACCGGAACAAAAATCGCGAAAAGTCGGTAACACATTTCTCCCTTATAAACGAAATTATTTTTTGTGCGCAAAATTTGCGTCCACTGTAAAAAAAAAAATGCGGTTGAATCAACTGAAGATTCGGACAGGAAGTTCAAATACATATTTAATCGGTCGAACAAAATATTTCAAGGCCTGAAAAATATTGTTGTGAAATTATTAAATTTTTTTGATTCAACTGACTAAAATATTTATTTGAGAGTCCTTGTCCGAATCTTCATGTTGATTTAACTCTATTTTTATAATCGCTGTCTTATTTTGTGGGTCTCGCTGCAGTCGAACGATGACCATGACGACGATAACTGAGATAAAAGTGGAACTGACGAATCAACAACCGACCAGCTAGTTTCCCGCCAGTTGGGTTTGACGGTTTCGCGAACTTACCCGCGAGCGTGTCCTCGAGTCCCGATGCATGGAGAATCTTCAGGAAGGTCCCGAATCGTCGTTCCCGATCGGCCTGGAGCGTCTGCATGAGATCGCCGACCGGAAGCGGAAACATCACCCTGTCCACCGCGTGGGCGATACCCTGAGGAATCTCGATGTCGCGCTTGTTCGGGGCAACCTTTGCGCCGTTTATCGTTGTTACCTTAAAAAAATAGTTTTTTCGTAACGATACGACCCGGCGAAAATCCTGGCGGAGTATCGGAGAGAGGATGATCATACCTTTACATCGTTCCACTCGTGATCGTGCATGTCGTAAACGTTGACCCGCAACTGCGTTCCGGCTAGACTGACACCGGTCATTTCGTCCTGGAGGGAGTCCATTGTGAAAGCCCCGGGGATGACGTGGTGAAGCAGCAACTGTAAATATAGTTATTGTTTAAAGCTTAGGAATGGAGCTTGTATCTGATAGAAGAAATAGTAAGTCTGAAAAGGTTCTGTACGATATTGAAAATGTGGCTGAAGGAAGTCAGAAAAACTTCTGAACGATAAGTCAAATAACAATGTCTGAATGAAGTTTGCAGAAACGGCTGAACGATAACCCAAATAACAAGGTCTGAATGAAGTTTGCAAACACGTCTGAACGATAAGTCAAATAAGAATGTCTGAAAGAAGTTTGCAAAAATGTCTGATAAGATCGATGAAGAATGTCTTGATAGTGTCTGAAAGACCCTTGTAAGAGGTCCGAGTAGAGTCTGAACGGTAGATGAAGGATGTCTGAATGGCATATGATAGACAGATAAAGTATGCTTGCAGAAGCTGAAAGATATCGTCACTTACGCCGCTCAGAAGACGAGGATTTTCACGAAACTTTTGTTCGGCCTTCTCGGGGCCACCGAGCTGCACGAGAAGCGCCCTGAACGCTTTGTCCGTTGGGACAAATATCGTGTAAGGACCTGCAATATAAGGACAATTTTCATTATCACGAGAATAAAAAAAACCTGAGCACGTTCACCGAACAACAAATGATCGACGTTACGAAAAACTAATAAGTACGATGTCCATAAAGGAGCTAGTGCGATCCATAATTTCTATCATAGAAAGTATAGAATCTTCCCACGGAATAAAACTTTTCTGAAAAGGTGCCCACAACCGTGTTGCAACTACGTTGATGTTTACAAAGTATAATTCTTCTTTTATCATCCATTAATGGAAAAACGCTGTAGTAAAAGTTCGTCGAGCGTGGGAACACGAAGAATAACTGTATTGTTCATCCATAAAAATAATTTATTCGAACGAGTGCCCCCGCAAATAAATATATATTTAATTCGAATAAATATTTATTTGAATTAAACAATTATTAATTAATTGCGAGGTACCATGGAATAAATTGTTTTTCAGGATTTTTTTTTTATTACACGTATCCATATATATATATATACTTTTTTTGAAAAAAGAGAAAGAAAATAAAAGGTGATGCCGGCCCTCTCCGGCTCAAATCTTAACATTTTTAATATATAGACCCAAGATTTTTCACAATTTTTCAAAATCTAATAAAAAATTTGCGTGCTTTTGCTAGTTAGTTCGCCGATACAAAAAAATCGCGGAACCACTCCAAGATGTGAAAGATCAGACCCAGACCCACGTGGGGCATTTCGACCAACAAATACACCACTAAAAATATGAAGATGCAGTATACTTGCCGGTCTCGTTCAGGACATTGTCCAAGCCCGATTGTCTCAGATACTTGGCCATAGCGAAGAGTCCTTCGCGCCTCAGAAGGCTCGCCATTCCCTCCGGTGTCGCGACGACGTTCGGTGTGCTTTCCAGTAGAGTCGGCACCGTGCTTCTGGCATTGAAGTCATCGAGGACGAAGTTTTCGGACGCCGCGCCGGAAGTGCCACTGTAAGTGGTACCGGAAGCTGCGGCCGCCGAGCCGCTGAAGGTGGAACTGGAAGTTCTGGTCATTCCTCCGGGACTGCTGGAGGTGAAATGAACGTAGGAAGAGGACGATTGGGATGGAAAGAAAGTGGTGGAGAAGCTCGGTGCGCTCGTCGTGCTGAAGACATCGACGAGCGGTGACATCGAATAGATCGCGGAAGCGCTCGGTGCGCTCGACGTCGTGTATCTCGATGAGGCGTCCTCGTATCGGGAGCTCGGCATGCTCGACGTGAATCTCGACGATTGATCTTCGAATCGGGAAGTCGGTGTACTCGAGGTCGTGAATCTCGACGATTGATCTTCAAATCGGGAACTCGGCGCACTCGACGTCGTGTACCTCGAGGATTGATCCTCGAATCGGGAGCTCGACGTACCCGAGGTCGTGTACCTCGAGGATTGATCCTCGAATCGGGAACTCGGCGTACCCGAGGTCGTGTACCTCGAGGATTGATCCTCGTACCGGGAACTCGGCGTACCCGAGGTCGTGTACCTCGAGGATTGATCCTCGTAACGCGAGCTAGGATTTTTAGCCGTGCTCGAGGGGAAGTTGAGCAGCGAATTGTAAACGTGCGAGCTCGTTGTCGAAGCCGATGTCACGTAGTTGTCGGGCTGCGAGACCGAATTCGGCGAGACGGTGACGTAAGGGAAAAATTCACCGGGTAAGGAGCTGCAATTTTTAAGAGGAAAATGTTAAAACTATTCCGTGATAGGGCAAATGTCTATCGTCGATCGTGGTCTAAGAAAGGATCTAACAAAATTGAGCATGATCAGCGATAGAGATTTGTAATTTTTTGTTCGAGGAAAACATTTATTCCCAATACGAGCGGTCGGATGTTACACGAATATTGAGTCTGAAAAGTGCCTGAAAGGCATACAGGACACGTCCGATAGAAACAGAGTCTGAAGGCTATTGAAGAGACGTCTCAAACAGGTCTGAATGGTATACTCTGTGAGACGTATTATTGACGTCTAAGAAAGGTCATGTCTGATAGCTATAAGAAGACATTGGACACGTCTAAAAGAGCTAAAGTCTGATTTCTGAAGTCTGAAAGGCGGCTTACCCGTCCGAAGACTATGAGATCCAAAAGTTATCTCAAAATCGTCCTAATCATGTCTGAATCGATATCAAGTCTGAAAGTTGTCTGAATCGACGTCTGAAAACGAATGTGTCTGACCAGCAAAATTTCAAACAATGCCAAGCCGACTCTTACCTGTCCCTGAACTTTGAAGTTGACGATGAAATTGCCGTGTGCTTGATGGTCGTTGGTCTGAAAGTAGTCGGCACGGTCGCACTCGAAGCCTCCGTCGTCTGAACAGTGGTAGGGGTCGTCGAGACCGTGTCCGTGACGACATTGAGATTGGACGAGGCCGCGGAGTTCAGAGCGGCCGGATTTCTCGGTGGAAGTTTAAGTTCGCCTGTCTTAATCTTCTCGACGATGGACTCGACATCAGCGCCATTTTCCTTTCCACCGTTGCCCTTGACGCCCTGTACCTTGTAACTTCCGTCCGGCTGTTCCTCCAACACCACGAAGGTAACTTTCTTCCCGGGCTGACTCTGAATCGGCGTTTTGCCAACTTCCTCCAATTTCCCATCGTCCTTGTGTCTCAGAAGTTCGAAATCTGCACCGGGAGGCAGAACGCCCTTGGTCAATTCTTCGAGAATCGATTTCGCCGGTCTGATAGTCGTCGTCGTTGTAGTAGTCGTTGGTGAAGATTCCAGGGCTTGCGTCACCGTCTGAAATTGGCTGGCGCCGTCGTTCGGAACTATCGAGGAGAGCCCATTGGGAGCCCTAATGACCTGTAGCTTCTTGCCGTTCGGCAAAATGAGGTCTCTCGTTGTGACGTTTCTCTCCTGATCCTCGCCGCTCTGTGCCAGCGCGAGTTTCAGCTGGCGCAGCAGAAGGTCCCTCTCGGAGCCCGAAGTCGAAGAGGTCGAGGAACTCGACGAGTACTGACTGCTCTTCGTTGTTGTCTGAATGCTCGGTTTTTCCGTCTGATAGATGATCTTTATCTGCGGCTTGTTCTTGCCGGTCGCCGAGAGCAATTGAGGCTGCTGAGCCTGGATCAGCGACAGAAGGTCCTTCGGGATATCCTGACCGTCCCCGAAGACCTCCTCCCGCTCCTGGACCCGTTTCACCGGGGACTTCGATGTCGGGCTCGGCGTCGGTTTGCTTGTCGTCGTCGTCGTGAACTTCTTCTGGTGGGTCGCTATCGCTTTCAGGAAGAGGTCGCTCTCCGCGGGTGTTATTCTGCGGGCCGTCGGCGAGGGCAGCAGCAAAGGGGACGAGGTCGACGTCGCGTAAGACACGGATCTGGACGTCGACGGAGGTGCAGTGGGCGTTGGTCGGGCGGTCGACGTCAATTGGGCGATCTGCTGGAGCCTCAGGAGCTCCTGCTGGCGCTTTATCTCCGCCTGTTCGAGGATCAGCTGCTCCCGCTGCTTCTTCAGCTGCTCCAGTTGCCGCTGCTTCTCGTAGTAGTCGTCGAGCTGCAGCTTTCGCTGGTCCTCGAAGACGTTCTGATAGGCTCCGAATTGCTGATTGTTGCTCGGCGCCGTCGGGAATTGCTGCTGGCGCAACTGCGGCTGGTATCTCTGGGTCTGCGCTGTCTGAAGGAAGGATCGGGCGTCGGACTTCTGATGGGTCTGCTGTTGCTGTCTGGTCCGGTCGACCCGATACTTGGCCAGCGACGGAAACCCCGACTGCTCGATGCGGTCGGTGGACTTTGGTGAAATTTGACGACTCAGACCGGGAAAGGAGACCAACTGCGAGGGCGGGCTGTCCTGATGGGGCGTATTGTAACGTCTCTGGTGCTGCTGAACATCGCTCAGGATCTGCTGCTGCTGGGAACTCGAGAGACGGGGACGCTGGTCGGGCGGCAGTCGTGACTGAAACTTACGAACGGCAATTCTCTTCTTAGGCAACACGCAGGGGGCGTTTTGGTTTCTTATATATATTTTTTTTTGTTGTTGTTCATAAAATAATTGAGAGACAAAAAAATTTCTCGTTAATTGCCGGTCCCTGGGATTAATTAAGCGTGCAATATCAACGCCGTGTCCGCGAAGTTTAATGGAGATCGGGTGTACCCGAAGCAATTAGGACGGAGTCATTATCCTCTCGGGTGTTTCGACGCTCCTGGGAGAGACAGATTGGAATCTCGAGTATTGCGCAAATGTTGCTCTGGATCTGGAGGCACGACTTCCGGGAGATCCCGAGGCAAGTTCGCTGGACGATTCGCGCGAAGGGGCTGTGACGGCAGCTGAGAATTTCAGATGCGCTGGATGTGACAACCTAATTTCAATAATATAATGGCTTTTTCGAAGTATAGTGTACGTTAGAAAAAACGAAAAAAAATAAATAAAATGCTACTAAAGTCGCGGAACGTTCTGTTTCAGGCAAGAGAGCAATCAGAGAATTATTACTGTGGTTTTCTCTTGGAGTCTATTGAAATTGTCGAGTCGGAGCTAGCGTGAAATCATATCTCGACAGCCGTCGTTGTACGGGACAATTTAAAGTCGCTGGGATTTCTTCGCCTCGAACAAGTTTCGTATATATTTCATATATTTCATATTTATTATTAAATGATTTAGTACAGACTGTATTACATACATTCAATTATTGTCCGCAGAAGCTTTAAAGCTCGTGCGCGGATATCACCCGTATGTTTTTTATATATCTTAAGTCTTCAGGTGGAAATTCTACACTGTTGATGGAGTCACACTCCATAAATATAATTTCTTGCACATAACATCCATATAAGGTAAATAACAATGTAGTCTGAAAGGTACCATTTCTTATCGTTTTACTTTTTCATTCATCCGTCAAATTTTGATTGGTCAATGGATTTTCGCCCCAACAGATAGAGATTTTTTAAAAAATAGATGCGCGAAGCAAGGAAGTCATCATCTCGATTACGAATGCATATCGCTCGTAAGATACCTCATAAGCCATTACGATCTAACCCCTTCGATATATATGTGTGTGTGTGTGTAGAGCGTTGTGTAACTCTCAGTCGTGCGAGGCTCCGGCTACGTCGAAGTCGAAACACGCCACTTAGAATGTAGTACCAACTGGGTTGTATCGAACCGCTTCATGCGTACCATCGGGACTGTATTACAGTCCAGAATAATTGCCCGCAAACTCGATTTAATGTACAACATCCTGGAATATGAAATAGTTTACGAAGAATATATTTAATACCTTTATCTTTCTTCCATCAGTTTAGATTCCGCGAAGCGTGGACGGAATAGGAGGAAGTAAAAATTCCAATGGTACAAAGTTCGAATTTTTCGTCATCTCGTCACGGACTATATAGATACAAAGCATACGTAAAAAAAAAATGAAAGAGGAAATAAAATCATCCCATCACCTTCAGCGTCGAAACCTGAACAAACTTTGTCTCAACAATTTTGTTCTAGCCACCATAGTTTCCGAGTTACGAGCATGTTACCTTTCGACCGCTTTTCCAGCACTCCGATTGGCTGCGGGCCTAAATCGCTCAAACAAGGAAACTATGCCTCGTACGAAGTTTTGCCAGAGGGAAAGTTTGCTCAGTTTTCAACGCTGAATGAGCTCCGAGAGGTTTTTTTTCTGTTCCTTAGTTTTGCCTTAACCCTCGACAGGCCAATTGTCTCATTAATTCAATTCTCGGGAACCTTTCTCACATTTAACGGTGGGATGTAATTGCGAGTGAGAGCCAAGCCCCGAGGGCGAGCAGCGGGGCGACCACGAGTCTTTGGTTTAGAATTCTCAAGACGAAAGAGATTCGCTTTTACCGGGTACAAGAGCGACGCTCGGTCAACGCCGCGCGTTCCAGCGCCAGCTTCACTCGCTCTACGTGTGTGTGGCAATACACCTTTCGTTTTTATTTTTAAGTGAAAGGATGACCGGCAACGGAGAACCACGGCGTCGGTGCGAGACTCTAGAATGTGTTTCGATGATCGGGCTTGCGGGCATGTGCGGGAAGATGACCGGCGTATGTACACGGCAACAGCCGCAGCTCACTCGTTAAACTTTCAGCGAGCGGAGACTGACTTTCTTCAATTCCAATCTCTCGGGAGGCCTTCGCGCGGATAATCCGAGTGTATATACTATACAGCACAGATACGTGTGTGCGTGCGCTCGCGATGGGAACCCATTTTTTATTCCGCCGTACGACGCCACTCGACGGACAAATTGATGGCCAATTTAGTGCTGTTTGGTCAGCGGAGAAGCCACTTTTACTTATTGGTAGTAAATCATTTGCGAACTTGTGACGAGCGCGCTGGGGTGACGAAAGAGCCTGGGATACCACGTTCGCGCAGTCCTATGATGCAAAAGAGGAGGAGAGCGAATGTAGCCGGTAGAAAGTTCTTTTTTTTTTTTGTAAGTCCAATTTATGTTACCGCAGTCGGTAAAGGAAACTATGTACATTTGCGAAACCAAAAATGTTATGAAATTTTCATTGTTCTTTTTAATGATCGTCTTAGCTTTAATTTTAGTAGACATGTTTGGCAAATATTAATTAACTTTGTTTTGGCAAACATTTGTGAATTGAATGAATAATAGCTCGAACAATTAAGGAAAGTCTTATGGGCAAAGAAAGTGGATTATAGTTTCGGTTGCTGACAAAACCAGGGTATACAATAATGTGGACGAAAAAAAACGTACATAGGTTTTTTGGGAAGCTTTTATGATATATATGCTAAAAGTATCCTTCAAAATGCATAAAAATGTTTCTTTTTCATTTTTTTTTCTATTTGAAATTTTTCAAGACCTTGAAAAACGGCACTTTGGCGTATAACTATACGGTCTGTATCGCTATCTATTTAGATATCCTTTTTTATCTTGGCGTCGAGACACTACCGTATCTCTTAATAATAGTGATTTTTTTTTTTATAATAAATTAAAAAATGTATCCAACGGCAGATTTCTTTGATTTGACAAAGAGCCTCAGTTCCCCCGTTCGCAGATGCAAAAGACGAGATGGAAAGCGAATATATCCGGTAGAAAGTTTTTATTATTTATTAATTAATTAATTTATTTATTACTTTTTTATAAATCCAACTTACGTTACTGCCGTCGGTAAACGAAACCGTGTTAATTTACGAAATCAAAAATGTTATGAAATTTGTATTCTTCATTAATTTAAGTACACGTTTTATTTTGACAAACGTTTGTCAATCGCGGGGATAATAGCTCGAATAATTATCTTTTCACGAGACGAAAGTCTTGCGGGCAAAAAATGGGGTATAGTTTCCGTTAACGACAGAGCCACGCTATTCATTATAGTAGTAGTTAATTTTATTTAAAAAAAATGAATCCAGCGAGCGATTTCTTTGATTTGACAAATAGCCTCTCGATTTCCGACTCTGCCATTCCCGCTGCTCCGTGGGCGAAAGGGGAATTAATCTACACCTCCTCTCGCGGTTGCTCGACCCAGATCCGAGGACCACGCGCCTCCTTAAATTTCACCGTCCATCTGCCCGAGCATTGAAACAGCTTTTTCTAATAAAAGTAAATAAATAAAAAAGTGATTTGACGATCTCTTCGATAAATTTCGTTGCTCCATTTTGAGCTTCCTCATAGAGGAAGCTATAATTAGAATACAATTTTCACAAAAAAACGAAGGAATATCATGAGAAAGCAATATGAAAATTTCAAATTTCAACTCTTTTCAACTGTATTTTTGAGTTAAGTATAGAAAAACCATGTGCAAATTACTTTGCATTTTTTTCGTAACATAAAAAATGTCTATATCTCATAAAATTAAAAACGTCAAAGCTAAACGTAGCTTCTCTTCCCTATTTCTATTCATATCTTAGGATAAGTCTATTCGCCTCAATCTTAAAGACTTCGAACGACACCCCATATTTCTCGATGTTTTCGACCATTCCTAGTACACTGACATTAAAATCTCTAAATTCTTTTTTTTTTTAACGAAAACATAGCGAAGTCCGGGGCAAAATGGCACAGCGGGACAAAACGGGACAGTGAGTGCAAAACTCAATTTTCCAATAATTTTTGGATGCCCCATTTTGTCTCAACGACCCATCCGGATTTTCAAGCCCGTTTTGCCCCACGTTTCACCATCGCCACCATCCAAAAGTTATTGGAAAATTGCCTTTTGTCTCATTATCCCCTTTTGCCCCGCTGTACCATTTTGCCCCGCTCTCTCCTAGCTTCCTATATGAGGAAGGAAAAATAAAAAAAAAATTCATTGTCAAGTCCGACGGTCATGACACTTTAGAGAGTGAAATAACGGGATGGTGATAAATAAACCCGGAGCCGGAAATACGGCAGGAACGCGAGGTGTCTGAGCGACCGGAGCTCGGCTCCGCGCCCGGTCGGAGAAATTTCTTTCAGGGGTCAACGCGGGAGGAAGACTTTCGGTTTCACTTTGCGTCGCTCGACGCTCCGTCGTCGTTGGCTTCGCCGGTCCCGGTAAGGATGGGACGCTCGCCCGAGGATTCCTTTTACCCGCCCCGGCGAGAGATGGCCATCGAACGAGAGGAGATGGTTCAATGACTGCGCCGGCGTCGGCTGCGCGAGTGGGATCGTAATCGCCAGGACCGGATGAGAGCCACGCGGAGAAAGTAAATCGTTGGCCAAGAGGGCACATCCTTCACCTTCGCCGGGAAGAAGAGCATTGTCGCGGCGAACCACACTCGTGACTCGCGCGACCTCCAAACTCTCTTGGCACACATATCTCACGGATTGAAGCGTAAAAAATTTAATAAAAAATGACTGATTTTTTTTTTTATATTAAAAAAAAATTTGACTTTTGCATTCCGGTTTCCGACCCCCAAACTCTCTTAGCACACAAATCTCACGGAGTGAAGTGTAGAAAAAGTAAATAAAAAAATGACGTTTTTTTATATTAAAAAATGGCACTTTTGCATTCCGGTCTCCGACCCTGAAACTCTCTTGGCACACATATTGAACACGCTCACGGATTGATATCGCTCACGAATTGAAGCGTAAAAAATTAAATAAAAAATGACTGATTTTTTTTTATAGTAAATAATTTGACTTTTGCATTCCGGTTTCCGACCCCCAAACTCTCTTGGCACACATGTCTTACGACTTGAAACGTAGAAAAATTAAATAAAAAAAATGACTTATTTTTTATATTAAAAGATTTCACTGTTGCATTGCGGTTTACGACCCCCAAACTCTCTTGGCACACGTGTCTCGTGGATTGAGGCGCAGAAAAAAATATGGGTAACTTTTTCTCTTTTTTGAATATTAAAAAATTTCACTCTTGCATTCCGGTCTCCGAGGTGAAGAAACGCTTCCTCCGGATGATTTCTCCGGGCTTCCCGAGTTACGCGCATGTTACGCTTCGGTCGCTTTTCCAGCGATCTCATTGGTCGATTTACCCAGCCGATTATTCGTTACAACAGCTACTTCTGCCGTACCAAGTAGCGAAAGTTTGCCAAGATTTTTTTTTTGTAATGTAGGATAAGGTCGTATTAATTGATGTTAACTGAAATTAGTGTGCCAAATTTGCGAACACTGTTAGCAGTTGCTAGGGTTGAAGGTGATAAAGTAACGTCTCAAAATAAAGAGCCGGGCGTCTCTTGAGATTTTGGCGTGGGAAAAATTTGTCCTGTTTTGCAGGTGCCAAAATAAGGAAAATAACGTCTCAATTGTTTATTTTATTGCGAAATTTTGATATAGTATAATTTTAGCAATTTTCACATTCAAATTATCTTCGCAACGGCTATTCTTAATTATACAAATATTGCAAATTTTACCGTCTTCACAAAGTCCTGCGTCCCATTTCTGATCTCTTCAGGACTCTGACCGGTTTCAGACTTCTTTCAGACATAATCAGACTAAGAGGCTGTGCTCGGTCAGCACAAAATATCCAATATATAAAAATTGCCAATTTCTTACTATATATTTTTTTCATTCTCCGTGCATAAAAAATTGGCAGATTTATTGATATTCTTTTTTTGTTCTTCGTGTATACAAAAATGGGCAAATTGTTTCGTAATTTTTTTTAAATTCTCGGTGTATACAAAATGTATTAATTAATACATTTTTTCGGTATTCGAAAACTCGCCGCGTAATCGCAGTCTGCGAAATTCAATATTCATTAGCGGGGAAGACGTGCGAGCCGGTTGCGTTCGCGATTGAATGGAAATCAGTGTCTTCCTCGTTGCACGCTCATGAAGCGTGCATAATCAAAGCAAAAGTACCCCCTCCCCCACCTGTCTATCTCTCACACGGGCCTCGCGTGGCTTATGAAACGAGGAGAAAAGATTCCGCCACGTAGATATGCAGAGACGAGTGCTAATCCAACGGGGGGAGAAAACACACATACGGGCGCACATTGGGTTTCACGTTTACACTCGTTAATTATTACTCGTTATAACAGCTCCTCTTCGGAGAGCGAGACTCGTGCGAGATGCAGGTAGCAACTCTCTGCCGTAATCCTTAAGGCTCGAAGGTATTTCTTAAGGTCGCACGATAATTACGTCTCCGAAAAAAAAAACGAAAAAATGTACCGTCCAAAAGTTTAGTATTCGTATTGAGCTGGTAAAGATATAAAAAAACATTAATCAACCGACTGCAATCGACAATTGGGGTAGAAGAAAAAGTCGAAACGAGTGTCTGATAATTGGACGCAGAAGTCGAAAGGTTTTTAGTCAATAGCGGGTAATAATTTGAGCGAGGAAAAATAGTCAAGTTTCAACTTGAATTAGAACTTGAGTTGAAACTTGGAACTTGAACCGGAAAATAAACTTTCAATTTAAGCTAGAACTCAACTTAAAAACTCGAAACTGAAACTGAAAAATAGTTACGACTCGAGTTGTAACTTGACTCAAAACTTGACCCGGAAAATAAAGTTTCAACTTACATCCAAACTTGCGACGACAAATTCGGCGCCCGGACGCTTCCATAGACACGAAGGTGGGTATTAAAATATGACTCAACGCCATCAAGTGCATAAGACACAGACTAGTAGAGCAAATATTTCTTTATTTTTATTTTTTTAATCGACCGACTGCAATCGACAATTGGGTACCGAAGAAAAAGTCGTAAATCCCTCGAAACGAGTGTCTATAATAATTGGTCATAAAAGTCGAACGCTTTTTAGACAATATCTGGTAAAAATATGAGGGAAAAACAGTTCCGGCCGCCGCGCAGGTTGTCTCAGTTTCTCGAAGACCGGCGCGATGTGGCCAAATGACGAAAAAGGAAGTTGACGCCAACGACAGTCCGGCTCGGAATTGTACGGTTGACATAAATATTGAAAAAGGTAATATCGAATAAATTGTCGCACACATGTGCATACACATGTGCATGTGTAGTGCATAGCGAGATCTCACACCCGCCACGATCTCCTTTCACTCTCGTCCCGCGCGTCTTTTACGCTAAATGGGCCTCGAGAGCTTATGAGAAAATCGCAACTCGCCTCGGTTTGCCACGTTCTTCTGCCGTTCTATGCGCCAGATTCTTTTTTTGTTCGGGAGAGGGGAACGTTCGTGCTCGCCGTGAATCGTGGAAAAACACATATCGTCGAGGTTGAACGTAAAAGCGTGCGATTCAATGGAGAGGAAGAGATGCTCGAGTCGTGCTGACTCGGCGCGCACGAGGACTTCCGGTTCTTCCGGAGACTCTTCCTGCTTGTCCCAACTTCGCTCTCAAATTTTTATTCAATGCACGATTTTAAGATGAAAAAAATTGCAACTAACTAAAAATACGAAGTCGAGGTTTCGAAGAGGCGACCACGCAAGGAAATCCATTTTCAAAATAGACAGTCCAGTTTTTCAAAAAGCAAGTACAGTTTCGAATGAGCACGTTCAGTTTCAGAAAAGCAACTCCAGTTAAAAAAAAAAAAACAAGTCCATTTTCTAAAAAGTAGGTCCAGCATCATAGAAGTAAGTCCAGCTTCAGAAGAGCGAATCCAGTTTCACAAAGCAAGTCCATTTTCAAAAAAGGAAATTCAGAATCAAAAAAGCAAGTCCATTTTCAAAAAAGCAAGTCCCGTTTCATGAAAGCAAGTCCAGCTTGAACAAAGCAAGTCCAGTTTTTAAAGAGCAACTGCTGTTTTAAAAAAGCAAGTCCAATTTCGGAGAAGCAAGTCCAGTTTCAAAAAAGCAAGTTTCTAGTTTAAAAAGCCAAGTCCAGTTTCCGGTGGCGGTCCATTCGTTCATCTCGCACTCCGAGAATAAAAACCAATCCCCGCCGCCACGAAACTCTCTCGGCGATTATTGCGTCAGTCATTATTTTCAATTTATTCCTCAACACTCATTGCGCCACATGAAATATTAAAATTATCAGGAAAAATTAGTAACCGGAAATGGTCGGAAACTCGCGATGCGGAGAGCTCCGATCGACTTCACAATTTCACGTACAATTGCCCTCGCAGCGTAACGGAAATCTCGTGTCCCACCGACTATAATCTTTATTTTCAGATCTACGACATCCTCCTTACCTATTTCTCTTCCTCACTCTCCCTCTTGTTCGAGCCTTTCTTTTCTCCTCCACGCGTACCTACCGCTGTTCTACGCGACGTTGTTACACCGCTTATTAACATTTTCACCTCTCACGCTTTCCGGAACGAGTATCGTCAATAGCCGAGTTTCCGCGATGTCCGGGGAACAGTTTCGAATTAATTTCTATACCTGTGACTTACGCTTTTAATGAAAAAAAATTATTTTATGTCTGAGGGAAAGTTGGAAACATTTTTAAAAAATCTCAAACGGATGCAGCCGATTATCCGAAGTTGAACGAATTTCGTACGGATTCATCGAACTGTTTCGAAGGTGCAACCGTGCTTCAACTAAAGCTCGAACAGAAATGTGTTTTTATTATTTTTATTATTTTTATTATTTTTATTATTTTTATTATTTTTATTATTTTTATTATTTTTATTATTTTTATTATTTCTATTATTTTTATTATTTTGCATAATATCTGACTAGGATAATGGAATTTGTGGAGTGAGAAATGTATAGGAAAGTAGCTCCGGCATGTTCACCCACTAGCAGAGTGACTCTTGACCCTCCCGCTAATGTTCCCTTCCGTCTTACTCATGCGCCTCGGTAACGGTTCGACTGACCCCCTTTAATCTCATATCTCATCCTCTAATTGCCGGATTTCTCTTCATCCCGGTTGGATAAAGGATTCTGCACGTCGATCGTCCGAAGCGCCGCCGACAACGAAATTGTAGGATTAGAAAATTTGGCCGCAGGGGAAATAGGCTGTCAATAGGATGTACCTTAATAACTGTGCCGAGGCATCGCGGACAATATGCTTCAACAGGTAAATAATACCCACGTAGCTAAGATTTGATGTACAGCGAAACCTCGATTATCCCGAGCGAGCTGGACCGGCCCACACACAATCCCGCGAAGAAAAAGTATACTTAAAAGTATATTTAAAAATATACAATTTTTTTGAGAAAAATCTCAATCGTGTATTACAAGTAATAAGGGATTAATGCGACTATACAATTTTAATAGATTCTTCACCTTCGTCGCGAGTCAACGGTTCGATGAACATTAAATTCTCACGAGGGAATTCTCATTGTCCGTATAATTGTGAAGGATTGAAAAAAGCCTAAACACGGATAATCTGGCAATCGTTAAAACCGCCCCCGTGTAATCGAGTTAGGGTCAACCCCAAGCGGAAAGGTATTGATGCAAAAAATATATTTATAAATAAATTTAAAACATCCAATTGTTCACGTGAACACATGTAAAAAAAAATAAAATTACTCAGATATATCCATCACATGTAATTCATAATATACAGATCATAATAAATGATATGCAACTTTTTCGTGACAAAAACCTAGTTCTATGCTACAAACAATGTTGCATTAATACGACTATAGGATTTTAATAGATTCGCCTTCTTTGCGAGTCGCCGGTTCGATCAGCATTAAATTCTCACCCGCGCGCTCTCCGTAAAAGTGTGAAGCATAAAAAAAAACATAAAAACGCTTAATCCGGCAACCGGCAAATTCGCCACTGGATAATCCAAGTTTCCGTAAAGACGTAAAGCGGTTCTGCCGTAAAAGCGAGTGAATTAAGAAAAAAAAAAGAAATTGCCTCCAACTCGATCGTTTGCGAAGTAGAATATGCAATTAAAATAGAATACTTCGTTCTGTTGTTACGGACCCGACAGCTTACTGACCTACAGCAACTATCGTTGCATTGTGGAAGCTATCGGTAGACGGCGTTCGCGCAAGGTTCACAATTACAGCACCGACGGAAAGATAGTAATTGCACGGGGAACAAGACGGTAACGATTGAGAACGTTGGACTGTACATAACGATAGCTCAGCTTTACTATTGTATTGTATTAATTACTATCGGCCATTGAACGTGCTTTCTCTCTGATTAACTGGCCAAATAATTATGCAAAAATATACAAATGTGCAACTACTTGGTAGAGATATATTTGCGCTCCAGGATGAGAATTACCTCGAGTTATGTCCAACCCCAATAACGTCCTTATAATGTCCTTATTATTATTCAATTTATTTATTATCTATTATTATAATGTCCGTATTATTTCTCGCGAAAAAAAATTATGAACATCAATTACGAATTCCTTCAGTAACTATTGTAAAAAAAAAAAACTATTAGATCCGATATCCAATCGTCTTTTTCGGTATCCAATCGTCTTTTCGGGTAAAAAATGGAAAGAAAACAAAATTATTTAAAAAATAAAGGCCAACCCGAAAAAGGACACGGATCTTTCGCGTTAAAAAAAAATGGTTCCGGATTTTTTGTGTTAAAAAAAAATATATATGAACATCATCGGGCAAAACCTGAGTCGCTTTTACAGCACACTTTTGCGTGTTACTTGTTTAGTAACTTTAGTATCAAAAAACAACTATTGGATCCTTTATCCAATAATTTTTTTTTTGCAAAGAATAATGTACACGTGTGTTTTTTCTTTTAGGTCAAAAACAGAAAGAAAAAAAAAGAAAAAAAATAATAAGTCGGTCCAACTTACCGATCGAAGATTCTGAACTTCGGCTGAATTGGACGGTATAGCCGGTTCGGCGTCCCCGAGGGTTAAATCACAGATCTGCAAGACCACGCTCGCCCACACGAGACACACAAGTTCCTTACGTCTCATTTTCGTTACTTTTTCTTCTTTTTTTTAAACACCGTTTCACATAAACAAAAAATTTCTTTAAATAAAAAAATCTGAAGTAGAACTTTGGGACAAACGGGAGATGCACTTCTGGTACTTCGATCGCGGCTCTGCTGTTGTCTGAGGGACGATGGATTCGAGCGTACGACAGAGAGAAGCTTTCGTGACTGTGCGAGAGTGTCTCGCAAGGGGGACTTTCGAGTCTGGGAACGGGGTTGAGACTGGCACGAGATCGGAAAAGGTGCGAGAGTTTTACTCGCTCTCCAGAATGGCAGGGAGAAGATATTCAGACCTCCTCGTCTTTGCGTCGTTCGGGGAAGGCCGGGTGGGAGATCGACGTCCGAGAAGACAATCCTCGAGGCTCGCCACGCGAGTGAACGTTAATCGCACGTATACGCTCGCTTCTTCCCACAGATCCCCTATCGTCGTTGCCACAGATCCTACTTCATCTTTTTCTTATATTATTATTTTTTTTTCTTTTAATTTTTTTTCTGTCTCGATACGTCAATTAAGAACCTACGGGGACGAGCTTTACTAGGACAATTGAGAGCATGTGAAACACCGCGTTCGGCAATAAAAACCGTCATTAATTTTCATCTCAACGACGCTGATGGTTTACGGATCAGCGGCAAATTCTTAATTATTATTAAGTGATGCTTAATTGATATCCGTTTCTAGGATTTGGTATTGGGGTCAAAATTTTTCAAAATTTGGCACTGACCGGAAATGGGTAGAATAGTAAACAATAATTACAGGTTTTGTTACCGACCGGAGCCGGATCGGGCTGTGAGCAAGGGATGTCACTTGCTTAGCTCAAGTTAGAAGTTGAGTTGAAAATCGGAACTTGAACGGGCAAATGAAGTTTGAACTTAAGTTAGAACTTAAATGGAAAGTTGGAACTCAAAGCGAAAAAATAAATTTTGATGTAAGTTAGAACTTGACTTGAAATTTGGAACATGAACCGGAAAAATAAAGCTTCAACTTGAGTAAGAACTTGACTTGAAACTTGGAACTCAATCCGATAAATAAAGTTTCAACTTGCGTTAGAACTCATCTTGAAACTTGACATTTAATCCGAAAAATAAAGTTTGAACTTGAACCAAAAAAATGAACTTTCAACTTGACTACGAAGCTGAGTTGATACTTGAACTTGAACCGGAAGAGTAAAGCTTCAACCTGAGTAAGAACTCGAATTGAAACTTGGAACTCAAACCGGAAAATAAAGTTCCAACTGGAGTTCAAACTCGGGACCACAAATTCGAGCCACAGAGGCTTCCATAGACGCGACGGTCGATATTGAGATACAACTCAACGCAATCGAGTGCATAAGATAGAGACTAGTAGAGCAAAGGAAGAAGCGATGAGTGTTGCATCAGTTGGCATAAGCATATAGAGTGTAAAGCATATACGCGTGCGTTTGCTCCAAATCGGCACTAACGTTCCGCTGCTACGCTCTCGTAGAGGCATAATTGGAAAGTCCATCTCGCTTTGCAGTGGCTAGAGGGATTGCAGCCCGGCGTTAAAGAGAGGACGCGCGTCTCACTACGCCTGAGTCTCGCGTACAGTCGACGCCTCGGTTTTGCGAGCTCCTTTACCGCGGAGCGTGTTCCGCTGATTGCCTTTGCAACATCCTAGATGCGCCAGCCATGCCAACGGTCCGCAAATTGTCCCGAGGCAATTATCCTCCGCCGCATCTACCAACAGCGGAGAATACTTCTTCACGGAATTATCACGAGCCGTGAAAAAAAAAAATTATTCGACCACAGATGTTTATATTCGTTGGCGACTGGATGCGGTCTGCACGCACGGCAATGGCCTCCATTCTGCCGTATAACTATTCCGGTGGGCTCAAATTGCACGCATTGTTTTTTTTTTCCTCTTCTGTTTTTCGATCTCCGGCACGAAATATGTATTTTAGACGGCACGTGACGCCCGTTGTTTGAAGGTGTGTCAGGGCGTGTCAGGCAGAAAAAAAATCTCATGGTCGTGTCAGACCGTGAGATTTTTTTCTGCCACTTTTCGACCACTGTTTCACGGTGCAAACGGCATTCAGGCTCGAAAAGTGAGGAGTTCCATTCGTGGAAAATTCAACGGGGTATTCCTTCATTCATCCGCTTCTGTTGCATGGTTATATTTCCAAATGCAATCGAATGAAATTGGATGAATTCTAAATGCAATTGGGCGTGTCGCATACGTTCTTTTACGCCCTTTCCGGTGTTCCTGGATTTACACGTTTCTGGAAGAAGTTGCATTTCAGATAAGTCTATAGAAAATTAAACATTTCCGGTGTAACGCGACTTCCGGTTTGAAAAAAATCTCACTTTTGAAGCGGACATGACGTCATACAGAAAAATTTGATAAATTTCGTTGCGACATCACTTCCGGTCTGGACATCTAATTTTTCGACCGGAAATAACGTCATATCGGAATACGTCACTTCCGGTTTGGGAATCTGATTTTTCTACCGGAAATACGTCACTTCTGGTCTCGAAATCTCATTTTTCGATCGGAAATACGTCACTTCCGGTTTGAAAATCTCATTTTCCGACGAGAAGTGACGTATTTCCAGTGTGACGTCACTTGTGGTCGAAAAACGAGATTTTCAAACCGGAAGTAACAGATTTCCGGTTTAACGTCATGTCCAGTCGAAAAATGAGTTTTTCAAACCGGAAGTCGCGTTATAGAGAAACTTTTTTTTTAATGGAATTATCTAAAAAAAAGTTTCAGAGAAAAGTTCGTTCAGTTTTCAGACATGATGATTATATGTGCGTCATCTTTTTAACAACCAAAATGCAACATACAGACCTACCGAGTCCGAGAATTAATAGAGGAAACAGTACAATAACTCGCGCTCCCCAGTCCGGATAATCCATACGAAGGGTGAATGAAAACTGTTTCCATAACCAAACATCGCCGAGATAGGCTAATTACGCCGTGAAGAGAAAAAAAAAATCTCGTACTCACCGACTTCCGCTCCCTTTCGTATCCTAGAGTGAAACTATGCGGGAGAGCTGTTGTTTCGTTTTTTTTCCCATATATACACTCGAGCTCGAATAGCGAAGATTCGTTATATTCTTTTCGCTTTGCCACACGTCATTCTCGCTGGCAGATTCACCTGTACTTCCTCTCTTCGCGCCATACGATCTCCCTCTTCGTTATATAATGTACTTCGTATCGGAGCTCCGCACGCTGAAACGTGCAGAACAATTGCATTTTTTTTTTTCTTAATTGGTTCGGAGATTGCACTCGTATCGCGGATTTCATTGTAGACATTGAGAGAAGAAATCATAATTAAAATAATAATAACAATATTAATAATAACGAACAGGTGAATGAAATGTAGATCGTTAACAGCGAGATTCGACGAATTGTCGGATACCGTGGAGGCGAAGGATGTAACGTACAGTAATCGATCGAGATTAATGACCAGCGGGAGTGTCGAAGCTGGCGCGATGAAAGAGAAAGGATTACGACGACGGGATATCGTCGAAGGCTTTCACCGATTGTAGGAAATGCTATCAGAGCACCAGGGAAGTTGGCACGTCCTTGTACCTACGATTCAATATCTATTTGTATACTTAAACTTTTAACATGACCGGTTTCGTCGCTTGTCGGCGACGTCACTTCCGGTTGGAAAACGCAGATCCTTCAATGCGGAAGTTACGTCACGGAACGAAATTACAATCGACTTTTTTTGTTTCAAGGCTATATGGCATGTATTTTTTCCCGCTGATCACGAATGTAACAATTATTTTATTCCCAACCCAATATTTTCCATTTTAATCCTCTACATTCATCCCGTTGTCATCGGCACTGATTACCGATCGCAAGTCGATAGACCAAGCAAGCGCAGTATACATTACGGCCAAATCGTTTCCGTACAAGAGATACGATATGTGCCCTTAAATGCAATTTCGGTCCGACATCCTCGGAGTCGAATGCATATTAGAGTCAAAAAGTAAAATAGTATGATGTTTATTGACGATAATACATAAAACCCGTCGGATAAACGTTCTATACTCACCACCTAGTAACCCGTCCTGACTGAACGGTAGAACAATCTTTAAATCTCCCGCCAAGGGGCCGACTTGACTTCAAAGGGGTCTCAAACGATACTGACCCAAATGATGGAGTAATTTACCGACGCTGGAGAGTACGAGCCGTCGGCAATGCAGATATCTGATTGTCGCAAAGGTACAGATTTTCGCTGAAGGATGCCACTAAGATTGTGTGTCGGCGCGCTCGGCACAGACTCGTGATGCGCAGACGGTTCTGCGCATCAATTCTATGCGCAGAACCGTCTGCGCATCCCGACGTACCGAGTGAACATCGCGCAGTGAGCACGAAACCTTTAATCATTTGTTTAACTCACCGTCAGTGCAGTGGACAATAAAATACATGAAAGACTAAACTACCGATCGCATTATGCGATCCAAATGTTTAGAAAATCGAAACAGGCCTAACAACAATAACAATTCAATAAATCAAGCTATAACAAGGTTTTTTAAAAATGTGCGGGATAATCGATTACGGTTCGAGTTCGATATCTCTGGCGCACACGGTCTGTCAGTGAGCAACATGGCCGACTAAAATTCTACAGTTCAGAATGTTATTAGTCATCGGTCGGTGTTTATTAGCGAATGTCAGCTGAACGGCAAATAAATACAGAAAAAAAACGGCCCGCAAAAGGCGACACGAGAAGCTATTTTACCTTTAAATAAAAATAAATTAAAGAAAAAAAAGTTACGGAGTTTATATTTATCTATAACGCTTTCCGCTCGTGTCAATACGTTTATTCGTCGTGTCTTGCACCGTGCAAATAACATAAATGATGGGTCTCTTCTCAAATTCGTCGCCTTTCGACGCCGACGTCGGTGAGTTCCCGAGCGATTTTTAATTCTCTGTAATTCCTTCGATCGCACTAAAGTCGCTCCACAACAATCGTCAGAATTTCTTCACATTAGAAAACGTTTCGTCCCCGAAGCGTAATTGCCTCGCTTAACTCGATTACAGTGCCTCACGGGTGACTAATTTTCTAACCAATAATGATGAAATACTTTTTTTTTAACCCACTAAAAAATTTGCCCGCAGAGCTCGACATATTTTCTTTTTTTTCGAGGATTTAAAGCGAAGAATTTTTTACTCGCCGAAACGCACGGGAGAGACGGAAAAATTTCCCTCTTATCTTCCGCCCGACAAAGACGCTCCGTTTATTTTTATTCTTTTTTTTTTTTTTAATCGTGCTCTTTGACACGGGATAACGAATATCTCGCATATGGACGAACAGAGCGAATTTTGTTTTGTTTTGTTTTTTTTTCCCAATGTTGCTCCGATTCTGATTTACGATCGTCGACGAACAGACATTTTTTGTTTCGCCCAACATTGTACTCTAATTTACGATTGTCAGCATTTATGATTAACGTTGACTCTGAAATATGATTCTCGGCTAACAGAAAAGGCAACGAACGAGAAGAACACCGCCGAGGACTGGAGTCTGATAATGGACATATGCGACAATGTGGGAACTTCGAGCCAGAACGCCAAAGACTGCCTGAGATCCATAGTGAAGCGTCTTAACGCCGTGGACCCTCACATAGTCATGCAAGCAATAACGGTGAGTCGGACATTCTTCGGCAATGTTCCTCGCGACGAGAAAATAAAGGATGCCGCACTCAAACGTACAACGACGAATAACTAAAATTCAAAGAACAGCAAAAAGCAATTAAAATAAAAATGCAAATATATAACGACTATAATAGAATACAAAATAAAAGGCTCGAACTTCACGGGCGTTTCGTTTAAGGTGTTTAAAGAACAAGCAAATTCAATTGTCCCGAGCTATGAACAACTCGGCCTCAGCAATATTTGTGAAATATACATATTTTTTGTACATGTAGTTATTTATTTATTTATTTATCAACAGGCAATGCCCTTTTACACATACAAATAGTTTAGAATTTGAAACATTTTGTATAAGTACATATTCAATTCACATATAAATTAAACAAAAGTAATGAACTATCAAAAATGAGAATAATGAAAAACGACCACGATTTTTATGAGATTTTTTTCTGTAGCTCTTGGACGCTTGCTCGAGCAACTGCGGCAAGCCGTTTCACCTTGAAATTGCGTCGAGGGACTTCGAAGGCGAGCTGAGGAAATTGATACAACACTCGCAGCAGCGGATAGTCCAGAAACTAAAGGGTTTATTGAAAAAATGGGCCGAGGGAGATTTCAAAACGGATCCGCAGCTAAATCTCATACCGAGCCTTTACAACAAATTGAAGAGCGAGGGACTAGATTTTTCCTCGTGCACAGAAACCGTCAGTCGACAGGTAATTTTTAATCAATATTTTCGTAGTGCACATTTTTTTTAAATGTCTATTTAAAAAAAATTCAATTCTCTCGAGAAACGCGCTCAGATTTTTGTTCGTAACTGTCGGTAAAATCGTTGATTGTGTTTCATTATACTCATTTTTTTATTTAATTTTTTGTAGCCCAAGCAAGCAGCTTCCAGTGCCAGGGAGACGAGCGTCGCTGCACCGTCGCAGGAGGACGAGGATATCGCTAAAGGTAGTTATTTTCAACTTTTGCTTGGAAACTTTAACGATTTAATGATTTACCTTACGAGACACGAACTCATAATATTCCGCTATAAAATTTTTAATCTAAGAGGTAATAATTTCATCTATGATTATTATTTTTATCATTATTATATTCGCTAATCGTACTCGGGCAGTTCAAGATTTGAATTATCCGGAGCCGGAAGTTTATCGGGAGACCTGGGAATGTGTAACGTCGTAGCAAGGAAATGTAAAAAAAAAAAATGTAAAAAAAATGTCCGTTTTGCCGCTACTTAACAGTCTGCGAATATTCTCCTTTCACATTTTTCTCAATCGGGACGTAAATTTATACGTTTATCGTTATCGGTCGAACGAAGAGACAGTAATGTTTGACGTGGTATCGACAAATTGCAAACAGAAGTAAAAAAATTAAATAAAAAGCTGAAAATTGAAATTTTCATATCGCTTCCTCATAAAAGTTGAAAGTTGAAAGTTGAAAGTTGAAATTTTTATATCACTTTCTCATAATGGCCCTTTATTCGCAAAGCTCCTTCTATGAGAAAGCATTTACTATATTTTTGGCTTCCTCATAGAGGAAGCTTTGCGAATAAAGGGCCATTATGAGAAAGTGATATAAAAATTTCAACTTTCAACTTTCAACTTTCAACTTTTATGAGGAAGCGATATGAAAATTTCAATTTTCAGCTTTTTCAATATCAACGTCGTATTTAAATTTTAAGCAAAACTGCTGGCCGACTCAGGTTTAGTGCGAAAAAAAAACCAAACTTACGCTTTTGGTCAAAACGGCTGTCGAATCTGTACTCGAGGCGAAAAATACATAGAGTATCATAAAGTATTCATCGGGAAGCAAAGAAATTGCTGTTTGAAAATACCCAAAATCACTCGTTTTTCCAATATTGGCTATAAAAATGCCCTATAAACTTTTTCGTTAGCCGTCACTCCGGGATTGTATTATAAGTATTTTTTCACGCTGATCGCGAATCTGACACTTTTTTATTCGTAGATTAACATTTAATACGGAAAAATGCGTCTTGAAAAAAAAAAAAAAATTTCATGCAATTCAAAAAATTCAAAATGACATAAAATTTAAACGGCTCGATCGATTTTCTTGAAATTTTAATGGGATCATCGGGTGATCATATTCCATCTGTGTACGCGTTTTTAGCCCGATAGCTAAAAAATTGCGAGCGCTACGGTGCGCACAGACTTTTTCGAAGAAATTAAAAATGGCGTACAAAAAAAACAACTGAACATTTTTGGATGAAATTTGGCAGAAACATTGACTATTAACCACACAAGCTGTGTGCAAAATTTCAGCCTGATCGGTGGAGGCTTACCCGAGATATGGCCATTTGAATTTTTCGCGTTTGATTCACACACACACACACACACACACACACACACACACATACATCCGGACATTTTTTCTAAATGTGATTTTTCGATGTTTTGGAACATTCTGGACACGTTTTCATTAAAATCTCGAAAAAATTTTTTTTCACCATCACAAAGCTTCCTCTACGAGGAAGCAAAATTGCTCTTTACCGCGAATCGAGCGTTTTCGAATATTCTCCTTTCACATTTTTCTTAATCGAGTCTTTGCGAAGCGAATTGTCTCGACGGTCAGTTCCACAACATCTAAATCGATGAGCCAATGATAAAACGAATGACGTAATAATGGTAACGATTCGGTTTACGGTCGAGTAAAGTAAATCATTGGGTTGATCAATCAATAATCAATTACTATGAGTTCGTAGACGAATCTACGATGATAAAAAAATAATAAAATGCGTTGCAAAAATGTTTGTTCGTCAGCGATTGAATTGTCGCTGAAGGAGAATAAGCAGCATGCGGGATCGTCTCACAGTTCGCCGTCTTCGAAGAAGAGCGCGAGTCTATATCCGAGCGTGAACACGTCACTGGCTGGAGCTGCCAATACGGAGGGACGAAAAGTTCGAGCGTTGTACGATTTCGAGGCAGCGGAGGACAACGAGCTCAGCTTCTTCGCGGGGGACATAAGTAAGAATAATAATTTTTTTTAAATGCATTCGATATGCAGATTCGTCTGTAGAACGTTGATTTTATTTTTCAGTACACATACTCGACGACTCCGATCCAAACTGGTGGAAGGGCACGAAGAACAAAGCCGAAGGTCTCTTCCCATCGAATTTCGTGACTGCCGATCTTTCTGTCGAACCCGATCAATTCATAAGTAAGAAACTTTATCAACCCACGTCAGAGCTTCGATTAACCCTTTGCGTCACGGTGGGACACGGGTGTCCCACCTTCTTTCGCTCAGCGTTCAATTTTTTAGAGCTAAACAGTGAAATTTGTATTCTTTATCAATATTTTTATAAATCCCATGCAAAAGATTCGTAATTTTTATATCTGGTATTTTTGTTTTACAAAAAAAGTACAATAGTTTTCAATTACTGTAAATAATGTAAGCAAATTTCGAGTTCCGGTACATTAAATTTCCAATTTATTTTTACAGTCTGTCGTACCAAATTTTATTTCACAAGGTGTGAAAACGGGAATTTTACGCCTGCGAAGCGTGCGTAAAACTGCGATTTTCGCACCGAGTGAAGTAAAAGTTTGTAGAATCGATATTAAAAATGTAGCACTCATTTAACTAGTGTGAAGCGCTTCAGCGGCCTTATTCGAGATTTACAGTTCGAACAATTGTAACTTAACGAATGTTTCAGAGTTAGAACACGGTGGCAAAAAATCGGTACAGTTCTCCGAGGAGGTCGAGGTAAAGACTATGAAGAGGGAGCCCGAGATAATCGAGGTCGAGATTGACGAGACCAAGATCGATAGATTGTTACATTTGCTGCATGAGGCCGATCCTCAGTCGGACACGAACGATCCACCGGAAATGCTCGAGTTGGAAGGTAATTCGGAAGTTGGACGATCCGCGACCCATTAATTGTCGAAAGGATTTTTCTTTTTTTACGAATAAAAAAAAAACGAAAATTCGCAGAGCAAGTAACGGCTATGGGACCTTTGATCGACGCGGCATTGGAAAAAGTCGACAGGCGGCACGCACAGCTCACTCAACTGAGCTCCGATCTCGTCGACGCTCTGAACCTCTATCATACACTTATGCGCGATCCGCCGCATCCTGCACCGGCGAGCTATACGCTACCTAAAATGCCACCGGCGCACATAAACGTTTATCCTTACCCGAGCCAGGGACAACCGGCACCGGTGAGTAATGAGCAAATCAACGATTAAAAAAATACTGTACACAAAATTTGCGGATTTAATTCGTAATAATTTGTCATATTTTTTATATTCAATGCCAGAAAACCGCACACGGGTCTGTCGAACCCGGAGCTTTCCCACTGAGGAAGTGTCCAAATTAAATTGATATACCAAATCTGTTTTCATTTTTTTTTATTTTACAGATTTAGATTACGATTGTCCGGACTGTGACGACTTTTATCCGAAATTCTATTATCCGAACGACCGAGCAAATTTTAGATGTAATTTCATCGTCGAGCGCTATTCTGTTGCAAGCGCGTCTATATATGTTATACCGTTTGCACGTCGCTTTTTCGGGCAGTATTTATTGGTTCTTGACGACGCACAGAAATCTTCTTATCCGTGCACGTAACTAATTGTTTGTGATTAAATAATAGTTCCGTGCGTTCTGGCTTTGACGAACAATACTTCCACCTCCAAGCGGATGTATAATGTTCGTACGATGAAAAAAAATGAGCGATTTTACGAAGCTAGACCGGCACATTGTTAGGTCCCTTTGTGATGTTCTACTTAAGTATGTTATTTTTCATCTTCAATTTTCCAATATCCGAATAATCGTTAATCCGAACTAAACTCGACCTCAATTGCTTCGGATAATCGACGTTCTACTGTTTTAAATCTCCACTCTTATACTTTTTTCATATCGACGAAGTAATAATTCACGTTTTATGTCAACGAAAGCGAAGCTCTTCTGCGGAGAAGAAAACAAATGTTAAACTTGGGAAATAAAAATATATCTTTATCGATAGATGTACAACGGAATGCCGGGCCATCCTCAGCCAGTCTACGGTGGTGCGCCAGGAACGCAGGGACACTACAATCCGAACATGACAGGAATGCCCGCATCGAACGAATACATGCCCGGGGTACCCGGTGGTATGCCCAACATGCCGTCGATGCCGCCGCACTATCACATTCAGTCCGGCCCCCATCAACATCCCCAGCAGGGCGTGCCGCCTCAACATCCTCAACCTCATCCTCAGGGACCACCACAAATGCCGGATCAAAGCATGGCCTATCAACAGCCTCAACCGTAAGTTTAAAAAAAAAGAAAAAAAAATCACCAACAATTAACACAATTATGCATGAACAAATTTTTTACGAATATTAACCCTGTACGAAATTGACAAAATAAATTATATTTGCTGCATGACAAATGAGATTTTAATTCAGTCGGCAAGCTTAGATTGGTAGACAGAAAATTAAAAGCAACTTAAAAAAAATTGTTTTTATTTATAAAATTGTTCAATATATTCTTCGATAATTAGTAATTAATAATTAATGATAATTAATTGTTATTATTTTTTATATATTTTTTTTTACTATTTTCCAAAATAAATAATACACGATTTATGAATTTAATGAAATTTGGTGGAATTGTTTGGCGGGCACACGTAGCAGATTTCAACCACAAGGAATGCCCGGCCAGTACGTTCAGACAGGACCTCCTGGTGTAGTCCCGATTAATCACCAACAGCAGCAATACGCTCCGGCGAACGGTCAACACATGATGTGAGCGGAATAAGAATTTGATATAGAACGAAGGAGAAAACGAGAGGAGGGGGAGGGGAGAGAGAGTCACTGATGGATCTACGACTCTGTGCTACGCCTCAAGCTGTACAATATTATTATACATATTATGAACTATTATTATCATAATTATTTAAATAAAACACAAAAACATACACAGAGACATAAAAACGGATACGAATGAGAGAAAGAGAGAGAGAGAGAGAAAGAGAGACAGGGAAAAAGCGAGAGAGAGAGAAAGTACACTCGGAGTAGCCAAAGATTCGGGCTGGTGGCTTTCGTCGATTACTCATCAAATTAGCAAACTAATTAATTTAAGAATAAAAAAATGAAATGAAAGACTAATCGATGAAAAAAAAATGAGAAAGGAAGAACATTAAATAGACGCTCGAGTCGCGGTAAAACGGAGAATTTGTTTTTGTTTACAATTTCTCGATATCATATTAAACATTCCCGTCTCATCGTTCGATCGAACAAAAAAAGAACATTAACGAATTAGTTTACTTTTAGATAATTGAAATTTTGAAAGGCCCGGGTACGATTAGTGAGCATAATAATAATAATAACAATTACGATAATTTAAAAAAAAATTAAAATAATAATAACGATTAATCTTAAATTTTTAACGAAAGTAGCAAAGACATTTTATTTTTTGTTCGAAGCGTTGTTTACCGAAGGTACTGTAATAACTGAGTGTTTCGTCGCTGCGCGTAGAGCCGCGCATAGCAGCCTCCGAGACAGGGAAAATCAGCCAGCGAGTGGCTCAAATTTGAATCACGAATTCGACGAAATATCTTAATTGTTCGTCGAACAAGTTTTCGAGTGTCGAAGCAATCTAAAGTATGCGATTGATAATGATCATTGATCTACACGCACTTGTGTTTTAATTTTTCATTTCTATTTTAATTCGATAATGTCATAAAATCATGTTTTTTTCTACAACATTTTTTTTAACGATTATCATATCCTCATAACGGTTAGATTTAAGAGATATTAACCTGATGCCGGAGGTTGCGATTTATGTGCTCTATGTACATTATTACAGTGCGATCGGTGACGCTAAATCGGAGCACTCCGCGCGCGTCTCGACGGAGTCTAGTCTGTCCATTGTAAATAATCAACGATGTTCCGAGTTCGGCGGGGCTAAATTACGATTATTATTATCTTCTCATTATTATGTTCTTTTTATTTCCATCCCAAAACAAAAGAGAGAAAAAAAATGTACGTCATATTTCCACCCTGAAGTATAAAATATTGTAATTGACACTGTACGCGTTGCGTTTGCCATTAAATTGTCATTGTTTACGTAAGCGAAGTGCGTTTTGTTTGTTCACGCCCCGGCTTTTGTACATCAATAAAAATAGCATAATCGTCGTTATAAAAAAAAATGTTTTCATCGATATTAATGAACAAATTATCTAACCGTTACGAGGATATGATAATCGTTCATTTAGCATCTCGAGTTATGCGCGAACAGGCGATTGATTAATCGAATTAGAGGGTTGAGAAAAATCACTGCGTCGATCGATCGTACAAGTATCGTCTCGAAGATTCTAAAATAAATCAATTATTTTTTTAATCCGCCGCCTCTCACGACTCCGTTCGCCAGCGGACGGGGGAAAAAAAAGTATTGAATGGTAGCGATTTCTCGGGAATAGTTGAATGTTAATTGGATAACGATAACGGATACGCTTGTCTCGACGTTGGAGGCGTGTTTGTCTTCTTCCTCATAACTGTTCTCCGTCGATAGCGATCGATTGAATAATCCCGACTGGTACTCGTTTTTCTCTGTTATCCCGCTATCGGGGAAATACCGACGTAATGTAATAGTTCGATGAGTAGTCAGCCTTGACACTCGAAGCTTTTCTTCCAGTTTTACAAAATCGAAATTTCAAAAGAAAATAATAATTGCTCCAAAAAAAAATCTTCGTTCAAAAAACTCGCTTGCGCAAAAAATTCATCGAAAAAAACTATGATTTATCGAAAACACAATAATTTTTTTTTTTTAAAGCCAAAAAATTCTAGACATTCCTCGACGATCAGTCATGGTAATCATAACAATCTTAGTGTTCTCTTTTCGTGAATTGGTCGGCAAAATATTTTTCTGCGATTTGGATAGATTTAGTACTGAGATTTTCATCGAGGTTAATTCGTGTTCGGCAGAGCGTCGATGGAGAAACGTCCCTTGTTTTAGCGTCGAGCTGTTTTGCTACTCGATCCCGTCGAGACAGATAGAGAACGGGGCGGATGAGTGTGTATCTCCACGCGACATCGAAATTTTGCTGTCACGTTCGATATTTCTATTTACGTAAAAGCTGAGTTTCCCGCGATTCCGTTTATGTCTACATACGATTATATCTTCAACGTCGAGTGGCTCAAAGAATTATGACAATGTAATAGCAGAGTAAATCGATAGTTAATCGGAAAATCCTGTTCAGCTGCTGAGCCGCAGCTGCCTTATAAAAAAAATAAGTATAAGCGGAATAAGAAGAAGATTATGGAGGTTGAATTATTACATTGGGACGTTGATGAATGATAAAATATTATCGAGGCACCTTTAATGAATATGAATTTTTTTATCGTTTCGCGGAGACTGTTGGATGCGGTATAGCATCATCGAGGCTTCGAAGAATACGAATATCTCGCGAATATTTCCAATTCGTTTCATTACACTTCTACTTGATATGTTAAAATATATAATAATGATATAATATATAAGATGTATATGTGTATATACTAAGCACGTGTCATGGCTCTGGCGCTTCGCGTCCTCGCTATGGATAACAAAATTTGGAAACCAGAAATTTAAATTCCGGAGATTTACCAGAAGTCACTTCCGATTTACAAATCCAATTGATATTTTTGCAAGGTCAAAAATACAATTTTTTAACCGGAAGTGATGTCATACCGGAAATACGTTACTGCTCGTTTAAAAATTGTATTTTTCCACCGGAAGTATTATAACATCCATCGAGATTTTTAAGACATCAAATATCGCGCGAATATTTTTATTTCATAAAAGAAAAATTTATCTTCGATCTATAATAATAATTAACGAGACTCGAGACAGGTCGAGGGTCGCGCGTAAGTTTCCAATTATTATTTTTTTGCTGACAAAAACATTGTTCGCGAAAGCGCGAGCGCTCCGATGGAATCTTCTTACGTAGTCCTCATTGTATTTTCTGAATTACATACGCCAAGGCGGAAAAATCGCGCGGGCTGTCTTATCCCGTTAATTTATCTCCGCGCCCGTTAAAACAGTTATGAAATCTTCATAAATAATCGGGCTCGATCGAGTCGCGAGAAGAATAATCGGTTCGAGTACCGATAAACGTACCGGATTGCTCAATCTCTAATACAGCATCCCACACACACATTACGTAGCGAGAAGAAGACGAAGAAGCGGAGAAGAATAATAGGCAAGGCTTCGCTCACGTGAGAGTGCGATCACCCGTTCGACTCTCTTCGTTTGTTGCTCGCCTTGACGTCGTCTCGCTCTTCCCGCTAAAAGAATATACATGTGTATATCTATATACATATAGATATATATATGTCGTCGTCACGAGGAGCTCTCGCCCTCATCACGCGATATTCGCGGACGTAATATCGTCGTGTATTTTTTTTTTTTTATTATTATACATATATATAATTTTTTTTTTTTCGTGAGTTAAAAACATACAGGAATGGAAATCGCGGCGGGGTGTTGCGACTAAAAGAGAGGCATCCTCCTTGGGAATCGACGGTTTATGGGCGAGAAATGGATGGGGTACCCTTGAGCCAGATTAAACGGAACCGCGATATGCGAGAGGACTCTCATTCCTCTCAGCCGAGACTCATCTTCTTTGATCGAGTTCATCTTTCTTCTCTTCTCGTTTTTTAAAAATATTTCTTAGGATTACCATATATGGAGGTCTGAGCGGATTTTCTGCTACCGAGAGATTTTTACTGGCTTTTTTCTTTAATTTTTGGTTTCAATATTTTTATTTTCTACGAAGTCGAAAACGTCAAGGAGCTACACTAAATTTTTTTATTTTCAATTTTTTATGTTTAATGTTTTTCATTTTCATGATTGTGCGACGATTTATTTTGCCCTTTGGCACATATCGAAAGATGGTCTTTGTTGGTTTATTCAAAAAATCCCACGAGGTTTGGTCAATTTCGCTCCGTAGTTTGTACCTCGGACCTTACGAAGTCGAGCGCGTCAAGGGGCCTTTCACTAATTTTTTTTTATTTTTTCATTTCTAATGTTTAATATTTTTATTTCTATTGTACGATGAATTCGTCTGTTCATTGGCACACATCGAGAGATGACCCTTGTCTGCTTATAAAAAAATTGCGAAATTCCTTGGCTGTTGCGATTCGTGAATCGAGTCATGCAACGTTCCATTTCACGGTCCAGCGCGTGACTATGACTTCACGGAATTTTGTACTGTACTGTCTAATTTTTTATTTCCATTATCGCGCGATGAGTCAACGTGCCCTTTGGCACATGTTAAGATATAGACTTCATCGACCTATAAAAAAATTGCCGGAACTTTCGCCAATTACATTTCTTGGTTGGCACAAGAAACGTTTTATAGTCCAGCACGTCAAGGGGCTCCATTTTGCCCCTCGAGCTCCAGAGTACCCAAATGTCCTCAAATCCAAATCTCAATTCCAAACCCTCTGAAATCTGAAATCTCTAAAATGCCTCAAACTAAAATCTGAAATCTCTAAAATACCTCGAACAATAATCTAAAATCTCTAAAATGCCTCTAACTAAAATTTACAACTTCTAAAATGCCTCGAACTAAAATCTAAAACCTCCAAAATGCCTCGAACTAAAATCTACAATAACTCGATCTAAAAACTAAAATTTCTAAAATACCTCGATCCAACCATCATCATCATCTGCTCTCATCCCAAGAGAATTTAGATCAACTCCGAGAGCCACAAAAAAAAAAAAAAGAAGATGAACTGAAGAAAAGAAAAAAAAATTGTCGCTGGCTATAATGACTGAAAAATTGCGTTTGCGGTGGTGCACAAGTGCGTGTCCCTCGCTCGTGACAGTATTCCCGAAGTTCATTACAATGCCGACCAATGGCAGGACGATGATGGCGAAGAAAAAGAAGAAAAAGAACAATAATAATAACGAGCACAGGTATAAGATGGCATTATGCGCAGGACGATTTCTGCCTATGAAATTATTAAGGCTCGAGCATTCAATTTAAATGCCTGAGGCCGTTTTCAATTTTCAGAATGTGCACAGAGGAGCGGCATCCGGCGGAACGAGATCTCGAGAAATCTCATTCGGCGCATGCGCAACGGCGCCGATTCCGGAGAACTCCGCTGAGAATGATAATCCGCTGCATTGTTCTCGCACGCAAATACAATGAGATAATAGTGAGAAAATATATGACTCGCGGAGGACTACGGTGGAACAGAGCTGGCGACGAGAAATCATCCACCTAGTCTGGAGCCGCTTTCATCTTCGCATCTCCCGCTGCGAAATACTTTGTCACAGCGTCGGAATTTATAACCGAGAAATATTACATTAAATTTTGTCACTGTCTCGTCATTCGCGAAGAATTTTGACAAATAAAAAATAAACTTGGTTAAATAATTATTGTAGTCGCATTAAAATAAATAATGCGTTGTAGACTCGAAATTATTCTTATTTGATGCATCTTGGGAGTTTCGTCTTCGTCTTCGTCTTCATCTTCGCATCTCCCGCTGCGAAATATTTTGTTAGAGCGTCGGAATTTATAACCGAGAAATTATATTAAATTTTGTCACGTTCTCGTCATTTGCGAGATAATTTTAAAAAATTACATTAATTGAATAATTATTGTAGACGCATTAAAATGAAAAATGCGTTTGTAGCTTCGAAACTATGAGTTGGCACTAATAATGTTATTAAGGTAGTCCTTACGAATGGTGTTGATTTCGCATAAGTTTCAGGGAATTGAGAGGGAATTGTAAACACTTCTCGATTGTATAAAAATCTGAAAAAAATCAAGCTTATTAAAGATGCTGAAAAGATGAATTTTGCATAATAATGATTCCAAAATGTTATTAACAAATTGATGAAAAATTCAATTGTTCAACAAATCGCCTCGAAACATAACTTTTTTTCAATGAAAATTATTCGTTTACTTTTCTGAATGCGTATGAATGTCTTCAGATTTTTAAATTTACTTTGAATTTTCTGACTTTCTACACGTTTTTCCCATATAAAAAAAAAAAAAATCAAGTAGCGTTGTAGCTTCAAAACTATGAGTCGACACTCATAATGTTATAAACTGTTCTTGCGACAGTTAAAAAATTTCTATTGGTATTTTATGAGGCTCTTGAGAGTTTCGTCGAAGATGCTGAATCGCCGATGCAGATACGAAGGATAGATCTTTGTTTTATCGAGTTAAGAGGCATCGGTACAATATTCGTGAAAGTCCCGAACGTTGTGCAATGGAGACATCATAACGATAGATGTATTTACAACCGAAGGGAAAAAATCCAGTGAAATTTGATTAATCGACGAATAAAATCGGCTTGTACACCGCGAGATTTTTTGTCTCGATGACTTTCCTTTTAGGCGAGATCTCATCACTGGTGAAGTTTTACAACATAGAGGGGGGGAGTTGAAGAATCAACGAGATTCGAGTGATGGATAATAAGCAGGGAAAATTGCAAAGTTTGTCTTACAAATGTCAACCAACCTGGCTATATTGTAAAAATAATCAAATAAATTAAATAAATTAAATGATCTTCATTTCGTTCACGTGATTAATTGATAACAAATTTACGTTTGTTTGTGCAAAAAAAAAATTGTTCCTCTACAAAAAGAATGTCATTCTTATTAAAATGTCATTGGTCGATTATGGGTCAAAAACCCCATTTACATTTTGTTTAATGTCATACACATATTTTAACTATGCAAAAAAAAAAATATATATATATTCAATTAAATAAATCAAATTAATTAAATACTTTCAACTTCGTTCACTTGAATAATCAAGCTCACGTTTCTTTGTGTACAAAAAAAAATGGTATCTTCTTAAAATGTCACGTGTCGAAGCGTTAAGGGTCAAAAACTCCATTTGTATTGTGCCTAATATTATAGAAATATTTTAATTATGAAAAAATAAAAATAAATGTATATATTCATGTAACGTTATTGGCCTTTTTGGGTCGTAGAGTTGAACTTGAAAGTGCCTGTAAGCGTGAATAAATGGGTAAAACACCTGTTGCGTACGAGCCCGCGGATGGTTTCACCTGTCGCGCGTGGGATTAATGCAGCTGAGGATTATTGACGTTAGAGTCCGGTTCTACCATAGTGTACACAATACTAGTGTTACTGTACACACGCATATACTGCATTGGTGGGCATGGTCACGGTCTCGTGTTCGACTCTATTCGAATTCCTCGACTGCGCACAGTACACATGGGCCTTCCAATGCCTCCATCGGGATTGCTGATGCGGGCTATGAATTTTCGAGATTATTCTAACAACGCTTTTCTCAAGGGCTATCCCGAGAGATTTAAATTTCGAGATTAGACCTAAGAATTTTTTTTTTTAGACTACCTAAAAAATCGAAGTTCCGAGATTGATACAAACGAGCAATTTTAGGGGGTACCCGAAGGATGGAAATTTGAAGCTTCATCCAAACTCGTTTTTTTAAGGGTACCCAAATGATTGAAATACCGAGATTGTTCCGATGAACTTTTTTAAGGGGTAGCCAAATGATGGAAATTTGAAGATTCATCCAAACTCGTTTTATTTAAGGCTACCCTAAAAGATCAACATTCCAAGATTTATTGAATCAACATTTTTTTTTAAGGTCAATTCGAACACACATTTTCTTTGTTTTTTAAGGGGTACCGACTAGATCGAAGATTTCGAGCGCGGGGAAGACGTTCGAGGCCGAGAGAGCCCCGAAGAATCAGGGCCGCTCGTTAACGTCCGTTAGCATCTCCTCCCCATATCTCGTCTTCGTCCTCCTCCGCTTACATAATCTCCTCTACCGAGAAACGTAGCGTGTTGTTCTTTCTTCGAGTCCTCCTTCGTCCCGTCTTCTGCCACCTTCGTGATCGGTCGTTCGTGCCGGCTCGATGGAACTGGCACTACGAATTAGAGATTAACGAGTAGGTTTAACACAGCCTGGCGGGACGAAGTCGAAAAAAAGATCCTCGATTCTTTCATTTATTTACTTATTATTTTTTTTTATTATTTACCTTAGTCACTATCTCGATTTATCGATATATCGATTTATATGTTCAACACAGCCTGGCAGGACGAAGTCGAAAAAATGATCCTTCATTTTCTTTCTTTTATTAATTTTTGTATTTTTTTATTATTATTTACGTTAGTCCCTATATCGATTTATCGTTTCAAGACAGCCTGGCGAGACGAAGTCGAAGAAGAGATCCTTGATTCTTTTTTTTTTTATTGATTCCTTTTTTTCACGGTAGTCACTATATCGATTTATTGACTTACCAAAGCCAGGCGGGACAAAGTCGAAAAAAAAGATAACACTTTTTCATTCTTTTATTAATTTTTCTTTTTTTTTACTATTATTTACGTTAGTCCCGATACCGATTTATCGTTTCAATACAGCCTGGCGAGACGGAGTCGAAAAAAAGATCCTTGATTCACTTTTTCTAATAATTTTTTTTTTTTTTTTCGTTAGTCACTATATCGATTCACCGGTTTAACCCAGCAAGGCTGGACAAAGTCCAAAAAAATAGATTCTTGATTCTCCTCAAATTATTATTGTTATTTTTTTTCCTTTGCGTTAGTCACTATCTCGATTTATCGATAAGGCGCAAGATCGTCGGCGACGATCGGGCTCTCCGTGTCGCTGTCTCCCTCCCTCGATCTCGAAGATCCTCCGATCGGTGTAACCCCCTAATTAGCAATGATTCCCGGCGCTCGTTACGTTTAAGGTCGTTCGATCGTAGATCGTCTTCCAAGTACCAACCTCGCGATCGGAGGCGCAAGCAGAAGAGCCGATCGCGCGTGGGGTGGGAAACGGAGATACTTGCCTCGGCCGGGCCCCGAACCGAGCCTATAGTGGGGGACACCTTTTCTATATAACCGGGAACGAAGTCGAGCGTCTCTCCATATCCTGTCAGTGTTTCGATCTTTTATAATCCCCTCGTTCTCTTTTGGAAAATACCGCGCTACAAGGTGAGTTAAAAAAAAAAAAAGTTGTAAAATTTGAAAAAGAAGAAAACAAATTGATAATAATTATCTAATCGTTCTGCGCATTGTCAATACGATCAATAATAACGGCAGTGGTAAAGTGCAATTTTTTAGTGCATATCGGACGATTTACCTTCAGTTGTCACTATTTTAATTGGTTTTTGTCATTTAAATAAAACAGTTTAGTAAAAAGAATTTACTTAAAGAAGAAATGTTTATTTACGAATAAAATAAAATAAAATCGGAGCGCGATGAAAAAAATGAGGACTTTGAGTTTCAGATGATGCTGGTGCCGTTGGCATTTGTGGTCGTCTTAGCGGCGGTCGTGAGCGCCGATCCCGCTATCAACGAGGCGAGGCCCCACAGCAATCGTCCGGGAAGATTCTTGTCATTGCCCGTACCCCAGAAGTGCGCCAACCGTGAGTGACAATTTTTTTTACTTATTTTTCATCTTCGAAGATATAGGAAAAAAATAAATATAAAAAATTAATCGACCTATCCGAGCGATAAATTTTTATATACGTTACATATCTTCAGCGATAAACAATATATTAATGATAATAAGAGAAATCCGAAGCACCGAAACTTTCTTTGGCTCGGAGCCGACTATTTTCGGCGCGTGTGTTCTCGCGGCCTCGGGACGTCACTTTCACGATTCGGGGGCCCGAATAATTCCTCCCGTGCGAATTCGGCCTTTTCTTATCGCAAGAAAAGAAAACAAGAACGACAACAAAAAAAATAGAAAAAAAAGTGAATCAAAACCTAAAAATTGTTTCATCCACAAAAGTTACTTGAATTTTTTTCAAAAACTCGGGAAAAATAATTTATTTGTGGGCACCCGCAAATAAATATTTATTTGGTTTAATTAAAATATTTATTTGATTAAAATGAATATTTATTTAATTTACATAAATACTTATTTAAACCAAGTAAATATTTTGCTTACACCAAATGAATATTTATTTGGGGGTGCCCGACAAATGAGTTATTTTTCTGGGTGCAAAAAATTTACGAGTCCGATTACGTCATCGTGGGTTTTTTTGGTACTTCCTGGATCGAGTTATTTATGGTGCTAATAAAATCGGATTCATTCTTACGACCGATGAGACTTGTTGTTTGGCCTCGAGAGATTTATTTTCGAATTGTCGGTTCGATTGTTGGATCGAGTTTATATTTATTGAACGCGGGAGAGCGAGAGAGCTCGAGCGGGTCGTGGGAGTCGTCGACTCGGTGAACAAGTGGTGTCGCAATTATACGGCGATCTTCGGGCTCGAGGTGTGTTGCGGTTATACAATAATCCCAAATGCATTTAATTCGAGTCGCTCAGTGTCAGACGAGGATCGCCGTTGATCACCTTTTTACGGACATGCCGTTATTATAATTACTATCCTTGAGAAGGACATAAATTGGACGAATAATTAATTATCCTTTTACTGTCCGGATGTGGGTTGTCGCGATAACTTGGACACTAATCGACGAAAAGGGTTGAAATTTAGCACAGACTCAAACCAATGACTGCGAAAAGGGTTGAAATTTAGCACAGACTCAAACCAATGACTGCGAAAGTTGAATATCAAATTTCAAGATGATTCGCCAAGTGGTTTAGATTTTATGGCACCTTTTGGAGCGAACTTGATCACTGACTGTCCGGATGTCCGTGGTCGCGATAACTCGAACACTAATCGACGAAAAAGATTGACATTCTGCACAGACTCGAAGCCATGACTGCGAACGATGACTATCAAATTTCAAGATGACTCGTCAAGTTGTTTAGATTTTATGGCAACTTTGGTAGCGAACTTGGTCATATCTGACTATCCGGATGTCCGTGTTCGCTATAACTCCGATACGGATCAACGAAAAGAGTTAAAATTTTGCACAGACTCGAAGCAATAACTGCGAACATTTGCGAAATTTCAACCTTCAACGCTCATTTCAATTTTAAGGCGCTTCTGGCAACGAAACCGCATTGTTGTTTTTGCCGTCCGGATGTCCGCGCTCACGATAACTCAAAAGAAACAAATCGGAAAAATTGACGTAACGAATCGTAAGATGATTCGTCAAGCCGCTCAGATTTTCATCGCTTATTCTCGCGCCAGAGGTGAGCATTTTTTTTTTTTTTTTTGCAAGACTCAAAGTGGGACGAGCGTACAAACAGTGTAGTTATCTCCGGACCGACGGGGTTGCTCGAAAAGGGATTTCGCAATGTGCGAGACATGACATTTTGGCTTCGGTAGGAAGAGACGGACGACGATGACGGGAGGGCAAAGAGGGCAACAGCCTTTTGTAAACTCGTATTGTCGGCCCGGTCGGCTGTCCGATCGGATCGGACGTCTCCGCGTTGCGACATCGAGCCGCGGCCGCGGCGGCGCCCGGTCAGATCGTGGCAAGCAGGCTTAACTCTCATTAACTGCCGAGGCGAACATGCCTCTTCCATTTGCACGTTTTCTTGCGTAATTATACGGGACGAATAAGTACGAATTAAATAGCGATAGGAGATCCATCCTTTCTCTCGAAGACACAAAGACACCCGGCCAACAGTGAAAGCATTGCCGATAGTTTCTATGGTTTATTGAGTCGATATTCATAAAGTTTCCAGCTTTGCCTCAATTTTTTTTTTTTTTTTTTTTTTTTTTTTTTCACACTCAACTTTCGAGCACGGGCCCGACAGCATTGGTAGAGTGCATGCGGCGGTCTGTATTGATGTACGGATGGCTGAAGAAAATGATTACTTTCTTGCTGAATTTTTTTTTTGTGGTGAATAAAATTATCACTTTTTTGCTGATTTTTTTTGTGAATAAAATGATAACTTTTTGCTCATTTTTTTTTTTTGGCGAATAAAATGATTACCTTTTTTGCTGAATAATTTTTTTGTTTGCTGAATAAGATTATTAATTTATTTGCTGCATGAAATGATTATTTTGTTTGCTGCATACATTTTTTTAATGACTAAAATGATAATTTTTTGGCTGCTTGGATGTCCGTGGTCGACGCAAAGAGACCCGTCGAATAGTGAAAGCACAGCCGACAGCTTGTCCGGTTTATTGAGTCAATATTCTCAAAATTCCGATCTTTGTCTCAATATTTTTTCACTCTCAACTTTCGATCTCGGTGTCCGACGACAATTGATACAGCGTACGCGACAGGTTGTATTGCCGTACGTAAGGCTGAATAACACCGTTGAACTCTGTGGCCCGAGAGACCACAGGACGAAAAAAAAAGTTTCACCTTCGCGGTCTCTCTCCTCATCGTCTCGTACCTGTCTTGTACACTGTGCAATCAACACTACACCCGAGGCGAAGGCTTTCCTTTTCAATTGTCGAGCTCTTTCACACACGAAGTTGTCGAGACGAGATTCCTCTCGAGTTTGCGAGGTCTTTCTATTCGGTACTTGCTAGATTTTTTTTTATGACCGTATGTGCGTGTTCGCCACAGCTAGGATATTGGGAGAAGCAACGGATCGGATTTTGGTGCACGCTTCAAATGACTATTCTCGTTTGGAGTTAAATTTTATGGCGTTTTGAGTAGTAAAATTTTCTTTTTACTGTCCGGATGTTTGTGGTCGCTTTAACTCGAAGTCAGAGCGTCAAATGCTAAAATCAGGTATAACACTTGGAGCATTGTCTACTCGGTTTGCCATTGTCAAGGCTTCAGCGTTTAGGTAATTCGATCATTGGGATCTGAAATTTTTCTACACTGGTACAAAACAACCAAATCTCGATTCGTAAAAACTCGACGATAAATTGACGCATTCGGTTTCTAAGACATTGAGTTTCCGAGACATTGGCTCAAGGCAAGGACCACTAATTTTTCGCAAGAGAACGATTTAAAAAAGAAAATACTAACATTTTTAAACCACTCAGTATTCGAGACACTACAGAAAAAGAGTTCGAATTTCGTTTTTCGGTCGCACACATTTTTTTCGGTCTGAAATCTCACCGAGCTCACCGGTCTATCAGCGTGTTACACGTAAACACGAGAATTACGTAATAACGATTGAGAAACTCGATAGAGCAATACCGCGCGGGTGAGCGAGAGCGAGAGATTTTAATCGTCCTCGAATAAATCAATGAGAACGTGCTTCGGAACTCTCCGGGCGCCAGACTAGTCGACGTGCTTCATGTCATTAAGGACTTTTTTCTTTCTCTCCGGTTTTTTTTTTCGTAAATTAGTATTACACATACGAAACTCCGATGGCTCGTTATTTCGTAGTGAATATTATCGTTGCGAAAGGATGACGAAGAAGCGTCGTTAAAGTTTCACGATAGAGATCTCTGGCGAGGAAACCTCGAGCACCGAACGAGAGCCACTTTCGTCGCGTGAATTTATTGTACACCATAAAGCTCGGTAAATCATACGAAAAACCGTGTATTTCATGGATCGATGCTATTTCTCAAATAACGGAATTTAAAAAAAAATTAATAAAAAGAAGGAACGATACGAGGCGTGGGATTTATCGCTGTCGGGCTGAATCGACGATGCTGCTGTTGCGACAATGCACTCGCGAGTGGCAAGAGAAAGAAAAGAGGACGGTGAGAAGAAACAGATGGCTCAGCCAAGCTATCCGCCTCACGTGCATCATAAATCTCGTTCGCTTCTCTTTTTTTTTTTACTTTGCAGATCGTGACTCTGTGTTTTATTCACGCTATTGCAGGGGGGGAAATTTTTCTTATTTCAGTTTTTACGTTAAAATTATTATATTTTTAAAAATAGTATAACAGAAGAATAATGACCAAAGACACGGACTTTCTACTCTCGAATTATATTCTCTCGGGTTTCGTGGTTGTCTGCTTGCTGCGTTGTACTTTCCAAGCCCTCAGCAAAAACGAGCTCGGCAAGCTCGTTTATCACGTCGCATGCAGAAACAATTTCTCGATAAAAGATAAGAATACATTTTTTTTACGTTACATTTTTTTATGATTAACAACGGAATAATAATGAGCAAAAGACACGGACTTTCTGCTCTCGATTATATTCTCTCGGCTTTCGTGGTTCTTTGTTTGATGCACCGTACTCAGCAAGCGTAGAAACAATTTCTCAATGAAAGATTTTTTAATTTTCACGTTAACATTTTTGTTGGAAATAGTACTCTTAAGAACGTAGTAATGACCAAAGACGCGGACTTTCTACTCTCGATTATATTCTCTCGGTTTTCGTGTTTGTTTGCTTTCGGCATCGGACTCTCGAGGTTCCCGGTAAAAGCGGCAAGCTCGTTGATCATGCCGCATGTAGAAGCGATTTCTTAATAGGGAAGCAACAGCAGCGGCTACGGGACGCGCCTTAACGCACAGATATATATGTATATGTGTATGTACAAGTGACGAAGAGAGACCGAGAGTCGGTTCTCGAGCGCACACAGAACTTTCGGTGTTCTCGGGCGGTGTGTAACACTTTCACGTGAAATAGCTGCGGTCCGGCAGGTGCTCCGAGCGATGATCGAAGCACCGTGTCAGGACGTTACATGACCCTTGAATAATAATTATTAACGCTCTTCCTATGCCGCACGTAAATACATTAAATATAAATACCGAGCCCCATACTTATAGTGTTTTCGAACCTGAGCTCTTGGCGATCGTAAATATCATTTATTATTTTTTTCTTCTTTTTACTGTAATCATGTCAGCAAATAGCGAGCGATGAGAGAGGCTGAAATTTTGTGTTAAATATAATTATTAAATTTACTTCGATAGTATTTATGAAATAAAATGAATTTGTAATTTAATGTAATTATTGATATTTATCGAATGGAATAATTTTATGTAACCATGTATGCGTTAAAAAAAAAATCATTTTTTTGTTTACTTTTCTGATGTCCATGGCCGTGAGAACTCGAATGCGAAACAAATTAAAGATATTGACATTCCATAGACCCTTGAACTAATGTTCGTTCGTATTTGATATTAAATTCGGAGCAGTTTCATCGATTGATGGCAGACATGCTATCGCCTGTTCAGAATTTTTTTGTATGTCTCTATGTATTTTTTTACGTCGTTCCAAGAGCAGTTTCCTGTTCGTGTTTGATATTAAATTCGGGGCAGATCCATCGACTGATTTATTTGACATTTATCGTCCGGAATCTGTGGAGAAAGATCCGGCTCGATTTTCTCACGCATCTCAAGTACCCCATCCGGCGGGCATGCTATCGCCTTTTAGTATTTTTTTTGTATGTATGTATATATTTTCTACGTCATTCCAAGAGTCGACTCCTGTTCGTGTTTGATATTAATGTACACTGTAAAAAAATTGTAAATTTAATATACCAGACTGAAAGTTTTTATGCAAAAACTGGTACATTAAATGAATACCATCGTGATAAAAAAATGAATATACTTTTTCATTGAAATTAAAGTAAATTATTGGAAATAAAGTATTCCCAATGTTTTTAGTACATCGAACAATCATTTTTCATCGGAATTGTACACGAAATTTAATATACCAGTATATGCAAAAAACTTCTACTCCGGTACATTAAATGGCATACGAATCTTTTTGACAGTATAGCATTAAATTCGGAGCAGATCGATCGATTAATTTTTTTCATATTCATCATCCGTGTTCGCTGGAGAAAGATTCAGCTCCGTTTTCTCACGCGTATCGAGTACCCGGCAAACATGCTCTCGCCTATTTAGCATTTTTTTTTGTATAAATGTACATAGTTTTTTGCGTCCTTCTAAGAGCCGGAGGCTCGGCCAATTATTTCGCAACTAGTCGGTCAGCCATCCGGGAGTCACGAGACACAGTAGCACGGTAAATCGAGCCTCTCGACTGTGCATCGAACAGACGATACGTGACCGATCTTTCTCGCCTCGGAGCGCGTCGCGTATTACATAGACGAGAAGATCTCCCTCTCTCTGCCTCCATCCGTGCCTCGTTAGAGTCTCCGGGACCGATGACATTTTGCGGGAATGACGGACCAATGACGCGCTCGCGAACCTTCTCTCGAAGCAATTACCAATCTCGATACTCGGCGAGCATGCCTCGCGAGGAATACTCGACAATCTTTTTTCTCCCACCTTCTTCCACAATCCGTTCATTCATCCGTCCATCCTCGCCATTCCTAAAGCGCAACGAACAAAAACAGAGAAAAAATAATTAATCAACATGATATTTTTAATGGGAGGAAAAAAAATTCATTAAGATTGTATTTTTAATGTGAGGAAAAAAATCTGAAAGACAAAAAAAAACGTTAATAACTCTGATTGACGATCGTAGCTTTTTGTGAAATGCCAAGAGTTCAGGGGACTGAATTCGAATGAGTGTCATTAGCATAGGGCAACACAGCGCGCGACTCTCTTTTAAGCCTCGAACGTTTATCGACTTTTGCGACTGCGAAAGTTACGCAACTTCGGATATTCGTGATTTCGAAGGATCGTTTAACATTTTACGTGTCCGAGTTGTATTTGTTTATGTAATGTTTTTTTTCTTTCTATTTTTGTTATTCGCAGGACCAAAGGAGTTCAATTTCAAGGGCCGCAACTACTTCTTCAGCGGTCACGTGCCCGCTCACGCCAGCCAGAAGGTTGACTGGCTCGACGCCCGGAACATATGCAGGGAATATTGCATGGATCTCGTGTCGATCGAGACCCAGGAAGAAAATAACTTAGTCTTCAGGCTCATTCAGCAAAGTGAGTTAAAAAATATATTCGGTTTTAAACTGTTATTATAATAAAAAAAAAAACGAGCGATCAATTTTGAGATTTTAAAAATCATATACTTAACTCGGGTGTCAAAAATTGAAAATTTGCATTGCCGGTGTTAGATTTGTCTGAATGTTTCTTTTTTATTATCGTATATTTGCCAAAGCTATCCACAGACTCCATCTCAGACAAGACAAATTATTTTTCTTTTTCTTCTTGCTTACATATAAATGGCTTAGTTTTTGGTGACATTTTTTGTAATAATTCTCTCGACTCATGGACAATAATGTTCAGAACATTTTTTAATTAAGTATGTGATTTTAAAAATCACATACCGCGATGAATTAGCTAACGGCTGGTTATGGAATGCGACGAAAAGAGAAGAGACGCCTAAGGACTTACTCACGCTCGATAATCCGACTCTTAGAAAGTTTACGTCCGTTAAATAACAGGTTGCTGCTACACCGAGGAATCGGCTGACTCTCTGTGACGATCGTTAGCATACTAGGCCGCGGGAATACCAAAGGATGTTTCGCAACTTTTTTGTATTACGTCTGCGTCGTGTCTCTACTTGAGGAGCACGTATGCAATCGGGGCAATTTAAATCTGGCGCTCGATCTCGGACAATGTTTTTTTTTTTTGCTTTTTTTCATTGGATTTTTTTAGATAAAATGTAAACATTAATTTACACACGGGATTAATTAAGTAATTATTTATTGTTTGTCGTTGTTATGAGCAATTATTGGCGAGGGGCAGGGCGGATGGTTAATTAAAGATTGTGGACATAATCGACCAATTATTCGATAGATAAAGGTGACGAGAAGCGCGATGGTTGCGAGAGGATAAGCAATGCACGCGCGTGTCTCTCGGCTCACATACTAAAAGTGGGTTGAGGCTAGAGAGTCGTCGAATCGTTTTTACATAATCGGACTCTCGCCTCTTCGATCTCTCCAATCGATTTTTCATTCATATATCTATGAATATTCATTTATTTTAAATGATTATTTTTTCAGTAGAAAACTCGTTTGCTTTTTATGTTTGTTTGGATGTCTCGGGTAGAGAAACCCAAATATCAATCGATGGAATAGCTCGAAATTTCTTTGAATGTCTCGGGTAGACGGAACTCGAACGCTGACACACAGTTGTTAGACCGATTTAGCGTTTTTTTAACTCTGAAAATAATGAATCAATTAATTTTTGTGTTCGTTTCTCATGAACGAAACTTTGTTTTCGTGAAAATATATATCTCATTTATTTTTCTGATTTTATGAAAAATGTTCCAAAACATCGAATTCAGAAAAAAAATGTCCGGTCTATTGCATAAAGCATCTATTTACTTGCCCACTATCTCGCCGAAATAACCATCAATGGTCAATTGTTTCAGACGACATACCTTACATCTGGACGTCGGGACGTCTCTGCGACTTCAAGGGTTGCGAGAACCGTCGCGACCTCGAGCCGAAGGCTCTTTACGGATGGTTCTGGTCAGCGAATCGGGAGAAGATGGCACCGACGAACCAGGCGCCGAACGGCTGGGGTTACAACCCTTGGTCTCAGACCGGACACAAGAAGACCCGTCAGCCCGACAACGCCGAGTTCGACATAAACGGCACTACCGAGGCGTGTCTCTCAGTTCTAAACAACGTCTACAACGACGGCATAGCTTGGCACGACGTCGCCTGCTATCACGAGAAACCATTCATCTGCGAAGATTCCGACGAACTTCTCAACTACGTTGCCAGCACCAATCGCGGACTTCGTCTTTAATTTTTCTTCTCAAAACTTCCCTTCCTTTTCACGCCATTCTCCCTTCGAAAAAAAAAATTTTTTAATTCAACAGCGGCTAATGGAAAGAAAGAAAAACAATGGAGCTTAGTAATTGCCGTACAGCAATATTTTTTGCTACCTCCCTCCTCTTCCCCCCCTCTTTTGTAATTTTACAATGTTATCGATAATGTAAAGCGACTAATTAATTATGTACACGTATTTATTGATAAAAATCCCTGTGCATTCCTCTCTGTAAATTTTTTTTTTGCGTCAAAGACGAGGGCGCAAGACACATATACACGCACACGCACACGCGCACACATACAAACACACACGCGTAACATGAAACAAAGAGAATATTAAAAATAAAAAATAAGAATGTTATTGTGTCGTCAAACTTGACTATTTTTTCTTACTGGCGTCGACCGCGCTCGACCAATCTTCGTCCGAGTCCTCGGGATCCTTGCGCTTTTTTTTTCGCGTCATTTTCAGTTCCTCCGTCGTGAGTCTGTTCAGACGAGTGTTTTTTCGAATTTTTCGCTTCGGTGGGAGAGTCGTTGGATCTTGATCGAAAAATCGAGTTGTTTAGAAATAAAATGAAGAATAAAGAATAATTTTTCGAGGGCTAAAAAAAAATGATAAATTCTTTGTATTTGTACTCACGATCCTCGGGTATGTTCATCTGTTTTCTGAGGACGGCGCGAACCTGCCGATTTATTATCTCGCGACACTGATCGCTGAATCCGATGGGAAGCCAGCCGCGTTTCTCGTCGCACTTAACACCGACTAAATGTTTCGGTAGCTTCGCGAGCATCTCCTGTATCTCGTCGACGTGAACGTCGCAATACTGAAATAATATAATATCCATGATCTAATATCTTATATGTATTTTGGAAAAGTTGTTTGTTTGTCCCAAATTTCTGTTTGAAAATTTCATTTTTCAACCGGAAGCGACGTTATTCCGTTATGCCGTCATTTCCGGTCGAAAAATGAGTTTTCCGGACGGGAAGTGACGTATTTGCAGTAAATTTCTGGAATCGAATTTCTCGAGACACAATAAATCGCTAGTGTATGTATATATACCCATTATTAAAAATAGAGAAATATTCTATTTTCTCGTATTTGGCGTGAATATGAGATTTTTACCTGATAAAACATTTGTCGAGACGGTGGAACGATACCCTCCCGATAGATGTACACGTTCTCGTCCAAACGTCGATCCTTTTTCTGACTCTCGCTCTCGTCGTGCATACTCGTGAGGATCGTCGTTCTCGGTCTCATTCCCGACCCTGATTTGTACGGCAGTGTGTACTCCGACGACGTACGCTTGCACGTTACCGCAGTCTCCAATCCATCTGCAATAAACGAGACATTGTGTTAAAATCGAATGTGATAAAAAATAGGTGCAAAATAATTTGCACATTGCCCCCCCCCCCTTTATTACAATTTTGCGCTTAGCTTTCTTTATGAGAAATTTTTTTAATCGCTTTTCAAATTACTTTAATTTTTATTCAATTTAATTAATTCAAATTAATTTAATCGAAATTCAAACTGCAAAAGAAAAAAAAATTAAATCGAGAATACTAACGCATGGCTTTGAGTCTGTAATCGAGAGTCTGATACTTCTTGGCGTGAGGATCTCTTCTCGGATCGTATCCAAGTTTCACCCACATGATTCTCCAAGGTCCGGTCATGAAGTAGTAAGCGACAGACGGTAAAAGAAACTTGAGCTGTTCGCTCGTGAAATTTGTGACGCACATAAGAGCGTTCTTTGACCATATCGGGCGTTCCTCGAATATCTTTTGGATGCGATCGACGTGAGGCTTTTGAAGAAATTTTATCTTCATCGCCGTCTCGATACCGGGCGGTGGCTCGGTCGGAGTTTCGGGAGTAGTGAATTGAATGAAATTCGAAAAACCCGCCCGACGCTTTCGCGTCTTTCCTATAACATTCTCGGGTCCCTTGTCGCTCTCGGTCTTCAGACTGTACTGCTGGACGCTGTCCATCCGACTGAACGCCGGCGGCGGAAGGAAATACGGCACTTTGTTTTTCAACCAGCGGTACGGAGGAATCTCGGCTGGGTAGATCGCGTCGTAGATGCACTCGTCCACCTTCGGATCCGCTATACTCTTCGTTATCGGCAGATATTGAAAATCGCAAAGGTCTGAAAAAAGAAACAAGAAAATCGTTTTAAAAAATTGTCATACTTATTAAAAAATGTTATTTTATAACTTAAAAATTGGAAAGTTATTAAATAGCGCACACCTTTCACATCGTTAAAACGGGCGAACGGTCAACTTTAAGATCTCCGTTACATAAAATATCTGAACCAAGCTGACTAAAATTACTAAAAATCTTCCCGTGTTGCAATCTTTTTATGTGCGTATCGGGGGACTTTAAAGCAGCGATTAGGGACATTGTTCTCAGCTATGACTGACAAGGCCGCATGAGTCAGATGAGATTAAACAAAATATTATGGAATCTTTGAACTTTTATAAACTGCTATTGGTATCTTCTATTTGTATGTAAAGTTTGTTAATCATGTAAAATACGAGGACCAAATAAATAAATAAATGAACAAACGAACGAATAGAGGAATGAATAAAAATAAATAATTAATAAATTGATAAATAACTCGAAGTAATTACTCTGGAAGGTGAATTCTGCTTCCACTCGTCCAAGGACCCTCAATTTAGGTACCTCGTAACTTTCGTCCTTCGACAAATCGTCAAAGTTTCTCCTTCCATTATGACTCTCGCCTTTGCAATTTCCATCCGCATTCTTGCCACTGTCGCATTTCTCGGAGAATGGAATTTCCCTCTCTGCAATCAGCGGCCCCTGATTATTCTTGGCGTCCCTCTCATCGACTCCACAGTCGGCGACCGCTGTCTCACTCGACACGCCGGTATCATTTTTTTTACCGAGCAAATTTGCGCTATCCGTCGAGGCTGTGTTGTGGACACCATGGCCCAGGTTGCCGAGGAGCTCGTTGAGTTTGGCGAAGTCGTACGGACCCTTGTACTCAACATTTTCCGTGACCTTGGCTTCCTCCATCTTCTCCGCTCGGCACTTTTTGACCCTTATGCGCAGCAGAAATCCTGCGCTGTGATTTCTGTCACCGCAAGTGGGTTTGCAGTAGCCGTCGTCCGGACGAAAGCGAAGTTCCAGCCTACGATTCGGCGTGTTTACTGCCGTCGACATCGCCCCTAGTCCGCCCAACGTCTCTATCGCTCTCTCGGGATTCTGCACGACGCCTGGATAGCGGATGCACAGCAGTTTCTTGTCGAAACGATGACCGCCTGGCAAAATTGGTCCCGTGTACTCTTGCTCCGAACCTGACTCGTTGTCGTCGACCTTCATGGATCAAACATTAAAACACTTCAATAAAAAACAAGGCAAATATATAACAAGGTTTGATGAAAAAGAAGCAAATTTGTCAAACCAAAGTCTTTGCTTTAAGTAATTTACTAATCAACAGTTTAACGTATGTTTATTACTTTCGATAACTATTTTTTTAATGCACAAAGCATGAAATATTGATTTTCTTGTTTCTTTCTACAAAAAAAAAAAAACTTGAAAGTTTTATTATGTTATTGAAATGTAAAAGCGATTCGTTCGCCGTTTATCAACAAATAAATAAAAAATAAATGGCACACAAACATTGCTAGAAACCCTGCGATTTCAAGAATGGCCAGACTCGGTAATGAATTCTCGGCGCGAAATTGTACTAAATTTTAATTTTCGGCACAGAATTTTCCTCTTTAGAAACTTTTAAAAGATCGTCAAACACAGCGGTACTTAAGATACGAGTAGGCGAGAGCGGTTACAATAAAATAAGAAAAAAGGAGGCGCTTAATCACAATCAAGTCTCATGTGAAGTGTTATTAACTTTTATAAATTCTGAACTGAAGTGTTTTCACTTTTTATCGATCATAAAAAAATGTATACAAGTTTGTGTGTTTCGATTTGTATAAATCGTGAAGTTAAGTGTTTTTAACTTTTTCAACTTTTACAATTCGCTATTCTGGAGCTCTCATATTAAGAATTTATAATATCCTATACACTGTGAAGGAGAAATCCGTCAAATAAATTAAATTAAAAAATTAAAACATTTCTCACGTCTTCGTCCTTGTTGGCATCGAAGCCCTCGAAGGATTCGTCGCTGTCGATGTCATCCTGATAATCTTTTATGTCGAAATCGTCGTCCTTGTCGTCGTCCTTGTCATCCTCGATGTCCGTCGCAGTGTCGTCGAAACTTTTTTCCATTCTTTAAAATTCTTTCTTTTTACGGCAATTCGTGGGTGACGAGCAAGTGCTTATTCGATTGTAAAATGGATTTGCGCCGGTATTCGAGGTTATGAGCACGTGGAACAACAAGATGCGCGAAAAGTTGCGCAGAAGACGCGAAATGAAAACTGTACCAGCGGTGGTTGTAGAAAGTGCGAAAGACGGAGACTTTATCGGTAATTTACACTCCGAGCTATCGCGCTATGACTTTGTGAATAAACATTGTGACTTTAGAGTACACTCTACTTTGCAGAAGAACTAAAGAGTTACCGTGAAATACAGAGAAAATACGGTGTGCTCATGATAATAATAATAATAATTTATTTGACGAATTTCTCCTTTTATATAATAAATCCTAAATATATAAGAGGTCCAGAGTAACATCTTAATAAAAGATGAAAAAGTTAAAAACACTTAAGTCTACGATTTATAAAAATTTGAAGCACTAAACTTTACCTAAGCTTATCTGTTAAAGTTAATGACAGACAATTATAAGACGAAACAAATATGCAAATGTTTTCTTGCATCTACAGGTGAGAATGTATTCGATGCCATACGCTTAGCAGAAAGCGAATCAGCGTTGAGAGATTTAACTGTATAGACAGCACTTTTTGCTATTCGGATTGTTTCGAAGCGAGAACGCAATGCGCTCTCGGTCAGTGAACAGTTTTTAATCCGTACCGTGTTTACGTACGTGACAAACGGTAATTCGTTTATTATCAAGCCTCAATCTGAGCGTTGCAGGATATTGTAACGTGTGAAATTTCATCACAGAGGAACGAAGCTGTCGTGTTGTAATACGGTGGAAACATTCTTCGGACGACGAGTTGAAATATCGCGTTTCCCGAGGGGTTTCCAATTCTAAACTCTAAGTCTGTCCATCGACGAGCGTCGACCCCGAAAAGGTTACCATTGCGGACGTTGGACGGCAAGTGCCTAATTCTGAACGGAGTAACATAAATTGAGGAGAGGGTAAGAATTTTGCGACAAGGTCATTACAGACGAAACATTAAGCGTAGAGTCGTCTTTTTTCGTGAATTTTCAGCTGTATTATGAAGAATTTTTTTAAATACAATTTCTGTGTTTATTGGAATGAAACTGAGTGAATATTTGTATTGATATTATTACATAATGCAGGAATTGTTTTGTCACACAATATTAAATCCTTATTGACTGTTTTTTGCAACTTAGGACCGCAAAATGTTTGTTAAATGTACAAATATTTTTCGCTGCGTAGTAAATTGCGCGATTATTGTTAAGTTCGCTGCGTAGATGAATAAACAAAACCAATTCTCCCGATTTAGCCCGTTCGACTTGACGGCAATAGATAACTACTGTATTAAACAGGCATCGAGGATATCGCAAATTAAGCGATAAGATTACACGAAAACGCGCGCTATATGTATAGCCCATATATAGGACATGAATACCTAGGCTGAGTTCCGTTTACAAATATCAGACCGAAAAACTGTCGACATTGAAAATTCTTCGATACAGAAACGTCCTGTTACGGTAGTAGAACTCGAGTCTCGGCACACGAATAGTCAAAACTCGCTCGCAACGTTGTGCAAAGGAAGTGCGGGGCTTTTATTATTATAACAAATACACTGCAAACAAAAAAATTGTTTAAAAATCAACGAGCGGTACTGAAAGTTTTTTATACATGAACTGTTTCCCAAAATTTCGAACACATTTGCGTTGCAATTTTACAATAAACTTTTTGTTTTTAACGAACATTTTTCTACATTTCTGGCAAAAATTTGTGTGTGTGTTTTTTTTGTATTTTACATAAAAAGTACATTTCTCTTGAATTAATGTGAGTAATGCAAGCAAATTTCAAACTCCAGTGCGTGACATTTACAATTTATTTTTACAGTGTATAACAATAATCGCCCTCTCGGATTTCTCTCTCTCTCTCTCTTGTCGTTTCATTTTTCTTCGATAAAGTGCGCTCGTGTTAAAACTTGACTATAAGGAATGTAAAAAAAATCGATTTGAAGTGCGCACCGAGATAATACATCGTCGACAAATAAGAGACGATAATAACAAAGCGTTACTCAGTGTAACGCAGAGTCGCGAACGAGGCGAGCAAATAATTGTTCGCGCAAAAGACGTTTCTTCGTCGAAATGCCGAACGACCCGTCGTCGTCGTCGGAGACGACGATCGTCGTTCTCACCGAGGAGAGTCTTCTTTCGTCGCCGCTTATTCGATGCAATAATAACGAGCCCGCCGCACCGGATAAAGGGAGCTCGTCCTCGAACGGCTACTGCAGAATTTGTCACGAAGGTCAGCTGGTTAATTTTCCACGTCGACTTCATGCGTCGCCATAAAAAAAGATTAGCTCGAACTTCATTCGCGAAGTTTACAATTACGTTCAGGGTAATTGTTTTTTTGCTTTATTTCGTTAAACTTTCAAAAAGGAAGCTCGAACTTCATTCGCGAAACTTACAATGAAGTTCAGATTTTTGCTGTTGTTTATTTCGTTAAGCTTTCAAAAACGAAGTTTGAACTTCATTCGCGAAGTTTAAAATGAAGTTCGGGTTCATTTCGTTGAACATTCAAAAACGAAGCTCGAACTTCATTCGCGAAGTTTACAATGAGTTCAGGTTTCGTTTTTGTTTATTTCGTTAAAGTTTCACAAACGAAGTTCGAATTTCATTCGCGTTCAAACTGACGATTAATGTCAAATTAGCCTCATTAGCAGATCGAAAAAAGAAATCGTACTTTACTTATACTGAGAAAAAAAAATTGTTGAATTAAGCAAGTGCGCAGTGACAAACTTACAACTAAGTCGAGATTTATTTTTTTCTTGCTCTATTTCTTTAAACTTTCAAAAACGTTCAAAGGTGTGTTTTGTCGGTACAACAAAACTTGTTTGTTTCAATCGACGAATTCTGAATTAATTGAAGCAAACAATCGTTTAACAAAACAATGCTTTATTTGCATCAAACGAATAACAGACTTTTGGTTAATCCAACCAATTTTGTTTCCCAGTGTACGAACTTTGTTTTCACTAAAGTCACAACTTCATTTTTACCTCGACCATCGAATTTTCCTCTGTAACAGAGCGGTCGGCGCTTCAAAGTTTCGACAAGCAAACTTTCGTTTCACAACTTCCTACGCATCGAAAACAAAAAACTAATAAATTATCCTACAGTCATTTTACCTTCGAGTAAATTTTTCGAGGCGAGTGACCGCTCGCTAATTAACGCAATTGACCGACGTAAACTCGCCGGTCGCAAATCGTCCCCGATGCAATAAACTCGACGTGTGAAAAAAGAAGTTTAAAGAAAAAAAAAAAAAAAAAAATCGAGGGAGCTCGAGAGCCGAGCAGGGGTGGATAACGTCCGCGTGGGAAGTAAGATAACGTTCCACGGTCGTGCGGAACACGATTGTGTACGGACAAAGGTGGTGGAAAGCCGTCGAACAGACCGGACTCTCCGGGCGTTCGCAACTTCGCAGTTTCCATACATATTTTGTATATCTGACGTTTCTATAGAGCCGTGTCAACTATAGCCGTATCTACCGTCCGTACTGCGCGTATGTGTGTGTGTATGCGATACAAAACGCAGCACGTAAGGTCACGCGGAATGGGAACACGACAGTTAATTAATTAGTGACGGCATTGCGGAAGAGGGAAACGCTTGAAATATTAATAAGACGGAAGACTCGGAGTTCCGATGAACTGTTATTAATATTACAATAATAAATCCAATTTGCATTTGGTATAGTTGGATTAACATTATTTTTTAATATAAATTTTTTTTTTTTTTTTTAATTCATTTAAATTTTTTTTTTATTGTTATTAATGTTTTTGTTTATTTTTTATGTCTGCATCGACGGGGTAAGTGTCATCGATCATTCGTCGTACGTAGGAGAGAAGTTGCACGGCCTCTGCGCAAAGGAGGTCGATAAAACGGCAATGTAGGAAAAGCGGCGTCTGTCGATACCAGCTTTGTATATGTGGGATAAGCGTACACCGTCGCACGACGACGGTGATAATAGTAATCGGTCCGACGTCGATAAAAGATTTCCTCAGCCGCTTCCGTCGAAGCAATTGCTTTAGACGAAAATAACATTAGGTTTTTTTTTTTTTTTTTTCTAAAGCTTCTATTTTGTTTTTTCGGATTCCTCGGGGAAGATTAGTTTGGTTGATCAAGAGAAAAATGTTACTTATACATTTGGACCATCGAGACGAAAATGAACTTTTCACTTACAAAAAAAATTCTCAACAAAATTTCCTATAAGGAAGCAGAAAGAAGGCAGAAATGAATTGTAAAAAAATTGGTTGCAATTGCATTTTTGTTGCAGACTCCTGGGTCGAGGAACTGATTGATCCGTGCAAGTGTTGGGATTCCAAAAAAGAAATTTTCACTTTTTTTAAAACTTTACAACAAAGTTTTGTATGAGGAAGCAAAAAAAAAGACAGAAATGAATTATTAAAGAATGAGTCGCAATTGCATTTCTGTTGCAGACTCCGCAGTCGAGGAACTGATTGATCCGTGTGAATGTTCGGGAACCTTGGCGCTGATACACTCCAGTTGCCTCGAGAAATGGTTGTCGACGTCGAATACCGACCGCTGCGAAATTTGCAAACATCCGTTTTACATAGAGAAGAAAAATAAATCGATATTCGAGGTGATACGAATATAATAAAATCGCCGAAAACAGTTTTTGTTTTCTTACTCCGCCGGCGCGGATTATCGGATCGAATATCGGACCTTATATATGATTATATAGGGAAAACCGGGGCAAAATGGGGACATTAAATGTCATATCGACGTGGGGCAAAATGGGGTAATAATGAAGCTATCAAAAGTTGCCACAAGTCAAATCGAAGGGTAAACCGTTTTGCCCCAGATGGTTTTTTTTTAATATTTTTTCAAAACCGGTGCCAATATAATTTTGGTGTGAAAAGCAATAGATGTATGCTTTCGGTATTGTTGTAGCAGTTTTATTGCTTAGCGTTCCCGTTTTGCCCCAGTCTACCCTATATATCTGTGCATTAATCATATGTGATCATGTATTCAGGCCCGTGACCATATTTTACCAATAACACGGTAATTGAGACATGACTCGTATATGACTCACATATGAGCAATGTATGATCATTTTTTCACGGTCATAAATAAAATAAAGCATAAATAAAATTTAGCTTCATTGCACGGTTAATCAATGATAACGAGGTGGCCTGGCAATTTTTTGGCACAATGTCAAAGACCTGAAAATAAAATGTTTGGAATAACGTATTTCTATATATATATTTTTTTGCGTTCAACACGAATCTAGTTTTAGTTCCAATTTGTAGATACATATTAAATGTAAAGAGTAAAAACTTATAGAAGAAAAATTATTTTCTATTTTCATTTCCGGTGCACTCGGCCTCGAATAACCGCCAGTATGAAAAATGTATACTCTACAAAACATGATCGCATGTCTTATCAGGCTGTCTTTGCTTATCTGATAAGATTTCTCACAGCCTTCAAAATAGACTTCCTCGCTATACTATATAAAAGCGCTTGTTTACTATAAGACTAACGACTAGGAAGGCAGATAAACGGAACACTTTTCTTTTATAATTTTTTTCCCAAATTGATGTACAGTCTATTTGGCAATGGTGGAAGACCAGAAGCGCTCACGGAGCGCGAGGCATCGCGGGCGATGCCATCTGTCTCATCATACTGACTCCACTTTGCGTAGCAGCGACTTATCTGTGCGGAATTGGCGCATCGGCCTACACGCGACTCGGTTTTTGGGAGGGTGGCGGATTGGCGGTACTCTGCTGCATGCTCGTCGTCACTTATGGCTTGTGGCTCGTCGTTACTCTCAAGTAAGAAAAAAGTATTCATTTTTTCGTAAAAAAAAAAAATTAAATTGGTAATTTGCGATACAAGTGCGGTAAAGCGAACTTTAGACTCGCGTCACAATCCGCGTAGGATGTTCACTACACCGCACTAGTAGCGCATAATATTTTCTGTAACTTATGCAAGAGAAGTGTTAGAAGTGATTGTGGCTGTACAGCCAGCGTGCGTAAAGTCGAGATGCGTGCGTAAAGTACGACACGCGTGCGTAAAGTTCGAGAAGCGTGCGTAAAGTAAAACCAGCCCGATGTGCACATGCCGGTTATTTATAATACATTTGGAAGTAAAGCGCCACTTACGCCACTCTCGTCAGGCACGAAAAGTAGCACTTTTCATGCATAAGTTACATACATTTTTTTTTTTATAGAAAAAAATTAATAGGTTTTTTTCTTATAAAAAAAAAAAAATTGATAATCAAAAAAATGTTTTTCTCACGATTTCTCGATCGATAATGCCGACAGGTTCCATTACAAGTCTTGGCGCGACTGGCGCCGAAGGAATCAGAACATAAGGCTGATGGTGAAGCATCGATCGGACGAGGATAAATTTAAGAAGCTCGAGATCTGGATAAACGCTCACGACGGAAACAATAACGGATGCAACGTTCCGGAAATATCTCCGAGGATGAATCGTTTGACTACGTGGCTGGGAATGCCTCTCACGCATACCCGTGAATCCACCTTCGCCGTCCAACAGACCACCTTCGTTTAACCCATTTATTAAAACCGAAAAAATCTCTCAATAATTCATTCGCCCACTCGCCTCGTCGATTGCTTATATTAAGTAAGGCGACATTATTCACTTCATTGAACTTTTTTTTAACACCCCAACTCATTCTCGTTCGTTAAATTTTATCAATATTTTATTTATCGTGTTCGGTTGTAATTTTTAACGTCGTTCGATAAGATATATTTTTTTATACAGTGATAATAAACTAATAATTTTTATACTTCGATAAGAAAAAAAAATGTATTTTTATTTTTTTATTGTTTTTTCCTTCTCGTGCAAAACGACAGCTCGAATTCGAGGGACGGCATACATTTTTCATGCCTTATTCGAGGAAATGAACGTCGCGGAATTCGGAGTCGGAGAGGCGTATCGAGTAAATAATACAGAGACCTATAATGCGGGTAGAGGAAAAGCTGAATGACGAAGACGCGAAAAGGTTTCGTCGTGGACGTAGATTTAACTCATTATCGTATATAAAATGTCACTATTTTTATATGTCGTGTTCAATCGTAATTTTTTCCGTCGTTCGATAAGGTATATATTTTTTTTGTGCGTCGATAATAAAATGATAATTTTTATACGGCGATAAGAGAAAAAAAATTTATTAAATAGTTTTTTTTTTTTACTTTTCGTGCAAAACGGTAGCTCGAATTAGCGGGCCGAGCATGCATTTTTCATGTGATATTCGAGGTAATGAATGTCGCGGATTGGGAGGCGTATCGGCATAGTAAATGATACAGAGACCTATAATGCGGGTAGAGAAAAAGCTGAATAACGAAGACGCGAATTGGCTTGGACAAGTGTGTCGTGGACGTCGATTTCCGCGAGATGCGTTTACAACACAGTAGGAACGATGAACAGTTGTCAACTCGACCGTTTCAAAGTTAAGTTGGCCAGAACAATACTTACGTCGACGACAGACGGAGAGGTAATGCACGAAGCTCTACAAAATGTTATAATGTTGCGACCCCGCGGAACTTTCTGCATTGCTAGCCAATCAACAATTCACGAGAACAATGTTTCAACTACGTGTATCGTTTTACATTGGAAAATGAACAAAAATAATAATAAAAATAAGGCATCGCGTGACTAAAAGGTCTCGAGACTTTTTAATTCGACATTTGTCACCGGCAATCGTGACGCAAAAAAAAATCTACGAAGGAAAAAAGAATGCGCGATGCACGCAATAATAATGTCTCGGCTTGATCGGAAATTTTACCCAATATTTGCGTTCAATATTTTTTAAAATTATTTTGGCCAATAATTATTTGATCATTTTAGCCAATAATTTTTTCAATCATTTTAGCCGATTATCTTTCAATCATTTTAGCCGATTATCTTTCAATCACTTTCGCCAATGTTTTTGGAAATTCTCTTTCGTCCGATCGTTCTTGAAATTTTTAAGGCCAAAGGTATTTTTTTTGTTGTAAAAACGAAGTATGTTATTTCAGTTCTTTAAATTCTATTTCTTTTTTTCTAACAATCACTTGGAGCAATAAAAAAATATCATGAAAATTTGATATTTTGGCTTTGATAAAATATGTTCACTAAAATAAGTCTTCCCCCGTAATAAATGAGACGTATCGTAGTTAGAGGGTCAATATGGTCTGGTCCATATCTCATCGATTCGCGTCAATCGGATTGGCCCATATTCGCCAACCCTATATCAATTTTCGATGTCGCTAAACGCCCGCGAGCTAAAGACGACATGTCAAGCTCGTATTTTGTCATTGACAACGCATCGTTATCCATTCGCTAGTGTCGTACATAGATACGCGCCTTGTCCCACATATTTTCAAACTGTTGAAAGGCCATGCGAGCAGTCTGCTTCAATATACAAACTTTGTCTAGTCGAGCCTTTGAATTCGTAATAGAGTTTTGCTTACAGGGGAGTTCGCATCGCGACCATGCAGCTTTTGCGACGTTCCCAAAGCAATGAAGAAACCGCAACTATTATTATAGTTGAAAAAAATTTGATTGAAAAAGTAAATCAAGAGCTACATTTCCGGCTTGCGATATCGGCCGAAAAGATATCTCGTTGAGTGTAGTTTTCTTGATTTAGTTATTTCGACGGAAATATTCACCCGACCCACATAGCATATTTTTCAAAGGCTTCAATAGATATATAAAAATATGATTTTTATATATTTTAGAAACATTTCTTAACATTTGAAAGATTGAAAATATTTAACAAATTATTTCACAATATTTCATGCTAGATCGGGAACATCAATCGTGACGTTTTTTCGTGTGTTGCGAGGGGCTGGTTGATAAAAGTCCGTTTTGCCCCGTTCTCTCCAATGTATACATGTCGAAAGAAAAAAAATGAGACCTCGGGATTTAAATAATTGAAAGCGATAAGCGGTCGACAGGTGCCCGATGTCTCATGTATAGAGCAGCATGCATTATTTGTAGGTGACGAGGTGATTCCTATATACATAGGTATCAATCGGCGGAGTTTAAGAGGTCTGTCATATTTTCGATCAGACGACGACCTCGCGGAATTTTCGCCCCTCGCCTTCGCGCCCCTTCGCGCTAGTAAGCTACTAAACAGTTCGCATCTTAAAATAAACGTTTGTAAACTTCGACCGTACGGCCGGTGAGGTAACGACAAACGCTGTTCGAGATGTCGCGAGGACGTGGAACGCAGCCGTAGTGTGCCTACCGCTAGGTCCATTAAGGATGCACCATGCATTCCCAACCAAAAGTTTAAAACGATAAAAATTTCAGTACCTGGCGATATGCCGAAAACCTGAAAAAAAAAATCAGCCGTATTAATGATCAAGACTTTTGATTTTGCACAATAATAAATAGAATAAATTCTTTAAAGAAATCCGAAACCCTTTTTTCCATTGTAAATGAATTTCTTGACTTTTTAGAATTTATATGAATGTTTCAGAATTTTCTTACATTTCAAAATGTTTTTTTTCGAAAATGTGAAAAATCTATGTAGAGGCACATATTTCGGACGTTTCCGTATCACGCTTCTACAGTACGCACAAAATGCTGATATTTATCAGCCCACCGTAAATTGTACCGCGGATCGAGAAAAAGCCTCACGTCCAGCTGTCGAAGCTTTCCTAGCTTTCTACGTGGTCACCTATCGGTTAGGATTGAATCTTTCATACGAAAAGACAAAAATCACTCTACACTTGTGTCTCAAAAGAGCTTCCTAACGTACCCCACGATTATTAACCTTGTTCCATAGACAATCGCGTTTACCAATCGTTAAAAGTTCGTCGCGACGACTGGTTCGCTTCATCGACAAATCCATGTTACATTAATGCTCAGATACGTGGCAATTCAAAGTCGCTCGCCTCTTTGACGACGTGGACTCAGGACGTAGAATTAGGTTCTTCCACCTATAATCGACGAAACCCACCCGGCCCTCCTAACCGGCTATGCTCCGTATATGGACATATATATTAATGTGTCGTTCCACGAGAATGATTACCCATCGGACTTCTAAGAAAATACAATACTACCGAGTTATCCAACTCGTCCTTCAGAACCGGGGTTCGCCTTGCAAGAGGACAACGTGGAGGGTTATCATTAGCCTACTTTGCCGAGGTATGCCTTTCAATATCAATACATTATTCCCCAATCCTTAAGCCGCTGTATACATTTCCTACCATCATTTTCTATTGACATTTTTTTTTTTTTTTGCTCAAGTTCGGCCATCGTTACGAGTTCGGATATCAAATGTGTTTTACTATATTTAACGCTCTCTGACATGATTTTCATATAAATTTTCTGAAACAAGTCGAAGAAATTTTCCAAAGACTTTTTTACACTCGACACTGTCTGTGATTTTTTGTTCGAGCCGACGTGCAAAAATTGCCGAAACGCATTTAAATACGAGCCTCGGTTCGGCTGATAAACGTGGTGTGTAAAATGTTTATAAAAAATGATAAGAGAACGGTCGCGGCGATGCGCTCAATAATTGACGAGGGATCGATAAATTATAATAGTGTGTTATCGTATCAAAATGAACGGCGCTGTTGGCTCTTCCTCGCGGTGTGACGAGAGACAATATTGTGCATCGTTTACGAGGTCGCGTGAAAACCAGTCGATATTTCATTACATTAACAAGACAGAGCGCCTGCACGCATCTACACCGAAGGCGTTACTTTTTGTTGTGCAATTTTCGATAGTTGAGTTGAACATTGAAGTTCATGTTCAACACGTCCATCCTACGAATAGACAAGCAATACTACGCTACATGCTTTCTGTTTTACTTATATATCTTACGAATATCAACTGTTCTCTCCTGCTTATATGCAACTCATTTTCTCTGTTATCCTTCGACGCCTTCGCCTTATTTGCTTTATCACTGTCATTACTCTCTGTACTCGCTTGTTGTATGCTTTCGGTCCTTAGGGGAATTAAGACTCCCAAGATCCAATAAATAAATAAATAAATAAATAATAATAAATAATAATAAATAATAATAAATAATAATAAATAATAATAAATAATAATAAATAATAATAAATAATAATAAATAATAATAAATAATAATAAATAATAATAAATAATAATAAATAATAATAAATAATAATAAATAATAATAAATAATAATAATAAATATATTGCATGGGATCGCTGTGCGGCGTCGCACAAGTTTTTTGTGCTCACCACTGATACGATAATTTCCTTGTTACGATACGAAAATTGCGTAAACGACCTTCGCCGACTTGGAGCAAGTTTGAAACTTTGAAGGCTTCAAGAGATTAATTATTTTAAGGCGATAATTTAAAACTGATTCAAGCGCGATCCAGAAAAGTCGCAGGTATTTTTTAACCCCGTCTTCGTCGAGTCAAACTGCTCGCACATAAAACTACGTACGGAACACGGACAGGCCGTGCCGTGTCCACACACAGCCGGGATTGGCTGATGCTCGCCTATTGGTGTCCGATCTGGTCCGATCGACTCGTCTGTGTGACGGAAAACGGCAAACGTTGTTTTGTGTGCGAACACTTTTATTACGCCAAGCGCGGCAACTCCAGTGTCCGACGCATGGGATTTCCGGACCAGCGGCGTTTAGCTTTTGTAGCCTGTAATTGTCGCACGACTCGTTACATCGAAATTCCGTTTCGACGAACTTGTTGCACACATTCTGTCGTTTCGATTTCACTACAAACAAGCCAAAAACAAATGACTCGATGCAAAGTTACACCTCGATGAAGACAAGAGTGCGAAAACGATAGGTTTTTCCGCGCGTCAGTTATTTAGGCTTAGAGCTTACTTATAGCTAATTCCAAAAACTGAAACGATTAATTAAAGTGATACAAGCCTATCCCCAGCTTAACCCCGCCTTCGCCGCCAAATCGTCAAATATCTCTTTTTCTCCAGGCTAAAAATAAAAATCGCTGCCCAGACCGACTCTCGCACCGAGCCCGAGTTTCTCGCTCGACAAATTCCACCCTAACGACACAGCCAAAGCCGTGAATCAAACGATCCTAATCAGTGTCGAATCGATAGTTAAAAACGGCAATAAACGTAGATCGCATCGTGCAACATGAACTTGAGAACGCACGCTCAGCGTCGACGCGGAAAACGATAAATTAGCTCTTCCGCCTGCAGCCTTACTCGTTGCGCAATGTCAGCGACACGATGTACGTGACTTAACAATCTTTTTTTTTTTTCTTCATTCCTCTTTCACTCTCAATGTTACGGAACTTGACATAGAGGCGAGGGCGCACTCGATGCGTATACGTCGATGCACCGAGGCATGCAAAACTGTACGTGCGGAAGCGACGGAAGGGCGGAAGGGTGAAGGGGTGGTTCTTAAAAGCTCGAACGTTCTCGCCAGGCTCGCACGCGTATCGGCTCGTATCGCAACCCCCCCCCCCCGGGTCTATAACTATACCAACGCGACAAAACTATAATCAACCCCCTTAAGGGGGCGAAGCGCGGCGGGCGGGGCTCGTTTTGCACGCGCAGGTGCGGTAACTATGGGAACTTGTGTGTGGTCGGAAACGCGTGGAACGATTCTTGTCATTCCGGTCGAAGCTTTCCAGCCGCGAGGAAAAACAGCGACCAAAGCTCCGCGCGGTTCCGGGCGATGAGAAGGAAAAACAAAAAGAAAGCGAAGCGGCAACGGCGAGTGGAAAAAAAATAATACGGCGATCTGGGAAAAATTAATTTTTTAAGAAAAAAAAAATCGCTCACTGGCTGTTGATATTTGATATAATAATTCGAGATAGTATTTTGTTTTTGTTTATTTATTTTTTGCCTTTTTCGTGACAATTGGCCGTTGAAAAATTTAGCGTCTTATCGATTGGCACGGACGAATCCGGCGAGCGTCGTCCTCGGGAGTTGAATAAAAATAAGGAACTTTGTCAAGTCGCGGGTGACTCAGTGCGACGTATGTGCATATCGGTATAGATCGTTCGTCGTTGTTTATACCGTGTGCATGTGTGGCGCGTGACGTTCGACTCTCTTCCATTAGAGACAGCGGTCAAGCTCAAGTTCGTCCATGTGGATCGTGCTGTTGCTCGGACTGTTGCTCAAGGAGTTGCTCAAGAAACTTCGGAGACTCGACTCCGTACCGAAATACGAAGCTACGCAAAGTCCCTTCGCCGCCGTCAGAGAGAGAATTAAATTCCACGGATAAATTTTTTGCTTACATTTTTTAGTACTTTTTTCATTTTTTTTTTTTTTTTTTTTTTTTTAAGATACAATTTTGTATTTTGTTTTTGTGGTTGGGTGTGCGCTGTGTGACTGTGAAATTCGGCGAGAGAAAAGAACGCGAAGAGGGGGGCGAGAAGATAATCGTGGGCTGGGGGAGGTTGAGAAAAAAATTTGTTATAGAAGAAAGAAAAGGGACGATTTATCTTCGAAGCATGTGAGGTAAATGGCCGTGATAATTACGGGCCACCCTCCGAGCGACCTACTATGGGCATCTGCCTGGACACTGGTACGTAATCTTTTTTTATTCATTTTCTTGGTACACTTTTTTTTTCTACGGATTTTACACGGAAGGTGTCGAATCGATCGATGATCGAATAATTTATGCATACGGCACGGTTGATGCGGACACGCTGGAGTCGGCGGGTCACGTTTTGCGTGGAAACCGATGCGCAATTTTTTTTTTTTTTATTCGGCCACGTGGGACGTCGAACGTTTAGGGCGATTGTAAAATCGATTAAAGAGGAATTTCCGTATTCGTGGAAATTGTGGAGAGAGAATTGAATAATAATATTAAATCAATAAACGCACGTTTATATCGACCCACTTTACTTAATTGTTTATTCAGAAAGCTTTGACACGGAAACGTCTTGTGAACGTTCCGTAGCGCGTATCGTTCCGCATCAAAGTCGACGAAACCAACATACTTTGAATAAAGATAATGAATTTGACGAAATTCACGAAGAAAAGAACGAACCAAAAAACGTATTCAAAAGATTTGAGAATCGAAAAATTGCGAATTTTGGAATTGCAAATTTCAGAATTGCAAATTTCAGAATCACACATTTCAGAATTGCAAATTTCAGAATTGCAAATTTCAGAATCACACATTTCAGAATCACACATTTCAGAATTGCAAATTTCAGAATTGCAAAAGTTAAGAATTGCAAAGTTGCAAAGTTGCAAAGTTACAAAATTGCACAAATGCATACTATCAATTTCCTGACCCACAAAGTCTAAAAATCGAAGCCTTTCGAAAAAAAAAAACGTTCCGAACCACAAAGTTCGATGTATTTGATCGCGTTGAACGCGAGCCCGACGGCAGTTTTGATGTGGAGTGGAGCGACGCACAGATACGGAGGGTGGGTTGAACTCTGGCGATAACGAATCGTCGTGGGTCTCGACATTTTCAGATAAAAAAAATGGATCGCAGGTGCTCGAGGAAGGGGATGGTCAAAGTGTTGGAAGGTGGCGAGGGGAAGCGGGTTTGCTCGCTACACCCCCTGACGGTAGTTTTCCCATGCAAAACGTTGGACCTGTCAAGTTCGAGGCGCCGAAGGTCCCGGTCATTTTTGTACTCGGTAAGTAACACTTAACGTCAGACCGGCTGTTAAATGTGTAACGAGCTCGCGACTTACTTGACGCCCGAAGGCAAACGTATCGTCGCAAGTTCGCTGAGAATAAAAAAGGTCAAATGAAAGAAAGCAAAGGAAAATGAAAAAAAAGGGATAATTGTTAAACAATGTCTGTCGGTGTTATTGTTAAGGCGGCCCGGGCAGCGGTAAGGTGACACATTGCGACAACCTCATGCAGGAGAAGAAAGGCATAACGCACATCAACATGACCGATCTTCTGCAGCAATACGCCCTTGGCAATGGTGAGATCCAAGTTTCGAACCTACCGATTTGTTCGGTTGTTCATTTCGTTAGTGCATATTAAAAAAAAAAATTAACAATGAGATCTGAAATAGTTATTTTTATGGTAAAGGCGTAGAAAAAGAGTTCTTGACGAGTGTGAAAATACCGCATGAGCCGAAGACGAGTGCGATTAAAAACTGCGGTCTATACATTCACATAATTTTTCCTAACAATTTGACAAAAATCGCACTATTCGTTTTTGAGAAGTGTGGGCAAAAAGGCGCTTTCTGGCAAGGCAAAAGGCGCTTCCTGGAAAGGCGAAAGAAAAAAAATTCTTAAAAATGCAACACAACAAAAAAAGTTTCATGGTACTGGAGATAAAAATAAAAATTCAATACAGATATGCAAGACTTTGGTCTGCTGAGCAGTAAAACCGTGGCGGAAGTTCTAATGCTCGAGATGAAAATGTCACCGGGTGCCAAAACTTTTCTCGTCAGTGGTTATCCGAGAAACATGCGCGACGTCGTCGAGTACTCCGAGAAGGTGAGCATTTCCAGCTATCGGTATTAAAAAAAAAAACTTTATATTTACACTCACATAAACAGAAATTCGAGCTCGTATACGATAACTATAATTTCCAATTAAAATTTGTTGCTCAAATTTAACTTTTAAAGTTGAAATCATTTTTTTTACGCATAGCGAGAGGTTTACACGAGAAAAAAATGAAACCGGTTGGTCACTATATTTCGACCGGAAGTGACGTCATGCCAAAAATATGTCACTTCCGGTTTAAAAGTCTCATTTTAGACAGGACGTTACGTCATACCAGAAATACATCACTTCCGTTGTAAAATGAGGTCTCCAAACCGGAAGACACATCATATAAAAAATACGTCACTTCCGGTTTTAAAAAATGACTTTTTCAAACCGGAAGTAAATTATTTTTGTTATGACGCTGCTTCTGGGTGGAAAAATGACATTTTCAAACCGGAAGTGACGGATTTTCGAGAACCTTCGGAAACCTAACTTTTCGCTTCCTAAATCCCATAGTCTATAACGAGGGGACAAAACGCCCGAGCAACAAAAACCTGCCACTATATATATAGTTATATAATGAAAGGGCTTTATTTCACATCAATTTCGACGTCGAATCGTGCGGCCTGGGCACTATGTAGCGGTCGATGTATATAATGTATTGATTATCCAGCCCATTACTATTCCATTATCCATATATCGCACGCGTATCATAAAGCATTTGGTGAAAGTCCCACGTGGGGTCACAACGCTGACTCCCAAATTCCTTCCACGCGTCGTCTATCAAGTATTAATGCCAATCGTTGCTCCCACGTGGATAACGCGTATTATGAATGAGATGTCATTCTTCTGTTACATTTCTACTTATACTCTTAATATAAAACAATTATTTAAAAAAATGGCCAAACAGAAAAAACGCTAAAAAAAAATTACCAGCTATTAGCCAATGACACTTTTTTTTACCAATCACTTTTTGCTCATATGCGCTAGACGTCGATTGGTCTATGACAAACCACGGGGACACACAAATATATACATACATAAATGCAGGGCCTCTCGTGAATGACGTGAAAAAATATTTGCCGGCATTTTTATTTTTTGTCGAACACTGTGTAGGGTAATTTTTTTATGAACAGCTATAGTAAACGTTGTTCTATTTCTGATCCCTCACAGATACAAGTAGTAAATGGTGTCGTACTGGTGTCCTGGAGACAGGAGGTACTCGAGAGACAAATCGATTACGGTGCTCAACTGGGACACGTTATTTTGGGTCTGGCGCGTATGGAGCTAAGAAACTTTTACAGAAACGTTATGCCGGTAGCGGAGTACTTCGATCGCAGCGGTATTCTGCTGGAGGTAAATAAATTGTTTCTTTGTTTGTAATAGTTCGTTTCTTGTTTTATCGGGGGGAGGGGGGGGGGAGAGTATATAGTCCGATTGTCGGCTGAAATTGGGTCAGGAGGCGGTCTCGTAGCTTTTTTTACATGGCTTATACGGATACGTGCGAAAAGCTCAAATCGCGGATAGACTTCGATAAGCCATCAGCAGTGGAAACGAGGGGAGGAGTTTCGTGACGTCGCGAGGGGACAAAAATTATTCATCGTTCTACTGAAAAATAAACTTCGTATATGTTGTTCTTTAGGTAAACGGTGAACGAAATCCCAGCGAGGTATACTCTGACTTTCGGGACGATGTTATGAGGATACTGGGACTCGCCGAGAGTAAAGCTCGCACCAAGCAACCGCAACGCTCCTTGGAAGCGGAGGTAAATACGATGTTTTGTAAATAAACTAGAGGCTTTGCTTGTGGGTCAATAGAGTCGCGTTGCTTGTGACGGAACTTGCGAAGCAATCCTAATAGATCACAGAATCCTGAGATCGCAAAATCCTGAGATTGCAAAATCCTGAGATTGCAAAATCCTGCGATCGCAAAATCCTGGGATCGCGAAAATCGTGGGATCGCAAAATCTTGGGGTTGCTAAGTACTGGGATCGCGAAAATCCTGTGTTTCCAAAATGTTGGGGTTGCTAAATTCTGGGATCGCAAAATACTGGGTTTGCTAAATACTGGGATTGCGAAAATCCTGGGATTGCAAAATACTGGGATTGTGAAAATCCTGGGATTGCAAAATCTTGGGGCTACTAAATTCTGGGATCGCAAAATCCTGGGATCGCTAAATCCTGGGGTCGCTAAATCTTGGGGTCACTAAATCATGGGATCGCAAAATCCTGGGATAGCAAAATCCTGAGATCGCGAAATCCTGAGGTTTGAAAATGTTGCGATCACTACATTCTGAGATATGACAGACAGATAAACCGTAGAAAGGTACATTGTATTATACGTATTGTTAATTTTGTTTCAAGGTTGAAGTGGAACGCCGCGCGATAACTTCGAGTGTCCCGTCCCTGAAGGAAAAGCTCGCGGTGACAGAGATAACGCCGCGTACGCCGGTCGCGCGACTCATTCCCGCGAAGACAGCAAACAAGCCACGAAAGGGTATACCCACCTTTATCTGGGTCATAGGTAAGTTCACCGACCCCGCCGGATCACAAGCGAGAGAGGCACTAAAAATATTGACTATTAACGCAGGTGGCCCGGGAAGCAACAAGGCGACGCTCTGCACTCAAGCCGTCAAAAATATGCCCAACTGGGTACACGTTAGCATTGGTGGACTTCTACGATCGATGGCATCCTCCAACACCCTCGTCAACGAGGCTATCGTGGCCGGCGAAATGACTCACCAGGATATCGTAATGCAGCTCGTCGAACAACAAGTTTTGCTGAATCGCGACACCGACGGTATAATTATCGACGGCTTCCCCCGAGATCTCAATCAGGTTCAGGAATTCGAGAGCAAGGTAACGTTTATCGTCGACAGAGTCGAGCGAGGCAAAATGGGACAGTTGGACAAAACGGGACAGACCATTGGGATGCATTGATGGTGCAAAAATGGGGCGTTCCAAAATTATTGGAAAATTGCATTTTTTAAATGCAATTTTCCAATATTTGTCGGTCCCGTTTTGTCCCACTGTGCGGTTTTGCCCCGCTCTCCCCTACCAAAATGTAATTTACCATTTCAATCGGCCTCTTCAATCGTTATTGTTTTTTCCAGTTTGGTCAACAGCCGCCGCTCGTGCTGCTGGACTGCTCGAAGTTGCAGCTCGGTCGTGGACGATTGGACGACAGCGTGTCGGCTTTCCGAAAAAGATTGGAGCTCTTCCGTGAGGTGTCCCTGCCGATGCTGAAGACACTGGACAACGACAGTCGTCTCACAATCGTTAGTATCATTGTCTGTTAATTAATCATTTATTTTCTTATTGGGCGATAAAAAATCTTCAACGGAATCCTCCTCAAACTTGAATGGTGTCCTCAAAATGTGTTCGGTAGCGATGGCCCTAAAAAACAAAAAATTCTTTCAGGAGATGTTTTTATCTGAAATATTAGTGAGTTAACGCAGTTGGCTCACTCATTATTTTACTCGTTTAGGTTCCAACAATAAACCACAGTGGTTTTTTTTTTGTAATCAAATAAATAAATACTGTTGTATAAAAAAAAAAACTTTGTAAAAAAAATTAATGTTTTAGTAAATAAATGTTTTTGACTCCAGGTCGACGGTGACACCGATGTACCATCGGTCCAGCAAGAATTCGCTGCGGTGTTGTACCAGCTGATGAGACAGTCGAGACGCAAGGAGGAGGACTATCACCCGCGCTCAGCCAGCTCCCCAAACTCGAAGGTCCCCGGTAACATCAACGGGGCCCAGCAACAGAACGGACATATCAATGGTGTGGCAAAGCATGTTATCGAAAACGGTGTAAACGCCCTAGCTAATCACGTGGAAAAGACAATTGGCACGAAAAACACGAGTAAGATTAACGGTTTCGTGAACAATGCGAAACAATTGAATGGGCATCAGAATGGCGCGGCTAACGGTGCGAACGGGGCCCAGCACTTGCTCCAAAACGGTGTTTCGCATCTGGCTAACGGCAACAATAGAGTAGCACCGGCCGTTGCGAATATCAATGCCGATAACTCTAACGATCCACTGAGAAACATGTACAACGAGGTCGAGGGCTATCGGCAGGATCTTCACATATAAGCATAAACCAGCGAAATTCGGGATAAAAGTTGTTGGATCGTAATTATACGTTAAAAACTAAACAAACTTTTCCTTTGAAACATTGTTCAAAAGTGCGTAGTTTCCGAGTTACGTGCGATCGAAGTACGGGCCAATGAGCGCGCGGCGGCAGATGGCGCCACGCTCGCCGGAGCGTCCTCATTGGCTGAGAGTTTCTACGGCTTCTAACTCGAAAGCTACGCCTCAAAGAAAAAAACTTCAAAGAGAAAGGTTGCTTAGTTCGGCCCCGAGAATACGACTGTACGTTTTTTTTTGGAATCCGAGACACCTCGTATACTGAGTAGAATGACAAAACTAAGTATAAATGATATGCGTCTCCTTAAATTAGCTGAGGATCGAATACGCCAAAGTTAAAGGACGTATTCGCGACATACGGATAAAGGAGTAACTGAAGAATGCTCACAAATTATTTACATATAAAAAACCAATTACTATTATTATCATTATTAATATTAACGAAAGGGATATTAATGCTGTGTAGAGTTTATTAATAGCATAATCGAGAGATTAAAGGTATATTTGTAAATGAGTCAATAGAGATTATTGAGAAGAGTTTTAGATCGTTTGATAGACTGTTTTATAATGGAGAAACATAATGAACGAAGCGAGTGTATTTTTGCATCATATATCTGCCAATCGGATCCTCAAAACTTTACTCTCGATTGAGCTGAATAATTGATGAATTAATTGAACGATTAATTGATTAATTATACCTCGATCTTCAATTTCCGTATATCAAAGCTCATTCCGAGTATTTTCGTTATAAAAAAAATATATATATATTTATATATGTATGTATATATATATATATATATATATATATTTGATCAGAACATTTACGCGATAGATGAGGTATTTTCGACATTGTACACCCGAGATATATTTTTAAACACAATTGCAGCAATGATTTATCCATCCGCAGGCGGATTTGTGAGAAGATTTGAATCATCGAAGTTAAAGTAACAATCGTTAAATATATAATACGTAGAACGTAGAAAAAAATATTGAATCGCGGTCCATTCGAGTATATTAAATATATTAAAAAAACGGAAACGAATATCGTTGAATCGCCGTGTACGGCAAAGTGCCTTTACAACGTTATTATAATTATCTTAATCCGTAGAATTTGATATATCAATCAAAATATTATAACGATATAGAAATCTGCACGCGGAGTTGTAAATTAAGCGTCGATACGTATAATTATATTTAACTCGTTTGTATACGAATGTGTGATTATTGTTATTATTATTATTATATTATTATAGATAAACAAGTATGTGACCATCCGCACGAAAAGCAATCACTCTTTCGATTTTACTTTTCAAGAATTCAAGTTACCCGGACAATGGTCAAAAATGACAGTTTTTTTTAAATATCGCCGAAAATGATTGTATACCTCGCACAGAGTTGAAGTCATTAGACTTTTATTGAAAACTTAATTAAAACTTCATCATTTAATACGCTCATTTTATATGCATAACTCAAAACTGACCCGTTTCGTGCGGACGGCTCAATATGTTTGTTCGTCATCATAACTATTATCTTTATTACTATTAATCATACGAGTTATAAGACCATTTTTTTAAATTCCATTTATTAATTTAAATTAACTTTGTTTTTATATACTTCGAATCTGTTCACCTCTATTCGATTGCGTCTTTATTGTTTCGTAAAAATTTTTTTTCGACGTTGTAAGAGCCTCGAGGCTATACGTTTAATAAAATACACATCTGTGGACCACAATCCATCTTGCGTTCAATACGAAAGACAACGAGAAAAACAAAATAAATAAAAAAAACTTCGACGAATCGACGAAGTTCACATCGGCCAGGACAACGTCGCACCGAATCTTCGTCTCGCGTATTACATCGATACAATTATTCAATGCGAATAAATGGTGACTAGTAAATAACTTTATTTATATTAAGAGGTACAAACTCACAATTCGAATAGAATTTATTTTTCCACCTCTTCTCTCAACATCGCTCTGTTGCTCTCGGCCATTACGGCATGATTAGAAAAACGCGGCTAAACCCAAAGCTGAACCGACCGTGAGAGCGAGCATAGTGTAACCAGTAATGTAGACCTGCTTCATTGTCAAAAACATCCCCAAGTCCCAGATCTGCAAAGAGAACAGAAAAACAAACATGAAATTTGAATCACTCGTAAAAAAAAAGTTGATTCTCTCTTGGAGGATACCTTAGAAATTTCAACTTGATTGCTCAAACTCTTCTCAAGTTATGAGTTTCAATTTTTTGGATCTGAGACATATACACACACACACACATCCAGACATTTTTGTTAAATTTGAATATCCAATATTTTGGAACATTTTGAACATGTTTTCATGAAAACCTCGAAACTTTTTTTTTCATGAAAACAAAGCTTCCTCTATGTGGAAGCAAAAAAATCGACACCCGCTTTCGCTTTTTACCAAATGTCGAATTCCATTGAAGTAGTGAAAGGTAGCGGGAAGCACAAGTACGTATTTGGCCAAGAATAGAACAGGCATCGGCAGGCACATTGCATCGATCGACGCGATCATGCTGGCCACTCCGCCGGGTACGAAAAGAGTTCCTGAAACGAGAAATTAAAAAAATTTCATCTCCGTCATCCAATAACTGTCGAGAGTTCAAAATTGTAATTGTAGTTGTCATTGTAATTTTTATTGCCGGAACAACTCCTTTGCACAGAGCTCGAAAGCAGCAAACCGAAAACACAAGGCATATAAAATTTGAATATACTTAATACATAATACAACAAATTTTGCATGAAAAAAACATCAAATATATATAAGTAATAAATATAAAATAAAAAAAAACGCTAAAAATATTTTGACCTACCAAAGCCTAGGGTTGCTGCGTAACCGGCCAATATCATGCCGGTAGCTCTGTGGCTGATCGACATCAACGCCGGCAGCTCAAACTTGTAGATCGTTATGTGCGGCGACATCGGACGCTTCAACCGTTCATTTTTCTCAGCGTAGCTCTCGCAGGCCTGGACGCTAGCGAGTTTCGAGACCGAAGACGCGATTCCTCGGGAACTCGAAAAAAAAAAAACATAAATGCAGATTACACAAAAATACTTCTCGATCGATCGTCGGAACGTCCATTTTTAAAAAATCAGCGCTTCGACTATCTGAGCGATTTATGTAACAGAGAGGTTACAAATTTACCTCGAGGCGCAGAGACTTCGATAATTTCCAATGCCCAAGCCATGACGGCAAATAATTCTGTAAATAAAACGACGAATCGTTCGATGGATCGTTTGACAATTACGGACGAAACATTTTTTGGGTGGAATCGTAAAAATTTTTAGGTTACAATTTTATGAAGATTATTCCTTGGGTTATCATTTTTCTCTCACCTGGAATAGCTCAGAGCCATCTCAACGATCCTAGGATTCACGATACACGCCGCGAGACGCAATATCGTTTGGTTATTTTTTAAATAATGTTATTCCCGGTGTTTTGACCGAAGAATCTTACGTCACACTAGGACGATCGTGTGACAAAAGTAGTTGGCTGTATCGATGTATATGTATATATGGGCCATTCCACGTTAAGTCGAACGATATCTAAGAGGGTCAGGGTTTTGGCCAGTTCGACTTGACGTGAAATGCCCCATTCACATACATGTCGGTAAAATAACCCGTCGGCATTGCGGGTTACTTCCAGCGGAGAAAGGTAATTTTCGTCGTCGGTACAAGCGCGGATAGAAATGTTTGTCACGTGATACGGCACTGGCAGCGACATACGTGTCGTCGCAGTGGCGTTTTTTTGCGATGTTACAAATCATATAAAAAAATAATGCCCGAAAAAACAAAAACCATTCGACAAGAACAATCTGAAAACAAAGCTCCCAAAAACTGTTCTTCCAAATTGTCATTACCGCGATAATTTCAATCTCCAATATTTTTGTCCCATCAGGAATGATGAAGCGAGAGGCGACGGACGTCGCGACGCCGCCCGCACGAGCGTTCTCGCGCATGCGCAAACCTTGTTTACAACTGCGGAGCTTTACCATACACATGACCTTTCCAAAATGGACACGAGTGCCTGTTCCTTACGTACGGCGTGTGCGACGTTCGTAGTTCTGTCCGAAGTATAATTAGTCTCGCATCCTAATAATCTCTCCGATAAAAGCAGTGAACATCGTCGACTCTCCGATTACACGCGAATACCTGCAACGAAAGCCCCGCAAAGTTTTTCGGCCCGCGAGAGTGCGCAAGGAAAAGGAAAGAGAGGAAAAAAAAAGAGTAGCAAAGACGTTCGAATCGTCGTTACACGGCAGTCGAGCCGCCGAAGTTTGTGTCTCGCGCACGGCTCTTCGTATCCCAAAAAAATAGCATCGTGGTTCCGTACGCGCATTGTTTGAGCTTATCGAGACGAATGAGTGCAATCGGTCCTGGCTCGTCGTCTCGTTAGTGCAGTGCGCGACAAACAGCGGAAGGGGTAAAAAACGAGCGGGGCCGAGAGAGAACAAGGACGGCGATAATTTTCGCCTCAACGGCGAAACACCTCCCAGGGGGAGGGGGAGGGGGGGTGGGGGTCAAATATTTTAACGAACCGGAAAAAGAGTAATTTTTTTGCGACGCACAGTGAACGTCGATGTATTTTTATTGAGAAAAGAAAAAAAAAATAGCAACAGAAAAAAAAATCTTCGCATCCGCATATATCGTGCGTGCTTCCCCACCCCCCTCCACGCCCCTGTGTGTGATAAATAAACAGGATCACCGTGAGAGCGCGTGCGCGAGTATTGGTCTCACTCTGTGTTTTCCGTGTGAAAAGAGGGTGGCGGGAGGGGGGGGGGAGGAGGAGGCGAGAGTAGAGCGCTGCGGCGGAGGCTGGAACGCGCTGCGGCGTGTGTCCCTGTGTGTTTTTCTTCTTTGCGTCTTTACTTTCACCCTACCTACCTTACACACTCCCACCCCCCTCCGCTGCGGCTCTAATGCGATCTCTCGCGTATTCGTCGCATCAACACGAAAATAACATTTTTTTTTTCTCTAAATCATCGCTCTCGCCCGTTAAAAAACCCCTCCTCGGTGTTTCGGGTGAATAGAAAGACAATCGGAGACACATCGCGAAACATTGTACTGTAGATACGTCTGGCACGTAAACTACGTAGTAGGAGCCGAGTGAAAAATGGCATAAACAAGTGAGAGAGAGTGTAACAATAATAATAAAAGAAAAACAAGAAAATCGATCGCTAAAAATCGTACACAGAGAAACAATTTTTGCCCGCCCATGTTTTATTTTTTCGCGAAATTTGTTCCTTCTCGCGGAGGTTCTTCGGTAGAGTTTTGTTGTCGGGTCTGAGATAAATAATAAACGGGCGGGTGGGGAGCGGTGGGGGGAGGGGAAATACGACGAAAACGGCTCGTCCAACGTCGCCATAAAACAGGTGTACGAGACTAGACGCGCGTGCCACCCCGACGCTTTCGACACGAGGTCACATACCGAGGCCGCTAAAAAATACGAAAAAAATATCTCGCGATAAACAAAATACGAACGAACGGGAGGCGTCCGCCGAAGCTCGACGTCCCGAGGCAGCCCGAGAAAAACCCAGGAAGAAATATAAGAATCCTCGCGTCGCTCTCGCGATAAGGTCGAGAATCGACGAAAATTGCGATCGACTGTTCGGAGCCGAAGAGGAAAAAATAGAGAGGGAAAAAAATAAATAAAAAAAAATAGTGCCCGAGGGTGGGGGAAAGGGTCATGGAGCACCCCTAGTGCATTCGCGAGTACGGGCGCACTCGCGTCGGCGCGACGAGGACAAACACAAAACAGCTATGCGGACCACAGTGAGATGTTCGAAAAAAAAAATTGTGGGAAAAATAAATTTTTTTAAATAAGAAAATTTCTCAACATTTATTTTTGAAATAATAATAATAATAATAATTTCTCATTGAAAAAAAGAAAAATCAATTTTCGTATTTTTTTTTTTATTTTATTGTTTTTTATTTTGATTTGCGATTTTTTTTTTTTTTTTTTTTTGTGAATGGTTAATGCAATAGTTGGCGATACGCCGGCGGCACTGCCATGTGAGCACCAGATACGAGGCTTCATAAACGGCGTAAGCGACCGAATCGCAACCACGTGTTTCCTAACGTCAGTCGCGATGTCGTCGGGCAGGGGCCAGGCGTCGCCTTCGGGCGGTCCGCTCGTGCGCTGCGGTCATCTGAGAAAATTGAAGACCCTCAAGAAGAAGTACTTCGTGCTTCGAGGCGACTCGCCCGGACATCCCGCCTGTCTCGAATACTACGACAGCAAGAAAAAGTTCGACAATCGTCATCCGCCCAAGAGATCTATATCGATGCGTAGCTGCTTCAATATCAATAGACGCGTAGACACGAAGCACTCGCACGTAATAGCGCTCTACACGAAGGACGAGTGCTTCTCGCTGATACTCGACAACGAGAAGGAGCTTGACGACTGGCTCAACGCCATGCTTATGCTGTCCGGAGACGTGCCTGACGGAGAACAGCCACGACCTACCTTCGGTAACGATGCCGGACTACTCTGGCCAAAATTTACCTCTCGAACTTTCAATTTGAGAACAGACCTTTTTTTTGTTTTATAAATAAAGAAAGACGTTTATATTTTCATTTAATTTGTTATTTACTGATCAAGTACAGAAATGTTGGAAAAGGCAGTTTTGCGCACGCTTCGTATACGTAAGAACCCTATTTTTGCACATTGTGAAATAAAATTTTGTACGATAGTCGTGCAAAAAAAGTTTTCTTAACTCGATGCAACACTCGTTAGAAAAAGTTTTTTTTGCATCGGTATCGTAATGTGCTATACGCTCATTCGTTCAGTCCCTAAAAGCTTTTTAACTCGTTCGTGCAACAACTCTGACCTGTCTATGGTAACAATACCAGACTACAATGGGCAAAATTTGCTTCTCGGATTCTCTCTTCGAGATGAGACTTTTGTTTATAAATTATACATATATATATATATATTTTTTTTTTAATTTTATTTTATATAGACTGATCAAGTACAAAAATATTTATGCACATCGGTTTGGCATGAATTCAATTTATTCATTTACAATAATATTCATGAAAGAAATTCCGCTATATTTGCTTCCATGTTATTGTTATCATAATATAGAAATATTATAAAAATGTATGTAATTTTGTTTATCTCTTGTTGTTACTACTGTTATTTTTTTTGCCTCTGACGAAACGACTAATTGCGATTTTTTGTGTCACAGAACACGTTTGGCAAGTCACGATGCAGAAGAAGGGCCTAGGAGAGCGCAAAAATATTCACGGACCCTACAGATTGTGCTTGACCGATCGCACGCTGAGCCTCGTCAAGGTCGGGGCCAAGGACAATTCCGATTCTATCGAATTTTCGGTAATCAGACAATTTATTTTGTAAATTTATTTATCACTCCGTTCTGCTCTCACGTGCGTAGGGGAGAGCGGGGCCAAACGGGACAGCGGGGGCAAAACTTAGTTTTCCAATAATTTTTGATGCCCCGCCTGCCCCAACGACATATCCGGAATTTCAACACTGTTTTGCCCCACTTACCATCAACGCCACCATCCAAACGTTATTGGAAAAATTGTTTTGTCCCAGTATCTCGTTTTGCCCCACTGTCCCATTTTGACCCGCTCTCCCCTACGTAAAATATTCTTCAATTTTTATAACGCTCGTTTCGTTTCTATTTGATGTTTTATTTATTCCAATTTATCTTTTCGCAGTCATTTCGCTTCGCGCACTCTCGCCTTTTTATATTTTCACGTTGTTTCCCCTCGTCAAATTTTTTATTTTATGACTTCGTTAAATTTTTTATCTTTCATGTTCTCTGTATTCGAGTATTTTTTAATTCTCGAGCTCCAAAGCTCCGACTCTTCCATCGAGTCCAATCCTTCACCGGAGTTAATCGAAACTAATTCAATTTTTTATTTCCAGCTAATCTGTATACGGAGATGCGGCTACATGGACCGTATATTTTACATGGAAGTCGGCAGATCGGCCGTGACGGGCGGCGGTGATTTTTGGATGGAGGCGGAGGACAACAACATAGCGCACAACATGCACGCCGCTATACTGAACGCGATGAGCAGCAGCAGCACGAGCAGTAATTCGGCGAGCGGAGGGCTGAACAGTAGCGTGTCCGGAACCGCCGGATCGACGACGAGCAAAGACGACGTCGGACCTCGTCAGAGAGTCCGAAGCTCGTCGGCGAACGAGGCTAGCAAACCCATATCCGTTCTTCAGCGCAGACACACAGGCGCGAAACTTCATGGATTCTCACCGCTCGGTAAGGCATTACGATATCGCGACGTGAATCTCTTCGATCCTCTAACGGAGTCACGTAAGCCTTTTTTTATTTTCGTGTTGAGAGTGCCTTTACGACTCAGCGGTCGATAATTGATACAAAAACTTCTGAAAAAAAGAAGTGAAAAGAAAAAAAAACAAACAAAAAATCAGGTGGAAGTGCAACATTTTTGTTTGTTTTCTTTTCTTTTTTGTAACGCAAATTTTGTTGAAATAAACATTCGCAGTTCCGAGCGTCTCGTGCTCTCGAGTACGCTGCACTCGAGAGCGTGGTCGAATCGCGAGGAAAAAGCCCGCGAAGCGGCGATTGCTTAGATCGCGAAGCATACTAGAGCAGCTGCAGCCTTCATTTTCATTTAAGGATGCGTCGCACATACAAAAGGTTGATTCGATCAAAGTTTCAGTACTTCGCGATATGCCACAAATCTGGAAGAAAAAATCGGCCATGCCAAGACCTTTCATTTTGCTTAATGATGATGCCAAAAAATTATCAACAAATTATTTAAAAAATAAGTTGTTCCGTAGTTATGGTCTTTAAAAAAATGTCAAAAACGGAAAATTCGAAAATATAAGAAAATTGTGAAAAAAATTCATGTGGCCTCTACAAAAGCAATTAATTTCATTTGAAAAGAGAAAAAAAGGTTCACTGATTATTTGTTAAACAATTTGTTAACATTACTATTATGCAAAATCACTGTTCTTGGCACCTTTGGTACAGTTTTTTTTCAGATTTTTATACCAATGGGAAGTGTTCAAATTGTCACTGAATCCCACTTTTGTCTGTTAATGTACGTATGAAGCATAATCGAATAGCGACGAATCACTCTCGTAGTTATTATTCTTAGCGTCGAAGTGCCTTTGCGACTCAGCGGTCGATAATTGATGCGAAACCTTTCGAAAAACGAAGTGACGAAAAAACCAAACAATTAAAGTAAGATTTTTTTTTGTAACGCATATTTCGTAGAAAAAAACATTCGCAGTTCTGAGCACTTGCGAGCCGAGTTCCTATAGTGTAGCTACAAGCTTCATTTCCATTTAATCGAACATCGACGAATCACTCTCGTAGTTATTATTATCGTCAACGCCTTCCCTCGTGTCGTTTTATTTTTTGTCATTTACGTCTCGTTCGTTCATGTTTGAGTCCATGGAAGAAGGAAAAAAGAAAGAAATGAGAGAAAAAAAAATGAGAGACAAAACCGTATTGTCACACGAAGCCGTGATGCGAGAGTAGTAACACACGTGGGTTGCGGGGCTTTACAGAGGAAGCGAGGAGCAACAAGGAACAGGTGGATCCGTTGCGGGAGCAGAACATCACTGCATCTGCCCCCTCACAGTGTAGTCAGTCACAGGGTACCTCCTCCTCCAATACACTCACGGGTCTGTTCTCTGTCACAGTAGTTTTTAACGCTTCATATATATATATATATTTTTTTTTTATGTGTAAATATATCGATGTATATCCTACGCGGGGAAAAAAAAATTACTAAAATGTGTTAATAATGTATAAGTCGTTCGATGCGTTCTTTTCTCAAATATTTATCTTTGGAAAAAATAAAAAAAATTAAAATGTCGACTTCAATATGTTTTAGTCGTGTTTGTAAGGGCTTGAAGCGCTAAATTGTCCAAGATAATACGAGGCATTGGAAAACTTGATAAATATTATTTAAACATCTTTTAGTAATTTGGATTTGTTGATGTTCTTTTATCGCTATTTGGGAATCAATGAAAATGGTGGGAAAAAATGGTCTATTTGCCTTTGGAAAAAATACTGCATCTGGGAATAAATTACTAAAAGGGGTTAATAATTTATGAGTCTTTCGAAGCCTTCTTCTTTTTCTAATATTTATCTTTGGAAAAAACAAAATATATCGACATCAATATGTTTTAGTCATCTTTGAGGGCTCGTGGTGGAAAATTATCCAAGACAAAAGAAGGCATTGAAAAACTCGAAAAATATTATTTCAACATCTTTTAGTAATTTGGATTTTTTGTGGTTCTTTTATTGCTCGTTGGGATTAAATGAAAATGTTGGTGGGAAGGGAAAGCAAAAAGCACAAATCGTCCTACCGTCCATTGCTCCCTGCGGGGGACACGAATTATGCAAGGCCTGGTCGTCAAACTTTCATCACTGATGGTTCAGTATTTTGCAATAAAAAAATTCATAACATTTTTTTTAACGAGTCATTATCGATCGCTGCGCCACCGTCGACGATAATTCATCTCCCCTGTCCGCGATCACACCTCTTGGCATACGGCATATTTTTTTTTCTGCGCTTGGCTCACTGTTTCCTCTCCCGAAGATTCATCGTCGTACATTCACGTTTGTTCGTTAGCGCAACCTTCACTGTAAATAATGCTCTCGGATTACACCTGGGTCAAAGAAATTTCTCCCCAATGTACAAAAGTATAAAAGCCCAATGGAAAATCAGCAACCCGCCTCATTGTTCTGTATCGTCAGCTCATTATTTCATCAGTGTACATTTCTTCACACTTTGCTTTTGTTTAATCGCAGAATTCACGAAATGCAGTCCGATCTGGCTACGCGATCAGTAGAAAAATTCACTTTTCATCGATCGTGAGAAATATTTTTATTTCTTATATAAAATTTGATTTTTTATATAAAATTCGATTTCTTATGTGAAAGTTTATTTTCTCTATAAAATTATATTAAAAAACAAAAAAGAAAAAATCGGACAATTAATATTTAAAAAGAGATATTTATCGCGTCAGCCAAGATATCGAGGTTTAATCATTCGGTGAGAAGGATCTCTTTTTTTTTCGTTTCTGTTTTTTTTTCTTTTATTTTTTGTCACATATCGGTTGCGCTGGAGGCGGAATGTTCGGCGGCTTAAGCTACATCGAGAGCCTGGTGAATGTCGTTTGCAGCTGTTGCCGGGACCGGGAACATCGGGACGATCGTCAGCGTAATCAACAACGTCAACATCCTACTTCTGAGCAGCAGCGGCAAAGCTACTTCGAACAGGCGTCGTCACTCGGTCGCTAGTCATCCTCATAGCGCGAACAATTCCCAAACTGTAAACCTAATGACAATGACTCCAAGTACAACAACAACAATAACAACAACAACAACAACAACAGCACCACCAAGTACAACAGTATCGACGACAACAATACAAGAATCAACGCGTACACCAATCCCGACAAAATCACATCAGAGAACTCTGTCGCTGCCATTAGCCGCTGTTGTTGTCAATCAAACGCAATCATCCAAAAGATCCTTTTTACGCTGTATGTATTTTAGTTTACACAAAAGAAAAAAAAATCAGAAAATTCAATTTACGTAACAAATTATTATTATTTTTTAAATCTTATTTTCTTCTCTTCCACTCGACGTTTCTTTTTTTTAATAATAATACTTTTCTTCAACTTCTAAACCACCAAGTATTGCGAAAAAGCACGTGACCGAAATATGTGCGTCTAACACAGCGTAAACGCTTGGAAAAAGGAAACAATGAGTGATCCAAGTTTGTGTTTTACAACGTCTCGACAGAGGACGGTGGATCGTTTTCTTTTCGTCAGTGGCCCCGCCGCTGCTGCCGCTGCTGCTGCTGATGCTGATGTTTTTCATTTGCCGCAAAAAGACAGTTCCGAGGATGCGACGATTTTTAAAAAAACTTATTTCTTTTTTTAATGAAAAAAAACTATTTTTATTTGTTATTTTCTTTTTCATTTGCGAAATTAAATGCCCCGCAGATTGCTTCTGAGTTTCTCACGAAAAATTGCATGCGTCCGTGTGTGTATGTGTGTGTGTTAAGTAATCGAGACCGAGGGTCTCGAATTTAAGGTCCTACACAGTCTAAATTACCGAACGGCAATACTAACACGCTGGGCTATGCTGGGCTTTATTAAATTATTATTTCGCCACTACATCCTCTTGTTTATTTTCGTTCGCTCTCTATATCCATGTATATGTGTATTTGTTGTTTGTCGGGTAAAAAATAAATAATAAAAGAAAATTGGGTATGATTCGAGTCTCGCCTGTGTCCGTCTATGGGTGAAAAACAATAGTCCTGAAAATAATTGTCTTATTGTATTGCAGGCGCAACCGGCCGGGACAGATGCGACAGTTTGCCGTCGAGGGCCCGAACGACGAGCGAGGGTCATCCGATAGCGGTTGTGATGGGTCATCCCCGCGGCGGACATCTGGCGCCCCACGTACCGCGCCCGCACTCGATGTACGGACGTGGACTGTCCTATTCGCCGCCGGTCTCGTCGATGCCCATAAGTCCCGCCTCGGGTGCGTGCTCGACAGATTCGGCGGGCTCGTCTCTGTCGATGGACGACGGCCCGGACAACATACTCGAGGAGACGACAACTTCTTCGAGATACGGCCACTCGCTGACCCCCGACGAGCCCGTCATCCTCGAGGAAAATCCCGACGACTACGCACCGTGGTCGACCAGCAGTCATCAGCCACAGAAATACTCTTCGAACTTCAAGTCACACTCGCCGTCTCAGGTAATCAGTTTATCTAATTAATTAATGTTCATCGGGATTAATTTAATAAATTAATATTCGGCGCAATAAATTAATTTAATTAATCAATATTTGGTGCAATGAATTAACTTAATTGATCAACATGCGGTGCAACGAATTAATTTAAGTAATCAATATTCGGTGCAATTAATTTAATTAATTGATTGATATTCATCGTAACTAAGTAATTACTAGGGATGTGCAAATAATATGAATAATTCAAAGTATATGAATAATTCGGATAATTTGAATATTTCAACATATTCGAATGATTTTAATAGTCTAAATATTCCAATTAGGTAAACAAATTATTCCAATAATTAGAAATATTAATTTGAGAATTTGAGAATATTCAATGAATAAAATTTATGTGCTCAGTTTCATTGTAATCGGAATTTCATCATTCGAATATCCAATTCATAAAAATTATTCGAAATATTTGATTTTTTAAAAATGATTAATAAATATTCGAATAATTCGAATTGTTTTATTATAAAATTTTTTCAATATTCAATTCAATTCCATTCAAACGCTATTCGCACACACTTAGTAATTACGATGAATCAATTGATAGGTGCTCGACGAAAATATTTCGCTCGAAACGCCTGGCAAAAAAAAAAGAAAGAAATCGACGGATGACTCCGATAAAACTGATGTAATCCGATAATAACAATTCGATAAAAATTGCAGCAGAGCTCTTACGTCGAGATGTACAGTCCTTGCGGTTCGAGCCCAGGGAGGAGCATGAGCGCGGCCTACATGCCGATGAGTCCGGCGACGGGTGCCATGCAGCAGCATCACAATCACTCGAGGGCCTCGTCGCTCGTCGAGGAGACGACCCTGCCCGATGGTTACGTGCCGATGGCCCCGGTCGGCGACACCGGCTACGTCGACATGGATCCGTCGAACGCCTCGCACCACAACGGTCACTTTCCCGACGACATGTCGCAGCACGGCGGCAGCAGTTGTTCCGTTACTTCCGGCACGCCGAGCACCGATCTGCGCTTCTCCGAGTATCATCTGGACAAAGTGACGAGCTATCTGGCGCCCGGCGAGGAGATTCCCGCCCGGCCGACGCGGGCCTACTCGGTCGGCTCGCGCCCTGAGCCAGCGAACAGGCACAGGAAAAATCGTCTCGACATCGCTCAGCAGGAGGCGAGCAGGGTCAGAGCCTTCTCCGTCGGCAGCCGCTCGAAGAGGCCCGAGATAATCGGACGGCTCGCCAGCGTCATCACCGCGAGACTGCCCAGCGGCGATTGCGCCAATTCCAACAAATCGAACTCGGCGCCCTTGCTGTCGAGCTCCTGGGGACACAACAGCGGATGCTCCGTCGCCTCGGAGCGAATGGAGGATCTCATGGAGCTCGACTTCACGAGGCCCAGCGCCGGACACGAGACGGTATTCTCGCCACCGTCCTCGACGCACTCGCACTCGCAATCCTACTCCACTGCCACTGACACGAGTTCCTACGTCGACATGTCGCCCGGACAACCGCACGCCGCATCGACCAATACCACCGCTCCCTACGTTGACATGAGTGGCATCAACAAGGTAGACGGGATTTTTGGTTCTGAACTTATGGGGCTTCGTAATTCTCCGCGCACGGGGAGACTCTTCGGACGAGACTTTGTCGCGGCTTCTTTCATCTAACGACGAGGGTTTTTGTGACAGATCTTTTTTTATTCTGTGACGAGGAGGGAATTAGACTTGATGTTGCGTCGGGGCATTTTTGTGGAGTTTTTTTTTTTTCGAGTTGGATTCGAGACGAATTACAAATTTTAGACGTAACACAGCCCTTCTTTTACCCAACTTTCTCGTGTTCCTTACTTCGCGCACATTCCAGCGTACATTCCAGAAAATCTTTAAAAAATCCCGCTAACGCGACACTTCCGATTTGAAAATCTTATTTTCAAATAGGCAGTGACGTCATGCAGACATTTTTTTTTATTCTTTGTGACGTCACTTCCTGTTTCAAAATCTTATTTTTCGGTTGAAAGTGACTTCATACAGGAAAACATGATTTCTGGCTTCAAAATCTAAATTTTCTACCGGAAGTGACGTCGAAAGTAGGGAAAAGAGCATGTGCGTCTAAAATGTGTTTGGAATTCATCTCGAACGTAGCTAATTAAGAAATTCACAGAAAGCCTCGATTGTATTATGTATTGTTTTTTATGTGAATATATATATATATTCTTTCTTCATTTTAGATCAACCGTAACAACAATAACAACAATATGAGCACTGCCAATAACAATCATAATCACGTACAGGCGACGACGTCGATATCGTCGATCGCGCACAAGCCCGTCGTTAAGACTCTGAAACCTGTGGAGGAGGCGGACGGTGCTTACATGAGAATGGAAAATTCAATGGAAGATTGGACGAGGGCTGGTACCAGTCCGAAACAAGTACCGTCGCCGATGCAGGACGATTATATGCAAATGAACGGACCTCCAGGTCGCTATTGTCGATTAAATATATAATTAAGTAGTTACGAGTAAAGAGAAATTTAATTGAACAGTCGATGCCGCAAACAATGGCGCCAAACGAGTTTCTCATAGGAGCGGAATGATCTCGATGGTTTTCGAGAACTCGTTACGAATAGGAAAATTCGAAAAAGTTGGAGTTTCATTCCGAAAAATTATTGTTTAGGAAAACAATTTTTTTCCGAAGTACGAAAAAAATCCGCACGTTTTCTCTGAAAGCCAAAGAGCTTTCGAAGCTAAAATCGAAAAAAAAGTTATCGAGTTAAAAAAAAAAACTAATAGTTGATATATCAATATTAAATCAAGTATTAAGTCTGTACATTAAATGTTTAACGGCTTATCTTAATTCCACGTAACATAGCACTCGCAACGAGAACATTGAATTAATTAATTTTTCTTCGTCATTCGCAGGAGTGACGCGAACAGCGCCGGTTGATCTGCCGCAGCCGCGTCGTCCGCCAGAGGGTTACGTGGAGATGTCGTTCAAGACGCGGCCGAGTCTCGAGCAGGATTACATAAACATGACTATGGGCGGATCGTCGGGCTCGATGGGTTCGGCGCAGTCGAGCTCGGGTCGCACGAGGAATTTGCGAACGCGTCCGAGCAATCGTGGCGACAAGTCTCAGCGCTCGCAGCCGATAGCCATACAAGCCTCGAGCAAGGGCACGAAAACCCCGAGTTTCCTGCCGCTGAACGGCGACAGCCCGACGTCGGAGAGTCTGGCGAGCACGCCGGCCTCGCCGCCGCGGGCGACGCCGACCGGCTCGAACGCGACGATATTTCCATTCTCGCTGAACAGCCCGCAGTCGCCGATAAAGCCGTTCACCTCCTCGACGCCGTCGCGGGACGACAGCGAGAAAATATACGCGGCTCCGTCGCTCGATACCGACTACGCGCTGATGGCGCCGGGCATCGGCGCTTCGACCTCCTCCCAAAATTCAGTCCCGTCGGAAGCGCCGAAGAGTCTCGCGAATCCGATGAAAATCGTCCACGAAGCCGGCCAGAGTCCGCTGACGAAGAGACTCGCCGAACTGACGATAACGCGACCGCGCGTCACGAGAAACTCGACGAACTCGTTGAACAGCGTCGAAGTCGCCAAGGACGAGGACGAGAGCTTCCCGAGCGGCAACGGCGCGGACGAGAGCGCGTCGACCGGCGCATCGGATTCTGGCTTTCGGTCTCTGAACCATCAGCAGAACGAGACGGTCGGTCAGAGTCCCGCGTCGAAGCGACGCGGCAGCGAAATTACGTTCTCGAAGATGAAGACCTCGAGGGGAAGTTTCACGAAGGACGATACAGCTGCTTGTTCGTCGCCGTCGTCGGCCTCCTCATCCGTAAGGGTCTTCAACGACAATTTGGTACAAAATTCCCAACAAGAATTGCCGACTAGTCCGCTGACGAAGAGACTTTGCGATCTGAGCGTCGCTAAGGCGAAGCTCGTGCAGCGCTCGCCGAACACGAGTCCGACACCGTCGGCAGGGTTCAAGATCGTTCAGGGACAAAAATCGTCGTCGTCCTCGAGTTCGGGAAAGATGGAGGACGGCAGTGGCGGGACGACGCCGACCGCAACGCCAACCCCTACGCCCAGTCCGTTGGACTCCGAGGGATACGAGAAACTTCAACCCGGCGCGACTATTCTTCACTACGCGAGTCTCGATCTACCGGAAGTCGGCGGCGCGCCGCCGGTATCGCCGACGCCGGTCATCGAGGGCTTCAACTACGCGGAAATCGACTTCGCCAAGCTGAAACAGAACTAGAGATAAATCAATTGGACAAGCGACACGGTTAATTGCTTGTCGTCGATAACTGTCCGTGCACGGGATTTTTCCGGAGATTTTTCAAAGGGAAAAAAACTGTTTATTCGTGTTCCGCGTTGAGAATAGAACGAACTTTTTTACCTTGTAAATTTTTGTACGGCCCGCGGTTCGAGAAGTTCTCGGCGTTTGGAGCTTTCAGCCAATGAGGTCGCGCCGGCGACGCTGGCGCCATCTGCGCGCCTCGCGCTCATTGGCTGGAACTGCGATCGCTCGTCAGCGACGAACCGTGCGTCGTACGGAATTTTAACGGAGAACAAATTTGTTCAGTTTTTAGCGTGGAAACAGGATTCGATGTTTGCTTTCCGAATCTACCTTGCGCGATGATTATCAACGAGATACGCACTTGCTGTAAATAGCGTATTCGAAATCTGGCGGAACGTTTTAAATTTGCTTTCGCGTTGCTTATCGTTTCGAAATTCTTGCGATAAGATTGGTATAAAAGAGTGGAAAAAAGATAAGAGAGAGAAAACCGCTGCGAATTAGAACGATTTAGAATCGCGTTGATTAAATATTTAAAAAAAAACAAAAAGAAAATAAAACGAAATGAAAATGAGAGCCTAGATAATTTGTGGAAAAATTGCGACTATACATACTATAAATATGGACTAGCGCTAAGTTATTGAATAGGAAATATCCATGAAATATATATTATAAATATATACATAAAATGAACATAACGATATTAATAAATGGAAGATAGTATACATGCAAGTTTCGCATTACTTTTTTTTTTCTTTGACTTCCTCTCGATCTACATTTATCTGGCGCGGAGCTATTGATTGTGCGATTAAGGCGCGTTCCGTGAAAAATTTCGGCGCGTCTCTGAAAAAAACGGGACAAACATGGGCGTGTTCGGGTGACTCGGATGAGCTGGGCACGTCCTCGGTAAATCCAGTTAAGGCGAGAAAGGCATAAACTCGGCTGCGGCTTGAGCATACTCAGTGACTCTTCAATGTTGCCGACACGTCCATATACTCTCGAGCCTTAAAACGACATGCCATGAGTGCTTCAATTTATCAATCTAATCAGTGATGTGCGTCATTTTTAACAGTTCTTTTCCGAGCTTGGGCGCAATTGCCAGTCTTATATTTTCGTATTATCTTTTTTTCAGTAAGTTCCTTAAATTAAATCTGATTTGAATGAGTCACGGCTCGTTGGCTTCGTCAAAAGCTGAACAAATTTCGTTCGGTTCCTCGATCGGTAAAAAAAATCTTGAAATCAATTTTTCTTAAATATTAAGATTTTAATTGAAAGTTGACATCGCAGTCGTTCATTTTTTTTTACAAGTAAAGAGGGCTGAAATTTATGAAGAATAAAAAGTTCGATAAACCTCATCGGTCAGTTTTCGGAGCGTCTCTCGACAAGGAAAATAAACTTTGCCTCGCTGTGACCGAATCTGTATTACTGATTTCTTCACTGCGGACAAATAGCACGATCTTTTTTTTTTATTCAATCATTTTTGACCTGGATTTTTCGTTATCAATTTTTTTAATGATTATTTTTTATTCGTCGACAAATGTCAGGCCGGTCCCTGCAGTGACACGCCTTCGTGTTCGTCACACCTGCTTATTAAACGCTAATTATCGTCGCACTCGAGTTATATCCTTGGGAACCGAGTGATTAGGCTTCGAGCGTGGTGAATATTAGCGCTGCAATAAACGCGCCATACCCATTCGGCGCCGGTAATTACATCGCCTATTGTTTTTTTTTTTCTTCTTTTTTAACAACGGAACATTTATCTCGCTCTTAATTTCCCACGCACCTTGTGCGAACCGCCGGTGTCGTCCACCTATGCGAGATAATCAAACGATACTTTTATATTCGACGATGACGAATCCGAGATGCGTTTAATCCATCGTGAATAGTCTTATTAAATTTTGAGCTCGAATTTCCAATGACTATTTTTTTATTTTGATATATTTATTTTTTTCACGTTTTAATGAAAGAGAAATAATGCGATAAAAAATCGGGCCGTAATAGCGTCAAGGATTTCAGCCGATACAAAAAGTCCACTAAACAGATTTTTATTATTCAATTAATCATTAATTAATGAACAAAAAATTAAATTTATGTAATTGCATTCAATTATTATTGATTCTTAAATTGTTGAATTAATATTCATTCTTGAATTGATAAATTACTATGGGTATTTGAATTGTTAAATTATTATTGATTATTGATTAATTTTATTGAATTTTAATTAACAATAACTAACATCGTGCCACAAATTATTTCAAGCACACATATCTTAAATTCAAAACCTTCTCGGACCCAATAGCAAGTGCAATCGATATTTTTGCCAATCAACCACATCGCGCTGAGTTAAAAAAAAAATTCCCTCAATCAACGCAACAATTATCAATCCTCAAAAAAAGATACAAACACTAGTGTTCAAAATCAAAATCTGACCGATATTTTTTTCAAAAACATTGTCATTTTTTTCGTACATCGGAACTTAATATTTTTAATTTTTATTTTTTCAGTAACCACATAGTACGTGAAACGCGGGATATCCGAGCCCGCAAGAAGATATGCACGAGAGGTGCGGCATCGTCGACAATCCTCGCTGAATCTCTTTCCGTGCACCCTCGCCTATACTATATCTACGACTCGGCGTCATCTCTCACAGGGCCCATGCCCGAGCGCATATACATCGCTACAGTACACAGACACATCCAAGCACACATATTTATATGTATAAACATATATACATATATATCGGAGAACAGTCGCTTTGATGTTAGCCGACGTTGCGGGGGACAGATATTATCGTCGAGGCGCACGCGGGGTCCGCCTACCCCGCATATACCGTCTATGGGACCTGCCTCGCGACATGCGACCTCGCTTCTTTTACAACTCGAGAGAACATTTTTTTTTTCTCCTTTATCGGCGTACAGTAGAGATATGTCTCTGGTCGGGACTCGGAGAGAGGACTCTCGATCGTACGTCGATCATCAATCTATGCATCTGCCTGCACCAATGACTAGGTGAATTTAATGGGCACCATTCTTGTAAGTATAGCTCGAACTCACGCTGCGGCGAAGATGTGCCTCCTTAAAGAAAAAAAAAATAAGAAAAGTTAAAAGAAAAAAATTTAGTTTATTTTAGAGTTTATTTATGGAAATGTTTAATCGTGAAATGAGGAATAGAAAAATGTAAGGGTGGAGTATTTTTTTTTAATTTTGCGTTTGACGCAGGGCGCATGCGCGGTAGATCGGCGCTTTTGCGGGGTGGGAAAAGTGGCTTCCGCTGGTAGAGCGAGAGACGTAGGAATTCCGCAACGGGACCCTTGCAAACATCCCCTATCGCTCGTTGCATGTGTGACTTTCCACTTAGAGTGAAAACGTATCCGGATAACGAACATAAATGTGAGAGAAAAATAATATTAAAAATATGTAATGGTTGGGCACAATCTTGACGAGGTTTTTTTCTCGTGTTTCCTAAAGTAAATGTGTTTTATCTTGCAGTTTAGTATGAATTTAACATCGATGTAAATTTTATACAGGGACACTGGCAAACGTCCCTTATCGCTTATTAAATGTGTAACTTTCCACTTAGAGTGGAAACGTATCCGGATAGCGAACATAAATATGAAATAAAAGAAAAAATTGTGTGCACAATCTTGACGAGGTTTCATCGTGCATCCTAAAATGATTGGTTTTATCTTGCAGTTTAGTATAAATTTGACCTGAACATTTTATGCAGGGATACTGGCAGGCATCCCCTATCGCTTATTAAATGTGTAACTTTCCACTTAGAGTGAAAACGAATCCGGATAGCGAACATAAATATTAAAAAACGAAGAAATGGTGTGCACAATCTTGACGAGGTTTCTTCTCGTGTATCGTAAAATGATTCATTTTATCTTGCATCTTCGTATAAATTTAACATTGATATAAATTTGATACAGGGACACTAGCAAACATCTATCGTTTATTAAATGTGTGACTTTCCACTTAGAGCGAAAGCGTATCTGGATAACGAATATAGGTATGAGAAAAAAGGGGTAAAGAAAAATTAAAAAATAGTGTGTGTAATCTTGATGAGATTTCCTTCTCGTACCGTACGAATTCTAGAATAACTAGTTTTATCTTGCATTTTCCTACAAATTTAACATCAGGATCCTAGCAAACGTTCCCTATCGCTTATTAAATGTGTAACTTTCCACTTAGAGCAAAAGCATATCAGGATAACGAATACAGGTATAAGAAAAGAAAAAAAAAATGGGGCAAAAAAATGAAAAAAAAAACCAGTATATATAACCTTGATGAGATTTCCTTCGCGTTTCCTACGCACTCCAAAATAATTGGTTTTATCTTGCACTTTCGTACAAATTTAACATCCTTATAAATTTAACATCAGGATCCCAGCAAACGCTCCGTATCGCTTATTAAATGTGTAACTTTCCACTTAGAGTGAAAGCGTATCCGGATAACGAATATAGATACGAAAGAAAGAAACAAAAAAAAAAACAAAAAAACGGAAAAATAGTGTACATAATCTTGATGAGGTTTCCTTCGCGTATTGTGCGTATCCTAAAATAATTCGTTTTATCTTGCGGTTCCGTAAAACCCGGGAGGGGAATATACACGGATGTGACAATATTTGTCGCACTCGTGGCCCGTCGCCGTCACGCCGCGAGGAGAGATAGAGAAGGCTGTGTATTTACCTGAGCAATATTCCAATGGAAGTTCCGTAAGAAACCCGCCGACGAGAGGATCTCTCTTCGAGAACCATCCGCGCGCGACGACGTTCCCTTGTTTACCGAGGCTTTGTTTCCGCCAGTTTCCGTTTCCTACGACTGACGCGGTTGTCCCTATCGTCCGAACTCTGAATATATATATATATATATATATATATAATCTATCTTTCTCTTAGCTGGCAAACATCGCGGCATTCTCTGTGATCATCACAGAGAGCGCCGTTGGCGACTCATTGTAGATAGTTCACTTCTTATGGCTCCGTTATAGATGGTTATATAGCTCGGCGCGCGTGCGGTATTTCTTTAACGTCACCTCCCGCGTGTTCCTTAATTCGTCCGTTTCTGTCGCTGGCTACATTCGTGATGAATTCCAAATACATTCGAGACATGTCACATACCTTCTTTCACCCATTTTTGTGTGTCCCTTAATCCACTTGCTTCTTCTACTGGCTGCATCGGACATAATTCCATAGAAAAGTTAAATAGTTTCTCTATAAAGCGACTTCCGGTTTGAAGAAAACTCACCTTTAATAAAAAGGAAGTGACGTCACGCTTTAAAAATTTGTAAAATTTCATTGTGAAGTTACTTCCGGTATGGAAAGTCACATTTTTCGACTCCGATGAAATCATACCGGAAATATATCACTTCCGGTCGAAAAATGACATTTCCAAATCGGTGACGTATTTCCGATGTAACGTTACTTCCGGTCGAAAAATAAAATTCTCAAACCGGATGTGACTTCTTTCCGGCGTGGCGTGACGTTCGGTTCGGAAATGAGATTTTCAATCCGGAAGTGACGTCACGACGAAATTTTACAATTTTCTTCGCGACGTAAAAATTCGGTTTAAAAGTGACATTTCAAAGAGTTCCTCGCCTTAAAATTTTATTGTCTTATTTTTCTATGCGTTAATCTCAAATGCAGCTAATGGAATAACCGCATGGATCAAGGAACGCGGGAAAGTGGGTGAAAGATCGTACGCAATGCGTCTCAAATGTATTTGTAATTCATCTCGAATGCAGCGAGCGACAGAAATGGATGAATCAAGTAGCGCGCGGTTTCTGCGCCGTTCCCAAGAGTGCCATCGGTGTTTCGCGCGGTCCGAGAGATTCCCATACGTTTGAGCGCGAAGAAAGAGGCGGTGAGGAGGAAGGAATAAGAAGAAGGAGGTTCATTACGCGAGACGTCGCGGTCACGTCGCGGTGAACCGCGTGGCGGGGTTTGCAACGCGCGGTTCTTCTTTCGGTTAAGAAAGAAGAAGAGAAAAAGAAAAAAAAAAAAAAAAGAAACTTCCTCAGCCTCACCGTCCGGCATCCGCGGATGCATGTACCGAGCGACGAAGCAAAAAAAAAAAAAAAAAAAAAAAACCAAAAGAATAAAAGAATTAAAAAAAAAAACAAGCAGACAAATAAAAAACAAATAACAAAAAAAGCACACACAAGAAGAGAACGCAATGGCGGAGTTTCTCAGTTGCGCAACCCACGCTCGGGCTCTTCATCACAATCATCACCGTCATTATCATCATCTCCGTTGTCGTCGTCGTCGCCGTCGTCTCCCCCTCCCCCGACAATATTCGCTACTTTTTGCCAACCATCCTCGTGCTCATGTGAAATCGCAACATAAAAAAAAAAACCAAAACAAAATAAAAAAAAAAATAAAACAAGACTCCCCCCTTTATCAAAGAAGAACAAGAGGAATCGTCAAAAGACCAATAAATAAAAAAAACCTTTCCCGAAGATGTAGGAGGAAGGAGTGAATGAAGCTATAGGATAAATATCGTTCGCGGATTTGAGGACCAACGGAGCTCTCGCGATCGGTCGCGGGATGATGTCAATACGTCGCGGAGCGTAGGAGGTGATCTTCGCGAGTCTCCCGCCGTCCAATGGGAGGTCCGGGAATGACGTCGGTGGGCGTGGTCAGGGTCCTGAGGCCCCCGGTGCTGCCCCCGACGCGGGGCCGCGGAGGAAGGTACGGCGCGGGGGTGGGGGAGGCCGCGAGGGGAGGGGGGAATCCCCGGAGTCCGCGGGTTCATCCAGCGCCGCCAACGCCGCCCGTCCGCAACAGCGTGTATCGCTTCTGATGCTGCGGAGAGATCTCGCCCGCAGCCTGGAAGGAGCGAGAAGAAACTATCGTGAGGCCGTCGAGGCCGGAGGAGGGGGGCGGGGGGAGGTGGAGGTGGAGGAGGAGGAGAAGAGTGCGGATCCCGCGGGGCCCGCACCGCCGACTACTGTGCATTTCCCACGTGCCCTGGGAACCCTTGCGGCACTATGTCGGCCCCCGCAACGACCCACACACCCACACGGCCCGCACACAACCTCAGGTTCATCCGCGGTCGCCTCTCCTCCGCCTCGCTCTCCGTCGCTGTCCCTCGATAGCTTCGCTCGTTTCTTCCTCTCGCATTCCCCCTCCGGCCCCCGCCTCCGCCCCTCGCTCTCTTTATCGGGGGGCCTCGTGTGTGTCGGTGCGCGTTCGCCTCTCGTTCACTCACTCCCACTCGGGCGCCGCGGGCCCCTCGGCCGGCGCGACGGAGACGAGGAAATTGGCGATGAAGAGGAAGGAGAGAGCAGCACGCGTCGACGGCGAAGCGGCCTGCCCGTGATCTCGCATCGAGGAGCGAAAGATCGCGTTATCCTGCTCGGCTAATGCCGACTGTGCCGGGAGACCGTTTGGTCGTGGATTTTTTTACGCTCCACTAAATCGGTACGGGACACTTCTTTTCGTAGTCGCGCGGAGGCGGCAGATGGCCAAAAGTAGGCGTTGGAGCGCGTGAGGATTAGCTTGGGTGGGGTAGCGGTTCTGAGTTTTCTGAGATAGCTGGGAGGTTGGGTTTCTGGGGGGTGTTTGGGGTAGTTGTGGAGAGAGCGTGGACCAAGTTTGGTGAGTTTATTTCAACCCCTTGCGGAGATACAGGCGTTTTGGGAAACCCAAATTCCAATCGCTGGGAGGAAAACGTCATCGTTTCCGGCCCGGTTTGGGAGTCGCGCGGGACTTTGTCACGTCTTTTTGTCAGCCGGATCTGCCCCAGGATTAAACAGACCGTGTGCTAATTCTCCCGGTCGATGAATCCGATAGCGGTCTTCAAGTTTCGGTCCTGCGCTCATTGAAGTCGTCGATGGCAAAAAGAAGCTTCGTTGTCGATAAGAAGCACGCGAGACCTTCCGATTCAGCTCCACGGCCAAACAACCCCTTCACGATCTTGCCCAGGAAACCGCATAGATGCGGACTCGTTGCTTCAATCGAGTTTCAAGGGAAACTCGTTTTCCCAAATATCCCAATGATTAAGAAAAGGCGACCATAACTTCGTGCTATCGACTTTTCCTCCGCTCCGGTAAAAAATCCCCAAAAACGGAACCCAGGACGATGATCATAGATCATAGAATCGCGAAAAACAAAGCGGTCCAGCACAGCATCCGCTCAGGCAAGATACCGGGTAGCGAGCAACCCCGTGCGTGGCTCGCGCGCTCTTCGCCGAGAGGGCGGCGCCGGATTCTCTCCCTCCTCGAGAAGGGAGCGAAACCCGCGAACGGGGGAAGCCTCAGCGGGGCCCGAGCCTTCCTCCGCGTTGGAGGAAGCGAGACGTAAGAGAAAAATCCTCATGGAAGGTATCTTCTCGCAACCCCCTGGGATTGGAGGCCCCGCGCGGGGCGTTCGATGTGAGGGCCCCAGAGCGAAGGATCCTCGCGGTGGTGGTTGGTCGCTCGATTACCTCTCGCCCCGCGCTCGCGGAACCAAGGGGGATAGAAAGGAGCCGCGACTTCCTCGGGAGAGAAGAGAAACCCACCGCTAGAGGTGGAAGTCCGGGGATCCGCGGCGTCAGCCACCGGGCTGCCCGGGGTCCGGCGATGCGACAATGTTCCCGAGGTGGGAGAAAAGCGACTGCGACGGAAAGCCCCTGAACTCCGGAGCACGAGATACACCGATGGACCTCTCCCGGGCTTACCGGCCGGGGTTGGAGGAGGGGGGGGGGGGTGGGAGAGACCGCCGAGAGAAAATGAGACGGGGATATGCATAAAGACACAGGTGTTGGTTGTGTGGGTGCCTGGCCGAGTTCGGTAGGGAGGTCCCAGGGACTCCTGTCCTCCAACCAGAAGAAGCCGTTGGTGGAACCTCGGCGCGCCGGTGGCTGTGCCGGGACCCGGACCGGGCCGGCGCGGGCGCGTTACACGTATCCCGAGAGGAACCCCGGCAACCTCTCTCACTGCCACCGCCGTCGCTCTCGCCGCCGTGGCTGCCGATTGTTGCTTCTTGCTCTCCTCGGGGGAGATCCCTCCGCGTCTCTCTCTCTCTCTCTTTCTGCCCCGTCGGTCGGGGGTTTTTACTATATTCGGTCGGGCTACCACCCGGTAACACGGGTATACGACGGGTTACAGCAGCACCGTCAGAAGCAGGCCCAGGAGCACCACCGGCAGCCCCAGAACTGAAACCCCAACGACCGGGGCCTTCACACACAAGTGGCAATACCCAACGAGGGACCGAAACGCCGCGGCGAAGGTTCAGTCGAGTCCGCGCACCCAAACGGTCCAGACCTGTTAGAGCTTACACCACACTCTCTCACCTGAGAATCCGACCAGTCCGTCGAATTAAGTTCGCTTATTTTATATATATATATATATTTTTTTTTTGCGTTGGCTTTTTTTTATTTGTCTTGTCGTCCTCTCTCGAATCGCGCCTCCTCTTTCGACGCAGTCGTCGAATCCAACGCTGAGAGTTTTGCGCGAGTTTCTACGACACTCTCTCGAGACAATCCGGCTTTTGAATCCCGGCCGGTTTTTCACGCGGAGACTTTTTTTTTTGGGAATCATCCTCAACCCTCAGACCGACGGGTAAATGTGCTTCGCGTGAGGAAGATTGGTTGCGCGATAAGGAAGAAAGGAACTTGGATCGCTATCGACGGTGAGTTTCTTCGTTTTATCTGTTAATTTCTTCTTTTCTTCGACTCAGTCGAGGTTCGTCGGCGAGGAGAGTTCGGGAGATCCGGTGATCGTGGGATTCGCACGATCGGATCCTTTCGGTGTCGCGCAACGCGAAGACTGCGCTTTCAGTCTCTTCGATGAAAATGAAGCTGCATATTTTTTTCTTCATTTTTTCCTTCGATCGAAGAGACTCTCGCGGTAATCGCGTCTTGCGGTCACCGCGAACGTTTCTTCCGGCCCGCCTCGCGAGTCGCGCGAATCTACTCATAGTCGTTTCGCCTTTCAGTCACCGGGAGAGTCTTTGTTTTCGTCCCCGAGTTTTGCTCGATTGAGAGTCGGCTCACGGTCGTCACGTTCGGAGATCGCGACCAACGTCCGCGAGTCGTTCGCGCGCGAAGCGAGCCTTACAGTCATCGCATCATCTTCGCAGTGACTGAAAGCCGTTTATCGTCCCTGTCGACGAGTCAGTCGATGCGACAGTCGATCGAACTTCCCCTTGCCGGTAGTCACGAAGAAATGTTGTCTTCGGCGACTCGTTGAAGCGCGAAGCGAGACTTACAGTCAAATCATCATCTTCGCAGTGACTGAAAGCCGTTTTTCGACCCCGTCGACGACTTCATCGATGCAACAGTCGATCGAACCTCCCCTCGCGGCAGTCACGAAGAAACGTTGTCTTCGGCGACTCGTTGAAGCGCAAAGCGAGCCTTACAGTCAACGCATCATCTTCGCAGTGACTGAAAGCCGATTTTCGGCCCTGTCGACGACTTCGTCGACGCAACAGTCGATCGAACCTCCCCTTGCTACTTCCTTTTGCGGTACTCACGAGGAAATGTTGTCTTCCGCGAGTCGTTCGCGCGCAAAACGACACTTACAGTCATCCCATCATCTTCGCAGTGACTGAAAGCTGTTTTTCGTCTCTGTCGACGAGTCAATCAATCGAACCTCCCCCTGCTACTTCCTCTTGCTCTGCTCACGAGGAAATGTTCTCTTCCGGAAGTCACCCGAACACGAATCCCCTTACAGTCACCTTTCAGTCACCACGAAAAAAATTATTTTTTCCTTCTCCACTCCAAATCGCCCGTCTTTTTTCTATTCTTCGCGGAACCTCGGTGCGTTCCGAGGGCACAGTTGCGACACCATCTTAAATCGAAGACGTAAAACGGAAGGCGTACCAAAAAGGGTCCAATGGAGCCCAACCGGTAGCCAATTCTCATTCGGCGATCCCGGTAGCGGAGGGGAAAGCCGACGTGTGAGTGCGTCGACACGCGTGCGTGTGTGCGTGCACCTTCCTTCGAGAGTGCTGCAGTTGGTAGTCTCTCCGGGTGGGGATGAGGTGTGCTACCGTGTTCCGCGCCGGGAGTCGAGTGCTCCGGACGAGTCCGGGCCCACGGGAAGCTAACCGAGCAGGTGGTTGCTCACGGTTGGTCTGGCCCGTCGAGCGAGTCCCCCTTAAAAAAATAAAAATAAAAAAAATATAAAGAGGAGAAGAAAAAGACCGGTAGCTCGCATCGCCCGTTAGCCGTATGGGTTTTTAGCGTAGGGCGGTGCACGGTAGCGGCTCTTTGGTTGGCCAGGAAGAGACTCCTCGAGTTCTCACTCGCGGCTGCCCGACGCGCGTCCTGCCATACACATATTCGCTCCTCTTCATCTTCTTCTTCTTCTTTTTTTTTTTCACTTCTCTGATGTTTCCCCCCTCTCCGGCGCGACCGGGCACACTTGCTCGTTTCTTATCGGCACGCACAAACTTCCACGGAGCGAATCAAACGATTTTTACACCAACGAGAGGGAGAGCGCGTGGAGAGGGGAAAAAGAGGAGTCTTTTTTTTTCAAGAGAAGATGAAGAGATGCGGTGGAAGTGGCAGAGAGTGGCAGCAGCGCGCGTAACACGGCTCCCCAATTAGTGGCCTCCGGGCCTTTTAGACTCGCTAACAAACCCGGCTACGCCCAGAACCACGCGCGCTTATTACTCATTCGGACACGCCACTTTATTCGAGCACTCTCGTGCTCGCGCTTCCTCCTCTTCTTCAACCGCCCTCGTACATAGACACTTCTACGTATATGTATATATATATATATATATATATATATATATATATATACATAGTGTATTGTAAATACATATATACACATATGTGTACATATATGGTATATATACATATATACACGTATATGTGCAATCTTCGGAGCGTTTTTCTGGTCGAACTTTATCGAGTCTTATCGTGGATTCTTTTTTTAAATTTTATTTCTTCTTCTCTAATTTACCGATCGGCGGAGAGCCCGCGCGACGCATTGGGCGCGAAGGAAAAATACCAATCTAATCGGGCAATCGCGTGTCCGCGACTCGCGAACAAGTACGAGATTCTGTGACTTTATTTTTATTTAATTTTTATTTTTATTTTTCGGTTCTTTTCTTCTTTTCTTCCCATTCGGAATGAATTCCAGCGCGGCGAAACGCGCGTCATAAATCCGGTCGCGATAAAATCTTTCGCCGACTTCCGATTCCGACGGAAGGGGGGAGCTTCGACAATTTATACCGGGAACGGACGAGCGGGGCTTTATTCCTCGAAACGATCGATCATCCGCGCAGCAGCGGGCGGATAGATCCGAGATCCTCGCCGTCCCCGGCGCGCACGAGCTCGACGCTTCCTTTCCGGCGCAGCTTCCAGCCGCTTCTGCCGATCGGCGGCGATCGTCCATCGATCATTCGCGAAATTTTCCTCCCGGCCGGATCCGCGCGATAGCTCACCGTCGATGCCGAGACGATTCTTCGCCTCGCACTCAACGTACGGCGAATACCGATCGAAAATCGACCCACTCGGAACTCGTCTCGAATACTGCTTGAACAGCAATTTTTTGCCGCAAGGAGAAATCCACTGACTCTATTTTTTATACAATTAAAAAAAAATTATTCAATTTATTTTCATCCTTTTTTATATCATTTTTTTTTACAAATGATTCGATCGATTACTCAATTCATTATCTTATCAATTTATTTATTATATTTTCTCAAAAAAACATTCCATCGAAGACGACTTTCCTCCTCGACAAAGTCCGAACCATCTCCGTGAAAATTCTTGTCTCAATGGCAAAGAACATTTTCAATAATAAACCAAATAGAAATCAAATTCTTCACTGCCGCTGAAAATTTGGTCCCCGATCTAAGATTCTCACGTGGCTCGCATGCCAAAATGTTGTCGCAGAGAAAAACCCTCCGACTCAATTTTTTTATATAAAAAATGTTTAAAAAATGAAATTTTATTTACATAAAAAAGATATATAAGTAGAGAAAGCTCGTCGCCGATGGACTTCTACGAATCTCTATAGATCGAAAATTCCGCAGTGCCGAAGACGACGTCTTCGGACCGAGCGCTCTCCCATTTTCGTGCGCGTCGTTTTCGTCCAAAGGCTAAAAAAAAAGATCCATCGCGGACGATTTTCCCCATCCAGAAAATCCGAAGCTCCCCATGAAATTTCTCTCCCATCACCAAAGTACATTCTTAATTAAAAAAAAAATTCATTTCTTCACCGCCGCTGAAAATTCGGTCCCCGTTCCATCGCCGATTGCGCGGCGCATTGGTTTTACGATTGGCTGTTTACTGTTCGCAGGTAGGGAAAAATAATCGGCCAAAGGGGGCGAAAGGACGAAGGAAGAAGAACGGAAAGAAGAAGAAGAAGAAAAAAAAAAGAAGCGAGCGAAGAAGGAACGACCAAGTCCCGAGGTGATCTCGGTGGAAGAAGCGATCGGTCCGGAGTCTGCGTCCGAGCTCGCAGGGAGCCCGAAGAAGTGGATAAGAGGCGAGGGAGGAGAGTCAAAAGCGGAGAGTTGGGTTCGAAGCTGAGTAAAAGAAGAAGTGGAGGGAGTCGAGCGAGAGCCTTCGGGCGATTGAGAGAGAAAAACGTAAGGACGAGAGAGCGAGAGCGAGAGAGAGAGAGAGAGAGAGACTGAGAGAGAGGGAGAGAGAGAGAAAGAGATCGGGTATATAGTCAGCAAAGAGGGAGCAGTGGGAATTTATAAGGATGTTCGCGATAATGCCAATGGAGACAGAGGGGCACGGCAGGGAGTTCGGCCGGCGGCAGAAGATGCGCGCCAAGTGCACCGTCGAGTTCGTCTGCAAGTACTGCCAGAGACGCTTCACCAAACCTTACAATCTAATGATACACGAGCGCAGTCACAAGGATGACGTGACATTCACGTGCGAGGTTTGCGGAAAATCGTTCAAGAGACAGGACAATCTCAAACAGCACAGGTACCGTGAAAAAATAAGCTGGAAAAATTTGATTTTTTTCCACATTTTTTTAGCTTTTTTTTTTTTTTTTTTTTGGTAATGATTTTTTAGTACTTGATTTTCCGGCGGCATGAAAAAATCGGTGGCATTTCGTACGCATCGGCAATCGGTGGATCGATGGGGTTAAACGTTGTTACATTAGAGTCAGTGAGAGACCGTAAAAAATAAGCTGGATAAATTGATTTTTTACTTTTTTTGAGTTTTTTTTTTTAGTAATGATTTTTTAGTATTTGATTTTTCGGCGGCATGAAAAAATCGGTGGTATTTCGTACGCATCGGCGATCGGTGGATCGATGGGGTTAAACGTTGTTACATTAGAGTCAGTGAGACACGGTTCGTCGAGGAAAAATTGAGACGCTCTTGCCGACGGCGGGCGGAGCCGTCGCCGAAACTGACAACGTCAAATCGCCGGAACTGCGCGGAGTTGTGAATTTTTTTTTTTAATGCGACGGGTGAATTGTTCGAGGGTCGCCGGTATTTTGCAGTGGGTCAGTGCGGTTTTGGAAAAAGGTTTCGTTCTTTTTTTTTGTAATAATTGAAACGGGGATTTTGATGAGAGTCGATCATCGACGGACGGTTTTTGGCCTTTGAAGTGAATTTGTATAATATTGAAGAAATTTTATAACGTTCGGTCAAAGCGTCGAGTCTTTGAAATTAATTAATTTTTTTTTACCGTTATGGAATTTTTATGACGTGGTTGGACGGTTTGTGAGCATTTCGTAGAATTGCTAGTTAAAAAATTATTCAATTTCGAGAGGAATATTTGTTATTGGAATCTTTAAGAATTTTAGAGTGCAGTGTGTTTCCAGTGTCGCGGGAAGATGTTGCATTTTTTTCAATGACGTGATGGATCGTTGCCGAATTTTTTTTTTTTTATTATTTTTGGAGCCGGTCGTGTTGGGGTATTAAAAATAATTTGTTACCTCGCAGTCTCAAGCAATATAGTATTTTTTTCTACTTTTGAAGAATTCCGAAGCGTGGCGTATTTCCAGCGTTCCGTTAAAGTGCCGAATCTTTTGAATGGCGAAATGAATTGTCACGAAATTAAAATCATATGTTTGTAACATTGTTACGCGTCTTAGAGAATTTTTTTGAAATTTATTAAATAGTTTTTCAAACTTATATAAGTTTTTTCGCTATCGAAGAAATGTAAGGAGCGGTTTCTCGTCAAAGTGTTGTATATTCTGACTGGTACAACGAATCGTTATAAAAATCGTCCCGAACTTTCACAGGATCGATACGCGCATTGGGGAATTTTTTCCAATTTTTTAAAGTAATATCTTGTTCTTCGCTCGGAGAGAGCAAAAATCACTGTCCGAGACTCAATCCGATGATTTGATCCCATTCGATCCATCTATATTGTATGCGATTTCACTAAAAAATCACGAGAATGAAATAGTTACAAAAAAGTAATTTGCACGTATAAAAAATGAAACACAAAACTGCACAAAAAAAAAAAAAATGACCCCATACATAATATTTTTTTCTGGTAAAATGGCATGAACTACCGACCCATTACTGCGTTCCGTGTACAGTAAAGTGCGTGTTAAAAAAAAAGAGTAAAAAAAAAAAAGAAAGAAAAGTAAAGTATTAACGAAGGTGCCGACAGCCGTCGGAGCGATGATAGATAACCGATAAACGTCCCGGACAGGCAGTTGATAACTTGTGTGTAACGTCGGTGGTCTTGTTTTCTTGTTCTGTTGTAGATGTGGGTGGCGGTGAGCGGAAGCGATATCTTTACTCCATGCACCTGTACACAACAAGTCAACTACAACAACTACAATTGCCGTCCCGCCATCCATTGCATATCGAAACAAAAAATATTAATAATAAGAGAAAGAAAGAAAAAAAGAAAAAAAACAGAGAGAGAGAGAGAGAGAGAGAAAGAAAGAGAGAGAAAAAATAACGAAACAAAATCAAATATCCGTTCGCCCCCTCGCGGCATGTCTCATAGTTTTTTTTTAATATGTATTTAGTATTTTTGGTGGCACTGAATGAAGCAAACAAAAAAACGAAAAAAATACGAAAAAAAAAAACCCAAAAGGGAGAGAACTGTATGAAAGAAAAGTATTGAAAGCACGAAATAGAAAAATCGTTAGAGGAAAGGAATGCCGCTGCTGCTGCTGATGATACTGGGGGAATGAAAGAAGTATGGGATATATATAAGATGGAGATTTTTTTTTTCTTAAGACGATGTGGGAGAGAGGGGGTAGAGAAATTTTTGGGTATGAAAGAAATGTATCCTGACACGACGAATTCGGCAATCTCTGTTGCAGGAGCATACACTCGGTACCCTACAAGGGCTCCAACGGCTACTCGAATGGTTATTCGAATGGCTGCTCTAGGTACTAAGAGGCCGTCGCGTCCGGCCGGCATCCTCTGGACCGCCTTAAAGACCGAAAAACGACGAAACAATAGCAGGAAAAAAAAGCAAAAAATAAGAAATTTCTCGCAAGACTCGTGTAGAACTTTGTATCTTATCGCCCATAGCTGTAGAGCGCGCGCGTTTGGGGGACGGAAAGAGATCGAGGTGAAGAAAGAAGAAAAGAAGAGAAGAGGAGACCAAGAGCATCTGGAAAAACGAGACCAAGAAAAATGAAGAAGAAAAAGAGACCAAGAGCGCAAAAAAAAAGAAATTTCTCGCAAAACCCGTGTAGAACTTTGTTGCTTATCCATCGCCATAGCTGTAGAGCGCGCGCGTTTGGGGACGGGAAGAGATCGAGGTGAAGAGAGAAGAAAGTAATAGAAGAGGAGACCAAGAAGGTGAGGAAAAAAGACCAGGAAAATGAAGAAAGAAGAGACCAAGAAAAATGAAGAACGAAGATACCAAGAAAAATGAAGAAAAAAGAGACCAAGGGCGCGCATTTCCGGAAACGAGCTCGACGGGTTTCCGGCTTCGCCGTCGAACCCGCGACTGTGCGCCGGCATAACGGTGAAAAAGAGGAGGAAGAAAAAAGGATTATCCCCTCGAGAGATGATTGAAAATTGGACTACGTAATGACCGAGGGGCTGAAACCGATGATTGGCTACCGGTAACGGTGCCGGATGCTGCAGCACGAGCAGCAACAACCACGCCCAAGCCTCCGGCGACATCACAGATTGGCTATCTATCGCTGGCTCTCTTCGAGGCACCGGCATCATCCAGAAGCGGCTACCGGTCTCTCTGCACCATCTCCGCGCATTCGCCGATTCTCGACGGACGGAGATCCGAACGAACAAGAAAAAGAGTATCAAAGGAAAAAAAACAATATGGCGGACCGGAAGCTCCGAAGAGTCGTCGAGGCTGCAAAGGCCGATTCCTTAAGATCGAAAGATTGTTACGTTGCGAGGTATCGAAAGAAGTCACGGAATACGGAGACATCGTTTTTGTGAGTAAAAAGTTGCGGTTAAATTTTGACTTTTTTTTTTAACAGAGGCGAACTATAAACGGCTATATATAAGCGCCTTCGAGGTTGTGTGAAACGGAAGTGGTATCTAAAAATGTGTGGAAAATGACCCTACGCGATGTGATTCTCGCTTCGTTTGTAGAGACATTTTCAGACGAAAGTCAGTGTTTTTTTATTTTGAAAAAAAAGATATGTCACCAATCTTTGTCGCCTTTGAATATTCTCTTAATGGTCCAAAATGGCACTAAGTGGCACTAAATGGCACCCACCTTTGTCGCCCTTGAGTATTCTCTAAATGGCCCTAAATGGCCCCAAATGGCTCTAAATGTCTGTTTTGAAAACGGGTGCAAAAACGTTAGATGTGATCGTCGGATCACCGGTGGCGACAAGTAGATTGCGTGGCAAAAGAGTAGCTTTCGGACAAACAAAGCCAAAGTCGCCTCCCATCGGTGCCATTTTTTGCTATTAATTTTTGGAACTAAATGACAAAAAAAACTGTCACAATTTTTTATTACAACAACGCCCGAAGCTCCGTTGCCCTCTTCCATGTCTTCTTTCAATAATTCGACGTACGTTTTAATATATTGCGCAAAAAAGATGTCGTTGCGTAGCTTCCATCGTACGACAAATTCTGTCTCACTAATTCACGTAATCCAAGCGAGCTTATGTAAAGTATGTAAAAAAAAGCAACGAAAAAAATACACACAGGAGGACAAAAAAAACGGAGTCCTAAAATAGGATGGTGCTGAGGACAACGTAGAATGAAAGGAACGATGAGGACTGGTTTGGTAATCGATGCTTGGCGAACACACCGGACGACCTTGCTCGTGGGCGCAGAAAAGCTGCCAATCGCGAACATGCCGGTGGTCTCTCTCGCAGATCGGTTATATACTTATAACTGGCCACGCTACATATATAAATATATTTATAAATATATATATATATATATATATATATTGCTGTGTCCCCCTTGCACGGTCCAGTTTCCAATGGGTTAACAGCGAGCCCGGTTGTCACTTCGCCTCAGCATTAGCCTGGGCCTCGCCGTCCGAACCGATCACGCGCAATGCCACTAATCATTAATTGAATATTTTCTTTTTTTTTTTTTTACAATTTCATTTCATTTTATTTTTTTTCACGTTCGTTTGTTACAAAACCCGTATGGCAATCGATCAGGCGAAATCGTTCGAGAAAGCGAATGAGGAGAGAAAAAAAAATGAAATGAAAAAGAGGAAAAAAAAAAGATCACAGAAATATAAGCATTCCCGTTTTCTCTTCTACTGTTAATTTATTACCGCGCTGACTTGCTGAACTATTGTGACAAGTATTATACGCTAAGGAGACATCCCACCCACACTCATATATTTTATATACATATATAAATATATACTGATATAAAGAGGGGGGGAAAAGAAAAAGAAAAAAAGATAAAATAAAACAAAAAATAACATCTCGATTGATTCTTCAAAAAACCGCTGGAGATTAAATTTATCGAGCGTAACGAATGAGTTATAATGTTTGTATCGTAAATCAGCGAGAGATCAACGGCTCGTATATCCGCGGCTACGGCGACTCGAAAATTTATCGAGACACATGCTTGCTCAGCCCAATGCTTTTGAATGTATAAATTATACATACGATATTTCGATTGTGGCGATCGGCCACACACGATATAACGATTTATAAAATGACAAAAAAGAAAACAAACAACAGACAAGAAAAAAAAAAAGAAATCGAACGAACCAAGATTTTAATTTTCATCTCTTTCTGCTCCGCTTATCCTTATCGTGGAATGGATTTTTTTTTAATGAGACTGCAGTCGTGCTTTGTAAATAGCTTCAATTACTATGTTTTTAATATTATTATATTATATTATATTATAGATGATGCGAATATTCAACGAAAAACATTATTAATATTATTATTATTATTATTATTATATTATTATTATTATTATTACTATAGTTATGAATGGAAGATAGTGATATAGAAAGCGGACAACTCGACAGGTGAGAGACTTAGAAAAAAAAATGATGAAAAAAAAAAAATAGAAGAAAATAAAAATGCGATGTAATCGAGCCCCCGAATCGTACCTAGTACTAGTGGAGTGATAATAATTTTATTGATTAATTATTATTTTTTTTTGTATATCGAATTTTTATCTCGCGCAAAAACACAGAATTTCTTGTTCTCTCGCCTATAGCTTTACAAAAAAAAAAAAGAAGCATTTCACCGGTTAGTCCGAGCGTTAACGAGTCTGCGCTTTAAACGCCTCGACCAAGTTTCGTCACGCGAGCGCGCGACGTCCACTTGTCTCTCTCTTTTTGTTTTCTCTCTCTCGCGTTAGCCTTTTTTTGCCCGCGCGATCTTACAAGATGCTGCGAGAAAAGCAAAAGATGAGTAAAAAAAAAGAAACAAATAATAATAATAAGAAAAAATAAAATAAACGAGGGGAGTCGGACGTCGCGCGAGCGTGTGTCGACTTCGAGGAATCGCAATGTACTGTGGGGCGACCCGCCAGTTCGGCCTACACAATAAATTCGCCAAGTCGTAAAAAAACCCGCCTGCGGAGTCGCTGTTTCTTTTATTTGTCTCTCCTCGAGGAGGGACACTTCATTTTCACCGTGTGTCCCTGTTCCTTTCCTCTGTTTCGCTCAACATTATTCGTCGCTGAGGGATCGAAGAAAAAAAAACGATTTTCATCTTGTAATTTTTTTGAGCTCTTGAGAAAATTAAAATTACAATAAATGGGCTTCGACATACGCCCGTGATGTATTGAATGGAAGCTTTCGTGTACAGTGCGTTCCTTTCCGCTGTTTCGCTCAACATTATTCGTCGCTGAGGGATCGAAGAAAAAAAAAATGATTTTCATCTTGTAAATTTTTTGAGCTCTTGAGAAAATTGAAATTACAATAAATGGGCTTCGACGTACGCCCGTGATGTATTGAATGGACGCTTTCGTGTACAGTGCGTTCCTTTCCGCTGTTTCGCTCAACATTATTCGTCGCTGAGGGATCGAAGAAAAAAAAATGATTTTCATCTTGTACATTTTTTGAGCTCTTGAGAAAATTGAAATTACAATAAATGGGCTTCGACATACGCCCGTGATGTATTGAATGGACGCTTTCGTGTACAGTGCGTTCCTTTCCGCTGTTTCGCTCAACATTATTCGTCGCTGAGGGATCGAAGAAAAAAAAATGATTTTTATCTTGTAATTTTTTTGAGCTCTTGAGAAAATTAAAATTACAATAAATGGGCTTCGACATACGCCCGTGATGTATTGAATGGACGCTTTCGTGTACAGTGTGTTCCTTTCCTCTGTTTCGCTCAACATTATTCGTCGCCGAGGGATCGAAGAAAAAAATACATATATATTTACATCATGTAAGCTTTTTGACCCCTTGAGTGATAGTAAAATTACAATGAATTAAATAGTGAAATTACAATAAATTAAATAGTGAAATTACAATAGATCGGATCTGCTGTACTCCAGTGATCGATTGCGTCACGAAAAAGAGCAGAAAACTATGGCACTGTTGAGAAAAAAAGCTCGATATCGTTATGTAAATTTCGACCTCTCGACAAGATTTTAATGGAAATAAATGGGGTTCAACATACTCCAGTGATCTATTGAATGTGTGTTCCATTCCTCTATTTTGCTTCACATTATTAGTCGCTGAGGGTTCGACGAAAAAAAAAAATGATTTTCATCGTGTAAACTTTCTGACCTCCTGAGAATATTGGAATTACCATAAATGAGTTCTGCCATAACCCACAGGTCGGTTGCGTCAAGAAAATGAGTAGAAAATTATCGAAGTGGTACAAAAAAAAGCTCGATTGCCTTATGCAAATTTCGACCTCTCGGGAAGATTTTATTAAAAATAAATGGGGTCCGACATACCCATGTGATCTATTGAATGAATGCTTTCGCGTACCGTTCGTACCGAGTCGGTCTCGGTAGCCGCACGTGTATCGTATTCTCGAAGGCGGTAGCCGCATGTACGTATCTTGTTCTCGTTGCCGATATATCGAGCTCGGTTACGTTGCAAAATGTTAATTAACCGCAGAAGCGATTAATCACGCGGCAGTTGTTCCCGTAGGTGTTTTACAATTCTCCGATAAATGGCATTTGGAAAATTCACAGCCCAGTCGAACTGTACGGTCGTCAGCGCTGAACGTTCGATACGCCGCGAGAGACGCAGCTCTCAATGGACGGCGGCGATTCGCCTATTTTTTTCGGGATTAATTACATTTTTCTTCATTGTAAATCCCACACCATCAAATTATTGGAGAAAAAAATCTGAAAAAATCAATGCAGTGCTTCAAAGTGCATTTTTGGCGATGGCATGGAAAAATAATAATTGCGAAGATCCGTACATTTTTCAGACATAAAAAAAATCTCTACAGCTCGGGGATTCCCCTAATTTTTTTTTGGGATTTGTTGGATTTTTCTTCAGGATAAATTCGGTACCGATATCATCAAAGTGAAAGAAAAAAATCACTGGAGTGCCCCAAAGTCTACTTTTATCTGGGCGTAAATTTTTCATAAATAAAGAAGGCAACGAGGTGCCTCTCCAAAGACTACTTAGATATTTCCCCGGTCCGCGAGTCATTCAAGTATGAACAGAACGTCCAACAAAAAATCTGTAAAAAATCACAGAGGCACTTCGAAGAGTACTTTCGCAGAAAAAAAAAATTACAAACATCCGCATCGTCATCCAAAAAAAGAAAACTATTTTTCAAAATTACCATCGCAAATATCCCCAAGTACGATACATACGAAAAAAAAAAAAAAAATTGATTTTACATCATCTCGACGTGGGTGTCGTTCCGACGAAGGTAGCAGAAGTCAGAAGCGGTTGCGGTACATCGTAAAACTACGAGATTATTTATAGTTTGAGAATGGTTCGAGGATGGACCGAAGGAGAGAGTCCCACGATCGTATATCCGCCCGATTCATCGGGTATCGATATGGAAGTTCGCGGCGATAAGTTTACGGAATACCGTCCGATTATTATTATTTTTATTTTTTTATTCGATTTTTTTTTTCTGTCCGCAGTGGCCACACAGAGTGGTAACGGATAGTCGGGAGAGCGGAATAGACGCCCGGTAGTTGATCACTGATCACGTTTGCCCGGTGTCTTATAATACCTTCTTAATGGATTATAAGGCGCAGAGGCGGCTAAGTAGCGTCGAGCCAGCCTCTCGGTAAGTAGTCTGTCTATAGCGGAGGGTTATGTATATATAGTATATATATAGTATATACTATATATATGTATATATATATATATGCGGTATACAAGATACGCTATACGAGTTATAGAAGCCCGCGGGAAAATAGAAACTCGTGCGGGCGTTAAGGTAGCGGGCAGAAGCTTCCCATGGACTCTCACCTCCCCGGGCGCCGAATGAACTTCGCGCGCTACTACCCACTGCCACTGATGCCTTCTCGCTTCTGAGACGTTACGGCCGCGTGATCCTTCCACCGGTGGAGGTCCAGGGGTCATGTAAAAATCAACGCCAATCGGCTACTAATAGCTCCAATGCCACTGGCTCAAAGTTGCTTTCACTGCGGAAGATCATCTATTCTACCTTGTTGCTCCGATGTACGTACACAAATGTTATCCCCGCAGGATCGAGTACCGAAGCGTTAAAATATTATTTTTATTAAAATTTTTATGTTTTTTGATCGTGAAGAAACGTGTTGAGACGTTTTATGGATTTTAAATGGCAAAGGGATGATCGGGGGAGATTTTTCATAGAGAGCTTTTTTGTGGAGCGTTGGATCGTGTGCATATAGTTTCTATAACTTTTCTTCCTAAAGTCGATGGTTTAAGAGATAATCACGTTTTTGTACCACAAACGTCGTGGCGTTTGGTGATTTTTTTTTTGTAGATCGATTTTTGCCTTTAACTTTTGAATGGTTGGTCTGAGGAGATTTTTTGTAGAGACCTTTATTGTGGAGCGTTCAATTTGCTACGAGAATGGTTCTTAGGGTTTTTTGCCCAGGGGCGATGGTTTACGAGATATCGTCGTTTTTCTACATAAGGACCGTGCACTTTGATGTAGCACGCGTCCGGCAGGGATTTCGCGCCTAAGTCGCGTAGGCGATTACGGGGTTCATGCGAGAGAGGAGTGGTAGCCGCGAGGATCCTCCAGAAGTCGATGGCTGGGAACTGTGGTGCCTCCGTATTCACATATTGTGCCAACAATTAGGTGAAAGGCGGTCTATGCCGGCTCCCACAGCTCTAGGTGAATATCGCGCCTCGAAGGAGTCTGGCTGAACCTTCCACAACTGTGTATCGCTTCCCTGTACCGATATGCATACCCATCGAGACTCATATTACCAACGGATTAATTTGATATAACGTGCACGGAGAGCAAACCGTCGAGCTCGAATTTCGAGCGGACCATTAATTGCAATAACAAAAACATAAATAGATCAAATTAATTGGAATTTCGTAGGCACAACGTCCGATACACCCACAACTTACAAACCAAATTTCAGACCGGTTCATCAATCCCCGCCAAAGTTATTGCCGTTTTTGCACGCCACAGACAGACCGACTGACGGACAGATCCGAGTTATCCGCCTTTCCAAGCTATCCGGAGCCTGCGCAAGTGCAAATAATTTTTTCTACTGCAATTGTACATGACAATAGACACGAAGATACGATAGTCTTTGTCCTGTTAAGCTGTAATTCGTGACAAAAGTAATTCAACAATTTATACTGAATTAATTTATTTTTACTCTCGGTGAAATAATAACGAAACTGATCGACGAATTTGATTGAAATTTGGCATGATGAATATACGATGTACCACCAACTCGCCTGTCAAATTTCAACCCGATTCGTCGATCCCCTCCAGCGCAACAGACCTTTCCATGCGCCACGGACGGACTGACGGATGGACAGATCCGAGCTATTCGTGTTCCAAGCTCTCCCAGCCTGTTATAACATCGAGTATATTTTTTCCCGGCCAAGTCGACGACACAATAGATCTGTCGACACGCCAAGCCATCGTCCTCCCCGCTCGCAGCCTCATATAAAAAAAAAATCACAGAGATAATTTGTCGCCGGGTTTTATATGTGACCGGGAGTCGGGAATTAAATTTCGAAATGAAAGACTCTCGTTCGGCATTGTCCTCGAAAAATCCACATAACATACATACGTATATATACATTCACACATATACACCCATAAATACATACATACATGCCCATTCTCGAGAATGTGGGCGGACGAGAGCTGCTGATCGCGGGTGCGCGCTCAGGAGTTCGAAAGATCTTTGGAATTTTGTATCTTAGGCGAGAAGCGAACTAACGCGCTGGGCATTCCACGGGAGACTCTCGCGGATAAGTCCTCGACGGGATACCCGGACCGCGGAGGACCCACGAGTGGTGCAATAAATTTTGACAACGAAAAAACGAGAGAAGGCCCACGGTTCGAAGATCCTGTGACCGCGCTATGAATAGCAGCATCAGCAGCCTCGCGCAGTTTCTCAGCATACGGGCCCTGGAAATACATATGTATATACCTATGTACATACCTGTATATATGTGTATACACATGTGTGTATACATGTGTGTATATATGTGTATACACATGTATGTATATATGTGTATATATGTGTATATATGTTTATATATGTTTATATATGTTTATATATATATATAGTGGTATATGCATATAGCGAGTAGAATTTGCATAAGCGTGCTGGTGTGCGCCACTCGAGATCTCGCGGTAGCACGATCGCAGGTAAGTGTGCCAGGGCCGCGAGGCTTCTCTACACACAGTAAAATGTTGGGTACATTTCAACCGCGTAGATGAGGGACTCTTAATACTCACGGCAAAGGTCCCTCCCGGGGCCCCTCCGAACGGTTTCCACCGCCACCTTTAATCGTGTATATCAAAGCTATGATCCGCGCGCGGGGTTGCAGCTCTAACCTTTAGACACCTTCGAGCAACGATCGTGGACTAAGATCTTCCCGATGTGAAGAAGAGAAGATAAAAAAAAATGAAAATTAACAAAACGACATTTATGTGTCGAGTAAATAATGGAATCTGCAAAGAATAGCGGGTAGTGATTATTATGTTGAAAAGAGACGAGAGGAGAAGTAAAAAAAAACATTTATACGTGAAGGAAATATTATAATATGTCGAGAATAGTAATAGTTATTATTATGTAATTTTCAGCTTGAATTCGCGAAGACGAGTCTCAATTACACCCCAAGGTTTGCAACACACGCTTCCAATTATGGATCAATGGTGAAGTAGGAATAGTGTTGATCATCATTATCGTTACTCTCTTTGTCATTGTCATTATTTTTATTGTTGTTATTTTTTTTTATTATGTCCCGGGAAAAAAATTATCATGCATAATTGATATATAGTCGTGTGCAGTTATTTGAGAATTCTGCGATGAAATTTGTGTATAATTCAAACACCATCATGTACGATGTACGATTTCAAAAGTGGTTAATACGGACCACCCCAATTAACCCATAAATCGCGGACATACGAACCGGATCATATTCACCATTTTCACCCTACAGATACCTACACCGGTAAAGCGATCGAAACGGTAGCCCTCCGGAAAAAACCAAACTCCATACCAAACCAAAAATCATGTATTAACCATACATGATTTTTTACCATCGCCATATCTGACCAAAAATCGTATATAATTATAGGTAAAGCTTCTTCCGAATGACTTTTTATTTCTAAGTTCCCTGTGCGAAATTAATTCCCCTACGAATCCAGAGAAACCGATCAAAAGTAGTTAATACGAACCACCCCAATTAACCCGCAAATCGAGGACATAAGAACCGTATAATATTCACCCTACAGATACCTAAACCGGTAAAGCGATCGAAACGGTAGCCCTCCGGAAAAAAAAGCAAATCCCATACCGTTAATCGAACGATTCCCTGTCGGCAATTCGATTGCCCTTTAGGGCTTCCGGTACCGGCGGTTCACGCCGGCGAACCGCCGTGGCGGCGGGCGGTTTGAGCTCGCGCGCGAGCGCGTTAAAGATCGCGTGCTCGCGTGAGCCTAATAGTATAACCGGAGGAGGGAATACACACAGGGAAGCCGGCAGAAGGCGCTTCCTCAACGTTGAATGAAATATTATTTCGGAAGCGCGCGCAAACACGAATTTCAAAAGTGCTGCCTTCGCTACGCGTTCCTCGGTCGCGGTAGCTGCCGGAGTAACTGTCGAGGGAGGCGAATGAGGAGCGCCGCACGGAGACCCAAGGCGATTCGCGTTTTGCCGGCACGATAGCCTCGACGGAGATGAAAACCCCTTTTGCCGGTACAAAGTATTCCTCCCCGGTTATCGTCCTCGCGTCCGGCACCGGCGCAAAACGATTCTTCGGTAATAATTCGCGCGCGGGAGTCGTCACGTTCGAAGCCGAAGAGGAACATGAAGGAGAGGATGAGGAGAAGAGAAATAACATATCGCGGAAGCGCATCGGTGGATGCTCGTGGAACTTCGGGGTCATTGATCAGCGAAGGCTCACTGGCGCCAAGGCAAATCGCCGCTTCTTCCTTTTCTTCTTTCCGTATGTTTCGCACACGAGCCACCCTCTTCGGTCTCTTCTGGATGTACATGTATTTTTTTTTTATTTTTTTTATTTTTTATTTTTTTATTTTTGTTTTATTTCTTTTTTATGTGTGTATGTGTGTGTGTATGTTGCAGCGCGAAGAGGGCACTTTGTCCTCGAAAATATAATCCGCGATATACCTGTCGGATCGTTTGATTCGTATTCCGGGCACGAGCGAGCCTCAGTCGGGACCAGACAATGATTGACGCGCTTGAATACCGCGCGGACTCGGACGATCCTCGGCGGCGAGTCGATAAACGATCGACGGCCATTTTGGCGCCATCATTGCCCGACTGACAATGGCATTGCTTCGTCGCGGAGGAAGCGATGCTGAAATTGTTTTCATGAAATTTGGGTTTAAAAATTATTTTTTTTTGATTTTTATGTAATGCGGTTCGGAAAGATTGTTACGTGGGGGAATCATTTTTAGTAAAATGTGTTATGATTTTTCATGGATGCTAGGCGGAGGGGCTTTACACGAGGAAATTATGGGAAAATTTTCATGTTCTTTTATTTTTTTCAAAATTTTTCACGAAAACCGTCTCGGAAAAATGTTGAGGTAAAAAAATCATAGAAAAAAAACGTTATGATTTTTCATGGATTCTACACGAAAGTGCGTTAGACGAGCTGCGTGAAAATCTCGATTTTTATTTTTATTTTTTTCCACCCCAGGTGTTTGTGCGGCGGGTAGCGTTGACGCAATCAAGTGACTCGAATAATAAGCTCGCGCAGTTGCTCGGCGCGCCCGAGATGCTCTTTGATTGCTCGTAGGTGGAGGAGGTGGTGCCTTCTGCTTCATCCTCTTCATGCCGGGTTGGTAAATTTATCGGTGGGGTGATCTGGTCTCGTCATCGGGGAATGTGGGAGTGTTGTACGACTGCGGCTCTCTGTCGCGCGTTATTTCAACGGTTGAGAGAAAAGTCCGTGTAGCTATGTGCCAGGTGTCGCCGGGTGGGCGTTCGTCGAATGTCAGGTGTCAACTTCGCATCAACCTTAGTTGTCACAACTGTTCCGATGCCGCTCTCGCCATGAACGGTTCGAAGTTTAGCGTCGAGTGAAGGCCGCGCTTCAGCATCGTGCAAATGCTTCGGATAACATTTTTGCATACAATTGAATCAAAATTCGAACACATGCTTAGAATGAAATTTGTACACTTACTTGGAATAAAATTTAAAGACATACTTGGCATACAATTCGAACGCATACTTGGAATAAAATTGGAACACATACTTGGGATAAAATTTGAACGCATGCTTGGGATAAAATTTGAACATGTGCTGAGAATAAAATTTGAACGCATACTTGGGATAAAATTTGAACATGTGCTGAGAATAAAATTTGAACACTTACTTGGAATAAAATTTAATCACATACCGGGAATAACATTGAAACACATACTTAGAATAAGATTGGAATGCACACTTGGTGGTTAAACATCGAGGAAAGGCCAAACTTGGGAATCGCGCAATGGTCAAATTATAGCGAATGATGATGATACAATTTTAACCCATGTTGTAGATAACATTTCGAGTAAAAACATGCGTTTCAGCAGATGTTCGTGTGCACGACTCCCGACCCAGCTCCGAGACCCGCATTATCATCGTGAGGCAAATGCGTCGTAAATAATAAGCCAATTTGATTAAAAAAAAAAATCATTAAACACGCTGTGTTTTCCTTTGGTCGTAAACGAGTTAGCTACTTAACAAGTAGTTAGACACAACGGACGCATCAATGCGAGTCCCCCAGGTCGCCGTCTCGAACATAATCGCCCGCTAAACCATTCAAGTTTATCGCACCACACGCTATTATACCCCGCTAGCGTAGAAAAATTATTATTTCCCAAACGACCGTGGCGATCTATAAATTCTCAATCTTCAGTGCTCGACGTCTGTTCCACGAAGAAAAAAAATATTTGGTCGCCAGTTGCGTCGTTGATCGCAGTGTCTTTTTGTTTCGACTGACGTTTGAAGATCCAAGCCCAACATTTTCCGTCTCCCAGTTACAATTTAATTTTTTATTATTATTATTTTTTTCATGTTTGTAAACTCGTAAGCCGAGACTAGTATTTTATGTCAAATTCGAGAATTTAATCTCCGACCATCAAATCACAGCTGATAACGCGATCTGCATTACCACAATTTTTATTACTTTTTCTCTACATTTATCAATTTTCCGTCTCACGGTTATAATTTCATTTTTCGTTTCACGATTGTAAATTCATAAACCGACACAACTACTTTACGTCTTAAAGTCTCTCCTAGCGACCAGCAATTCCACCAATACATTTTTTTTCTAAACTTCAACATATCCACATAAAAAAAAAAATATCGTGACGTAAAATTCGATTATTCAATCTCCGACTATCGAATCACAGCTGATAACGTGACCTACATTTTGTCTTTTCCTCTCCATTTCTAAATCTTCCCTCTCCCACTTGAAATTAAATTTCCCTCCACCGATTGCGAATTCCTAACCCGACACTACTTCACCTCAAATTCGAGCATTCAATCTCCGACCCTCGATTCACAGCCCATTTTTTTTTAAGTCTCTCCCAAGTGACCCGCATTACCATTAAAATCTTCTTTTTTCTAAACTTCAAAATTTCCCCTAAAAAAAAAAAAAAAAAATACCAAAAAATATCGTGACTGTTACTGTTTCCATTGTGGAGAACGGCGTTGGCGTCCCACCTTCCCCCGCCGCCGCCCGCCCCAACCTTCGACATGGGTACCAGGATACACGAACAGCGCGTCTCCCATTATCCCATGCTAATTCTTCGGCCGCGGCTGTCATTGCCTCGGGGGCCCCGAGGGGTCCCCCTTGACAAGTAACACCTTTCGGCTCGTGTTCCCTCGGCGTAGGAGTCGAGTCCTCGAGACTCTCCTCTCCTCGCTCCTGCTGGCTCCTCACTGAGACATACACGTACCATCGACCACGCAGCCTTTGACTCTCTCGCCTTCTTTTTTCCATCTTTTTTTTCTCTCTCTCCCCGAAGCGTGCGTATAAGCTTATACTACCGAAGTTAGAGAAAAGAAAAGAAGCGACGGAGAGAGAGAGAGACGGTGCGTGCAGTCCGAAAATCAACTCGTCATGCTCCCTTCATTTTCTCTTCGGACATAAAACAGCCATTTGTTAGCTCGTGTCAGAGGGCCACGAAGTCCTCGTCGTGGGGTTTCTCCACTCTTTTTTTTTTATCTTCAATTTTTTTTTCTTTTTTTTTTTTTTTTTTTTTTTTTTCGATCTCGCTGCTGATCGGAGGTGGAATATAGCAGGCATCGATTGGCGATTCATTCGATCGTGCCTGCGATAATAAATATCGTCTCATAGTTCAACCGGTGTTCCTTTCCACACAGTAGGTTGAATGGTATGTTAGAAACGTTCCCGCGGGCAAACACGGTCCCGCTCGCCACGAGAGCCACGAGAGACAAAGGGGACACTCGGACTGGTCTTATCCGGTCTCCACTTTGTAAACGAAACGTATCAACGGGTCCGCGATTTGGTATGCCGAACGGTTGACGTTCCTTAACGCCGACGAATGCGCGCACATCTCCGACTTTTTGTTGAGACACAGGGAGCTCGGCTGTGCGTCCACTCTGAATTAAGGATGAGATACGGGACTGCGAAAGTGAGCCTCGATTACACGCATTCTGAGACGTCGAACTTTTTTTTTTTTTTTTTTTTTAGCGCGTGCTATATTTATTTAGCGGGGTTTTGTTTAGTTTAGGAAAATTTCAAAGAATTGTCGAAAAGTTCACTTCCGGTTTGATGATATCATTTTCCGATGGGAAGTGAGGTAATTACCGGAAATACGTCACTTGCGGTTTGAAAAATCTTACTTTCCGACCGGAAAGGACGTATTTCTGATATGACCAGTTCGTGTCTCGAAAACCTGACTTCTCGTTTGAAAATCTCAATCTTTGATCGGGAATTACTTCATACCGGAAGTGCGGCACTTCCGGTAGAAAAATGTAGGGCTGTAGAGATAGGCCGGCTTAGCCGTGAACAATATCTTATCCGGCCGATGGATTTTACAGTTTGGCTGGCTAAGCCGTCTTCACCGGCTAAACTATATTAGCCGGCTAAGCTAATACAGTCTTGGAATTTTTTGGCGAATTTTTATATATATATATTTTTTTTTTCTAATGTTACCTGCAACGAATTACCGAAGTATTTTCATGAATCCGCCGGCCTTTTTCGCCTGAAGTACAATGCGACATTGAGGGGCTCGATTTTATGCACAAAATTATGCACGATTTTATGCATTTGGCCGGCCAAACTATAAAATCCATTAGCCGGATAAGATATTTTACAGCCCTAGAAAAATGGGATTTTCGAGGAGTTGATTGCAGTTTTTGTTCCCGACCGTCTCAACTTCCCATGCTCCGAAACGCCTAACCAGGCACTTGTTGACCATTTCGACATTTGTCGATTCAGCGCTTCGATCTTCGTGCAAAACGGTCATCCACGTCTCTGCCGCACGCGTAGCGACTTCTCTTATCGGGACACTCGACGACATCCATCCGTGAACTTCGCCGTCGGTCTCTCGTCCGTGCTCGCGTACACTCGAGGACCAAGTTGGAAGAGCGCTCGGGAGGGCATCAGCTCGAACGGTAAGAGAGACGAGAGCTCCGAGAGCGTCTCGACATACGGCGATAACTCATCCGGCCATTGCGCGCGCACGGGTTTACTCAATTAGGTAACGCGCCGCGCGAGGATATCCTCAACGACGTGAAGAGATGATGCTCGAGCGAGAGACGGGAGGTGGACATCGTGCCGAGAGGACTAACGTAATTTCTTATAAATCAGGCCCGGTTTAGCCGGGAGACCCGGCAGGAGGGCCGCAGCCACCGAGCGCGTAGGCAACGGTCTCTCTTCTCTCCGCCTCTCGGTCCCGGTGTCGCTTCGCGGCCTTCGCGACTACGCTTTGCTGCTTCTGCTTTTTTTTTTTTTTTTTATTTACCGTAGCGCTTTCGGCGTATGTTGGTACGAAGAAAAATAATAAATAATAAATAACGACAAGAGGAAATCTGTTAGAGTCGTCGCGAGGGTGTCGTACTTCCTGATGACTGGGATACATGAAGAAGGCGGCAAGACTCGCTGCTGCGTTCGAGAAGAGTTTTCGGAGCTCGAAGAAGAGCGGTGGATTTTTTTTTTTTTTTTTACGGTGGGAAAAAAAAATAAAAATTTTAATCGAAAGGGAAAGTCATTCATGGATGTTGATAGGATTTATTGGAGAACATTTTTGAGTTTCTTTCGCTGAATTTTCTTCTCCTGGTGAAGAAACATTTTGAGGCGCTATACTGGGATAAACTTAGTTGATGTCGGTTGAATTTTTTTTTCTTGGTGCATCGATAAGTTTAAAAGAAAATATATCGTACTGCGGCGTATGTTGGAACGAAGAAAAATAATAAATAATAAATAACGACACCAGGAAATCTGTTAGAGGCGTCGCGAGGATGTCGTACTTCCCGATGACTGGTATACATGAAGAAGGCGGCAACACTCGGTGCTGCGTTCGAGAAGAGTTTTCGGAGTTCGAAGAAGAGCGGTGGGAATTTTTTTTTTTACAGTGGGAAAAAAATAAAAATTTAAATCGCCGAAAGGGGAAGTCATTAAACGGATGGGGATAGGATTTATTGAGGAAAATTGATTGATTGGAGAATGAATAAAAATAAAATAAAGAGGCGCGACAGCGACAGCGATAAATCTTATTCTGGTCGCTAATAATGGATATAATAGATCGCTAATAGTCGAACCTATTCGCGCTTTCTACGAATGTGTTTTTATCTTTATTGTATCCTTTTTGTATGCACCTATTAGCTCATAAATGTCTATAATTTGTTAGAGGCTAATTCTAAATAACAAATTTGTAAAAGGTCTTCACGTAAAAACAAATAAAAATATTTCTATTTCGATCGATCGGTAATAAATTTTTCACTCCAAAAAAAGTCTATCGTTTATTAAAGGCTAACTCTAATAAGCAAATTTATAGAAGGTCTTCACCTAAAAATAAATAAAAACATACCATCCTAATCGACCAGTGATCGATAGATCGGTAATAAATTTCTGCCTCTAAAAAAAAAAAAAAAAAAAACCCAAAAATTCGCTTTTCCCCTCTAACCAATTTTTCCCTCTCCGCTCTCCCGAACCGGTCAAAAACGCGCGTATCCGCCCAACTCTGGAGAGGAGTCACCCGGCGAGAGAGCTGCGACTCGGTGATAAGCCAAGTTGCACAATAGAGGAGATCCGCGGAGGTTGCAACAAAAAAAAAAAAAAAATAAAGAGGTACGACAGCGATAAATCTTATCCTGGTCGCCGCGACCACCAACGTTTCTCGTTCGCGAGAGCGCCCGTTGCATAAAATGAAAATGAGTTTTAGTGTCCTGCGAGTGACTCTCGCAAGGCGGGGGGCGGGGGGAGGGGGCGAACTCCGTCTTGGCGTGTGGGGGCCCCCCGGTTTATCGTATCGGTCGTGAGCTCGTTCGAACTCGCGCCACAAATACCCACACTATCGCGAGAGACAAACTGTATGTAATATCCCGTCGTAAGAAAAGAGGTTCGTGTATAAGCGCGCCCAGGCCACTGACGGTTCTACTTTGTGGCGGGTATAAGCTTTCACTGGGTTGTAAAGGGGAATGTTCGTACCGCGTTCATACTCCGGCCGAGGAGGAATAAGAGGAGGAAAGGAAACCGGGATCGGAGCATAAGTCGAGAGATAGCGACTACCACTTCTTCGGTAAAAAAAAGGTAAAAAATTGAAATTTAAAAAAATGTGAGGATCTGCGTGAAACGACGAAAAAATTTGGTATAAAATATATCGGCAGTAATTTGAGGATCGGGCATGACGATCTGCTCAATGTCCATTGCGTACGACGATAGAGACAATGACATAAAACTTGGAATAATATTACATAAATAAATAAGGTCAATGTAAATTGAATAAAAAAAGAACTTAATGTGAAATAAATAAAAAAAACTTGATATAAAATGAATAACATTTTTTTATATAAAATAAATTAATAACTCAATATAAAATAATGAAAATGAAGTAATAATATAAAATAGCGTGTGAAATATATCGGCAGAATTTTTCGGGTCGTGCGAGACGATTTGCCCAATGCCCACTGTTTCCAATTTCCGATATGATTGTAACGATTTTCGAGAATGCATAAAAATAAAAATAAGATAAAAATAAGCGTTCGTACTGTGGTTCGCCCGGTGTCATTCTGTCGTGGTCGGCGTTACTCGTCCTCGGGGTTACACCGCGTCAACGATTCATAATTTACACCGCTCATGCGCCTGACGAGAGAGGGAGAGAAAGCCCGGAGATCGTTTGTCTCTAATTTATGTCCTCCCGTGAAATGAAACACGAGGCTGAAGCTGGAAGCTGTTCACGAGGAACTTTGACCGCGCCGGAAGCAAAAAAATGTTCTTTTCGGCTATCACAAATGTCCGGCTGGGTTCGTTTTCAGCGCGAAAAAATGATTATATGTGATTCATACACAGTCATCTTAATCATGCATGGCCATATATGAAATATATATGATGATTTTTTTCCGGACTCTTCCGCAGCCTGACCTGTATGAGGCTGGAAGCAATATATGCATAAAAAAAATTATTTATCGTATACACCGCAAATAAACATTTATTTGAATTACACAATTATTTAATTTTTATTGAATAAATATTTGTATGTATGTGTTTGTTTGCTTTTGACAATACAATTGATTCTATGGCAAGGAATAGTTTAGCCTTAGCTTATTCGTTAATCATATTAAATAAACACAAACATATACATATTAAATAAATATTTGTATGCGGAACGGTTGTAAAATTTCAAAAAAAAATCCGGGTCTATTATTGGAGCTAGGCCGATGGAAATGGAGAGCCCTGGCCGTCGGACATTATTTCGGGGATACTAAAACTCCATCTCTACCAAAAGGCTACAATGATTCCGTGGCAGTTCCAGTAATTAAACCGAAACCCCTTATAATGTAAGGGTATTTCTTCGGAGTTAAGCACTATTTAATAACGTAATGGTTATATGGTCGGGACGCGCGTCGGAAGGCTCAGAGAAGGGCGTTTCGATCCTTCCGTGCGCGGTTTCGGGAAATAATAATCGGAAAAATCAAAAAGTATACCGAAGGAAGGTGAAAAAAAAAGATATAAAAAAAATGGTAAAAAAGTAAAATAGGAGCTGCAGATGGGAATCTATTTCGAGGATATAGCTGGGAGCAACGTTGACGCGCGTATAATTGGGGCTTCTTCGTTCGGCCGAGGCGGCTCGGAAGCCTCGGGTCATTTATTTTTTGGGTCTCAAACGCGACGACCCCTTTTAAACGTCGAAGAATATGGGAAACCCTTGCTCGCGCCATAAGTCGTAAAGGCCCATCCGCGCCTCGGTCGTTCGTGTATACGCCTCGTCGTCTCTGTCTTCGAGCGCATCTTTTTTTTTCGCCTTTATAAGAGCCACTATACGATACAAAGAATTGGATCTGTTATGGCTGAAGGGGATTTCGAGGTCCCGAGGGGTTTCGTTACAGACAATTAAAAGTCTATGGGTCCAATTACTCGAAACGTTATACACGAACGAAACGATTCCGTGACTCATTTGGCACGTCTGATGCGCCAATGAACATTACGTTACAATATTTGCCTATTTAATCATTGAATGAGATTATTTCATATTTTTTTTAAATAATGAAATAAAAAAAATGGTCGATAACATCGATTGAGATCTAACTTTGATAATTGATCAAAGTTTGATGTCAATCAATATTTGATCAATTTTTACCAACGATGGCTTTACAAACGATGATTTAAAAAATTAGGTGTCGATGTGACTAACTTGGACGATTTTCAATAATTGATTGATTCCACCATACACGCGATTATGTCACGACCCAGAGACTTTACGACCTAGAGTAATACGATGAGGATGTTTTAGAAAAATCTGATAAATTGAATCTGAAAAAAAAAATCTGATAAATTGATAACAAAATCGATTTAGAGCCAACTTTAATCGAATTTCTCATCGAGGGGCTTCACGAGCGACGATAAAAAAAATTAGGTATCGAATGCGACTGAAATTTGGGCCTTTTTCCTCAATCAATTGATTTCTCAATACGCGCGATTATCCCACGACCCGATAACTTTACGACCTACAGTAACACGATGAGGATATGTTTATATATGTACAAAAAAAAAAAAAATCATTTTTTTTTTGCACATTCCTCGTATATACGAACCATCTCTCTTTCTTCCTTCCGCCGCAAGTTTACGACGAGAATCTTGCCGGGCGCGCGGTGCAGTAAGATGAGACGGGAGAGCGGGTTGCGCGCGAGAGCTCTACGGCTGCAATATTTCTTCGCTGCAACACTTTAAGGGCCCCATTGTCCCGGAGGCGACGTTCCCATTACGCGTATTATGTGGATTATTGGCTCTCCCGGAGACTCTCGTGTTACCGGGGCCGAAGATCAGAGATCCATCCGAGTGCCACGTTGAACCAAAACGCGGCGATTCGTGCACCGACGCAAGATCGCTATCGCAGCATCCGTCGGCATTGTAAAACATTTTTTTTTTTTTTTTTAATTTTTCCAACTCTTCCCCGAACATTCAATCGAGGAAGAGTTGTTCCAGTCTTCCCCGAACATTGAATCGCGCGATCATAGACGATTCCTCCGCCGGGCAGCTGACCAAGATTTTTCGGCGGAAGCCAGTAGTGAGGCGAGACCCTCTCCAGCGGTCCCTCGCGAGATTTATCGCAGGGCAATTACATCTCCGACTGGCCGAGATGAAGGTACAGAAAACGGAGCCGATTTATTTTATTCTATTTTTTTTTTTTTTTTTCACGACCAGTCTATAATTACCGAAGATTTCCACGAAATCGAAGCCATGGCGGATGCGCACACAGTGTCTTCTGGCTGGTCCCGCTCCGGCTGGACCACGAAGTGATGCTGCGCGTAAATCCAGCAGTTTCTCCTCCCGCAGTTGTCTGTTATTTAACAGGGATTATAATCGAAGAGTCCGTCGATGATCGACGGCTAATTGCCGGCGAGATTTCCGGGAATAGTCAAGCCTGTCCGTCTATCGCGGGGCACGGAAATTGCGTGGAAGCTTGGGAATTATTGGCCATCGAGTGAGAGGCGGTTTTTTTGTGTATTTTTTTTTTTTAATTTATGTTTATTTTTTTTATTTTTTTAAAATTTTTTTGGAGGCGAGTTTTAGGATTTCACAAAGGCACAATAAATTCCTGTTAATCGTCTTTCGTCCCTGCGCGATCACGATCAAACGCCTTGTGTATAAGAGACGAAATTCTCATTCCTACGAAATTGCCTTCAATTTAGCAATTAAAAAGAGAAGAGGGGCTAATAGGAGGGTTGGAAGACATCGACGCTGGTCTGAGTGACAGACAGCCCGGACTCTCTTCTCTATGCCGTGAAGAAACGGATGAGAGGGCCCTTTCGAGGTAACCCGGGCCTCACCTCTTCCCGGGACGTCACGTGGAACCACCGTGTGTGCTACGGATTCTCCCATAGAACGGGGAGGATTCGAGTTCGACGTGTCGGAGTTCACGAACTTTATTCTATAAGGTCCATTGCGCCTCGGCGATTTCGAGCATGTATATTGTACATATAATTTGGTGGGGCAATTAACCCTTCGTGCGACCCTCCGACGTGGAGCTGGCGTTTGGAGCTCCACAAGCTTTCGAACAGGTCGGATGAGACGAAAATGTTGGGAAAAAGAAATCATTTCGGCGCTGTGATCTTCGGTCAGTTTAAAGGGGCGAAAATAAAAACAGAAAAAGAGACCAACAAACATAAGGCAAAAGGGCCGAAATCGCTAAGTGTTGTGGCTTTTGTACTTGTAAAGTAGGGTATGGTTTTAGTTGTGTAAAAAGAAGTGAAAAAAAAATGTTGCAAGTCTAATTTTGCGCTGAGAGTAAAAAAAAAAGAATAAACTACTAAATATAAGGTAGAAGGAAAATTCCTGAGTGCAGCGGCTTTTGCGCTTGCAAAGTGCGGTAGGGCTCGAGTCGACCTTCCCGGCGATCTCCTGGACCGGGATTTTGCGGATCCACAATCTTCCGAACAGGTCCAATGGCAAGAAAATATTGTGAAAAAAAATAATTCCGCAATTGTAATTTTCCCTCAGTAAAACGACCGAGGGTAAAAAAAAAACAAGCAAACACAGGGTAGATGGGCCAAAATTCCTAAGCGCTGTGGCTTTTGTGCTTGCAAAGTGCGGTAGGGCTTTAGTCGATGTTCCCGACCGAGCGAAGAATTGTCTATCTTTCTCCCCGGACAAAAGCCAGAAGCAAGCCAGCAGCAGAAAGGGATAAATCTCTCGTGAAGAAAAAAATGTCACGGTGGTCTCGCACTTCAGCCTAGCTTCAGCAAAAGTCGGCGACACTATGGGAATCTCGGGCTACCGTTCGCGTTCGCCACAGGGGGTCGTTCCTTTTTTTTTCTTCTTCCTTTTTCCTCTTGCCTCGTCCTACACAGTTTTGCACGCACTCCCGCCTTTCCTCCTTTTCGCTCCGGCGAGTCCACGTGGATCAGACGAGGAGGGACGCGAAAATTCGGTCACAATGGAGAAGAACTCCGACGGGACATCTCTCGAGAGCGGACCTGTTCGAGATCTCCTCTCGCCACCGTGTCGAATTTCGGAAGCAGAGTCAAGTGGAGACTCTTCTCAAATTACCCTCGGGAGGAAAAGATTCCCAAAACTGCATTTATCAACTGCTCATTTAATATTCTCACGGCTGTTCGAGGGCTATGCGAATTTTTGGGTGCGAGGAGAGCTCGAAGATGAAATTTTTTTCGGTCCTGCTCCCTCACGTAGAAGCTCCGTTTTCACAAAAAAAAAAATTCGGAAGAAATTTATTCCGGAAAAAAATTAATCGAAACAATGTCCGAATTGACGAGTAATTCTCACAGCTTTCTCACAGAAGACGCTTCGCGATTAGAAAAGAAAATGATGAAGCAATGTGCAAATATAAATCTTCATTCATTTTCAGGATATTCAATAAAAATGTACAATGCCTAACGCTTTGAAGATAATTTTTAAGAAATATTTTTTACTAGCATTATGTAAGCCCGATAAGTGAAAATAATGAAGGTATGTGCGATCATAAATTGTAATCAATTTCCAGGGTATTCAATAAAAATGTACAACGCCTAAACGTTTCGAAGATAATTTTCAAGAAATATTTTTATCGCTACTTCCAGTACGCAAGAGTTCAAAAAAATGTTCTTTTTTTCTTCATCTCGCTTTTCAAAGTCGTTTACTTGCGACAGCCCCCTCCCCCCCCCCCCCTCCTCAGCCCCCCGTGGCGATGGTGCGTCGTCGCCATAACAGGCGGCGTCTTTATGATTAGCATTGTGTGAGCCCGATGAATGTGATTGTTGTGTCCCGACGGCGGCGAGCAATGCCAAGCACGCGTCCTCTTCTCTTCTTCTCCTTCCTTTTTTTTTTTTTTTTTTTTTTTTTATTCCAGCACTGCGTGCCTATATTTATAATGCTTTATTAACCAGCATAAGGTCCGGGCTTTCATGTAGCGGGGACATTCCCTCAGTTTCCTTTGACTCCGTTTGGCGAGGCAAGGGAATCGTCGAAGCAGAAGCGTAACGGCGTCGATGGAACGAGGGATGCATACGAGGGTGAAAGCCGGCCAACACGTTTACCGTAAAACCGCGCGGCCGAAGGAAAACGTAGCTGCACGCGCGGAGGGCAAGACCTCGTAAAGCAGCGAGATTAGAATCTGTGAGTCGCGGCCACCCACTCAGATCCTCGGGAACGGACTCGGAACGAGGCGCCGAACACACCGCAAACTTCGAGGATCTTTCTTAGGTTTTTCTTTTTTTTTTCAGTTTTCCGGTTGTGTGTCGGGTCGAGCTTGCCGGCAATTAACCGGACTAATTTCAGATACGTGTCCCTGAAGTCGAAACCCTTGCGAGCTGAGACTAACAGGTTTTCACCGAGTGAAACTGTCCGAGGTGTGCGGGAATTTTGAAGATCTACATTTTTTTTATTTTTTTTAAATTGTTTTCTTTTTATTGAAGAAAATTGGGCTGTAAAAATTAATACCGGCGTCGGGGATGCGATCATTTGGAAAGTTGTCTTCCAAATTGCCCGGTAAAATGTCTTAATATCTGTCGTATGGAAATTAAATTTTTTAAAAGCGATATTCAACTTGATTTATGAATTAATGGCTTCGTTTAACAGTTCTGAGACGCAGCATCGCAATTACCGCATTTAGGTGAGATCATCGCAGGCTCCATATATATATATATATATATATGATCACAATTTGTTTCCAACCCCTCCCGACCTCGCCTCCAAAACAATATAAATTTTTCACCAACAAAATTTTTCTCGAAAGCTACATATTTAACACAAAACAAAATGTCATTCCGCCGATCGGCATTATCAGCCGAAAAAAATTCACCGATTGCCCAGTAAAGGTAAAAACACGGGCCTCGGTTTCTTAATTCCTTGTTCGACAAAAAAAAAAAAAATTCCTTTACACCTCTCAGCGCCGCAATAATTCAGCGGCCCGACGAGATATGGAGCTTTCGGGCTGCTCCTTTATTTTCGCGTGCCTCTTCGCACTCGACCTTCTCCCTCCTCTTCCTCTTCTTCGCACCTCGGCAAATCTCCTCTTTTTCCTTATTCCAACGAGAGACCAACTCACCAGCTCCTCGAGCTTCCACAGCTCGCCGAGACTTTTTTTTTCCCACCAAGTATCCGTTTCTCCGTCTCTTCCACTCTCTCTCGATTCTCTCGAACCGGACAATCCCCCTGTGTGGTCCTACGGTGGAAAGCGTGAATCTCTCTAGTCCTCCTCTTGTCACGGATACCCCCATTGGTATATGGAGAATATCTGTGTCTCGTATTCCGCGAGGATCGCTGCTTCTGCTCGCTCTCCGCACCGGGAGACCCCCACGCATCGGGCATCCAGCGGCAATTCTCCCTTGCAGCATCTTCCACCACTATAATTCTGTCTCTTCTTCCTTATACGTGCCAACGGCGTGTCTCTCCGGAGAGAGAGGTGTCCTACGGGGCAGGAGAGGCTTTTTGTTCGAATCGGGAATCGAGTGGGCAGAGAGCCTGTAATCGGGTACCTATATAGTCCCCCCTCCCCCCCCTCCTCTTCGCCGGTCGAGAAGAGATCTCTTTCTTCGTACAACCCATCTTTCTTCTCTCGTCGGTCTCTCTATCTTTTCCTCTTTCGAGGATCTTCCCTTCTATATATATATATATATATATATATATATATATATATAGGAGGTGATGCCCAATGTATATATGTATATATTATATGTGTATATATATATGTATATATATATATTGGGCATCGCTGCGACAAGTCTTTATCACGCTCGATGCTCCATTCTGGAAGTAAGAAGGGATCAAGAGGGATATCCGTTCGTTCGTGAAGGAAGTACGTACGTGTATGTGTGTGTATATGTGGTTCTCGGTGGCGACGCCGAAAAGCAAAAGATCCCGAGGAGGCAGGTTTCGCAAGCGGTTAACGCGCGCATGCATGCAACTTGGTATATACGAGGAGCATGCCATGAGAGACGGGGTGGTCCAGCGTCAATCTCCGGGTCCTCATACCCACAAAACGCCGACGCGCTATGCGCTTTCGGCGCAAATATTCTGGAAGGTTTAACCAGAGCCGAGCGAGTTTGCTTTTTTCGAGTTACCTTTTTCTTCTTTTTTTTTTCTTTCTTTCTTTCGTCAAGTTTCTTGAGTGAATCCGGGCACGTACGATGTCCCCGTGCCGTGGCGGCAACCACCCAGAATGCGCGGCGCCCCTTCAATGGCATTCGGAGATGCGACCCTATTCTTCCGATGCACCCGTCTCGTCGAGCTTATTTTTCGACTGGAAAACAAAAATTCGCGGCACGAAATGTGTCGGGATAATCGGAGGGGAAGAATCGTTCGAGAATCGTTCTGTGGGACAAAACGGGCGAATATGGTCCGATCCGTGTATCATTGATTTACGGATTAATTCGAGTGGGCCATATTTACCACGTTTGCCCTGCCATATGATAATTTGTTCAACACGTTTTTTTTTTTTAAATATTTTTGTTTACCACTCAAAGACAAACCTAACGACAAGTAGGTTTTATTCCTTAAAATCGTCGTTAACTAATCGATTTTAACGATGAAGAGATGGGATGCTTAACTGGCCGACGTTACCCGCTGCACTCTTCTGCAAAAAAACGCCCCGAATATGTTTCTGGATTAGTTAAGAAAATTAAATGAATGCGAATGATTTTGTTTTGACGGCAGGCGACAAGAGAAATCAAGAGAAATCAAGAGAAATCAAGAGAAATCAAGAGAAATCAAGAGAAATCAAGAGAAATCAAGAGAAATCAAGAGAAATCAAGAGAAATCAAGAGAAATCGAGAGAAATCAAGAGAAATCAAGAGAAATCAAGAGAAATCAAGAGAAATTAAGAGAAATCAAGAGAAATCGAGAGAAATCGAGAGAAATCGAGAGAAATCGAGAGAAATCGAGAGAAATCGAGAGAAATCGAGAGAAATCGAGAGAAATCGAGAGAAATCGAGAGAAATCGAGAGAAATCGAGAGAAATCGAGAGAAATCGAGAGAAATCGAGAGAAATCGAGAGAAATCGAGAGAAATCGAGAGAAATCAAGAGAAATCAAGAGAAATCAAGAGAAATCAAGAGAAATCAAGAGAAATCAAGGGAAATCAAGAGAAATCAAGAGAAATCAAGATGCAGCTCGATTCTTAAAAATCACCTCGGCAGTCGTTGCCCAGCGACTGACCCGTGCTCCGTCATACCTTTCCACAGATCTATATAATACAGCGTCTAGCCGGAAGTTCATCTCATGAGACAGAAGCTTTCCGCCCGCCCAAAGACATATCCATACGTCCACCGATGGCCTTCTTAAGGATGCAGGATCGCAGGTTCGCTGTCGGCCGGCCTGCCGATCGACGATCCTGTGCGAGACGTCTCCGAGTTATCGTCAATCCTTATCAGGATATACCGATCGTTCTGACAACCCGAAGAACCGCGTTCGCCAAAGGGGATCAGGAGGGCCTCCGGTTGACACCCCTGGGAACTCTCGTCTCTACCACGAGCCTCTCATCTTCCCTCCCTCATCTCAATCCCTCCCCCTCCGCCCGCCCCATCCCTCCAGTACCTCTGCCAAAAATTAGTGATCGTCCAAAAAAAAAAAAAAAAAAGGAAAAAAAAACAAGAAAGAAGCGGAAGAATTCAGGGGAGAGAGCGGGCAGTAAGAAAGAAAGTCTCTCGAAGCTCACGAGTTCACTCTACCGCGATCATCTACACCTATAAACCCGAGAGCTCCGAAGGGATTACAGGTTTGCGGAGAGATAGAGAAAGAGAGATCGAGATCTGAGCCGCTCTTCGTCAGGGTGATCTCTTCTCTCTCGGTGATCGGAGACGTCTCTCCCTCCTTCTCTCTGCTGTCGAAAAGCGGAGAAAAAAAACAGAGAAGAAAAGAGACCCGAACCAACTCTGAGCGTCGCTCCGGTTCCCACACGTCGGTTAATTGATCGATTCGAAAATCTTGGTGATCGCCCTCGGGGCTCCATCGAGCATTTACCAAATCCCGGACTCATCTTCTTCCCTCGCATGTCCCGCGTCGTCGTCCGTTCTCCGTTTCGTTTACCCGCGTCCATCGGGTGGATCTCTTGTCATCATCGTTCCGGGACTTTCGGGAGACGGAGAGTGCAAGTGAGCGTTGATACGCCATCGCCGGGCCGTACCCATCGCATAATCGCTCGGAGGTGAAAGAGGAGGAAGGCCGAGACGAAGGGGGAGAGGAAGAGGAGAAGGGGGGGAGACGGAGAGAAAGATGAATAAGGAAGAGGATGCGCTACGAGAGGACAGGACCGAAATATTTCTCAAGATTATGACGTCAGGCTGCCAGTTAGTCCCGGCTTACCGGTGTAATCCTTCTCGTAATGCTCGCGCCACACCAATTTTTTTCTTTTCTTCTTCCTCCTCTTCCTTTTTTTTAAGTTCGTTCGCATAAGCGTCGCTCTTATAGTGGATGTTTCTTCTTTTCATTTTCTCTTTTTTATTTTGCTCTGCAGATATACAGGAATACCTAACAGTGAGTAACTGGCTTGAATGTTGAGACGTGGGACGGCAGACGAGCTCTCGCTCTCGCTATTGTTGATCCCTTTTCTGAGCCGCGCTCCCGAAGAAACAGCAACTCTATATAGAAATTTCTTTTATCTCGAGGTCGTACTCGAGGTGGGCAACGGCTAAACGACTCAATCGTCACGTTCACGGATCATATTTAGCGTATTACAATGTCATTAGGGCGGTCACGCTTGGAGGGGCTTCGTGGGTCTGGAATGATGTGGTATGATTTGGTCTTCTTTTTGCCACTTTGGCCGTTGGGTATGTTTGGATTCGACGAGAAATCGGCTGCACCTGGCCGATCCGCTGGTCGAGCGATTTCTCGCCAAGGAGGCGCTTTATGATACTTCGTAATATTTCCGGTAACATTTCAATTTCTGTTGTTGTTGATGTACGACGAATTGCGTTAGCACATTGCGCGGGTTGAGAGAACGGACTCTAAGAGTCGAATTCCAAGACGTCAGATGGAATTTAAGATCGCTCTTGAGATCGAACTTAAGATCAAACCTATGCAGGCAATCAAGTTCAAACTCTTGTTCGATCTTTAGTTCCAATTTAAGATAGATCTCAAGCACGCAATGAAGTTCGGGCCAAGCTTCGATCCTAAGTTCAATATCAAGACCGATCTTGAGTTCAAACTAACGTCTTAAAATCCGACTCTAACTGCTTACAAAATAATGGCGGCGCGTCTAACCGATACACTTGTTGTTTCTCGCCTCGAGCGATGCAAGGATTGACATCAATGAGATTCTCTGCACTAAAGTTTACAACTCTTTGGCAGTTTAACGATCATTTTTTTTAATTTGTCGGTGTCTCATATGTTGGGCATGAAGTGCTACGATCTTCCCATCGTCTTTCTGTCAATTTGGCTGTTGGCTACCTTTAGATCCGACGAGAAATCGGTTGTGTCTAGCAAACCCGCTCTTCGAGACACTTTTCGCCGAGCAGACGCACTCCGTTGACATTTCAATTTTTATTTCCGTCGGTGTTGCGATTAATTGATGCGGCACCTTGCACGGGTCGACAGAAGGCCTTTAACTGCTTATCAAAAAAATCGCAGCGCGTCTAGCCGATTCCAATTGTTAATCGGCGCCTCGAGCGATGCAAGGTTTGACATCAGGTAGCCTCGGTCGTTGGCATTCGCATGCATGCATGCCAATTGAATGCATGCATTTAGTACAGGATTCCCTGCACTAAAGTTTACATTTCTTTGGCAGTTTGAAGATAGTTTTTTTTTTTTTTTTTTTAGAGAACACAAATAAACAAATGGCCTGATCTTCGTGCAAAGATGTCCGGCATTCAGCCGTAAACGTTCGAAGTGCAGTTTGGAATGTCAAAAGGCTTTAGCGAGATCGAGCGTGAGCCCTCGGACTGGGGAATCAGCGTGGCATCGGAAAAGTAGGAGGCATGAAAGGTCATCGGGCAATGATCGTGGCAATCACACGAGGCTGGTGTACGGCGTACACGCGACTAGGTGCGCTCGTACGAACCTGAGAATCCTAGATGTGTATTTTTTTTCTTCTTCTTTTTCTGTTCCTCGGCGTTGAAGCTTAAGCGTGCGGCGTGCCCACGTATAAGGCCTCGGGGCAGTTATTAATAATCAGCTCTGATGTGCACCGACCCAGAAGAGGATCCTCGTAGGATATCTCGGTGCAGCGACTCACCGCAAGCTGGAAGAAGACGGTGAAGAAAAAGGTGAAGAAGGGTGCGGCGCAGACCTTTAGCGGAGGCGCCGGGGCATCCTCTCGTTCCACGAAAAACGAAGAAAACTTCGTCCAATGACATGAAAAATATTTTTATATTAAATAAATAGATATAAGAATTTTTTAATGAACGAGCCGCAAATTCATATCGATTTTGCGACTCGACTTGCGTCGGGAAAATAAAGAGATTCAACGATGAATATAAAGAGATTCTTCGATGCCACTTTCTTCGTCCAAAATAGAATAAAAATTACGGGTTCTGAAAGATAAAAGCTTCGGGTCCACCGGACTCACCTTCGTTGAGAAGAGAAAATATAATAAAGAGGAAAATATATCTGCGATCTGCAAAATATATTATCGCTGAATCATCGTATATATCGGATATATTTTCGAATATATGTTTGCAATATATGTCCGCAAATATGTTTTATTGTGTCTTCAAATATACAGCAATTTTAGAAGAAAATAAATTTTAGAAGATAAGAAACCGTAAAAACAAAATAGCGCTGAGAGGCCAAAAGCTGAGTCGAAAAATATATATCTGATCTGCAAAATAAATTATCTCTGAAACATCGTATATTTTGTATAATATCTTCGAATATATTTCTGCCAAAAATTCTATCATATAATATTCTATTAAATAATATTCGTCTTCAAAAACAGCAAAATTAGAAAAAAAAAATTACACACAATGATAAAAAAATTAAAATAAAAAGTGGTGCTAAGTGGCCAATAGCTGTCTCGAAGGCACGTGCCGAAGAACGAGAAGAGGCCGAAGAGGACGAAGCAGAACGAGAAGAAGATGAAGACGAAGACGAAGACGAACACGAAGAAGAAGGAGGAGAAGAAGAGGAAGAGGAAGAAGAAGAAGGAAGGAAAGAAGATTTTCGCGTGGGTGTCGCTCGGTGGGCGTCGCGTCTGCCTCGTCGAGAGTACCGCTGACCTCTGACCTCAGCGTTGGTTCTCCGGCTCTGCGTACGGTGCAACGCGGGCTCGGATGCGCGAGATCGCAACTCGGCCTGCTTGGCTTGCTTGCGAGAGCGGCATGCAGATGATCCTCCGGCTTCGGCGAGGTCCGCTCACTCTTCCCTCGGCCGTTCTCTCTTCCTCCGCCGGCAACGGCCGGGGCCGCAGTACGTACGTACACGTACCCTCTGCCTTACGTCCGTGGCGCGCACGAACGTGATGTTAGGAACCGAGGCAGGAAGAATATATATCCAATGCGCGTGCAATTATCCTACGCGCGCGTGGGCGACCCCTCGCCACCTCCACCCTCATCGCCATCGCGGAACACAGCTGAAGATTATCACTCAAAAATCTACCGTAGCCGTAATCGTCTAGCCAAACTTTACACCGTCTTTTATTTATTTTATATATTTTTTTTATTCTTGAATATTGATCGGATAACATTTTCGATTGGATCGTTGCGACTTATTTTTGTCGCGGTCCGTTCGAACTTTAAAATGCGATAAAATAAATTAAATGTATGGTGGCTAATTCTTTAATTCAATCGAATGATAATTTAGCTTCGCTCGCTTGCATTCTTCAAACAAGTTGGATGGTAAAAAATGAGGTAGTAGAATTAATTTTTTTTATTCGTGAATTTCATCGAATGACATTTTTGTTTAGTCTGTTATGATTTGTTTTACTTGTGTTTTTGTCCGGCGTAAAAAGGAAATAATTTTTATTTCAATATTGTGAAAATGCATGACTATACACCTTAGACTGTAGTTACTTTGATGGATAAAAAACAAAAAATTAGGTACATCGGTCACGAAAAAAAAAATTAAAATCTGCAAAAATCCGCAGGCAATGTTTCATTCGGATTCACATTCAGATTTATTGCACGAAAATTATAACAGACCGTAATTTCACCGCGTCGGTTTACATCACGCTCTTGGTAAGTGGATATGTAAATTGCAAATAATAACAATAAAAAAATAAATATACAGCAAAAACAATATATAAATAAGAAAAAAAAAACTGAGTAAAAGAAATGAGAAACTGATGGTGCAAAAAAAAAATGGTTGCACAAGTATCCGCACAGTATTATCGTAAATGAAAGGAGGCGACGAGGCGGCGCCGATCCGCGCGCGAAAGGGCCGGAAACGGCATCGGAAATAATTCAAACATTTTTTTTTTTATGATCAAATTAAATTCTTCCATCGTCGAGACGATCGTCGCGTTATCAGGGGGCGCATCGGAGTTCGAGAAAAGGTGACGCGTGTGCGAGGAATTCAAAGTGGCGTAGAGCAATAATTACAATAATCCCGAAAGGGCGAGCCATGACCTCCTGCACGTAATAACAGGGTACGCGACCGATGCTTTCGGTGCGCGAAAATTTCGCCCGGGTCGTCACAGACGCGACAAAAAGAGCGTCTCCCTCGCTCCGCGACTCGCCATTCCGCGCACGGGGAGGCGCATGAATTAATATTACCTCGCGCCACTCCCATTACCATGTTGAACCTTTGTTCATACTAAAAAAAATAAAATAAAAAAAAAAACAAAAAAATAAGAAACTAAAAAAAATAAAAAATAAAAGATGAAAAGAGATGATACATTACATTGAATTACGTATGCGCACAAAATACAAGTTGATCGGTAAAATAAAGACGCAGATGAGATAAGGAAGAGGGAAGGGAAGAGAGGAAGAGGAGTTTCGAGGAAGCCGCGCGCGGGGTTGAGCTCCGGAGACGAATCCATTAGCCGCGAGGGCGGATTGAGCAATAAACCAAACTGGGAGGTAAAGAAGTTTGGATCGTTTTTTTCCACACATTTTTTTCCCCCTTTTTTTCCCGACTCCGGTCACCGTGAGAGATCGTCAGAGAATTTTTTTCCGATGTGTGGCGGCACGCTGCCGTGCGACATCGAGAGAAAAAAAAACCTGCCCGTTTTTCGTCTGTACCCTAAAAAAAAAAAAAAAAAAAAAAAAAAAAAAAAAAATGTCTATCTCACTCCACAGTCGCGAGATGCCCCAATCGGATGCCACAAGACTCGGGGCCCGTGGGCCCGCATTCCCGTACAAGATGTCGCGCCGATAAAGCCCTCCCTCCCTCTTCGCTCCCCCGGCGGTTGAGAAGATCCTCGAAACTCACCCAGAGTCTCTCCTCCGGGTCCTCCGAGCGGGCGCGCGCGCACGTTCGAGCAATTCATTTAAACATTCCCCGAGGTGGTCGCACGACAAATTACTTCCCAAACCCTCGCGCGCGACATTGACCAAAACGGGGACGGAGGTGGAGCGGGGTGGGCAGGGGGGGGAAGAAACCGAATCCCATCTGTGGGACAACGACGCGCTTCGGGGACGAAGCTCTCTATCTCCATTCAAAGATCTCTCAGAACGGAGAACGAGAAGTCGAGAACGAGAGGACACTTCGCGGCTACGGCAGCGCACCATTCCCGAGGCTCGCTGACTGCGGCCACTCTCACGTGTGCGATAAGCTCGTTTCATTCGATTCCTCTTTCGTGATTTTTTTTTTATTTTTTTTTTTTTTATTTTTTTTTTGGGCTCCTTTTCTCCGTCTTTCCAGTGGATTTTTGTTGGGGTTTCCGAGCTCGCTTTATTGCTCTGACTTTGTGTGGCTTTCGAGGAAAGGCGTATAAAGATTGCCGGTGACACTTGTCACACCCTTTAACGATAGGAGACGCTCTTTCGTGTTTCGTGAATCTTTGCGGGACGATTAATAATTCACGGCGCCGGCCCACCCTCGCGGAGACAAATTGACGCAGAGTTCTTTTTTTTGTTTCTTGTTTTTTTTTTTATTGAAGGAAATTTCCGTTGGGGACGAATTCGAACTGTTTTTCTCGATGGGTCACGTGGCCAATTATTGTGTCTTGTCTGCAAGGCGAGCCCGTTGAGCAGATGTTTCTGGAGGTTTAGGTTTGTGAAGGTTCGGCGATTTTCGAAAATGGTTTCCTGGCGATTGCCCGATATAGTGTTTATTAAATTTGGTCAAAATTGCTGGATTCGTTTTAAGGGCAAAAATAAAAATAAAATGAAAAATGGTGATGCGCGGTTCAGACGATTGTGGAGCGATTCCGGAGCGTGGCTCGAGCTCGAACTTGATTTGAAAATTGAAAATTCAAGCTCACTGGGTGGGCACTTTTTTTTTTTTTGCTGAAAATAATTTCCCTTACTATGTTTGTCCGCTAATCGGGACGTGAAATCATCAGCTTTTGTCTGTTTGGCCCCAAGGATTTTCCCGCTCGACGAGCGCAATTAGCCGGGTCACGAATTCTCTGGTTTGGAAAGACACAGACACACACAAACAGACGAAGACCGAAATAAAATAACGAAACGAAAATAAAAAACTTTTCTTCTCCACAAACGTTCACAATTATTTTGTTGCTAATTTTACAAAAAATGTTCGCATAAGTAACAGACATTTTTGTAAAAATAGACAAGATTTTTTTGTAAAAATAGACACCATATTTTTTTTGAAAACGGACAATATTTCTTTGTAAATATGGACAAGATTTTTAGTAAAAATGAACAAGATTCTGTTACAAAATTAACATGAAACGAATTGCGAACGTTCGCCAACAAGAAACATTCTTCCCATTTTACTGTGCGTGTCCCGAGCTGGACTGAATAGAAAATTGAAAATTCAAGCCCACACTTCAGTTCCCGCAAAACTGCGTCGTCCCTTGTTTTTTTTGCTAAAAATAATGTCCCGTCCACGTTCGTCCGGTAATCGGGACGTGAAATCGCTTTTGTTTGTTTGGCCCCAAGGATTTTCCCGCTCGACGTGAGCAATTAGCCGTCTCACGAATTCTTCGGTTTGGACACACGCACACAAAAAAACACGAAGGCCGAGGAGAAAAACGGAACGAGCTCGACAGATCGTAATCCATCCGGGGGGAACTCAGTCTCTCTCTCCTCGACAGAGAAAGGCTGGGGAGGAGGCGATTGGTATCTCAATATTTTCAAGGCAGCTTTTAAGGGAGCATCGAGGGATGCTGGCTGCGTATCCACGAGAGACGGACAGCTTCCGGAAGCGTCGAGATATATCGATCGCGATTAGAGTCGAACGACCGTCGGGCGTCTGGTGTTTCCTCGCGCGACACCCGCTTTGTCCGACCACTCGTAAATAAGAACTCATTTCTGACCTCTCCCCGTGGCCCTCCGGCGTGTACCCTGTCCCTCGTTTTTTTGTGTCTCCCAATTCCCTCGTGGGCCCGGTTAATTGACTCAAGACACGAATGGCTCTACCGTGTTCCACCTGACAAGACTTGACACCAGTGAGCAACGAAAAATTGACCACCCAGACCTCTCCGAAACAATCTACATTCTCTACCACCTCAACTACTTGCCCGAGCTTGCATTGGCCATTATTTTTTCCCCCCAGACATTTGTTTATTTGGATGACTACAAAAAGATGTTTAAAATGATGTTTGCTTATTTGGATGACATTTGTTTATTTGGATTCGCTATAAAAAGAAAGTACAATGTTTTTTTTTCAGATATGGCTGCGGTGAAGAAAATGCCACGTTTACGAGAGCCTGGTTAGTGCATGTCCAGCCCGGGGCGCTGATAACTAGTCCCCTATTATACTATTCTGGTACTATTTTGTGCATTTTGGTGAATTGTGCACAACGGCGCTTTGTAATATCGTCGGGCGGAAGAAAAAACGAATTTTTCAACCGGAAGTACGTCACTTCCGGTCCGGAAAACGATTTTTTAGGCTGACAATACGTCACTTCCGGTTTGACGGTCTCATTTTCCGACGGAAAGCGACATTATACTCGAAATACGTACCTTCCGGTTTGGAAATCTCATTTCTTGGCCGGAAGTGACATATTTCCTGCATGACGTCACTTCCGATCGAAAAATGAGATTCTCAAACCGGATGTGACGTGTTTTCGTTAAATCTCCGGAAATCTAAATTTCCGGTTTCTAAATACCATAGTCCACGGCAAGAGCGCGAAGAGCCCGAGCCGCAGCAACATGCTAGTTAACAATAATACAATTAATAACAACAGTTTTTCACACAATTTTTTTTCAGAGTGGGTCAAAATGGACTCCTGGAACAGATTGGACTATTCTTCCATTTTTTTTCACCGGACAAACAAGTAAATCTCTTCGCGAACGAATACGTCAAATTTTCGTTACTCGAAGACGCAGAAACTTGGGTATTTAATATTTAATAATAAATCTTCCTGAAAATACCGGAAAATTGAGTAAAGAAAGCGGAAAATAAAAAAATAAAAATTGTCGGAATTATCGTTAATTTGACATCGAATTCCAGAGGTTGAATCTCGTTTTCGTTGACGCTGACAGCGGAGCGGAAGAGGAGGGGAAAAGGCAGGCAGCTAACTATCGCGAGTATGTATAGGTGTATTAAGCCCGCGGGGCGCTTACGGGGCGTAGGAAGTGTATTCTCAGGTTGAATTTATTCAACGGGTTTTACGAAGTGATGACGCGGTGAAACATCTATAATCGTGGCTCGTGGCGGCGTCCAGTACGCGCGCGGTGAGTTTAACGCGCCGGGGCATTTCAGCTCCCTCGGATACCAAAGAGCATTGTAATATAAATAGAAATTTATCGGCTGCGCGCGGGCGTTAGGTTAAAAGGTTTACGTTTATTAATTTTCGCTAATCCCGCTGGCGAAGCGCCCCGTGGATTTAGCGAACGTTGAGAAGAAAACAAAAAAGATTAAAATAACAAACGAACAAAAAAGATTTTGAAAAATAAAGTAAATAAATTGAAAGAAGAGATGAAAAAAAAAAAAAATTAAATTTCTAGATACCCGCCGCGATGCCTCCCGTTGGCAGTGAACGCTCACGAGTCACAGAGAGACATCTTCTTTCCGCTTGGATTCGCCTTCGATTTAAATTCTCGTTTCCATTAAAATCCGTACTGCGGTAATTTGCGTTATTACCGGTTTTTTTTTTTTTTTTTTTTTTTTCTCGGAAATATAATTGAGAGGTCCATGGAGGGATAGGGGAGAACGTGATGACCATGGTCGTTGGGTAATTGCGCGTTTGTTACACTTTATACACAGATTACATCGAAATGGGACTTACCTTAGTTCGTCACTGGCATTTTAATGAAGCGATTGGGCATTGGGTTCAAATTTATGTGCACTTTGATACGGATTCTACAACGGATAGGGGGAAAGCGGTGAATATGGACCGGGCCATATTCACCCCCTGATCGGTCGTAATCAATTATATCATCGATTTGGCGTGCTAATTAGGATGGGCCATATTCACCACTTTTATCCATTTTTATTTTCGCCACTAGAGCCAAAAATCCTCACGATGTGCTGATGCCTACTGACCACAACAGCCAGTCCTCAACCCTCTTCCTATCTAGGAGCAACCTTTATCTTGCTATATTTTGGCCCTTAAGCGCCGCAATTGCGTGCCTACTCGCCGCAATTCAACTAAGAGTATCTTTTCGCTTATACGACAAGTAAGAAAGCTACCCCTTTTCTGCCCCAACGCCCGCAAAAGAAGATAGGAGCTTTGACGTGGCCTATGAGCATTGGGTTCACATTTATATGTACTTTGCTACAGACTCTACAGCCGACAGGACAAAAGGGGGTGAACATGGACCGGGCTATGTTCACCCCGTGGTCGTTCGTAATAAATCATACAATCGATTCACGTGCTAATAAGGATGGAGCATTTCACCATTTTTACCCTTCCCACTCTTACCCACTTTTATAGGTCGAAAGGGGTGAATATGGACCGGACCATATTCACCCCGCAGTCGTTCATAATCAATCGTATCATTGATTCACGTGTTAATTACGATGTGTCATATTCACCACTTTTATATCGTTACCCGCTTTTATAGGACAAGACGGGTGAATATGGACCGGGCCATATTCACCTCGTGATCGATCGTAATTAATCGTATAGCTTAACCTGCTAATTAGGATGGACCATATTCTTTACTCTCCCCACTCTCACCCATTTTTATTTTCTCCACCAGAGTGAAGAATCCTCACGATATGCTGATGCCTCCTGACCACAGCAACCACTCTCCTCCTCCTCTCGACACAGAACCTTCCTTCCTTTATCTTGGCCCTTAAGCGCCGCAATTGCGTACCTGCTCGCCGCAATTCAACGCAGAGTATCTCTTCGCTTATACGACAAGTAAGAAAGCTACCCCTTCTCTGCCCAAACCCCCTAAAAAAAAAAAAAAAAAAAAAAAAGAAAAAAAAACCTAGAAGCTTTGATGTGGCCGCATATATGCTTGAGGCACCACCGGGGGCATGACGCCACAGGAATATAAGAAAATATGCGACGACTGCGGTTCGAATGAAATATTCGTTGTAACTCCGGGGTCCATACCGACGGCGGTTCTCCGACCAGCAGCTCGTCTCTCTCTCTCCCTCCCTTTATCTCGCTCCTTCTTACCGGCATCGAATATATTTCCCTATATGCGCTCCCACAGGCATTTGGCCAGAGCATACACGCGTAGGAGTTGCGACGGGGCGACGTCGGCTCAGTCTCGGATATAGAAGTGGTGACTGGTCATCCTGTCCCGGGGTTTTTTGAAGGAAAAAAGACAGGTATATAAAGACTCGTATAAATAATAACGTGTACGAGAGAGGCTGCGAGCCAAGGAATATCTATCGTCGAAGAAGAATAAAAAAAAAAAAAAAAAAAAAATCGTTCCGGAGGGGAAAAGAAGGCGGAACGGGGGTGTGCCCGGCGGACGCGGTCGCGCCGCGTGCCCGGTGCAAGGGACCAACTCTTCACAGGGGGGCTCCCGTCGTCGCCGGTATGCCCCGACGTGGAATAGAAACGACTCACCGTGAGATCGGGCCCTCCCGGTGCGAGCCGACGACGCGCCACCGACAACCATGTCACATTATTACCATATCGGTCCTCCCGAGAAACATGCCACATATCGTCACAACATGTCCGCGGCTTCCACGGGCGAATGTCCGGCTTTATTTTCCGGAGAGACAAACGCAGAATCTCGACGCCGATTTATTCGCGGACTCGCGGATCGTTTCTGGCGGGGAGGAAGGTCGGCGAATTTTTCTGGCTGACGGGCGAATCGAGATTGGCATTTTGGGGAATTTTGTAATGGTCAATCTACGATTTTTCCGACCTTTCGCGATTTGTGTTGGCGATTTTATGTTTTATTTTTAGTCTCTGGTACTCGTTGAAGACTTTTTCTATCGTACGATTCGTTTATATATTTGGAGCGATTGATATTCTCAGTTTTGGGTATTTTATTTATAAGAATTGACTATGCACGCAGTAGTCTTGACCTGTGTACAATTTCGGAGTTCCAAGCTTTCCGATCGCTGATCTTTGAATGTTCTTATGTAGCTTAATTAATCGAGACACTTTCTATTAATCAATACAATTTGTCGAGGGTTCTTTCTGACACAGAATCTTTCATGTTTTAATACTTTAGGACTTTGACTTTTCTGTTTTAAATAATATCGATAATAAAAATGTGTTAACATTTCTAATTGTATTTTTTAAAAAATAAGAAGTAAGTAAGACCGCTTGAATAATAATCATTCGAAACTTCAACTGCGCCCCAACTTAATAATTATTAATCAATATTGATCAATTCACAAAAAAAATAATGTTTGTTTGTTTATTAAACGGATTCCTCCTTTACAATATTTTTTTTCTTTTACGTAATAAAATAATATTAATTATTATTAACTACTAATTTATTTATTAAATAACAATAATTAATGTATAAAATAATATTTCTACCGCTGCCGATTAAAAAAATATATGAAAAAAATAATACTTTGACAAAAGAGATGAATAAACGACGAAATGCAGATCTAAGTTGAGCTTTTTTGAGAATGATATAGAACGGACTTGGTTGTCTAATTAATTTCGACATTCTTCGTGTCGACGAAGAACACGCGTGCATAAGCCTGTAAATAATCGAATGGCCAACTATTATCTCGGGATTATTGAGAGCCCGTGAGTAGTTAACCTGCTCTTCCACGCCTGTTGAGCATTCACACGGAGGAGATAACGTTATCTCTCACGAGTTAGCCGTGTGTCTCCGGAACGGTTCGAAGAGAGCAGGTAAGAAAACTGGTATTCCATGGAAGAGAGCACTGGCAAGGGGCCATAAGCAGTCTGAGTCAGAGTGACCACCGAGGGATCAGGTAATAACTGATGAGCTGAGAATAGCCCGAGACTCGGAGCTCTCAATGCGTTCGACGTAAGCGGGCGAGTGAATGAAATTCCAGCTCGCAAACTCGATGTCCTAGTAGCAGTTTGATCATTTTCTTGCAATCTTCACTTCACTCCTGTAACATCGGTGAGCTCCATTATATCAAGAAAAAAAAATCACATGTTTAGTCTGAAGTGTAGTTTCCTCGATGGCGCAGAATTTTTCTTTTTATGTCTCATTAGAATAGATTGGAAAGACCCATATCGTAGTCAAAAGGCTGCCGAAGTCAAATGAAATCTACTTCGGGAAATTGCTCGATTAGAATTAAATTTACTATACCGACTTGACATGAACGTATAATAGATTTATCGTATTTCTGCGAAGAGGAAAAGGATTTCTACTCGCAACCCTTTGAATGAGGTGCTTGCAATCTTCACGTCACTCCTCCAATATAGCAAAAAAAAAAAACATTGGAAAATATCATCGGGTTGCCCTAAAGTGTAGTTTCCTCGATGGCACGGATTTTTCTTTTATATTTCATCAGAATCGATTGAAAACACCCATATTCGTACTCAAAGCAAAAAAGACGACATGGTTTCTTAGATAAAACGAAATCTACTCCATCAAATTGCTCAGGCAGAATAAAATTTACTTTACCGTCTTGACACAAACGTTTCATAGACCTTTCGTATTTCTGCGCAGAGAAGAAGGATTTTTACCCGCAACCCTTTGAATGAGGTACGCGCGATCCTTTTTTCGCTTCGCGAAGCAGAAAAAAAAACATAAAAGACAAGCTCGTCATGAAGAGAAGAAGAGCGCGATGGGCCTCGACCGCAGATTCTAACGTATTACAGATCGCTTATGGGGGGAGGGCGGGGGTTGATGGGGGAGGGGACAAGACAGTGTAAGATTCTCCTCGAAATAGCATTAGTTCGTTCTTTGGAGGCGCGTATGGGTGTCCCTGGGTTTTTTGTGGCCTGCGGCCTGTGGACCATCGGGAAAGGGAGAGACAGCAGCAGCAGCAGCCGCGGCGGGAAAGAACTCCGGATCCAATAAATAAAATCTTGCTCGCTGTACCCCAGCGCGAGGACGGAATATACAACGTTTATTTCATTTTGTTATTTTCAAAGGTTCGCCACCACGAAGGCGAATATAGGCCCGAAGTGGCGGTTGGGGACCGCTTTCTGTCCCGCACGGGTCGGTCGGTCGATCTCTAACCGGGGGCCCGTGGAAGAGCGTGCGGAGAGAGCGCCGGGGGTAGGAGACCGGGCAAAAGCGACCAAGTTCAAGTGCGTGGGCGAGCGAGTGTTGGGCCCGTGTCGCGCGAGTCACCACTCGCCCGGACCCTCGGGCCTCACGCCGTCCGTCATCCTGTCCGCCCGTTCTTATTTCGTATAGCGCGCGCACCTCGGCCGGCCACAGCATGCTGCTCCTTGGCTTCTTCCCTCTTTCCTACTCAACAATTTTCTAATATATACCTGCCCATGCTGAGCTATACCACGGAGAGCACCTACGCTGGTGTCAGCATCCACTTTTTTCCTTTTCTTTACTTTCTTTTTATTTTAGAATCGCCTCTAGAAGGCTGGATCGCGGGAAAATTCGCCTCCATCGCCGCGGCGATGGATTTCAGGATATGACGGAACCAAGGATGATTTTTTGCAAGCAAAACCTGTGGTAACTTGTTCGGCGGGAGAAACTCGAAATATTTGTCCTTTGGCAAAACTTTGTGCGGTTTATGGTTACTGAGTTACGGGAAGAATAAACTTCGGGCGCTGGAGCGCCCGGACAGATAGGGCGACGATCGGTGGAGCGCGTTCATTGGCTTCTTGCCTCTTTCGACTCAACAATTTTGTAATATATACCTGTCTATGCTGAGCTATAGGACGGAGAGCACCTACGCTGATGTCAGCATCTACCTTTTCCCTTTTCTTTATTTTCTTCTTATTTTAGAATCGCCTCTCGAAGACTGGATCGCAGGAAAATTCGCCTCCATCCCCGAGGCGATGGATTTCAGGGTATAACGGAACCGATTATAATTTTTTGCAAGAAAAACCTGTGGTAACTTGTGCGGCGGCTGAAACTGAATATATTTTTCCTTTGGCAAAACTTTGTGCGCTTTATAGTTCCCGAGTTACGGGAAGAATAAACTTCGGGCGCTGGAGCGCCCGGACAGATGGCGCGACGGTCGGCGAAGCGCTCCATTGGCTCGGAGCTTGATGTGCTTGTATCTCAAAAACTATGCACTTTGGGAAAATTGTTCAAAGGGAAATGTTAGTTCAAATTTCCCGACCCGACCCGAAAATAATTTTTCCCGAATTTCGGGTGCAGTTTACATATGCAAGTCTGAGGGGCGAAATGGACCACTGTTCCTCATCCGATGGACAATATTCCGTCGGTTTGGGTGAATAGAACTGTGAGCTCTTCGAGTTGAATTGTTCGTAAACGCTTCTAAGCCCTGAAGCATTTGGTTAAGAGAAGAATTTTAAAAAATACATATATACATATCTGTATACGATCGGTGTAAATTCTCAAGTCGAAGTTGTAGTATCGCGTATAAGAAGCATAAACATTATCGCGCGGGTGGGCACGACGAGCGCGCGAGGAAACAGCGTCTTACCCCTTTCCACTTTGCCGATCGTATATCGGCAAGTACAACTTCGTTTGACTTCGTATGGAGACGTTAGCTCTCGGCGTGTGCGAAACACACGCATCCCGGTACACGTTACAAGGCGGGGGGAATATAGCGAGGCAGTGGCGAGAGGCGTAAACGAGAGAAGGAACGAAGGGAGTACGAAAGCGTGTCCGAAAGCGTTCGAGGGATTCCCCGATACACGAGTGCAGCGTGTTTCTCGGACGGAGAAAACCGCGGGTCAATAAGGCCCACCAAAGTAGTTGGTGGGCCTTATCGCGGCGAGGCTCTAAAATTTGTGGCTGAAAATTTGAATTTATTTTTCTTGCACTATTTTCGAAAAGGGAAAATTACATCAATGAAGATTAAACTGGCTCGAAAAAATAACTAGCCGATGTACAGATTAAAGTAAAACAATAATGGTCAATCTTTCAAATATTCAAACCTGAACGAAGGACTTTGTGACTTATTTAATAAAATTGCTTTTACGAAACTTCGTATTCCGATTTCAGGAAATTATGTTTTTCTGTGTTCCGTAAATCTTTCCCGAATTAAAAAAAATCATCCCACTTCGACGAGACATTGCTCATTTTTATCGTCGCAAGAGGCGGGAATATCGGCGAGTTGTTACCGTCTTCAAATGCTCGTGCACTAACGAAAAGTTGCGCAAAATATATCGCGAAAATATTCATAAATATCTCTCGTTCGGTGGCACGAAAAATAATCGATTGAAAATAACCGCATCGTTGTTTCACCTACAATAGTAAGAATTCGTCCAATGTACTCGTTTCACTTTCGACAACTCACCGAACGCCCATAAATATTTTCAAAGTTAATTTAATTTAATAAATCCTAAATATTATAGCTCCAGATCAACAAGTCACAAAAGTTGAAAAAGTGTAAAACACTCAAGTCTACGATTTATAAAAATTTGAAGTTTACGACTATCCAAACGTTATAACGCTTCCCGTCAGACTTGAACAAAAAAAAAGATTAAAAAATAAAATAAAAAAACTACCCGCATCTCAATGGCAAAAAGCGGGGACAAAAAAAAATCCTAATTTCTAATTGGAACATTGTTTGTTCAATAAGAATACCGATTCAAGCTAGAAGATAGGAGTTCGGAGGCTTGTGAAAGTTGAGAATGAAACGAGAGTGGATATCGTATGAACTAAAGAAGAAGTGGGGGAGGAGGAGGGGGGGGGGAAGAATAAAAGACGGCGTATATATACATATATATATATATATATACATATATACATACATATATACATATATATATATGTATATCCCCTTCTTGTATTCCCGCTTAGCTCTAACTTTACACACTTTTTTTTCGGTGATGAAGGAGGACATGCGCATGCAGATCACGTCGGTTGTAGCGCGAGTGATACGGTATCTGTGGGCGGCGCGTGCGTGTGGTCCCCGGTGTCGCAGCCTCGGTTATCCCCCACCACGGATCTACGGGCCCCTGTGGGACCTTCCCCCACTCCTCTCCATTATTTCAGCCTCGCGTTCACCACTCTCCCTCTCCCCCCCCCCCCCCACTACGGTCGCCCCAAGTCGTCCCCCCTCTCTCCGCATCATCCACGCTCCCTTTACTTCCTCGCTTCCACGAGACGTCACACATTCTTTTTCGCTACACCGCCGCTAACCGTCTAATGTTCCGACCTATGTCCACACCTCGATCCCTCATTCATCCAATCGGAAATATAAATTCATTTTATATTTTATTTATCGAAAAAAATATTTATCTGAGGTGGAATTGATTTTCAATCATTTTCTTCATTCGTCCAAATACAATTTTTCAGATTGGTCCTATTTTTTGTAATTAATTTTTATTTTTTTTTCTAAAAAATATTATTCACAAACTCCAAATCGGTGGGATGCGAGTCGACGACTTTTCGTTGAATTTTCATCTTGAAACAAAATTTTGCAATTTTCTTTTCTTCATTTTCGTATCAGTGAATCAGTGAATTGATTTTCAATAATTTTCTCCATACGTCAAAATGACAATATGCAAATTGTTCTTTTATTTTCCTTATTCATTTTTTAAATAAATAATATCATTCACGTGCAATTATAGTCGACGAATTTTGGCTGAACTTTCGTTGTTGAATCGAAATTTTGGGATTTTTTTTTCCTAATTTCCGTATCAGCATATCGGAGACTCGAGCGGGGTTAACGAGCCGTCCGCGATGCCAACAGCCTCGTCTACGACTAGTCGCGAGCTGGACCGGGAGGTGCGAGCGCAGAGGATGGTCGGGACAACCGAGGGTCTCCGAGTGAACGAAGGTTCCCTTATCGTTTTTCTTTTCCTCCGGTGTGGGTTCTCCTCGCGGGTACGAGCCGATAATGGTAACCCGGGTCCTTTGGCCGAGACGAGAGGAGAGATGCGGAGAGAGGGAGATCGTCTCGAGACGTAACCCTAGACGCTTGGAAAGTATCGCCAAGGTGATGTCCCTGACGCGAGACACCTGGCGGTATCCTCGTCTTTGAAACACGAGCCCCATATCTTTTCTTTTCGTTCTCTCGTCGGATCAGCCCGGTAAAACAACGTTATACTATATTATAACGCTCGGTCTTGCGCGCCGTTAAATCAGACGACGATAGGGCCCCGATAGGCCACGCGTCCCAATTAATAAACTCGACCCTCCCGCGAACTGGAGACCTCGTTATCTTTATTATGCTCCAAGAATTCCAAATGCGACCCACTAACAATTTTTATTATTTTATTTTGGTTTAGATATTTTTTTGGTTTTTGCTCTTATTTTTATAACCGGAAGGACTATCGTTTCATGCCAACAATTGACAAACTCGAGCCTCGGAGGAACTAGAGAGACCTCGCTATGTTTATTGTACTCCAAGAGTTCCAAATGTGATCAACTACCAATTTTTCTTTTCTTTTTCGGTTTCGAATTTTTATTCTTTATTTTTTACTTATAACTAGACGGATTATCACCACATGCCATGTAAAAAATAATAATACAAAACTTTATTTAACATTTACAGTCAGCTCGGATCACACAAATTCGATACATTCAATTACACGTCGACACTATAAATATACATTGAATAGGTTTGTTTATTATAAACGATAATATCAATTAGGTTAAAAACTAGTGAGCGGAAGGGATTTGATTTAATATCGATCGTGGTATTCGTTTCGGAGGTGATTTCACAATCCTTCAATGTTCAGTAAAGAAATATTCCGTTGGCTCGTACCTTGTCGACTCAACTTTATAGTGTAATTAATGGAAGCATCTTCCCTCGAGTGAATGGCGAGAGGCTTGGCTTTGAGTGAAGTTTACTTTCGTCGAATTCAAGTAAAGTTCACTTTAGTCAAATTCAAGTAAAATTTACTTTGATTAAATTCAAGTAAAATTCACTTTAGTCAAATTCAAGTAAAATTCACTTTAGTCAAATTCAAGTAAAATTCACTTTAGTGAAATTCAAGTAAAGTCGACCGTACTTAAGTTCAAGAAAAATTCACCGTGCTCAAGTCACTTTGTTCCATGCTTGGTGCCAAAAGATAAAACAAGATTCCTCCAGAATCTTCCTACTGACCGTTGAAGGATTGGACGAGCTAGAGAGCTCGTTTCTTTTTTTTTAGTTCGAGTGACGATCACAGAATGTGTCCAGGGGTATAACATACATATATATATATATAGATAGAAAAGTGAATTAAAGGAAGCTAGGAAGTTTCCTGAAGAAGACCAGCGGAGCTGGTTCCAGGTACAGGGAGGCCCGAATTTTGGAGCTGGGAAGTCGGAGGTGGCGATGAGGCGACGCCGAGATTGTGGGTCAAAGAGTGCCGTCTGAGGTCGCAATTCCTCCGGAATACCTTGCCGCACGAGGCGCAGTGGTACGGCTTTATGTCCGTGTGAGTCAACAGATGAGTCTTCAGGTTGCTTCGCTGATTGAAACTCCTCGCGCATACCGGACACTTGTGGGGCGATTCCTCCATGTGGAGGATCTTGTGGACCGCCAGTGTTCTGCTCTGACAGAAACCCTTTCCGCACTCGCCGCACTTGAACGGCTTTTCTTTGCTGTGGATGTATCTGAGAGGAAAAAAAAAAAGAAAACGAAAGAACGTTTACGTTAATACGGTTTATCGAAAAAAACTAGACGAGGATTAAAAAAATTCGATTACCGATAATTGATTTTCTATTTCTTATATTCCTTTTGTCAATTACATGGATAAATTATTTTAAGTCTGAAAATTTGGACGATCTTTGTCCATTCTTGGATAAATTCGATGGATGAGGAGCTTCGAATAAATATCTTTGGATGACATTTCGAAAGACTCTATAGAATGAATGAAAAAAACTTTTCAATCATTTTCTATTTCATATTGTTTTTTAACCATTAAATGAATAAATTATATTTTTAAGTTAAACAATGTACACGATCTTCGTTCATTTTTTAAATCAAATCAGTGAATGGAGAGCTTCGAATAAATATCCTTATCCACAATAAAAAAAAAAAAAAAAAAATGACCGAAAAACAATAGTAATAATAATGAATAAATAAAAAAGATGACAACAATGAGTTGAAAAGCTCGTGAGAATGGTGAAAGCCTGGTCCCACGATCGCGTTCGTCATACGTGTGTTATGCGGCAACGAGACCGAGAATAAATGGAAAGTCCCGTGGCCGTAACGAGCCGAGAGTGAATCGATTCGACGCGGATCATAAAGAGAGTCAAGCTCGTAGTCGCGCGGGTCGAAAGTTCCGTATTGGCCGTTTATCTTCGGAGTGTGTGCCCCGCAGACGTCGAGACAAAGAGTCGATTTGATGGTAAGAAATAAGAAAAAAAAAAAAAAAAAACACTCGATCCCCGGAGTGCCAAATTTAGCGCTGGAGGACCACACATGGATCGGAGGATTTAACCTCCGGAGCGTGTAATTCCCGTGCCATGCGCCGGGCGGGCACGAAACCGCGGCATACGCGATTCTCACATCCCGACGTATCGATTTCACTACAAACAAGCTCATAAATATTCATTCCCCGCCAAGTAACATCTCGATGAAGACAAGCGCGCGGACACATCCGTGTTTTCCCAGCGTCAATTACAAAAGTCCGCTTCGCGTATAAATAATTTAAATAAAATCAAATCGATCAATTCTCTTCGACAAATTTTTCCCACCCCAGCCCGCGAGACCTACCTGTGATCTCTCAGATGATCCTGTCGTCGAAAGGCCTTTCCGCATATGTCGCACGAGTACGGTCTCTCGTCGGTGTGGGTTCTCTCGTGTATCAGCAAGTTGTAAGACTTGGTGAATTGTCTGCTGCAAAATTTGCATATAAATTGTTTCTTCGGTCGCGATGCGCGACAATTCCTCGGTAGACTAGCGTCGGTGGAGGTGGAGGTCGCCTGCACCGCAGCCGACGAGGAGGTGCACGTGGTGGTCGTGGCGACCGCGACGGATCTGAGCGTGACGGTCGGCGTGACGTTGCTGTTGTTGACGTCGGGGATGCGTTGGAGAAGCGGATCCTGATGGTTCGCGCTGGTAGCGCTGGTACCGATGATCGCGTTGGATCCGCCCGCCGAAGAGTTGTCCAGGAGGATCGCCGCGGCCTCTTCCTCCTCGAGGAGCGCGAGGTCCTCTTCGGGGTCGGTGACGAAGTCGAGATGCGAGACGCCGTCGTCGTCGTCGTCCTCCAGCGTGGTGGCCTGGAGAACCTCCAGGCCGAGATTGTGTTCGCTCTTGAGGCTGACGACCGATGAGCTCGCGAGGCCCGATGAACAATTGTCGTTCGACGAGGGCGCGATGGCGACGCTCGGGCCGCGCTGTGCGGGACCGCCGTTGCTTCCGGTCAGGCTCGCGCCGGTCGTCGTCGAGGAGGTCGACGAGACGCTCGCCGTCGCCCCGCTGGCGTGAAGACGGTGGAGCGTGAGGTAAGTCTGCAGAGCCTGAAAGTTCAGCGCCGCCGCGTCGGCGTGTCCGGGAGGCAGAAGGGCGACCCTCTGGAGCGCGGCGAGAAGAGCGCCCTGGAGACCCAGGGCGACGCTCTGCAGCGTCAAGTTCGGCAGTCCGCTGTCAATCATGCTCGCCGATTCCGTCGAAGACTCGACCTCCCGACGATCGTTCGACGAATCAAGGCTGCTGACGGTCGTCGTGCTCGAGGTAGCCCCGGAGTGCGATTGTTCCTGATGTTGCTGCATCATCCGCGAGGTTTGCCTGATTTCGTTCTTGGTCGAATCGTCCAACGGGGCACTCAAACGTCGATGCGATAACCACTGCACTGGAAACTCTCACGGGGGCACGTTGTAACACTCGGTGAAAAATTTGATTCTAGCATTTGTGGTTGGTTGAATCACTTTTGGACCTCGGTACACGATTGTTCAGCGGCGCTTCGACCGCTTCGGGTCTTTTGTGTTATTCATCGATGAAGAGAGAGAGAGAGAGAGTGAGAGCGAGGGAGAGAGAGAGAGAGAAAGAGAGAGACAGAGGGGGAGAGAGAGAGAGAGAGAGAGAGAGAGAGGGAGAGGGAGAGAGAGAGAGATGAAGGCAGATGAGTTTTAAATCACACGTGTGACCGTTGGTGGGGATGTTTGACGCGAAGCAATGCGGTATGCATGTCGTGTTTGATGTGGTAAATGGGAGATGTTGTAACGTTGTCGGGGCCGTAAGGTGTTCGCGGTGCCAAGGCGCCCTGAAGACTGCACGAGCATCGGGCTGCTGGTCACTGCTCGTGGAGCCACCTGGTGACCGAACGGAAAGTTATAACCGGGCCCCATTCGCGTACGCGGGCCTTGCAGGCCTGTTGGAACCGCGCGGGCGCGGGCGCGCGCGCGCGAGTGCCACAGCTGGCCCAACGGGCCGGCTCTCGATGCCGATCCTGCCCGAGCCGCTTTGTGGCTTGGCAACACACGTCGGGGTGTATCGGGGGAGTTTGGTCCCACCGCGGGATATTTCCACGAGGCACGGACTAACAAACCGAGCGCTATCGGAACGATTTGCCTTTGGGACTCGAGTGGACGACGGGAATTGGCTCCTTCCTGCTGCGCTGGTAGAAACTTCTGGAGCATTAAATCGGGACCAGATAACGCCCTGACGACATCCAGAAAAGACCTAGTTAGGGCCTTGGGCGACTCAAAGCTTTACAATTGCTCGCAGGGGAGGCGCAATGGGAGGAACGTAAATCGGGTCATTGGGCGTTAAATGTTAATGCCTCGGAAAGGTAAATGGATCGGTGGCTGAACGATCGATATTCGAGGCTGTCGCATCCCGCCGATCGGAGTCAAATCGTCGAAGTTGACAAATGATTTCGATGAAACGATCGGTAAGATCTTCGATATGTTTATTATTTTGTTGGTCGAATTTGGACCATCAGGACAGGTTGGGAGTTGACCTCGACTTAAATAAAGTAAACTTTTACTTGGACCTAAGTAAAGTGAACTTTTACTTAGCCTTAAGTAAAGTCAACTTTTACTTGGACTTAAGTAAAGTGAACATTTACTTGGACCAAAGTAAAGTGAACATTCACCTGGACTCAAGACAAGTGAACTTATACTTGGATTTGCGTAAACCGAACTTGGCATGGACTTGAGTGAAGCGAAGTTGGTATCGAAGCGATTGGTAAACGGCAAAAAAGAGGCGCACGGAGTGCAGACTCGGTCGGTCGTTCGGAGGGCCGAGTACGCGAATCCGGTACCGAGGAGCCCCGACGGGCCCAGCTCGGGCGCGGGAGGGTTCGTTTCGACTGGGGCAAAGCCGCAACAATTTACGACGGCAATTAATGCGCGAGAGTAAACCCGCGCGAGGATATTCAGTGCGAGTGCACATCCACAGGATGAATATGGTATGTAGCCGCCGATGGTTAAGGCCCGGTGGGCCCCGGTGTGCAAAACTCGCGGGCCCCCGCGGCCCCCTCCGAAGTACCGCCGCAGCGTTATAACTGCAACGGGGCGAGTCTCTCTCGGGACGCTCTTCGTGAAATCGTTCGTGGAGCGAGAAGAGGAGAGTAAAGCGAGTGAGGGGCCGTGCGATACCGGTGAGGAGCGTGCTGGGACCGGGACGACAAGGACAGGGGGCGCACCCGAGTGCGGGAGCGAGCGAGACGCCCGTCGGCAACGACGCAACTTGAGAATAAAGATAGGACCAGCTAAACCTCGGCGTAGCTAAGAGAAGGAAGAAAGATGCGAACTCCGGTGCGCTGAGGCAGACTAAATAATATTATAGGTGGTGTTCTCACGGTCCCGGGACGCCCGAGGGGCCCCAACTCTTGCACCCCTCCCCGGCCCGCTCGAGCGCGAGTTCGCCCACGCCGGTACCTCCGGTCTCTTCCTCGCCGATGTCCTGCCGATCCGGAGGTACGACGGAGACGGAGAGTTCGAGGTCAGGGGTCAGCTCGCGCTCGCTGACCGTCACCGCCGGGGACGGTTCCTTCCCCCACCCTTCCAACCTCGCCGGCCAACAGGGCCTTATCCTCCTCTCTACTCTACGTGTCTCCGTCTCCGGCCTTCTCTCTCCGGGCATATCGTGTAAGCCGGCCGTTCGCGCTTCTTCGCCTCGCGCTCACTCGCGCCAACGCGTCGAACACCGTCCACGGCGAGGGCTACCACGGCGCTCAAACGAGCTGAGCAAAGTCCCGCGCTTAATCACCGACTGACGGCACCGACTTGAATGACTGACTGGTCGAGTTGAAACTTTTTTTTTACATTTTTTTCTCTCCTTTCGTCGAATAGAGGAAGCTGCGCTTTTTTATATTCAATATTGGAGAGGCACTGCACGCAAGGATTTTTTTTTTGTTCGGGTAAGTTTGGCGCATTGGCTGGTTTTAGGGTTCTTACTATTTTTAGGACTATTTTTTTATTGATGGAAATATTTAAAAATTCTCGGTGACGACACTTCCGGTATGAAAAATCTCTTTTGAATCGGAAGTGACTTCAGGCAGAAATTTTTTGAGAAATTTCATTGTGCCATTACTTACGGTTTAAAAATGTCATTTTTCAAACCCGTCGTGACGCGACACCAGAAACATGTCACTTCCGAACAAAGAAATGAGATGTTCTAATGAGAAGTGACATATTTCCGGTGTGACGTCACTTCCGGTCCGAAAATGAATTTTTCAAACCCGAAGTGACCTCACGACGAAATTTTCAATTTTTTTTCTGGGTGACGTCCCTTTTGGGTTAAAAGTGAGATTTCCAAACCGGAAGTTCCGTTATAGAGAATATTTGTTCTTTTAATCTGGAATGTGTCTCGAATGGAGCCGGTGTCAGAAACGTGTGAATTAAGGAACACAAGAGGAAGGTGAGTAAATGAATGCGCGTGATACATCTCGAATGGTTTTGGTGTCAACTCGAGGTAGATGCATGGTCTTCGAATAAAATGACTTTAAGGAAAAGAGCAGTCTCCTAAACTGTGCCTGGTACAGGCGTGGCGATTTCGTCGAGCCGATATGTTGGTTCCGAGTCAATACCGGGGTCGGGCCGATACCGGCTTGGGCGCGGGGCAAGTACGAGAACCTCGGCAACTCCGTCTCGCAGCTGTGCCGATGGTCAAATCGTACCCGACTCAAATAAAATTGCACGATCGAGCAGCGCCGAAATGTCAATTTTTATAGTAAATAAAAAGATCCAATCGTATTTCATTTGACGAAAGAGTCTTTCGTCATTCAATAATCGGTGTTGATATGCGATTTCGTCAGGCCGATATGTTGGTTCCGACGCAATACCGGGATCGGGCCGATACCGGTTTGAGGGCCCGGCCAGTACAAGACCCTTGACAACCCGTCCGTAGACGTGTCGATGGATAAATCGTACGCAAGTGAAAAGTAAATTAAAGTAATTAAAGTAAAGTAAATTGAAGTAATTAAACTAAAGTGAATTAAAGTAATTACACTAAAGTAAATTGAAGTAATTAAACTAAAGTGAATTAAAGCAATTAAACTAAAGTAAATTGAAGTAATTAAAGTAAAGTAATTTGTATAGTAAAAAAAAATCCAATCGCGTTTCATTCGACGAAAGAATCTTTCGTTATTCAATAATTGGCGTTAATGCGTGATTTTCTCGAGCCGATATGTTGGTTCCGACTCAATACCAGGGTCGGGCCGGTACCGGCTCGCGGCCCGGGCCAGTACAAGACCCTTGGCAACGCCGCCCGCAGCCCTGCCGATGGTTACACCGTACCCGACTTAAATTAAATTACACGATCAAGCCGAAATGTTAATGTTTATGGTAAAAAAAATCCAAACGTCTTTCAATCGACGAATGAGTCCTTCGTGATTCAATAATCGGCGTTAATGCGCGATCAGTCAGCGCTGACGAGTGTGAATTATTGTCTGTCTCGTGCTGGTTTAACGCAGCACGATAAGGCACCGTTCCGAGGGAGCTACCTCGTCAGCGGCCCTCACGTTTCTTCCCTCTCGTTATTCGCTCGAGCTGTGCTCAGGGGGAGGCCGGGGCTTCCTGCCGCGTAGATAATTAGATCGCTACTAAGCAAGCCACTCCGCGCGTGGAAACTTTTGCTTTGACGTACGTATCCACACGCTCGCCACTTTGCGCTCCGTATGGTGAACCATATCGCCGACCAGGCCACCCGGTGCTCCCTTTATCCCCTTTTTACACCCTCGATTCTCGCGCTCTTCGATGCTCCGACCGAGAAAAAAAAACAGCTTCTGTACGATCACGAATGAAGACGTAATAATAATAACACCAATTTATTACGGAAGTTACGAGAATATAATGGGAATGGGGAAATAAATTCAACAGGTCGAACGACCTCGGCTTCGCGATCACGAAGCAAAAGGTCTTGTCGTCGATCTTCTTTTCTCGCGTGTCATCGCCTGCGTCGTTACTTCGCTGGCAAACCGGCCGGAAGCCAGTTACGATTATTCAACTACGACGTGGGGACTTTTTTATACGATATGTAAGTCCGCTTTGACATATTTACTTAATTGAGTCTCGTATCGGTCGTTAGTCTGGGAACTCGGAGCGGTTCGTTTGGTGTCAAAGAAGGATCGAAAAATTCAGAAAAAAATCAAGAAGCACATCGAAAGTGTACTTTCTTTGAATCGAGCGAAAAAAATATACCTCATAAGATCGCCTGCAGTTACAATTATACAATCACGACTTACACATTTTTTTTTTATATGATATGCAAATCCGTTTGGAAACATTTTCTCAATTAAGAACAAATCATAAAACAAACATTAAAAAATTCAAACAAAAAATCCCTAAACATCCTCAAAGTATGCTTTCTCTGATAAAAAAATTGCAAAGACTCTCTTCCCGTTTCCAAAAAAAAAAAAAACAGAAAAACGTCTCCCGCCCTTAAAGGGTTGAGCGCTGCATTACGAGTACAGAAATAATATTAAAAAAAAAACTTTCCGACCGAAATATATGCGGTGGCCTTGCAGGAATTCCTTACGACTCGTCGAGCGAGCCTCGTCACTCCGTCGGGTTCGTCCCTCTCGTCGCTCTCTCGAAGTCTGTAGGGTTGAAATCTCCCGTTGAATACCTTTGGTCTACACGCGGGCCCGCGTGACTGGCCACTTTTTTTTCTCTCTCTCCCCTCTCTCTATCCCTCTCCCGGCCATAATAGGCCTAACGCGTTAATAATAATGCCGAGTTCATTCTCCGGGTGTCACTGTTACGACATATCGTTCGACAATGAGCTTTGGAATCCTCGCTGGATGCATTCTATGCAAAGGATCTTCAACGTCAACGCCTTCGCGCCCCCCCCCCCTTCTGCCCCCTCAGCGAGAGCCGAACGGCTCCGCCGAGTCCCGGACGAGAATTTCTCGAAATAGAGGACCCCTTAATTTTTTCTTTCGTTCACCCCCCGCGGACACCTGCTACGCCCTTATAGCATCGCGCCGATAATGCCCGAGCGATTTGTTATTCGTGAAACGAAAGACGCTGCCTGTATGGCCCCCCTCCCCTCCCTCTCCCCTCCCCCTCCCCCCGCCGCCACTCTTTTTCTCATCCGAGATTAAGCGCGTTGAATTCATCGATCCGTAAATCGAATGATTTTTCACTTCGCTTCGACAAGGAATGATCGCTCGATGAGGAAACGACTGTGAGCACCCTTGCACCGTTTTTTTCTTATTATTAATATCTTTTTATTTTTTTTTTTTATATATTATTTTTCAATTTCATTACCGGAGGAAGGTGAAATTCGCCCGAGGAAGGCGAGACGAAAATTGAAATGTAAAAAAAAAATATATTGTGCGCATAAGTCGGAGCGATCGGAGTTAATTTTGAGGCTGTGAATAATAGCTTGGTGATTCAGAGAGGGGGGGGGCAATTATTCAGAGGATTTAAACGGAGGATAGTGATGAAGGATGAGAGGGAGTTCGTTGTTCGAGATAAACACATTCTTTTCTTTTCGAATTATTAAGGTCGCGCGAAGGAAATGGAGGGGGGAGGGCAGTTGATGACCCTAACTTTGGTAAGTTGTCTCGGGCTCAAACTAGTTAATGGGTTTAACGAAGGATTCCGTGATTTTTTTGTAAGTCGATAAAGCTCGTTTCCCGATTTGTGTCAAAGGACAGATTGATTCGTCCTACGGTAATGGAGAAAAAAAATAAAAATAAAAGACTATCGACGCATCCGCCGAGCGGAATATTTTCGTCAATCGAAGAGCGGTTGCGCGACGACCCGGCAACTACGAATGATTTCGAGAAAAGAGCCGATGACTGGGTAAAAATAATTACGCCTCTTACACCGTTGTTTCTTCTTCTTCTTCTTAAAATTATTATGATACTTATTATTATTATCTTCATTACGGGACGAAGCGTAAAATTCGCCCAACGAAGGCACTGCAAAAATTGAATAAAAAAAGAAAAATGGTGCGCACACATCGAAGCAATCGGGCTTAAATTTAACGTTGTGAATAATAGCTCAGCGATTCAGCCGGGCGGACTGGGGGTTGGATGGAAGCTTGAATAATTATTCAGAGGCCCTGTGTTGCAATTGAAAATTCTAGGTAACGGATTTAACCAGCCATGCCGTGATTTTTTTGCCGACAGATAAAGCCCCTTTTCCGATTTGTGCCAACTTATAGATTGATTCGTCGTTCGGCAATGGATAAAAAAAAAAAAAAAAAAAAAAAAAAAAAAAAAGCCCATCGACGCATTCGCCGGAATCTTCCCGTCTATCGAACAACGGTTGCCCGATGATCCGGCGACTACGAATGATCCCAGAAAAAGAGCCGATGACTGGGTAAAAATAATGACGAGGATTGCGGTGCCGGATAGTCGTAGGAGCTGCGAGGGCCTTGCGCCCCGTGGCGAGGCCTCAGCCTAATCATTCTTTAAACGTGCATAAACAAGTCTCCCAATAGTGTGGAGGAAGCGAGGAGGGCGCAAGAGCGGTCCTCTTACGGCTGCTGATGGCGTTTATGAATAATGTCATTCCTGTGGCACGGAGTGGAAGCCGACCGTACCGAAACGCCCCCGGCGTGCCACCGTGCCCCCCCCTCCCCCACCCCCCACCCCCTCCCCCCCCGTTCGAGAGCGATGGAAAAATCAAAAAGGTGCTTAGAATATAGCGTATCCCGTAAGGGGATATTCCGGTGCCCCATAGAAGCGCGTTAGCTTGTATCGAAGCGGAGAACCGTGGAGCGTCAGGCGCGGCAGCCTAAATCTAAAATGCAAATACACTCAACAAATCACTATCGGTGACAGGCCATACTGACTCGAAAAAAAAAAAACCACGAAAAAAGAGAGGAAGGAGGACCCCCCGCCGGGGGTTTCGCCTGCACCGAACCCCCTATGGGCAGCTCGCCGCCCTTGCGGCGCGAGGACTCGTTCCACATCTCCGCTCTGCTCCTGATCATTATTATCCGAGCTTTGGAACCATCTCGCCCCCGCGGTTGATTGTCCTACTACCTGATCGTCGAGACAAATTCGTGAAGGGGAGACGGCTAAGGGATAGAAATTTTATCAATTACTGGGGATTTCGGGCGGGTCCTCCGATGGGAAAATATCTTTGATGGTAATGGACATTAGAGTGTTTATGATTTTTGAGGTTTTTTTTTACATTTTATTTGTTTTTTTTTTTGTAATTGAAAAGAACCACAAATATCTCCATATCTAGGCTCTGCTTCTGATCATTATTATCCGAGCTTTGAAACCATCTTGCCCCCCCCCCCCCCCCAGTTCGACAAATTCGTAAAAGGAAGGCTTCTTAAAGGACACAAATTTTATCAATTTCAGGTGATTTCGGGCGCAGCCTCTGATAGTAAAATATCTTTGGCTCTAATGGACATGAGAATGTTTATGATTCTTAAAGTGTTTATTTATTTATTTATTTCTTTCCATTTTTTCTAATAAAAAAGATCCAGAAACATCCAGAAATGTTTTCCTAAATCGAATGGTAACATTCCAAATTTCCTACTATAAAAATCTCGAGATTATTGTAACATTTTTTCTCACCGACACAGACTCTCCTTTACGAGGAGGCGTTTATAACAATTCGAAAGCTAGATAAAAAAAAAGAAAAAAAAATGGCGTGCGGAAAATAAACAAAATTGCTCGAGGGGCGCGGCGCGAGTGTACGGGGGTGGAGATCGTCCCGCGATGGTAGGAGGCAGGAAGGCTCTGAATCGCGGCTTATTGCGATCACTATTATTTTAAGCCCGAGCGGATATAATCCGTAGTGGGAAATATCGATAAACGGGGGGAGGTACCTGAACGCGGTAAATTCGATAATGAGATGCCGACTTCGTGATCCCGGGTGGTTCCCGCGTTGTTTATGCTGCTCTGATAAAGAAGTACGAAGAAATACCAGAGCCGAAGAGGATGAGGAAGATGGAGAACGGATCGGGTCTTTCTACCACCCCCACCCTCAGCCGCCCCCGCCCTTCCATTCGCTCGTCACTCTCGTGTGTCTCGTCGTTCCCTTTTGTCCCGATTCTACTCCTGCCTCTTCGAGGCTACGCCATCGACTTCTATATCGCGAAGAGAGTGATCCACAGCGGGCATCCGCCGTGGTACCCGAGCCGGAAGAGCACACGCCGGAGTTTTATGAAGCCGAAGAAGAAGACGAAGACGAGGAGGCAGGAGAAGAAGAGGAGAAGACGACGACAACGTTCGATTCGTCGTGCATTCTAACTGCTCTCGAACGTTGAATGACAGTTCCATAATTGATCATTATTATTGTTCAACCGAGAACCATTGTCGATAAGCTTGAGTCACGTACATACGAATACACGTATTTTCGTGAGTATTTATATGTATATATATATATATATATATATATATATATATATATATGTATTTATATGTGTATATATATATATATATGTATATATGTATATATGTATATATGTATATATATATATATATATATATATATATATATATATATATATATATATATATATATATATAGATGTGTGTGTGTGTGTGTGTGTGTGCGTGTGTGCATGTATATATATAGGTTGATGGTTGAGCTAAGAGCCTGGGAGGGATTGGGAAGTTAAAGTACCGATGGGTTCTGTCGCAAGCTTCGGGGTCTCGGAGGTCAACCACGGTACGTGAATACCCGCTGAGAGTGTCGCGCTGTACGTATCTTCCACTCGTCGAATAAACGCCCTTCGTTCATTCAACGCTCGTAGCTAAGATTCGAGCTCGGCTTTCAACCGAGTCTCGTGCCACGCGGATCATCCTCAGTTTTTTTTTTGCCGCGGTCATCGGTATTCGTGGGTGTTGAAAAAATTAAACGATAAGAGATGAACATTTTATCTGCCGATACGATAAGAGTGTTTCTTACGCTCCGATGGAATTTTGATTCAATAGCTCGAGATTCCGCTGGCGCCGGCAAACGCCAAAGTCAGTTTTTGGTGAAATGCAAAGATTTCGGAATCGAAATAAAATTTGAAGTTGATCGACTTTTTACTCATTTTGTAGAATATACATTTTTAGTGTTATAAGACTCGAATGCAGTAAACTGCACTGCATTCGAGTGCCGAGACAAGGATTAAGAAAGTCGAGAGAAATTTTTGAACTAAATTCCCAGAAATTCAGAGAAATATAAAACGATAAGAATTAAAAATATTATCTGCTGATTCGATATCGAATTTCTCCCCGCTAATTCATCGGGAACCGAAAAAAAATCTGCTCAACCTAAAACACAAAAAATCGCACACTTTGCCAAAAATCCCCGATTCGACCGACAAGACGAATCTCCGATTGTCTACCAGACATGGTCACATAGTAAAAACAAAAATCCATCCCATCGCTCTGCGGGCCGATCATTAAATTTTTGGACTGCGAATATTCGCCCGCGGTCATAATGTTGTTAAGTTCGCTGGGCCGCGAAGCATGATGGTTGACGAAGGGACTGAGCAACATTGTGGAATGCACCGTTCGTGTTTGAGCTTTGGTTGCGCGCTGCTGGTTTGGTCTTTTCTTGTATGCCACGAACGAAGTAAGAACATCGTGAACCAGGACGTATCGCTCTGTCACCCAGAGCACGGCGATCTATTAGTTATGAATATGTTGCCCACGGCGATACATGAAGCGGCCGCGCGTTCCTCTCCCGGGACACACCGCAACTCTCTCGGAGGATATTCTATATATCCCCCAAAAATATTATGTACGCGGGCGTCCCCGGCCTCCCAATCCATTCGCAACTCGTTGCTCTCGTGTATGCGCGGGCTCGTGGCTCATATTCCTTTCGAAATATGTCACGTAAAGTATAGGGACAAGGGGACAGTCGGAGTTGCCCGCAGGGGCAACCGTGATTCTTTCGTCCAACGCTCCGAGAGGACGGACCCACTGCTGTAGAATTCTCTCGTTTCTCATACCCATAAAACGATGCGCCCGGGACATTTTTACTTTTTCATCACATACGACGTATGTAAGGAGAGAAAGTATTGTAATCGAAAGCAGCAGAAAATTGGTCAGATTATCGTCCGGAAACATGTCTCACATGTCCTAGAATACAAAAGCATCGCTTTTTACGACGTCACTTCCGGTGGAAAAGAGATATTGTTAAACCGGGTGAAATCTAACTTTTTTTTTTACCGGATGTGACGTTTTTTTTCCTGACGTTACTTCCGGTGGAAACTTAGTTTTGCAAACTGGAAGTTACGTCACACGCTGAAACTCCACTTCCGGTTTCAAAATCTCAGTTTTCAACCGGAAATGACATCACAGAGAAAATCGTCATTTGCGGCCACAAAATTAGAGTTCAAAACCAAAAGGGACATTTTACTCCTATTACGTTACTTCCGGTAAAAAAAATGTATACAGGAAGTTACGTCATAGGAGAAAACGTCACTTCTGATTTTCAAATCTCTGTTTCTGACCGGAAGTGACGTCATGGGAGAAAAGTCACATCCGATTTTAAAATCTTGGCTTTTTTTTTACCGGAAGTGACGTTTTCCCGTATGAAGTCACTTCCGGTCAAAAAATCAAGATTTTAAAACCGGAAGTCACGTTTTCGTCTCCGACATGATAGATTTCGCCTCATCCCTTGACGTCTGGATTTTTAAACCGGAAGTGGAGTCATAAGAATCTTCAGCAAACCTCGCGCAATCTGAAATCTACGACAAGTAAACGATGAAAAAAGTCTTCGATTAACATCTCAGTACAATTCTGCCGCCCAAATTGTCTACAAAATTATTTCGTTCTTTTGGCGTTCTTCAAGTTCGTCTCTCACAAACAACCGAATCAATCACAGCGCGCAATAGCACGTAACTTTCGTCTCCACAATTATTGGGTGACTGTAGGCCTCTTAAGGAAGGAAACGTTCCCGGAGGGTTGCGTTTCGCTGACGAGGGTAGATGACGACGATGAAGAGCGTTGTCGGGCTCTTGGAGAAGATACCGAAAGAAATCCCCCTCCCCGAAAAAGAAAGGGCGAGAGATGCGTCGGTGGACGAAAGAATCGGAAGGCATGCGGTCGAAGACGAAGCAGGAGAAGCCGGAGAAGAAAAAGATTATGAAGAAGATGAAGAAGAGGAGGTGGAGGAGGATAGAGGAAGCAGCGAGGAGAGGCACGGTTGGCGCACGGGTCGCCATTAAGCGGACCCCCTGCTGCGTGGCCCGCGGCAACCCTTCACAAAAAACTGTAATTGGAAATACTTTTCCTCCTTTTTTACTAAAAATAATTTATGAATCTCCATCCATGCTCGAGGGCGGCTTCTATGTGATGGTGTATATAGTGTAAACGTCCTCGTCGTTCAAACTTACGTGTGTGCACATGTGTGCACATGTGTGTACACGCGGGCGTTTGTGTCCTTTCTCGCTCCCTCGCAAGGATCTATCATGACGCACGAAGGGGACGACCGAAAGTAGCACAGACCGGTGTATGAGAATGGAGGGTGAAGATAGCTGCTGTAACGAGCTGAAGCGATGCTTCTTCTGGGGTTTGTCTATTTCGGCGTCGGTCCTTGTGGGTGGAGTGGAAGAAACGTTCGTTACTTACACATGTATATATAGCTTCGGGTCGAGGATGGGGGCGAGAGACACCCCGCTGGGCCGAGGGTTCAGGTGAGAATCCCGCTCATCAAAGAACTCACGAACTCCTGAGACCTTGGATTTTCGGCTGCGGGGTCGATACAGAGGACAAGTCAAAGATCGATGCTGGATCAAATTCGAGCTGGTGATCAAGCTTGGTGTCGGATTTGGACGGCAAACTGAGTGTTTAGTGCGAATATGAACTTCACCCAAATTTCATTTGATTTCCAACTTGGATTTTACCTGAAGATGAATCAAACTGAAATTTTACCTGGATGTGATTTCATGAATGTGAAATACATTTTTTTTATCCGAAGGATCGATTGGTAAGAAAATCGGTTATGGGAGTTTAGTGGGTTGCATGATTCTTGATAATTTGGGGTGGCGAAGGTATTGATGGGGTGTCAAAGGGCAAAAAATGGCTTCTGATTTGAAGAGGCTTTTCGCCAATCGATAGATAATGAAGATGCGATGAGTGGTTGTACGTTAAATGCAGACGACAGCTCAAAGATCAATGCTTGATCAATTCGAGCTGGTAATCAAGCTTGATCTCAAATTTAAATATAAATTTTCTATATAAATAATTAAAGATTTGAATAATTAGTATTCGATATAATTTCCAACTCGGATTTCATCCAAACATGAATCACGCCCAAACTTAAATTTTACCTAAAAGTCAATCGATAAATATGAAATAAAATTGCACATTTAACAATTAATTTCACAAGAAAATTCTTTTTTCACTGTTATCAATTGAATGTTATGTAAAATTTAAGTTGGGACGCGATTCATATTTGGATGAAGTCCGAGTTGGAAATCATATTAAATTTAGGTGAAATTTGATTCAGCGCTAGTCTTTCAGTGTGCCGTCTGATCGACCGAATGATCGATCGTTAAGAAAGTCGATGATGGGATTTCAGCGAGTTGCATGATTCTTGCCAATCTGGTGTGTCGAAAGTATTAATGGGGGTGTGCGGGGTGGGGGTGAGGGGGGAGACGGGGGCAAAAAATGGCTACCGATTTGAAGAGGCTTTTCGCCAATTGATAGATAATGAAGGTGCGATGAGTGGCTGGAACGAAGAGCTACCTCATTTCACGAGTAGCGGAGGCACTTGGCACGCACCAGAACGAGAGTCCTGGTGAGCGTCGATGCTGCCCTGGTAATTACAGGATGATCTGGCCGATCTATCGATCCTACCGGTGATGTTTGCCTTGTACATATCAATCAGGGACGGCTCTCTCTCCCCCTCTACCGCGTTCGAAACGCTTTCGATCGATAATCACCGCCGGTGCATCATCCACAATCAATTAACCGCGCACGCGCACGATTTTCAAAATGGCGTTTCAAAAGGAAAGAAAGACCGGCCGACGATTGAGCCTTCGAAGCACGTTGCATATATGTAGGGACGTGCATATGTGTATGAAAAACAAGTTATTAGATGGAAAAGACAGATTCGGAAAAATATGAAACAATTTCGTGAAGTAGGTCTCATCAATTCGAGGATGTCATAAAAATTTTGCAATATTTTCTTCGAACCATTCAAAAGAATAAACGTGCATGTGCGTATGAAAAATAAGATATCCGGAGAAGACGGATTGGGAAAAATTTGAAAAAATTCGCTGAGCAAGTTGTCAACAAAATCTGATGATGTCATAAAAATTCTGCATTGTGAAATCGAGCCGCTCAAAAGCATAAACGTGCATATCCGTATGATAAACAAGTTATATTATATGAAAAAACATATTACATTAAAAGGAAACGATAAATTTAGAAAAATTTGTAAAAAAAAAACCGGTTGCGCAAGGTCTCAACAACCAGAAGACGTCACAAAAATGTCGCAATGTTCCATCGAGCCGTTTAAAAGAATCCTGCATATGTATTTAAAAAACAATTTATTATATGGATGACACACATGTAGAAAAATTTGAAAAAATTAGGTTCGCAAGGTCTCAGTAGTGCGAAGATGTCGCTAAAATTTTGCAAGTTTTCATGGAGCCGTTTAGAAGATGCGTTACATGAAAGGCCTCGAGAGCTGAACTCCTCCGACTCTCACTGTTTTTATCCGACGGCCCGAAAAAGTAAATTGTCGACCGTCCCGTATCCACTTCTTCCCCGCCGCAAGTGCGCAAAATCCCCGTCACTTGCCTCGATCTCCACAAAGTAGTTCGTCCCCATCGACCGGGACTTTTTCGCACGGACCGAATAATAGGCCGCGGTAACTTAGCGATGGAAAGCATATAATACAGTAGGGGGATAGGGATGATGTATAAGAGGCGAAGAAAGCTGTTGACTGTGGTGCGGGGTTTTTTGTGAAGAGGGTCTCGTGCCGCGGTCGAGAAATAATGTGCGCGAGAAGAAGAGGCAGGAGAAGGTGAAAAGGAAGAAGAAAAAAAGAAGGTATAAGCGTCCCGCGCGCGAGACAACAAAGCAAAAGGAGACGCCCGAATCATCTCACGCCCGGTCGCCAGAACCGATTGTAAGGGCGTATCGGGCTCTCTCTTCTTTTCAGGATGTCACTTATTAATTCTATCCATTCTTTCGGTGGCTCTCCCGGAGGCACGCGGTGCTTCAACCAAAAACCGAGTGGCCACGCCCGCGTCAAGAGAAGCTCCTCGCTAGCTCTCAACCTCATGGAACTCGAAATTCCACGCACAGAAGTGCGCACCGGGGAGATATATATTTCGTAGGTCGAGCGGGTAAAGGTCAAAGGATTCTCTCCTTCGGCTACCTGAGACTGTTCCAAGAGTCTCCCGTTTTTCCCCCAAAAAGGCGTGGTAACTGCCGTCATTTCTTCTTTTTTTTTCTTCTTTTTTTTTTACTTATTCAGCCCTTCTGCCATTTAGACATTTTGCCAACTACAAAAGCTTCGCTGCTTTGTGTCGTCAATTAGGACTCTTGCTCGTTCGAAGCTGATTTACATAGGCTCTCGGCGAAGGGACGGGCTCGGCAGCGGTCATGACATCGAAATCATTCAAACTTCGGAGCAGTAAAAATCCAATTCCGAACATAACTTTCTTCGTGAGGAAGCTAAGATGGGAAAAAATCGCGCGGGCACGTCAAAATGTAGTTTCGTTGATGGGAGAAAAAAAATAATTGATCTCGAACATTTTGCTACTGTGACGGAGATCTTTCGTCGTCCGGCAAGGAGTTAACATCTACACTACCTTCGAACACTTCACCCAGTAACAAAGTGTCGCTAAAGAAAAAAAATCCAAAAATCTACATAAGTACCTCAGACCGTGAAGAGAAGATTAGAAACATCCATGAAATTACGTGTAAGTAACCGAGCGGCTGCATAGAGAGATTTACATAGGCTCTTCTGTGAGGAAGCAAAGATGATAACAAAATCGCGAAGGCACCTCAAAGAGTTTCGTTGATGGCACAAAAAAAAAAAATTGACCCCAAACATCTTGCTACAGTGAAGGAAATCTTTCGTCCTCCAGCCAGGACTTAAAATGTCTCAGTCCATTACTTCGAACACTTTACCCAGTAACGTAATGTGGCTTAAAAAAAATCCCAAAAATTTACAGAACTGCCTCAGACCTTGAAGAGAAGATCGCAAACATCCGTGAAATCCCTATTTGTGCTTATTTTTAGTAAACAAGAAATGCAGATTTGTAAGTAACCGAGAGGCTGCATCTTCGATCCGGGCCTAACACTACCTTCCTCCAGCCAGTAACAAAATGTGACTGAAGTAAAAAATCCGAAAAAATTTACAGAACTACCTCAGACCGTGAAGAGAAGATCACAAAAATCCGTGAAATCCCTATTTGTGCTTATTTTTAGTAAACAAGAAATGCAGATTTGTAAGTAACCGAGAGGCTGCATCTTCGGTCGGCCAACGACGCCAGCGTGACCCACGGTCGGGTGCGACGTTGAGACTGTTGTGCCGGGCGTGGGAGAAAGTTGACGGATGCAAGGGGGCGATGAGGGGTTGGTCGGGGGGTCGGATGTCTGTCAATTTAAAAAAAATGCCCCGAGGCTTCCTAGGATCAGCAGGAGCTCCGCGCAACCGGTGCCCGAAAGGCCCGCGCGCGCCCCCGTTCTCCCGGCCGCCCTTTTATCCTTCTCCGGTTAACGTTAGTTTCGTTTTTCGGCTGCCTCCCGAGAGTTCCCGATATCCCGCTGCGTAAAATTGTCTTTTGCCTCCGCGCCTGACCACAAGCGCGAGAGCGCGTCGGGGCCGAAGGAGAGGGACCGTGTAATTATTCGGCTGGCCATAACTTATACGGCGCGTCCGTGAAAGTCTAGACCCGGGGAATCGATCGAGGAGCGAGAGCGACCCGGTGATTTGCTGCTCCCGGCTGATGTTCCTTCACGTGTCTCATCTATCGGGTTCCCATGCAACGTCGGAATCGAACCCAATAAATCCATAAGTGTAGAAACAATGCCGAACTGCGCGCAGCCGCGACAACTCGCGCTGCTGCGGACCACACATGGATTCGCTTCCGGAGCTCGTGGCCCTTCCGCCCTTGGCCCGATCGGCACCGGACCACGACAGTCGCATTCCTGACACTCTGGCGTTTCGATTTCACTACAAAGAAGCCCCAAAATATTCACAACCGGCCGAGCAACGACTCGCCGAAGACGGGGGTGCGGAAATTTTTTCCGATGGACTTTGGCGAGCTAACGCAAAAAGAAGACACCCGCAGGATGTTGCGCCGAACAAAAGCAATTACAGGCGAGGGGCCGGTTCGGTGATCGTCTGGCTCCTAGATGAGGCCATCAGAACCCAGCGGGGAATCGCGACACCCTCGTCTCATCCCGAGGTGCGGAGGACCCGGGCGAAGATTACTCATCTACATTTCACTCGGCTGCTGCTGCTGCTGCGGATGCCGCGCGGTCCTCCTCTCTTCGCTGACCGCGATCGCGCGATATTGGGCCCCGGACTATCCGCGTTTTTTCTTACTGCCATCTCCTATAGCCGGTGTGTAAGCTGCACAAGCGGGAGCCCCTGCGGCCGACTCCCGGCGTCCTAATTCTTATGCCGTCACGCGTTTTATGATACCCGCCAACATAAAGTTTGAATTCCACGAGGGGGGGCGAGAGACACGCGGACACGGGCGGGACAACGGGGAGCGTTAATTATCGGCGGTATAGGAGCTTGTCCTCGATACATCGAACATAATTCAACGCGGTTTCTTCGTATCTCCGTGACGCACTGCGTGTCCACACTATTTTTCAACCGCTTCGTCGCATGAATTATTGTTTTATGGCGACGAGTATGTATTGGAAGGGGGGGAAGATTGCCGAAGAGAAATAGGTTCTGATAAAAATAATCTACCAGGTAGACGATCTTCGGTCTGTATTTGAGCGAAGCTACCGATTACTCGGAGACTTTTTTACTTCGATGGTCCAACTTAGAAAAATCACTTTCAGCGGGGGTTAAAAAGTGGATTTTTTTTTCGTCGGGCATTTTTCCGTAGTTCTGATGTAGTGAGGATAGATTTGGTATTGTCAAGCTGTGGCTGGGAATGGAAAAGGGTTAAAGGCAAATAATCCCGTAGTGTCATTTGAGGTACAATCACGGTACATTTCTATTCCTTTTCTTTAAGTCATTTCTAGACATTTCAATGGCAACGTAGAAAAGTGGTTTTTAGCGGAGGTAAAAAATGAATACATTATTTTTTTCGGTTGGACATTTTTTTCCTAGCTCCCATGAAGTGACGATAAGTTCGATCATGTGAAACTATGGATCGACACGAAAAAAGGGTTAATAGAAACAAATCGCCAGTTGCCATTTGACTTACTCTCATCGTACCATTTTTTTTTGTCTTTTTTTTCTGGTCAGCCGGCAGTTTTTCTCAAGATCGTCAAAAATTCATAACAACGTCAAAATCGCGAAGGTTTACATCGGACGCGGCCACCCTCCCGCGTAATATATTACGGCTAGAGAAGAACCATTGCTTCGGCCGTAACGCGCTGCTCGCAAAGTCTTTTATGCACTACTCAGCGGGAATGGCCATTCCTGCTCGTTGAGGAGATCGAGAGACACTGCCAGAGGGGGACACACGCGGCTTGTACCTTTGACAATGGAGGTTCGCTTCGGCATTGTGAACAGCGCCAAGGCGGCACATTAATTGTCTCTTTGAAGCCCGATGACCTCTACCTCGGACCCGCGCTCGCCTCGATGTACCAACGCGCGCGACGATAGCGCGTTCCTCGTCTTGTCCGACTTCCCTCCCTCCATTTTTTATTTTTTTATTTTTTTTTTCTTCTTATTATTCTTATTCGGTTGCCTCTTGTACCCCCTTTATTCACAGTCCGATACTCAGCTTACTTCGCGGTCCCAGTCTCATGACTCTCCCAATGGAACTAAAATGGGCTCCATTTTTTTGAGTCGCTAAAATCCTAATGATTCATTTTTTTTTAACAATAAGACATTTGTTTAAAAAAATTATTGAGAAGTAAGTTATCTGAAAACGAGTAAGATTTTTTTAATTTCAACCTCATCTCATACTTCTGTTTCCTGGCGCGATTTTAGTTTCGCTCATAACTCAAATAATTGTAATGAATTAATTTTAATTTAGCAACGACTGCGACTACAGCGAGTTCCATCTCTTGTCCGACTCTCCGCCCTTTTTTATTTTTTATTGACGCTAAGAGTTCGCCAATAATCCTAACGATCAAATTTGCTTTTATTTCTTTCAATACTAAAAAACGTCTCTTCAAATAAAACAACTAAAAATTAATTCATCTAAAAACGACTAAGATTTTTTTTTGCAGTGGAACTTCCTTCACCGCTCTCACTCCCTCCTCTCGCCTATACTCCGGTATCCCCGCGCTATTTTCGTTTCACTCCTGGCTCACATAATTTCCGGGAAAGTACATTACGAGGTGCCGTATCAGCGCGTCTCGGTTCGTCTCGTCAACATGAATGGCGAAACGGAAGAATATCGTCGAGTTCCCACGTGGGCAAAGTGAATGGAACGGCGCGGCGTGTGCGCCGCGCGATTTGCAAAGGGGAAGCCCAAAGGCGAGTTTGCGGCTCGAAAGGGGAATCACCGAAGCCCTCTTCTCTTCTCACCGTCGAGCCTCGGCGCGGCATCAACGGCTCGGGCTCCAAGATGAAGAATAAGAACAAGAAGAAGAAGAAGAAGAATGATTCGTCGCGGAGTACGATTTTCAACGAAGCCAATTATTAGATGTGACCGGGGGGGAGGGGGAGGGGGGCAAGGGGGGGGGGAAGGGGGTTGTGAGAGAAGGGGGTGCGAGACAAGTTGCGGCTCCTAGGGCAGTCCCCTGGAGTCCAGAGACTTAGAACCTCCGCCGTGGGTCAGCCTTACATACAAAGGAGACATCTTCGCCCCGATGATAATTTAATTCTTCCCTTTTCTGCCGTCAGCGCGGGTTAAACCCTAATGCCAAATCGTTTACACCTTTTGTCGAAGACTCGATGACTCTCGACGCTTCGCGTCTCGGCGCTTTTAAAATGCGATTTTCGAGCGGGATGATTTTTCAAGCCCCGAGTAAAAAGGGAGGAGTGTTTGTGGTAAGGAAAAATTTACCGAATAGGGTTCAGTTGGTTTCAGTTGATTTTTCGGTTGGCTGTGATCGTCAAGTGTCGAAAGGGGAGATCAAGGCTTCTCGGGGACACTTCCGACGGGGAGTCTCGATAAACGCCTGCATTTCAGTAACACGCGTAAAATTCGCGGTGTAATTTTCGACGAAAAAATCTGTAGTTGATACTAAAATACCCAATTGTTGGAAATTTTTATGCCGAGTTTGTGCGGAATTTTTTATGTGACAGCCTGGCGTTGATTCGTCTTGCTAATTGGTAATTTCATCAGAATTATCAGAATATCGAAACTAGAGAATATAAAAATCGAATCGAAACGCCGAATAAAAATATTATAGTAATTAACATTTCCGAAATTTTCTCAATTTTAACCCCAGCATTTTTTTTTTTTTTTTGTATATCAACGCGGCATAAATTCATCTCCCCAATTAGGAATTGCATAGTTAGGAGAATATCGGGACTCTTATCCCGAGTGGAAAAGATATCGAGGATAAAATACTTCGAGCGCGATGTGCAAACGCCTGCGCCTGAACGTGTGTGTATCGCTGCTAATTCCTGACAAGTCCGAGACGACGGGATAGCTGGTAGTAGCGACAAGTCGTGTACATAATTAAGCGTCACGAGAGTCGCCCCCCCCCCTTCCTCTCCCGATAAGGAGTACACGTTTCACAAAGTTGATGCGTTAATTATCTCGGCTGAACAGCTCTCGTGCCGCGAAGGATCAGCGGGAGCAAGCCCGGCCGGTACCTCGTACTTTCCTCTCGTCTCGACAACTGTACCTACTCCGTGAGATTGTATACGTGCTGCGGCTAATAACATTTTCACTCGTCGTTATTATACCGCACCGACGGGCTCAATCCTTTTCGCATATGCGCGACTCTCCGCCGTCCGGCTCACGGAGCCTTTAACCGAGATGACGAAGACCCCTCGTTTACTTCGCGCTTTTACGACCCCAAGAATACACGAGAAATTCTCTGCTCGATATCGCTTAATTTTCGATTATTTTTACGCCATAGTTTGCACGGCAATTCGAAGTGAACTAACGGCAAGATAAGGAAAATAATTATTTTTTAATGAGTATAATAAATATGACCGATGAAAATTTGTCGGCTCGATATCGCTTCATTATCGCAATTGGAATTGAGCTAACGGCGAGATGAGGAAAAGATTTTTTTTTTAATAAATTTAATAAGTATAACCCATTAGAAGTTCTCTGCAAAATATCGCTACGATTTAGTAATTATAACCGATTAAAAAATATTTCATAAAAACATGAACGAAAAAATTTGCTACTAAAGGGCTGAGGTAGGCAAAAGCAAGGATGGCCGAAGTGTGACATAATGGACTCAGTGGGATTTCCTCGATTTTTGGTTTCGAATTCAATTTTTTTTTTTGCTAAAATTCGCGATTGTCGCTAATTTGAAATGGGTGGCCGTCTTCACTTCCCCATGGGTAATTGATTTGTTTATTATTTTTCGAGACGTCAAAGGTTATCGAAAAGCTTGAAAAAAAGCACGATAACCCCTGCAATTTGTCAGTTCTGGCTCAGCCCTGACAATTAAACGCACGACGGTCGTTAAAGCCGCATTCGTTTTAAAGTCGCTTTAAGTTCGTCTCTTCTAAGGCCAAACTCGTTAAAACTGGTTTTCACGAGTTACGGATTCAATTTTTTTTTTCTGCCAAAACGCGCGATAGCCCCTAATTTCGAATGGCCAACCATCTCCCCCCCCCGATGGAAAACCGATTTTATTTTTCCCAACTTATCACAGGATGACGAAAAGCGTGAAACAAGCACGATAACCCCCGCAATTACTCAGTCCTGTCTCGGCCCTGACAATTAAACGCACCACGGTCATTACAGCCGCAGCCGTTTTAAGTGTATCTCCTCTTCATCGCCCCTAAGTGCAAACTCGGTAAAACTCTTTTTCACGAGTTCTTCCCAGTTAGAAGAGTGGTGATGCGGTCGGTATTTTTTTTTGCGGCGCCTCGGGGCCCTCCCATGAGGGCCGAGAGGGCGAGCGAGGAAGGAAGAGCAGTCCGAGGAGTGACCTCAGTTAGCTTCACTCTTGTTTTCTGCCGCTGCGCGATGGGAATGAGTGGCAGATATGTTTCACGGCTCGCTCTGGGAGGATCCCACAGGCCCGAGGAGGCGCCAGTCGGCGAACACGACTGACGAAGAAGCTGGTACGTGTGGAACAACTCCCCGAGGCCGGTGCTTCTGCCGCAGCAGCAGCAGCAGAGGCAACGGCAGCGGCAGCAGTTTCACCTTTCTCGACGTGAAACCCTTAATCGTTACCGAAGAACGCCTCATAGCCCACCCCACCCCCTCGTTATACTTTTCCACGCAGCGGAAGGCAGCGACTGCAAGACTTTAAGGCCCTCGCCGCCCCTGCCCAAACGATTCCGCGGGGCCCGCGAGGGAATTCGCTCCCGAGACGCGGACGCGCTGCGAGCCAAGTTCTTCTTCCGTGAAACCGAGTGACGAACCCTCCCGCGGACCATTATGGTAGCCACTCGGGCCTTCGCCCTGGGAACGAACTCTCGCGGGCCGAGACAAAAATTAAAATAAAAAAGCGTTCGCCAAAACGCTTCTTTTTGGTACCGCACCGGAGTATCGATCGGTGATCGAAATCTATGCCGATTTCGGGTAGAGCCGAGAGAAGATAAACAGAAAAAATTAATACAAGGGGGTTCATGAAGAAGTTTCTTTTGGTAAGGTACCGAAGTATCGATTATCGATTATCGATCACAATTCATGGGATTTTGCGTACATCGAGAGAAGACATAAGTGGCTGTTAATGATCTTGAGGCTGTTTGTGTCTACAAGAAGTAACGCAAATTCGAGAGTCTTTTCCTCTTGATCGCTGAACGAAATTAAGGGGATGAATTCTCGTGGTCCATCTCACCCCTGTCTCTTTCTTTATCCCAAAGAACAATAAAATACAAATAATAAAAACAATACAATAAAAAGTAAGAAATAAAAAGGCGTTAATGAAAAAATGTTTTTCATCACTGGTTCATAAATGGCCACTTTTCCGCGCGCTTCGCGTGCGTAAAACCGCTATTTTCGCACCTTGTGATGAAAATGTCATACATCCCTCGTGCGAAACACTTTTTCCAACTCCTGTCATCACAGCACTCACCTTCAGCTCGTGCTGCAAATTCACACTCGTTAGAAAAACGTTTTTCGCCCTCGTGGAGTAATGTACTAATTTTGCCACTGAACCAAAGTATAAATCGATAAAAATTCATGCCCATTTCGGCTAAACCGCGAAAAGACCCATAATTTCTTAATGATCTCGAGGTTGTTTATCTCCCCCCAAATGAACGAAAAATCGACCCTTTGGCCTTTTCCCTCTTGATCGCTGAACGAAAGGGTGATACATTCTAGTCGTCGATCTCACGCCTATCTCTTTCTCCATCCCAAAGGATTGAACTTCGGTTTGAGCGAGCGGGGTGTGAGAGGGGTGTGATGAGCTGGTCTACCTCGAGGTTTCGCACTTCTCCGGGGACTCATGCTTCGCAGCGTATGCATACGTTGTTGTATCGGCGGGCCTAAATGCGCCCGCGAGGACGTATATACAATAAGCTCGCTCGGGGCCCTCTCCGGGCTGGATGGGCGCGGATGCCCTCGTGATGTGCAGTACAGCGCTGGATGCCCATTGCGCTAACCGGGCGGGGGCGAAACGAAGCAACGCGAAGCTCGTGGTGCCCGGCCGCGGTTCTTGCCTTGGGTATATTTATGTATCCGTAGGAGTCGCGTCAGTCGAGTCCCGGTACCGGGTAATGGGGGGTCAAGGGTCACCAGCGCCGCCAACCGCGCGCCTTACTCAGACCCCGCGGAAGATGATGAAGAAGAAGAGGAGGAGGAGGAGGAGGAGGAGAAAAGAAGGGAAAGAATCAAGTTGAAACGTACAACCTCCGTTGAATCCACATTTCACCGAGGCTTAAGAACAATGTAATAAAAATGTAAAAAAGGAACAAAAATTTTGCATTAAAAAAAATTATAGTATTAAAATTGAGATAATGTAAATGATTAAATAGATGGAATAAGTAATGTTATAGAATATTAATGTATTATTATTGTTTGTATTTATCGATAATACGTTTATGAATTTGTTATGAGTCATTTATTCATGTGGTCAATGTATAAATATTTCCGGTAGTAGTTGAAGGAGTGCGGAGTTCCCGACGATAGATTGCGTGGTTCGGGGACTCACAAGACAGTACAATTGCCAATGGGCCATCGACCGAATTTCTTCCGCCCAGGTTAATCGAAGGTATTTCAGGAGTTACATCTTTTTCTCGTCACTTTGATTAACAATGTATATATATATATATTTAAAAAAAATAATAATGTACAAATTAGCAAGTGAAATTTGAGTTCCGGCTTTGGGCCTCAGAAACTTGCAAGGGACGATTTTAACGAGGGGCGGGGGGAGGGGGGGGGTCGAAGAGGCCGAGGAAGGCAAAGTGCTGGAATATACATCGAAGAAAAATAAAAAAATAAAAAAATAAAAAAATAAAAAAAAATTGGGAAAGAATCGAGCGGGATAGAGCTTTGACGGCGGGGGCGTCGGTCCGGCTTCGCGGGGTACTGCACTGCGGCAGGGGACGCTGGCCGGGGCGCGCGCGCGAGCGCGAAGGAACGCAGGGTATCGAGAGATGCCCTGGCGCAAAAGGGAAGGGTTTTGTGGTGCACATCGCGGAGCGATATGGCTCTCGCGGAACCGTGGGAACGCGCGTGGACCCACGCGCCCAACTAACCCCTCCTCGCTCATTCCAACATCGCGAGCCGGCGAGGACGAGGTGGAGGAGGAGGAGCGGAGAGAAGACGAGGACGGCGGCGAGCCGGCGTCGGGAGCAACCGAAGCAGAAGCATCACTCGGGAGGATTCTCCTCGGCGCTTTCTCTCGCTCATTCGAACTGTTCCGGCGAAGGAGAGATTCGTCTCGAAGGGGCGCTCGCGCGCGATGTCTCTCTCTCTCTGTCGCTCTCTCGTGCCTCGTTCGCTCTTCGCAGCCACCCGCTATTCCTCCTCGGCCTCTCCTCCTCGCCTTCATCGTCGCTACGCCGCTGCATTCAACCCTTTCATTATCCAAAGTTTCGCCGTACGTGCAAGCGCGCGCCCGAAACGTCGAATGATTATACTATTATGAATTGTTTTCTTTTTATTCAGTTTTTTTTTCTTCTTTTTTTACTTTTTTTTTACCTTAATATTCCGTTTTGACGGGCAGCATTTATTTTGGAGGCGTGAGCGACGAGTGTTGGGATGAAATTTTTGAAAATATTTTCGGAGCAGTTTTCATGTTAATTATGCTTCGTTGAATTCATGCACGGTTCTGAAGTCATGGACATCACTCGGCGTGAACTTAAGGGGAAGTGGAAGTCACGTGACGGGGCCATGAGTGTGAGAGAGATAGCAGTTATCGAATTAACTTTATTCAATGGTGCTAATTTTTTTGCGAAAAAATGGTTTTGGCCGGATGTGAAATTACTGTATGCATCCGGCTCGAATTTGGTTTTTCCTAAAAAAAATTAGTATCCTTGAGAAAAGTTCATTATAGTTTTCATGCACGAGCGCGATATTTCACTTTCCCTCAAAGGCACGCGAAACACCTTCTTGCCGACCGACTCGCGCTCAGTCGGTAACAAATACTTGGATCAGCTGGATAATGAAAGCTGGAAACTCGAAACCCCGCTGCTACTCTCGCGTAATTGGCGAGGCAGTCTCGTTACCCCTGCAAGCGCGGATCGACAATCAAACTCAGAGCAGCAGCAGCACGGAATGACTTTCTTCGTCTGTGTCTCGCACGGGCAATATCATCGACTCTTCTCGAAACCCGACACGCTTCCACTGTTAAGCCGGTTGAGACCTCGAACTTCCACTAGGAAAACGTCACTTCCGGTTTGAAAATCTCATTCTTCAAACGGAAGTGACGTCTTCGAGGGAAAATGTCACATCCGGTTTAAAAACCTCAGCAGAATCTTATTTTTCTGTTTTACGGTAGAAAAATTAGATTTTTAAAGCGGAAGTGACGTTTTCCATAGATAACGTCACTTCCGCTCGAAATATGAGATTTTCAAAGCCGAAGTGACATTTTCCTTAGATAACGTCACTTCCGCTCGAAATATGAGATTTTCAAAGCTGAAGTCACATTTTCCTTAGATAAAGTCACTTCCGCTCGAAATATGACATTTTCAAACAGGAAATGAAGTTTCTCCTCGATGACGGCACTTCCGGTTGAAAAATGAGATTTTCAAAAAATGTTTTCCCCGATCGACTGTCGAAAACAATAAGGCTCGATTTTGATGTTTTCCCCTGTCATATTGATTCCGAATATTTGTCGAGGACTTCGGAGCATGAAGTCGTTATTTCCGTTTTACTAGCTACCATCGCGTGTGCGCTACACCCAGCAGCTCGTACAAGCCAACTTACGGGCTGCTCGCGGAGCATTGCTATCCCGATACAAGGCACCAAGAGAGGCCCCCAGTGCTCACAATGAATTATGACGTATGGATACAGGGGAACGTCGTAACGCGCCCGAAGAGAGCGAGGGCATCCTCACTGCAGTATCTCGAAAGGTGGTGTACGGGAGAGTTACAAAAATATATTGGCTCCGTGTGAGTCTGTGTAAGGAGCTGGAAGCTCGCCCGCGCTCGAGATGTAGGAGGATCCCCCGTGGCTATCGTGCGCGTGCCTCCGGGGCATCAGGATTTTCGTGGTGGGGGAATATACACCGGCACGTATATTCAGCTCTCAGCTTCTTACCGTCCACCCATGAGACCCCGAAAGGGGTTCACACGATGTCCGGTTACGACGCAGCATCGGGTTTTATCGTCGTTTATCATCGGCGGGCTGGAATCGGCCGAAAAAGGTTGCTGCGTGATAAAAGTCATGTGATAAGAAATTGTTGATAAAAGAAATTGATAAAAATTATTTTTTTATTATTAATAAAGGAGGGCAGGACATTGTATTTTTTTTTTTTTTTTTTTTTTTGTGAAATTAAGACATGCGTTTGGGGTTTGAGTTTTGGTAATTGATTGAGCTTTTTTTGTTAAATCTATTTATAAATCGGGATACAAATTTGATTTTATGGTAAGTTCGGTATTCAGGAACTTGTTGGAATTTATTTTATGAAAATATTATATTGTTTTATGCTGTTATTGTATGTAAGAGCTGCATATATTTTATTTTGGTTTATTGCGAACACGGGCAATCGTCCAATTGCAGGTACGACGGGAAAAGCCATCGCACAGTACTAAAGTGTCGTTAAGACTCACATTTAATTACATAATGATACATAGTATTTCTTGATCTACTAGTCCTTGGGGAAACGCCCTGATTAATAAGTTACGGAAATCGTTACGTTCAGCTCCGCGACATTATCGTTCCCCAGCCTGGTAACGCGCGAGAGGTTTGTGACATCTTTGAAAGATTGTTACCTGAGTTTCTGAGTTTTTTCAATTTTTTTCCTCCACCCTTCTCTTCAAAACTATTAGTATCAAATATTCTGAATAACTCGTTAAAGCTTTCGGTTGTTAAAATTACCGAACAAGACAGTAGTAAATTTCTATGGCACCTTCGGAAGGCTCGTACCTTAGGCTCGTTCGAGAATTGAAAAAAAAAATTTCAACCACCGGTCCAATTTAATGTTTAATTTGAAAAGTGTTCCGTACATGCAAACCTGCAGTTAAGGGAATACGGCCGTATGGCAAAACCGCCCAAACTAATCGAACAGTCACGCAAATAATCCAGTAAATTATCTCCAAAAGAATGGAAAAAACAAGTTTTCAAATATTGTTGTCCAATGCGTTCACGGTGACAAATAAAAGATCATCGTTGAAAAATTCTTTATATTTCATATAATTTCGTAGAGTGCTCGTAATGTAGCTTTGCACTACATTTCGCTTCCACTCGCCAATTTAATTCAAAAAGCTATATGTAATTAAAGAAGCAATCCACATATGCAAAGCTGCGGGTAAGTAGATAACGCTGTATCGCTCAGCCTCTCCAAATCTAATGGAACAGTCCTGCAAATAAACAAGTGAATAATCTCTAAAACAAGAGAAAAAAAATAAATTTTCATTCATAGTTTTTCGTTGCGTCCACAGTGACGAATAAATTATCATCGTCGAAAAATGCATTATTTATTTATTTATTTATTTGTATTAATGATACAAATAAATAAATAATGCTGTATCGGTCAGCCTGTCCAAATCCAATCGAACAGTCGCCCAAATAAACAAATAAATAATCTCCAAAACAAGAGAAAAAAAATAAATTTTCCTTCATTCTTTTTCGTTGCGTTCACATTGATGCATAAATTATCATCCTCGAAAAATTCATTATATTTCATACAATTTCGCAGAGCGATGCTCGAGCTTCGCACTACATTTCGCGTCCACTCGTCCAATTGATTATTACCGCTCGGGGATATAAGTAACGATCCATTACGGGCTGCACAACTGACGATCACTGTCTCGGCTCGGATGAGTTACGAGGCTGTAATGTACGAGTGTGGTTATTACGTCCATCGCGAAACGATCATCGACGCTGCTGCGCGATCGGTTGCGCGCGCAATGGCTCACAAATTATTCATCTAATCGATCCTGCCTCGGCTTTAATGAGCTCGTACTATACTATATTTCGCGCTCTCGAACATCGGCAGACACAATGAAGAAATAAATTTCAACTGTCCGACGGCTCGTTATTTTTTCTTATCATGAAAAAAAAAAAATGAAGTAAAACAAAAAAACGCAAATTTATATGTAAAAAAAAAGATATTTGCATACCGACGTGTTAACCTTTACCAATTTTTTAAATACTTATCTCGAACTCAACGAAGGCTTATTCGGTCTTCAGGGTCGCCCGGCTGATCGCCAGATGGCAGCATCTGGCGGATGGAGCAATTCCATCGCGAGGAACCGACAGCGGTTGGTGCCGCAGCTCTTCGGTGGTCCCGAAAGTCATGCGGTGATCGCTTAGCATTTCAATAGATAATTGATCGCAAATATTGAGTCATTGGTCAAATTATGAACACCAAAAATCTGTTGGAAATTCATAACATTATTAATGTATTAATAACATTAATAATACATTTTTATACATTAATAATAACCTTATGTATAATTTGATACAATTTATAAATTTATATTTTAATATATACATGTTTATTTTTTTGCAGCTTCCCTGCGTTTTCGTGCAAGTGCGGTACAGAAAGGGTGTAAAAAGGCGACTGTGGATGCGAACTTTTCAAGCGAATTCGACGTTAGGGAAAAAAATTAGAAATAGTAGCGATTTGGCTAAATGACGCCGAGGCTTAAAAAAACAATATATAGGGGAAAAATAATACCATTGTGGGGGAAAGAAAAGTTCAGTGGGAGAATCGCCGAAGTGCATGATTAGAGAAACTGAAAAGCTGGCGGTCGAAAGGGGGAACTTTGAATCCACGTAGGTGCCGTGTGACACCGCGCTGCTACCATATGCGCAGCCGACACGGGACACTCGAGACACAGTCGCCGTCGGCAAGTTTTGCTTACCAATCCTCGGTAACGCATCTTTCTTGATCTCTCAATTAATTTTTTTCTTACCCACTAGAAAATCACTGATTATTTTATTTTTGTTTTTTATTTCGTTAATTGACTAAATGATAACGAATGTTAATTTTCTGAATGTAAATCACTTGCAAAATTGAATTCTATATCAATTTTCATCTCGTATAACCTCATTTTTTCAGCCCTAAAACTGACCTGTCAACCTAGTAATCCTTAGTAATGCATCTTTCTCGATCTCCCAATTAATTTTTTCTTCTCCCAAAAGTCACGCAATTAAATTTTTTTATCTTAAATTTGTTTATTGACTAAACAATAACAAATGTTACTTTTCTGAACGTAAATGACCTGCGAAATTGAACTGCAAACGTTGAAGCTAGTCATCCGATAAGATCAATTTTCGTCGCGTCGGACCTCAATTTTTTTTTTGTTTTTTCACCCCCAAAAGTAACCCGACCATTAATTATTTAATTTATCTGTTGATTACTCCCGATCGCTCGGATTGCGAACCGTTTCCGCGAAGCGAGGGGCATCAATTTTATTTCTCGGTAAAAGAAATTAAGAGGATTTTTCGGTGGGTCCAGGCGCCGTCGCTCCCGAGTTAACTGCGAATTAGCGGCGTTTAAAAAATCACCGAAAACCCAGGGAGCCCTTCCTTTAACCCTCTCGCGGGTTCCGAGTTTCGACATTCGGCTCCTACCCGTCGACTTTAAACTATATACTACTAAATAATAGCTATCCTCGCTCGCGAGGGAGTTGGGACAGAGAGAAAGAGCAAAATGTGTCTACAATGTGAAACGCATTTCGATGCGCGCGGACGTTTACCTAATTGCCGGTAACAAAAAAGGCCGGGTAACGCCCTAACCACAGGCCACGGACCCAGCGGCTATAACCAACAGTTCCACCACCTTGTCTATACGCGATATACTCGAAAACCCCTTTACTTCTGTAAATCACTGAGACGCCGGAAAAAAAAATATTTCTCGCGATGCACATTTCCCACAAAAGCGATGCAGTGCGGTAAAAAATGCAATTTATCGACGAATCGATTTTTTAAAAAGACCGCTATTGACATTGATTATTTTTCATAAAAATCCCTTTAAACGCATTTTTATTTATTTTTCTATTCATCTTAACATTTAGCATGAAAACCCGCGAGGGAAGAAAAATCGCTCGCTGTCCGATAATGTTCCCTAAAATGCCAAATTTTCGCAAAAATTAGTCAAAACGGCTAAAAATCCAAAGTTTATTCCCGGACACATTCCAGTCTCATCCCGGTGTACTTTTTCCTGCCGATCACTAATTACCTTTATTTTATTTATTTATTTCATGATAAATGAGCAACGCCCAATTAGAAGTGATTGATCGATGATTAATCAGCGATCCGAGCGAGCGGTAAACGACGTAAATTAAAAATTACAATTAAATTGAAAATTAACATAATATTATTCAATACGATAATGCCCCAAAAAAAAAAAAAAAAAAAAATACCTTTTTTTTATAAACGAAGTATCCTCCCTAAGGAAGTAAAAAACAAAAATTTGCAAAAGACAGTCCGAGAGTGGGAGATGAAAAAAAAAGCGAGGGTGTCCGTAGGAAAGTAGGCGTAAGATTGTGCGGCCAGGAGAGCTGATGGGTTCGCAACTCCTGGAATTCGACCTCCGGGCCCAGAGAGAGTTGTGTGTGAGAGCGTACCCGGGGTCGTGGCCGCTCGGTGACCCTTTAGATAAGGCCCACGCCCTAATGAGAGGGTACACACACATGTCGGGGCCCCGCGCGACCGCGGCCAATCTAATCCGCAAGGGCCCTCTCGTACGCCGCGGCGCTCCGGAGTCGCCTCTCGAACTATGTGGTTAAAGTTTTAGGATCCATCGAATGATGTTCTTTCGACTTTTGGAGGATAGGCCTCGGTGGATGTGTTTCCCCCTCAGGACATTCTTCGACTTTGCTTCCCACACCCCCGAGCGCGCAATAAAAAAAGCGCCGCGGGCGCTTATCCGCCCGACGTGCGGGAGGGACGGAGAGCCGCGGCTCCGCTGCTCGCGCCCCGGCGAAACGATCTTTGTCCACCTCCGGGTGCGCTCGGACCCGCGCTCTGAGAACTAAGGACGGTCTCGTCTCCACGCTCATTAATCTGCGTTTCACACGTGTCACAGCGGTTGTTAAGCTATATACGGAAGGCATTCATTCCAGAGCTTCTTCGTCGCCCGGACAGGCACGACTCAACATTTTTCGCGAGTGTCGCATACGAGACGTTGCGTGCCAGGTGGACCAGCAAGAGATCCTGCTAATCGTTTTGTTAATTTTTACACGCGTCGTGGGTTATTCTGTAAAAAAAACAATTGAAATTATTGATAATCTGATTTCATTTTTTTTTTTTTTTTTTTTTATGATTGAACTCTTTTTGGGCTTAGCAATTAGCAGAATTTAGGTGGATAAAAGATAGGAAAATAGGAGACCTTCTTCGTCGCCGTGACAGATAGGACACAAAATATTCACAAGTGTCGCATTCGAGGTAGGGCTGTGCAGATTAGGCCGGCCTAGCCGGCCTAAAATATCTTATCCGGCTAATGGATTTTATAGTTTGGCCGGCTAATCCGTTTTAGCCCGACAAGTGCATAAAATGGTACATAATTTCGTGCATAAAATCGAGCCCCTTAATGTCGCATTGTACTTTAGGCCAAAATGGCCGGCGGATTCGTGCTCAGCGCGCAAAAATACGTCGAAATTGGTGGCAGTTAATTTAAAAAAAAAATAACAAATTTTGTCAAAAAATTGCAAGGCTACCCCTTCAGAGTCCATTTTTCGCGTTTTTCAACGTCCTCAAACGGCACGATAGAACGATTCTAAAAATTCGGACAAGGCTCTATGTTGTGTATTTTTTCCCGTAGAACACGATGGGCAGCTCGGATTTTCCCTAACTCCATTGGGAGCCAGGATATCGACGTTTGAAAATCACGAAAATCGACGTTTTTCCAAAAGTGGCTCAAACATTGAAAAATCGTTGTTCAGTCGATTTTCTTTGTTTCAAAGCTATATTCGATGTATTTTTTCCCGCTGATCACGGATATAACAATTATTATACTCCCAACCCAATATTTTCCATTTAAATCCCAAAAATACGATTTTTGGTGAATAAAATCGTTAGCCGGCTAAAATAGTCAAGCTAGCTAAGACAGCTTAGCCGGCCAAACTATAAAATCCATTAGCCGGATAAGATATCTCAGCCAGCTAGGCCGGCCTATCTGTACAGCCCTAATTCGAGGCATTCCACTAATTTTTGTTTAATTTTTTTTGTCCATTTTTTACTCATATTGCGAGGTTTTCCGTAAAAAAAAATTGTTCTCTATTTATTTACAGGCCAGCCGCACGTGAATAAAAAAATCCATACAATACGAAATTATTGATGATCTGATTCGATTCGAGATAAAAAGTGTGAACGCTTTTTGGCCTTGGTAGAATTTCGGTGGAAAAAAAATGGGAGAAAAGATCTCGGATGAGAAAAACAAAGGGGTTGGCTGTGCGTCTGGGGCTACAAAAAATTCTCATTGTCTCCCGGTTGTCTCTCACCGAAGCTAGGAAGCGATTACCGTTCCCTCAAAAACATCATCTTTTTTTTTTATTTATTATTTTTTCTTGCCAGCTCGAACTCTGATTATTGTAATTAAATCGTTTGGCGTTCCTCGAGGCAACGGGGGTAACTGCGGAACGATTCCGGCTACCTGGTTCCCAGAGCAACGCGTAGGTGACTACGGACCCCGCAGCTATGTGAATTCCAACTGCTGGACGAGAAACATAAAAAGAAGAAGCTATGTTTTTGCGCGCGAGGGCGTATTATCGTTTTCAGACATCCGGGGATTGCCGCTCGAGCGATTATGTCGTTAAGAAACATAAAGAAAGAAAGTGAATTTTTTTTTTTTTTTATACCCGACCGGACCGAGAGACCTTCGCTGGAATCTTTCGGTTATCTTCGATCCGTTCGATTAGAGTTTGGGTTAGGTGGCGAAACGATTCAGCGAACATTGACAAATCTGTATCAGAAATGAACGAAGGGCTGAAAAACTTGTCTTTTACAACCCTTCAGTTCCATGTAATTTATTGTTCGCATATCGTCATTGGAGCGTCAATGTCACTGTTCACGAATGACTCGTTAATAACTCGATAATTATTCGTTAATAAAAAAAAATCCTCCCATTTTATTTCAAAGTAAAATCTTATTTTTCCTTTCTCTTTTTCTTTGCAAAGCTCATGACAAAATTACCAATCTTTGTTAATTATTTTGCAGCGAATCGATATACCCGACGAAGAATTTATTAATAAAAAAAAAAAATTCCAACCCCCTTTGCGTATTTTTTTATCGCTTCAACAAATTTTTTTCCGCAACACCGTCATCGGGATTAACAATATCGGCATCGATGCGCTTTTCGCGCGTACGCACGAGCGAATTCCGTGTCCCAGAATTAATTGTCGCTGAGCACACGCACACACGCGGTGTTAAATACAGACCGTCCTAACTGCCCTCCATTGTCGTATCCTCGTGAAATAGTGTGCCAAACACAATTGACCGTAAGGGTCAGCCTGATGACCCGTCCGAGCGCACAGCGGGGATTCTCCTCGTCTCTCGCTCTTCGCATTCTGGCTTCTTTCAACAAAGAAACAGACCTGACTTTCTCGATTATTTCGAAAGAACAACGAAAGCGAAAGACGCCTCTCTGTCTCTGCCTCCCTCTCTGACCGAAACTATTGAAACGCAAAAAAAAAAAAAAAACGAAGGGATGGGATCGGAAAAATTCGACTTTCGACCGACAAAAATGAAAAATACAAGAGTCATTTAAAATTACTTATAACGGATATGTTTTATTACACGTCCTCTCTACCTTAAATCCCAGTCAATAATAATAATAATAATAATTAATAATTAATAAATCTTTCAATAATACACAGTCGACTAGGACAACATATATATGTTACGCTTTCGCCTTTTTGTTTCTTTTTTCGCGCTATACTTTTTGGTATATTATAATAAATTTGCACTCCTGGCAATAATTGGTAACTGCTGTGGGCTTAGGTACGCTTAAATCTCACAACGACGACGACAAAGAAATACTATATATATATATATATATATATATATGCGCGCATACATATATCTATAGTACAGAAAAAAAAAATAGAGACTAATTCGAATCATCGAGTCATTTTCATCGAATCATTTACAATAGCTAAAAGTACAATATATACAACGATAAACTATCCATAACTTTACTAGGCTATTTACACCGATTAAAAAAAAACATAATAATTGGTAACGGCCTCTGCTTTCAGGAAACTCTTAGTCGTCCGAAGGTAAAAAAAAAAAACAATGGTTCGAGGAAAAATAAAGGTATATGTACAGGAGGTAGAGAAAGGAGTGCGTGGGTGGTCCGCTGGACGCGCCCGACACGGGGACTATTTACAGGTCACTGGAAAACCGAGGCAAGACGCGTCGGAGGTAAAGAGGCGAGAGAGGAGCAGGGATAAGAAATAACGAAGAAAAAAAGGGAAGAAAAAGAACCGAAAAGGTTAAGCTTGCACGCTCGTTTTCTTATCTGATCGGGGTATCCTTAATTTTCAGTCGAGATATCTGCGCGGTGTGTGTTACGAGAAGAGAGCCCTCAGAATCCCCGGATATTCAAGTCGTTCGGAGCGTCTATCTTACCTCCGAACGGAGGACATTCATATATATATATATATATATTCACGCCTTTCGATTATTTAAAACGAGTTTAGGAACATAATTTTAAAAGCGCTTCGTTCATTTGTTTCCACCCCTGGAAGGCGACGCGTGTCTTTCGCGCCATCTTCGCCGACGCATTGCTCCGGCTCGGATGACTTTTTTTCCATGCGTCTGCAGTGAAATCGATACGCCGAGATGTGAGCAACGAGTTTGTCGATTCGTCATGCCGATCCGGCGAATCGTGTGCTGAATTCCTCAGCGTGCGATCTTCTCCAGGATCGAACTTCCGGTCGATTTCCGGTGTCCGAAACGAAGCGCACATTAAACGTTGCGTAATACTGTCTAACGCCTCATGATGTCCTCTATGCTGAATCCCAATTTTGGTACATTCGAGTTTTTGTCCACGGTACTGGATAGTTGCGTGGAGGTCTCGCGTCTCTGCGTCTGCTGCGAGGTTTGATTTTGACCCTCGACCCTGAGATCCTGCGGCACGTCCGTGTGCGTCAAAAGATGGGTCTTCAGGTTGCTGCGCTGATTGAAACTCCTCGCGCATATCGGACACTTGTGCGGGGATTCTTCCATGTGAAGGATCTTGTGGACTGCCAGTGTCCTGCTCTGGCAAAATCCCTTTCCGCACTCGCCGCACTTGAACGGCTTTTCCTTACTGTGGATGTATCTGCGATAACAAAAAAATCACGATTTTATTAAAACCACTGTCAACAGTTCTAAACAAATTCAAAGTCGAAATATCCCAAATAACAAAATTCAAACAATGTTCGTACAATCTTCATACAATGTTCATACAATATTCATACAATGTTTGTACAATGTTCATACAATATTCATACAATGTTCATACAATGTTCATACAATGTTCATACAATGTTCATACAATGTTCATACAATGTTCATACAATATTCATAAAATGTTCACACAATGTTCATACAATGTTCGCACAATATTCATACAATGTCCACACAATGTTCATACAATGTTCGCACAGTGTTCATGCCATGTTCATACCTTGTTCACATTACGTTCATACTATGTTTATACTATGCTCGTACTGTGTTCATGCTTTGTCCATACAACATTAATACGATGTCGAAATCCACATGAATTCGCATAACGAAAATATGTTAAAAGAAAGTCTCTTACCGGTGATCCCTGAGATGATCCTGACGACGAAAGGCCTTGCCGCATATGTCGCAAGAGTACGGCCTCTCGTCCGTGTGGGTCCTCTCGTGTATAAGCAAGTTGTACGATTTCGTGAATTGACGATTGCAAAATTTGCAGATGAACTGTTTCTTTGGCCTCTGTCCGGGGAGTCTTCGGGTGAGGAACGAGGCCGGCGGTGGTACCGGAAGTCCGGGATGCATGTAGGGATGATGACCGCGCGGTGAACTCTGGTGCTGAACCGGCACCTGACTCGCCTGCTGCGGACAGCACCGTCTCGCCGCCAAAAGCGCCGCGCCTCGGATCCAATGATCGATTATCGCCGCCTGATAACCTCCTGGACCGGCGACCGGATGCTGCGGATGCTGAGGCTGCGCGTGCTGCTGCTGCTGCTGCTGCTGGGGATGCTGCTGAGGCCTCATCCATCTCGCCGATTGAGGACACAGAACTTGAACCTCGTGAGGTCGAAGACGTATTCTCTCGTAAGCCGAGGACAAGGGGGGTGTGTGAGGCGGCGTGAGGAGCTCCACCTTCGAGGCCATCGTCATCATCGTCACGGGCAAGATGAAAAATTCCTCCTCACTCGTTTCACTGATCGCCGATCGATCACACAAGTTGACACACGTGGAACGACAGAAACTTCATTAATTCGAGGACTTCCGGTCTGAGAACGATTTTGGTGAACACTGTTCGAGGTCCCTTTCGCAGGGGGTCGCTCGGTGGATCGCTTGACGTTTGCGGAAGTGTTGCGCAGGGGATGAAAATTGAAAAATGAGGAAACAAGAAACGCTCTGCTCGAGGTTCGGAGCGGTACTGAAGAGACGACGGGCTGTCGGCGAGGAGGCATAGGAGGCGATTTCTTGGGCCGGACGCTGTTTCACCTGGCTCGCGACAGGGGGAGAACACTCAGGAGAGAACTTCGAGAGGCGCACGGTCGGAGCTCCTCCTACCGTTAGCTAAGTTAAGCTCCCGGTTGGCGGTGGAGAACGAACGGGGGCGGGGCTTCCGGAACGGAGACCGCTGCTCGAGGAATACCGACGTCAATGTTTCGTACTGTTTTTGTGCGCGCTCTCGGCGGGCCTCTCTTTGCTACCCCTCGGGAACGCGGGAGGGAAGCCACCGACACAGCTGATACGGCCACCTACGCCGAGCGGCGACGACGCCGAGAAGTCCCTCCGAGATTAGCGCGACTACCACGCCCGGGGATTCGAACGGGCGCTCCGGGGCATTCCGGGTCGGACAAGGAGCCGACCGGGAATTTATCTTTTTTTTTTTGGTTTGGGTTATTTTGCAATCGATCACTCGATGGTTCTATTCTTCATTTTGTATCTTTGAAAATAAGAATCTTTTTGGTTTGCGGCGATTTTTCGATTTTTGTAGTTTTCAAAAATTTTGATATTGTTTTACTTGTAGCTTCAAGTAGGTAGAAAATTAAATGGCGGAGCGTTTTTCGAGTCGCGAGAGGCGGCTGAAAAATGTATAATAAAAAGTTATAAAGGGTTGCATTTTCTATTTTTTTTTGTGTAAAAACATGTCTTCGGAGATTATGCGGAGCATACTTTTTCTATGTACTTTTCATTTCTGGGACAGGAATCGATTCACAGTAATTCAACATCGACTTTTTCCAAACAGACAGACGATCAATGTAAACTAGCAAACATTTTTATTTCAACAAAGCATTAATTTTGGCTTCCGATGGTTCCATTATTAATGTTGTATTTTTTAAAATACAGATTTTTTTGTGGTTTTTTTTTATTTAGATACTTTTTTTGCATATAGCCTCAAGTACGTAGGGGAAAAAATGAGGCATCGTTTTTTCGACCTGTGAAAGCTAGCCGAAAAATTAAAAAAAACATTGAAAAAATTGCCATTTTTTTAGTTTAAAAAAACATCTCCAGAAATTATCCGTAGTTTTCTTTTAAATCCATATTTTTGAAAACATGCATATGTTCTTAATCATAGATGAGATTTTCCCATCTCACGAGTAAAAAATGAGCGGCGCCCATGTCGATACCTTTTTCGACTGATCCACGGACGAAGCCGACCCCGATTACCCCCGCGTTTCTCAAACGGTATTATATCGCACGTTTAAGCGTGGTAGTAGCTTCCTCGTGGCCAAGGCACACGACTGGGCTTCCTTCGAGGCTTCCAGTGAGCCAACCCCCGTCAAGAATGGTATGACACTTGCGCGTTGGCCACGAGCCAAGCCCCTTCAGCATCTACTATATATATATATATATATATATACACACACATATATATATACATATATATAATAAAACAACCCGCGTCGGCGATAATGGAACCCATGTAGTTGAAAGCAGCGTCAAAGCGGCTCGGAGCGGCTGCAGCCTCCAGCAATATCCAGAGCACAGATTCAGATTGCCACAGCGTGTCAAAGGGCTGAGGCAGCGATGCTATCAAGAGCTATGAATATGTTTATAAATGTGCGCAGGAGTCTTGTCTATGGATTTTCTACTTCGCGGGGGATTCGTCAGTTTGTTGGAGGCGGGAAGGTACGCATTACCTAGAGGGGGGTCGGATTGAGGGGTCGATCGATTAAAAAGTCATATTTTTTCCACATCATCGGGCCATTAATCGTTATAGGATTAAAGTATGTTTTTTTAACCCTTCGTGTAACTGCAGAAGATAACACACGTTTTTTGCACAGCTGTCTCTTCGTCCGGGCGTTACTTCGCCTGGGGTGAATTTTTTTTCGCTTGTTTGTAGTGAAATCGATACAACAGAATGCGAGTAACAAGTTGGTCGAGGCGCGATGCCGACTTGGGAAATAGTTTGACAATTACAAGCTCCGAAAGATAATACTCCGTACGACCCGTGTGCGGTTTTCTAGCTTTGATCATTGGTTATCTCCGATGGCTCGTTAAAGTGATGGATTGTTTGAACGGGATTGATTAAAGCAATTTCCCAATTTATGGGACATCCATGCAGGATTGACGGGTATTTTGGAGCATTTTTTTTTTCTTTCAGGCCCTTTTCCTCCAAACAGTACGTGGTTATTCGCGAGCGAGCGCGGTCAATGGCGGATAAATTTGTCTCCGGTTCGCTTTTCTTTGCCTTCGTAAATTTAACCGCGACCTCGCGTCGCGAGTTTATCACGGCGGTAAATCGTTATCGTTATCGCGACTGTGCGAACGCGCTTCGAACGAGCATCGAGCTACGTGCAGGCTCGTTTAAGCGTTAAAAACGACTTATCGAATTTATGGCAGACTGCGCGTCACCTGCGAGCTGAAATGGCTCAAGATAAACTCCACCGTGTCTTCGGTGTATCTAATATTACCGATTTTTCTACAACGGTACATAATATTACAGACTTTTCGACCGGAAGTGACCTCATACCGGAAATATGTAATTCACGGTCGAAAAATGGGATTTCCAAACAGGAAGTTACATATTTCCGGTATGACATCACTTCCGGTTGAAACATTAGATCATCAAATCGGAAGTGACGGATTTCCGGTACGACGTCACTTCCGGTCGAAAAATGAGATTTTCAAACCGGAAGTGACGGATTTCCGATATGACGTCACTTCAGCTCGAAACATTAGATTTCCAAACCGGAAGAGACGGATTGAAAAATGAGATTTTCAAACCGGAAGTGACGGATTTTCGATGTGACGTCACTTCAGGTCGAAACATTAGATTTTCAAACCGGAAGAGACGGATTGTCGGTATAATGTCGATTATGGTCAAAAAATTAGATTTTCAAACCGGAAGTGAGGTATTTCCTGTGAATTTCCGGAAATAAAAAATTCCATTGCTTATAGCGAGAGCGCGAAGCGCCCGAGTCACAACAAACTGCTAGTTAACTATAAATAAATAGTTAAAATGGTCTTTCTTTTTGCTGAACGATGAAAATTTGGGCATCAAGTGCAGCGCTTCTGGAGTTAAAAAAGTTGCTTGCGAAGCGCGCGGATCGCCGGCGAGAGAGAAACTCGAGCCGTTGAAAAGAGCGGGTGTGCTCGAGTGGGCCAGAGAGGCTTCCTCAGCTTCTCTTGTACACAGCCCGCATACGGCGTGAAATAACTTTGGTAACTAATCGCCCGCTCACGCGCCTCTTCGCGCTCTTCAGCCCGAGCTTCTCTCTCCGTCTCTCGCTGTCCCTCGCGCCTCTTTCTCGCGCAGTCCGCGACGTCAAACCCTTATCTGCCGGGTTTAATCTAAACGAGCGACCGTCTACTCTCGACACTCTCGGGTTGTTTCGACTCCCTCCTCGCCTCTCCTCCCTTACGCCAGTGCCAGATCCACCGGATCGAATTTCTTCACGATGCTTGAAAATACACAAAAACGTTTTGTTTTTTTTTTTGTTTTTTTTTTTTTACTTTTTTTTATCGATACACATCGAGCCATTGTTTTCGTTATTGAAAAATAAACAGCGCCGTTTATCGTAATCAGTGGCAATGTCGGGAAAGGAACGCGCTCCTAAAATGCTCCGTGAAATTCCAAATTTGCACGACATTGGGAAAGGCGTCACTTTGCTTCGATTTTTTTGTTCGTTTCTGAAGCTTCTTTCCAGAATAACATATATCTTATTTTTTTAATTTTTTTTTCTTGTTTTATTGAGAAACCGGTAAATTTCTCTGGTAGCTCGTTAAAGTATCGCATCTTCGGCAAATAAAAATCAAAACATAAACTCTGTGAAGCATCGATAAATTTATATGATTAATCCAATTTGATCGCTGACAATAAATAGAGACAGGAAATAAAGATGCTCGGAAATACACAAAAACGTTTTATTTCTTAAAATTTTTTTATCGATACACATCGTCTCGGAGTTTTTGTTATTGAAAAATAAACCCTATTTTTAATTGATAAACCGTTAAATTTTTCTGATACATCGTTAAAGTACCACATCTTAAAAAATAAATATAAAAAAATAAAAACTCCATGAAGAAACATCGGCAAATTTGTATGACGATCTCGGACCGAAGTTCCTCGAGGATAATAAATAGAGGCAAGTAAAAAAAAAATAGCATGGGGTGGTAAAAAACGGTACGACTACTGTTTTACAGCTTTCGCGCGCTTTTTGCCCTTTCAAAGCGGGAGAAGAACCCTTCATACCTGAATAATAAAAAGGAGTGTCCGACAGACCTAAAGACCCACTGAAATTGTCGACGAGAAACGGATTTTTTATATTGGGCGTAAAACAGTAAATGTTTTTTTTTTTAAGTCGCTGCGCTTCGCCTAGCAAGCGCGAGGAAGGCTCGTGTCTCGAACGTGACCAACTCGCTTCCGAAACTCGCAGGACGAAGGTATTCGTCAAAACTGGCGAACCAACGAACACACTGATATTTCCAGGATTTCCGGCACATCCCCGTGCAAATTTGGTGATGGGACGACGATACGAGACTCGAGCGGGAAAAACATCCTCTCCGTGCTCTTCGTGTGGACACTTCGTGGAAGGTACCAGCAGCGTACGAGCCCGCGCGACTAAGACAATATTAAATATTTTAAGGACAAATATTCGCGGCTACGACTTTCTAAGCTGTTGCGTTCCTGTCGAGCACGAATCAGGAATTTCCCCGATACAATGTCGCTAGAAATGTTTTTTTCTCAAAATTTTTGACCGAATTTGGTAACACACAAACTCGATACGCTGAATCCTGGATAGGGTATTACCGTCTTTAAAATTTATTTATTTAATTCCAATAAATATTAATTACATTTTTTAAATAATTAAATTATTCTTATTAGTAAAATTTATTCGATACTCATTAAATTTGAAACGAAACGAAAAAAAACGTTCTCGGTGTGAGAAGTCTAGACATCAGATGAGAAAGGTTTTCTCTTATAACAACGAAACGAATCTTTGTAATAAATTTTTATTCGTGCCATCGTAGAAACTGGACCTTACGATAATTACCCAATTTTTTTTTTCAGGTTTTTTAAAATCATATTTCGCTAATACTCGAATTGTCTGAAAGTTACCGACCGACAAGTTCGAGACTCTCGATATTCGCGGCGTATTTCGATGTGAGCCGAGGCGGATGAAAATTGTCCGTGCGAATGGGGAAAGGAAAGGTGAGACCGAGAGGTACGTGTATAGGTATAGTTATAGGTAGGAAAAGAAGACTCTCGCTACTGCGCACAGTCGTAAAAATAATAAACATAAAATCATAAATCCATTGTTTGGCGGATTAGAGAGTAAAAACCCGTCCGTGTTGTAGCGGCGGGAAAGGAGGGAGCGAGTCGTACCGGCCCTATACTCACAAATAAAATACCATACCTACGGCGGCTTATTTCGTGTTTGGCGAATAACAATAATACAACGTCGACGGGAAGGAAAAATTTTCTCTTGGCTCTTGGCGAATAATATTTTTCAGCGTTCGATTCGCAAACTGCACTGCAGAAAAAAAATAAAAATTGTCTCGTGACATGTTTCGAACGCTTCGCGTGCGGGGTAATTTTGCCCGGAGGGAACCGCGCTGCTTCCTCGAAGCTCGAACACAATGCGGATGATCGCGGTCATTTATTTTATCGAAAAAATTGATTTATACGTTTTTGAATCAATTTTTTTAAACCAGAGAAAATTCAATGTTTTTTTTAAACCAAAGACCACAATTGCAATTTTTTTAAACCGATGACAACGATTCAATTCAACAACACTCTTCGCTTTAAAAATTTCGCAACGAGACGCATTTTGATAATTTTTTTTATTATTTAGGCATTTTATAAGACTTCTTTTATTGTTATTTTTTAACTTAGCTCAGCGAATATGTTTACTTATTTCTGCGACCTACTTTCTCAACCTGCTATTGTACTTTTACGCATCGTGCCTGGGATTGAGCCTGTCCGTGATTATACCAAAAAATAAGTACATAAAAATAAGCACTTCATGGTGAATCTGTGAAATTTTAGATATTGCCTTTCAAGCTTTTCTCAAGAGCAAGCCTCGCATATTCTATCTAGAATTTCATAAACAATTTTCTTTATAAATGATTTTGCGAGCCTTCTCGCCTACGGAAATATTTTTTTCACTAATTTTCTTCTAAGTGTTTTCACCCAATTAAAAAAAATATATCCGAACCGTTTAAAAATTGTCGAATCCGTCTCTCAGCGTATAACGAATTGTTTTTCCTTTATCGATAAAACTGCCGATATTATGACGTTATTGGTCGATTTTCGACGATATTTCGGTAACAAGAGTAGCGTACGGTATACCTGAAGTATACCGCGTAGGAAAAATTGGGTCAGCGGGTCGAACGAGCGTCGGGCCGATTTTATTGGTGGCTATTAAGCTCTAAAACGCGTGCACGTAGACCGTCATAGTGTTCGCGGCAGCGCGAAAGGCCGAGAGAGAGGGCTTCTCCTATATTTCGGACAACATTTCGATGAAGTTCTTCCCTATTTCCTGGGACCCGAGGACTCATCTACGTTCCAGTGAAATTTTATTGTACTTCATATACATGCAAAACGGTCTCGTCCGAGGCCGTCGATGACCCCGACGATCTTTCGAGCCTAACGTGATTATTATAACCCGTTAGACCCACTGCCGATCTCTATACAACGGCCCGGCTCACTCGAGCCCCCGACAAAAGCTTTCAGGTAGTCACTTTCACCCCTTTTCGCAAATCCAGACCCACGCCTAGTTTCTCGTGAGAAAAAAAAAAAGAAAGAAAAAAATATGAATTCCACCTGTACATCAAACGCAATTTATTTATTTGAATTAAGTCTATAATTATTAAAAATAGATAAATAAATATTTGTTTTACGGGACATCCCGTAAAGGAAATAGATAATTTTTTTAAATGAAATTTTGCTCATTGGACATTTCACTTAAAAAAATAGCGAACAAGAAAAAAAAATTCTGATTGATACATCGAACGCAATTTATTTATTTGAATTGAGTACATATTAATTAAAAATAAACAAATATTGATTTCCAACAACGAGACATTCATCAAGTAAGTAATTTTCTGGGTGCAATTCTGCTCACCAAACGCACTAAAAAAAATATCGAAAATAAAAAAGTAAATCCGACCTGTAACATCGAACGCAGTTTCGCACTGGGAAGGATTCTTTTTTGCCGATTGTAACGTCGAATCGGCGATGTTCATAGATGAAATATTCTGGCCGGTATTTCCCATCTATATTTTAAAGTATATATATATATATATATTTATACATTTAAACATATAAATGTGTGTGTGTGTGTGTATGCGTTGCGCACATAGAGGATGGATAAAGGCCGAGCTCATGTCGAGAGGCGATAGCGGTGCCTTTGATGTTCTCGGAGCGTTTCTCGTTGTCGCATGTGCAGCCGGCCGCGGACTCGAGGCGGAAGGCCCAGCCTCGTCCCTCTTTCTCTCTTCCTCTATCTCTCTCCGGTGAGTTCTTTCCGCACCTCCGACCATTCTATATATCGTACACGCAACGACGACGACGACACCTCGTCATAACCGGCGAGAACGGCGTTTGTCATCATCGACCGCGCGAGGTTTCTCCGAACTTGCCGGGCGCGATTTACTCACCGAAAAATTGACTTCCGGACCGAGAGCGTACTCAGCGATTGTCTACCGAGAATCCCACTCATCGGCCGTTGGCTTTATTTTTTTATTTATTTTTTTTACTCTTTGGTATCGTTCGAGACAATGCGGCGTGTCTTTCCCGCCGAGAGGGAAAGCTTCCGGAGCCTGTAATTCTAACGCCATTTGCAAAATTGTCGCGAAACCTCGACCAGTGTCTTGCTCGGATTCCGTCGTATCGATTTCACTACAAAGAAGCCAAAAAATATTAATCCCGGGCCGAGCAGCGCCGCCGCTAAGATGGGGGTGGAAAGTACGTGTGGTCTTCCCCGACCGATTCGGACTTGTTAGGCCTGCGAAGTTCAGAGTCCAGATTCGACTCTCGTCGAATCTGGACAAAAGCGGTAGGTCCATCATCGCCGCACGCCTCTCGCGTATCGCCACCGACGCTCAGATAGTCTGCTAAGTTTCAGAGTCCCAACAGATGCCCCCTTCGGCAGCGATCTGTCACATTGCCCACGGCCCTTAAAGACGCTCTTGAGCGCGTCGAATACGAACTGCACTGGGTGGCCCGCAAACCAGTCGACCCACTCTTTTTTTTTTCTTTCTTTCTTTCTTTCGAAAAACTATGATAATCTCAAGTTGCACCACTTGTTTTTACACGTTTCTAGTGAGCTACTCGAGGTTTGTGCGAGCTGCTCGTAGGTGACGGCCCACGGGCTGTACAATAAATTGTCTTGGGCGAGCGGGCGAGCATCTGGTATCTGCCTCTTCGCGCCAAGCACTTCGCTCCGGCTTCCACAGTCGTTCGAGCTTCTTTCGCGCTTCACCCTCGCGGCTTGTAAGCGGTTTAATGGTTATTATTATTATTTATTGGTCGTCGAAGAAATTTATTAATCGAGGCGCTTTCAAGCACGATTGTGCGTATAATCGTTGAAATTAATATTTTAATTTAATAATAATATGATAATGTAATAATGATAATTAAATTAATAATTTAATTAATACGTCGTTGAAATTCCTTATGATCTGAAAGTATCAACGGTAGCAAATTTTTATGACGTCGGCAATGAGTTGATACCTCGATTAAAGAATTTTTTTATTATGATTTTTTTTACTTAAAAAAAATGGAAACCGTTTTTAACTTTGGTGTCCACTATCGTCGTTGTATCTTTTGAAAATACCGCATCATGTACAAAATTACACGAAAAGTTGATACATTTTTGTTACAGCCTGCAGAGGGTCGCTGCGTCCGTCCAATAATTATATAATTTTCTTATAGTCGATTAAAGAATTTTATTAATTTTATTTATCAACTAAAAAATTTATATCCTTTTTTTACCTCGTGAACGTGTCGACTATTCCTGTTCCATCCCTCGAAAATACTGTATCGTGTACAAAATTATATGAAACGGTGCGAAATTTTGTTACAGCTTGCAGAGGCTCGGCACGTCCGTCCGATCATTATATAAATTCGTTCCCAACTCATGCGCATAAAATCCCGCTTTCCGTTCCCGTGAAGTGTGCGCAGAAAGGCACTTTTTCGAATCGCGTGCGAGAAAAATACTGCGCACGCCTACAAACGCAATACGGTCTTTTTTCCGCACTCGTGCGAGAAAGTGCGTTTCTACGCACACTTTCCAAAAACGAAAAGCTCGATTTTCGATAATTTCTCAGGAAAAAATTATACGAATGAAAAATTATATGAATACCGCACTCGCCTTCGGTTCGTACGGCATTTTCACACTCGTCAATAACTCCCTTTCTACGCCCTTGCCACACAAATAACTGTTTCCTACTCGTGACCTCAAGTGCGTGATTTTTCCCGACGAAAAAAAATGTGACGCTTATTTTATTATAATTATCCCGTCTCTGGGTGTTTCGCGGCCAACGACTGTATCGCCTCCATCAGGGAGCTCGTAACACGTCCAAGGAGACCGATAAATTCGATCCCGAAACGTTTCACGCGCTCAGCTTCCACTCGAGATTTTGTATACGCTCTCGGAGTCTCGTGTTCGTACACCGAGGAGCGAAGCAGTTTATTTCCCGAGCACAGACCCTTGGGAATATAAACACACGTACGTCGTCACGAAACCCTCGATATACCCTAATAATTTTTTTTTCTTCCCATTTTTTTCTGACTCATCAATGAGCGTCCCGATGACGACAATGTGGCGGCGCAAGATCGCTTTATCAGATGCGATAGGCCTCGAATTAGTCTTCTTCCGAGAAGGGAATGTGGTTGATAGAAACAAAAAAAGAATAAAAAAATGTCAGGCGAAACGGGAGCCGAGCGGCTTATCGTTCGATAAGAGGATCTGCTTTCTCTCCGGCATGGAAGTACATCGGCGGTGTTTCTTTTTTTTTTTTTTCTTACGACACGTTACACCGAGATATAAATATCGAGGTGATCCGTCGTAGAGGCGTTGTTTACACCCGAGTATAAAATTCATTCCGGGAATAGGAGATTTCCGCAAATCATCAAAGTCGGCTGAAAGGTGAGGAGATGCGCGACGAGCGCTTCCACTTCTTTGCACAGAGCGATAAGGTTCTTTTTTTTTTCTGATAGCGGGCGCGTAGCGGCAGGTAAGAGATGTCCTGCTGCCGCTGGTGCGTCAAGCGTCGAGTCATAAAAATGTTATTTTGGGTGAAGATTTTTGAGTAGGGAAAAAAGGCTGACCGCGAACTTTCGTTGAAAGATAAGTGTTGGCATCGAGCGGGGAATTTTTCAGCGAGTAAAGATGCGATTGTGGACTATAATGTTTGTACTTGCAGTTGTATTTTCGATGTCTATTCGGTTATCGATGAAACAAATTTTTGTCAAACAATTCACATGCCTTGTTTATTTATTTATTACGCAGAGTCGGAGCTGCTAGAAAAACGTGAGCATACTTGGAACTTTCGTCGGAGAATTTTCGTTGACAAAGCTGCAATTGCCAATATTATAATATTTGTAATTCCAACGACCTTGGCAATATTTACAATGTCTATTCGCTGACCAATGAAAAAATTAAAGAAATCAATAATCATGCCTTATTTTAAAAAATTTATTTTATATGCAGAGTCGGAGCTGCCGGAGAAGCGTAAGCGTGCCTGAAATGCTCGTCGGGGAATTTTTATTAACAAAGCTGCAATCGCCAATATTATAACATTTGTAATTCCAACGATCTTGAAAATATTTCCAATGTCTATTCGGTGATCGATTTTTAAAAAATCAATTCACATCGCTAATTTTTGTTTTGGTTTTTTTTTTTCCGAGTTTGAACTGCCAGGTCAGCGTAAGCGTGCCTGGAGCTCTCGTCGGACGAATCGCAAGGCTCTCGCCTTGAGGTAGCAGGAAGAAGCCGAGGTAGCCGCCGCCACGGCACTCGACACTCGTTTTAATGAAAATAAGTAATCTCGCAAACAGTGAATTGTACCCTCGTAAACGCGGGTCACAATGGCCTCGTAAATATGAAAGTTTTCGCCTCTATAGATCTTCGGTACCGTGGCAAGAGGAGGAACGCCGCCGAGAGTCTCGCTCGTCCTTACGCCCGTTGCATGAGCTCCGGGAGCCTTCCTTACCGGGCAAATGCCGTAAACTGTAGCAACGCCGAGGCGCAAGTCGAAGAGGAGGAGGAACGAGAGGAAGAACTGCGCGCGCGAGGAAACGGAATGGGTACATTGCGGGGTCCATTATGGGTACCATAAACACACCTCCGACGGTGCAGGGCGCGTGGCTCCAAGGACGCTCGCAGCAGCTACCCAACGTCAATTTCATCCAACACGGTTTTCCCTTCCCAATACATCTCAAACTGCAGCCACGCATTTTTTTCTCATAACGCCAATAAAAAATGAATTCTACGAATTCACAGACATATGCACTCTTCCCTTCCTCGCTCAACTGCCGCGCCAAAAATTGATATTTTTTGGCTTCTTTGTAGTGAAATCGATACGACAGGACCCGAGCAACATCTCTGCCGAGCTGTAATCTAGAATCGGCGAACAGTTTGACAATTACAAGCTCCGGAATTTTGAAACTACTATAACAAAAAATCTAGGCGACGATGAAGAGACTTCGGTCTCTTCGAATTTCGTCCCTTGAACACCGACGGTGATAATAATGCTTGCAGGGACTCGGGGCAGTGTCCGAGAGATCCTTGAACGGTAGTTACGAGTCTCTCGGTGCTGCAAGCCTCGCTGCCTATAATATCCGGTGCCCCCCCGACGTCGCAGAGGAAAATAGACAAGCAGCAGTTTAGGAGCAGTTTGGAAAACCAGGCAGGGGTATACGACGGGGCAGTAAAGAGATTCGTCAACGCCACGCGACCCGCGCGTCCCTGGACGCGCGGACACCTCTTCGGCTCGCTAAGGGAAGGTCGTTTGCCAGAATCCGGACACGGCGATGAGCGCGGGGGGGAGAAAAAGTCTGCAGGGCCACGCGACCCGCAGCTCGCTCCCCTTCCTCGCAGGGAACCTTGAGGTGTCTTTTGCTCGCTGATCAGAAGCGATCTCGTTGCGTGTGCCAGCTACGGAAAGAGGCAGCGGAGAGCTTCCATTCCCGAAAGATCTTGACAGCCGACACGCGACTTCCGACCTTGCTCGGTCTCAAGGATTTTCCAAGATTTAACGCCGTTTTTCGGCCGCGACGAAGTCCGCGCTCGTTGAATGTTTCTCAGACGCGGGCGGCATTCTTTTACGTGAGGCAACGACGCGTATATTGCGAATCATTTTTTTTTTTTTTTTTGTCACTTAAGAAAGTAGAGTTTGAAGTCTCCCTATGAATTTTTTCAGATTTTTTCCGACAGTTTTTTGCAATTTTTGTGGCGATGAGCGCAGAGGGGATGAAAAGTCTGCAGGGCGAAGCGACCCGCAGCTCGCCCTCTTCCTCGCAGGAAACCTTGAGGTGTCTTGTGCTTGCTGATGAGAAGCGATCTCGTTATGCTGGCTACGGAAAGAGGCAGCGGAGAGCTTCCATTCCCTTAAGATCTTGACAGCCGACACGCGACTTCCGACCTTGCTCGATCTCAAGGCTTTTCGAAGATTGAACGCCGTTGAAAATTACTCAGAAGCGGACCGCCTTCTTTCGAACGCGGCACCGACGACCATATTGGCGACCAATTTTTTTTCTTGGTCATTGATGAAAGTGCACTCTGAAGTGACTCTCAGAATTTTTTCAGATTTTTTCCGACGGTTTTTGACAGTATTCGAACCGTCCGAAGAACTACATTCAATTTTCCCTGAGAGCACGTTGCGATGCCTTCTTTCGTACATAAACCCGACGCGGACACTCGCCATCGTATTTTTCGCTCCACCATCGAAGAAAGCACACTCTGAGGTACCCCTGTCAATTTTTCCAGATTTTTTCCCCAATTCCTTCCTAACATTCGTACCTACCGAAAGTCGCCCACCGGCAAGATTACGTCCTCGTTAGTCCCGAAAGGTCTCCGCTTTGTCGAAAGTTCCAATTCCCGAAATAAAATTCTAGCCCGAGTCTAGCCAAGAGATGAGGCGTTCCTTCCAACGATCTCGCACAAACTGTAAAATAAGGCAATGAAATTAATTCGGCGCACTAAGAGTTACCAAGCGATGAGCGGTAATTTTTTAAGAAGGACGAAACAAAAATTGACGAGACGAAACAACGGTGGGCTTTTTGTTCGCGAATCCTCCGATCCGCCTTGCCCGATGCGAGCCCATCATCGCAGCGCGCGTTGTCGCCGGGGCACGTCGCGATGCCGGACGGCAGATAAAAGCCAATTGAATTTAAATGATGAATATTGGAAAGAGGCAAGGGAACGGCGGAGAGATTGGCGAGTAGCGAAAGAGGGGGTTGATAGCGAGCGAAGAACCCCGACGGCAATCTGGTGGCAGCTTTGTACCGGTAATGGCTTCAGCTCGACTCCCTCATACTCCGCTTCGCGATCTACTCGTTGTTGCCCCCGAGGGCACTGCCCTCCCGCCCAGCCACCCCGGATCCAGGACCGCGCCCGCGTCGACGACGATCCTCGGTCCTCTTTGCCCTGCGCTCGCCCTCGCGTCCTGAGCAACCCGCGGTACCAGCTCGACGCGCATGTGTACGTGGACGGGAACCTTCCAAGGGAACCTTCCGGGACTCCGCGACTTATCGAACGCGTGCGCATCTCGCCCGGGATTTTCTGAGACGCGAAACAACGCCCACCGCTTCGCGGCCTCGGCAATCTCGCTGGAATACAAGTACTCTCTCGACGGGAAAATAATTGCTGGATGGTTTAGGTTATTTTGTTCAAAATTACTCTTTTTGTGGACTAGGCGGTAACTTTTCTATGTGGGTAAAACAAATTTGTTTGGAATGAGGATTGAAAGTGAATGAAGCGGCGAGGGAAATTAGGAAGAAATGTCAAATAGCAAAAATCTATTAAGTGAATTGATAGGTCGTGTAAATTTGGGGAAGTTTCTTTGAGGTCTTTTATAGAATGTAAAAATAAATTGTAAGTTTGATGTACGGGAACTTGAAGTTTGCGGACATTACTTACACGAATTGAAGAGTAATGTACCTTTTTTGTAAAATTCATTGGGTAAAATGCCAGGTATGAAAATTACAAATCTTTCGCGTGACAATTACAAAAAATTTCGTTAAAAATTAAAATTTTACTTAAAAATTATGAGTATATGTGTTTGACATTTCAAAACCAGTTTGTGTAAGAAAAGTTCCAATAGCGTCGTTCATTAATTTTCAAACTAATTTTTTTTTTATGGTGTAGATACGATACGATTCTCCTAATTTTTTGAACGATTGTAAAATTCGTTTGAGGAAAATTTTAAGAGTTGTCGAGGGATGAGAGATAATATTTGAACAAGGAAGAAAACAAATTGGAAAAACGTAAAATCTCGTTGAAATACAAGTATTCTCGTGGAGAAAATAGTTGCTCTGTTGATGGTTCCCATTATTATTTTTTTACCATCAATCTTTTGTAAGTACGCTGTACCTTTTCCGTATGGAAGAAAAAATTAATTTGTAAAGAAGGTTGAAAACAAAACAAACGACAACAAAAATTATTGAAACATTCTCAAACACATCGATTAACCGACCGTATAGGTTATGCAAATTTCGCAACATTTCGGTGCCATACGAATTCCCATCTTCCAAATCTTTTTTTTATCAATAACAATAATAATAATATAGCAGTGCTAATATCTCTCGCTATTATATCACATAATTTTCTCACAGCTTTTACCATCACCGAACAATCGTTGAACCGGCAAATCCAGACAAAATTCGAAACTGAATTTCGACGTCCTCGAAAAGTCGCCTCTTCCGATACATCGACGAAACGAAACGAGAATCGAGCCTTCGATGTCTCTCCGTTTGCGCTCTATCTCTCCGTTGGCTATCGACATGTTCCGTAAACATCGTAAACCATCCGCTACTTAATCAGGTCTGGCTTATTAAAACGAGGGATCCAATTAACCGCGTTCTCCCTCCCCGGCACGTATTTACGAGACGCCTATCAACGCTACACTTATATTTATCGCTTTTCGTCTACGCAGCGCCGCGCGCATCGGCTCTGTTTAATATTTGCGCCCAATAGTCGGAAGCAGATGTGTCTCTGCGAAATACAAATAACGCGCGATCGGGCGATGCTTATCGCGCTGCATCAAAGAATCCCCCGGACGAACTCGTACACGGCATCGATGCGAATCATTCCATTAACAGGGGCGTTGTCCTGTGAAGGAAAAAAATAAAATAACGCGAACAGCGCTTTAACTCGCCGGACAGTAGAATCGGCGAGGGATCTCGACGCCGTAAGTCAAAGAGTCGTAAAACTAGAGCCTCCGGCCTCGTTTCCAACACGAGCAATAATCGCACGGACCGGGCCGGCCGCCGGGCAAAAACTTCCTCGGCTTCCTCCGATTTTTACGGGAGCGATAATAGCACGCTCCCAATAATCTAATAAAATCAGACCGCTTCGCACAGTACAGTCTAGTCAAATTTTTTTCACTCGTGTTTCGGTAATTCATCGGCCTCCTTTTTTTTTGTTTTTTTTTCACTGATTCGAAATGTTAAACTCGCACGATGATTTATTTTATATTTTTCATTTTGATTAAAAATGAAGTTGCTTGATTATTATACAATTTAATGTGTCAAATAATTTTTTTCTTTTCGAGCGAAGCCATTGAAATAAAACAAATCTTTACCACGCGACTCAAAACAGAATTTTATATTAACAATTAAAAGTTTCGTTGGACGAATAGAATATATTTTTAAATTCCGATTTTTTTAAAAACAATTTTACGAGCGCATTAGATTCGTAAACATTGCCGAAATGAAACAGTATTTTTCCACGAATCACTCGAACCTGCAATTGGATTTAAAAAAAATCAACAATTAAATTATAAATGGAGTAAAGAGATTAAAAAATTCGTTTCCTCAAACTTATACTTCAGATTTGACTAGACTGTACGAGGGTCTTAAAAGCGAAAAACTCGAGCAGACGCGAATGGCCGGGAATATTGCTCCCGGGTTCGTAAAATATCGTCCGCGTAACCTTAACTACGGTAGAAAAATACTTCTTATTGGTATTATTTAGTTATTATACGACTCGGTACACTTTTGCATTCATGTATAACATTTTTCGTTTGGGCTACCTGGGCCTCCCGTGCGCGCGGGTCATTATACCTGTTGCCGTGCTGAGGGTCCGCACGGTGAATAGAGCAATCGCTCCGGGTAGTGGAGTAGCCCGGCGATGGACCAAATAAACGTGCAATTGGCACGAAAAACCGTCGCCCGGGCGAAATAGCAGAGCAAACTGGAGGGGGATGGACGGTTTAGTTGGAGCTATAAGTGAGGCAAGGACCGGTGCGTCCTTGCCCTCGCCCTCGATCGTGATTTAGGGTATGTTTACCTGGGGCTAAGTACCGTGACGCGTTTTCACCTCGGTGGGGGTGGAAAAACGAGCAATTTCGCACGGACATAAGCCAAGCGCCGTGGGGTTTCCGTACTCGAAAGGAGGACCTCGTAACAGTTTTTGTAAACAGCCTCACGACGTCATCCCAAACATCGGAACGGCTTTTCTCCCCCTTTCTCAACCCCCTCGGATATCCCCGATTCGTGTCTGTGGAACGGATTCATCACGGTCTAGATTGCAATTCGATAAAACAGGCGCTCATTAGTCGATAATACTAGGCTTATAATTTTTTGCTTAGTCTCATCTAAGAAATGTAATTTTTTGTCGTTATATCTTTTTTGGAAAATTATTTGTTTGATTGTTTGATTTTTCAAATTTTTACGTCGTACTGGAAATACGTCACTTCCAGTTTGAAAATCGCGTGACGTCATTTCTGGATGAAAAATGAGGTTTTTAAACCGGATGTGAGGTATTTTCGGTAAAACTCCGGAAGTTAGAAAAAATTACAAGTAAAACCAACAATACTAACTTTTAACCGTAAAAAATATTTCCCAAGGAGAACGTCTACATTTCATAGTTACGAAAATGACAAAAAGTCATCGTTGCAACCATAATTATTGTTCGACGACTTTAATAAAGACTATCAGAAACTATCTATATAGACGTTCCACCTTAAACCTATTCATTATAGTAGGAAATACTATATTTTTTCTCAGTGCAAGCCACCACAATCTGTATGTATATAATGGACCTCTCGCAAGTTCCATCGCGTCGGAAAATATTTGGAGGTTCGCCGAAGATTTAGAGATGTCCCTAAAAAAATTCTAAAAAAATGCATAGAAAAAATTACAACTTTCAAAATTTAAATGTCGTTAAATGTAGCGTTGAAAGGGAAATTGGGTTTAATGTCGGGTTAAGTTTGCGCCGCATTGACCAACGGGTCAACACTATACCGGCGGCGATAGGGCGCTGCAGTAAAGTAGGATTTTACGGCGCTGCCCTTCATCCACTGTGGCGCGATCGGCCGGCAAAATTTCGAAACTTCTTCACGATCATACCTTCAACTAACTAATGTTTCGGTGGTAGATAATTTTTCAGTCGATTCGAAGTTATCCTTCCCTATTTCATCACCCGTCGGTGATATTATCGACTGTTGGTAACGTCACACATACCGAAGTGCGGTTGCTTGACGCATTTTTTATTCGTGTTTTAGGTACTAATTTTTTTTCTCGATATTATGTCGAATCAATTTGTCCTTTGACATACATCGAGTGATCATGTTCACATGCCTTGGAAAAAATCGCGACACCTCTAGTCAACTCTATTGACGATTCCAGAAAGCCGCAAGCGTGTCGAATAATTTATTGAAAAGTAATACGTTTTATTTCTCTTAATATCGCCCTTAATCAAAATTTACAATTCTCATACTTCGTACAACATTCGTATATAAATCTAAAAATATATAGTACTGATGAGTCGTAAATATATGTTTATTATATGCATAATTGTATACTATGTAGAGAACAATTTTTTTTTCAATTTTTATTTTTTTTATAATAACAGGGAGGTCATTTGATCCGGCGAGCTATTAGTAAACTATCCAGTATCATGCGCCGGAATTTTTTTTTTCGTAAATTAAATATTACATTGTACATCGTACAGTTTCCTTGTACACGCTTCGGGACGTTTTCACAATCACGACTGAACCGAGCTGAATTTTTGTTTGAAAATTAATTTTCCTCAGGATCAAATTTGAACTGCCATTATCACAATTTTTGTCCTCAAAATTCTTCCACACCAGTTGTTTTGTCTTGTATAAAAAAACGACCTGTGCAAAATGATCACGCGATTAAAATAAACAATATTTTTAATAAAATGATTGATCGATCATCGAGCAACTCAGTCGTGATCCGCTGTCCATTTATTTCTAAATTGTTCTATGCCAAATCTGCTATGTACAGAGATTAAGAGATCAATCACGTTGTTGAGAATCGTCAGACGACTGATTATAGTGAATTCGATCAATTATTGATAATAATACTAGCGAATTGATCTCCTGTTCACGAAATTAAAAAACAAAACCTATCTTACGCCTCGAGTTGTATCGATAACTAAATTAATTTACAAAACAAAAATTACTCTTAATAATCGTGTCTTTTAATATCACTTGAAAACGATCGTACGCCATTGCACCCGTTGCATAAGATTCCACAAATTCGTAAATTATTTTTCAAACAGTTCTTGCGAAATATGCGGAATACTTTTTGAACGATCCTCTTGTTTGTTTGTCCTCGCAATCGCCTCTGCGCAAATGAAATATATTCAAAATATGTCGCCTTGTTCGAAAACGTATTCCATATGGTCCATATCAAGATACCAACGATCGAGATACCGAAACTAAAAATATCCAGAATTTAATTATTGTCTTCTGCTGCCAATTCGGGGCAAGTTTTAGTTCGTCGGTCAGTTGTCTGTTGGCCTTTTTAGATTGTCGATATTTTAGTTGTCGATCTTTTGATCGTTTGTATTTTGTCCATTCATCTTTCCATCGTCCATCCATCCATCTTTTGGGTATCGGTATTTGAGTAGGTCTTTTAATATCACTTGAAAACCATCGCATGCGATTGCATGCGTCGCATAGGATTCCACAGATTCGTCAATTATTGTTCAAACTGTTATTGCGCAATGTGCGGAATACTTTCTGATCGATCCTTTTTTTTGTCACCGCGATTTCCTTCGCGGAAATGAAATATATTAAAAACTTGTCCTCTTGTTCAAAAACGTATTCCATATGGTCCATATCAAAATCAGAGCTGGGCAAATACCCTAAATACTTGAAGTCCGCATTGAAGTGTCAAGTACTTGAAGTACTGAGCACTGGGTAGTTCTTGAGTACTGATGTATTGAGTATTGGCAGAATTGAATTGCTGAAGTTCTAAGTACTGGGCACTGACTCAGTACTTGATACTTCAATACGTACTTCAAGTACTTATTTTATTTAAAGTACTGAGCACTGGGTAGTTCTTGAGTACTGACGTATTGAATTCTGGCAGAATTGAATTGTTGAAGTTCTAAGTACTGGACACTGACTTAGTACTTGATACTTCAAGTACTTGTTATATTTGCCCAGCTCTGACCAAAATACCAATGGGCGAGACACCGACACTAATAATATCAAGATTTTAATTATTGTCTCCTGTTGCGAATTGGGGGCAAGTCTGTTGGCCTTTTTTGATTGTCGGTATTTTAGGCGTCGATCATTTGACCGTTTGTATTTTGTCCATCCATCATTTGGATATCCGTATCTAAGAGCGTTTTTTGGATGGATTCCTTGTTACGTATACTTCATCTCCATGCGGTCCAGAGTCGATCATTTGATGATCCGACCCATCAAGATCAACGACCAAGTTACATCACGCCGGATCTGTGATTGGCATCCATCTCGTATCCCCGGGCGATTGCCTACCGACGCATTATGTCGGCAATGGTGAAACCCTGTCGCGCCGGTTGCCTCGGAGGTCCTCTCGCGGGTGGAAGATGCTGCTGTTGAAGCTGCTGGGGTTGCGGCGTAGGTGCCCTAGGTGTCCTGGCAGCGGCTTTCTCAGCGGCTCTTTCCCGCGCTCTCTGTTCCAATTCTCGCTCCCTCTGTCTCTCCCGGTTGAACTCGCGTTCCCGTTCCCTCTCGCGTTCCTGCAGCTCCAGGAGTACCCTGGACGGACCCGGTGAGCCCAGTCGCCGTCTGTAGGAGGACAGGATCAAGGGTGGCGGAGGCGGAAGCGCTGCAGGTGGATTTGGATGGCCGCTCGTTATGGTGGATGGTTTCTGATTGACCTGGTGCAAGTCCCGCCGGATCTGGAGCTGGGGCCTGGACGGCAGAGCCTGAACGCTCCGGGCCTGAGCGGGATAGTCCGAACTGCCGCTTGGACCTGGATTCAACGAGGACGCTTGACTGGTCGGCGTCCCGCTGGCGGATGTCGACGACTGCGGTCCCGCGGACGTTGAGGTGGATGACGACGACGGACGCGCTCCTGACGACTCCGTACCCGATTCGTCCTCCGCAGGACTGCTGTCGTCATCCTGACGGAGCGCCTCCTCCAGAGCCTCAGGCGGAACGTCGCCGACGGCGTGGGTCAGGGCGTGACGACGAAGATCGCAGTTTCGACGGAAGACCTTGCCGCAGGAGGTGCACTCGTACGGCTTGTGATCCGTGTGAGTCAACAAATGAGTCTTCAGGTTACTGCGCTGGTTGAAACTCCTCGCGCAAACCGGACACTTGTGAGGGGACTCCTCCATGTGGAGGATCTTGTGGACGGCGAGGGTGCGACTCTGACAGAAGCCCTTGCCACACTCGCCGCACTTGAACGGCTTCTCCTTGCTGTGAATGTACCTGCGGGAATTGATACGAGATTAGGCATCGTTGGCGAAAAATGTTCAATGCGTTGGGGAGAAGCTATTTGAAACTTTGAACATCAATTAATCCATTTATGGCTGGGACGTCTCTGAATCAAAAGCGCGTGTCGGATTGTACGGGAAAAAATTCATTAGATATGGGCTCTTGACGAAGTTTCAGTGTGTTATTCCGAATTGTGGAAGGTCTAAGAAAAATACGTAAGTTACGATACACTTTAAATGAAATTCGTGTGACGTTTAATGACGGACTGGGAATTTTTATGGAAAAACTGGTATGAAAAAGTATGAAAAAGTATATACATTTTTTATCACGATTGGACATAAATTTAATGTACAATCGTCATGAAACGTTGATGAACTTTTAGAGTTTTTTACGTTTCTAGAGCTTTTAGACATTTTAAAGTGGAATTAAAGTCAATTATTAAAAGTAAAGTACTTCTAAAGATTTTTAACATACTGTACGTCAATTTTTCATCACAATTATACATGAACTTTAATATACCAGTTTATGCACAAAAACTTCCAGTACCGGTACATCAAATTTCATACGATTTTTTTTCTACAGTGTAGACGACCCGACCATCTTTTCGTAGGTCGAGATCTCAAAATGTCCCAAAAAAATGTGCGCGACCAAACATTTCCATGTATTCTTTTCCAGCCGAAGACGAATCAACCATCCGCATTCGCACCAAAGCTCAAAGTCTCGACTGTGAATCTCCACAAAAACCGATCGATTCATCGATGTAGATCGGCCGTTTCATAGAATTCGATCGATCGATTCATTGATCGAACATCGAACTTCGATCGATTCATCGAACCCGATCAAGCGATTCATCGAACTCGATCGATCGGTTCATCGATCGATCATCAAACCTCGATCGATTCATCGATCGAACATGAAACCTCGATCGATTCATCGAACACGGACTCACCGATGATCCCGCAGATGATCCTGCCGTCTGAAGGCCTTGCCGCAGATGTCGCAGGAGTACGGCCTCTCGTCAGTGTGGGTCCTCTCGTGTATCAGTAGATTGTAAGATTTGGTGAATTGCCGGTTGCAGAACTTGCAGATAAATTGTTTCTTGGGCCGCGAGGCGCGTCCAGGCGCCCTGAGCAATCTTCTGTCGAGATGCTGATGACCGAGCGGTCCGCCGGGCGGATACATGGCGGAACTGCCTGGAAACGGACCGGCGAAAACCGGATAACCCGGTGGTGGTTCGAGGAGCGGTGGCGGAGGCGGCAGGAGCAGAGCTCTCGCCGCCAGTTCTTTTCTCTTGTCGGCCATCATGGCCATTATCTCGTAGCTCGACGACGTTTTCCTGACCGGATTGTCAGAATTGTCCCGACCCGGTTCTCTTCCGCTGGAAGAGGACGCTGAACTCGCCCCGCCCGAACCCGAAGATTGTCCTCCGGGTCCGGCGGACAAGTGTCCATGCATGTCGCCCGGATACGGCGCCAGGTGCAGCCTCGACGGGACGACCGGCACGAAGGCCGAGGATTCTCGATGATGCGGATGTCCCAAACCGGCGACGAAGCCGTGATGATGATGATGGTAAGCGGCCAGAGCGCCGGAAGACTCGAACGTCCTCGGCGAGCCGAGGCCCCCGCCTCGCTCCGATCTCGACGCCGACGACGAGGAGGTCGACGACGAGGAGGCCGCTCCGGACCTCGACGATCCACCCAGCAGATCGCGGACACGCGCGGAGTCCTCGACGGCCGCGGCCACCGAGGCTGAGGACGTCACGACCAGATCCGTCGGCATCGTTCGCTAATTGTCCTGAAACAAAACCACACACCGTTAAAAGAGAGCGTTCAATATCGTTCGCTCGGTGCACCAAGAGTCTTCGCGACTGTGCTGGAGCAATTAACATGATAAAAAGATAATCCGGGATTAAAAAAAATGGTCCCGGAAGCTCGCGAGGAAAAATCCGTCTTTACCATCGACTCGTGATCGGTTCGCAGTAAAAACTGTTCCCGGCTTGCGTTCCCGGCCTACGGTGAAATCTCGGCGATCAACCCTAAATCCGATCGCCCGATAAACGAATCGTGAAATGCAGAGTGTTATTTATCACGGAATCGAAAGCGCTCCCTATCGGCGTATTTCCTACGCGCTGACGTTAGCACACTCTCGAGGCGTGTTCCACGAAACTACGGACTGGTTATAGTATCTCATGAAAGAGGGGCTCAGCGGGTTCCCCGCGAGGCCGCGAGTTCGTCGGAACGTAAACGCGTAGATAGCAGGCGCTCCGGCTAAGCTCGCGCACACCTGCCAACATGGCTACCGCGAGGGCCCTCTCTTCGGCCCGATCTTCCGCGGCGGCCATCTTGCTTTTTCGACGAACATATCTGGCTCATCCGCGACGCTTCTCTCTCTCTCCCTCAGCGCGAATTCCTTCCCGACGATACCGGAAACCTTGTAAAAAAAAAAAAAAAAAAAAAATCGCCGAAAAGTCATCGACGACGACGAGTCCGACTCACCTCTGGCGAGCTTCGTTGATCGTTCGACTTGCGACCTCGAGGGCCCCGTCAACGGCGGCCAAGCGAAGCGATGATCTTGACTCGCATCCTCGAAGGTGATCGAGGGCTCCGCCGATCCTTGACACTCTTCTCGCCTCCCCGCACTCCCGGGCCTCCCTTCTGCCCGACCCCTCCGATCGCCTCACAAAAACACTCCGATGCAATAAAAAAAAACTCAACCAAAAAAACAATTTATTCACCACGCAATCAATATCGGCACCAGAGATCACAGCCCGTATCGGCGATCACAGCTCACGAGTTACAGCCCACTAAATCCATCAACCCGAACACCAAACCTCTCTCCCCTTATCCTCCATAACCGGCGGACCAGATCACCAGAATCATCGCACTTATCCATCAAACATCACAGTGTCTTATCCACAAGCGCGCGCGAACGGGGAACAACAATAACGCGCAAAGTAGCGAAAGCAAAATCATGATGATCCAGGATTATGTGTATCGTAAATGTAATGGTCTCCGGGTGCGTTTGGAAAGGGGGTGTAAGAGGGGGGTGGGTGGGGGTGGCGGTGGAGGGGGGCGGTAGGATATAACAATAAAATACGATGTAGTGAAACTCGCAACCGGAGAGTGCGTCGCTTCGGCAGCAGGTCTCGAGGTGGATCGGCGGTTTACTGCGTGTCGGACGCCGTCAGGTAGGCCTCACCGGAGCCCGTTCGCTCACACACCCACGCTCTCCCCGGGCTCACGCATATCCCGTACACACACGCCGAGAGCAGCCGCACACGGCAGAGGAAAGTTTGCCCGTCGAGGTAGCCAACGTCTGGAGAACTCGCGAGCTGAGCCCCACTGGTAGCAACTTCGGTGCTCCTGGTGCTGCTCCCGCCGTGGCTGCCGTTGGATGCTGTGGGCCCCCTCCGTGCCCCGTCCTGGCGGTCCCCCGGTCGGCATCGAGAGCCCGGACAAAAGAGGCTGCGCGGTCTCGTTCGCACTCGCGGACGAAGCTTCCAGACGATAATCCGACCAAGGCCTCGGCGAGAGACGGCGTTCGCCAGGCAAGCGAGAGAGACGGGACGAGGAGAGGTGGAGGGAACGGGGTCGGAGTGTAGCCCGCTTGCGGCCCGTGGCAGGCTGCAGGTAGGTCTCGAATGCTGCTGAGGTTGGAGGAGGAGAGTGGCATGTGGCGGAGGAGAGAGGGAGGAGGACGGATCGGAGCGGGGAGCTGAAGAGGAGCGAGCGAGGGCCGATGAGGGGGGCAGTGATAAGAGGATGGAAGACGGGGGAGAGAAGGCTGATAGATGGGAATGGCGGGGATCGAAGAAGGATGGATCGTGGATGGACTGAATGGGACAGGGTAAACTTGGTCCGAGAGGGGGGCGGGAGGGGGGGCAGGAATGCTGGAGGGAGAGGGGAGAGCGGGGTGGAAGAGAGACGGGGCGATTGCTGATGGCGCTCCGGGTGAGGGGCGGAGGACGGGGAATATTGAACCTGATGCCGGAGGAGGAAGGAGCGAGGCGGAGGAGAGACGGAGGGACTGGGATGGAGATGGAGAGAGGTGGAATGAAAAGTGGCGAGATGGTCGGGGGGGGGGGGGGGGGTGAGAGAGAGATGGACGAAATATGCTCAGGTATCCGAGAGACTGCTCGGTTGATGGCTAGGTATAGTGCGATGCTAGGAACGCAGGTTGAAACGCGGGAGGTGCCCCTTTGCTTCGAGAGTCGGGCGAGCAAAAGTAGAGAAGGGAACGACGGAGGGAAAGAGAGACGAGAGAGAGAGAGGCCAAGCACGTATGTTGACCACGGTGCGCGAGCTAGCGCGGAGAGAAACAGGGCCGTATCTCTCCGAGTGGCGCCTGCTCGATCGCCGTTTAGGGCTTCGGGAGATCGAGGAGTCGCGGCCTGGATCGTCGTCCAGGGCGGCTCGGAACACGGGGAGGCGATCGGAAATACTTTGGCCTGGGAGTCGATGCGATTTTTGGATTTTTTTTTTTTTTGTGTCGAGGAGTTCGCGATATGACGCGATCTTTGAGGCGTGAGTTTGGCTGAAAGGAGGACTCGAAAAGAAGATATAAATTCTTGAGAGTGTGAGACTATTTTTTTTTTTTTTTTTTATCTTCCGAACATGGGACTGACTAGCCTGGGAATAAACTTCGGAGCGTTAGATTGGGCCTTGCTGGGGCCTGGTCGAGCGCAGCTCGGCGAAGCACGAGCGGGAATCGGTTGGAAATCGATGCATTTTGGGGTTTTTTGTTGTCGAGGAGTTTTTCGCGATATGACGCGATCTTTGACGCATGACATGGGTTTGTCTAAAACTCGATTTCAAAAAGATGTATAAGTTTATAAGATACGGTTTTTTAATACCCCAACACGGTTTTAGACTATCCTGGCAGTAAATTTTGCAACGTTACATTGAGGCCTTGCCGAGGCCTCGCCAGACCCTTTCCGGAGTTTGTATCAGGGCTGACGTAACGCTCGGAAATTTCTACCAGGGCCGAGGATGCGACACAAATTCGACGAGGTCTCGTCACGCCGATCAGCTTCTTCATCAGCACAGATATTAATCATTTTTTTGGAGCGTTACATTGGGGTCTTTCCAGGGCCTCGTCAGGCCTTTTCCGAAGCTTGTATCGGGGCTGACGTAACGCTCGGAAATTCCTACCACAAATTCGACGAGCCTTCGACACGCCGATCAGCTTCCTCATCAACATAGACATTAATCATTTTTTTGGAGCAAAAATCGAGATTTTACTTCCGAAGAGAATTTGTTAATTTTTTTAATTCATGACATTTCGGCGATTTGCGCCCAAAAAAATCTCCTAATTTGAAGAAGACAGTAGGGATGTACAGAAGTGTTTTCAAGACGCGAATTTTCAATGTTGCGAAAATTCTGGGGAATTTTGGTTGAAAGTAATGGACAAGTCGCTCCGAATCGTTTCGTGCACTTGTGCATCCTGACGTTTCCTTGGAAGAATCATTAACGATCTGTGAGCACTGGACGGCACTGAATCTCGTTCGTCGATGCCGCGGAGCCTGGAAAGAGCGGCTCGGGAGTCGGTGTCTCTGGTCGTTGGAGTGTAAGCAGGACGGTGCGCCAGTGGACCAGGGTAGCCGGGATGCTGAGGGGTGCGGTCGGTCAGCCCGAGGCACTCTCGAGGACCTCTCTCGAGAGTCCGTACGAGATCGCTCGCTTTCTTGCCGCACGCTCGCTCATAGCTTCTCCCGTTCCCCCGGCGGCTTCGGCCAGTTTCAAACTCAAGAAAAAAAGAAATATTAAAATTAACAAAATCAACAAAATAAACAAATTTTTTAATAAATTTCAAATGACCCTCGAATTTTGTCACCCTCGAGTGTCCCTCTCTGCATCCCGCCGGCGGCCTCGGCCGGTCTCAAACTCAGGCAAAGAAGGAAAATTAAAAATAAGGAATGAAAAAATAAAAAAATCGAACAATTTAAACATTTATAATTTAAAAATATATTTTAAAGAAACGAACTTTGTCGCGTTCGAACGTCCCTCCCTACGTCCCTCCGGTGGCTTCGGCCGGTCTCAAACTCAAGCAAAAAAGGAAATTTAAAATTAAAAAATTAAAAAATTAAAAAATTAAAAAATTAAAAAATTAAAAAATTAAAAAATTAAAAAATTAAAAAATTAATTAGAAAGAACCGTCGAACTTTGTCGCGTTCGGGCGTCCCTCTCTGCGTCCCCCGAAGGGGGATTCTGCGGCAATCGGCCTGCCGCATGGCTCTTTTTTTTCCTCCCGGAGCCACGAAACAACCGCGAGAGAAAACGAGTCGCTGCACCTGTGGTGACGCTACTACGCAACACATCTTTTATTTATGTTCACAACCCGTCGCCGTTCGAAATCCTGACACCTGTGCTATCGCGGGAGGCTGCGCGGTACGGAGGCCTGCTCGTCGCGCCCTATGAAGGATCGGCAGGTAGCCGATCGTCTACCGGTGTATAATACCGCACCGTAGATTCGATGGGCAGGTGTTACCGTCTATTCGGAATAATAATCCTCGCGTGGGAAGTATCCGAGCTACCGATAAACAGGCACGAGAATTATCGTCCCACCGCGCGAGCCACCGGTCGTTTTACCGATTTTTCGAAACGATGAAATTTCATCTGTATCGCCAAAAAAAAAAAAATTAAAAAATTTAATTTTTTGAGAGTTCGACTCTGGATGACGCAGCATTCTGGATTGGTTCAAGAATCTACCTTCCAGTGAAGCCAGTCGATTTCACGATATTTTTCTTTATCGCATACCGATTTATGGATTTTTCTACGAACAGCCGAAAATAATGTATTTTCGTAAAATTAATAACCAGACGACGAAAATTATCGTCCCACTGGTCATTTAACCGATTTTTCGATACGATGAAATTTCATCTGTATCGACCTTAAAAAAAATGAAAAATTTAATTTTTTGCGAGTTCGACTCTGCATGACGCAGCATCCAGGATTGGTGGAAGAATTTACCTTCCAGTCCGTCGATTTTACGTAATATTTTTTATTACATACCGATTTATCGATTTCGCTACGAACGGACACAAAATAATTTATTCTCGGAATTTAATAACCAGGCGACAAGAATTATCGTCCCACTGGTCAGTTTACCGATTTATCGATTTTGCTACGAATAAGCGCAAAATAATTTTTTACCGGAAAATCAATAACCAGGCGTCAAAACGAAAATATGGAAAATATGGTGCGAAATGATGTAAAGTTTTCCAGCGTCAAGGAGTGAACGTGCGGAGTCTCCAGTTTAGGTTCAACTCAATTTTGGCCAAGAAAGAAATGAATTTTGTTTGATACACGAGAGTGTAAGGTAAGACATTCGAACCGCGCCGGCAGTGTCAACATCTCGTGTTCGTCAACAGGTAGATGAGATAAGAAAGGCCTCTGCAAATATTCGAAGAACTAAAAAAAAAAAAAAAAAAAAAAAAAAAAAAGAGAAATGCATGAAACCGAATTTTCGGCTTGTGTACCAAAGACCTTCCCGGGTTTCTCTCTCCGGGGTCGGCGACGTCGGGAGCGTTTAAATTCAGGATTCCGTCTGGTTCTCGGCTTTCCAGGGCGTTCGAGAGATTGAAAAAGGGAACGGATAGAGATCTCTCGAACACCTCGAATAATAATTTTAATCTCGAATAAACGAAATCGTTTTTCGTATAATAATTTTATCATTTTTTTTTTTTTTTAGCTTTGCACGGTCAGTTTAATCGCGAATGCGGCATAAACGATCGATCGATACATATGCTCGGTAAGCGAAAGGAATTCTGAATCGCTTCTTCGTCCCGGGTAAAAAAATAAATAAAAAATATAAATAAAAAAAAGAAGAAAAAAAAAGAAAAAAAAAGTGGATTTCGCTCTCCTTCGGTATCGCGGTTCTGCCGCTGCCGTTGCTGCCGTGTGGCGGGACTAGCCGTTCCTTCGAAACGAAGCTGCTCCACGGCTCTCGCGAGAGGCTCTTTCTCTCTTTCGCGTGTGGAAATATCGCGAGAGGGCCCCCGTCCTGTCGTTTTGTTCACTGAACTAGTTCTCCGGCGTCTTGCCTCTCCAGGGCCCGTTCCCCCTCGTCGAAGCACCGGTTCTCCGAGTTGCCTCCCTCCGCGAGCTCTTTTGCTACCAGCTAACAGCACGAGAAGTTGGACTCTATGCTTCCCCCCCCCTTCTGCCCCCCTCCCGCCGCCCCTGCCCCCCCACCATCGGCACTAACACTACCATCGTCAACGATACTCGGCATATACAGTCGAGACTTTGTTGCCTCGAAGGGAATTAATTTTACTTCCGGTGAAAATTTGGTTTCATAAGAAAATCACTTGGCGGATAAAAAAAAAGAATTTAAGAAAAATGGGAAATTTTAAATTGTCGAAGATACTCGGCATCTGCAGTCGAAACTTTGTTGCCTCGAAGGGGATGAATTTTACTTCCGGTGAAAATTTAGTTTGATAAACAAGTCGCTTGTCGGATAAAAAAAAAGAGTTTAAGAAAAATGGAACATATATTCAATCGTTAAGGATAATCGGCATATGGAGTGGAAACTTTTATGCCTTGAAGGTGATTAATTTTACTTCCGGTGAAAATTTGGTTTGATAAACAAATCGCTTGTCAAATTGAAAAAAAGAATTTAAGAGAAATGGAAAATATTAAATCGTTAAGGATACTCGGCATATAGAGTGAAAACTTTCTCGCTTCAAAGGAAGTGTTAAGTATGCGCATGCGCCAATAGGAACAATTATGCAAAATGTTAAATATTAAATAAAAATTCTCTGGCCGAGCTTCATCTTTATCACTAGCCTCTCTTTATCACTTGTCTGCAAAAAAAATGTTAAGGTAAACGTCTGGAACCGAACACGTCTCAGTGGCCAGACAAAGCGTGCGTGCAAGAGAGACGGACATGCGATTTTCCATGCATGTTCGGAGACTGGGACTGCTCCCTTAGGTGTGCGGCCACTGGTACTTTAACTCATCGACAATTTCCGTAAAGTTTTCCTCCCCCTTTCACTCACCAACTCGCCGAAGCAGCGGCTCGATAAAAAATTTCGCAGCGACTTCCGGCTTGAGCGAAAAACGATTGGAAAGGTACGAAAATATCAACTGTTATGCGACACGGAATTTTTTTTATTAAAAAATATATATATGTTGCGAAGCCTCCGCAATAAAAAAAAAAATAATGAAAATATATATGAAATAAAAATTCTTTGTTCGACCTTTATCTTTATCAGTATAATTTTATCTTAAAAAAAAAAGAATCTTACCGGCAATTTTTGCAAAATTTCCGACCCGATAAAAAAAATTCCGCTGCTACTTCCGGGACGAGCGTAGACCGATTGGAAGGGTTAAAACGAGACGGCGAAACTTGAGTCACGAAGAGTTCGACTGTACAGAGTCCGGCGGGCAGATCTCTCCGGCAGAGTACAGAGACGACGACGACGACGAGGTAGCAGCGGCAGCTATCGTGCGATGTAGTGGAACGCGTTCGCGCGACCGCCGCATACCGACACGACACGTAATGAGAACGTAGAATCTCGCGAGCATCTCCCGTGGTCCAGCGGCGGTCAAGCTGTTACGTCGAACTTGGCTCTATCGCCTCCAGTATCGAAATTTTCACCCCAACATTTCATCATTTTCGCAAAAAAAAATAAAAAAAATAAATACGAAATTTTTATAATTTTAATTTTTCTCCATTTCAGTCTTCGACGGAAGTCGGTCGAAATTAATTTTGGTAAAGTTTTTTTAAATGGAACATAAACCCGGATTATTTGGTCGATCAGCTCGTCAGTTCGATGGATCGGATAATGGAAATTCTAAGCTGAATAAAAAAAATAAAATGAAAGAAATTAAAAAATAAATTAAGGCAGATATATGAGGTGGAACTGAGCGAGAGCATCCTTTTTGTATAATTTTCTCTAATAACACGCGCTGCGGAGAGAGATAAATATACAGGATGTCTCGCTCCGCTGTTATTTTAATCGTTCGATAATGGAGATCGGATACTTTTTTGCACGCCTCGAACGCTTGAACTGGGATAAATTCTTTCACGGCTCGATGCAGCCTCGGCGGAGCGATATTGCGAATGTATACTCAATGATACTCATTGATCTAATATAATAACGCGTGATCGCAATGGAATTTCGTTTCAGGAAGCGTTTGCACTCGAGATATCGAATGTTCGCGGAAATTCATTACGTCGGATCATCCGACATAAATGGTTCTCGAGATTCTCTCTCGAGAAAGAAGATTGGAATGAGATGAAGAAAAAAGGAAAAAGAAACGGCGGAAATATTATTTTGCCGAGGAAGTCATATGAATTTCGATTCATTGGGCAGCTAGGACGATGAAAGTGTTTTTTGAGAAAATAGCTGATCGATACTCGACAGTTTTTCAATGCTGAAAAATTGATTTATTAATAATGAAAATAAGGTCGAGAAAAATTTGAAATAAATCATCGTGCTGAGGGATCGACGATCCGAGTATGTTGTAAAAATTTCCTAACGTTTTGAGGAACCGTTTGGAAGATACTTGAACGGTAAAGTTAAACGCGTAATACTCTTTCAGGGATTAACGTTGTCCTGCTAAAAAATCAATTTTTGGACATCTCTTCGTTTTATTTTAATACTCCTTAACGGATTAACGTTTTCCTGTTACGAATTTCATTTTTGGACCACTCTTCGTTTTATTATAATACTCCTTAACGGATCAACATTTTTTCCTGTCATGATTTTCATTTTTGGGCAACTCTTCGTTGTTTTCTCTTTTTTACAAACACGCCACGGCGAACGAGGGCAACGACTCTCGATGGTTCGACGATTCATGGATTAACGTTTCCCTCTTATGCATTTCATTTTTTGCCATCTCTTCGTTTTATTATGATTCTCCTTAACCGATCAACATTATTCCCTGTCATGAATTTTATTTTTTGGCGACTCCACGTTTCCTTTTTTTTTACAAACACGCCACGACGAAGGCGTGCAACGACTCTCGATGGTTTGACGATTCATGGATTAACGTTTTCCTCTTATGAATTTTATTTTCTTTTCGCCATTTCTTCGTTTCATTTTACTACTCCTTCACGAATTACCGTTTTCTTGTTACGAATTGCATTTTTTTTTTTTTTTTTTGGGAACTTTTCATTTTATTATAATTCTCCTTAACCGATTAACATTTTTTCCTGTCATGAATTTCATTTTTATGCAACTCTTCGTCGTTTTCTTCTTTTCTCAAACAATCGACGACGAGTGCAACGACTCTCGATGGTTTGACGATTCATGGATTAACGTTTTCCTGTTGTGAATTTAATTTTTTTTTTTTTACATCTCTTCGTTTCTTTTTACTACTCCTTCGCGAATTACCGTTTTCTTGTTACGAATTGCATTTTTTTTTTTTTAACTTTTCTTTTTATTATAATTCTCCTTAACCGATTAAAATTTGTTCCTGTCATGAATTTCATTTTTATGCAACTCTTCGTTGTTTTCTTCTTTTCTCAAACAATCGACGACGAGTGCAACGACTCTCGATGGTTTGACGATTCATGGATTAACGTTTTCCTGTTGTGAATTTAATTTTTTTTTTTACATCTCTTCGTTTCTTTTTACTACTCCTTCGCGAATTACCGTTTTCTTGTTACGAATTGCATTTTTTTTTTTTTGGGAACTTTTCATTTTATTATAATTCTCCTTAACCGATTAAAATTTTTTCCTGTCATGAATATCATTTTTATGCAACTCTTCATTGTTTTCTTCCTTTCTCAAACAATCGACGACGAGTGCAACGACTCTCGATGGTTTGACGATTCCATCGTACCCGAGGAAGCGCCTCGGCGTGGGTTGTGTTTTACACTGCCGAGAGCCCTCTCTCATGGTATTGTACACGAGTCGTGATGTGCACATCGGAGAAGGGGACTTGGTCACCCACTTCCTCGGCTTCTTCGGCGTCGTAACCGAGACCTTGAGAGTCGGCCACGACGACTGTTCTGTTCGACAGCGGGAACTCTCCATCGGGACAGTGCGAGCTCCGCGTGTTTTCCGTAACAAAAATGTCGGCGCTAACGCGGACATCGTCGATATTGTTTGTCGTTACATTTTTATCGCATCCGCGGGGCGGAACGTCCTGGCCGGCGGCGCTCGGGTTATGGTCGAATTCGCACGTGGAGGCCAATAACGCCGCGAGTCAAGCGAGGGGTGAGTGAATCGGGGAAAAAAAGAAGGAAAAACTCGTGTCAGGCGCAAAAACAAATTTTTCAAAAAATTCAAAATTTTCAAAATCCCATAAAATTTTGATAGTTGGATCAATTTGTGCCAAATTCAATACGAAACATTGCACAGTGTTGGTCCATTCCCGTGCCAAATTTAATTTCGATACCGCCATGTTTACTCGAATTATACCGTTATTAGTGACATTAAAAAAAATCAAAATTGCATAAAATGTGACCTCTTCGGTAGATTTCGGCCAAATTGAATACCAAAGGTCTTCGATCAAAATATTATATTCGTGTGCAGTTTTATGACGATAGCTCAAAATTTACGCAAGCTGGAGCTACCAGAGAGATTTTTTACAAATTCCGAAAACGCGTAAAATCTCGAAACGGGCCTCAATCTTCATGAAAATTAAATCGAAGGAAGAGAAGTGAACACTCTACTAGTATACAAAATTTCAACCCGCTATCTCAAGCTGTTTCCGAGTTGTAGTTATTCTAAACAATGCAAGTAAAGTAAACACACATGCACACACACATACACACATTCGGACGCTGTCATTAAAATTTCGATTTTTCATTTTCACGTAAACAGAGCTTCCTATATCTATTCTTATGTATGTATATATATTATGTTTACATGTATATGGGAAAATATATACAGGAATTATATTATATGTATATATATAATTCCTGTATAAGGAAGCAAAAAATTAGATTAAATAAAAAAAAAAAGTATAATCATTTCGGAGACGAAAATGCGTCCTTGCCGGGAAAGTCCTAAAATCGGGGAAAATTTGAATTAAAGCTTGAAGAGGCGAATGAAAAAATAATTCATCGGCCGCAGAGTCAGTTTGTTATCAGGCCGGAAAGCTGCACGTGGGAGGTGAAAATTTAATTTTACCTCCATGAGGCATGTCGGGTCGGGGGTCGGTTGTGCGATACACGCGCGAGGGGCAAAACCGCCCAGTCTTCAATTCCCTAGTCATAGGCGAAAGCTATGCCGGTCTCATAAATAATTAGCGGTCGGAAAAATTTATCGACATGGGGTGCAGAGTATCGATTCGAAATGGCCCGGAAATAACGAATGTTTCTTTGATTATGTATAACCGGGGCTGCAGCCACGAAGGCCCGCGGAGTTTATGTTATATTCATTGGACACGGAAAGAGAACGTTTTTTTCCGCTATTTCTTTTTGCGGAATTTTTTTTTTCGACCTATTTTTTTTTTTCGGTCATTTGTGAAGTAAATATGAAAGAAATAAAGGATGTGTTCGTGTGTCGATTCGCAGTACTGAACTTCTTTCCCGTGCCCGTTGAAGAGGAATGCCTCAGCGAGGACAAACGCCGTCGAGGAATATGCATGAACACGTACGAGTGCCGAATTCAACAGGGAAAATCCCACGGACCGTGCGCACTTGGATTCGGCGTTTGCTGCATCTGTAAGTGAGAGGATTTTTTTTTATTTTTTTTTAACGGTCACAGCGGTACACCAGACAGTGACGTACCTTTGAAACAGCTCGACGAAACATCGGCGAATTCGAATAACATCCTCGGAGGCTTTGTACGTCGAGCGGAGAATTTTTTTCTTCATTTTTGCAAATTCTCTCCGTTGGTGAATTCTTCGTCAATTTTTGGAAATTCAATTTTCTCTGTTGGTGAATTCTTTGTCAATTCTTGAAAATTCACTTATCTTTCTTGGTAAATTCTTTCTCAATTTTTCCAATTTTACTGTTCTCTCTTGATGAATTTTTTCTCCAATTTTTTTTAAATTCAGATCTCCATCCAAATTAATATCTTCCTTTCCACTTCGCAAAGGTGTTCCACACTCAAACCAAACATCACCGATCAAACGTTTAAATACCAAAGATCCATAACACAGCTCCGTCCACGCATAACTTTTTCTCGCGACTCGACACATTAAAGGATGCGGATGACAAAAAGAAAAATTAACATAACGATGGAAAGGAAGATAGAGAAAAAGAGAGAAAGAGAGAAGCCAAGTGCTTGACCGGCACAAGATACAGTTACTTGATTGCTTTGAGGTTTCTTCTCGCTCGCGGCGTCCCACATATTCCAGAGCTCGTCTACCTAAACTACATTATACACCGATTAAGTGTACCGTTGTCCGGGCAACTTTCATCTCGCACTTTGTCTCGTGCCTATCGATTCTCGTGCACAAAAAAAAAAAAAAAAAAAAAAAAATTGAAACCGAAAGAAGGTAAAAATCGTTTTCTCATTTCAACGAGGATTCGCAAAGGCATCGTGAGAGATCCGACCGGCTCGGCGTCGCTCGGCTTTAAGCAGGGACTAACGCGAGTGGCCGCCGCGCTCTCCCGAAGTCGGGAAACCTCTGAATTTTTCAAGCCCAACCGAGTTTTGTTTCACCGTGCAAATATCCTCGGCTGGTGCAGCGCAGACGGAAACGCCTCGGTGAATAGAGCGCTCGCGGCCCCACACGTGGGACCCGCGGCGGAAATGAGCCAGCGTACGCAGCGTGCATGTAGCGCCTTAGCTCAAATTGCAAAAGCTCCCTCTCTCCCCCTCTGTCATCCCCTTTCCGGTTAAGCCTGCCTGCAGTGATCTTATGAATTATTTGTATACGATAAAGTCACGGCGAGCTGCGGCGGTGAGGTTCAGAACAATCTGACTTACGTGACGAGCCCGGGATTCCCAAACCTCGTCGATCAGCCGATGAATTGTTCAGTGGTCGTGAAAAGGATCGAGCCCCAAGTCAGCCAGCTGAGAATCGACTTCGTGCACTTCAATATTGTAAGCGGAATCGTCTATTTACCCACTTAGATTTAGATGCGAACGAGAGAGTAGACTTTGGGAGGCTTGCGATGTGTGATTATGACCTGTTGTAATCTCAGATCGTAAAGATTTGTATACGGCGCGATATGAGGGTATGAGTCTATGGACACGGTATTTTAGTCGATTTTTGAGACTAACGGCTGGATTTAGTTCCATGTTTGGACTCGGTTTTGAAGTCAACTCAAGTTTACACGCAAGAACTAACTTCAATTAAGTTGGAGTTTAACGTAGGTTTTAACTCAAGTTTGAACTCAAGTTCTAACGCAAGTTCCAACTCAAGTTTGGAATCAAGTCCCAACTTAAGTTCAAACTCAAGTCTAGACTCCAGTTTGAACTTAAGTACTAACTCAAGTTGGGACTCGAGTTTAAACAAAAGTTTTAACTCAAGTGCAACCTAAGGTCTAACGTAAGTTGGGGCTTAAATTCGTTCAAGTTGGAACTCAACTTAAGGATAAATGACGTAAAATGCATATAAAAATATGAAACTAACAGGCATACAGAAAAAAATGGTTGCACATTACCGAGAAACATTTTATTATTCAGGGCCAGCCAAATCGGCGAACGGGTCTCTGCGACGAGGACGTAATGGAACTGAAAAGTGGCGAGAACAGTATTCAGCTTTGCGGATGGAACAGCGGTCAGCACGGTGAGTGTAGTCGGTGAGCTTTTTGAAAATATTCACAGCTCTCCAAGTCGATAAATTGATCTTCTTATATGATTCTCTTGCGAAACAGTTTACATGGACATAGCGGAGAGTGGAACAATAATCGAGTTTCAATTGCCGAGCGATCTTCAATCCCGGATGTGGGAGATGCGAGTCATACAGTTGCCGTTCGAGCAACGCGCGCCGGCTGGTTGTCTGCAATTTTTCGACGCTCCACGAGGAACCCTCAAGACTCTGAACTATCTGCCGAACGGAAGGTATCTCGCGAATCAGGATTACCTTCTGTGCGTCCGGCAGGAGAGAGGGATGTGCAGCATCTCTTACAGCCCGTGCAGCAACGACTCGTTCCGTATCGGATCGTCGCGATTCGGCGCGAGCGACGATAACGCGATGGGCCCCTCGACGAGCAACCCTGCCAACGGCGACGTCGTCGAAGGGTCCGGCACGGCGGACACATCCATGCCATCGAATCCGATGACGAATCGTCGATGTCCGGACCGGGTTCTCATACCGTGCGACTTCGAGGAATTCATAACGGTAATGGCGTCGACATCGTCAAAAACAATACGGCTGATAGGCTCGAGTCATACAAAATTAATAATTAATCACTTCCGGTTTGAAAATCTCATTTTTTGATAGGAAGTCTCGTCATACCGGAAAAACGCCACTTCCGGTTTGAAAATTTCATTTTTTGAGAGGAGGTGTCGTCATACCCGAAGTAGGTCACTTCCGGTTTGGTAGTCTCACTTTTTTTTACCAGAAGTGACGTCATACCAGAAATACGTCACTTCGGGTTTGAAAATCTCATTTTTGACCGGAAGTGACGTATTTAGGGCTGTACAGATAGGCCGGCTTAGCCGGCCAAAATATTTTATCCGGCTAATAGATTTTATAGTTTGGCCGGCCGAATGCGTAGAATCGTGTATAATTTTGTGCATAAAATCGACCCCTTTAATGTAGCATTGCACTTTAGTCCAAAAAGGCCGGCGGATTCGTGTTCAGCGGGAAAAAATACGTCGAAGTATGTGGCAGATCATTTAAAAAATGATCTGCCACATATTTCTAGACGCATTACCGGAAACACGTCACGTCCAGTCTGGAAATACAATTTCTCGATATTACTCGTCTTTTATTTTATTGAATTTTTATTTCGAGAATATTATGCAAATCTCTTCGGCACGATGCAAAATATGAGTTTAAAAAATAATAATAAAAAGGTCTTTCGCGAAACGAGCTCGCTATAAAATTTATCGTCTTCAATATTTATAGGCCAAGATATTGAAATGAAATATTTCCGTCGATCGACGGAACGTTGCAGTAATAAAAATTCACTGTACAGACGTGAACAATGTGGAATAAAAGAAAAAACTTTATTGAATTTCGCAGCCCGGCAACGACGGCGCGGGTGTCTGTGACCTGGAGCACTGCGGCGATTCGCTTTGCGGACCGAACGAGATCGACACCGATGGAAATTGCCGGGTCGAAACATCGGCAACGCCGTTTCACATAAGGGTGGCGTTCGGCCCGGGGGAAGATGAGGCTGGAATCACCGGCTCGGCCGAGGACAAGGCCGGAATGTGCCTCACCTACGAACAATTGCCCTGCGTACTTTGAACTCTGTACAGCGATAACGTACTTCATTTGTCTGCTAGTCACGCGTCGAGTCAGCCCCCCTTCCTGCCGCGCTCGTGCGATTAAATTCTCCCTCGTACACTGTTGGAATATTATCAAAGCCCTGTTTTACCATCTCGCCTCTCGATCAAACTCTCTCGATGGCAACCAACTTGACAAATTGCAAAATTTCACTCGCTACGAGCGCGTAATAATATTAATAATAATAATTTTTCAAAATAATTATCAACTTTATTAATAATAAAAGTAATATTATTATTAATAATGTTGATAATATAATGTTAGTAATAATAAAAATAATGTAAATCGTAAGAAAAAGAGATTGTTCAAAGAGTCAAATAGTTTATTTACAAACCAGCTAGCTCATCGTAAACGTAGCGCGCGATTCTCGCGGTACAATAATATATAATTCGCCATCGCCGTATTTATTTATTTCGCTTCCCTCGTGTGTATTTCGTGTATGTGTGTATTTTTTTTTTCTTATAATTAATTTATATCTACATGTATCCATACATGTAAAAACTACATGTGTAAATACATATATATATATATACCAGGTATTTATAATTATTTGTGACAATCATTAGCAACGCGATTGAGGCTGATTAGTTATATATTAATTTGTGTCATTGTGTCTTCGTGTGTTTATTTATATAATGTCTTTCGGCTGCTCATTTGCGATATACAAATTTATCTCTCTCACTTTCTCCCCCCGTTAAATATCCCGTGACCGCGTTCGGATTAATATCTAAATAACCGCAACTAATCAACAAACCAAACGATTCATTGATTTTTCTTTTTAATTAATCGATCGCAATAACGACAATGCTTATGTGAATAAAATCGATTGGTGAATGTCTTCTTCATTTAATTGTTTGTTCTTTTATATATATATATATTTTTTTTTCTCGTAAATTCGTCGCATTCGCACTCACGCATTCGCAGTTAACTAACTTTAATTGAATGAATCAATAATCAATGATAATGATAATTAATAATACCTGCTTCGAATGACAAATTCATTCGAGCAGGAAACGTCGAGTGACGTCATTTTGTAAGAAAGTGCGATGGTTTTTTTTTCTTTTTTTAAATCTACCTACGTAGTTAATAATTTAAGGGGAAATGTGTGGCGGTGGAAAAAGGCTCGGGATAAGGAGATGATTCGATGCTGCACAATGGAGAGGGGCGGTAGGAGGGGACAAAACGTGTAAAAATTCAGCGTGTCCCCTTAATGTGATGATTTATCATTTGTTGGCTTGTTTTTTTTTTTTTGCTTTTTCTTTTTATTCGTTTAATACTTATTTATTTATCTTATCCGTCTTTCATATCCGCATTTGCGTTGTACGCGTATGTATTTTGTGCATGCCCGAGGTCAGCACTGTATAGTTAATTTATTTATTATCTTGAGAATTAGTGTCGGTGTGTACGTTGTTATTTTTATTTTTTTAGCTTTTCTTTCTTTTTTCTTCGTTTTGTGCGAGGTCACAAAGTGAATCGCGATGACCGCGAGCTTTTTGTGCGAACGATTAAAGTGATCCGCCTTTGTCGATCGAGCGACATTTATTTCTTTTTTTTTATTTCATTTTTAAAATTTTTTAAAATTTATTTTAGTATCTTCTTCGTTTAATTTTTTTTTCTCTTTAATTTTTTTGTGCGTGCGTGCCCGTGGTTCAGTACCCGCCGCGGATATGCTTTTCCTTTCATTGTTCCCCTGTAAGCTCCATGCTATAGAATTAATAAATCCAACTAATAAGGGATCACCTCGTTGTCGTCGTCGTTACGTCGCGACTTATTTCTTCATCTTTTTTTTACATTATTTTTTTTCCATAAAATTCCCTAAAACTTTAAGACTTAGACACTAACTCAAGCTCGAGGAGGTGCTTTTCCCCTTGTTTTTTTTTTGTTCCCCATGTATGCGCGCCCCGTACGTCTCAGACACTCGGTCCCCCTCGTTCTGACATTTTCTTTTTTTTTAAATCCTTTTTTTTAAGTTATAGAATCCCCCGTCTGTGTTTTTGTGTCCGTGACTCGTTTACTCGTTTCCTGACAACTTTTGGACTCGTATTGACCGCCCGAAACAGCTCCAAACATGTTTGGGTCGCTTTTATCGTACAGAATCACTCGGTTGCGTGTGTGTGTAAGCGGTTCACATTCCCATATATACGTTTTGACATCCGTATAATGGATCTAAGTAGTAAGACATTTGCCCGAAAGACTCGACCAATTTCGGACAAATTTCGACCGCTCCAAACCACTCCGAACATGTTTGGACCGCCTCGGTCGTACGGAATCGCTATCGCTGTGCTCGCTATACAATAAATCCTCCATGTCATTGCCCGTGTGTGTAGGTGACTTGAATTCGTATACTAGCGCCTCGACGGCCGCCGAAAATAAAAGTTTAACCAGACGCAAACAACTCCGAACTTGTTTGCAATTTTCAATTTCGATTATTTGTCAACCGTATCTGATGCGATTTGGATTTTGAAAATTATGATCGACAGGTTCTTCGAGACATTTTTCGGATATGTTGAGACCGCGCGATTGATATGTCAATTGTGAATAGTACATTTTTGGTTTTACTTTTAATCCATTCGTCCTGCAACGAAAGATACGAACAATGGCGGGGCGTGCGTACTCTGAAAAACTGTCCTCCTCGTCCTCGTTCCGTTAATCGTGTAGGTTGATTAGTGAGGGTAATCAAGGTAGGAAAAGTGTATCTCTTAGCTTGATCTCGGACGATCCCGACGATGATTGCGTATGGAAGGGTAGCTGACGATTGGTCCCAGCGGTATTGAGTATAAGTGCGCGATATAAGTGCAATGAAAAAAAAAAAATTATTTGAGCCGCGTCGCGTTCCTAATAACACCCTGACATTCTCGCCCCCTCATCTATGCGACTCCTATTTCTGCTGTCTCTGCGCAGCCCACAAATTATTGTCGTTTCGTCTATCGTTTAATCGCGACGCAAATAGAAACTGAGGAGGAACCAGAGTGATCGAGTAGCTTCTTTTTTTTTTTTTTTTTTTTTTTTTTTTGAAAGCACAGCCAGCAGTCTGTCGTGATGCAGAGAGCGATTTACGTAACGGCGGAATTGTGAAACGCGATCGCGGTTTGTGGTTAAATCCCTTTGACGATTACACCCGGAAAATATTTGATTGGATTAAAATCGGGCCGGTTGTAACGATTAGTTTCGCTCGATGAATGTGTGTGCGTGAGCGTTTTTTTTTTCGCGCGGGGATAAATTGTTGACGAAAGGTAGCGTGGATGTGAGATTATTTGGGATAATTCATTATTATTATTATTATTATTATTATTTTGTGTTTATTTTTTTCTTTCGATGACGATCTATCGACACGCGCAATGATCGATGATCAATCGATTTCGTCGAAAGAGCGTATAAAGCGTCCGTTCGGTGTATGGGAAGGTAGTGTTAACCTTGCAGCCGGTATACGCGCACTTGGTTTTCACAATTAATTTTCACTCTTCATCCTCGTTATTATTATTATTAATTAATTAATATTATTATTCATCATCGTCGTCTTCGTTAATTATGTTCACTGTGTCGGGGATTATCAGGGTGCTGGAGCTCCCGACGCGTCGCGGCAGTGCATGGAGATGAGTTTTAAATCATTCGTTTTTTTTTTTTCATTTTTTCTTTTTCCTTCTTATTTTTTCCTCGTTTTCGGTTAGCTTAGTGATTTTTTTTCGTAGTGGCTAGCCAAGGGCTCCGGACGTCTTGGTCCCGTTGCTCGTCCGTATGTTTGTGTTTCTGCGATCCTCATCTTCGTCGGCACATGAAACAGGAAGATACAGAGCTTTATTGCGAATTATGCGATTCAACATGGCGAGTCATTGACACAGTGGATTTTCAATCATTGACACTGATCGGTCGAGGCAATGTCCGCCGATCAATTCGAATCCTAGAAGACCACACGCGATTCGCTCGCCCGCGACCATTTTGCTTCCTGAGCCTTTAATCGCCGCGGTCTTTACCGAATCGCCGTGGAACCTCAACGGCCGCTTGGTCCACACCCTGACGTATCGATTTCACTACAAAGAAGCTTTAAAACAATGATTTTTGGCTCGGTTACGCGGCGACGAAGGCGTGGTCGGAGAATAATCTTGCGGGTGGTCTTCCGGTACCGAAATGGAGGCTCGTTAAGGATATCCTTACCAAAAGTCGTTTCTGTTCGATCTTGATCAAACTTATTTGGTCTACAGAAAAAAACACGTTTTATTTCTTGAAATTTTTAAAGATTTTTTAACCATCCAGTTTTCTTGCAACGTGATTTCAAAGTTACGTATTTTAACACGGAAAGGCTCGGATCTAACCTCAAAAACGAAACAATATAGCGTTTCCCTGCGCCAATTTCTGTTCTATCGAAATAAAACACTAACCGACTATAGACCATACTTTACTGCAGATTGTGTCCAAATTTGAAAGAGATTCACGGTCTCATTTTCAACTGCCATTAAAAAAACTCAACGCCCATCTCTTCCCAGCACACTCGCTTTCTATCACCTTTCTCTCTCGCACAGTGACCACCTTCACCTCTCGCGTTTCTGGTAAGGATATCCTTAACAAACGAGCCCAGATTGTCAATGACCAGGCCACCGGATGTCTCCGGGTTTGTTAAATACCTGACTTTGTAGTTGCAAAAGGATCCTTGGGATGATTAGTCTTGATGGCGTTCATGCGCCTGTTTTGAGCTCCGGGTATTTGTTGTAGGGTAGCGGGGGAGCCGGCTCCTTGAGGGCAGGATGTTGGTCCTCCCGGGGGCAGGAGGGCGACGACCTGATGGCCACAGGTATTCGTAGGATGGGAATGGGTACCGCCGACTGAAGCCGTGGTCCCTCCAGCCCCCGGTTGGCCCGGGGGTGCCCCGGGTGCTCTCACCCGGGGTTGCTCAACCGGAAGCACTCGACGCCTCTTCTTGGGCAGCTTGGCTCGCGCCTGCGTGTGACTGTAATACATCGCAAAGTTGCTGACGATCACGGGCACCGGCAGGGCGATTGTAAGTACACCGGCAAGTGCGCACAGGGCCCCAACGAACATGCCCACATAAGTCTTGGGCACCATGTCACCATATCCGACCGTAGTCATGGTGACCAGGGCCCACCAAAGTCCAAGTGGTATGCTCTTGAAGTCGTTCTTCGGATTATACTGGATCCTCTCCGCATAGTAAACCAAGCTGGCGAAGATGACGATGCCGAGGACCAGGAAGAATACCAGGAGGGTCAGCTCTTTAGCCGAGGCACGGAACGTTTGTATCAGTATCTTAAGACCCGACGAATGTCTCGTCAATTTGAACAGTCTCATTATCCTTATTATACTGAAAAACTCGAGTATGTCGGCGTTCTCGAGATGCGATGCAAACTTTTGCAATGCCAAATCAATGTAGAAACTTAGTGTAGCTATCATGTCGATTAGATTAACGGATGACTTAATGAAGTCGCAACGGTTGGGACTGGCCGTTATTCGGATCAAGAACTCAAGGCTGAACCAGGCGTTGCATATGCACTCGATGTAGAAGAAGGCGTCGTGGGCGTTTGTGCCGATCTTCTCCAGCACCCAGTCAGTCTTGTTGGTGGGGGTCGTCACGGTTCTGTTGACTATCACCGGCACTCTCATGTCCGGGTGGGTCTTCAGACAGAATGACAGTATGGAGATGCAGATGAAGAACACAGATATTACGCCGATTATCTGGGAAAATAAATCAAAATGCGTTCCGTACATACATAAGATCGACGGAAAAATCATGTTTTTTCTGAGCGCGGCTCGTCCGGAAAAATTATTCTTTTGATGGGCACCCGCAAATAAATATTAATTTAGGTCGAATAAATATTTTAATAGATTTAAATAAACATTTTAATAGATTTAAATAAACGTTTTAATAGATTTAAATAAACATTTTAATAGATTTAAATAAACATTTTAATAGATTTAAATAAATATTTTTATTGATTTAAATCAACATTTGTTTAAATCAAATAAATATTTATTAGCGGAGTGCCCGTCAAATGAATGATTTTTCTGGGTCCACGACGTACCTTGGCGGCATTGGAGGAGTACGGCTCATCGAACAGGGACCACATTTTCGGCTTGAGCTTCTGCCACCATGTGAGCGTACCCTCGTAGTAGGCTTCTTCGAATCCAAATTTTCTCGCCAGTTCCTCGTCGCTGGGCTTCTCCGTGTCGAGGTCCAACCTGTCCAGCACCGTCAGTGTCTCCTGCGTGTCCCGATGCTAGATTTTTTCCGAGCAACGCAATAAGCATTAAACGAATCCGGCTTGTCGCCAAATTTAACAATTGGTTTTTTTTTTTTAGCCTTTCGTTGGGCAACTACGGGAAGATTTTTTTTATACTTCCGGCTCGGTGTCCTACGTCTATTTCCTACACAGTGCATTCTCGTTCTAGCTCGGAGAGCGGGGAAATAAAATCATTATTTTTTATTTAGATTAAGGCCTTTCATGTTTGATGCGATGACCGGGGCGGGAGGAGGCGGAGTGGGGGGAAGGGGTTGCGTGTGAGAGACCGCGTGTTAACGCGGGCTACTCCGAGAACGAGCTTACTGAGCAGCAAGCCCTGATCTATTTTCTTTTTAGAACGACGAGCAATCGATAGACAGACGACTGTAGACGTCACCCCCGCACATTTCCACGCCGCTGTACGCGAGGCTCTCCCGCGCGCTTTCTTCCTCGCCTCATCACCACTTCCGACACTTTTCATCCGTAAGGCACACACGACGTCTTCGAATATATACATTTTTTTTTTTCGTTTTTTTTTTCCGGACTTTGGTGCTCGTGCCAAAAGAAGATAAATTAGGGAAGAAATGTAGTCATATAGACATAGAGCGTGCCAACGTTGGGCGACTTCCGGCATGGACGAGAAAGTCGAAAGTTAAAAAAGGTGAGAAATTGGAAGAAACACAGCGCGAGCGAGTCTCTCCCTTCTTGGACTTTGAAAGCTGGAAAAAGTAATTCCGACGATCGCGTTTGGCTTCCCTCTGATTTATCGCCGCGGCGTCGAAGGGGAAACGGGGAGTGAAAGGGAGGGACAGAGAGAGAGACGGAGAGACAGTACAAATAAAAGGAGTCGCGATATCGACGTGAAAATCCTTTTACAAATCGCATGAAATCACCATCTTGGAGAGGAGCTTATCCATTAATTCCGGACTGCGAGTTTCCAAGTCGGATAACTCGATTGAATGGCAGTAGAAGCGCGGTTGATTAGACATCAATGTGATATTAACTTTAACGACGAATATTTGTCACGTGGATCAATTGCCGAGTAAATTTATCAATGATTTCACGGAAATGGGTCGTGTGAGAAAGATTTTTCTGTCGTTCATCAGTGATCGGTCGCTCCAGAAAATATGGTGCGAAGCTGGACCATTTTGAGCCATTGTTATTGACTATCTATGATATAGCAGGTTATCAGGCATATTCCGAGATAGCAAGTATATCCCAGGTCATCAATCGTTTCCCGGAATATCAGTGATGTCCCAGGACATCAATCGTGTCCCGGAATATCAGTGATGTCCCAGGACATCAGTCATATCCTAGGGTATCAACCATATTCCAGAACATCAGTGATAACCCAGTACATCACTGGTATCCCAGGATAACAATAATATCCAAGGATATTAATGATAACCCAGGATGTCAAGAATATCCCAGGATATCGATAATGTCCTAGGGTATCAATCATATTCCAGAAAATCACTGATATCCCAGGACATCACTAATAATCCCAGAACACCTGTTATATCTCAGAACATCAGTGATATCCCAAAACAACAACGATGTCGCAGGACATCACTAATATCCCAGAACATCAATGGTATCCCAGAACACCAGTTATATCTCAGAACATCAGCGATTTGCCAAAACAACAACGATGTCGCAGGACATCACTAATTTCCCAGAACATCAATGGTATCCCAGAACACCAGTTATATCTCAGAACATCAGCGATTTGCCAAAACAACAACGATGTCGCAGGACATCACTAATATCCCAGAACATCAATGGTATCCCAGAACGTTCATCGTATCTCAGGACATCAGTCATGTCCCAGGACATCCGTGATTTTCCAGAATATCAATTGTATGCCAGAACGTTAATCGTATCTCAGGACATCAGTCATGTCCCAGGACATCCGTGATTTTCCAGAATATCAATTGTATGCCAGAACGTTAATCGTACCTCAGGACATCAGTCATGTCCCAGGACATCCGTGATTTTCCATAATATCAATGGTATCCCAGAACGTTAATCGTATCTCAGGACATCAGTCATGTCCCAGGACATCCGTGATTTCACAGAACATCAATGGTATCCCAGAAGATTGATCCTACCTCAGGACATCAGTCATATCTCAGGACATCAGTGATTTCCCAGAACATCAATGGTATTCCAGAACATTAATCACATCTCACGACATCAGTCATATCGCACGAGATAAAAATTTATTTCATACATAGCTTTCCGTCTGGGACAAATCGCTGATCTACGACAGTTCATTTCTTCATGCCTCGTAAAAAACGAATAAAACTACAACAACAAACGTTAACAGTGTCATATAAAATCGTACCTGGGTGTAAGTCATCCAGCAGCAGGGTTCAACCTGATTGGAATCGAGGCCCCAGAAGTCGAGTTCTTCCTCGAAAAGCGGACCACAAACGTCCGTAGGATAATGAAGCTTCCCGGTCCGATAGTAATTGAGAACCTGAGCAAATACCCCGGGATGCCTGTCGAAGAAGTACTCGTTGAGTATCGGGTCGTAATTGGCCAAAGCCTCGGTGAGCCTCGACAATCTCGTTGCCGGTATTTTCTTCAATGTCGCCTTGTACGTCTCGTGACGAATACCACCGACGTTAAGAACCACGCGGTTCTCCGCGTCCATGTTAATCAGATTCATTTTAATGATCCAACGTTCCAACGTCGGCTATATCACTGCTACCGCTCGTTCCGGCAACTCGAAGCAGTACCTCTCCGCCTCCTTTGCACCTGTGCGACAACATTATTTCTCCTCAGTTGCGGTTTTACTACATGCATCCGATAAATTCGATCTATCTAGCGGTCATCGAACAAAAAATCTACTAACGAGAATTACACAAAAAAAAAAATTAAGTCCCGACGAGGGTCGCGAGTCCTCGGGAGGAACAGATGTCGACCGGCGCCGATCGAATACCCGCAGATCCTGGTTGTTGCCGTCCCTCGACATCCCCCTTCAACCCCCCCGCCCGAGTCCGCTTTCATTCCCATGAATAATTAATGATTTAACGCCACCCTCGCGGCTCCCGCCGGTTCATGCGCCACGAACCACCGACATCGAACCATCTCGAACGCGCTCTTTAAACCGATCCTGAAGAACCGGACGAGAGTGCACGCGTAATAATAACCTTATGGCCGACCGATGGTTCTCGCATGGTGCGTTACATTATAAATCAGTAGGCGAACGGCCCGATCGGACACGTTGACGGCTCGTTCACGACACCTGGGCTCCTAACGTACGACATATCCGATGACCCGCTCATCGTGCCCCGGCCTTCATCCCCGCGACCGCGGCTATATTCGACAGCCGGCCGAATGGCCTCACTCCGCAGTTGCCCACGCTTCGAACTCAATAATTCAATGGGAGAGGACTCTTTATTATCTTTTATCATCTTTGAGAAGTATATTATTGGTTTTTTTTTTCTCTTTTTTTCACCCCCCTGCACACCCCCTTGTCTGAGTCCTGGTATAGCGTGTTATCGAACGAACGGACCGAAGCGTCCTCGTGGCGAGGCTGAAACTTCGATCGGCTAGCGCGGACGACCGAGTGCGCGGTGGGAAAAAGATGAAGAAAAAACCGTTTCGGCGCTTCGCGGCTGTCGGGAGATCGAAAACTAAACCGTCCCTTCCCCCTCCCCTCAGCGACTATCGTCGCTGATATGGGTCGTGACGTCAAACCCCGAATTATCTTTCGTAATATATGGATCGGAAATATTTTTTCGAATTTTTTTTTTTTTATGTTCCGAATTTATGGGAGAAATATGATTATGCGTGTCGAGGGTGCAGTCGCGAAAAATTGAATTGTCAGGTTTTTTTGGGACTTTATGGATTGGAAATATTTCTTGAAATAGGCAGTTTTTTAAGTTCTGAATTTACAGGAGAAATATGATTATGCGTGTCGAGGGTGCAGTTGCGAAAAATTGAATTATTGGGTGTTTTTTGGGACTTTATGTATGGGAAATATTTTTTGAAAGAGGCATTTTTTAAGTTCCGAATTTATGGTCGAAGTGTGATTATGCGTGTCGAGGGTGCAGTCGCGAAAAATCGAATGGTCGGGTTTCTTGGGACTTTAATGATTTGTGGGTCGATGGAGATTAAACTCGACTCGGAGTCCTCGGGAAGGGCTCGGGATGCTGGGGAATTCTTGATGTCTCCAATCTGTAGCAAAGTGGGGGCTTTAGATGATTTTTTTTAGGATCGAAAAACAATTTTTACGAATGCACTTTCCCGAGTTGGCCCACTGGCACACTTTTTCGTTGGAAAGGAATTGAGCCTTAACCTGTTGATACTGAAGTAGGGTGTCTTTCGAATCCTCTTAGTCGAAGGATCGTTATTGCGGCAGCTTTGAGCCTTTGAACCGCAGTGTTTGCACGAACGGAATGAATTTTTTTCGCCGCGCAAGATTATATGCTACGTCGAATGAGTGGTTGGAAAAAATTGGAAACATTTATTTTTTTTTTACGAGACACGTGTCGACCCTCTAAGTATGTCGCAAAAATTTACTGATATTTTATAGAGCCGTTTGAGAGGTACGAAACCCTCACGAGTTGTTACGAGACACTCGACGCCTCTCGGAGTGAAAATAAGATTTCACCTCGAGAGGTAGATTGGCAAAAAATTTGAAACTATTTAGAAAAAAATTTAAACACTGTAGAAATTTTTAAAAATAATTTTGTGTAAATTTGAAACAATTTAGGAAAAATTTGAAACAATTTACACAAAAATTTGAAACGAATGAAAAACTTTGCAGAAAAACATTAACGTATTCTTGCATCGAATAAACATTTAACGAGGTAGAACGCTCATCGCTTCGCCATGAGACTCGAAAAAAAACAAGAAAAAAAAAACAAAAAAAGTACGAAGAAAAAAATAAGAAATTTGAAAATTCTTCAACAGACATACCGACCGCCCACCCACGTCCGTTTTTCTAATACTTCGTCGCCCCGTTCAAACCCCCTCCGATTCCGCACAGAAGCTGCCCGACAGTTCGATCGCGGCTCAAAGCATGGGAACGAAGAGCCTTGTCACAAAATCCCATACCCGACCTGTTGATAGTTCCGCTCTCCGCAAAACCCATCCACATCCCCGACGCCCGTCGCACTTTAATTTTTCCCATATTCTTATCCTAACGACATTAAAAAAAAAAAATAATAATAATTTTAAAGGATATCACGTGATTAGCTCGGGGGCGGCATCGACCTTAAGTCCATCGGGGCTTCCGCGTCGAGGGTTTTCCTCGCCGTCGATCGAAACCCACCGTCCGCGGTTTCGCCCCCGCGGCCGAGGGGGGTTGCTCGTGACGTCACGTTATACTCGGCATCGTGCAGAGGCATAGAAGCCAGTAGCAGAAGCAGCGGGAGGTCGGCACAGTCCCGCGAGAATCGATAGTCTGCGTGGCACGCACGCTGTCGGAGAACCGAGAGAGCGCTTCAACCGTACCCACCGATAACCCTCGTACTATGTATATATATATATATATAATATATAATATATATATATATATATCGTGTGTATATATATATATATACACATGTATGTATAAATCTCCCCTCCCGGTATTTCACGCACTTCCCTACAATCCCGCAACAGGACTCTAGTGCATACGAACAGCGAGCATGAAGCATCTCGCCGTGAGGACCATCGCCGATGTTAAGCACGAGGCACGACGAGCAGAACCCATTGTTGCATTTATTATCGCATCCACGTCGAGCGTACTTCTTCGTGGCCCTCCCCGCGATTATTACGGAAGAACGCGCGGAAGAAAGGGGGGCGGAGGGGGTGGTAAAGCGCGACGATCAATGGTGCGAGATGACCACGAGAGATTTTCGTTTCCACTATGTTTCACTGATCAATTTTAATGGCCCTCGCGAAATCGGGGATTAAATCGATTCACTCGTCGTGGAACAAATCGACACCGAGACGGAGGCTTTTTCTCCACGAAATTTGGATAAACGCTGTTGATTTATTTATTCTTTTTATTTTTTTTCGCTTTGGCGAAAAAGTGGATTCGACCACCGAATTTCCTCGACACGAACTTGATTACAAATCGGTTTTTTTAAAGTCTTTTGCAAATATTAATGGCGGTGCGAAGGGTCGAGTGTTTAAAAAAAAAAAAATTAAACATTTGTCAAGCTTTTTTTGACACACCCGCGGAGAGATTTTTTTTTTTTTTTCGTACTTTGGACCGCAAGCTTTTGCATATGAACACACACACACACACCGGACGTCTCTCGCGTTTCCACGAGATCGATCAATGCCGCGATCCCTCGCATTAACAAAAACGCGCCGCCCGCGCGAGAGATTATACTAAAGAAAATAAAAAATCTACACAACCGATAAATTTTTTTTTATTACTTTCCAATTATTAAATTAAAAAAAAAATTCTTCATTAATTCTTTGCTAATAATTATGACGCACCCCGAGCACTTCTCTCATGTCTCGTTAATCCTCCGTGGCATCTTCAGCAGTATTATGATTTTCCATCCCTAGGTGACCTCCATCACCGTCTCTCACTCCCTCTCTCTCTCACTCTCTCTCCGTACGTTTCCGCTGGTCCAGCTCGACCTTGACTACCGTCGTACACCCCTGGAACACAATCCTTATCCGTAGCGATGCGTTTGATTTTTTTATCCCTATTTAAAAAAAAAATATATATATGAATTAAAAAAAAAAATTTGTCAAACCTCGCGAAAATTACGAAAAAAAATTAAATAAAATTAAAAAACAGATCCTTAATTACCCGTTGCGACAAGAAGACAAATAAACAAGAAACCACAACGGAGCTCAAGCGAATTATGGAATTCCGTATCTCCGCTTCCTCTCGAAAGGCTTTCCGCCCTCCGCTCCGACGCTCATTGACTCCCGCGGATTGATCAGCGAATTATCCCAAACAATCCTCGTTCCGATAATCGGGCTGACCCGGAGCGGTGCGAACGGACGTGGCCCTCTTCTCGCTCTCGTTAAATCCGTCGCGAGAGCTTTCGTCGCGTCGATAATGAGCGGCTCATTTGAGCACCGTCGGCTTCCCCGACGCACCACCTTTTCGCCTCTCCGCTCCGATTCGACGCATCGAAGAAATTTATTTTATTTCTCTTAAATACCCAATTATAAAAAAATACCAAAAAAAAAAAAAAACCCCCAAAAAAAAAATTAATTTTTCGTCGTCCTCGGTATTTTTAGCACAAGACACTCGACGGAGCTGGTTTGAGGCCGGCGATCGTTTGCGGCAGTGAGTTCATAGCCGGTTAGCGTTGTCGGCCCGCGTATTGCGGTGTGCTAGAGAGAAGGGCGGGAAGGGGGGGGGGGGTGTGTGGAGGGGTTATTATTCGTTTCGTAGACGAGGAGGGTTGGCGGGGCTTGAGGGATGTGTATCGTGTGTCGACTGTCGGGGGTTCTATCGCGCTCGCGTTACAACGCTGGACAGCTCCTCGATAGCTCGTCGCGGGAACGACGTTGCCCGGAGAAGCGCCGGTCTCTCCGTACGAGTGCAGACTGAACTTGCGCCATCCCCCCGCGACGGAAGTGGCGCCAGCACACGGGGGTTGGAAACCCCCGCAGCCCCGCCGACGTGCGGACGGAACTATAGGCGAGCGGGGAACCCGAGCGGAGTTAACGTACGCGAACGGCCGGAGCGATATACCCATGAGAGGAAACTGTGCGGGCCGGGGGGATGCTTTCCTCCACCGGCGCGCGATGGAAACGCTTTCCCGACGGTGGCGTGTCAGGGCGCAGGCGTGAAAATCTCAGTCGAGCACCACGCGCGCTACTGTACCTTCGAACTTTGGCCGAGAGCTTTTATTTTTTTTTTTTTTTTCACTCGGCCGGCTTGTTCTTACGGTGCCTACGTGATAGGATGCGACGGCAAAGGTCGGACATCACGTTAGGCGCAGAAGCACATGCTACTGATGGCTCGGACATCGGAGGATGTTGGGCTTCGAGGTATTGCGATTTGGGACTGGTAGCTTTAGATATCGGAGGTCTGTTTCCGTTTGGGTGTCGGATGGGTATTGGCTTTCGAGTATTGAAGAAGTACTGTCATTCGAGTATTGGGAAAGTATTGCCCTTCGAGTATTGGGAAAGTATTGATCTTCGAATATTGGTCTTAAAGTATTGGTCTTCGAATGTTGGTCTTGAAGTATTGGTCTTCGAATGTTGGTCTTGAAGTATCGCCGTTCAAGTGTCGGAGGCTTGGACGCTTGGAGTACTTGAAAATGGAAAGGAAAGTACTGCCCTTCTCGTGTTGTTCTTAAAGAGTATTGATCTTCCCGTAATACCGAACTCTACAAGTTGCTCTTTAACTATTGGAATGAAAGTATCCGACTTCAAGAAATAGACAACTATCATGTTTGGGTATCGGACGGTTATTGACTTTCAAGTATTGGGGGACTGCCTTTCAAGTATTGGGAAAGTATTGCCCTTCGAGTATTGGTCTTAAAGTATCGCCCTTCGAGTGTTGAAAAAGTACTGCTTTTTAACTATTGGATTGGAAGTATCGCGTTTCAAGAAATAGACAAGTATTGCCCTTCAATTATTGGAAAAATATTGCCCTTCAATTACTGGAAAAATATTGTCCTTCAATTACTGGAAAAGTATTGCCCTTCAATTATTGCGAGAGTATTTCCCTTCTAGCATTGGTCTTAAAGTATCGATCTTCCACAACCTGACCATAGACATTGCTTTTTAAGTATTGGATCGAAAGTATCGCGCTTCAATGAATAGACAAGTGCCGCGTTCAAGTATCGGACGAGTATTGTCCTCCAGGTATGGAGATTTCATTATGCACTGCACTCTATTCCGTGGATCGGCCTGCGAGTAATTGGCAAACATTGGGCGAGTATTGGACAAGTGTTGCGCTTCGAGTATCCCGAAGTATTGAATTCAATTCCCACCGGTGGCCAATTTTTCTCCGCGAGTAAAACAACACCACTGAATCGCGAACTCGAGAAAGATTCTATCGTCTTCAACGCTCCGAGCTCCACTCTCCCGATATAAAACCCCTGAAATTGGAGTGCTTTTTAGATCCCAAATTTCTGGTAAACACATTTATCTGCCGAACGGCAAAGTTTCCCGCTACCACTCCGGAAACAACCCACCCGGGTCGTTAAAATCACGTTACGTCCATTGTATTTACGAGTCAACATAAATAAAGTTTTCGTTGGAGAACTGTAAAAGCAGAAAGTAGCCCGAGGGCGAACGGAGTGCTCACGGCTCGGATGAACGATTCCCTCCCGTTTTGGACAAACACCAGCGTACATGTAATCCAGCCTGTTAGCTTCCCTCGTCGCTTTTAATTTTTCATTTCTCTCTCGCGACTCGCCGTCTCTCTCTTGTAGAGAGCTCGATCAACGACGACGAGGGTGGTTCGCTTTTTTACGATGGATTACAACGACGAGAGAGCGCGGTCTTGGCCGAGCGAGTGATGAATAGCCCGCTGAATCTTCCTCGAGTACCTTTCAGCCGACCTCCCACCGAATTCTCTCCACCTGTAAGGCCTATGGATGAGCGACATCAAAGCAGCATAAACGCTTCTATCGCCACCCCATCCCTCCCCCTTATTCACCGTCGTATCCAGATAGGCCGAGCATAATTGACGAAGCATCTCAAAATATATATAAAAAAAAAAATAATAAAAAAAAAAATAGAACTCTGCTACGAATACCATTCACGGGCTCGTTATCCGTATCGGGCTCCTCGTCGGCGAACTCTTGAAAAAAATCCAAAAATATGATGCACGAGACGAGAGGCTTGAGTGTGCTTCGCTGAGGACGAAATCGCGAAATTAATTGCTCGTTGTGTTAAATTAATTGGAAATAGATAGATGTAGAGTGAGGAAAGGTCAATTGTCAATTGGGGACACGAAAGATCCACCGCATAGCTGTTTCGTAAATCCACTGTGGTAGAAATATATATCTATAGACTTATCCTCGGAGTGTCGTGTTAAAACAGCCGCGAAATCCCGCCGAATCTCTGCAACCTGAAAAAGGGTAGAAAAGCCTACCAGTCGTGAGACGAGTCGTTTTGCCGATATAAAAAAAGGGGGGGGGATTGTGAGTGGAACGGAGAGAGAAAAGGCGAAGCACGAGCCAAGGATAATCCCGCGAATGTGACCGGCGCAGCCAAGCAGGCTTCTCGCCCGCGAACTAATCAAGAAGCTCTTTTATCGTACCGAATCCTCACCCCTCGCCGTTTCTTCATCCTCTTTCGTTCCCTCGTCAATCCCGTCCGCCTCCAGGATAAATACAACTTCGAACTCGTGTTTCGCACTGGGTACACACGGTTTTAATGGCTGTGTACATATAACCATTTCTCCACGTGGCAGCTGCACAACTTTGATATAACTTGATTCGTAACTTCTATGGCGCGAAGTTTAATTGTGTAATGTTACACATGCAAAGACGGTGATATGGATATCACGAATACGAGGTTTTCGCAGAGATACAACACTTCCTAAGGGTCCAATACATCACGTCAAGGTCAATACTTCGAGGGTAACTGAAATACTGCGAAGGCAATACCTCGAGTACAATATCGGAGAGCGAATACTTACATGCACAGACGGTGATATGGATATCACGAATACGAGGTTTTCGCAGAGATACAACACTTCCTAAGGCTCCAATACATTACGTCAAGGTCAATACTTCGAGGGTAACTGCACTGAGAGAAGGATTCTTAAAAATTACTATATCGCTTGAGAAATATTACCATAGCACATAGTAGTAGGGCGTTAGGACACCACCTATGATAGGAAGTACCGGATTTATAAGAATTTTTCTCAGATTTTATAGTAAAAATTCTTGAAAATTTGAGACTTCCCATAGGCGGCGCCCTGGCGCCGTTATGTGCTATGGTAATTTTTTTTAGATGATAGGTAATTTTTACTAGATCGTTCTCTCAAGTGTGCAAATACTGCGAAGGCAATACCTCGAGTACAATACCGGAGAGCGAATACTTAGTGACTAACACTTGTAGGTCAATAGCGCAATACATCGAGGTTGATAGTCTGAGGTCGATACTTCAAGGCCAATACTTCGAAGTTCTTACGTTGTATCAAGTGTAATACTGCAAAACCAGTATCTCGAGTACAATGCCGGAAAGCCAATACCTCACGAACGATGTTTAATTACCAAGACGTGTAGCTCGATACCTCGAGGTCAATAGTTCAAGGCCAATACTTCGAAGCTATCACGTCAACTACAATGCTGCGAAGCAAATACTTCGAATCCATCGATTCACATCCGATACTCGATTTCCAATACCAGCACCACAATTTGTGTGCAATAACTCAGAGCCAATATTTCGAAGCTATTACATCAAGTACAATGCCGCGTGGCAAATACTTCCAATCCACCAATTCACATACGATATTCAAAATCCAATGTCACGATATTCAAAGTCCAATGTCCAATGAGGTATTCCACAAGTTTTATGGAATACCTCAATATTACGAAGCTATTACGTCAAGTACAATGCCGCGAGGCAAATACTTCGAATCCGTCAATTCACGTGCGATACTCAAAGTCCGATACCAGCGCTACAATTTTTGTGCGATATCTCAGAGACAATACTTCGAATTTATTATGTCAAGTACAATGCCGCGAGGCAAATACTTCAAATCCACCAATGCACGTACGATTTTCAAAGTCCAATGTCAGTACCACAATTTATGTGGAATACCTCAGCGTCTACACTTCGCGTCGAAAACTGTAAATACCGATGGTACTTTATGAAAAGAGACTTCAAAGGTTGGCCGGGACAGCCGATCAAAGTGTATTGGCAATTGGTACGACAACTGTACTTTTGACTCAACACGTGTATACCGCAACTAGTCATACATAGCGTACAATGTTTCATCCGACTGATAAGAGGCTTCCGTGTCAACGGCAAACGACGGAGCGTGTTTGTGTACACCGAACGTGCTAACAGGCTCGTTCGTAATCAATCTCGCAGCTCGTCTCGCCGATGGATGTCGCGAACAAGAGTGCAAGCTTCGCGCGTCTCCCCGCGGACATCACGCTATATTTTCATCCCATTGTCAGCGCCGAATTCAACGACTTTTTTCCCGATATTCCCGTCAGCAAGGGAAGTCCTCCAATTGGCTAAACCAACCGGCTAAGTAATTCCTCGAGAATCGTCCGCTCGATCAATTTTCGTCCGGAACTCCGAATCAACTCCTAATCGCTCCCAATCGCGAAGAATTTGATCGTCATCGGGGAGCTCTTTCGTCGTCCCAGTTTCGATGGACGAGGCAATGGAAAAAATTCGCGTCGAAGATTTCGGCGCGGTTATCGTGCTTCTGGATGCATGGTCGGGAGATGGCGAGGATCTCGGTATCCACTCTCGGACCAGCGTCACTCGACGGTCCTTTCTGGTCGATGGGACGCCTGCGCCTTTCGGAAAACAAGCCACCTCTCGCGGACCCTCAGCCTCCCTCTCTTCGCCTCCTCTTCCTCCGCCTATAAAAACCTTTCTCTGTCCTTTCACCTTTCTAACATCTCAATTATTCTCTACTCGAGTCTCCGCAGACTACCGAGATTATTCAAACTTTTATGTACACGACGAAACCCCAGCCCGGACGACTCGGGGCTCGTGCAGGTCGGGGCGCTTTTGTCGTCGTCAGCGTTGCCCTTCAGCTCGATTCCGAAGTCATTTTTTTTTTTTTTTTTTTTTTTTTAATTTAATTACTACGAAGGTGCGACGGATTTTACTTGTAGATGAACATTCGATGTGGGAACTGGCGTTGGGGTTTTAGCAGAAAAATAATTGACTTTGGCGGTTTTCAGCCTTAAATCGTTTTTGAGCGCCCCAAGTGCGATCGCGCTCAGAGTTTATTTGTTACATTGATGGCGATTATTCTGCGACCGATCGGATGGTCTCGGCATTATCGAAATCGGAGAAGTCACCCACGTTGACGGAGCGAAAGTCGGATTCGACTAATGTCCTTTCGACCGAGATGACGGCAGCGCCGGACGGTGAGTCCTGTGGGTCGCGACGAGTTTCCGGTAGTCCGATGACGATCCGAGGCTGATGAGTGCAGTCAAAGAATCAATAATTGAATTAATTACCGGGAAGAGGGGAATCCAATCAAATAAATGGTCAACGAAAATATTAAATTAACGGAAGCCTGCCGATTTTTACTGGGTGCTTTTTTGCTCAACGAAGAACCGGAAATGATCATTTTTTGCGGGAAATGGGTCGAATATTTGTGTGGTTCTCCCCCAGCGCTGGACCAGGTGCGGTGTACTTTATCCTCTACGATAACGAGTCCGCCCCCGCGGGTCGTGAGGAAAAATTGGCAAAAATGGAAATAAATGGCATCGATTTATTAACGCACGAGCATAAGGATTTGATGAAAAAAACTGATCCATTTTTTACTTTTTTTTTTAACGCGAGTATTAGAAGGACGATGTCGGGTTTTTACACACAATTTTGCTTTTTTTACTTTCAGATTAATGTAACGGCAGAAACCGTCTACGCCATTGGACCAAACCGCAGCCGAATCTCTTTTGTGTATCAATAAAAAGTCCGCTGTTAATTGATTTTTTTCCATTAAAAAAAACTTCAAACTTCATAACACCTTGTATTATCTGTATGTAAAAACCCGACCTTGTTCTTCCAATACTCGCGTAAAAAAAATATTGAATATCGACCTGTTTTTTTTACCACATCCTTGTGCTAACACCTTAAGAAATCGATGCCATTTTCTTTTTAGCCTATTTTTCCTCGCGGCTTTTTTCCATCAAATCCTTATGCTAGTAAATGGCATAATAGTAATAGCATAGTGGTAGTAGCATAATGCGCTATTACCATTACGCTATTTACTAGCATAAGCATTTGATCCAAAAAAGCCATAACAAGTAACAGAATAATAGCATAACAAGTAACACTTCTTGTCTCACCGATTTCATTTTCAAACTCACCTTCTTTTCCTCACTCCCGCATCCCTCGAAAGCCCAAAAAAAAAACTGAAAAATGTTCCAACAAACCTGCAACTGAACGTCATCGATGCCGATGGTCGCCGGTCTTGGTCTTAGCGGCGCGGATCTCTCCGTCGTCGAAGACGCGATCGGTTGTTGCAATCGAACCTCCACGTGATTCGTCGTCTGGTGTTGCTTGGGCCTTCGCGAGTGACGCGGCACTTCGGCAGGAAGTACCTTTCTCCTCTGCTTCGGCAATTTGCTCCGCGCCTGAGGATGTTACACGTTCATTGCCGGAGATTCCAGAGACAGAACGCAGCGGCGCGAACGCCGCAATGTCAACGCAAGGTAAACGCTGCGGGGGTGACAGAGAGAGCGTGGTAGAGGGAAGAGAGAAACATGCCTGTGTATGGGAGTAGAACATCGAGAAGTTGCTGACGATAACGGGAACCGGAAGTGCGATTGTGAGAACACCGGCTAGTGCACACATACCACCCACGAGCATTCCTGGAAAGGTCTTTGGTGTCATATCGCCGTATCCTACAGTCGTCATGGTAACGAGGGCCCACCAAAGTCCACGGGGTATACTGTGAAAGTCGTTTTTGGGGTTCTCCTACAACACAACACAGCCCGTACACGCACCCTCCCCTACTCAATGTTGCCGCTTTCCTTCCTTTCCTCCTCTACTTTTTGTTCCGAACTGGCATACCGAACTGTAAGCGCATTGCAGCACGCAACGACCAAAGCACGCACGCAAGATTTTGGGCCGCGTTCCGGAGAGGCGGGCGGTGCTTTCGGCAACTGCCATTTTCGACAACCGCCAGGCACTGGGTCATTGGCACCTCACGGCCTATCGCGATCCGATTTCAACCCTCGCACAGGGGTAGTGAAAATTTGGAGAACGCTAATCGGGCCTCGGTCCGCTGCGACGAGGGTGCGGATGTCTGTGATCGAGCTTGTTTCGTGGAGAAAGTGGACTCTATGGTAAATTTGAGGTTTTTTTTTTCTGGGAGTATTTTTTTGTGACTTTTTTCCGCTGTCCGAACCGTTTTGGGGCGGTGATTTCAGAGAGCCCGTATGCGAGGGTTAATCTTCTGCGAATTTTATCAATCGCTGGAGCGATGGATTTTATTTTTGTTTTTTTAGGTACTTTGCATGCGGAAGTTGCACACATCGGGTAAGGAGCAAATGCATGACTACGTTAGTCTACGTTCGGCATTAATGTATTAAAAACATTGGGAAAAATCTGTCCAAAATACACCTAATGCAACGGTTGCGAGTACGAGAATGATGCCAAAAATGTGGTTGTTAAACCGAGTTGACGGTAAGCCCGATAGAAATTGACGTTGGAGCGATGTGTTGAAACCCACTCGATGCAGAGAAGTCCACTCGAGTGCAATGAACGGTTTAATTTCATTTTTATTTTTTTAACTGCCTGAAGTACTTTGCAAGCGGCACTTGCATTCATCGAGTAACGAGTTAATAAACGAATGCATTACTGAGCTCAACGAGATTAATGTATTAAACAAAAAATTGCACGAAATCTGTGCAAAATCCACCGGATGCAACGGTTGCGAATACCGAAGCGCGAATAGAGTAAAAACTGTTGTTAAGGGGAAATGAAATTCACGTGGCGGGCCATGAGTGTGAGAGAGATAGTTGCAATTTTTAAATTGACTCTATTCAATGGTGTTAATTTTTTTGAGAAAAAAATGAAATTACTGTGTGCATCCGGCCCGAATTTGCTTTTTGGCAAAAAAAAAATTAGCACCCTTGAGAAAAGTTCATTACAGTTTTCATTACCGACCGCGATATTTCACTTCCCCTTAAGCCGAGTTGTTGGTGGGGCCGATAAAAATTGACGTTGAATCGACGTGTTGAAGCCCACTCGATACAGGCGAGCCCACTCGAGCACAATGAACGGAAAAATACCTGAAGTCTCTCGGCATAGAAAACGAGGGAGGCGAAAAGTACGATGCCAAGAAGTAGGAAAAATACGAGTAGGGCGAGTTCCTTGGCCGAGGCCTTGAACGTGTGTATCAGGATCCTCAGACCTGGCGAGTGTCTCGTGAGCTTGAATAGGCGCAGCACTCGAACTATCGAGAATACCTCCAGAAACAGGCTCGAGGCGATTATCAATTCGGTGTAGAAGCTCAGTATCGCCGCCATATCGATCATGTTTATCGGCGAGACGACGAAATTCTTCAGGCTAGGACTCACCTGTAAACTGCGATTTTATTAATATAAATACATCATTTAATTTACCTAGACGGATGTACGTATTTATTTTCAAAATAAATACTTAAGAAACACTTTACTTTTAATGATTTACCTTAATTTTACCATACAAGTACTTTAATTCCAATAATTTACTTTAATTTCATCCTAAAAGTCTATTAATTTTTCATGACAATAGTACATTAAATTTAATGTACCAGTTTCTGCATAAAAACTTATAGTCCGATACATTAGATTTTAAAAAAATGTTTACGGTGTACGGACATGTATTTAATTTCAATATAAAATAAAAATCTATTTTCACAAAATTTTACCATTCTAGCGCGTTACGAATACTCAAAGACACTCACGGACGCGTCGCAGCGTGAGAGTCTGTGCGAGTCTGTAGTGGTCTTGTATACTTTACTGGACCATATTGCGCGACAGCTGAGGTTCGTTGGCGCTGGAGAGCTTGCCGTGTGTTCCTTAATTCACACGTTTCCGTCACTGGTTGCATTAGAGATACATTCCAGAGGAAGGTAAAAATATTCTTTGTAAAGTCACTTCCGGTTTGAAAATCTCTGTTTTTTCTACCAGAAATGACGTTTAACCGTATTACGTCCCTTCCCTTTGAAAGCTGAGATGTAAAAATGGGATGGGTGCGTTCTTGAATGCAAATCTGCTCAGCTATGCGTTCTTTTATTTGCGACTGTCCACTGCAAATGGGTTTTTTTAAATCGCCAACGCTACGTCTGATCCTTTGCGCGGGATAAATTTCGTCCATTTTTTTATTACGTTTCTTTATTTATTTATTTTATTAACAACGGGCTGGGCCCAATTACATAGTAAAAAAGATTTGTGCATTTAACAAACATTTTTTGTCCACAAACTTCCATAATTATTTTGGTGTTCATTTTATAAAAAATATTCGTAATATTAAGATGAAAAGAATTGTGGACGTTTGTGGATAAAAATGTTGGTACACATTTTACTCTGTACAGAAACGATAGGAAATCCATCGTCCAATGAACAATGTGTGAAGATCCACCGCATATAAATAGTACAAAATTTACACGAGTTATCAGAGCAGATTTGTGTCAAAACTAAAGCCTTAACTTAGAGCAGGCTGCAATATATAAAACGCCTATTTCTGTTCCGTAGACATGTTGAACATTTCTCGATCCAACCGAACAGAGCAAACCTTCATTCAAGAACGCACCTAACAGAAAATAGTTAATTTCACTTTGGAATGTATGTTAAAAATACATTTGTAATCTCGAATACGGCCCGTTTGAATTATGGAACAAACATACGTGTGTAAAAGACCATGTGCGATACGTATTTGGAATTGATCACGAATGTAGCCAGCGACAGAAACGGATGAGAAACAGGAATCAGGTCACCTTACCTGGTGCGAACTCGGTCGCACGACCGCGATCAATTATGGCACCGAGTAAAACGCCAATACATTGAGAAAAAATATCAATGACTGAAGTAAAATTCGCTCACGGGCTGCCAAAAAAAAAAATTGTTAATTCACTTCTACTTTTAATTCTTACAATTCCATACGGGATTGAAACGATAACATGTCACCTTGACGTATGGTTCATATGGAATATCATATGGAATTGTAAGAATTGGAAGTAGAATTGAAATTAAAAAAAAAAATCTTTGGCAACCAGCAAGCAAATTTTTTTATTCAGTCTATTCGATAATTCGAGGATTTCGATAGAAAAACGCGATATGGTGGCTCGCCAACTTTCTGCAGATTGCGAACGGAAGCAAACGAAAATGAATGTATCTCGAATGCGGCCAGCGACAGAAACCTATAAATTACGGAACAAAGTTAAATCCGTAAAAGAACATGTGCGATTCGTCTCAAAGGAATTTAGAATTGATCTCGAATGCAGCCAGCGACAAAAACGCAGTACGTTTACTTAGGTCACTTCACGATTAAAACCCCAACAATACGAATATCGAACCTTCAATAATTTCTCTAAAAAAACGCGATATCGTCGCTCGCCAACTTTTTAGCGATCGCCCAAAATGAATATGAATTATCATTGTACATACACACATATCAGATACACCAAATATTCAGTAATCTTGACGACTCACCAAGCAGCGAATCGTTATCTCCAGTGTGAACCAAGCATTGCACGCGTGTTCCAGATAATAAAACACCCTGTGCGCCTCGATACCTTCATCCCTCGTGACGTTCTCATTCGTTTGGTCGCCGGCAATTGCCGATCTCGTCGGGCCATCGAGCTCATTCTTACTCGTCATTTGAGGCTCCGCTTTCATCGCGTGATTCGTCTTGAGACAGAAGGACAGAACCGACAGGCATATGAAGAGTATCGATAAGGATGCAACGACTTTAGCCAACACGGATGAATAAGGCTCGTCGAACACCGCCCATACACGAGGGCGAAGCCTCTGCCACCTTGACAAAGTTCCACGTGCGTGGGCCTCCTCGAAACCGAACAGACGAGCCACTTCCTCCTCCCCAAGGGCCTCGCCGTCGACGTCCAACTTGTCGAGAATAGCCAGGGTCGTCTGTGTGTCCCTGTGGATGCTGTACGTGCTCCAGCAGCATGGCTCGACCTCGCATAATTCAGATATGCTGATGATAATAGCTTGCGCACGTGATTTTTTTTTTTTTTTTTTTTTTTTTTTTTTCACTGAAGTTACCGATAAAAAATTGCACGATCGCAGGCGTCGTTAAAAATCGAAGAAACACTCGCCTCCGGCGAAACGCGGCGGAGTGCACAGTTTCTGAGTTACGAGATGTTAAGGTTTAGAGCCAATGAGCGCGGAGCCGGCAGATGGCGCCACTGGGCACCGAGCCACCCCATTGGCTATAAACTTTCACTGGCTGTAACTCGGAGCCTGCAAAGCGATGCAAAATCACACAATGCAATCTCGCCGAAGGGAAAGTCACCGTGAAATCAAGTGGGTTTTATGGAAATAAAAATATATTAAATTTTGGGTTTTTACTGGGAAGAATATAATTGAACGTATACGTTTTTAGATATTTGAGGACATGTATTTGCGGCAACATATTCAAAATATATGATTTATCGTCAAATACGTATTTAATAAATCTCAGATCCATTCCCAATATATGTCAACTATGCTGTTTTTCTATAGAGGAAAGTTCCTTTGATTTCGAACGATAAATATGATCGTTTACATTTTTTTCGTCAATTTTGAGCAAATCGACCGTGCGAAAAGCTATATTGTGAATTTGAAGCTTGGAACTCTAAGATTTAAAGCAACGATAACATGTTATTGACTCAATATACTAAACATATAAATTGTTAGATATTTGAAGATTTATTGAATATTTGTTAATTTATTGAATATATTTCCAAAAATATATTCAATAAATCTCAATACATTCCATGCATGCTGTTTATTCAGGGCGGAAGGTTTCTTTGATTTCGAACGATAAATATGATCCTTTACATTTTTTTTGCGCAAACTTTGGTCAAATCGGGACGGCGATAAGCTATCTTGAGTATTCGAAGCTTGCAACTCGAAGATTGAAAGCAACAATATCATTTGGTTCACAAAAAAAGCAAACAAATAGAACTTTACGAGAGCTCTTCGTCAAAGGAGGCAGTTTGCCGTGCAGCGGGCAACGTGCTAATGACGCCTTAATAGTTACATCAGATCGTATCGTCTCCTATGTACTTGTGCCATTTGGTGGGAATACAACGCTGCAACAGCGCAGTTACCGTCCGATCGTTCTAAAATACATTCTCGGCTGGAGATGCAGCTCCGCGTTTACGTGCACGTTAAAGCGTTAATGGTTCGGGGTTGTTACGGGAATGGGAAATGTTATTGTGTGGTTGGGCGTTAGCCGGCCTATGCGCAGAAACGCGCGAGTCCGTGATCGAAATAGACCTACCGGCCGCGCCGGAACTTGAACTTTTTTTTTTCATATCAACGTCAGCACGAAGTTCTCCAGATCGTAAGCGCTCAAGCACCGAGTTCATCGCACTATTTTTTCTTTATTGATTTCATTTATTTTTTTTATTTTTTAAATTGTTTAACAAGGAAAAAATCATTGACCTAAGTTTTTATGGAAATATAGTTTTTACGTCCGAAAATTAATTATTACGAGGTTAGAGGAAGTAAGGAAGATTTATTTCGTTCGGGGTCGTCGTTTGATGCATTATATTACTATATTAGTAAAAGGAGCTTTTTGAGGGATAGAAAAGGGATCAAAAGGGGATCTTTGTTTATTAATGAATGCATGTATTTATTTATTTGATCAATGGGCATTGCCCTTGTAAATATATACAAGTAGTATTTCAATCATAATACGGAGCATTCATTAGAGACTTTATTAATATTTAACTTTTGTTTCATATCAACGTCAGCACGAAGTTCTCCAGGGCCAAAACGCCCAAGCACAGAGTTCATCGTATTATCGTTTCGTTATTTTATTTACTTTCTTAAATTAAACAATTTTTTTAACAAGAAAAAAAAATCATTGAACTAAGTTTTTATGGAAATACAGTCTTCATGTCCGAAAATTAATTAAGCCGGCGTTAAAGGAAGTAAGAAAAATTTATTTCGTTCGGGGTTGTCGTTTGATGCAGTATATTACTATATTAGTGAATCGAGCTTTTTGAGGAGCGGGGTTTTCAAAAAGGGGTCTTTATTAATATTTAACGAACCTGATTGGAATCGAGACCCCAGAAGTCGAGTTCTTCCTCGAACAGAGGACCGCAGACGTCAGTTGGATAATGAAGCTTTCCGGTACGATAGTAATTGAGGACTTGAGCGAAGACCCCGGGATGTCTGTCGAAGAAGTACTCGTCGAGTATCGGATCGTAATTCACAAGTGCCTCGGTGAGCCTCGAGAGCCGGGTTGCCGGTATCTTCTTCAAAGTTCCTTTGTAAGTCTCGTGACGTACACCACCGACATTTAAAACGACTCGATTGTGTCCGTGCATTTTTTTTATCTTTTAATTTTTTTTTTTTTTTTTTGTATTTTTTGAATTTTTATGTTAGAAAAAACGAAGCGAAACGATACACGATCTACATTTTTCAGTTCTTTGACAAAAATTCGACTCGTCCGATCGATCGATCTATGAATTTTCACGTACGATCATCGAATGAGCTCAGCAACGAAACTGCTCACTCCGAACATACCGCACACTCTCTGGCTTCTCTCGACGTCTATAAATTTCGAACTCTGTTTATTTACGAGCGAAGCGCAGATGGCGCACGCAATACTCAGGCCACGCGTTAGCGGAGAGGATATTTTATTATTTTTTTTTTTTCGAAATCTTACAAAGTGTACTAGAGAAAGAAATTAAGGAAAAAAGTTTTCATGAATGTTTCACTGAGTGGGATTTTCCAAATTTATTGTCAAGTACTTTTTCGACTTGCGGCTCTAAACGAATGGGTTTCCTTCTGAAATGTAAGAGGTGGGTTTGAACAATATAAATAAATTATATACAAGTAAAAAAATATATCTAATATATGTAAAAAAAGAGAATCTTTTTTCTTATCCGTCTCCTCACAACAATTTTTCATCGACCGGAAGGAAAATGTGTCTCAGCCTGATTCCCCTCCGACCTACCAAAGGCATGTTTCAGGAATATTCTCCTCGCTTTCAAGTAAAAGCCAAGCTCAAACAACATAAAAAAATATGTATCATAAATAAAAAAAATATATCCTCAAATATTATTCTAATTGTATAATTTACAAAATAATTTCTAAAAAATTATCCCTTTTTGCGCTCATGCTAAAAAAAAAGAATGTTTTTTCTTACCCGTCACCTCCCAACAATTTTTCATCGAGCGGAAGGAAAATGTATCTCGGCCTGATTTCCCTCCGACCTACGAAGGGCAAGTTCGAGGAATATTCACCCCGCCTTCGATACGCGACAATAAAATCTCTGCATTACCTATAAAAGGCAACGCCTCGGAGGGGGTTCGTCAGAGACGCGAGCAGGAGGAAATCCTCTCGATCGACCTCCCTATAACTGACAACGTAGAAACCGCGAGTATCGGCAAAACCAGTCCAGACATTCGCGGGGACGACTATCGGAACGAATGGACCGCTGGATTCCGAGACGCACGCGCCATGAGACACCCCCCCCCCCTCCCCCACCCTCAATCCCATAATCTTCCTCGCGAGGGATGAAACAACCCCGTCGCGCGGATCGCGCGGCCCGTCTGCTCTCTACACTTCTCGGGGTAGCGCGCGGAGAACCCCGGGAGGACAGGAGTAGCCGTCGCGGCGGTGAGGATGCCTCGCCCGATATCGCATCCTCTCTAAAACAAACACAAGAAAAAATCGCGAGAAAAAAATAACCACAGAAAAAAAACAAAACAAAAAAGCCAAAAAAAAATAACCACGCGCCGTCGACAATTCATAATTTTCTCCTCTTACCGTCTAACGAAAAAAAAATAAAATAAAAAAAGCACGATCGATAATAATTCGATAAATTTGTCCATCTGTTTATTCGCCGTCGTCCATCGAGTCGCTTATGCCCTGGTGTTCGGTGCGAAGAATTGCATAATTTCATCGGTCGCCGCCGCTCACGCTATCGTCCATGTAGGAGTGAATTTTCTCGTTTGTTTTGTTTTGTTTTTTTTTTTTTATTTATTTATATATTTTTTCTATTTTTCTCATCGACGGTCGAAACTCGATGGAGGGTGAGAAGTGGGTTCGGGACGATGATTTGTGCCGACCGGAAGAATCGAGCTTTTCCGTCGGTATGTAGTGAAGCCGACCGGTGGCGAGGGTGCTGGCCCTTGTAGCCAGTGTATAAGGGCGAATCGATAAGCCGCCTCCACTAGGACGAGGGCTCGTCGGGCGCGGCCGACGGGACGTTCAGCGTACGACGCTCGTACTACTTGGCCCATGCAAGCCCTCCCACGCTTCGCCATGGCTACACCGATTAACAGCAGGCCGGTCGGAAAACCACGAGGCCATCAGGGCTCAGCCGGTCCCGAGATCTCCATGGACCCGAGAAACCTCTCGCACACCGCGCCTGTCGTCACTTTCGGACATCCCAAAGCCGTTACTCTCAGACGTAACGAGTTCAACGCCCAGTCGACACCCATTCATCCTCAGGTTTGCGACAAACGAATATAAACCCTGACGCTCAACCCCTCCGAGGCAATGTATATGCACTCTTATCTATCTTTGGAACGACCCGCAGCTCCGACGAGTCGACGAAAGATTTCGAAATTTTTTATGCAATTTTCAGCTGATGCATTTTTTTTGGGAATTTTTTGTTTTTTAGGTTTTGATTTGTGGAGTTTCGAGCTTTTTTTCGTCAAATCTTGCATCCGGCAGTGAAGCGGTGAATCCTTTACTTAGTGGATGCTTGTTTGACGAGGGGATAGAATTTTAGAAGACGATACGTTCGGAGGATTCGAATAACAAGTTGATGAGCTAAAAAAAATCTATTAAAATTCACAGACGTAACTTGAAGTGTTGTTTTTTTTATTGATGCAGAAGAACATTTATTATGAATGTCCGTGGCGTTTTTTTGCTCAAATAAAAGCATGGTCGTTTGCTTTGGGCAGAAAGTCCTCGATGCTTGGAGGGTTAAAGTGCTGCATTTAAAAAAAAATTTATTTGCATTTTAAGCAGAGCGATGCACGGTTGAATAGAGAATTTTTTTTTTTATTGCCCACGCTTTCGTGATAACTTTTGGGTCTTTATATTAACTCTGTCGAGCAATAAATGCTGAAATGGTTCCACGGTTTTTTCCACAAATGAAATTTCCCACGAGCTGCCCAAGTCACGCAAGGCAACTCTAGTAGAGAAGTTTGGGAGCGAAAATTTGAAAACTGTCCGTGATAATTTCGCTTAGCAAAAAAAAAAAAAACCGAAAAAATCAACGTCTCGGATTCTTCGAACGTTCCCGATAAAACTTGTATGGAAACGGGGGTAAAAAATCGCATCGAATCGTCGTTCGCTTCTTTATTATGCTCGTTATTATTAAAGCCTCGAGGCTCCGTTCCACATCCGCATTCCGTCAGCTGTGACATTACCGCGATCAGCCGATGGAACTATTCTTCGCCACCCACGCCAGCACGCGCGGCTTTCATCAGTCACCCTTATATGAGTACACACATGCAGCCACGCGCTTTTACACGGCTGTCCAATCCCTCGGGCGATTCTTCCCCGTGTCCCGTGGTAAAGCTTCTTGTTCTTTTCTATCGACCCTCGCTCCGACTCGGGATGAGCGTGATTTTTGTAAATTTAATAATTAATAATATTAATAAATAATAATATTATTTTTTTTTAAATAGTATTATTATAATATGCTATTATTATAATTATTTTAATAATTATATTTTTTGTAATATTAAAATAGTAATTTGCGATACAAGTGCGGTAAAGCGAACTTTGTACGCACGCTGTGAAGTGAGTCACCCGAGCCGAATAGGAATGCTGCCTGTGGTACGAGAGCGGCTTCTTTTACAGCCCGCATATAATGTTCGCTGCACCGCACAAGGTGTGAAAATTGGGGCTTTGTGCACGCTTCGCGTGCGTAAAACTTCCATTTTTCGCACCGAGTGTAATAAAATATTTGTATGAGCGTAAAGAATCGCGAATCATGGGAGTCCAAAAATTTGCGAAGGTGGACGTGTCGACCCAGGTGGACATTCACGTGGCGAATACGATCCATTCGGAGTGGGATCGTCTGGCGACACCTCTTTACTCGAGAGAAGACATAAAGGAGCAGTACTGCATAACGAGTCGCCAGTTGGACGCGGTGGAGCGTTCCTCCGGTGGCATATTCGGTTGTCTCTCGACGAGAGGACCATCGCCCTGCGCGGTTTCCAGCAAAGTCTCGATACTCTCAGCTTGCGTTCGAAGTGCTTCGAGCGATGAGAATATCTGCGACGCTCCGTATCCGAGAAAGCCCTTGCAGATACTCTATCAGCAGCCGTACTCGAGTTTCTCGTCGAGATCGTCGAGATCGTCGAGTAACTCGTCGCGTTACGATCACGTGGTCAACGAGACGAATGGCAACGATGACGACGACGACTGGGTCGAGAGTTCCTACTTCCGCCGAAGACCTACCTCATTTTGCATTGCATCCGATCCGAAGAGGTCAGTTCGAGAGATCAGATCGTCAATAAAATTCTGACAAAAAAATTGCAAACTTTATTCCATCATTTTCCGATGAAAGCGCGTTATTTTATCGAGAGATAGATGCAGATTCGTATTCTACGTCAAAAACTGAAGAAACTTTACCTCTGGCAAAATCTTCTACGGTCGATAGTTTTCGAGTTACGAGCGATTGAAGATTTCAGCCAGTGAGTCCGAGACAACAGATGGCGCCACGGGCAGCCGAACGTCCCGATTGGCGGAAATCTTCAACAGCTCGTATCTCGAAAACTATACACTGTATGAAAAAATTACAAAGGACAAAGTTTACTCAGTTTCGAATGCTGAACACGATCTCACAGTTTTTTTTTCAAATTTTCACGAAAACTTTGTTGAGTATCGCGGATAAATTGTATGATGTCCTGGGGCTGATCTATCGATCGCGGATAGGTACAGTTGGCTCCCCGAGGACGAGGAATGGAGCAAGATGGAAGGACCGAGGCCGATTCTACCATCGGCCGTTCATTGTCATCAGAGCGGCGGGCACAAGGGTCCGAAGCACGTGAGCTTCGCGAGATCGCACACCCTGACCTCGTTCGACGTGCCCCTCAGCAAGAGTCCCCCGAGATCGAGCCACAATCAGGAGCGGCTCATCGACTCTCAACCGACTGTGCAGGGCTCGATAACCAGCACTTTTCCACCGAGCAGCATCCATCCTTATCCCGTCCCGGCGCCGCCTGAGCCCCGTGTTCTCGTTCTCGGTACGTACCCGAGGAAATTGATTAAACGTGTTCCGACCTCGAGACAAAGGTAATGCCGAGAATAATAGCCTTTCGCAATCCTTTCTCTCGCGTATCGGAACACGATGTAGCACCCTTGGCTCTGCCTCGCCCATTGCGCTCTTTACTACCTCTAGATTATTACGAAAATCCAGAAAAAGTTCCGAAACGCGGTGGCATGAAGACCCAGGCGACCCAGACCGAGGTGCCGACAGGTTTCCGTCGAGTGGCCCCGGTAACACTGAGCCCGCGAACGATCCAGCGAGTCAAGATGGTCTCGCAGGGTGCGCAGACCAATGGTTTCCTGAACGGTCGGAAGTTGACGAAGAGTTACTCCGAGGCCGGTCAGCTGGGAACGCCACTAGGTGGTGGAAGCGGCACGGCGATACCCTCTACGGGGATCGACGGAACCGAGTCCGCTATCGATCACGAACCTCTTCAGAGGACCCAGAGCGAGGAACCACCGAGATCGCCCTTCATCGTCGACACGCCGCCCAACGAGTCACCAACGATGATTCCACGGTACGGAAACGTCGATGGCAAAGGCGCGTCGAACGGTGAGATCGATCCAAGACCAAGATCACCTGGTTCGTGGCGCGCCTCCAACGAAACCGCCAAGAAACCCATGGATCTCGAGCCATCGGAGGATCAAGAGATCCTGATAGACTTCAAACCCGCTCCTATATCACCGGACGCCAGACGCGCCATTCTGGCGACTCTCGACAGCGAGCCGCAACCGAGGAAAGCCATAAACAACCTCCACAAGACCCTGTCCGACGGTGAGATAAGAGTCGAGCGTCGGGAGCTTGTGGAGGAAACCGGGGAGCCCAGTTATCCCCACAGCTGCAAGAGAAACTACGAGGATCCTTGCTGGGGCAGAGGCGTCACGGTCAGGCCACCCGTCCAATTCTCGTCGACACCGGAGAACCTAGCGTTGTTGGCCCGGATAACGCCGCCTCAGCGGGAAGAGCGCGAGCCTCGGGAACATCATCGACAACGCCAGCATTACGAGGAGGTTTGGCAATTCTCATCATCGTCTTTGATGTCGGTCGATGTGTACCGCTCGTTATCGATGCCGGGATTTTCTGGATATATTACTCGATGCCTTAACAGGATCGGAGGTATCAAGCAAGACATCCAGTTTTACTGGATGCATCTGCTGGATGCTCCTGCTGGATGATCTCGCTGGATGATCTCGCTGGATGATCTCGCTGGATGATCTCGCTGGATGATCTCGCTGGATGATCTCGCTGGATGATCTCGCTGGATGATCTCGCTGGATGATCTCGCTGGATGATCTCGCTGGATGATCTCGCTGGATGATCTCGCTGGATGATCTCGCTGGATGATCTCGCTGGATGATCTCGCTGGATGATCTCGCTGGATGATCTCGCTGGATGATCTCGCTGGATGATCTCGCTGCATGATCTCGCTGGATGATCTCGCTGGATGTTCTCGCTGGATGATCTCGCCGGATGATCTCACTGGATGATCTCGCTGGATGATTCCGCTGGATTTCTTCGATCTCATTAAGATATCGAGCAAGATATCCAGCAAGACGGAAAATCTCGAAAACGAGGCATCAATGACGGGCTTCTAGACCAGCCTTTTTCAAACCGGATTTCTCGGTTTCCAAGCTAAGGTTTCGTTCTTATACCAGGAATTCCACGAGAACATAATCCGCCGTGGCTTGTTCAGAAAGCGTAGCGTATCTCTCGAGGACGGTGTGCAAGATCTGCAGAGCAGCGAGTTCAGCCTTCCACGATCATTGCCAACGTCCCCGACCTCACCGACGTCTTCCCCAGGTTGGAACATTTAAGACGCACCTCGATCTATCAAAACGTAACGGATTACCATGTGAAATTCTTGTGCTTTTCCATTCAGTAGCAGGTCACATTAGTATCGTCCAGCTGTCGCCGAAGTACGAGAGACGAAGACCGAGCTTTTTGCGCACCAGCGCAGTCGTGATGGGCACAGCAGCGTCGCCCTTCGCCTCGAGCGATTCTTTGACAAACGACGTTACGAAAGATCACAGCGACGGAATATGGAACGAGTCCCAAGCGACGGTACTTCAAGTTGATTCCCTCGGGCTGTTGACCCCCTCGTCTCGCCGGCGGCATCTGCTTCTTCTTCAGCATCAGCAAAGATCGTCCATGGATACGGAAGCTCTCGACGCCGAGGACGAGGACGACATGGACATTTGCCCACCCACCAGCCCGAGAATCCGGTTGGAACCAGCCAGTCCGGTTATCCTCACGCCGAGCAGGTATTGGCCAACAACAATTTACCAATTTAGTGGAGTTCTTTTTACTTTGACGGCACACTATCAGTTTTTATGTGAATGAGAAATCTTCAATGACGATTTAGTTGGTTGGCTCAATGGAGATTTAGGTGGCTCAACCACCGAGAGGTTGAATTAAGAACACAAGGTTGGCTCAACCTCTCGATGAGGTTAAATACAACGAAACTAATGGTGAACTTGAATCAATAGATCTCATGGAGGCTGAGTCAACCTCAGTAAGGTTGATTGATTCAAATTGAGGTTGACTCAAACTCGATGAAGTCGATTGGTTCAAATTTACTATCAGTTTCGACGTATTTAACCTCACCGAGAGGTTGAGTCAAGCTTATGTCGTTAACTCAACCTCTCAGTAGTTGAGTGACCTAAATCGTCATTGAGTCAACCAGCGCTCATGTATTTATGTTTGCCCCACCTCCGTTTTTCTCTCAGTGTCAGACTTTTTCTTAGATATTATGGCAAAAATTCTTGGAAAATCTCAAACTTTCCGCCATAAGTGGCACCCTAGTTCCCTACCACTATGTTCTATGGTAATACTTCTTAGATGATCGGTAGTTTTTAGTAGATCCATCTCTCAGGGTCCAATTTTAAGACATTAGTTTGAATTTGCGATCGAACTTAAGATCAAACTCAAGTTCGATCTTAATATCAAACTTGATTTCGGACCTAAGTTTAGTCTTAAGTTCGAACTTAAGTTCGAAATTAAGATCAAACTTAACTCCGAATTCGAGGTCAAACTTAAGCACGCAATGAAATTTGGTCCAAGTTCAGTCTCAAGGCCGCTCTTAAGTTCCGACTAATGTCTTAAAGTTCGACCCTCAATGTATTTATTTGCGAGGCATCGTTCAAACAAATTTGTTCAACAGCGAATATGATTGGCCATTCACCGCTAAATTCGATCGCAGTAACTCATTTTTTTTTCTCGTTCAAAATTCCAGCATCGAAGGTCCGATGCTGCTGAGCAGCGTCGCGAACGGAACGGTGCGAGGCCGGAGCGGTCTCCGACGCCCGAGCCCTTCCTCGATATCCCAACCGCTGTCGCAATCGTCGAGCGAGCTGGGTCTCTCCCTCGCCCGTACGGATTCCGGCGGTAGAACGAATACCGATATATCCGAGGCCTCGACAACCGAGGATTACGTCACTGCCAATACTTCGACGGGTACCGGTACCACAACTGGAACATCGGCCACTACCAGTTCGTGGTCCAGGCCAGCTTATCTGCCATCGAGCGCCGCTCCTTCAGGACCCGCCTCAACCACTGCCACAGCTGCCGACGGTAGCTCCTTCGAGAGCGCAAGCTCTATCTACAGTCTGGCCAGAAGCGAGGTGGGTCCTCCTTTTTTCCCCTTCAAATACCTCGTGCCTCGACTGCCAACGATTTATCGGCATGGAACATTCTCTCGCTGCAGCGTATTCCTGCTTTTACTTTCGTGCTTCTTCGAATTATAATTTACAGTACTTGTTGCACTTGTTCGCAGTTGTTAGACGACCTGACCCAGAATGTAAGTCATTAACCGTCAGCTTATCGTTGTTCTTCATTCTCCGCCCTTACTGTGCATTCCGTCGACCCGCCCTTCGATTTCTCAAAGTCTCCTCGGCTAGCTTTCGAACCCGAGAGTGTCGTTGAAACGATCGTTCTTGCAGGCCGTAATCGATGAGCCCTGCAGTCCACCGCCGATAGTCGAAGAACTGCCCGCCATCGGCGACGACGATTTGCCGCACGAGGGCGAGCCGCGTGTTCCGTCCCCGGCGAGGTCGACCAGCAGCAGCAGTTCCGGAAGTTACGATCTCGAGGACGCAATGCCCGAGCCAGTTCAGCCGACCGCGCCGCTGAGTCGGCACGGATCGGAGCTCGAACTCGATCGCGACGTTAGTCTCGCTCCATATGAATTCCCATTTTTTTGGTTCCCAAATGAGGTCATTGAACTATGTTGGTCCGTTGGTTTGCCAAGCAGGACGGTCATCACTCGTCTTCCGGTGGCTACGCCGAGTCTCCGCCGGATCCGCACGCCTGGACCGAGGAGGAGAGACGCCGAAGAAAAAAGACCTTCACACTGGATTTCCCGGGTGGTCACGAGATCGAGGACAACGAGGTCGAGCAACGATCGAGCCAGGCCCAACAAGCGCCGCAGCAGCAGCAACAGCAAGCCGGATTGCCGCAGAGCGTGGACGTCAGCCCGACGCCGAGCCATCGTCATCGGCCGGCTCGCGGAAAGATGAACGCCGCCCGGAGTCCTCACCGCAACAACAAATCGCGTCGGGACTCTTCGCAGGTTCAAATTTCGGGAAGGAGTCCGGCGCCGGTGACGACCGGACAGAAGGACGACTGGGCAAAGCCCGTCGACGATTCGGTGCAGATACCGACTTCCGACGACTCCAGCTGCAGCCATCACTACCACATGCACCATCATCATCATCATCTTCACAATCAGGGGCTGGAAGGCGCTCGTCATCGGCGGACCAGGGAAAGCCCCAGACGGAAGACCGGCGCGGGTGGTTACACCAACGCCGGAAGACGTCGTAGCAACGAGGTAAATCGCGGTGATACATGAACTGTTCCGTCAACTTACAGCGCCAGATGCGACTCTGATGGTCCCCCAAGTCAAGCTGATTCGTTCGCGGTCAATACTTGGATGGGTGACGGCTTAGCCGTGCGCTAGTTGGCGCATCGACCGTTGAGCGGGAGGCGCTTTCTTCTGAGACTTTGATGTTTCTGCACTTTACTCAAGTGCCAAAATAACGCTGGAGCAGTAGCAGTTGACCATCTGTACCAATACGAGTTTTCGTACACTGAAAAAAAAATATCAATGATTCAAGTAAATTTTGCTTGCGGGTTGCCAAAGAAAACAAAATGTTTCGATTCTGCTTTCAATTCGTACAATTTCATACCGGATTGAAGCGACAACACCTTACCTTGACAGTCTTGCCGTCCTTGTTTCAATCTCATATGGAATTGTAAGAATTGAAAGTAGAATTGAAACAAACGTTTTTTTTCTTCAGCAGCGCGCAAGCGAATTTTTTTTCAGTGTAGTTTTCCCGTCTCCCCGGCAAATGTGTTAGTGTAGTCGGTGACGGACGCACTGCGAGTTGGGTAGCTTAGCTGAGTGCGCGTATGGGATTCCGTATGGGGTTCCGTAAAAACCCGAAAGGTGGAAATGGAACAAACAAAAAACAAAGACTGTTCCGTCAATGAGGATCGTGGGTTTTTTCATGTTTCGCAGGACAAGAACGCGGCGCTGACCGGAAGTCTTCCCAGACGAAGGTCCCGGGCCATCGAGGACTGCACCTCCAGCCGACTGAGTCCTGGTGGACGCTATCAACGGAGTCCCGGACACAACGGACACACGACCGCGGCGATAATCGTCAAATCGCCGAGTCCCGAGGCCAAGCTCAAAGCCGTTTCGGCCGAATCTCTGAGGTCCGTCAGTCCCGGCAGCGACAGTGTCTTCTACAGCGAGAGCGCCGATCTTTCCGGCGCTGGACTGACGACCCTCATCGACGCTCCACACTGTCAGAATTGCGGTAGAGAAGTAAGATGACAAATCTTGTACAACTATCGCTTCGGTTACTGAGACACTTGGAAATTTGTCGGAAATTCTTCATGCGCCTGAAGATATGTGCATGAGACTAAATTTCGTCGAGTTACAACGGCTGTGTTTCGCATCGCGCAAACTTCGCTCGGAAAAGTTCACTTGGAGAATAATAATTCTACGAGTGAACAATTTTTTTGTTTTTTTTTTTTCCTGAAGCCGTGCACTGAGGGAGACTTGCCAAAGATGAAGTTTGATGTCGTGCAGATATCTTCATGGTCACAATTCTAACGGAGTTATAGTGAGGTAAACCTGGTAGAATTTTTGGGGAACATCAAACTTGTCCAGGCTTCAGCGCACTAAAATTTCCACCAGGAAACCGGAAGTAATTCGTGTCGAAAAATTGAGTCTAAGTATTGCTGAAACACACGAGGTTGCGAATAGCGCGGAGCTCATTGGCTTCAAAATTTAAACTAAAACCAGCAACTTGAAAACTAAGCATCATAGGAAGTTTTGCCAAATTCGGAGATTGCTCAGTTTCGAACATTGCATTATGCACTTATTTTTTTTACAAAAAATATTGATGTTTTGTAATGAGAATGAACTCGAGGATTTTTGAATAATCAAGGTTCCTGAAGAAATCGTCCAGCCTCCGGCGGGTTTCGCGGACTCCCCGGAAGGTCCTCGAGCCGTTTCCAGCACGTCGTCCAGCAAGCACGTGAGTCACCGTCTCTACAAGAAATTCGACAAGCGCTACAGATCGGAGGAGCGGGGCGAGAGGAGGTATCACAGCAGGAGCAACGGTGCCGGAGGCCGATCGGACGTTAGGGCCAAGTCGGAAGAAAGGGGCGGCCGACCGAGCAGTCGCGGATCCATCGACGATGGATCGAGAAGAAGGCTTCATGCCAGGAGTACGGATGCCAGTATGGAAGTTCTTACAGGTACGATTAAGACATCTCATTAAGATTACCGTCATTAAACCGACTCATTAACCTACGACTGGTAGAATTTTTGGAGCGTCGAATCGGGGTCTGGGAAGGGCCTGGAGAGCCCTTGCCAGGGCCTCGCCAGGGCCCCGCCAGGGCCTCCCCAGGAGCCGAAGGCGAGTGAGGCGCTTCACACGAGTGCGAGAGATCGATTTTTCTCGCCCGTGTCACGAACCGGTTTTTCCGGTTTTTTTTCCCGCACTAGTGCGGGAAAAAGTGTTTCCGCCCGCTGAACACGAATCTCCTGGCCTTTTTGGACTACAGTACAATGCGACATTAAGGGGTTCGATTTTATGCACGATTTTAGGCACTTGTCCGGCTAAAATAGCTTGACCGGCTAAAACGGATTAGCCGACTAAAATAGTTTAGCCGGCCAAACTATAAAATCCATTAGCCGGATAAGATATTTTAGCCGGCTAGGCCGGTCTATCTGTCCTATGCAGGGCTTCGCCGGGGCCCCGCCATGGCCTTGCCAGGGCCTCGCCAGGGCCTCGCCAGAGTCTCGCCAGGGCCTCGCCAGACCCCGATGCAACGCACAAAAATGTTTACCAACGACTTGATCAATTCTGATTCTCCATTGCCATTATCAGTTCTGATTCGCACTTTCGCCGACAATTCCGCAGGTCGCGAGGACGAGGACACGTACGTGGAGCCTTACACGGGCTGCGAGTGGATCTACATAGGCGAGGTCGAGGAGAGTCACGTCTGGCGTCGTCCGGACAGCAGGGACGGCGACGACGAGTCCTCGGACGCCGCTGTCAAGGATCAGAGCCGAAGAGGCTCCCAGGGCTCGACCGAGAGCGAAAAATCCTTCAGGAAAAAGTACCAAGCCGCGACCCACAGGATGGTCCATCGAAAGAGCAGCGGCGAGATGTACAAGAGGATACAGAAGAAGAGTTTCGGTGAGTCGAGGGGCGTCAAGCCGCGGATAACGTGGCGAGGTCGAAATTGAAAAATCCTCGTCAACCTAGAATTTTCCAAGACGCAACTTTAATTAAAATAAATATCTATCTAATTAAAGTAAATGTTTATTTAATAAATATAGAGTCGAAATTGAAAATTTTTGTTAATCTGGAATTTGCCAAGACGCAACCTTCGAACGATTCGAATAACAAGTTGATCTGCTAAAAAAATCTGTAAAAATTCACAAACGTATCTTGAACTTCAAGCTACGTCAAGAAACAATACTTCAACACTTGAAGTATTGTTTTTTTGATAACGCAGAAGAACATTTATTACGCGCATCTGTATCATTTTGCACTTAGAAGAAGGCAAAAATGCTCGTTTGCTCTCGACTAAAAGTCCCCCGCTTACCCAGAAAAATAATTTATTTGACGGTCCAATAAATATCTATTTTTATTTATTTAATAAAAATAAATATTTATTTAGTCAAAATAAATATTGATTTAAACCAAATCACTGATATGTCTGGCTGTACTGAAGAGTTAATGATTGAGAACGGAAAAAGGGCTTGGAATTTTTTTCGAAACTTGTTGCACATCGAGGTGGAAAAGTGGGTCGCTGATCGGCGGGGAGGTCGTGGAAAGGAGAGTCGCAGAGGCTTCGGGAGCGACCGGAGGGTGACGCATCCCGAAGAGATCCAACGTGTGCCGATTGGCTCGGTGTTTTTTAACGCGGGAAGAGACGGAGATACCGGCTCGCAGAGAGATAGCGCGGGAAAGCTCGGAATACACGCAGAAGCATCGACAATAAAGCGAAGGTCGTTTTATTTTTAATCGAAGCGAGAGAGCGCTCGCGCTTCGCCAGCTCGAGCGAGCTTTTTCCCTATTCGCGTGTTACTCCACTCGTCCCGCGGAGCTAAATCGCCGAGCTACTGTTTTAGCTATCGGCTTCATAAATACCCCGCGCGCTTCGGCGTTATTCCGCCAAGGTCAAATGCCCTGTAGCGATTAATTAAGTAGGTGCAAAAGGCTTGTTCTCCGCCTTATAACTCCGGCTGACCTCGGCCGTTGAGCGTCTACCGTCGCGAGAGACCTTCTTCACTTCGCTCGCTCACCCAGACTCTCCAAGATTGATCGATTTGGCCGACGAGCGTGGAACACCTAGTAGAGTCTCGTATCATCTTCCGCCGTTCGCTCCGATCTATCGGCTCTCACGTCCCTCGGTCACGTGTCGCTGATTTCGTGGCATTGGAGTCGTTGCAAGGACACTTTATTCTTCTTCGTGGGTCACATTAGTCGAATGCTTGCTGATTTTTTTTAATATCGATATATATAATTTTTTTTTTACATCAACGGGCAATGCACTTGTAGTGATTTAGAAAAATATATATATTTATTTGGTTATTTATTTAATGAAGGGGCAATGCACTTTTACTGATTGAAAAAATATATATATATTTATTTTTTTATTTACTTAATCGACGGGCGATGCCCTTTTACATGTATAAATAGTCTTTCAAACATAATCCAAACATACCGATAGAAATAATGATTAGAATCAACACATCGACGTTAATATTGAAAAATTGCGAAGTTCCACAAATTTGTTGACTAGGCGTATCGTAAGATCGCGCCTGCCGCTGCCTCCTTAAGGTTCGCTAGGGACGCATCAGACCCAAGATTCACCAGGCTGTCTGCCCGGCGCTTTCGTCTGGATAATAATAAAATTTCGTAGTAATTGGTTCGAATTATTATTATTATTATTATTGTTAATAATAATAATAAAAATATTAATATATATTCTACCATTACTAGTATATTAAATTAGTATACTAAAAATGATTAACTATTCGTAATACTATTTTTCAACAGTAATCGGCAAAAGAACCTTTATTTGAATGATGACTAAAAAAAAAGGAGTAAAATTTTCAAAAAAAAAAAAATTACGACTATTTTGACATTGCGGTATTTTGGACGCCCCTTCACGACAAAGCCCGACGTGTGTACGTCTTCCTGCCTGAAAGAAGAAGCTTTTACAGACGATGAGTCAGTCCCCGGGGCATTCGGCTCCGCGGCCTCTCGTCATAGTTTGCGCGAGCTTTTTGTAGCTCACCGACCTCTTTTCGACCACGGTATAAATGAAGCCGCTTAAAAAAAAAAAAAAAAAAAAAAAAAAATTCGCGGAGCCTCGCTAGGGCGCCTCGGTTATTCGAGGCCGAAAAACACGCGTGTTTCTTTTTCATATGGACGAAACGAGACGGATGCGCGGCGCGAAGGAATGTCCGCGGTTGTTGAGAGGGCCAAAAAAAAAACGAAGATTTTCTTTAAATAATCTTCGCGTAACACACGCGGTCGTCTAAATATATAATTGGTCGCGAGTGCGCGGCCCACCACCCGCGGTCTCGGGAGCGCGAGTCGCGTAGAGGCTTCTCGCGAGAGGGAGACGGAGAAATCTCTTAGCGAGCCGGGACGCACGGGGTTCGCGCGGCGAGTCTAAGGGGAGGAAGAAGCTTTTTGGCTGGCAGTCAGTGGGTCAGGGCGCCGAGTCGCATTCCGCGAGGCCGTTCCGCGACTCGATCCTTCCCGTCTGCTGACACGTATTTTCGCACTTTGAAGAAAAAAAAAAAATTAAAAAAAATTAAAAATAAAAATAATCCTATTGGGTTTTATGGTGAGAGAAAAATAAATAAATAAAATAATAATAATCGATTTCGTTCGATCTTCGGTTGAGGAAAGAGTGGCCGGTAAGATTGGCAAGAAAGAAAATCGAGGTTTCAGTGATCAATTTTCGATATCGTGGCGGTGGGTGTGACACGAAGATATCATTATGGTGTGCGACTCGGCGGGGACCTCGTGTCCGCCCGAACTCGGCGAGGATGTTTCACTTAAAAGTGCACTCGAGGAATTGCTCAAATGCATGCTCAGGGTTTGGTGCCGGGAGGGAGAGGCGCTCAACAAACTCGGCTTCCCGACTACCGGTAAATATTTCGGCTCGTAGGATGAACGATTGTTGCACACAGAAAAATAATTCATTTGGCGGACGCGCCGCGAAGAAATATTTATTTGTATTAAAAAAATATTTATTTGAATTAAATGAATATTTATTTGGATTAAATGAATATTTATTTGAATTGAATGAATATTTATTTGAGTTAAATAAATTATTATTTGTGGGTCACCCTTCGGAGAAATTATTTTTTTGGGTGTGTCCTTCGTTCCTCTTTTTTATGGTACTTGTGCACGGTATATTGGCAGAAAGGTGAAATTTCCGATAAAATCTCGGATTGACAAATGATCTGGAAAAAAAGATCGAGTGTCCCTTTGGAAAAAAAAATTCGAGCCGCGGAGACCGAAGGTTCTGGACGTGAGCTTCGCATTACCTTTTTGCTTTACAACGGTCCAGGGAATTAAAAAAAATAGTTACGAGGATTTTATCGTGTAATTCCACCAATGTTCCGACGGAAAGCTCCTCGGGCGACCGCTTCGAAAATCCCTCGCTGCACCTCTGAAACGTAAATAAAAAATTATAATCCAGAGTGCTCGAAAAAATAAAATAAAATGGTCGCGAATATTTCGTCGTATAATTCGACCAATATTCCGACGGAAAGCTCCGCGAGCGACCGCTTCGAAAATCTCTCCACTTTAAAAAATATTTTAGCGGCGAAACTGCAGATTTCAAACATGAATTAAAAAAAAACCTTTCCGTCTCCCAACAATTCAGAGTACTAAAAAAAAAAGTCACGACTATTTTATCGCATAATTCGACCAATATTCCGACGGAAGCTCCTCGAGCGACGGCTCCGAGAATCCATCCCGCTTTAGAAATATTTGATCGGTGAAATTTCACCTCTCAAACGTGAATTACAAAAAAAAATCCTTTCCGTCTCCCAATAATTCAGAGGAATCGAATGAAAATTTTTAAAAATTGTATTATAATCGTATAATCGTAACATAATCGGATATTATCGTATTTTATCGTATAAAGCTTCTCGAACGACGGCTTCGAAAATCCCTCCACTTTTAAAAACATTTTAGGTGTGAAACTGCACCTCTCAACGGTGAATTAAAAAAAAACCTTTCCGTCCTTCAATAATCCAGAGGACGCTAATAAAAAACAATTAAAATAAAAAAATCGTCACCGCTATTTTATCGTATTTTATCGTATAAAGTTCCTCGAGCGACGGCTTCAAAAATCCCTCCATATTTAGAAACATTTTAGCTGTGAAACTGCACCTCTCAATCGTAAATTTCAAAAAACCTTTCCGTCTCCAAATAGTCCAAAGTACTCAAAAAAAAAAAAAAAAGAAAAGTAGCCTCGACTTAATCGCAACTCCGAGTGCCTCCATTAAACGATCTTCCACGTGCCTGGCTCTGCCTCTCCGTGTCCTTTTATCCTTCGCTTTATCCGATATCTATTTTCCACCCCTTTGATCCTCCCCGTCGCTGAGGCGTGCGATTATAAAGAAAGAAAAAAAAAAGAACGTGCGAACTGCATTCTTTCGAAGGTCACTTTACGACGTTGCGCTTCTGTGTCAATTTTTTTTCCTCATATATTAATATATATTTTTTTTAAATATCTCGTTGCAGAGAGCGACAAGCGAGTGGTGGTCAGAAGGGAGGCCGGCGGTGAATTCGGTTTCCGCATACACGGCTCGAAGCCCGTGGTCGTGTCGGCGATCGAGCCCGACACGCCGGCCGAGACTTCCGGTCTCGAAGTCGGCGACATAATAATGTCGGTCAACGGTCGAAGCGTGATGGACGCGACGCACTCGGAAGTGGTGAGACTGGCGCACTCGGGACCGGATGTTCTCGAGCTGGAGGTCGCCCGGACGTGCAACGTTCTCGCGCCGCAAGTTTCGGGCGCGAACGGCACCGGAAACGGCGCCATCGGGAACGGCGCCAGCGGCGCGAAACCCGGCGTCAAGGAGACGGCCCTGTGCTCCGGATATCTGTGGCGGAAAGCTACGAGCGCGGCGGCTTCCGGTTCCGACAAGTGGGTTCGGAGATGGTTCGCTCTGCGTCGAGACAATTGCCTTTATTACTACAAGACTGACACGGTTAGTTGAACGGAAAAAAAAACAAGAAACATTCGCTCCGAAGGAGAAACAGCACATTACGATACTAGTGCGAAAAAAAACATTTCTGACGAGTGTGAGTTTGCAGCACGAGGGGGATGAGAGTGTTGCGATCACACGAGTTAAGAACACGTCTTTCGAACGAGTTTCGTACAAACTCTGTAAAAAATGTTATGAAGTTTACAACGCGTTTGATATACAAAGTTGTACGAAATATAGAACCTCGGTATATGAAATTAGAATTCATATACGTTGTATTTGGATTTTAATAATTTAATCTTGAATGCAATAGCTGTGGTGGTTTCAATTCGATATCTCAATTTCTTTTTTTCAAAACCATTCTATATGCTAACACTTCGGAATTTCGGTTTGTTAGCATATAGAAAGGTTTTCGAAAAAAAATTTCGAGATATCGAATTGAAACCACTGCCATTGTTTTCATCACAATTGTACATGACATTTTATATGCAAGTTTTTGCATAAAAACTTCCAGTTCGGTACATTAAATTTACAATTTTTTTTACAGTGTATTCATCCCCAGATAGAAAAATAACGGCACGGCGGCGGAACGGTCGCGGTACCAATGGTACCATTCCCGTTTCACGGCACGTTTTTCTATCCGGGTCACTTTTGCCATACGCATTTTTTAAGTTCTAAATTTGTATTGTTTTTTTTTTTCGCTCCAACGACCCTTCGGTGGGTAAATTGATTGTTCGTGTGCAGGATTCACAGCCGGTAGGGGCGGTAATGCTGCTCAAGTACGAGGTGGAGTCGACGCCGGAAGCCAGCAGGCCGTACAGCTTCGCGATAAGGAAACCGGGGGCGCCGAGTCATCATCTGGCCGCCGACAGCGAGGAAGCAGCCGCGAGATGGAGCACAGTCATACGCGAGGCTGTTGAAAGAAACAATCAGGTTCGAAAAGAAATTATTTTGGCTTTTTTTCAGAATTTTCCGTGCGGTTGCGATCGAACATTATCGTATCGTTAATTTTGTCATATAAGAAAAATTAATTCAATTTTTAATCTTTTAGGCTGACACGTGGCTGGACGATTCTCTGAGAATGCAAGAAGTTGCGGCGTGCGCGATCCAGAGGCCCGACTGTTTCGGCTATCTGTCGAAGCAACAGAATCGGGCACGAAAGACGTCGTCGCCGACCGGCTGGTCGCGACGCTATTGCGTTCTAAAAGACGCCGCGCTCTATTTCTACGACGACGCGAACGCCGAGAAGGCCTTTGGCGTTGCGTGCCTTCACGGGTTCAGGGTTCACGGCAGCGCGCCCAATTCAGGCGGACGGAAACACGCTTTCGAGCTGCAGCCGCCGGATCCGACACAGAGAAACTACACGTTCGCTACGGAATCGGAAATGGATAAGAAGAGGTAAAGAGTTTTTTTTTTTTATTTTTCATAGAATTTATCAATCATGCAACAGACGGGATGCGACGAAAAATACAACGAAGTCGAGAGTAACTTATCTGGGAACTGAGATTTTGAAATCGCAAGTAACGTTGTCCCGTACGACGCCACTTCCGGTGAAAACGGTAATTGTCTAATCGGAAGTGACGTCACTTCCGGTGGAAAACACAGATTTTTCAAACCGGAAGTGAAGCTTATCTCTGTAACGTCACTTCCGGTGGAAAATTGAGATTTCCGAACCGGAAGTGACGTTGATTTCTGTGCCGTGACTTGCAGTAGAAAACTGAGATTTACAAACCGGAAGTGACTTCTTCCATTCCCACTGCTCTGAGAATAAAGATCGAAACTTGACTTTTATTTTTTTTTTTATGTTTAAACTACAAACGAAAGGGAAATTAGGGGAATAAAGTTTGCGATTCGCATCGCCACGATCAAAGTAATGAAGTTTGTTGTTAATTGGATATTCTCTTTAAAGGTGGCTCGCGGCACTCGAATACTCGATCGATCGTTGGATCAAAGTTGGTTGACGCAGCACAGCATCAACTTAGAATAAAAACGAAGATTTAACGAAGCAGCGACGACCCATCGATTAGCTCTGTAAATCCTGTTTACCCCAAACGTCTCACCATCCCGGCTATATCGCTCGTATTTTTGGCATTGTTGGAAAACAAACAAAAAAACCACTTCGCCGTCCCAACTTTTCCCCCCCCCCTTCCTACCCCCCTCCACGCATCCTCTTTTTACCCAACAAATTTTTACAAAAAATCGACCCTCATTGGTTACTTAAAAATTTTCACCCACCCGTATCGTTATCCTATCGCCGTCACGGCTATGTAAGATTGTTAGTCGGACAAGACAAAAAATTGACGTAACGATGATTATGAATACAGGTCGGCAATTCAGGCATCAAAGCATCGATAACGAAAAAAAATACACACACTCACTCACACATACACAGACAAAACATAACGCTGATGAAATTGATACCAAACTTTTTATGAATTTTTCAATCCCCATCGGTTCGATCGACGGTCGAATCGAGAAAATCGATGGAAGAATGAAAAAAAAAACACTTGTGATTAAAGAATTGTTTTTTTTTAATCGATGAATTTTTATAGGTGTTAATAACGATGCGAGCCCTGCGATTCCAAATCGCCCCCCACCCCGCCCCCCTGTATATTATATTACTGATATATAAATATATTATATTGTATAGAGAGTCCGTTTTATCGGCGGATTGAATATTTTGGGTCGTACGAGGAATAATTGTATGAAAGGGCGTATGAGTTCGAGAATTCGGTGAAATTGATTTTGAACGATAGTCGATTGTTATCATTGATAGTGTTTATCGCATCGTAAATCGAGACGCGCCGACGATTAATATATATTATCTATACACGTATACACGCAAAGTAACGAGTAAAACAGAACAACAACAGAATAAAAACCAATGTTATATTATATATACACGCTGAAAACAACACGAATATTAGAAAAGGAGACAATGAAACGATGCGAATGCCGACGAGTGAGTGAGTGAGTGAAAGATTTTATGAGATCGTTGTTATTCGTTTAAAAAAACAAGAAAAAAACAAAAAAAAATACCAAACAAATATATATACACACATACATGCATACAGAGTGAAGTATCCGAAAAAGTGAAGAATACGTAGAAGAAATCGAAGACGAAACACTCCCCCCCCCCCCCCCCCCAAACTATTTATCGTGGATATTTGTATTGTATACCTCGTCTGCATGCTCGCATTTAAAGAAAATGAAAAAAAAAAAATCGTAAGCGTTTATAAAAATCGACAGATAAAAATGGGAAGATAATACTGAAAAATTTATAAAAATAATTGATAAACAAAAAGGGAGGCCAAGGTGAGAGACGACGAGAGTGTTGAACGAAGGATTGAAGGACGATCGAGTGAATCTTTTAGAAAAAAAGGGCGTTTTGAATCTACTTGTTTTATTTTTCTCTCCCTTCGTTCCACGATTCCACGAGCCAAGAGAAACGCGCATGTACAAAGTGTTCCGACCGTGTGCCAGCCACACGAATTATTATCGTGACAGATACGCAGAAACGTTACGAGGGAAGATTGAAAGACGGAGGAACGAAAAAAAAGAAAAAGGCCAAAAGTTAAATGAAAGGGAAGAGTGTGAGAGCGGACGGGCGTGCGAATGTCTCGGGTGTGCATGTGTGTGCACGTGTGAGAAAGCTGAAAAAAAAGATGAAAAATATTAAGTCAACCCGCTCAAAATCAGAGATAATAAAATAAAGACTTTAATACCAGTTACATAACGGCTGATGCCAATCACTGTTTACTATTATTCCATCGTCGTCGTCGTCATCGTCGTCGTCGTCGTCGTCGTCGTCATCGTTACCATGAATTTTTCAATATTTGCAATACCGAATCTACAAACAAACAAAAAAAATAAACCTTGTCTTAAACTGGATTGCTGGACCATCAAGAGTTTTCCATTTGAACATAGCGTATTTTCCAAAAAAAAAACAAAAAAATACATGTGCTTCGTCGATGTAACGTTGTATCGAATAAAACGTAATTTACTAAATGTTACTTAACCGACGAGATATTCGTCTGACTGGATTCGCGAACACGCCGTAGGCACGTCGTTTCTATGGATCTCAATTAATCACAGACCCGACTCGACACCGGCAACCGAATACAGAAAAATTCTGCAATGGGTGAGAGAGTAACATTACATTTTTTTTATTTATAGAGAGTAAAATTGTACAGCTTCGTTCACTGTAAAATTTCGTCAAAGAAATTAGAGCCAGGTCTCACTTTCGTCACTCGTGGATCTTCGTTTAATTCATTAATTTATTTACCATTAATTGTTATATTATCGATTCTCAATAGATATATATATATATATATAGTCCTCTATTGATTCTCAACAGAGGACACTTATTTGTGTACAATTATTACAGTATAACACACAGCCGACTCCGATTTCGATAGCTTCTATCAGAGCTGGGCAAAGCACAACGAAATACTTCAAGTACAAAGTACAAAGTATCACAAGTACTTGGAGTATCAAGTACATTTTGTCCTTGAAATATTTCTCAAGTATTCTTTCCAAGTACTTTTCACAATTAGGTTTGTAGCGTTAAGAGTTATCTGGGCGTAAAAAAAAAGTGTAAAGTAATTTGTACATGGCTTCCTCATTGTCAAAAATCACTGACTGAAATTTTCACAATTCGACGTTTTGAGGCTATTATTAATCGATTTTTCACTTTTTTTATAGAACAAAAATCCACAAGAAAATGTCAACAAATTTGATTAAAAACCGGAGAAGGGTCCCTTTTCGTCCCTTCTCGTTTTTGTTTAAGATATTTTTTTATAAAAGAAAACGAAGAGGCGCGATAGTTCTCGTTTTTTTAACGGAATTTTTTTTCACTAAATTAAGAAAAATTAATGCTCGTTAAAATGATACTTATTGAAAAGTTTAGACAAATAATCTTCTTTTAATAGAAACGGAATGTCATGCTACTCATCGAGTATGTGTAATGCGAGCGTGTACTCAAATAGTACTTATACTTGGTGCTTGACATCGTAAAAAAAATGCTTGAAGTTCTAAAAAGTGTACTTCAAGTACGTACTTGAAGTACCAGACAAGTACCCAGCACTTCAAGTACTGCCCAGCTCTGGTTTATATAGCCTCATTCCTTTTTTTATTCCACATATATAAATCAACACCGCCCACCTCCCCCTTCCCTCGCGAGTGAATAAATATCCGACATGGTAAAATGGAATGTGCAGAGGAATAATATAGACAAAGTTACTTTGCTTTGGAAGAATAATACTGTGGGCGTTACAGTGAGACTGCGGTGGAGAATGAAAGGATGCATTAATATCCTTGTGCATCGGCAAATTGGATGACGAATATATGTCAAATTGTCCCGACAAGACTATCCGCGTCCCAGTGCTCGGACGATCGTTCTCGTGAGTGGAAAAGTCTCGTTATTCGAACTGGGGCAACGTGCGCTCCAATCGTCCTCGTTCAGCGAGAATACCATCGCTCCGCCGAATCCGCTGGCTCTGATCCACTGGGCCTTCGATATGAAACGCAGAACAATTCGAGATCAGATTATTTTAGGCGAGAAAATCGAATTAACAGGCAGCCAATGGAGCCACATTATTTTCCCGAAACTTCAATCGGCCGAATCGATTAATGATGTCGAAATTGTATTTTTCCGAATCGTCAAAATGCCAGAATTTTATTTTTCCGAATTGTTAAAATCCGGAACTTTATTTATCGGAATCTTCATTTCGGCGAACGTTGCTTTTCGGAAAAGATAGATGGCCAAACGTTATTACTCGGAATCGCTATTTAACCGAACGTCATTTTTTTCGAATAACAATAACATTTTTTCGAATAACATTTTCGACCGTGCGACGATTCAGCCGATTGAGGTTCGGCAAAATAATGTGGCTCCGCCGACAATTAGTCAGATTTTTTTACCGACCTTCTGCAGAACGCTGACCGAGTCGTCGTAGGAGACCCACTCGTCGTGCTCGTAAGCGTAAGGAACTTTGCCGTCCTCGTCGTAGCGTCTCGTACCTCCTCCGGCAAGAAACATGCAGACCTCCGTATAAGAAACGAATCCGTTAGTTCCAAGTTTACCGAAACCCTTGGCCGGCGCCAAGACATCATGATTCAGGACGTTGTCGAGGGCGAAACTGTGACCGTAAGTCGGAATACCGATAACGAGCTTCTCCCTGGGCATCCCCTTGGACAGCCAATACATGGCCGAGTAGTTTACGTTCAAAGTTCGAACGTAGCCGCTCTCGGAGCTTCGGGGATAGAGGGGAGCGTTCATGTCCGTTATCGGGAAGTACCACACGTAGAAGTGATAGTCATACGACATCAGATTTACAAAGTCCACGTGCCTGAAGGGACAGAACATTGTTCGTTATTAGTTTCCATTGCACTAATGAGATTGTACATTCTTTAATAAAAAAACGATTGTTTATGGGTCATTCCCTACCATTTCGACCTCGGAGTACCCTCTACGTTTTGAATTGGCCCTGCTATTTTTTATATGACTCAACTAACTCTCAAAAGATTTTTCACTAGATCTTCTAAAATTGTTTATAATTATTTATGAATAAAAAATGAACTTATTGATCGCCACAATTTAAGTATCTGAAAAAATTATAATAAATAATAATCTGAAAAATCTTATGCCATATCAGATTTTTCTAGTCTTTTTTTTACCTTACAAAAACTATGTAAAATTTAAAAAATAGTTAACCGATTACCCATAATCGAATGATTTTTTTCATCTAATTTTTTTCACTATCTTTTTCGACAAAAAATTAGAAATATAAAATGTGACGTCGGACCGCTCCCGCTCAAAACTTCAAAGTTTTTTTTATATATAATAGTTTTTCAGAATTTTTTTTGGATTTTTAAATTGTGGCGGTCAATAAGCTCACTTCTTTAAGCATAAATAGTTATAAACATTTTTCATAAGTCATATTAAGCCATTTACAACATCGCGGGCCCAATCCAAGATCTGAAGGGAATTAGTCCCAGGTAGAAGTGGTAAGGAATATCCCATATGATCATGTATTGGTAATGAAATTACTCGGCAATTTGAGGAACGTTGTAGCTCTGATCGATGATGGCAGCGGGAGCTGCAACCGCTACCGATAACAACAATTTTCTGCCGCTCCTGTCGAATTCCTTTCGCAATTCTTGAAGCAACTGAACGAAATATATCTTCTGCCTTTCGTCGGAGCCGAGCCAGGCCGGGAACTCCCAGTCTATGTCGAGACCGTCGAGATTCAAAGCCTGGGTCACGTTGAGCACAGATCTGATGAATCTGCGGCAAAAACCAAAATTTCGAGTCGGTCGAACACAATCGCGAATTGGATATTGCAGCATCAACAAAAAAGAAATACCTTTTTCTGTTCGCGTGCGTCTTGACCATTGGAGGAAATCCCTCGCGGAGCTCATCCATTCCACCCGCGCTGAGCATCACCTTTAGTTTGGGCTCGCGATTCTTCAATTTCGCCACTTTCTCGTATATCGACGAATCATCGCCCAAACTTATGGTGCTGTTCACCACGCTCGCAAAACCCACGATAATATGCGTACAAATACGAGGGTCAAGGTGCGACGGACTGAGCTCCCACGACGTGTTCACGTTTCTCGGTATTGTGTAGTAGCAGACGATGATCTGACTATAAAGAAAACGAAATAAATTGTTTAAGCAAATCATGCAAAGTTACCACGTAAATGTGAATGCCCACTAAAAACCAGATTTAGTTGTTTCCGATTACTTCAAATACATAAACGCAAACGTCTCAAAATTTTGGGTTTTTGAATAATTTTTTTACAAAAAAAGTAGCAAATTTTGTCCTACTCTAAGAACAAAAAATAAAAGACAAGACGATCAGCTCGATAAGAGAGAAAATGAAAAGCTAAAAAAGACTACTGCGAAGCTTGCAAAATTGGATTACCTGGTTGCCCCGCGACCGGATTGTTCGCTCTTGGCAACGGTTGAGTTCCTGTCCGCATTCTGGTTCTCCTTCGTCGACTCGGCGTACATCCCAGCCCGACGTAGCCACGGAGCAATCTTGGCATCTCGGCAGTCGGCTACGAAGGACGACCGGTTTTGTTTCAAAATTGGTCGGTCTATCAGTGCAATCACCAGCGTTGCCGTCAAACCCAAGAAACCTAAAACACAGACTACAGCGCTGAGGTAGAACGAAGCGTAGAACAGTTGATCCTTCCAGCTGTTTCTGCGAAAAGAATTAAAAAAAACACCAATCACAAAAATTATGCCGATTTTCAAAATTCGTCAACAAATTATAGCAAATTTTTGAATTCAAATAAAGCGCGGGTCTACTACGTTAAATTTTGCGCACTTGCAACCACCTGATTTGTTTACGATTATTTTTTCCCTTTCACAAGCTATTACTTCAACGATTGTCCAACGATCTTGAAGATAATTAACGAGCGTGCAGATCGAACAACACAGGCAAACAACAGAACTCGCGACGCCGTCGAAGAGAGCAGGTAAACGGTAAACTAGAAGTTCTAACAATAGACGAAAAAATCAATACGAATCTGACAAATTACCATTTCCCTGATAAAAACGAGGTGGCGGCAAACCGGCAGGGCGGGGGAGGGGGATAAAAAATTACGTATTGAAAAAAAATATCAATGTCGTTCAAATTTGTCTAAAAATGAAACGAAAGCTGTTGGTGTCATTGTAAGATTTTAACTCACTGTCGTGCGTCGCTCAATAATTCGTACTTTGCCAGTCGCACTGGGATTTGGTTAACCATTGATCGTACCGTGAAACTTCGAGACTTTACCGAACTCGTTGACGCTCCTCAACAATCTGTTATTTCGGAATTTCTTCCAAATTCCAACGTTATTCGACACACTGCTCTGCGCACTTTCGTTCGCTTTTTCAATACTTCGTAAACATTGACGAGGAACCAGGGAACGTTTCCGCTCGGTGGAGAATCAACTCTCCGGAATAGGCACGGCGATCGCCTGAGATTTCCGGGGACCAATCAGCGGTCGACTTGACCTGGGCAGTCACGGCGGCGTCCAATCAGCGGCTTCGTCGGGCCGGAGCGCGTTCGTACGAAATCGCTTCGTCATTCTGTAATCCAATCGCGTGCATAAGACTATGTAACTCTTTTCGGAGACTCCGGCTTGCAATATAAGCATTAATTACGACGGAAATATTGTCTGAACATCCGACCGGACAAACTATAAATTATATAAGTTGTGAGAAAATTTGTGTCGGAGGTTCCAATGGTTTTATTGTTTTATTTTATACCATTATTTACGACGATACGATAAGTTGTTCGCTGAAAATCTTAAGCACGCAAACAACGTTTAAATTCGACCTGCTAAATATGGGACGAATTATTATTTCTTGTACATTCAGATTTCTCACAGTTTATCAGGGATGAACGAAAAATAAATTTTTATTTGAGATTAGAAGAAGATAAAAATAAAGAAATCGCCATTTTTTAAATATAAATTAATTTTTGTTAATTAGTCGCCGCATGAAAATGTGAATGTAAGCTATGAAAATCTTTTTAAAGTATCTTTCTCGTAAATAACACAATGGAAGACGATATTTTTTTGTAAGTTTAGAAAATCATAATAGAAATTAAAAAAGTTATTTTTTCCCCACATCCCTGGTCTATAGCGTCGTACATTCGGCGCTTGCAATACTATTTAAAGCGTTTACTTATTTGTACTGTGCGACAATGAAAAGCACCGTTTTTATTTTATTTTGTGTGGCAAGTGTTTGCGCTGACTTGATAAAAATTCATTGCAGAGATATCGAGTTCGATTGTCGTTATCTTGTCTCCACATAGCACCCAACAAGTTTCGTTAATTGTAATGTGAAATCGTGATAAGTAAAAGCCGCCTTCGATTAGCTGACTAATGGAAAAAAAAATTGGACGATATCCGTTCAGTTTCCTCCTGCGGGAATGAGATCACTGTCCTCCGGTATTCCTTCGCGCTTATAGCGTTGTTGGCTCACTAAGTAGACGACGAGGCCTCCGAATATTACGAAAAAGAGTCCGATTATGTTGATGAGAACTGCTTCGCCGGACAAGCTTGAATATTTAACCCTGGAAAAATAAAATTATGTTTATAAGACGCTAATTCGAAAGAGTAGATCAAGTCGAGACATAGCACGGAAATATTTTTGAAACGTTTCAATAATATTTTTTTGAAATGTTGAAAATATCTTATCAACATTAGAAATATTTGTGAAATATTTTAAGAACAATGTGCAAATATTTTTTTGTCCGCTCCTAAATCTTACATCGAAATGTTTCAGAAATGTTTCGCTCAAACATTTTTTTGACAATTTCAGCGAAATGCGAAAGATACACACTCGAAACGTTAGTCGAAATATTTCAGTAAAACGTGAAATTAAAAATATTTATGGGGAGCAGTGTTGATAAAAATTAATTTAACGAATTTATTGTTAAAAATTTTACTCTTCAGTGAAGATTGCTTTCTCGTTGAGTCCGATGAGGCAGGAGGCGATGACTCCGACGAAACCGGCTGTACCGAAGTACACGTGAATCGGTAGGTAAGATGCTCGAAGAGGGCCCTTGATTCCGGGGAAGAAGAACGACGTAAAACCAGCCACCCACTGAAAAATAAATTAAAAAATTCATTTTTTTACCAGTTCAAGGGGATTGTATTTATGAAATATTTTAAATCAAATTAACTATATTAAAAAATAATATAAACAACATTTTTAAATATAAAAATAATATGTAACAACATATATGTTGTTATATATTATTTTTTTAAAAAAGATAAACTTGAGCAGCCACAATAAATATTGTATTATATTATTATTATATTTCAAGATCAATCGCTCGTAATGATTTATTAATTATTTCGTTGCATCAATCGACCAACCTGGCAGCAGAATAAAATGACGCTTGTCATCCCGACCCAACTGTGCAGGCTGTACATGTTGGGGATCGGCGGACTCTTCAGGTTGTGACTATCGAAGACCGCTATAAGAGCTACGATTGTCAGGACAATGACGAATATCATTGTTCCACCGTGGATGAGCTTCAGACTCTTCTTGCGTCTCCATCGTTGGCTTCTGTATATCAGCATGCCTGCAATACAGATCGTTTACGATTAGACAATTATCGAGCGACGGTCATCGACGTCACCACGGTCGGTAAAAGAAACCAGTAATTCATTTAAGTATTTCTTTTTTCAGGATGCTAAGGTTCGAATTTTAAGACGTTCGTACGAACTTAAGATCGCTCTTGAGATCAAACTTATGATCGAAGTTTGGCTCGAACTAGCCGAGTTTGCGTGATTAAGATCGAGCCAAAGTTTGAACTTAAGGTCGAACCCAAGATCAAACTTAAGGTCGAACCCAAGTTCGAACTCAATTTCGGCCTTAAGTTTGATCTTATATTCGAGCTTAAAATTGAACTGGAACTATAATCGAATTTGAGTACAGGCTTAAGTTTGAACTTAAGCACAAAATCTGTTTCGGACTGAAGTTGGATTTTAAGTTCAAACGTTTTAAAATTCGACCCTAGCTGTCCCCAGTCGGAATGAAAATTTCTATGTATCGGAAATCAATTTTCCTTTGATTCGGTAGAGAAAGAAAAAAGTTCCAGTTTTTGTTACCGACCGAGCTTGTGCGGCGGTTCGCATCGGTTTAATCGATGCGAAAGAATTTGTCACCATTTGCATAGAGAAATACGAGGCCTATGGTCATCAACAAAGGGTGCCAGTTGAACTCGAGGCCAGGGTCCGAGTGCCAGGCGAAGCCACCACGAAAATGAGTCAGCCACACAATTACGAGGACTACAAGTACACCACCGAAAAATTCGGTCGTTCCGAACAGAAGGTCGAAGCCCTCGAGGTTCTGCGTCCGCGGCGGTTCGCCGATCTGATCCATGTCTGAAAAACGGTAAAAAAAAATGTTATACTAAAAATATATATATTTTTTTATAAAAAAAAAAAAATTATATAAAAAAAAGTATAAACAATCGTTATTCGAGTAACAAAATCATTGATCCTAGAGAAAAAATTTCATGATATTTATTTTTCGCCCCTACGATATAACGGGTAAACGCTATTCGCTCGATACTAGAAAAGTGGGATTTTCCGTTACGATTGTGATATCTACCTGAACAAATGGTGTAATCGTAATTTGTAAATTTAATGGACATGGCGTGTGTGCGACGCATAAGCGACGACGGCTGAAAACAGAGAGGTTGCGAATAAAAGTCAAGTTGTTTGTTGTCGCAACGCAAATGCGTCGAGGCCGCGATAACATAAATTAAAAATAGCTAGAACTAATAAAAATAGCTAGAACTATACGTATTATAATACACTGCGCATTAGTTACACGCTCACGGTCTGCCGACTAGGACGATTGTAAAAGCCGGCTTCACGCCTCGTTGCCCGAGAAGTCTCGAATATAAACTTTCTATCCGATAGTGTGAAGACAAAAAAAGTGTTACCGAAAAGTCTAGCATATGCTAGGTGACCTAATATTGGAATGCGCTCAAATAATCCTATCCGAAAGGCTCGCGCAATAATCTAACTATGCACGATAGTGATGTTAATCGATATAATAAAATAGATAACAAAAAAGTGACTTTGCAAAATGCGTTTATAATTTCTTATCGGTAATGCTAATTCAAACCTACTCACCCTCGTAGCTGTTTCGCGCAATTTTGGCTGATTTATGGGCGATTCGCAACGTCACTAAAATTGTGTATAATATCAACAGGTCGCGGAGACGTGTGCGTCAGCGAGAGGCAGTAACCGAGCGGCAACTGCTAAAGGCGTAGACGAAAGCTTTCATTGATTTTCTCATGGACGGCGCGTCAGCTGTTTTATCGTAGTGTAGGAAAAGAAGAGTCGGCATTCAAGGCTTCTTACACACGTAAACAGCTGCGCCATATTCCCGATGCGTGAGAGATCGTGCGCAGTGGCGCAGTGCGCAGCAAGTAGCCGACGATCGATGTCAATTTCCCTAGAGCTTCGACCACGCGCTCCGGCATTACCGCCGCGATCTACACGTGCTTTCTTAGATCGGATCTATACTTTCGTCGTCGACGATCGACCGTACGTAACTTGAAAAAAAGCAATCGAAACACGATGCGGAGACTCTCGGAGGAACGAACGAAATTGGTTTTCGAGAAATTATCGAAGTAGTGAGTTATTTCGAAAATTTGGGATTATTTTTTTTAGGTTATGTTCCGAGCATGTTGTTTATGTTGTTCGTGCGCGGAACGTATTTTTCGATAACGGAACAACAACAGCTCATTAGTCGTAAAGTTAAATAAGCAATTTTGTTTATCTGTTCGGCAGCATCGGCGACAACGTCAAAGTCCTGGTCGACCGCCCGGATGGAATTTACTGCTTCAGGGAGAAAAAAGATAGGGTTTACTATGTTTCGGAGAAGATACTTTCTCTGGCGAGCACCGTCGCTCCCGATCACCTCATGAGCTTCGGCACTTGCTTCGGCAAGTTCACAAAATCTGGAAAATTCAGGCTTCACATAACGGCGTTGCACTACTTGGCGCCTTACGCACAGGTAATATATATATTTGTATTGTAGAGATGGTGAACATTTTTTCAAATCCGTCTTTCCTTAAGGGGAAGTGAAACGGCTGTGTGTGCGAGAGAGATAGTTGCAATTTTCAAATTAACTTTATTCAATGGTGCTAATTGTTTTGAGAAAAAAATGAATTCGGGCCGGATGCGAAATTACTGTGCGCATCCAGCTCGAATTTGCTTTTTCCTTGAAAAAAGTTCATCACAGTTTTCATTACGGACCACAATGTTTCACTTCCCCTTAAGGAAAAGTGAAACAGATCCGGTCGGTATCAAAAACTGTAACGAACTTTTTCCTAACACAGGCATGTAAAATCCTGCTTTCCATTGCTGTGAAGCAGGCTTGTGCAGCATTTTCATTTACACCCTTGAATAGGCAAATTAAATCCTCCGGGTTCATTAGAAGTCCTGCTAAAGGCATGAAACCTATGTACGACATACTACTGTAATGAATAATTATTTCTTATGGATCTTCAATAATCCAGTTAATGGCGAGTAAAATTTCTTGGGTTCAAAAAAAGTCCCATGAAAGACATGAAACCTATCTACAATATTATTACTCTAATGAATAATTATTTAAATAAAAATTGAATACTGTAATTATACAGTTGTTTTAATTTTTACAAGAAAAAGATTTAATTAAATGGGACTTGGTGTCCAACCGTCTTCCGGGCTTTCCCACCTCGGAGCTTTACAAGAACGACCGCTTTGCGCAGCGTCCTGACGAACACCCTCTATTTCTCTCCTGTTCACAGTTGTTTTGCTACACCTTAACTGATCCAATTTAACGGCGCCGTACGTTTCGATTTATTTTAAAACACATAACGATTATAGACTCTCGTTCTTGCAGTACAAAGTTTGGCTGAAACCTTCGGCCGAGCAACAATTCCTATACGGCCACCACGTTGCAAAAGCAGGCCTTGGAAGGATAACGGAGAGCACGGCACAGTATCAGGGAGTTGTAGTTTTTTCTATGAACGATATACCGCTGGTGAGTCAACGACAGTAGCGTGTAAAGTAGAACCTCGATTACCCGAATCGATCAGGGTCGAGTCTAGTTCGGATGAACGATTATTATATCACGGCTGGTAGAGAATTTCATGGGTCAGCGACTCTGTTTGACAATGTGTTTTCACGGGTAATGACATAAATTTTGCGTCATGGTTCGAATTAGGAAAGCGGAGGTTCGGATAATCGAGGTTCTACTCTACAAAATTTCTTCCTTGCCGAGAAATCGTCAGTACAACGTTTGAATTTTTCAGGGTTTCGGCGTAGCGGCGAAGAGCACAGCGGATTGCAAAAACGCGGATCCAATGTCGACGATCTGCTTTCATCAAGCCGACATAGGCGAATATATAAGATCGGAGGATACGTTACTTTAGAAATAGTCTTTCTCTATAATTTATCGATACCTTGGTTGACGCAACGAAAGTACGGGGACGCGAAACGATCTGTAAGTAAACGAATAAAAACGTACATACGATAAGATAATCTTTGAGCTACTCCGAACCGTTAGAATGTCCTTTGAACAGTTTTAATTTGGGCAACGAACGCAATAAAATAAGGAAATCGCAACATATTTGATTTCTTCAGTCCCTTTATTGTAAAAACTAGTCGAGTATTCGGTCTGTCAATGGACAAAAACACCATAAATTCATTCGATTATTTCAAACGCCCCAAATAAATTGGTCAACAATTTACATGCTACTTATGAACTATCGAACAACCCACCCAAGCCAGCTGCCCAATTGACCTTACTTCAATCGTCTTATGTACAAGAGGCCTCGGCAAAAAGTATTAAAAAAATAACAATTGCTATGGACCACAATTGATCGATAAGTTTTTCCCCCTCGCGTTTAGTAAGTTTGATTAACTTTGAGCAAATAACAGTGATATTTGTATATCTCTCTTTCGCATTCATCGACTGCGAAGAATATTTTATCCTATAAAAAATCTACCCGCTACCACTTTTTTTCTTTTCTACTTCAGTCTTCGGTAATTATTGGTGGCTTCGTCTTATTTTCTTTTCTCCCTCATCTTTCGTCGCGTAGTCTTTCGTTTCTTCCACAATGCGTTATCTCGGGACGATCTTGTCGCCGTAATAATCAAATTGCCATTTTTGATCGTTCAATTTATCGGAGCAAGTGCTCGCGAATAAATCGCCTTGACTTCTAACTCCCGTTCCGTCGAGACATAGTCCCGTTGCCACGTGCACTATCTTGCCGGCCTGAAAAAATATGTATATATGTTTTTCAATTAGACAGCTGGACAAAATTAAATTAACATAAATTAATTAATCGGCAAACTCTCCGACCTCGGTCAATATCCATTCTTTGTCGTCCCCGCGGTCTTGACACTCCATCATTCGTACTTTGGGACGCGATCCGCTATCCTCTTCGGTATTCACCGTGGCGCAGACTTCGTCCCTTCTCAATTCACCGGCATTGCTCAACGAAAAAAGCTGAGCGATAGTTTTCATCGATTAAAAATCATCGTGACTGGCTAACGAAGACCTGATTTCCGATCGAAGCTCTCACCTGGCTGGGATACAATTTCTTGAGGCAACTGTACAATCCCAAATTGTAGGGTTTGTCCTCGTCTCTCTGCAAGTTATCGAGGCACAAATTTCTGTCTCTGAGCTGCACGCGACCGTAAGCTATCACGTTCTCGTCGGGAATAAATTTTTCCGGATACACGTTCTCGAGATACCATTTGAAACTCTTGCACTTCAATCTGTCGCGAAGCTCGAGCCTCTCGGACAGATCGCCGATCGTTTCTTTATCGTCCTGTTGATTTTTTTTTTTTTTGCGAAAAACTGAGCATTATTTATAATGTTCCAAGAGGTATTATTGACGTAATTATAAATTACCTTGAACTCCTCGCGATGCAACAAAAACAATCTTTTGTAATCGTCCATCCAGACGTAAACGAGACGCGCCGTATTTATTCCATGAGTGTCCTTGTCGTTAGGAAATTTGTAAGGATGAAAATTACGAAAAATGTGACCGACCCTCGAGCAAGGTATCGTTTCGAGGGATCCACCGCACTGCCAGACCTTTGGAGAAAAAATTGTATACGAGTGTAAAAGAAAAGAAGTAAAAAAGCATTGCCCGTTAAGAAGATTATGTAAATCACCCTAAAAGACATCTCGAGATTTTCACCTCCCCAGCCGTCCATTCGATCGTCGTAGCTGCCAATGTCCCAAAAATATTGCCTGTCGATGGCGAACAGTCCACCGGCCATGGTCGGAGATTTGGTAGGTGAAATTCTTGTGGCTCGAGAACGCACTTCCTTTTCCTGCATGTTTATCCAGGTGAAATGACCCGACCATGTGAAACCGCCAACTTGAAAGAAGCTTGGATCGTTGTCGCGATGATACTCCAGAGTTTCTTCTGATATGTTGTCAATGATTGGCATAAGTACTGCGTTTCGCTTCTCTTTTATTCTCTGCAACAGTGGCCTGAGCCTGAGAGTGTTGACGATTACAAAAAATTTCATGGGAAATGAAAGGAAAATGAAGAAAGATTGCCCGCTTCAAATAATCTATAACAAGAAAGCTATCGAAAGAATGAAAAAATATAATATCAAATATACGAAGAGCATATTTGGCACTATAAAAAGTGGACTATTTCGAGTGATGTCTACTACGTTAGGAATCAATAGAATTTGATAGAATATTTTAAGCAGGGACACTGGTAAATTCAACTGTAAATCCAACCAGTCGACTATGACCTCGCAGTGCGCATCGAGAAACACCAAGACGTCTCCTTTTGCAGTTTTCGCTCCGGTCAATCTCGCTCTAATCAAACCCATTCGTTTATCCAATCGAATCAATTTCACTTTATCGGGCAAACGCGTCTGCAAGTAATAATCCAACTTTCCTCCGAGTTCATCTGCAAAATTGTATAATTATTTACCTCACCCTCACGTCTTTACTCAAGACGCATCGGCAATAAAAATAGAGGGACAAAAACCTTCGTCGCTGTTGTCGTCGACAAGAATAATTTCCTTGATCAGTTGTTCAGGCGAATTGGTGAGAACGCTGACAACTGTTCTGAGCAGGACGCTCCAAGGTTCATTGTAAAATATGATAATCACACTGGCGCTTGGCAGCCTAGAGTCATAAGTTACATTGGCGCATCTGTGAAAGAGCGGAATGAAAATTTTTAGAATATTTTTTATCGGATCTGGAAGGAAAATTAAAAAACTCACAAAGGATCGCGAACGTCGGGAAGCTTTCTGGTCAGTGGAATTTTGTCTGACAGTAAGACATTAAGAGCTTTCCTTTCCATAATCTCCTTGGCTTTCATTTTTTCTCTCCCAAAGAGCACCTCAGGCTTTCCGTATTCTCCAAGATCAGCGACGATTGAACTTTCCCATTTCGATATCGCCGATTCATACCTGTTGATCAAATATTATTTTTAGTCACTGCTCAATGTCTTAAATATAAAAAAAAATATATCCTTCATAAATCCTCCTTGAATTCAACGGATTATTGGTGAACTTTAAGGAGGCAGTGGCTTGGAGGATCCTGCGCTACACTTAAAGTCATGAAATTTTTATATTCAGTGTAAAAGGGCTGAACTTTGAAATTTCTCTCCGAGAATTCAAGAGGGCGACAAGCCCAAGACTGCTGATCTACTCTGTTATATGAAAAACTGATACGCTGCGCGCAGTGGAATAAATTGTGAGATATATAGTGCGCACTGGTCAGGGTGGATGAAAATTGAATAATCTCTTTGGAATGTTAATTATAGAGTGTTAATAATACTATCTGGTATCAAATTAAATAGACCATAAATTACATCTTTTTCGTAAAAATGTTATTCTCATTGACACAAATAAGTAAATAAATAAATATTGTTGTACATAGATGTGTTAATTTTATAGTGAAAACTGTAACGTATGTTCCGTATTGTGATTGAAATACTACTTATTATATGTAAAAGGGCAATGCCCGTTAATCAAATAAACAAATAAATAAATAAAAACAAAACTCACTTGGCTCTGTCCTTCTCGTCAAAACTTTTACCTCCGGCTCTTACATGATTGTCGCCGATTATCTGTGCGCTCGGCGCTGCGTCGACGTCGTTGATTTTACTGTCAAACGCGAAACTGTCGGACACTCTCATGATACGTTTCGCTATCACTAGAACACCGATGACGTATATCATGCACACGGTGAATTTAACGATTTGTCTTCGCCGTCCGATAATCATTTTTACGATATTATCATTATCGTAGTAAATTTTATTTGATAATAAACTGTTTAGGCGAATAGCGACGATGGAAGAGATTGAGCAGCTTTCACGGTGTGAAAGTTCCAGCTGTGACAATAATCCTACGGTGAACGAGAGCTCCGGATAAGGAGAAGCCAGGAAGCAAACTTAGAATATAACATCGAAGCGGGACGGCGGCCAGCCAATGAACAGGTGTAAAAAAAACCGAAGCATCGCTCTATTTAGTTGAATTTTTTTTCTTCCCAAGGTTACTGCATCGTTATTACGTCGAGTATCTTGTAGGTTATACGCAGAATCTTCACTCGGCCATTTTCCTTTTTACCGCTGCGCGTTTCCCGCCAAAAGTATTCGAACTTCTGGATCGCGCGGGTCAACGACTTTCACGGTTATCAGATTCTAGCCTATTTCGGGAAATCGATTGGAGATTTCTTGACAAAAATAAAATTTATTACATCACATTTGTTACACATCGATATCGATACGATAATCATGCTTTCGAACGATTCTTTTTTCCCGCTTTATATCGCCGTCGTTTAAAGGGCTGAAGTAATTTTCAATGTCCTTGAAACTCTTGCCAAGTGTCTCGGGAAGAAATAGATACACGAAACTCGTATGAACTGAAGAAGAACAATACTGAAAACTGACGAAGAAAAATACGTTTTGGGGGCCGATGGCAAGGAGCGCGTACGGATAACTCTTCACCACGGCGAACATGATGATATAGGCGAAAGAAATCATAAAACTGCTGCCGACGCTGCGAACGATATCTGCAACAATTCGCCGATCAGCGTCCAAGGTATGACGACGAAGCCGAGGGTGCTCATGCAGACGTAGAAGAGCACGATAAAGAAGAGAACCCATTTTTGGTGGGCGAAAGTATTCGAATTTCCGGGTTGCGCTGGTCAACGACCTTTACTCTTGCCAGATTCTAGTCTACTTCGGGAAATCGATTGAAGATCGCTTGACAAAAAATAAATTTTATTACATCACATTTCTTAAACATTGATATCGATACGATAATCATGCTTTCGAACGATTCTTTTCCCGCTTTACATCGTCGTCTTTTAAAGGGCTGAAGTAATTTTCAATGTCCTTGAAACTCTTGCCGAGAGTCTCGGGAAGAAATAGGTACACGAAACTCGTACCTACGAGGGACATGAGACTGAAGAAGAAAAATACGTTTTGGGGTCCGATGGCGAGGAGCGCGTGCGGATAACTCTTCACCACGGCGAACATGACGATATAGGCGAAAGAAATCATAACACCGCCGCCAACGCCGCGAAACGATATCGGCAACAATTCGCCGATCAGCGTCCAAGGTATGACGACGAAGCCGAGTGTGCTCATGCACACGTAGAAGAGCACGATAACGAGGAGAAGCCACTTCTGGTGGGCCAGCGACGAGCCGGCGTCGCCGCTTGCGTCGCAAAATGACGTTAAATAAATGAACATCGCGGAAAAGAACATCGCGAACGCCATACCGAGTCCGCTTGCGATGCAGAGGATTCGTCTGCCGATGGTACGGCTGAGATAAGCCGTCAGTACGCTCATGAAAAATCTTATAACACCGAGAAGCAAAAGTGCGGCGTACTCGTCGAATCCGTTTCCAAAATTACCGCCGATCTCGCGAAATACCGATATGGCGTAAAAAATAACAACGTAAACACCGGACAATTGTTGCATCAGTAATATCACAAACAGCAACAGCAGAGGCTTGTAAACTATTGGCTGACGTAGTTTCTCCAAGTAATATTTACTGCGTTCGAGGAACGTTCCCGTCGACCCTCCGGCCTCGTTCAGGCCTCGACTCTGACTGGTCTCCTTCATTCTGGCGTACTCTTGCTCGTACATCTGCAGACATAAATGGGCTAACTATAGATTGCAATTAAAAATTCTAAAGATGTGTAGATAAACTTAATATTTCAATCGGAAGTGACGTATTTCCGGCATAACGTCGCTTCCGGTCGAAAAATGAGATTTTCAAACCGGAAGTGATATACTTCCGGTATAACGTCACTTTTTTTTTTATCTAATTTTTCGACGGAAATTGATATAGAATAATCAGGGCCTTGTATTCTTGAAAATTGGGACAAACAAATAAACAACTTTCCAAAATATATATAAAACTAGCCGCTTATGTTGGCTCGGGTGCTCGCATGGATTTCATAAATGAACTGCGGTTAATCTCCACTACAATAAGAACTCTCCAAGCTTCGCCAAGAAGCGTTTGCAGCTCCCCAAAGAGAGGCGTGGGGCCACAAACATACACATAACATAAAAGTAACAAATACACACAACATAAAGAAAATAAACGATCCCACAATTTTCTTAAATATATATAAGAATTGAGAATAACAATCATTACCTCATGTCGTGGATTGAGCCATTTGAGGCTCCTCTCGGCTCTGCGCGTTCTTTCCGGATCGGCGAAGCCATCGGCGAAGCACACGAGCCAGTACGGACTCTCCGGAACGGCGAAGAGCGCGAGAAATATTCCGACGTTCAGTGCGAGAAATATCATCGCTATTACTCGCCATTCGAACCAAAGCGCGAACAGGCAGGTCAGAAGAATCCCCAGAGACACGAAGACCGAGTTCAAGCACAGAAGCATCGCTCTTACTCTGGGATGGGTTATCTCGATAACGTAGACGAGCCCGACGCTCGTCAGGCCCGCGGTTATTCCAGCAACAGTCCGGGCCGCGTAAATCATCGCGAGAGTCTCGGAAGCTATCAGGAGAATCCAGGATATCATCGTCGGAATGCACAGAGCTATGCAGATCGTCTTGCGACCGAATTTGTCCATCAGCGGTCCTACGATTAGCGATCCGATCGGCAACGTTATCGTCACCAGACTCGCTGCAAAGAAAAAAATTGCAAATTGGATTAGTAAAATTGACGGGAAAAGAAATTGTTAAGTTAAGACAATTGAATCGCCTCACCTATCCAGGACTCGTGATCCTTGTCGATCGTTATGCGATCCACGATTGTTCCATCGTCGATGTAATCAGTACTGTTGCCATTCGCCTGCAAGCCTCCGATCAAGACCGTACTGTAAGCCATGTTAACGCCAGCTTGAATAACTATGCAGTGCACTATGCAGCTCGCAACAACCTACGATCGAGCGAGCAAAAATAAAGAGCGAAAAAAATCAAGTCACCAAAAAGAAATTGAGGATTTTTTTTTTAAGTTCGATAATGAGTCGATCGATGACTGAAGTATGAAGAAACGAAAAATAGCCAAATTGGAAATGCAGTGTGCCATGCAGCTCGGCGGCAAGCTACGGTCGAGGAAGCAGAAATGAACAGCGATAATAGTAGACGAAAAAAATTAAGACACGAAAAAGAAAAAGAGGAATTTTTTTTTTAGATGTTAATAATTACTCGATAGATGAGTAAAGTGTGAAGAAGAGGAAAAAAGCCAAGTTGGAAATGCAGCGAGCTATACAGCTCGCGAGATTCCACGATCGAGCGAGCAAAGATAATAGTGGATGAAAAAAAATTGAGTCACGAAAAAACAAAAAATTATCAATAAATCAATCAATGAGTAAAATTCTGAAAATAAAATTAGCCAAGTAGGAAGTTTAATCTCACCTGATTCAGAGTATCCCTCCACGTGGGTTCGTTAATTTTTCCTCTCGACATCGTGTCCGGCAGAAAATTGCTGTAAAACAATCTCCTTACAGGCGTCAGCATTTTTTCGCGCTTTTATTTTACGAACAGTCTCCGTATACAAAATACATGTATCGAGAACCAATTAACGTTAACTGTAAACGCGCGACACAAATTTTTTTTTTTTTATTTAAAATTTTTTTTTAAATATCAGGAGCCAAAAAACAAATAAACAAATCGAAGCGTGGCAGTGTGTTTAGTATCGTGCATATTTCACCGACGGATCGTGCCGCCGATTTGCTCCCCTCTTATTACGATTCGCCGGCCGATCCAAGAGCGCGCGATTCTCCGCCCGTTCGTCCGGCCGCTCGCCCGCAAGCGATACACGACTGAATCACCCGGATTGTTTTCCATATTCACGACGACAGTGAAATATAGCCGTAGCGTTAAAGACGAAGGAGAAAAAAAAGACAAAACAAAACGATTTTTACTGCTCACGCAATCGCGAGCCGCGCGACAATGATTAGCACAGATTTTTATTGTTATTAGTCTCAAGTGGAGCCCAAGGTCAACGACGAGGTAACGATATCGAAAGGAGCTGCGAATAGGATGAAAGACCTCTTTTATTTCTTCAATTGGCACGTGCCACAGGCACTTGATGGCAAAACGACGCGAATTTACAGTGGGGCACGCTCTAGTGCGTTATTATCAGCGTTCTCCAGTTTCAAGGTCAAATGTCCCGAGATTCCAATGAATCTGCGAAAGACCCCTTTTATTTCTTCAATTAGCACGTGCCAAGGGGACTTGATAGCTAAACGTCGCGGATTTACCGTGGGGCACGCTCTAGTGCGTTATCATTAGCGTTCTCCAGTTTCAAGGTCAAACGTCCTGAAATTCCAGTGAATCTGCAAAAGAGCCCTTTTATTTCTCCAATTGGAACGTGCCAAAGGGATTTGATAGCGATACTACGCGAATTTACTGAGCGAGGCGTTCCCGCGCGTTATCCTCAGCGTTCTCCAGTTTCAAGGTTCCATCGAATCTGCGAAAGACCCCTTTAATTTGCGGTCAAAAATTAATGTATGTAAAATAGTTTCTACTTAATAAATTCATAATAAATTTAATCGGCACGTGCCATGGGCATTTGATGGCGAAACGTCGCGAGTTTGCCGCGAGGCACGCCCTCGCGCTATATCACAGCGTTCTCCAGTTTCAAGGTCAAACGTCGCGGGATTTCAGTGAATCTGCGTAATTAGCGTTGGCCTTGACTCTGGCGAGTCTGCGACACAGTTATCCGACGCATCCGTCCCCTCACGCTCGGTGAAAGGCATGCAGCGTTATTCCGAGAGCGTTAAACAGTCCTTGAAAATTGATCTCGATCGATCCGTCTCGATAATTTCCATTCGATCCATAAATCTCCCGGCAGGTCCGACGCTTTACCTGGCTTCATCCTCGTTGATCGTCAGGCTCGCCGGCATCTCCGGTGCATCGGATTTCCGGACGTACTCGCGCATTTCTCTCTTGGTCTTCGATATCTTAGCTGCACTCAGGAATGCGTTGCGTGTACTTGACTCCACTAGTCAAGGGTTCGAGGTCAATGGCGTAGATCGAAGACTAGGTCGAGGCTCTCCTACAACTGTGAACAAGCGAGTTTCAATGGGCCTGTATTAAATCAGCGGGTCTCGTTAGCAACGATTTTTTTTTACTCTACCGGCCGAGATAGAAAAACGTGCCGCTACCGTTTCGTAGCCGTGCCGTCATTTTTCTATCTGGAGAGAGAACGAGGCAGACTTCACGAATATTGTTCGTAGACTCGTTGCTTCAACTTGGTGCAGAATTTGAATTTGACAAATTAATTATAGTTTCTTTACGGACGGCGCATGTAATTAGTTTTTTTTTTATACATAAAGTAAAAAGAGCGAGGCAGACTTCACAAATATTGTTCGCACACTCGTTGACTCAAGTCGATGCGACTTACCGCGGTCGGTAACAGAAACTGTAATCTGGTTTTTTTAAAATCTTACCGACCATTTTCGCACGAAAGCAAGTTCTTACACGAGCCTGCGTCGATATTCGCTTCGTATGAGAATTTCGTACCGGCAACCTTGGCAAAAAATTAATTACAGTTTCAGTTACCGACGGAGCACGTAATTCATTTTTGATTTTATTCATTATTTTTTTGAATAAAATTTTATAAATTCGAAAGGAATCTCTTAAAGTTAGCGGCGTAGACTTCAGACCTTGAAACGCATAAAAAATGGACAATTATGTTGAATAATTCGCGATAAATTTTCAAATTCACGAAAAAAATTCAATAGCACAAAAAAATGGTTTTCACGATAGTCCGTCGAGTCCGACGGTGTGAAAACAGACCCGTGATTTCAATCACTCGAGAAGCTCCAAGGTTCGGGGCCGATTTATAATTGCAACGGACCAAAAAGTGTAAATCACGCATACAATTACCTTGGATTTAATAACACTTTGTAAGAGAATACAGGAGACGTTTCGCGTGCATATCGACAAGTAAATTGCACGTCTAAGACCGCGATTCTTTTCTAGGAAGCTCGTGACGATTACCGAACCGGTGGCTCACCTGCCTTTGTGTCTTCCACTCAGAGCGTAACGTGAATATTTCTCTAAGCACGTACTGCTTGTAAAGTTTTCGAGCCTTTCCCAGGCTCTGCTCAGTCGTATCTTCTCCTCGGAGAACACGTACGAGTAATTACGAACGAACGCTTATCGACTTTTGTTCTCCTTATCTGGCCAATATCTGCATCGGAGCTAGCGTTCATCGTTTCGTCGAGAAAAGCGTTGCGTGATAAATTATTATACATGCAAAGCTCACGTCGTCGGTTGCGGAGAAGGCGTGGAAGGAAAGAGAGGGGAAAGAATTGTTTGCTAGTGGAGGCGTGCACGAGACGTCGTCCGACGTCGCTGTAAACAGCGCGATTCTAAACGCAATAATGGAACTGTCAAAGAGAACGATAAGAGGATTGGAAAACGTGCAAAACCCGAGTTTGATTAACGACGAAACTTTTTCACAATTGCTCGATATCGTTTGCGCCGATATAGTTCAAAAAAATGAGGCGACGAAGAGTGAGTAGATCGAACGCGGGCCTCGAGAGAGAATTGAGGTTATGTTTTTAAGTATTTGTCGCTCGTCGGTTTTCAGGCCTAACGAGAATTTACGGATCCAAACCCGACGTTATAAAGTGCGCCTACGCCGACGTCACGAGCCTGTTCGTCGAGGCTGCCAGGCACAAACTCGACGCCGAGAATTTATCGACCTTCTTGCACTCGGCGAAAATATTCGGACCTCGGGCCGAGAAACTCTGCGAACTGTACGCGAAACACAGGGAACCGATCGTCGGCCAGTTGGGACAGATCGGCGGCGGTCTTCCCTCCGTCGTCGACGTCGACTGGCGGTTGGATTATTGCGTTAAGGTAGTGGGTTTGTGCAGTAAAGGTTTTCGGGAACGAAAGTAGACGGGGCGAAAAAAAAATTGAAATAACAATTTGAGTCACTTGCCTAGGTCGATAGGTCATTCAAATTTCGCGCCATTTTCGTAGAAGACAGTTTAAATTGTATTTCCATTAATTTTTTTTGCGAAGCTCAAATGCGCCGCAATTATCGTCGGATGCTTCTGAAAAATATGTATTTTCGTGGATTTTTTTTCGCCGCAGAAGGCAGACTAAAATTTTTGGTGTGGAATTCTGTTTTGCTTTTTCGCGACATGTAAAAAATGTCGATACGATTTATAATTTTTTTTGTAAGTCTACTTATCGATTATTATTTTTTTCAGTCAAGCACGAACAATTCGATCGGCGAGTGTCTCTACCACGTGCGATTGGCTACGAAGAAGCACGCCAAGCTGGAACACATCCAGTTCACCTGCACAACCCAGCAACTTCAGGATTTGGTTTACAAATTGAAAGAGGCCGCGCGACACGTTGACAAAATTGCGAATTCTTAACACTTACACGATCATTGGGAAAATTTCGATGACTCGCGTTTTTCGATAATTTTCATTTTTTTTTTATAGTAAAAAAATTGATTTCAACGTCGATATAACGTTACTATGTAAATTATTTTTCGTTGAAATTTTTTTTTTAAGTACGAGGATAAACTTTCTTCCTACTAACTGTTCGAAGGTCAACGAATCACACAGGAATATTGAAAAAAAACGATTGTTCTCATACAGGTGCATTTCAATTATATTTGTTGCATGAAAGAGCAAAAAACATCCTCCTAAATTCCACGTAGAGATATCGATTATTAATAATATATATTTTATTTATATATAATAACTGATTAAAAATACATCATTCTTCGTCGTTTATTTCAGCCAAATATTCGTCTAAAAATTGATATATATATACTTTTTTTTGTTCTCGTGGGTTTACCGTAACGGCGCAAACGTCCCGCTACACACACGCACGCACACACACACGCACACTTCCTTCTATCCTCCATACTCGCCCAGCGTGTTTTTTTCGTTCTTTTGTCTCCTTCCTCTCCGACGATTTTCATCCAACACGAAAAAGAAGACGAAACAAAAAAGCGAGGAAAACACCGGACATTATTCCCACCGATTTATGGGAGGCAAACGAAAAATTGAGTGAGGCGAATGGTGAAGATCGTCTATCGGCTTGCAGATTTTTTTTTTCTTACCACGTTAAATATCTATCATTATATTAATTAATAATTATATATATTTATATATATATATATGTGTATATATATATAGCTTCTTTAACCATGGTACACTATGTACAAATAATTGACCGGAGGCTTCGACTCCGGTGTAGAAAACAAAAACAAAAAAAAATTGAGACACCACTTTCCTCATCCGTCCGTTACTCTCGGTGTGTCTTTATTTTGTCGTCGACGACTCCGCTCGACCGGAGCAGGCTTCTGCCGTACACAGTCGCACGTCGCGCCTGTACGGATATTACGGCCATAGATTTGTTCGGCGGTACGGTCAGTTCGATCGAAAACCAACATTTAAAAAATTGTTTGTATAAATTTGGAAGGAGAAACGTCTCTGGTGCAAAAGATTTCCTACCCAGTGTGGGGGGAAAGTTACAAATTCGACTTCTAAAAAGCTACGTGAAAAAATGCCTCAATCGCCCTCGGTATAAACTGAGTTGATTTGCTTTTCAGGGAATTTATTGTTACACATTTTATTTTATTTCATTTTATTTCTACATCAAGTAGGAATTCTTTAATTTGGATTCGCCCTCGTTCACACCAGTTACCTTCCGAAAGTGTGCACCGACAATTTTTTAAATCTCGGCAAGCCGTTGATCCGACTGCACCAACGAAACCTCCTCAACTCACGAACAGTTAATTTGTTTTCTTCCCTTCTCTCTTTTTTTTTCTCCGGATGATTTCGATTCATTATAAAAAGTAGCTCGGTTAAAAAAAAATTAACTCTCCCGTCGGCGTAATAAAGGGGAGAATTTTAAGATGATTTTTCATATACAAAATGCATTCTTTAAATGGCGTTATATTAGTTTCTTATTTTCTTCGAAATTTTTACTTGCATCGTTTTGTTCGCGGTTTGCACGCGCGCTCACTTAAAAACTAGAGATATTTTTTTTCTCGCAGCTCTTCGGTGTCTCGAATCGAGAGGGGAAACATTCGCGCGGCCTCGAGAGACGCGGATTGGAGAAATGAAATGAAAAGAGGACGCTGAGGATATTTCGAAATATGTCGATTCTCAAAATGGAACTTCCGAGATCGATCGATTTTGACGAAGATAAATAAATGAGAAAAACAGAGAGAGAGGGGGTGAGAGAGTTTCGTAGATGAACAAACGGTCGTTGAGAATTAAATTATTTACATTATTATACACAGGACATGAAGAATATACCACTCGACGAAATTGTTCGTTATTTCGGCTCATTTTTCTTTTTTTTCTCACTTCTCACTTTACGATCGTCACACGATTGCACTATTCGGTTCGGTACAAGCGAATCACCGTTCATCGGATCACATACCTCCTACTTAATGGTACGCGTCATGACCCGAATGTCGGTTTTTATTTATTTTAGTTTTTTTTAGTTTTTCTTCGATAGATCGAACAAAAACGCGTTTAAGATCGCTTCTCAATTACGTTCATCATAATAATACACAATCATTAATTTTTCTTTTCTCTTTTCCTTCGCTATTTAAATCCCACGGATTATCATCAATAAGTCTCGATTTCTTGACGTCGGCGTTGAAGAATCGGTCGAAATCGACGTACGATCTCAGGGTTGTAAATCTCATCCCATTGCGTCCACAATCTTGGTCATTTTTCGTCTCGCCTCGTCGGGATGAGATTTCAAGTCATATTTTATATATAATATTTTCTCATTTGTCATCAGCCTCGAGCCGAAAAATCGAAAAAAGAAGGAAAAACAAAAAATATCGCGCGGAGATAATAAAAAAGAAAAGACGCTCATTTACTCTCATTACGACTCGGCTTTGTTGCGCTGCGACTCGGCGTTCGCAGTTTTATTATTTTTTCCCTGTATCTGTTCGCCGCTTTTGCTTATTTGTTGCTCCTCGGCTTTGGTCTCGGGCGAATCCTTCGCGCCTTGAGTCCGATCGCTCGAGGGATTGTTGTTGCCTTGCTGAGCTACGGATATCTGCGTCTGTTTGTTGATCTCCGAGTCTTTCGTCTCCCGCGAAGCGTTCGTTTTCTCGTTGTCGGAAGCCTTCGAAAGTTTGCCGTCGTCCCTCGCAAGATTCTCCTGGGCGTTGCTGCTCGCTTCCGGTTGCGAATTGTTATCGACGCTCATATCGCCGTTCGCCTTAGTGCCAACTTTCTCAGCGTCCCGTTTCGGCCTCTCGTCTCTCGACTCCCTCGCGGTTTCCTCCTTGCCGGTCTCGTTCTCCAGCGAAGTTTTCTGCGAGGCCAAATTTTCAGAGTCCTCGACGCGTTCCTTCTCCTCCCGAACTTTCGACCTCTCGTTCTCGGACGAGGCTCTCCTCTGCCTCTCGGCTTCCTTCGTCTTCGCGGAGCTCTCGGTCTTCATCTTGCCCGTGGGGCTTTCCTTGGGCGAGCTCTCACTGGCCGCGCCGCTCGTGTTCTGCTTCTGCTTCTGCGACTGCTGCGAACCGCCCGTCTTCGACAAATTGAAAGCGTTAGAGTCGTGGGCGACTTTCGCCAAGAGCATGACGTTCTTCGCCTCGCTCGCACTCCCGGTCGAAGTTTGAGTCTCGCTCTTCATCGCGAAACTCGCACCGGGGCTGTTGGACTTTTTGGGTGACTTCGGCGACGAGGAGGACGACGAGGAGGACGATCCGTGACCGCTGCTCGCCGGGATTCTCTGAACGGACGGCGGTTGTGAGATCTGCTGCTGCGAGTAGACGCCCGTCGTCTGAGGCATGTAACTCGTTCGCTGATAAGGTTTGTTTATCGAAGGCGGCAGGCTGCTGTGAAAGGCGCTCGAGGGCAGGCCGATAGGCGACCTTATCAGCGGATTCGAGAATCTCGTCGTCTGAGGGAAAGGCGTTATGTAGTGGGGCGGGGGAAGAATCAAGCGAGGATGGGTGTTCGGCGTCGGGGAGGGTATGAAGGGATTCGTCGAGAGCATGTTGACCGGCGAGTTTCTCGACGATATTGGCGATCCGCCACCGCCGCTTCTGGCGCACATCTCGCGCGAGAAGCTCTGATAGCAAGTGCCGCGCGCGCTCGGCGAATAAGGCGGTGGCGAGACTATGGGCGAGTTGGAGGTCGAGACTATGGGCGAGAGAGTCTTGGGGTCGATCTTCGTCATGCTCAGAGACGAATTTTTGCCCCCCGAGCCGGTCCCCATAGCGGTCGTCGTGCTTCCGGTTTGATCCCGAGACTCGCCGCTCTTTCCCTCGGACGGACCGTACAGTGGCTTTACGCCCGAGGCCGGGTTGCCGAGGAATCTCAGGGGATTCCGACGCTTCGCCGAGTCGGCGCGTTTCATGGAGGCCTTGCCGTTTCCGTCCTGCTGCTGCTGCACGATCATGCCCGAGCCCTGCGATGCTTGCTGCGAGCTCTGCGAGGACTCCTTCTGATTCTTCAGTACGACGAAGTTGTTCTTCGACAATGTCGGGTTCCAACATTTGGTCGGTTGGCCGAGAGTCTTGTATCGAGGCTTGCCGATCTGGAGCGAGGGCGACTGAGCTGACGAGCCGAAAGACGACATCTTCGTCGTCGAGGTCGGTGGCTCTTTAGCGCTGTAGGACATCTTCGAGTCGCTGGCGAGGATGTTGCTCGGCGTGTAGATCGGTACGTTCGGTATGTTGGAGACGATCTTGGCGGCGTCGCCCGACGACGCCGCCGACGAGGGCGACGACAACGACTGCGATGGCTTCTTCGTTATCTTCAGCAAGTCCGGAACTTCGGGTCTGCTGCGGGACTCGGCTTTGTTCTTCTCCTTGGAATTCTCACCGATCTTGGCGCATATCTCGTTGAGATTCGTGCCCTTGGCGATGACCTCGTGTTTGCGAACGGTCGGCTTTATGAGGGATATCGGTATGGCGTCGGGACAGGGTGGAACAGAGTAGACGCTCGTTATCTCGAGATTGGAGTTGCCGGTTTTGGTGGCGATCATCGGTGAGTTGGAAATTTTGCTTGCGGCGTTCGAGGAATTCGTGATCTGACTCGAGGCGTTCGAGTAGAGTGACGACGAGAGATTCGCCGTGGAGTTGTTCTTGTTGGAGGTTGGTATCGAGTAGATGCTCATCGATGGGTGGAGATTGAAAGACGTGCCGATGCTCGAGCACGCCTGGCTCGTCGCGCCCGACGAGCTGTTCGACACTTGCTGAAGCTGCTGCTGACTCTGGGACTGATGAGAGATTCCCGTTGTCTTCTGTATCGTCAGACCGGAGACTTTGGTTGTGACGGGTGAATTCTTCAACATCTCGGCGTTGACGAGATCCTGAACGAGGTACGGAAATGTCGAAGCCGTCTGCATCGAGGTCGATACGTTGAGGCCTATCGAGGCCAGTGACTCGCTGCTCGGTACGTTCAAGCTTTGGTTGTCGCGTCTGCCGTAACAATTTTTACCGGAACTTTGATTGCCGCTCACCGTCGTCGCTTGGTGGGTTTGTTTGTCGTCTCTGCTGTGCTGAGGTTCGATCGTCGCGCCGCTCGGCGAAGCCTCCGTCGCTCGTCGATTGCCACCCGCCGAGCTCGTCGGTATCGTCGTTACTGACAACGAGACCGAGGACGAGGGCGCCGTGCAGTACGTCGACGATATCGTCGTTCCGCCGCCCAGGCAATTCATTATTTGACTCGTTTGATTGCCCGTCGAGCTCGTTATCGATATCGATTGATTCGAGTCCATTCGCACGGACTTTCCACCGGCGAGGCTCGGCTGCGTCGAACCGCTCGAGTTCGTTCGACTCTTCGAGCTCCCCGACTCGCCGGTGCTTTTGCTCAGCGCCCTGACGGTCACGGTGCTCTCCGTCGACGACGAGCACGACGAGGAGGGCGACGACGACGGCGTCGTCAACGACGGAGAACAAGTCGTCGCGACCGACGAGTTTGACGACGATGCCTGCGTCGACGATTTCTTCAGTACCTTGTCCATCACCGTTCTCTTGTCCTTCGGCGCCTTCTTCGAGTACGTGTTGTTCACCTCGCCGATCCTCGGCTGAAACTGCAGCTTCGCGCTCAGCGCGTCGATCTTCGAACCTGCTGTCTGCTGCTGCGACGAGCCTTTCGTCTCTTGGACCTTTGAGCTCTTGTTGTTGCCTGCCTGAACGCTCGGCGACGAGTCCTGATGGCTCTTCGGTAGCCTCGACATCGTCGCGTCCGCGCTTAGATTCGACTCGAGATTGTTGTTCGTCGATCTGCTCTCCTGCTTCTCGTCCTCCGTCGTCGTCAGGCTCGTCTGATCGAGCCTCTTAGGCGCGCTCGCCTTCTCGACCGCGACCGACGAACTTCTGCCTCTCTGCGCTTCCGAACTCGCTTTTCCATCGGACTGCTCCGCGCTGCTCGTCTGCACGCTCTCCTGAGCGCTCGCCGAACGCAAGTCGCTCCGCGAACGCGTCTCCCTCGTCACCGCACTTTTCTCGACGCTCGACTGTTTATCGTCGGCAATATTCTCCGCGTTGCTCTTGCCTCCGGATTTCGACAACGTCGACGCGATCGTCTCCTGCGACGTCTTCGGCGTTTCGCTTCTTCCGATGTTCTTCGCAGTCTCCGTGCTCGTTACCGTTTTCTTCTTTTCCGAAATCTTCGACGAACTCTCCGTCGAGACTTTCGTCTCGCGTCTCGCTTCCGTGCTCGTTTTATCACTTTTATTTACATCGACGGACGGCGTCTCGTCCGGTCTCTTTCTCTTCTCCTCGTCGCCACTCGCGCCGGTCGTTGAACTTCCCGGTGGAACTTTCTTCTCAGTCTTCGCGCTCTTCTTCGAGTCCGGACTCGTTATGTCCGTCACGCTTATGACACCGGTCTCCGAGATTTTCAGTTGCACTTCTTTCCACTCGGATTTCGCGCCCGGAGTACTCTGCTGCTGCTGCTGCTGTTGCTGCTGCTGGACCTGCGTGTCGCTCTGCGGATCCAACGGGCTTATACCCGCGTTCGTCAACGACTGCTTGAAGTTGTCGTTCTCCTCGTCGAGCTTCAGACGCTTCGGCGACGACTCGAATATCCGGTAGCTCAGGTGCAGCGGTACTTTCTGCAACGACAAGTTTTTCTCAACAATATATTTTTTTTCTGGCATTCTTTTCTATTAATTGTATTTTCAAGTCGGATCGAATCTTCAATGTAAATATTTTCAATTATTTCAATAATTTGAATTTAAATTTAAATTGATCGACATAGGCGATGGACATTTTTTTCAAGGTATACATTTTTATTTTTTTACTAATAAATATCGACTGGATTCACGAATTTTCTTTGCCAGTCTAGTATTTTCGCGAGGTGGGAGCGATCAGAAGAAGCCGATACGAGTTCGATGCGAAATTGAGATTGCAATTTTTGGTTTTTATATTGAACTTTTTTTTTCGTACTCTCCGATGAAAATGAATGGAAACACTCACCCGCCTCCAGTGATAGATGTACATTACGTCCATCAGTGTGTAACTGTCGCACAGTGTCTCCTCTTTGTACATAACGTCGACCCTGTGAGCGTCGCTCAGACCGTACTTGGATCTTATGAGTTTCTGCAGGTGAAAGACCATCACAGCTGCGGGACACCGAAGATAACGTTTCGGCTGAACTTTCTGCTGCAACTGGTTTTGTTCCTTGTGGTCCTGTTGCTTCCTGGGGCCGCTCGTCTCCTTGCCGTCGTCGACGCCCAATTCGCCGATCATCGGCTGATCGACGGGATTGTAATACTCGAGAGACAGACTCAGCGATTCGTCCGGCGAATAAATGTGAGACTCGACGGGCTCGCCGCGGGCCTCCGGCGACGTCGTCGAACGCAGGGCTTCCGGATTCTTCGCGTAGAAATCTCTTCTGCATCGCATCTCATCTGCGCAACGATAAACCATTAGAAAAATCGAATAAAAGAAAAATAAATTAAAGCAACGAGAGGGCGACAAGCGGGAAACTCGTGGCTCCACGAACGAGTAGAAATTTAGTGAAATATCTTATTTTGCTGTACTTTCTTGCTTCGCATCATACGAAAAAATAATAATTTCAAAACCATTCCTTGCATTAAAAAACCGTTTCCACGAATAGAAAAATAAACGAACAAATTTAAACGATCTAATCAAGCCGGCTTTGTATTTTGCTCTCTCGCCACTGTAAATTTATGTCTGCAAAGTAAACAGTTTTGTTTACGTGAAAAAAGAAAGAAACGATAATTAAACAAACAAATAAATAAGTAAATAAAGCTCCAACTTACTTTGATAACAAGCCGGCACCAATTTATAGACAATGTCCTGCAACGTGTGATCCGGCCTGATATTCAGTAACGGCTTGCTCTTGTGTATCTGTACTTCGCATATCGGACAATACTTGTTGTTCTCCAAGTACTTGACTATGCAGCTCCTGCAAACTATAGTCCAGCGTTAAAAATGTTCATGAAAATTTTTTAAATAACTAAAAAAAAAGAAAAAATCTCCACAGTTCGTAATACATACACGAATGCAGACACTCGATAATAGTGGTTGCGTCGATGAAGTAGCCGTGACAAAGTTTGCACGTCAGCTGATCGTTGAGCATAGACAAACGCAACCGGTGACCTCCGCTCTGTCCCGACATTCTGCAAAGATATATAATGTTATTATTATTATTAAAACTTACAGAAACGGAAGTGCAGCACTTATAAAATCTGCATCTTAGTAACTCAATTGAATTTGACGAGGAGACAAATGCAGGTCCAGCCTCTTCTCAAATTGGTATGTATACGTATGCGTATTATTTATTTATTACACGACTACAGTAGAACCTTGCTTATCCAACCTTCGATCAACCGAACCTCCATGTTATCCGAGGTACCCAACTCATCCGCGCACTCTGCGTATTAACCAAGATGTACGCTCGGATAATATGGAAAACTTGGATAAAACTGATAAGGCAGCAATGTCCGTGCGCCGAACAGTCCCGTTATCCGTTTTATCCAAGATTTTACTTTTCCGACGTACGCTCTTCGCACATTACCTTGGATAAACAGGATTCCACTGTATAAGGGACAAAGCCCTTTTTACATGATAATTACATATACAAGCGCTATTTGGTGGATGAAATTGCTAATAATAACGGGTGCTATGCTTTTAAACATAAATAAATAAATCCGCTTCTGTGCGGGCCTGGAGTCCTAGGTGCAAAATAAGAACCGTCGTAAACACTCTTCGGAAAATACCGAAAACCTGGTTTATGTTCGTCAACTCATTCGCAATTAATCGGGGGATTAAGCCGTTGTGCTCGAAGTTAGTAAGCAGTTTTTTTTTTCACTGAAAATTCGAATCTCCAGTTATCGGTTCGATGATGCATGACAGTTTCAAATAAATGAAACCTTTTTTCTTTACTCAATTTAAATTTAGACTTAACTGGAGTATAGTTCAAAGCGTTTAAGGCACAGGCGAATACAGTGGTTTTGAGATACGAGTAGAAATAAGGAACAGTAGCTCGACTAAGCGGACGCGATTCATCAGCTCATCAGCATTTTCTTCCTTTTATTTTATTTATTTATTTTTAAATTTGTTGACAGATTGCTCCTTTTCCAATTTGCACAGTGTAACATGTATAAAATGTGTCTCATAACTAATATAAAAGTTCATATTCATCTCGGTAAAAAGAGACAATAGTAACCGCAATTAATAGATAATGGCGATATTTAATATATATTAAATGTTGTTTTTTTGTTACTCAAAAACATTTGCCTGTGTTATATATTATTCAGTATGTATATTCAAATTTGAAATGGCTCGTCTTTTCGTTTCACAACTTTCGAGTTCGGCGTAAAGCAGTTACTCCGTCCCCAAATTTAATTTAATTACAATGAAACTAAATCTAAAAAATTTGAATCTTGACTCATCGCTAGGACGTTGCACGACAGTTACGAAGAAACAAACTTACGTGACAGCTTTATTGCTCCCTGGTTATTGTTCGTTTCCTGCGGACATTTGGCCAGCGGGTTGCCGAGAAGTCTCGAGAGCGAGGAGCCGTCCAGGAACTTTTCTTCAGAAACGCCGCAACTTTTGTAAAGGCTCGCACCTCTAATTTGGGAATCCTCTCCTTATGGTTTTCATCGAAGAGACTCAGGTCAGGAACTTTCGTCGCTGCAGGACGAGTCTCGACGGTACATTTTTTATCGTTATCTTCGATTCTTTCACGTATATATAAATGTTTCTTTTTTTTTCCCGATCACTAAACGAGTCCAAATAAAGTGACGTGACGCGGAGCTACGCGGATAGCTCCGCTGCCAGAGCTTTTCTCCGATTCCCACCGACCCTATCCAAAATATCGCTCGATTATTTTTGATACTATTGTTGTGATGTTTTTTTTCTCGTTTTTTTTTTTTCTTGTTGTTGTTTTGTTTTTTTTTTTTCCGCTACTGTGTCATAGTCACGGAGCGTCGACGGGGCGAGGCGTGAAAAGCGCCTCTCGGCTTATCACATCGCTATCTCCGTCTCTCTCGCGTCGAAGCCCGAGGTCCCGTCGTTCGTCGCCAAGAAGGGTTCAACACAAACTTCTATCCACTCGGGCTTTGCGTATCGCGCCCAACCGAACAATTATTTCGTGGATAGTTCGGGCCACGTCGAACGGTTTGTTCGTCACTATTGCACTGTTCGTACCGTCGGCAAGATACGCCACTCAATACACCGTAATCATCGTTAAATCGCGCTAAGCCTGCCACCGAAAAACTGCGCGTACGGCAGCTTAACAAAATGGCGGATAAACAATCGTCCGTAGTCTCGTTGTGTGCGTGCGCGTTTGTGGAGATGTTTCGTCTGTGTTGGTTCGGCGTGTAACTGACCTTTCCGAAAACATCGGGAGCCGAGACGCGCCGCGATTGGTCGACAAGCTTTCGAGCAGCTCTCGTTCGAGGTTTCCATTGGGGCGTCGAGAGGCTCGCGAACGCGGAGCGGCTCTCCGCGGCCCGAATCGATTTTCCGGCGGGGCACGATTTTTGGAGACGTGCGCGATGAATCTGTGACCGGTCATTTCCACGTATCGTCAATTTACCGGCGCTGAGAGACGAGCGCACTGCGACGGGAGCGCCGTTGAGAGTCTGCTGGACTTTCCTGCTTTATCGACAGAACGACACGATTTTGTAGAATCGAGTTTACGTCGTTTACTGAGTTTTCACCGGGGTTGAGAACGGACTGAGACGAGTCCGCACTAGTGGCAAAATTGTAGTTAATTCGAAACTTTCTAGTCAACGGTCAATGCTATAAGTGAATTTTGAGTCTACTAGAATTTTCCCACTAGTTCACAATATATCTCTGGTGACCTTATTCTTGTATACTGCCAGAAGCGATGTGACGCGCCTTCCTTCCGCCCAACCAGGGTCCGGTCGATAACAGGAACTGTAATTATTTTTTTCATGACCACTTCCGATTGAAAGCAAATTCTTACATGAAGCTGACATCAATGCAAGTTCATGATAGAACTTGATTTCAAACGTAAATGGTCAGCATGGTTAAAATAAATTAATTACAGTTTTTATTACCGACTGTGGTATTTCCCATCGCCTTGATAGATAGATGATAGATAGATGCTTCGACCAAAATCAAATTAGGTTTTTGTAGTCAATAGATATAAGTATCAAAACTTAATTTGCTTTTGCCCGTCGTATCAATCGTTTTGGAGAAAACAGAAAAGGCGATTTGTTACCGACTGAGTCTGTAACACATGCCCTTAAAAAGTTTATCGACAGTTGCCTTATAACTTCGTTCATGTAACCAGAACCGATAAGACAGAGCTCGATGTAAATAACAGCTGATGGGCCAGTGACTCGCAGAGCCATCTATTTTGTACCATTTTTAATCTTAACTGCCAAAAAAAAATGGGCGACCGTTTGCACGATCTAAACATAATCAAAAAGTTAGGTTAACTTTGGGCATTCGTCGAATCAATCGAGGATCGAAGAACACAAATCGAAGGAAATTTTATATCACTCCGTGACGATTCGGGAAGTGATTGAAACTGACGAACCAAACATGCTTGCAGCAGTCGTCAAGCGGCTCGACGTTTATTTTAAATCCTTTTTAGTGACGATATAATTCTCGTCACACCGCCATTGCGAGACGATCGATCGTCGGATCGATAAGGAAACACAAAAATGCTCAAAGTGACGCTTTCCTACTGCCGGAGCAATGTTTATCTGATCATCGGCATTTGTCTGGGTCTAACGCTGAGTCTGCTCTTCGCTCCGATAAATTTCGAGGAATGCCAAGACGCCGCGTCGCCGGAACGCTCAGCATGGTACGGAGTGACGAGCGATCGATCGACGATCGACGACGAGTACGAGCCGAAGATCAACGTCGAGGGAAAACCTCGGAGGGCTCAGAAAACACCAAAGATCTTTGTCCGACCTCGTTACTACTCCACGGAGCTTGGAATTCGCGAGAAACTCTTCGTCGGTGTCATCACCAGCAGAGAGTACTTGCACAGTCGTGGCGTAGCCGTTAACAAGACTCTGGCTCACCTTGTCGATAAAATAAGATATTTTATCTCCGTGCCGGAGGGAACGAAGCCCAATGTCAGTCTACCTGGCATCGTAGGCTTCACTGACACGCGAGGAATCCTAAAACCATTCCACGTTATGAAATACATAACGGACAATTATCTTGAAGATTACGACTATTACTTCGTGGCGAAGGACACGAGCTATGTAAATGGAAGGCGACTTTTAGAATTGGTGGAGAAGATAAGCGTTAGTCAGGACGTTCATGCAGGCAGTAACGTCGACGAGGAGGGCTACTGCTCTCTCGGTGAGATCATTTTTTTCAATGTATTACTTTACAATTTAACTATTTATTTAATTATTTATTTAGATTCATGGAACAATGCCTTTAAGAAATATATTTATATTTATCATTTTTCAATGAAGCCAATAAATTGTTTTTTATTTTTTCATTATCCAGAAGCGGGTATACTGCTGAGCAATTCAATCGTGAGGGCTTTGAAGACGAGCCTCGATTGGTGCGTGAAGAATACGTTTTCCTCTTCGGACGACGTAAATTTTGGAAGATGCCTCCTGCACGCTTCCAAGATACCTTGCTCGGACGAGATACAGGGCGAAGAATTTCGGTCGCTCAAGCTGCCGACTGTCTTCGACTTCGAGAACGACTGGTCGGAATTGGCGACGAGCGAGAAACTTGAGAATTATGTATCGATTTATCCGATCTTCGATCGTCACACGACTTACAAGATAAATGCGTATCTCGCTGCGGTGAGTCGTCCGGATGGAGCTAGTGCGTTTAAAATTTCCCTATCCGGTACGGCAAGTCGAAGTAACGTCGGTATTTCAATGATTTTTACAGAACGAATTGACGAGAGTCGAGAGCGACATAAGCTCGTTGCGCAGATCGATTCTCGCGAGCGCGCCTCTCGCTCCCGAGAACGATCGAAACACTTCGTGGCCGATAGGAAATCAGCCGGGCAATCGAGCGGTCGGTCGTTTCGATCTTCAGCCCTGGATATATTTCAATGAAACCCACAGCTTCATGGACACGGACTTTGAGAACGTCAGGGAAACATTGGGAAGCGCGAAAATTGACGCCAAGAGAGTCATCGAGAGCGCAGCGAGGAGAATCGAAAAAGAGTATCGCGGCGCGCTTGTCTACGAGAGATTGACAAACGGTTATCGTAAATTCGATGCCTCTCGTGGCATGGACTACATCCTCGATCTACAATTCTTTCAAATTCCGAGCAGCAAAAGCATCGTCAAGAGAATTCAAGTGTGCAAACCATTGGGCAAGGTCGAGATACTCGCTGTTCCTTACGTCACCGAAAATTCAAGGATAAATATGATATTAGTTCTAAATTCATTTATGATAAAAGAGAGTTTCGACTTTTTGGAACGTTACAGCACAGCGTGCATGGAGAAGAAGGATAAGACTTTTCTGATGCTCGTGAGTATCGTAAAATTGTGATTGTTTAGTTATTTTTTTGACACGGTAGTTTTCATCGCATCGCTACGATTGTAACGGATTTTAATTCTTCATTATTATTTAATGTTTTCAAGGTTTTGCTCTACGAGCCGAACTCTCCGTCTAAAGGAACAAGCGATATTTACTACGAGATTAAACAACGAGCTCTCGCTCTCACGGATAAATACAAGAAGGATCAATCGAAGGTGACTTGGCTCTCTGTCCGTTTGCCGACTGCCTCGTCGGCGATACTCATCGATCCGATGCTCAGAGTAGCGATCGCCGATCTAGTGGCGAAGAAATTTACACCCGACAGTCTGTTGCTCTTCGTGGAATCGAGAATGGATCTGAGAGTCGAATATCTGAATCGAGTGAGTGGTTAACCTTCGAACACCGATTAACGATCCTAGAAGATGACTCAGAAGATATCTGCATGACGTCAAATTTCATCATTGGCAAGTCTCTAAAGATGCACGGCTTTAAGAGAAAAAAAATTGTTCACTTGTGAAATTTTATTCTCAAAGTGAACTCCACCGAGCGAAGATTAGGCGATGCAAAACACGGCCGTTATAACTTGATCAAAGTTCGTCTCATGCAGATACATTCAGGGTCATCCTAGAAGTCCGGTGGAATTTTTATGCTATTTGGGAAAATTTCTTTTACTCTGCAGGTACGAATGAACACGATAAGCCAGTGGCAAATCTACAGTCCAATACCCTTCGTGGAATACAATCCGGACGTAGCTCAAACGGAAAATCCGACGCAGTCCCCGGCAGACATCGACGTAACTCGAAATGCCGGCCGATACGACGAGTTCAATTTCGAGAGCATTTCCTTTTACGTCAAAGACTATTTGGCGAGTAAGTTCGAGAAGAAAAAAAAAAATCTGCGATGATCAGAAATTGATTATCAATATTCGTATCGTAATTTCAGTGCGTCGACGAACAGCCGGGGAAATTCCACAAGTTCGAACGGACAAGGATATCGCGACCGTCCTCGAGCTTTCCCGTCGCAATATCGCCGAATCGATATTTCAACTTTTCGTGGCGCAGAGCGACTTGCACGCTTTTCGAGCCGTCGAGCCAGCTCTGAAAATTCGTTACGGCGATTCGTTTCGATGCAACTCCACGGACAGCTCGACCGTGAAGGACAACTGCGAGAGAAGGAAAAACTTTGCGCTGGGGCATCGAGGACAATTGGCCAAATTGATATTGGATTATCAGAACGATCGTTGAAAATCTGAGGTGATAGCGAGATTGGACCGTTGATCGGGGGAGACCACTTCGGTAATTCCACTTGCTTGTTAACCTTTTTCGCACGAGCTTCTCGGCTAGCGAGGACGTGCAGCTCGCCAGTCCGTAATATAAAAAAAAGTATAGTAAAGAAAAGAAAAATGTGGCAAAAAAGTGTCTGGAAAGATTCACACAACAACCTTAAAGTGTAATTACTTTGATGACAATGAAGAAATCGGTCATTTACGATACTAGTGCGATAAAACTTTCTGCCGAGTGTGAGTTTGCAGCACGTGTTGAAAGTGGGTGTTGCAATCATACGAGTTAAGAAAAAGTTTTTCGCATGAGTATCGTACCGAATTTTACTTCACAAGGTGTGAAAATGGGGGTTTTACGAAGCGTGCGCAAAACTGCTATTTTCGCACCAATAGAAGTAAAATTAATAGTAACATCTATGTGGGTGTTTTATGATAACGAAGATAACACGGTATTAGTATTGGCAAAAATTCCTAAGTGTGTGAAAGGTTGACAGTAATTGTTACATTATAACCGCCAAACGCACATATTTTTATATTAATCATGTATTAATTATTGACTATTACGTCTACAGATTATATCTATGAAAAACGAATCGTTGCTATTTGTTTATTTTCCTTTCTGCTTTGTTTTTCATCATTGCCTCGGAATGAGATAATTCTTTTAGTGGCTTTTGGCAAGACCTTTATTTGTCCTATTGGGAGGTTGTTTGAGAGCTCGCACGGGCTATGCACCCTATGGTTTTCTTTTCGTTTTCTTTCTTTCTAATTGATAATAACAGTAAAGATAGTGATAGTGAGAAGCCCTAATACCTTAACAAAGTTACGAAAAAAATTATAATACATTATCCTCTTTTCCGCACTTGACTCGGCTCTCTGTAACAATCTCTCCGTATCTCTCTTTCGGCTCTCTCTGTAAACAATGTAATACACAATAGTATATTGCAAGATAATTCCTCCCCTCTCAGTTGTCGGGGAAAAAAAACTTCGTCATGAATTGTTTCATTTTTTTCTTTCTTTTTTTTTTCAATCGCTGTCGGACTCTGATTCGGACAATTGTAAATCGTCGTTCAATAAATTGTCCGGCATATTGAGCAGTGGCGAGGATGTTGCACCGTTCGCGCGACCTTGAGGAGTGAAAAAATGTGATATGTAGAAAACAAAAATTGCGGGATAAAGATTAATGTTTTTTTTTCTATCCGCTTACCATTCGTCATCGTCGTCGCCATCGGAACAGGAATATTCTCAGCGTCTGAATCGCTATCGGAACTGTCAGAGCTCGAGCTACTCGAGCTCGTGTCGCTCAATGCTCCAATTCCATCCGCGGCGTTGTCCCGCGGTTGGGCGCCGCTCGATGGCAATTTCGATCCGTGTGAACGCTCGGGGAGGACCGGAGGAGCGGAGCTGGCAACTCCGGATCTCAACGGTACCGTGGAGTGGTAAGATGCGCTCGGGGCTGGCGGAGCGGGTGCCGGGGCCGCAACAACATAATCGTCAAAGTCCGCGCCGATCATCGGAAGACTCGCCAGAGTCGAGGATCCTATCGATCCTGGGATCGACGGCTGGGCCGGAGATCTGGAAACAAAAGTGAGAAAAATCATTTCAGAATGAAACCGAAAATTTCGTCTATTCTAACAAATTTAAATCAATTAGAAAAATCTTTCCGACTGGAAACTAGAAAAAACTACGTATACAAAAAATGTTTTCCATTGAACGGTAGATAACAATACAGAACATTGCGTTTAAAAGAAAGTTCTAATTTTTCGTAAAACTCAACAAATTTGAAATAACAAAATTTAAACAGTTCGATCGATTCTCTGTAGAACTTTTTGCCGAGACAGCTTAAAATTGTGAGGGCTAGTGTGCGCACAGACATTTTTGAAGAATTTAAAAATCACGTACACAAAAGCAAGTTAATATTTTTAAATGAAATTGTGAGCAAACATTGACTATTAACCACACCTGCCGTGTGTGAAATTTCACCTTGATCGGTCGAGGCATTTTTGAGTTATAGACATTCTCGAGTTTGAATTTTTCGCGTCTGAGTCACACATACATACATGCATAAATAAATAAATACATACATACATTTCGAACATCCTGACCATGTTTTCATTAAAATCCCTAAAATCTCTTTTTTACCATAATAAAGCTCTGTGAGGACGCAAAAAAAATGACGAACAAATTGTTTTAAAATAGCTAGAATCGTATGACTAAAGTTTCAAGTCCTGAACGATCTTTTGGAAATAAAAGAATTTGATTGCTTGCAGAATATCTTGAATACGTGAACAGTTTTGAGAACCCGGAGCAAAGTTAAGTGTACGCTTCGTCCGTCTCTCCGATTTGAAAACTCCCGGCAATATTTACCTGCCGCTCATCATGTTAGGTGGGCTCTTGGTGTGATAAGGCGAGACGGTCAGAGGACTGTGTTGCTGCGGCAGCTGAGGCTTGTTCTGACTCAGTTGCACCGTAGGTTCCCTTTTCTTGCCGCTAGCTACTTTGGTCCTGCTAGTCGATCTCCCATGCGTGGGACTCGTTCTTATTTCCACGGGTGTATTTGGCCTGTTTGAAGCGGGTACGGTCAGCAATGACTGAGACTTAGGCTCGACTCGTGTCTTCTTCACTTGTATGTTGGACGACAGCTTTTCAAGCGTTATCTCGCCCGTTATCCTGTCGATAATGAGAACGCACTCTTTGCTGTAAGGCCTCTGAGATCCCTTGAAAACCGTGTGAGGGATTCCCGCCCCGTCCAAGTGAGGAACGGTAACGGTCATCGTGTTGTTACTCCCGACGTCGACTTTGGCCACTTTCGAAACATCCACGCTCGCAGGCTTGAAGTCATCTGAGAAAGGACATTTTTTTTTATCAATAAATAACCCATACGTCATCTTGCAATTTTCGTCTTTAACTCGATAAAACGCTATTGGCATGGCTAATTAAGTTTTGAACACAAAAAATTAGGCGAGTTATTAATTAGGGAGAAAAAAATATCTTTAGAAATATCAGATTATGATTCTAAAAATATTTGAGAGTATAGTTAATTACCGTTCATATTATATCTGCACAGATAATTAATTAACATACGATAAATATTATTAATATTTACAGAAAGGAATTGTAATCTTATATACACTGTTAAAATCAATGTACTGTTTCATTGAAATCGAAGTAAATTGTTAACAATAAAGTATTCCCAATATTTTTAACACACTGAACACTAATTTTTCATCAAAATTGTACATTAAATTTCATACGAATTTTTATATTGCATAGACATACAAGAGTATATCTATAACAGTAATTCAATTTCATGAAATATTTATAAGATTAATTGATGACCATTAATTGCCTTTCAAAAAATATCCGAGAGTTATAAATTACAGTCGCAAAAAACATCTACAAAAATTGTTGACGATAGTTATGGTACAGTCACTGAATAGCCGCGTCGGAGGCAACTTTGGGGTAATTTCTTTGGCGAGCTGCTCAGTTCGTTGGATTATGTTCCAAAAATATCTACAGACTCCCCATACCATGCGACGAAATAAATATCGACCTATCGGAATCAATTTTGTAGACACTTTTTTGCAAGCTAAGCGCAGCCAATTTTCGCAGCTTACATTTTAACGTATGAAAAGCGGTCGATTTGTTGCTAGTGAACGTAGGTCCCAGCTTGAGCTCCCGAACCTCCGGCCCAAGTCCCAGCCGCTCGGCCATATCTACGCCGATTCCCGGAAAGCTTGACTCTGCGAACGAAGCTGCAGACTTCATCGAGCAGCTTTCTATCACGTAGAATCAGCATCCGCACGAATCATCTTCGCGTCCCTTGCGTCTCTGTAGTTGGAAAGGGGTGACCAAAAAGATTATTGCAATGACAAAAATTCAGCTTATCCACTCGCCGGAGAACGGCAAACGTATAAAAAAAAAACAATTTCACACTCGAATCTCTCAGGAAAGATTCTCCATCGAAACTAAGCTTCATAGACATTTGTTACCTTGCAAAGAGAGGTGGTTCGACCTTGGCTCCGGACCCAGGAAAAAAGTCCGACCCTCGCGATGACCGACGAGAAATATCCCGAAAAATCACGTACGGTCTCAACCGTATTTTTGTTGTTTTTTTTTTTCTCCACGAGAGACAATTCCGACCTTCACGGATCAGAAACGTGCGATGTTTATCCAAGTGTGTTATGTTAACAGCTGTCCCATCCACGAGAGACACGGAAGACCAGCTCGTCGTTGTCTCTTGCTAGACTGGAAAAATCGCACCGTTCCGTCTCCTCTCTAAAAATTGGCCCTCCGTATTCGAATTATATTCACGCTCGGCCAGAGCTCGCTCGAGGATCTTCTCGCGCACGTAAAAATACGACTGAATTTTTTTTTCTTTTCTCGACCACTCGTCAACAGCTGTTTACGAAATGTATAACATGATGCAGTAAGGTCGCGCGGTGCCTCCCGATCAAACTGGCATGTTAAGATTACGAAAAAGTTCGCGTTCCCCGTGCTGCTGTATATTCTCTGCTCTGGTGAAGTTTCGACCGACGGTAAATTGACGACTTTGGTCGCGGGACGGGGAGAGACCGAGCGCTGTGTATGCGTGTTGTGTGTGTGTACGCGTGTCTGTGCATGAAACTCAGGTGTCGTCTAACTTAACTTTTATTTAGTTTTAACCGTACCGATTGCTTAATCGTGGAAAAATCGTACGAATACTGTGCAAAGAAGCTGACGACTGGCAGTCGCGACGATACACGAGATTAAAGTCCCGGGAGTCTTGCGGATTGTCGCAAGTACAAACTGTACGGAGGTTCTTCCGTCGTATGTGTGTGTGTGTGTGACGTTAGAAAAGGCAACTTTCACCGTTCTCCTGTTGCAGGGATCGCGGAGGGCCGTTCTCGTCGGGCACTGTACGAGTACTATCGTTGTGCATTCCGTTCACGGTTTCTCAACCGGAAGTCGGATGGTACATCGGTTTTTCGATGGATTTACCGTAATTTGACGGTTCGAGGTTTATCGTCCGATTTCGCGATGAAAAGGGAGAACACGATATGTGTCCGGCCATTCGCCGAGCATGCTGGAAACGGCGATCGCGACATTCTCCATTGACCCAATTTAGAACGGAACTGGTCGCGGCGACCGACCAATGAGGAGGCGCGCTTTCTGCCGGAGCTGCGGGGACGTTATCGATGGTGGGTGACAAAGAAATTTTTCGGCGTTTTCTTAAACACTAGCGGGTAAAACAATTTTTATTCAAATCTGTGTGTTTAGATCTGTCTGTAGACGCTGTCGGAATAAATTTCTCGGGCCGAGCGGCGAATCTCGATGTATATGATATTGAAATACAGCCGAACGAGATAAAAATAAAAGAAAAAAAATAGGGGAGAGCGTAGAGGCGAGTCGTGTTCGCGCGTCTAGCCGATCATCAACATTTTAGAAAGCCGAGCAGTCCTGCGGAGATCTGCGGCGAGAACGTTGAAAGCTGGTCGGTGGATCGTCCACGAGGAACGGTGTCGTATTCCGATCGATAAGCGCAGGTGAACGATAGAGTGGCTATCGAGTCGCTCACCGTCTCTGACCCCCCGTAATAAGCAGTTCGCAATTCGCTTGCGGAATAATGCTGTCCAGAAAAATAGTGGGCTTAACGAGCTCGACCGGGTCAAGCTGCTTCCGGGTGTCTCGTCTACACACTTCCAAATCTCTGTACGTACAACCTTCGCGAAATAGTCTATAACAAAGTTACCGATCGAAACAATATCGAACGCTGTTGTGAAAATTACGAAACACTATAGGTAATCCATAAAATCATTAATGATTAATGATTAATCATTAATCATTATAGGACTATTCATAGTGTTACGGATTCGTATGGAACATATTTAAAAAATCTTATATAAAGTTTGTATAAGAATATAATTTCGGGATGTATTTTTTTCATGTTTATAGTTTTCCATAGATTGTTTTAAGTGGGACTGTTAAAAAAAACGATTATAAAAAATAATGATACGATTATTAATAATATTCGAGTCGAATATTCTTTATATTTCAGATTGAATGCCGTTTTGATAGACGGCAAAGCGATAGCCCAGGAGATTCGTGACGATGTGAAAAAGCGCGTGGACGCTTGGGTGGCGTCGGGCAAACGTAGACCGAAGCTCGTCGCTATCCTCGTCGGAAACGATCCGGCGAGTGAGGTGTACGTCGGGCGCAAGGTCAAGGCCGCGAAATCGATAGGCATCGACGGGGAAACGATTCTCCTCGGCGATAGTGTGAAGCAGAGCGAATTGATAGCGCAAATTGAGAAATTGAACGGCGACGGTGGAGTCGACGGTGTTCTCGTGCAGTTGCCATTGCCGAGGGGACTGGACGAGCGAGAAGCTTGCCACGCGGTAAGCACGAGAAAGGATGTCGACGGTTTTCATCTGGAAAATCTCGGCAAACTGTGCTCGGACAGCCCGGGCTTCGTTCCCGCCACCGCACTCGCCGTACGTGAATTGATAGTGAGGTCAGGAGTCGAGACTCGGGGACGAAACGCCGTAATTATTGGGAGGTCCAAACACGTCGGATTGCCCATCGCTCTGTTGCTTCACGCTGACTCTCAAGGTCTTTGCTTTTCTATACCATAATCCAAGCATGCACCGTCAGCAAATTTATGGGGATAAATATTTTTGTTTTGTTCACGAACCGGCTGTATTAATCTTGAATTGAAAATTGAATGTTGAATTGAAAATTGAAACTCCAATTGGAAATTCGATTTTGAATCAAATATTCAATTTTGAAGCGAGCATCAACTTGGAACTGAGAATTCAATTTAGAATTGAGAATTTAATTTAGAATTGAAAACTCAATTGAGAATTGAAAATTCCATTTTTATCTAAATTGGACAATTCGTCAATTTATCTATACTTTATTTTCGTCGATTTTTTGTTCCCTTTTTTAAATTTTTAAATGTATAATATATTTCAGGTCAAACCGGAGCGCTCGACATGACGACGACGATTTGTCACCTTCACACGCCTCCGGAAGAGCTAAAGAAATTCGCCAAGCTCGCCGACGTGCTTGTCTCGGCGACGGGTGTTCCTGGCCTCGTAACTAGAGACATGATAAAGCCCGGAGCTTGCGTAATCGACGTGGGAATTACGAGAGTGGATGGAAAAAATGGAAAGACGAAAATCGTTGGTGACGTCGATTATGAGGAAGTTAAAAAAATCGCTGGACACATCACCCCTGTACCAGGTGGTGTCGGACCTATGACAGTTGCGATGCTCATGAGAAACACTTTTCTAGCTGCGGAGAAGAATTATTCCCACTGACTTTAGACGATTATCTATTTATTGTCTCAACTATGGAATGTGGTATCGAATTTGAATTTATACCGTAATATGTATTATTGTCTCAACTATGGAATGTGGTATATAATTTGAGTTTATACCGTAATATGTATTATTATCTCGATCTACGTGAATTCTACATTCGTCGAATAATTGCCAATAATGTTCCATATGGTAGGTCGTTGAATAAAAGAAATGAAGTATTAATCATTTATGTACGAAAGACTTCTTTTTCCTAAACAGCCAAACGATTCAATATTTCTCGATTCCAACAAACACTTTTGTTGTACCATGCAAATAAGACCTTTAATCAACCATTACTTTTTCTCAGTGTATTCCAATGTTTCGAAGATTGTGGACTGACGATACTGTAACAATGAACCCATTAGCGAAGGGGTAAATATTTATTTCGGAGTCGACTCAAGTTTGAAAATGGAAGAAACTCGCGCCGATGTTACGTAAGCGCGTTGGTGCGCTCCAGCTGATCATGATTGGGTTGCGAGACGCGACGAGCAACGTGACGATTCAGAGGTGATAAAAGAACTATGTAAAAAAAAGCCGCCAATGAAAAATGAGCATTGCGCTTTATCCGGACGACGATGTTAGCTTCGTTCTGTAAATTATCGCTCGGTTTCGTAACACGGCCAACGAATTTACGAATTGCACGAGCTGGAGGAGAATCTAAAAGGTTCATAGCTGCGATGGCTCGTCCGAAAGTTCTCGTTACTCGTGGCGACGTTCCCGATGTTGGATTGGATCTTCTTACGGCTAAGTGAGTACCATTTGATTCTCACTGTTTTATTATTGTTCTCTACTGTTCTATTATCACGCTTACAATGGTTTATACGTTAATTGTGAAATTTTGAAATTAACGATCGATGAAAATTCAACAAGGTGCGATCTGGTAGTTTGGAACAGCTTGTCGCCAATTCCACGGGCGGAGTTGACGGAGAAGATTAAAGGAGTCGATGGTGTTTATTGTTTACTCACTGACGCTATAGACGAGGAGATTCTCGATGCAGCCGGCGCGCAATTGAAAGTCGTAGCTACGATGTCCGTGGGTTACAATCATCTCGATGTTGGAGCTATGAAATCTCGAGGAATTCGGGTCGGCTATACGCCTGACGTTCTCACCGATGCTACATCCGAATTGACCGTTGCATTGTTGCTAGCCACTTCGAGGAGACTGCTGGAAGCTGAAAAGGCAATGAGAGCGTAAGTCTTTTTCCACCCAATTTTTTTTTTACATTTTCATATTTCCATATTTTCAAACTTTCATATTTCTATATTTCCATATTTCCATATTTCCATATTTCCATATTTCCATATTTCCATATTTCCATATTTCCATATTTCCATATTTCCATATTTCCATATTTCCATATTTCCATATTTCCATATTTCCATATTTCCATATTTCCATATTTCCATATTTCCATATTTCCATATTTCCATATTTCCATATTTCCATATTTCCATATTTCCATATTTCCATATTTCCATATTTCCATATTTCCATATTTCCATATTTCCATATTTCCATATTTCCATATTACCATATTTCCATATTACCATATTTCCATATTTCCATATTTCCACATTTCCATATTTCCATATTTCCATATTTCCATATTTCCATATTACCATATTTCCATATTACCATATTTCCATATTTCCATATTTCCACATTTCCATATTTCCATATTTCCATATTTTCATATTGATCAATGCAGTGGGAAATGGACATCATGGTCACCGTCATTCATGTGTGGGCCGGGTCTCGCAGGCTCGACGGTAGGCATCGTAGGCCTTGGACGAATAGGCACTCGAGTCGCCGAGTATCTCAAGCCATTCAGAGTGGAAAAGATACTCTACACGAGTAGAACCGAAAAAAGTGATGCGATCAAATTTGGCGGAGAAAAAGTGAGCCTCGATAATTTGTTGGCGATGAGCGACTTTGTCATAGTGACCTCGGCCCTCACTCCAGAGACTCGAGAGATGTTTAACGCTGAGAATTTTCGTAAAATGAAGAAAACAGCGATATTCATAAACATCAGTCGTGGGGAACTCGTCGATCAGGCGGCACTGATCGAGGCACTGAAAAATCGTACCATAAGAGCTGCAGGATTGGACGTCATGACGCCGGAACCCATACCGCTGGACAGCGAGCTTCTAAAATTGGACAATTGCGGTATGTTTTCTCGCGCCTCCAATACGCTTAATTTTACAAATCGAGCATCGATCAATTTTTGTTTGTATTGATTTTCAGTCGTTATACCGCATCTGGGAAGCGCGACAAACGAAACGAGACAGGAAATGGCGCGGATAACAGCTATGAATATTCTAACCGTCTTGGACGGCGAACCTGACAAAATGCCAGCTGAACTCCACTTATAGAAAAATATTGATAACGTACACAAATTTGTAAATATTTTCTGATTATATGATTAAAAATATTAAGATGGGGTCGTTAGCGTTTAGCGGCATCGCGCGGTGAAAATGTATTACCTCTGGCAAAGGCAGATATCTGCATTGCCGACCGCTCGTATTTGTGTATTACCAGTCGGTCGCAAAAAATTTGGGGTCATGACTCGTTCGGAGGAATACCCAATCGTCCTTTCGAACGGTCACTTGTATAAAGTGTGACTTAATGCAGACAAGTAGGTAGATCGCTAGGTCACTAAAAAGAAAAAATATAGATGCATTAAAAATAGATAAGTAAGCAGTTTCGTAGGCGTATGCGCGTTGAGCTATGACGTTATATGCGCATGATTTTGTGTTGCCACACTACTGAAGGGTGGGGGCACACGGTCACTGCAGTTCGTCGCCGACGCTCGAGCTGAACGGTCACAATTTGATTTTCACAAATTGTTACAATAAAAACTTTTGTACTGAAACGAATAAATATCTACAATTTAATCAGTTAATTTGGGTATCGATCCCTGGAGGTGCGCTTTACTTTTTGTCGAAATCGACGAAACCGTCCGACAACAGGCCAGATTTATTTTGCATGTCGATACGTGAATTTTCCCACAAATATTTCTGTTTCGACGATTAAAAAAAATGTTTCCATGCGACACTCTCTTGTAATCGCTACGATCGTAAGCTATCTTCGTGGAATGCTGGAAATAATGCTGATGGTGGGTTTGATGGAGGGGTTTGACGGAGGGGTTTGATGGAGGGGTTTGACGGAGGGGTTTGATGGAGGGGTTTGACGGAGGGGTTTGACGGAGGGGTTTGACGGAGGGGTTTGACGGAGGGGTTTGACGGAGGGGTTTGATAGAGGGGTTTGATGGAGGGGTTTGATGGAGGGGTTTGATGGAGGGGTTTGATGGAGGGGATTGATGGAGGGGATTGATGGAGGGGTTTGATGGAGGGGTTTGATGGAGGGATTTGATGGAGGGGTTTGATGGAGGGGTTTGATGAAGGGGTTTGATGGAGGGGTTTGATGAAGGGGTTTGATGGAGGGGTTTGATGGAGGGGTTTGATGGAGGGGTTTGATGGAGGGGATTGATGGAGGGGATTGATGGAGGGGTTTGATGGAGGGGTTTGATGAAGGGGTTTGATGGAGGGGTTTGATGAAGGGGTTTGATGGAGGGGTTTGATGGAGGGGTTTGATGGAGGGGTTTGATGGAGGGGATTGATGGAGGGGATTGATGGAGGGGTTTGATGGAGGGGTTTGATGGAGGGATTTGATGGAGGGGTTTGATGGAGGGGTTTGATGAAGGGGTTTGATGGAGGGGTTTGATGAAGGGGTTTGATGGAGGGGTTTGATGGAGGGGTTTGATGAAGGGGTTTGATGGAGGGGTTTTCCTGGAGGAGTTTGATGGAGGAGTTTGATGGAGGGGTTTGATGGAGGGGTTTGATGGAGGGGTTTGATGGAGGGGTTTGATGGAGGAGTTTGATGGAGGGTCTCGATGGAGGGGTTTGATGGAGGGGTTCGATGGAGGGGAACGATGGTGGGTTTGAATATTGGGTTGAAATCTTGTTAATTAGTAGAGCGTTCATGTCTCTTCCTTCTGTGCAATTTTCATGAAGATTGAGGGCGTCTTCGAGATTTTACGCTATTGAATTTCATGCATTTTTTTTTTTCGTGACGCGTATTTGCGTATTAAATATTCATCTGTGAATAAAAAAGTGTCAGATTCGTGATCAGCGTGGAAAAATACATGGCATTACAGTGCCGGAGCGACAACTAGCGAAAAAGTTTATCAGGCATCTTTATAGCCACAATTGCAAAAATGAGTGATTTTGGGTATTGTTAAACAGCGATTTCTTTGCTTTCATGTATTTTTCGCGCCAAATGCAGATACGAGAAAGTGAAGCATGACGATGGAGTATTTTTACGCGACGAACCTGAATCGGCTAGACGTTTTGCATGAAAGTTTAACAAGACGTTGATGTTGAAACGGTCAAAATGTTCAAAGCTTTCAATTTATAATTTGTATTATCACAATACAGTGGACTGTCGGTAATGCCCCCACTAATATAGTCTGCACTTTAGAAAGAGACGGACGTAAGCGACGCAGGCACAAAGCCCTCAGTGCGAAATGGTTTAGAGAGAGAATTGAGGGAAAAGCGATATTACGCAGAATCCACTGTATGATGACATTTTTACAAAATGTCAATAAAAAAACTTCATGTACTTGGCACTACATACTTGGGAATGTTCTATTTATTCGACAACTTTTTGCAAACATAGTGATATCTCACGAAATGTACTTGGCTTAAATTTTTCTACACCATTTGTGGTATTTAAGTTACTTCAATGACCTACTTTACTTTAATTAGTTTAATACCATGATACGTATGCAATACAATCACGGTCGATAAATCAAAGAATTATAGAATCGGGACGATCAAAACCGATCTTCTATCTTCATTGCAGTGTTAACATTTTCGACTCTGTCTCGATGGTGAAATAAATATAAATATGTAAAAGCGGTTTAAAATAATTGTTTTGAGTACTTACAGCAGTGCTAGGAATTCACTGTGTGTGTAACCTACCAATCATCCGAAACAGCATCGAACATCTAAAAAAAATGTTAGCAATATTTATCGTCAAAACGCAGACCCTTCACATCTGGATGGTAAGAACACTGTGAGACAGTTTTAGCGTATTTCCGTTTTTTGCGTCGCGCGCATCGTTTCGTAGAACGGAAGGATAACAACATGTTTAGCCTAATAATGGCTCATCCAGTGCTAGAGCCCAGGACCGCGTGAAAGTGGCTTAATTTTCGACTCAAACGTAACAACATAATAAGACACCTTTTATCGATCGGGGTGAACAACATAATAAGACACCTTTTATCGATCGGGGCGAACGCTGAGAGCGAACGCTGAGTATACTCAGCGTTCGCTCTCACTCTCCACTGGATCCCACCTGAAAGGTGACAATACACCTTTCATCGATTGGAGTTTTAAAGAGTGAGTAAAATGACGTCGACATAAAACAACGACTTAACTTACCGCTAATTCTAATATATAATGTATGTGTCTAATGTGACTAGTATTATTCCGCTTCTTGTAGGTCATCAACTAGGCAAATCGCCGAACAGTTATTATCCTCAGCGTTTACTCTCACTCTACACTGAATCATTTATTCAAATTACAAAACGCTTCAATTCAGTAATCGATTGCTGTCACCCGTTGGAGCACCGTTTTCACTTCTTTCATGCGATCAGTCTAGGACGTAGTATATACGTGCTTTCAGTATCGCATGATGTAACAATATCGAAGTCATGGAAAATGATATACAGAAGACGATGAAGTCCGACAATACTTCTTCAGAGTATAGAGACATCTTTAAAGAGCGATATCACGAGTTAAATAAACGACTACTCTGTCTATGTGGCCTGGAACCCACTCAGCCTTTACAAACCAGATTGTCCAGGACAATTGGTCTACTAATTGCTAGCGTCATCGTTATGGGAGGTCAGGTAGGCTTCATCACGATTTACATAGCAACGATCTTGGCAGAGGGTTTAACTATAATATTGTACCAATACCATTGTGTATCTCTTGCTAGCTTAAAAAAATATATCTTATACCGATTACATTTAGGTGCGGGCAATGGTAAAGGCTTGGGGTCGCTTCAACTTATTTATCGAGTGCGTTACTCCTATGGAAGCGAACATTGTTGGCATCCTGAAGCTAATTACCGCCATGATACAAACTCAGGAGGTGAGAAAAAGGAGAATTGTGTTATTCAATCTGTATATAAATCATCGGAATTTGATCCTATTTCTTGAAGACGAAAGCAATTTGCGATCAGATGCAGAAAGACTGGGACGATATACGACACTCGCCGCAATTAAATATTCTTAAGAAATACGCAGAGAAGGGAAGAAAATGGACAATATTTTATTTAAGTTAGTTGAACAAATATATTCACTTATTATTGAAGATCGAGTAAATGATCTATCCAAATTGTATCCATGTCGTTACAGCATTGATCTACGGCGGTCTATACCTTTGGGTAATACTCGCATTCTCGCCGAAAATCTTGGATGCTTTAGCACCATTGAACCATTCACGAAGGCGACTTGACCTGTTTCCGACAGACTTCATAGTCGATCAGGATGAGTACTTTTACGAAATTCTCATACCCATCGCCGTGGGCGTTTCCTATCAATTTATAGTCACAGTGGCCATTGATACACTGTACATGGTTATTGCACAACATGTATGCGGAATGCTTGAAATATTGAGGTGATGCTATGAATATTTATTACGGTATTAACAAATAACCCTCCTGCATTTCGAAGCTTTGTGCAGTGAAATCACTCAGGTTTTATGTCATACGAGAACAAGTAGTGAATGTAAAGGGCCAATCACATTCGTGAAGCTGTCCCTCTTCCGTTTGCTCGTTCAAATTCGAACACTCACATTGTCTCCACCCCATGCCTAGCAAAATGGATGAAGATAACATGTGAGAGATCCCACTGTACATTCATTTTGGGACAGGATTAGTTGTATAAATTAAGTTACAATGCACTGTGTAGACGCAGGTTGTTTAAAGTCAATGTCTCAAATACCTGCTGAGTGAAACTGGTCATGCCTGGATACTGATATCATTCCATTTGACGTATCTCTGTAAGGGCCTAACCAATGGTCTGGCATATTGAACAGCCGAATCTTCGATATGCAGCGGTGATATTAGAATTGATCATTTGTTTATCCAATTTTAGTCGACTTTTTCTACAGATATAATCTGCATAATGTATTACAAGGTAATGAATCCGTCGATCTAGTACTCAAGCCTGGTATCCACGAAGATAAGCATCATCGGGAAATTATATCTTGTATCAAGAAACACAAGGTCATCTTAGAGTAAGTAATGAAGCCGATTCTGAGGTTCTAATAGGTAAAAAAAACGTTTGTACATTTAACAAAAATCTCTTGTCCGGAAAGATCTACAATTTTTTTCTTATTATTTTGACTATTTAAAATTAGCAAGGAAACAAAATTGTGGACCAATGTGTTTGTTAAATATTCACACCTCTTTTACTGTACGGGAGAGCGCGACAAAATAGGACAGTGCGGCAGAACGGGATAATGAAGAAAAACAAAATTTTCCAATACCTTTTGGATGGTGGTGGTGGTGGTGGTGGTGAGTGGGTCAAAACGGCGATAGAAATCCGCATGTAACATTGGGACTAAATGGGGCATCCAAAAATTATTGGAAGATTCAGTTTTGCCCCGTTTTCCCGTTTTGCCCCACTGTGCCATTTCGCCCCGCTCGCCCCTACACTTTATTGAGAGATAGACTCCAGGGTACACAGTTCAGTCTCTTGCGTGCTACTTAGGGAAGCGTCAATCATATTCGCGAAGCAGTCTTTCTCCTTTTTGCCCCGTCCAATTGGGACACTTATACAGCCCCCACTCCTTGCCTTCGTAAGCTACGTGAGACATATGGGAATGTAGCATGTGAGAAATTTCACTGTAGGTACATTATTACCCCTAACGATTCGATTCTCAAGCCAATTCTCTATATCTTTCGTTAACAAAGGTACGTAAAAAGCATAGAGTCCGCATGTGGGTGGAGACTTCTCATCATAATAGGACTCAGCATGGTGGGCCTGAGCGGCACCGGTTATTTGGTAAGTTATCGTCCCGCTTTGCGTCACTTTTCTTTTGTATAGCTTTGACGATTTTTGTGCAGGTGGTTTCGGGCCGTGAGGGCTCAACGGTGGACCTTATAAGATTCGGATGTTTCGGCATTGCTCAAGTGTTTCATATGTTTTGCAACACGTTGCCCAGTCACTGGATAATGGAGTCCAGTGCAAATATCCCCACCTCTGCGTACGTGCAGTATCGGAAATATATAATTTGCAGAAGATATAACAAAAAGAGAATTAAATAACTTGTTGCATCGTACAGATACGCCAGTAAATGGTACATGATGTCGTTGAGATCAAGAAAGCTGATCCTTTTCCTTGTAAGAGCGAGTATCGAACCTTGCAAAATAACAGCTGGAAAGGTATACGTCGTGTCAATGGAAAACTTTAGCGGCGTGAGTTACACAATGTTTATTAACCTTCCCCCGTCCCGGGCCTGCTCTGCTATTTTGGGGCTCTATCAAAGATTTTCACCCGTAGCCCCACCCTCCAAAAATTTATGTCCGTTTATTGGCTTTTATTTTCGAGTGAATAGTCCCGATTACTGAACGAGTGATTCAATTCATTTAAGGTGCTACAAACTTCGATGTCCTATTTGGCTATGCTCAATTCATTGCAGTGATTAAAAGGCACGGCGGAATTTAGGCCAAGTTAAAAAGGAGCTTAGCCGGAACGATAATGTATGCTACTGTATTAAGGGATGGACCTCGATTGTGCCTTGAAGACTACGACCTTAATACAGCTTACTAATACTTCATGTGTCAAAATATTATGTATATTTTACAAAATACAAAATACCCTTCGAATGCCGCAAATGTTCTTTCAAGCATATCCGACGGTCCGACGGGGACAATCTTTACTTTTGCTACAAGCAGATATCTGCATTGCCGACCGCTCGTACTTTCGAGCGTCGGTAAATTACCCCATCATTTGGGTCCGTATCGTTTGAAATCCCTTTAGATTCAAATCGGCTCGTTGGCGGGAGATTCACAGATTGTTATACCATTCAGCCAGGACGGGTTATCAGATGGTGAGTGTAGAACGTTTATCCGTCAAGTTTTATGAATTACTAGCAAAAACGCACTCGCTTCGCTCGCGCTTATTTAATTTCTTGTAGCTTAGGTGTGCCGACCTTACTAACGAAGCGGACGATCCTGATTGGCTACGAAAGCTGTCTTCACGATTTCGATTATTTCGATATATTTATCTCGATCATTCGAGTGTCATGTCTTTTTTAAGAGGAAGAATTGTCAATAAACATCATACTATTTTACTTCTTGACTCTAATATGCATTCGACTCTGAGGTTGTCGGACGGTAATTGCATTTAAGAACACATATATCATGTTTTTCGGCAGAAACGATTCGGGAGTCGTAGTGTGCTAGAAACTTTGCGTCGTAATAGAGATTTCATTCACGGCCATCTACATCTTACCCGATTATTCGCCGACGGAGGCGCTGTTGCTGGTCAGAAATGGCAGTTGAAAGTTGAAACTCAACCGACCAATGAGGTGCTCGCATGTGCTTCCCTCGCACTGCCGATTTGCATTTGTAAACAAAGCTCGACGTCCCAGGCTGTCCAAGGCCGGTCAGTCAGTTTTGTCAGTTTCATTAAATTATCGAACAGTTCATCTTCACTTTAATCGTGACAAACAAAGTGGTGCACAGAGGATGCTCAAGAAACGTAAATAATTTGTTAAAGCCGTCCAATTTACGACGTTCATCCGAGTGGCTCGCGAAGAGAAAATCGACTTTCGGGACCGATGAATCCCTAGAGTGAAGTTAGTTTCAATGTACTCTCCTCTTCCGATACATATCTTTCCAAAAAATGTTTTGTTGCATGTCAATATATTTTATTTATCTATTAATTTCTTGGCAGACTGGAAGCGAATTATTTTACATTTTAATTAACGTGATATATCTAAATTTTTTTTTAATAAAGAAAGAAAGAAGAAAATCTATAGTTACTCGAAGTAGAAAACAAACGTCAACTAGTTGATTACTCGAAGCAACGAATTTTGTTTCATTAATTTTTTTGCAGGACAATGAGCGACGAGAATAAATGCTTTGCCAGGCCCAAAGTTCGTTTCTCACGGTCCGCGGAGAGCCCGGATGAAACGCGCGTGTCCGGAGCCTTCGATAAGCCCAAGATCAGAAGCGTGATAGACTTCAAGCCCGCTGTTACAATTCTGAAACCGCCGTCCTCCCTAAAAAACGTGGAGACACGATCGAGTCCGGAGGCAGCGAGCTCAAGGTATTCAGCCGGGGATGCGCCGAACGACCTTCGTCTCTGTCCTCTACAAACAACCTCTGGTTCAGCTCCCTGCTTGACGGAGATCGTCCTCACTCCGGACAATCGGTCGTCCAAAGACAGAAGTCTGTCGAACAAGAGGGAGACGTCAGAAAAAATTGCAGGCACTTTGCTGAAGGACGATTCTGGCCCGAGGAAAGATAAATCTGCAGGAAAATCGTCTTCCTCTGTTTCGGATAAATCTTCGGAGCGAAGGTCCGGACAAGCGAGCGGCGGACGCGGCAGTTCGAGGACGAAATTATCCGAAAAGCGTCCGGGCAAGGAAAATATCGCCGGTTCGCGAGAGTCGAAGGAAAATGTTCCCGGAGCGCCGCAAAACACGCCGAGGACGCGGAGCGACACGGAGAGGAAGAGCGCTCCAAGCGGCGCGGCGAAGCCGGTGGCGATGAGAAAATGCGAGGTGACGAACAAATCACGGGGAGACGCTCGGAAGAGCGTTAGAACGAAGCCCGCGCCAATAGGACTGATGCCTTGCATGAAAGCCGCGAAATCTCGTCGCGCGACCGTTCCCACGAGGAAAACGATCCTCCGGGACGCGACGGCCGCACCGTCGCGGGTTTACGTCGGTCCCGGCTTGACGAGGCCGAGATCGCTCGAGCCGGAAGCTCGGCCAGCCAAGGAGAAACTTAGGTCTCGATCGGAGATCCTCTCTGGCGACAGACTCGGCCGTCCGGAATACAATTCCATCGTGAACACGATGAAACTATTGAGGGACGCTCGCGAAGAAACTGTGGCGAGGGATTTGGAACACTTGCCAGCCGTTTATCGAAGGCTCGTTAACGGAAAGGTAAATTCTGATAAAAAAATGTTTGGCAATTTTTTACTTCTCTACTCCGGTAATATCTCCGGTGAATGGCTTTCGATAATGCGGAAAATATCGTTGCGTTTCACTAACTTCAATAGGGAACATGGATCCATAATTGTTTATTTATGTCGAATTTTTTTTGAAAAAATTTGTTCTTCGAAAAATTGAAAATTTCACAAAATCCAGACGACTCGACCAATTTTTACCAGATTCAATAGCGAAAATTGTTTGGTGTTAATCTACTTCTGTAGAAAGTTTCAGTCCGATATCTCAAAATTTGCGAAAGCTAGAGTGCGAAAAAATAATTCAAATAATAAAATAATTTAAATATTTCGTTATATATTATTTTTGTAAGAAGGAAAAAACAAAGCAATGTAAACACTTGAGCAGCCAAAATAAATATTATTATTGGTGTTCAGTTTCGTCCTACGATATAGCTACAATGCAGATCGTATAAGTTTGCAACTGACTTTCTGTAAATCAGTAATAATAATAATTATTATTATTATTATCATAAAATAAATTACATAATTTTTATAATTTTAATTTTTTTATATTAAATATCTCATGAAATCTGAGCGAATGCTTTAATTATTGCGTAATTTGTGAGAAACAAGCACCTAACTGCTCTACTTGCGTGCCAACGTTCAACCCGATTGATAAAGCCATTCGTGAGTTATAGACGGTTCAATTTTAGAGCCCTAAAACACACACACATACACTTCCATTCGGACATTTGTTGTAAATGTACTTTTTCGACGTTTCGGAAATTCTGAATATGTTTACATGAAAAACTCGAAAAAAAAATTTCATGAAAACAAAGCTCCCTCTACGAGGAAGAAATAGATGAAAAGAAAATACCTCTTGGATTAAATTGGACGATATTTTTTTTAAATATTTCAATTGTGTGAGGAATAAAAGTTGCCTTGTTGTGTTTGTTCAGGTTTCGAGCGCCCTGGATTTCGGTGCTAACGAAGCGATCTACCGAGACCTCGTTGATCTGAGCATCGACGAGAAACAATTGCCGTCGAGGGTAACGCGCAGCAAAGACCCGGAGCCCCGTCAGCGGGACTTGGTTCCCAATCTATCGGATTTTTTCGTACCTACGAACGACGAGGAGTTTAGAAAGGCTGTTATCGTTCGACCTCCCAGTCCCCGTGTCCTCGATATCTGGAATCCTTACAAAGTAAGCGATCGAATATTCTCTTGGAAAAATAGTCTCGATCACGATATCTGACGAATCCTGCCACGATCTCTCACGAATTCCGATCCATTCACGCTTCTCACCAGTTTCTTTATCAATTGCCCGTACAACATACAACTTTTTTTTTGTATTGTTTTCGTTTTTACTATCTTTTTTTATCTCAGATTATACAATAACAATTATTATCAGAGAATTGGTGAATATTATCGTTAAAGGAATATTTACATAGCGTCTATAGCTAATTCGAATGATTGACAATCGTTCACCGATTAACTCGCGAAAGGATTGAGCTCCTCGTTGTAATCGTTTTTGTTCTCGTCGCCGAGGACGTTTTTGCCGACCTCCTCGGCCTCTTCGGCGAAAGGATTCATCTTTTCGTCGTACTCGAAAGGATTCGTCGGTACGATGGGAGTTCTCGGTGGTACGAAACTCTTGTGAGCCGGCGACGATTTTGGACTAGGGTTGTTGACTATTCTCGCCTCTCGTATCGGCACCGGCGAAGCCTTTCGCGAGCTCGTTCGCGGCGTCGATAGGCCACTTCCGGTACCCGAAATGTTAGCCTCCAGTGAGGACGAGTAGATATCGGCTTTTGGAAAGTTTCTCGTACGATCGTCCAATATCGCCACTGATCCAGCGATGTAATTGTCGCCTCCTGGTTTTCTACCTTCAGATTTAACTGCAAAAGAGAAATCGTGGTCACAAAAAAAAAACCGAAACAGCTGTTTTAATAGTTAAATAAGAATTTTAGGTATTTTTCAAAATTCAGGGTTGTGGATTCATCAGAATTTTCGAACGACCATATCGAATTCGCAATTTTTAATTATTTTAGGGAAAACTTCAAATTCTAAATTCCATATTTTGAATTTTAGGGAATTTCCAAAATACGGAATTGTGGATTCAACACAATTTTCGAACGACCATATCGAATTTTCAATTTCTAATTATCCAATTCTTATTTGAAATTCCCGATCAATCGTAGTCGATCGGTAATGATTATTACCTAGAGTAGTGTTGCGTCCCTCGGTCAGTCTTATCTTCGCCTCCGCCCCTGGGCCGTAAGCGTTGTAATTGGGCTTTTGCTCCTGAAAAATCGCGATATTCTGTGCCATCGCCATTACACCGGATCCAGGGGTGTGCTGAACCAGAGGTGCGGTGGTTGGTTTATCCGCATCGGTGATGACCATTAACTTCTTGAAAACTCCGCGACCGAAGTAGTCAGCCACGAGGGAGAAAGGATCTTCGGCTCGATCGAGAAGACTGTGAAAAGTATCGTGTAGATCTCTGGACTGTTCCTGAGCTCGTATTATATCCAGAAGTTTCTTGTTGTTGGGCAGGCAGGCCGGGCACTCGTTCTCGTTCTCCGAGAAACTCTGGAAGCAGCTGGAACGAAATTTGATTATTCATCGTAATTCTGTTAACTCTTCACGAACGGGGGATTTCGTGCCAGGCACCTATCGTTTCTTTACAACGGTATGGTCGTTTGTAATCAATTTTTTGTCAGGGCTATCGAAGAAACGAGACTTTAGAGGTTTCATGATTTTTTATAAAAAAAAAATGTTGACCACTTTTTTCTTGCTTTTCGAACTGTTCGACGATCACTCCAGGCCTTCGTTGGACGTACGAGAAGGCGAATTTCGATTTAAAAAATGTTGCCCACGTTTTTTTGCTATATGAATTGTTCGGAGATAACTTTAGGTCCTCGTCGGACGTACGCGAACGGTAATGAATCGATTATCGAGGCAAACTCACTGTTGATGATAGGAATGTTGACACATGAAATGCACCGACGGAAGCTCGAGCTGATCATGACAAGCGCTGCAACGAGATCCTTGAAATATAATCGTGCTGTTTTTTATAACAGCTATTTGTTCGCGTAACTTTTGTGTGTCGGTGCGATATTTTTCCGTTAGCTCAGCATCCTGGCGCGTCTGTTCGTACTCGTTTCTCAAAACTCCGTTCAAATAAGATCTCACATCGCCCAGGCTGCATGTCAAGGACGTCGAGAGGGCGTCGATCACCATCAACGGAGATAACAGACCTGCGGCCGCTGTGGAAAAAAAAAATGGAAAAAAATTAATCTCAACGTATAACATCACTATTTAAAAAAATGATTTCTATTGTTTTTCGAATTATGAAATTTTACCTATGTGATTGAGAATATCCGCGAGTAGCTTCGTCGAGGCATTTTTGTTCCTGGCGACGCTCCACAACGCTTGGACCCAGAGATTTGGATCTTGATGGCCGAAGCGCTTGCAAGTCGCGAGTACCTGCTCGTTGTCGCTTTCTCGCAGATGATACTGCAATATTTCCTGATAACTATAAAGAGCGAAAAAAACAATCATTCCTGTTCAGGAGTCAAATAAAAAAAAATTGCGTTGTCGCGGTGAACTCACAGTTTGCGCTCCTCGTAGAGGAACAGCAAACCCCGTCGAAAATTGTGCTGATGACAGAGTATCAAAATTTGATCTTTGTCGCAGCAGGCCTCGGAGCTCTGCAACAAACGTACGACCTTCTGCTCGTACTGGAGTTTTGCCACTTCGTTGTCCAAGGCGGACCACACGTGGAGGTAATGTTCCACTAGTGTATTGTAGACCAGGGTACTCCATCTGAAAAAGGCAGGAATAATTTATCGAGCGATCTATTTTCATTTAATAGAAGCTTCGCGTACCGGATTCTAACGGAGACTTAGGGCCGAATTTTAGAACGTTAGTGCGAACTTAAGATCGATATTAGACGACATTGTGTGCTTGAGATTTATTTTAAGTTCGAACTTAAGATCGAATCAGTTCGAACTTGATTTCGCGCTAAAATTTGATCTTGAGCTGAATCTTAACTTCGATCTCAACAGCGATTTTAAGTTCAAACTAACGTCTTAAAATTCGACCCTTAGAGTTCACGGGTGTTGGATCTTCGGGCAGTTAGAAAATTACAAAAGCGTTACAGGGTACAAAAAAAAATTGAAGAAATTATTGAAAATCACCTCAAAGTACTCTCTCTTTACCTGGCATGGTATAAAATATTGATTACCGATATCCGCAAAATTTGTTGCCACTAACAAAGATCGCGGGGCCACTTGCTCTCCTAAAAAAAGTTCCTCAAGTCAGATAACTCACTTGCTCTCGCTTTTTATAAGATGCTCCAAGAATTCCACCAGACGTTCGGAGTTGTTGAGGAAAAGATGTATAAAATCTTCGGGATTGGCGCGTTCGATATGCTCTTCAGAAGTTCCGTCGAGAACGTTCTGCAGATGAAAACAAAAATGGAATTCTTAGAACGATAAGGATTATTATTTAGAAAAATCGGCAAAAAACTGTTCCTCAGAATTCGAGTGTACCTGATCGATCAGAGGTTTATTAGCTCCTCGATAATTCGTGCAGAGGGTCTTGAGAAACTGCGTCGCCTCGTTCGGGACATTTTCTATGAGTATATTGCCGTATTTCTTCATATTCGACTCGGCCTCCTCGAAATCCAGCGTCGACATGTACTCGAGGGCACTTTTGTACTCGCCCTTGTCCTCGATCTGAATTCTAAGATACCACTCGTGTTTTCGATGCTTCTTCGCAAGAAGGAGAGCGTCCTCGGGCGACGCCTGACGACAAACTTTTATCGCTATCTCAACGTCGAAATCGACTTCGCGATCTTTCGTCATTATGAACTCCTTGAGCTTCTCCGTGTGATTCAATTTCGTGTAACAATTAAGCAGGAGCGTCGTGTGATCGCCGCTCGCCTGGCCCTGTTTGTGCAAAGCTTGGAGATAAGTCGTCAGATTGTCGATGTGCTGGGAGTCCAAAAATTTTCTTATAACATAAGAGGGCTCCAGCTTGCCGATCGTCTTTATGTACTGCTCGATAGCGCCGTTGTGATCGCCCTTCGAGTACAAATGATCGCCGTACTGACGAAATATGTCGACGAGGCCTTCCGCATCGTACTGTTGGCTCTTGGCGATTCTGTTGTGAATTTAAAAAAATTACATTATACAACCTTACGAAGGGTCCAATTTTAAGACATTAGTTTAAACTTCACATCGAACTTAAGATTAAAGTTTGGCCCGAACTTTATTGCGTAATTACGATCCATCGTAAGATCGAATAGTTCGATCTTGATTTCGTGTTTAATTTTTATCTGAAGTTCGAACTTAAGATCAAACTTAAGTACGAAATCAAGCTCAAACTGAGGTTCGATCGTTAAAAAACTTAAGATAGATTTTAAGCACGCAACGAAGTTCGAGCCTAACTTCGATTTTAAGTCTGATTTCAAAAGTGATCTTAAGTTCGAACTAATGTCTTAAAATTCGATCCTAAAAAATTTTACTAAAAAAAAATCCATGAGGACTTTTTAAATCAGTGGTAAAAAGATAAAGCCACGAAGCTTCGATATATTTACCTGATCGAAACATCGTAGAGATTCTTCTTGAACAGCAAAGCCAGTTTCGACTGCAAATCCTTTTCGTCGAGATGATAGAGTTTACTGTCGCCGCTGAGAACGAAGAAACCACCCCACTCCGACAGTATCGCCTGTATCGATAGCATCGGTGCCGAGAATACGATAAATTTGTTCTGTATGTCCAGTACCGTTATCATGTGTTTGTCGACTCCAGGCGGTATAGGCTCGATCGTGTTTGGCTTCGCCGATATCGTTGTCGTAGTGCGCGGCACGTTGCCGTCCTCTTTGGCGATTATTACTAGGTATCCGCGAAACCAGTCGAGCATTATTTTCTGCCCTTCCACGGCGTAGCATGGCCCACGACCGTCCAGGGTGTAGCAGTAAACAGCCTGATAAAAATATTCAATCGGTTACCAGTCGTTATTGAACTGTACTATTATTACCATTAAACGGAGCTGGGCAAAGCACCAAAAAATACTTTGAGTACGAAGGACAAAGTATCACAAGTACTTGAGGTCTCAAGTACATCTTGTACTTGAGGTATTACTTCAATACTTTTTCCAAGTACTTTTTGCAATTACGTTCGTAGCGTTAAGAGTTAAGAAGCTATTTTAATGTATTGTTCACTTTTTTCCATAGAAAAAGAATCCACAGAAAAATATCAACAAATTTCATTAATAAAACGAAAAGGGTTTCGTTAAAAAAAAATTAAATAATTTCTACTTAAAATTAGACTTGTTAAAATTTAGTAAAAAACTACGCGCAACGACGAAGAAAATCGTCGGCCTCCCGCAGCCAATGTCTTTCGTAGGTACTTTTTTTTGTCTTAACCCGCTCCATCCGTTAATCGAGAACGCACATTGTTACGCCCGATCATAAAGTGACTGTCCTGACTGGTTTCGGCGAGTACGCTACACTTCGCCGCACATCCCATATTGTCTAGCGGCGATTTCGTCTCCTTATCCTTGACCGTGATGTTGTAGAGATAAACGCTCAGCGTCGTTGCGACGAACAGATAATTCTGCTTGCCGGTGCTTCGGATCGCTAGACCCGTTATCGCGGTGTTGCCGTCCTTCAGTATCTTGATCTTGTTCTTTCGTTCGCGCGTAAGATCTCCCCTGAAAAATTAGAAACAATATGTGAAAAATTAATTTCCACTTTTCTCACGACGATGTATCATTGTTTTTTTTTTACCTATAAAGCATTATAGATCCATCCCCGAAACCAATAGCCATGAGCGTCATACCAGGATGAACGCACAGAGCCGTTGCAGGCACAGCGCGAAAACTCGGTATCGCGCGGCTTATTCTCACGCACGTTGGATTTTCTTGTTTGTCCAGCTTTGCAAAGTTCCATACCTTTATCGTCGGATTGCATCCTGGATCGTCCTCCTGTCAAAAAATAATATGAAATAAAATAACATAAAGTAAAATAACATAAAATAAATTGAAGACGCATATATGTAATAGCAGTGGCAAAAATTGTGCTTCAAAGAGTTGAGACACAGTTCAGCTCCTGCTAAACGGCACTCACCCCTATTGTGAATAGATAGCTAGAATGCGGGACCTGCTCAGCCAGGGTCAAGCTCATTTCATAAGCTCTGAACGTCGATACCTGGTATGTTCTTTTGACAAGGTGAACATTACCCGCATTGTCGCCGAGTACCAAATTTCCATTTCCACTTGTGGCTGCTGTGACCTGGGCTCCCTGAACATAAAATATATGTAAAAAAAAATATTATAATCCAGCGAATGGGTGTGTTTGTAAATGCAATTCCACCCGAAGAAAACATAAAAAGACGTACGGCCAGTGCTTCGGCAATTTTTCCCCCGTCGACCTCCTTCTTCAGGTCGAAGAAATTGAAACGACGCCACTGTGAAGAAGAACAAAAACCATTGTATTGTCGATGATAAGCGAGGTCGGGGCGTTTTATTCGAGGTTATGTCGCCGTCGGGAGATTATCCTCGGCATAAGCGACAATATATTCTGATCAAATTTAATGTTAACGAACGGACCTCCAGAAATGCCATTGCTGTTCGACAGATATTTAATTCCTCATCGAATTGACTTCCCCTTCGACGACGATTACCGACGATGTTTACCAGGCTAGGTTTTTTTTTGACAGATGTCTTTTTTGACAGAAACCACACGTAACGTGTATCGCGTGCTCTCGGTTGTAAGACCGAACGATGCCGGTGAGGAAGAGCTCGTCTCTTCGTCTCATTATCCGCTGCGTCTTCGATCGTCGGTAAGATCGTGCGTTTCCCGTTTCGTCCGATAGATGTCTCACGACATAGCGTCGACGCTCTCCAGTAGCATTGTGAATCCTCATAGACAAAGCAGTGTTGTCCGTTACAAAAATAATTTTGCGATCTCGGTGTAAAACTATTTGAAATTATCTGAAACGCGGAGAATCGCGATTTTCAGTTCGCGTCCGGACGAGTGTATGAATGTGCGTGTATGTCATCGATTCGGATCCCTCAAAACCGCTGCAAGCCTTAAATAACGAATCTCTTGAGCCGGTGAGTTAAAGTTTGGTGCCAAAGCTTTCGTAGACAAGTTTCAATGCGGAGAAACATGGAGAAGTGAAGTGCACTTCAATGTAATTTGAAAGTTGCGAAGTTGACGATTTTTGGTCTTACGGAATCTTGTTTTATGCATGTATATATGGAAGCCCGAGAATTGCGAACTTCAGATCAGTTCGTAGGTGTGTATGTGTGTATGTGGGCACGTCATCGATTTTGATCCCTCCAAATTCCTAATCCAAACAAACAGCGAGAACTAAGGCACACTCGAACGTAATTTGAAGGTTGCAAAGTTGCCCACTTTAGGTCTTACAGAATCTTATTATATGCATTTAGAGAGAAACGATAATCTGTGGGGAAAAAACGCTTCACAGTACGGGTTTCATCGTTTCAGTTTAATCGTGATCGAAGAATCGACAAGCAACATCTGGCGCAGGTTTTCGCCTAGGACAACGACGCCGAGTGAGTACCATTTTTATTTTTGCACCTCGCCGAGCCTTCCGCCTCGAATCGTTCGAGCTTTTAGATCGTGAAAATAGGAATTTCGGGGAAATAACACACACTGCGCTCATGTAGATTTAAGTTTTGTTATATTTGTTAAAAAGGACGAACAGTTAGTGCCGACCATTTTCTTTTCGGTGGCTTTTCTCTCCATGCGAACTCGCACCGGGCTCGGAGATTCAGTTTATTATATAAACGAACAACAGGATGTTACGGGGTCCGAACGAAAAATCGTTAACGACAGGATGATTTCGTTGTGTTTTAATGTCAAACGCAGAGAAATAGAAAACATTGTCTGTCAGACGCGTCAGATCGGGTGGAGGGGGCTGAAAGGATAGGACTAAAACGACATTCAGAATTTCGTTTAGGAATATTACTTGGATTATTTTTTAACCATAGAGTTTTTACGATTAACGGGCCCGCGACCTTGCTCGGGATTTCTCGATAAATCAACGTGAACATTTTTCAAACAATTTTCTGTTTTTTTCTTTTTTTTTTTTTTTTTTTTTAATAGTAAAGGAAAATTTAAAAAATGAACGTTTCTTTGATAAAAGTGAAGAAGTTTGCAGGTTGTTTTTTTTGCACTTTTTAATAGTTTTATATCGATTATACACATCGATCACTCGCTTCAAGGTCGCGACGCCCGTCGTTATAATTCTATCTTATCCTCTTCTTCTACTTAAATGTATTGTAATGCCTAAGAATAGTTAATTCCCGTGGTTCAATCAATCTCGCATTCGTCTCCATATATCTTGTTAGTTTTACTCGTATTTTCGTGCATTTCATCGAAGATATTTTTTTTCTGTTTTTTTTTTTTTGTTTTCATTCTCTTCGTTATATTTAACTCTCATTGAAAATATTGTTGCATTCGCGCGTCGTTGTACGGCGACGTTTGGGCGGGTGTAGGGCAATTCAAATTCCGGGCTCTCTCGCATTCTCACCTTCGCATCCGTTTTTTTTTCTTTTTTATCTTGAAAACCTCTTAAGCTAAGTGTTTACCGATGCCATTTTTTCTCCTTTTTCGTCCTCTCAATCGTAGATCGTTCAAATGTGTCGCAATGAGATTCTCCTATGAAACATTTAGTAAATACCTTTTTATACAAACAGGAAACGATAAAACACACCGAGAACTGTCCCGCCCCTCTGAGATCGAAGCATCCATTTTTTTCTTCGTGGACTATAAACGTCGTTTTTTGAAATCTTTTTTTTTTTTTTATACTTGCAACAATTATCATCGACAAATATATCGATAAAAGGAGAGACGCTTTAGGATGCCGGGTTCTTTCTTTTTTTTTCTTCCTAATATTCAATGTGGATAAAATTGGCCAATGCCAATGTAAAATACAGTTATTCTGTGGGGTATAAGTTATCCTTAAATTTTTCTTCATATCATTTTTTTTTGTTTCTTCATCTCTCACCCTCTCGTTTCGTAATTTACACAGTAAAATATCACAGTTCTGTTCGTACCGCGCAATATGCTAATTTTTTTTTTTTTTTTTCTACAAGTTTATATTTTCACTTTTTCGCTCTCGCAGTCATTCCCATCGCCCCCCCGTCGACTCACTATCTTTCGCTGGGAAGGGTCAGAAACGTTGGATCTTGGTTATTGGAAATCGAGAAAAAATAATACAGGAGAAGCTTTTTTTTTCTTCATAAGTTGTTCCTTTTAACGGGATAGTTTATTAAACGAAATGATAATTATTATAATCAGAATCATTGAAAAAACTAAGGATAGACAGAAAATAAAAATCACATATTAAAGCGCGAGGTCCCTGGTTTTCCCCCCCTCTCCCCTCTTGTTTCGGCCTAACAAAAATCGTGTCTTTCGATCGCCACGTGTCGTTTTAATTTTTTTCTTTTTTGTTCGAATTTTAATTTTTTTTTTCTTATTTTGTTCGTCGATTTTCACTTCATTCGTCGCATTCGCATCATTCATGCTCTTCCGTTGGCATTCACTCGAGCGCTACCGGGCGCGGCATTCGTTTGTTTGTTCGTTTGTTCTTTATTTTTTTGTTGTTGTTTTTAATTTTCTTCTTTTTTTATGAAACCCAAAGAACGATGTGTGTGTTTGTGTGACGATTACAATAATCCGTAGATAATGGTAGAATATTCATAATTTTCTTAATAACAAACTAATAGTAAACAATTTGAGCACAGGTGAGGCGCGATTGGGTACGCGGCAGTTACCCGTGAGAGGATCAGCGACGCGATTGTGCTTTTTCGTCTCTTATTTTCATACTTTCGCTCTTAAAAAATAAAAATAAAAAAAATCAACATGTAGAATTTTTTTTTGTTTTTTTTTTTTTTTCGTACAATGTTCGCATCACTAAATGGAAACAGGAGAAATTGAAGGATCAGCGAGTAGTCGCCGCTTAGTTAACTACATTCCAAGGATTGTACGGAGACAGTCGGGTAAGATAATTAATTGTATCTTATCAATATTGAGCCACGATTAACAATGAGTCCTCGGTTCACGGGTAAAATCTGCGCATCCATCGGTCGCCGTAACAAGAAATTATCTACAGTGTTTCATTTCGTCGTACCCCCCCCCCCCCCCCCTCCCTCTCCGTTGCCGTGCGACATCGATTACAAAGATTTGTTTTTTTTTTAACTACATTTACATCCTCTCGTTGCGCGACTCGCTCTCAACGAGAATCGACGATTTTGGCGGGAGATTTTTTTTTTAATTTTTTGTCCCTTTTTTTATTTCACATTCTTTTCGTTTATCAAAATTCTACGACAAATGAGTGAACACACGCTTGCGCGCCCGGAACGTGAAAATAGAAATGAAAAAGTATCGGAAACGTAACGAGAAAAGTTGAAAAAAAAAAACTAAAGCCTCGCCGAAAGCGTCGACCCTCGCTCACATAGAATCAACATCCTCTCAATTCGATTATTCGAAAGTTTTGAGAAACGATGAAAAAAAATAAAAATAAACGAAAAAAAAACGACTCGACAGCGTTTTTTTTTCCAATCATCAATCTCTCTTTCTCTCGTTCTCAGACAAGGTACGTAGAATATTTGTTCCGTAAATCTATATCCACCTTACACACCTACCAAATATTAATTAATAATGTTAATAATTAATAATAATAATAATAATAATAATAATAATATATATATTTTATCTATATATTTATATAATAGTTATGTACAGGAGGTCTTTCATACCACTTTAACTCTTTTCCAATCTTCACCGCGTCGATCCTGCCAGCCCCTTACTCGTTATATCCGTTCCTCGTCGTCCGTGGCAATCGTCGACCTACTCTACCTATTCTCTCGTCCGCCATTTTCACTTTTCCTCTCTCTCGCCCTCGATCACTTTTTTATTTACTTTTTTTTATAAATTAATCTCGCGATTTTGTGCCCTCGTGAACAGTTTTCACCGCTTTACCAAATACTCATTTCGTTCCCATTTATTATTTTTGGTAAAAAAAAAAAAGACAAAAACAACCCTACTTGCGATTTTTCGTTTTTTTTCTCTCTTTAATCGCGAATTTTATATTGGCGGACTGTGTGTAAAAAAATGATTCGGGCCAACGCGAAGGGTTTCGGACGGGGTATCGAGAATGTGCGCAGCACGTAGTAATTTCTCAGCGCGCACCCCCTCCCCCCCCCTCCCCCCGGCCGGGGCGTCCCTCGAGATTATTTATTACGAAATAGAGTTACAAACACAGACGAGAGTTTCACGAATTTCGCGAGTAAAAAATAACTACTTGGGACACATTGAATCCTCGGGATATCGCGTATGGGAATAAATGTCTCGCCTCGATAAATTTACCCCTTTCGTGTCGTCGTCGTCGTGTAAACTTTGCGACCCCATTAACATTTTCCCCTCATTCTCTTTTTCGTTATTTCCTAAACTTTGCCTACAGTTACTGTTTGTCCTTGAGTCCGCCTAGAAGCGCGTGTCCCTCCATGCTCGCGCTTAGATTACCGAGATTGCTTAGATTACTGAGATTACCGAGATTTCCCAAATTTCCGAGATTCGGCTGATGCGCGTAGTTCCTTATCTGATGAAGGCTTATGAGCTGATTGGGGAAAGACGTTGAGTTCTGATTGGTGGTCGTGCCGGGTGTGACGCCGGCGGATGAGGACGTCGGACTGGCCTTCTGGGAGTTGAAAGCCTCGTAAAGATAGGGCCTCGATGCGGGATGGTGACTGCCCGGATAGTGAAGATGATTGAGAGGATTGAGCGGATGCTGCATGGACGATATGGAGTTTATCGAGATTGAGGATATCGGCGTGAAGGCCGAACTGCTGTTTGGATGGTTGCTGCCAGGTTGGGGCGTCTGTTGCCTCGAGTCGTTCTCGATGGTTTCCCGGTTGTTGTGACCGGCGCCGGTGCCGTGTGGCGGTGGCAGAAGCATTTCCGCGTTCTGATTCTGATGATAGTCGGTGTGGTGATGGGGCAGCCTCTCGTGTAGATCGCCTATCATCGAATCGGGACTGACCTTCGGCCAGTAGTGGTCCTGATGGTGGGCGGTCATCGCGTGGATGGCGGGCCTCAAGCCGGTGCCGATTATCGGCGGTCTCTTGTCCGTTCGCTCGGCGTGTTTCTGCATGTGCTTGGCGAGATAGGTCTCCTGGGTGTAGCTCTTGCCGCAGTACTGGCATATGTGGGTCTTTAGATGCTTGGACTCCTTGTGTTTGGGTATGTGCTCGAGGAGGCTGGGCTCGTCGGAGAAACACTTGTAACAGGAATTGCACTTGTACGGCTTGTCGGTCTGATGACAACGGGAGTGACTCTGGAGATTGCTCAGCTGGCTGAACGCCTTCGTGCAGCCCGGATGACGACATTTGTAAGGCTTGTCGCCTGTGTGAGTGCGAATGTGCTGCTGGAGATGACTTAGCTGGGTGAACTTACGCTGGCATATCTCGCATCTGTACGGCTTTATACCAAGATGAATTCTCGTGTGCTGCGACAGGTATGAGGAATTCGCGAACGCCTTCGAGCACTGGGTGCACTTGTAGGGCTTCGCCTCACGCATGTGGATCTGCGTGTGGAGCTGGAGATCGGCTTTGCTACCGAAGATCTGTAAACAGATAATGGAAAAAAGAGATTAGTTCATTGCGTCAGACTATTGGATGGGTAGTTTTTGGTGTGAGGTTAAAGTGGCGAATATGGTTTGGTTCATGTATCATTGATTTGGGTGCTAATAGAGCTGGTCTATATTCACCACTTTTAGTCTATATATAGAAGATCTGCAAGCAGATCATAGAAAAACAAAACAAGAAAAAGATTGGTTCATTTGCGTCAGACTTCTGGGTCGGTAGTTTTGGATGGGAGGTCAAAGTGGCGAATATGGTTTGGTTGATGTATGATTGATTTGGGTGCTAATAGGCCTGGTCCATATTCACCACATTTAGTCTACATATATATAGAAGATCTGCAAACAGATAATGGAAAACCCAAAAAAAAAGGTTGGTTAATTCGCGTCAGACTTTTGGACGAGTAGTTTTGGATGAGGTAAAGTGTCGAATATGATTTGGTCCATGTATCATTGATTTAGGTGTTAATGGGGCTGGTCCGTATTCACCACTTTTAGTCTGCATATACTTTTGAATTGCGTAAACAAGATCTTAAGTCATTTCTGGAAGGGGAAAGTTAATAGGCAGTTTACGCTTAGCGGACCTAAATCTAAACCCCAGACCCAACAGGTTTTCGTCTCGCGGTCGTCGTCGGAGTGTTACTCGGGCCACGGTTAACGTTTCGTGGCTTCTTTGTAGTGAAATCGATACGCCAGGATGCGAGCAACGTGTCTCTCAAGGCGGAAAATCGATTTGACAACCGCCGGAACAATCGCGCGCTATAGAAGCAAAATGTTTCTAATCAAAGCCACGCACGATCCTTTAGGCTTGAGATCGATGTGTTTGCTTTGAAATTCCTGACCATCGGGACAATTTAGCCGATGTAACTTTGTAAAAGTTCTTTTTTTTACGAATGAGAAACACCAAGCTTTCGCATAGTCAGCAGCAGCAGCGTCGGGAACGGAGGGGAGAGGCTGACCTTGTCTATCATGTCGTATAGCCTCGAGGCATACCTGACTGACTGGCTCGCCGCACGGTTCCGTGGCTACCGCATAGAGATCGGTGGACGCACGACTTCTACACGGCGAATGTATCTCGTTCATTCTTCTATACCTCCGAATCTATTCTGCAAGGCTCCCTTCCTCCCTGCGCTTTCCGATCGTAAACCATCGCTGCGAGTAAATCATTCCGAGTCACGAGATTCTCAAATTCTCGGGCATTAAAAGTCAAGAGGAACGTCATCGGGAGATTATTTGGCCTTCGGGGTATTACACAAAAGCGGCGATCCCGTAGGCGAATTGCGCCCAAAGAGTAGCCCGGAGAAGAAGATTAAATATATATATATATTTTTTTTTATAACAAAAAAATTCAACACGCACGAGCAATTTTTAGCGGACCAGGAAACTATGTATTTAGGCATTGGATTCTCGACGACCGGGTCGGCGAAGATGCAACAATGTTCCTGTGGTCATTTTTTCGCCATGTCGACTTTGCTGGATTCGTATTTGGAAACTGCGTATGGACGAATCGGTCGCGTCCTTTAACATCGCGATGCTAAATTTTTTCTTTTTTTTATATATATATATGTTTTTTCGATTTATTTCCTCCTTTCGAAAGGCGTCCTTGCAGGTGTCAAGTTCGCCCCGTTCTCTCGCGGACGCCTTCTCCTCGCTACGCTGAGCAAACATCGAGACTCCACTTTGGTGCTCCTTTCGGCCCACGTAATCGACTTAGACTGGCGCGATCTTTGGAACAGCCAGAAGCGTGTATATATGTATCTTATCGTCGAGCGCGACGGGAGCGCGAGGCACGGGCACTCGAGTCAGAGATCGCCGATTGTCGTTAGTCTTCCGGTATTCGAGACCCACGATTATATAATCTTCAGAAAGTCTTTTAAGCATCTCGGTACCCACGTGGAAACATTAAAAGATAAAAATTTAACTAAAAAAAAATAAAATTACCGATAATTGTAATTATTTTTATTTTATTTTTTTTTTTTTACAGGAATAAAAAAATAGACCCGGGCGAAAAAAATGTTAATAATTGCGAAAAATATATATTCAAAATACGTTGAGTTCACCGGGTCTGTATTGTTGGTCCGTCTATCGTACGAATCGTTGTATATTTCAAAGTATATATTTTTAGAAATATATTCGAGAATATAAACATTTTCGGTTATAATATATTTTGCTCGAGATGGAGATTTCGATATGTTTGCTTTCGAATTCCTGAGCGTCGGGACAATCTGACCGATGTAACTTTTGAAAACTTTTTTTTACGGATGTAAACTAACTTTTTTTTAAAGAAATTCTTTTAAGAATTTCGGTAGCCACGTGGAACAATTAAAAGAAGAAAACTTTAACGAAAAACAATTTACGAATAATTCCAATTATTTGCACATTTTAAGAAAAAATCTTAATATGTGCAAAAAAATATATATTCGAAATACATAAAATTAATATATTTGAGCGAAAGTTGCTCGGTAAGTCGAGTTAATCGAATTGGGCGATAATATATTTTCCATCATGACGCATATGTATTTTTCGATATATGGCCCGTGTAATTCTTTCCACGCGCGCATCTCGAAACTGCGCATAACGCTCGATGCTGTTTTGCCAAAAAATGTATAGACAATTTTCATAAAACAGAAGAAAAATATTTATTTTTCTCGGATGATTTTTTTTTTCCGTCGAACTTAATTTATTCGAAAAAAAACCCTTGTAGGGTTTAGGGAATTGAACCGATTAATCTTCAATGTTATCACCGTCCGGTATCGTCGCCTCTCACAGATACGACAAGATATCGACGCGCATCTTTCGTACGGCGTATCGCGCCGTTGCCCCGAAGACGGTGGAAAAGGAGATCCCGTAAGAGTTGCTCACCGTCGCCTCGCGTAGCCCCGGGGCTGGATTCTCTCCTCGATTCGATTTAAATACGCGCCCGGCAACGACGGCCTTAATGACGCCCGTAAGTCGAATCCTTGTCCGGGATGATCGAGAGAGATCTTTCTTCGATCACCGGTCAGTTTTGGATTGCAGTACACAGTAAAAAAAAATATTTGGACATTTAACAAACTTTATCGTCTATAAACGTCCACAATTATTTTCTTGATAATTTTGCACAAAATATTTAAAAAATTATGAAACATTTTTTGGAAACGGGCAAATTTATTTTGTACAATCAACAAGAAAGGAATTGTTAAAGTTTGTGGACAAGAAACGTTCGCTGTAAAAAAATTCGTGTGAAATTTAATGTACCGGACCGGAAGTTTTTATGCAAAAACTGGTATATTAAGTTTCACGTACAATTGTGATGGAAAATTAATGTTCTGTGTATTAAAAGCATCGGGATTACTTTGTTTTTAATAATTTACTTTAATTTGATTATGAAAGTGATTTAATTTCAATAATTTAGTTCAATGTCACGGTAAAAGTTAATTAATTTTTCATCACAATTGTACATTACATTTAATGCACCAGTTTCTGCATAAAAACCATAAATTCATCATTTTTTTTACAGTGTACTTTACTGCGTTCCCTGCTGCGGCGTATCGACACCTCTTACTTTTACTTCGATCTTCCGAAATTATATATTTTTTTTCGCTGCCCGGTCGAAAAAAGGTTCTTCTCAGTATCGCAGTAAATTAATTAGAAAAAAAGAATTCATGAATTAATGAGAAAAAAAATAGTCTCGTACGAACAGCCATTAACGAAAATTAATTTATTTTTCACCGTAACGAGCATTCGTACCATCCGGTACGATTTAAATACGCGCCCGGCAACGACGGCCTTAATGACGCCCGTAAGTCGAATCCTTCTGCGAGACGATCGAGAGGTCTTTCCTCGATCACCGGTCAGTTTTCGATTACGGTACCCGCCGCGTCGATCGACACCTCTCACTTGTACTTCGATCCTCCGCAATTATATTTTTTCGCTGCCCGGTCAAAATAAAAGGTTCTTCTCAGAACCGCAGTGGAAGCAATTAGAAAAAAAAATTAATGAATTTATTTAAAAAAGAAAGAATTAATGAATTGATTAAAAAAAGAAATAATTAATGAATTTATTAGAAAAAGGAAGAATTGATGAATAGATGAGAAAAAGGAAGAATTAATGAATTGATGAGAAAACATAATTTCACACAAACAGCCAACAACGACAATTAATTTCATTTTCCACCGAATCGTGCATTCGGACGCGATCGATTTTTTCGAAAAAAAACGCGTTTCCGCCTCTCGTGAAATTCGTGCACCTGAAACGGTTTACGTCAAAGTGGATTAGGCCTCCTCGGGGTGCCCCGGTGTGTTGTTGTGCCCGCGTATGAATGAGATCCATCCTTACACGAGAAAAACGATAAATTGGCACACCGAAATTCGACGTCGAAGAATCACGAGATTACCGGCCATTGAGAAGAACCTAACAATATCTTGAAAAAGGCACTTACGGCCCTAGGGCCGTTTTTCCCCCGATTCTTCCAAACGTCTTCGCCGTCCGTCGGCTTGTTTGCCCTACAACTTGAAATCCTCCACAATACGTTTCGATCGCGACTTAAAAAAAAAAATAATAATTATAACAATAATAATAAAATAGTTATTTACTTTTTCGCAAGCTTTACGCAAACAGAGCTAGAATGCCGCGACAGGTATTCGAGGGGGGGGGGGGGGGGGGGGAATAAGTGCATGTACTATTTACCCCTTCCACTCCAAGTCTAATGAGACCGCGAGGAGAGAGGAAAAATTATTATCGCGCGAGGCCGGGCGACGCCTATATTACTCTTTTTTCTAGAGATCTCCGTGTCTGTCCCAGCTTCGTCGATCCGCAGGCGATGGGATACGTAACCAGGGGGAGGGGGGGGGGGGAGTGGGGTCGGATGGTCGATTAATGGAAAAGGGTCCGGACAGCCTACAGTAGGACAAACCCCGAGTGTAAATAGAGAACCCTGATTCTGCGGTAATGTTTTCCAGTCTTAAAAAAAATATAAAAAAAAAATACAAAAACGGACCGGAAATCAGTAACCAAAGTGGAAATTAAGAGAAACTTAAGGGAAGGTCACACAACGACTTTTCTACTCTTGGAACTAAAAATCACAAGTGTTGCAAAGCAATGAATAAGGTTTTTTTAAAAGAATTTCTAATAATTTTTTTCTTCTCGTAGATTCCGAGGTAGATGAGTTTAAAATTGGGTCAGTTAGCATGAGCTGCATGTGGTGCTGCGTGAACAGCAACATTCTTTTTTTATATATTTCCAGATTACTTTATTAGAATTCTCTTTCCAAGGTAACATTACAACATTGTTAGAGACGCATTAAAAAAAATCGAGAAATGCCCATAGATTTTCAAAGATATTACGAGTCGAAGGAGCTTTGAACTTGTATATGAATAGATATCTAGGCCTCAATCGTTGCTAGCAACATGCCCCGCACCACCCCCCACCATTAAGAAAAGGCGATCTGTGATCCCTACACTCAGAAAAATAATTTATTTGATGGCCACCTTTTATTTGGTTTAAGTAAAATATTTATTTCATTTAAATAAATATTCATTTAAATCAAATAAATATTTTACTTAAACCAAATGAATGGTGGACCTCAAATGAATTATTTTTCTGGGTGTAAACTTGGCCTTTTTTTACGTTTTGGATGAGCATATTGAAATGACACAGATCAATGACTCGTTCGATATCACGAGCGATATGTTCGACTGCGGAAACTTCGCCCGCGCCCTTCGACCAATTTGAAAGAGGATTGTATTATAATTGCCGAGATAAAGAATCGAGAAGAAGGGAGAACAAAAAAAAAAAGATTCCCAGGCACCTACCAGCTGCCGGGCAGCGGCGGCAAAGCGCTCTGGGCACAGAGCAGCAAACTGGTCCGAGAATTTTACCTCGCAGGTATATAGAGAAGAGACGCGCGACTTCGCCAGAGGCCCTTCGCTCCCTATTAGTACCATTATTAGAGCCAAATAATCATAATCCTCATCAGATAATCGTCGAGATTTTTTTTTCACACGCTCGATACTCGGCCACGAACTTGCGGTCGCGGGACAAATTTGTTGAGGTAAAAACTTAAGTTCAAAATTTAGATAAAAGTTAGGTTTAAGGTGTGATAAAACTTAGCTTTGAAATTGAGAAGAACTGAAGTTTAGAATTGAGATAAACTGTAGTTTAAAATTGAGATGGACATAAATTTCCAAATTCCGATAAACTCAAGTTTAGAATTCAAATTATACTTGAGGTTCAAGCTTGAGTGCAAACTTGGGACTATAAACTGTCCCAAGTTTACCTGAAGTTTGAACTTAAGTTCTAACCTAAGCTGGAATGTTCTTTCCAAGTTAAATCTTCGGTAAGATCGTAAACCAGAAAATAAATGTTCAACTTGATTTTCAACTCCAACTCCGACTTTTGCTGCAGAATGCATATTTGACCTTTCTGCGCTTGATAACGAGAAAAAGGTTGAAAGAAAATAAGATACAATAGCAAATAGAATCGATGGCATAAAAACTGTCTATCTTGGAGCTTTACTTTCCTAAGTCCGAACTTAAGTTGGAACTTAAACCGGAAAATAAAGATTTCAACCCAAGTTAAAATCCAAGTTCAAACTCGGACCTAAGGCGAAAAATAATTTTTTTCTTATCCAATTTTTCCTCCCTATTAAAATCAACCTATAATCGCATTTTCCCTCGAGCACCAAAGTTGGACGAATCGTCAACAAATCGCCGTCGAATCACTCGCGCCGAGTTGTGTAGAGCAAAGCAATAAAATAGAGCAGGGTGAGAATTTGCCGATCAACGTTTTACAGTCGGATCGAAGAAGACATAAACCTCAAAGTCTAGTCCGGAATAACTCCGTCGGTAAAACATTTCCCATTGAATTTCCGTCGAACGAGCATCCCGACGTAATTTTCAGAATGCTCCCCTCGAATTCAATAATTACCCGTCGTAAAAGTAGCGGCTCGGATCTCTCGCTCGGTAAACCAAGATTGAAATATAAAGACGTACTTTTTCTCCCGCGCCTCTTCGTTTTCTCTCCAACGCTATATACATATATATATATATAAATATATATCTTACAACCTGCGCCCGAAGGGCTTCGTTCGGGTCTGCGCCACGCAGATATTAAACATTACGGAACGAGCTGCCCTTGGCCAATTGCACTTCGTCTTTGCCGAGAGCCACTTTGAGAGCAACAAAAAATTGAAATAAAAAAATATATATAAAAAAAAATTTCACCGGCAAAGACTCGTATTCGTGAAACTACTGGTAGTTCGTTTCTTTCGTTTGTTCACCGCTGTTACGAACTTACTGTCTCTATAGGTCGTTAAATTCGTCGGAAATACATCGAAGAAAACTATCGCCGTTTCTCCTCACCGGATGTCACCTTGGAGCGGCGCATCTATTTTTCTATTTCGAAGCAGCTCGGGTTGGTGAAGAAAAAAAAAAATAGAAAAAAGTTGAGGAGCCAGAAGCCGCGCGCGTGAGGCATTTAACGAGTGTAAAATTTATCGAGACACGGTTCGCCTTCGGCTTTCTCGTTACGCAGTTAGTTCTTTGTTTGCGGCACGGCGGAAGAAAGGAGACGCCGAGGAAAAAAGGATCGATCGTTGTTTTTGCCTGGCACAGTGTCGAACGGATTGAAGCGCCACACCGACGAAAATGTTGGTCGCGTCTTGGCGCATCGATTTCGCTACAAACAAGATCGAAAATATTTATTACGGCTAAGTTGGACGGGCGCGAAAAAGAGGCTGCAAAAACGATTGCGCTCCAATGAAGCTTCGACCCTCTCATGGTTGCTAGGAATTTTCCCGCCAAATTATGATTTTCTAGCCATTTCGACAAAAATTATAGTTTCTTAAAATAGGTGAAATAAAAAAATCCTCTTTATCGGGATATTTCTTCGAAATTAACTTCCCACCGAATATTCCATGAACTGATAAAAAAAAATTCACTTTGTTGCTAAAATTCCTGACGGCAATGTATTTATCACATTTACTTGAATGTAAACAAAAATAATTATTGTCTGTTGCCGTTGAAGCTGGAAGGGGCGCTAAGGCTTTGAGACTCAACCATTTAACTAAAAAGTCACTAAAAAGTTTCCCGCGAAATTATAATCTTCCACAATAAAAAAAAAAATTCGACCTCTTTATCGTTACATTTCGTCAAAACCAACTTCCCTCCGGATATCCCATAAGCCGATAAAAAAGATTGACTCCGTGGCTGTTCTAACTGGAAGGGCCACTAAGACTCAACCCTTTAACGGTCACCCGAAAGTTTCCCGCCAAATGATAATCTCCCGATAACTGCCGCAAAAATTGTACCTCGTTATCGGTGCGCTTTTCGAAATTAGCTTCACTCTCGATGTCCCGTGGCGCGATAAAAAACAAAAAAAAAAAAAACTTCGCCAGTCGTTCGATAATTTTTAGCGAACAATTGGCTGTGAATTTGTCAAATTAATTCGAATGTTAAAAAAATTATATATCCGGAAAATAAAAATTTATTCTCCGTGGCAATTGAAACTATAGTGGTGACTGAAACTATAGAAACTTAAACTCTCGTGCGAATTTCTTATCTCGCGTGTGTACGCGAATATGGGAAGGAACGGAGTCTGGAGGAAAAGCAGTGGAAGGATAGTTTCGAGGTGCTCCGGCGCGCCGCTGATGAGGAGGACGAGGATGACGCTAACGATTCCTTAATGAAAGCCTGCGCGGCGGGAACTGTGGCTACCGCATGTTTTAGTTTTTTTAAATTATTTTTATTTGTTAATTTCCTTTTATTTCCTTCTCTATATCCATGGCCGGTTTTTATTAATTTCACAGTGGCGAAGGCAAATCCGAGCTAGCCATGCTCTGTTTGTTCTTTCGTCCTTCGCGAAATAGAATGAAAACTCTTGCGCGCATCGAGCGACCCTTAAAAAAAAAATTGTGAGATTGAAACCGGATATTGTAACGCGGATATGGATGAAAGTATCAAATTTGTAAGGAAGAGAGAACAACAAAAAATTGCAAGGCTAGTTACTTTTCGACATGAAGCATCCTATTTTTTTTTTATATAACAATTCTGATGTGGTAATCATTTTCCCTCTCTTCCATTATAAATATAACATTTCAAGGGACTTTTATAGATATTAATAAAAAAAATTTCGTCTACATTTCGTTCGTAAATGAGAGTAATGTAAAGTTACGCGAGTAACTTCACATTACTTCGTGTACTGGAACTTTCTGTAACGAAAGATCCAGTACGCGAAGGATGAAATATGGTGAGATTAACATTGGCCTATCGGAAACGGCTGTCGCAAAACTTTTTTTTTATTCAAAGGAAGGTTTATAAAAAATGCTGCGATTAGACAAATATAGGCCTAATAGAAGCACCTATAGTAGATATATATTTTTAGGTAAAAAAAAGCAAAATTATCGATAAACTATTTTTGAAATAGTTTGTGTTGTTCCAAGAATTTCCAACGGAATGAGGACGAGACCGCGAGAGTCAAAACTCCTAATATCCGTTCCAGCTAAAAATGGAATAGTTTTTTGTTCTCCATTCACCCTCTCGAGACGTCCGCGGGGCACTTTTTTATAGGAGAAAGAAATATCGTATCCTGTGAGCGTCGCGTGTTCTAGTAATATCGTAAGGGAACTTGTGAGCTTCTCCACACGACGGAGGTATAAGTTAATACGCATCCGTCGCGCCCCAGTCGAGTCGCTGCTGCTGCTACTCGACTTTTTCCTTCGTTTCTTATTCTCATTTTTTTTTAGTTTTTTTTTTTCTCTTTTTTTCTCTCCAACGCGTTTCTTATACGCGTGGTGCTCGGCAGACCTACAGTCTCTGCTCTCGCGGACTGCGGAAAAGAGGAGCTTCCCCGCCGACGCGGAGAGGGGGTTTCAATTAGTCGGGTAGTTCCGGCTAAAAGGCTCTCGCCCGCCATGTTCCGAGATCTCCTCGTGGTTAATTACTCGAGAAGGCAAGGAAGTAACTTTTGGCCTAGGCCAATATACTCCACGTCTCGGCTTTGGGAGAAGAGCAAAATTTGAAAATTGAAATATTGAAAAATTGAAGTATTGAAAAATTGAAAAATTGAAATATTGAAAAATTGAAAAATTGAAATATTGAAATATTGAAAAATTGAAATACTGAAATATTGAAAAATTGAAATACTGAAAAATTGAAATATTGAAAAATTTAAAGATTGAAATATTGAAAAATTGAAATATTGAAAAATTTAAAGATTGAAATATTGAAAAATTGAAGAATTGAGAAATTGAAAAATTGAAGAATTGAAAAATTGAAGAGTTCAGAAATTGAAGAATTGGAAGAGGAAACTAATTTTTCTTTTCGTCGTAGTCTCGAGTCGCAAGGGTGTAGCGATAGATCTCTTTGCGTCGGACGTACGAGGCTGAAAGGACTTTTTAACAGGTCGAGTTTCAGAAATTCGGCGACCGGACAAATGGAATTACCGAGGGATCCAAGTGCTGGGCACAATGCGCACGCCCACCCCAGTGTACACTTCTCCTTTCCTCCGGCTCGGAGAACACGAGGAGGTTTTTTATATTTCTCCTCGTATTCTCGTCTTGTATTGACAAGCGACGATTGTATCGTTTATTTCGCTACCGAGGAAGAACGAGAATGATTTTTTTTTCTTTCTCTTTTTCTCTCCACTACTCTTCAATTCTCAACCAACGCTGCTCTCTCGAGTCCTTTATTTATTGTGACATCGCGCCGCGGCATTGTCGTCAGCTTCTGGAAAATTGCGCGCGAAGAATGCCTCTTGCTGCTTTTCTTGTGTCCGGCAACCTCTTACATATATATGTATAGAAGTGTGTATATATATGTATATATAGTGCCTTCCACTCTGCGAGCATGCGAATGAATCGGACACTCTTGGCGCCTTGCCCCCAAATTTGTTTGCTATACTTTCCTCGTTACGTTTCATTGAGAAAAGTAAATACGAAAAATATCGATCTCAAACGCTGCCAATTTTTTCTTTTTTTTTCGTTCGTCTGAATTATGACTACCAAATTGTTGCTCGTGGAGATCGAGATCGAGTATTTTCAATGTTTATTTACATTTTCTTCACATTATTATTATTATTATTGCCACATTCTAGTAAAATAGAACTAAGATGTTTAGACGAATTCCAAAACTTCATTTTACATTCCAGTAAATATTTCGTCGTTTCATAATCGGGACATTATTTCGAAAACTGATGGCTGGTTTATTATAAAATTATGAAGTAAAAAAAATACTACATATTCGACATATTATTATTATTATTATATTTCCAAATTGTGGTAAATCAGAACTGAGATTATTATCCAAATTCCAAAACTTACTTCATCCCACATTCCAACAAACATCCCGACTTTGAATTTTCATAATCATGGCTTCTTTCTTACAAAATCATGAAATAATAAAAAAAATCTTTTCCATTTCCCTGGTACGCCGTTTCCATCCGACGATCAACGATAAAAAAATCAGCGACTTTCTTTAACCTCCATTTTATCCCAAGCAATTTTTTCGATCCAACTATCCCGCCTATTAAGCGCTTAAAAAAAAACCCCTTTCCCTAGCATTTTTCAACCTCCCGAATATTTCCGGGCGAAACCCGATCGCCGATCGACACGAGCGAGTCTTCGCGGGCTCGACAATGAGTGGTCGAAATTTCGCGAGAGCATCGCATATTTACCTTCTCGTCCTCGTGGGGTGTCGGCGGTGTCGGCGGTGTGTACATACGCGGTGCGTACTCGCCGAGCGAGGACGCACCACCGGTCGACGATCCTTGACTCCTCGGTGGGCTAAGATCGGGTATCGCGGCGTGATAATCCTGGAGACCGGCTACGACCCCGGTGGGCACAACCGGCCTGTACTCCATCGCCCGTACCTCCATTTTCGTCACAACCGAGTAACCCCCCGAGTAAACCAGCTTGAGGCCGTTATCGAACACTTTTTTTCGCACAATCAAAGTCTCCTCCCAACCTCTTTCTATTTACTTTGTTTCTTCAATTATTTTTTTCCGCTAAATTTCAACCTCTCGACGGGCTCACAGCCACCGTGATCGTACCTCGAGCGATGAAAAAGAAAAACAAAATTAACAAATTTTTTTTCGTTACTTTCGAACTTTCAATCACACGCGTCGAAAGTGTCGAGGCGATGACGCAGAGTCTACTACCCCCGTTTCGCGAGTAGTCATATATCGAGGACCACGCTGCACTCTCCCACCCTCCTCGCACCACGTCAGGTCCACATTACTCTCCCTCTCCCGTGCACGTTTCTCTCCCGCACTCTAATCTCTCCAGAAAAAAAATTCAAGAGAGAAAACAATAAAAAACCAAATCCTCAAAATAAAAAAATTGTCCAGGACCGCTTAAAAAATACAATATATATTTTTTCCCAATTTTATATATCTCGGACGGAACTTGCACTCACTTCGAATCACAAGGTCTCTGTTATGTAGTCATAATATATATATTTTTTTCTCCGCTATATATACAACTCTCCAACAACAGTGTAGAGATCGTAACTCGCGTATGCTCCACAGTCCCGAGCCACGGAAACGAGGGTTACGTATTATAAGCCTAGCGCACGGTATAGTTTGTACTGGCGTGTGGTTGTCTCTCGTTCTCGACCACGGGGTAATGCTTACCCCTTGGCTACTTTTTGCCGACTGAATGTTTTGCGCCGTGGCGGCCCTCGGGAGTCTCTCTCGTCGTTCGAGCGCGCCGAGCGACGAGAGCGTGCGGTGCGCTCCCCCCTCCCCGCCGTCCGTCCCTCCGCCATCGGCACCTTTTGCCAGACCAGCAAGTAGCAGCAGCGGCAGCGGCGGCGGCGGCGGCAGCCTCGTCGTGCCCGACGCCGCCGCTCTTCTCCGCTATACGAAAAGGCTACCCCACTTCGTCCCACTGTACAGTCCCGCCACTGCTACGTCCACTCTCCTTCTCTCGCTCGCGCCGCGGCCCAATCGTCTCTTCTCGACGTGGCAGCGCTATTTTATTTTTTTTTCGCTCTCTCTCCTCTTCCCCCACCCTCCGGCACACTTCTCTGCTCTCCGTCTCGGCGGGCCGTGCGTTCGCCCTAGACAAGCGAGCGAGACGGATCGGCGAGAGGAAGGAGCGCGCTGTGTATGCACGGGAGGGGGGATAATTAAGCGGGCAGATCTCGGCAGCTCTCTCTCCCTTCTTCTACTGAGCGCTCCCTTAAGACTCGGCTTCTCTTCCTTCGATCTCAAACCCCCCCGCTCTCTCGCGGGCCGATGGAAGGAGCCAAGGGGTGAGCCAGGGAATGCTTCTGCGTCTTCCATCCCTCCGAGTCATCCGCCTCGCCTCTCGGCAAGCCTACGCAGCTTCGCGAGATACTTTTGCAGATAGGCGCGACACTTTGGGGGGCTTTTTTTGTATACTCTTTCTTCACCCTCCGGTCTTTCCGGCCATTTTTTTATCTCGGCCGGAGGGGACGCTTTTTTGTGGTTATTTCTTTTCTTTTTTTCGGTCCACCCTCGTTTTGTTTGCACGGGTACTCGGACTGTGCTGCTGAGCGGCGGAGGGGGAGTCGCGCGACGATCTTCGCGGTATCGCGTGCCTGGACTCAGTCGAGGAGCTCAGGTGGGGAGACTTTGGGGGCTCGGATTGTTTCGGCGATTGCGAGATCGGGTGTTGTCTTTGAGGGAATGCGTCGCGCAGCGACTTTTATACTTTTGGATGTAAAAAACGCTAGTGTTGTGAAGCAATGAATGGGGCTTTTTTAAAGAATTTCTAATAACTTTATTATTGCACATTGATACTGAGATACATGAGCTTAAAGTTGGGTCAATTAGCACGAGCTGCAAAAGGTGCTGAGTGAAAAACAATATTCTTTTTTATCTATATTTTCAGATTACTTTATTGGTATTCATATAATCTGTATATGAATAGATATCTACACTTTAAACACTGCTAGCAACATCTTCCCCACCGCCCCCACCCGTAAGAAATGGCGACCATGTGACGTATTGCCTTAATGATCTTGTTGATTTCCGGGCTATGCGGAGTTCGGGGTTGCACGAAGGCTTCCGGGGGGCGAATTAATCTGGTTTCGATAGATCGCTTTTGGATGCTTTTCAGTCACTCCGTCACGCACGGAGCTTGGGAGGAAATAAAGTATTTGTAATTCATTAAAATATGACTGTGGGATTATTTCCGGAAACATGTTTTGGATGGTCCGGAATGCGGAAAAACATTTTATCATTTCTGTAGGAATCGAAAACGCGATAACCTTTCGAAGAGACTTTGGGTCGCAGCGAAATTTGCTGTGCGTCGACAACATTTAAATGTAGTTTTGGTATTAAATAAAAAAAATCATTTTTGGTCACGGTTTGCATATGGAAAATATCGGTTGCAACGTGACAAAATTTTGCCGCGTTACTCAAGTCAGAAGCGCTTGTTTTATCGTTACCGCAAACCGTAAACCGTAAAATTGCGGTATTTTTATTTATTTATTTATTTGTCATTTGAGTGAACGGAACAAAACCTTTTTCTTTTAATACGACGGTTGTATCATTAGTATTTTTTACATCTCCAATGAAACTGAAGCATTGCAATCTATGCATCTCAGTAACTTTTCTTTAACAAATTTAGAGAAGTAAATTACCGGTACGTGAAGTTCCGTTCAAATACCGGTATTGCCAGTACTTTTCACATCTCCAATAAAACTGAAGTATTGCAATCTATGCATCTCAGTAACTTTTCTTCAACAAATTTAGAGATGTAAATTACCCGTACGTGAAGTTCCGTTCAAATACCGGTATTGCCAGTACTTTTCACATCTCCAATAAAACCGAAGCATTGCAATCTATGCATCTCGGTATCTTTTTGTAACTCCATCAAATTTAGAGATGTAAATTACCGGTATGTAAAGTTCCGTTCGAGTACCGGTATCGCCGGTATTTTTTACCTCCCCGCGATCGAGCCCAAGCATTTTAATGAACAATTTCGGTCCCGAGAAAAATCGATCTCGGACGATTTAAAAAGATCGTTAATAGATCGGTTCGCCACGATCGACGAGCAACAGCCGTGACTCCCGTACCGTTGCTCTAGCTTCCGATGGCGAAGCCGAAGAGCCCCTCCCGATATCGACTACCTTGCACCGCCGATCGAAACGAAAACGCACCGTCACACCCGGATGCCTTCTGTTGCCCAACCGAGCGCGATATCCTCGCCGCTTCGTACCTCGCTGCACTCTCCCACCACGAAAAATCATTTTCCAACGCTCCGAACTCAAAATGACGCATCGATTTTTATAGAAAAATCTTTCGACACCCATCCCCCCCCCCCTCCGCCCGGCTGCGCGCTATGCCCAACAGTCGATCTATCTCCGGAGATCCCAAAACAGCGGCCCGATCTCCCAGAAATTCGTGACCTTCCATTTCCTTTTTTCTCTACATTCACCTTTTTCTTTTTTACTGTTGCACTATTTTATTCTTCCCGCTGTTACGGGGGCGAAATTTGTCAAACGTCCACCGAGCCGTGTAACGTCTTCATAAAAGTCGTCTTTTTTCCGATTGTCCTCTCTTAGGCACGCGCTCGATCCTTTTTTTTTTTAACTTTTTTTCCGTTAGTTCATTCACGAGAGAAGCGGCAACCCCTCTTGTAGCTTCCTCTGCTTATCCTACTTGGATATTATATATTTGTATACATTCGTGTATTTGTGTATATATATATATATATTTTTTTTTCTTCTTTGCACGCAATTTTCACTCTCGATTCTCTATCCCTCTCGAGCGCGCGTTGCTAATACTCTGTGAGTCACGCGTTCGATATACCGGTTTTTGCTCGTGGAACAGAAACGCGCTGCCCGGTTGCGCGGCCCGACAGAGAAGGGAACGAATGGACAGGAGCCGCGCGTGCTGATCTCGCGCAACGTCCGCGCTAGTCATAGCGGAAGAGAGCGACGAGAGAGAAGGGAACAGAGGAAGAAAAAGGGGGAAACTAGTTTTTGGCGCCGGTCAGAAAAACTCTCGAAGGGATCTTTTTTTTTTATTCTTTCGTTTTTGCTTTTTTTTCATCCGAGCCCTCCAGCAGCGCAGAGAGACAATCTCCTGGTTCTTTCACCTTCGCTCATCACTCCCTTCGGGAGAACCTTACAACACCATCCACTTCCACTATTTTCTTCTACGCTCCGGTTGTTCCTCCGCTTGCGGCAATTGCGGTCGACTCGGCTCCTTTTTTTTTTCTACCGTTTGACTCCATCGAAGTAGATTTTTTTTTCTCGCGAGCGCAAACGAAACTTTTGCCAAAGACGTGCCCGAAGGGCCGAGGCCGTGTTGCTGCAGAGACGTCGAGAAAAATCGTGGAACTCGTCGACACGCCTGTCGATAATCGAAAATTCGCTTTCACGAAGAGTAGACGGTAATATTTTATTTAAAAAAATTCGACTCCATCGAAATACATTTTATTAATTTATATTTTCTCTAGCGCAAATGAAACTTCTGCCAATGACGTGGCCGAAGGTTCGCGGCCGTGTCGCCGCATAGTCGTCGACAATAAAAAATTCGCCTTCACTAAAAAGATACACGGGAATATTTTATTTAAAAAAAATCAAGAGTGAAAAAAAGGAACCTCTAAAACACATTTTATCAGCGATCGCCATTTGAAAAAAAAAAAGTTTCAGACTTCCTCTCGGCACTAAAATTCCGCGCCGGTTCAAAGCCATCTCCAGAGGGGGCGCAAACGAAACTTTTGCCAAAGACCTGCCCGAAGGTTCGCGGCCGTGTCGCCGCATAGTCGCCGAGAAAAATCGTGAAACTCGTCGCCACGCCAATCGATAAAAAAAAGAAATACGCGTTCGCAATAAGCTAGACGGTCATATTTTATTTAAAAAAAAACCAAGTGTAAAAAAAAGAATCTTCAAAAATATTATCAGCGATCGCCATTTGAAAAAAGAAAGTTCCATAGTTCCTCTGCACAAAAATTTCGCGCCGGTACAAAGCGATTTCCAGAGGCGTCAGAAGGGAGGTCGAAGAGGGGGGGAGAAGCGAATCTGCCGGCTCCTCACGCTCGGCTAATTTTCACACCGGGCGTGCTCCTCAGCTGTTTTTCCCCGTAATTCGCGAAAGAGCCCCGAAGCATTCGGGTCTGCATTATATCCGGGGTCATCGTCGCGTGCACATCTCCGGGTCTCATCCTCGGGGGAGTGCAGAGCGCCGCTCCGTGGCGATCGCCGAGAGATCTCTGGACGATACGAAAGGATTTTACGGTCCCGTTGCTCGCCTCGTCGCAACATCCATTCCATCGTCGTTCCTCCCAGCCTCTTTTTATTCCATCTCTCCTCTATTTTTCTTTCTTCATTCTCTTCTTTATTTTCATTCTATTTTCTTCGTTTTCTTTTTTTTAATGTAAAAGTAACAGTAGTAACATTCTATCAGCTCGCAATATCCGTTGCGGACCGCGCCGGGGCTGAAGTGCGCTGCGGCGGCGCGGCGGTCGGGGGGGCGCTCGGCTCGCCTCTTTGGCCGGCGTCGCTTGACGGAAGAGGATAAAGAAGAGAAGTGTCGACGAAAAAAGGAAACCGAAACGGCGCGTCGAGTGGAGCGAAGTGTAGAGGCGTTTTGCCTCTCTCTGGCCGACGTCGTCGTCGTCGTCGTGTCCGTTCTCCCTTCGCCTCTCCCTCCGTCTCGTTCCACGAGATAGAAATCGGCTTTGAGAGGTGTCCGCGCTCTCTGGCTCGCTGGCTGACTGACGCGGCGCGCACAAGTGGGCACCTTGGCACGTTTATTATGATTAGGCGCAACCAAGCGTGACCTACGCTACGCTACGGACTACACGGTGGCTTCTGTTGGCGATCGCGCGCACTCCCGGACACCTCGGCCCGATATCGCCGGAGAGCCACCCAGAACACCCCTCCCCGCCGCCCCCACTCGCCGACTCCCGCCCCCCCCCCCCTCCCGCCCGACCTGCCGCCATCTAGACTTCCAATACCGAAACCCGCTCGAGCGTGGAAGCATCGAGATCGCGCGGTTTCGCCGATGCAACACGTACCGGCCTACGGACAACTAGACTAGAGGGCAGAGCGTAGAGACCGTGCCAAGGGAAACGGAACTCGGGACGACGATCTTTTGTTCCTCGGAACCCGAAGCCTCGCTCTCCCCCACTTCTCTCTCCCCTGCGACGTGGTGTTGATAGTGAAATCGAGACCTCGAGCGCCTCGGCGACTTGGCAATGGCCCACTATTATCGTTCTTATATTGCCGATATTTTTCCACTTGCGGCATGTTTAGGGGTTTTTTTTTGTTGTGAAGTGAGACGTGAGTATGTTTTCTTTGTTTTCTTTCGTTGCTTTTCGTTTCGAGGGAACAAGAGTGCGGTTGGTGGTTTGTTGTTGACAGATAAGTTGAGGTTTTTTTCTAACCGTCGGGTCGTTGGATAGACAATGGGGTAATCGAGGGTCTGGCAAATTTGAGCTCGATAGGACGAACAGATTTTGAGATACGATGTCCGATGTTGATTGCTATTTTTACAGTGAAATCGACTCGCCTCGATCGCCTCGGTGACTTGCCAATGGCGAACTATTATCGTTTTTAGCGCCGATATTTTTCCAGTTGCGGTATGTTTAGGGTTTTATTCTTTTCTTGTAATGTGAGACGTGAGTGTGTTTTCTTTCTTTCTTTTCGTTTTGAGGGAACAAGAATGAGCTTGATCGTTTGTTGCCGACAAGTAAATGAAGATCTTTCAGATTATGCGGTTGTTAGATAGAAATTTTTGTAATCGAGGATCTGGCAAAATTTGAGCTCAGTCGGGGAAATAGATTTTTAGTTTTTAATTGTCAATAAGTCCATTGTTAACATATTCTTTGGACCAAATCCTTAAGCTAGTCCTTTAAAACCATCGATACTCGTATCGACTGATATTTCAATAGAAACTCTATTCGCCCTTGATGACTAGCTGGATCAAAAAAAATATAAATAAAAAAAACCGGCAATCCTCAGCAACGATGTTAGATCAATCTATTCATCCCACTATTCCATAATTTATTGTCACCAATATTTTTTGAATTGTAACAAAACTTAGGGTCTTTTTCATCCTCATTATCATTCTTCTTCTCCTTCCTATCTTGCCTCGGATTTTCATTGACCTTCGAGACTTTTCGAACAATTGTATTTACCGATTTGTTTATTAAAAAAAAAAAAGTTCCAACTTTCCTCGTCCCCTCAAAACCACCAACACTCGTCCCGATTACTATCCCAATAGAAACTCCATTTGCACTTGATGAACAACCCGATAAAAAAAAAGGTAAAAAAAAAAACCAGTAATACTCAGCAAGTCCGGAACACCAACGATACTTATCGCGCTGCAACTATACCGCATCGCCTTATTGTTGTTTGAATCGTAAAATAGCGGTCAGTTCCATTCGAGCCTCGTCTCCCTTCTTACGCATCCCTCCACCGGATTCTCCCCTCGTCACTTTTTTTAAGTACACGTTCGAAAGAATAAAAAAAAAAAGAAAGAAAAGGAAGAAAAAAAAAACCGGATTTTTTGAATGGTGTCCGGCGGGACGAGGTGCATGCAGTACACGCGGGCCGCTGACGTGCCCCGCTCGAAATAAGCATCTGTGCCTAATCTGCATATGGTCCAGGTCGCACAGCATCCCCTCTCGGCGCTTCACCATTTTTTTTTTTTTTTTTTCCGCTCTCGGTGCCTTCGTTGTTCTGCCGTCGAGGCAATCCCCTCCATTCCCCCCCCCCTCTCTCCCCCCCCCCTTTGCCCGTTCTTCCGTCCAGAATGAGTTCCACATACGAGAGCGAGAAATCTCTTCTTCCGCAGGCTCTAATTTTCAACCGTCCAATTTTACTCGCGCTTTGAATGACAATAAAAGAGAACGAAGGAATCTCGCTAACGGGTCGACGAGGAGGGATGCGAGACGATTTTCGCGCTTCTCCCGGCCACGCTCGTTCCGGGCTGCGTCGCGGGACGAACGATGATCGATCAAATTCCGCCGAGTGTAAAGGTGAGGGATTGAAGACGGCGCGGCTGGGTCGAGGGACGGTGAAAATAAAAATGGCCGGAATGAAAATTGCATCGCAACCCGATATGCAAATATTGTCGTCTACTTAACTCCGCGGAGATTAATGACGGGGATATGGCTCGAAGTACCGCACTTTTCACCGCTAACCCTCCCGGACTTAATTCACGATTTTTCTACCCGCGAGAATCGTGGGATACTCGCTCTCGAGCTGTTCTACTTTGCAGGCGATGCACTCTGTGCTTCCGGCGAATTTTTCAATGTACCCATTTTTTTAAGACACTGCAGATGGGTGCGTGAGATATCTTGAGAAAAATAGAACATAATCGGCAGTGTCCAAGTAGAAGAAAAAAAAATGTTATGCTTATTTCGATCAAAATCGACTCGCGCAATCGCCAAATTATTCCTAACTTTTTTTTTTCTTAAGGAACAATTTAATCGCTCTCGAGCTGTTCTACTTTGCAGGCGATGCACTCTGTGCTTCCGGCGAATTTTTCAATGTACCCATTTTTTTTAAGACACTGCAGATGGGTGCGTGAGATATCTTGAGAAAAATAGAACATAATCGGCAGTGCCCAAGTAGACAAAAAAAATGTTATGCTTATTTCGATCGAAGCAATCGCCACATTATTCTTAACTTTTTTTTTTTTTAAGGAACAACTTAATCGCTCGCGCGCTGTTCTACTTTGCAGGCGATGCACTCTGTGCTTCCGGCGAATTTTTCAAAGTACCAATTTTTTTAAGACACTGCAGATGGGGGCGTGAGATATCTTGAGAAAAATCGAACATAATCGGCAGTGTCCAAGTAGAAGAAAAAAAAAATGTTATGCTTATTTCGATTAAAATCGACTCGCGCAATCGCCAAATTATTCTTAACTTTTTGTTTGTTTTGCTTTGTTTTGTTTTTTAACACACTGCAGACGGGTGCGTGAGATATCTTGAGAAAAATTGATCAAAATCGGCAGTGTCCGAGTAGAAGAAAAAAAATGTTATGCTTATTTCCATTGATTATTGATTGATTAAAAAAATTAATTACCGGAATGCGGTTTAAAAAAAAATGTAATGCTTATTTCCATCAAAATCGGCTCACGCAAACCTTCAAACATTTCTTTACTGTCTTCTCACACCGCCGACAATTTCGAGTTAAAAATATCGCGCGATTGATTTTCAAAATTAATTTCCTGATTGCCTAAGCAAAAAAAAAAATCCTTAATAATTCGTCGACACTCATGAAATTCATTGACTTCAGGACGTAAGTCTCTGTGCACGTGGGTGCGAGGTGTCGAGAATAATTGTGGTCACGCTCGACGGCTCGATTCTTACTACTGAAAAAAAAAAAAAAAAAAAAAAAACACTGATTTTGGTTCGTGCATGAATGACTTAGACGGTCACGGCTCGACACTCCCTCGAGTCGTGTCGCGCTCCTCGAGCTCTCCTCGCCGCGAACGCCGGAGATGCAGAGAACAGGAGAGAACACACTGTGCAGCGGGCCGAGGAGAAGCCCGGGCCGCTTTTTTCTCGCTACATTTTTTTTTTCGTAAAAACTTCTCTCGACCTCAGACGAGATTAGGGACGGGCGTCAAAGCGTGCAGTCTCTCGCCTCCTTTCGCGATTCGTGACACTCCACCTTCCACGTTTATTAGGAAATATACAGTGTCCAAAAACCTCTGTTGCAACGTAGCTGAACGCGAGAGAAAAAAAATATACAAAAAAAAAAATGTGCGAAGGACTTAAAACGGTGATTTCCGAGCCTCTCCTCGGCCTAGGAAACGTCTCTATAATTTTCCTAGCAAACTACCCCGTTAAAAAAAAAGGTCAAGCCAAGTCCAAGCTGGTGTGGGATGAGAAAAAAAATCTCGTCAGTGTCCCGAGCCGAGAAAGGGTTTTCGTTGTGAAAGGGTTGAAGAGCTCCGGAATGTTTTATTGCCGAATTTCACTTTATAGCGCTCGCCTCGCCAGGACAGAGTAATTTTCCTATCTCTTTTTTCTTGTTTTTTTTTTTTTTTTTTTTTATAATTCCGTTCTATCAAGGATCTGGCAAAATTTGAGCTCAATCGGAGAAATAGATTTTGAGTTATTAATTGTTATTTGTTAATTGTCAATAATTCCGTTGTTAATTGATATTTTTAAATTAAAACAAAAAGTCAAACGACGTAACACCTCGTACTAACTGTGTATAAAAACCCGACCTTGACCTTCTAGTACTTGCGTTTAAAAAAAGTTGAACACATATTCTTTGGACCAAATCCTTATGCTAGTGTTTTAAAACCATCGATACTCGTATCGATGGTTTTAAATTTCGCGATTCGTGACACTCGCACTTCCACGTCTATTAGGAAATATACAATGACTAAAAATCTCTTTTGCAACGTAGCTGAACGCGAGACAAAAAAAAATGTAAAAAAAAAAGTGCGAAGAATTTAAAACGGTGATTTCCGAGCCTCTCCTCGGCCTGCGAAACGTCTCTACAATTTTCCTAACAAACGTCTCTATAATTTTTCTAGCAAACTCCCCCTTAAAAAAAAAGGTCAAGCCAAGTCCAAGCTGTTGCGGGATGAGAAAAAAATCTCGTCAGTCTCCCGAGTCGAGAAAGAGTTGTTGTCGCTCTCGAGAAAGGATTTCTAAGGAGCGTTGAAAGGGGGGCGAAAAACCGCTACGCGACGGAAAGGGTTGAAGAGCTCCGGACTGTTTTATTGCCGAATTTCACTTTATAGCGCTCGCCTCGCCAGGACAGAGTAATTTTCCTATCTTTTTTTTCTTATTTTTTTTTTTTTATAATTCCGTTTTCCTCGCCCGTTTCTCGTGTCTTAATCCTTTACCTCTCGGGCCGAGCGTCGAGGGAGTAAGAAAGTGAGTTCGGCGAGAGTCGACGAAGCCGGCCAAAGGATTAAACATAAGCCGTTGTCCTATTCCAGTTGTAACGTCGGTTTTTCGTACCTCGTCGACGCTGTAAGCCGGAAAAGGGGAAAACGCCTCGGTCGTAGTGGGGGGCACCGCAACTGAAATTGAGGGGGGGGGGGGGGTGGTTGTAAAATTTTATTGGGTATTCTTAACGGCGGTGGGTTCTAACGTAATTGCATTGTCGAACGGCGATATAATAATCTTGTAGCTGCTGCCGGGCGGAGGGACGAAATTAGAGAAAAAAATATATAGAAAAAAAGGGGGGCCTCGAAGACACGTGCTTAGAAAATTTTGAGGGTTTACTTTTTTTTTCGTTTTGTCAATGAAGAAATCAAAATTTTTCGGCGAGTCTGTTGAGAGTCAAGGGTCAACGAGACGAGGTTTTTTTTAGGGATTTTTTTTTTTTTAAAGAAAAAGCGGGCTTCGAAAATGCGAGCGGCGAAAAATTCAGGGATTTTTTTTTCTCTTCGTTTTTTTTTTTTTTTTTTTCAATTAAGAAATTAAAATTTTTGGTGCGAGTCGAGACTATGGAGAGTCAAGGGTCAACGAGACGATTTTTTTTTTCACTAGACATTCGATGAAAAATAAAGAAAGGGGGCTTCGAAGACGCGTGCTGCGAAAAATATGAGAACATTTTTTTTTTTCTCTTCTTTTTCTCAATGAAGAAATCAAATTTTTCGGCGCGAGTCGGCTGTGTCGAGAGTCAACGGTCAACGAGGCGATTTTTTTTTCTCTAGACATTCTCTGAACAGAAAGAAAAAGGGGGGCTTCGAAGATGCGTGCTGCAAAAAAATGTAGGAACATTTTTTTTCTTTTCGTTTTCTCAATGGAGAAATCAAATCCACGGTCAACGAGGCGATTTTTTTTTCTCTAGACATTCTCTGAAAAGAAAGAAAAAGGGGGGCTTCGAAGATGCGTGCTGCAAAAAATTTACGAACATTTTTTTCTTTTCGTTTTCTCAATGGAGAAATCAAATCCACGGTCAACTCGACGATTTCTTTTTCTCCAGAAATTTTTCGAAAAAAAATTGAGTCCTCGAGGACGCGTGCTCCAAAAATGTCCAAACCTCTTTTTTTCATTTATTTTTATCAACGAAGAAATCAAATTTTTCGGCGCGACTCGCGACAGTCTCGACTCGACGAACACGGAGACGAAATCTTTTTTTCTCTCGAATTTTTCCTCTTCCAGAATCTCGAATAAATAAAAAAAATTAAATTTCGAAACTTCGCCCCGCTTCGTATCGCAAGCCCGAACTTGACCTCGATAACGAAAGGCATTGTGCTTATCGCCCAATTCTTCAGCACAATTTTTTAAAAATAGTTTGTCACTTCCAAACATTTCAATCCGACCAAACGAATAAAGGCCAATTGGTTCGTTTCTCACAATCTCGTTTGCCTTTCTTTCCAGATTCGAAAAAAAATGTGCGGGGTCTCTGCGGGGTCATCGCAGTCGGGTCACCAACGGTCAACGTGCCTCATCGTGCCTCAACGCTGCACCGTCATTTCGCTCGCCAACCGAAAAACGTCATTTTTTTTACGTCTCCTTCCACGCTATTTTAAATTTCCTTCCACTTTCCGTCCAAGTCTCCTCGACCCATCGCTCCGCCTTTCCTCTCAATGGAACGTAACAACGATAATAATAACGACAGCCCCGCCAGCTCGCATCGTTCCGAGGCTCTCCCATGGAGGAAAAACTCGGTGGTTTATTTTTCTTCGAAAAATTATCTCACACCCGTGAGAGAAACGACCGAGCGGGAGAGGATTGGCCTCTTCCGCTTTCGACCCCCTCGAAGGGGGTCTTACAAAAATTTTCGGTCGAAAAATTTGATTCTACGGGATTTTATATGCGTGCGGACAACGAGTCTCCGGCACTCCCGAAAAGCATATGCATCGTGACCCGTGACCCCGATCGCCGCGAAAAATCCGGCGGGACTCGGGGGACACCTTAGCGGGCACGGGGTCAGCCGGGGTCATGGGAACCCGTGGGGGTCGTCTCCGGCTTCCGACCAAGCCGGACCCCTCCGGATGATGCGCTGTTTTCGCTGTGACGTCAGCCGCCAGGTGGACCCCGAAAGATCCACCGGAGCGGGCCCGGCGCGGCCGGGCCGAGGCCCTCTGATGAACCCCCTGGGGACCTGAGTCTTTCTTAAATACCCTCGAAATGTCGACTCGGAATCATTTAAAAGTGTTGCTTTGAGATAAGTTTTTTTTCTTGTTTTTTTTTGTTTTTTTTTTTTTTTGGTGATTATAATTTTTTGAGTCGCGAATTGTCTCGGGTTGGAAAATAATATTTTGTTTTTTTATTTCTATTTTGCGGCTTTGTTTTTAATATCGAATGATTCTCTTCTTTTAATGGCACAAGTTTGTCGACAATCCTTGGCGTCTGGGGAGCTACGACTTTTTTTTTTTATACCCCGAACTCTCGTTTTCGTTAAAATCGTTAAAAATTGTTGGGTTGAATTTGAAAAAAAAAATAGAATTTAATGCAAGTTTTATTTCTTGTTTCGCAATTTATCTCAAGTTCGGGTTTTTTAAAACATACATATATGTTTTTAAAAAACGCATTGAGAGTTTCATTCGTTCGTCGAGCGGCAAAAAGTTAAATCCGTTCTCAGGAGGCTTCAATTATGGATAAGCAGATTTTTTTCCCGGAATAACATGAAGGCCTTTCTTTCAAAATACTTTGGAACTCGCGATTCCCTTAAAATCATTAAAAACTCTTGGGTCAAATCTAAAAAAGAAGAATGCAATTTTCATTATTCATTTCACAAATTATCTCAAACTAAAATTTTTGAAAACACATAAATCGAGATCACAGTTGAGAGTTTTATTAGGTCGGCGATCGATCCAAACGTAAAGCCCTCTAAGGAAGCTTCAATCGTCGCTAAGCAATTTCCCCCATAATGACGCGAAGACCTTTAATTTCCAACTCGCTCTTCAACATCAAGCAATTACGCAACTCTCCAACCCAGCACAATAGCGCCGAGAGTCAAGTTTGCTGGGCCCGTTGTTGCGCGACATGCCTCGTCGATCAATGGCTAAAGAAACATCCCATGAGAGTCATCGATAATAGATGCAATCAATAGAATTCGAGCCTCTCTCGCTAACAAGAAGACAAGCCTCAACCCCTTCCTCGACAATGTGACCGCAATAATGGCCCGGCCCTCCGATACACTCTCCCCTCCCCCCCTCGCCGTCGAGAAATACATTTTCACCTGTTCGCCGACCACGGGGCCAAAAAGCCATCCCCACGATGTTTTGATAGCTCAATAGGGATCGACAATGGCTATCGGGGAGAAAAATCTATGGGTTAGAAATTCTCCTCCTTCACTGCGGCTCGCGTTCTCCGAACCCTTTCAATATATCGCAGTTCAATACACAAATTGGTTCGTCCGTGAATTTTTTTCCACTCTCCCTCTAGCACGGGCACAAAAGTGCTTGGAGAACCCTTCGAACGGGTCGTGTGCTGCGACCTCTTCGCCCCCCCTTCTAACGCGGAAGGATGAAAAAAAAAACAAGGTGTTACAGATCGGGAAATATGAAAGGATTCGCGTGAGCTCTCAAAGAGCCGGAGGAGCCTGCCCGATTCATCGACGTGTTTTGTATCGATCGCGGCCCGCGGGATGAATGGAAAAAATCGTGCGAAGGGGTCGATTTTGGGTCGATCTATTTTCTCGCTCTTTCCTTCGGTGCTTAACAGCCGATTAGGCCACGCGATCGGGTAACGCCACCGTCGTCGAAGATCTCGTGATGTTTTTTTTTCTTTTTTTTTGTGCTTCCCTTCTGAGATCACTGGCACGAGAACGAGCGCTCTCTCTCTTGCCTGGCGCACCAGTACAATGGGTAAACTTCTTTTTTTTCTGTCTGATCTCTCGTGGCTTGTTGGCTGCATAGATTGAGGTATATTAGGACTCGTCGTCCTCCAGGATTATCCTCGTGGATTTTTGTTTTCTTTTTCGTCATCAGGTTTTTTTGTTTTTTTTTTTTGCGTAGATACTCGTGGATGAAACCGAATTTCGCGGATTAGTGGTTTTTTTTACCAATGCGGGTATTGGTGAAAAGTAATTACACCTGATTTTGAAAACTCGAATTCACTCTGAACTTTGAACTGATCGCAAGTTTGGATTTAAGATTGATCTCTACTTTGAACCTAAGTTTTATCTTCAGTTTGTACCTAAGTTTAAACTCAAGTTCGTACTTAGACTTGATCCCGAGTTTGAACTTAAGTATGAACTCAAGTTGAAACTTAATTTGGAACTTAAGTGTGACTTCAAGTTGGAAGTTGAGTGTGACCTCAAGGCGGAACTTAAATTTGAACTCAAGTTGGAATTTAAGTTTGAATTCAACTAAAACCTTAAGTTTGAATGCAAGTTGGAACTGAAGTTCGAACCCGACTTAGAACTTCAATTTCAACTCAAGTTAGAATTTAAGTTTGAATTCAACTAAAACCTTAAGTTTGAATGCAAGTTGGAACTAAAGTTCGAGCTCGACTTAGAACTTCAATTTAAACTAAAGTTGGAACTTAAGTTTGACCTCAAGTTGGAACTTAAGTTTGAACTCAAGTTAGAACTTAAGTTTGAACTCGACTTGGAAAAGTTAGAGCTCAAGTTGGAACTTGATTTTGAATTCGAGTTGGAGCTTAAGTTAGAACTGAAGTTTGATCTCAAGTTTAGACGGCTGTAAATTCGGCTCTAAGGGTGATTGACCTCAAGAGCACTTGTGGGGTTCGTCGTACGCATCCGGTCTGCTCGACTGACCTACTGTCTCTATATTTCTTCTTTTTTTGCTGTCTTTGCGTCTCGCCGCCTTCGCCACGGTGTGTCGGATCCTCCAAACAAACACGAGAAAACATGGGTTCGGGTTTGAGGTACGTTTAATGTTTCGGGACGGAGCCGACCGACTCGGGGGTGGCCCAGAATGTTCTACGATGACCGCACGGGTCCCAAATATGTCGGTCTCTTTCGCAGCAACAGGCCCGGGCGACAAGTGCACGCTTTCCGCATGAGTCTCCTCCGAGGGTGACTGACCACCAGTTCTGTCCGAGAGGATTGCCAACTACTGTGACAAACCCCTTTGTAAAAACAGGCCGAACACAGCGAGCTCGAACCGATTCAACGCCCAAGCTCATACCTGAGACTTTTCATACCAATTTTACCACCACCAATCCAGTCCGTAATGCCAATTTTAGACACGGTTGTGCCGATCGAGGACCAGGAGATCATCAGTGAAAATTCGAGACGAATCGGCAGTGTTCGATTTGTTTTGGAAAAAATTCATTTATTTTGAAATAAATGAATCATGATAGAAATAAAGTTGAGATAGCTTCTGCGTGAAAGACTAGAGAAATGACGGCTAAATTTTTACAATTGTTTATCCAAAATTGTATGCATTAATGGACGGTAAAAGGAGATTGATTTTTGTTATTGCACGTGTGTTTAACCAGAAGAGATGTTAATCGATGGTCTTGTAAGAACAAGTGGGAAATGCAAATTTCCCACTTGTTCTTGCAAGTGAATTCGTAGAACAACGTTTGAGGAACAAAATGCGGCGTGGTACATTAAAATTGGTTGAAAAATAGCGATTCTTTTTTGAAAAAACTTGTACCTTAACTTTAAAAAGATGAATTAGTCCACAAATTCACTTGATAAAAAAAATCAATTAAAAAAAGTGATAACAAAAAACGCACTAAAATATCCAAGCCTCTCCTCGTAAGTTTTTTCTCCACCATCGAAGTGATTTTGGCGGCAACTTCAGATTCGATCGGCTCGAACGCACTTCTATTCTCGGCAGTGACCCAAACGGTTATTAGTAAAAAAAAAAAAAAAAAAACAACAAAACAAAAAAAATATTTTTCCTCGCTGAAAATTTATGCCCGCACCTCGTTCCTCGTTTCAGTTCGCATCGAACGCCCGCCAATTGTGCATTCCCTTTGTACGGCTCCGTGGCATTAGCCGCGCGTTATTATTCATGCCCCGCGTTCGACGAACGAGCGGGGGCGATCGCGCATTGCCGATACACAAACGCTTTCGATTCTACCGGCAAGCTCAATGCCGCCCGGTCCTCGCCGTCACGAAATCTGTAAACTCCGAAAAGTCGTGTCAGCGATCGCTGTTCCGACCCTCGCTCTCGCCTCCTTGCTCTCCGTCCCTCGCACACTCCACCGGTTTCGACAAAAATCCCGTGAAGAGAACTCCGAACCACCCGAGAAACATCTGTAATCCGTTTAGGTGTGCAAATTCCCCATTCACTCTTCCTCATTTCCGTGACGTAAACGTCAGAAATTTCGAAGGAAAATATACGCGTTTTCGACAATTCAACGTCAACCGTTGACACACATCAACTCACTTTTTTTTCTTTTTTTTTTTTTTTTTTTTTTTTTAAATTCTGGACAATAATCGGCGAAGAAAGTGTACGGGAATGCGGAAGCGTGCCCAAGGCAGCCTCCGCACTCTCGCTTTTGAGAGTTCACCCTCACAAAACACCGGCGAACTGCGACAAGAAAGCGTCGCCGCTGGAATCGATTAACCGAAAAAGTAAATCGGCCGAGGGTGTAAAAGCGTCACAAAGCGAAATTCTCGATGGCGGAGCGGTTTATTATTATTTTCGTTAATACACACATACACGCGGAACTGTTCGCTTTCAGTGGGAACGATTCTCGATCGTAAGGCGGGAAGGAACAAAAAATAATATAAAATAATGTGGAGTTCAATAAAAATTCAATTATACGAAAAGTTTCGATTAATTGAATCTTTTTTCATGATTGAATTTGGTGATATGTGTATGTGTGATAATTTGTTTTCAGAAGTTTGTTGGAAAATTGGAAACGAAGAAAAGACAAAACGGTTTTACTTTTTCGTTTTTGAATTTATACATTCGAAGCAGTTCGTTTTTTATAGGAACGATTTTTGGTCGTAAGGCGGGAAGGAACAAGAAACGATATAAAATAATGTGAAATTCAATGAAAATGCAATTATACGGAAACTTTCGATTAATTAAAATGTTTTTTTATTATTGAATTTAGTGATATAATTATGTGTGATAATTCGCCTTCAGAAGTTTGTTGGAAAATTGCAAACGAAGAAAAATCAAAAAGGTTACATTTACGTTTTTATATTTACACATACAAAGCAGTTCGTTTCCAACGCCAAAGATTTTCTCTCCTAAGGCCGAAAGGACCAAAAAAATAATATAAAACAACATAAAACTCAATAAAAATTAGATCTCACCGAAACGTTCAATGAGCCAAAAACTTTTTCATCATTAAATTCAGTCGTGCACAGAAGCAAATCAACGTGAAAATCCGCCGCCAGAAATGTTCTCCAGAATTGGAAAAGAAGAGCAAAAAGCTCTTCATTAACATTTCACCCAAAAGCCATTGCGCAACTTTTGCCGCTGCGAGATTGCGCAGGTAAAATTTCGTCTTGCACGCTGAGCGCCGCGGACGTTTCGCATGGTTCACAAAAGCTTGCCCAGAAAAGATTTTTTTTTATTGAACCACTCCTACCCATGCCTATAATATAAAATATCCCTCGTCGGTTAGGCAAATCCTGAATGAGGCCCATGCGTTAGGATTTTTTTTCACGCTCCTTTTTTTTCCACAGGCCCGTTGGCGCCGGACGCGAGCTGGACACAAGCGGCCCCCTCCGGGACGAGGAACACCCGGTCCACAATGCGAGAAATCGGGTGGCGAAAAAACAGCGAAAAAAACAACGGCGCTCCCGCGAGCGCGATCGACCATGTGGCGCGTGGTCGGCGTACGCGCCGTGGTCTTTGAGGAAAAAGGAAACGAAGCCCCCAAACATTTTTTTTCACGCACACGGACTCATAGGGGAGGGAAATAGCGGCAGCGACGAGCGGAAGGAGAACGAAGGTGATCGCAGGAAAAAAAATGGAAAAATCGTTGCAGCCCTCTTGGAGAGCGAGGGGAGAGCTGAACGTCCGTGGGCATTAAAAAGGGGGGGGGGGAATTTTTTTCCGCATTTCCGAAAAATCCTGAGTCGCTCTCTCCGTGTCACATAAATTTGCTTCGCTATTGACGAGAGTCTGGATATAAAAAAAAGAGACAGCCGTTGCGCGTGCGGAGCCAACGATCGACGCGCTCGAGGGACGAAAGGAAGCTTTCTTTTTTTTTCATTTTTTTTTTTTTTTTTAATCCTGGGTTCATGGGATATCTTATTATAGCGGTGGTGCGGGGAGGGTTGAGGAGGCGCGAGGACTATCGCTATGCCGAGGGCTTTAAAAAAGTTCCGTAACCACCAAAAAATCACTGGTTGCAACTGAGCAAAAAAAGGAATAATAGGGGGAAAAAGCGAACACAACGGGCGCGTGCTGGAGAGAACAAAAAAGGCGGAAGAAAAGGGGTGCAGCGGGCGCCGTGCGTGATGCCCGGCACGAGAGTGCATCGGAGAGTAAAAAAAGTGTGATCGCTCCCGGAACGCTTGAAATTTTCCCCTACCGTGCGGATATGCAAAAAATTGCTGGATTAATAAATACGAACGGAGTTTTTCGGGCTTTCTTTTTTTTTCTTTTTTTTTGTGGCTTTTACACCTGCGGACTTTGAACTCGAGTGGCGCGAGGCGAAAAAAAAGTGCGATCGCTCTATGAAAGTTTTCGACCTGCCCCTCTTCAGCAAACATGCTGAAAAAAAGGAATTAAAAAAATTTCTATCGTCAAATCGTCCCGGATTTTTTTGCGGCTTTCGCACCTGTGGATTTTGATACCCGAGACGCGTGAAGAATAAAAGTCGCGGAAGCAAGTGCGGTCGTTCTAGGAACGTGCGAAATTTTCTCACCTTAAGGAAATGTGGAAAATAATAAATTTAATAAAAATTTGGGAATTTTCGAATCTTTACAATTTTTTTTTGCGGTATCTTCACCTGCGGTCTCGAGACGCGTGAAAAAAAAAAAAAATTCGCAGAAGCAAGTGCGCTCATTCTAGAAACGTGCGAAATTTTCTCACCTTAAGGAAATCTGTAAAAAAAAAAAATTTTAATAGAGTGAATTTTTGAATCTTCACATTTTTTCCCTCTTGGTCTCAAAACTCGAAAGAGGCACGAGAAGAAAAAATGTTAAAAATACGATAGGCAGATTATTCGTCGCCGATGGTTATCGATGTTGGAAACGAGGGTTCCCAACATTGAAATTGAGTGAATTTTTGAATCTTCACAATTATTTTTGAAATTTTTTCACCTTAAGGAAATCTGTAAAAAAAACGAAAAAGTTGTGAATTTTTTAATCTTCACAATTTTAGTTTTGCGATATTTTCACCTGTCGCCTCAAAACTCGAAAGAGGTACGAGAAGAAAAAAAATGTTTAAAACACCAAAAGGCAGATTATTTGTAACCGATGGCTATCGATGTCGGGAGCGCTCGTTCATTCGCGTGAGAAAATGAGAATATGAACTCCGCGCGGGGGCGGATATAGCTTAAGAGAGGAGCGAAGGGAAGTTGAGGCTCTCGAAATCTTTCCCACAGATCGTCCAAGAAGGTCTAGCTATCTTTCTCTCCGGACGCGCCACCGTCTGTGCGGCCGCAGCCGTGGCACATCGGGGCAACGCTCTCCGTTCGCCCTCGTCTCTCCTCCACTATATTTGATAAGGTGTCGGTGGAACTTTTTTTTTCATTTTTTTTTTTTTTTTCCGACGTGAAAGAGAATCTGACCAGATGTCGAAGGCCGACCCTTCAGGTAAACTACACCCACGACGCGAACTACCAGCGATCTAGGACCGCGCCAGGCTTTTTCTTCCTTTTTTTATATTCCGAGTTCCCCACGTAATTTCGTGATGGGGTAGGATAGCGCGTTCGTCATTAGCTCTCGCTAAATCAATCTCGGGACGAGCCAGCTAGGCAGCGAGATCGAGCTAGGGAGACCGAGAAAACGATCCAGAGTACCTAAAGGGTCAGGATCAACATTTTATTTCTCCAAAAAAAAAAAAAAAAATCGTGGGAAAAAGAGTTTCAGTGGCAGATTCGAGATCTTGGAAAAAAATCTTTTTGTCGAGAATAAATAAAGACACTTCAGATTTTCTGGGTTAATTTGTTTTCTTCCAAACTTCATTTGCATAGATTTTTTTTTTTAATTCAGTTTTCCGTCTCACGTTCACGGATTCATTAAATATAAATCAATGAAGGTTCTATTAGATCTAAAGAAGCGAAAAGAAATAACGAGTGTGAAGGTCAGTGGTCAAAATTCGTCGATGCCGAAAAAATTGTCCGGATCGGATCGGGACCATAAAATGTCCCTTTTTCGTAACATTTCTGAACGAATGTCACAGGTTTTAAATTTTCGAATTTTCCGACTAGGGCTGTACAGTTGAGCCGTTTTAGCTGGCTAAAAAATCTTATCCGGCTAATGGGCATTATAGTTTGGTCGGTTAAAGCGTCTTAGTCGGCTAAGATGGTTTGACCGGCTAAAAATTAGCTGCAGTTTAGCCGACTATTAATGTTTATTGTGAATAACAACGAAACTGATGAAATTAATGAGACATTTATCTATGACAACATTACTTCTTTTATTTATCAATAATTTCTATACTACTATTATCTCCAGGAAACGAAAACACTTTAACTTTCTTACATCAGAATAGACACGTATTGAGAGACATAATTAGTTCATGAGACCAAGATTTCCAAGATCTTAAACTTAGTCGAATCAGAGCCAATAACAGTATAGAAACTTCTAAATAAAACAGGTATTGCGCCAAAGATAAAATGTCTCACAAATTTCATCAGCTTTCTTCTAATGCGCAATAAAAATGAATACTTGGCTAAACTGCTCCTAACTTTTAGCCGGCTAAGTCGCGGCTGATCTTTTAGCCAACCCACCATCTTAGCCGGCTAAGACGGCTTAACCAAACCATAATGTCCATTATCCGGATAAGATTTTTTAACCCGCCAAGCCGCCGCAACTCCCCACTTCAGACCCCAAATCCGTGCAAAGTCACACAAAGTCACAAAACGGGTTACCGCGCTCCGCGCTCTTCCTGCTCGCAGTCTCAAAGAGGATTCGTCCTGCAGTCATCCCAGGTCATTAGGCTATCCCGAAAATAGTTCAGTCTCCTCTCTCTCCTCCCCGTTCCATGCGCTCTCCCTCGAATTATTTCCATCTCTCCCTCCCGCACCTCTCCCCGGCTCATCGGGAGTCTCCTCGATTATTGAGAGCCGCATAGATCGGGCATAATGCTCTCCACCGCGGATCAAGTATCGAGCGATAAAACCCTTGTAACCTCGGCCCTTTAATTATTTCATCGAATCTTAATGGACTTTTCCCGATAATTGCTCCCTCTATAGCCGGCAGGCGGAGATAAGAAAGACGCTCGGCGTCTCGTCCGGCCTCCTCCTTGTAGGCACTTCTTTCGTGTTTTACATGCAGGAAGACATTGATGGTTGCCTACACGTTATATCGCTCATCTCCTCCCTTCTCCGGCTCGGTTTTGCTCTCCCGCTCTCCACCGCTCTCCCGATCTCCAGCTCCAGCGCGCCTTCCCGCGGGCGTTCGGGCTCGGGGGGACAGGTGGCAGACCGCCGAGCGGGCTCTCGCAGGGAGAGACGGACGGGCAAGACCGAGAGGGAGAGACGGGAAGACGAGGGAGAGACATGTGCGCGAGGGCGAGAGGGAGATGAACAGAACGACGGGGCATGGGAACCTGACTTCGGGGGCAGCAGCTTCCCTAGGAAGCTCAATGGAGAGGGAAAATTTATCCTCTCGACATATTCCCCCTCCCCCCCCCCTACCCGTGTCGCCCTGCGAGAGCCACTCGCCGATCTTCGGGATATTTTTACGGGAGAGCGGTCGCGTCTGCCCCCGAAGTTCGGTACTGGCGTACTGCGCGGCCCTGGGAGGGTTGGAGGGGCATATGTTGATGGGGAGGTGGGATGATTTTTTTTTGAGAATCGGGTAGTTTGGTGATGAGGAGGAGTTGGCTGCGTTGTTGTTTGGCACGGTGGGACAAAAGGGGTCAGTCGGATTTTAAGGCTTTAGCTGGTTCGGGAGAGTTGCAATTGGATAGGACGGGCGGTTTGTTGTTCGTTGTGGAGTTATGTGGTCAATTTCTGCTGAGGGGTATTTGATTAATTATTTGTTTTTGGGTTTTTATATCTTTTGATTTCTAAATCTTTAGATTTTTAAATCTTTAGATTTTTGAATCTTTAGATTTTTGAATCTTTAGATTTTTGAATCTTTAGATTTTTGAATCTTTAGATTTTTGAATCTTTAGATTTTTGAATCTTTAGATTTTTGAATCTTTAGATTTTTGAATCTTTAGATTTTTGAATCTTTAGATTTTTGAATCTTTAGATTTTTGAATCTTTAGATTTTTGAATCTTTAGATTTTTGAATCTTTAGATTTTTGAATCTTTAGATTTTTGAATCTTTAGATTTTTAAATCTTTAGATTTTTAAATCTTTAGATTTCTAAATCTTTAGATTTTTAAATCTTTAGATTTTTAGATCTTAAAATTTTTTAATCGTTAGATTTCTAAGTCTGTAGATTCGTAAATCTTGGATTTTTAAATCGTTAGTTTTCTAGATCTTTAGATCTCTAAATTTTAAGTTTTCGATTTTTTAATTTTTGACGTTTGCAGTTGTTCCATAAATGCGTCGTTATTATTGGTTATTATTAGGAAAAAGATAGGTGGCCTTTACAGCAGCGTGCAGCGGGCAGTGTTTGCCAGTCGATATCCCAAATTTCGTCCACACTGAGCGATATTAAGGTTTTCCGTTAGGTGGCCGGTGTATGGCCACGCTTCCCTGGTTTCCATGGTAAAAAGAGGGTACCAGACTGCAGCGTGTTGCTCTTGAACACACATCAGTGGGTTAGACCCCGACGGACATCGAAAGATTTTTTCTTGGCCCCCAGAAATAAAAAAAATCCATAGAAAAAAAGAAAAAAAAATATATATATATATCCCGAAGACTCATCAGGCCGTGTGATACGTCTGGCAAACACAATTTTAAAGCTGCCGCTTCTTCACTTATGGCCCGGCCTCTCGTGTTTCTATACTCGAATAGGGGATCGTCTTTCATCGGTGCTTTCCGTCCTCGTCCGCCTGCGCTAGAGACAATATTTTACTTATACACACACACACACACACTCACATATGATATATATATATAAATATATATATAAAAATTGTTAAGTAACTTTCGAGCTTCGATTTTTCACACTGACGTTACTTCGAACACCGTAGTCCCTAAAAACTGGATAAAAAAATTACTTCCGTTGATTGACGAAGATTCGCACCACGTACTAAATCTCTAACCAATACCAATACCGTACCTACCAGAATCTCTAACACTGAAGAAAAAAAACTTTTCCGGAATGTGAATAAAACTCTACCGGAATTTTATGTAAATTCCGGGAGTGTTTTATTTCAATAGCGGGAGAGTTTTTTCTTCAGTGGTAGAGATTTTTGTAGAGTTCTAATACGGTAGAGATGTAATAAGGTAGAGACGTTTTTCTGATAAAGATGTTTGGGAGAAGATGTTTTCTTTTAGAGTTGTGAGTGGCAGAGACAGAAATGTGCCGACGATCTCGTGAAACGGAGTCCGGCAAGGGCGGTGAGGAAAAACACATCCACATATGTACATATATAAATCTTAAGTAACATTAGAGCATCGACCTTACTTCGAAGATCGTAGTCGCTAAAAACAATATTAAAAAAAATAAGAAAAATGAAAAATTACTTGCGTCGATTGGCGAAGATCCGCGTATTATTTTCGAGACGAAAACGAATCATAGACGATCGCGCGGAACGGAAACCGGCCGGGACGGTGAGGGAGACCGAGGTGGAGAGAGCGAGAGGCGAGGCGATAAAGCACGTCGGATAATTAATTTTATAGCTACTCAATTTCCGAGGGATTCCGCTACCGGTGAGTCGGACCCCTCGCAGCCCCCCAGGAGCGAGGGGGAGGTCCCATTTTCGTTAGTCGCGCCAGCGGCAAAAAAGGACGAGCCGAGAGTCGAATGGAGAATAAGAAGGAAACCAAGAGAGAAGACTTCCCCGGCGCGATTCTCTCTCTCCGCAGGCAGCCCCGAAGGTCCCGCGAGAGAGAACGAGGAAGATGGCCCATTCTTCGGGACGATGAGAGAGTGTAATATATAAGCCGTATGGACGACGATAGCGGCGGATGAGTTCGCCGGCGTGGAGAGTATCGGTGGGAAGAAGAAGAAGAAGATGATGAAGAAGAGGAAGGGAAGAATATTCAGTTCATGATGAGGCCCCGCCACAGATTTACGACCGGCACCAGAGGCAACTCGAGCGAGATTATTTACTCCTATTTTTTTTTTTTACTTTTTTTTACTTTTTTTTTTTTTTACCATATCCTCTCGGCTCGTTCTCCTCGCGGAGGGAAAGGAACGTCCCGGGAGCTCCGGGACCGATTTCCGCGCGACGATCGCTTCGGCTGCTACTTCGAGCGCTCGTTGCAGCAAGAAAAAATTGTACTTCTGCAAACAGGCGACGAGGGATCAACGGGCCGTGCACTCGTGGAAAGCGCCATGCGACACGCACCCAGAAAAAATTATTCGACGGCCACCGTTTATTTGGTTTAAGTACAATATTTATTTGATTTAAATAATTTTTTTGATTAAGTAAATAGTTACTTAAATTAAGTAAATAGTTACTTAAATTAAGTAAATAGTTACTTAAATGAAATAAATATTTATTTAAATCAAATAAATATTTAACTTGAACCTAATTAATGGTGGCCGACAAATAAATGTTTTTCTGGGTGCGTCCTCGGGGCTGTTTTTGATCGCCGACGACGGGCGAAGACGCGCTGGCCACAATGTTGGGAGGCGAGGCAACAGGCGAACTGGTATCGGCTATAAGTTATCGGCACGATTGTTTAATTCTGAAAAAAAATTTGAATATTGCACTGGAAAAGTGCACACAATGATCCATTTTTTGTTGTCCCTAGATTTATACACCGGCAATGGTTTTTTTATGGAAAATATTCCCGATACTAATTTTCGTTTAATTCATTTTTTACTGAACGACGTGGTTGAAAAATAAATTCTAAAAAATCTCCAAATCTTAAAAAAAAAAAAATCGAAAATCAACCAATTTCCGAAAAATTCTAAGAAAAAAATCTCCAAACATCTAACAAAATTTAATAAAATCCTGAGCACTTCCCGAATTAAATATCACCACTTTTCCTCGTCCCCCGGAATAATTTGACATGAAGCCTCTCGTGTGTGAGAATAATCTTGACGGACTATCGAATCTCTCGAGGAGGCTTTTCTCTTTCATTCTCGCTTTCCGTCGTCCTCGTTCAATATTATGCGTACGCGTGTGCGTGCGCGTATGCACATCGGGGAACCGACGCGAGTGAGTTCCCCATTCACGAAGAAGGGGAGTCCTTTTCTGCGCGCTCGGACGGACGAGCGGACGGACGGTTACATAACTCTGGCAGGCATTGTGTTCTCCAGCTCGCTCGCTCTTGCACTCATAAAGCATCGCTCGCATGACGTGCCTTCGTCTTAGAGCAGGGGCAGGGGAGGGGGGGGGGGACTTAGAAATTTCGTACATAGGACAGTAAATGGGGTATCATGTTCAGTCTTCGAGGCTTAAGGACTTTTGTTTGGCGTGGGAGGCTGCGCGAGCATTGCACTGGCCGCTGAGGCTGTGTCCCGAATCTGCCGGGTCTTTCGGGCACCTGATCCGTTCTAGCCTAACCCCCGATTTTTATTCTCCCTCTCCGACTCCCTTTTACCACTTGAGAGAGGTTTTTTTTTTCGTTTCTTCATAGAGGAGGCTTTGTTTAAGTGAAAAAGAAAAGTTTTTTTAAATGGGATTTTTGGGTGTTTTGAAAATGTGCCAAATAGTCGGGAAATTAGATTAAAGAATATGTCTGGGTGGACGTCTGGGCAGAGTTGGAAAAATGTAAATGTCGATGACTCGGGGACACTTTGATTCCTGAGATCAGGACTCAGGACTGCGTTGTTTTAACCAACTTTGCGAATTACCCGAAGTGGTCCTGGATGGACGGAAAATTGAATTGGAAGAAAAATGTCTGGATGGATGTCTGGGTGGACGTCTGGGCAGAGTTGGAAAAATGTAAATGTCGATGACTCGGGGACACTTTGATTCCTGAGATCAGGACTCAGGACTGCGTTGTTTTAGCGAACTTCGCGAATTACCCGAAATGGTCCTGGATGGACGGAAAATTGAATTGGAAGAAAAATGTCTGGATGGATGTCTGTGCGTGCATCGGGCAGACTTGCGAACATTTTAAAGTCAATATTAAAATAGTAATATCAGCAATAATATTAAAAATAGTTCGCCGGATAGGGAATATTTCTCGAGGTGTAATATTCAACGTCCGTAAAAATGTTGTCGGACATTCCTGCCGTGCTGGAAGAAATTATCTACGCACAAGGCAGTAATAGCCGTCGGGGTGTAAGTGCGTGCCTGAATGATGATGGCTATTGCGTGGCCGGGGCAACGGAAGACCCATAGGCGGTTTTCGATTAAAATTTGATCTAAGGCGATGTTTTCGGGATGGCGAGAGCTCCCCGTATCTCGATTGGACCCATATATGTATATATATATATATATATATATATATATATATATATATATATAAAATTTTTATTTGTATTTTTTTATACACACACATACATATATATATATACATATATCGAAATACGGAGTAACGCACAACCGGAGACCGCGAGCAGGGCAGTTTTAGCAACCGGGGGAAATATACGCGCTTGGCACTTTTGCCGGTGTGGCATGGCCGCAAATGGGATAAAAAACATTGGTGGAGAGTGAAGTGAAAAAAAAAAGAAAAAAAATGTTGGGCCCTCGCTACCGTCGTGCCGGACGCGTGATCAGGTGAGCTCCGCTACAGGCGGCCACTGGACTGAACGGCTTCTGATTCTGGTGTGGATCCGGAGCGCGTGATCGCTTACAACCCTGCACGCTGCACTTGATTGTCTCCCTCGGCCCCCTCTCTCCGATGCGCTCTCGTATAAATTAGGTTGTGTGCGCCCTTTGGGAATGAAACCCCCGAATTGGACCTTCGCCGGGATTAAAAATTCTTACTCGCTCCGTGTAAAAAAATATTATAATAATAATCAATGATAATAATAATAAATAAAATAATTAAAAAAATGTAGCAGATGAAGTTTAGTTCCTTATTTTGCTTTGCCGTCGCTATCAAAACCTCCACGTAAAAACGTCCGTCGATAAACTCCTAAAAAAAAAAGGAAAAAAAGGGACTACAATAAAGACTTACAATTTTTGATGTTTTGCAAAAAAAAAAAAAAAATGTTCCGAAACTGCGAATACCACATCCAGTCTTCCCACAATCGTCTCGATAGCGCAAGATAACCAAACAATAAATAAATCAAAAAGTAAGTTAAAAAAAGACTACGATGAAGACTTACAATTTTCGATATTTCGCCTAAAAAAAAAAAAAAAAAAAAAACAGAACAAAAAAAAAAATGTTTCGAAGCTCCGAAGCCCACCTCGACTCTTCCCACAATCAATACATCTCGATCGCGCAAGATAAACAAAAAACAACTTAAAAAAAAAAAAAAAAAAAAAAAAAAGAAAAAACCACTGGAAGTAACTGTGCCCGATCTGCGGTTGGCCAAGAGAGAGAGCCGAGCGGTCAGAGTGTAGAGATCTCGGGATCGCCTCGGAGCCCGGCTCGTTCGGGCCGCGAGAGAGTATAAAGAAGAGACGGAGATGCCGCTCGGCCGATGATAATGATGATGATGATGAAGACGAAGTATAAGGCGGAAGACCGGGAGCGAACGAGGAGAGGAGAGAGGATCGCCCCCCTCGCGTATGATTCCCGCGAGCGCGCGGTGATGATCGGCAAGCAAGGAGGAAAACAGAGGAACGGGAGCGATCCGGCGACGGCAGAAGGAAGAAGACGAAAAGGGGGGGAGGTAGGAGAGGGGGGGGGTGTTCAGCCGCAGAGAGTGGTCCAGGGATGAGGTCGGAGGGGCAGGAGGAATACAGGATGTTGTGCCGTCACGGTACACTAGCCTGCGGACTTGAATCTCAGCCCTCCGGCTAGCGAGACGTCTTCGTCATTCACGATACTCGCTCTCCGCTCCTTCTCCTGCGCCCCTTGCGATATTTCTCTGTACACAAAGTCTCACGTATAATCACGTCCATTAAAAGGTAGCTCAAGCGTTAGGTTGGCTCAAAGATTTTCAGCTGAATTTTGTATGTGTTGATGAAGTTGATTATGGAGGGAGTCGCGCTGCGCGCTGACTTCGCATAAGTTCGACAACGGTAAGAGAAAATTGCAAGTACTTCTTGATGGTGTAAAAATCTGAAAACAATCTGAAAAAAAAATGGAATTAGGCAAAATTAATCTTGTCAGGACCTTTAGTGTACGTGATTTTTTTTTTAGATTTTTACACCATCAAGAAGTACTTGCAATTTTCTCTTATCGTTGTCGAACTTATGCGAAGTCAGCGCGCAGCGAGACTCCCTCCTTAGCTCACTGGGGTGTGTGCCAGATTTGAAATAGATTTACCATCTAGCTCTGGAGATAATAGCTGTCGAAGTTGAGGCACTTAACATAATCAACATGATCCTTTTTTTCAGCATACAAAACGCCGTTACGAAAACTTGATAAAAAAATATATCCCAGTGAAGAAAGTGTTTCAAGAAGCACCATGGTAAAATTTGAAAGAAATGCAGTTTTTGACATATCACAGACTAAAGTTCGCAAATTTTGCTTCGGTCATGGCGGCGCTCGAGATAAAGCGATACGTGCCTCTCTCTCGCTCGCCACCTTCCCCACACACCACAAGCGAGGCTGCCCATCCTCACCTCTATGCTCCGCTAGAGCTACCTTAATGTAGCGATCCCGTGGGCGAGCAGTAAAAATTTCTCCCCTGAAGATCCTGATTACGCTCTAACGGCAAAAAGGATTGAGGGATTAGGTCGAGAAAAAAGAAGAGACACGCAGGGAGTGGAGAGTTTGCGTGTGAAAAAAAAGGGTAAAGCTGTATCGTAAACGAGGGTAAAAATTGGCTTCCGCTAACCCTTCCGCTACCTGGAGGCGCGGGCCGAGCGAGAAGCGGAGTCCCGCAGGTCGAAGGAGACGGACTTCGATGGCCGGTCTTGGTCCCCCCAGTGTATTTACGGGAAGTTGACGGAGGAAAGTGGTCGAGCTGTGAATGGGACAGTCGACGATGTTTTACAACATTTCGTCGCTCCGACCGACCCAAACAATCCTTCGTGGCTCCCCGGCCGTTTTTCTTCTGCCTCGTAGTGTTTCTGTGTTTTCCGTGTCTTTCGCACACTTTTGCCCGATTACCGCAACTACCGTGAAGGGTTAAAGGCTCTGCCCGGGGCATTGGGACTATAAAATCCACGGGCGTATTATCGAGGCTTAGTTGTTTCTTTCTGATTTTTTGTCTTTTTTTTCTTCTGGGCGGGGAGTGAAGCGTGTTTGAAGAAGAGGACGGAACTTGAATGTCCTGTTATCCTTTACTGCCGGGCCAACTTACTGCCTTTCCAACCCTTTGACTCTCGCGGCCCGCGGATTTGCTCCCTTCGTACCTCTTTAATCCTCCGACGCTGCTGCTTATGCTTTTTTTTGTGCTTTTTTTTTTGTTTGTACAATTTTTATTTCACCTTGCGCGCGCTTGTGCCAGCACCTCTCGGCCCTTGACGAACTGGGGACTTTTTATTCGAGAGGACAAACAGCGCTGGTTTTCTCTTAGCTGCGACAACGGTGTACATGTACTTTTTTTCCGCGCCGATAAAGTGCGCAAGAAAGTGCACGTTGAAGCACCTTTATGCATTTTTTTTTTCATAATTCTTGCAAACATTTGGCAGTATTTTTTTTAGAACTATTTCAGAAGTTTTGTTATTGTTTAGACCGTATGAATACGCGACCAGGCAAACTCTGAGTCCTCCGGTTGGGCGAGTAGTTTTAATTAAAGCAACTATGGTGTTGTTTGTAATCAATTTTTCCTCCCTACAGCAATGAAGTACCTTTCTAGAATCATACCTTTATAGAACATCTTCCCGAATTTTTATACCCATTACCGTTTTTCAGAATTTTACCCATAATACCAATTTTATTATTAATATTAATATCCGAGCCGTTTAAAGATTGCCAATGGGCAAACTCCAGGCCTTCGCGCTTGAGGTCTTCGAAGAAAAAATTACACATTCCCCCTAGCTCGTCAAAATAAACTATTCGAGTGTTCTTTACTTCCGCACAAATTTCGCTTCGACGGCTAAAAAAAAAAATTAAAAAAAAAAAATGATAATAATAAAAAAATGAAGGAATCGTGACTCACCTGAGGGCACATCTTGCACTGGTACTTCCTCGGTGGATGAGAGTGCGGTCCTCCGAGATGAGGATTGAGATGGGAGGGGTGAGACGGCTTGACGGTCAGGGGTTGCGGGACGACGAGTAAACTCGCCGGCGGACTTCCACTGCTGCTTCCCGCGGCTCCTCGGTACTGTTCCTCCCCTGAAAAAAATAACGCCCACGTAAAAAAAAAGCTACGAATAATCAATCAATTGATGAACGAAATTGAATCGAACTTATCGGAAAATTAATTTTTATCCGAAGACTCGGCAGCGCGCGCTCGCACACGCGATAACATTCTATAAACTGAATAGATTGTTTTGTTATTAAATAAGCATACAGATGCGTTATCGACGCACGATTTTACTAATCACGTAGCACATTAGTCATATCCATAAAATAACCAATCTCGAAGTTGGTTTTTCGAGGACTTATTTCGCAGCTACAATTCGATTGAGGAACCGAGCTTGAAGTAAACGGAGTTTTGTAAAATCAAACGAATGAGTTGCCTCTCTATTACAATGTAGCGGTTCTCCGTAAGGAATAAATATAGTCTTGTACTATCAGCAAGAGATGTTTTGAGACGATTGACGCGATGACGATTCTGTAATGCGCGCACCCAGAAAAATAATTTATTTGACGGGCGTCTTACAAATATTTATTTAATAAAATTGAATATTTGTTTAAATTAAATAAACATTTGTTTAATTTAAATACATATTTACTTGCGGTTTACCCGTCAAATAAATTGTTTTTCTGAGTGCGCTATTTTATAATAACCGAGTTTGACTTGACGTGAATAAACATTTATTTTTAAGTATAAATGTGATTTCTTTGGCGCGAATAAACATTTATTTTTAAGTAAAAATCTTTGAACACACTTTTTTAATTACACCAAAGATTAGCCGTTATTCGAATCTAACAAGGATTTTATTAAAGCAAGTAAACATTTCTTTTATCTTAGTAAACGTCATTTGAAGATCGAAATTAATTTGATTTTAATAAATCTTTTTTCTGGGCGTAATTTAAACGAGAGCACGCGATTAAAAGCGTGGTGGAAAATATAATTAGATCGATAGGTGATTTTCCCGGTTGCCTTCGCGCGACGGAATGCTCGACGCCAGCGCGTGGAAGGCGTGTTCGTCCTTGCAACCTGCCGCCTAAGATCCTTGCCCTTTGCACACACGATGTTGCGCTACCGTCTGGTTTTTTTTTTATTTTATTTTATTGCGTCACGTTGCAATATCTCTCGACGGGTCCAACGAGTCGTTTCGTGACGAGAGATCGGTCGGAGCGCGCAACGCTTCATGAATCTTCACGTCGATTTACCTTTCACGCAGGTCCTTTCAATTCGAACCAGACGATAATAATTTCCATATCTATCGACTCGGCCCAATCGATCGCGCAGAAAAAATGTTCACCTAACGCCAGTAGAAAGAAATTTTTTGTGGAATTCACGGCAATCCATCCGTTAGGGGCGAGATTTTCGAGATTTAGCGGGAGATTCATTATGAAAATTATTATAACTATTCTACTATATTTAAATTGTATTTTATTAATTTAATTAATATTAATTAAAATAATAATTTAAAATTTTGTAACGAGCGAGCGAGTGAATAACGCGCGTATTTGGTTTTGTGGCGGATATTATTAATAATGATGAACGTTAATTGTCCCGATCACGTAATGTCACACGTCTGTTCGCTTTGAAGGTCTCGTCCAGACTCCTAATATGAAGATCGATCTTGTATCGATCGTCCGTTCATTCGGCTATTGTCAAACCTAACTAATATCGCGTGTCTTAACGAATAGTCTGCTTCATATTCTTTACAATATAACGATAAAAATAATTATGATTATAATTATTAAAATCTTTGCGTCGATATCGCTTTCGCGCATGTCCTTTCGATTGCGCTCGAAGCACGACAATCTATCGACTCGGCCCAATCGATCTCGCAATAAAATTTTCATCTTACGCCAGTAGATATCAAATTTTTTGTGGAATCAACGGTAATCCAGCCGTCAGACGAGATTTGTCAGATTTAGCGCACGATTAGTTATGAAAATTATTATATATTTAAATCAATTTCATTATTAATATAATAATAATTATTATTGCAAATAATAATAATAATAACGATTAAAATCTTCGCCTCGATTTGCCTTTCAGGTAGGTCCTTTCAATTGCGCTCCGAACCCGCGATAATAATTTCTATATTTATCGTCTCGGCCCAATCGATCTCCCAGTAAAATTTTCATCTAACGCGACCAGAACGTAAATTTTTAGTGAAATCCGTCAGTCCATCCTTCAGGTTCGGGATATGCGAGATTTAGCGCGAGATTACTTAAGAACCTTATTACAATAATTATAACACATTTAAATAGTATTATTATCAATATAATAATTATTATGATTATGAATTAGAATACTGATTTACATAATGATAATAATATTAATTATTTAGCGCGCGCTTAGTTAAGAACCTACTACAATAATTATAAGACATTTAAATAGCATAATAATAATAATAATAATAATAACAATAATAATCATAATCATAATAATGATTATATTATAATTATTAAAATGTATTATAAAATATGATAAAATAGGGTTTTCGTGCTCGGTCAACGCGACAGCGGGAATCAGTGTGCAATTATAGAATGTGCTGGAGGCTGCACACAGTGCAATGCTTGACCGTGCACTGTTGGCTTAGACTGGCCACTCTGTGCTCGTACTCTCGTATTCGTGATTATATTAATACATGTTTTCTTGGACTTTGCATACATTCGAGGCTGGCCTCTGTGCGCTAAAGTATCCGCTCTTGCTGGAGCACGAGAGAAGATAGATTCATCCGGTGGTAGGCAGTGTTCTCGAGTGCTCAGCATCGTCTCTCTCTCGAGGCTGCGCAGGCATTATACACCAGCGTACGGTTCTTAACTCGGTGTCGCGGAATTTCATATACACGGCGCGCCGGCAGCCTCTCTCTTCGCTCCTCTCGATTACTCTCCGCTCTACGAAAGAACGGGAGAATTAATGACGACTGACGTCACGTGTGCCGGCACCGTGAATTTATATATTTACGAGCTCGTTCTGTTTCTCTATTTTTATTTTTTATTATTTTTTTTTATTCGTGTAGAATTCTGTTCGGCAACAGGTCCAATCAAGGCCCGCTCTTCCTATCGGCTTTGCCCGATGACGCATTTTTTTTCTGTGGAAGAAACTTTGTTTTCGTACATTTTTTTTATTTTTTGTGTTTTCATGACCATTCGATCGAAATGTTCCAAAGCTTTGGAATCGATTTCTTGAATTTTCATTAAAAAAAAAATAAATGAATGACAAAAATCATTATTATTAATTTGTAGAAACGTTTAAGACCGAGCGGAAGAACGCGTACAAAATTTTATGGGATAGTGCATTTTTATTTAAAAAAATTTATATATATTTGCGGATAAACTAAAATCACGAGGGCTGAAAATTTTTTAGCTGTTGCCAAAAAAAAAAATCATACGTCCCTTGGCTCGAGCACATAGGATCGCGTCCGGTTGACAAACTCGTTGCGCTTCCTCTGATGGCCGTGGGAACTCGACAATTATTTTCATTGTTCGACGCAAGTGCGGTGAACACGTAAGTAGAATTATAGAATTGTGTGTGTTTTGTGTTTTTTTTTATCTTCCTTTCAACTGCGTCATTCGTCGAGTGCGCCAAACGCGTTTGACTAACAATGTCCGCGTTACGATTAGGTAAACAATTTGTCTATGCAACTCGGAAGCCGCAGCGAGATTAAGGTAGTCTTTGCGAATGGTAAGAGGGAATTGCAATCACTTCTGGATGGTAGAAAAATCTGAAAAAAATCAAGCATATTAAAGGTGCTGAAAAGATTACTTTTGCAGAATAATAATTCCAAAATGTTATTGACAAATTGATGAAAAATAAAATTGTTCAACAAATTTCCCGGAAACCTAACATTTTTGTTTATGAAAGTGCTTCGTTATTATTATTATGCAAAATTATTATTATTATGCAAAATTAATCTTTTCAGCATTTTTAATACACTTGATTTTTTTCAGATTTTTGTATCATCGAGAAGTACTATTTATAATTCCCTCTCATTTCTTTGAAACTTATGCGAAGCGTAACTACCTTAAACGGTACACTTGAGAAACGAAATTTCCCCCTCGTAAAGTCGACCTTCGATTACGCTTCTTTTTTTCAAATCCTGTTTTTACTAGGTACAAAAAATGACGAAGCGCGATACAGGCATTATTAAGGTCGTACGAGCACGCGATCGATTATGAGACAGGTCGTTCAATATCTTTTAATGCCGCCACATATAAAAAAAATATTCATTTTTTAACTTGTGTATAAACGGGTTCCCATTATTAATATTATTAAATTACACCGAATGATTATATTAATGATATAATATATTCTATATTTATATATTTATTAGTAACATTTTTGTTAAAAAAAAGTATATACAAATTTACAATTTTTATTTTCAATAACAACAATCGGCCGAATTCCCGGCTGGATACGAGAGCAAAAAGAAGAGGAATTGTCCCGAACACACGCTGACCTTTGTTCCCGCAATACGCCTTCCGACATTGGCCTTTGTATTTAAACTATCCGAAGGTCACACCCGTGGCCACCGCTCGCCTCGGCTTCATTGGCGCCTTCCGAAGGAGAGCAAAATCGAGAAGCGGCGCATAGAGAAGAGCCCTGTGAATTATGCAAATATAACTTTGCCCCGCGGAAATGTCAGTGGTTTGCGTCCTGTGGTCGATTAATCGATTGCCAACACCACAGCAGGAGGAACGCCGGATGGTGAGGCGAAGCTGACTTGGTATTTCATTTCTTGCCCCTTCTACACACCGTTCACCATTCTTGTGAAATAAATGCCGTAAAAAAATAAATAATAAAAAAACAAAAAAAAAAACAAAAAAACAAACATTATTTCAATGTTGTCTAGACGATCGCCAGACTCGGTTGGCTGTTTAATCGAATTCGCGTATCCGCGGTTTAGCCTATTAGAGATACGCGTCTCTCTTTCGTCCCGCTGACTCTATGAGCTTCCGAAGCCCGTCGGCCGAGGTCCAGCGTCATCCGTTCGGGACGCTGCAACCGCCGCTGCGCAGGCGCGCGCGCGCACGCTGACGATTTTAATTGGCAGTAAACTTTGCCGTTGACGCAAAAACATGAAATACTGCGACGACGAACGAGAGAGAGTGACTCTCGGGGACCGAGAGTCCGATGCGAGCGGGATCTCGACGATGATGCTTCTGCGGCCGTCGCTGTCGGTGCCGCGGGAGATGTCCTCTCGAGAGATGCCTTTGCAACCCTTGCCGCGCGCAAGTTGCCCTCCTGCTGTACGTGTGCATGTGTGAATTCTCATCTCTCTGGCTCTCGTTTCTCTTTCCTCGCGGATGGCCAACCGCCCCCAGTGTTACCCGGGCACAACAGGTGCATGACTTTAATGCCCGCCCATCATCGTAGAGCAGACCGCCCGAGAGAGACGGAGAGAGAGAGATAGAGAGAGAGAGAGAGTCGCGGGCGCGGTATCCTTTGAGCTTAAGCCCAGGGCGAAGAACCTCATTTATCTTTTTTTCACTCCGACTCTTGCTTCTCGTTCTCAAAATCTTTGCTCAGCATTTGCTCGTTTGTTCGTTTGCTCGTTTGTTCGTTTGATCGTTTGTTCGTTTGTTCGTTTGTTCGTTTGTTCGTTTGTTCGTTTGTTCGTTTGTTCGTTTGTTCGTTTGTTCGTTTGTTCGTTTGTTCGTTTGTTCGTTTGATCGTTTGTTCGTTTGTTCGTTTGTTCGTTTGTTCGTTTGTTCGTTTGTTCGTTTGTTCGTTTGTTCGTTTGTTCGTTTGTTCGTTTGTTCGTTTGTTCGTTTGTTCGTTTGTTCGTTTGTTCGTTTGTTCGTTTGTTCGTTTGTTCGTTTGTTCGTTTGTTCGTTTGTTCGTTTGTTCGTTTGTTCGTTTGTTCGTTTGTTCGTTTGTTCGTTTGTTCGTTTGTTCGTTTGTTCGTTTGTTCGTTTGTTCGTTTGTTCGTTTGTTCGTTTGTTCGTTTGTTCGTTTGTTCGTTTGTTCGTTTGTTCGTTTGTTCGTTTGTTCGTTTGTTCGTTTGTTCGTTTGCTCGTTTGCTCGTTTGCTCGTTTGCTCGTTTGCTCGTTTGCTCGTTTGCTCGTTTGCTCGTTTGCTCGTTTGCTCGTTTGCTCGTTTGCTCGTTTGCTCGTTTGCTCGTTTGCTCGTTTGCTCGTTTGCTCGTTTGCTCGTTTGCTCGTTTGCTCGTTTGCTCGTTTGCTCGTTTGCTCGTTTGCTCGTTTGCTCTTTTGCTCGTTTGCTCTTTTGCTCGTTTGCTCGTTTGCTCGTTTGCTCGTTTGCTCGTTTGCTCGTTTGCTCTTTTGCTCGTTTGCTCGTTTGCTCGTTTGCTCTTTTGCTCGTTTGCTCGTTTGCTCTTTTGCTCGTTTGCTCGTTTGCTCGTTTGCTCGTTTGCTCGTTTGCTCGTTTGCTCGTTTGCTCGTTTGCTCGTTTGCTCGTTTGCTCGTTTGCTCGTTTGCTCGTTTGCTCGTTTGCTCGTTTGCTCGTTTGCTCGTTTGCTCGTTTGCTCGTTTGCTCGTTTGCTCGTTTGCTCGTTTGCTCGTTTGCTCGTTTGCTCGTTTGCTCGTTTGCTCGTTTGCTCGTTTGCTCTTTTGCTCTTTTGCTCGTTTGCTCGTTTGACAATTTTCTTGCTCAACAAACTTCGGAAAGCCGTAAAAAGTTGTATTTAAGAGGTATAGGACTTTTTACCCCGGTGCCTGCTTCGGCCCCCTGCCGGCTTTGCCTCGTCTCTGGCAAGCATATCTCGACTGACTGGCTTGGCGTGGAAGCCCTCGTATGTCACGCGAGTAGAACGGCCTGCCGGACGTTCGGATTCCCGAATAGACCGAGGCCTTGATCGCCTCTCTCGTTCGCCGTCCGCGTTCTTACACGAAATTTGGGCATCATGCGATCCGTGCATTAACGAAATAACTGTCGGAGAGAGACACGGGTATAATCCCATACGGTTTGATAAAGGTGAACAGAAACAGAACTTGCGCAATCGGGAATGTCCCACATACTCAGTTATATCTCAGCGAGAATAATTACATGGCTAAAATATAGCTTTGGAAATAGAAACGAAGTTTTTTTTTAATCATTTTCCGAAACGGTAGAAACGAACAAATTTTTTTTTTTTTATTTCGTTTCAATTAAATTAATTAATAAAACTCATCAAATATACATTTATTTAATTAATTAAAAGTTTTAAGTTTTTTTTTTATAAACATTTTTTTCATTCGACTCTCCTTGACGCTCCGTCTCGTCAGCGAACGGCAGGTTGAATTTTCCCGTTGAAAATTTTCGTTGAAGTGAATAGAAAAGTTACGGTGGATAGAGAAGGTGAACGCGTGCGCTCGCAGCATTGGCAGTGAAAAGGCGTTTATGGAAACGTGCTTCACCTTTTACGAGCCTCGCAGCAAGCGTAGCTTTCTGCGGCTATAACACACACGAGACGATTACTCAATCCCTTTCGAGCCTTCGAGACGACCAGACTATGTACGACTCTTTCTGCGAATGGCAAAGGCCTAGGTCACTGTCGATCTCGAGAGTTCGTTGCACGTTCATGGATCACTCTCTAACCCTCCCCAGATATTTCCTTTTCAGTTGAAAAATCAACAGGTTCGACCCTTTTACACTAAATTTATGTATTTCGAAAAATATATTTTGCCTGTAATTATCCCTATTTTTCCAGAATTTTTTTGAACACTTGCACGTTCATGGATCACTCTTTTCCACTCTCCAGGTATTTCCTTCTGAGGTGCAAAATAAGCGGGATTCAAGCAGGGTTGCAAATTTGTAATTCCTTTTATGCGCCATATTTTCGATAATATTTATCGGGCAAAAGTGGTGAATATGGCCGAGCCCGATTGACACGTAAATCAATGATGTATGGTCCGGCTATTTTTACCCCTGTTGCCCTATATATTAAATATACACGTATATTTCCACACATATATTTTGCCTGCAATTATTCGAATTTTGTCGAAATTCTTCGAACAGCTTTTAATCTACGGAAAAATAATTAAATAAAAAACGACAAGCGGGAGAAGGCGAGAGTGACAATAATTGAAAAAAGTAACTACTCGATTGATAATTCACGTTTAATTAACTCACTTTTCAATTATTTCGGATTTCAAGCTATTGTAATAAAATTAATATTTAAAGGAATATGTACGAGGAACAATCGATATATGGATTGTGAGAGTATTTAAGGATTATCAAAGCCTGGTTGCAACGCGCATCTCGAGAAGATTTATAATTTTTAATTGAACTATTTTGTCCTAAAAAAAAAATCGGAACAAAATCTCATCGAGCGCCATTCGATTTTTAGCTCGATCGGGTCATGTATTCACGCTCGTACATTATTTTATTTATTTATATATTCGGTAAATATTAATATTTCAAAGAATATTTACGAGGAACAATCGATATATGGATTATGCGAGTATTTAAGGATTCCCAAGCCTGGTTTCAACGCGCATCTCGAGAAGATTTATAATCTTAAATTGAGTTGTTTTGTGTCAAAAGAAAAAAAAAAAATCAAAATAAAGTCTCATCGATCGCCATTCGTGTTTTAGCCCCATCGGGTGATGTATTCACGTTCCTGCATTCTCTTCATAATTTTTAAAATTATTATTTCTTAATTATGCGTCGTTCTCTTCATCTCACATTTTACATAATACCGTAAAAATCAATATTAAATAAATATATACGAGAAACAATCGACACATGGATTCTGCGAGTACTTAAAAATTACCAAAGTCTCGTTTCAACGTCCATCTCGAGAAAATTTATAATTTTTCATTCAACACTTTTGTGTCCTAAAAAAAAAATCAAAACAAAGTCTCACCAACCGCCATGCGATTTTTAGCCCCATCGGGCGATTCACGTTCCTACATTATTTTTTTTTATTTTTACGCCGTTCTCTCCACGTCTCCTAATCGTCGATCTTACGTCACGGATGCAAAAATCGCAACCGGTTCTCGACTGCGGGACCATCGAGGTCCGACACGATTCCCCCCCCCCCCCCCCCCCCAGGTGCTCTGGAGATTCTCTCTCGCGTGTGCATGCTCACGTTATTCTCGACTCCGCGGCTACCGGACTTCTCCTACCCTCCTTGTATTCCTAACTTTATCTATTTATCTTTCTTCGTTGCCACGCGAACGAAGGTGCGTGACGATTCCATTCAGTGTATCGAGCGGGTAAAAAAAATATCACAAAAGGTTCGCAACCGTTTCCTGATGCCTCTAACAGTTATCTCTGAAGCCTAAAACTGCACCTCGAATAACCGGTGCGGCGTAGAATTCGGAATCGCGAGGTCGCGCATTGCGCAATTATTGTTTTTCTAATTAAAAGAGCAACGTGTATTCAACTACAAACCTTTTGGCAACTGCCCATGATCCGCGTTCATTTTGGCCTGCAACAGAAAATGCTGGGATTCAAAAAGTAGAACGTAATCTCATTGATCGTCGTAAGTGGCTCCTTCGTTCGACGAATTTAAAGAATCGCGTGGCTTACCTCGTAGCCCTGCTTCGCGCCTCTTCCCGTGCCCCAGTAATCCGCATCTTTCTCGTGAGGGTTGCATTGCTGGAACACGAATGAAGAAAACATTTGTCAGTCAACTGTGTGCACGTTACGTTTTTTTTTTTTTTTTTTTGAGACTTTTGGTGATTTTTGCTTCCTCGTAGAGGAAGCTTTGTTTTAGTGAAAAAAATTGTTTTCCAGATTTTTATGAAAACGTGTTCTGATTGTAACAAAAAAATCAAAAACCACATTTAGATAATGCTTTTCGAGAAAAATGTTTTCGCTTAAAGAAAACAACCCTTACAGTGTTTCATCAAAACGAAGAGAGTACGGCGACGCGTTTGTGTCGTGTCATGTTTTATCGACGAACGCGATGCTTTTTTCCCTTTATACTGATAACTGAGAGAGTTGGCCTGGTTGTCCCTTTCGCTGCTGACATACCTCTATTTTCATTCAGCCTTTTATTATTCTCCGACTCTCACGCAGTCGACACACCCCCGTATAGCTATCAGACACGCACCCGGTATCGCTCGATTTACCTCGATGGCAGCCAAAATACATGGCTTGACGCTAAATTGTAATCTTCGGCAATCTTCGGCTATTGCAATTTAGCAATGGCATAGAAAATAAAAAGATGATTTCTAAATCGATACATATCGTTCGTACGTATGACTCTTTGGATAACTTATGTTGAAGAATTCTTTTTTGATGCCTTTTTTTTTACTAATTGTCTGTTAGTTGAAACAACGACGCAGAAGTTAGTAATTAATTATGTTCTCTTCGAAGAAACTAAAAAAACGGCATCTAAAATCTAAATTTCGAGGCGTGGGTTATACGATAATAAAAAAAATCATTCATCCGATAAGAGCCGGCTATTTGACTCCACTTACGAATCGTTTTGATTCAATTTTGGATCGCAAGGCGTCAGGAATTTAATTTAAAAAAATCTAAACCTACTACCAAATCGCATAATTAGAATTCGTATCCCGAAACTCAAACGCTTGCAGATTTCACGTTATCGTCTCGCAACCGAGTCTTTTATAAAGGGTCGTTTCAACGATGTAAGCTTCCAGGTTTATAAGCTTACAGGCGTCCAGAATAGAGCTTTTTCCACCCCTCCGTCAGCTTCTGTATAATTCGTGTGCCTTATTATAAGTCCTATAAGTTAAAAAATAAAATTTCCCCACCCCATCTCGGTACCATGCAACATCGTTATTTGATACCTCCTCCGAAACATATTCATTCAATTTCAACCTCAACACGACAAAAATTAAATAAAAAAAAACCTAAAACCTGCTACCAAATCGCACAATCCCAATTCTCATCCTCAACCTCAAACCCTTGCAGATTTCACGTTATCGTCTCGCAACCGAGTGTTTTAAAGTGTCGTTCCAACGATACAAGCTTCCATGCGTTATACGCTTACAGGCGTCCAGAATAGGGCTTTTTCCACCTGTCCGTCAGCTTCTGTATAATTCGTGTGCCTTATTATAAGTCCTATAAGTTAAAAAATAAAATTTCCCCACCCCATCTCGGTACCATGCAACATCGTTATTTGGTACCTCCTCCGAAACATATTCATTCAATTTCCACCTCAACATGACAAAAATCAAATTAAAAAAAAAAACCTAAAACCTGCTACCAAATCGCACAATCCCAATTCTCATCCTCAACCTCAAACCCTTGCAGATTCACGTCATCGTCTCGCAACCGAGTGTTTTAAAGTGTCGTTCCAACGATACAAGCTTCCATGCGTTATACGCTTACAGGCGTCCAGAATAGGGCTTTTTCACTTCTTTTTTTTTAGCATCCAGCGCTCCGCCAGCTTCCGTAGGCTCCGTGTGCCTTATTAGAGGGTGCGCGCTGCTTTACGAGACTCGACGGTACGTAGACAGCGAACCGAAAGAGTGTGCATTATGCGCGAGGGATGATGAAAGAGATGTCGAGGGAATAATTGGCGAGCGTTACACGCGGACTAGAGGTTATATGCTACAATATTCCTAGCAGCGGAGCGGCACCACACCAGAGAGTCCTCAGTGGTGGTGTTCCGCGCCGAAGAGTGAAGGTGAGGGCGCTGTGTAGGAGAGGGCGTTAGGTAGGTGCTCCTGCTGACGAGTAGGGGGTGGCGAGGGATGAGTTAGCCGCTCGTGACGGCAACAGGGGCGGGAGTGAGTGAGGGGGGGGGGAGAGGGTGGTTTGTCGGTGGTCTAGACACAACACAGACGGCAATGACTCGAGCCAGAGGTGGGGGGTGGCTGTGACCTTGGGCATCCGCGACGTTCCCATGGAGATAAACAAGCTTCTCCTTTTCGTAATGGATTCATCGTAAGGTCAATATTTGGATTTTTTTTGAACCCAGGGTCGAAGAGCTTCTGGCGTTGGATTCGAGTGTTGTCGACGGTTAGTGAAAACTCCATTTTTTTTTACCTTTCGGACAAAGATGTGGTCTCTGGCACAGTTTAGAATAATTCGACTTTACGGGTTTCATGACGATGGGAATTGAAGTGGCTGACACTTAGGTAATTTGTAATCCGCATTTTTAACTCAAATTCCAACTTACGTTCCAAGGTGAATGAGACTTTGTTGTCAGTTTCATTTAACAGTGGGGGCGGTTGTGACCTTGGGAATCCGGAGGGTTTCGATGGAGATAAACAAGCTTCTCCTTTTCGTAATGGATTCATCGTAAGGTCAATATTTGGATTTTTTTTGAACCCAGGGTCGAAGAGCTTCTGGCGTTGGATTCGAGTGTTGTCGATGGTTACTGAAAACTCCATTTTTTTTTACCTTTCGGACCAAGATGTGGTCTCTGGCACAGTTTAGAATAATTCGACTTTACGGGTTTCATGACGATGGGAATTGAAGTGGCTGACACTTAGGTAATTTGTAATCCGCATTTTTAACTCAAATTCCAACTTACGTTCCAAGGTGAATGAGACTTTGTTGTCAGTTTCATTTAACAGTGAGGGCGGTTGTGACCTTGGGAATCCGGAGGGTTTCCATGGAGATAAACAAGCTTCTCCTTTTCGTAATGGATTCATCGTAAGGTCAATATTTGGATTTTTTTTGAACCCACGGTCGAAGAGCTTCTGGCGTTGGATTCGAGTGTTGTCGATGCTTACTGAAAACTACTTTTTTTTTTACAGCTTTATATGGTCTCTGGCAAAGTTTACAAACATTCGACTTTGCGGGTTTCATGAGATTGGGAATTGAAAACGGGTAAAGTTACAATTCAGTTATCCCGTAGAGTGGCTCACACTTAGGTAATTTGTAGTCCCGACTTTTAACACAAATTCTATCTTAAGTTCCACGGTAAATGAAACTTTCTTGTTCATTCTGGCTTTCGGCGTACGCCAAGCCATTAAACGAGAAACTTTATTGTCAAGTTTAAATTCCGCCCTGAGTTGGGCACAACACAGGCAACAATGACTCGAGCCAGAGGTGGGGGGGGTGATTGTGACCTTGGCCAACCGCGACGCTCCCGTGGAGATAAACAAGCTTCTCCTTGTCATAATGGATTCATTGTAACGCCAATATTTGGATTTTATTAAATCCACGGTCGAGGAGATTCTGCCGTTAGATGTGAGGGTTGTTGATAATGATTAAAAATTAATCAATTTTTCGGACCTTTCGGACAACTTTGCATGGTCTTTGGCGAAGTTTACAACAATTCGACTTTACAGTTTCCATGACATTCGAAATCGAACACAATTAAAGTTACAATTCAGTTATATCGTACAAAGACACACTCAGGTCTAAATTTGTGGTCCCTATTTTTAAGTCCAATTCAGACTTAAAGTCCAAGGTAAATGAAACTTTATTGTCAAGTTCAAGTTCCATCTTCAGTTCGAACTTCGTATCGTCCCACTCCCCACTTCCGACCTAAAGCTGGAGCCACTTCAGCCCTTTAGCTACGTCCTTTTTGTCGAAAATAACGACATAAATATTGATAGCAATTTTTTAAAATGTAGGATCAAAGAAACCACGCTCTAATATTTCATAATAAATTATTAACAGCTTTTTAAATCACATTTTCTTATGATCCAAATTCATCGATGATCCAGACTCACAATCTGTCTGAAACTATCAAAGCAAACATTTTAACTAATTTTTTTTTTGAATTTTACGATTCAGTTAGCAATGAAAATACCGTCGCCGATTTTTCTGCGGTCAGTAAAGGACGTGAGTGTGGTCAGGGCTTTGCCGGAGGCATTACGAGAAATAGCCCCGATGACATCCCTCGCGGCGCAAGGGTTGATCGATCGTTTGATGAGCTTTCTGTGTTCGCCTGTGCTTGTGCTTGTGCGTCTCCATGCTGGAAACGCCTTTCGGAAAGCGATGGGACGAAAAGAAACTAAGTTGGGTGTGGGAGAGTCTCGGGCGTGACCACACACGCTCCCTCGGCCAGCTAGTTTCTGGATGTGACCCTTGAGATACGAGATCCTGTGCGGAGGTCGCTCAGCTTGTCATACATTAAGGGAGAGACGAGGGGAAAGGAGCTTGGGCCGTCTCCTCACCAAGGGTCTCCCTCACCGAGGGGTCCTGAGAAGGGAAACGAGGTCATTCTTTAATATCTTTTTCTTCCTCCCTCACTCGTACGCGTTTCTGTTGGGGACTATTTGAGAAGGATCCACTGTGCAGACAAAGTTCATTCGTAGCCACCGGATTTTTACTCGGTCACAGTGCTTATTAAAAAATTGACAAAATTATCGATGCATTGATCGTTAGATCGGGACTGACGAGTCCTAGTCAGGACCTCATCAGGATCTGATGTAGCGCTCTTACATTGTTACCAGGGTGGGCGTACTGCCTAAGGGAAAACCTTCATATCTTAATTACCTCCTCCTGTCCGACCCCTTGCATTCGTCACGATCCATTTTTGCCGGCTGTTTTTCTCAAAATCTTAACTTGGGATTGTCTTACCGATTCCGAAGATACATTTTATAAAATATGGTTGGTCGACGACTCTTAGGTAATAGCCCTTGTTCCATTATCAACATGGCTTTTTCTTTACTTTTGATAATGTTTTTGATCGTGTTTTTGGTCATGTTTTTGGTCGTGTTTTTGATCGTATTTTTGGTCATTTTTTTGGTAATGTTTTTGGTAATGTTTTTTGATAATGTTTTTGATAATGTTTTTTGATCATGTTTTTTTTATCGTGTTTTTTGATCATGTTTTTTTGATCATGTTTTTTGATCACGCTCTTTGATCGCGCTTTCTGATCATATCTTTGCCCGATGTTGTTATCCAAAATCTTGACTTGTAAGTCTAACTGACTTCAAAGATACACTTTCTGTGACCCGGTTACGCCGCAGCTTTCAAGGCGTGTTGCGCTATCAACATAGTTTTCTTTTTTTCAAGTCAGATCTTAGATCATGAGGATCAGAGAAAAATTTGCGGAAGCCATAAGGGCGAGCAAGCCGAGATAAAGGGAGCAGCAGTTTCTCTTCTCTGGCCCTGCGCTACAGGTGGCATCCGCACGGCTATAGTACACTGCTACAAGACGAGAGAACAGACGGTGCGGGCTCTCCCCCGGATGAGCCTTATTGTGAGAAAAATTTAGATCCCATACGCATTGGCTTCGGCTCCTCTAGGAAGTAACGCATTTCCACTCCGAGCCCTGCTCGAGGGGTGGGTTCGACGCAGAAGTGGAATATCCGACGTAGGGCGCCGCTGGACAGTGCAACTCGCTCATCTTGAATGGAGGAAAACATATTGCACTGCTTGAAGATGTCGAGATTTTTCCCCCTCGAAAATTCAAGAGGAAGATGGCACAAAAAAAAAAAAAAGAAAAATTGGGGAATTGACGAAGCCTTCCGGCGAGCCCCGGAAATCACACCCGAATGCATTGCAAACGCCAGCTCGTAGAAGACATTTTCAACTCCAAATATCTCGTCATGTGTTTTTAGGAAATTTTTCCGAGTGTGGAGAAAACTTACGAATTGGAAAAAAAAACGTTTTGAAGAAATTTCATGCCGTACTCGATTAGGAAATATATTCTGAGATTTTTAAGTGGCAAGTCATCGAACGGGCATTAAAAAAAGACGAGGTAGACAAAAGTGTTGATTTTAGGTGAATTGTTCAGTGACATTTTCTACAAAGTCACGCGAAGTCCTTAAACTTACTGAATTCTATGAAAATAAAGTTACAACATATTTCCTTCGTCAAGTTTTCGATTACCCGATTTTCGCTCAGTTTTTTCCAGAATTTCTGTCGATTTTATAATTAACCCTTCGCGTACTGGATTCTTGTTCAACGGGGACGTAAAGTTTGCCAAGATGCAACCCTCGAGCGATTCGAATAACAAGCTAATGTCCTAAAACTAAATCTCTAAAAATTCGCAGACGTAAAAATCGAGTTTTTTTGTTTTCAAATGGCTGCCATTTCGACAATTTTTATTTTATTCCCCCCCTCGTCAAGGACCGCGTTATATATCATTTGTTAAGAAACAATTTAAAAAAAATTGTTTCACATAAAATGACATTTCAAAATCAGGGCCACCGTAAACGAACTTTCGAAAATACGCCAACCGATAAAAAACATAAATAATAACAATGAAATTGAATGAAAAAATTCTTAAATATTCTTTAATATGTACCCCTTCCACCCCAAAAAAATCAAATCGATAAAGCATATATTCCCCGATAAAAAGAATCACGAAATATGCGCACGTTTTTACCCATTTACTGTCGCGTATGCCCTCAAGAAAGAACCAAGCAAAAACGACACACCGATAAAAAAAAAAAAGAAAATTGGTGTCTCGTTGCATGCCTGACGTACAGTCCAGCTACCAGCATAGATCCACGTAGTCTCGCGCCCGCAAGAAAATCCCTATGAAAAGGCGCAAAAAATAAACCAAAAAAAAAAAAACAAAGTAGGAAATAGGAAACAGGAAAGCAGCAAAGCAGCCTAGGTGCTCGGTCGCGAGAGTTTCCACTCGCTGGTCTGTGCCATCTAACGCGTATTGCGCCGGTGTAGAGAAATCGAGATAAAAAGGAATCACGGAACGGAAAGAATGAGAAATAGGAGTGGAGGCTAAAAAAATAAATAAAAATAAATAAAAAAATAAAAAATAAAATAAAATAAAAAACGAAATTAGCGAGTTCCCTTTGGAGCTGATGGGGGGGTAGGATGGGGTGTGATTCGTCAGTGCCGGGAAATCGAGGCCGGTGCGCTTCTTTGCGAAGGGTAGTGTGCGCGCCACCCCCAGACGGGTCGAGAAGGGGTTGGGGTGTGGGTTCGGTAGGGTGGATTCTGTCGAAGGGGTTGAAGCCGGGTAGGTGCGGACGACGAGTAGGTGGAAGATGCGAAGGTGTGTTCTCTCCAGCGAAAGGTATTGGTATTGATATATAGGTTGGCTGCATGTATTCCTCCGGTCCGAGAGCTATCTCGTTCACTTTTCTCTGTCGATCTGTGTCCATGTGAGGAGTTCTCGGCATCGTCATGGGCTACATAGAAGAGCCGGGCAGGGCGGAGGGGGGGGGGGGAGGGGGTTGGGGTGGGTCGTCTCTACGTACGATAGAGGAAGCGGTATGGAGTCCCGATAGCAAAAGGACGCCGTCGCTCGGCGTCGGCGGTGGCTGGAGCGTATCACATATAGACGGAGGGAAGCGGCGAGCCGGCCGGAGGGACGGGCGGAGGGCACGCGGAATAAAAAGCGAGCAAAGAAGGAGAAAGCGGGCGAAAAAGGTGGATGCGAGGGAGAGTTCGGAAAAGAAAGAGAGAATAAAAAAAAAGAAGGAGAAGAATTAAAAAAAACAAAAAAAAAAGAAAAAAAGAAGAACGAAATAAATAAACGAAAAAAAGAAGTAAAAAGATAAACGAAAGTAGGAGGCGGAGGGAGAATCGAAAAAGAAGAGAAAGAAGGGAGCCTTCTCTCTATCCTGGCTTTTCTCGTGGAGCCTCCCGTCGGGAGCGGGATAGAAAAAGCGCAAGATATAGCGGCTCCTCTGTCTGAAGAACCGCGGGAGGTGGGAGCGAGACAGTGAGAAAGAAATAAAGAGTATGTGCGAGAGCGAGCTGTCGGCCGGAGGGTGGAAGGTGGCTACGGTGGAAGTTGGCGCTGCACACGGGGTGGGTGGCTCGGGGGGTGGGGGGGGGGGGTGGGGGTGGAAAAAAGGCGTAAAAAATGCAGGAGCGGAGAGAACGGCGCGGGGTAAAAAAGGGGGCAGAGAGAAGAAGAAAAAAAGAGGAGGAGGAGGAGGAGGAGGAGGAAAGAGAAGAAAAAAAAAAAAAAAAAATCGGGCAGCCTAGCAGGAAAGGAAGCGAGGAGGTGGAGGATGTAGGAGGAGAGGAACCAGCCGCCTCCTCGCTCCCGAGCACCTCTCACTCCCTGAGCACACCACCGTGCACATGCGTGACCGTCCGCGTACGAGAGAGGCGGCGGCGTATTGATCAGCCAAAGAGCGCCACGACGCCGGGCGTCCTTTCTGCGAGCCTTGGTTTTTTTCGGCACGGAGCTCGCCGAGGCCAGGAGCGCACCATCGGCGGCGGCGGTGCCGGGGAGAGGAGCGGGCGACGAAAAAGGGAGAGAGACAAAAATCGGGAGGGCCGCGTACGGGGGTGGGCAGAGCCGGCGCTTCTTGCCCGCGCGTCCCTTCTTCGCCCTCGCGGTTCGCCCTCCGGCCGGAGGAACGCGAACTCGGCGGCAAGAGGGTGGCCGTTTGTGGGCTACCGCGACCTAGCCCAACGGACGCCATGACGTCACGCGGCGGGCCGGCGACGAGGAGTCGTTGGTCGTCCACTTGGCGAGAAGTGTCTTCCTCGGGAGGAAACCCGGAGGAGGTCCGGTTGAGGCCGACCGCCGAAAGGGCAGCGTCAACTTTGCAGCGAGTTGGGAGGAGGCGGCCAGTCAGCCGGAGGGCCGCCGGGTAGGGACGGTAAAAACTTTGTGTCCAACTTCTTCGGCCACTGCTGCTCGGGATCCTTATCGGCACAATGCTCCGCTTCACTGTCTTCCAAAGTCGTTAAACTTCGTTGTTATCCCAAAACGAGCGACCATGTTTTTTCCTCCTTTTTATAATCGTTCGGTGATGGGAAATCTTGGAGATGGGCGTTTTTTGCACTGCGGCTTTTATCGAGGCATACGCTGGATGGAGAGTTCTGGATTGCTGGGGTTGGCATCGATAGGAGTGGATGAGGACCAAATGTTTGTCAGTCGAGAATGACTTGTAGTTTTGAGAGACTTTTTTTATCTCACTGGCACGCATGTACTTTATTGGTCCTGCGTGTGTCGGCCGGTGCTGGCCGACTTGGGCGAACACTGGCCGAAGCTGGGCCGACACTGGCCCTGTGTTGCGCTAGGCTAAACTTGTTGGCCACTGAAACTTGGGCCTTCAACTTGGACCGTCAAAAAAGACTTGTACTTTTGAGACTTTCTTTCTTACTGGCACGCATGTACTTTATTGGTCCTGCGTGTGTCGGCCGGTGCTGGCCGACTTGGGCGAACACTGGCCGAAGCTCGGCCGACACTGGCCCCGTGTTGCGTTCCCACTGGGTTAAACTCGTTCGCCACTCAAACTTGGCCCATGTAACCAAAGAATAACTTATCTTCAAAGTTAACGAACACTTTTGTAAAATGAACGACTTTTTATTTGCTAAATAAAAGATAAAAATAAAAGAATTTTGGATTTTCGTGAACATGAAACTTTGCCGCTTGGCATGTCGATGTGGCTGACGCATAGAAGTTACACGGTTTGGAGACTAAAGGGTCGAAGATTGTTCATCTACGACGTTCGTGCGGTTGTCCGTACAATTTTTTCTTTTAATATTTATCTGGTGATATTAGAAAAGAGATTCGAAGGGGTGGACGGTATTATATATAAAGAGTGTGCGAGGGTGGGCGGCCAGGGGATACCCGCGACGTCGATCGATAGGGGAGGTCCTCGTACACGTACGTACATGGCCAGAGGGAGGAAAGGACGGAGAGAAGGAAAGAAAGAAAGAATAAAAAAAACAGCGGTGAGATGCGCGCGGGTGAGAGCCGGAGGGAAAAAAGAGCGGATCCGGTTGAAATTTTAGCCGCTGCGAGCATCGAACTAACGAGTCGAATCTCCCGTGTCGAGTAAACTCGAGAAGCGGAGACCGAAGAAACAAGAGATAACAAGAGTGAGCTCGTCTCATTTAGGCAGAGTCCGGTGGCAACCGCGAGAACGATCCTTTCTGGTGACACGTCGTGGTAAAACGAGAAGCCTGCATCTTCGAATGGCCGTAGGTCCAAACATTCCGTAAACCGTTCACTGACAAATTGACTGCAGCTGGCCGAATTGTCCCGCCGCGAACCCCGAAGGGTTAGGGCAAGAACCGATTTCCCTACGGACCAACAACCTCCCGAAGTTTTCTTACATGTGGCCCAAGATCAGTTTGGTCGGGAGCGCCACACAGGGCCAGCGTCGGCACAGCGTCGGCACAGCGTCGGCCGGAGTTCGCCCAAATTCGGCCGGCGCCGGCCGACACATGCAGGACCAATGAAGTTTGTATTCTTGGTTTGTATTTTTTTTCGTATTATTTTCATGCACTGTTTCATGTTATTTCTTGGGCTGTACGTAATTGTTATGTAGTGATTTGTATCGGTGTTCTTAGGGGGCTTAGGTATCGGAACACGAAATAAAGGAATCTACCCATCTATCGATCTATCCACGTGTCGGTAAGAGAAAGAACAACAAGAAAAGTTCTTCGTTCAACATTCCGAGCCGTAATTCTGGTACTTCTTGAGGAAACCTTCTGAGACGCCTGCTTGGCGGAGACGAAGTTCCAGAAGCATTTCTCTCAGATCCCAAGCAACAATCATCGAAGGTCTATCGACGTCCCGCCGCGAAGTTCGAAGAATTAGGATACGAGCCAATTTTCCTACGAACCAACAACCGCCCAAAGTTTCCTTACATGTGGCCCAAGATGTGCCAGTAAGAAAGACACGACAACAATAACACCACTTATTCGTTCAACATCCCGAGCCGCAATTTGGGCACTTCTGGCAGAGAAGACGTTCCAGAAGCCTTTTCCTCAGATCCCAAGCCACAATTGTCGACAGTCTATCGACGTCCTACCGCGAAGTTCGAAGGATTGGGATAAGAACCAGTTTTCCTACGAATCAACAACCTCCCAAAGTTTTCATACATGTGACCTAAGATGATTTTCAGCGGCGAACAACTTCACGCTCCGATCCTAATAAGAGTTCTAACGGTCTTCGCCTAATGTTAGCCAGAATCGACCAACGCATGCAGGACTAGTAAAGTACATACTACTATTTGGCGGAGATGTTTCCAAGCCACAATCATCGACAGTCTATCGACGTCCTACCGCGAAGTTCGAAAGATTGGGATAAGAACCAGTTTTCCTACGAATCAACAACCTCCCAAAGTTTTTATACATGTGACCTAAGATGATTTTCAGCGGCGAACAACTTCACGCTCCGATCCTGATGAGAGTTCTAACGTTCTTCGCCCAATGTTGGCCAGAACCGACCAACACATGCAGGACCAGTAATGTATATACTACTGCTTGGCAGAGAAGACGTTCCAGAAGCTTTTCCCTCATATCCCAAGCCCAATCATCGACGATCTACGCATCGCCCATGACACAAGACACATGTGTTCCCACAGAGGCGAGAAAATATGACCGATAAAGCTGGAGGCGCAGTTCAGGGTATAATTTTCTCAGTTTTCTCGCTATCGTTTTCTTTTTTTTTCTCGTCTCGCAAGACTCTCTCCGGCGGAGTCAAAAGTCACAAGTCCGAAGGGGCTTCGGCATGGTTCAAGAGAGGGTGCACAGGCGCGCACGGAGAGCGTGTCCCGGGGTAACCGAGAGCCAGAGCCGAAGCCCAAACGACAGACGCACACACATGTGGCCTATCTCGCGTGACTCGTCTCCCGGCCTTTTCCCGAACGAGGAACGACGTCGGCAACGACCGGGGACATATGCGGTGCGGGCGAGAGCGCGACAGAACGCGAACGGGAGGACGGAAGAGGCCGGAGTGCGAGAGACAGGCTGATAAAACTCAACAGTTGGCCCCCACCGAATCCGTGTCTCCTCCACAGTGCGCTCACCGACTTCTCCGTGAGAGATTTTACTCGGATGCCTGATAAGCATCGAGGGACGACCATGGCGGTTGGGGGGGCAACCATAACTTCACGGCAAAATATGCGCATACGATAAAACATAATAATTTTACGATACGCCCGATAGGGGAGCGCGCTATCGATGTATCTGACCCGAATGAGAACGAGAAAATCCGACTCTCCACTGCTCCTCCGGCTCTGACCCAGACGGCTTTTTGCGTCTTGGTGGTTGTTTTTTTTTTTCTGCCGTATCATGCGAATGTGGCGACGTAGGATAGCCGACCAGGGGAGGGGATCGGGTTGGTGGAAATTCCCATTTTTCCCGGGTCATAACATCGCGAGGGGCTGGTACGACGAGAGAACCCGGTGGCGGCGGAGTCTGCAGACAATTCGCAGTAAAATTTTTACAACCCCCCGCCGCCGGCGGCAGCTAGCTAGCTCCGAGCAGCCGCCCGCCAGACGCGCGACGGGATAGTCCTGCTCGCGAAACCCATAAACCTATACGTCTGCCCACCCCCAAGCTCCCCCCTCTTTCCCCGTTCTCGTACGAGTTACCTCCAATCTCGTGACAAAAGCACTCCTCCGCCCTCCGAGCTCTTCCACCCCTTCGGGCCGTTACTCTAAACGAGAAAATGCATTTCAGGACGCAACGAGAGCGGGAGGGTAGGCCAGAATCCCGGCGAGAGCCGGGCATTCTCTTCAACATTTATTGCATCATTCGATCGTCCGGTTGATAATTAAAGGGCTTCGAATAACGTCGGTCTTGTGCGCGTCTGGCTTTCCATGTAATTATAGGACAGCGTTGTTCCCGATGTATTTCGGGCCGCGGAGGTTTGATCGGCGGGACGGTATTTTCGATCCGCGACGGACGTTGAGGTGTCACTGTCACGGATGGAAATGGAGGCTTGTCTTGTGGGATTAAACACGCTCGGCAAAAGAGAAAAGAAAAATCGATCCTTGCGCGAGGGACGGTATGTATTATTTCGCCCGTCGCGTCGGTTCCTCTCGCGCGACTCGCTAAAATATTCTATCAGCTTCGTCTCTTTCCACCGACAGGAATAAAAATAATTGGCAAAAAAGGAAATTAAAAATTCAAAAGGAAACAAAAAAATGCAGGACTCGATGTTTCGACGGGGCGAGTCGGAGCGTTTCAGACCGAGTGTCCTCCATTGCCAGAATTTTTCGGGGACAGGCAACACGTGGCGAGCGCGGGTTGTTTGTTGCCCGGACAGTTGGAGAATTCACTCGCCGTGGCGAACAGTCAAGTGTTTCAAGCAGGCGGGCAGGTTGTCCGAGTTGGTGGGGCAAAAAAAAAAACGATGGAGTTACCGACTACAGACGACACGTACCGGGACTAAGAAGACTTTTGGGTAGCCATCAATAACGAGAGTTCGAGTTCCGTCCCTCGCCACTTCGAAAGTGGAACCACATGCTTGATAACATTCTCGGGTATGTCCGATCGAAAAATTTACGAGAAACCGATGGCGTACCAACAGGGAGCATCGTGGGGAGTGAATCATGCAGGAGTCGCCAAGAAACGTTGCCGTCATTACGACCCAACGTCAAATGGTTAGTTACAGATCCGGGTCTAGAATCCAATCATTGGCCCGATAAGTCTGCTAGAACTGACTCGCTCATCGCGTGAAAATGTTGCTACTTCATTTGCCTAATAGTAAAACCTAGGAGCCGACTCTATCCGTAAGGTTGATCAAATAGTGAATCCAACGTCAATCCAAATCCAACGTACGACCCAACGTCAAATGGTTAGTTACAGAACCGGATCCAGAATCCAATCATTAGCCCGATAAGTCTGCTAGAACTGACTCGCTCATCGCGTGAAAGCGTTGCTACTTCATTTGCCTAATAGTAAAACCCGGAAGCCGGCTCTATCCGTAAGGTTGATCAAATAGTGAATCATGCAGGAGTCGCCAAGAAACGTTGCCGTCATTACGACCCAACGTCAAATGGTTAGTTACAGAACCGGGTCCAGAATCCAATCATTGGCCCGATAAGTCTGCTAGAACTGACTCGCTCATCGCGTGAAAACGTTGCTACTTCATTTGCCTGATAGTAAAACCCAGGAGCCGACTCTATCCGTAAGGTTGATCAAATAGTGAATCATGCAGGAGTCGCCAAGAAACGTTGCCGTCATTACGACCCAACATCAAATGGTTAGTTACAGAACCGGGTCCAGAATCCAATCATTGGCCTGATAAGTCTCCTAGTCCGAGTCACTCATAGGGCCGGTATTGGCCCAGCGTTGGCCAGTGTTCGCGCAACGTCGGCCAACACCGTCAATTGTCCCGTCGATTTGACTACGAACAACCGGAAAAACGCCAGTTTTGGGCAAAGCAACACCCCGTTGAAGACCGTGATGCGAGAATTACGAGGCCTTGTAGGGTTAAATCATACCGCATGGAAGATCTGACGGCGATACTAGCCCGAGACCGGCTCGCATGCGAATTCCCACACAGCCCAGGAAAACTCCTTCCCGAAGCTTCTCATTTAAAAAACCACGCAAACTGACTGCTCGTCGTGTTAAAACGTTGCTACTTCATTTGCCTAATAGTAAAACCCAGAAGCCAGCGGTCTCCGTAGGGTCGTTCAAAGCCCTGCACTGATCACTGTACTGCGACTAATGCATCCGGAGCTGTTAATTGGGGTGAAAACGAGGGTAGATTTGCCGCGCAAGGGTGCGAGAGAGGCCGGCACAGGGCCAAGAGGCCTGAGAGCCGCGAGGAGGGAAGAGGACGCACAAGAAGGGCAAGCAAGCATAAACGCCCGGTGGAAAAGGGACGAATTCAGGTAACTCGGCGGCGCAGTCGGTAGAGCCTGAAGTTGCTCGAAATGAAAATATTCCATCTGCGAAGGGTCTGAAGGGTTTTTTTTCCGTAAGCATTTCTCTCGGCTCTCCCTCTTCAATACCGTATTCCGGGCAGTTTCCTAGCCAACCCTTTGCCCCAGTTTTCCAGGTTTTCCCTTCCTCGCTCTACATCGCCGCGCAGTTTTGAGGGTTGCCGGTTTGGATTGCCTGCTGGAAAGGATGGAGGCTGCAGCGGGGCGAGCGCGAAACGGGGGATGAAGGCGGCTACAGCGAAGGGTGGAAAACGACCGTGGGAGGGAAACGCGGGCGTCGATGGGTGGTCGGACTCGCGCGCGCTACAACGCGAAAGGGGTGGTTGGGGGTGAGTAGGTCAAACTTTACGGCCCTGGCGTCTAGACGTCGTTGCGCGCCCCGTGCAGGGCAGTAAAACCGTTTTAAGGGGCTGTTTTACCAGCGCACTCGGTAACTGCGGCGGCGTTGGTGGGCTTCGCCCCCCCCCCCCCCCCCGCCCCGGTCGCCTCCCGTGCAGTCTGGGAGAATAGAGTGATGGAGAAAGGAGAGAACAAACCCGGAGATACCGCCGCTGGATGGATCTCTTGCCCCGGTGCACAAAATGCACTTGCAAAAAGGCCAGACGACCGATTTCGCTGAGGAATCTTGCGGGATCGAGTTTTATGCTCACGAAACTATCCGTCTCGACGGTAAATTCTTCCAATTTCGCGTATATCGCGAGTTTTGTTATGGAGAGGGATTGGGTGGGGGGGAGGGGGGAGGGGGTGGGGCGGAAGACCCGCGGACCTAACTGGCAGTGCGGGACGAAGGGAAAGACCAGTTCGGTTATAGTCAAGCGCATTTCCGTCGACGACTCAATTTCATAACAACGTCGTCGCGCTCATTGAGGATGAAGATGTGTTTTTTTTTTTTTTTTTTTTTTTTTTAAGTTTCTTTGGCACTTCACGCTCCAGCCTCTTGTGCTGGCCTTCCGAGGGCCCTCTTAATGATCCTTCTTCGTTGCTCTTTGGCTCCGAGCTGAGGAACCTCGGTCGTCGTCTTTCCTCGACGGCGCGCCACTCGAGATATTTCCTTCGCGTGAGAGCGGCTTTACAAGTCGATAAAAATCTTAGGCCTCTCAGCGTCTCAATCGTCGTTCCTAGCGGGGTTACCAAACTTCGATCGAAATGGCTGGTAACGACGTGTTCGCGAGCCATCGCGACTAACACTGGAATTTTACTGCTGTGGATCACTTCAAGAGCTCGCCACTTGGCCGTGTCGCGGCTAGAGACGAAGATGCTTCCTTCCGGGCGGTTATTCGTCATTGATACCCACTTGATAAGGCCTTCGAAACACTCACGGGACGGATAGCGAAATCGAGATATCGAAAATAATCCTATTGCTTCGCTATCATTTTTTTTAGACTCGCAAAGCTTTCGGTCGTGAGAAAGTAACTTCTGGGTTTTTTGTACTTTCTCGTAGAGGAAGCTAAAAACTATTAAATAATAATAATAATAATGAGGAAGCAATCAGCAAATCTAACATTTTCACGGACAGTAAATCCTGAAAAGTGTCAACTTAAGCATTGGTTTCAAAAAGCATTGGTTAAGCAATTTAAGCATTGGCAAAAAAATTAATGTGAACATTTTGATATTCACGACTAGACGCTCGACGAAGATGCTTGCTTCCGGGTGATTATTCGTTATTTATGGCTACTTGATGAGGCTTTTGAAATGCTCAGCGACTGTTTAAAAAATAATAAAATAAATGTACAGGATTGGAAGTTTTTATGCAAAAACTGGTACATTACATTTATATATAAAATTTGTCATGAAAAATGAATGGACATTTGGAGCGAAATTAGGGTTAATTATTGGAATCAACGTACTTTTATAGTGAAATTAATGTAAATTATTAAAAGTGAAGTATTTTTAAAGTTTTTAATATACTGTAGCTTAATTTTTCATCACAATTGTACATGGAATTTAATATACCGCTTTATGCAGGAAAACTGGCAGCACCTGTACATTAAATTCCATACGAATTTTTTCGTTTACATTGCATTCTGGATACCCCGAGAATCGGAAATACTCCTATTACTTCTCATAATTTTTTTTTTTGGTTCACGAAGCCTCCGTACTCTCTCATTTAAGAATCCAAAAACTATTAAAGAAATATAATAACAATAATGCGGAAGCATTATTGTTATACATAAACCTAACATTTTTGTGGTCAATAATCACCGAAAATCGTGAATTTGAGTACGATTTTCGAAAACCAAAGGACTGTAAAAAAAACTGCAATATTTACAAATCTTGCTTCCTCCGCGAGGAAGAAATAATTTTAAAAAATATAATAACAATAATGCGGAAGCAACACATAAACCTAACATTTTTTCGGTCAATAATCATCGAAAATCGTGAAATTGAGTACGATTTTCGAAAACCAAAGGACTGTAAAAAAAACTGCAATATTTACAAATCTTGCTTCCCCCGTGAGGAAGAAAAAATGAGGAGATTCCTGGACACCCTGACAGGTGCAGACACCTGTCAGCCACCGTGTCAAAAGACCGGAGGGTAAAAGTGTGAGGGTCCGAACTTTGCGGTCATCGACAGCAAGCGGAGCAGTGGATTTCGGGTTGCACTGGATTCTCGGGTCGTTTTATGGACGCTGGTCAGCCGCAACGGCGGAGAAGGGTGGCTCGAAGGAGCACGTGTGAAACCCAGGCCGGAAAGGCCCAATAAAATTTGCTCCAAGACGACGGACGGACCCCCCATTTTTTTTTTTTGGGTGCCCTCCTTTGACGAATCAATCTTCCGATAGCGAAGAGCCACCGGGTCTGGGTTATATACGATCTATATTAATAGATTGCTCGAACTAGACAGCCTGCAAATCGATAAAAAATTGTGGTTGGTACAACCCGCGAAAAAAAGCGCAACGACGACCAGGTATACATTCCGGCCAGACGATATCAATATCCCGTGACGATCTTCGTCTACCTGTCCAGAATGAAAAGTATAACCAGAAATCCCCTCCCGTCCCGCCGCTACATGTTAGTCGATCATCATTGTTATGATATTCCGAACGAGAGATCGATCACGCCCGGTTAAACGGCGCTAATTTGCCATCACTTTAACGTCCTTGTTACTCGATCCCTGCGCGGAGCATGAGAGACCAGCAAAAAAAATTCAGCGATCTCAGGCTGGGTGAGAAAAACCCTCCTGTGCGAGCCCTTCGACACTTTCCCTTCGACCCGGTGACCGAGCTAGGAATTCCCAAGTTCAGTGACTTTGCATGTTCACGAAAAAAAAGGAGAAGCAGTCGTAGGCTTTTTTCTCCTATCGTTTTTTCACTTTGCACTCAGAAAAACAATTTGTTTGACGGCCACCGTTTATTTGGTTTAAGTAAAATATTTATTTGATTTAAATAAATATTTATTTAAGTTAAGTAAATAGTTGCTTAAATGAAATGAATATTTATTTAAATCGAATAAATATATTATTTAATCAAAAATAAACGGTGGCCGGCAAATAAATTTTTTTTCTGGATGTAGAAGTTGGGGCTTCGCGCTTGATTTTTTTTATCTTCGGCAAATAGAGACGCGTAGACTTTGCATATTCACTAAAAAAGGAGAAGCAGTCGTAGGCTTTTTTCCCCATCGTTTTTTCACTTTGCACCCAGAAAAAAAATTTATTTGACCGCCACCGTTTATTTGGTTTAAGTAAAATATTTATTTGATTTAAACAAATAGTCATTTAAGTTAAGTAAATAGTTACGTAAATGAAGTGAATATTTATTTAAATAAATTAAATATTTTAGTTAAACAAAATAAACGGTGGCCGTTAAAGAGATTTTTTTTCTGGGTGTCGAAGTTGAGGGCTTCGCGCTTAGGTTTTTTTTTTATCTTCGGCGAATAGAGACGCGTAGACAAACATTTCTCGTCAAGTATCTCGAAGAGTATCTCGTCCTGGCGGCGGAGTTGAAAAGGCGGGGAGGATGCTCGGAGCGGATACATTTCGATCGAGAAAGGGAGAGTTTGTGCACAGAATTCCTTCACTTTATTGCATGGGACAGTGTATGGAAGCTGCGGTGTGGCAGATACACGCTCAGACTCTGTTTCTCGTCACGTCGGAAACACGTGGCCCCTTAACGAAGATGGAAGCAACGCACACTGGCCTCACTGTTTCACGCGACCGGCTCTCTCCGCGCTCTTCACGCGTAACAGTTACAGCTGTTTGTCCCGACTAATTCCAAGATGCCCCGTGAATGCACCAAGACCGACGCGGCTTCGACTAACCCACATAAAAAAAAAAAAAAAAAACGTTGTGTTTTATTTGTTTTCTTATCGGCTACTATCCAAAAAATGACTGACATTCTTTTAAAAAAATAAATAATAAAAGGATTAGTTTTTGCCACCGAGCGCACACTAAAAAACACTTTTATTTGTTTTTTTTTACTTTTTACAACAATTTATTTTTCAGAAATGTACACCATTTTTTGTTTGGTAATTTTTTTGTTTGGTAAAGCACGATCCGGCTCTAGTTTTACGAACAAAATTACCAATTTTTTTGACCAGGGTAAAGCTTTCTCTATAAGGAAGCAAAACTGAAAAAAAATTCACAGTTTCATCTTGAGTAGAGGCTAAACACTTGTGAGTGCGAGAGAGACAGCGTACAAATTTTGAATCAATTTTTCTTCGAAACGATCTAAAATTTTACAAACATTTCTGGGTGGCACAAAAATGTGAAAAAAATCAAGCATATTAAAGGTACAATGTAAAAAAAAAATTGTAAATTTAATGTACCGGCCTAGAAGTTTTTATGCAAAAACTGGTGCATTAAATTTAATATACAATTATGATGAAAAATTAATGTAGATTTTCACTGAAATTAAAGTAAATTATAAAAATTAAAATACTTTTTTCTGGTTTTCAGTCTTCAAATCGGTTTATCATTAACTAAATACAAATAAAATCAGATTCCTCCTAAACCATTCTCCCTTATGAAAAAAAACGAAGAAAACCATGTACGACAAAGAAATCAAGAAAAGGGGTTCGTCAAGTTCCCAGTCATGCGTTCGAAGGTAAAAAAAACTGAGTCATCACTCGTAGTCTTAATCAAATACCCAGCGAGCTCCGCAATTCCTTATTCATTTAACAAAAACCCTTTCGGAGTAAAATTGATTCAAAATATTTGGTGATTCCCCCGATCCACCCTTAAAGCAAACCTGCGCAAGCACGATAAGTCTGAACCCTCGCAAAACGGAATCCTATCGAGTATGGAAACCTGGCCGATTGCGACAGCGAATCCCCGGATGGAGATCCGTCGCGGCAACTTCACACTTTCGTGACGTTCCGTCAGGCGGATAATTATGATCGATGATCGCGGACGAGAGTAAAAGTCGCTCTCGTCAGTTTCTCCTTTCCGCGTTTTCGCGTCTAAGCGCGATGAGGAGCGCATCCGTCACGTACGGAGAAAAAAAAAAAAAAAAAAAAAAAAAAAAAAAAAAAAAAAAAAGTGGGGCTTCTTTCTCCGCGAGGCCAACTTGGGTACTCGCACTGTTCATTTTCTCTCCCTTGCAGCGAAGCTCGAGAGGAAGACTCGTTCCCATATCACTGATTCAAAAATTCAAATTCGTCGTCATTAATAAAAATTAAAGAGACATCACTGGCGCTCTCTGGGGTGACCCTTTCTTTCTGGTCCTTCATCTCTGCGGGCCGCAGTCTATGTGCACGTGTAAAGGGTGCTCCTGGATGGAAGAGGCCCGACGCGGTCCACAGGACACGAAGCCAAACGAGGGCTAGCGGGATCTCCTCTGCTCGTTCCACGAGGGTTCCCGTTTCCTTGCGCGCCGAGGTACGAGGACGGCGCGCACCTTTATCTTACCTGAAGCACGACAATACCGTGAGACTATGGGCCCTTTATACTCTATTTTTTTTACGACGATCTGCATACGCACCCCACCACGGAGAGTAGAAACAACTAGCGGCGTCATCGCACCCTCAGAAAAAAAAGAGTTCCCTCACCCCTCGGGCGTCTTTTTTTTGGTCTTCTGGAAGTTTACTTTAAGGCGAGCTGCAGTCGGCGAGCCTCGCTAGTTGGAGAGTCTGGCAATGTAATGCGATGTGATTGTTGGTTCTTCTAATACTGGTTTGCAATGCTTTAAGCTTAAGGAAATGTGAAAAATTGTCACGTGGTAATTATCCGTCATCGGCGGTGGATAGGAAGGTAAAAAAAAACGAAGGTAAAATCGTTTGACATAAAGAAATGTCGGTATGAGCATTTTTTTTAGTAATCTGAAGTTAGTGATTTTTTTTTTTTTTTTTTTTTTTGGGCCAGCAAGAGGGCGATGAATGTGCCGAAAAAAGGTGTGGTAAACTTTCTATCGGCTGCATCACAAGTGCATGGTTTAAAAAAATCCTTGTCCTTTATTTTTGTGATTTTTTAGCCCTTGTTCAAGTCAGACAATTTAGGCCCACGCCTTGGGGCCTAAATTTTTTTTTGTTTTCTTCTTGAAGTTTACTTTATCTCGGAGCGAGCTGCAGTCAGCCAGCCGGGCTCGAAGGACTCTTGTATCTACCAATATCGCTGCCTCTTGGTGTGATTATTGGTGGTTCTTTGAATAATCGTTTGTAATGCTTTAACATCAAGGAGATGTGACAAATATTTACGCGGTAATTATTCGTCATCCGATTCTAGATAAGAAGGTAAAATCATTAAACATAAAAAAAAATTACAACGGTCGTTTTTTTTTTGTTAAAAATTACGGAATTTTTTTTTCCCGCAGCAGGACGATGGAGTGTGCCGAAAAAAGTGTGGCAAAGGAGTAACCTTTCCATCCGTAGCATAAAACATTTATAGGTAAAAGAAAAATTTCCTCAAATTTCATGGATTTTTTAGCCCTTGACCAAACTCGATGGCCTCGAGCTGAGCGAAATATTGCTATTTGCCAACAATTTTTTCTTCTTTCACGGCTCGATCCAAGTCTCTCATAAACAGCTTCCAGCTTCGGCATTGCGTGCCAGCAAATCTCCGACCAAATAAATCTCCAACGGCACTCCGCAATCGTTTCGATAAATTTTGTAGCGTAATTTTTTTTTTCCTTTTTTTCGTTGCACAGATTCTTTATATGCTCGTGTATGCAAATGCTGTCCGACTCTATCTGCGGCGAGGAAAAGAATTATAGTATCGGGCCTTCGATAAAGCGAAAGAGGAGAGCGATAAAATTGTTTCCACGTGAGTGCACGCGTACACGCTGCGGTATCGCACCGGTGTCCCAGAGCCCCACTGTGCGTTCCGACAGCGAGTGTGCCAGTAGCGGCGCGCATACGAAGGGTTGAAAAAAAAAAATCAGTGGTACACCCTTCGTCGGGACAAAGTGAGTGGTGACGACGCGGTTGCCTCGAAATGAAGGAAAAGGGAGCCATAACTTTTGTCGGGTCCAAATGTTTTGACACCCATCCCCCCCTCCCCCCTCCCCTCCCCCCCCCCAATGACATCGAGCGAAGATGTAACTGCGAAATGCGTGTTGTCGACCTTTTTCTCCGCGGCTCTGTACAATGTTTTTTTTTTTTTTATTTTCTCCAACGATGAGTCGAGCAAAGCGAAACAACGGCCAGTAGAGAAGAGAAATCCTCACGGCGGGAGGTCCTGTCGTTTGTCCAAAACCTACATAGAGACTCGAGTGACACTGCCAAAAGATGTCTCTATTTTTTTTCACCCATGGAAAAAGTGTGCGTGAAAATATATTTAGTCATATCATGTTTACTTATTGTGAAACGTATATTATTTGAAAACTCATCATTCGACCGGAAGTGACGTCATGTCGAATGTAACGTCACTTCCGGTTGAGAAATTTTATTTTTCAACCTGAAGTGAGGTTCTATCGGAAATGTGTCACTTCTGGTTTGAACGAGGCAATTTTTAACCGAAAGTGGTGTCATATAGGGAATATGTCACTTCCTGTTTGCAAATCTAATTTTTCGACCGGAAGTGAGGTCATACCAAAAATACGTCAATCCCGGTGTAAAAATCTAATTATTCTACCGACGGTGACGTCATACTCGAAATCCGTCAATTTCGATTCTCGGAACTCTTATTTTTCGACCGGAAGTGTCATCATACCGGAAATACGTCGCTTCCTCTTTGGAAACAATTTCTTTTCGACCGGAAGTGACGGCATACCGAAAATACCGTCACTTCGAGTTTGAAAATCTCATTTTTCGACCGGAAGTGACGTCACACCGGAAATAGTCAATTTCGATTTGAAAATTTCATTTTTCGACAGGAAGTAAAGTCATATCGGAAGTGCGTCACTTCCGGTTAGAAAATCTGACCGGAAGTGACGTATCTCCGATATGATTTAACTTCCGGTCGAAAAATGAGATTTTCTAACCGGAAGTGACGTATTTCCGATATGATTTAACTTCCGGTAGAAAAATGAGATTTTCTAACCGGAAGTGACGTATTTCCGATAGTGATTAGCTAGTCATCAGCCGCAGGCTCATCCACGAACCCTCATAAGTATCATCCAAATATAAGCAAGGCGATGATGCCGAGCTTAACAAAAAAAAAAACGATCACCGCAAAGCGTTGATTTTTAGAAAACTCGATAAGTCTCGTTCTCCGGCCGGCCCGCGGACAGCTGTCAGGCCAGAAGTCCACACGACGAAACCAAAAAACGTTCGTTTCGTGTCACAGCGTTTATATATAAAAAGCGTCGATGGATATTCGAGCGAGTCGAGTGACGCGACTATTTTCTCTCTCGGCTCCCATCGCCTTTTCTCATTGTTCCAGGAAGCTTGGCGGGCCTGTACGTTATGCACACCGACCAGTTAACCCCCAGACAAAAATTCATTAACCATTCCACCGTCGCTCCAGCCGTCTCCGCCGCGCGCCCCTTTCGCGTCCGAAAGCCTAGCAGATTTTTGTTCCCCTCTAAACAATGACTCCTTTTTTTCCGACATTTTTTTTAATCTACCCCACGGCCCCAAGAAGAAGAACAAGAAGAGGCGGAAGAAAAAAGAATGTCGTTGCGACATTTGCATCGTCGCGAGAGGCGCGAAAAAAAAAATTCATCGCGGACGCAAAAAATATATCGAAGGGTCGTCTTTGCCCCGAACTGAACCCCTTAGGTCCAGGGGCCATTATTTTAATTTCCCGCTCGGCGAGCGGAGGGTGAGCGGAATGATGATTCCCTCACCTTTCGGTGGACCAGTCGAACCGCGCGTGGAGCGGAGAGGCCTAAAGGAGTTGGCTCTTTTGCATAATCTCTCGAGGGTTATAGTTCTTCGGGCTCTAAGAACTCTCTCACACTGCGAGAGATCCGAGCGTCGCCCAGTGGCGGAGCTCTCCTTTGCATTTTCGTACGGACGCGCGGTACAATCTCGTTTGTGCTGAGGGATGGTTAACCCGGAGAGACGAGGCACGCCCGGAGGTAAACTGCGCACCGATGCAGCGGCTGGTACGGCAACTCGCGAAAACAATTTATTCCGAAGCGGAAGAGCGCAAGGGGGGGGGGGCGACCTAAGCGTTTTAAGGGATTATGTTCTGGGATGCGTAAAAAAAATGCCGAAAAGGGGTTTGACCACCCGCTGGGCAAACGTCTCGTATCTATCTAACCCAGTGAATGAACTTCAACCCCTTCGACTGAACGACAGATTACAACCTTTTCACCGATGTTTACGGGGACGCAGGTTTTCTTCATATAGCGCTAAAGCTTCTGAGTTTTTTTTTTCTCTGTGGGACGGGTGCATAATCTCTCGGGAGATGCTAAATTATGCTAATTAATTGGAATAGCTGAGTTTTTTTTTGTGGAATTTTTTTTTTATTGAATTGTTTTTTTTTTTTTTTTTTTTTTACGTGGAAGAGGACGCGTTGGTCGTCGTGGAGAACTTTGCTTCCGGAGCCTGTAATTGTTGTACTGTTCGCAATAGAGACATGGTGCCTAGATGCAAAAATGTTCCGTACTTTCTGGCGTATCGATTTCACTACGAACAAGCCAAAAAATGTTCGTTCGGGACGAAGTAACAGTTCAATGAAGACAGGGATGCATGAATTTGTGTATTGTAGATTTAAATATAATGCAATTTCGGAATTAAATGTACATAAAAATATAGACAGTAAAAAAGGTTTCTACTTTTTACAACAACTTATTGTCCACAATTTTTTATTCGGTAATTTTCCGATCCCACCATCCGGTTCTAGTTTTACGAACAAAAGCACTAAATAAAATTGTTAATGACACGGGAAGTAAAAGGACAGGTTTGTACGTTCGAACTTTAACAAATGAGTTTCACTCAGAAAAAACATTTATTTGACGGCCACCGTTTATTTGGTTTAGGTAAAATATTTATTTCATTTAGATAAATATTTATTTAAAAGATATAAATAATTTGCTTAAGCCAAGTAAACTGTGGCCATCAAATAAATTATTTTTCTGGGTGTTGTTACTTATTTAACAAAATAATTTTTTTAAATATAAATATAAATATAAATATAAATATAAATATAAATATAAATATAAATATAAATATAAATATAAATATACCCGTCCACAGCCACCCCGCCGAAGCCAAGTTTACACAACTCCGTGTGATCTTCCGCATTAAAATATTGTTTAATTTCCTAATTCAAAGAGCTGACGCTTCGGCCACTACCTGCTTTATTCCTAGGTGTCTCTCACGTCCTCATCCCGAACACTGGCTATTTAAAATGCAGGATCTCGCGTCGAGCCCCGTTGGAATAAGCAGCGCAGGGGGGGGGGATGCTGCCGCAGCATCCCCGCTCTCCACAGACAAATGCAGATTGGTCGATTGTCTTGTGACTCTCGGCGGAGAGCAGGCATTGGTGGTCGAGTTCTTTTTCGTCCCTCATCTCGAGTCGACAATAAGCCCGCACTCTCGAGGATCTCTCCGGTCCCGCCAACAACAACGCGGAGGGCCAAGCATCGAGATAGAGAGCGAGGAAGAATTACACTCTCCGGATCTCTCCCTCTCACCCTCTGTCTTCCGATTGAGCCGGCCGCGTGAGAATCTCACGGTACAAACCATTTGCATACTGCGGATTATTTAAATCATTTTTTATTGTCGTACCTCGCCTTGTTTTTGACGCTTGCCTGCGGCCGGAGACAGAGACGCCGAGGCGCATATATACACACATATATATATATGTATATGCACATATATATATATATATATGTGCATGTATATGTATATAAATATAGGGATATATCTAGTGCTCTTGAGAGAGGATGCCGTCCCGGCCTACCGGCGAATCGTGGACACCAAAGTCGTCGAGACGCGTCTCCCGAGCCCGAATTTCGAGAGTCCCTCCATTCACATTCAAATTCCGGGCTTTCTCCGCGTCGCGGGACAGAAGAAAATCGCGAGAGAGACAACGGCTTCGGAGTGATATACGAGTGCTCCTAATTTCCTTGTTGAAAAAACAAACGCTCTGGCAGGGCGTCGCGAGAGCGACGGACCGGGAGAGAACCGGCGCAAAGTTGTATGGCCGATTCGAACTGGTTCGAGGTAAGCGTGACGCTTTTTTTTTCTCTAGCCTCTCTTTTTTATTTGTAATGTCGTTAACGAGGAGAGAATCCTGTGCTCATGCGAGCTAGGCATCTGCCTCTGGTTTTTGTACATAAATTAAATATGCTCAGGATTGAAATTAAAGAATGAGCGAAGTTGGGATGGGAGAGGAAAAAAAACAACGGGATCGCCGACCGGAACCAAAGGCTCGGGTTGGAGATAAAAAAAGGGATTCGAAGGGTGAAAGTGGGCAAAAAAAGAGATGCGGAAAAAAATGGGGAAAAAAACGTGTGTGCGGAGAATATTCAAATGCGAAGGGGTAGATTAGAAAAAAATTGACAATCGAGAGGAAATGCAGGCTTAGGAGCGGAAGAAAAAGATTCCTCGGTTTCGGTGAATTTGTTTAAATAAAATCAATTTTTACAATTGTTTATCCGTAATTGTATGCATTTATTAATTGTAGAGGAGGCTGATTTGTATTGGTGCGTGTGCCAATACAACTAAGAGAAATATTAATCACGATGGTCTTGCAAGAAAAACAATTGATAAATGCGAATTTCCATGATTGGACATTTTTGTTGGGTTTTTTTTTTCAAAGTAAAATGCGTATTTTTTAACCGATTTTGATATACCGCGGCTCATTTTGCTTCTTAAACTTTGCTCTAGGAATTCACCGAGTAGTTTTTTTGTAAGTTTGACCGTTTGACGAAAAGGGCCATTTTTTTAAGGAAAAGGTAATTTTTTTCTCTAAACAAACTGCTATCATTTTTAAACGGCCAAAACTATTTAAAAAAATCTACTCGGTGAATTCGTAGAGCAACTTTTGAGGAACAAAACGAGCAGTGATACGTTAAAGTTGGTCGGAAAAAAGGATTCTTCTTTGAAAAAAAACTCAACGAAGATGTATCGTCATCGAAATTTCCATTTATCAGTTTAGATATTTGCAAAAACATCGTTATCAACAGATCGTTCGTTGCCATGCAGCAGTACAAATCGACTTCCGTTACCGTTAATAAATGCACACCATTTCGGATAAACAATTGTGAAAATTTAGCGTTAATCACGGAAAATTTATTAGAAATAAATTTTATTTCATTCACGAAAATTCAACCCAAACCGAATAAACATTTTCAATCGGTAATTTATTTATTTATTATTATTCAAACAAATAACCGGCCCAACAGTCACAAAACCTCTTGCCACGAAATCGGTCCCATTGTTCCACCATTTTTACTTTCGCAGTCTCCGAACGCGTCTCCGAACAAGTTTCCGAATCGAAGATTCGAAGGTGTTACCGCGCCATTATCCGGTAAATAATCAACGGAAGCTCCCTCCGCAATTCAAATGAGCAGCCATCGCCTCCCTCCATGTTTTTTTAACCTTTTTTTGCCCACTTTTTTTTCGAATTTTTTTTTTTTTATTTCTCTCGTCCCTCATCTACGTTCTCACCCTACATTCGTACTGTTCTTTTTATATCTCTCGCGTTTCCGTTTGTTTGTCCGTTCATTCTACTGTCTTTTTTTTGTCTCTCGTCGCACTTCGCTCTCCGAGCTATGCAAAGCGGGCCGCGCGTCGCAACCCTTTCGCGCCCTGCGCTTCCCCCCCCCCCTTTTTTTTTGCTCGCCCAACTCTAGGTACGCGTCACCCATAGAGTCTCCTCTAGCTGGCCCGCTTCCTCTCCCTCGTTCGCCTAATCCCGCAAGGCCCTAAGCTCAAATTATGCAGGTTCCGCACGACGGAACCCCCGGCAGCATCCGAGTCTCCGGACCTAAAGGGTTACCCGCACTGCGCTACCAGTAAGGTGAACAGTAAAAAAAAAACAAAACAAAAAATCAAGACACCACGGACAACCCGTTTCTTTCCCCGTTTCCTTTTTTTTCTGCACACTTCCTTGTTCTATACCAACGGAAGCGCCGGCAGCTATTCCGAGACTCATCGCCTAACCCAACCTCCTATTTGAGAAACGTTTTAATTTAATCGCATTTTTTTTCTCGTCGTGACGACCGTTTTTCCTGCGGACGGTTGCGTCGCTTTTTTTTTCTTCATACCTCATGCGAAAGGTGAGAGGGAAAAAATTATTCATTTTTTTTTGGGCATTTTTTTGGTGAGAGATTTGAAAGAAATGAGTACTCGCGTCGCTGGACAATCCGTTGTTCAGCGAAGTGCGTGCACCGGGAAGGTGGTAACAGTGAGGTGAAGAGTTAAATAAACGAACTAATTAAGACGGTACGGACAATCCGTTTTCGTTTTTTTTTTTTTTTTTTTTGCTTTTTTTATTGTAGACCAACGAAAGCGATGGAAACTGTTCTTTGAGGTAGTTCTTGCGAATAGTGTTTACTTCGGATAAGTTTCAGAGATATGAGAGGGAATTTCAAACACTTCTGGATGGTATAAAAATCTGAGAAGAATCAAGCGTATTGAAGGTGCTGAAAATATTAATTTTGCATAATAATAATTCTAAAATGTTATTAACACATTGGTGAAAAATAAAATTGTTCAACAAATCTCCTGGAAATCTGACTTGTTGTTATGCAGAATTAATCTTTTCAGCATCTTTAATACGCTTGATTTTTTTCAGATTTTTATACCATCGAGAAGTGTTTACAATTCCCGCTTAATTCTCTGAAACTTATGCGAAATCAACACAATTCGCAATGACTACCTTAACTAATCTCCAAAACTCCCTCAGAGAAACCTTTTATTTTAATCGCTTTTTTTCGTCATGACGACCGTTTTTTCTACTGACTGTTACATCGCTTTTTTTCTTCAACGTGAACGAATATAATAATAATTCATTATAATAATGTAAAAAGTATTCGTTTTTTTGTTGTTGAATTTTTTTGGTAAGCGATAAAAAAAAATGAATACTCACGACGCTGGACAATCCATTATCCAGCAACAGTGTTTGTGCCCGGCACAGTGCTACAGGTAAGATGAACAGTAATAAAAAAAAGCAGAAATGAAGACCCCACTAACAACCCGTTTTTTCCCCAGTTTCCTTTTTTTCTGCAAACTTCTTTATTCTACACCTGAGGAAGCGCCAGCAACTATTCTTCGACTCATCTTCAAACCCCCTCACTCCCTCCTAGCAACCTTTTATTTAATCGCATTCTTTTTTTTTGTCATGACAACCGTTTTTTCTACAGACGCTTATGTCGTGTTTTTTTTCTTCACACCTCATGACAAACCTGAGAGTGCATATAAAAAAAATTGGCTCATATTTTTTTTTGTTGTTGAATTTTTTTTTTGGTAAGAGATTAAAAAGGAAGGAGTACTCACGTCGCTGGACAATCCGTTGTTCCAAGGATACGGGGGCTGAGGGGGTGACTGCTGCTGATGGTGGACGTTACCGACACCTCCGGCAGTGTGAGGGTTGTGGATGTGTTCGGCCATGACGCTGACCCAATGAGCGAGCCCGCCGCCGCCGCCCGACGCTGTACCGGTACCGGCACTTCCGGCGCCCCCAGTACCGGGACCGTTGCCACCCCCGATACCAACTCCTCCACCCTCCTCGCCTCCTTCGGACCACGCGAAGGAAGCCTTCTGAAAGTACACGTTGCCGGGATACTGTATTAATTGTTATGTCTGTTAACGCTCGTATTGTTATCGTTGCCGATAACCGACGATCAAAGTCTTCGCGAAAGCTGCGCAGAGGGCGCAATTGTACATCCAGAATAATTATTTATTTGACAGGCGTTCCACAAATCAATTTCTTTTTGTTTAATTAAATATTTATTTGATTTTAATAAATATTTATTTCACATAAAATAAATATTTATTTATTAAGTTTTCGGGGCAGCGGCGCAGAGGGCGCAGTTGTGCATCCTGAAAAATAATTTATTTGACAGGCGTCCCGCAAATAAATATTTTGTTGGTTTAAATCAATATTTATTTAATTTCAGTTAATATTTATTTACTATAAAATGGATATTTATTTCTTAAGTCTTCGGGAGAGCTGCGCGGAGGGCGCAGTTGTGCATCCAGAAAAATAATTTATTTGCCAGGCGACCCGCAGATAAATAAATATTTATTTAATTTCAATAAATATTAATTTAATATAAAAAAATAATTTATTTTACGGGCGCCCCCCAAACAAATGTTTATTCGGTTTAAATAAATATTTATTTAATAAAAATAAATATTATGATTCCGCGCCGCAAAAAAATTTTGAACAAAATGAATATTTATTTGCGGTGCCCGTCAAGTGCATTATTTTTCTGTGTGTAATCTGGTCCGCGGAACGGTGCAATTAACGATCGAAGCGAGTTCCTCGTTCTCGCGAGTGGAAGACCAGCGAGAATGAAATTAATGTCGTGGGAACTTTCGTTAAGGACTGCCGGGTTGTCTGCACGCGGAATCGAGCGCAAGGAGTCGCCCGGCGCGGCGTTACAACCCTCCGGGTTAGCAGGGGGTGATCTCTCGGCCGAGGGGCCGAGGGAAGTACGCGAGTTAATTATCGCCGAGTCAATGCTACGCAATTATCGTTACGGGAGGGCCAATCGTTGGCAATAATTGGCGGACTTCCTATTCGCGACGTACATAACGAAATAATAATAACTCTCCGCCGCCGTCGTTGCTGTATGCACTCGGGAATTGGGACCACTGTTACGGTTGTTCAAACTTGGCTCTTAAGCACTGTAGAGACAAAACAAATTTGTAACTCATTTTTTTTTTTTTTTTTTTTTTTTTTTTTTTTTTTTTTTTTTTAAGACGACGCGGTGCTGTTCGGCCTCTCCGATATTTGATATCGCGTCGAATATTCACCAAATAAGGATGACTCATCCGGAAAAACGTATACTGTGATGAGAAATGTTACAATTTTTTTTTTGCATTTACTTTCCTCTATATATATTATTTTTTTTTCCAAAAGGCATTGTTTTCAAAAGAGAAATGTATATCGTGATGAGAAATTTTACCATTTTTTTTATTGCAGATCTTACTTCCGTCTAAATATATATTATTTCGGTTTTGAAAAAAGTTATTGGATGTGCGTGTTTCAAAGGATTAAGCAAATCTTTCGCATACTTGGCCAGTAATTTTTATCTGAGACCGTTACAGATAAGAGAAACCTAAAGACGTGAATGTCGTTCTTTTAAATGGCCTCTTTAGTGGGATTTTTACCACAATCTTTTACAGAATTCATTAACAGGTTTCCATACATTTTAAGTTTTTGGCCTTTCATCTGGACGCTTTATAAATTTATTTTTTAATAAAGTCTTAGACGGATGTGAGGAAAGGACATTTAATTTCTCGTGAATGAAAGTCGACATAGGACGTATCTATTGCCCTCGATGCTGTTTCCCGCTGGCACAGGTACTATAAGAAGCGTAGGGTCACGAGCCAAGATGATAATAATCTCGCCTGTGCCAAGGACACTTGTCACGTGTTCTCGAGGGTAAAGAAACCACCCCCAGCCCACACGGGGATAATTTAGGGATACATGTATGCATAAATATGGTTGCTTCATTTTTGCCAAATACACAATGCACGCCGTTTATTCGTTAAATATTTTACATATTTTTCGTTTACATCCGGGTGTTTGCTTTTCATATTTTTACGCGTGGCGGCGACGCACGAATCTCAAAAGTTATGTGCGAAGCGTACAATAAAATGAAATAAAAATAAAACAAAAATTTAAATAAAACTAAAGTACAAATACAACAGAAATATAAATAAAACTCAAATACAACTAGAACTAAAATACACTAAAACTAAATTACAACTTAAACTAAAATACACTAAAACTGAAATACACTAAAACTAAAAAACCAATAAAACTAAAATATAAATGAAACCAAAATATAAATGAAACCAAAATATAAATAAAATTGGGAAAAAATCGAAGTGTATTTGTCAATCGTTGACGCTACCTCGTCGATATCTTCACGATGAAGTGCCAAATTTCTGGGAAAAGCTGGTACGCTGCTGACAGTGAGACCCTTCAAATCCTTGAGTTCTTTGAGTGCACCGAGGGCGTTTAGGTTATCCTTCAAATTCGCCAAATTCTCCTTGAAGTTTAAGTTTGGATTTAGCACCGTTTTACCGAGTACAGCACTCGCCAACAGGCTCTTGTAAAGATCGTTTGGCAGGATGAATTTTTTTTCCCTATCACCGGCACCGTCTTCCTTGCTCGAGAACGCGTCGTTCGAGGACTCGCTGTCGACCTCGACCGACGAGTTCGACACGACACTCACCGTTGACATGATTCGATTTTCTATCCTCTTTATTATCAAACTTTCGTCTCCGTCCTTCGAATACCCATTATTTTTCACCGCGATACACAATGTCGAGTCACGATATACTAAATATTTAAAATATATGCACTTGGATTAAAAACGCCAGTACAAACAATACCGGCATGCGTTTATGTCGATTTATATTTTTCTTTATTAATTTTTATTTTTTTGTAGTTTTACAATCGTCGGTTAAATAATTCACTTAGAGTCTACGTATAAATATTAAGTTTCTCTTTATTGTGTGAAACTTCACTTCCTTTTATTACATCGCTCGTTACAATTCCCTCGGCTAATCATCCCGAGTGCGTAAATACCGTTATGATTGTTAGTCGACCAGTGTCGTATTTTATCATCACTATTGGACAGGTTTTTCGTATCTCCTCTCGCGCTCTTAAAATTAATTTATCAACGTAACTGAGCTATCGGTATTTATTTATCTCTAAGCCCTACGCAGTTATCAATGTTTTATCAATTTTCTTCTTCAACTTCTTCCTCCCCCTTCAATTATCATTTATTTATAATTTTTTGTTGACAAACAATCGTCGGTGCTTATTTTGCTTTAGGAACTTTGCGCGCGCAGCTCATTACACAGGTCTGCCCTCTAATTGGCTGGCTAATTAACGCGGGAGCTTGGGCCACGAGGTTTTCACGTCTTCGTCGTATTTTTTAAAAATCTCTCTTCTCTCTTCATTTATTAATTAATTTATTATTATTTCTTTCTTCTTCGTCTTATTTTTTATTTTGCCTCCAAACTCCCACCTCGACTTTCTAACAATTAATATCCGTACTTGTTGCTAATTGTGAAAAATAGGAACTTTGGTTTATCGTTTCTTCTCGCCCCGCCCCCCTCCCGCTCGCTCCTCCTCGTCATACGATTTTCCACCCCATCCTCGCCCGTTGTTTTTCACGAGGCTTCGACAGCAAAAAAAAAAAAAACAAATTTTCACGTCAACGCTCGACGCAGCCGTTGTCTCTTCGGCGACATGACGACGGTCGTTCCTCTTTCACTCACTGACGTTTCCTCATCGGCGAACGGATTTCTCATCTCGAAGCACCCCCGACGAACCCTCCCGAGCCTCCGGCAAAACTGAGCCGCGTGATCCACGATCTCTTCGCCCTCCCGTCCCGATCCTGACGAGCCCAGTGAAAAAATCGTACGCTGCCGCTCGCGCCGTTCTCGCCTTTACGAAAAATCTTCGAAATCCCGGCGAGTCTCTTCATAGCGATGACGATCAAAAATTCATAATTCTCTCCCCGACAAGTACTCTACATAATTCGTCACTATCGGCGCTCGAGCCTTTCGTATTTCTCCCACGGACCGGAAGTCCACTCACGTGCTCTCCAAACTACGTCGCCTTGTTTTTAATTTGTTTGTTTATTTTTATTTATTTTTTTTTTGGCAAATTTTTAATTTCGATGACGATCGGCGAATCCTTCGATTATCGTTCGCGAGCGCGATTAGCAGATTCGGCCGATGAGCGCGCATGAGATATCGGGTTAGCGGTTTCTTGGAAATGGAGTCTCTCAGTCTGTTTCTTATATGAGCGCGACCGGGGGCGAACCGCGCGACTGGTTGATGCAGTCCGCGGCAGAGCATAAGGAAGCGGAAGCCGGCGTTGCTCTCTCTCTCTCTCGCATTTCTCTCCTTCGCTCTCTTCCGTCTTCTCCGTTTCTCTCCCTTACGTGTCTCTCCCGCTCGGAGAGCGAGCCAAGGAAAGAGGCGCGCACGCTTCGCCGCTGCCGTCGTTGTCGTCGTCTTCCTCCTCGTCTTCTTACTCTCCTTTCTTTTTATCCTTCCTTTTTCACTCCGCTCCGTTCGCCGCCGGGAAAAATCGTCCGGAGGATAGAAAGCGAGGCGAATAGATCGAAGCAGGGAAGGAGCGAGAGCGCCGCACGGGGCGCCCGCGAGGGGCGGGAAAATAAGAAGAAGAAACCCCGAAAAAAAGAAGAAAACGAAAAGAAAATAAGAGAGAGAAGAGAAAAAGAGAAAAAAAATAAGAAAAAGGAGAATAAGGAAAGAGAAAAAAATATATAAAAAAAAATAAGAAGAGTCTCGCGAAAGGCGAGTGGGTGCGAGCGGGAGAGAAATCGCCGAAAGACGGTGGAGAAAGTGGGCGGCGAGAGTGGGGGGAGGGGGTGGGGAGGGGGCGAAGAAGCGAGAGGGTATCGGGAAGGAGAGAGAAACGGCTATTCCGCTACCATCGCGAAGAAACAGATAAATATAGATATTTTCGTTGAAGCCGGTGCGGGCGCGAGAAAAAAGGGGGTGGCGGAGGCGCGGAGGGGGTGGGGGAGGGGGCGCAGGTTGCACTCTCTCCCCTTCGTTTGTTTCGTCTCGCTCGGTCTCGGTCGCCGTCCGATCGGCTCGGTCTCTCTCCGTTTCGCCGTGCTCGTGTGCGAGAATTGGAAAAATGGAAATAATAAGAGTTTCTCGGGGTGCAAGAGGGTGGTTTTCCAACCCTCTTACGCCTCGCGCGGCGCTGCGGCTGGGGGCGCGGGCGCGGGGGCCGAAGAGGCGGAGGATGAGTTTCTCTCTCGCTCCACCTCGCGCGCCTCTCCGCTTCTCCTCGCTGACGCTGCCGATGGTGGCACCAACTTCCGAGGAAAGAAGGGGGTCGTCTCTGTAACAGCGAGTTGCGCAGTGCAGCCTGCGCGAATTTTTCAAGCCCCCCCGCCCGCCCGGAGGGACGAGGATTCTATACTTTCGAGGGCTCTATTTTTCCTCCCCGTGTCCGCGTGTGCTTCCTCCTTTCCTCGACTGTTGCCACCACCCTCCGAGACGCGCGGCCACCCGGGGCAAGACGGCACCGTCCGGCAGGGCGCACATTCTCATTCACCCAAACGCCAATTTTATTCTGCACGCTTTGCCGTTCGAATATTCGCGATTGGCGCCGCACGAGTTTCGCTGAAGCGAGGCTAGTGTTTTTTCTTTTCTGGCGCTCGAGAAAAGAAGTTTTCGAAATTTCTTTGCCGCTGGAACCGACGATTTTTTTTCTTGATTGAAGAATTTTTTTTCTTTTTTTTTGGTTCTCAAGGAACATTGTAAAAAATGAAAAAAATTGGTCTCTTGCGGTGGAAATGATTTTTTTCCCAACAGTGGATGGGGAATTTTTACTAAACGCAGAAACAAGTCTCAAAAATTTCTCACCCACTGAGACCCTCAATTTTTGTCATGATTGCAGAATTTTATTTTATTGTCAAGAAACATTGTAAGAAAAGAAAAAAAAATGGTTTCTTGCGGTCCAGAGAAGAAATGATTCCTCCCCAAAAAAATGGCCGAAAATTTTTTGCTGAACGCATATATCTTACCGCGAAGATCCTGAAAGTTCTCTACGTCTAATATAATTTTTAATACAATTACTTCCATGTTGGTAAGGAAAAAAAAAAAAAAAAAAAAAAAATCGAAGACTTTAACGCATCTCGGACATGTGCGCAATTTACGCCGATAACCAATCGACGCAGACCGTTTATCCTCCGCACATGTATGGAACGACGCTCGACAACTGCCCCTTCGAGAGCGCGGCCCCCTCCCCCTGCCTCCAAGGTGCACCCCTACAACACTCGCGAAAGTGGGGTGAAGCCACGGCGAACGAGAGCCGCACACATGCACACACATCGATATCGGAGGCGGCGGACGTGTGTGCGAGAGTTCCTTCTCTTCCTTCTTTCTCTTCGGCCTCTGGAGCCGAGACTGTGTACACCTCGTGTACGTACGAGGGAAAAAAGCTCTGCAAGAAACGGGGCACCTTATATATATATTTTTATACATATACGTGTGGAGACACAGACACACACATGTATAGATATTTATATGTGAGCAGGAGAGGTGAAATAGGGGGGTCGAGATACACGAGAGCATGCACGTAGCCAGTAGAGAATAGGCGAACGGGGGTTGATAGTGGGGTTGAAACTCGACAGAGACACCCCGCAACCAGTGAATCCAACATGGCCACTCCAAGTCGCACGGAACGACTTTCCACATTCTCGATGAATTAACCCTTAGACCGTAATAATGCTCCGATACATAGTTAAAGCCTTCACGTACGGTAAACGGTTTTTTGCCCAGTCACGTCCGCGCTCACTTCTTCTGGCCGCAAGGAAGATATGGGCGTGAGTTATCAATCTTTCTTTTTTTTTTTTTTCGTTGTTGTCTCATGAAAAAGAAAATCTTTAAAGTACTTCCGAGAATTTTTTTCAGGTTCTTTATTTATTGTTTCTTACTGCAGTTTGTTGAATGTACTTTTTAGGTAAAGTTGCAAATAATTCGTGTATTTTGAAATATTTAGTGATTGATGTGTCAGGGCACATATTTACAAAGTAATTGTTCGCGTATAAGAAAAGTTTATAAATTATGTAACATATATATTGTCCCGCGAAAAAGCTCAAATTTTTAATATAATTTTGATACATTTTTAATACATTTAACATGTACCAGAAACTAGTGGTTATGTTGGCCGCGCGCTGGCCGTATCTGTGTGAGTCTCTGAGAGTATCTGTGAATATCTGGGAGTATCCGTGAGTATCCGTGACTATCCGTCAGTATCCGTGTGAATACCTATGAGTATCCGTGAGTATCCGTACGCGTATCTGCGAGTAACTGTGAGTAAATGTGAGTAACTGTGAGTAAATGTGAGTAACTGTGAGTAAATGTGAGTAACTGTGAGTAACTGTGAGTAACTGTGAGCATGGGTGAGCATCTATGAGCATCTATGAGTAACTGTGAGTAACTGTGAGTAACTGTGAGTAACTGTGAGTAAATGTGAGTAACTGTGAGTAACTGTGAGCATGGGTGAGCATCTATGAGCATCTATGAGTAACTGTGAGTAACTGTGAGTAACTGTGAGCATGGGTGAGCATCTATGAGTAACTGTGAGTAACAGTGGGTAACTGTGAGTATGGGTGAGTATGGGTGAGTATCTATGAGTAACTGTGAGTATGGGTGAGCATCTATGAGTATTTATGAGTAACCCTGAGCAACTGTGAGTATATGTGTCAGTATCTGCGAGTATCGGTGTTAGTATCCAATTGACATGAACTTTATTTCTATGTAAATATATTATCGATATACTGTTTGGGCATACTTCTTTCCCATGCCGTTATCAGTAGACATCAGTGCTTCCCTACAACAGTCGTCACATCCCTTTCACATCTCCAGGCTCTTTTTCGCACAGATTGCCAAAGAACCTTCTGCCGATGGAATCATCTTGCCCGCGAAACGTAGGTGACCCATACTTTGCCAGTAACTTAACAGGTAATCATTTCCGACGAATCGATATTTCCAGATCATAAAAGCTTATCAGCCTCCGAGCTCGTGTCTTGCTATATCGATGTCCAATTAATAGTCGACGTATGATTTTCCACCGGGCAGCTTCGCTTCACACACGACGGTCTGACGTTTAGCGTGTGTATCACGATGAGAGCAAAGACGACGAGTATTATCTATGCCTCGTTGGTTACAAGGCCCATCATATATTAGCCATGAAAATTCGGTGCAAACGAGAGACAGGTAGCAGGATAGCGGGCTTTGGGATCCACGTGAGAGAGAAACGGACGGAGAGTGTTCGCTCTTGTGCACACGAACCCTTTCACGCCGTACACCCTTCTTTACGATTAATCCAACAACCACATGAGCACAGCACACGTGGATTTCAACGCGGGAACGTGACGAGTCTCGAGTCCCGGAGATAAAGTTCCGGATAATGTACCGTTGGGAAGTTTAAGACATTTTTTTTTATTTCACGAAATTTTTTAATGTTTTAATCGAGCGAAGCTAATTTTTTTTTTTTACAAGTATGAAGTTTCAAATACTACATCGGTTATTAATGCATTTTTTTTCTAAATTCAAAGGGTTAATTGAGAATATTATGATGGTCGTTATGACTAACGAATTTTTAGCAGCCGAGCTGAATTTCGATATGATTTTTCGGAAGAGTGATAGGTTTGAGTTTAACATTCTGGAAAATTATTTAGATTATTGAACTCGATACCGAAATATCGACGGGCAAAGATGGACGGGATTAATTATTTTGATCACTCATGTCGATCGAGTTGAATATCGGAGATCTGCACACATATTTAATTTACAATGTGACCCAGAATTTTTTATCGTGCCACATTATTTATATAATTCGCCTGCTGTTGATTTTTTTTCTTTCTATTTCGCTGAATTTAGCTACAACGGGACTTCCTAGGCTTTCTCTAATATTAAAACTTTTATTAATTCATCGGAGATCGGTATTTACAAAAATACATGACAAGAGGAATCAACAGTGACAACTTTCCACCTTTTGATTCCACTTGCCGAGTCCAAAAGGATTTCAAACCAGCAATACAGTTTTATCAATAATTTGTCAAGAATTTATCAATAAATTGTCAATAAATTATCAATAAATTATCAATACATTATCAATAAATTACCTAAGACCCTCATTATCTACATGTATATTTCTAGAAAATAATCCACCTGGCTCAAGAGTTTTCGATTGTCACCGTTCGTGGGCCAACGACTGTTGTGCGGCCGATGACTGTGCCCGTTATTTCCCATCGAAAACGGTTCATCCCCAATTACCATTATCCCATTGACATGCATATCGCTTCACACTGCGGTGAGGTAACCACTCCGGGCCCGCCCGTACCTTCTTACACCACTACTCTTACGGTATTCTTTATTTATTTATTTTATTTTATTTCTTTCCCTACCGCGCCTTAAGCAGCCCTATCAAACCTGTCGGTGGCCCCGCGCACCGTCCCAGCATTATGCTCGACGCATCTTTTTTTTTTTTTTTCTCTCTTTCCGCTATACCATTCCGCACCTATAGAACGCATAATATATCCTCGCATCCATTCTCATGTATAGAAGCCGAGTGAGGGAAAGAGAGATCGTCTCGCACCCTCCAACGCCGTACTGCGGCGAGTACACAAAATATATTATTTGTGTTTTGGTTTTTCGGGGCGTTACCCGGAAGAAGGTCTGTGATGCACGCACAATTGGCCGTATGTGCGACGCCGAACTCGAGACTCTCTATTCACCCCCCCCCCCTCACCGCCCTTCGACAAGTACCGTAACGTTAAATTTTGCATGCTTATTTTTGTATTTTTTTTTTCGCCGATCTAAAAGAATCAAAGTAGATTTCATTTATTCGTGAAAATTGTCAATCTGCGTATACTTTGTTGGTGTAAGCAGTAGTTGCGGCTGTGTCTTTACCGCGGGCGACTCGTCGCGTAACTTTAAATTTTGCATCCATATTTTTGTACTTATTTTTTTATTCGCCGATCTAAAAGAATCGAAGTAGATTCCATTTATTCCTAAAAATGGTCAATCTCCGTATATTTGTACGTGTAAGCGGTAGTTGCGGCTGCGTCTTCACCGCGGACGACTTGTTGCGTAACATTAAATTTTGCATCCATATTTTTGTATTTATTTTTTTATTCGCCGATCTAAAAGAATCAAAGTAGATTCCATTTATTCGTAAAAATTGTCAATCTCCGTATAGTTCGTAGGGGTAAGCGGTAGTTGCGGCTGTGTCTTTACCGCGGGCGACTCGTCGCGTGTCTCGTGACGGAGATCGCATGAGAAGCAACCCCGTCCAGTGGCATGTCAGGCATTGCCCTCTGTCGAAAGCTCCGTCGCTCATGTCTGTCGTCGACGAGTACAGGAGTGCACGACAAATTGTACACCACCGCGGTAATTCTATATTTCTCGTACAGAGCCTAGAGAAAGGGACACTGGAAGTCGCGGGAAGATTGACGAAATACGTCACTTCCGGTTTGGAAATATTATTTTTCGACCGGAAATGACGTTACACCGAAAGTACGTCACTTCCGGTTTGAAAATATCATTGTTTGGAACTTTTTGACCGGGACTTCGGGACTTTCATTTTTCGAATTTTTTTAATTGACCGGAAGTGACGTCATATTGGAAATACGCCACTTCCGGTTCGGGAAACAGATTTTTCGATCGGAAGTGACGTCATACCGGAAATACTCCACTTCCGGTTTGGAAATTTTACTTTTTCACCGGAAATGACGTTAAACCGAAAATACGTCACTTCCGGTTTGAAAATATAATTGTTTGGTACTTTCATTGACCGGGACTTCGGGACTTTCATTTTTGGATTTTTTTTCATTTACCGGAAGTGACGTCATGTTGGAAATACGCCACTTCCGGTTCGGGAAACAGTTTTTTCGATCGGAAGTCGCCTCATACCGGAAATACGTCACGTGCGCTCGAAGAATCGGATACAGCGTAATAAATGGAAAGAGAGGAGAGCAAGGGGATGAAATTCGAAAATGCCGGTGAACGAGACTGCGACGACAACGACGATGAGGCGAGAGACCGGGGCTGAGGGGTGAAAATTAAAGAAGCACTAAACCAGGCGCTAAACTGAAGAACCACTTGTTGAACCAGTTGGAGATCTTTCTCTCTCGCGTTGCCGGTGCCGCGGCTCGGTCGAGCGCGAGGGAAGGTAAACGCGGCACGGTCTCGTTGTAGGGAAAGTGAACGAGATAGTACGCTGGGGGGTGCGAGAGCACGGATATGCAGATGAGGGAAAACCCCCTGTGTAACTAACTTCTAACTTTTCCCGGTAACGGCCGGCAGCCTTCCGCGCTCCGACGTTCAAGTGAGAGGGAGTGAATGATATAGACCAACCTGAAGATTAAATCCAATCCCGCTCACCTACAACTCGTCCTATTAGTTTTTTTTTTGTTTGACTTTCATACGTCTCGGATAAAAACTTTGGTTGCCAATTTTTTGATACTTCCCTTGTAGACATTTTGGAACGTCAAATTGAGGACCGATAAGGTCCTGAAAAAGCCTCTTTAAGGTCTTATCAGGCCCCGATTTAAAGCTATGAAATTTCTGTCATTATACATTATACTATGTTTTATTTTATTTTATTTTATTTTATTGATGTATACGGGAAAGAACCCTTTTTACAAAAATGTACAATATGTGAAGTTTCGATTTATGGCCTTTTGACGAACTTTTATCATAATAATTTGCCAAGACGTTCAGCCCTAAAAGACACATTTGCTTTCCACCCCCCTGTCTTCATACTGGAGTTAATTGGAATAATAAAATATTTTTGAACTTGTTGAGAGCGAAATCGATACAACTGGATTTAAGCAACATTTATGTCGAAGTGCACAATGTAAAAGATTTGTTCATTGAACGAACTTTTTTGTCCACAAACGTCTGCAATTATTTTTTTGTTAATTTCACAGAAAATATTTGTAAAACTGACAGAGATTGTTCTAAAATAGACAAGATTTGTTTGTAAAATTAACATAAAAAAAATTGTGGACGTTTGCGGACAAGAAACGTTGGTACTTATTTTACTGCGTGCAATGTCGATTTAGTCGATGCTATAAAAATTATAGGGTCTGAAAGCTGAAGATCGGGAATCTGGTGGAAAACAAAGCATTTCTTCCCACCTTTGTTTTCGTCGTTCAAATTTGACCAGAATTAATTTTTTAATTTTAAGATTAAAATTTGTCTTAATTAAAAAATTAAACAATTTCTTCATTCAAATTTATACCTCGCGCCCTAAGCAATATTTCCGTCGCGATTTCACGTCGATTTTACAATAGGCATACATTTTTGCAGAGTCTCGTAATTAAATACTCCGGGTTCGCTGCACCCATTTCTCCGCTTCCACGGTTAAGTGAACTTCAAATAAATACTATACACGACCATTCGAAAAAAAAAAAATTGTTTGCTCGGTCCTCACTGCAGCGAGCAGCGAATACGATTTTTTCGCAATTCACTCGCTCCTATTTTCCTCCGTTCATATTTTTTTTTTTTTTTTTTTTTTCATCCTTCGGGTACTTCTCCCTCTCCCAAAGCCCGGGAAGAGAGCTCCTTTAAACCGAAGAAAGGGATGCCTGGCGCCGCTACGCCGGCGACGACGAGTCTCGACCCAGATATCTCCCGCGTCTCCTCGTCGTCTCTCCTCCGCCTCCTTCTCCTGTTCTCTCCATATCTCTTTTTTTCCTTCTTATTTTCTTTTACTTTCGCGCTGCAAGCCATGCAACCTCCGCTCTCCTCGCGAGCGAAGCCTTCCTCGCCCCCCTGCGAATTCTCCGTCGCTCGTATTCTTGGGGTAGGTTCTTACAACCACTCGTACGGCCTGCGTACTCCTGCCCATCGTTGAACAAACATATTATTTATTTTTATTAATTTTTTTTACAATAAAAAAAAAATCTCGTCAAATTTTAAGTTGATCCGAAACTCCGCAATCGTACTTTTATTTTGCGTTCCGCAATGCGTGAATCCCATCGAGCATGGCCTTATGCGGCGCGATATAATAATAAGTTGCGATACTAGTGCGTAAAAGCGGACTTTCGGCGAAGGTTGGGAAGTGACTGCGCGAGCCGCATCGAGCCCTACAACGGCACGAGGTGAAGCCGAGTGCTGTTGTAGTGCGAGAGAAGGCGAGTGCGGACGCTTCACAGCCGCCATCGGGAGAACACTTTTACGTACAAGTATCGCATACTACTTTATGTAACGAATGCAGGAGAAGTGCTACTCCGTGCCTGCTGATTGTGGCGCTGTACAGCCAGCGTGCAATAATGTACGAGCAGCGTGCAATAATGTACGAGCAGCGTGCGATAATGTACGAGCAGCGTGCAATAATGTACGAGCAGCGTGCAATAATTTCCGGAAATCGCACGCAGATGAGTAAATCTGCGCATGCGCCAAGAATTTATAAAACTCATGGCTGCAAAGCGCCACTTACGCCACTCTCGGCAGGCACGGAAAGTAGCGGTTTTCATGCATGAGTTACATAATAATAAATTAACTCGAGTTGTGATTGAGTCTGGAAGTGCCGTCATTGACTCCTACGACCTGCGTACGATTAGTAAACAACCATATAAAAAAATTATTTTTATACATTTTTCTTACAATAACATTTATACATTTTTCTTACAATAACAAAGAAAAAAAATTGTAGCCAAATTTTAAGTTATTCCCAAGTTTCGCAGTCACTGACTCGTACGACCTGCGCAATCCTGCCCACACCCAGAACAAAAATTTATTTGACGGCCACCGTTTATTTGGTTTAAGTAAATGAAAAAAATAGTTACTTAAATGAAATAAATATTTATTTAAATCAAATTAATATTTTACTTAAACCAAATAAACGGTGGCTGTCGAATATATTATTTTTTCGGTGCATTGGTGAACAGACATATTATATAATTCTATTTTTTCACCAAAAAAAACAAAAAAAAATTCTAGCGAATTTTGAAGTTAATCCCAAGTTGCGCAGTCGTACTTTTCTTTTGCGTTCCGCAATGCGTGAATCCCATCGTGCGTGGCCTTAGCCGGCGCGATATAAAATAATAAATTAACTCGAGCTGCGATAGAATCTGGAAGGGCCGTCATTGGCCGATGGCCCTCGAGGCCCTCCCCCCGTTTTATATACGGCGAGAAGCTTTATCGCAAAATGCGAATCTACCGCGTCTCTCGTTCCGTGGAGGAAGAAAGGGCGAGGGAGGAGGGAGGGGTCCGCTACCAGTATGCACATGCACCATGTGAATCAACCGCAAATGCAGCAACCATTTTGAATTCATACGTCATGCGTTCCCCTCGGTTTCTACGATGTACCATGTATTTATGTATTAGGTACATATATGCAGGACGAAAAGGGAGGGAACCGGGCATCCGTAAATGGGCTAACGTCGGACATGCAGGGGAAAATTGTGGAAAAGACACGGCATTTATTGACCGTGAGGAAAAAAATATATAAACAAAAAAATGTTGCCAATTAAAAAATTTCGAATCGGCTTATTTTTCGAGTCCGTAATTTTTTTTTTTTTTTACACTTTCTCATGCCAAAAGCCCTCGACGATAAAATTGTAGAGAAAAAAAAGTGTTGAAGGGAAATGTGTGATAGTTCAAATTTGGAGGTTTATTTCCGTTGCGAGCGCAAAGAATGACCCGGTTACGGAGGCCACGGAAATCTTTCGTCTATTTCTATACGAGTCTGTTTTTACAATACCAGTTTGCAGCTGTTAAAAAAATAATAATGATATTTGGAACCGTTTCGAAATATCGTGAATATTGGAATTTCGTCACTCGGCGTTCCACGGCTACGACACGATGCATTTCTTTCCCGGCCGATAACGAATCCGCCGTCATATTTACTCCCGTATTAATCCTGCTATACTTTATTTTTCCATGAAATATTAATTTCCACCCTTGTTTCCATCATCGCATTACTCGGTCCGAAGGCAACATTTCCCAGCTTCTTTGTAGATAAATCGATAGGACAGGATGTGAGCAACGCGTCCGTCTCAATTACACACATTAGTGGCAATTAATTTAACAATTACAAGCTCGAGAAGCTAATTCCAAAAATCTCCGAGTCCATTGGACATGCCTGGTCTTCCTGGATAACTACTTTGTACCCAAATTCAATTTGCCTGAGACCAAAAAAAAAATTGCCAATACAATTCGAAACACGTTCTCCAAAGTGCAACGATTCTTTCTATCCCGTCATATATGCCGAGAAGCAGAGGAATCGTTTTTTAAAAATAGGCAAAACCACTAATTTTTGCTATATTGGTTATAAAAATGCCCGATTACATTTAATCCATTTTTCATACTGATCACGAATCTACCTCTTAGCTTCCTCCTCAATATTTGAAACGGAAATGGTCCTCTCTTGTGAGGTACGATTTTTTTCAGAATTTTACAAAATTGAAACGGTCGAAACGATTCCAATTTGCTGATAGCAAATTGGAATTATTGGTTCATAAAAACAATCTTTGCAGCACCTCCCATACACTTGTTTTTTTTAGGAATATTTTAAGCCTTACAGAATTGGAAAATTCCAAAAATTGTTAAAGTTACAGCATTTGAGCGTAAAAACTTTTGTTTTCTTGGAAGCAGGCAGGTAGCGGCGGTAACCTGCGCAGGATGTTATTAAATAAGCTAAGATTGCATTATATATATATAATGCAAACTTATATATATAAGATTGCATTATATATAAGGTATAGCGCAGGATGCTATTAAATAAGGTAAGATTGCATTTATAATAGACACGCGCGGCGCGCCCAACCGACAACTTCAAAGACGTTTTTCCACGATTCACTTTTTTGAACCTTGTGAAAGTTCTAACTTTTTAACGAATATTCAGATGGCTTTGAAATTTTTACAACATATAGTTAGTATCATCACCTATCGTGTGAACCACAGAAACAAAAATTTCAGGGACCCAAAAAAAATATATATAAAAAATAAAATACCGACAGAAAATTGAGTAAAAAAATTGTAAGTTTCGAATTTTTATTATAATAATTTTTTTAAATAATATTGTTGGTTCACACTGAAGATACATGCATTATGCAATTATAAATATGTTAATTTTTTTTTTTCAAACACCCACATCGATGCCGAGAACTTTCACCATCAACCTGCGCGCGCAAGAAAAAATTCATTTTTTTACATCCACTTAACCATGCGCATAAATGATCTGTAAAAAAAATCTTATCAACATATGCGTCACATTTTTAACCGCCTCTAGAAAAGTGCCTTCGAAAACCGGATATCAAATCGCGTATATAACGCCTTTTAATATGAAACTCAGCCTCATAATATAATAAAATTTCTCACGAAACCAAACGAACTTCGGACCGCTCTCGCATCGAAACCTTGGGCCTCCCCGAGATGTTCCAGTTTTCGGGACACGACTCTTTCGCCTTTAAGATTTAATTCACATATCCCCGAAACCGCGCGCAGCCAGCGGGAATGCTTTTCGGTATCGAGGTACGGAGAGCCAGCAGCGTACCTAAATCGTCGAAGTTGTGTGTACGACGGAACGAGGGTGATGCGTGCGCCGAACGTTGGTCCTCGTGGCGCGAGTTCTCGAAAGCTGAGGTAAAAAGTTGTCTGGGGCGGCGTCTAGCCGGTGTCTATCGATTATCTTCTAGCTCTGTCAGTTTCAACTCGCAGTCGATCTTATCGCGCGCCTTCCGTCTTTTTCCCTCTGCCCTCGGAGCTCTCGCGCTCGTGGGGTGCGAGAGCCCTCGCTTTCGTGCCGTTCTGGTCTCCGCCGTCGGTGCCGTTCCAAACCCTCTCCCACCAAAACTCGAGCACTTTTTTCCTCCACTCCGCCGCTCCTGACCTGTCGCAAACATCATCCACGCATCGGCCCAGACTCTTCGCTCTGGAGCATCGGGAAGCGTTGCCCTGTTGGCTTCGATCCTTCGAGAGAAACCGGACCGATCCTGGCTACGGAAATCCTTGATTTTTGTCATCGAGAAACTAATCGATGCGGAATTTTAGAGAAATAGAAGCAACTTGCACTGATAAAAAAATTCGGTTGAGTCAACTGAGATTCGGGCAGGGACGTTCAAATAAATATTTTGTTGGTACAGGTAAAAAATTGGTTAGTTCAACAATTTGTTGGGTCATTTCACCGAAATGTTTTTAAGTCATTAAAATATGTTGTTCGGGCAACGAAATATTTATTTGAAGGTCCCTGCCCGAATCTTAGGTGATTCAACTGTACTTTTTTATCAGTGTGGTGGACTTTGGAGAGTACGCATGTTTCGGCACTCCGGTCGTCGTCAGCTGTACATCAATGTTATTTAACCTAATCACAAAGTACCAATCGCAGTACGAATGCAATTATTGTTTGGACAAGGATCTCGATGTGAACAATCTAACGAGTACCGTAGCACTGAGACAAAAGTTGTAAAATAATAATAATAGTGATAACAATGATTAATTACTAATTATTATTACTAGCGGTTATCTTAGCTCGCGTGCTCGCAGTATCGAATTTTATTACTTTATATATAAATTACTTTATATATAAATAATACTTATCATTAACTATACATTTTAATTATATGTAATAATAAAAACAACAATAATAATAAAAATTATGATAACAAAATATAAAAAGTCTGTATATACTTCGACTTCTACGCTGGTTCTCTCAACGAATTAAATATCAAAATAAGCTACGACAGCTATGCAACTTTCGGTCTTCATCGTCAAGCTCCTTCGCCAGATATGACTATTTTTAAACTTCTTCACAGTGAAACGGACATGACAGGAAGCGAGCCGTGCGTCTCTCGATCTGCCACGCCGATGTGCAGCAAGCGCAATGTACAGAAGTTAAATGCATCGGACTCGACTTATGTTCGTCCCGGAGTCAACCATGGTTTCCTCGCCCAGCTGATTCGCGAGGCGCGTAAAAACACGCGTAACTACGCAGCGAGGCGAGGGTGGAGGGGAGAGGACATGGATGCGACGCGGACGGGTCGTGACCTAGGCCGTCTTGAAGGGCAGACATTTTTTAATCGATAAACCCTTCGTTCCCACCTCCGTCCACCATTCTTTGGCTGGTATCGCCACGTCGCTCTCCGCTCGCCCTGGGCCTCCTACGCGCTTATCGCAGACGGCGGAGGACCGCGGAGTTCGCTGACTGGAGGGCGGGCAGCCTCGCGACCGAGAGAAAGTGAGAAATAAATGAGCGGAAAAATCCCGCGGGCGAACAAGAGCGAGACGACGTATTCAGACTCGTCTGCGTAACCCTCCGCCAGTCGCGCCGCCGATTCGTACCACCTCAGCCTAAATAAAGGCCCATCCCTTAAAGACGATATCCTCGAAAACATTGTTAAAGAGGATGTCCCGTCAGCCGGAACGGCTGATTATGCACGGCTGTTTTATTCAATTTTTCCCATTCAGACGTCAACGTCAACCCTTCGCTTATTGCATTCGTTTGCGTCTCGCTCGCGGCAAAAACAACGATTGCGTTTACTTTCTCGTAATGTTGCTTTATTCGCGATGAGTTTGCGAATTCGTTATGAGAAAGCGGTATGAAAATGACAGTTTTCGATTTTCGTGAGGAAGCGATATGAAAATTTCGATTTTCAACTTTTTGCATTCAGAGATCAACATTATAGATCCTCGTTTTTGGCACATACTTGTTTGTTTGTTTTCTTTTATTGAGTTAAAAAAAAATCCATTTACACATCAATGTCAATCCTTCGCCTATTACATTCGTTTGCCTTTCGCTCGCGGCAAAAACAACGTTTGCATTACTTTCTCATAATGTTCTTTTATTCGCGAAGCTTTGCGAATAGAGGAATATTATGAGAAAGCGATATAAAAATGACAGTTTTGAAATTTTATGAGGAAGCGATGTGAAAATGATGATTTTCAAATTTTATGAGGAAGCGATATGAAAATGACGATTTTCAACTTCTTCATTCAGACATCAACATCACCCTTCGCATATACGTGCGATTACGTTTTGCTTGCGGAAAAACAACGTACATGAAGGGTCAATAAAAAACATCAATCAATATCGTAATATCAATAAAAAACATATTTTCCCAGTAAAACCTCGCTCATGACGTACCAGATCGCACAAAACCTTTGCAGCTCTTTTGTTTTCAGTAGATACTTGTTTTTTTAAGCTTTTTGCATTTTTTTCATTATTTCCATTCAAACATTAACATCACCCTTCGCATTTACATTCGGTTGCGTGTTGCACGCGGTAAAACAACGTACATGAAGTTTTAACATAAGTAAAAAATATCTCTTGCCAGTAAAACCTCCCTCATGTCGTCCCAGATTGCATAAAATCTTTAAAACTCCCCCTTTTCGGCAGACCCTCTTTATTTGTATTTTTAACAAGTATTTTGAGTTTTTTTTAAGTCCTTTAAGCATTCGAAAGATTATAAGCGGGAAGACGGGCGGGAAAAAAATGGGGTCGACGATAGTGGGTGGGTTGGGAAATCCTCGACAGTTTCGCGACGCTGAGGGAAAAGGGAGGAACTAAAAAAAATATTATTTTTCCATTCTTCCGAGGGTGGACGCGATAGAGAGCGAGTGGGTGGACGGCGGCGGGCGAGTGTACTGTATTTTCTGAAAAAATAACGTCACCGGTTCCTGCGAAGGGTGGGCTCTACCTCCGGGTGTTTCTCCCGCTGTGCGCTGATAGTCTCCGCGTTATTTTTTATTATTTTTCTCTTTTTCTTTTAATTTTCCCGTTCGCCTCCTTTTCTCGTTTTCGTTTCGCTTCCTTTCTGCTTCTCTTTTTTCAATTCCTTCTCTGGCGTTTTTTGGCGAGAGGTCGCTCGGGTATAATTTCGAAAGATAAACAGCTACCCTCGACCGGAAAGACAAACAGGGCGTGAGCCCAATATCAAAAGCTCGGGTACAGCCGGGCTGCGTACTCGCGTCCACGGCTTTTCTGTATCGCCATATCCGTTCTGCTGAGTCTCAGAGCGACGCTTCGCCTCGCCTTGCGACATGACAATAAAATTAATGACATTACGGCTATGAGCACGGGCGTGCGCGTCTGCGAGGGCTGTCGACGTTCTCACGGAAAAATAAAAACGCTTGAAACAAGTGAGAATCAATTGATTTTATCAATTTTCACCTATATTGTTGGGTAAAAATCAAATGCAATTTTTAAAATCTCATTGACTCGCTTGTATACATCGTTGAATCGGTAAAATAAAACCTTCGAACAAGATGCACTAAAAAATTATTAATCCCAACATGTAAATCGTAATTCCGACTTGAGTAAATAAAACAAAATTCGTATAATAAAGACGATTTTTTTGAAGCTGGATACGCGTCAAATAAGTGAAACTCAATTGATTCAATAAACGACCACCGATATGTATTGTTGAACAAAAATCTCAAAAAGGAATGGAAGCGAATGATCAATTCCAATATATAAATCGAATTTCGATGTATTGACTAAAATAAAATAAAATAAAATGTATAAAATGAAGAGGCGTGTTAATGAAGCTTTAAATTTGTGACCAACTTGGTTCGCTGCGGTTATCATCTCGTCGACGTCGATTCACCGTAGCGACTAGTCGCGATAACAGAAAACAAAACATCGTCATAACAAAAATGCTGATAACGCGACTTTCGTTCTCTCGTCGCCATTATAATTACGCTGTAGAGGAAAAGAAAAAAAAATGTTCCTCTCACGGAGAAGTCTGATCAATCGTCCGTCCGAGGTCTGCTCCAGATAACGTTCCCGTAGAGAACTCGAAACTTTCTTCGCTTTCTCTCTCCGTCGCGCTCTTCCCGTGCGTGTTTACTCTAATCCGCCTCGGTAAAACTTGTGTGGCTAAATTTATTGTTTCTCTGCAAATCCTAACATCAAGTATGCTTTTTTTTCAGACGGCGATCCGAAGTTGGCGCGGTGATTTTGAAAGAAAGTCGACGAGTAAGTAGAAAAAATGATTCAGTACTTTTTCAACAGATAAGGTAAGGTCGAGGTGATTTGGTCGTGATTTATAAACAATGATAATCGGAGGTTTAACGTTTTAAAAAACCTTCAAATTTTGCTCGTAACAATCCCGTTTCAATCCTGTATGGAATTGTAAGAATTCAAAGTATAGAATTGAAATAACAATTTTTTTCTTGGCAGCCCGCAAGCGAATTTTACTTGGTTCACAAATATTTTTTTTTCAGTGTACCATCTTATAATTTTAGACATAATCACAACGTATTCACACTGTACAAAAATGTAAATTTATTGTATCGCTATTGGAAGCTTTTATGCATAAACCAGTATATTAAATTTAATGTACAAATATTATGTATAATTGAAATACTTTTTGAAAATACTTTGACCATTATTAAAGAACTTTTATTAAAAGTACCATTTTTTTATTATAACAAAATACAATATTTATTTGCTTTAAATAAATATTTATTTAAATCAAATAAATATTTTACTCAAAGCAAATAAATCGTGACCGACAAATAAATTATATTTCTGGGTGTTTATTTGTACCAAACAAATAACAGCTTTGAACGTACGTCACCGCGACTTTTGGCTAATCCAACGAATGTTTTATCTCAGCGTACGTTTGCGTTTCTCGTCCTCTGGTGGAATAGAGTCCTGCAGAGCATTGCTTTCTCGTGGCAGTGCGCGCAAGCAGGCAACTCTGCAATCCCCGATAAACGGTACGCCAGAGCTCTGCCGCGGCGCGCTAGGGGTAGCAACCCCGTAGTCACCCTCGTAGCGATCTGCCTTATCCACGAGGGATAAAATTTCTCCCCGTAAGTTCCTTCGGCTAAGGACCAGGATATCCCGTGGGTCCTTCGGGATTCCTTCCCTGCTGAGAGCCTCCGCACCGCTCGGCGGTAAGCCCGAATCTCGACTGACCGACGACCCACCCCTTCAACCCCCCTCAACCCCAATTCTATGTAGAACCAAAAAAAAAAAACACACACAAATCGGCCCGGTCGACCCGGAGCATTTTCCTGCCAGAGCCGCATTTCTTCAACGTACCGCCCAAATAACGACGGCAATTCAACGGAAACCCATGTAGGGTGATGGACGTGGCCAATGATTGGGCGAAGCTTAGTGCCAATGTTGCCAACATAGGCGTGCGAGCATAGCCCAATCATCAAGGGAGCCTTGAATGATAAGTACTTGTCAATATTCGCAGCCAACATTGGCCCCAAGATTGACGATCGGCCAATAATTGGCTGTCAATGTAGGCTCTCTATAGGTTAATACATAGGGCGACAGTCGTTGTAACGCCATATTTTTTTTAAATATTGCCAAAATTGGAATATCCCTTTTTTTGTTCTTTGGATGTCTGCAAGACCGATGGCTCGGTCATACATCAACGGACGATCTGTTGGCGAATCAATATTCAGGTGAACATTAGCCTGAAATCGGCAGACCAATGATTCGTGAGATGATGCATCAAGAGAACGATGGTTGGTGAATCGTTATTTGGCTGAAAATTGGTGTGAAGTTCCAAAATCAATGCTTGGTTATTTCATACTCGGACACACGCTGGCCTCAAATCCATTAAACCAACAATTGTTGAGTCAAACGCGGCCAAGCATTGGTCGCAAACTCTCAAACCAACCATTGGCAAGGCATTACTTGAACGATCATTGGCCGATTGTCGGGGCTTCAACGATCGCCATGCCAACATTGGCCCGACCATTGGCCGCCTCTTTTTCATCCACAAAACCTACATGGACACATAGCTTACATCCCGACCTATCGATTTCACTACAAAGAAGCCCAAAAATATTAATCCCGACCCGAGTTCTCCCGCGTCGAAGACGCGGCTAAAAAACCTACCTGACGCTCCGCGCTCAATCGCTTACGGAAAAAAAATATGAAAAAAATTGCGAACAATGATGATGACAAGTAGGAAAGTCTTTACGATCTTACTGGACGCAAACGATGCACCGCCGCTTAATTGCGAAAGACTCTCGAGGTGTTCTACATAAATGGAACAGCAACTGCGCTCGTCGCGAGATTGAACTGCGGGCCAAAGATCCGCAGATGCAAGGACTCGCCGGTATCATCACCGACATTAGGAACGATCCGCGACTCAGAAGCGGCGTCGTTCGACATATCGGCGATTAATTTGCAAGTCTATTCGTGTACGTTCGGTCGTGTAACGAACGTACCGAGATCGCGCATGCAGCGCGACTCACTCACACCACTCGCGCGGTGAACCTCGTACCTTTTCCATTTACATATTTAGCCAATATAGCGCGCCGTTTGCTCGTAATCTCGGATGCAAACAAAGGTTATAAGTTACCTATCAATCACCGGTTCGTCATTGAACCTACCGGTAACCCCGCCGCGCGAGAGTGGCTGCCAGTTTGCTCACACGCAATAACTCGGTGGCAACTCTCGCTAACACGTCGGCGACTTCACCGCGTCAAGGCGCGGCTTCAAATTTCTCGCGATCGCTGTTTACGACTGTGTTTCTTCCGCACAAAAGCTCGCGAGCTGCGGCCTTCGATCGGCCGAAATTACCCATTGGCGAAAATTCTGTTTTTTGGAGGAGGCAAACCCAGAAAAATAATTTATTCGACGGCCATCGTTTATTTGGTTTAAGTAAAATATGTACTTGTTTTAAATAAATATTTATTTCATTTAAGTAAGTATTTACTTAATTTAAATAAATATTTATTTAAATCAAATAAATACTTATTTAAATGAAATAAATATTTTACTTAAACCAAATAAACGGTGGCCGTCAAATAAATTATTTTTCTGAGTGCAGTCCTCGCGACGAGCGATCGAGTCACCGTCGTCGCGATTTGATTCTAGAGGATGGTCGTAGGATTAGCGAAATTTTTAGAGAAATTCGAAGTGCGCATGGGCGAAAGATGAAAGTTTTATCTGGCTTTTGACTCTGGGTCGAATTTTAAGTCATTAGTTTGGATTTAAGATTGTTTTTGAGATCGGACTTGAGTCTGGACTCAAATTCGATTGTAGTTCCAGTTCGATCTTAAGGTTGAACTTAAGATCGAACTTAAACACGAAATTAAGGTGAAACTTAGGCTCTATCTTGAGTTCGAACTTAAAATAGATGTTAAGCAAGGCAACGAAGTTCGATCTCAAGAGCGATCGTAAGTTCGATCGTACAAGCGATCTCAAAAGCGATCGTAAGTTCGAACTAACGTCTTAAAATTTGACCCTCAGACATGGTCATACATAACTTTGTATTAACAATTCACAGTAAAGTGTTTTTCGAAAACCTACTTTTTATGTCACGAAGGTTTCTCGGGATTGCAGGATCGAAGATTTTCAAATTACGGACGGTGGTCTAGAGATTTGTTTTGTTTTCAGTTTATTATCTTTCCATTAAAAAAATATTTTTTTTAATCGCGTACAAAAAAAATCTGCAAGGTCTTGCGTGAAACGTCCAGTCTCGGTGTTAAAACTCGACTTGACAGACTTTCCAATAGTCTGACTGCGTAATAAGCGTAATCCACTGTAGCCCTGAGTTTTCTGTCTCCGAGAGACACGCGCGTATCTCCCGCTTCCCTGGAGTCGCGCTTTGACACCGGCAAAAAACATTTCATGGCGGCGAGAATAATAAAAATAATAATAAAAAAAAAAAACCGCAACAACACCTGAGCAATGTGATGTTTGTCAATGTGTTTATTGCACCTTGGAGGCTTCGACACTTATTGTCCAGTCGTGCGTGCACACGTTTGGAAATAACGTTTCCTCTTTTTTTTTACCATTTACATTGAATTTTTTTTCGACTAGCGTCGAATCGTTCGATTGTTCGACTAATTGTGCAAATCTATATATTCGTCTGGTACGTAAACGGTTCAGGATCGTAATTTACAGTTCAAGCCCTCGCTGCAGATACCAAAAACTCGCGTCTTTCAGTTTCGGTATTCGAAAGGCATTTTTTTTTCTTCTTCTAGAGGCTTCGACACTCATTGTCCACTCGTGCGTCCGCAGGTTTAGAAATAACATTCCAATTTTTTTTTTCCTAGTCTTCCGAATCGCGCGATTGTTTGACTAATTGTGGAAATTTATATATTGGCCTGGCACATAAACGTTTCAGGCTTGTATTTTAGGACCGTACACCCAGAAAAATAATTTATTTGACGAGCGCCCCGTAAACAAATATATGTTTAATTGAATTAAATATTGATTAGAATTAAATATTGGTTAGAATTAAATATTGGTTAGAATTAAATATTGGTTAGAATTAAATATTGGTTAGAATTAAATATTGATTAGAATTAAATATTGGTTAGAATTAAATATTGTTTAGAATTAAATATTGATTAGAATTAAATATTTATTTGAATTAAATAAATGTTTATTTGCGAGTGACCCTTCAAATAAATCATTTTTCTGAGTGTACAACCTCGCGCTGCGGATACCAAAATCTCACCTCTTTCAGTTTCGCCCGGTTCCAGTTTCCGAAAGGCATTTTTTAATTCTCTTTTTCTGAAGATTTCGACCATCATTCCCCCCTCATATAGACCGGCCATATATAGACCGGTTTGGAAATTAGATTCCAATTTTTTATTTTATTTTTTTTTCTAGTTACATTGAATTTTTTTCTATCAGCGCCGAATCGCCCGATTGTTCGACTAATTGTGGAAATCTATATGTTCGCCTGGTACGTAAACGTTTCAGGCTCGTATTTTAGGACCGTAGAATCGGGCGCTGCGGATACCGAAAACTCGCGTCTTCCAGTCTCGCCCGGTTCCGGTTTCCGGAAGGCATTTTTTTTTCTTCTTCGGCAGCTCCTCCGGGCCGCAGCAACCCTCGGCGAGAGATCGCAAGAGAGCGCGCGAAGCCGGGTGCTTTTCGCGTCTCTCCCTCGAGCCCCCTCGCGGAGCCGAGGCGCAGTGGACGTATCGAAAGATTTAGGGTGAGTCTCTTCTCGTAAGGCGATTAATCGTCCCTCGGTGGCGCCTTCGGCATAAACCCTGTTGCGAAACTTTCTCCACCTCTCTTTTTTCCCCCGCTCGCTTGCACTCTTGTTTCTCTCTCAGTTCCTGACCGAGAAAGACCGGGAGTTGACGCGTTTCCGCGGACGTCGGAAAATCCGACAGCTTATACGGGATTTACTGCTTATAATCGGCCGGTACGAATCATTCGGGTCGGGATGGTAAGGAACATCAGGTCGATCCGTTCAATTAAAAATGGCCCAATTGGGGCGATGATTGATTCGTTCGATTGAGCGATTGATTCGATTCCCAAAAAAAAAATCCTGAACCGAATATCAATTAATTTTGGGAGTTCTACTTAGGTTAACTTTAGGAGTTCGAGATGATTTTTGACAAGATTTGACGCCGAATGGATTGAATAGAAAAATACCGATGCAAATGTAGACTAATTATTAGAAGTTCCATTTTTGGTCGATATCATTTTTGTAGAATGGATCAAGCAAAACAAAATTTCAAATCACTCTTTTTTCTTGAGGATATTGTCCGATGTTTACCTAACGGTGATATGCTAAAAAAATATCCCGACGCGAATAACAATTAATTTTAGGCGTTCCACTTTTGTTCGGTGTGATTTTTCAAAAGAATTTTCGCCGACTGGATTTAAAAAAAAATCCCCACCCAATATAAACTAATTATCAGAAATTTCACTTTTCTTCGACCAAATTTTGCTAGAATCGATCGAGCCACAAAAATGTCAAACTACTCCTCTTTTTGAGACTCCCCCCCCCCCCCCCCCTCGCTGATGATCACGAGTCAGCACCGTAAATCGAAAACCTAAAAAAAAAAAACAAATCGCCCTTTTTCTGCCATTACCATTTACAAAAGTGAATCGATTATAAGTTCGAATTGTCTCGAATTCTTGGTGCATTAGATTCTGGAAGGGTTCCTTAGGCCGAAAGAAATGATAGAAGGGGAGACCGGCGAGAGGGGGAGGGTCTTGTGTTGGAAAATTTTTTCGCTTTTTACGGAGCCTCCGGGCGGCTCGCGGTGGAAGCAAAGTCGCGGATAAAGGAGAGCTGCAAGGTAAAACACGTTATAAGGAAAGGAGGACAGACAAATGAAACGGGTAACGATGAAAAGGAGTCGAATATCCGACAGAGGTGAAGCCGACGCTCAAAATTCCGGGCGGTGCCTTTTGTCGTGAGGAGAAACAGATCACAAATACAACCAGAGCGCGCCAGTCACCCAACTATATCAACTACGTATATACATATATACCATATATACATATATACCATATATATATATATATATATATATATATATATATATATATATATATATATATAAGTATGCGCACGACAAAACTCAGCGGATGAGCACGTTGTTTCTCCTCTTTGCTACTGTTGAGGCGCTTCTTCGTCTCCGCCGTCGTCCTCTTCTTCTTCCTCCTCGGTCTTCGCTATCTTTTTGTTACACCTCGCTCGCCGGTCGGCAAGGAGGCCGCGGCCGCCCTAAGCCCTTTCTTCTTCGTTTCCAGCCGCCTTCGCGAATCCTCTCCTCTGTTTCTAATTCTTCGCGGCCGTACCTTATAGCTTTGTCCCTATCTCGCGGCTGCGGAAGCTTGTCGTCCTCTCTCCGTCGCGTCGCGTATGTCACAGGAGCGAGGAGGAACGCGGGACGTTGCCTCCATCGGCATCGCGGGCCGGAATCGCGGGCATCAATCTCTCGTCAAAACGTGGAATAGTTCGGCGCGTAGGAAATGCCAAACCGCGAGGATCCACCTTCCCTTTCTTTCGGTCCCGCGACGATCGCGCTGACCGACTCTCGTACGAAACCTCTGGAATACGCTTCGCTCCTACGGCCAGGAATTTTTGCAATTTTTGTCGTTTTTTTTTTTTTTTTTTTTTTTTTTGTAAGTCAGGAATTCGGAAGGTTTTTGCTCGCTGCTTTCGGTGTTGAATATTGTGTATTACATTAATCGAAAAAAATTGTTGCGAATCTGCTACGTTCAAAAAAAGAAATGGTTGATTTAAGCAAGTGCGCGGTGACATAATTCAAAGGTGTTTTTTGTTGGTACAACAAAAATTTTTGTTTCATTCGCCAAATTTTGAATAAATTGAAGCAAATAATCGTTTAACAAAACAACGCTTTATTTGTATCAAACGAATAACAGCTTTGAACGTTTCTCACCGCGCCTTTTGGTTAATCCAACCAATTTTTTTTTTCTCAGTGTATTGAATCTGTTCGTGGAACTACCATCAGTGTGTGTCGACGAGTGAATTGCGCGTCGACAACGACGATCCTGATGAATCCGGAGTGGTCAAACTCGAAACGAAATTCGAAACATTGAACGTGGAGAGCCACGAACGTAATAAAAAAAAAATCACAAATGTTACCGCTGAAATGTGATGCGTTTCACAGACGCGATTAAAATATTTTTCCTGCCGAAATTATGAATAGGCTAGGCATCCGGTTCCTTTCGGTATCTCTATATCCCTCTCTCGCTTCTCCGAGAGCCGCCTCGAAAAAAAAAAAAAAAAAAATTGTCGCGAGAATGCGGCGGTCCGCAGCCAGCGAGGCGAATCGCACTGGCGCGATTTAGGATGTAATTCACGTGTGGATAAAGAATGAGTGAAACAATGCCGAGAGGAAATCATTGTTTTCTCCCACCGGTTTCTTTATGTTTTTTTTAACAACGATCCATTGTGAGTGGCCTATAAATTGTAACCGGTAGATTAAAAATGTTCGATGTAGGGGAGAGCGGGGCAAAATGGGACAGCGGGGCAAAACGGGACAGTGAGGGCAGAACTCAATTTTCCAATAATTTCTGGATGCCCCATTTTGCCACCATCCAAAAGTTATTGGCAAATTGCGTTTTGTCTCGTAATCCCGTTTTGCCCCGCTGTGCCATTTTGCCCCGCTCTCCCCTATGAGGCGTCTCGTATCAAAGTACCGATTCTTAATCGTCCCAATTTTTTCTGCGGATTGAACGTGCAGCGAAACAACAAAAATAAAAGTAAATATTATATCTTTATTTTAGCATAAAATAGTTTCATACAGATTTCAAATTACCAGGAAAAATATTCCATAAAAAAAACCCCATTCAAAATGCTACATTTTGGATCCTTGAATTTTTTTTTATGACGTCAATTTCGATATTTTCTTTCGGGTCGAGTGTTTTATTTATTTATATCCTAACAAATAATTGTTCGGCTTATATATACATATATGATTATTTTTCGTGCATTATCGAGACACGATACCGGGCAACGTTCATCCTCGGATTGATCTCGCTCCACACTCGAGTGCATCTGTCGCGTCTACGAGTTTTCTGTATGTTGGTCGATCGGACGCAAAATCGTGGTGGGAATAGCCGTGCGAGAGTAGTCCCTCGGCCCGAGTCGTCCGCGTGTAACGCGCCGGGCTAATGATGATGACACTCTTATTTCTCCGAGGGAGAAGGAGCTCGGGTCATTTTTCAAAAGGACCAACTCTCGTCCGACCGCGTGACAGAGCGAGAGAAGATGAGGAGGACGAAGACGGAGTACAAGAGGAAGAAGTAGAATAAGAATAATAGTGGATCGAGTAAAGGAGAGTACGTAGAAAAGAGCGATATAAGCTGCGTCGGAGAACGACGACGATGACTACGACAGCGAAGAAGGGAAGATATAGTAACACGGTAGAATGTTGAGAAGAGTGAGACACAACTCGGTGGAAATGAGGGATCGAGGAGAAGTTCCTTTCCGCGCACGCAGAAGCTAATGTCCGGAACGACTCCTGGTGAACCATTAGAGCGAAGCGAGAAACGCGAAAGAGAAAAGAGCCCGATAACGAGAGAGTGAGGGATACTCTCTCTCGCTCCCGTTTCTATCTTACCCTTCTCGAATCCCTCTTTATCTTTTACACTTGTTTGTTTTTTTTTCATTCCGCCTTTTCCATTTCCGCCTATTTTCGGTTATGGTTCGCAGAGCGAGACCGGAGAGGTCTTAATCGATATTGATAGAATTGACTGACACTTTTGGTTTCCCTGGCGTTTCGCGGCTTTGGGCGGGTTATGACGTGAGAGGTTTCCTGGGATATGGCAGATCTTCTATAATATGCTGGTTCCGCTGGGATATGACGGATCGCCTGGATTGGAACAAATAGCACGGGTTATCACGGGACCCTGGAATATGACGGAATTCTGAGATACGATAGAATCCTAGGACATGGTAGAATCCTAGGATATGATGGAATCCTGGGATATGATGGAATCCTAGGACATGATAGAATCCTAGGACATGATAGAATCCTAGAATATGATAGAATCCTAGGATATGATGGAATCCTAGGATATGATGGAATCCTAGGATATGATGGAATCCTGGGATATGATGGAATCCTAGGATATGATGGAATCCTGGGATATGATGGAATCCTGGGATATGATAGAATCCTAGGATATGATAGAATCCTCGGATATGATAGAATCCTAGGACATAATAGAATCCCAGGATATGATAGAATCCTAGGGCATGATAGAATCCTAGGATATGATAGAATCCTAGGATATGATAGAATCCTCGGATATGATAGAATCCCAGGACATAATAGAATCCCAGGATATGATAGAATCCTAGGATATGATAGAATCCTAGGATATGATAGAATCCTAGGATATGATAGAATCCTAGGATATGATAGAATCCTACGATATGACAGAATCATAGGACATGATAGAATTCTGGGACATCATAGAATTCTAGAATATGATAGAATTATAGGATAAAATAGAATCCTAGGATAGGTATGACACAATCTTGGGATATGACAGAATCCGCTGGGCTACGACGGATCCCATGAAACATAACAACTCTCCTGGAATATGAAAGATCGTCTGGATTTGACAGATTCTCTGGAATCGGACAGATTTCCTGAAACATTCGAATGTCCCAAAGGGTCAGTAAAACCCGCGAGGGTTCGTCGAGGCCCACGTCGCACAACCCTCGAACTCTCGAACCCCTTCGTTGCCCCGGGAGTTTAAGTAAGTGACCGTGTCCTCGTAGTGCTGGACCGGAGACTGCTGATTAATTATTCAGCATACGTAGCCGTTTAATTCGATTCCTCATAACGAGCCACCCGCGAGTTTCTCATTCCTCTCATTCCATACGCCGTATGTCTAATCACCCTGTAAACATTGTCAATTATTTAAATAACCACACCCCACACGATTCACGATCTCCTGCCTTTATCCACCTTACATTATGTTTAATGCATTTAACGCTTGACATTGAAAAAAAAAAAATCTTCTTTCGTGGTCGCTCGGCAGGCTAAATTTCCTCCGATGTATCTCCGCGTTTCTGTGTAGTCTCTTTCACTCTTGGGGTGTATTCTCGCTGAGGCGGAAGTGCACGACTGCGAACTGGGGGCTCGGCAAGATAGATGTGCGTCACTTCCGGCCGCGACAGGGGGGTGGCGACTGCGGGACGCCCTCACTCACACCACCTTGCCTGACAATTCCGCGACTGTGCGTTCTCTCCTTTTCCTATTTTTTTTTTTTCATAGAATATAATTATCCACCAGTCTATTTTTTTACCTCCTCGCTTTGATCAATCCTTCGCGCGTAAGGAGTGCCATGAAAGACCTACATAATTTCGAAGAATTTCGAAGAATAATTTCGAAGAAATGCAATTTCTTCGATCACGCGCAAAATAAAAAAATTTTATACTTAAAAGTTTTTTTTAAATTTTCGACATTTTCTGTCGCAACAAGAACGCATTGTCATTCTGTTTTGCAATAGTAATTTGTCACCGCGAGGCGGTCTCCAGGCTCACAATAATCTCCAAAAATTCGCTGCCACCTTGGAATGTCATGTCTTTGATTGCGCGCAATATAAACAAAAATATAAAAATTATTTTTTCAATTTTATTAATTTTCCGTCGCAACAAGACCGCCTTTTCTTTCCGTTTTGCAATCGCAATGTCTCACTGCGAGACGGTGACTCCAAGCTCAGCGATGTTTATTCGAGGCGTGCGGGTTAATTGGAGGTGAGGAAAATTTGAATGAAAATTGCGGCAGTAAATAAGGTCGAGCGCTCGAGAAGACGTCGAGCTCGAAACTCTCGATCGAAAAACTTCCTGAACGAATAATGTTATCTTCGACGTTTAAATTCCCGCGGCGATCGCTGGCGCATTACACCTCGCACTGATAATCGTCCTTCCGCCCGATCTTTGCAATCTCGACTGATTATTGTTATGATAAATCAATTGCGATATTAATCTCCGCTAGATATCGCTTGTGCGAGAGCGTCACATTTCTGCGCTCTATCGTCACGCAGGACACAATTATGTAATCCTCATTTGCGGTGACTCGTTCGAGCTCCCGTTTATTATTATAATAAACGTTTGGCACGCGGCGAGATAAATCTTGGCGTGCAAATACGGAGAGACGGCAGATGAGAAGGATAACGAGTCACCGATCGTTTATCGAATGGGGGAATTCAATAATGGACATTGAAAAAAATAAAAATAAAATTAAAAAGACACGTGTGCGATCCGGAAGGTCTGGTGAGCGTCGAACGACGCATTCGATCTTCCCTGGACGAATACATTTAAAGTAAATGCAAAAAGAAGAAAGAAGAAAAAAAAATTAAGTGGCTCTAAAATACAAAGAAGTATTTTCGCGCATGCGAGGATGTTCCCGGTGTTTCTTCGGTTGCAGGTGACTGCACCTTCCTCTCTCGTCTGGTTATGCGGTGGAGAGAAGAAAAAAAAAATTCGAGCGGAACCGCAAAACGAGATGACTATCGCTATTTTTTCCCCCCCGAGACATTGTCCGGTATCTTTGGTCAAAGACGATATATTTTATGGGAAAAGTACACGTTGCGAAAGGCACAATGTTGTGTCACGCATATGTCACATTCATATTTATACACAAGTGCTGTCATTATATTAAGGGGAGTTTGGTTGAAGGACGTCGTTTCCGACATCCCTCGATCTTAAAGATTCGATAAAAATAACGATGTTGAAAAATTCGACATGATTGAGTACTTTCATGCTTTCATATATATTTGTATATATTTATTTATTTTATTTACTGAGTAACGAATAGAACTCTTTTGCGGATGTGATGTAAATGATGTAAATATGGGACAGACTTTATAATGGCACTTGGAAAAGCCTCGTTATCGTGAGATTTATGACATTTAAGTTTAGAATTCATAGCATTAAGAGGAGAAATAATATTTCACAGAAGGGCTTGCTAATATAAAAACAAATAATGATAAAAAAGGAAAATAAGCGATTTTCATAGAATAACGAAACGGCAGTGTCCATCCCAGCCGAGAATCACACCAATGTAAAAATAACAATATCCATTATTATTATTAAATATATATTTTTATTTTAAAAAATGTAAAAGTAGCTACATGTAAAAATTGAAATTTCCTCGTCCCTTAAGCCGGAGCCTGGACACTTTCCGTTTTACCCTTTGCTAGCTACAATTACGATGGCGAGGCCGGAGACTGAGAACGATTGCATAATTCTCAGCCGGTGGAACATGTTAGTTCGATACGATGAGGAGAAAACATTCTATGGATTTTATGCACGCGAGAGGCTGCGTGGTGGAGGCTACGTACTTTAGCTAATATGTATCCTTTACTTTGTATTCAACGCCGATCCCAACCGAGAATTGAACCAATATAAAAATAAAAATATTCGTGATTATTAATAAATATATATATTTTTTTTAAGAAAATGTAAACGCGGTTACATATAAAAACTAATATGTATTCTTTACTCTGTATCCAGTACGTATAAAAAAATATCGATAACTGGCCGAGAGTTACACCAATAAAAGAATAAAAATATAAATTATTATTATTACTAAATATATATTTTTGTTTTTAAAAATGTAAAAGCGACTACATATAAAATATATGAAATCTCATCATCCCTTAAGCCGGAGCCTGAAAATTTTCCACCTTACCCTTTGCCGGCTACAATCACGACGGGGAGGCCGGAGACTGAGAACCTTCGATTTGATGAGGAAATCATTACATGAATTTTATGCGTGCGAGCGAGGCTGCGCGACGGAGGCTGCATACTTTAGCTAATATGTATCCTTTACTCTCTATCCAATGCCAATCCTAACCGAGAATTGCACCAATATAAAAATAAAAATATGTACATAATTATTAATAAATCTATATTTTTATTTAAAAAAATGTAAATCATCAGCTACTATCTATCCAGTACGTACAAAAAAATGACGATACTAGCCGCGAATTACACTAATAAAAAAATAAAAATATACATTATTATTATTAAATATATAAATACATATTTTTATTTAAAAAAATGTAAAAGCGAATATGAATTTTCCACATCCCTTAAGCCGTAGCCTGGACGCTTTCCCTCCTACCCTTTGCCTACAATTACGATGGGGTGGCCCGAGACTGACAACGATTGCATAATTCCCAGCCGCTGCAAGATATTAGTTCGATATGATGAGGAAAACATTAAATGAATTTTATGCCTGCGAGAGAAGCTAAGCGACGCGCGCTACATACTTTGGCTAGTATGTAGTATCCTTTACTCTGTATCCAGTATTATAGTATCATGAGCAAGCAGCTTCCTATAACCCCAAGGTCTCTTTCTCTCGACTGTATTTTATATATATATCTATCTTGTTTCCTCTCTCTCCGTCCCGTGTCTCGGAGGTTTCTGCCGGAGACCGCGATCCGATTATCTCTCGTCGGCACCGGCGTGTCGGTGAGATTTTCTCGGTAACGGCCAAGTCCTTGGACCTCGGAGTCGCCTTAGGGTTCGAAACCCGCCCAGAGCGTGCACGCAATCCTACTGCACGTCCCAAAGACATTAGGCGCCATCAGGGTACGATCCAACACTCCTCTCATCCCCCTTCCCTCCTCCCCCTCCCCCCTCCGCCACCCTGCTATCTCCTCCCCCTCCTCCCCTCCTCCTCGTACCGATTCTCATCGCGAATTCGTCATCGTTCTCCTTACTTCCACAAGTATTTTTTCTTCAAATTCGCCGGAGAGCGAATCGGGGAATGCACACTGAATTTTTTCTTTTTTTTTTACGGCCGCCGTTTATTTGGTTTATGGAAAATATTTATTTGATAAAAATAAATATTTATTTGATTTAAATAAATATTTATTTAAGTAAATAGTTACTTAAATGAAATCAATATTTATTTATATCAAATAAATATTTTACTTAAATCCAACAAACGGTGGACGAGAAATACATTTTTTTTCTGGGTGTGCGAATATATTGTGCACGGGCGGCATCCCAATTTTCCTGCATTTCGAACTCATTCTGCAGTAATTTGGAATAAAAAACACTGGGAAATTTCAAAGAGGATTATAATTTTTTTGCCCGATTTTTTCGTCTGGCTTTTTGTCTGAAATTGGCTCATGGAGCCTTCTTTTTTGAAGTGTATTTTATTAAGGAGAGCACCCGAAAATTTGAAAAAATGTGACATTGGATTTTTCTTTTGCACTTCTGATTGGTTGTCAAATTTTTGTAAATGGCGCACCTCGGTTGGAATGTATTTTGATTTGATATCAAACTGCTCCATCAATTGTTCATCGTCGCCAGTTTTGTTATTTTTCTATCTTCAGTCTTTCGCACCTGCGTCGAGAGACATTCGGTAAAAATCAGAAAAAAAAATTAACTCCATTTTGTCCGGAAATTGCCCTAAAAGTGGAATAAAATGTTGTGTCCCCACATTCTTTCTCGATAAACCGAGTTCCAATCAACAATCTTACACGTGCAACTCTTTCTTATTTCTTACCGAATCAATTTTTTTTTTGCAATTATTGATCGAAAAATCTGAAACAATTTTCTCATTTCAACATTAATCGAACCCTGTCGTCAAAATATTTATCGAACCCCCCATTGCACCTTAGCGTTACAGAAAAGTCTCGCAATATTCCCGAGACATATTGCGAAGCGTATATTGAATAAATATTCAATGTATCAAATAGTTCGCACACCAGAAATTCTTCGCTCGATATTTGATCGTGGGCATCGTCGTCGATAGTTGTGCGGTAGATATGAATAGTTATGACGATAACAGTCGCGACCAAGGATGCATCGCTCGAAGTAACACAGCGAAGTGCGTGCACGAAAGTGGGGACAGCAATAAAACCAGTGCGCATTTATAAATATTGGTAATTAAAAAGATTTCTTGAATATCGAACCTACCCGATGGATCTTAGCATAACATTGATTATGCATCGTTTGCATGCCGATAAGTACGCGAGCGCGCGTCAAGAGCAAAGTAGATGCGCCTAATTGCACCACCGATCGATCGCCGCCTCCGTTGCACTTGTTACCTCGCGCGCCAGTTTAATAAACATATGCAAAAAACCGCTTCTCTAATATCCATCGATCTGTATATAAATGACAAGTGTTGTCGATGTAGCGACCGGATAATCCTTGGCAACGTTACAAATAGTTTAGTATTTCTGGTGTGACGCTTGTAAATTTTTTCTCTTCTTTCTTTAGCGACTTTTATTTTTTTTCCGCTTACCTAGCGTTAGTCGTAATTTTGAGCTAGAAACAGCACAGTTAGCGAGTGCTGATAAACGGAGGGGCGGGTTAAGACTTTTTTTTATATATACCAAATGAGGCGTGTTGCGCCTTTCCGTTTCTAAGGCGAGGATCGAAATTTAAGCCTTCATGTAAGCGAGCCTTCTTTAACGCGGAGCTAGAATTTGCCAAGAGGCAACCTTCGAATGATTCGAATAACAAGTTGATGTGCTAAATAAAATCTGTAAAAATTCAGAGAGGTACCTTGAAGTGTTGTTTTTTTTATAACGCAGAAGAAAGTTTATTACGAACATGCGTATCGTTTTTGTGGTTAAAAGAAGCCATGGTCGTTTGCTCTTGGCAAAAAGTCACCGATACTTGAAGGTTTACGGGCTTGTGTATGTTGCATGTCCTTAAGAGGCGACAGAGAGATTAATAAATATATGCAAAAAATCGATTCTATAATATCCATCAAATTGTACATATGTGACAAATGTTATCGATGCAACGACCAGATAATCCTTGGCAGCGTAAAAATAGCTTAGAATTTTTGGTATACACATTTTCTTTTTTTTTTTACAATTTTTTTGTCAACATCTCTGGGGCTCACCGCAGTTTTGCGCTAGAAACTGGCAGAGAGTTACAGACTGCTGATAAACAGAGGGGCGTATTTGAGATTTTTTTACTGATGCTAAATGGCGCGGATTGCGCCTTTCTCTTTCCAAGCCGTCGATCGAAATTTGAGAGATCGTGTATGTTGCGTGTCCGTAAGAGGCATCAGAGAGATTAATAAATATATGCAAAAAAATCGGTTCTCTAATTTCCATCGATCCCTACATAAATACCAAGTTTTATTGACGTAACAACCGAATAATTCTCGGCAACATTAAAAATAGTTTAGAATTTCTAGTACAGAGCTTGAACACTTTTTCTTTAATTTTTTGAACCATTCTTTTTTTTCAACGTCTCCGGCGCTCATCGCAATGTTGGGCTAGAAACCTGCAGAGAGTTACAAACTCCTGATAAACCGAGGGGCGTATTTGAGATTTTTTTACTGGTGTTAAATGGCGCGAATTGCGCCTTTCTCTTCCCGAGCCGTCGATCGAAATTTAAGAGATCGTGTATGTTGCGTGTCCGTAAGAGGCATCAGAGAGATTAGCCCATACCGGAAGTCCCTAACGCACGGGCCCAAAATTACGTCGAAAATTCGTTGAACTCTCACGGGATGTGTTTTAGCTTCGCCACGGCTGCGCTCCTCTTCGCCATTGAGCTGAGATCTCTCCGTCTCTATCGCTCTGTCCAGTCCAGCTTTTCACCTGCGTCACACGAATCGGATGGGAGAGATACTTAAAGTCGTGTATACTTATTTTACCTTACCGAACGCAGCCGATCCGGCCGCTCGACGATCGCGTCGTAGATCCTTGACCCTCGGCTATTATAATTAATGCTCTCGCGAAGCCGTTCTGTTAATTCTCTACCGTCGAGGAAAATGTTGCAATTCATTTTTCCTCGTAGCTCGGAATAAAATTAACCGCACGGCCATTAATTTATGGAACGCCGATGTAACTTTATAGCAATTTTTGTATTTTTTTAATCCTTTTTTGCAACAATCAAGATAACATTATTCACATCGAAATCCGTTGGCGAAAGAATTTTTTTTTTTTTTTTTCATTGCGCTCTACAAAAAATTTGTGCGTAAGGCGCGATAACTTCGCGTCGAAAGTCAAGTAGACGATTCTTCCTTTTTTCAGTTTTTTTAATAGCAAAAAAATAAGCTACCGAAATACGATTGGCAAGATAAAAAAAAGTTGCTCCACAGAAGATCCGAACTATGTGTCATCTCGAGAGTTGACGACGTCGTAAAGCTGCTCGGTTTTAACCATCGTTTACAACAATTCACAAAATTACAAACAATTTACAAAAGGTGCTCGGTTTCAACCATCGTTTACAAAATAGTTTTGTTTGTCTAACAAAATGTAGACCGTTAATAATTTATTGCTGTGGCAGCGAAAATATTTCGCTGCCACAAAAAAATACTTTGCTTTCCCTATCTTAACCAGTTAAATAATTTATAGTAACAAAATTCTTGTCCCAACAATTTGTTTTTCTGCGTGTGAAGCGCGATAATTTCGCGTCAAAAGCCAATTACACACCATTTCCATTTTTCAGTCTTTTTTATAGTGAAAAAAAAATAAGCTACCGAAATACGATTGGCAAGATAAAAAAAATTGTTCCACAAAAGATTCGAACTATGTGTCATCTCGAGAGTTGGCGACGTCGTAAAGGTACTCGGGAATGAGTAAAAAAAAAAATCGCATCGACCAGAGAGGATCTCTTGGGAGAGACGGAGAGCGAGAACGAGAGAGAGCAGAACAAAGAGTTCTAAGGGGCCAGTGCACCCATAATAATGGGCACTTGGATGCGGTGCAGGTGACGAGCTCTCGTTCCTTCTGCTCTTGACTTCTTTCATCGAGAGAAGCTCACCAAAGCACCAGCAGAAAACCGGAGCTATCATTACCTGCCTCGACGCCGTTCAAATCTTCCGTCCTGCGCGCCTCTCCCGAATTCGACGCGGTCACGCCGTATCCGCATTGGTGACCAAGTCAAGTTGAAACAAGAACGAAGGAATATAAATTTTTATAAAAAAAAAAAAAAATTTAATCGAAAGAGACGAACATTTTTTAAATTTCGTTTGTGGCGTCACTTCCGATCGGAAAATTAGATTTTTAATTTTCATGTTCCGAGGTTAACATTTTTTTTTCGACGTTCAAGGCTTTTACATTTGAAGATCGAATGAAATTAATTTTCGGTGTTTTTTTTTGTCGGTAGCTATGTGGATTATAAAATTTGGAGTCATTTCTCTGCTCTTTCGATATTCGGGATTGCTCTTCGGAAAATCAATGGTGCGATCAATGCGAAACGTGCCATTACTTCAGAAATCAATTATTTTTTTAGACTGTCAGCGCTTTTCGGTTTGACGATTTAAAAACAATTATGTTTGCTCTTTCGTATCATGACTAACCACGTGCGATTAATTCAGAAATAACGTTTCTTTTTTTAGACGATCAGCGCTTTTCGATTTGAAAATCGAATAAAATTTATTTTTGGTGTCTCATTTCCTGATTAACTACGTGCGATAAAAAAAAAAAAAAAAAAAAAAAAAACAATTGCATTAATTTCTCCGCTTTCTCGATATTCGTCATTGCTCTTCGAAAAAATAAATCGACACTCCTTCGCGTGAGAATGTCGGCCGGGAGATTCTCGTATGCGGAGCGAGCGTCTCTCGTAGATAATAATAGTTTCCCGTAGACCATTAAAATTCGAACATATGCCGGCAGTTCGAAGGTCAGCCGACTCCGATAAGTGTCCACCGAATCCGTAATCGCCGCGAGAGCAAGATTCGATAAGGCGGTCCCGACCCTCGCGCGGCTCTCGGTTACCGAAGACTGATAAAAAAAAGAAGAACAAGAACAAAAAAAAAAAAAAAGAAGAAAGAGAAAGAAATACGCGAGAATCTCCGGAAAAATGAGTCATATGAGCAGAGAGAAACGATTAAAACCAAAAATAGTCGTCGAGCATCGACTCTTTATTTACTTATCGTTATACATTCTTACGCAAGCGATTACACGACTGTCCCGTTACAATCGTCGCACCTTATCGGCTCCGTTTCCATTATTTCTCTCATTAAATTTTTTTTTTTATATTTTTTTTCTCGCGACTAAATAATCGTCATTTGGACGAGACGCTCATCGCTCGTCCTCCTATCGAGCGGAATAACCTGTCTGCGAGCGATAGTACCGAGCCCGACGAGCTCGAACTTACAGTAAGACCCGCTCAGGTGCGGCAGGTGCGTGCGAGCGAGCTGAAAACGGTTCGCCGGTTCGCTCTCTCTGCGTAGATAAAAGTCGAGTCGGGTCTTGCGATGCCGACGGCGACGCGACCGCCGAGGTCTTCCACGCGTATTGCAACGGCGACCGGAAGTGTCGTTACGAAATTACGATCGCAGGAGACTTTCTTGGATCGCGGACTCTTGACCAAGTTTCGCCTATTCACAGCACTTTACCGAACGCTAAAAAAAATTTATCAATGACTTAAGTACAATTCGCTTGCGGGCTGCCAAAGAAAAAAAATGTTGTTTCAATTCTACTTCCGATTCGTACGATTTCATACGGCATTGAAACAATAACATGTCAACTTGAGTCTTGCCGTCGTTGTTTCATTATCATATGGAATTGTAAGAATTGAAACAAACAAATTTTTCTTCGGCAGCCCGCAAGCGATTTGGGTTTTCACTGTAGGCTCGGTTCTCATTTTTGTAGCCATTTTTTTCTCTTCTCAGTTATGAGTATAACATAACCCGATACCGCTATGCGCACATCGGAGGGAAAAAAAATTATTTAATTCTACTTCCAATTTTTACAATGTCATACGGGATTGAAGCAATAACATGTCACCTTGACAGTCTTGGAATATCACATGGAATATCATATGGAATATCATATGGAATATCATATGGAATATCACATGGAATATCATATGGAATATCATATGGAATATCACATGGAATATCATATGGAATATCATATGGAATATCATATGGAATATCATATGGAATATCACATGGAATATCATATGGAATATCATATGGAATATCGTATGGAATATCATATGGAATATCATATGGAATATCATATGGAATATCATATGGAATATCATATGGAATATCATATGGAATATCCCATGGAAATTCATATGGAATATCATATGGAATATCATATGGAATATCATATGCAATATCACATGGAATATCACATGGAATATCATATGCAATATCATATGGAATTGTAAGAATTGAAAGTAGAATTGAAACAAAACCATTATTCTTCAGCAACCCGCAAGCGATTTTCCTTTCACTGCAAGCTCGTTCCTCATTTTGCTAGCCATTTTTTTCTCTTCCCGGTTATCGGTATAACATAGCCCGATACCGCTATTCGCATATCGGAGGCAGCCGGAGGGAAGCGTGGCGAGCAGCGAAAGGAGGATGCAAGGAGGAAGGGAGAGGAGAGCGAGGACAGGGATGAGGCAGGAGGGATTCTCCATTCACCGCTGGTAATGAGGTCCTCGCCACCAGCACCGCGAGCGCATGAATGAACGGACGCGAGGAGAGAAGAGGAGGAAGAACAAGAAGAAGAGGAAGCGCGCGAGGGGCATCGCGAGATGAATCTTCTTCTCCGCAGGATATTGGAAATACTTGGTGGCTGTTCGACACGGCCTCTATTTAGGTCCCGTATTATAATCGTGAAGATGCATCCACCCCGGGAGAATGAGAATATAACATTAAAGGCGAACTCTACCGCTTCCGTTCGACGCGCAATTTTAATCATGAAAGAAGACACGCGGACGAGCACCGGAGCATTTAATATCTAGGGCCTTGTAATTTCAATACTGAATCGCCAGATTGGGACGGGAGGTCGGCGTACGTGTTGCGAGGATCCTGGCGCATCGATTTCGCTACAAAGAAACAAAAAAATGTTGACTCTGTCCAAGTTTGAGCCGTGAGGAAGGTCGGAGAGTGCTAAAAAAATTAAGTAATCGTCCAGAGTTAAAATCGCCGTTTAAAGAATCGCGCTTAATGGTCTTCAAAAGATGTAACTTCGAAACAAGATGTATCGTTCTCGTGACTTCTGATGTATTAAAGCCTTCTGTTCGTTTTTCGTCGAGGACCAACACGGAAAGAGAGGATGTACCCAGAAAAATAATTTATTTGACGGGCACCCCGAAAATAAATATTTGGTTTATATAACTATTTATGAAAATTAAATAAATATTGATTTAAACTAAATACATATTTATAAAATTTAGAAAAATATTGATTTAAACTAAATACATATTTATAAAATTTAGAAAAATATTGATTTAAACCAAATAACTATTTATTTGCGGGTGCGGGAGGCGGGCGGGTGGTTAAGAAGCCCAAAAATATTGACTAGTCAAATTCGAGCCGCGAGGAAGGCCGAAGGTTGCGGAAAAAATTAAATTATCCTCCGGGCCATTTAAAATCGCCATTTAAAGAATCGCGTTTAATGGTCTTAAAAAAATGTAACTTCGAAACAAGATGTATCGTCCTCGTGACTTCTGATATATTAAATCCTTCTGTTCGTTTTTCGTCGAGGACCAAGACGGAGAGGGCGGGCGGGGTGCGGCCGGGCGAGTAGTGTCGACATGGCAGAGAGGCGACGGGAACGCTAGGGCGCATTAAGGATTGTATTAATCAAGCCGAGGACGCCACGCTGTCACGCGAAGGCATCGTCTGATACGTTTTCCTCGCCGTCTCGCTGCGCGGCAAGACGACACGGGGGCGAATTCAAGCTCTGCGAAGCTTCGCCGGAGATGAAGGGTGTGCCGGAACGGCGGGTACGAGAGAGGAACCGACGAGGCTGGAGCCGGGCCGAGGGCATGAGAAGGAGAGACCGACAGTTTGCGCGGGACCGAAGCCAGCAAGCCAGAAGAGAAGATCTCTTCTGGCTTGTCACGAATCCTGCGCTATTCTGCCGATGACGTCGAGAAATGACGCAAAAAAACCTAGGAGCCAGACTAGCCGGCGGCTGTGCAACTCGAGGCTCTCGAATGACTACTCTCTATAGTTGGATGGATAAAAAAAATAACCACCTCGATAAAGAAAAAAAAAAGTAAAAAAAATACCCCCTAATCTCGTAGACTGTGCGATGCAAGTTGCAATTTTTTTCGACCCCTGACTTCACAATCGTGCTGCTCGGCCGGGACTCAAAATTTTTGAGCTTCTTTGTACCGAAATCGATACGCCGGATCGTGAGCAACAATTCTGAGCAGTCAGCAAGCCGATCTAACGAACAGGGTAAGGATCGCGAGCTTTCGAAGCCAATTTTTTTGTGAGCCCTGCAGATCCGTGCGGGCTTCTTGAGATTCGAAGAAATTCCCATCTTTCCGAATTGTATTTAATATAGATCTGTTATATCAATATAGATCAATGGGATTGTCGGTACGCAATGATACAAGCAAGTTCGAACAACAATTTTTTTTTTTTTAATACCTTCACTATCGACACCACAAATAAAACACGAGAAAGAGGTAACGAGGGGGAAAAAAATGCGTATATCTATAAAAATGGAACCAATCAATTGTTGCCAGTTAATTCTTATCGTCGAAAATGAAGCAGACCGATAAACCAGGCGCAGTTTAAGTGAGATGAGGACGGGAATGCGAAACGGTACGGTGATAGTTCCTCGTATCTCGTCGCGCACGTCAAAGTTCCCGAGCGAATGATTACAATGCTAGCAGACATTGTCTGCGCACGTGCCCGCACCCCAAGACCCCAGTAAACTGGGGTCTCGGGTCTTCTTTTTATCGGAGGACCCACCGCATCAAGAACGGCTGCCGATGCTACAATGTTGTATTTGACCTCAGCGTGTCATCGTCCCAGCGGCGGGCCATCTCCGACGATAAAACTCAGATTAAAAATGAATAAAACAAAAAATTTATAAATAAAATTTATCGAACCAAAACCTCCTTTTTAAAATTACGAAACGAATAGATATATAAGTGAACATTTTTTAATCTAAATATTTATTGAAATAAATATTCATTTAAGTAAGTATTTACTTAATTTAAATAAATATTTATTTAAATCAAATCAATATTTTACTTAAACCGAATAAACGGTGGGCGTCAAATAATTTTTTTTTTTCTGGGTGCAGCGAGGGGGCAGGGGGGGGGGGGGGTGGTCCGCGCTATAGCTCTTACAATTGTTCAGCAACATGGCTAAAAACGAGTACACAGATGGAATACGATCGGCCGATGATCCCATTGAAATTTCGTGAGAATCGATCGAACCGTTTAAATTTTGTGTCATATATATATATTTTTTTTTAATCAGCCGGCTTTCGTCGCGAGGAACTTGAAGGACCCAAGAAATTCCACGATCCAAAATGCTCTCGGACATTTCGTCAAATAACCCCTCGCGATCTGTCGGAGAGCGAGCGCCAAAGGATCTTCGACACCGTAGAGGGTGGGGTTGGCTGTCCGCATTGTGGGTCCACACCCAGAAAAATAATTTATTCGACGGCCATCGTTTATTTGGTTCAAGTAAAATATGTACTTGATTTATATAAATATTTATTTCATTTAAGTAAGTATTCACTTAATTAAAATAAATATTCATTTTAATCAAATAAATATTTTACTTAAACCAAATAAACGGTGGCCGTCAAATAAATTATTTTTCTGAGTGCAGCGAGGAGCAGCGGTTTGGTCCGCACTCTAGCTCTTCCAATTGTTCAGCAACATCGCTAAAAACGCGTACAAAGATGGAATACGATCGGCCGATGCTCCCGTTGAAATTTCGTGAGAATCGATCGAACCGTTTAAATGTTGTCACTGTTTTGTTTTTTTTTTTTAATCAGCCGCGGCTTTCGTCGCGAGAACCTTGAAGAACCCAAGAAATTCCACGATCCAAAATGCTCTCCGACATTTCGTCAAATAACGAGTGTGCCCCTCGCGATCTGTCGGAGAGCGAGCGCCAAAGGATCTTCGACACCGTAGAGGGTGGGGGTTGGCTATCCGCATTATGGGTCCAGCGGGGCAACGGGGGGGGGTAAGGGGGGGGGGGGGTGGGGGGGGGGGGGTTCCATGGCATTAGTATAGCACGGTGGAATAATTGGGTACAGTCTGAAAGCGGCTACCGCGTACGGTCGGCTTCTTTCAACCGTGCGGAGCGGACGGAGAGGGAATCGAGACGAAGAAGCGGCGCGAGAGAGGAGAACGAGGAGGATAAGGAGAGCGCGCAGCATCACCAGAAGCCGGAGAGAATCTCCGGGAGAAGAGGGAATCTCCTCTGTGGCGGCGTCGACCTCATCCTCTTCTTCCATCACCCCCCCCCCCCCCACCCCTTTCTATTGGCTGCTCACTCCGCACGGTTTGGATGATGAAAAAATAAAATAAAATAAAAAAAATGAAAACGAACTGGGACCACGCGGCGCGTTGGCGGCGAGGGCAAGAAAAGAAGAAAAGGAGGAAAAAGGCATCCGCTACTGCGTTCGTCCCTGCCGCTGCGCCTCGTCCTGCCGGGTTTCTCTTTCTCTATCCTTTCTCTCTCTTTCTCTCTCGTTCTCTCTCTTTCTCTCTCGTTCTCTCTCTTTCTCTCTCTCGTTCTCTCTCTTTCTCTCTCTCGTTCTCTCTCTTTCTCTCTCTCGTTCTCTCTCTTTCTCTCTCTCGTTCTCTCTCGTTCTCTCTCGTTCTCTCTCTTTCTCTCTGGTCCTTCTGGAAAACAGAAGCGAGAGCCGACGGAGATGAGAACGCTGGATGCGAAACAGGAGCAGCGACGGGGACGCTCGCAAAACAACTGACGGCTCCGAGAGAGGAGAGTCATAACTGTCTCGCGATGGCCTGGCCACAGTGGCGCAAATTTCCTCCGGATCGGTTCTGTACCTCGGTGTTTCTCTTCTGGAGACTCGTTCGGAGATCGATTTCGCACGCAGCTATGCGCGATGCAGGCGAAAGGGTCGCTTCGAGGCAAGTTTCCTTTGATTCAAAGCCTCGCGAGCGAACTCCCAGAGTTCGCAGCGATCTTCGGGGCGTTCTGACGGAAAAAAAAAATTTGAAAAATTCCGCGAAGCTAACTCAAGGGGACAAGATATTTCATAAAGTGAGCCACACAACTGTCGATGCCGAGGCTTTCTCACCCGGAAACAAAAATTTATTTGACCGCCACCGTTTATTTGGTTTAAGTAAAATACTTGTTTGATTTAAATACATATTTATTTAAATTAAGTAAATAGTTACTTAAGTTAAGTAACTATTTCGAACATCGGCGAGCCGATGTTCGCCGGTTCACGACATTCGAAACGCTCGAGTAATAACAATGTGCATTGAAGAAAAATCTGAAAACAAAAATTCACCCAGTTACCTCAACGTCTGCTCTCTTCGATGGCAAGAAAAAAAATTGTTCCAAAAATCTAGACGGTTCTTTCGAAAAAAAAAAAAATAAATAAAAATAAAAAACAGGAAACAAATTGGGAAAAAACGACATCCCGATCCGTTCGCCGTTCTCGCCTACCTACGCCACTGGCTTGTAAATAGCTTGTTTTATGCGACCCGAAATGAACTTGAAAAAAAAAAAAAAAAAATCTGCGGCACGGTGCTGAGCGTCTTTCCTTAATGGAGTCGTAACTTCTGAAATGCTGGTCCGGCATCTCGTTCGAGAATTAAGAGAGGAGAGAAGAGCAGCGGCGTTGATTCCGCCGGACTAACCCCCTGCCGCCTTGTCCTCTTCGCCCTTCATACGCGTTGACAATGCGAGCCACTGTTTAGCCAGCGATCATTAAGCTCGCACCACCGCTCTCTCCTCTCCTCCACCCCCTCCATCCTCTTCTTATTAATTCCCTCGACAAGTATAGAGATATTCAGATTGACTGGCGCAAGATTGACCCCCCCTCACCTTCCCCCTCCCTCGATTTTGTAGCCAGAAAACGCGTTGCCGATTATCGCGAGTCCAGAGAGAGGCGATACGAAAAAAAAGGATCAGTTGCGAGAGAAGATCTTTCGTCTCTCGTGACCGAGGCTCGTTAAGACACAATCCGCGCAGAGATGAAGAAGAACCGGGAGAAGGTGCGGAGAGACGCAGATGGAGACTGCGAGGCCACTCGAAAGAGGAAGCGTCGCCGCGTCCATCCTTGTTGAAGACAATCTCGACTCGGTCCGAAAATAGACATTGCAGAATTTGAAAAAAAAATCTCTTTTCTGATGACGAACTCGCACGCCGGGGAGAGCGAGGGAGAGAAGAGAGAGTGCAAGGTGCGAGACTTGCACATTCGAATGTATTACAGTGTATGCACAGACGTTTTGTTTATTGCGATGATAAATTAGAATGGAAATAAAATTATAACTATATAACTGGTTTTTTTATTTTTATTTTTTTTACATTTTTTTATTTTTTTTCCGACTGACCTTTCGAAGATGATCTGTCGAGGAGGATTGCGGAAGATTCCCTGATCATTAATCAATATTTAGGCGTATCTAAATTTTTTTTTTTAATATCTTACTAGAAATTGTAGGAAGTTATTAATTGTTATAATTTACAAAGATTATGAGCTTCGATTCTCGATATCCGAGAGGTTTGGAAATGATTGTTTAATTAAATATTTTATTTTTAGAAGCGTCGAGTGGTCGCGATAAAAAATTATGTGAGAGTAAAATATGTGAGGAGGCTACCGGGTTATTGGGATAAGAGAGGGAAGTGAGCGAGCGCGCTATTTCGTGAGCGTTCCGCAGCTAGAGTGGATCCAGACTGCGTCTTGATGATGATCAATCGTTGGGGATCCTCGTAACGCCGCGCGACGGCAAATCCCCGAACTGTTTTGACGAATACCAAGGCGAGCGAGCTTCGATGGTACAGACACGGAGAGGCGGACCAATAGCGTGGTAAAAAAAATTCACCAAGGCCTGCTTATTACACCAGGATTACACCAGAAAAAAAACACATCGTTTCATCACTCTAAAAATGTCTGATCGATTATTCTCAATAAAAAATAAAAAAAAATCATATAAAAAATTCAGTTTAATTGTCATCCGAACTTTTCTCAAATTCCATCGGGAAACGAAGATATCGCTCTTGACGAATTTCAAAAAATTGTAATCTCGGTCGGATTCTGCCGCGGTAATGTCATATCGAAAAAACGTCACTTCTTGTTTGAAATTTTTTATTTTGGACCGGAAGTGATCACATACCGGAAATGCATCACTATCGATCGAAAAAATGAATGTTTCAAACGGCAAGTGACGTATTTCAAGTACGGCGTCACTACCGATCGAAAAAATGAGATTCTAAAACCGGAAGTGACGTATTTTCGGTAAAGAAAATCAAGCTTTTCAAACAGGAAGTGAAGTTTCTCCATGTGACGTCACATCCGTTAAAAATTGAGATTTTCAAACCGGCAGTGACGTACCAACGAACTCTCAAAATTTTTTGTCTGTAATAATGAGAAACTTTACCGTACAGATAAGAAAACGGCCCTTGAGCGAAAAGATATTATTTTCGTTGTCTGAAATTCCCGCTAGTCGATAAAAAAAAAAAAAAAATACGATACTCGAAAAGTCATTACATTCGGCGAGCCTCGAAAAAGAGATTACCATTACTATCGTCGATTCGGAGAAGTACGAGTACCCAGTAGAAGCAGCAAAGATAAGCCCAGACAGTGTTTCGCGTGGATCGCGTAACAAGCTTTGGCTCCGCGGAGATATCGGGACAAACTGCGGAAGGGCCATTGGTCGGTACAAGGGTCGGTACTGGGTAAGCCAGCGGTGTGCGCCCGGGCTGCTATCGACGTGTATATCAGATCTGCTAAATCTCGTCTTATCTGTGATCTAACAAGTTCGCGAAGGCCCGCGGAGGAACCGCGAGCTCTCCGGTTGCGCACGTACGCCTCTGAAGGATAACATTTAACAGCGGTGTTCCCGTTCGCGTACACTGTTTATACACCGGACCAGATTCCTCAACGAAGATAACGCTCCCGGTTGTACCGTCGGCCGGTCTGACACTTAACCAGCCTCCCAATTAAAGCCCCATTACACGATTAATTATCTAATTAATTTATACCTATCCGCGGCGACGACGGCGAATTGTGTGCGTCCTCTATCCGTATTACGTTTGTATGGCGCGTTCGCAACCTTTCCGAGTCCTCCCACACGAGCGCATCTCTCCGATTGCCCTCTTATATGCTTGCGTAGATGCAATCGACCAAGATGTAAATAGCTCTGCCCGAAGCCCAAAGAATTTCCCAACGAGCCGCGTCCTCCTCGCGCACCGTGTTCGAGCATTTCCACGAAAAGCCAACTTTCAACTGCGTTGATACAAAGCGAAGCTTACACACGGCTACTTAACGTCTCGTTATGTAATTAAGCGACGGTGGAAAAACCTTTTTAGCCCGTTGAGTTCGCGCATCCGGCCCTGGCGCGCTGGTTTCCTCCTTAAAGACCTAAGTGACAGGTAAAGTAATGCGGGATACCGCGAGCACAGCTCTAGGCGCTAATCACGGGAGGATCTCTCGAGCGAGAGATCTGCAGATCGAGGCCCCTTCGAGGCGGCCTTTCCCATGCGCGTATTCACCGGCGGCGCTTCTCTCTTCCCTCGCCGACGAGCGCAATGCGATGCACCGATGCACCCGCGCGTACTAGTTGCACTCCCACTGGGGATAATGATAATAATGGAAAGGAAGAATGGAGAATTGTAAATAGCCCGCGCTCGCACGCGACCCTTCGACAACGTTCTGCACATCCGAGACGTTTTACCTCCGCTCGCTGGTTTAAACTGTTCTGCACAGAGTTTTCTGTACCGGAGAGTCGCGCGGGTTGTTGAGGTGCGGCGGGCGCGGACGCGGGTCGTATCGGCGTTGAAATTGTAGGCGGATGGGCGAAAGGAATACTGTAGGGGCGTTTTGAAGTGTCCGATATGAAGTTTTAATATTATCCTTGGGCTCTTTTTTTTTAGGGGTTGATTACAACTTTTTTTTTGCACTTCTGGTACAAGGGATTTTCTGTGGAGGGTCCGCCGGTGTCTTCTCGGTAGGCGATTAATGGATTATAAAATGTTTAAATGTCTAACCCGTGAAAACATTTTTTTACTGGATTTTCTGCTGGAAATCGCATTAATGAAAATTATGCGGGCATCAAAGTGTCCTATATGGACGTTTAATATTATTCTTGAGCTTTTTTTAAAAGGGTTAATTATACATTTTTTTTGCACGTCTGGCACGTCAAAGTATTTTCTACTAACGATCCGCCGCTGTGTTCTCGCTAGTCGAGTAATGGATTATGATATGTTTTAATGTCCGCCCCATGAAAACTTTTTTCACTGAAAATCACCGATTTTCTCCTGGGTGTCAAGTCATTGAATGCGATTTTTCAAGATCGACGCGTAGCAGCCTTTTTTACATTGTAAAAAAAAAATTGAATGCACGGGACTGGAAGTTTTTATGCAAAAACTTGTACATTCAATGTAATGTACGATTATGGAGAAAAATTAATATACATTTTCATTGAAATTAAAATAAATGATTGGAATTGAAGTACTTTTATACTAAAATTAAAGCAAATTATGAAAAGTAAGGTATTTTCAATGTTCTTAATGTACTAAACATTAATTTTTCAACGCAGTTGTACATGAAATTTGATATATCATTTTATGCATGAAAAATTCCACTATCAGTACATTAAATGTCATACAATTTTTTTTTTTACAGTATACTGAAAATCCCTGAGCATCTGCGAATCAGTCGAATAATGGATTACGACATATTTTGAAGTCTGACACACGATGGCCTTTCCACTGAAAATCTCCGAGTATCTTCCCACCGGTCAAACAATTAGTCGTGATTATTTTGTCACGACTGACGCACGAAAGTCTTTTCCACTGAAGATCCACGAGTATCTTCCGACCAGTCCAATAATTATTTGCGATTATATGGTCACGACTGACGCACAAAAGCCTCTTCTACTAAGAATCACCGAGTGTTTTCTCGCTAGCCAAATAATTAGTTGCGGTTTTTTCGTCCCAAATTACACACAGAAGCCTCTTCCACTGAAGATCCCCGAGTATCTTCTCACCCTTCCAAACAATGAATAACCTCACATTCCCAAATCCGACGCATGAAAGCCTTTTCTACTGAAAATCCTCTTCTCACCTCCTCTCACCAATCAACTAATTCATCATATTTTCATTATTTCAAAGCCCGATGCAACAAAAGCCTTTTCTACTGAAAATCCTCTTCTCACTAACTCTGCCCAATCAAAAAATCCCTAACATTTTCATTTTTTCAAACCCCAACGCAACAAACACCATTCCCACCAAAAATCCTCTTCTCATCCCCCCCACCAGTCAAACAATCCCTAACATTTTCATTTTTTCAAACCCCAACGCAACAAACACCATTCCCACCAAAAATCCTCTTCTCATCCCCCCCCCCCCCCCCCCCAGTCAAACAATCCCTAACATCTTCATTTTTTCAAACGCCGCCGCAAACGGCTTTTCCACTTAGAATACCGTCTCTATCCTCCAGCAGCCTCGCCCGGGCATCGCATTCCTATATACGCGCCGCATCAGAAGCGCATGGCTTCAGTTTCACAGAAGAGTTGAAGCAGCAGATAGAACGGATGGTACGTTAAGCCCCTCTGTGGTGCACAACACCACGTTGAAATGCCACCTGGCTGCTTTTTGCCCAGGGGCGGCCTACCGACCGTGAGGGGCGGAGGGGGGGAGAGTAAGGGGAGAGGAGGGGGGGTGGAGGGTGGAAGAACGTAGGAGCGACGCCGACGCCGAGGAACGACTCGACGATATATGGTTTTTGCTGAACGTACGGGGGAACCGGGTGAACCCGCGGCCGCGAACCTCCAACCGCCTGTGCGACCGCGGCTCGATCTCCCCCACTTCCGGTCTCGTATTTTCCCCGGCGTATAACAGGGAACGAGAACCTCTCTCCAATCCGGTGAGAGGACCACGCCCCTCCACCCACGCGCACCTGCGACACGCCCACCGCGAGAAACGATCGCGAGGCAACCACCTACATAGCACACCTTCATCGTCCTATAGCTACGAAGGTGGCTTCGGGATCCTCTTCTCTCCTCTTCCTCGATCTTCTTGCGTCCCAGAGCGACCCGCGTCCAACTCTCCGAGACTTGTGGCCAACTTCGAGATTCAACCCTTCATTTCGAGGGATGTTTCATTTAGCAGGAAATGACGAAATGAAGTTATCGTATGTGAACTATTTTTTTAACCCTTTGCGGATCGAGGGCGGAGTTCGGGCGGCGAGTCGTTTGAGGGGTTTTGGAACTGTGGGTGAATGGAAAATTGGCGGAAGATTCTTCGGGGTAGGTTCGAGTGCACTTGGATCGGTGCAGGGATGAAAATTGATTGAGAAGATCCGGACTGTTGGCGCGTTGAATGTTTGATCCGACGAGAGGCTCGAGAGAAGTTTGCCGATTCGGAATATTCGGTAGGTTAGAGGAGTGATGAAACTTGGCAAAAAAATTATGAGGAAATTTGGGGGGATACTTGAAGGTATGATCTCGTCGGTTGGGGCGAGAGGAATTTATAGCGAAACATTTACTGTAATTGGGGGAAGAGGAAAACCTTGACATACCTGCCGGCCCGAGGATGGAAGTTCTAGTGCCTTGCAAGTCCCGTTACGTCTTAGTTATTACTACGTTTCGGTGGTAAAAAATTGTATCGACAAGATCTCTTGATATTCAGATCATAGCTGACACAAGTCCAATGTTCCGGTCTCTGAATCACCCTTTTGTAACTGAAAGAAGGCGAAAACCTTCCCATACACTGAGCAAAAAAATATCGGCGTAACCAAAAGTTCCGGTTCAAAGCTGTTATTTGTCCGGTAGAAGTGAAGAATTGTTTTGTTAAGCGATTATTTGCGTCAATTGATTCAAAATTTGTCGACTCAAACAAACATTTTTATTTTACCAACCAAATAACAACTTTTAACGTGTGTCACCGTACCTTGGTTAATCTAACGATTATCTTTTTCTCAGTCTTCCAAGTCTCATTACCTCTTAGTTATGACCACGTTCCGTGGTAAAACATTGTATCGACAAGATCTCTTGATATTCAGTTCACAAGTTTAACACAGTCAAAGTCTACGATCCACGATTTGCCCCTCTGTACCTAAGAAAAGGCGAAAACATGCAACGATGCAAGCCCTGGTGCCTTCCAAGTCTCATTAAGTCTTAGTTATTACCACGTTCGGCGGTAAGAAATTGTATCGACAAGATCTCTTGATATGCAGATCACAGTTGAACACAGTCAAAGCCTCCAGTCCCTGATTTGCTTCTCTGTAACCGGCAGAAGGTGAAAACCTTCCCGTACATTAAGGCTCGAGGATTCAAGTGCTAGTGCCATCCAAGTCTAAGAAATGATATCGATAACTGTGATCGTTAACTGTGATCTTAATATCAAGAGATCTCTCTTGATATTCAGATCACAGTTGAACCCAGTCAAAGCCTCCCTGATTCGTCGCTCTGCAACTCGGAGAAGGCGAAAACATGCAACAATCCAGGTCCTAGTCCCATCCAAGTCCCATTACGTCTCAGTTATTACCACCTTCGCTGGTAAAAAATGATATCGATAACTGTGATCGTTAACTATGATCTTAATATCAAGAGATCTCTCTTGATATTCAGATCACAGTTGAACCCAGTCAAAGCCTCCCTGATTCGTCCCTCTGCGACTGGGAGAAGGCGAAAACATGCAACAATCCAGGTCCTAGTCCCATCCAAGTCCCATTACGTCTTAGTTATTACCACCTTCGCTGGTAAAAAATGATATCGATAACTGTGATCGTTAACTATGATCTTAATATCAAGAGATCTCTCTTGATATTCAGATCACAGTTGAACCCAGTCAAAGCCTCCCTGATTCGTCCCTCTGCAACTCGGAGAAGGCGAAAACATGCAACAATGCAGGTCCTAGTCCCATCCAAGTCCCATTACGTCTCAGTTATTACCACCTTCGCTGGTAAAAAATGATATCGATAACTGTGATCTGAATATCAAGAGATCTCTCTTGATATTCAGATCACAGTTGAACCCAGTCAACGCCTCCCTGATTCGTCCCTCTGCAACTCGGAGAAGGCGAAAACATGCAACAATCCAGGTCCTAGTCCCATCCAAGTCCCATTACGTCTTAGTTATTACCACCTTCGCTGGTAAAAAATGATATCGATAACTGTGATCTTAATATCAAGAGATCTCTCTTGATATTCAGATCACAGTTGAACCCAGTCAAAGCCTCCAGTCCCAGATTCGTCCCTCTGCAACTCGGAGAAGGCGAAAACATGCAACGAAGTGCCATCAGAGTCCCATTACGTCTTAGTTATTAGCACGTTGCGTGGTAAAAAATTGCATCGACAAGCTCTCTTGATATTCAGATCACAGTACAACGCAGTCAAGGGCTCCTGATTCGCCCCTCGAATCACATTCCACTCCCCCTCGAGCGGAATAAACGATCTCCGCGCCCATTCAGTCCCGCATAATTCAATCCGCAGGTATGCACCTTGAACTCATCGAACGATTAAGTAGGTACGGCGCTCGCGATCGGACATCGCCGGGACCGCGGGAGGGGGAGGAGTCGATGCCATTTTCGCAGCACGGACGCGAGATGCGAGGGACGAAAATAAAAGAAAAAAAAAAAAAAGGAAAAAAAAGAACCGTCGCTGGAGCCAAATTTGGAAACTCGTAGGCCGCGTCCATTTAAGGATTCGCCGCTCGCTCCGGTCTATACGCGAGACAGGCGCACACCTACGTGCCCGCGCGGGCGACCGATGGCCGCCTTAAACTTGAAAAGACTTCGCTCCCCGTATCGGCGAGAAATGTCAAAGTCGCGCTTCGACGCCGTGTCGAAGCTCGACCTCGCGAGCGAACCGAGATCGAGCAAAAATTTCAAGTGGAAACGCCGCTTTATTATGCGGACTTCATCACGCTCGCTTGGATATCGCGTATCGGCGTGGGTTTGTTTTGCCTGACCCGTCGGTTTTCACTCCCTCGCTCCGAAGGCTTTTCCGAGCGGAAAAATCAACACGGGCGAATTATAATTTTATTCAGATTTGTGAGATGTTAAAACGAACGGTTTGCTCTCTCTCCTTTTTCTGTGCGAAACTGTTCCTTCGATTCCCCCGCCAACTCGCCCGCGGCGCACCGAGAAATCGCACGTGTTGTAATGATATACCTCTGGAAGCGCAGCGAACGGGAGCGCGCAACGCGCGCGGCATCGGACACTCTAATTAAGTGCCGACGATAATTAAACGAGAAGCGGGAGGCCGTTTATACATATCGTAAATTATCACGATGTTTTTCTAGCGGGTAATAATGATTTTTGCACAGAGATATTATTCATGGGGATGGGGTGGCTTGATAAATTTATATTAATTATGTTGTAGCGCACTGACGGCGGCTCGTTCGCCGATGAGGATCTCTTCGCGAGCGCGGCGAATCTCAATATTTCGATACTATCAATCATCGCACTAAAACGGCGGCGGGCGCGGATTGAGATCCACAGTTTTGGTAAGAGAAAATGCAGCCAGAAAAATCATTTACTTGACTGGCACTCGCAAATAAATATTTATTTGGTTTAAATACATTTTTATTTGGTTTAGATAAATATTTTAATTGATTGAAATAAATATTCATTTAAATTAAGTAGATATGTTTTGAATCGAATAAATATTATTTTTTTTATCAAATAAATATGTATTTGATATAAATATGGTGCCCGGTGAATAAATTATTTTTTTGGGAATGTTACTTGCCGGCGGTAATAATGTAGGAAGAGAAGAGGAGGGATGGAGGGAGAGAGGATAAAAAAAAAGATTTCTCGTGGTGCGGAAGTCGGGGAAGGGATAATGTGGGTTTTATTTTTGGTCCGGGTTAATATAAGGCTGCGGTCGCTCGCAGGGGATTCGGGGGCAAGTGGAAAATTGCTCCGAGGGGTTAATGGAATTGACGTCTAAGTTATCATTTTTTTTTTTCATCTAAACACGAACTGTAGGGTTGTCGTGTTCGTTCCTTCGGGTAAATGTCGTCCGACGAGAGAATCCGAAGTTCGACGGACTTAAATCTTTGAGCGGTTCGAATATCGAAGAAAATTGGTTCAAAAAATCTGGAATAATTCGCAGAGGTACCTTAATGTGTGGTATCGTCGATGAAAGAGAAAAAAAAATTGATTATGAAAGTGCAGATCGTAGGTGAGAGAAGGCAAAAACTCTGATCCGATGCCCGTGAGACAAAAATTGATTAAATGAAGAGGACAGTGAATAAAGTTCAAACAGTTCGAATATTGAATAAACTGTCGGGTGTAAAATGTTGAAAAAATTTGAAATAATTCATAGAGGGTATTCAAAGTGTGGTTGCTTCGATAACTGAGAAAAAAATGTTTTGCAAACAGTGAGTTCGCAGTTATGCTAAGAATTATCTCGTCGAGCGGGCGAAGACGATCATTAAACAGCTAAAATTTTAATAAAACGTGGCAAGTAAAATCTGAGAAAATTCGTAGTGGTACCTCAAAGCATCGAATCTTCGATGGAAAAGAAAAAAAAATTGATTACGAAAGTCCAGATCGTGACTAAGAGGACGCAATAACACTGACCAATGCCTGCGAGAAAAAAATTGAATAAACGCACAGGCCGGTAGGCAAAAAAACGGATTTGACAGCTGAGAAAAAAAAATGTATTGCTAACAGTCATTTCGTTATTGAGCTAAGAATGGTCTCGGCGACTAAGCGACGAGGGCAGACATTTGCACTCCTCGATCATTAAAAAGCTAAAATTCTAATAAAACGTATCAAATAAAATCTGAGAAAATTCATAGACACTCTTCAAAGTGTCGTTACTTCGATAGCTGATAAAAAAAAAATTATTGCAAACAGTAATTTCATTGTTGAGCTAAGAATCGACTCGTCGAGTAATCAACGAAGATCGCCGAATGTTTGCACTCCTCGATCATTAAACAGCTCAAATTTTAATAAAACCTCGCGAATAAAATCCGAGAAAATTCGTAGATGTACATAAGAGTCGTATCTTCGATGGAAAAGAAAAAAAAAATTGATTACGAAAGTCCACATCGTGACTAAGAGGACGCAATGACACTGACCAATGCCTGCGAGATAAAAATTGAATAAACGAACAGGCCGGTAGGCAAAAAAACGGTATTCAACGCGGCATAGGTGTCGGTACGCGCGGTGACTGAAACGGTGATAATGTCCAGGTCTTTACGCGAGTTAATGAACGGCTGTGTACTTATGGTTGTCGAGCGGAAAAGTGGTGGGACGGGACGAAGGGGAAACCGACTGGTAACTGCATCGAGAGTTCCAGCGAGGCTCGCGTTCGTGTTGCGCCTGCTCTCCTGCACTTTCAAAGCTTTTTTATCGTCGCGTACGAGAGACGTATATCCGACAGTTCTTCACGTTCGAGCTTTATGGAATTATCACTCTCGAGCACGACACTGCTCAGTGTAAATATTTCTTCCATCGATTTTTTTTAATTCCTTCCTTTTATTTATTTTTTTTCCAATTATTTTCACACCTTCGTCGATTTCGGCGAATGAAAATTTTTCCATCCTCCGAGCAAGTTATCATCGCCGACTCGAATAACGATTAAAATAAATATAACGAAACGAAACTCCGTGCTTCGCGCTCGCGCGACTCTTCGCTATTTAGAAAACGAGAGAACGCCAATTCCCATTTTCAATGCCCGCGATTATCGCGGCTGACCGGCATACAAATCATAACTGGAGCGTTGAAAATTTTCTCCACTTAAAAGCGAGATGTTATGTAAAACGTTTCTTTTTTTTTACTTTTACAATTTTTTTTTCTGTTTTTTTACTTTTTGAAAGATCCGATAGACAGTCTATGGACGCCTTATCGATCCCTTTGTTTATAACATGGACATAGAAAACCCTTTGCGGGCCTCACACGGAGGACGCACCAATCTTTCACTTTACAAAATTTCTCATTCAAAATTTATAGATGTATATGAAGTTTTATACATATACAGTATATGAAATTTCATTGACACGTATGTAAGATTTTTACGTTACCGGTATATTGAAAACAATACTATTTGTATAATATTTGTAATAATAACATAATTTTCATATGATGTCTTAATTTTCAATTTCATCACCGCTAATTTTAATATACAGGTATTGCATTCAAGATTAAATTATAAAAATTCAAATACAACGTACATGAATTCTAATATATCATATACCGGGATTTTATATTCCATATAACTTTGTATATTAAACGTGTTCTAAATTTCATAAAATATTTACAGTGTGCAAGTACTAGGAGGAGACGCCTCGCGTCGCCAAGCTAGCGAGGCATTCTACGAAGAGTCCCCAAAGCCCCCACATCTTGTCTCAAAATTCGAACTTGTATCCAATATATTTTGTCAACCAATATACGATTTTATATTCTTCACGCTCTACCGTTTCTTACATTTTACAATTTTTTTTTTTTTTATCTATTACAATTTTTTTTTTCTTAGTCCTGAAAGAATTGGTACTCACCTTGCTCTGTACATAATCGAGGGCGAGCATGCAGTCGGAGTATCCGCTCTCGGTTTTGATGGTAGTAGCACCTTGTCCCGGCGCGGTCGAGCAGAATCCCGATCCAACGACGCCTACCGGTCCGCCGAGGCCCGCAGCGGCCGCCGCGGCGACGCTCTCCCGGTACCAAGGGTACATACTACTCGCTGTCGTCGTCGTCTTTGCGACAATTGTTTAATCACCTTTCACCCTCGAAAATATTGCACGATATTTAGCCGCTAAAAATTATCCAAACTTTTTGTCCCGAGCGCTCATGCGAAATCGATATTGCACATCCCTCTGACGATTTTCTTCCCATGAGATCGGTCGGTGCAGTTCATTTTTTTTTTCACAGCGTGTCCAGCACGCTTTGATCGCAATAAAAAAAAAAAAGATTATTCGAGATCCTGCGAAATCCTGTTTTGTAATTTTTTTTTTATTTGACGTTATATTTAATCGATGAAATAACGTTCGGTCGTTTCGCTTCGACGATACTGCGAGATCTTATTTTTTTTTTTTTTCACGTTACATTTGATCGATGAAATAACGCTCGATTCTTTCCATTCGACAATCCTGCGAGATCCTAAATTTTGTTTATTTTTGTTTTTTTAATTTCACGTTGTATTTAATTGATAAAATAACGTTCGATTCTTTCGCTTCGACGATCCTTTGCCGATTTAAAGAGTCGTTCGGTTCCAATTCGGGGAGCTCGAACTATCGTCCGGGCCTGTTTGTGTTGTATCGGCTACGATTCACAGTCGTTCGCACCTCGAACAATGATCTCTCCTCGTCGTTGTGTCTCTCTGTTGTCGAGCGCGACCTCTGCAACGATACGCGCGCTCACGCTAATATTTTCGGTTCCGCGCGTACATTCGCTCCAAAATATTATCGTTTCCAACCAGCGACGACGATAATGGATATTGCAGAGAATACCGTGTCCTTTTAAGTTCCGAGAAAGCACGTGTCCTCCTTATCGGGGTAAATATTGCGTTATCACACTGTCCGGCCCAGTCGTGAATCGCCGAAGTTCGTCTCGCTGCCTTTGACTAGAATCGCTCTCGGCACGCTCTATCCTTTCGCCCCTTCAAAAATCCCTTTTTTATTCAATTTAATGAAATTAAATTTTTTCTTATTTAAATTAATTCAATTAAATTTTCTTTTAATTTAAATCAATTTAATTTTTTTTTAATAACAGCATCCACTCACATCAACGACGTTGTAACTATTGCACACACGCGAAGTTATTGCAGCCGTAACGACGATGAAAAAAAATATATATATATATTTATATCAATCGCGATTTGACGGTCTGATCACTCACTATCCCTACCTACTCGCTCCTCCGCAAAGCTACGAGCCGCACGTTATTATCCACGTATCACTTGTTTTACGAATAAAAAAAAAAAAAAAATTAGCGTGTATTATCCTCGCAGAGTGTCACCTGAAGTAGAATCCAGCAGCGGCGTGAGTATAAACACTCGGGCCCTGTCATCGTACACGCGGAACACTCTTATCAATCCCCCTCTGGTCGGTTCGACTCTCGGCGCGCCTAGTGGAAATTGAAGTTCGAGCTCAGACGCGATACGATATTTCCGTGAAACGCGAAACTGTCTCCGACCTCGCGATTCATCGCGCCCGAGACTTCCCGACGACGAGAGGAAACATTACCCCGGGTTGAAAAAAATAAAAATAAAAAATGACAAGTAGGTAAATTCCTCCTTGATCAGACAATTTTAATATTCTCTCTCCGTCGTATTATATTTTTTTAAATTAATTTTTTGATTCTATCCGATTATACATATTTTCCCATGTTCGTCGTTTACCGAGAAACATGCCAGTGAATATTTCGTGTGCACGGGGGGGTGGCGATTAATTGATTGTGGGTCGATGCACACAACACCGGCAAAAAACGTCTCCGCCCGGAAATCGTGAACCGTGGACCGCGAACGCGGTTTCTATACTGACGCGGGCGCCTCGATTCGAACGGCTATTCGGCGCCGCTCGTGAATACTCGGTTTATCTCGGTGTCTGCTTATGACGATCCTTTACCACTTGTCGTCGTCCCGTAGTCCCGGCTCGTGCAGGCTGCGTCGGCCTCGTGGAGGGGGCATTCGGACGGATCGCTGGTGTGGGTATCGCGAGCACAGTGTTCGAGCTCTTCGGCGAGAGCTGCGGGCGCTGCTCGGTTACAGGGCCAGTGCCGGTGCAGCCGAGGAAGAGAGCTCGGAGAGGAGCCTGGAAGTAGGGATAGCCGAGGGGATGGTGGTGGGCACAGGACGAACGGGCGTCCTGTAGGTATTACGCACCTCACCGAACCACCATCGATGTCTCTCCCCTACCCCGAGCTCCGAGCCTCCACCATGGCCTCGAGCCACGGGGGCGGCTGGTGGAGACCATTTTTCTTTTCGATAATAAACTGAAGATTCCAAAAAGGTCGAAGTGTAGTGTAGTGTAGAAGGAACACCTCGGGCGGGGGTTTTGCGGAGGTTGGAAGGTATTTTTGAAATTTGGAATTTGGAATTTTAGGTCGGTTGGTTGCTGCGATAAATTCGGTGAATGTTGAGGATTGTGCGGAAAACGTTGCGCGTGGTCAATGAAAAATGAATGTTGGAGACTGAAATGTCGAAAGCTTTGAGCAGTAAACAGGTTTCCTTCGGCCAATGATTTCCAGGATGAGCCGACGATTACTTAAACTGAAATTCCAAAAAGACCTGGTTGAAGTGTACGAGCTGGTGGAGACCATTTTTCTTTTCGATAATAAACTAAAGATTCCAAAAAGGTCCGGTCGAAGTGTAACGTAGGAACACCTCGGGCGGGAGGTTTTGCGGACGTTGGAAGGTATTTTTGAAATTTGGAATTTGGAGTTTTTGGTCGGTTCGTCGCTGCGATAAATTTGGTAAATATTGAGAATCTTGTGTCAAAACATTGCGCGTGCTCAATGAAAAATAATTGTTAGATACTGAAATGTCGAAAGCTATGAGCAGTAAACAGTTTTCCTTCGGAAAATGATCTCCAGGATGAGCCGAAGATTACTGGAACTGAAATTCCAAAAAGGCTCGGTCGAAGTGTTCTGTACAAGCATCTCAGGCAGGAGGTTTTGCGGACGTTGGAAGGTATTTTTAAAATTCGTAGTTTGGAATTTTCGGTCAGGAAATTAATTGGCTCGATAAAGGAGGGACGAAGATTCGGCGATTGGAATTTTAGACGAAGCGATCTTCGATCTTCGAACTGTTCGAAAAATCGACGAAAAGTGATTTAAAAAAAATTCTGCAAAAATTGACGCTGTCCCGAATTGTATATTCTTCGATGTTAGGGAGAAAAATTTTATTTTCAAAAAACAACGCGTTTCGACGTTGGCGAAAAATTTCCCGTGCGAAAAGGGTCGAACCGAGTCTTGGCCGAGTCTTGGCCTGGGTGGTTCGTTATACGATCGACGATCGCTCGAGGAAAGCAAAAGAAAATAAAAATGTCGAGTCGATCTTAATTAAGTGGAAAACGTTCTCGATCGATTAACTCCCGTTGCCGGTGAGAGTCCCTTAGTTATGATCGATAAGTTGATCGATCGACTGTGCAATTGGAACGGAGGAAATGTCCGCCCGAAAGATCGTTAGCGTTGAAGATCGATCTTCGTACGGACGATCGTACGCGTCGATTTATCGTCGTGACCGAACGAGTACCGATCTCCCATTAACGACTAATTAGTAAGCATACCGTGAACGGATTGTTTATCGTTTCTATTTGAAGAATTCACGATCGTCCCGACCGATCGATCGATCGACCTGCAGAGCGATAAAGCGACCATCGCGAGTTACATTATTGATGTTTACTCGCTGCCATAAATTCGGCAAACGATGACCATCTTGTTCCGAAACACTCCCCGTGTAACAACGAAAAATAAATAACATAAATAAAATAAATAAAATAGAAATCTATCTATCTATCTTTATATCTAGATTGTCTATTTATTTATTATTTATATTTTTTATTTTATTTATTTTTATATTTATAATATCTACATTTATCTATCTGAAATAAATCAAATAAATTGTTTATCGTTTCTATTTGAAGAATTCGCGATCGTCCCGACCGATCAATCGACCTGCAGAGGAATAAAGCGATCATCCCCAGTTACGTTATTGATGTTTGCTCGCTGCCATAAATTTGCCAAACGATGACAATCTTGTTCCGAAACACTGCCCGTGTAACAATGAAAAATAAATAACATAAATAAAACAAATAAAATAGAAATCTATCTATTGTCATATCTATATTGTCTATTTATTTATTATACATACTTTATATTTTATTTATTTTTATATTTATATTATCTATATTTATCTGTCTAAAATAAATCAAATAAATTGTTTATCGTTTCTATTTGAAGAATTCGCGATCGTCCCGACCGATCGATCGACCTGCAGAGGTATAAAAGGGCCATCGGGCGTCACAGTACAGATGTTTACTCACTGCCATAAATTTGACGAATAATGACGATTTCGTGCCAAAACATTATCCATCTTCAATAGAAAAAAAAAAAAAAATGTTAGAAACCGAAATATCGAAAACTTTGAGTAGCGACCAATTGCCCTTCCGCCAACGATCCCCAGGATGAACCGACGATTACGAGCCGTACTCAGGAAATGAGAAACCAGCCGCAGCAAGGAGAAAAAAAAATAAAATAAAAGGTAACAAGCAACGAGCGTAAAAACACAGTTCTGGTTCCCGAAACAATAAAATAACCCTCGTCAATGATGGTTTTGTAGTCCATAGTAGCGTGAAGAAAACCATCAGAGGGAATGCCCGCGAGCCGGCCAAGCAATACCGAAAGGGCGAGAGGGAGAGCGACAGAGAGAGAGAGAAAGAGTGTATAAGAAAGAGTGAGAGTCTTCCTCCTCGAATCACCGCAAGATGCAAAGGCTTGAGCAAGGTCGCGGTGGTCTGGTACGACGAACCTCTCGCACGTGGCAAAAAGTCACCCCTAAAACCGAGAGATGAGGCACTTGCCGACTGGTAAGCGTGAAATGTTAGTTTTTTCTTTTTTTTTTGTCTTCATCGTCCAACATCCAGCGAAGTAAAGAAGGCGAAGATCGAGTATCGCGAACGGGAAACAGGGGGTAAAAAGTCACCCCAAGTCAATGCACTCTCACGCTCCGTCTTTTTTTTCCCTCTCGCCCTACACCGAGGATATTATAGTGTCTCGCCGAGGGTGCACGGAGCAACAGATATCTGAGGCCATTCCCGCCAGATCTACGTACGGGGCGACTTTGATCGAAAAAAAAAAAAAAAAAAAAAAAAAAAAAAATTCATTCACAAATTCACAGTCGTTGGTGGTTTCGCCGTAGTTCGGGTGGAGAGAGAAAGCGCCAGAGGGACGGAGGGTTTGGTGAATGGTCGAGTTCGCACGGAGGAAAGAGACGGTGGGCGAAAGGGTCGAAAACGTAACTGGAGCTCGCCTCGGCTATAACCACAAATCTTACTGGCCGAGGGGGGTTCCCCGTTGGATTATAGCTGGCTCGTTGCGTCTGTACGAACCGAGGAAGAGATAAAAGTTCAACGACACTTGGGAGAGGGAGGGAGAGGGCTGGATGTGGACGCGGACACGGACGTGCATCAGGGGGTGAAGAGGGATGAAGAGAAAAGGCGAAGACCTTAAGGCACCTTTCTTCACGGAGACCTAACAAGTAGCCTGTAAGAAGCCGCCGTTTCGCCTGGCGAATCGCCCCCTCGCTCTCTTCCTCCTTCCAACCCCCTCTCATCTATAACAGTCCTCATAGACGGGAGAGCGCGACGACGAGAGAAACTGTAGCGGCTCTCCGGGCCGTTCTCTCGTCTAGGAAAAAGCCTCCGACATGCTTTTTCGTACCCGATGGTCCCCTCGGCAGTTTCGGAATCCCATCGCCGACCGGGGAACGAGCTACAAGTTCAAGGCCACCGACAACGAGAACGAACCCCCCCGGTCGCTAGGGATGTTTTATTATCTCGTGGAGTCGAGGAGCGGAAGAACTGGGGGAATCACCAGAATTCTGCAGAAACGGTGACCGACATTACGGAGAGCTCCGCATCGTTTTTTCCACTTCCGGTGGCTTCGGATGGTTTCATTTTACCAACGGCGTGTTTCTTTATTATTATTATTTTTTTTTTATTTTTGGTTCGGTGACCTTCTCGATCGCTGGGGGTGTTTTGTTATCTCGTGGCGGCGCGCGGAGAAAACAATTGTTGGGACAGCAAGAATTTTGTTACCATAACTCATTTACCTGGTTAACGTGGGGACAACAAAATATTTTGCTGTGGCAATAAATATTTTTGCTACCACAAAAATAAATTATTGACGATCTACGTTTTGATAGAGAAACAGAACTATTTTTCTCCGTGCGAGAAGCGGAAGAACCGGGGGAATCACCAGAATTCTGCAGAAACGTTGACCGACATTCCGGGAACCTTCACATCGTTTTCCGGCTTCCGGTGGCTTCCGATGGTTTGTTTTAACGTATATGCTACTTCGTTCTATTTTGTTGATAACGAGGAGACACGCGATTAGGGCCTTATGAAAACGAAACTTGTTATTTGAAATTTTTTAAGGGAGCCTTTTACGTCCGTTTCCGGTGACAAGCTAATTTTTTATATCAACATCAATTCCAACGAATCTAATAATTATCTTTTCATCGAAAATTATTAGAATTCCTCAGGAGTAGAAAATCGTTAAACCTTTTATTACCGACCGCTTTCCACCGCCTGAAAAAATCTGAAAAAAATCGCAGTGACGCTTAAAGTGCCATAAAAAAAAATTGACTTCGAACATTCACATTATCCTCTATGGATAAAATGAGCCTAGCACGGTTCGCTTTACAGCGCGCTGAGGACTTGTAATTTCGGACGTCGCACCCAGGGAGTTACTGGGCGTCGTGTGGTTCTTGCAATAAGGTACTCACGTGCCGTGGCTCAAGCTTTAGACAGATAATAAAACATCCCTAGCGACCGAGAAGGTAATCGAACCAAAAATTTTAGAAATTTCAGAAAAAGTATAAAGAAACACGCTGTTAGTAAAAAAACCAGAGATTCCTCAGAAGCAGTACATCGTTAAACTTTTTATTACCGACCGCTCTCCATCGCCTGAAAAAATCTGAAAAAAAATCGCAGTGACGCCCAAAATGTACTTTCATAAAAAAAAAAAAAAAAAAAAAAAAAAATTACATCGGACATTCACATTATCCTCCCTGGATAAAATGAGCCTAGCACGGTTCGCTTTACCGAGCGCTGAGCACTTGTTATCTCAAACGTCGCACCCAGGGCGTTACTGTGTGCCGCATCGTTCTTCCAATTATGTACTCATCTGCCGTGGCTCAAGCTTTAAACGGATATCGAGGAAACTGAAAATAAGGCGTATTTCGGGCGTCGCTTCGGAAATTCGATCGCAGGTGTTCTCCAGCAGTCGGCCATTTTGTAAAGTTCCTGCATTGCAAACGGGACGAACGCGTCTGTTCCCCGGCCTTTCCGCAGCACGATCCAATATCCGTAGACACGTCGGTATAGGTCAGGGTTAACGGCCGAACTTTTCCACGTAAGAAAATGCCCGGGGTGCGAGAGCGATCCGTCATAATTTTTTCGTCCCCCCCCCCCTCGCTTACTCGCTCCCCCGTTAAGTGACGCCCGCGAGAAACGCGGCGGCGTTCTCGTACACCCTCCTCGTCGCCCTCGAGGCTTTCAGCAATGTTTGTGGTTTTTGTCGGAGGCACCGAGAGGAAGAATCCAGAGGAGCGTCCGCGGGCGAGAAGGCGTTTTGAGAGAAAGAGAGAGAGAGGGAGAAGCGGAAGTGTGAAGAGCGACGTCGCACGACGATTTTTCAATTCTGCCATCGCGCTCCGGGGGACGAAATTCTTCGCTTCCGTTTCTTCTTCGCTCCCCGCCAGGCCGAGGGACGCGATCGACTTACTATTTTCCGCCGCGATTTCCTGAAGATAAATCAATAAGGGAGAAGCTCGCGTGTTAATAAAAATAAATAATAATTCGTCAATGAAGATTTCCCAAAATCGATATTCGTCGCCATGAGAGATCGATACTTCGTGATATAAATTTGAAGAGTCGTGACGCCGACGCAAGCGATAAGCTCTCGCAGGCTCTGAAAGCTGATCGCTGGTCGGGCGCAAGACCTAGCATATTGCCGTACCCTTGCCTCAATGATGGCCCGATTCTGTCCAGAATGAAGATTTTCGGGCTTCTTTGTAGTGAAATCGAAACGCCAGGATCCGAGCGACATGATCGGCCAGAAATCGCGGCGATACAGCAAACCGTGTAGAAACTACAGGCTCCAGAAACTAAAGTCTCCCGGTCCACGATATTCGCGCCTCGTCTCTTCGGGGTTGCATAACTGTTTCGTGCAATCGCGAATTACATCGGGAAATAGTCACATCCATCACACTTGTAGTTTAATACATCACCGGTCTATTTTAACGCCGCGAATCGCTTTGCATAAAACCCCTCGCTTATACCTCGTCGTTTCATGCTTTGGTCTTTCTTTTTTTCTTTTTCTTTTTCTTTTCTCGATACCGCGCCACTTCGGCGCAATGGCCAGAGCGAGTCTCTCGAGCGTCTCGTGCCTGTACAATATGTATAACGTGCGCGATAACGGTGATTGGTGGCCCGGCTCCGTTGCAGCCAGCCAGCAACAACCACCTCGGTGTGTAAACCTCATGCATAATTAATTAAATGGGCTTGCGCTCGCGATTGCAGTTAAGGTGGGGTCGAGCGATTCTACAACTCCTCTACCTACCCCGTACCGAAACCCTCTCGTCGTTATGCCCAACGTCGTTATGTGCAACGACTCTCTCGAAACTTCGAGCGGAGGGTTGGTGCGCTCTCGTTAGGAAATTAAATTGCACGGCTATGGAGGAAGAGAGGGCGTGACACTTCCCCTCCCCTCCGCGGTCTGATGGCAAAAATCATGCGCGGCTTTGATCTTTTCGATTTATCTCTCAACTCCAGCCACTGCTGGATACGCGGCATAAAAATAAGATACATCAAAATTTGAAAAAATAACTGTACAAAATGATAAAAAAAAATTATCTTAACTTTTTACCGAAATTGGATTAGATGCTTGGGTTTATTTTTTTATATGATGATTTTTATACTATATGATTTATATGATTTTTTATATGATTACTGATTAAATTTTTAATTAACATTTCACTCCTTCCTTCTGTAGTCAGATGACAAAAAACATGCAGCTTTAACCTTTTTAATTTGTCTGGACTCCAGTCAGTACTTGCCACGTCGCATATAAACGAGATAAATCGATATTTGAAAAAATTACAGTACGCAATGGTAAGAAAAATAATAAAGTATCTTTATTTTTTTACCGAAATCTGACTACGTATTCGGGTTATTTTTTTATACTATCGACGATTTTCCGAAATAAACAAAAAATGAGACTGAAACAATGCTTGAATTTTGTTACTGGCTAAATTTTGAATTAACATTTCACCCTCTGCAGACAAATGACAAAAAATCATGCGCAGCTTTAATCCTTTCAATTCCTCTCGACTTCAGTCAGCAATCGTCCCGCCGCGTATAAATGACAAAAGTGAACACTTCAGAAAACGACTGTACAAAATCGTACAAAAATAATGAAGTATCTTTAAGCTTGACCGAAATTTGTCCACGTACTCGTATATATTTTTATTCCAATACGATCAACAATTTCAAAAAAAAAAAAAAAAAAAAACGACAGCGTACGATATTCGGATTTCGTTTACCAGCAAAATCTTCAATTAACAAAATTCCAATAAATTCCTTCCCCATTCCCGCCAATTATCTCCCAATAACATGCAAACCCTCGCTTCCCCACAGTTCAATATTTAAACATTAATATTTTTTTCCGCACGATTCGTCATTAGCGACACCGCGAAAAAGTCTCCGTTCGATCGACCTCGTACCTCTCCTTCAGTTCCCGCGCGATCCTCTTCCCAGAGAACCCTCGCCTCCCAACAATCCCAAGAAATATCCGCGTTTCATGAGATTTTTCATGAATAATATACAACAAATTTCCACCCGGCAATTAGCCTTCACCGTCCATTCCCGTTCCCTTCGATTACAATCGCTAGGGAATATCGCTCATCTCCGCTCGCCCCCTTTCCTCCCATCGAGGCTAGACGCACCATCGTACGAAGGAATGGTGCGGCGAGGCTCCCGACAGGAAAAAACCCGGATGGGCTGAGCCGTCCCGGGACGTTAGCGAGTCTCTTCCTCCCCGTCGCTCTTCCACACTCTCCCTGCGCATTGCGCGTATCTTGGGAATTTGAGCCCTTCTTGCGATCGAGCCGCGATTCCTCGGGTGCGCCTCTCGTTTTCATTGCCGTCATTGGCCGGCGGGATTCGCCGTCGAGGAGGGATTCTTTCCTCCTTTTGCCTCCTCCGGTTCGCATTCGCCGTCGAGGCTTCGCGCGGCCCGACCGGACGGGAAGCCCGCTCGGTAGGGGGGAGGGGGACGAGGGGGGGGGGGTGGGGCAGCGCACCTGATCAATTAATTCAGCGCGGGCCTCCGGCTCGGCGACACCCGGGGGGAAGTTCCCGTGCGCATTCGCTCTTTCCGATAAATTCTTCGGAGTCGTCATAGCTGAGCCGCACCCCTCGACGAGCGCGGAGTTGCCCGGAGGGAAGGTGTGTCCGGGCGCGTTCCGGAGGTCCGCGCGGGTCTAACCAACCGGGGAGTCGCCTCGGGGAAGTCGTGCCCGGTGCAGGGTTAGCCCGCAGGACGATCGGTGGCGAAGTCGTCCGGGGCAGTCTGATGGCCGCCGGAAGAGGCGCGCAGCTCCTGGACGAGTAGCCATCATGAAACCTCCCTGTTCGTGCCCGCCTCCGCTTTCCCGCGCGGTCTCTCTCCCGGTGCGGCGAGTTCCTCAGCGGCGAGTCGCCTCGCGGAAGACGCGGGAGAGCCGGGGATGACGCGGAGAATGGCCTCGGGGCCGAGCGGAGGAGTCGAGTCGCACCCTGGCGAGGATCGCGTCGGCGAGGAGTCGGCTGGCGCGTCCTGGCGGTCGTCGCGCCGTCGAGGGCGAGGGGGGAGAGTGGAGAACGAGAGGGAAGAGAGCGAAGTGGATGCTGGCGTTGGTGCGGCGGCGAGCCTCGTGGCCGCGAAGCGCCGAGGAGGCGAGCGCGTGAGGAGCGAAGAAGAGGCCGGGTTGGAGGAGGAGGCGGAGGGGGGGCGGGAGAGTGAGAAAGGTCGGTCGAGGTTGCGCGTCCGTTCGGTTACCGGCGTAACCACTGCTGCTCGTGCGCTCTGAGCAGGCAGCGGGCGCTCGCGGAGGAGCGCGCTCGATCCGAGAGTCAATTTTCAGCTGGCGAAGCACGTCGGGTCGCAGTCCTCGGAGGCGGAGCCCGAGCTTCCTGCGATTGGATGCTCCGTCTCGTTTCTCTGGCCTCGCCCACCGCACACGCGCACGGAAGGCAAAAAACGGCTCTCGCGAGGCGACTCGCGGCCGAGAGAGACGGCGAGAGGCGGCGAAGAGGCCGGAGGAGGGAAGATGAGACGAAAGCTCGGGCGCTGCGGGAAGAACCGAGCGCGCTCGGGCGGAAACCGAGCGATGAGGAGGACGAGAGAGAGACCTGGCGAACGAGGCGCCCCGCACTTTTCGTCTGTCTCTTCCAACCCAACCCCTCCCCCCCTCCCCTCCTCCCCCCCCCCGCCCCGTAGCGTCTCTCTTACTTTCTGGTATCGAGCTGGTCAGGGAAATAAGAATCCGTCGGGCTCGCCGAGAGAAGAATTCCCTCCCCGGTCGCCGCTCACGACATCGCCGGATCAAGACTGACCGTATCTACTTCGAGTTCGTTTTCGCTCGGGCGGAGATCGCGAGGGCCCTCGCGAGACGCCATGACACTCTGGCGCGGATCCTGGCGAGGCACGCCCAGGTTCCCGGAAAATTTTCCATCCCTCCGGGAGCGCGATCCAGGATCCCGGGTCCTCGGAGAGGATCCTGTGGTGCGCGGTCGCGCGCAGCATTCTTTGGTCCTTCTCGCTCGCGGGGATGAGCGGGGATCTCCGAGGAGAGGAGACTGCTCGGGGTTCGCGGGTTCTTTTTCCTGGGGGCTGGAGTATTGCTCGGCGGTGTAACGATTCCGGGGGTTTGTGCATGGGGAGGAGCGGGGCAAAATGGGAGAGCGGGGCAAAACGGGACGGTGGGGCGGAAGGCGATTTTGTAATGATTGTTCGATGGGAGGGTGGGGAGAAGTTGGGCATCGAAAAATTATTGGACAATTGCATTTTGCACCATTGTCCCGTTTTGCCCCGCTCTCCTCTGTTCGATGATTATTCGATGATTATTCGGTGGGGCAAAGTGGGGCATCGAAAAATTATTGGAAAATTGCATTTTGCCCCATTGTCGCGTTTTGCCTCGCTCTCCTCTGTCTGTGTTTGGATCAAATTTTCTTCAGGGTTACAGCGAGGCGGAAACTTATGCTATAGAATGCGGTGTTGCAAATGCGGTGAAGACCGATAGTCCGCAGCTTTTAGTTGTGGATGATTATTCGATGGGACGGTGGGGCAAAGTGGGGCATCAAAAAATTATTGGAAAATTGCATTTTGTCCTATTGTCCCGTTTTGCCCCGCTCTCCCCTGTTCGATGATCATTCGGTGGGGCAAAGTGGGGCGTCCAAAAATTATTGGAAAATTGCATTTTGCCCCATTATCCCGTTTTGCCCCGCTCCCCCCTGTCCGTGTTTGAACAAAAAAAATTTCAGGGTTACAACGAGGCGGAAACTGTTCTGGTATAGATTGCTGTGTTGCAAATGCGGTAAAGACCGATAGTCCGCAGCTTTTAGTTGTGCATGGAGATGTCGATCGATTCTCTGCAATTTGGAACTTTACGAATTTGTTAGTGCGTATTTGTCCTTGGTAGCTTTCGACTATGTACGAACTTCTGCACTGTGCCGCAACAGGTTCAGCCTTACTGGGTTAGATTACGTATGTCTGTCTTACTATCAACTACGCTATATTTGCGGCGCGGCTCGAACGCGGCTGAGCTTCGTTGGCGTTGGGTCGCTCACTGTGTGTTCCTTAATTCATTCATTTCTGTCGCTGTATTTCTATGGCTACATCTGAGATGAATTTCAAATACACTAGAGACGTACCAGACGCGCAATTTTACCCACTTTCCTGTATTCCTTAATTCGCACGATTCCGTCACTGGCTGGATTCGAGATTCACTTCACAGAAAAACTGAAAATATTCTCTGCAACGTCACTTTCAATTTAAAAATCTCACGTTTTAACCGGAAGTGACGTCACACGAAAAATACATTGAAGATCTTAAAGGTAGTCGAATCTAAGTAAATAATAGTACAGAAATGAATAAATTACCTGTCCAAACTGCGGCTAATTCTTAGCCGGCCAAACGATCTTACCCAGCTAAAACGGCTTAGTCGGCTGAACAATAATGTTCATTAGCCGGATAAGATTTTTTAGCCGGCCAAGACGGCTCAAGTCTACAGCATGGATATGTATTACATATCCAAAATGCGAGTTAATTTGGCCACCGATTAGTTGAAGCGGAAAACCAACACATGTCGAAAAAGCGAGTTATTTTGGCCACCGATTTTTTGAAGAGGCTAAAAATCCATAGCGACGTTCCATAACGCTTGGCTGCGAATCCTGACTCCTAACTTAGATTATTCGCCAGACAATCCTCGTCTCTCGAACGATCGAGCGCCGCGCTCTTCTCGAAAAGGCGATACAAAACTAGACAATAAAAACCGTTTTTTAAAAACAAGTATCCGCAGCTGCCGCAACGATCGAAAACCCCGAGACCGCTGCTCGGACCGATCACCAGGTCTACAACGCCTCCAGGTTGATGACCGGATGCCACGGAACTAATAATCACGGTGAGAGGCGCGACAACAAAATAAGAGACTTTACCTTTACAGTTACCTCTATTCGCCGCGATGCTCGTGCCGGTGCTGCAACAAGGTTGTAAAAGATAGACCGATGATAAAAGTCCTGAAATTCCTTCAGCTCGTGCCAGCCAAGAGCCCGAAGTGTACCAAAGAAATAAAAAGAATTTAAAAAAAATAAAAATAAAAAGAAAAACCTTAAGAATAGCTCCGCAGGACTCTCCGCTCCGCTCCTCGATCTACGCCTCTGCAAGAAATCGCTTCCAAAGATCTCTCAGCGGCTCGGGACAGACTGGAACTGTCGCTAACTCGCGCCTCGTGCGTTCGAGCGCCGAGCTTGCGATTAGCTGCTTCTCTCGGAGTGTGACGCTCGTGATCCAGATACGAGCAGCCGCGATTCTCCGTCGCAACGGTACATCGTCTCGTCCTCGATCTATTTTCATCACCTAAAAAAAAAAAAAAAAAAAAAAAAAGAGGAAAACGATAAAACAGAGAGGAGTTAAATTTTTCCTCGAGCGGTTCGAAGCGCGCTGCTGGAGACGGGAAAACGTTGTCCCGAGATTCGTGAGGCTACAACGGAGCTGCGAGCCAAAGGGGAGAATTAAGCACAGTCATATTCGCAATTAGAAGCTTCCCGTTAGGAGAAAGTTGGAGCGTTTCGGTCCAGCCGCGGATTATGCCGTGTAATCTCACGTGGTCTCCCGTGCGAGTTCCGCTGCCCTTTCGCGCGAAGGGTGTGAGAATTCCTTTCTCCTTCCCCACCCCCGAGTGACTGATCAAGATTCTCTCGAACCGCGCGCACCCTTTTCCACGTTTCCTTCGCGCCTCTCTCCGCACCCTCGACGGCCGACTGAGAGAAAGCGCCGAGCGAAGAATAATTGAGACCGAAGTATTATCCGCACGGTTACTGTTTTCGCAATGAGTTTTCCACCTTTTTCCGTGGATTAGAGGCGGGAGGCGTTTGTGTGTGACTCTTCAGCGTCGCTTTAAAAGGGAATATGAAATCGGGGATTTGGCACATCTGACCGGTAATGCTTTTGCCGGCGATCCCTTTAATCTGGGATTATCGTCATGGTTCGTGTTCATCGCAGAAAAATAATCTATTTGACGGGCGCCCAGCAAACAAATATATTGCAGAGCTGGGTAAATACCCGGAGTAGCGGAAGTACATATTGAAGTAGCAAGTACTTGAAGTACTGACTGATTGGTAGTTTTTGAGTACTGAAGTATTGAGTACTGGCAGAACTGAATTGCTGAAGTTTGGAGTATTGAGCGCTGACTCAGTACTCGGTACTTCAGTACGTATTTCAAGTAGTTAGTGTATTTGCACAGGTCTGATATATTGTAACGACCGGGCGAATGAATGAGGCGTGGATTTGGTTTTGGGGCGGATATTATTTATAATGACGGCGGATACATGCACTGATAGAAAGGTACAGTTGAATCAACTAAGATTCGGGCAGGGACTTTTAAATAAATATTTTCATCACTCGGTATGGAAATAGCCACTTTTCCACCCGCTTCGCGTGCGTAAAACCGCCATTTTCGCACCTTGTGATGAAAAATTTTGTACATCCCTCGTGAACACTTTTTGAAAAACTTTTTCGCCCTCGTGGAGTAATGTACTATTAGTAGCTCGAAGAAAATATTTTAATGACTCAAAAATGTTTTGGTAAAACCACCCAACAAATTGTTGAACTAACCAATTTTTTAGCTGTACCAATAAAATAAAGTAGAACCCCGATTAACTGGGGCGGATTAACCGGGAAGCGGATTAACCGTGCGTCTTCCGACGTGTTTTTTTTTTTTTTTTTTTTAATGCTCGGCGCAAACCAAAGTCACTGAGTACTTAAAAAAAAATGACTAACTTATACGTACTATTAATGAAAAAAAAATCTGAAGTTTGACATTCTAGTTCGCACTATTTAACAATTCAGTGCAAGATGTACCAAATGTTATTGTGACTAGTCAAAATAAAGTTGTATCATTAGCCATTATTGACTTATACATTTTCGCTGTCTAGTTCGGTTTAACTGGGTTTTCGATTATGCGGGGATTTTTCGGTCCCGAACATCCCAGTTAATCGGGGTTCTACTTTATTTAGTTGAACGTCCTGGCCCGAATCTTAGTTGATTCAACCGTATTTTTTTTATCAGTGTGAGTATGCATGTGAGAGCGACAGAGGGATGAGAGCGGAAGAGTGAAATGAGGACGAGCGAGATGACGAGACAACAAAGAATCGTTGTTATAGACTCGAATAGAAAGGGAGCAGTCGAGACTCGGACGTCGTCGCGAACGGTTCTACTAGAGACAAATAAACGTTTCCTTATATATTTCAATTAATCATGCGTAAGTCGTTATTTATCGTCAAATTGCTTCGCAATGATAAACGTTAATTATTCCGATCACGTAATGTCACACGTCTGTTCGCTTTGAAAGTCTCGTCCAGGCTCTCCGACATGACGATCGACCTTGTATCGATCGTCCGTTCGTTCGTCTATTGTCAAACCTAACTAATATTGTGTGTCTTAACGAATGGTCCGCTACATATTCGTTACAATATGTTTTATTTAAATAGATAAATATTTATTCAAATTCATTAAGTATTTGTTTGAATTAAATAAATATTTATCTGAATTGATTAAATACATATTTAAACTCAATAAATAATTATTTGCGGGTCACCCTTCAAATAAACAATTTTTCTGGGTGTGCACATTCGTCGGCGGCGTTGCGCTCCGAAATGGATTTATTATTTTTAGTAAACGGCCCCGAGTACGAGGAGTGTCGACTAATTATTTCATATATTTTTTTCATCAGGCACTCGACACTTTTGTAAATATCGAAAATGATTCATCATATGTATAGATATTTTTCTTGTACTGCAAAGCCTACTCTGACATAAGAAAAAAAAATTAGTTGGACTCGTGAAACGAGTGAATTGCCGAAATTTCATTTTTTTTTTTTTTTTTCATCGCGCGCTCGACACTTGTGAATACGGAAAATGATTCAGCATTTTTTTTACTGCAGAGCCTTCTCTGCCATAAGAAAGAAAAATTAGTTGGACTCGTGAAACGAGTGAATTGCCCGTAAATTATTTCATTGTTTTTTTTTTTTCATTGCGCGCTCGACACTTGCGAATATGGAAAATGATCCAGATTTTTTTTTTGTACTGCAGAGCCTTCTCTGCGTAAGAAAGAAAAATTAGTTGGACTCGTGAAACGAGTGAATTGCCCGTAAATTATTTCATTGTTTTTTTTTTCATTGCGCGCTCGACACTTGTGAATATGGAAAATGATCCAGATTTTTTTTTGTACTGCAGAGCCTTCTCTGCCATAAAAAAAAAAATTAGTTGGACTCGTGAAACGAGAGAGAATTGCCGGCGGAGGTTTTCGAGGCGAAGGCGAGACGGCAAACGGTAGCAATATCCTCGCACGAAAGATCCGCCCACCTCTTCCAACTTTTGTTTTATCCGCTACTTTTATTTTTCCCTTTTTTTTTTCGACTCCACAGGTTCTCTCCTTTCATCCCGTATAGTGTCAGCGACTCCGACGTGTGTTTTTTTACCTTTTTTTTTTACATTTCTTTCGAGTCTTTTCCTCGACTGATCATTGCCGATGCGAGGCGAGCTCCTTAAATTCATCTCGCTACCGCGCTGGCCGCTGCCGATGGGCCGTCTGCTCGCCCCCTCCGGGCTATTAAAGAACCGAGCTCACTTTACGAGTGTGAATAGACGCCGTCCAATTATGCGGCTTAATTTAAATGGGATAATTGCGTCCAGCGAGAGAGACGCTGCATCGAAGATGCCGCGGCGCGGCGCGCGCAGCCACTCGCGAAAAATAAACGCCATGCTATTATTTTTCATGCCGCGATTAGTGTAACTTTCCAGTCAGGCAAACGCGGGGTTGCTCAATTTTTGTCTCCAGTTTTTTTTAATTTTTTTTTTAATTTTTTTTTTAAGTCAAAGCCCAAACGTTTCACTATAACTCTTCCTCTGTCGATCGCCGGTTCGTTGCCCTTGATGGACCGGAGACGCGCTGCCGGATAAGTAGAACGAGACGATCGGATAGAAAAAAAAATGGTGCTATGAAAAAAAAAAAAATGGTGCTATGAAAAAAAATGAATGGCGGCTACGAGGGAAAAAAATGAGAAAAAGGCACAGAAATGTGATTACACCGTCTCGTGGTGCGCCACGACCGAACAACTTCACGGCTATCACCGGTTTATAGGCTTTTGAATGGTTTACGCGGTCACGTTTCTCCAGGTGACTCTCTGCACCTTCCTCCGCGTCTTGTTCTCTTATTTTGTTTTATTTTTGTCCCCGACGGCCCTCCTTTCTCACCGTCATCACTGCGTGAACTACCGTTTGAGATCAATGAATCGAGGTGCGCGGGCGAACTTCGATGAGCGCGTCTAACAGTGCGAGCCCTCGTGGGTCACCTGAATGAGAGCCGTGCTTATTTCCTCGCGGTCGTGGAAGATTGTAGCTTAAGGTGCCGCGGTACATTTTTTTGGAATTTTTTTTAACACGCTTCGTGAACATTGTCCTCCGAAAGTCGCGCATTTGCTAGTTGCCGATGCTTTCTGGACAAGAAAAGTGTCCGAAAGGGTTACCAAAAGGGTTACTCTTTGAAGGCGCAATCTCTTTCTGCTTGCAATAAAAATATAACTTTTAAAATCGTTTGTATATGGATGTTAAATTTTTTTTTATTCCGAATATGTTAAAAGAATGAATGTTTAATTGTTGTAACTAAATAAAAAGAACTCAATGAATCGAAATGGTCGAGCAAACTTCCATGAGATTGTTGAACAGTGCGAGCTCTCGTGGGTCACAAGAATGACAGCCCCGTTTATTTCCTCGCAACCGTGAAAAATTGTCCCTTAAGATACCTCGGTAAATTTTTTTTTAAGTTTTTTTTTACTACGCCTATCGCAAATTCCGTTCGAAAGTCGCCTACTTGCTAATTCTGGTTCCTCGTTGCACAAGGAAAGAACCTCAAAGAGGAAGAGAAAGTAACCTTTGGCAGCCCAGCCTTTTACTCGTTACAAAAAATATTATTTTTTTATAACCGTTTGACACTTTTTTCCGAATGTGTTACAGATTTAACTTTTGGAAAAAATCAGTTTGTTTCCTTACTGTTGTAACTAAATAAAAAAAAAAATCTTCACAATTTTTTTTTGGGAAAGATTTTCTTTGGGATGCATTAATTTTTATCAATTTTTTCGTTCGCGTTTAATTCATTTCGAAAAATCGTCGAACAGTTTAACAACGCCGGGATCCGCTGCGAAATATCCAATTGGCAATTGTCTCGTTGTGTGTCCCATCGAATCTAAGATCGTTAATCGCACGGTCGCAGCGTATTGCAGGCATCTCGTACTTTTAATCCAATTAGTCAATTGACGTTAATTTTGTGAGACTCCTCATTCCCACAAACGTAGACACATAGATACCTCCGAAGTTGATACTGCAAAGTCTGAGAGGGCTACAGCCGAGCAAACTGCCGAGAGGCGAGTCGAGCCTAATTACAATTGAGAGCGATCTCTAATTGCTAAATTTATCGTTACAGCGGCCAGCAGTTCAGCTCGGAGGGCCTCCTTTCCACCATAATAAAACGATCCTCCCGATTATTGGCCTGGGACACACGTTTAATTAATTGTCTAATTATCCGCTGACCCGTCACCGATCGCTGTCGATTCCGTCGTCGATGAACTCCGGCTCATTCGAGTCAAATAATCACCTGCATCGCCTGAAGTGCCGTCCAATTCCTTGAATGGCAATTATTAAAATTAATTATTTTCATGATTAATATACGCAGTTATTTATACAATTGCTAACAGAAAGGAAAAGTGCGCGTTATGAAAGCATATTTTTATTTTACAATTCCATTATCCAATAATTATTCAATAATTTATTATCTATTTATGCGTTGACCCGTCACCGATAGCCGTCGATTCCGTCGTCGATGAACTCCAGGTCATTCGAGACGAATAATCACCTGCATCGCCTGAAATGCCGTCCAATTCCTTGAATGGCAATTATTAAAATTAATTATTTTTATGAGTAATGTCTGTAATTATTTCCATGATCAATGTCAATAATTATTTCCATTATTAACATCCGCAGTTATTTATACAACTGCTAATAGAAAGGAAAAGTGCACATTATCAAAACATATTTTTATTTTACGATATTATAATTTTGTAAAATAAAAAAAAATGATTTTGTAACGTAAAATTAATTTCTCAGACACGACCACGAAAAGACAGTCCCATCGCGGCCATCATTGCTGAGAGGGTTTAGGACTCGTTGCTAAAATAATTAATACGAATTTTGCCTCACTCTGGAGAGCGAATCGTATTTCGAGAAAAAAAATCCATATTTATGGCTTTTTTTGTTTTTTCTTTTCTTTTCTTTTTTTGTATCGACGACGATCCGAGGGAGAATAAATAAGGGCCTGGGAACGTTCGCCCGCCGCATCGACAATCTGCATTAAACAGTAAGACCCCCACACGATCGAACGAAAGAAAAGACACTCGAACGACAGTTCTGCGTTTCTCGGCGAAAGAAAGTTTAGTCCGCCTCCTCGCCGCCCATAATGTCCCATTGCGGTCGCGTCGACGGCCCGCTCGACGCCAGTATTAATTCGATATAGACGAGAATTAGAAATGCTAATGTCGAATGATTCGTTTTTTTATTCCCCCACCTACCCTGAGAACAAGAGGACCGTCCCTGCGGGTCGTTTATCCCCTCTTCTCTCTACCATCCTATATGCTCGTTTAAATTTAGTTCCCCTCTTCCCGCATTCAAGTAACGAAAGAGAAATAGATTTGAGTCAAAAGCACTTAGATAACAGTCTACGAGAAAAATCCGATAAAAAAATAATTGGTAATCCAAAAAGATGAAATTTTTTTTTTTTTTTTATGTTATATTAAGACTTAAAATTTTTTAAAGCTGTGACTAATCGGACCAAATTTTTGTACAAATGTTGGGTACAAATGTTCGGTAATGGAATTTTTATGAGTATCGATCCGGGTGTAAAGAATTTTCGAATACTTAAAATCAATTGATACCCAAAAGTTGCGATTAAAAAAAATGGCGAGGAAGTAATATGCAATTAAAGGAGGTCTAATAACTCCACGTTCCAGTAAAAATAGTCGCCACGACGTGAAAGAAACACGACTCTGCTGATAACCACTTAGTGAACAGTCAACGAGAAAATCCCGATAAAAAAATAATTGGTTACCTAAAAAGGAAAAAAATGTATATATATTTTACGTGCTATATTAAGACATTGAATTTAAAAAATCGTGAGTAATCGGGCAAGTTTTTTGAGGAAATGTTCATTAGTGCATCTTTAAGAGTATCGATGCAGGTGTTAAAAATTTGCGAAAATATAATTCGAAAAAGAATTGGGGATCCAAGAAGGAAAAAAAGCATAAAAGTTCAAGTGCCATATTAAGAAGTAGTATAAAAAATCGTGAGTAATCGAGCGACAATTTCGCGCAAACATTCAGCAGCGCAATTTTCACGATCATCGACCCAGGCCTTAAAAATGTTCGAACGAGTAAAATCGATCGAATCCTAAAAGTAGCGTTTAAAAAAAAACAAAAAATGACGAGAAAGTAATCTGCAATTAACGGAGGTCTGACAACTCCACGTCCGAGTCGGGCACGTATCTTCCCCGACCTACCGTTAAGGTAGTCCTTGCGAATGGTGTTGATTTCGCATAAGTTTCAGAGAATTGAGAGGGAATTGTAAACACTTCTCGATGGTACAAAAATCTGAAAAAAATCAAGCGTATTAAAGATGCCGAACAGATTAATCTTGCATAATAATAATTCCAAAATGTCATTAACAAATTGATGAAAAATTTAATTGTTCGACTAATCTCCCGAAAACATAACTTTTTTTAAATGAAAATTATTCGTTTATTTTTCTGAATACGTATGAATTTTTCCAGATTTTTAAATTCACTTTGAATTTTCTGACTTTCTACACGTTTTTCCCATATAAAAAAAAAATTCAAAGTGAATTTAAAAATCTGAAAAAATTCATACGCATTCAGAAAAATAAACGAATAATTCCCATTAAAAAAAAAGTTAAATTTCCGGGAGATTTGTTAAACAATTAAATTTTTCCTCAATTTGTTAATAACATTTTCGAATTATTATTATGCAAAATTAATCTTACCGGCATCTTTAATACGCTTGATTTTTTAATGATTTTTGTACCACCGACAAGTGTTTACGATTCCCTCTCAATTCTCTGAAACTTATCCGAAATCAACACCATTCGCAAAGACTCCCTTAGAACGTCTCTCAACGGCGAGACGCGACCGTGCCGATAACCGTCATAACTTTGTTCTAGGGCGAGGCAAGAAGCTTCCGCGGGCCGCAAAAGATGGAAGCGGAATCGCGAGCGAAGAAGAAGAAGAAGAGTAAGAAAGAAGCATCCGCGCGGAAGAAGCGGAGGAGCCGCCGAAAAGGGTTGCGGCTCGCGAGCGGCGGAGGTTTAACGGAGCCAAGAAAGAGAAACGTAACGCGAGGACGGTAGCGCATCCGCGCCGCCTTTAAGGAACATCACAGAGCACCCGCGCCTCACAGAGCGCGCGCTCATCTCTCTCCCCCCCTCTTCTTCCTCCTCTTCTTCTACCTCTTCTTCTCCGACTCTCAGCTATCCCGAACCCTCCTTCTATTTGCTTTATTTAATTTACTTTTTAATTCCTCCCAATTCCCAATGTCAAAGCCACGGGGCACGCGGGGCGGGGGGGGGGGCGGGGTGGCTCAAGGGGGCCCCCCGAAGTTCGGGACTCGTGGAAAAACAGGGGCGCGCCGGTCGTCGCGAGGGGACTCGCGAAGCCTTCGTCCTCGATCCTTACGTGATTCTTTTTCCACCCGATAATCTCACTGATCTTTCCCATCCTGACCAACCCCCCCCCCCCTTCGCCCCCCCCCCCTCCTGAATTTTTTTTTATCCGATAAATCCGATTTATTTCGCAAAGCCACTCTGTTTTAATTATATCATTAAATTTACAATACGGCGAGAAGGGGGCGAGATGGACGGGACGCATATTTGCGAAGCACGATGATCCTCGACGATCGCGGAGGAGCCCGGTAAGCTGTGTTTATAGCTTCATAGGGAATCGTCAAATTTATCGACGGTAAGTTACCTGGTTTTATTTTCTTTCAATTATTTTTGTATTTTTGTATTTTTTTTTTTTTTTTTGAGCGATGAGGAGACATTGATAACCGATAGATTAATTCCATGAGCCGATCCGGCAAAGCACACACACGACCGTCCCGCTGCTTTACCGCCGAGCCGACTGGTCTTCCGCTGCGGAGGCTTTTTTTTTCTTCGTTTTTCCTTTTCTTCTTTTTCGTTTGTTTTTCTTTTTTCGTCGTTTTTCTTATCATCGAATGCAAGGCAGCAGCGGTGGGCAGGAAAAGGGGGGCTTCTTAAGTCAGAGTGTAGCAAGATGGCCGCGGGGTCCCGGTAAATAAGCGACTGTCATCTGACGCCCGCAAAAACAAGATACACCGAGAGAACGCGAGCGCGAGACCAGGGCAGACTGGTCTCTTCTCTCGCTCGAGGATCTTTCTCGCGATCTATCTCGCTTCTTCCAGTTTGCTCTCCGCGCATCCTTCCGTCCTCCTTCTCGCCCCCTACTTGCATCCCGGCGTCCCTACCGCAGCCCTTCGCTGAGAATCGGAGAGAGACACATGAATATATATATATATATATATATATATATATATATATATATATATATATGCGTAGAGTATACTTTGAGGACAAAAATATATGTTTCATACATCAGTTAAAATTGATGCCAGGACCTATTATACACCAAACGCAACTACTTTCGGTAGAAACTATACTTTAGTTTTCATGATATTCCACGATTTCTAAGAACTGGCTACTATGAGGACTTTCTATGTATCGGCATATATGAAGACATTTTTCAATCTACGGAACGACACATATGCGGTCTTGTATATATATATATATGTATACACACCTATGCAAAATGTCCTCATAGTAGCCTTTACACTGGTATATGTGTTTTCATATCAGAGTTTGCCGATTATTTTCGGATAGGACCCTCATATTACGACCAGCCCCACACCAGGGGGGTTGTTCGGTTTATTTTCGATCGATTTTTTAGAATCAAAAGAAAAACAAAAGGAAATAGTCGTAGTTCAACAAATTACGAAAGTGATGGAGCACTAGCAACAGCTGCGCAGGGCGCACGAGCAGCGGCGCGGTTGAACCTTCAATGCGTTTTTCTCAAAACGTGATTTTGAAGGTCGGTGTCCCTGATATCTCAAAAATAGCTTGATGGATTTCTATGAAAATTTTTACTGATATACTTCAACAGATTCTTTATCCTAGACGGTCTCATATTTTTTTTATAAAATAAGAAATCATTTTAAAAATGATTCAGTGTTGAAAAGTGGGCAAAAATCGACTTTTTCACTTTAGGTATACCTTAGATGAAAATCTGGGTCCTATATGGTGTACTATACGTAAAACCTGAGTCCTCATAGTGTACTATACGTGAAAGCTGAGTCCTCATAGTACACTGTACGTGAAACGTGAGTCCTCATAGTATACCTTACGTAAAACCTACGTCCTGCGTAGTATATGTCATTGGAACACATCTTCCCGTGGTATCTCTCTTACTCCACCGCGAGCGCCAATAACGGTGTCTGTCTCGTTCTCGTGGTGTGACCACGTGACTTTTACAACATTATGCTGAAAAGTTCTTGTTTTTAAACCGATTTATTGTACGCCAAACGTTGTTATTCAATAAATGAAAGCAACATAAAGCACTAGTTATCATTTACCTCTATGCTGCTTTCATTTATTGAATAATGTAGAGTTTGATGTACATTAACTACACTCGATGGTCTGGTCTCTTTGAGGACGAACATTTCTAAGCATGGTATACTATGAGGACTCAGATTTCCAGGTATCGTATACTATGAGGACATGTATTATCCCGTATCGTATACTATGAGGACATATATTATCACGTATCGTATACTATGAGGACTTATATTCTCACGTATAGGATACTTTGGGGACCCAGATTTTTAAGTATCGTATACTTTGAGAACAAGCTTTAAAAACATTGAAAAAAACCGACTTAATGAACATATTATGGCATTATAATCCATGCGTGCCATTTGCCTGAGTTAATAATTAACATTGACTGAATAGTTAACAAATTAATTAACTTCCATTCATCCTTATAGTAAACATCATTGTGAAAAATCTTTCCGTGGTATCTCTCTTACTCTGCCGCGAGCGCCAATAACAGTATCTCTCTCGTTCTCCTGGTATGGTCACGTGACGTTTTTAACGTTGACAGAATTTGAACACTTCCTAATGATATAAAAACCTTAAAAAATCAACTGTATGAAAGGTATTAAGAACATTAATTTTACATAATAATAATAATAGCAAAAAGTTATTAACAATTGCAACAAAGATTGTTCAACAAATAATCTGTAAACATTTTTTTTGCTCTTTTCAAATTAATTCGTTGATATTCTAGACCCTACATAAAATTTTTCAGATTTTTCGTACGCTTTTGAATTTTACGTTAAAATTTTTTTTAACGCTATAACTACGGATCTGTTGCCCCAATCACCTCGAAACTTATTGTGTGTACTCTGGAATCGTGATACGGAAACATATCCAAAATTCATGCCTCTAGAACGATTTTTTAAATTTTCGAAAAAAAAATTTAAAATTGACGAAAATTCTGAAAAAATTCACATGAATTCTAAAAAATCAACAAATTCATTTAAAATGAGAAAATAAAAGGTATTCCGATTTTTCTAAAAATAATTTATTTTTTAAATAATTTGTTAATAAATTGTTGACATTATTTTTATGCAAAATTAAAGGTCTTGACATAATTAATACGGGTGAGTTTTTCAGATTTTTGGCATATCCCGAACAACTGAAATTTTGATCGGATTAAACTTCTGGTTGGGAATGTATGTGTGATGCATCTGTAACGGCTCTTATTACTACAGTGTTATTTCGGGTGTATGACATTAGTGCATTGTTACTGGGGTTACATTTTGTTGTGGAATTTACACCCTTTTGCCTTTTAGCAGTTGAAATACTAAACATTTCCGGACTGTCCTCAAAACATACACAACATATATTTGGTACTTCGAGAACAGTCCTCGAAATAGCCGAATCGTATATTTGTAATTTCAAGGACAGTCCTCAGAGTAACGCTGAATTCTGCATGTCCCGAAACTATACATTCAGCTGACTGTCGATACTCTGAGGACAGTCCTCAAATAATACGCTACGTAGATATAATTGTGGGGACAGTCCTCAAAAGAGCCAAATGTCCTCGAAATGGCCAATCCTCTGACGAAAATGGTCTCGAATTATACTCTACACATATATATATATATATGTATATGTATATATGTATACATATATATGTGTGTGTATGTGTGTGTGTGAGCGCGTGTGTGCGTGTGTGTGCGTTTCCGTGTGTATATCTCCAACCCCCTTTCACTCTCTTCCACTCGGCAAGTCTAAAGATTAATTACAAAAAATCGCCGCGACGCGAATTGGAAACGTCGTTCCACGAAGAGATGCGCGCGGTGCGACGGTGGCTTCGAACGCGTCCCTTATGTCGCGAGCATTCTCCACCTCCGAAGAGGCTAACCGTTCGGCATTCGTTAACTTCCAGCCGATGTCGATCGGTTCCGTCGCGCATTTAACTATAAATACGAGAAACTCTTAAATTTGAGTCGTCGATCGGGGAAAGGCCGATTCGCGTTCGGCTGCACACGCAAAAATAATTTTTCTACGGGGACCAGCAAGTGAATATTTTAATTCATAAAAGTGAGCATTTATTTAAATTAAATGAATATTCCTTTTTATAAACAAATATTCATTTTAATTAAATAAATATTGAGTCAAATAAATATTTATTTGACTCAATTAAATATTGATTTACGAGGAGTTCGTAAAATAACAGTATATTGTGCCACACGGAAGGAAAGTGCGTTTTTTCACCGAGTGTGAAGTTTGTGTCACACGAGGTGAAAATGCACTTCCTCCCTTGTCGCATACGAAATTTTTTTCCCGACTTCGTTAAAATAACAACATTTCTTGCGTCGCAAAATCATGATATTCGCCAATGACATTTACTCCCCTGGAACTAATAGAGCTTCGAGAGGGAGTAATGAGCCCTATTACTCCTTGGAGAGTAATGAAATTGTACTGCGCATGCGCACGGGTTAATAATTACTATCAGTCAATAATAGGCTAGTTTCCGCCCGTATTGCACTTAAGGAATGTGGTTATTTTAGCGAAGTCGGGAAAAAATTATTTTTTTGAGTCTGTACGACGCACTTTGCGCAAATTTTACCTCACTTTTGCACGCACATCGAACCTCGAATCTCCAATTTACATTTATAAAAACTTCATAACTTCATAATTTTGTGTATCAATTGATATTCAATTTATTTTCGATTTATTGAGAATATAAGAATCACCTGTTTCGTAGGAAAACGCGCACTTTCGCACCCCCGTCTTCGTCAAGCTGTTTCTCCGGCTAGGTTGAATATTTTTTTGCTTCTTTGTAGTGAAATCGATACGCCACGATGTAAGGAACACCAATGTCAAGGCGCAACATTGATTTGGTCGATAGTTTCATGACCAGCGGCTACGGAAGCTAAATCCACCCAGCCATCTGTTACGCGACACCCGCCTTTACTGTAGATATTGTATTTCGTAAATGCTCCCCCAAATTCCACGTGGCCCGTATCTAACGCTTCCTCGCGGGTCTTCGGATAGGTCTAATGGATCCACCGAGGCACAATTACCTATAATTGATGGCGCAATTTCAATTATTTAATTGAATAATCGTCCGATCGAGGAATCTCATAGCATCAACTTTTCAACCATTTAAGCCACAAGAAGTTAACTACGTGTTTTCGTTCCGAGACGTTATTTTTGCAGAAACACGGTTGGACGGCGTTAATGTGCGTGCAATTATATGAGTAATTAAAAGTACGTTCACGCGGTTATATTGTACGCCACTCGTAATTGTATGTACGCCTTCCCCGAGCTTCAGCTTCGGTCGTGATAGCTTCACAAGCTGTCGACCGGTATGTTTGCTGCCGCGTTCGGTGCGAGCTGGCTTCCTCGTAGAACGCCTCCTATTTACAGAGAACATTGAATACAGGCTAACTGCCGCTATATATCCGTTTCCATCATAGACATCGCACAGGCGGATCTCTACCTGCGAGCTATCCGCGAACAACGTATAATAATTAATTTATTCGCGGAGTCGGTCTCTCTGCCGCTCGTTAATTGAATCACTCGGGTTCCCCTTCTCCTCCCCTCTCCCCCACTCTCTGTCTCTGTATGTACTGTGGCGTTTACCGCGAAGTAGACGTAAGTGTGCAATTAACGAGGGCTCTAATTAGCCCTCGGTAGCGACTCCCAGACACGAACACTCAGATGGATAAATATTTTTTTTCAATAAGACCATCTTTTTTTAGATCGATTCCGGTATAAACCGGACGGAAGTCGAGATCGATACATATTTTTTCAGAATATTATTCATTTATTTATTTGTTTGTATAAACGGGGGAAGCCCTTTTTACAGAATGATCTACAATAGCGATTATGATTTTTTTGTCGATTTTTTTTTACTCCCTGACACGTACACTCGAAAGAATAATTTATTTTTTCAATAAAACTATTTTTCTTTTCTGAGATCGATTCTTTATTCCGGAGAAAACCGGACCAAACTCCAGACAGATACATATTTTTTTAGAATATTATTTATTTATTTGTATAAACGCAACAACCCCGTTTTTATGGATTTTTTTACTCTCGGACATGACCAACCTGAACCATAGATATTTTGTATAAGATAGATTTTTTTTTGTCTTTCCTACTCGTCGCGATGGACGGATATTTTTTTTTAAATAAAATGAATTTTTATTGATTATCGTGTTGACCGATTCGTCGAGCTTATTTATCATTGCTTCCCTCCGGCGGAGTGGCGAGGAATAATTTTCCAAAGCGCACATAAACGGGATACAAATGAAAGACTTCCTGTCTCGAGCTTTCTCGTTCCATTTGTCATCCGCGCTTTGCGTTTGACTGCCCACCGGCAGTCTTTCGCCATTGTGTATAGACTTCTCGGGGAATAGTTTTGTCCCTTCGTTCGCGAAGGTTTTCCATCGGCTCGGGGGAGCCGACGAAGGAAATGAAGAACGGCGATTTAGAGGCGCGAAAGGAGTCAGCGTGCGAAGTTGTTTTGGATGAGACAAGTAGAAATACGGAGCTCGGATGATCGAAGCTCGCAAAGAGAGCGCGAGCTTTTCCGGGCTCGGACAACAATTTTCTGGCTCAGACCGCCTCCGCGACGCCTCCCTCGCGTCCCGGCCCTTTTTTTGTCAGCACGCCTTCCTCTTCCGCCGTCGCCTCTTAAACCCCCCTCTCGCCCGAGCCGAGTTTCTGCTTTTCTTCGCTCCAAAAGTTGAGACCGTTTTTTCTTGTCACATCTTCTCGCGGCAACGGAGCACCGGCGGGAAGTCGGTATGGGCCGCGCGTGTACACAGTCTAACGCCAGAACGACGATGAATCGCAATGAGATATTCGAGACGAAAAAGATAATGTACCGTAAAAATTGAAAATGTTTCACTCTATTGATTTTAGTCTTTAAACCTCGTTTAATTTTTATTCGAGACGAAAAGAAAGATTAGATGTAACATTTTTTAAAGTTTTACATAATTTCTTCTCTTATCATCTTGATTTTTCAAATTTTCATTCGAAAATGTAGACATTTTGTTAACCATTTGGTGATCCGATTTGGACGATTCTTTTTTTCGGAATTAGATTTCTTCCATCCTTCGAGACGGAAAAGATAATGTACGGTAAAAATAAAAAATGTTTCACTTATTTAATTTTACTTTTCAACCTTGATTCAGTTTAATTTTAGATCGAGATGAAAAAGAAAGTATACTGTACAATTTTTTAACGTTTAACATCCCTTCTTTTATAATTGTATAATCTTTTTTATTTCAATTAAAAAATGAAGACTTTTTTTCATTTGATGATCGATTTGGGAGATTGTTTTTCTCGAAATTAAATTTTATTTTTCAATTTTCAAAACATTCTTATCGCAGCGAACGGAGAATCGTGGGAAAACAACAATACCTCATGGGGACAAAGAAAGGAATGTACATATCTTTATCATGTATCTTCATTCGGAGTCGTCGTGCGCGAAGAGATATCTACCGAGCGCCGATGTATCTCGCTAATGTTCAACCTCTCGCGTACATATCCGGGCATATTAATGTTTACCAAACATCAGCGAGAACCGCGGTGTAGCTTCGCTCGGTCCGTTCGAACTCTCCGGCTCGTCGGGCATTCCGTCAGGATTACGCGAGCATGCGGGTCTCCCGACAAATTGTACGCAGGAAACAAAAGAAGAAAACGAGCCTCTCCTCGTCGGGAGCCCGGCATTTGTAAGGATTAGAAGAATAAGTGCGCGCGAGGAAAAAATGAGCGTTCCCCTTGACGCTAAAAATCTCGTCCTGGTCGTGCCTATTTAAAAAAATAGTTCATTCCCTTCACCCGGCAAGCGGCATTGTAACCGGTATTTATACCGTATTTTTACCGTATTTATACCGCCACCTGACCACAGGCAAAATTATCACTTTCGAAAAAAAATGTCCGCAATTCTTGAATATTCTTCAACTTTTTTTCAAATTGTAAAAGGTTAATCATATTTTAACAGTCCAAAATTGTGATAATCATTTCCGGTAAAATACCGTATTTTATAGTACTATTACCGGAAATTGGAAATACCGTAATTTTTTATGTCTCAAATCCGTTAAAACCCGAGCGTGAGGCAAAGTTTAATTAACGCTTCGCCAACTTTAATACAGTCAAGTGTTCGGCGAGCTTGTTCGTGAGTGAGCTCGACTCGACCGGAGTATCCTTCTCCTCGCAAGATTGTTTTACGAAGTAAATGAGGCAATGATGACTCGTCCCGTTCTTGGACCACCGGCAGCAGGCAGCAGCGAAACTCGTCGTCTTGCCACTCAGTTCCTCGTCCGTGTTCGCCTTAAACTTCATCGACTAATTAACACGCTCTTCAGACTCACCGAGGACGTTTAACTCTTCGCGCATCAAACTCGATTCGCAAAGCTCTCACGCAAGCGCACGGTCAATTGAACAAACAAATTCGTCGAGGTCCTCGAAAATCAATGGTAAGAAAACTCCTTTTATTCATCTTCTCACTTATAACGTTGTTGTTGCTTTTTTCGAACAATCGGTTGTGCTTTAAAAAAAAAAAAAAAAAAAAAAAAAAAAGAAAAACAATACACCCGTCTCTGACGTTCTATACGTATTTTAATCCTTATATTATCTTTTTTTAATATACTATATGTAATATATATAATTGTAGACGATAAAATCTCTGTTTTTGTCATTTCGATCCTTGGAAAGTCCTTTTTCTTCGTTCATTTTTTTTTTCCAAGTGCATCGAATAACTCGTACGATTTATATCGCTGGCTGCGTCAGCCCCCTTTTTCTCACATTTTAATCGTTAGCCTTTCACACGTTATCGTCAGTACGAGTCGAAAGCTCCGTGTGTCTGTGTGTGTGTTCGTGTATTGTGTGTGTACATGTTTGTATGTGACTGTGTATAAAAATACTTTACAATAAATCATTAATCGTCGTGTGCAAACGTTTAATTGGCTAGTTTCTTTTTTTCATTTGTTGATTCATGTTGATTTCGTTTTTCCTTTTTTTTTAATGTTTTGTAATAATGCCGATCAGATCGTCGAATATTTGAACATCTCATCCCGTACCGCTCGGCACTAGTCCCGTACCTGAAACACAGAAGATGCGAGAATTTATTCCCAATTTTATAGGAAAGTGAATTTTCGAGAAATAAGTTTATATAAATTCATAAATAAATTCATAAACAACGGGTGAAATATCCCGATTCACTGAGGGCGATATTGTCACGTAGATCCATCAGTTTCGTCCACGAGGTAGTGCAGGAAGACTCGAAGAAAGAAGTCACCGTATGTTCAAAAAAGCTCGTGAAAAAAAAAAACAACAAAAAAACTTTCAAATCTTATACGATACAGTTATAACTTCGATGACAAAGTTCCATGCGTCATCGCTGCAAGAGAACCGCCGGAATAATCCTTTTCCATTGTCCCTCTTGTCTGCGACCGCTCCGGCTTCTTTTCCTCGTGTGGTCTTCCGATCCATCTGACAGAAGAAAGCGCGATGGAAACACACGGACAAGACAGTATTTTTTTTCCTTCTCCCAATGTTCTCTGGACGATGGAAGAAGCGCGCTTTCCGCAGCGGGTGGATCTAATAATACAAGATTGCCGCTTGGCTGCTCTCCGCAAACAACCCTTCCCACATTTCCGAAGGGTCTGCCCAAAAGTTCTTTCCTTTAACGGAAGTGACGCGAGCTCTCTATTCCTTCACCCCTCCGCCTAATTTTACTGCGTCGCTGTTATGGTATTTTGAAAAATTATCCAGTCGTCGCTTAAAAATACATTAGCGCTAGCATCGTCACCGAATTTGACTAATTGTCGTTTCTCTTTTTCAGTAATTTCAGTGAAAGGGTTGAAGAGGAAAAAAAAAATCGAGCGAAACACGACGCTCGATATCTTCGGAGCAAGAAAGCGGATGTTGGAAGAGCACCCAGAAAATAAATTTATTTGACGGCCACTGTTTATTTGGTTTAAGTAAAATATTTATTTGACTTGAATAAATATTTATTTCATTTTTAGTAACTATTTACTTAATTTAAATAAATATCTATTTAAATCAAATAAATATTTTACTTCAACCAAATAAAAAGTGGCCGTCAAATAAATTTTTTTCTGGGTGGGTCATTTTGAAAAACATGGGCGAGAGCCGATATTTTGTGGAGCGAGAAAAATTCGGGAACGTCAATGTCCATCCAGGACGCGGAAACGGAAGCGGACCGGCTCCGCCCGATTTCCGTTCTCACTTCGCTCCGTCGCTCCGCTCGGAGCTGACTGTGACAAATAATTGTTGAAGCTTAACATAAGCCAGAACCGCCGCGCCGTACTTAGCTAATAGCAAAAAAGAATCCCCGAGACATATCGGAGCCCCGCCGGTCGTGGCTCTCTCAGCCACCCCTCCGAGCCAACGATTCCGAATTCCTCCTCGCGATCTCTTCTTTGCGACTTCAATTATTCTTTTCCATATTAGTTCCGGATCCGAACGGGAACCGCCCGGGAAGTCGGAGGTGTCGAGGGAAAAGTCGATGTGTAAACAATTTGGAGAAAAAAAAATCACATACCCCAATCATGAGAAAGTAAAAAAAGTCAACAAATGAGTTTTTCAAACCGGAAGTTACGTATTTCCGGCATGACTTCACTTCCGGTCGGAAAATGAGATTTTTAAATCGGAAGTTACGTATTTCCGCTATGACGTCACTTCCGGTAGAAAATAAAATTTTTAAACCAGAAGTGATGAATTTCCGGTATGTCCCTGCTTCCGTTCAAAAAATGACATTTTCAAACCAGAGGTGACATATTTTCGGTACGTCATCACTTCCGGTCGAAAAATGATATTTTCAAAGCGGCACCGACATATTTTCAATATGTCGTCACTTCCGGTAAAAAAAATGACATTTTCAAACCGGAAGTGACGTATTTCTGGTATGTCGTCACTTCTGCTAAAAAGTGAGGTTTCTTGACCGGAAGTGACGTATTTCGGCCGAAAAATGAGTTTTTTTTTTTTAACCGTCAATAGTGTACCGCGCTGTTCTGCACCGCACTATTGGGCGACACTTTCCAAAAACCACAGAATAGTAACAGAATAGTATAATAGTTGACTAGTCATCAGGCCCTTGAAGTCAAGTCCCTAGGGCGATTTAGAATAATCAAGGCCTTGGACAGCGTCCCTTGGAGAACTTAGAATAATCAGGTCCTAAGGGCTTCCTAAAGGAAGCCTCAGAGAGCTTAAAAATTGGCACAAACAAACAACTTTCTATATTACATAGAAGTTTTATAAACTGAACGGGACTAAAATCAGATTGCATTTTGTTTTCTAGATTACAAAACGATTTACCATTAACGGTGTCTCTGACATGTCTGGTTCGTCAACTCGACTATACTCTACGTAAAAATGTATTTACTATTCATTCACCTATAAGGCATATTTCCAGAGGTGTGTTTGGTTCTTGCCAGTAAGGTCTCGAAACTCGACCGCCGCAGCCGCTGCGTTTCTCAGCATCCGATGCTCCCGGTGAAAATGGCTCGAGGGCCCCGCGTCGAAACGACATAATGGTCAAGCCGCCTTCGAGATTACTCTCGACTCTGCCGCAGTTCTCTGCTCTTTTGAGAAGAGCGAACAGCAGCAGCGGCGAAGCGCTCCATCGGCTGCTTACCTTATACTTAATATTGCATTACCGGAGCCGTATCGCTCGTTTTGTTTCTAACGTTTCGTTCCTATCCCCGTCCGTTCGCGTCAATCGGTAACGATAAGTAATGCGAGCGCTCCACTTCTCGTACCTCTTTTCGTTCTCATCGACGCCGAATGCAAGAAAGAACTTATCCTATCGGGAGACGAGGCGATACCGCGTGGGACGGCAAAACGGAACCGGCAATGTAAATATGGGAACGAGAACGGGGAAAGTTTTATTCGGTTGAATTGTTAGATATTTGTCAGATTTTTGTTACCGAGGACAAAAAACTTCGTTCCGTTTATCCGAGAGGCGGTTATTGTAAGTGATATTTTTACCGTATTTATATCGTACTCTGGCCAGAGGAAAAATTGTCATTTTTGAAAAAAAAACTATATAAATACTATACAAAATATACTTTACCTTTTTTTGAAATTTTAAAAGAGGAGTCATATTTTAACAGCCCAAAATTGTGATTATATATATATAAAATAATATTGTAAAGAGGTTTTGGTTCGTAAAATTCATAATAAATAAATCAATTTAAAAAATGATAATTTTCAGTAAAACACCGTATTTTGTGGTAATATTGCGAAAATTGGAAATACCATAATTTTAATGTTATCTCTCGAATCACGCTTGGGTTCGTTTGGTTTAGTTTCTAAGGTTTCGTTTCTATAGCAGTGCGTCCGCCCCAATCGGTAACGATAACTAATGCGAGCGCTCCACTTCTCGTACCCCTTTCGCTCTCTCCGGCACCGAATGCAAGAAAGAACTTATCCTATCGAGGGGCGAAGCGATATCGCGCAGGGACGGCAAAACGGAACCGGGAATATAAATAAGGGAACGAGAACGGGGAAACTCGACCGCCTTCGTAGGACCACTCGCGAGGCTCCATTCTTCGGCTAAATCGTACCATATTTGTCAGATTTTTGTTACCGAGGAAAAACCAGAGATCCACCGAAGAGAGCCCTCTCTTTCCATCTAAGTGGATTGGTTTCGCTCGTTGGGACCGACGGCGAGTGAATAGTGCTGAATTTCGGGGGGGATGTAACTTATATGCAGTCGTCTAATTCGGCGACGGAGTCTCACGAGTTCTCCTTTCAGGCCATCGACGCCGATTTGCCTCGAGAAAATTGTCGGGAATATTTCTACTTTGTTATATTTAATACCAGCAGGTTGTTGTGCTTCGCGCCCTCGCTTCGGAGTTCACCCCTCGTTTGGCAAACCGGCAACTTAAGTTATGGGAGGTCAGGACGGAGGGACAGACAGCACATACAGATAGTCACTTCAATTTATATGGGATGCATATTGGATACATTTGTATATATAGATGGATAATAAAATTGTTCTTACCCTTGAAACCTTTCTCGGGAGAGGGGGCAGCGTCGAGGCTCGTCGCGTCGGACTCCACGTCGGCTTCGCTGTCGAGCGGCGTGTCGATCTGTAACATTAAAAAAATACAATTATATTATCTCTGTGAAAAAATAAATTTCAGAAGAGGGAGTTTAAAATATATTTTTTGATTATTGTGGGGATAACATTTGTTACGGTAATTTATATCGTTTTACCTAAAAGTAAAAGGTTTTGCTGACGTAGAACAAACTAAGGATTCATTCGATTTCGTGGAACTGTTTTTGCTAGCCAAACAGTCATTATAAAATCGAGGTTCGATTATTTTTTATAAAAAATATATCCTTGGAAATTGGTAACTCTTTTTTTCTTGATGACACATTTTGACGAATCCTCGACGCGAGAGAATTCACATCGTGTCGCCTATACAGTTTGTTTCTCTTATTCTAAGAGAAATGTATATTGATGTATAACGTGGTTCGATGTTTCTCTCTCGCTCGGATCTTCCCTCGGTCGTTCAATAGAATGTAGAATAATCAAAATTAAATTAGATCAATAGGTCCAATTTAATTATTTATTTGAATTTTAATATGCGTTCAATAATCAAAAATCAAATTAGAACAATACGTCAAATCTAATTTTTGATTATCGTACGACAAAAAATTGATTCTAAAAATCTATATCATTGTTTCAATTAAAAATAAAAGTTTTCCACCCCCAGGATTCATCCGATCTCGCGAAATTTTTTTTTTTGTATATCAGTCATTATAAAATCCAGTTTCGACTACATTAATAAAAAAATATCTCCTTGAAAATTGGTCAATATTTTTTCTTCCTTTTTTCTTAATGACACATTTTGACGAATCCTCGAGGCGACATAATTTACATCGTGTCACCTATAGAGTTTGTTTTCTCTTATCCCCGGAGCGTATTACGCGGTCGTTAAAGAGTAATGTATATAGTACATAACGTGGTTCGACGTCTCTCTCTCGCTCGGATCTTCCCTCGGTCGTTCTATGAGCCGGGAGATGCGCGTAAAGAGCACATGTGTGAACAGCTGTCGACGCTCGGCCCCGAATCGTCTTCCCACGAGTCTTCGTTCTCCCTCATTCCAGAGGAGTCTCACACGTGCCTTTCTAATATTGGCCAAGTTTTCAGCTCGAAAATAAATGCCTCGCAATTTCGCTCGGAGCTTATTATTCGCACACACGCATACAAAAAATACACACAAAAACACACATTTTCTCCAATTCCAAAAAATCAGCAGTGCGCAGATTCGCGGCTTTCAGAGATCCATGAATCGACACGGTTAACTTTCATTGAGACATTTTTTGAGATCGTTCAGAGAAAAAAGGTCGACGACACTCGAACCCTTCTCTTTCCCTCGCTGTTAAATGACGCCTGACTTGGTCGTAAAAAAATAAATAAAAAAACCCCTCCTTTCGCGAAAGTCACAAAAACTGCCGCTGTAACTTCAGAAGGAGTCGGAGTCAGAATAAAAAATAAAAATAAAAATAAAAAATAGCTCGCTCCTGCGTTCTCGCTCGAAGCACTCGCGGATGGAAAGAGAGTTCAGTTCGGATCAGCAAGTGAAGCAACTGAAAAAAAAAAAAAAATTAAGGGGCCGAATTGTTAAATGTTGATGAAGCAGCGAGGTGGATTATTCGAATCGGGGGATGACAGAATCGGGTATCGATCCTGTCATCGCCCGGCACAGTTCTCGCGCTTTCGGAACTTCTGCTCGACGAATCAAGGAGGAAAGTCAGGAGAGCCAATGATCGAAAGCCCAGGCGCTCAATCTGTTGGGTTGATTTTTTTTTTTATAAAAAAAAAAAAAATTTTGTCGCTTATTTTATTCTCGAAGCATTAAAAAATAAAAAGAAAATAGAGAAGCAGCCGGAGAGCGGTGCAGGAATTAAAATGAGGCGCGAGTTCCAGAGAGGCGGCGACATGTAGAACCGTAGGTGTATGTAATGACTGTAAATGCCGGTAGGGGAGAAGGGGTCAGAAGCGACAGCAGCAGCAGCGGAGATCATCTCCGCGCACAGTCCAAACCCCTTTTCCCATAGGCCTAAATATAGCAAGTGTCGTCCGATGGGTTTCGATGGGGAGAGACGCACGTGTTTCTCTCTTACCGAGCTAACATGTGGTCGGTAGACTCGAGCACGAGAATCCCCGAGATATTATTTCTTCGAGCCATCCTCGACAACGCCGGCGAGGAATTCTTATACAATATTATTTATTTTTCGAAGCCTCGGGCTTAATGCGATACGTGGCAAGTGTCTGTCTATTCCTCGACGAGAAACAACGTATGAGAAAAAAAAAAATGATTTTAGGAAAATTTGCCGGGGAGGAAGTTAGTCGTCGTCGTTCAAGTCGTTAATATCGATCGAATAATTTACATATTAAGATATTAATTTCAATAAAATAAAATGTATATTTATAATTAGTAAAATTTTTTTTTCAGGATAAATTTTCCTATCCGCGAGTGCATTTACTGCAGTCTTGAGTTACAAGATCCCCTCCACGGGGCGTGTGCATAAAATGAGCTCTTCAATATCGATGGTCTATTGACCATTGGCAATGTCTATGTGAATGTTGTAATTCACATATCTTAATATGTCAATTATTGAATTAGTACTAATAGTTAAAGTGCATTTATTGACAATATCATGTATCCAAATAAAGTACACGATATTGTCAATGAATGCCCTTTAACTACCTCCACTAATTTAATAATTTACATATTAAGATATTATCAATTTTAATACAATTAAATATTTAAATATAATTACTTCAATATGATTTTTTCACGATAAATTTTCCTATCCGAGAGTGCATTTACTGCAGTCTTGCGTTACGAGATCCCCCTCCACGAGGCAAGTGCGTAAAATGAGCTCTTTCGCGAGGAGAACGAACTAACGGGCGCTCACGGGGCCCCGCAGTTTTGAAATGCTCTGGCAATATAGTGAGTTCGTTATGAGCGCCGGTCCCGACGTGGTATGGCTCATAATTGTAGAGTCCGCGCTCCCGCGGATAGCGCTCTCGTATCTCTTTCTCGTTCTACCTCCGGGCAGCGAGAGAGAAAAATCTCCACTCTCGCCTGACACCTATTGTCCACGGGCCTCTCCGCAGCATCCGTTACCCTGAATTCCCTCGGATCAGTCAGGCGCGTGAAAAAAATTTCCATCGGTCGCCAAACGCCCCGCTAAATAAATTCTAGTTCGATCAGTCGCCTAAGAAAACAGAAAAAAAAATACAAAAAATAAAAAGAAACAATGAAGAAAAAAAAAAAAGAAAAATTTAATCGCTGCCTCGCGCAAAGAAGAAACTGACCGTCGGCTCGTCCACAGGAACGGACAAAACATTCGAGCCCGAAGCTGAAAATTATTAGTTCGAGAATGTCTTAATCCCCGACGGTGAGCGAAGAGTGAACGCGCGCGTCTTCGCCTCAACATACATTTTTTTTACAACCTTTTCATGATGTATATATATATATATATATATACATAATATATAATACGGGCCTCTCGGTACCATAATGCATGTACCTCGGAGCCGCGCACTTCCAGCTTATATTCCCAAGACCCTCCGCGTCCCACTGTGGCGGGTTCTGATTTTCTCCAAAGACCCGGCTCCGCAACGAGCCCCACTTTGCTGTTTATCTGGAGATACATATTTATTATTATTATTATTATTATTATTATTTTTGCTCAAGTGTGTACATTGGTTTGTTTTTTTTCTCTCCACAAAAATAATACATAACAGCATACAGTTGATTTGATAAAGTTGAGGGGATAAATATGATGCCCTTGAGATGGTCCTATAAGCCCTTAAGAGCTTGTTCGCGACCTCCAATCCCCTAACCTCATATCATAAACATAAAGCAGACCTCCAATCCCCTAACCTCAATCTCATAAACATAAAGCAGTTTTTCGTTTAACTCATTTTTAAATTCTTTATGACTCCACACTTTCCTTATATTCGTTGATAGCTTATTAAAACAGTTTATTCCTATAAAATCGTAAGCTTTCCTTCCCACCTTTTTTTCCTAGTGACTTGCTCAAGGCTAAAATTTTGGGCATTTCTTATCGTTCCTTCCTAAAATCTTAATTCCTTTTTTTTTACTCGTTGCATCACGACCGTACTCTCGTTTACTTTTGCGATCGGTGGTAGAATTTGTATTTCCTGGATTATTATCATTATTATTATTATTATTTATTATAATTATTTTTTTTCAGGAAACTTCTCCCGTTTAGAGAATTAGAGGCGTCGGTGTGCGCGCCTCCGCGGAATGGAGAACGCGTGAGCGGGTCGGGTAGTTATTTTGCGGCCGGCCTGTCGAGGACTCCTCGGGTAACGTTCTTAGGTAAATTATTCTCGTGGCGTCTCGGGATATTTATCTTCCCGGTGAGAAGAGACTCGGAGGGTGGATACACGCACGGGAAGAGGGACGGAGAACTCGGGAAGGCCAAGAAATTTCCTCCTCCGAGGACCGCGTCTTAATACCGCGAACCGCAGACTTAATAAAGCCTCCGGTGCGGCCCGGTGGTGAAGGCGTAGGGGCATCTTTGGAAAATCAATTTGTTTATCATCTCGACAAAAAGCGTTTTGCCATTCTATAAACGCTTTATTTGTTAATTGAAACACGCACGGAGAAACGAGGCGATAGCGGGAAGGCCAAGAAATTACCTCCCTCTCGCAACCCCGAGAATTCCGACGACCGCGTCTCAAGGTAGTCCTTGCGAATGGTGATGATTTCGCACAAGTTTCAGAGAATTGAGAGGGAATTGTAAACACTTTTCGATGGTATAAAAATTTCGAAAAAAATCAAGCGTATTACATGTACCGAAAAGATTAATTTTGCATAATAATAATTCCAAAATGTTATTAACAAATTGATGAACAATTTAATTGTTTAATAAATCTCCAGGAAACGTAACTTTTTTTAATGAAAATTATTCGTTTATTTTTCTGAAAGCGTATGAATCTTTTCAGATTTTTAAATTCACCTTGAATTTTCTGACTTTTCCCCATAAAAAAAAATTCAAAGTAAATTTTAAAATCTGAAAAAATTCATACGTATTCAGAAAAATGAACGAATCATTTTTACAAAAAAACAAAAGTTAGGCTTCTGGCAGATTTGTTGAACAATTTTATTTTTCATCAATTTGTTAACTAATCCGGATCAATTTTTTCACACGTTTAAATTCACTTTGAATTTTGTGACTTTCTATACATTTTTTCCATACAAAAAAAAAAGCTTCCTCTATGAGGCAGCAAAGTGTATGAAGTAAATCGGCGAGTACGAAGTAAAGTGGTTGAATTCGTAGAGCGCGGAGCGGAGTATTCGGGAGAAGTGGTATAAATTCAAAGTAGATTAATATTGTCCCGAGAGAAGAGGCAGCCGGCTCGGAAACTTATGGAGCTAATTCAACGAGAGCGAGTTATTACTGGGTTCTCTCCAACCCCCCCCCCCCCGCCCCTTCCCCCTCGTCCTCTCTTAAGTCTTCGAGACACCGCGCGGAGATTCCGCAGCACAACAGCATCCGGCCGCGGTCCAGAGAGAGGAGAGGAAACTCCCCCGTGTGTTTTGCGTCCCTCCCCGACCGCAGAGGGCGAGGAGGCAAAACCATCCCCTTAATACAACGAAAGCTTCGTGACTCCGGGAAAGAGACAGGGAGTTTCCGTGTGCATTTTAATGTTTTAAGGAAAATTGGGGTATCAAAAAATTGTCACCCGAGAGACGAGAGCGAGCAAGATTAACGGGAAGATTCGAAATAATTATTCAAATTAGTTTCAGTAATTTTTTTTTTTTTTTTTTTTTATAGACGACAAGTACTGTCGGAGAGCAGTCGGAGAGCAGAGAAGATCAGAGACGAGGCATGCTTCCGCCAAGCACAAAGGCCTGCCTTCATAGCCGCGGCAGCGCATCTCGAAGTCTCTTATTCCCTTCCTCAAGCGACCCCCGTATACGCTTCGAGTGCCTTTTTAAGAAGCTTGTACGACGTCGTCGACTTAACCGTGGCGAAGCGGAGGCGTGAATCATGCTTTTAAGAAACGCGCTTATACGGAGGTTGAAGTCGCTCGCGATGTTGTTGCAAATTCGCTAAACCCCTCCATAGACGAACCGGTATATTTTTTTTTTTTTCACCCTAATCTTTGCCATCGTCCCGCTTTGCCCAATTTCGATATTTGTCGACAGAGCGTAAGAAATTATAATCGTAAACTCTAGGAGTACAATATGTATCGGGAAATAAAAAAAAGAGATAAACAAAACTCAGGCAGACTCTTTTCCGCATTCCTACTTGTTTCTATTTGTTTTTTTACCCTGGCGTGAGTGTAAGTGTGAAGATATAAATATTAATATACAATACTAGCGGTCACGTTAGCTCACTCGCTTTCCGCGGTCGTAGTATCTGTATCTGTAGTTATAGACGATGGCTCGGTCTGTGATTATCTGTGCATATCTGTGTGAGTATCTGTGAGTAACAGTTACAATCTGTTTGTATCCGTAAGTATCCGTATGAATATCTCCGAGTAACTGTGAGAATATGTGAGTATCCGTGGAGTATCTGTGAGTAACAGTGAGAATCTATTAGCATCTGTGAGTATCCATGTGAATATCTCCGAGTAACTGTACGAATCTGTGAGTATCCATGCGTATGCGTGTGAGTATCTGTGAGTATCCGTATGAATATCTCTGAGAATCTGTGAGTATCCGTGAGTAATAGTGAGAATCTGCGAGTATCCACGTGTATCCCCGTGAACATCTCTGAGTAACTGTGAGAATCTGCGACTATCTATAAGTATCCGTATGAGTACCTGTGAGAATTCGTGAGTGCGTGTGTGAGTATCAGTGAGTATCGGTGTGAGTGTCCCACCCACATAAACTTTATTATAACGTAGATTAATATTTATTTTTATTTCATTTCCTTCAAATATAATTTTTTCTTTTTCTTCAAATATTAACGAACATTAAATGAACAATATTCATTAAAGTTGCATAAATACATTTTTAATAAAAAAAAATAAAAAAAATGATTCATTATAGACGACGACTCGATCCTAGGAGGAATGTGCGAGAGATCAGTGTCGGTACTTTCGGTGTTTGTTACTGCGGTCTCTCCTCCGCCGGTGCACCCTTTCTCGTCCAGGACACCGTGTCAAATTGCGGGAAAGTAGCGCGATAGTGTCGACGAGGTCTGTGCGCGATGCGAAAGTGGAACGCGGGCTTTCGGAATGGGATGGGAGAGCGAGATGATGACGGTGGTCGTCGTGGCGATGCGAAAGACGCGCCCGGGATCGGTCTTAGTGTCTCGCTTAGCACCCTATCTGGAGGGATCTCCTCTCATCCGGCGGATCGCTCCGGTTCCTTCCCCTCGGGGGCCTGCGTTTGTCGTGAGCATTACTCACTTTCTAGACGCCTACTTGCAAGCCCCCTCCCACCCCCGCCCCGGCCCGGCCCCGACGAGGAGAGAACAGGAGAGCGAGCGAGAGAAAGCTCCGAAGTCCCCGCGAGGCTCACTGACTACATTAGGGGACAAATCTTCCTCCTTCGGGGCTCTCCCCGTCCACTCCCCGCGTCCTGCGAGCCAGTTCGAGCAGAGAGATCGCACGGTAACTCCACTCATCGTCCGGCCACCCTTCATCGGGCCTCCGACTCGCGACAATGTCGCGCAAGTGACTCTCGTTGATCTTTGCCAAATACTCGAGCGAACAAGAACAAAGAAGAGATTCTGATCGATCGACGATCTTAAGGCGTTGGAGTCGGCGCTGGGGGAATGTACGTAATGTGTATTTGTTTTTTTTTCTTTTTTTTTTTTTTTAGGTCGGAGAGGATCGTCGGCTCCGATTCGCGACGGCGGTCGGAGGAAAGATTCCTCGAGGGACGAGGACTGATTTTTTTTATTTTTTGAGGAATTGAATTAGATGAACTTTTCCGGAAAGAAATGAAAATATGTAAAGTACACCCCCTAAAGGCATATTCAATATATATATATTCTAATTCGAACCGTACGGAGATTCTGCAGTCAGGTGTCCTCGACTTCCGGTCTTCCGCTTCGGAGCAGGAAGTTCTCGTCTCTCTCTCGACGACAAAAAATTAGAAACTATGAAATGTTATTTTCGGTAATTTTTTTTAATATTCTTGGTTTCGTGAGATTTTGTCCACCGTACCTGCGTGATATTTCTGCTCGAGCGAACAAGAACTTAATACGTTGAGGTTGCAACTACGAAAACATAAGCAATGTGTATTTTTTAAAATGATTGCCGAACACGATTATCAGTTCCGATTCGCGCCAGCGGCCAGACGTAAATAAAAAAAAATTAAACAAGGACATGAATTTTCCCAGAACGTAATGAAAATATGAAAATTCCAGCCTACCAGCCCAATATTTTGTATCTTGTTTTTTTTACAATTTCGAACTGTACGTACATTCTGCGCCCCAAATCTCCCCAATTTCCGGTTTTCTTCACCCGGAAGTGAATTTTTTTTTTTTTTTAATTCCAAACTATAAAATCTCACCTTCACGATTTTCCCAACAATCATTTTTTCGCGAGATTTTCCCCACCACACCTAAAACTTATTTCTGCTCGACTCACCAGCGCAAGATCTTCCATCGACTGTCGACATCTCCACCGGAGTCATCTCGGTGTCCGCGCGAATTTACAGCCATGTGGGCGGACGCGCGGACGGCCCGGCAACGTAACGGCGCGAGTACCGCATGTGGCCGGATTGCCACTCGTTCCCAGAGAAGAGATTGAGACCGAGAGAGGCGGAGGATAAATACGAGACGAGCAACCTGTTGTAGAAGAGTCGTCCGCGATTAGTCCGGGCCGGAGGTTCGCGCGCGGCCCGCACAGAAGCTCATTTGTTCGGCGCTCGAACCGCGCTCCGAGCGAGAACGATCTTCCTCCGATCTCTTCGTCCGGAGAATTATTAAAATTCGAAAAAGTCCGAAAGCTGCTCGAAGACGATAGAGGCGAATCGCGAACAGCGCCGGTCGGTCCATAACTTATTCAGCGTTTAAGGGCGCTGTTTGCGCACGTTACCCATAAATCACCGCATTTTCAGATTTTCCTTTTATCAGAGAGTCGGCTCTACCGGCGCTGTAACGGCGGGCCGGGCTTGGCCCGGAGTCGCGAACAGTGACCGCTGACCCACGGTCATAAATATTCCCATTAATATTAACTTAGGCGCTCTCTCGGACTCCGACGGATCGCCGAGAGACTCGGAGAGGAGCGGAGCTGCTCGGGGGAGGAGAGGGAAAAATACAAATAAAAAAAATACGGACGATCGAACGTGGTCGGGCGATGGGGCGAGTGAAAAAAATCTTGTATGCCGGGGACGAATCTCATATAGGGACACAGCTGGGAATTGACGGTCCGGCGAAAAAATTCATAGGGGGAGATCGCAGTATTCTCTCCCGGTTTTACTCCCCTTGTTCGTTACTGCGTTACCTCCCGATCGTCGATATGCCCGTTATCGTTGTCGTCCTTGCTCACGCCGCTTCGACTTCCAATTACGTCGCTTAAATTACCTTGACGATTTTTCTAACGCCGTGTGATTTTTCATGTTATTAACGACATTTTTTTTTCGGTTGCGTCAATTTTTTGAAGTTGGGAATTTTGGTTAAAGAGAAAATATCCATCGACGCTCTAGCTTGTGCAATTTCGGAGCCGTCGCGCCGAAATTTTTTATGCAAATGGAGTAACGCGAAAAGTCGTTTGATATTTCATTTCAAAATTGATTGAGACGTTTGACTTTTATCGGATAGTCACTTTTTTTTTTGCAATTTTACTACCGAAAAATTATTTTCTGACCGGAAGTGAGATATTTTCGGTACGACGTCACTTCCGGTCGATAAATGAGATTTTCAAACAGGAAGTGACGTATTTCCGGTATGACGTCACTTCCGGTCGAAAAATAAGATTTTCAAACCAAAAGTGACGTATTTCTAGTGTTGCGTCACTTCCGGTCGATAAATGAGATTTTCAAACAGGAAGTGACGAACTTCCGGTATGACGTCGCTTCCATTCGAAAAACGAGATTTTCAAACCGGAAGCGACGTATTTTCATTTGCGATCCGAATCTTTTTTGTTTTTCCAGCAAATCAAAGACTGCGTCTCAAGTCTGCAAATTGCTTCCTCATTATTTTTCATACGTCACGAATCCTCCTCCACAGTTAGGCAAATATCGCTCGACAGATTTACTCGCGAGGTAGGCACACAAATTTAATTTGTAACAATTTTTTTCAATATATATATATATTTTTTTGGTTCTCTTTATTCGATCTCGCTGAACGAACTCATCCGGCGTCCCGACACTTTCTTACGTGGAGCTCCAGGTACGCCGACGAGTAAAGTCAAGACAAGCTACCGCCGCAGGAATGGATGTTCCGTCCGCTGACGCAACCGCGAGAGGCTCTCGAGCGAGCGCAATTTGTCATTGCTGGAGAATGGCACTCAATGAACTCTCTGTACGTACTTACAAGCTAGGACGTACACACGCACTCGTAAATGCTGCGTATTCCAGGAGGAACGCCGCCGAGTCTTATTAAATGCGAGAAGTCGTAAACACGTACGCACTGAAACGCACAAACAGCAGCGCAGACACACGTGCGCATCGTGTCGGAGGATGGAACAGAATTTTTCCATTGTAACACCGAGCTGGAAGAGCACTTCGGCAGCGCAACGAAACGCTTCGGCTCGCCGTGAAGCTGAAGAGTGCCTTTTATAAGGATCTCATTGACGCTATCGCTTCGGCGAGTCGGATTTTTAATGTTTTAGAAAATTGGGGAATGGAAAAATTGTCAGTCGACTGATGAGAGCGAGAAATAGCGAGAGTCGGAAAGCAAGCCACGTCATGGATCGCACTAACGGCCGGAGGATGAAAGGGTGGAAGAAAAAATTGAGGAGGAAGATCCTTGGGTAGTGGAAAGGAAGAGTTTAAAAAAAGGTAATTTTTAAATAAAAATTCAATAAAAGAAAAATAAATGGACAACTATTCTGGATCATTTGCCGGTCGCCGAAAAGATGAGTCGACCACGTCGGAATTAGCTGTAATCGCGTACATTCCTCGGAGGGTCTGATCCGAATAAATACCGAAAAATACAAAAAATAATATAACACACTACAACTAACGCGCTAAACCTAAAGCGCATAATAATAATGCAAAGAAAATAGGTAAAAAATAGCAAAAACAAAATAATAATAATGAAATAAACTGAACAATAACAACAAATGAACCGAACAATAATAGGAAAATAAGCAAAAGAACAAAAAATAATAATAATATAATAATAATAGACGATATGGATATTTCGAGTAGATTTTTAATGTTTTAAGAAAATTGGAGTATCAAAAAATTGTCACTCGACAGACGAGAGATGGAGTTGGAGTGAGAACCAGAAAGCAAGCCACATGACGGATCGCTCTACCGGCCGAAAGGGTCGAAGACGAAAGTGTGGAAGAAAAATTTGAGGAGAAAGATCCTGGGTTAATCTAGAGAGAGTAAAAAATTAACAAATAAATAAATAAATAAAAATAAAGGGACAACGTACACTGCGTATTCCAGAAGCGACTCAGCCGAGTCTTATTAAATGCGAAAGGTCGTAAACGCGTACGCACAGAAACGCACAAACATCCCCGCAGACAGACGTGCGCATCGCGTCGGAGGATGGAACAGAATTTGTCCATTGCAACTCCGAGCTGGAAGCGCACTTCGGCCGCGCAACGAAACGCTTCGGCTCGCCGTGAAGCTGAAGACTCCCTTTTATAAGGATCTCATTGACGCTATCGCTTCGGCGAGTCCCTCGAACCGAAACCTCCAATTCCGTGTTGATTCTTTTTTTTTTGGTTCTTTATTCGTTGCTCAACGATGGGAAACCAGTGACGAGGCATTATCGCTTTAATTGATTGATTTTTCGGGCTGCCCGGAGAATCGCCGCCGGCTGTGGGAATTAAAAATAGGCGCATCGAGCGACGAATCTGGACCGATAGAGCGACGAGCCCAGTTTCGTTCCTCAGCGCGCGGAGTGATTTGATTTTAATGCCGCGAGTAAGAAATAAAGAAAATCAAAAAAAAAAAAAAAAATTAAAGAAAGGAGGAAAGAGAAAAATATGATACTTGCACCGCGCCGCGCAAGGATAATTATTGCCATTAGCTGCACGAGAGGGGCGCGTTTACTGTCTTCGGAGCGAAGAATAAGGTATAAGCCCTTGCTGCTTCGTTCCCGCTTCTCCACTCGGACACACTCTCTCCCTCGCTCATTTTTGTCTCCATCTCGTTCTCTCTGTCGTCGCTCCGCAAGAGATCCGAGCGAACGATGATGCTGGAGAACCGCGGAGCGTCCGGTTTTGCCCGTAACCCCGTGTAAACAGGATCCTCGTTTACCACGCCAACTGGACGCAACAGAGTATGAAAGGGTCTCTATCTCTCTTCCTTTATATATATGTGTGTGTGTGTGTATATATGTATGTATATATAGCGGTGCGCGAAACCTCGAAGAGAACGCGCCGAGTTGTGGCCGATCCACTCTCGCGTTTCTTGCTCTCTTACAGCTCGCGCCCTGACTCTCTGCTCTTCTTTCCAATGAACCGAACAACAAAGGTGAATGACGAGGTTTGCTTCACCTCGGAGACCGATTCCTCGCCTTTTCACGGTATCGAAACGAAAAATGCTGCGAAGCTGCGAGATGAAAATCGAGAAAGGACTGCGAAGAGGACTGCGGTATTTTTAGTTTTTTTTTTTTTTTTTTTTTTTGATTTTTTTTTGTTTCGGGAAAGGGAAAATATAGAGGGAATATTCTTGTTATATCGTGAGGTAAGTGTCAGTGGAGAACAATGGTTAGGGGCTGTTTGGTATAGAGCGACATTTTTTTACGCCCATGCACATGAATTCTCAATAGTTTATATTTTTTATTGGAAGTTTCTGAGGTACGAAAAGATAAATAAAATTGGTCTTTACATTTTGCTTATGTACGGTGAGAGTGTTTTGTGCTTTCTCTTTTCGTATTCCACGATTCCACGATTTTATTTTTTCTGATTGCTCTCACGATTTTTTAATTCCTTGGGTTTTCCCTAACGCTTTTTCAATTTCCTGATAATCCCAGGATTTTCCAACCGATATATCGAATGCTCAAAAAAACAAAAACAAAAAAATCCGTGCCGATCCGCACTCGAAGTTCCCTCCCTCTCGACCCGCGTGAAAATTTCGTTTCGAAAAGCCACCGAGCGCGCCTTGGAACGTTTAAGGTTCTCCGACTCGTCTATGCACCGCGGTAGGATATTCGGTCCGCGGAGTCGCCATCGTTTAACGAAAGAGCGAGACGGTTTATATTTTCATCGAAAAATTCTGGCGTATGAAAAAAAATAAAAGTTCTTTAAATTGCGCTTCTGCTCGTAGGTGGATTAATGTTCTCTCTTTACAAATCTTAATTATTTTTTCTAATTATTTTTTTTAATCTCCCAACGATTTTCCGAACGACATATCGAATGCTCCGATAAAAAAATCCGTGCCGATCCTCCCTCTCGCCCCGCGTGAAAATTTCGTTTCGAAAAGCCACCGAGCGCGCCTTGGAACGTTTAAGGTTCTCCGACTCGTCTATGCACCGCGGTACGATATTCGGTCCGCGGAGTCGCTATCGTTTGACGAAAGAGCGAGACGGCCCGAGAGAGCAGTAGATACATCCCGTGGATATGGAATTCTGGCTTCCCGGAGAGGGCAGACGAACCCGGGGGGATCGAAGTAAAGGCGAGTAAGGGCTCTCTCCTTATTCCGCTACTGTAGAAAAGAAGAGAGGAGGATAGATGAGAGAAAGCGAGAGATGGCAAGGAAGGAGGCGCATCCAACGCGGACATTCGTCACACGACATCAAACGCGGCTGCCGCCCGTCGGAGACTCGTAGGCCGAGACCGACTCTAAAGACTCCGGTCGATCAGCAACAGCAGCAGCAGCAGAAGCAGCCAGAAAGCAAGCCACATCACGGATCGTACTACCGGCCGGAGGACGAAAGGGTGGAAAAAAAATGTGAGGAGAGAACTCCTCGGGGAATGAAAGAGAAAGAGTAAAAAAAAAAAATTATAACAATAAAAATAAAGGGACAACTATTCTGGATCATTTGCCGGTCGCCGAAAAGTTGAGTAGACCACGTCGGAATTAGCTGTATTCGCGTACATTCCTCGGAGGGTCTGGTCGTTCGACGATTTCTTCTTTTTTATTTCAGGTAGTTCTTCTTTTACTTTTTTTATTATTATTTTTTTTTTGTGGGACAAATGTGCGTTCATTGCGAAAAATCGCGAACGCTTTGACTGTATAGCGTGGGAAGGAGATGGGGAGATTTCGTGTGGATTTTTAATGTTTTAAGAAAATTGGAGTATGAGAAAATTGTCAGTCGAGAGATGAGAGCGAGTAATAGCGAGAATCGGAAAGCAAGCCATATCATGGATCGCACTAACGACCGGAGGATGAAAGGGTGGAAGAAAAAATTGAGGAGAAAGATCCTTGGGTAATGAAAAGAAAGAGTTTAAAAAACGATAATTTTTAAATGAAAATTCAATAAAAAAAAAATGGACAACTATTCTGGATCATTTGCCGGTCGCTGAAAAGTTGAGTAGACCACGTCGGAATTAGCTGTATTCGCGTACATTCCTCGGAGGGTTTGATGATTCGACGATTTCTTCTTTTTTATTTCAGATAGTTCTTTTTTTTACTTATTTTTATTATTTTTTTTTTTTGTAGGCCAAATGTGCATTCATTGCGAACAGTCGCGAACCCTTTGACTGTACAGTGCGAGAAGGATATAAATAGATAAATCTAGGCACATCACTCAACCAACAACTAACCGAATGAATACCGAATAAAAAAAAAATATATATATAACACACTACAACTAACGCGCTAAACCTAAAGCGCGTAATAATAATGTACAGAAAATAAGTCAAAAATAGCAAAAATAAAATAATGATAATGAAATAAACTGAACAATAACAATAAATGAACCAAACAATAATAGGAAAATAAGCAAGAGAGCAACAAAAAAAAATAATAATAATAGGGCCTATGGAGATTTCGAGTAGATTTTTAATGTTTTAAGAAAATTGGAGTATCAAAAAATGGTCACTCGACAGGCAAGAGGGAGTGTTGGAGTGAGAACCAGAAAGCAAGCCACATCACGGATCGCTCTACCGGCCGAAAGGGTGGAGGACGAAAGTGGGGAAGAAAAATTGGACCCGAAAGATCCTGGGGTAATCTAGAGAAAGAGTAAAAAATTGACAAATAAATAAATAAATAAAAATAAAGGGACAACTATTCTGGATCATTCGCCGGTCGCCGAAAAGTTGAGTAGGAAACACCGAATTAGCTCTATTCGCGTACATTCCTCAGACGGTCCCGCCGGTATCTTTTTTATTCCAATTCTTTTATTTATTTATTTTTTGTACACCAAATCTGCTTTCGTTGCGAAAAGTCGCGAGCCGATTGACTGTGCCGCGCACGAGTCCCGCCCAACGATGCATAGAGCGCCGCTACCGTAAAACCGTTCGACTGTGAAGCGAGCAAATGTGTCGACAGAGTTGGCGAACACCTTTGTAAATCGCGAGCTCTGTTTTCTTAGGCAGTGAGGATTCCATCCGCGAGGTTGCGAGACATTTCGCAGAGTTTAGCGTCGAAAGTCTGAAGCCTCTTCGGCGATTGCTGTTAAGGGGGTTGTCTAGGCTAATCTTCGGGCTGAAAGTCATTCCGGCCGTAAGGTGGCCCGAGCTGAGAGCCCCGACGACCGCAAAGACTAATCCCCGACGGTGAACGCGCGAGAAGATCTTCACGCGGCCGGTTATCTCGCCACTGCCTAATACCCGCAGACTCCTCGGAGAAGCCTCCTCGCGCCTATTCTACCCATTGTCTCACCGCCTGAGACACACCGTCGGCCAGATCTTAAATCTAAATTGCGCAATGCTCGCCGAGTCGCCTATTATTCCCGTGACAAAGTGCGTGCGGCGAGTGCGTATTTCCGAACAATTAATTCCCTCGGGAGGCACCTCTGAGGCACATTTTTTTAAGTATCAAGCTATTTTGGTTTTTTAATTCGTGAGAAAATTTACATAAATAAATAAGGGAAGATGCCGGAAAGACCATCGGTCAGATGGTAAATCTAAATAATAGCGACTCGCGGAGTCGCCTATTATTCCCGTGACAAAGTGCGCAACGCGAGAGGGTATTTCCGAACAATTATTATTAAAACGAATAATTAATATTAAAGCGAACGATTAATATTGAATCGAATTATCAATATTAAACCGGTCACTTAATATTAAATCGGACAAGTAATATCAAACCAAACCCTTGATATTAAACAGAATAATTAATACCCTCCGGAGCGAAGTCTGACGCGAGGAAAGATAATTATCAAACGATTTTTATTTTTTAGTTCGTGACTAAATTCTTAAATCTAAATCGCGTAAGCCAATTATTTACTGTTTGCCGAGTCGCTTATTATTCCGATGACAAACGGCGTGCAACAAGTACGTATTTCCGGAGAATTAATACCTTCGAGAGCCAAGTCTGAGCCACGAAAAAAATATTTAAAAAAATATATATATCAAACTATTTTTTTTAATTCGTAACAAAATTCAAGCCAGGCAAATTCGCCGTGAAGCCAGAGGCACAGATGACTAGATCTTACATCCAAATTGCGCAACCCTTGCCGAATCGCCTATTATTCCCGTGACGAGCGTCGCGCGAGTGCTTATTTCCGAACAATTAATACTCTCGGCAGCCAAGTCTGAGAGTCGAAAAAAAAAAAATGTATCAAACGATTCTTTTTTTTTTCTTCTTTTAATCCGTGACAAAATTCCCGTAGACAAATAAGCCGCGAGCGCCGGAGCCGCTGGAGTATGTCGCGGGATAGACGGTAATTAGAAGAGAAAAGAGTGCGAAGGTTTGCCGATGCTGTGGAGCGTTCGCGAGCTCTCGTGCCTGCATCGCCGAGCGTTTATTGTTAACTTTTTCTCCGTTTTTTTGTTTCTTCTTTCTTTTTGTTTTCTTATCGCCGTCGGTCGTCGGCTCGCGAACGGTAGCGGCGCGCGAACATTTTTTTTTGTCCGTTGTCCGTGCATTCTTTTTTACACCTTCGCCGAGTAGATCGGCGCGAGCGCGGTCGGTAGTTGTTGGCGATCTGTGACTAAGCCGCGAGATATGCTCCGTCGCGTTCTCGCAGCGCCTCGATTAACGGAGATTTATGTAACAATTTTGCCGGACAATGGTATTTATCGCGAGACGGTTTCAACGAAAAATTGCACGCCGATCGGTGTAACGAAATATAATTGAAAAATAAAGTACTCACCTTGAGCGTGAGGAGGGAACCGGGAGTTATTCCGAGGGAGGCGAGACTCTGACTGTGATCCGTTAGCTCGTGTTCGCCCAGCATCAGATGTTGATCGTACGGACCTGCTCCGCAAAGCGGCATCGTCTAGAAACACACACGAGCACACTTGGATCAATAATCACAATAATATTAAAGTAAGTAAAATTGAGGCAGCCGCTGAACGGAATTATCGTCAAAGGAGTGCTAAATTTTTACAATTGTGTACCCAAACTGTTGGTTTATGGAGAAAAAATGCACCGGTTGAACGATGCGTCGTATTTGTCAAATGGTCGAATCTGCAAAAAAATCTGCTTGGTGAATTCGAAGACCAGAGTTTAAGGAACTGTATGAGTCGCGGTACATTAAAAACGCTTAGATAATACGAATTTTACATAGAAAAAAAAACTCAACAAAAGGCACTATCATGGAAATGTGTATTTACCAGTCGCTCTTCTCGCAAAACCATCGTGATTTAATATTTCCAATAATACAAATCAACCTCCTTTACTGTCAATAAATGCACACAACGTTGGATAAACAATTGTAAACATTAGTACTCATTTGACTAGTGTGCCACGCAGTAGTTACCAAAAAAAATTGATTAAGAATAATCATTCTGCTCTTTGAATATGCAGAATTCGGGAGTATAATTTTCTAAGGGTTCACGAGACTCGGGCCCATCCCTTTGTTGTTTTCTGCGAGTTCGTGTTAACGCCCTGCGTTCGTGTTTGCACGCATGTATCCCGCCCGGTAATGTTACTTACGCCTCTCGGCGTTCCTCCTCGCTCGTAAAATGAGACCGAATGCGTTTTGCAACGAATACATAGGAAGGTAACCGGGCGAATGAGGGAACGGATTGAACGAGTGTCCGTTTTACCTTCTCGTCGAGATAGAGAGAAAGAGAAGGAGCGAGGGATAGCGTACGAGCGGAGAGAGTCACACTCGAACGGCTCTTGGCCGGCGCGCAGTGAAAACCCACACCGACAAACCGTGCTTCCACAAATTAAGCAATTACCGGACGCTCATGTTGCGCTCGCCTCTCTCGCTCACCTCCGCGCCGGGTCTAGAATTCGAAGCCGCCTTATTTCGCCTCTCCTCCTTCGTTCTCCTTTACCCTCGTTTTCCATTTATCTTTTTTTATATGTTTTTTTAAATATATATTTTTTTTCACTTTTTTTTTGCAAACAATAAACTCGCGAAAAGTCTCAAGGCTTCGAGGAGCGTTTATAATTTTTCGCTCTCGTTTCCATAAGCTGCTTTTTTTCTCTCGTACTCGTCTCACGGCCGGAGTCGCTTGTGCGGATATGCGCGAAATTTCATCGCATTTTTCCCATGGGTGATCCAGCGTCGCTACGCAGATCTTACGGCAGAGAATCGCGACCTGACGAGAACCTCGTCAGTGTCTAGCACCGGTGCGAACGCGGATATATTAAAAAAGTAAGGATCGGAAAGACGGTTCCGCGAAATCTCGTTTCCCATTTACCTTTTTTGTAATTTTATATTTACTGTTTATAAATATTTTTTCCCGCTTCACAAACAATAAACCCGCGGAAATTCCCAAGGCTTCGAGAAGCGTTTATAGTCAGTCCCACTTATTTATGGAAACGAGCTTATGGATTTCATGAAAAAGCCAACTCATCGAAGCTGCATTTTTCTCTCCTACTTGTCTCACGGCTGGAGTCTCTCGTGCAGAAGAGCGCGAAATGTATTTTTAAAGCAGGTGACCCAGCCTCGTCACGTGGACCCTCCGGCAGTCTCTCGCTCCGGCGCGAACTCGGATATATTAAAAGCAAGGATCGGAAAGACGGTTCGGTGGAAGCTCCGAACGAAAAATCGTAGGTGCGCAGTGTCGGTCGCGGATCCGGCGTCGACGAGAGCCGCGGAGTATCCGAGCGGAGAGGAGCGCACCGGCGGAGTGCCGGAGTGAAGTGGACTCTCTCGGGTTGAGGCCTGTTATTAGCCCGAGGTTTATGCTCTTTCGGGTTTTTGCCGTTGGCCCCCGGGTTCCCTCCTCGCTCGGCGCTGAGCGCGACGCCCGGTGATGGGGAGATCCCGCGGGCGCGCGAGCAATATAAATACGCTTAATAGTTTAAGCACACTCCGAAAGAGGTGGACGGCTCGGACGAGCCAAGTATTACAGTTGCGAAAGAGCCGTCCAGCTATTGGCAGTCGTAAGAATCCCTCGCGACGACCTGCAATCGGCAACGCTCCGTCCCGGTCTCGTCCGACCCTGTCTCGTACGCCATTTTCGTTCCGAGCTGCCGATGACCGCTGCGGTGCCAATGACTGTGCCAACTCTCTGAAACCACTTTATACATGTATCCTGGCGAGCTCCGGCATATGCTAACCAGCCATAACTATGCTTTACTACTCCGGGATCCATAAGCGGAGCCGAGAGAGCGAGCAGACTTCACGGAGAACGAGAGAATATTCCGAGGCGTACACACACAAGGGTGCGGCGCACGGTGGAGCAGAAATGATTTTTTTTTTCTTCAAACAATCCACACACAGCTCTCGCAGTTACGGAGAGTACAGTAATTTTTCGAGGCTTGTTTCTTCATTTTTTTTTTACTTTTTTTTTCTCCTGGGACGACTCACCATTACTTTGAGCTCCTTTAGCGTGATCTCCGAGGATACCTTGAGCTCGTGCGAACCCTTGACTTTCCGTCGGGTCCTCGGACGCCTCGTTGTTTCCATCTTCAGCCTCTTCGCGGATATCTGCCGATCGATGAAGAAAAAAAAATTTCAACATTAATATATCGATTAGTGCGACGATAAATTGATAGGGCAGGTGGTATCCGGCGCAGTCGCGGGCGAGCGGAGTGAACGGTCACCGAGGCACTTAGGCCGCATCGGTAGGAGACGGTAATTACGATTATTATTGTGAAACGGCCACGATGAAAGCCAATTTTCTAATATGCCGTGGCGATATAGCTCCGCGGACCGGTTTTCGGGAGCCCCTGACGCGGCAAGAATCCCTCGAGTATATTTAATTGTCGGAGGCCTTGCTCGGAGCAAAGTTGCAGCGTTCATTCGTCTACAACAACTGTATGTATATTTGTATTAAAATAATTTATTTTTCTTTACTCCGAGACATCCGTATGAATTTTTGGCGAACCTTTTTGTTGCTATCTCTATTTTTGATATTCCAATGCCAGCCAATTTTTTTTTATCGTCCCGTCAGCGCTGTGATCGTCCCGCAGTCTCCAACTTAATCCTCGCGACAAAAACCGTTTTTTCACCTCCCGATTGCAATATAAAAAATGTCTCCACTCACCTCACTGTCGTTTTCCGATTTCGCGTCCTCGGCCTCGTCGATGCACTTAATGTAGATCGTCGCTTTTTCGTACTTCAGGCTCTCCAGCCTCTCCTGCTCGACCCTCGCCAGCATGCATATCTCGCAGGAACCTGAAAGATCGGAAAACAAAATTCAAAGTGTTATTGTCGTCTAACAAGTTTACCGGTTTCGGTGTCAAGGGTCGAGAAGCTTGCTCTTATCCATGTATGATAGATCGACGCTGGGCAGCCACGGCCCGGTGATTAATACGGTAATTAATAATATACGGTGACCACCGTCGGGGGTAGGAGGGGGAGGAGGGTCGAGGGGGAGGGGGGCAAGAGGGTTGCGGAGTGAAAATCTGCCCAGGGACTCGAAGCCGTAAGAAGCCTCGCCATTGTTACCGATCAAGTGAACACGGCAAAAAGGCCTCGGCCATTCTCACGAGTGTTACGTCATGTTCAGACAGTTTTCCAAGGGTTGACCGAGAGAGGTCGGCCCCACGGCGGGTGGCGGAGGGTGCCCGGCACGTACTCGGCGCGTCGAGCCCGTGGAGAGAGATTGTGCAAGTCGCAGGGTGACCGCGCGAGTGCGAGATAGGGCCAAGGGTCGACGTCGAGGAATCCACCCCAAACCCACCTTCCTCCTCACCCCTCCCCACCCCCAAATGAATTCGAATGTCCAACGTGGACGCCTCTAATTACCACCCTCACTCTCCCAGATATTATACCGATAGGACTCTCGGCCGATAAACCAAAGGCAACGCTTCGCGATATCGGAAGATCGAGAATATACGAGAGATCTAAGCTAATTAGAGAAATGGAAATCGCGGGGGCTCGAGTGGTTGTCGCGCGATTGCCTTTCCGGTCCTTCGACCCGTTCGCTTCCTACCGAAGGCACTTGCCTTAACGGATTTTATTGAAATTTATCGTCGGTGATGGTCTGTGTAAATTTAGAAATTTTTGATTGCTGAAATAGTAGGGGACGAGACATTTGATGCTTGACGTTTCGTATTGCTGTTGGAGGTGAAAAGCGGCGCGATACGCTGCTGGCGAAAAGTTCCCTGCATGGTCGAGGCTGATTGACAATTTATATATAATACTTATAATCATTTTGTGCAATATTTTTACATTACAATAAATGGTTAATCAGTTAATCAATTTAGATGTAGCATATTAAAACGATTTGGGGAATCCGAAAGCCAAATGGAAAGAAGAATCGAAGAGACGCTCGCGAATACCACTCGAGAACCCCTTTCCGTGACTCTATAGCAGCATCCGAAATAGTCTGCAAACCGTAGTCAAACTGCGACATGCGAATGCGACGTGCTACTGGCTAAAAGTTTCCAGAATATTCGAACCTCATTGCCAATTTATCTATAATACGGATATTTTTTTACAATATTTGTGACATTGTTATAAATCGATAATCAGTTTATCGTAACATTGCAATAAATCGATAATCAGTTTATCCATAGATGGAACATATTAAAACGATTTGGGGTGAAAGCCCAGAGAAGGGTCGAAGAGACGACCTCAAATACCTCTCTCGATAGCCGCTTTCCGCCACTCCATCGCAACATCCGAAATAGTCTGCGAACTGTGGTCGAACTGCCGAGAGTGGGAATGGGGCAAACAGCCCCGAGTTTTATTGTCGAATGACACATAATACGGCAAGTTCCTTGGCGGAATCGTGCGTGTATTTCCCTAAAGTGCAATCGGAGGGTAGTCAAACCATAAAGCGACTAGCTCGGATGGTATGACGGAGAGAGAGAACGGTTGGGAAAAGTTTGTCCACCGTCCAGATCGTGCGAAGTGCGGCGAACAAAGTTTTGCCATCGTCTTGGATTTTATTCCGATCTACCGACCGGTACTGTCGGTACTCCGGTACGGAAACGCCTCGTGGGAAATGCCAAAAATTTGTTTCGTCTTTTCTGCATTCTCTCGAACGTCCTTCTCGACGATTCTCATTTCCTCGATTCGTGCGCAAAACTGATCTCAGCATCGACAGGGAGTTCCAGCTCGAGGCACCTGTTACTCGATCCAGGGACAGGGAAAAGCTCGAATCTATCAGTACCAGTGTGCAGAGCTGGGCAAAGTACCAAAAATGTTTCAGATACAACGTACAAAGTATCAGAAGTACTTGAAGTACTAAGTGTATTTTGGACTTGAAGTATTTCTCAGGTACTTGTTGCAATTAGATTCGTAGCGTTAAGAGTTATGTAGGCTTAAAACAGAGGTGCAAAGTAATTTGCACATGGCTTCCGTATTGTAAAAAATCGCTAACCGACATTTTCATAACTCGTTATTTTCAGACTATTTTCAATCTATTCTTCACTTTTTTTAAAATAAAAAACCAAAAATATCTATTAAAAGTGTCAAGAAATTTCATTAATAAATTAATAAACGAAAAGTCTCCCTTCCCATCCCTTCTCGTTCTTTTTGTAAAGATATTTTTAATGTATTCAAGTACGTATTTGAATTACCAAACAAGTACGCGGTACTTCAAGTGCTGCCCAGCTCTGCAGGTGGGCGAGGATGAAACGAAACGAAACTGGACGCCGGCTCGATGAAATGGTCCGGCAGGCCATTAGCGATTCTGCATAGACCCGTGGACTGATTAGGTAAGACGAATAAAAAAAAAAGGGGACCTGGCGACGGAGCAGCGAGACACACACGGTGGGGGGAATCCGAGAGGATTCCGACGGACCGCGGAACGCGAGAGAATTGCCTGGGGGACAAAAAAAAATCTCTTCGATTCTAGAAAACGGTGGATGAATTCCTATCCGTCTGTCCCTCGCGAGCGAGCACACTCGTGCCAATAACGTCGACTCGAACTTCGAGAAAATATTAAGTGGAATGAACTTCGCGAGCGAGGGGAGAACGGAATGAAAGAAGACGGAAGCGAAAAAAATATAAATGATCTCGTCACGGTCAGATAGACCGGAAATCGTCTACGGCCGAGCTTGAGGCTGTGACAGATTTTTCGTACTTCTTCTAGCCTTTCCCCGATTGTCTTTGGGTCGGGTTGACGATACAACGAGGCGGGGAAAAAAAAAATTGTGTCCGATGGACCGGTGATTAATGCTTCCGTCAAAAAATTGTCGGAGGTCGCAAACGCCCGTAAATCCTCCGAGGCGAAGGTGAAGTGAAGATCGAAAAAAATCACGACAGAGAAGGAACATCGCCTCGTTAATATCGGAGGAACTTGGCGCGTCTTGCTCTCGAGTTTCTTGACTTTGAGGCGAAACGTCTCGATACTCGTTGGTACAGCACGTGTCACGCTCTGTCCCTCGAAGGTCTTCGATCAAAATCGTAACTGCGTTAGCGAGCTAGTAGCGCGGCCAGACCGAACGTTCCGTGACCGGGCGGCGAGAGTTCCATTCATAACTACCGAGTCACTCGATGAATATCAAAGATTGATGTTCCCTATCGTCGGCGGAAGTAGGTACGGGATAGTTTTATCTGAAATCAATAAAAAAAAAGAATTTTGACATCTTTTTCCAACAATGAAATATGGAACTTTTTTTTAATACTCGCGAAATTTTGATACTGTAAGTTGAAGAAAAATTTAGATCTCAATTCGTTTTTTTATTGATCGGGGACGTCTTCTTCGTCGCCATCCCTGATCGTTGGAATCGTCATGCGGGCCACAAACGTCATCCCTTGGTTCATTCATTTTTACGAGCTTCTGGAATCGAAAGGGAATTGAAATGGAATTGAAATTGAATTGACATGGAATTGATAAAAACGAAATGAAATGTGGAACTTTGTTTTTAATGATCGCGAAATTAGGATACTGTAAGTTGGATAAAAATTTAGATTGCAATTCTTTTTTTTTATCGATCTAGACTATTTTTTTTTCAACAATCTTTGGTCATCGGAGGTCGCCGTGTGGTCTACAAAAATCATAATTTGTTTCATTCATTTTTACGAGATACTGGCATTCAAATGGAATTCTCTTGTAGCTTTACAGACAAGACCCTGGAGCGATGACAAATCCTTTCCATCAGGCTGAGGCTCAGGCCTCAAGAGGATAAAATAATTAACGCAAATGCCACCTCAGTCTTTGACCCTGTGGGAAACATCTCTAAGACGCGGTCGCGTGCAGATTCGAAGCATCCCCGAAGTTATTCGCCTTGGCATCCCGGAGAGGAGCCTACGGCAGTTAAACTAACGAACGTCTTCGCGTCTTTACCACAACAAAGTGGAAAATGTAATCCGATTAAGATTGTCGAATGCCGACTGCTAAGGTACATTAATGATCCTCTCCGAAGGCACGTTTGCTCTTCGCAAGAGATTTATCTTTTATCAGAAATCGTGGATCCGAAAGTCTTTTATTTTTTTATTTTTTGGTAACATTGACATAGAAAACAAAAATCTTCCAAGATTATTTTTTGGTTTCGAGTACGGATTCTTTTTTCGATTTGCTTTTTTTCTTGCGTCTACTCATCGCAAGAGATAAATGTTTGATCAGAAACCACGTATCTGAAAGTATTGATTTTTTTCATGAACATTGGACAAGAAAAAAATAATCTTCCAAGATTCTTTTTCAATTTCTAGTACAAAAACGTTTTCGATTTTTTTTTTTTGCGTTGCAGGTTGGTATCGCAGACCTGGGCGCGTCTATTCTTTGCAAGAAATATATCTTTGATCAGAAATCGTGTATCTGAAAGTATCGAATTTTTTTTTTCCAGGTACATTGGACTAGAAAAAAAAGAATCTTCGCACGTTCTTTTTTTAGTTTCGGGTACATACACTTTCTTCGATTTTTTATTTTATTTTTTTTTGCGCTGCAGGAGGGTGTTGCGGAGCTAAGCGCGCTTTATCCTTGTTTTATCTTGTTTTCCCGTTCTTCGTCGCCGACGACGAAGCATCGGTCATCTAGGCGCTCCATTTAATCCTGGAGAAAAGCCGTATAGAAAAACCCCCCGTGGCTTGGCCTGGCGAGTCCGCGTTAGGACAAGTGGGGATCTCCCGCAGGATAAGGGAAGGATGCCGGGAGAACTGTGAGCGACCAAGTGGAGGGTCTCTGCCCCACCCCCCAATGGGCCTCGAGGACGCGCTAATTTTCTCCGCTCCGAAATTCGTTCCCTCTTCTCCGAGGACTTAACTGCGACTTCCGCTACGATTAGATACCCCGCTGGGTGAAGTCGGACGGGAGAGACTCCGAACGCCAAATTCCCTACGTTAAATTCCAGAACGTTTGTATTTTTTTTTCTTTTTCGCCTCTCTACAATCCGCGTCCTATAAAAATATTCAGTATTATTGAAATTAATATTTTCTCCGCAGCGTTAATATTTTTGACAAATGGAAATTGGGATTTCGCAGGCCAAATGCGTGGACAAATGCACGAATACCGCGGGATTTCAAATCGCCTCGTACCAAAGTAATAACACGTGCTCGGTCGGTAACGGAAACTGTAATTCTTCTTTTTTGTTTAATGGTCCTGAAGATTTTCTGACAAAAGTAAAGTTTATAGTACGTTTGTATAGTACATTGTATACTTTGTCATTTCCGGATCCCCCATGAATCCACTCAACCGGAAATGGTCAGAAACTTAAAAAAAAAAAAAAAAGTTTGTCGCAATTTCTCAATACCGACCGAGGTATATCACTTCTGATTAAGGTAAAGGATGTATTTGGTCGAAAACAAGGGGATGTGTCCGGCGCACTTGCCGCTTCGCTGGCCAATATCTTTCTCTCCGCGGCGCTGTCCAGTGACCCCAGTAAAGTCTCAATTTTGTCGGTCCCCCTCGGCGTTTCGCGGCCCCTCTGGCGAGACCGTAGGCACTGCCGCTAGGCAAAACGCGCCGGACGAAGAGACGCGGAAGGGGGAGACCGAGGGGGAGAGACGAATTCAAACTAATCGGGAAATTCGTGTTCTAAATCTAAACGCCCTGCAGGAATATTAATTCTCGCGGGCTGGTCTAGCCACCCGTTCCACCGCAGTCCGACTGTCTCTCTAGCTGGAACTGTGTTTTGTTCTCGATACGCGAGAAGGAGAGGGTCCTGTAGTGACTCGAATCTTGTCCACGGACTCTGTTTGATTTGTGGAGACCGGACCAGCACGCGGTCGACGGAGGAATGGGACGGAGAGAATGAGCGCTAAACGATATTTACGAGCTTCCCCGACCCGATTGAAGAACGGTACTCCAAGCTGATGCTACACTCGTATCTTTCGTATAAACGGTTTCACACCGAGTGGATTAGAGGAAAATAGGAAAAACGTTTTTCGATGCAATTATCTTGAGAGGTGGCAGATTTTGGACGCTCCTGGTCGGTGGAAGACTCTAGGTAAAGTAAGAACTTGGATTGTTCAAATTTCACTCCATATCATAGTGTCCCTTTTTTTAACAAGTACTTAAAGAGAGAAAAGGAGTGTCATTCAAACAAAATAATTGGAGTGTCAGATAAGGCTCCCGAAACATGTTTTCCATGCCCCAGAATGCAACAACACAAATAACTTTTCGAAGAGACTTTGAATCGCAGCAAAACTTGCCGGGTGGTTTCTACATATAAAACCTAGGTTTGGCATCGAATTTCGAATGAATCCATCCATCCTTTCTGGTACGTTCCCTTAAAATTTGAAAAAAAAAAATTAAAAAAAAATGGTCAAAAAATGTTAAATAAAAATGTAACTAAAATTCGAATGAAAACACATTTGGTAGACGGACTTGCAACGATGTAGCAAAAAAATTAGTCTCGCGGAACAGCGGAGCCTCCATTATCTGATATGAAGTCACTCGAATCTCAAAAAACAAACAAATCATTTTAAAAAAATGTATCAAGTAAAACATGAATGATTTTTTTCAAATCTTCATCTTAAAGGTTTCTACGAATTTCTACGAGCGAGGACAAAACTGTGAAGAAGAGATCCGCTCAGATGATCGGAGCGATGGGGGACGTCGTGTAAGTAGTCGGTGAGGGGGGAGGAGGGGGGGGCAGCGATGTAGGAGTGGAAGAGAAAATCATGTAGGGTGAGAAAGCGGGTGGTGATTGATACGAGTCCGGACGGTGCCTAATGTGGCCCGCTGGCTGGCAATCCGGAGCGGCAGCAGCGAAGACCACCCCGGTAAGCTTTAAGAGTGCGAGTGGCAATAGCCGTATTGTATCGTTGGAGTGTACGTGTGCGGGAGCTCCTGGTCTTCGTCGTCGGTCTGTGCTCGTTAGTCGAGCGGAGCCACCGTATCAGTCAACGTAAGCGGACAACCCCTGATTTTTCGTCACCGAGCGGCGAAGTCCCGGACCACCCCCCGTCGCACAGACCGTCGCGTTTCTCCCGACGACTCTGCGGGCTGGGCGCCCTTCGAGCGAGCTAAATTGTCTGTTTGTTCTGGACCTCTCGACCACCGGAACTCTCGTGGCTTTTTATTATTATTTTAACGGCGAGCTAATAAAAAAGAAATGACCTCATTAGCGCGACTTCCCGTACCCAATATCGTACACACGAATCTAAAAAGCTCGTTTTTTTACACAGGCTCGAAGGCTTGAAGACAAATCTGATTCATTTTTTTCGATTTTAATGATAACTTCGAAAAATCATTTTTGGAGTAAAGAAAGATTGAGAGCGTATTCTTAAAAAATGGCTTCGAGCGATTCTCGCATAAAGATCCTCAGACAATTTTTACTTTTTTTATAAGGAAAGGTAAGGATGTATGTTCCAAGGTACGACCTCATTGGCGCCACGACTCGTACCGAATACGTACCCACGAATCTCAAAAAAAGAAAAAAAAACCGTATGTTTTTTTTTAAACAGCCTCGAAGGCTTAACGAAAATAAATATTGTTTTCAAATTTCAATGATAAAAATACTTCGAAAAATCATTTGGAGTAAAAAAAGATTGGGAGGATATTAAAAAAAAAAATTGCTTCGAACGATTCTTGTATAAAGATTCTCAGCCCATTTCTTTTATTCTAATAAGCAAACCATAATCTCGGTATCGGAGAGGCGCGCGAGCTCGCGGGTGGGTGCGATACATGATTTTTATATAAAGATTCTGACAATTATTTTTTCATAAGCAAACCAAAGGCTACAAATTCCAAGGTACGACGGATCTGACAACGGATGTTCTTCTGTTTGCTTTGAAATATAAAAAAAAAATTACGAAATCAAGTTCAAATTACCTTTTTGAAATTCGTTTTTTTAGTCCCAATAAAAACATTGTATTGTCTCTATAATCAGTAAGCCCGATTTGTCCCGTTCGTCTTATCAATATTAATTTCTCTTAACAATAATCAGCGAGCTATTCCGAGTAATAAAAACAAACGCACCATCGGGCTGAACCGCTCCAAGAAAGAGCGGCAGATCGAGAAACGAAAATCGTCCCCTCAGGAGATTGTAAGTTGCCCGTTTAACCCTAAACGACGTCTCCATCGGTGATATCGGGGAGGGATCGGAGAGGCGCGCGAGCTCGCGGGTGGGTACGATAGGTGACACGTAGAGTGGGATAGATAACCGTAGGTGGAGGAAAGCGCGATGCATGGTCGAACGTGGGTTTCGATTTAGCCGCGATTTTGCAATTCAAATTGGGGCCGATCTCGTCGGCCGGGAAGCACGCGTACGCGGTAGAGAGGCGGCGAGAAGCCCCCGCAGCAACCCTCGCGACGGCCAGTCGAAGAGATAGGCCGAGGAGGCCAAAGTGGCCCTGACAAATGTCGCAAAAAAACCATTTTGTTCGTTCGGCGTGGCTCGTTCCTCCTCGTTCGTTCGGGCATATAGAGTGTACCAAGACGGACAAGACAATGGGATGTTTAGAAGGATCGACGCGTTACACAATACTATACACGCCTCCCGCCCGGGCTATCACTCGGCGCGTCCACTTCTTCTTCTTTATCCTCATCGATTCCTTTATCCTCTTTATTCTCTCATTTTATAGCGCGCATACGTCTTGCAACGGTGACCGCGCACCGTCGACAGTAGGCACGCGACGAACTTGCGGTGCAAACCGGGGAAGAAGAGAGCGTACGAAGAGATCCATCGAGCAGGCCAGGATTTTACTTTCTTGTGGTCCATGAAAATGCCTCGATACATCATTTGGAAAGTTTTTCATTAATTAAATGTAAATAAAATCGGATTTCTCGTACACTATTCCCTTTCAACAAACGAAGAAAATCATGTATGAGAAAGTCTTTTTATCAGCATAGAACCGGTTTTATGATCAAGAAAAGCGTTCGGACCCCGGTTATGCATTTGAAGGTAAAAGAATTAAGTCATGAGTTGTAAGTTTAATAGTCAATTGATTGGATAAACAAGTGATTAAGAACTCAAGACCCGCTGGACCGGGTATTAAGACCGGAAATTAATTGCAGAACCGTACGAGTCAGTTTCGATGAAAGACAGTGAGAATTTTTTTCGTACATTTCGTGGCCCGCTTGATATGGTTCGATAGTAAGCACGCGACGAATTTGCGGTCGAAACCGGGGAGGAAGAGAGATGAGATCCGAGGGGTACGAGGAGTTCCGTCGAGTAGGCCAGGATTTTACTTTCTCGTAGTTCATGAAAATGGGTTGATACATTTTTTTATACAAAAATATAGACGAATTTTTTGGAATTCTCAATAATTTTTTGGAATTCTTAATAATCACTTGTTTATCCAATTAATCATTATATTTTATAATAAATTGTTAAGACCAGAAATTAATTGCTGAACCGTACGCGTCGGTTTCGATAAAAAAATAATGGGAAACTTTTTTTTTTGTACAATTCGTGGCGTGCTTGATACGCCTCGATATTATCGTCGTGGATACATTAGCCTGCCCTCCTTATGGCTTCTTTTTTTCCATTGTTTTTTTTACGCAGCTCGTCGCTTAATTTTCAGGATACTTGGTAATTATAATGAGACACTTTGGTGCAGCAGAGCCGAGAGGGAAGCGAAAGGCAACCCCACCGTCGACGGATTTATGTAAATGAGGAGCTAATGTCTTCTGGCATTATTCGTCGCTCCGTTGCTGTTGCTGTACACGACGAGGAAGTATTGCCACCGGAGATGCGAGCGGTAAATGTTACCGGTATTTTCACTGTGCTTCTGTCGTACGTCTACCATTGCGTGAGCACTTCTATAATTGCTACTTTGAAAAAAAATAAATAAAAAAAAACTCCCACTACTTAAGTTTCCTTTCATTTTTTTACGACCGCTATTTTTGTTTCTAGCTCGATTGATGTTGCCTGAAAATGATGACCGGTATTTTTCACACATCACGCATCTTGAAATTGTGATGAAATTAATTACGGTAAAAAAATTAGGGGAGCTTTTTTTCCAAAAAAAGTCGATTTTTTTTTGTTGTAAATCTCTGGTTTTCACTCACCAGGAGTCGTGACCAGCTCGGCGTCCTTGGTTCCAGTATTCCGTACGGTAATCGTGTGATCGGCCTCGTAGAATTGTAACAATTTTCTCCACTCCTCGTCGGCGACGATCGTGTATCTGTAATCGTATTGAAAAATATGAGATTCACGAGCAAGAAACAGTGCAGTTCGGTTTCGCTTAAAATTACTCGGTTGCAGCTACGCCACGAGGAATTCACGATTTGGCCGGGGACGGTAAAGCGTGCACATACACACTCCACGGCGTGTTCTCGCAGCTTCCCGAGGCTCCGTACAGGGCCGCGGTTCGCGTTGAATCCCCCACGATGCTTTTTGTCGGGCCGCCCTTAATTATACCGCAAATTAGAAATTTCTTGTGGTTCTCTCTACCACCCCCTCCCCGCCTCGTCCTCCTTCGGCCGCTCTCGAAGCTTTTTTGCCCACGTGTGCGTTACACGTCGGTACGAAGGATCAGCGTGCATCGGGGCGAGCTTTCCTCAGTCAGAACTCAAACAAAGATTTTTTTTTCTTTTTTTTTCACTATTAAATTTTTTTTTTATTATAAATAAAAAAATGTATTAACATTTTTTAATTCAATTTTTTTAATAATATGTTGTTTCATTCGCATTGAAAAATATTATTTTTTCACTATTAAGATTCTTTTTCTTATTTTGAAAAAAAAAACATGTCATTAATATTTAATTTCATACACATTGAAAAAATGCTCGGTTATTTCTGTAGATGTGAAAATCGAATTCCCGGACGATTTTAATCCTTCCGATTCGTGGGAAAGAAAAAAAAATGAAGAGTTCGACAAATATTCTGTACGCCGATAAACGCCTTTCGGCCTTATCGTCGGATAATTAGCGACGGAGAATTAATTTCGATTCAGTGCAATATGCCGCTCGGACTAATTTGAATTTTCCGCTGTTACCGAGCGAGACGCCCGGAGCCGAGCTGTCTCGCTCCGTCTCTCGTCGAACTCCCTTCTGTTTACCGTGTGCTAGCTGGCACACGGGCAAAAACTATCGAAACGAGCGTGTCGCTGTACGCGTTCGCGTTCCTCTTCTCTCGTCTCTCCCCTCAAACCACCCCTTGACTCTCTCTCGCTCGCTCCATTGTGAAACTATATTTGCCTAACGCCCGAATAATAGGGACGTATCGAAAAACCGTGAATTAGTAGTCCGCGTTCGAAAGCCCTTCCAACCCCGACCACCCCTTTCGACGTTTCGGTCACATGACACATGCGTCTCGTCATCGTCAGGATAAAATTTGGCGAAAAAAAATAAAAGATAAAAAAAACACTTGCTGTCGACCCTTCACGTACGGGATATTTTTAATTTTTTTAACCGGAGCAAACGATGATCTCGGAAGGCTACGGTAACGATACGGATTATTTGAAAAATTTTTTTTCCGCCATCGAAGAACGTGCACGGAGCAGTGTGCATTTTTTCAATTTTTTTTTACCACGTTTTGTTACTGTTTGATTATCGCTTATGAGCAATTAAACAGGGAATTGTGAGTCTGCGTTGGAAGGCCCTTCAAACCCCGACCACCCCTTTCGACGTTTCGGTCACATGACACATGCGTCTCGTCATCGTCAGGATCAAATTTACCGAAAAACAATAAAAAATAAAAAATAAAATGAAAAAAACTTGCTGCCCTTCACGTACGAGGTATTTTTTTGCCGAGCTTAAACCATGACCTCTTTAAATTATGATAACGATACGGATTTTTGTAATAATGTTTTTTATAAAAAAAAAAACAAAATTACCACGTTTCGTTGCCGTTCGATTATCGCTTATGAGCGCACTTCGATTCCCAGGTAAATATTCAATAATTCGCTCGCCCAACAGGCGATTTATCGTCAACTTATAAATACGTTTACTTCGTCGATAAATTCGTTGTCGGTCGGTGGTCGTAGCTATTTTGTCGTCGAGGTATCTTTTTTCCCCTGTTGATATTTTGTCGCCCGATATTATCGTCGTGATATTTCCAGCGGTCCGGCCGAAAAGTCGGAGGGTAGTTTATCGAGTGAGAATGAGGGGTTGTCGGGAAAAAAATGATTTTTTAACGGTGTGTCGTGTCTTCGAAGGATAAGGGGGGGGGAGTTGGAGAGACTCGAGACGGTTCGCGGCTCGTCGCGCGCGAGCCGCTATCTTGGTCCAGATAGTGGACAATGGGCTTAGCATAATGGTCAGAGAGGGTCGCGCGCGCGTTGAACGAGAGAACTCGAGGGACCCTGGGCGAAGTTGGCCCCGGGGCATGCGACTGACATCTTCGCGTATCCATCACACACCCGTGGTTGTGACCGAGCGAGGAAGGGAGACAAGACGAGCGACTTCCCTCGCTCGTTCTCTGTGCAAAAGGCATTCCGCGACTCCTCGCCGTAAGGTCACGCACTCTCGCTTTATAATGTAGTCTCCGTCCGATCTATCTCACGCGGATTTAGCGAGGCCCGTTTAATTCATTTTTTTACCGCACTGGCGATTTTTTTTTGGGCTTGTAACTGTGCCATAATTATTTTTTGTAACTCATGCACGAAAAGTGCTACTTTTCGTGCTTCCCGAGAGTGGCGAAAGTGGCGCTTTACAGCCAAGTGTACTATAAATACCCGTACTTTACGCACGGTGAAGTGTGCGTAAAGTAAGGGTCTGAAAATTCGGAAATCTACAACCTATGTCATTTGTCTAGAAATGTCATGAAACGTGGACATTGCATAGTCCCAGGTCGATCTGAAATTTGTTTGGGAATGAAAAAATTCGGCCCCCTTGTCACTTGTTGGGGTCTGAAAATTAGAAAACTATACAGCGCATGCGCAGTAGGCCTACACGGGGTAGCAAATTCTTCTGCATCCATTACAAAAAATATGCGATACTAGTGCGGTGTCGACCTTACAACGTGCGCAAGATAACGATTGAGTCGACGATTTTATACTAACAGGTCGCTGATGGCAGCCGGGCTATACAGGAATCCACGATGCAGCTCGCACAGCAATTGAGCATTTTGTATTCCAGCCGGTGGCGTTCTGTTGTACGTCTCGGCGTATCTGCAACACAAAATAATCTTCTATTAATAAATCAATCATCTTCTATCAATGACGTGAAATTAATAGCACAAATGAGGCTGCGAGTTAAATTTTTCTTTATTTTTTTCATACTTGAAGAAAAGGCTTCCCAGCGAGAATAGCTAGTGAACAATTTATTTTAATTAACCCGACGCGTAAATTAAATTCATAGCCTCTATTTCGCAGACTAAAAAAATTTCGTCTTAAAACGTAATTATTAAATATAAAAAACCTTCAATTTTTCAAGTCTATCGCACGAGCCAGTGACCAGATTTTCGTTTTCGTAAATTGAATTGACCCATTTTTTGGGAAACTCTAAAAACATTTTTAAAAAAATATCGAAAAATATGATTTTTTTCCTGCAGAAAAGTAGTTACCGTCACGAAAAAAGAAAGAAAACGATTATTTACCAAGTTGTCAGGCTCTTAATCGTTTCGATCGTAAGCCCGACGTATATCTATACCCTCGACTACGTTAACTGTACGACGTTTCCTCGTGTACGCCTTGGGCAACGTCACCGTCGAAACGAGACGACGTTGTTTCCTCCGGGACCTGCTTTGGGGGACGAAAGAGCTTCGCGTTCTCCACACACGTGATCGTTCCTCTATAGCGCGGCTTCTGACGCTCCAAATCCGGGGGTTCTGCATCATTTTTCACATACCGAGAGAAAGAGAGAGAGAGAAGCGGAGACCTCGCAATCCGCGAAGGGGCGGAACGTTTTTGTCATCCCTATCCCCACAACTCCCCCCCCCCCTTGGCGTTGCCACCAGATAATGTCCTTAAAGAACGATATCTCTCAAAGATGAGGGAAACCAGAAGAGTGGAAGAGAAAGATGAAAAATACAGCGATCCGAGTCATCGTCACTAAGAATTTGAACACCAAAGACCAGATCCTGGATTTTCTCTCGTAACACTCGTAAATAATAATAATAATAATATTATGATAATCATAAATAAATCTTATATTGTCGTATAGTTATGTATTACGTAAATCGTGCATATCGTAAATATGATTTTATTATAGATATCAGAAGGTTAGATTTAATTCAATTTCGAGTGTTCTAATTTTAAAAATGTCGGGTCTTTTATAACTTCATTAAAGTTCATTATTCGGAGCTCTAAAATTGGGATTTATTATATTACTGATTGTAAAAAGAGAAATCCGTCAAATAAAGTAAATTGCAATAACAGTGACTATAATAAGAATAGAAATAATAGTAATAATAGTAATAATAATAATAACAAAATCATTTATTATTATTATTATTATTATTGTTATGTTGGGGAGCGTGGCTGGGCGTGGAGTGCGTTGCACTCCTGGCAGATACAAATAATACGTCTGAGTTAAAAATGTCCATTTTATACGAGCCCGACTCTTGGTACGAATATGGGTATTAATTATGACGCTTGTTCAAATATCGCGGATAGAGAGTCGTCCCCTTATTACGAGAGTAAGGTACGAGACAAACAGTTCCCGAACGGTGGGAGTTTTATTTTTCAGCTGCTTCCAGCCCTCCGCACACAGTTATGGAGTAGTCGTACGCGAATATTTGACCGGTTGCTTTGTTTAACTTGCGCAGCGAAATTTTTCTGCGTCACTCCGTTTTACTCTCCTTTTTTTTTCGCGGTTCCGACTCCGGCAACCCTTCCGGTAACGACGATATTGCTCCCCGGAGATCGGGGAGAAAATTGTGGAAAACACGTACGCGCGCACGATACATATACAAGGTATACGGTGGAGTTTTGTCGTTCGAGACTTGCGAACGTTCCAGCGAACGAAATTAGTCGCTGGATTCCCGGTGCGGATAGATTGCGGGAAAAAAAAAAATACTCATAAAAAATAAAAATATGTTATGTCTTAGAACGCGATCGAAGGCTCGGTGTTCTGCGGTCGCGAATACATCGCGTTGCTGATATTATTGTTATTGCGAACGAAGGCTGGAAGCAATCGATGTAGAATAATATCGAGCTCTATGCACGAACGCACCCTCCGATTCAGTTGAGTGAGACGTTGGTTATTCTTTGATTACGTCAGTTGATAATAATCTGATCGAAGAAATTTTCTTTTTTTTTTTTTTTTTTTTTTTTAAGTCGATTCCGATCTACAGGAGAAAAAAATTAATATAGTGAATGTTATGAAAATATCGAAGGATATTGACGACTTTTTTTCGACGGGTTATTGACTGTTACACGAGGCTGAAACCGGAAGCTGCTCGTGAGAACCCTTCGCGCAGCAGATATAATAAAAGTAATGAAAACACATTGTTTATGCTTCGTCACAGAGAAAGCTTTGTTTTGGTAAAAAAAAAAAGAAAATGTTGTAACTCTTTTCACACACTGCCGACAGTGTCGTATATTTCTCCCTCAGTTTTTTCGACCCACCATCTAATGAGCGAAAATATTGATGATTACAAAATAAACCGAATATTACCGTTCTGCCCCTCAAAGCGCCGAGTCTCACACCGAGACGCAAGACCGAATATTTAAAAAAAATTGTACAAATGAGTCCTACAAAAAAAAATGTCTAACGCTCTTTGAAACGCATTTTTTTCTCTAGTAAATTGCAATTTTCACGTTCTGGAACGAAGCTCGCCAGTGCTGCCACTTACATAAAAAATGCATTGTAACATTTACCGTCGGTGATGAAAAAAAAAAAAAAAAAGTAAAAAGGTGATCGGACAGCCCGACCATTATTCGGTGGTAATATTAGTAGAATCCTCTCATTTCATCCCTTATTTTCCCGTTCCTTCGTTCGCGAGCGACCCTCGCACGCGCGTTCTCCTCGTATGCCTTCCAGCATGCCCGCACTCTTTTACTCGCCGAAATAAATCTTATGTTTTCGGCGTATAAGCGGCCTTTTAATATCACCGCACTTGATTTACCGTCTCGTGGACCATGCATCTATGCTCCCCGATCCTCTCTCTCTCGTCCTGCTGGTGCGTTTCTCTGACATTTGTCTTCTCGTCGTAGAACACACACACACATAGACACCGTACACCGGGTGAGAGAGGTCTGAGGGTCCTGCTGCGTGGAGAAGCAACGCCAGCTTTCTGATTTAGCACCCCTGCAAACCCAAACAGCAGCGGTATTTGACTAAAGGAAATTCGGAAACGATTCTCGGTTCTTCACGCGAGTCCTCAGCCCTCAGCCACTCCTTGGCGTTCTACCAAATATTACTCGTTATTACAGTAATACGATAAATGAGTATTAAATGGTATTAAATAAATAGTAGTAATAAATAGTAGTACAGTAGAACCTCGATTAACCGGGGTCGGATTAACGGGGATTTGGATAACCTGTGTCCTCCGAGGTTTTTGGTTTTTTCTTTCTTTTTTTATGCCTGGAGCAAAACAAAGTCACAGTACCTAAAAGAAGACCAGCTTACGTACTATTAATGAAAAAAAATCCAAAGCTTTACGTTCTATCTAAAATTTGCAACCCACCTATCTCGCTTAGTTCATTTAGGGTTAATAATAATATCCCACACCCCCGATCGATCGTCCCCTCGCGCCATATTCCTCAAAGTTACCTACAACACTCGAAATGTCCAACTATTTCTAAAAACTACAAATCCGCCAGACACAAAATTTCAAATCTTGTACGATAAAATTTTCAACCCACCTTTCTCGCCTAGATCATTCAGGGTTAATAATAATTCCCCCCCGATCGATCGTCCCCTCGACCCATATTCCTCAAAGTTACTTGCAACACCCTAGCCATCCAAGTCTCTCCCACACACCCACTCCCTTTCCCTGCCATCCCGCGAAGATCTCTCAGAAACTCTCAGCCTCCCTCTTCTACAGAAAGAGACTACCCGTAGCGGAAGCTCTCTCGCGGTCCGCGCTCCACAATAACGCGAAAGCTAATTATGCGCCACGGTCGCGGGCGCGGTTGGTTGCAACCAGGGGGGAGGAGATCGGAACGGTCGGGCTCGAGAAGGGGGACGGGGGGGGGCTTTGAGGGGAAAAAATGTTTGAAGCGAGCGCGTCGGTCTCGAGAGAGAATGATCGCAAAAAGCGTCGATAATCGACATCCTGCCCGGAGTGGCCGGCAGTCAAGTGGACGCGGACAGGCGCGCTGTAGCGGTTCGAGGATAGAACAGGGCAAGTGAACGGGAGATGAAAAGAGAGGATGCTGCTGAGGCTGCACTCTTTTCATCTCATCTCGTTCGGTTATCCGGTAGGTGTAGGCTACGGCTCGGAAGACGAGGGATCGCTTCGTTGATCATGACGAGAGTGGGATGGGGGGGGGGGAGTGGAGGAAGCCTCTCGTTCGATCGTACCTGGCGACAGAGCTTTAAACAAATAGCCAACAACCGCGAGAATATAGTGAAAAAACGGCGATCCGCCGGTCGGTTCGATCGCTAGGCAGAGTTGCGGCGTTGTAGGTGCGGAGAGCCGATACACCCATTGCGCGCGACGGCGGAGGCCAAAAGAAATCGGTAAACGTTGACTGAGCTGACGGTATGCAGCTCGGGCCGGGTACGATGTAATTTTGCCTCCTTTATACGTGAGATGATGCCGAACGTCCCGCGAGACGAGACACCCTCGACTTTGTATTCTCTCTCGGTTTGTTTCGTCGCTCCTTAGATCGGTCGATGAAAAATCGACGGAAAGTGAGGACGAGGATGATCGAGATGGGAAGGTGCCTTCAGCGATTTTGTCTGGTTGCTGCGGATCTATTTGCATATTCCGATGCAGTCGATGGCAGATCGATCGATCGATTGGGGTTCCTGAAGTAAAAAATAATTTCGTAAAGTCGGTATACTCGGGATAAGTTTTACATAACTTTTATAAAATCGGAAGTTTCGTAAAAATAATTTTGTTAAATATTGTCGGTTAGTTGGACAATCCTAGAATACCCTAAATATTTTCGCAACTGCCTTCGTTAGGGTATTACATTAAATATATAATATAATAAATATTTTCAGGGTCGTTGGAACTGAAGTCGATACGTAAGGATATAAGCAACAAGTTTGTCGAGGTGCAATGCCGATTTAGTCAATAATGTAACAGTTGCACTTTCCGGAAGGTAAATACTTCTGTGGGTCTTCTAGGAGTAAAGGATGGTCAGAAATTCAGTGGCGATTTCAGCCGCAAAGGTTCGGTAACGAGAGAAATAAAATGGAGAAGAGACAGAGGCGTAGGAAGAACCAAAAAAACAACGAAGAAAAAGATGAAGAAAAAGAAGAAGAAGAAGGAGAAGAAGAAGAGGAAGAAGGTCGGGTGAGGGTGGATGCTGAAGAGGAGGAATAAGGGAAGAAGAGAGTAGGGTAGGAAGAGGCGGAGGTGAGGCAACGGGCAAAGCACACGAAGAGCGTTCAGCTCGCTTTGCCGAGCACTGATGATAGTTTTTGCCCGGTAAGATTTTTTGCCTTTTCACCCCTGGGGGGTGGATGATATATGACCGCCCCCCGAGACAGTAGATGCCAGAGGCTTGCCAGAGTAAGAGAGGGAGAGAAACAGTGAGAGCGGGAGAAGGAGAAAGGGAGACGGAATATATACACGTTTCATCCTTCTCAGTCATTCGTGGCGGCAGGGGATGTTGTAGAACGAACGTACAAGATTTCCTTACGTTGTATTCCCTCGGTATATCATACGTAGGCAACGGAGCGCGTAAAGGGATATCACAGACGGTACACTATCAATATCTATAATTTGACCAATTTTATAATCATTTTAGGATCGAGAGACCCGTTCCTGGGCTAAGCAAAAAAAAAACTATATTTAAACTATAATAAAAAGAAGTTTTTTTTTAATAATGAAAAGAAGGATAGTGTTTTCATTCTGTGTTGCTGAATTTTCGGTCGGGGGAACCTTCCGGACCCTCTTAACCCTTTGAGCCATATATTTTGATACTATAAAAACAAAAACAAAACGGTATTTCATATCAAGTAGATTAAAGCATTGAAAACTGGGCGACAGACTATATCAACACTGTAAAAAAAACAGTTTTACAATGAATGGACGGTATTGGAAGCTGTTTTGCATAAACTGTTTCCGAAATTTCAAACACATGCGTGTTGCAATTTTACAGTAAATGTTTATTCTTCACGAGAGTTTTTGTAAGTTTCAGGCAAAAGATTTGTAATTTTCATATTTGGTATTTTTATTTTACAAAAAAGTACATTAATGTTCAATTAATGTACGTGATGTAAGCAAATTTCAAGTTTCAGTACATTTAATTTACAATGTATTTTTACAGTGAAGTGATTTCTGTACGATCGAGGTACTTTGGTCTTTCACGTATGAGGGATTTAGATTATTTCAGATGGGGGAGTCAACCTTTGACTCGTATCATTATAATAACATTTCGAATAAAGGGGCAGCTCTGCTTGGCATAATAACAATAACATTTTTTTATTAAAGGGTCAATTTTGCTCAGCACCATTATAATAATATTTATGATAAAGGGTTTAATTTCGGTAGTACCTCCATGAGGGTATTCCAGATCTTTCTTTCGTGACTGACTGTAAATTAAAAAAAAGTGGTTTATGTATCGAACGTATAAGTTTCAACGTTAATTTCACGAATTGCGAGGTCCGGGTTGGAAACTTATGGAAATTGAGACTCGATATTTCATCTGCGCTGTTACGTTTCAGCCCCTCGATGGAGTGGAACGAAAGAGGGAGTCGAAGAGGGGGGATGGGGTAATCTCTCACGAATTAGCAAAATATCAACAACCCGAACGGGACCGGGGGAGAGTGGAGAGGAAAGCGCGGCAGTGAGAGAGCCCGACGAGAGTCGTGCCACGGGCCGACGGGGTGACTCCAGCGTTCCGGCGGCATCGCGCCCAGAACCAACGCAATGAATCAACTTATTTAAGGGTAGTTGGATTTCGCGAGTCGATGCACCAAGACTCTCGCTCTCTCACCCCCTTCGCCATCTCGCGCCAGTTTCGTCCAATGATTTATCGTTTTCCTTCCGCGCTCGCAAACTCAAGTCCCATCCCATCCATACGGCACACAAGCTCGTGTCAGGTTTTGTTTTAACGTAAAAAAAGATATTTTTTTTTCAACTGTATATACTAACTATATCTTCAGCTAATGCATTCTTTGGTACTGCTTCCTAGTAAAGGAAGCTTTGTTCCACGAAGAAACAAAAAATCTTTTTGGAAAGATTTTTTTTATTGCGAAATAGTGATATACGATTATGAACCATTGATCGGTGTTGCTTTTGCCGAGAATCTGTCGAAGCGATTCAACTTTATGAGATTTTACATGGGAAAAAAAATTACATATAGTTTGTACTTTTGTTTGTAAAACTAACGGCGTATCTAAAAATTTAAAAATAAAAAATTGTGAACGTTTGTGGACAATACAATGCTGTAAAAAGCACGAACTTTTTTGTACTGTGTACCTCCCTTTTGCCTACTGACAACTTTACACCTAAGACACACTTCCTTTCGAGGAAGAGAACCATAGATTTTCCGACGAATGGACGGCCGCGCGAGACAGAGGTAAAGAGAAAAAGGGAAGGAGAAAGTAAGTGGCCGGAGAGTGTAATTAGTCATTTATGAAACCGTAAGTGGGGCCGCAGGGCGGTCTCTCACTCTCTATCGGAAGGACCGAGGGTCCACGCGAGGCCCGGGCGTTATCTCAAAATTATTAATCATATCGTAAAGCGGAGTAAAGCGAGAAAGCCCGATGCGCCGATGGGGAAGCTGTCCCTCTCTCTGCCTCTGTATAGACTTATCTGACACCTTAATCAATTTCGCATTATTAATTATAGCCCGAGGCAGCGAAGCCATTGCCACTCGCGGCGGAGGGTGGAGGGATTCGAACATGAACCGCAACACCATTGTCCTCTACGGTAACAATGCGGTGTCAACACGATCGCCGTCGTCACCATTTTACTGCCATTCCCAGTCATTAATAATTATTTATATCCTCGACGAAGTCCCAAAGTCATCGTATCGCGTACTCGATGCAATGCCCATTTAATATTGTATAGAACGGACTATAGTTTTCGCAGCCTCGTCTTCGTAAGCTGTTACTTCGACTGCGATTCATGTTTTTAAGGTAGTCCTTGCGAATGGTGTTGATTTTGCATACTTTTCAGAGAATTGAGAGGGAATTGTTTATTTTTCTGTATACGTATGAATTTTTTCAGATTTTTAGATTTACTTTGATTTTTTTTTTATATGGGAAAAACGTGTAGAAAGTCAGAAAATTCAGAGTGACTTTAAAAATCTGAAAAAGTTCATACGTATTCAGAAAAATAAACGAATCATTTTCATGAAAAAAAGTTATGTTTCCGGGAGATTTGTTGAGCAATTAAATTTTTCATTAATTTGTTAATAACATTTTGGAATTATTATTATGCAAAATTAATCTTTTCGACATCTTTAATACGCTTGATTTTTTTCAGATTTTTATACCATCGGGAAGTGTTTACAATTCCCTTTTAATTCTGTGAAACTTATGCGAAATCAACACCATTAGCAAGGACTACCTTAAGGGGGCACGGAAGGTTCGCCCGACCGAAAATTCAGCAACGCAGAATGAAAACAGTTCTAAGGTAAAGGGCCCAGTTTCTGACCCTCTCCCAGTTTGTGGCAGGGGTGCCTTCTAGCACAGTTTTTTTACTGTGTCCCTCCCTTTTGCCTACTGACAACTTTACACCTAAGACACACTTCCTTTCGAGGAAGAGAACCATAGAACCATCCCTTAATCCAGCCAATGGATATCGCGCGTTCAGGGCGTCACAAACTGCGACTCTTGGTCCTCCTGCTTTATTCCTATGATTTTACACGCTTAACGTGAGAGAGCTGCGTAGAAGTGTCAAAAACTGGGCCTTTTACCTTACTCATCGTGAATATCAATTCACCTCCTCGACGTCAAGGCATTAAAAATTTCGCGAATTAAAATTCGATTAATACTCTAAGTGCGCTATGAACTTTACGAGACTATATAGATTGTACAATCAATTACGGAAATCCTTCCGCATCGGGTTCGGGCAAAGCTTGTCTTTCGTTCTCTTAAACGCTACTCCACTCGAGGATAAAACAAATGCCCGTTCTGAATTGCAATTTGTCTGGGCTTTCGAGGCAGTCCCTTCGCGCGCTTTTCCAATCTGTCAACGTCGCTCCGATGGATTTTCGAAAGGATTAGGCATTTGCATAGACTATCGCTCAAACTCTCCTGGGCTTTCGACGCTCTTCTCTTCTCACTTCCGCTTTTTTTTTTCTTCTTCAGTCGTTTAAAAAAGGAAGAGACTCGAACGCCAGTCCTCTCCGGTTCGTGATGGCCAAACGGCGATTACTCTGTCGTTTGGCAATCAGTCTCTGATTGGCCTCTCAATAAGATTATAACAAAAGGAAAATTAGGTTTTCGGTAGGAATATATGCGAACTTACATGGACGCATAAAGTTCATAAGCGCACTTACAGTAGTAATCTTAATAAAATGCAATAAATAAGTATATACGTAAAATGTTTCGGACAAAAGAAAATTAGTTTTTCGGTAGGAATATATGTAGAATCTACATTTTCATAGCGTAAAGTTCATAGCGCACTTACAGTAGTAATCCAATTTTAATTTTCACGGAAATTTTAATGCCCGCAACGTCGAGGACGCACAAAGGAGTGCGAGTGTGGAAGGGGGAAGAGAAGAAAAATTAATCGCCAGCAACGGGAGAGTTACAATAGGCCATGGGGACAATGGGCCGTTGGGCAAGAAAAATATTTGCGCGTTTCCTGTATTCCGATAACAAATCTCGAGGCACCCTTCGCGGATTTGTCGCTACGAAACTTTTCAGCCGACGAGCGGAGAAATTAAAAGCAAAAGGTTTAAACGCTGATCGAATAATTATCAACGAATTCGGGACTGCTGGTTTGTAACATGACTATTAAAAAACTTGCAAAATATACCGAAAGAGTAGCGGGTCAACGGTGTGCGCTAAATAAGTTCTATGCTGAAAAATCTTTTGGAGCAGTTTTAGGGTCGGATAGAATTTTTTTTAAATATCGATTCAAATTAAACCAAACTTTATGATAATCCCGCCGCTAAGTTACAGGCCCTTAATGAGGTCATTTTCAGTGATTTTACACCTTTTCAAAATCATGGACGAAAAGTGCTTTGAAAACACTCTTGGCCGTTATACCTCATTTAGGAATTGCAGCCCTTAACGTTTTTGAAGTATACTTTTGACCATTTTTTTCTGTCCGGAAATCAAAACCTTACAGCCTTTTGCGGATAACTTTCGCCGTTTTATTTCATCCAGAAATTGGGACCTTCAAAGTTTTTCGAGTACACTTTTGGCAATTTTTTCCCGTCCCGAAATGACGACTTCAAAGCGCTTTGAGGACACTTTTCGTTTTAATACCCCATCCAGAAATCACGGCGTGTATCCATTTCACGTACATTTTTGGCCATTTTTCCTCGTCTTGAAAACAACACTTTAAAGCGTTTTGAGGATAATTTTGGCTGTTTTACCCCATCCCAAAATCAGAACCGTGAAGCATTTTGGATACTTTTGATGCAGGTTTGATGAAAACCCGGTAAAGATGTATTACACGAAAAAAGAAATGTAAAGAAGACTTCACCCCTGTTGCGGTATTCGAGTCCCTATTCATAAGGGTGAATCTCCAGCTACGCGGAGAAAATCATGTGTGACACTGCCGCTAATCCGGACAAAGAGTTGATCCCGGTTGAGCCGTCCGTCATGTTCTCGTAACGCTCGCACGGATTATACTTCATACTCGCAGTCACGGATCTTCCCTCGTGTTGTACGCGAGATGCGTCAATCACCGGTTTTGCGGTAAGAGCCCGTTCATTCCGCGGATAATTCCGACGGAGAAGTTTTCTTCCGACGCACGTCGGAAGAATTCCTCCGTCGGAGTTTTCGATCGGGTGGGAATGAATGGAGCGATTGCTGGTCGAACGATTGATCGTTCGACATGTTGAGGTAATCGACAATTCTCTAATTACACGGTGCTGCTTTGAGGGAGCGCGGAAAACGATGCGTTTACCATCCAAAACGAACGATAAAGAAACAAGGGTGGAGAAGAAGAAAAAATCGCTGGAAACTAAATCGCATTTGATCCTTTTTTCCGCGGATAATTCTGACGGAGAAATTTTCTTCCGACGCACGTCGGAAGAATTTCTCCACCGGAGTTCTCGATCGGGTGGGAATGAAGAGAGCGATTGATCGTTCGACGTCTCGAAGTAATCGACAATTCTGTAATTACACGGTGCGCCTTTGAGAGACCGAAAGAAAACGATGCGTTTACATGGTCGTCCAGTAAAAAGTCCGTACGAAATTCAAGGACGTTCAAGCATAATTTCCAGGACATTTCAAGGACATTTCCTGGACACTTTCCAGGACATTTCCAGGTTGCGTTGGAACATTTATAAAAAAATCAAAATATACATATCGCGCGAGACCTACGAAATAACATTTAGTTCGAATAACCGTTTGCCTTTACGTAGGACTCGGTTGAGCAAAAAAAACTACTCACTATGCACGAATGTATATATGTATCTCACCAGCAAAACTGAGATACACATTTTTTAAAGATGGTCGCTAGTAATCCACATTTTGAAAAAAGCTCAAATTAGCAGAGAATAAAAAATTCCAGGACAGACAAAATGCGAGGACAGTTCTAGGACTTCAAGGACCGCTGGACCTTGAAGTCCTTGAAGGATGGCACCACGGTTTGCCATCAAAAGCGAACCATGAAAAACATGGGTTTTCGAAGAAGAAAAAAAAATCGCCGAACACTCAATTGCATTCGCTCCATTTTTTCCAAACATGATTCTGACGGAGAAATTCTTCCTATGCGCATTGGAAGAATTTCTCCGTCGGAGTTTTCGATCGGGTGGAAACGAAGAGAGCGATTGATAGTCGAACGATTGATCGTTCGGCGTCCCGAGGTAATCGACGATTTTCTAATTACACGCTGCGCCTTGAGGGAACCGAGGAAAACGATGCGTTTACCATCCAAAACGAACGATGAAGAAATAAGGGGGAGGAAGAAAAAAATCGCTGGACACTAAATTGCATTTGGTCCTTTCCATTTTCTCGCCGGAGCTTTAGGGAGAAAACAAGACGAAAACGGTATTAAGACAAGCGATGCTTCCATAGCTCGACGATCTCTTCTACCCGGGACTCGATGTATCATTTGCTGCTGGGTCGTTAGGCGGTTTCAATTAGTTTTCCCTGTTCTCCCCCTCCCGGGCAGGCTCGTCCTCTCACCCGGCCCCAACGGCTCACCTACCCTTAATCGCGCTTCCTTCTATCGTTTTTTTTTTTTGGCCCTCATATAATTAGGCGATGGTCGTTAATGCGCTCGGGATAACTTTGCCCTCGGTGTACTCGGGCTTATCGTTTACGGGTAAAAAAAAACCGAGACCAAGATCCAGTCAAATTTTTGTCGAGAGTGAAAATTCTGTGCGGAAGCTCCGAGCGTCTGAAATTTATAATTATCGATCAATAAATTTGATTAAAAAAATATCATTGAGGTCCGGAGTACATTTTCTTTGATGGCATGAAAAAATAGCAAATGCCACAATGTTGTTTTAACTTGGAGAGAGCAACGAGGTGTTTTCATGGAAAAAAATTCGTCTTACGTTGAGGGTTTATTTTTAGTCGATCGGTTTATCTTTCTCGCTATATTCTTTAAATGTCGGTGTTTTTTTCCCGCGAAGTTGTGTGATAACTTCAGTAATAATATTGAAAGTTAGCGATATTAACTTATTAGCAGTCGTTTCTATAGAAAAAATTGAAAAAATTTAATCGGCAGTCATTTCTATGAAAAATGAAAAGAAAAATAAAACGCATTATAATGCAGGGCTTGTCGTTTCCAGGTTTAAAAAAAGACAAGAAAAACCGACACGTTGTCGAGGCACGGTTAGTGAAATTTTTACCGAGAGTGAAAACTCTCCTCGAAAGCCTCGAGCATTTTGAAATTTATAATTCATCGATCAATAAATTTTATTTTGAGCAAATTTTGACAAAATATCATAGACGAACCTCAGAGTACATTTTTTTTTATGTCTCGGAAAGAAAATTATGAACATCCACTATCTTGACTTAACCCAAAGAGAGCACGAGATTTTTTTCACGATAAAAAAATCTGTCTTACGTTAAGGGTTTACTTTTAGTCTATATTTTTTTAATGCCGATTCTTCTTTTCCTCAAAGCCGTGTAATAACTTCAGTAAGAATAATATAAAAAATTAGTGACATTGAATTACTGGCAGTCGTTTCTAAAAAAAAAGCAGAAAATACGTCGCAATGCCATCCATCGAGAATCTCAAATTCCGAAATCCGAAGGAATTTTGCTGTTCGGCAATCGATTCAGAGAATTCCTCTTACCGATCGCGGATTCAATAAAATTACCTACCGCCGATAAGAACGTGTTCTCACTTACCGAATGAAGGAACGCCAGCTGTCGAGAAATCCCTTCTCAACGATGTAGAAATCCTTTTCGGGATCTTTGCACTTAATTATTTCGTTGCGATTTTTCGCATAGTAAAGATCGCTCAGTTCGTCCTTTTGTAATTTAGCTCGTATCTTGTCGTCCTCCTTCGCTCTCTGGGCGGTCTCCATTTTGGCTTCGCAGTGACAACACGACGGTGTGTCGACAGGATACTCCTTGGCTTCGGGAAAGTATTTTCTCAGTATATTCCACGCTGTCGACGGTACGAATTTTCTACTCGAGTCCGGAGTTTTAAGCGCGTGATGCTCGCACAAGAGATCCTCGTTGAAATTCAGCACGACCTCGTTGTCGTCCGACTCTTCGATGTCTTTCGGACTCGAACGATCGACGGGATCTTTGCCCGACGACGAGGACGAGGATTTGGCCTCGTCCGAGGCTGAGTCGTTGTTGCTGGGATCGTCGATCTCGTGCTCCATAACTTCGATAAATTTTTCCATTACCAAACGCCGCCACGACTTGAGCGAATCGACGCCCACAATGTAGCACGTTTCTGTTATGTCGCTGAAAAAAAAAAAAAATTATTTTATTTATTTATTTTTTTCATGTAAGAAATATGTGAATTGTATGAGCTTATAATATTATCAATTGTACGAACGTTTTTTTGAAGTTGCGCATTATCTCGGCTACCTCTTTGTGATCTCGTTCGAGGCCCGACTTGAAGCGCAACATCTTGCAACGTTTTTTGACGCAAACTTCGCAGAGAGCGTCCTGATCGAGTCGTGGACCTCCTCGATATGTTTGGTACAATAATTCGGCGGCGGCCGGTGGAAGGCATTTTGCTTTGTTGACTTTCAGTGGATCGAGACGATAGTGGGAACACATCAGCGTCGAATTGTCGATCGGCGAGACATCGGAATTCGAATGGTTGTTCAGCCATTTGACGAGCCAATCGCTCGGTATCCACTGATAATTCGTCCAATCGTTAGAGGTGTTTCCCACTATCGTGTAGAAATCGATTACCTGCTGACGCTTCGCGTTCTGATCTTCGATCTCTTTTTGCTACGATCAAAAATATAAAGAAAAGAAAAATTATTTCTGCCCAAGTAACAAAGATGAAAACGGTGGGTGCATAAATATGCGTAGTCCGATGGAGTTATCGTCGTCGTTGAATTTACCTTCTCCTGTTCGACAGCCAGTAGACTGAGCTCGTGCTTGACGTTTTCCTCTCTCACGAGATCGCGCAACGTTCCACTGAGCTCCCATTTTTCAAATTCCATCTGCATGAAGAAATAATAATATTAATGGTACACGATCCAGTTTGCCAATTTAAGGATGCATCACACATGCATTCCCAACCAAAAGTTTAATTCGGTCAAAATTTCAGTACTTCACGGTATGCGAAAAAATGTGAAATAAAAAATCAGCCGTATTAATGATATCAAAACCTTTGATTTTGCGTAATAACGATAAGAGCAAAAAGTTGGGAACAAGTTATTTAAAGAATTAATTGTTTAAAAAATCGGAAAACCTTTGATTTCCGATTTTTTTTTCTTACATTCAAGAATGTAAGAAAATTCTGAAGAAATTCATGCGGCTTCTAGAAAATCGACGAATTGAGTTGAAAACAGAAAAAAAGCTTATTAGCAATTTGTTAATAATGTTTTTTAATTTGTTATTATGCAAAATTAACGTTCTTGTCACCTTTAATACAGTTAATGTTTTTTTCAGATTTTTATACCATTAGGAAGTATTAAAATTCGCACTGGATCTCACTCTTGGCTGGGAACGTACTTGTGATGCATCCTTAAAGAAATTTGACTCGCCGTAAGAGACATGTACATACGTTCTCGTAAAAATCATGTTCACCGCAGCTCATATTCCTGTGAGCGTCGCCGTTGAGCAATCGATAATCGATTTTAACGTTTTTCGTTGCCGGCAGAGGTTCCTCCGGTGGATTTTCGATTTTGGGGATTGCCTTTTCCGGCTCCGGCGATATCGTAGGCGGATGATAACCGACAATGCCGTTTATGATGTTTTTCTGCTCGGGCGACAGTCGAGGTATCTCTTTCGTGTCTATATCCATTATGGCTCTATCACCCTCGAGTCTAGTCTTTTTCCCCGAGCTCGGACTGCATCCCGATGAGTTGCTGCCGCCGCTGCTACCAGCATTGCAGCTGTTGCCACTCGTCGCCGAGGCCGACGGTTCCGTCGCGGCGTTTTTTCGCTTTCCCTCGTCAGAGATTTGCGTCTCGGAAGTCAGGTCCACGAGCCTCTCGAGCTGCGTCGTGTTGCCTGTGTTGTTCGTCTCGCTGTCGTTCAATTTTCTCGTCTTGCCACGCTTGCCCGTAGAGAGCTGCTTATTGTCCGCCGTCAGCCTCTTGTAGACCAGCATGTACGCCGTGTTCGAGGAAAGAAATCCCTTCGGCACTCTGCCGCGTTTCATGACTTTCGAGGTTGTATCTGATCGTTGAAAAAAAAAAATAATAATAATACACATAAATTTAGGATCTTTCTCCAATTTTTCAATGAATATAATCTTCGCGGTAAGGTCGAGAGTTTATCGTATTTTCAATTTTCAATCAAGCTAACGGTCTGGACCGTGAAGTTTTCTTTGAAAGAACCGTTCAGAACTTCAAGACAGTGGCGTCAAACTAAATTCTTCGCTTCGAGTGCTCTACTAAACGGCTTACCGTTCGTTTCCTACTTCGAATAATTATTTTCTTAACGCACAAAGTGTGAAATATTGATTCTCTTGTTTCCTTCTTTATTTAAAACTAACAAAGATTTATCGTGTTACTATAAAATGTAAAAAGAATTTGTTTCCCGTCTACCAATAAATAAATATACAAATATACTGTAATGATCGATGCGGCGAGAAGCTTAAGAAAAAGTCCTACTCCTTAAAATGATAATGTAAATTAGATCATTGCACAAACCGGTTATGCCATCCTCTATGCGTTTGTTCTGCATCTTTTCGACCTTGTCGTCGCTGAATTGGTACCACTCTCCGACCGTGTTGCATATATTCGCGATGTAGTGCCCGGAATGAGCGGACGATCCTTTGTGGGAGAGCACAGCGACGAGACTGTACAGATGTGTCTGCCCGGGACATCGCAGATGCTCGGACATATCGAGTTCCTCGGGAAATTGTATGAACGAGTTGAGTTTCCTCTTTTGTCCGGAGTCTCTGCGGTCAAGAAAGCAGAGTTGCCCGGTAGTTCGGGTTCGAGGATCAATCGCTCTCGCGCGCCTCGCTCCATCGAGCGTCTATCCGGATCAATCGGCGAGAATGAACTTTTCGAGCCCGCACTAAAGTGATATCTCGAAGCCGATCGGCTTCGAGGAATGCGAGACGAGGGAGATGTGACGAGAGAAACATTGGGACTGATCGGATCTTACCGATGAAACACGAAACGCAAGAGCTGAATATTCAGCGTCTCGGGCAACGAATCGAGACGGATGAAACGTCGGGCGTCCTTCTTGTCGTTGCACGTCGCGCAGTGATACTGATTCGATCCCACGAGCTCCTCCTCCGACAAATATTTTTCGATTGCCTCCTTCAGCGTCGGAGCAAGCTGCAGGTCCAACTCGTAAAACGTCGTGGACGTTGGGTACTCGCTGCCACACGTCGAACAACTGCGCAATAAATATAAATATAAATATAAATATAAATGAGTCGGACAACTGGCGAGTCTCAAGTTAGTATCATAAACTCCTTAAACTTTTATAAATTGTTATCGCTATTTTCATCTTGTATGGAAAAACGGCTGGTCCCCGTAAAGAAACAAATATTGTATTACCGTTCAAATTGTAGTGTCGCCAAATATATTATTTACCAATTAACGTAGCTGTATTTTCCTTGGGTCAGTCGCTGAAGCTTCGCCTTCAGCAGCATATTCTGCTGGAGCTTGCCCTCTATGTGGCATAGCAGGAGTTTCGAGAACTCCTGCGCGTCCTGCTGCGTTCGCGTGTCGAGCGATAGAGCAATGGCCAAATTGGTTGGATCGAGAAGCTGCCGATTTCCGAACTGCATCATAGCGAATATATATTGCAGCTGCCCGACCACAGTGACCGGAAGGTATGGCTGGCGCGTGCTCTCCGATCGAAAGAGACCCTCGCGCTCCTCCGGATCCTCAGCAATATTCCATTTATAGATTATCCGCCTGGAAAATTTTGTGTTCCATGCAGAAAAAAAGAAATTAGTGACCGGTATTCATTAATAGAACTGCTTCCTAAATAGTTACTAGTAATTTTTATCTGTGCTTATTAAGTCCGCTATAAATGTTGTAATAGATTGATATAAGAAATATTGATTTTTAAGTTTAAATATTGATCTCGTCGTAACGTTGTAAAAAAGTTTTCGCGTATATCCAGATTCATTATTAGATTTTTCCTACAGTCTTCCTATCAGTTTTCCTATATAATAAATGAATCATTTTCTATTTTTCGTCACCTCATATCCTCGTTGTGAAACCACACTTGAATGAGACTATTAACGTAGCATGTGGCTCCAAGATTCTTGAGTCCCACATACTGGGTCGGATCTCGAAGTTCCAGCAGCGAACTCTCCAGCGAGCCAACCTCGGCCGGATGCGACTTTATGTACTTGTCCTCGCCCAAGCCAGTCAGGCACATAGGATTGTTGCTGCAGTTTCGTCTGCAACGGACGGTAAAGCGTTTATCGTCGGAGCTACGGATCTTCGATCCGTCGCTTCTTATCGGTACGACTCTTACTTGCAGCTCTTGCAATTTTTCAATCCTATGCGATACGCAGCCTCCAGGTGTCGTTGCTCCAGCTCGTCAGGTCCGACAGTCTCCACCCAGGCCCACGCTAGCTTTTCCAGATCTGTTTTTTTAGCCGGCGGCATTTTTCATCTGCAAACCAACAACGCCGATTTAGCTCTACCGGATAAAAGACAAGGCGAGGCAAGTGCGATGAAAAAAAAAACTAAGAAAAATAGATGAAAAAAAATAAATATAAAAACGAGATTCGTGTCTGAAAAAATGTGCTCACATATTAATTTGATGATCTTCCGAGGTGGGGGAAGAACAAAAAAAAAAATCGAAGAAAAAAAAATGCTATCACGAGAAGTTCGGCTTTGTTTTTCTTTCCCGTTCCGTATTTAGTTGGAAAGCGACGAAAGATATCGACGAGATATATGCATATATATATGTTACGAAAGATTCAAAATATTTTATTGTACCTCGCGTTTGTTCTTTAACAATGCACGATTGAAATACAAAAACTTCGTTCAATAAGCAAAGTGCGAATATCGATGAAAAAGAAAAAAAAGAAAGAAAAAAAACGTCGTTTGCATCGGCAAGTAGCAAGTCAAAAATCTCGTTTTTTGAGGTTATAACGAGAACGCCGCTCTCGTTAATCGAGGCATTGTACGCTACCGCTTGAGTCCCGAGGCGAATTTAACCGTTCGATGAAATATCTTCAACACTGTCGCACACTCGTTTTGTTTTTTTTTTTCGTCTTCTTGTTGTGTTTTTTTTTTTTAATATTAAATTATTCGAATTCGTTTAGCGTTTACGTTTTTCGAAGGCGAGATCTGTCGTGGGCGAGTTTCAATATTGTCTACAAAAGTTCGCCGCCGCTCGTGGAGCTTTGGCGGTTCGTTCGCGCGGCGTTTCTATATCGGCTGCGAACCGCTAGAGTAGTGTGGAGCAAGCGTACGAAAACCGAGGAGAGATATAGGCAGATAAGCTAGTTTATTGTGTCTCGACATGAATGCCCTAAATGCAAAGCGGTACATACGGCGAGCCGAAGAAAAGTTTGAGAACAGAATAATTTGAAAAACTGTAATCAACTTTTCTCACGGGTTCTCGCATTTCCGGTAAATAAAAGTCTCAGCGGAGGCGGAGATCATCTCGGTTTTCGATGAGACTTTTCTTTTGATCGTCCATGCCAGATTCCGTCAGAAGAGTTGATTACAGTTTTTATTACAGACCGCGATATTGCACATGCTCTTAAGGGGAAGAGATAGTTGCAATTTACAAATTAACTTTATTCAATGGTGCTAATTTTTTGAGAAAAAAGTGAATTCTGGCCGGATGCGAAATTACCGTGTGCATCCGGCTCGAATTTGCTTTTTCCTTAAAAAATTGACTATCCTTGAGAAAAGTTCATTACAGTTTTCATTACCGACCGCGATATTTCACTTCCCCTGAAAAGCATTCATAGACAGAGTGTGTCTAAATTGAACGAATGTACCGATAAAGTCTGGCTATATTAAACGAATATACCGACAGAGTATGCTGCATGAAGTTACTTCCATATACAGATTGTCACAGTGCGTCTGTGTCCCTCCCCGGCTTCCGTGCGAACCTGCATGTAAAGTCGTGGTGGTGCCTTTGGGCACCGGGCAAACGAAGTTTGCGGAAAAAAAAAGTTGATATACATTTTAACGATTGTTAATGACGCTCTCGACGAATTCGGGAAAAAATAATCGAGGAAATTCGCAGGATAAAATAAACCACACGTGAGTGTACTAAGATGTTTAAGCGTTGTACAGAGGTCGATCGTGTTTTTGTCATCCTTTCGTATCGCGACAATAACCTCGAAAACATGTCAGAATTATCTGTCACTTTTTTTATTTTCTCACCACCGACAATCTTCCCTTCGATAATTGACACGTCCGTGCATTGTTCGTGAAACAAAAATAAAAATTTTCCGATCGCGATGAGATCGTCGGCCTCGTTTGACAATCGTTCCGAAGCTTCGTTTTAACCTAAAAAATGTGCCACTTTGACATAACCTCCGAAAGGGCCAACATTTTCGAAAATAAGCTTTTCAAAGGACTTTTCACACACATTTTCATCGAGCTCGCTAACGTCCATTTTTTACCAAATTTATGTGTTGCCAATGAATTGAGGAAAGAATTTAAAAAAAAATTCTCTTTCATTAAAAAAGAAGTTCTTACAATTTTTTAATACTTTCAGTACGGCGGGTTAAATGAGCGATCCGAAGGATTCTCAGGATGACCAGGATCCGGATTATGCGACGCCGGGACCCAGTGACGAGGCTCACCAGAAGCTCTATGAGGAGAATGGTAGAGAGTCGTCGACACCCAAAAAACTGCAGATTGCCTTACATATAATTTTATTTGCAGCTCGGACGAACGTGGCAAGGAAGATCACAGCGATCGTGGACAAGGAGTTCACGAAGGAGATCGACACCAAGGAAAAAGAGATTTTGCTGATCGAGGAGCGTCTCCACAAAGCCCTGAAGACGCTTCATTTCCTGCGTTACGTCATAATAACGGATTTTTACAATCGTAAGCAATGCCAGGCGGTCGCGAGCGGCAGCGAGTCGAAACAGACGAGAATTCATCCGGCGATCAAGCAGATAATAGGCAAAGCGCCCCGCGCGTCCCGGGACACGTTCGGAGCATCGGACGATCCTGCCGTGGCTTCGACGTCCAACTGGAATTCCGATAACGTTGCCGAGTTGTCGATAAAGACGGAGGAGGCGTCGACAGCGGAAGCCGAGCAGCGCTTGGGCCACTTCGAGGATCCTCTCACCGAGACTGAACGACCGAATCATTCGTCAAAAAATTCGAACGGCAAAAGATCGCAGGAGGACGCCGCCGTTGAATTCGCCGACGATGGACCGCCGAGAAAAATTCCCCGCTACGTACCACCGAGAAGCGGAATACCCGAGCCGCAGGTGCCCTCACGAGGCGCTCGGCACAAAGTGCGAAAGAGAATCGTCGTTGGCAATATATCGAAATGGATACCACCGGACTGGCGGGAGGACGCAGCCAGTCACAAGTGGACGATGTACGTCAGGGGCAGCAAAGAGAACGCTGAGATCGCCGACTTTGTCGGCAAAGTTAGATTCTTCTTGCATCCGAGCTACAGACCCAACGACGTCGTTGAAGTTACGTGAGTACAGACGACTTGTAGAATCGTGCACGACGGGGTTGCTAATATTTGTGGTACTTTTCAAATCGAACTTTTCATTATTCTCGATATATATTCTATACCAAGTCTTGCAAGAGATGTTTTCAAATCAACTCGGGAAGAATGATGAAAAGAAGAATTCTAAATGAATTATAAATAATTGTAAAAGTTAGTACAGATTCGCAGCTTTAGTAGATGAATCGTATTGATACACTATTTAAAAAAACGTATGAAATTTACCGTACTTGAAGTTTTATAAATAAACTGATATATTAAATTTCATGTACAACTATGATGATTAATATATAACATACAATATATTAAAAACTTTAGAAATACTTTACTTTTAATAATTTACTATGATTTCACTATGAAAGTCCTTTCATTCCAATAATTCACTTTAATTTCACTCTAAAAGTCCATTCATTTTTCATGGCAATTGTACATTAAATTTACAATTTTTTCTAACAGTGTACGTGTAGATGTTTTTTTTATAGATAATGTTTTTTTTTTATTGTTTCAAGATCGCCACCGTTTCATCTGTCGAGACGGGGTTGGGGCGAGTTTCCTCTTAGAGTGCAATTGCACTTCAAGAACCCTCTCAACAAGCCAATGGACATAATTCACTATTTGAAACTCGATCGGACGTACACCGGACTCCAGACGCTGGGTAAATTATCATCGATTACTTAAATTCGTCTCTCGATGCTTTGCGGTTTAATTATTATTCCTTTCTTTTCTCAATTTTTTCCTCTTTCCACAAAAGGTTCCGAGACTGTTGTGGACGTGTGGATAAAAATATCGGATTTCCCGGCATCGAGCGACGCGAAGCTCAACGACGAAGTCGCCGAATCTTCCATCGGCGTTGCGAAAACTATAAAAACGGAGCCCGAAGACACCGAAAGTCCTTCGAATTTCGACGATCCCATCGGCCGCTGCTCCGGAGCGATCAAAGAAGAACCGCGCGAGCTTGACGATTACACGTCGCACGTTTATCTCGAGCACGATTACGCGAACTTGCCGACGGGAAGTACGTTGGAAAACGAAAACAACGTAACGATCTCTCACTCGCCGAAGCGTCGCGCCGACGAAGACAACGACGACGATTCGTCGTTCGGTTTGTCATCGGTGAACGGCGAGGCTGCGAGAAGTCCGCAAAAAAATTGCGCCGTCTCGACGATTTACGAGGAAGTCGTCGTGACGAGCGAGAACGACTCGGCGCCGCCGGAGACTCAACAGTGGGCAATTTCCAACGGCAATTGCGCTGGTAGTCGCGAATTTACGAAAGTGTCGAAAATCGGAGACTCCGAGAGAACGATCGAGACTTGCACGACCACCAAATTCGATGGTATAGATTCGTCGAATATTAACGCGAGCGTGGACGTCGCGACAATGGCGTCAAGCCTCGAAAATTCGTCGCCGATGTTGCAACCCCTCAGAATCGCTATACCGGCGGCTTTCGAGGCACTGCGACGAAGCTCGAGTAACTCCCAACAGTCCAAGCACATACTCGTTCTCAAGGACAACAAATTGATTCCCATTAATTCGGCGAGGCTTGTAGTTTCCGGCGTTACGACGACGACGAAGGTCGTGAAACCTGTGATGCAGATGTCCAGAGGCGTGAGTCTGCTGAAAAAACCACCGAACCCTCCTTCCGCCAATTGCACGGAAAAATTGAACAAAGTCGGTGGGAAAATTTTGGTAAAATTAAATTCGACGAATTCGTTGATACTCAACAGCAGCGACGATATTCCGGCGTTGAAGATTGCCGAACCGTCGACGAGGACCAGCAACGGAGCGCAGAGGGTGTACCTTGTGGAGAAAAAATCGCAGCAGCGGGCGGTCGTCGGTGTACAGGCGAAGGGAAAAAACAAATCGAAGGAAACCACGACCGCAGAACATTTTTCGGACAATGTTAAAGTCGTCACGAACAAGCCCAAAATTACTCTGGGCAAGGATAGGGTTGGGACCACCAGCAAGAAGGAGAGTTATGAAGAGATACTTAGGTAATTAAAACAAAATTCAATAACTCTTCACTTTTTTTACGTGATTAATAAAACGTATATTTACATTATTATTGGTTTTTATAAAGAATTTTTTTTATCGTTTTTTGGCTTTCTCATGGAGGAAGCTATGCGCAAGATTGTAATAAATGAGGAAGCTATATACAAATTATTTTGGACGATTTTTTTTCATATTTATGAAAACAAAGTTTCCTCTATGAAGAGAGGAAATTTAGTTTTCATAAATATGAAAAATGGTATAAAGTAATTTGAGCGTGGCTTCCTCATTTATTACAATTTCGCACATAGCTTACTCGATGAGGAAGCCAAAAATTGATCAAAGAACTTCTCATACAGAAACCTATGCGCAAATTTTTTACACTCATAGCACGTTTTGAAAATGGTAATTCGTCTATTTTTTTTCTTCTATTTTCGCGTGTGGGTTTTCCCCTACTATATATTTTTTTCGACAGAATTTTATATAAAAATTGCGACACATTGATTATTTTTTTTCTCACAGATCAATCGACGAAGCCAGAATAACCGACGTGTCGGCCCTGGTGCGATTCGTTATCCGACGTCTTCCCCTCATAACGGAAAAAGCGACGGACCCGGAATACCGGACTCTTCATCCTTACGCGAGCTCAAGCGAGAAGGAATATCTGGACAGTAACGTAGGAAAGCAGCGAGCTCTAGAGGTGAATTTTCTCAACGTTCTAAAAAAAAAATCGGAAAATTCCTATATCGTTTTTTGTATTTACATATATTTTTAATTTATCAGTGGTATCGAGCGAGACACGTGAAATCATTCCTGAAGAAAAAAGGCATTCCGGACGAAGCCCAATGGAGCGTGAAAGAGATAATGATATGGTCGCGTTTGCACGGTCACACGCCTATTCGTTCGATACCCACGATTGGGATAAATTCTCGAAAAACCGGTGAAAAATCATCGGACAAGAATCTACCAGGAATCGCGTTGGAGACGAGTCTCTGCACCGTTACGGAACCCTCTGCTCTGTTGGAGTTCGTAAAGACGGCGAAAGAAGCTAAATCGTCGGGTGTCGAGACGGCGAATCGTGACGACGATATTGAGTTAATAGACGTCGAAACTATTTCCGACAATACGATGAACGGAGAGGCATCGAGACTGAAGGGTGTTAAGCCTGAAACTAGAACAATCATATCGCTCGGTATACCGGAAAAGATAGTTTCTCTTCAATCCTACGTTTCCGAGACGGCGAGACAGATCGGTGTTAAACTCGGCCCCGAGGAGATCGTTCCCGGTGTTACGCACTGCGCACCGGCGCGAATGATCGTTCGAGCGGTGCAGTGTCTTCTCGAGGATCTGCTGAGATCGTCTTTGGCAAAGGCTTGGGAACGAAGCAGCGACGGAGGGTGCATTTTCTTTATATAATTTTATTTTTATTTTTATTATCCTCGATAAAAGATTGAGACTAAAAGTAAACTTTTATTTTTCAGAGCCCCGGATACAATTACTCTGGACGACGTTCACGGCGCTATTCTTAATCGCGAAGAGTTCGACGTGTTCACGAACGAGGGTCTCGGCTCGCACCACTGTCCCGAAGATTAAGTCATTTTTTTTCTTGCCCAGGTACAATATACGCGTGTTTTTTTGAATAGTTTGCTCGATCCGTCATTTGCTGAGTTATCGAAAACTGAAATCTGGAGTTCGCCTGTTTCACGAGTCGCTCGAAAGGAGCGACTCGTATGACAACAAAAAGTTGGTGAAAATATTCTGAAACGGTTAATAGAATTTGATGTACAGTTTCTTTGATGGGACAGATAAAAATTGTTCGGAAGCATCCATGTGGATGCTTCTAAAATAATTGTTCTAGCTAAATAATAATAATTCAAAAATAATTGTTATAGCTAAAAGATTGGCATTTGGCCAAAGGGTTCTCGTACGTGAAGGCTTACCGCATGACGAATCGAGATATACATTTTTTAATTTAATTGACGAACAGAATGCCTCACTGTGTTATTGTTACGAAGGGTTAATTCCATCCGACGGGAATTCGATGTCGTTGGATCTCAAGCTCGAGCCATTCTCTCACTGGCTCGTAGTAGCGAAGAAGTGCTTTAACATTAAGTCCCTCTGTTCCGGTTGTTTCGCGGAGCCAATCTCGCCAACCCACCTCGCTTCCGAAACTCATCAATGACCTGCCAACGTAAATATACACAGAACGCATATCTAATACAATGCAAAAAAAAATCAAGTTCCTTCGAATCAACGTCTACATTGAAAAATCTTGCATCTGTAAAACGGCAATTTTGTTTTTCATACCATCTTTTGTAAATAGAACATAAGCTGCATTTATTACAACATTTTTTTTCTAAAAGGACGAACGAGTTTGTTTACCTCATTCTTTTTCCCGCGTTCTTCGATCCGTAGATATCGCAGTTGTGAAGCTTTATAGTAAAATTGGGATCGCCCACACTTCCGGTCACTGCCGATTCGCACATACCCGCGAACAATTGATACTGCAGTATGTTGGCAAGAAAGTATCTAGAAAAAAAAATTGAATACATTATGGATGACCAATATTAATTTAGTATACACAGTAAAATAGGTACTAACGTTTCTAGTCCACAAATGTTCACAATTTTTTCATGTTAATTTCACAAAAAAATCTTTTCCATTTTACAAAAATGTCCGTTACATTTACAAATATTCTTTAATAAAATTAACAATAAAATAACAGTGTACGTTTGTGGACAAAAAAGTTTGTTACATGTACAAATCTTTTTTACTGTGTAGGAGTTAAAAAAAATGACCTTATATAAGGAGTGTTGCTAATTATATGAAACTTTGCAGCAGGATCGAAAAACTGGTCGTCCCTCACGGCAGGCGGTTGGATACCCATGTAAACTCTGTGCAATTTCCACCACAGAGCGTTGTAGCTCGAGGAGTCGATCTCCCCAGCGAATACTTTCCATCGCCATTTCTCAAGGGCAAGTGCGTGAGGAAGTTGGGGCAATTTCGCCAGTGCTTGTCGAAGCAAAATATTCAAATCTGGCAATAACAGTTGTTCCGTCGATTAACGCGAATTTTGAGAAACAATCGAGATTTGGTCAGTCCTCTCGCCGGAACGAGCGAATTACCGTCGGTCAAAATTTCATCGTTCGCCAGTCTGAGCCGCTGGAGATTCTGGGTCGTCATCACTCCCAGCATCACCCCATCGCCAATGGCTTCGTGAAATCCAGAATTAACACCGTTCTGTAACGAGCAATGAAACTAAATTAAATTGCCCGATCGAGTTTAATCTCATGGAAAAGTACGACTGTTACTCGAAAAATTGGCGTTTGATTGCGGTAGGCCATGTAGTACTGAACGTGCCCGAGTTCGTGATGAACAACGTAAAAATCTTCTTCGTTTACGTCGAGACAGGCGATCATTCGATAATCACCGTCACCCCACATGTCGACGGCTGCGGCGTGACAATTTCCATCGCTCGAAGTTCTCTTCACGAATACAGAATTTTTCCAAAATTCTCTTGGTAACGATGGAAAACCCAGAGACACGTAATAATCCTCGGCGCGTTTAACCATGTCCCGGACCGTGTAATTTTTATGGCGGAGCGATCTTGTTATGTCGAGGATATTCTCGGATTTCGGTAACAGCATGTCGATCAGCGACTCCCAGTTCTGGGACCACAAGTCACCTTTAATTATAATATTCAAATTGCAAATATTTTTTTAATTTAAAAAGAACCCTTTTTTCAAAAACTCTTATAAACTGCATTTTGATTAGTGAATCCCAGTTCTGGGATCACAAGTCACCTTCAATTGCAACATACGAATTGCTAATATCTTTCATAATTAAAAAAGAATCAAATTTTTTCTCACGAACGCTAAACTTCTGGGAAAGACCAAATTATGAGAAAATCAAGGTACGAGAAGTTCTGGTATGATTCTGAAGGATTCGAACTAATTGGGTTAAAACTTACTGACCCAGCAAGTGGGCAGGTATCGGTTCTTCCAACCGGACAATTTTCGGGTATGCCAGACTGAGTCTGAATCTCACGACTGCGTGAAGGAGACGATAAAGATATTCAACTTTGTCGTACAGAGCGTCAACGTAACTCTCCAAATCCGGAATTTCCAATTCCTCACGCCAGCATTCGCCCATATCGTTGTAACCTTGGGACACAGCATTTTCCATTTATTTATTACAAAAATGGATAAATACGAAGTAGCGTTAATATTCGGCGCATGGAAACAATTTTTTTCGAGTTCCTTTTATATTAAATTTGATGTACTGGTTTTTGTTACGCAAAACTCAATTTTCGGCAAATTATTATTATTATTGTTTGTAATAATTTTTATCAACAGTGAAATTGCACCGTTCACAAATATAATCGTCAAAGCTCACCATTATTTCGAGCTCCTATGTTCTGGAGAGTAACGGACGTCGTGAACAATTGTTTAACGCTGCTCATTACGTTACGCCAGCCGGTCCAAGCCCAACGCAATTCGACTTCGTTTCTTAAAAACGATTGACCATCAATAAAAAAAGAACATTTTTACATCAAGCACTGTTACGATTATAAGAGACGTGTACCGTGACGTTGTCATCAATCTCTTCAGCTCCGGCTCGCCGTGGTAGCATTTTATTTCGTTGGATTCTTTTCTGCAGACTTTGAAAGTCTCGTAACTCGTCAGAAGTTTGTCGACGACACTCGTCAGGGCTCTGTTAACATCGAATGAGTATTCGATCCAGAAAAAAATGTATCAATGAAAACTTTTGTTTAAAAAAGACTTTCCATTTAAACTTAAGCTTTCTTTTAAATAGCCAAATAACAGAAAATACAATCCGATTTGGAAGAAATAAAAATATTCGATATAAAAAATTTGAAGAATCAAATAAAAGAAATTCCCATTACGACGAAGGCTTCATAAATTACCGAGCTTGGTTCGAAGTGTAAGCTGGTCCTCTGCAGAGCAGATAAATCATTCGGTCTTCCTTCGATCTAGCGCCGCGAAAGTGTTCGAGTCTTTTGCACCAATAATTTTTCCAATTGGCAAAAGCTGGCGAGAGTGATTTCTTCAGCGTGAGAGTTTCTCGGGAAGCATTCGTCGCCGATTGCCATTCCAACGTCGCGGTCAAACGATTCAGGCTCGAGAGCTCATCGTTCATTTGACGAAGAAGAAATTGCAAATTTTGATCTAAAATATATATGTATATATATATATATGTATACTACCGGCTTGTTATGGCTCGGGCGCTTCGCGCCCTCGTTATTACCTATGAAATTTAGAAAACGGAATTTAGATTCCCGGTATGACGTCACTTCCGGTTTGAAAATCTTACTTTTCAAACCGGAAGTGACGTATTTTCGGTGAAATGAGTTTTGTGCACACGACGGTAGTGCGCAGCGCTATTGTGCACCGCATTATCGCGCACAACTTATCGAGACGCACAGAATAAAATCGGAATAGTAAAATAGGAGAATAGTTATCGGGACCCGGGATGGAGGCCTGGGCCCTTAGTTGGACCCATTGAATTATTGAAAATTCGGATAAACAAGCACACAAACAACTGTCCAAAATAGGAATAAGATATTGGAGTCTAAAAAATCCAATCCGTTGTACAGAAACTCACCGTCGATCATAGCACAGCTCACTATCACAGCGATAATCGAATGTATTAAAAATTTCATTTTGTATTTGTTTTTCCCTTAATTTGTCGTTATGCCAATTTTTATGTGGAAAAAGTAGACGAGCCCATTTTTCTTTTTTGTCTTACGAGCAAAAAAATTAATGATCGATGATTATTGTTGCAGATTAATTTTTGTACGATCGTTGACGTTGCCGGATTGAAACTGCCGGGCGGCGAGCATCCAGCGACTGCTTTTATCTCTCGGGATGATCGATTTTTCGATTGCGCGGGCTCTCCAATCTCGCTTGCCAACGGCAACGAAAGCGTTTATCTTTCTCCTATTTCAGTCACGTGTCGCGAGAAAAACCCGAGCAAATTGAACGACAGAGAGCTTTTATTGCTATAGTGAGAGACTCGAATAACAAATGAGAGAAGCCTCGCTTCTCGCCGAAGGGAGATTTATTTGCTTTCCTAGTACCCTCACTTTCTGCTCCGCGCCCTTCTCCTGGAAAATCCTTAAGTGTTATATTGTGAAGCTTTATCGAATTCCCGAAGGTTTCAAGCCCAGGAATAAATTATCATATTTGATTGAAACAAAAATATATTATTATTTCTGATTGTATACGAATCATAAGTGACCATTTATGAATCGTATTATCGCTCTAGGACTATTCTTCTGTTTTTTATTCGCACGATTTACCCATTTTTTCTGGTTGCTTACAAAAAAAAATACACCAACTGTATTTATTCAAGATCAATTGTTTATATTCGATGAAAAATTGCCAAAAAAAAAATTCGCTAGGCCCGGCAAAAGTGTTGAGAGCTTGACGATTTTTTATCATAACATATTGACTGAAATAAGCGGACAAGAATTTTTTCGATCATCAGTCGAGGGGCTTTATTTTAAAAACTTTGCAAATAAAGAAAAAGCGCAGCATCGTCTTTGATGGGTTTTCTCTCGACGATCTTCATTTATTTATTTCTCCGTCTCAACCTCTCGCACAAAAAAACGCTTTATTTTTTAAGAAAAAAAGGATCTTTGACGATGCCGAAGTATCCAGTTTGTTTCTTCCACGCGTTGATTCTGCTGAGCTGCGTCACGTGGAATCAGGCTCGACTTGCAAACAGCGACTTAAAAAAAGGAAGCAGGTTGACGGAAGAAATCGGCGAATCGCGGAGAGAAAGAATGGTCGAGCGTTCGCCAAAATGGCGTCGAGAAGTTACAGCGAGGCCTCGACGGGAAGACCGTGAAACCGAAGACATAGACGAGGAGGAATTTTACGACGACTACAACGATTTCGATCCCCCGTTAGCTTCAGCCGGAGGCGAAGAAGTGCTTCGCGCCGCCGAAGAAGAAAACAAAACCGACACTTCCGGTCTGCTGAACGGGATCCAAAATTTTTTTCGGCACTCCTTTCGCCTCGATCGCCCGAACGCCACGACGCCGCAGGACGATCATGATAAATCCAAAAATCAAGCGGAAGAAAAAAACGTCGCTCGTCAAGCAACTTTCGATTTTAATATCGAAGCTATACCGATATTCGTCAATGACGAAAAAAATGCCCCCGAGCCGTTATATTGAATTTTTATATTTGCAATCTTGGATTAATAATTAATAAATTATTCCCTCATATTTATTAAAAAATGGCGGATCTCCGCGATTTATTCGATAGATCGATCGCGTCGACGGATGAAGAAAATAAAACAATTGCCGATTGACGGTCAATGGTCTTGTCACTTATCGAACCGTGATTTTTAACCAGCGTTTCAGTCGCATATCGTAGATTTTCTAATAGACATTATACATAAAATTAGTAACGGCACAATTGTTACTTAATGTTTTATCGTTGGAACGGTTTAGAACCGTGGGACCGTTTCCGCTCGTGAGACGAAGATATCTTCGATCGCTAAATTCGATCCAAATGACTTCAGCGTGAACAGAAAACGTCCAAGTGAGAGATCAGCTGCACAATTCTACTATGACGGCTGACGATAGTCCTCCGAGCAAATGCGATATCACGTAATTTACAGGTAAAACGGGAATAGATAAAAGATTGGAGAAAAAAAAATCCTAACCCTTCGCCTTACTTAACTTTTTACCGGAGGAAAAACCGTTTTGCCTTTTTCTATACTAGCACAAAAAAAAGCGATATGATTATTTCCAATCAACCTTTTTTTGCGCATCAATGTGGAAACTACAATGAGGGATAAAAAAAAATCAACCATGCGATTTTCTATAGTTTTTTTCTCACATTTGGTTGATACTTGAAGCATTCGTAAATCGAGAAATGGCAAACTTCGGAACGTGAAGGGTTATCAATGAGTCACACGCCGTTCAATTCTTTGGATTTTCCGGCAACGTTTGACAGCTAAATTCGACAAGATAAAAAAAAATATATATATATATATATAAATAAAAAAAAGACAATGAAGCTATGCGAATATTTTTCCTCAGCGTGCTTTTAACGATGACGATGATGTTCATATCAAGAGGATCAGGTCGTATCTTCGCCGCGAATCCGGCTCGAGGCTCGTCGGGTAAGTACGCGAGAGATTCAGTGAGTCATGTCGCGGCAGAAATTTCCAGGCCGAGGGAAACGGCTCCGTCGAGTTCCCTGCTGGGTGCAGATTATCGAAAGATCGAAAAGCTTCGAGGTCGACGATCGAGCTCGAGCTATTCGAGCCGCGAAGCCGACGGCCGGCGAGCCGAGCGTTCTGGCGAAAATCCGGAGAGGCCTGTGTGGCAGGTCGAGGAATCGCCGAGAGCAATCGTAGTCTCGAGATCGTCGCCGCTCGACGTTCCGCCGTCGATTCCGCAACGGCGAAACGAGCCGGTCGACGAAGAAATCGGAAGAAACGAAGAAATTGGCAGAGCCGAAGAAACGCACCTGTTTAATAAAGAACCGCAAGAAGAACCTTACATTCTGGACCACTTCGTTCCCGGCGAGACTCTTCACCTTCGCGCGAAGTTCAAACGCGGTCTTCAGCTCGTTCCAGTCTCGCGCGACGTCTACCTCCTGAAAGAAGACGATTCTTCCCTCGCGCCGAGTCCCTACGAAGAGGCCGGCCGGTCTGCGCTCTCGCCGAGACAGTCAAACCCGACCGACGATCTCTTCCCGAAAAACGCCGACCGAACATCGGCGATGCTGTCCTTCAAGGCGCACATGCATCACAACGTCGCCGACATCGGTAACAATTTTCGTCGCGGAGCGAGCGGCAGCAAAAACGCGCGTTTCGTCCCGAGCGACTTTCCCGACGACGCTTCCGGTCGGGTCGGCGGGCTTCTCGACGACTCGCCGATGGACTCCAATCGCTACTTGCAGCAGGACGCGAAGAACCTTCTTCAGGGCTCGAGTTACCCTCGGATCGAGGCGTCGCCGGACTTGAGCGGCAATCCCGTTCTCGACAACATCAACATGTACGGTGGCAACAACTTGCTCTACAATCCGAATCCGAGAGAGCCGCAATATTCGCCTCAGAACTACCAGGATCAGAGCGGAAGTTTCTCGTACCCGAACGGCAATCCTCGGGACGGTCGGTTCGGTTACGATAGTTGGAGACTTCCGGATGGTTGGAGACTTCCGGATTCGAGGAGCTCGTTCTATCGGGCTGCTCAGAGTCCGTCGATGGATCCGGGATTTCCATCCTCGGGTTACGACCTCGATAGCCTGGAGAGAGGAACGCGGGACAACGGGGACGAGGGCCGTGGAGCTTATCGGCTCAAGTACCTCGACAGATACGCCAAGGCTTTGAGCGCGATGAACGAAGACGACGTCGGCGAGAGCGCGAATTCCGAGGTCGAGGCTCAGGAAAGCGGGATCGACGATCGGGAGGAACTACCGGAGAGTTCGAACCTCGACGACTCGCTGAGCCAAGCCCGAGAGTCTTTGGACGACATCGAAAGAGAGAATGGCGTCAATCCTCGAGACATTTCTTCCATGAACGAGGCTCAATCTGTGTCGTCCTCGAACGCTGGCAACGCAGTCTCCGACTGGGAGACCAACGTCTACGAGTATCCGAATCCCAGTTACATCCCGCAAAGAATTCTGAATCCGCAATCGCCCTACAGCGAAGAATCGACGGCCGTTTCTTCCGCAGTGAGCGAAGCTAACGCAACCTTCGATCAGGGCGGAGACACGAAGGTTAAAGGGAAGTCGTTTTCCAATGTTATCGAGCCTCTCACAGCGCAGCTTCAGAAGCTTCTCTCGACCATCAAGTTGGTGAACGAGAATCTGACGAGCGAGCAACGCGGAGAAGAGGCGGAGATGAGGAACAAGCGTATTTCTTCTTCCGAGAAAACCCGGAGAAAGAGAGATCGGCGCGCTTTCCTCGACGACAACGGTGCTCAGGAGAACGGTCGGGAGGCTGTCGCGAGGCCGGTGAAGAGGTCGGAAGCGGAAGAGCCGGAGAAGAGATCGGAAGCGGCAGAGCCAGTGAAGAGACCGGAAGCGGAAGAGCCGGGGAAGAGATCGGAAGCGGCAGAGCCAGTGAAGAGACCGGAAGCGGAAGAGCCGGGGAAGAAATCGGCGGCGGAGAACATCGCCGACGCGGACGGTCGCGACCCGAAGCGGAAGAGGAACCCAGGAATAATGGACTTCATCGAGAAGACGTTCGGCTTCGGGCAGAATGACAATCGATCGACGACGAAGACGACGATTTCCGTATTCGAGACGACGAGCCTGGAAACCGAGACGACGGAGACGACCACCGAAGAAACTTGGTCCACTACTCAGGAAGAATATTCTTCCGAAAGCGTCACCGAGCCTTCGGGCACTGAATTGCCGACCGTCGGTCGAGAAATCGCGAAGACGATCGCTCCGACCGAGCGAATTCGCGACACGGAGGCGACCGATGAAGGTTACGGGAAAAAAGTTGCCACGACGCCGAGTGCGATGGTTGAAGAAGATGTCGCTACGCGCAGCACCAGCTCTTCCTGGCTCTCCGACCGGATCGCCAGTCCTCAGGTCGAAGAGAGAATCAACGCCGTCCTGGCCAACGTATTCACTCCGAAGACCGCGAAGAACTCTTCGGAAGCTATCGATGAAGCGGCGCCAACGACGCTTCTTCCGGAAACGAGTGCTCAGGGAAAACCGGGCGATTTTCCTCCATCGAGCAGTGCCGCCGCAGTTCCGGAGCATAAGTTCGAAGAGAAAACTTCGAAGCCGGCAGAGGCGATCGTCCATCAACGACCAAACGCCGATTTCTTCCCTGCAACCGCAAAGGCATCGAGCGAGTTGCAAACCATCGCTGTGTCGTTGAACCCCGCCGATAAGATTGGAGAGCAAAGGATATCGATAAACTACGTGGAAATCGAGAAGGCTCGTCAGTCCGGTGATCAAGATTTTCTCGTCAAGCTCTTGGCGCCCGGGATAATTCGGAACGTCACGAAAGACGGTGTTATCGTCAGAGTGCCGGGAAGATCATCGACGCGATTCGCTCAGCCGATCGGGTTGGTAACGCGTTACCGACCCACGCCGCAGCGCCAATCATCGACCTCGGAGCTTCGAGGAGGGACGAAGAACGAATCGGAGCTGGCCGGAAGATCAAGGAATCACGAAGCGAAGCTTGAGGCAGGGAGTTCCATGCAGCTTGTCGGGACCGGAAGTTACCGTCCTGCTTCGTCCAGTGCGTCCTTACCGGGACGTCATTACTTCCCCAGTTCGAGCCCAGCATCTAAATCGAAACCCGTGGATGACGCCGTGGTCGCCGTGAGCGGCGACGAGACCGGAAGCAACGCTCGCGTGGACATAAAACTCAAAATCCCGATTCACAATCCTCACGATCGCCGGACGATCGTTTCTCGCGACTCGCACGACGCCCTGACCAAGAAGACCAACGAGGTCGGGAGGATAGCCGCGAAAGAGACCGGAAAGAAGTCTCTGATAAAAAGATCTTACGAGGACTACGACGAAGATTCGGACGCTGAAGATTATGATCTTCGTTCTTCGGAAGACGATTATCTTCGGGCTCTTGACGAAGCTTACGCCGACGCTTACATCGAGGCTGCTCTGGAGCCTCGCGAAGCTTACGAGGATGACTACGAGCCTGAAGAAACTCCCGAAGACTCTGCGTACGAAGCCGCGGCTCGAGAAGATACGGAAGGTGAAGCGAAGACGTCGAAGCCGCGCAATCGCATCTGGCCCGAGCACATCGGCGAGGGATCTCTTCCCAAGTTGGACCCGACGGAGTCGTCGGTGGACTCGTCGACGCCACTTTACCGCCCTCCGAAGCGTCCGCGGAGTCGTCTTCGCGGCAACGCTCGCCAAGATGCCAGGAAGAGCGAGGCTTCTTCCGGCGGGAAGAAATTTGGGAAGAAGTCCTCGAAGTTCGACGGGCCGGGCTACGTGAGACGCGGCAGGAAGTTGCAATCCATAGGAGACTATGAAAGCATGGGATTCGATGATTTAAATATGGACGATGATATAGCGGAGGAACTTTTGTTGACACCGATCGAAGACATCGCAACGATCGACGATGGGCCTTTGGTTGGTCTTGGGGATTCGTTCGCATTCTCGACTGTGGATGTTGCTTCGGAGAAAGATTCAACGACGGAGTTTGAACAAGGGACGGCTTATTACAATATTTTGCATATGTTTAACGGGACCGAAGTTACCGACGGAGCGGAAGCGATCGGATCTGCTACGGATAGAACAGGAGAAGGAACAGCCGGTTCGAGTGGAAGAACTGAAGATAACGCGGAACAAACGCTTGAGGGCGAAAGTACGAGTCCGATCACGACCGATAATCTGGAAAGCCAATCCGGAGAGTCTGAGAGTGGGGAGGTAACTTCTGAAGGCGTATCCAAATTTAAGTTCACTGCTACTTCCGAAGAAATGAGCTCCGGTGTCTCCGACGACGCAGGAACTGATGAACACGTAACGGAAACGTTGGGATCGAGTGAAGGCTCGACTACGGAAGAAATTACGTCAATGGAAACAACGACTGAAGTTACTTCAATGACACCTGTGGAGCTCGAGGAAACTGCGACTGCTGGAGAGGCGGCTGATTCGGAGGAAACTGAAGATACGGAAGGAATATCAGAAACTGTTGAAGTAAGATCAAGTACGGAAGAAACGATTTCAGCTTCGACGACTGCTGAACTTGAATCCACTGAAGTTAGGTCTGAAATAACGTCAACTTTCGGAGAAGACTCTTCGACCGGTTCAGTGAGTGCGTTGAAAGAAAAAAGTACCGAAGCTGCGTCAGGAGAATCGGAAATGGTCGATGCGACTAGCGAAGAAATTATATCAACGGGTTCGGTTGACGCAAAAGAAACTTCCGGTATCGAAGAAATGACATCAACTGAGCATGTTATGAGTACTACTGAAGCCGTCGCAGCGACTACTTTGAGATTGACTAGAATTGACGAAGCTAAAACAACGGTCGGAGCATCGACGCCAGTTAGAGGCGAAGAGACAACGCAGGAAGTCAAAAAAGCAGTGACTGTAACGTCACCTCGAGCAACTACTGTGCGGTCGACGGAGACTAGCAAAGTTCCTACGACGACGATTCGAGCTACTGAAGTTGCTCCGGGTGGGCAATCCAAAGTTACCACTCTGAGAACTGATAAAACTGGAGAGGGCAAGGAAACTACCTTAACGAAGATAGGGACGACTGAAACAACGCCAGAAAAAATGATTACCGATCAAGTTTCGACTAAATTAAGTGACAAATTTACTGCTGAAAAAATAGCTGAGACGACAAAAATGAATGTCGAGATGACAACTGAAAAATCGTTTCCTACAACGGAAAGTCCGGTGCCTACAACTGCGATCGTGCCTTCGACTACGGAAGGTATGAAAGGTACAGACGATTTAGTAGAGAGTACTGCAGAAGAAATTGAAGCTAAAACTGAAAGTAGTGTGGGTTCGTCGACTTTAGTTACGAAAAGTATCGAGGATACGAGTTCGTTGAAAAAAGTGATTGATGCAGTTACCTTTGCAGTGACGACTTTGGCTTCTCGCACGATGGAAACGAGTGAAACAACTGCGGAAGAGGTTGAAGAAGCTACCGAAGAGTTTTCTTCCACTGAAGTGTCTGAAACGTCGACTAGCGAAACTGTTCAGCAGACGAGCGTTGAAGAATCTTCGACAACTGCAGCTTATTCGACCACGGAATCGACTGAAGCAACAACCGTAGAGTCTGAAGAAGCTACCGAAGAGTTTTCTTCCACTGAAGTGTCTGAAACGTCGACTAGCGAGACTGTTCAGCAGACGAGCGTTGAAGAATCTTCGACAACTGCAGCTTATTCGACCACGGAATCGACTGAAGCATCAACCGTAGAGTCTGAAGAAGCTACCGAAGAGTTTTCTTCCACTGAAGTGTCTGAAACGTCGACTAGCGAAACTGTTCAGCAGACGAGCGTTGAAGAATCTTCGACAACTGCAGCTTATTCGACCACGGAATCGACTGAAGCAACAACCGTAGAGTCTGAAGAAGCTACCGAAGAGTTTTCTTCCACTGAAGTGTCTGAAACGTCGACTAGCGAAACTGTTCAGCAGACGAGCGTTGAAGAATCTTCGACAACTGCAGCTTATTCGACCACGGAATCGACTGAAGCAACAACCGTAGAGTCTGAAGAAGCTACCGAAGAGTTTTCTTCCACTGAAGTGTCTGAAACGTCGACTAGCGAAACTGTTCAGCAGACGAGCGTTGAAGAATCTTCGACAACTGCAGCTCATTCGACCACGGAATCGACTGAAGCAACAACCGTAGAGTCTGAAGAAGCTACCGAAGAGTTTTCTTCCACGAAAGTGTCTGAAACGTCGACTAGCGAAACTGTTCAGCAGACGAGCGTTGAAGAATCTTCGACAACTGCAGCTTATTCGACCACGGAATCGACTGAAGCAACAACCGTAGAGTCTGAAGAAGCTACCGAAGAGTTTTCTTCCACCGAAGTGTCTGAAACGTCGACTAGCGAAACTGTTCAGCAGACGAGCGTTGAAGAATCTTCGACAACTGCAGCTCATTCGACCACGGAATCGACTGAAGCAACAACCGTAGAGTCTGAAGAAGCTACCGAAGAGTTTTCTTCCACGAAAGTGTCTGAAACGTCGACTAGCGAAACTGTTCAGCAGACGAGCGTTGAAGAATCTTCGACAACTGCAGCTTATTCGACCACGGAATCGACTGAAGCAACAACCGTAGAGTCTGAAGAAGCTACCGAAGAGTTTTCTTCCACTGAAGTGTCTGAAACGTCGACTAGCGAGGCTGTTCAGCAAACGAGCTCTACAGAATCTTCGACAACTGCGGCTTCTTCGACCACGGAATCGAGTCAACCAACAGCTGTGGAGACCGATGAAGTTACCGAAGAGCTTTCTTCCATTGAAGTGTCTGAAACGTCGACCAGTGAGAGTACCGAGCGAACGAGTACAACGGAAACTTTAACGAGTGCAGTTTATTCGCCGACGGAAACGAGTGACAAAACTGTGACAGAGACGAGCGAAGCTATCTCAGAGTTGTCTTCGACCGAAGTTTCTGAAACCTCGATCAGCGAGACTACTGAGAGGACGAGCACAACAGAATCTACCCAACAAGTGGATGAAACTACCGGCGAGCTGTCTTCGGCCGAAGTCTCTAAAACTCCAACCAGTGCGACTACTCAGCGAACAAGTACAACGGAAACTGCAACAACCGCAGCTTATTCGACCACGGTAACGAGTGAAAAAGCTGCTGAAGAGACGGATAAAGCTACGGAAGATTCGTCTTCGACCGAAGTCTCTGAAATTTCAACCAGCGAGAGCACCGCGCAGGCGAGTATGACGGAAACTCTAACAAGTGCAGCTTCTTCGATGACGGAAACAAGTGAGACAACAGCCGCAGATACGGACAAAACTACCGAAGAGTTGTCTTCGACTGAAGTAACTGAAACTTCGATCAGCGACTCTACCGAGTCTAGCGAAGTGACTTTCGAAGAAGTTCAGAGTACGAGCGAAATAACAAGAGAACTGGAAACATTGGAGGAAAGTACCGAAGCTACTGAGAAACAGACCAGCGAAGCCTCCGAATCGTCGAGTATCGAAACTACTACAGAGTCGCTTGAAGAAATTGAAGAAACGTCCGCAGAGGCTGAAAGTACAGAAACATCTGAAGAAAGCTCCGAAGATTTCACGAGCGAAGGAACTACGCAAACAACTGCCGGAAGTGCTGACGAGACTGCGGACGAGATAACTGATCAAACGACTGCTTTGACGGAAGCTACGACTGAAGAAATTGAAGGTCCTTCGACGACTCGTGCCACACCTAATGAAACTACGATATCGAGAGAAATAACATCAACGGCGACGACTCCACGGTTCACGGGAGTTACTGATACGATTGGAGCGACACCAGTGGACGAAGAAACGAGTACTGAAATACCATCGACGCAAAGAAGTAAAGCAACGACGCTTCCTAAAACTACAAGAGAAATGGCGACGACTCCTCAAACTATAAAAATTAGAACGACAGAAGTGGAAACGAGTACTTTTTTGCCATCTACACTGCAGAAAATCGTAACGACCACTATGAAGACTACTGCAGGAGCAATTGCGACGGAACCGAGGGTCGAAGATTCAGGAGGTACGGAAGAGATTAGCGAGATAGTTGAGGAAACGAGCACGGTTTTGCCGTCAACCGCCCAAAAAATCGGGGCTGTCACAACGGAGGCTACTACGAAAGTAATTGTGGAAGAAACGAGTCTTGAAGAAACTGTTAGTACGGAAACGACTGAAACGAGTCTTGAAGAAACGGATAGTACAGAGACGACTGAGACTGTGACTGAAACGAGTCTTGAAGAAACGGATAGTACGGAAACGACTGAAACTGTGACAGAAACGAGTATTGAAGAAACGGATAGTACAGAGACGACTGAGACTGTGACTGAAACGAGCCTTGAAGAAAGGGATAGTACAGAGACGACTGAGACTGTGACTGAAACGAGTCTTAAAGAAACCGATAATACAGAAACGACTGTAACTGTGACTAAAACGAGTCTCGAGGGAACAGAGAGTACAGAAACTGCACAAAGTGTGACTGAAACGAGACTCGAGGGAACAGAGAGTACAGAAACTGCACAAAGTGTGACTGAAACGAGTATTGAAGAAACAGTTCGTACGGAAACGAGTATGGAAGAAACAGCTAGTACGGAAACAAGTATGGAAGAAACAGTTAGTACGGAATCGAGCATTGAAGAAGCGGGTGGAACGGAAACAGATAGTGTGGTGGAAGGAACAGATAGTGCGAAACCGGATATGGAAGAATCAGATAGTGAGAAACCGGATATGGAGGAAACGGGTAGTACGGGCACGAGTATTGAAGCAACAGATAGTACGGAAACAGCAGAGATTACTGTGAAAAAGCGTCCCTTCTTGCCGTCTACTACTCAACGAATCGAAGAGATTACAACGAAGACCACGATAACGGAAATGGTATCGGACATGAGTTTTGAAGAAACGGATCGTACGGAAGCAACCGAGATGACTGATGAGACAAGTACTTTAATGCCGTCTACGATGAAAAAAATTGAAACTGTCGCAACGAAGGTAGCAACAAAAGAAATTGTAACGCAAACAATTCCTCGATCTACAGAAACTACGGTAACGATAGAAAAAGAGATGGAGACTACTTTGCCATCATCAACGACTGGAAAGATCGAATCGGTCACGACTGCTAAGTCAACAAGTCTTCGACCTACGGATTTTACGAGCTTACCAACTGTACCCGTTACGATGACCGCACCGAAAACATATCCAATTCCAACTTCCAATGCAACAACGGTTTCCGTTTCTACAATTACGGTCCACGAGACGGGCGTGGGGTCGACTATGTCCACCAAGGTGGAAGAAATAAGTACGGGAAGTCCGTTAATCGAGACAGTGACTGCTCCCGAAACAACAGAGCCGGCACCTGAAGGTTTGCTGATCACTGAGAGCTCGACTAAGGCTACGACGAGTCATTCGATTCTTATAACTACAGCAACGCCGAAGCAAACGGAAGAGACTCTGATAGTCACCACGGTACCCGAAAAATTTACTTCAGACTTTTTGTCCACATCAGCGATGACGAGCACGACATTGGCTGAAAGTGCTACCGATATGCGTTCTACAGAAATGTCTATTTCAATTGCTGAAACGGCTGAAGAAACGGGGAAGACAGAATCGACTTACGAAATTGGCCCTGCGGAAAGCACGATTGAATTGACTATGAAAACGACGGTACGGCTCGAGGAAACTATTGAGACCGAAATAGGAAGTACTGAGAGCGAAGTAAAAACTACCGAGACCGAAATAGGAACTACTGAGAGCGAAGTAAAAACTACCGAGACCGAAATACAAACTACAGAGATTGAAATAGAAACTACTGAGACCGAAATCGAAACTACTGAGACCGAAATCAAAACTACTGAGACCGAAATCAAAACTACTGAGACCGAAATCGAAACTACTGAGACCGAAATCGAAACTACCGAGACCGAAGTAGAAACTACTGTTATCGAAGCAGAAACTACTGTGATCGAAGCAGAAACTACTGTGATCGAAGCAGAAACTACTGTGATCGAAGTAGAGAGTACTTCGACTAAAGTGGAGAGTACGTCGACTGAAGTAAAGAGTACTTCGACCGAAGTAAAGAGTACTTCAACCGAAGTGCAGAGTACTTTGACCGAAGTAGGGAGTACTTCGACCGAGGTAACGACTACTTCGACCGAGGTAGAGAGTACTTCGACCGAGGTAGAGAGTACTTCGACCGAGGTAGAAGGTACGTCGACCGAGGTCGAGGGTACTTCGACCGAGGTAGAGAGTACTCCGACTGAGGTAGAGAGTACTTCGGGCGAGGTAGAGAGTACTCCGACTGAGGTAGAGAGTACTTCGGGCGAGGTAGAGAGTACTTCGGGCGAGGTAGAGAGTACTTCGGGCGAGGTAGAGAGTACTTCGGGCGAGGTAGAGAGTACTTCGACCGAGGTAGAGAGTACTTCGACCGAGGTAAAGAGTACTTCGACCGAGGTAGAGAGTACTTCGACCGAGGTAGAAGGTACTTCGACCGAGGTAGAGAGTACTTCGACCGAGGTAGAGAGTACTTCGACCGAGGTAGAAGGTACTTCGACCGAGGTAGAGATTACTTCGACTGAGGTAGAAGCTACTGTGACCAAAGTAGACACTACAGAGACCGAAGTTCAAACTACGGAGACAGAAATAAAAAGCACTGAGAGCACAACTATTGGAAGTGAACCCACAAGTACCGAGAGCGAGGTCGATATGACTGAGAGCGAGATCGAAAGTACTGAGAGCGAAGTAGAAAGTACTGAGACCGAAATGGAAACGACTCAAAGGGTGCAGGCTACACAACAGCCTTCGACTGCAATACAAGCAACGGGCGATACCAGGTCCGAAACGTCAGCTACTTCGATAATGGGAACTACAGTAGAAGCTGAAGCCGTAACGACACAAATAATGGTCACAGAATCTAGTACCGAAGAAACGAGTGAAGCACTTGTTGAATTAACTACGGAAGCGGAAAAAGAGACGGAAATTACGAAAGAACCTGAAGAAGAAATGACACAAAGTACTGCTGAAGCTTCTGCGGAGGAAATAGAAGAAACTAGCCCTTCAAAATTATTAATTCAAGAAACTTCTGAGGAATCGACTACGGAAACGAGTGAAGAAACCACGAGGACATCGACTCTCGAGCCGGGGACGGAAACGCTCGAATCATCGCCATTTCCGTCGATACTGAGCACTGAAGGAATAGAATACACTGCAGAAAGTCCACAATCCTTGTACACAACATCGTCAATTCTTCAGTTTACCACGGAAGAGCTGATCACAGAGCCTTTAGCTGAATTAACGACGGAAGCTTTGGACATGACTTTATCAATCGCGACGAGTACGGAGGCTACTTTGGAACTTGAGGCAGATATTCCGGCTGCGACTGCGATACCGGAAGTGGAAGTATTTAGAAGCGAATCGACGGAATTTTGGATTCCAACGATTGGTACGGAAGAAACGAGTTTGACAACGACTAGCATGGAAAGTACGACACAAGAAACTTCGACTGAATCGACTACGATGACGATACCGGAAGTGAAAATATTTACAAGCGAAACTACTGAATTTTGGATTCCGACGATCAGTACGGAAGGAACGAGTTTGACAACGACTAGCATAGAAAGTACGACACAAGAAACTTCTACTGTATCGTCCATGACTACGACGCAAATCTCTGAAACTTTTACTGAATCGTCCACGACAACGACGCAAATCTCTGAAACTTCTACTGAATCATCCATAATTACGACGCAAGTCTCTGAAACTTCTACTGAATCGACAACCACGCAAAGTCCTGAGACTTCGACGGAATCTACTGTGACGCAAAGTCCTGCAACTTTTACAGAATCGACAATAACTGAAAGTCCTGAACCTTCCACAGAATCGACTACAACTGAACGTCCTGAAACCTCTACAGAACCGACTACAACCGAAAAACCTGAAACCTCTACAGAGTCGACTACAACCGAAAGTCCTGAAACCTCTACAGAATCGACTACAACTGAAAACCCTGAAACCTCTACAGAATCGACTACAACTGAAAGCCCTGAAACCTTTGCAGAATCGACTAGAACTGAAAGTCCCGAAACCTCTACAGAATCGACTACGACTGAAACTCCCGAAACCTCTACAGAATCGACTACAACTGAAAGTCCTGAAACCTCTACAGAATCAACTATGACACAAAGCTCCGAATCTTCTACGGAAGCGACGACATCTGCAATTTTTAGCACTGCAGTAGCGTCAACCACTGAAACTCATACAGAAACAACACAATTCTTAACCACTACGCAAGAAACTTCGATCGCGTCAAGTACAACAACGGAGGCCACAGAATCAACTTTTACCATGGTTCTTGGTACTAGCGAAGAAACATCTGAACCTACGAGCACTGCTACCGAGATGACGACCGTGGCTTCGGAACTACCGGAAACGACCCTTCGAATCGCAGATACCAGCGGAACGACCGAAGAATATTCTTCGACCTTGATTTCTTCTACTGAAGAAACAACGCAGTCCGTTCAAGAAACTCCAACAACCGAAGCTGAGACTACAGAAATAATCGTCGAAATAACGACCCCATTGTTATTCGAGACCGTTCCAGCCAAACCGCCGGAAACTCTCGCTCCAACGACTCTCACACCAACCACGCAATACTTTGAAGTTCCCAAAATATTTACCGAGGAAACGTCGATTATAACGGCCTCGTCTAAAACTAGCGTCGTTCACACGACAACGGAATCAGACGAGGAATTGGAACTCGAAACTGCGAGCCAGCCCGAAGAAGAGACGGAAATGGAGACAACGACCGCGTCCAAAACAGCCGAAACGATCACGGCAGATATAGAATACGAAGAGGCGGAGACGGAAGAGATGCCTGGAGAAGAATACGAGGAACCGGATTACGATGAAGAGTACGAAGAAAAAACCGAGCCGACACAGTGGCTCGACTACGAGGAAAGGGAGGAGGTGGTTACAACAAAGATGGCGGCTACGAAAGGCGAAAAAGTTGGGAAAACCCTGCAAATGACGAGTCCTCTTCCAGTCACTGAAGAGAGCACTCCGTCGACGAGAACGACGATAGAATTCACAATAACGACTGAATCGGCAGATACCGATGAAGTTTTGACTGAAAGCACAGGGAAAGCCAAAACAACGTCTCAGCAGATTCTCAGCAGCACAATCGTATTTCCAACTGGCACAATACCATCGACTCTAACACCGGGAACAACTACGCTTGGAGCCGAAACAACGAGCGGTACGATGGAGGAAGAAGTAACGTCACAGGCGGAAATCGTCGTTGAGATAACTGAAGAGACGACTACGGCGTATTCGACGAGCATTGAAAAAGTCGAGACTTCCGTTACCAGCAAAGCTACGACTGTTGTTGAGGATTATAAGGACTATCACGAAACATCGACGCGTGCAGAATTTTCCACGTCCACTGTATCAGAAACTAAAACTGCGGGAGCGACTCGGCCGGAAGTGACGTCGTTTCCGAGTTCAGGTCTTTCAGAAGAAGAAACGAGCGTCTCTGAAACGTCCGAATTGACTTCTATTTCGAGTTCCGGAAGCGAAGAAACCTCGACGGAATTCACTGCTTTAGTTACCATCAGTGCAAGGGAAGAAACATCAACACTAGAAGTGTCGCTTCCTGAAACCTCATTTCCGAGTTCAGGTGTCTCCGAAGAAGAAACGAGTGTCTCTGAAACGTCTGAATTGACTTCTATTTCGAGTTCTGGGAGCGAAGAAACCTCGACGGAATTCACTGCTTCAGTTACCATCAGCGCAGGGGAAGAAACATCAACACTAGAAGTGTCGCTTCCTGAAACTTCATTTCCGAGTTCAGGTCTCTCTGAAGAAGAGACGAGTGTCTCTGAAACGTCCGAATTGACTTCTATTTCGAGTTCTGGGAGCGAAGAAGCCTCGACCGGATTTACTGCTTCAGAAACTATAAGCACGAGGGAAGAAACATTGGGACCGGAAGTGACGCCTCCGGAAACGCCGGTTCCTACTTCAGGTCTTCCGGAAGAAGAAACGAGCGTCTCTGAAATGTCCGAGTTGTCTTCTACAGAAACTTCTGAGAGTGAAGAAACCCCGAAAGACTTCGCAACATCTGAAGAGGAAAGTACGAGGGAAGAAGTCTCAGAACCGGAAGTAATGCCATCAAAGACTAGTTTTCCGAGTACCGGACTTACCGAAGAGGAAACGAGGTTCCCTGAAACATCCGAGCTGACTGATACGACTTATTCACGCGAGACTGAGGAATCTTCGACTATCGCATCGACAACAGCAAGTGAATTGCTGACCACGATGTTCGAAGCGATGTCGACGACGGTGACACAAATTTCGAGCGTATTTTCTACCGCGAGCTCTTACATTTTCTCGACCGAAGAAATTGGCACTGGAACTGGTGCGATCGTGGAGTTTACCGCCAGCAGTGAAGGCAGCACGGAAATGTCGGAAGTCATGCCTGAAGCGATGACGGTGACTGCGGAAGAAACTGGCAGATCCAGTTTCGAATTTACATCTTCAAGCGTCAGCGAAACCAGCGAGGCGGAAACTGAAGTATCCGGCGAGGTTCTCGACGAGATGATCAGCAAAGAAGCAGCGACCTTTGGAACGACTGCTGGAAAATCTGAAAGCGAATTGACGGAATTGACGGAATTGACGGAATTGACGGAGTTGACGGAATTGACGGAATTGACGGAATTGACCACTGAAATTATAACTGCAAAAGAGACGACTCTCGGAACAGTCTCGGAGGAATCAACTACTGAGCAATTTACGGTTCAACTCGAATCTACTCCGGAAACCACGTCACTTATCGCCGAGGAAACATCAGTCATAACGGTCGAAGAACTGACCATCTCAACGACAGAACTTACAACAACGACTCCGTCAACGACCGAGGAATACACGACCGAAACTAGCACCATAGCTTCCACCCCTTCTCCCGAATTCGCGTCAACTTCCGGTGAGGAAACATCGGTAATAACGGTCGAGGAAATAACGCAAACAACCACCGAATTGCCAACTACGACAACAACTTTGTCGACGACTGAAGAATCCACGAGCGAGACTACAACGATAAGTTCCTCGTCCCATTCCGAGGCCACCTTTGTGATCATGGAAACAGAACTTGAAGTGACTGCGCCCAGCACGATCGCGAAGACTTCTCCAACTTCATACACCATTCCTGAAATGAAAACCGAGAAAGAACAGAAAAAAGGCGATCAGGATGAGGGCGAGTACGAAATCGAGACGGAACTTTACACCGAAGAACCGGAAGTGACGGACTACGAGGTTGAATACGAGGAAGAAGTGGAGGAGCCTTCGACGAAAGATTGGTACTGGTACGAGGAGGGTGTAACCGAACCGTGGGGTGTTACGGCAAAAAAGAAAGCTCAAAAACCTACCGAACCAACGACCGAAGTACCAAGTCCGGAAATCGTTCTCCCAACATTTTCAACGAGCTTCGAGGCCTCTTTGCTGACCGAAACGTCGACAGTGTTCACGAGACTCGAAACCGCTTCGCAACTAGCCGAAGAGTCTAGCCCGGTTATTTTTACAACTGCTTCGACTGCGCTCTTCGGAAAAGAAGAAGTGTCCGCGGAGTTAACCGAAGAGTCCATCCCGGATATTTTTTCGACTGCTTCAACAACGCTCTTCGAAAAAGAAGAAGAATCTTCACAGTTGACCGAAGAAACCAGCTCAGTTATTTTTTCGACAGCTTCGACTACGTTCTTCGGAAAAGAAGAAGAGTCTTCACAGTTGACCGAAGAAACCAGCCCGGTTACTTTTTCGACGGCTTCGACTACGTTCTTCGAAAAAGAAGAAGAGGAGTCTTCACAGTTAACCGAAGAAACCAGCCCGGTTACTTTTTCGACTGCTTCGTCTACGTTCTTCGAAAAAGGTGAAGAGACTTCGGAACTCCCCGAAGAGTCGAGCTCGGTGACTTTCTCGGCCGCTTCGAGCACGCTTATCGAGCAAGCATCCGACGAAGAAGAAGAAGATAAAGGAGACAGAAAAAGAACGACCGAGTTGGAAACAAGATCAACGGACGAGTTTCTGTTCGAAACGTCGCCTCTTCCCGGCCTCGAAGATGACACAACTTATGTATACGAGACAAAGTCACCGCTGTTCGAAACCACTACGGAATTCGACATGGTCGTCACTCTTCCGGATTTTCTCGAGCGTCCAGAGGAGGAGCCTCTGTCGCCTTGGGAAGAGTCGACTTCTGCGGAAGTCGCTGGGACGTACGCAATCGAGACCTCCGCATCCATCGCGGAAGAATCGCTCGCGGAAAGTACCACAGAGAGCCCGTCAGATTTTCTTTCGCGGATCGAGACCGATGTACCGGAAGTGACTCCGTCGAGGGAAGAAACCGAAGCTTCGTATTCAACGGAAGGTCGAGGCGAAGCTGGCGTTTCCAGTGAATCGACAACGCTTACCGAAGAAGCAACGAAACTAACTGAACTCCCAGAACTGCCGGAAGTGATGACGAGCGGCCTTGAAACCATTTCCGGTTTCAGCGAAGAAATCGAGGAAACAACCGGCACATCGTCGGAAATTATCGAAACTACATCAACTAGTTTCGTCCACACGAGTTTGAGTCCCGAACAATCTACCGGAAGTGCGTTGACGCAAGCAGAAGTGACGAAGGTCGTGGGTGAGGAGAAAGATCAAAAGACAAGCGACGTAGAGGAAGATCGAAAAGACGACCACATGGAAGAAAAGGGAACGGAAGTTGCCGAAGGCGAGTCATCGACGTTAGAGATGACTCGTAAAACCGCCGGCGAAGCGGAAGCTGGGACGGTGGAGGAAGAGCGATCTACCGAACCGGAAGGAACTAGGAAGACCGGAAGCGACGAAGTTACTGAAACGGGAGTGACACGGAAAACAACGGCCGAGGCGGAAGCCGAGACGGTGGAAGAGCGATCTACCGAACCGGAAGAAACTAGGAAGACCGGAAGCGACGAAGTTACTGAAACAGGAGTGACACGGAAAGCAACAGCCGAGGCGGAAGGTGAGACGGTTGAGGAGGAGCGATCTACCGAACCGGAAGAAACTGAGAAGACCGGAAGTGGCGAAGTTTCTAGAACGGGCGTGACCCGAAAAACAACAGCCGAAGCGGAAGCCGAGGAAGAAACGGCGGAGGAGGAAACGGCGACGGAAGAAGAGAAGCGCACAAAAACGAGCACCAAAGTATTTTCATCAACCGAAAAATCAGAGAAGGCCACACCGGAAGTGGGCGACGAAGCGGAAGATATCGCTTCGGCTCCACCGGACGTGAAAGCCAAGGAGAAGGAGTTGCGTGAAAAAGAGGAGTCGCAGAACGAGAAGAGAAAGAAATTGGACGAACGCATGAAAGACGTCGAGAAGAAGGAGAGAGAGTTGTTGGATCGCGAAGCCGAGTTGGAGAGGAAGCGTCGACTGTGGAAAGCTGAGAAGGAGCGAAGAGAAAAGGAGCGGCTGAGGTTGGACGAGGAAAAGAGGAAGAGAAAGACGACTACGACTTCGACCACTGTGCAGGAGACAACGACAACGGCGAAAACAACAACAACGACAACAACAACAACGACAACGACGACGACGGTGCCGACGACCACGATCGACGCCGCCAAAATTCAGGAGCTGGAAGAAACGCGCCTGAAGCAGAAAGAGCTCGAGGAGGATTTGGAAAAGATGGAACGCGAGTTGACCAGCAAAGAGAAAGAGCTCGAGGACAAGGAAAAGGAGCTCGAGTTGCAGGAGGCTGAGCACGAGAGGGAGAAGGAGGAGTTTGAGAAGGAATGGGAGAGGCAGAGAGAACAGGAGATCGGTGAGAAGGAGCGGGAACTCGAGGAAAAAGAGAAAAAGCTCGAGGAGCAGGAGAAGCGACTGAGGGATGAAAAAACAACGCTTCTTTCCAGAACGACGGCTGCGAAAGCCTCTGCCGAGCCAAGCGAGGCAACGCCCGTTCCTCCGGTCGAAGAAACAACGATCTCCTCGACGAGCACTGTCGCCAAGTCGACGACGAGAAAGGAAGCAATGACAACGACAAAAACATCAACCTCGACAAGCAGGACGTCAACGACGACAACGACATCGGCGCATCGAGAGTCTGAAGACAAGGCAAAGGAAGATGAAGAAACAGGCGAAGGTGAGGCAGATTCGGAGGGCGAAGAGCCCGACTATATTTTCGATGAAGACGAGGAGGTCTGGAAGGAAAAGCAACCGGACGATTACGAGCGCGCGAGCGAGAAAGCGTACGAGGAAGGCTGCGAGCCCGAGTCTGAAGTCACCGGAATCGATTACACGACACCCGTGATGAGAGACCTCGAGAGCGCGGACGAGGAGCGTGAATCTGCCGAAGAAGTTGAGAATGCCGCTGGCGATGAAGATCTGGAAAAAGCGACGAAGAAGGTTTGTCTTCACGTGCTACAGAACGATAGTTTGATCGCGGACTCGAGAAAACAGTCGGAAGACTTCGTAACCGAGGTGGTGTGTCTTCCCTACAATCCCGAGGAGCATCGAAAGCGGCGGGGTAGAAAATTGATGGATCACGAAGAAGACACATCGAGCATGGTCGACAAAAGGCGCGGAAGCGACGAGAAGAGGAAGAAGATCAATTCGCTCGATCTGCTTCGAGACGAGTGGCGAAGCGGCGAAACAACGCCAGCTCTCCGTACTCTGGTCGGTTTCACGAGGGTCTACGAAAGTTGGTCCGAGCTGCCGATGGACGTCGTGACTTTTCGTAAGGAGGAAGACGGCGAGGAAGAGGCTGCGGCTGGTCCCGTGCAGGACGAGACCTTGAAGAATCAATGGCGGGTCGACAAATCCGAGAGTCGCGTCCAACCGACGGAAATCGGGAGGCTCAACAACTTCGAGTGGACCGAAGGACCGACCGAGCGTTCCGCAACTTCGGGACTCGAAGCTTCCACGGTAATCGAAAACGCGAGTGACGAAGAGAATAGCCGAGTTGCGGATGACACGGAAAACGACCGCGAGCGAAGAAGCGACGATAGAAATAAAACGGCTATTTCCGGTCCCGAAGAGACGCCACGGGAGTCTCAAGAGAACTGCCAGCTTCAAGTGCAAAGAGCGAACGAAACGAAAGCTGCGAGCGGCGCGACATCCGAATCGACGCCGCTGCCACCCGTTGAAACGGAAAACCCCGATGACGAAGAAATCGAGGAAATTTTCGTGAAACCTGACGAAGAAGAGGAAGACGATGCTTCGCCGGCTTCGGACTCTGGCGACGACGCCAGCACGGGCAAAGACAACGAATCCGACGAAGCTGACGTTACCAAAAGCCCCGATGAAGATTACGGCGAGATCGATTACGTGACGGATGCGGAAATTGACGAGGAGAAAGCCGAGGAAGAATATTCTTCGGATGAGAACTACGAGAATTCCGAAGACGAGGCCGACGATGATGGAAGCGAACCTCAGTGGTCGGACTACGAGCCTGACGAGAGTGAAGCTATCGGCAAGACCGGAAGTGCTCGCAAGCACTCGTCAATGTCGTCGAGAATTGGGAAATCGCTCAGCGAGCTCAGCGCCCTGAGGAACGAGAAAAAAATGCTTCAGCGCAGGGAGAAAGAGCTGTCGAAGAAAGAAGCTGCTCTGAAGAGAAAAGAAGATGACCTGAAGCGATCGGAAGCTAAGCTGAAGAACCAGAGAGCAGGTTCGGTTGGCATCGTCAGGAAGAGAAGAATCCTCGAGTCGGAGGAGGAAACTCCCGAATCCTGGCCGACAGAGTCGAGCGGTCGTTACCACGTGGGTGGACGCGAGAGCTGGGTCACCGCTGAGGAGGAGGACGAAGACTCCTACCGAAGAAGCAAGCAAGCTTTCACCGTCAACGTTCTGCGCCTGGAGTACGACGAGGAGGAGGAGAATCACAAGATGAAGTGCGTTCCTCCGCAGCCTGAAGAGACGGTCGTCAGGCTGGGTCTGATAACGAAACCCGACGAAGATACCGAATCGGCTCCCGATGGCAACGCGTACGATTCCGGCTACGAGGAAGACCCGGGCTACGGGAGGAAAAGAATTTCCGATGACGGTCCGACCGAGCCGATGAGCGAAGAAATGCCGCAGACCGCGAAAGCCTCGAAGAAACATCCGAAGGAAAGACATCCGCCGGGTTCAGAGTGGCCCACGGAAAGAACGACGAAGTACCACGTGGGCGGAACACTGACCTGGGACAAGGAACTCGCGGGAAGTCCGAAGGAACCGCGAAGAATCAGGGAAGCTATGGCGAACGAGGAGGACGATTATTGGGACGATAATTACGGCTATCGGAGGTCGAGAAGAGAAGGCGTGCAGAGAACTACTTGCTACACGGTCATCGTCAAGAGCGGCAGAGCCGCGCTGCGGAGGAATCTTGAGGACCGAGTCAAGAGACTGAAGAAGTCGAAAGAAGGTATCGCCGGCTCTGCGAAGATCCACGACGGAATTCATCGACAGCGCTCCATGGGAGGGGAGAAATTCTCGCGAAGGAGGAGACCCGCGAAGACGCTGAAGAGGGACGTTCTCGGAAGGAAGTTGAATAATTTTCCTCGAGTTCCCGAAGATCGGCTGGTGAATCTTAAGCCCGGATCGAGAACGATAAAATCGATCGGCGAGGGGAACGACGATTTTTACGACGACGACGACGAGGATGATGAGGTCGATTACGGCGAAGAGAATCGTCAAGCCGTTCGCCAAGTTTCCGATTACCCGGTCGACGACTACGCGACCCGAGCCGCCGATTTTCCTGGCGATTTCTCAGCGCCGACCGAGCCGTACGCAGCCTCGACGGTCTTCGACGACCCCACCGGATCGCGCGAGTCCTCCGCGACCAGGTTGGTCCAGCAATGGGGAATCGGCGAGGCTAAGCGTGTTACCGATTTTTCGTCTTACACCGGCGTCAACGTCGCTCCGACGAACTATCGGGACGACTCCGCGAGATACGCTCAGGAATCCGGGAACACCAGCGAACACGTGGAGGAAACTTACGCGACTCACACGAGCGCCCTTACGGAAGACGATATTTACTACGACGTCGTTACCGGCGATGCCGATGACACCGGGACGAAGAACGTCTCTACCGAAAGAACCAAAAATCCGTCAGGAACGATCGAAGAAGCAACGACAAACTCTCCGCGATCGACGACCGAAGAGCCGGCGAAGAGTCCCGATCTCTCGCACCATCTCTTCGGCGAGTACGCCGACTACGATCAAGACTCGAGGATCGGCAAGAAGAGACCCGCATCGAGCAGCCTCGCTTCCTTGGAGAAGTTCGGGCGACCCGAGGCAGCGAGGATTCGCAAAGAAATGCAAAAATCGCCACCACAACGAATATTGATCGAGAAGAAATTCTTCGATCCGCGATCGATGACGAAAAATGCCTCGATGCAGAATGGCAAAATCGGGTGGCTCGAGGGCGGATCGACGACGACCGGAAGCGTTCCGATTCTCGTGAGACTCGACGACGAGAGGTTCGTGCAGTTGAAGAATCTTCGGCAACCGCCGCGAGAGGTTTATCTGCTCTACAAGTGCGGCCCGCCCGTCGTGATCGGCGAGTACGAGATGACGAATTCGAGATCGGTCGGCGCATCGACGAGCCGCCAGGAAGAAACGAAGACCGTCAAACCCGCGATGACGACCGCCGAGCGGAGCTCGCACTCGAAGCAGCGAGCGCCGGACGCGACGGCGAGTCTGCAGACGATCCGCGACGATCGCCCTACCGATATTTCGTTCGTGAGGAGAATCGGCAACGAAAAATTGAACCTCGACGTCGGCCTCGAAACCACGACCTGGGACTCCGAGGACGGCGATGTCGTTCCCCTCTGCGGAGGCTTCGTCGACAACGAGTTCGCTCGATCGCTGACCGCGAACACCGATCGAACCGTCCGGGAATCATCGGAATTGTTCGATCCGGACAGGGAATTTACAAACACGATTCCGGTCGGTAAGGAAGATTCCTATCGGGCGGAAACTTCGACGAGCGCTTCCGGCGCGGAAAAAAATTTCGCGGCTTCCGGAAAACATTCGCGGAACTCATTTAATCCGGTAGCGTCGACCGGGAGGTCTAAGAGTCTTTTGAGGAGGAAAAAAATCCTCGACTACTCGAACGCTCGAAAGACGCTCGATTCGCCGAAGCGTTTGTCGAGGAAGAACGTGGGGAAAAAAATCGCCGCTGTCAAGAGGAGCGGAAAGATTTCGGGGAAGGAAAAATCGCCATCAGCCAGATCGGCGGATTCGGGGGAAAAAAGTAAAACGGAGTCATGGAAAATGAAGGAAAAATCGCGATCGGCCAGATCGGCCGATTTGAGAGAAAAAAATAAAACGGGGTCATGGAAAATGGAGGAAAAATCGCGATCGGCTAGATCGGCAGATTCAAGGGGAAAAGATAAAACGGGGTCATGGAAAATGGAGGAAAAATCGCGATCGGCCAGATCGGCGGATTCAAGAGGAAAAAATAAAACCGAGTCGTGGGAGGCGGAGGAAAAATCACGATCGGCTAAATCGGCCGATTCGAGCGGAAAAAATAAAACCGAGTCGTTTCAAACGGAAGAAAAATCGCGATCGGCCAAATCGGCGGATTCGGGGGGAAACAATAAAACCGAGTCGTGGGAAGCGGAGGTCGATCTCGAGGGTAAAGAAACAACTGCGGCTGGGGCCAATGAAAAAGCGGTGAAGAGGAACGACCTCTGGTACGATTATCTGTCGTACAACGACGATGGGCTCGGCAAAGACGGGACCCGCAGGTCGCTTCTCGGATTGCGGAAATCCTCCAAGGTTGGTAAGAACGGGATCAAAGAAAAATCGAATGGTGGAAAAAAATTGAAGGAAAAATGGCGAGAAGTGAGGGACGTTCGTAGAGCCGATGGTAGGCAAAGCGACTTCCGGAAGAGTCCAGCTCTGGACTCGGGCGTCCTGGAGGACGACGACAATCCCGTCGAGACTTCCAGCCTGCTGGACAAAGTCATGAACATGATAAATCCTAAGGGCGAAGCGGCCGACTACGGCGGCGAGTCGATCGGAAGAGATTACCGGACGAAGGAAGAGAAGCCTCGGAGTCTTCTCGACAAGGTCAAGGAAATCATCGGGAACGCCATTGGTATCGGGAAGAAGAACAAGACTATCGAATCGACCGCCCAACTGGCAATTTCAACGTCAACCCCGATTTACACCGTCGGGCCGGAAATGCACCGGTCGAGCACACCGAAGACTACGACGAAGCAGCCTCGCGAAGAAATTCAGAAAGCTATCAGGAAAATCCATCGGGAGGAGCTGATCAGACATCATCATCACAACCCGATTAAAAAATCGCATGCCAAAGGGCACAATTTCGAAGCCTCGAAACACAGCGGAACGAAAAAGACGGCACAGGCTTCGAAAAGCTCGACGATAAAGAGACACAAAAAAGTGCCGAAAGCCTCAACGGCGCGAAGTCTGAGATTGAAAGATTCGCATAGGAAGAAATCGAAGACATCGAAGACTCGCCGGAAGCCTCAAAAGCCGAAGGCCTCGAAGAAGATAAAAATTGCCAGGGCGAAATCGAACAAAAAGAAAGAGGTTGCGATGCCTGCGTTTGTCGTGCCGGAGGGGCGAAGGCTCGTTTTCAAAAATGAGGCGAAAGCGTTGAATGTGAGCGCGATAATACCGAAAGTCAGGGATCTCGTGGAGAGGCAGAATCTTGGAAGTGTCGAAAAGATAATCGTCTATGTCGACAAGAACGAACAAAAACGTCATTTTTCTAACGACGGTAAAATGATTACGACGAAGCATCTGGAGAATCGTAAAGTCGACGGAAAGTTGAAAAAGCACAAAAGTGTCGAAGTTGCACGTAAGAGAAATTTTCGTCGTCAGAAGCATGCTGAAGGTTCCAACGAGGAATCTCGGTCGCTCGTCGAAAGGGACGACAATAGCATTTCCAGTCGACTGGAGAACGGAGGATTGTCGTTCGATGGAGTTTCACTGGACGAGATTGTCTCTCGGATTGCAGATGAGATTCTAAAGACTGCGGTCGACTCGGAACCGGAAACTGGGACTCTCGATCCTAAAATTCAAGTCAAAGTAAGCTTATCGGATTTTATTAATGGTAATTATATGTTCTTAGTCGGAAATGAAAAAAACCGAAAAAGATTTAAACATCGAGATTTTCAAACCGGAAGTGACGTTTTTCTGTACGATACCACTTCCGGTCGAAAACTGAGATTTTTATAGCGGTAGTGAGGTTGTCCCGTATGACGTCACTTCCGGTCGAAAGCTAAGATTTTGAAACCGGAGGTGACGTTTTTCAATATGACGTCACTTCCGGTCGAAAGCTAAGATTTTTGAGCGGGAAGTGACGTTTTCCCGTATAACGTCAATGCCAGTCGAAAACTAAAATCTGAAACCGTAAGTAAAGTTTCTCCCGTAGGACGCCACTTCCGGTCAAAAATGAAGATTTTTAAACCGGAAATGACGTTTTGCCGTGTGACATCACCTCCTGTCGAAGACAAACATTTTAAACCGGAAGTGACGTTTGCCTCTGTGACGTCGCTTCCGGTCAAAAACTAAGATCTCCAAACCGGAAGTGACATTTTTCATATGACGTTACTTTCGGTTTTAAAGTAAGATTTCCAAACCGAAAGTCACGTTACAAATAATACTCTTAATACAATATATTCTATTTTTTTTCCTATTCCTCGACGGTTTTAAAATCTCGAGAATTTTTTATGTACTTCACCTCAGGTGATACAGGAAGTCTCCAACGGTACGGAATTGCCTCGCGAGGAGACGAGAACAGAGTTTCTTCTCGACTTGTCCGGAAACCCGATGCCGAATTTTCCGAGTCCCCCGAAACCAAAAAATCCCGCGATCGCGAAGAATCGCTCGGGAGCGACGTCCAAGTCGCGCCTGACGTCCAAGTCGTCCGAGCGTCGGATGAGTCTGCCGAACGTCGGACACAAGAGCAAGCGAAGAAACTGGCTGAAGAAGATAAAACGCGCTGGGGACAACGATGCGGAGAGAAGTCTGGCGATAATTCGCCGCCAGCTGTTGAGGAAGTTGAGCGAGAAGCGACGCATGCGCCGTCTGCGCGAGAAGTCCCGTCGTCGAAGATCGATCGATCGAGGGTCCCGAAAGCCAAATCACAAAGCGAGATCGAAGATCGGTCGTCATCGCGATGACGACATCGCCGAGAAGATCCGCATCATCTACGGAATGCACCACAAGAAGCGCAGGACTTCGAGCGGGCGCAACAAATCCCGGGAGAAGAAGCTAAAACACTGGCGAAGTATTCTTCCACTCCGAACTTCCGGTAGAAAGAAGTTTCGCCGGAAATCGCGAAACCGTTCCAAGCGCGAGAACGATCTCTCGTCCGAGCGAAATCTCTACGAGAGCGTCGAGAAGATCGTCGGAAGAAACATCGCCGCCAAGCCGGAATCGACTTCACCGGAAGTGCCGAATTTTTTAGCGAAGGCTGAAGCCCCAGTGGCAAAAAATTTGCCCGAAGGACGTGACGATTTTAGAGGAGAATCCACCAAGAAACGACCGTCCAGTCTCGACATCGGAGACGCCAAGGCCGTCTCTTCTCTCGAGAGAGTCCCGCCGAACGACCGCGTCTTCTACGCTCACATGGTGGAACTTCAGAGGAGGCTGCTGAAGAAATCCAACGCCTCGGCAAATGCGAATCGCACGGCGAACGGAAGAAAGGCTCGATGCTCGAAGAACTGCGACGGTGTTTGCCGATCGAAGTACGGGCGCGTGAAGAGCCTCGTTCACGCCGGAACTCACTATCTTCTTCGTCGTTTCGACGACTGCGAGACGTGCGCCTCGTGCGGAACGAGCGTCCCAAAAAATTCGGGAGAGACCAAAACCAAGAGGGAAGATCGTTCGTCCTCGGAGGTGAAGAGCATGGCCGAGAAGATTCTTCACTTCGCGAGCAGCATCGATTCGAAACGCGGGAAGAGCGACAAAATCCGCGAGACGAGCGAGCCGAGTCTGGAGGGACTCGTCGAAAAATTTGGAATCGACGAGCTCGGCTTGACTTCCGAAGCGGACAGAAAGTCTCTCGCAGCTCTCGTCGACGGGATAATAAACGTCCAGAAGAACGTCAACGAAACCCTCGAGATAATCCGAAGCGGCCTCGGCAAAGAAAAAACTATCGCTGGGTCGACGAAGCGAAGAAGAAAAACGGAGAAAAAAGTTCCGAGGCTTAAATCTGGAAAGAAGAAATCGAGTAAAAAGGGGGCAAATAATAAGAAGAAGAAGCACAAGAGCGGGAGTAAAAAAAAGAAGAAATCAGGAAAGAGCCTCAAAAATCGGAAGAGCGAGTCCAAGAAGGTTAAGAAGAGCGTTCCGAGCCGAAAAATCCAATCGACGAAGTCGTCAACCGAGACTAAAAAAAAACTAGAAAACCATCTCGACGAGGTCGGCGAGGAGATACGCGAGATACTGACGGAGGAGAGTGAAGCGAGGTCAAGATTTGACGGTAACTCGTCGAGAAGCGTCCGGTCGGCTCGTCGGGACGACGAGGAGTCGCCCGGACGAGAATTCTATCCGAGATATGAGAGGGACATCGAGGACACGAATGTCGCGAAATTGGGAAGGTACCGAAGCCGAAGAGCCCGCGCCTCCCAGTGGAGTCAACTGGAGAACATCGAAGCTATGCCATTCCCGAGTTTTCTCGACCTGACGAACACGAACTTGAATTATCCGAAGAAGAAGAAGAGCGCGACGGTCGTTAACGCGACGTCATCGTCGATTTCTTCCTTACCGACTCGTCGCTCGACCACCCCGAAGAGTCGAAAAAATAAGGGTCCGAAGAAGCGGAGGGGAAGAAAAAAAGGGCAGAAGCATCGTCAGCGTGCTAAAAAAAAGGGCGCACACGAAAACCCTAGAACAGTCGCGACGACGCCGAAGAGCAAGAAGAAGCTCGCAAGCACCCCGAAGAGACCTCAACTTCTCAATTTGAAGCTAACGGGACGAGTGAACTTCATCGAGGAAACGGCCAAGAGTGGGAACAGGCCGAAGGGGTCTTCGTCGCACTTCAGTGTTCAGCGGAAGCTTCAATCGAGTCCCCACGTGGTCTCCGGGGAGAGCAAGAAGAGGTCGAAATCTAAATCCGCCAAGAATAAGAAGAGGACCGAAGACAAGAGACATTCGTCCGTTGAAGGTTCGGAGTTCGCGAGGAGGAGCTCTAAGAGGGGTCACGGACGCGAGTCACAGACTCTGGTACCCGTGGAGAACGGTCGATTACGCGTGAAGTACATATACAGAGAGGCGCCTCCTCAGCATCGTCGTCGCGAGGCGACCAAAAAATTCCGCTCCAACGTCGGGGAAACGAAAAACGTTCGGGAGAAACAAAAATCGTCTTCGACGAGAGTCTCGAATTCGACGAAGTGCAACGGTTGCATATGCGACCTTGAGGAATCGGTGGAGGAGTTGAAAAAAATTGTGACCCTCAAGGGCGACTCGTTGATGAAGATCGTCGACTACGAGTGCAAGAAGTTTCGGAACATCGGCGACGAGATAGTTCTTGTCTCGACGGGTGTCATAGGGGACGTTTTGCCAAGGTCGCGACGTGACCTCGCCGAAGCCAAGGGCATGAAGTACGTTAAGCCCGGAGATGTCGATGAGGCGCTCAAGGACGAAAGTGCCGATACCAGAAACGAAAACGACGTTATGTCTTTTCCCGGTAGCGATTTGAACGTTCCGTGCAATCGTGACGGCGAAGACATTACCTGGTTGACGAGTATCAGCAAACCGAATTACACGTGGAGTCGCGAGGATGGACTACCCCTATCAGGTACCTCGTCACTTCATTTAGTGATGCAGTATAGTTTTTGTTACCGGCGGCGGTTTTTCACATCAGCTTAATAAAAATTGATAAGGATCAACGATCGACGATCAACGATCAACGATCGACGATCGACGATCAACGATCGACGATCGACGATCGACGATCAACGATCAACGATCAACGATCAACGATCAACGATCAACGATCAACGATCAACGATCAACGATCAACGATCAACGATCAACGATCAACGATCAACGATCAACGATCAACGATCAACGATCAACGATCAACGATCAACGATCAACGATCAACGATCAACGATCAACGATCAACGATCAAAGATCAAAGATCAACGATCAATGAGTTGACCAGCGTGTAATCGCCGATCGATAAATTTAACTTTAAAAAAACGTGTCAAGGTTTCGTACAAAAAAATGGTAATCTCGAGCTGTACGACGTGGACGCCAAGGACACGGGTAATTACACCTGTTTCGTGAGCTACATCGATCCCGACAACGAGGAACTCGTCGAAAACATTTATCCTCACAGGATCGAAGGTATCGATCATCACTTTTGATAATTCACCGAGTACGAGGTGTTGCACGGCGGAGAGCTGTTCTATTGACCGTTGAGATTTTTATTCACGCACAGTGGTTACGTTGCCGAGGTACACACTGCGCGGAGGTAATCGTTACAAATTGGAAAGTTGCGACGAAAACGAGCTCGACGTTCTGGCATCTCACTTACCGAAAAAATTAAACGATATTCTTTGCAAGGGAAGCGTCTGCGACGCTTTCATATACGCTCCGCACTGTTACCATCAGCAGGTAATACATCGATGAACTGGCCGCTTAAGAGTATGTGAAATAACACTGCCGGACGGAAAAGTTTCAGCACCCTTAAAAAAAACTGAATACACGCAGTAAAATTGGTACCGACGTTTTTATCCAGAAACGTCCAAAATGTGTGTGTTTTTTTTAATTTTTCAAAAAAATGTAGCGCATTTTACAAAAATTTTCCGCGTTTAAAAAAAATATTTGACATTTTACAAAAATATTGAGCACTTTACAAAAATGTTGGTTCGTTTTACAAAAATGTTTGCTCATTTTACAAACGTTTTTTTTTTTTTTGTAAAATTAACAAGAAAAAAATTGTGGACGTTTGTGGACAAAAAAGTTTGTTAAAAGTACAAATCTTTAACTGCGCAGTATTAGTTATCGACCGGGTCCAGGTGCAGGGGGAGGGGAAGGAGGTCCCTCACCTTCGCTTCACCTTAATTCGTCATAATTAGTGATTATTTTATACGCTTGAAAAATTTGTTTTTCCCAGATCTCCATCAGAACATTGATAATGCCTTCCAGCACAGGAAAATTGTTTCCCATCGGTCCGAGCCAGTGCGGTCTGCGTTGCCGCAAAGCCGTCCAGGACAAGGTCGCGATGCTGTTGAGCAAAAATCTTCGAAGCGTTCTGCGAAAGTCCAGTTAGTAATCCCAGTGTATTTTTTCTTTTTTTTGACGACTGGAACAAAAATGGTTTACAATATTTCTATAGAGAACTTTAACGACAGTTGTTTTTAGATTGCCGCATCGTTCGCAAGAGAAACTCGTGCCGATCGAAGTGTCGAGCGACGCAGCTTCCGGAAGTCGAAAGCGGGGCCGAAGAAATGGCAACAGCGATGAGATCGACGGCGAAGTGGGTTTGCTCGTCGGTTGCCCTGCTGGCTACGGTCTTCGCGATAGCCATTGCTGTGAGTTCCATTCAAACTTTACTACTTTGGAAGCAGTTAAAAATATGTAAAACGCCTCAGCCGGTAACAAAAACTGTAATTAATTTTTTCAACACCGCTGAGCTTGGAGGTCGAAAGCACACTCTTACACGCAACTAACTTGATATCCGCGTTGTGTAAGAATTTGGCTCTGAACCGGAAATGCTCAATTACAGTGTTGTTACCGACCGAGCCCCGGGTCGGGCGGGGCGGAAGGAATTATTTATTGTCGTAAAGTAAATTGAAGATTTATTTAATCGCAGTTCCTTGCTCGCCCGGATCTCACAGCGACAATCTTGGCTCGAGGTGTAAACCATGTCCCGCGGGTACTCATCAGCCGAATACCGGATCGAGGACTTGTCGCGATTGCACTAATCCCTTCGTAGAGGGCTGTTACGAGATGGTACTGAAATTTTATAATTTAATTAAATTCAATTTATTTATCGGTTTTCTCCTTTACAATTAGAATGTAATATATCATAATTCCTAGATATTAGAGTTCGAGAGTAACGAGTTATAAAAGTTGTAAAAGTTAAAAACACTTGAGTCTACGATTTATAGAAATTTACAATTAAATATTGTTATTATTCACAATTTTTTTTATTCTCTGAAATTTTCGTATACTCACAGCTTTGGAATTCGTCGTCGGCCTTGATGGCGATCCTGGCCAGCCTCTGTGCAGTATTGACGATACTGACTGTCCTCGTTTGGATGCTCTGCTGCGGCAAGGGTCGAAAAAACCCCATCGAAGAGTCGTGCGCTCGTTCGACCGAAGTGGAGCTCAAATATCAGCAGGTGATTTTCATTAAACTTATCATAAAATGTGAAACATCATGTATCGAAAACTTCCTTACCGACAGGGCGTCGCCGAACGTTCAGCTACACAACCGATCGTCGATAGAGATTTTACCGACGACGAAGATCGCTGGTGCGACTGTGAGAAAGTTCGAAAGAAGAAGAAACGTTTCTTGAGAAGAAAAATGGTTTCTCGGGACGAGGAGGAGCAGGAAATGCTGCCTCACAGACCGATCGAAGTTAGTCCTCTTCTATACGAAAATCCAAAAAAAGAATAATAAAAATAAATTGATAAAGATAAATTAATAAAAGAAATTCATTATCGGCATTTCGGAAAATATCAATATTGTTGTTTTATTTATTTGCAGCGTCGTCAGAGAAGCGGCAGAGATCGCACGGATCAGAAACTCGATCGCGTGAGAACGGTGCCGATATCGTGTATCGATTCTTACCGCTCTCACGGCGGCGGTCACGAAAGAAATTGTAAGAACGATTTTTTCTCAAAAAATCGATAGGCCCGTGACTTGTGCAAAAATAATTTAACCCTTCAGATTCGCCGAAGCGATACGACTACAGGAAGCCTCCAGTGCCACTTCCAGACTTTCCAAGGTGAAAGAACTTCATCTCAATAAAAATGTTTCAACCACGTATACATTACTCGCCGAGGCGCGCCGAACGGACAGCGAAGATTACCTGCACGGTCTCTAAACTTATTTATACATATATACATTGAATTATTAGCTTTAGATATACATATATATATACTTTTTTTTATCTCTGCCAATGCATGTCTCGCTCGACCAATCGTAAGCATTCGTTGGTATGTAACTTTAAGTCTGCTAAGCTATTGGTAATTGTAATATATATAGATATATATACTTTTGCATCAAATCCGATTACATCAAAGACTGAAATAAATGAAACTGAAAATAAATTACAAAATTTACCGTCTTCTACTAGCACAACCAATCGTAAGCATCAAACGCAAGTTGGTATGTAACTTTAAGTCTGCTAAGCAATTGGTAATTGTAATATATATATTGCATCAAATCTGATAACATGAGATTAACATTAATTAAACTGACAATAAATTAAAAAATGTCCAATCGTCTACTAGCTTGGCGATACGTAAAAAAATTGTAGATTTTTTTTGTTTTTTTCTACAACTTTATTCAATATTTACACTCGAGATGTATTCAGGAAACATTGTCGACCGGATCGGTCATTTTGGTGCTGGCGCGCCTTAAATACTACATCAACGATGAGATGAAGATCGAAGAAAACGTGCTCTTTACTTGAGCAGCTGATGGCGAACTACGAAGAAAGGCGCTGCCAATCCGCTGCCGAAGAATACTATAAAATATGCCGTTAGCTTGTATCGGTTGTGGATGTCGAACGGCAAATTCTGAAACGAGTTTTTAATACTTTGTTACCGTTGGTTTTATTATTATTCGTTGTGTATTATTTTACGTGTAAGATGCGTTGATATCGATTTTTTTTTTCAGTTCACCGTAACGAACTCGATTATACGTAGCGGTGGCAAGAAATAACTTTTGCAGAGTTATGTTCGTGTGACAGTGTTATTTAATTGTTAAGACGTCGGTCGCGAGTGTTATGCAAGAGTCTGCTGGAGGGTTATAATAGTGAAAATTTTTGTTTTACTTACATCACCGGGAATGCCGCCGTGATCGTGGCCGGATCGGCGTATCGCAGTGGTTCCGAATCTCCTTATCGCTTGAAGGCCCAACATTTTTGTCGCAGCCTGTTCTTCTCTTGACAATTGGGAATTGAAACAAGAAGATTAAACGTTCGATCGTCTCGACTAGCGCTAAGAGTGGCCAGTGGAGCACAGTGGAGCACAGTGGAGTATGGCGAACGAACCTTTTCCAAGATGGCTACGCTTGCACTAAGCAATCACTGCACTAGTCAAAATCAATGAAATAATATCAATATAATAATACAGAGTACCAGATATAATAATATAAAATAGTAGATATGACAATATAAAATACTAGGTATAATAATACCAAATAAAGGGCTGGAGAACTCGGGTCGATGGCTTTTTGCCAAGATATTTAATTATCATTAGGTATGAAACTCGTATAAAAGGATAACTGCATAAATGTATAACATTGGCAATAAATGTCTATTACTGCAACTAATTAAAAATAGTAATTATAATGATACAAAAACTGTACAAGATTCCATCGTTCGAGCACTATTTTTTACGAGTCACATATTTGTTTTTAACGTTAATTAATACAAAGTAATGAGTAATGACGCATGTATCGATATCGAGTTAATCAAGGCGTCGAAATTTCCCGCCGGAAATTCCACTGAATAGTCAAAATCAATATGATAAGGCTAACAGATGGGTAACATATAGGTGGCTGAAATGACCAACAGATAAGTGACCGAAAGCAAAACGTCTATCAAGACCCAACGTAAGGTCTCTAGGACACTACGTCTCCCAAATTGGTAACGCCAAATGAGGCGAAGTCTGCTATAAAGAGCGATTTCCATATTAATTCTTCAGGTCGCATGCATTTCACACTAAAGAAGAAATATACTATATATATTTTATTATGATAATGAACAAATGCCGCTGGTCACACGTTTAGTACTGTTCACTTAATAACCCGTTTTGGCTGATTTCTATGAGCATCTTCGAAACTTTCTTCGATAAGGCATCTTGAGTAAAAAGGATTTTTAACCATTGCCTTTCACATGAATGAAATCATTTACCGACAGTCGGAGATACGACCGGCCGGCAATATAGATTACCTACTTAATGGAAAGATGATTGGTATTTGCCGAGGGATGCCGCTAAATGTCAACGCTGTTTCGATAGTGTATCAACTTATACGCATGCACAAAAAAATAAGATTCAAAACGCAAAGTAGAGCGTCAGCAGGTTCTATGATTCCTTTTGATGACTCGCGAAGAAATTAAGTATTAATAATAATAATTATTATTAAGTTTCATTAATCATTGATGATCGGTACATTATCGTTGTTATTTTTAAACGTTAATCATCCGATTAGGAGGCTTATCGCGATAGTGAGAATGCATGAAGTGATTATATACTAGAAATGTGAGAAGTAAGCTTCAATTTTTTAAAACCGTAGAATGAGATTGTGTAAACAGCGGTTTACCGTTGTCATCGATCCATTCGGCGTCGGAGGTCGGTTTTCCTATGTTAAAATTCGTAAATCGGAATTTTTTTTGAAAAAATGTCGAGATATCAAATTAAAAATTACAAACATAGGAAACACTTTTTTTTCCTGATAACATTTAAGGGCATGTGTTACAGACTCAGTCGGTTACAAACCGCCATCCCTGTTTTCTCCAAAACCATTGATACGACGAGCAAAAGCAAATTAGGTTTTCATACTTATATCTATCGACTACAAAAACCTAATTTGATTTTGGTCGAAGCATCAACCATCACGGAGAAAATAGGGAAAGCGATTTGTTACGATCGGAGCATCGATACGTGTGTGCCAAATGTTTTTAACCAGAACTAAGAACAAAGGAAAAACAAAAAGAGAAAGATAACAAAATCTTCTTTGGAATGTCTTAGCATAGACATTCCAAAGAGAACGCGCACGAGAAACAGTCCGCGGAGAGCGTCGATAAACACGAGCTGTCGTCTTCGCACTCTCAACAAAACAGACTCAGTCGGTAACAAAAAACTGTAATGAATAGCATTCGCAGATGGTAAACATTTCGCGAAAGAGCAAAGTATTAGCTGATGTAGAATTTAATACCGTGTCCGATGTTACTTCCCTTTTCCCTGAAACGTCAACCAATTTTTGCATGGCATTGATTCGAAAAACGCAACAATCTCTATTGAACTCATATGCCACATGGTACAAGTTTCAACTCACCTTGTCAAAATATTTACGGCTCTATCTATGTTACAATTAACTATAAAAATGTATGAAACGAGATTAACGTCGATCGATAAGTATTCTTTTTCTGCAATACGTTCTTCGTTCGATTCTCGAGGCAATCGCTGCCGAATAGGAATTGCATGTAAGGCCCGAGTGTATGAATAAGCAAAGTATCGCGAGGCACGTAGTCCGCAGCGACGAGGACTCCGTCAGTGTCGTTCTCGCGTGCGTTCGGTGGCCATGCCGGAGGACGTAACGATTGGAGATAATAATAATTCATCGATGTCACGCGACAAACAGGTGGACGGATGTTGGCGTGGCGCAGGTGGTCGTACAGGTGGTCCGACCGCGCAACCACGTGATTATTGTCTTATCCACTGCCCAAGCCTGTAGGTCTGCGTTGTATCACGCATCTGAAAGCTTCGACGATTTCCTGTAGTCTCGTTCATTACCATTTTCTACGTTCGATCTGTGGTGCGGACGAGAGTGTATTAGAGAATGGGTTCGTCTGATAGCATTCGATTGAAAGCCTCGACGCGAGTCGTTAGCTACGTGCATTAAGGTAGTCCTTGCGAATGGTGTTGATTTTACATAAGTTTCAGAGAATTGAGAGGGAATTGTGAACGCTTCTCGATAGTATAAAAATCTGAAAAAAATCAAGAATTCTACTAATAAATCAAACGTCTCTCTACACGTTTTTCCCATATAAAAAAAAATTCAAAGTGAATTTAAAAATCTGAAAAAATTCATACGTATTCAGAAAAATAAACGAATAATTTTCATAAAAAAAAGTTATGTTTCCGGGTGATTTGTTAAACAATATAATTTTTCATAAATTGCTTAACAACATTTTGGAATTATTATTATGCTAAATTAATCTTTTCGGCATCTTTAATACGCTTGATTTTTTTCAGATATTTATACCATCGAGAAGTGTTTACAATTCCCTCTCAATTCTCTGAAACTTATGCGAAATCGACACCGTTCGCAAGGACTACCTTTAGTAGCTTCGGGCATTTTGGAAAACAGTTTGGAGCGAGTAGTTTGACTGTTAAAAGAATTTCATCTCGACTTGAATTCGAAATAGATCAAATCTGCATACCTGAGCGATGAACCATCAGATGTAGTAGCGATATACGAGTCGCAGAATGGCACAGCCGTTGCCGTCGATGAAGCTGGTCAACCGTACACGTTCGAGTACAGACAAAAAGAAAATCGAAATGCAAAATCGACGAAACTTCAACCCGGTGAAACAGCTGGGTGGGGGGGGGTGAAACAGCTCTCCGCTGACGAAGGGACGGGCTAGCTTTTTTTTACGACCTGTCCCTACCTTTTATACGACGTCGTTGGTGCATCCATATTACTCTTCGCCGTCCTACGGTCACGCTCGACCGCGGCCGTTCGCCGTTCCTTCGTTCCTGGGTCACGTACATTAATTTATCTCCGGTCACCAGGATGATCGAATATTCCGGGCTAACTGGTAAAAATAAAAAAACGAAACGTTGATTTAAAAGATTATTGAAAATGAAAAAAAAATCGAAGCAATTTTTTTTATCATAAAAAAAAAAATTTCAATTCATTGAAGGACCATCGACCTACGTACTCGTTCAAGATCACCGAGCAATTTCATTCCTTTTTATTATTCGATATCCCAGCAATAAATTTTTATCTTCACAATAAATCGGTGAACTTAAGTCTCCTATAAAAAGCAATTACCGTTCGTATAAACAATGATCGAAAATCGATTCGCGAAATGCGTAGTTTCGTTTTTTTTTTTAAAGCAAAATGTAACTACTCTATAAAAACGTACGAATTTTACGAACGCTTCGATAACCGTTTAATCGTCGCAATCTCGTAAACCTCGATGGATCAACGATCTCCCCAACGATGCCCCTTAAATTCGTTTAAACTGATGTGATTTCCGAGCCCGACAATTCAGTAGAGATTGAGTTCCATACATAATAATCACAGAAGGGATTTGCCGTATGCGTAGCCGTAAAGTAAGGTAGCGGTCGTTGATCCACTTAAAATTGTCGGGCGTGGTAGATAATATCGATGGGCGCGTTGGCCACCCCTTAATCCATCGCTAGTGTAGAGGTGAAGGGTTGACCAGTATAGTGTAAAATGGATTTTCACAACATCACGTACTCCCTATTGACTCCTCTGCTTCGTAACGACCGGTCTTTTAATGCGAGGTTGAAACATGTACCACGTGACATATGACTGCAAGAGAGATAGTTTCATTTGACGAATCAATGCTATGTAAAAATGATTGAAATTTGGGGTGAAAGTGAGGTTTCATCGGACGCGGTATTGAATTCTACATCCGCTAATACTTTGCTTTTTCGCGAAATGTCTACCTTCTTCGAACGCCATTCATTACAGTTTTTGTTACCGATTGAGTCTGTTTTACCTCGCCTTAATGCAATGTGAAATATCCTTGTTCGACCGGGCTCGGTCGGTAACAAAAATTGTGATCCATTCTTCTTTCAATCAATCTGAGACTAGGTAGTTTTTACTACATCTTTTCCCTCAGTGTGTGATTTCTTGCGTTCAGCCCAACATGTTGGAGAGGCTTTAAAAAAATGTATTACAGTTTTCATTTACCGACCGATTTTGATTCCCATCGCTTCAACCTCGCTCATTGGAAACTCCGTTCCGAAGCAGAACCGATAATTCCTGCGGGAAGCGCCCGATCGATTTCAAAGTTGACCGCGTCTTTCATATATTTCGGTCGACGACGCGAAACTACGGAACGACCTGACGTTTCCTCGATGTCCGCCGTTCGTCAATTAAATTTTACCCTCCGAACTGAGTTAACGGTGTCGTCATCGCTGGCCACTCGAGTTGACGAGGAGTTTTGGGGTCGGAGAAGCAAACCGAAGCGAGTAACATCCCCGTTACTCGGACCCACGAGTTGGCCATCTGTGGTCTTGTAGTTCGAGCAATTTTGAGTTTCATACTGTGCAGGCTGTGCAGGAAAATGGACGGTAATGGTGGTCATTATGTAAGCTGCAAAGTAAGTGATATTAAATTGCACTAAAATTATAAACTAAGAGTAGGCGAGCTTTCACGTCCCCTTAATGGACATGTGGCCATATCGCCTTTCACCGCACAGTGATATGGCTAATTGTCCATATTGCCCAATATAGAAACAAATTTACGTAACTATTTATGAAGCTGATTTATATAACTAATTTATGAAACTAACCCACGATACAAATTTATAAAATAAATTGCTTAAACAAATTTATGAAACATATTTATAAAACTAATTTATATAATTAATTTACGAAACATATTTATAAAACTAATTTATATAATTAATTTATGAAACTAATTTGTGAATATCCTCCGCGGAATTGCGGATTATTACCGATAAATCCGTTTTTACCAACCGAGCCACCTGAACTTAACCGATATCCGTGATTCCAATAAAAGTCGGGTGGTAATAAAACTTCCATAGGACTTGAGCCTAAGTCTCAAGTAATCCAGTGAATTGCAGTATGATTTTCCATTTTCTGAAAAAATATCCGGTTCATCGAGGTCTCGATAACTCCGATCCTGGTACCAAGTTTTTTGAGACACGGACCGAGATGAGAATTTTTCGTCGATCCAGCCTCATCCTCTCCCTCGCTTCGTCTCTCGCCTCCCCGTTCGTTTGCCATGTGAAACTTGGAGTTTCGACGAAAAATAGGAAAGCGAAGATCCGACCAGCGTAAAAGACTATTCGAGCCTCGTCTCCTTCCTCTTTCTCTATATTCTACACTACCGTAAGCCACCGCCAACCCCAGCCTGTGGCGTGCAGGAAGCAATCTGTTTTGAATGCTCTACGATCGTTCGGACGTATAACTCGTTTACCCGGGGATTTTCCGTGGTAAAAAGTTTTCTCGATATTTTAAAACCCCCCGCCGGTCCGCTCCGCTTCTGCCCCTCGGTATCAAATTCTCATGTTCCTACCAATCGCCCTCCACTCCTCGCCGACACTTTATCTCTCTTCTGACCGGGAGTAAACTTTGTTTTCTCTTCGTTGCTCCACAAAACTAATAAAAAATATTGTACCTTGCACATTTTTTGCTTCCTCATAGAGGAAGCTATGTTTTCATAAAAAAAAAAAAATGTCGAGATTTTAGTGTCACAGTACTTACAATAGTCTGAAACGTCGAGAAATGTGATTTTTACCTGGCGTCCTGATGTTTGTGTGGGTGTAACAGGCGTGAGTCGTTTAAACGCGTATAACTCAGAAAGGGTTTGAGATAGCTAGTTGAAATTTGGTAGACTAGTAGAGTGGTCACGGCTCTTCATTCCGTGCAAGTTTTATGAAGATTGAGGCTAAATTGAAAATTTTACGGGATTTTGAATTTTTTTGAAACTGTTTGTGGAATCTCTAACTTGCGTAAAATTGTAACTGGCAAAGTAATTTATACATGGCTTCCTTATTTATTACAATTTTGGGCATAGTTTTTTGATTATTTTTTCGCTCTGAACCGGCAAGTCGTGTTGCATTAATGTCAAATACGACGTTGGCGTTGGAAAATATTGAAAATTGAAATTTTCGTATAGTTTTCTCACAATGTTCCTTTATTCGCGAAGCTTCCTCTATGAGGAAGCCAATAATATAGAAAATGCTTTCTCATAGAAGAAGCTTTGCGAATAAAGGAACACTGTGAGAAAGCTATATGAAAATTTCAATTTGCAACTGTAAAGAGACAGTCGATGAAAATTTCAATTTTCGACTTTTATGAGGAAGAATCATAAAAATCCCAATTTTCAACTTTTTTTTCTTATTCCAACAAACTTGTTTTCGCTTACACCATTTTCGCATTTCCGCAAAGCTTCCTTCCCTTCGAATTTATTTTTCTCTTATTTTTTCATTTTTTTTTGCTTAAAAAAAGCGAGATTTAAAAAAAAAATGATTTTCATTCTTTCCTTTCACCTCGGTCTGCAGGCACTCTCTCGTTGAATTTTTCGCAGAGCACTTTTCCGACTCTGGTTAGCGAAGCCGGCGTAGAAATATTACAAAGGAAATGGGAGGATGGAAAAAAATGGATTCGCGTGTGGAGAGGAAGGAAAATATTTCACAATTTTTGTATTCTGTTGGGTTCTCGTGTCGAAATATCGGAACTCTCGCGAACACTTGCGGTGTCAAAGAATCTTGAGCATTACCGCGTGTTCTTAAAGAATAAAAAAAATCGTGCGAGTGAATTACAGTTTTTATTACTGACCGCGGTAATTCGCTTCGCCTGGACGATTGCGGAGGTGTCGGCAATAAACCCAGTGACCCAGAAACCACGAGAAAAAAAAGGTCTCGACTATTGACTATAATGTACACACAGTCAAAGTATCACAGTTACAGAGCCGACGTGCCAGTTGTAATTTTTATTATATCGTCGAATTCCTCACGTGCACGGATTGCGGTGAGGAACGTGACACGAAGGGGAATTATTGTGTCTCGGTGAGCGGAAATTATAGCTCGTTCATTGGTAATTTCTGCGGCTACGGCGGCAGACCCCCCTCTCGTTACTTTTGGCTGTACCGCTGTGTCGACTCACGTACCCTCGGTAGTGTGCAGTGAACGATTTAAAGGGGTTGGGGTAGATTAGAGTAGCGTGCGACCACGATCTATCGATGGTAGAGAGATATTTCGCAGTTTCGCTATTTTCAACTCGGTGACGTTATTTAAACTTTTTTTAAACCTAATTATGCTGAAGCTGTAGTGATTTGTACATTTTTAGCACGAATTCTGACAAAACGAAGTTTCTTAAATTATAATTTTTTTAATTCATTTATTTATTTATTAATTTACTTGTATATTTATTTTTATTCTGAAAGGACCGAAACATTTTTTTCTTTTACAGGTGATAAATATATATCAGAGCTGGGTGGTACTTAAAGTACCAAAGTACTTTTTGGTACTATAACTCATTTTACTCTTGGCATGATATTTGATTCAGAAACTCGTGTTGATGTAAAAACAAATATTCAAAAAATGAAAAATGTTAAAAATCCCATAAAATTGCGGTACTTTGTACTAAGTACTTTAAGTACTTTTAGGTAATTTGCCCAGCTCTGATATACATATAAATATATCTTTTTATCATTTTCTTATTAGTGGAAGGCAAGATAAAATTACTTTAAGACCGAATCTGCGGTAAATAAAATTTTCCTCGAACTCACTTCACTTGTTGATTTAATTTAATTTGATTTTATTTGAATATGTTATTTTTCCTTTTTTAAATTTCTTAATAGTTTGTAATTCGATATGCAATAATGGAGGCATCGTTTAAATTCAGTTACTGCTGTAGTCCTCTCCGTCAGGGTGCGAGCAGAAGCTGTGCGCTAAAAGGGTTAAAGGACAAAAACAGCGGCGATGTAGCTTCCGCCAGGAGTAGATGTGGTAAATTGCCACTTTGCACGAGATTCCCTTTTGACGTGGTTTTACTTTTTTGTGCCTAGTGAAAGCCCCCTCTATGGGAGAACTGCGTCACTTTTAATGTAACCACGTCGAGATACGCCGTAGCATTTCTCGACGCCAGGGCAAGTAAACAAGTGTGTTGCCCTGCCTTACCGACGGAGGCAGCGAAAAGCGATCGGAAATTCATCTTGTTACATTTCTTCCCGCAGGGATTTATATTCGATCAATCCAGTAATTACAAATCGATGTACATAAAAGTTTTTCTTTTTACAGCGAAGAGCGGGACAGGATGGACAATTCTTTGCAATTTTTCGTTTCATCGGTTTCACTTTTTTATGTCTGGTGAAAAACCGCCCTTTGTGGGAGAACTGCGTCATTTTTAATATAACTACGTCGAGATACGCGCGAAGCATTTCGAAACGAGTGCGTTCGTTGCCCTATCTTACCGACGAAGGTGGCGAGAAGCGATTAGAAATTTATCTTGTTACATTGCTTCCCGGAAAGATTTATATTCGACCATTCAAATAATTACATATCGACGAATATAAATTTTTTTTTTACAGGGGTAAAGCGGGGCAAGATGGACTATTTTTTTTGCAATTATTCGTGGTTTTTATAGGGAAGAGTGGGGCAAAATGGTATATTTTTTTTGCAATTTTTGGTGGAACAAAAAAAGTCTGATCTCGAATGGACGACACCGATCCGTTTCCACCTCTGCACAGCTAAACTGTTTTTTTTTTCTGCAAAAAGAAAAGCCGATTGCATGGTAAGTCGTGTTTCGATATCGATTATAGGGAGCGTACACGATCGTGACGGCGCGCGAGTTACAGAACAATCAAACGGGAGTCGGAGGGATAGAGGCGCATTATCGGGCGACGCAAGCTCCGAATATAATCCCTTTGTCGTTCGCCCGGACGCCAGCTCCAATTATAATCAGTCGGATATTCCCATAGTCCCTGCTTCGATGTCCCCTCCGTCGAACCTCCTGCCGAACGTCCTTTGCCCTTCGCTGTTGAGCTGTACAGGCTTTACCAAAAACCAGAACTACTATTTCAGATTTCATACTATGATTTTTTTTTTTTACTTTTCATTTTCCAATACATTTTTTTCCATAGGAATAGGCACGATAGAGTTCGATAATAAAACTATAGAAATATATCGGTAAGTTTGCACATTGATTCCCTTTTTTTTCATCGTTCGAGAAAGTTTTTATTTTCGAAAAAAAATATATACATATGCATAAAAATAGTAGGTTTCTAATTAACAATAATAACGGTATTGTCGAACGCCAATTGATAAAGATGAATCGCGCATGAGTGAACGAGATCAATGCAGCCACGTTCAATTACAGATTTCATAATAATTTTTTACGTTCGATACTGTAACGTAAATTTTTTTTTTTTTACTTTTCATATATCGATAAATTTGCAAAACGCTTCCAGTTTTTTTTTTCAAAAAAAAAAAGAAAATAATGATTCTAAAATGGTACGTTTCTAATTAACAATAATAACAGTATCGTCGAACCGCCACGTGATAATAATGAATCGCGCATGAGTGAACGAGATCAATGCAGCTACGTTTGATAGAACGAATGATAAAACTTTTCGCCGTACGAACGTTCTCGCCGCTTGAATGCCGCTTTGATTGGCCGCGCTGAGCGTTCCCGTGTTCGATAACGTCGTTTAAGTTGGACCCGTATTTACCTCTCTGTACCCTTGATTTTCGTACGCGTTTATCCGTCCCCTCCGTCGACCAATTCGTGCACTCTGCGTTTCGAAGTCGGACAAATTAATCGAGACGGTTCCACCGAACAAATCGCACCCTGACCAAAATCGCAGTACGAGCCGAGCCACTTTGATTTCCATTTTACGATTCGCGCGCTAATCGAGGAATTTCTTATTTTTCCAGAACATCGACAGACGACTACGAAAGCAGAACCAACGCACGAGGGTGATTGATGGGTGAAAAAAAAAAAAAAAAAAAAAAAAAAAAATGGTAAATCATTTACAAAATTGTATATCGAATGCTTAAATCTTCTTTCGATTTCCTTCTGCCTCGTGCCTTCAACTTCCGTTTCCGGTTCTCTTCTGCCGATTTCCTACTTCGGTCCCTCCGTAGGTATTATTTTTTCCCTTAATGGATCGCTTGTCCTAGCCCTGCGGCTCGACCTTCGACCCGCCTCTGTTTCCTCCCTCCAATAAAACTCGTACGAAAGCTTCGCCCTTCGAATCCTCCGCGTCGCAGTAACCTCCAGACTGTATGCTCGATCGGGGCTTCCATGTAGCTTCGAAGCGGGGTCGTGTGGTCGAGATCCACGTGTGTCTTTCTTATCGGCTGTCTATATTTCCCAGCAGTATAACGTATATTACAGTACAGTTTAGTAGCGGCCCTGCTGTAGTGGTTATAGTAGAAGCGGCTATATCGTGCCGCGTTCCCTGCACGGGGTGGAAAGAGTTACCCTGCCAGCGGGGGGTTAATAGCTTCGCTACGCCCGTGTCAGCGTTGAAATTTCATCGAGATCGATCTGTTGCTGCTGCTGTAGACGCTGCTTTTCCCGCGAACTACGTCCCTCGTATAACGTCCATCACTTACAATGTACACAGCCTTCACTGGACAACGTTGAAATTGTTTCTATATGAGGCACGCGAATGTTAGATTTTTTTTTTAGTTTTTTTTTTTATATTATTTAAGGTAGTGCGAGCGAAGGCGAGCGAAGTACAGTTTTGGCCGAGCGGGCCAAACGTGAGTTTCGGGAAAAAAATTCAAACATTTATCGATGGGATGAAAATCTGAATATTGAAAGATTACAAGAAATTCTGAAAAATTTATACGTATTCAGAAAAATTATACGAATCATTTTTATGGAAAAAGTAGTTGAGTTATCGGGTAATTTGTTGAATGATTTTTATCTTCAATTTGTTAATAACGAATTGGAATTATCATTTCACGAATGGAATCTTTGCAGCACCTCCCATATACATGATTTTTTTCAGATTTTTATCTCATCGGGAAGTGGTCGGAATTTTCTTGTGTTTGGCGGAACTGTACCGCTCCGATGGGAAATTCTGCTCCGCAGGTAAAATCTTGTAGGCAAGTTCTAATTCTTATATATTTAATGTTATATATTTTTTTAATTAGCTTGGGTAACATTTTTAAATGAATTTTCGATTTTAGTTTCCGAATAATTTTCATTTCCTTCTTTTAGCTTTTCGTGGTTTAAAAAAAAAAAATTTGACAAAATGCTTTGGGTGGCTTTTTCGCTCTACCGTTACTTCCGCAATTTTTGTGAATCAATCGGGACCCGCCAAAGCGGAAGTACATTCGCCTTGTTGAATGTAATGTTTAAACTTGTTTTATTTTATATGATTGTTCAATGTTACTTTAAAAGTATGTGAAATTCTACTTCGCATGTAAGATCTTGTACGCAGGTTCTAAGTCTTACATATTTAATGTTGTACTCTCTTCTTTTAATATCCAGTCGAGAATTGTAAAATCGATTAATTTCCCTTTTCTTCTTTTTGTTCCGTGATTTTTTTCTTGTTAATTTGGCCAAGTGCGTTGGGTGGTTTTGCTCCACTGTTATTTCCGCAATTTTCGCGAATCGATCGGTTGCCGTAGCGAGGTGAATATACATTCGCCTTATCGTGCCCAACTCATATTACAGGACAAACAGCGACGAGATAACGACAATGAATCGCCTACTAGCTCCTTATCGTGTACCTCCCGAAACATGCGAATCCGTCCGACCATTCATGTCCTGTTCTACTTAAATCGTATCCACGATACTTCAGTACCAGACGCGACCACTTTTTCTTCTCGCTTCTTTTTTCCCTTCCTTTTTCTTTACTTACATTAAGGGACAAAAAAGCCGCGCGATGTTTCGTGCTAAGTTCGACAGAGCGTGTTCAGCGATCCCTATCGTTCGTGTACATAATGCCGGAACATCATCAATAGGGGATGACAGGATGATTGTTAACCCTGGAAGACCATATTTTTGCACTCCTATCTTCATCGCAGTATTGCCTGGCCTGGAACAGTAATTTTTAATTTTTTTTTTTTGCTTTCTCGCAATTCGCATCGATACGTCAGGCTCTAAGCAACAAGTTCGTCGAGACATGATTGTTAACGAGCGGCATAAAAATATTACCGTAAATTAAAATTTTCGGGAATTAAAAGAAAACTGTTATGGAATTTTTAATTTATAAGAAATTTCTATTTAACAGATAAAAATATCTCTAAATCAGGATTCATTGAAAACTGGTAGTAAAAGAAGAAATCCGTTAGACAAAATAATAAAAAAAAAGAACATGAATACTTCGATGAAAGTAAGATTGAGTAATTATTAAAGATGAATATTCATCCATCTTTGATAATCAATTCATCACCCGGAGTAGTAATTTTATTTGCTTACTCGCAATTCGCATCGATACGGCAGGATAAAAGCAACAAGTTCCTCCGGACGTGACTCTTTCACGAGCGGTATAAAAAAAATTACAATAAATTAAAATTTTCGGAAATTTCACAATTAGTTTTTATTTTATTAATGAAATTTAAGTTCTATAAAAAATGTCTATGTAACAAATAAATAAAAACCACGAATAGTTCGATGAAAGTAAGATTGAGTAATTATTAAGGACGGATGAATATTCAGTTGGCGAACAGACGAGGGGTTGTTATTGGTGAATGCAAAATGGTGCGGCCGCGTCGTAGGTACGATGTTCGCGGCTGTAGATACAAGACAGTACCGTGAATGTATATATTATACGTATCGCAGGATGTAGGTAGAGCCGCGGGGCTCGCGCGATGCCCTTTAGATGTTCCACTACCGTCACTACTGACACGCAGGCTTGTGTTGACGGGGTTGGGGAAAGAAGGTCTCCCTACCACCCTTGATTTCTTTGGTCGGTGACCATTGGATCTCCCGCTCCGGCCGAGACTGACAAGCAGCCTGTTGCGTAGACCCATTCGATCAATATCTTTCGTCCAACGGTCGCGACTTTCCTCTTCATGCCCACTGCGGCAAATTTTACCCACGTACAACTTACATTCCATCGATTTCAGGAAAAAAAAAAAAAATTCTCTGATACTTCTTTTGCGTCAATGAAAAATCGATAGAAAATCCCCCGAGAATAATTTTTTTTTATTTATGTTTTTCGAAATTATTATTTTTCAAAATTTGTATTTTTCGCAATTATTATTTTTTTAATTGTTAGGTTTCAAAATGTTATTTATCGAAATTGTTATCTTACAAAATATTATTTTTTAAATATTTTAGACTGAACAAAATATATCTGCTCCGGCTGAGACTGACAAGCTGCCTGTTGCGTAGACACGTTCGATCAATATCTTTCGTCCGACGGTCGTAACTTTCCTCTGTATGTCCACTGCGGTAAATTTTACGCACGCACAACTAACATTCTATCGATTTCAGGGGAAAACAGAAATTTGCTTCATTACTTTATTTCGGCAATGAAAAATCGATCGAAAATCTACCACAAATAATTGTTCAACGTCATTATTTTTCGAATATTTTAAACTTTAAAAACAAAACTCCAAAACAACAAAATATATTTCCGAACGGTAAAATTTAATTTTTTTTAAATCGTACGAGATCCTACACGGAATACGGCACACCTAGAAATTTCGTTATTACGAAAATCTAATAAACCGAAGAGTGTAAAGGACATTGAATATTTTTCGATGAAATATCGATGCAATAAGCTGAAAATGCATTGAAAATTCTAAAATGATTTACTAATAAATTTATGCATGGTGTATCGACGTCAGAGGGCTATTTATAACGGAATTTAGTACACGCGTGTGTTGTCTATATATCACTTGACTCAAAGAGGGAGGTACATGGAAACGCTCTTGTCCATGTATTAGCGTACACAGTTTGCGGTGTACGCCTCGTTCCAAGCACTTGTGCCTGGATGTATGTATGCGTACGTGTTCGTCTACATACAAATGAGGCAAGAGTTGAGAGGGACAGTGATTGGCCACTTACGGTATTCGGGTGTACAGTGATCGGCCGCGGTTCGATCGTTTTCCATCGGATACGATTGATCACCGAGACTGCCGATCGTTGAGGGTGGCCAAAGATGTATCGCCGAGGTTCCTCATCAAGTTCTCCTCTGCGTCCAGGGATACGTACGTATTAGGTTAACGTATGTATATGTATATATACGCATATGTACATGACCGGTTTCACGTTCATATACACGGTTTCGTGTACCTGGACGATGGCGAGGCGCTTCCGCTTCTGATATCCTATAACCTGCGTTGAGCCGCAGCACCGGAGAGCCTCCAGAAGCTATGCGAAATATTCCCCTATCCTCACTACCGCAGTATCACGATACTTGTTTCTATTCGGCGTTGCAACGCAGGTTTTTTAACGTGGACGGCAAGATCGCAAGATCGCAAGATCGCGAGATCGCAAGATCGCGAGATCGCAAGATCGCGAGATCGCAAGATCGCGAGATCGCAAGATCGCGAGATCGCAAGATTGCGCGAATGCATGATCGGACGATCGGTCAACCCGACGATCGGTCAACTCGACGATCGATCGACTCAACGATCGGTCGACACAACGATCGGTCGACACAACGATCGGTCGACACAACGATCGGTCGACACAACGATCGGTCGACACAACGATCGGTCGACACAACGATCGGTCGACACAACGATCGGTCAACTCGGCGATCGGTCAACTCGGCGATCGGTCAACTCGGCGATCGGTCAACTCGGCGATCGGTCAACTCGGCGATCGGTCAACTCGGCGATCGGTCAACTCGGCGATCGGTCAACTCGGCGATCGGTCAAATCGGCGATCGGTCAAATCGGCGATCGGTCAAATCGGCGATCGGTCAAATCGGCGATCGGTCAAATCGGCCATCGGTCAACTCGGCGATCGGTCAACTCGACGATTGCACAAATGAAATGTTGTGAATTTTTTTTATTCCCAGTAAAAGCATAACTCTATACCCGACATGATAATGGAAACCCAGCTTAAAAAACGTGAAGGCCTTTTTTCACCCGGACATTGTCGTGCGTCATTCGAAAGCGCGTCGCTGTGCTTCGTCTCGTCTCACTTTTATTCCCTCCAGTTGCGATGCCGTTTTGGCAGCGAGCGATCATAACTATCGAACGAAATGCCGTCGGATTGAATCGCGGGATTTTGCGAACAGTAAATTCTCTGTCACTCTAGCATTGTTCACTCATATTTACAGCCTCATTCGTGGACCATTGTGCAACCGCCGAGCCATTCTACAGTTCGATGAGTCGATGCTACCATTGAGGTCGACCACGAACCCCGTTAAATTCAATTATCACTTTGCCTACATACCGAAACGACCGTCTCATTGCCAGTTACGGTTTAGCATTATCGAAATCGTTTATTTGATATTCAACGGAAAATTTTATTCACGATGAATTTTTTTGTTTTTTTTTTTGCAGCAGCCAGACCTCTTTTTCGTCAGACATCGAACGCTCAAATTTCATTACAAATCTCTCACACTCCGGGCGAGTTTGGTCGACTTTCTGGTTTATTAATAGTCGATACAGATAACCGATATATTCGCACAAAAAGATACCTTTGATAATCGATATTTCTAGAATAATAAAATTCTCGCGGGGTAGTGAAGTTAAAAAAGAAAAAAAACAAACCAAAAACGCGTCGTTCGTTATTTCCGCGAGTGACGTGATTTTGCCAGTTCTGGATGGAAACTTTGGTGAGCCAAGCGGGGAGCCGAATTGAATCGAATGTTGGATCGGACAGTTAGGAGTATTTACAGCCAGCGAGGATCGTTCTCCTCCCGTGTTTGGCTCACACTCGTAAAACTTGAAACCAATTAGCCCGAGCGATTCGTATCGATTGATGCACATACTCGATTCCCCAAAGACGTAGGATTGTCCGGGTTACTTGAAAAGACAATCTGGAACGATCTTTGGAACAAGCCCACTGTTCTTTTTTAATCATTTTTCAACATTGAAAAAATATGTCCATACTTTTCTGCCACATACTTATTTATTAGCCATTAAATTATTAGCTTATTGTTTATTAACAAATTAGCTAATAAACAACTACTTGAGCTTAATTATTTTTAACTAATCAGAGAACAAAAAAAATATTTTATGCATTTATTTATTAACTGTAAAAAAAAAATTGGCCCTTGGACTTTACAGGAATTCTGTCAAAACGCAGGCCCAACGATCCCACTTTGCAAACTTTCTTCGATCGACAATTATTGACAAGCGTGACGAGAATTCTTCCATTAAAAAAAATTTTTTTTAGCGATTCGTATCGGTTGATGCTCATCCTCGATTCCCCAAAGACGTAGGATCGTCTGAGTTACCTGAAAAGACAATCTGGAACAATAGTTGGAACAAGCCCGCAATTATTTTTAATAATTTTTCAATATTTTTATGCCATTAACTAATAAACGACTATTTGAGCTTAATTTTAATAAACTAATCAGGCAACAAAAAAATTTCTTATGGATTCACCTATTAACTGGTCACGAAAAAAATTGACCCATGGAATTTACAGGATTTCTGTCAAAAGACAGGTCCAACGATCCCACTTCGCAAACTTTCTTCGATCGACAATTATTGGCAAGTGTGACGAGGGTTCTTCAATTTTTTTCTTTTTTTTTTAGAACCTCCTATGGATTTACATCCATCGAGTATAGGAGGGCTCATTGCAGTGCCAGCTCGAAGGTAACCGAAAGGGTGGATGGCAGTAGAGGGCTGGATAAGGGGTGCAGCGAAGGGGGAGGCAGATCGCAGGCGGGTGCTTTCCCCGTGACCTGCAGGAGCCGGATAGAGGCTGCCAGCAGGTGGCAGGTTCGCTGCGTATCGATTTCTTACGAATCTAGCCGGGCTTGTGCTTCGCAAACGCTCTATATACCTAAAGGCTAAAGCTATACACATCTCACGTAGTCCTCCTCTCTTCTCTCTCCTCTCGCTGTCCCTCTTTCGCCCTCGCGCTTTCCCTCGCCGTGACTGCGACGTGCCTCCGACTACTCACAATGTTACCGGGTACACCGCTCCTCCGGTCTTTGAGCCCGGAAGGTGTGGAATATTTGCACGAATTTTTTTTTCGCGACTCCACATCCGCACTTCCGAACTTGAGTCGCCGTTTGATAATGAAACGACCGTGCGGATCAATTTTGCAAATTAATTTTATGAAATTGAGATACTATTAGATCGTAAATTGGTTCGTAAATTAGCTTGATATAAGTTTTTGTAAAGCGTGCATGGGAAGTGCTACTTCTCGGCGGTGCCGAGAGTGGCGTAAGTGGAGCTTTGCAGCAAGGCGTACTGTAAATAGACGGTGCTTCGGCACATCGGCCCGATTTCACTTCTCACACGCAAATTCACTTGTTTGTGCGGTAATTCTGAGGCGCTTTTGCGATGAAACTCAGCAGACAGGAGAAGTAGCACTTCTGCACTTGTTACAACAAATATTATGCGATACTAATGCGATATAGCGAACTTTATATGCAGGCTGTGAAGTTGTCGCACGAGCTGCACGTGTGCCACAAGAGCAAGAGCCGAAGGCGAGCGCTTCCTGTGGTACGACTGCGCTGAGTGCGACCCACTTTACCGCACTCGTATCTCAAGGTAATATAAGTTCATGACTCAAGTTGGTGATTCAAGTTCATGAGTCAAGTTCGCGACTCAAGTTCATGATTCAAGTTCATGATTCAAGTTCATGATTCAAGTTCATGATTCAAGTTCATGATTCAAGTTCATGATTCAAGTTCATGATTCAAGTTCATGATTCAAGTTCATGATTCAAGTTCATGATTCAAGTTCATGATTCAAGTTCATGATTCAAGTTCATGATTCAAGTTCATGATTCAAGTTCATGATTCAAGTTCATGATTCAAGTTCATGATTCAAGTTCATGATTCAAGTTCATGATTCAAGTTCATGATTCAAGTTCATGATTCAAGTTCATTATTCAAGTTCATGATTCAAGTTCATGGTTCAAGTTCATGATTCAAGTTCGTGACTCAAGATCATGATTCAAGTTTGTGACTCAAGTTCATGATGGAAGTTCGTGATTTACGTTAATAACTTCAGTTGATGACTTACGTTACTAACTAACTTGATGACTTAAGTTGACTAATGTCGGTAAGTTGTCTCGCTAACGTAATATTATTTCCTAGGTGATGGACGTAGCGAGTGTAGTGGCAGCAGTAGAAGGTATACATACCGACTGTAGTGGCAGCAGTCCGGAATGCAAACGGTGATTCTCATAGCAGCAACGATAAACCGTACTAAGGAGGATGGGTTTCCACGTTTGAGGCAAAACCGACTGGAGAGATACTCATCAACGTTTCATCACTCGGTGAGTGGATCTCAGCCTCGAGGCCTTGATAATTAGATACTTGCGTCTGTTAATGTCAAAGTAACTGCGAAATTAACAGTTGCCTCAGTGTCGGAGAGATCCGGCGGATCGATGCCACGAATGAGAAGCTTTCTCTTCAACCGGAAAGCGAACTAATACGTAAGTATAAGTGGAACGAACGATAAAGCAAATAACTCTAAAAAATAGTGTATGAGATAATCAAGTAATTAATTACTCGGAACATTTTCAGGATAAACCTTAATGGTTGCATAAATAATTTAATTACATTTACATCTTGTGGAATTCGTAGCTCCGAATGTAATGCATTAACCCAGATACGCGAAAGGCGGTTCCGTTCGCAATCCGAAGACCGTTGAGGCCGAAGACCGGATGAGCAGTGTTATAGGATTAACCATTTTCATTATTGAAATCAATAATGGCAATGTACGCGCGTTTCCGGCGTAGATTTTTACACAAAATATTGTGTCGGGAGTTAAACGGGTATATAATTCATTATCAGCGGGAAAAAATACGTCGACTATAGGTACGGTTTAAAGGTCGAGCGACGAAAATTCGGTCCGAGATTTATATTGAGTAAAATTGCGATTTACCGCATTTTCAAAAGGCGGTATCCCACTTCGCGTTGCAGTTACGGAAAAACCAAGGTGCCCATCAAGTTCTACGCGAAAAATAGACAAGATTAGGTGCTCAGTGAAGTTCCAATATCATTTTTTTTGTGCAATTTTTTCATGCCGGGCGATGAAAAACGCCGAAAATGAAGACCGAGCAATTCCTAACAATTCCTAGTAATTCTCAATAATTCAGAGCAATATTTTCCTAGTAATTCCTAACAATTCCTAGGATTCCTAATCATTTTTTATGGTCAAAATCGAAATAAAAAAAGATCTTTTCGGCAGCATAATTCGATTTATTTCTTTTTGCCGCTGAACACGGATCCAATATACAACCTTTGTATCGGACTTGTACAAAGTCGCGCCGGACATTGGTACCGGCCGGTGTACGATAATACGCGAAAAAATAAAACTAAAGGTCGATCGACTCGATAGTCGATCAGTTTAAAAACGAAAATGGCGGAAAATCATTCGGCCTATAGCATTACCCTTAATTTCGACCAACGAGAAATTAATTTAAGACCATCTCCAGCGGGTCGTTCCTTAAATACATAAACTACGTCTCCGGCTGCCGGGTAAAATTCGATCGAGCGACTAATTTGATTCCCATTTGGCTACGGCCAAACGTCGAGTGTGACTGTCGACGTCCAATTTAGATCGGTTAATTTCTTCGCCGCTTCGAGAATTTATTTCAATCGGATCGAGTGTTATTCACGTTTTGTTCGGAAAGGTTGCGCGGCCTTTCGATGACGCAAACATTGACCTGCATGCCGACCTCCCACGTTTATTTTTGGGTATCCCGGTCCTGTATTGCAGCCTTTATATGAAAACACCAAGTCGATATGTCACCTCCCCGGACATGTTACATACATTCATTGCAATTGCACTGTTAACAATCCGAAAATATTGATTCTAGGCAAATTGTTATTTTGGAAGAGCATGCAAAATACCGCAGTCGATAATGAAATGTGTAATACGATTTCATTAGGGCAGTCCTTAATGAAATGAGAGGGAATTGTAAACACTTCCCAATGGTATAAAAATCTGTAAAAAATCAAGCACTTTAAAGGTGCTAAAAAAATTAATTTTGCATAATAATAATTCCACAATGTTATTAACAAATTGGTGAAAATAAAATTGTTCAACAAATTTCCCGGAAAAGTAATTTCTCGTTAATGAAAATGATTCGTCCATTTTTCTGAATACGTATGAATTTTTTCAGACTTCTACATTCACTTTGAATTTGTGACTTTCTACACATGTTTCCCATATAAAAAGAAAAAAACCACCAATAACGAAAACTCAAATCAACATTTTTTCATTACAGTTTTTATTACCGACCGAGCTCGTTTAGGGAGAAGGTAGTGCCACTTGCCATCAAGACCTGGCCGCGTTTCGTTCAACCAGCGACCAGTTACTCCGCTGCAATACGTCACACGGAAAAAAATGGTTTAGCGGCTCTAAAAAAAAAGCCCCACTCAGTCGTTCAACAATTTTTTTTATATAAGCTTTTATTTAACGTCGCATCCACATCTAAGGTTCTCAGCGCCGCTCCATTTTTTACATGTCGGTTTGTTGTAACAAAAAATTTTGTTACAGTAACAAAGGCTCTTTTGTTGCGGTAGCAAATCGCTCCAAGCCGAAAATGTTGCTATCGTTACAAGCTCGTTTTGTTATCCCGATACTAACAAACTAAATTTGTTACGGCAACAAAAATCTTTTTTCTTCGTGCTGAAACCAAGATAGAATGTAAATCTAAATATAGCTCGGGCCGTCGGAGTCCGATCGATCGCGTCGGCCCACCGATTGATTTAATAATGAAATATCCGTTTAAATTGGGATAATCGATTGACGACTTCTGAGCGAGCATCCGCGAGCCCCTCCCTTCCTTCCAGTCTCTATCGGCGCTGAATTTCTCGATTCCGATCGATGTCTCGTCGGCGCCTACCGAAAGTGGAGGAACGGATGGAGTCGAAGGAATCTGTGTCGGACACCTGTGCTTACCGCTGGCATGCACCGAGCGAGGTGACGCATTTGAATACCGTTCACATTTGAATTGACACGATCGCGGTATGCTTACGGCACGGCGAACGACGATTCGACTCCATTGGTAGTTCATCCTCTCTGTTATCCGTCCATTCGTCGGTCTGTTAGATTTGCAGGAGCAAAATAAAAAATAAAAATAAAAATAATAATATTAAAAAAGTAGTAAATTCAATACGATTCAGGAGAATGAATTCATTCCGCAAAACCGGCGAGCCAATAAAGACAAAGCTTTATTAAGTACGCTGCCGTCGAAACCCCCTGAGCGCACGGTAGCTACCCATTCGATATGTCCCTAGTGATCTCATTTCACGATCCACTAAAGCTTTTTCCTACTGATTAAAAAAAATGGTCTCATCGCTCACTGAAAGATGAGCATTTTTACTATTTTTATTTTTATTTTTCTGACGATCGAGCATTGCATTGCGATGGGCTTCTTCAATGCAGTTTGAGATTGGTGCGCATTGAATTTTTTTTTTAATGAACCAATATTAAAAAAAAAAAACAAAACAAAACAATTTCTTTGCTGTGCTGCGGCTGTGGAACGGTCTATTTCTGGATTTTCTCTTCTTTCGATTATTACTGAAGAGATTCCTTTAAGTTTTGATCCTCATTTGGGTGAGAAGTTTGTTTATTCATTATTTCTTAGATTAAATCTTATAACTTTTTTCTTCATTGTTTTCCTTAATCTCAGTTATGTGTGTCTACTATTGTCGCGTAAAGGAGTCTCTTAAAAAAATCGGAACAAGAGAAACCCCAGAAATAGACCGTTCCACTGCCTCAGCACAGTGAAAAAAATATCTTCTCATCGGTTACAGCCTTAAAAACCATACTTAAAAAAATGTTACTCCATTGACCCATCTGCATTCGAATTTCCCTTTCCGATTGAAGCCTTGATTACGCTCTCAGTCGAAGCCTCTGCCGATCGATCGTTGCATTACGATGAACTTCTGTAACTCAGTTTCACCTTCCTACGCGTTCATTTTTTTTATCCGCCAACATAAAAATAAAAAAAAATGTCCTAATCCTTTGACTCGAGTCCAGGAGCCTCCCGAAGCACAATTTTCCCTTTCAGATGGAGTTCTCGCTTCCTCATTATTTTAGTCCTCTGCCGTTATTTTATTTTCACTACCATTTGTTACGTTTCTTTTCATGTACATTTTTCCCTCTTTTCATCCACCGGAGGTCCGGGAATCGTGGTATTCCGCGGAAGCAGTGGCTCGAGTCTACTTTGCGTTCTTACATACGACGTCTGATACCCCTCGGCTGTTTCCACTGACTCCTCGCGTTTTCGCTACACGGCACCGACTGTTCCACCGCGTGCGATGCGCGCGTTCGCTTACGTATTCGCCCATATACCTCCGGTACGTGGGCGTTCCGGTTGCACTCGTGCATGAGACGACGATATCAGCCTCTAACCAAATCGAATATCAAGCTTTTCCTCTTTCTCCCGGCCGGCGTTGGCTTTGAATACAAAAATCACCAGCACGGCGGCCCGACGACGCATCGGACGCAAAATACGAAACAGCGTAACGACACGTGACGCTAAAGAGGCCGAGAAAGAAAAATGTACCGGAGTCGGAGACGGTAATCGTAACGTCGTTTCGCAACTAAATCATCGAATACCCGACGGAAATAAAAATCAGAGATTTAGATCAAATTTTTTATTGGACGTCGGTCGGTGGCGATTTGCCCACTTTTTTCTTCGTTAATATATTTCGAGGCAAAATAGAGACGACCCCGTTTCAACGAATATTATCAATTATTCATTAGAGTTATTTCAGTCGTAATTAAAAGTTCAGTTTTATCGGACAATCGGATGATTTCTGTCACTCACTGTCAGCTCGGCTGATATTTAAAAAAATGAATTAATATGTAATACTTTTTGATATATTGCATAAAAAGAAAAAAAAGCGAAGGCAGCGATAAAAAATCAACTCATCGTAGATCATTATCATTATCATTGTCGTGGTCATTACCATTGTCACATTTAAAGAAAAAAAAAGCGAAGGCAGCGATAAAAAATCAACTCAACGTAGATCATTATCATTGTCATTGTCATTATTATTGTCACTGTCATTGTCATTGTCACTATCATTGGACATCAAAATTACATTTCGGGATGGTTAATCAAGAAAGTGTAAGAAATAGAGGGGCGATTATTTAATGGTGTTATAAACAATTTCGTTCGGTGCTTGGTGCGTGTGGCGCAACGCGCATTGCATTGCAAGTTGTTTGTCCCACGGGGGACAAAGATGCGGGTGAGGCGGCGTCGGCATCTGGCTCTAATAGTCGGCAGCGTACGAATCGTTAAGGGGTAGGGGAGAGGGGGGGGGGGTGGAGCGGGAAAGGTTTATGTGTATTTGTGTGTGTAGTAACGATAGCATGTAGATAATGCTGGCGGCCGTGCAATTGTCGGCGGAAGAGGCTCGTTATACCCTCAAGTGAAGCGACCAATCGTTACTCGGACGGTCCACGATCATTGCGCGCTCTCGCCCATTACCGAGACTACCCAGTCGAACCCCTCGTGCATACGTTTGCTTTGAACTCTCACTCGACGAGATTCGATGACGCCACGGAGCTTCGTCACGTTCCCCACTCGCTTCGCTCGAGGAATCGCTAATTTTTTTTTTTTCTCTCATTTTTTTCACCCGTTAGTTACAATTTTCGAGTGCAATTTCTCCGCGCTGACTCGACGTGGAAACTTTTTTTTTTTACATCCAATTACAGATCTTTTTTTGGTTCGGATCAATCTGAAGGTTTAGTGAAGTTATTGCGTGAGATGCAATTTAAATACGCTCGGCGAAATTCGTTGCATATTCATATTATTATTAGTAATAACGATAATAGAGCATTTTTATTTTATTTTTTTTCTCTATGGAGAAACGATCTAGCAATGAAACACAGTGTTATCGTTCGCATCGAGGCCTTTAATCTTGCTCTCCGATCCCTCTCGTTGTATCGGATTAGACGGCACTTCAGTCCAAGTGCCATTAAATCATCGTCAAGTGCTTTGCTGGATCGAATTAAATTCGAGTAGCCGGAAGTCCCTATAAAATTTTATATATCATCGTACCGCGAGTACGAGCGAACGGTACTTCATCCAGGGGGGGGGCGGTCGAACAATTCTCGCTTAACCCCAAAGATTTTCTCCGGAGATAAATTTTTATTTCGCATTCTCGGCGCACCGAACGTATCGGTTTTTCTTCGCGGGGAAAAATCCTCTCGTGTGTGCGCTCGTCCTCCTCAGTTGACCGAGCGTTTTCACCCCCTCCCCCCCTCCGGCAGCCCCGGTCGATCCATTCCATTCACCCCGTTTCGCCGTCCAACTCCGCCGACTCACTACTAATCATCGGAAAGTTTCGAACGAAGAATAGCCCGTTCGCGGATCGATGAGTGGTAGTCGCGGGTCGACCGGGATCCCTCCCGGACATAAATCACGATGGTGCGAGGGGGGGGGGGGGCTCTGCCGGGGTTCGGCGCGAGGTCGCCCAACGCCCTCGTGAAAAGCTCACCGAGTCGTAAAGTATCTCAAGCGTCGAAGGTGGCTATGCGGGAGACGAAGGGAGGGACTTCGAGAGACTCGAACTCTTGAATTTTAAATCGTCGTTACACTCGGCTAACTGCAGCGGATATTGGCAAGCGGGACGACTATATGTCGGTCGTGTGCTTGTTGAGCAAAGAGGGTTTTATGGACGGGACGAGATTTTTATTTTTAAATTAGCGAACAGAGGGACTGGAAAGTACCCTCGAAATTAAGATTTCGGAGAACTTTTTTTATGTTGAGGTATTTCTTTTAGCACATTTTGTGCGAGTGATTAGATTTTTTGAGAGAAATGAGGGTTTTGTTATCGAGGGAGAGAGAGGAAGTCTAAACTGGGGGCTATTTTTTTTTTTTTTTTTTTATACTATATTTGTGACTTTTTGGGACCACAATTTGGAGAGAAAAATGTTTGATCTTCTTATTTTTCTCTATCTATGAAAGCGATTTTTTGTTGAAAGGAAGCTGTGGAATCGATAGGATGAGAATTGTAGAATAGACAAGAAAAAAAAGAACTTGTACTTTTCTGAACAACAAAGTTTGTGGAAGAAGACAATTGCGAAATGGACAAGAAAAAAAGACCGTGGACGTTTTCGGACGAAAAAGTTTGTGGGGTTAGGTATTGCAAACTGAACGAGAAAAAAAGACTTTGGACTTTTCAGGACAAACAAGTTTGTGAGGGTAGAAAATTGGAAAATGGACAAGAAAAGAAGACCGTGGACTTTTCTGGACAAAAAAGTTTGTTAAATGAACAAAACCTCTTTTTCACCCTCGCCCGTTGTCAAATACTGACTACAAAAATGTTGTATCTCGTTTTTTTTAAAATAATTTTCGACATGACTTTTACCCACCGGCCAGTTAATATTTCAATATAAACTCGCACCGATATACACGGTAAAAAAAATTGTACATTTTACGACCACTTACGTCCCACAAACGTCCACAATCTTTTATTTGCTAATTATCCAATCGCACAATCCGACTCTAGTATTAAAAACAAAATTAGAAACTAAAATTGTTAATAACCCGAGACGTATAAGGACAGGTTTGTATGTTCAAATCTGATCAAAAACGTTTGTCACTTATCTAACAAAATTATTTTTACGAAACTTCCTATTCCAATTTTACGAAATTATTTGTTACTGTATAGAAACAATACATTTTTGTATAAATGTCTCGGATGGTCAGTTTGTCGAGGGGAAATGAAAGGTGGTGCGCCGCACCACCTGGGGAGAGCGCGCTAAATTTCATTCGACAAGGCGCGTGAAACCCGGTAACCTGGAAAGTGGAAACATCGGGCGAATTCGCACTCAGCACGCGAGAAGAAAACCAGCGACGTGGAGGAGTCCGACGACGACGACGACGACGACTACGACGACGCCTCCACCGCGCACAGCTTTTGATATTGCGCTCACGTAACGCTCGCTCGCGCAGTTAATAACATCACGCTTCCCTTCCCGGACCCCCTGGGTTTCTCCCCTTTGCTACCCCCAACGTTTCCTCCCTCGCCAGAGAACCGGAGTCTTTTGCATGCCTCCGGACTACCTACCAACGCTTCCTACCGGGTTATACACCGAGAACCGTGGGAATCTCTGGTCGCTTTCTCTATCCCAACTGTATTCTTCCGACCCTCCCCACCCCCCACGTCCCATTTCTCTGTACTATGAGAAACCAAAATTTTATATACATATATATAGAGGAGAGTAGCGAGCAAAATACGCGAAGGAACGAATTCGGGTTTATATTACGGACTTTGATTTACTATTCATATTTTCAAGTCACGGAATGCGAATAAAAATAAGTTTCGGCAATTTTGTCGGTGTCAAAGATACGCTCGGGTTGTACTATAATTTTTCGGCTGATAATATTCCAACGGGTCGATGAAAAATTCGTTCAGATAATCGAGTGAGTTACGGAAAATATTTGTTTGTTTGTTTCCGATCACTGGAAACGGAAGCACCGGAAAAAACCTCAAAAAGAGGAATAAAAAGGCGAATACACAAACGAGGATTCTAACCGGTTTATATATATATATTTTTTTAAAAATAAATCTCATTAAAATACAGAATAGATTAATTCCAAAAAATTATTTTTGGGTCGTCGAGAGTGGCTTTATAGATTCATGCAAATTTTTTCACACACCCGCGCACGCCGCCTATAATAATAACGGACAGGTTGTCGACGAGAACGCGATTGCCAAGCTTTTTGAAGTATTAACATAAAACCGCCAGAAGCTCTCAGCACGTGCGGCACACGACAGATTCCACATGACAATCCTGCTCCATGGAGCGTACATATTCGATAATCATATATATATATATATATATATATACATATATATATGGATAATTTTTTCGATAGACTATTATCGAGCTCCGGAAAAGTCAGGCCGAGAACGAGAGATGCATTGGAAACTGGTAAATAGAGGAGGACGAGAAAAATAAAATAATGGAGCGAGAAAAAAATCGTGAAAAAAAAAAATGAATCCGAACCCGTGGGAAAACGAGCGTAACGAGATAGGAGGATAGGAGAGCGCTGGAGCGACGATGCAGATGGCCTTTGCGGTCGACTCGAATTCGCGGTCACCGGAGCCCAAAGGCGAACCCCGCTCAGCTATTTCCTTTTGCTCCGTTCCGTCGTTTCCCCTTCGGCTCCGTGGTTTCAATTTTTCGCCACAGTCAACGCGAGTTACGAAACACACTCGTTGACTGCGAAAGGGGGGCCCCGGGCTCGCCACCGCCGTATTTTCTCTTCGACGTCTTTGGACTTTTATTCTTTTCTCGGTTCTTTTTTTTTTTTGCTTAACTTTTTTTTACATTCTCTTCGCTTTTCCTTCACTTTCAATCTGTGTTCCTTCGCCTAGTTCCTCCTATTCTCGTACGGCTCTTCTCCCGGAATTACCTATAGCTGGCATTTACCGAACGATGAATAGCGCCAAATTTATGAAATAACGAAACTGCAGAAAACCGCTCCGATTCACTTGCGGCATGCAATTTCTCGCATATCGCGAGAGATCTATTATTATTATTATTATTATTATTATTATTATTATTATTATTATTATTATTATTATTATTATTATTATTATTATTATTATTATTATTATTATTATTATTAAATATATTTGTATTTTTATGCACTCGGGAATAATTGCTAAAAGTATTACGTTTCGCTCTGCTCTCCGAATTTATAAATATGAAAATATGTTTCGAAACAGTGGGAAAAAATGTTTAATTTGGAACCAAGTAGATGGCGAAAAAAATTAGTGTCCGCTGAGACGAAGCCCGTGCGAGTCTACTGTATGCCCGCATGTAAAACTTTCATCATCCGGGTTGAAATTTGCTCGTTACCATTATTTGCCTCGTCAAGCCCGGTGTAAAAAAATCCAATGCTTTTTTTTTTACACAATTCTGATTCGCGAACCCCATTTGCAATGCAATTTGTTCTGCAATCTCATCCGGATGACGCAGGGTAATATCTCTTTTCGCTCCGCGAAATATAGGGGTGAAAATTTATTCATTAGGGTCGAAAAAAAAATCCCTTCGTCTTCATCCGCGGGACTGTAACGGGAAAGTCAGTCGATTCATGGACGTGCTAAAAAAATCTAGTGGATGGTTCCGAAGTGTTAATTTCCGAGCTTCGCAGTTTGACCCACAAATTTGGTGTGAAAGGTTCTCCCCGACCTCCACCCCCCCCCCCCCCCCCCCCCCCGCGGCCACTGTGCGGTTGATAAGTGGGTCACAAGTTTAAACACCGGTTTTACCTCGCCTGAAGAAAAAAGTGCGCCGCCAAGAAGGAACCGCTAAGAACTCTATTTAGATTACAAATTGGTGGTGAAATACCGAAAGAACATTTCGATTGAATGAAACTTCACCGAGAAAAGACTGAAAAAAACTTGGTAATAAATTATCTCGAATCACCTCATATGTCTTGGAATAAAAGAAAAATATTATAAAATCGAATATTTGGTAATTTTTGTTTACTTTATTCATTTTAGATATTACATATTCCTCTTACACGAGGGAGTATCGTGTTGAATCTTTAAAAGAAATCGTATTGGCTCGAATCATTCCATACGCCTGGGAATTTGAAAAAAAAAATTCGTAAAAAAAGAAAAACGGTATTTCTTTTTTTAGAAATTAAATATAACTCTTCGACGAGGGAATACCGTGTCGAACTTCAAGAGAAATTGTATTCCCTTGAATCATTTCATAGCCCTCGAAATCCTAAAAAATATTTCTAAAAAAAAAAGACAAAAATGAAAAAAACAGTATTTGTTTTAAAACTTAATTTATACCTCTTACACGAGGGAATAAGAAACTTGTTCCGGGACTGCTGAGTAATTTGCCTCCGAGATAAACTTCGCGCAAATATATGTATATAAAATCTTCGATGGAAAAGTGCTTCTGGGAAAATAAAGATGATAGAGACTTCAGGAAATAACGTACTCCCTCGTGAATCGTATTCTCTCGCATCATTCCATACCCTTGTAATTTAAAAAAAAGAATCGTTAAAAAAAGTATTTGTTTTAGTAACTAAATACACCTCTTATACGAGAGAATAATAAACTTGTCTCGAGACTGCTAAGGCGACCGAGTGTTAAAATGTGCCTTTGAGACAAATTTCTCGAAAACTGTTTCTTGCAGAAAAAACCAATCATAGAGCGTTTTGAAAATAACATTTTCCCGTCACAACGGATTTAATGAGAAACAAAATGAGGTACGTATAAAAAAAACAGCCTTGTTTCTCGAGTCCCTTAAAACCACCCTACCGTTACAACCCTCCCTAAAAAAGAAAGTAAATTAAAAAAAAACAGTATTCGTTTTAGAAATTAAATCCACCTCTTATACTAGCAAATAAGAAACTTGTCTCGGGACTGCTGAGGCGACCGAGTGTTAAAATGTGCCTTTGAGAAAAATTTCTCGAAAACTGTTCCTTGCAGAAAAAACCAATCATAGAGAGTTTTGAAAATAACATTTTCCCGTCACAACGGATTTAATGAGAAACAAAATGAGGTACGTATAAAAAAAACAGCCTTGTTTCTCGAGTCCCTCAGAACCACCCTACCGTTACAACCCTCCCTAAAAAAGAAAGTAAATAAAAAAAAACAGTATTCTCTTTAGAAATTAAATCCACCTCTTATCCTAGCAAATAAGAAACTAGTCTCGGGACTGCTGAGGCGACCGAGTGTTAAAATGTGCCTTCGAGACAAATTTCTCGAAAACCGTTCCTGGGAGCAAAAAGACGATACAGCGCTTTGAAAATAACGTTTCCATATCGCATCACACTGGATTCGATGAGAAACAAAATGAGCTCCGTATAAAAAAAAAAAATAGCGTTGTTTGTCGAGTCCCCTTAAAACCACCGTGCCGGCACGACGCTGTCGGCGCGGATATTGCGCCTCTCCTTGTCGCGGTAAAACCATAGCAGATACAGAGCAGAGGCTTTGCTCACACATTTATGAGTAATCGCTGGTACGTTGCGGGTGCGTGCCCGGCGTCGCGGTGCGGATAATCCGTCGGAGGCGTGCGCCACCATCGAGACCGAAGCCGCGCGACGCGGCCGCCTCGGCTCCCGGCACCTCCGCCAACCACCTCCGGCTACTCCGGCGACGGTTTTCAGTTCAGTCGACCCCGTGCATCGCGGCATGCCGGCCGTCGCGCGATACCTCTCTCTCGATACTCTCATTCTCGAGATACTATAACGAAAGTGTGTGCTGCGTTTGCTCGTTCGATTGAAACGACAAAAATTCTGATACCTCTCGACGACTCGGTCGGCACCGACGATTACGATTAAAAAAATAAATAAAATAAAAGATCCCGGTGAAAAATTATTGAGTGCAGAAAAGGATAAAAAAAAAAACCAACCTCGAATTTCGAGTCCGCGGCATCGATGATTTTTGGATTCGTATGATAAAAATAATGTTTGCAATTAAGAAATTTATTTTGAAAAATGAAATATTAGATGTGATCTTGTTTCGTCTGGGTGGGTAGAGGAGCTCGGTTGGATTACAATTCGCCCTCCGCGACAGTCGGAGAGTGCGTCGTCTTTGTCGGTTGTTTTCCTTTATTCTCGCGAGTGTGTCTCAGAGTGTGCTCGAGAAAGTTTTTATTTACTTCGTTATCCGGGCTGTAGTTGAGTTCGGTGCGCGGCAGTGGACGCGATCGTTACGGTAGCTTGGTCTAAGCATTGTCAAAGGAAGAAACGAGAAGAAGAAAGAAAAAAAAAAAAATAAGGGACAAACGGCTTGTTGGCCGGAGGAGCGGGGAGGAAGAGAAGAGCGTGGAAGTGGAAAGGAACGAGTTTAGTCGGACGCCCGAGCGAGGGTCTATCCGGCCTAGGGTTATCCGAGCAACCAGCCGAGTCGACGTAAAGCTCACTCACGGATAAACGGGAGGACAGTTCGTCGAATGAGTCACTAAAAAGAAGGTCCCCAGAAATTTGAAGACCCAAAATTGACAACGAAACATCGCTGGAATCCGACTCGCCGATATCGCAAGGAGAATAAGCGGTTTGGCGAAGAGGATTGACCAAATAAGGTCATAATTTCGTGGTCCAAGTGCGATCGACCAAGCCTCGAGGAGGCGGAGATTGGGAAGGTGGAAGGAAAACCTGGGCATCAGCTCGAGCGAAAGTGAGCCTGGCCTACAGTCGGAGTCCGAGACCGGTCGAGTAACTTGTTGAGTCACACCGGCTTGGTGAATTCGAAAGCGAGTCGTCCGCCGTGTGCGCAACGTTTCCAAGCTTTCGATACGATCCTCGGTTCGAAACCTGCGCCCTTGTAGTACTTCGATTTCCAACAAGAGAACCGCGCCGGAGTAAGCGATAAATCGTCCGATCTAAAGCTTCCTATCCAACACCCCCACTAAGAGGACCGGATTTGGGTCGTTTGGAAAGTCTCCATCCGAATCCGACAGCTTCCGACTGCGGGCGAAAAGGTTCCATCTCAACCCTGATCCTGGTGTCCTGGCGTGGAGCAAAAGGCTTCGAAGCCTCCACCAGGAACATCGATCCCAACCCCGAAACTTCGCTCCCCAAAGACCCCATCCAGAAGTTTGACTCAGTCCGGTCAAGAAGCCAGTCATGAGCCTGAAGGTCGGTCTGATGCTGGTCCTCGCCCTGACGACCGCTCGGGCTGGGAGCAGGGTCACCCGCAGCGATCCTCTGGTCGTCGAAACGACTTCCGGTCTGGTCCGCGGGCTTTCCCGCACGGTTTTGGATCACGAGGTCCACGTATTCTACGGAATCCCGTTCGCCAAGCCACCGATAGGTCCCCTAAGATTTCGGAAGCCATTGCCGATCGAGCCGTGGCACGGTGTCCTCAACGCGACGACTCTCCCCAACAGTTGTTATCAGGAGCGTTACGAGTACTTCCCCGGCTTCGAGGGCGAGGAGATGTGGAACCCCAACACCAACATATCGGAGGATTGCCTCTACCTAAACGTGTGGGTACCGCAGAAGCTTAGGCTCAGGCACAAGGGCAGCGAACCACCTGTTTCCGACAAGGGCGGAATGCCGATTCTGGTCTGGATATACGGCGGTGGTTACATGAGCGGCACGGCCACCCTGGATGTTTACGACGCCGACCTGATGGCCGCGACCAGCAACGTCATCGTCGCCTCCATGCAGTACCGGGTCGGGGCGTTCGGTTTCCTCTACCTCAACAAGCACTTCGGCAACAGCGAGGAAGCCCCAGGAAACATGGGACTCTGGGATCAGGCACTGGCCCTGAGATGGCTACGGGACAACGCCGCCGCCTTCGGAGGTGATCCGGACTCCATAACGATATTCGGCGAATCGGCCGGCGGCGGCTCGGTGTCCCTTCACCTGATATCACCGGTGACCCGCGGCCTGGTCAGACGCGGCATCCTTCAGAGCGGCACCCTCAACGCCCCGTGGAGCTTCATGACCGGCGAAAAGGCTCACGAGGTCGGCAGGGTCCTGGTCGATGACTGCGGATGCAATTCCACCATGCTGGGCGAGAGCCCCGCCAGAGTTATGGCCTGCATGAGATCCGTCGACGCGAAAACCATCTCGGTACAACAGTGGAACAGCTACTGGGGCATTCTCGGATTCCCATCGGCCCCGACCATCGACGGGGTCTTTCTTCCCAAGCATCCTATCGATTTGCTCAAGGAGGCCGATTTCGAGGAAACCGAGATACTCATCGGGAACAATCAGAACGAGGGTGAGAACATTTTTGGTTACGCGTTTTTATGGGTGGATTAGAGGTGATGATTGGAGGGGTGGTGGTTTCTTTAATCAAATACAAGAAGCTTCCGTACTTGATAAAATTAAATCGCTATATTATTGATGTTATAATTTATTGTTGTCTATACAATTTTATTATTATTATAAAAATAATAGTAATAATAATAAAATAATTCAAATAGAAGAAAGTAATGTTCACTGGTCGCAAATCGATGATTTGAAGAGTCAGCGGTCAGTGGCCACAAAGTTATGTTGGATGTGATTTTCTTTGTATCTTGCATAAATATTTTTTCGTTGACTGAGCAGTATGAAAAAGAACTTGAATAACTTATTTTATTATGTATTTATTATAAGTGCATACGGGACAAAGCCAGGTTTACATGGTTTTTACATATACGAGGTTAATTGCTGTATGAGACTGCTTACAATTACGAAGATGCTACGCTTTAAACTAGAGATCCGGCTTCGCACTTTATCATTATTAAAGCAATAAATAAAATAAGAAAAATAAAAGTAAATCATTTTAACTAAGCGCAAATCGATGATTCGAAGAGTCACTTCTCAGTGTCCACAAAGTCAATGTTGGATGTGAATTTATTGTTTTTCATGTAACTTGCATAAATGTTTCTCCGTTGACCGAGCAGTATGAGAGACAACTTGAACAGCTCGAATCTATGTCTATAGGTGTTACAAAATATCGCTCCGAGTGTGACCCTCGAGCCCCGATGGCCCTGAACTCCGATCCGCGATATTCCGTGGGACACTGCGGACTATCGTCGGTCAGTTTACTTAACGATAACCGTGTACTCGGCGACGCCAGCTGAGATAGAGAAGACCGCGGTGTTCGCTGCAGCGGCGGTGTCGGAGACGTCAGCCAGATGAGTGTAGTGCTTCACCGCTGGGTCTACAGTGTTCCTCCGGCCATTAGTCTCACCCCCGCACCCCACCCCTCGCCCCCGCACTGCCCCAGACGCTCCATTTAAATTAGCCTCGCGTTAGAAATTAATTAATGCGTTTCCGCGGGGAGGCGTGCGGTACCAGAAGAGACGAGCGTGCTTCCTCGTCAGGAACTTCTTCCTTGCCGTCGCGAAATAATCGCGATCTTGAGAACCTCATATTCAAGGCCCGTTTTTCTTGACTTCTCAATCAGTATTTTATTCTCTCGATTTTACGCGCTCCGGACGGTAAAAAATAATTTCGTAAAATCGGAATATGAAATTTCGGAAAAATAATTTTGTTAAGATAGTCCTTGCGAATAGTGTTCATGACATATAAGTTTCAGCGAAATGGGAGGGAATTGCAGATACTTGTGGATGGTATGAAAATCTGAAAGAAATCGGACGTGTTAAAGGTGCTGAAAAGATTAATTTTGCATAATTATAATTGCAAAATGTTATTAACAAATTGATGCAAAATAAAATTGTTCGACAAATCTCCCGGAAATCTAACTTTTTTTTATGATTCGTTCACTTTTCTAAATACGTATACATTTTTTTAGATTTTAAAATTCATTTTGAATTTTTTGTTTTTTATATGGGAAAAATGTGTAGAAACTCACATCATTCAGAGTGAATTTAAAAATCTGAAAAAATTCATAGATATTCCGAGAAATGAACGAATAATTTTTATTTAAAAAAAGTTAGGTTTCCGGAGGATTTGTTGAACAATTTTATTTTTCATCAATTTGTTAATAACATTTTTGGAATTATTATTATGCAAAATTAATCTTTTCGGCACCTTCAATATGCTTGATTTCTTTCAGATTTTTATACCATCCAGAAGTGCTTGCCTCTCATTTCTCTGAAGCTTATGCGAAGTGAACACTAATCGCAAGGACTACCTTAAATAAGTGACAAACTAGTTTGTTAAGGTTTTAACATACAAACCTGTTCTTTTATTTCCCGTGTTATCAACAATTTCAGTTTGTACTTCTGTTTTCAAAACTAGAAACGGGTCCTGGGATCGGAAAATGAACAAATAAAAAAATAGTGAACCTTTGTGGACAATAAGTTGTTATAAAAAGTCCAAACTTTTTTTTACTGTGTATAATATTTTCTTTTCCGCGAAAGAAAAAACAAAAACCACCCGATCGCTTCTTTCTTTTTCTTAATACTGTTTGCCTCACCGGCGTTCTGCACTCGGCATTCTTCTTAAACACGTTCAGTCCTTTATTGTCTCGATTTTACGCTCTCCATGATATTTTCCTCCCTGTCAGAGATGAGAAAAAGACCGGTTTTTTTTCTTCTTTTTTTTTTTCTTTTCTCTTCGTACTTTTTGCCTCAGCGCCGCGCTGTATTCGACATTCTTCTTAAACACGTTCGCTCTGTTCTTTTCTTCACTTGTTTGCGTTGTTCCCCGTGCGTCGCTTCGGTAAGCCTCGGCTTAGCTTGTTTTGGCTTAACCCAGCTTACACACGGAGAGAGACAGAGGATGCGGTGGCGGTAAAGCACACGGTATGCGCGCATCAATAACGAAGCTGCTCAAGGTCGGCTGGAGTGCGCGGGGCGAAACGCCGCACGAGCTTTCACGGCGGGTGCACGAGAGGGATAACAACGCCTCGGGCATCATCCCTTCGAAGCTCTGCTCGGAAGCCCGCGCACAACGGCGTATCCGATCCAGCGTATCGCCGCTCATTCGGGCAAAGTACGTCAAAGAGAGCGCCGTCCAACGGGAACAGATTTTATTTTGATAATTAATTATTTTTTCTCCATCTTTTTTTTTTAGGAGTCCTACAGCACGGGCATATCGCGAGATAGCATTTTGCCAGCAACTTGTCAGCCAGTAGGCAACAAATGCAATTGCCTGTTTTTGTCAGCATTAAATGCCGAAAATTCTTAGGAGCATTTTTTCAGCAAGTTGTCGGCAAGAATTGCTGGTGCTTTGCGTCTCGTTACGCAGATTAATTCGCTTGAGTCATGGTTATTCTGCGTGAAATTTTTTAACATTCGATTTGTTTTATGAAATTTAAGTGCCTCCATCGATTCGCACAAAATCTCAAAAACAGAGATCGTTAGTGCTAGTCATTTTTTTTTTTTCGGTAAAAAAATGGGGTTCGTTGACAAGATGTAAAATGAACGATAAAAGTAATTGTGGAACGTTGTAAAAGAGAAATATTTGTTAAACGTACCAACCTTTTCCGGGGGGTGAGAGAGTTTTTTGGACAGGAATTGAGGGTTTTTTTTTTAATACAACTTTCGGCGAACGGTTGTGAACAATTTAGCCCTCTAGCGGAAAGAGGTTTTATTTCGATAATGAATTAAATTTTTGTAACTCGTATAGTGATCGGCATATCGGTATTGGAAAAATGTTGAGGCAACAATGAGACGCTCGACTGCTGCGCGGTGAAATAAAACGTTTTGCACTTATAACAAATATTTTCTAGCCCACAATTTTTTTTTTTTTTCATTTTATAACGTTTTTTAGCTAAAGAAATCTTTGCGGAACTTTGTGAACGAGAAATGAGTGTTGAACGTCCGAATCTTTTTCGACGGGTCGAGGAGTTTTTGGACAGATATTGTGTTTTTTTTTTTTTTTTTTTTTTTTTTTTTTTTTTATAGAACTTTGGGCAAACGATTACGCCCTTATTTTACTGGTGTGTCTAGCAAGGCATAATAAATTCGTAGCAGGCATTCGCATAACAAATGCGAATGCCTCGTGCACGGTAACAACACTGTCTCCCGTAATTCATCCAAAGCGAGGGTAAAGTAATACGGGCAACTTTAGACGAAGCATCCACTTAGCCGTGTACGAGGAACCGTCGCGTGGTTTTCCTCATCTCCGAATGAGCTCGTAAGCGTGTTTCATAATTTCCGAGTCTCCCCGTCCGACCCGCGAATTTACGTGGCTCGCACCGCTAGAACGTCTTCCCAAGATATTGCCCGAAGTAAAATGTTTAATTCGATTAATATCAAATGCAAAGTCACTTTATATCGAAATCGAACATTTGAGTTTCGCGAGCTCCGTAGCCGTTTTAAATTGTAGAATAAGAGTCAAGAACCTCCATTCTGTGTCAATACTCAAGATTCATGCGTTTCGAGCAGCCAAACAAACCCCCGATGAATGCAAAGTCACTTTATATCGAAATCGAACGTTTGCGTTTCGCGATCTCTGTAGTCGTTTTAAATTGTAGAATAAGAGCCAAAAAACCTTCATTCTATGTCAACCTCAAGATTCATGCGTTTCGAGCAGCCAAACAAACCCCCGTTGAATGCAAAGTCACTTTATATCGAAATCGAACGTTTGAGTTTCGCGAGCTCCGTAGCCGTCTTAAATTGTAGAATAAGAGTCAAGAACCTTCATTCTGTGTCAATACTCAAGATTCATGCGTTTCGAGCAGCCAAACAAACCCCCGATGAATGCAAAGTCATTTTATATCGAAATCGAACATTTGCGTTTCGCGATCTCTGTAGCCGTTTTAAATTACAAAATAAGAGCCAAAAACCATCATACCATGTCAAACTCAAGATTCATGCCTTTTGAGGAGCCAATCAAATCCCCCTCCACGATTCGACTGAAAGTAAACTCCGCTGGAATTTTGAGCTGCAAATCCCACATGAGAATTTTTCTTCCATCAACGAACCTTTCCCTTACCATCCGTCGATAATTGTTGATCTTCTCAAATATCGAGAGCCGGCCTTTCTCGTTCAAACTTTCCAAAATACACATGATTGCGCACAGAGCTGAAGTAGACTTTTCGGTAAGTACATTCGTCGATCGACCGGGTTTCAATCTGAATTTTTTGGTCCCGATGTATATCGACTTAAATAAACATTTTATAATGTAACCATCGTTACTTTCCATCCATCGCTACTGCAGCCTAGGGTAATTGCCTGGCGAATCACTGTGGCCCATCCAGCGATCGGTCCCGCACTCCAGCATCCGTCGTGTCTCGACCTCGCTCACTATTTCAGTAATCTCCGCTCTCGCCAATCGAAGCTGCAGTTTCCCCTCCCACCGAACCGTCTGCCTCCGCTATTCGGTCGTACTTTTTTTCCCCCTATTTCTTTTATTTTTATTTTTATTTTCCATTCGATAACTCCGTTTGCATCCTCCACTTCTTCGGAGATAGAAACGTCGAGTGGATGCGATCGACTTCTTCGGGTTTTTCCTCTCGCACGATGTTCCTTTCATTCCTCGCGCTCGAGCTCGCGAGAGATGTCGTAACTTTTCTATTTCCTCGGGAAAATCTTTACCGAATGCGTGAGTGCTCCGTCGAACTGAAGATATTTCCGGTGGATATATTATTTCTTGGCGTTTCATGTTTATCGTACCGCTCGGTGAGTCGAAGCGGAGTCGCAGTCAGCTGCATTGTGGCGCCTCCGGTAACCGAAGAATTATCTCAGAGGGTTTCGAGGACGAAAAATATATTTCACCGCGATGACTTGGCGTGTGAGGAAGACCAACAGAAAATTGCTAAAATAATTCCAGAGATAACAAACGGCTTGACGCGCAGGTACCGCGAAGTTGCTTTTGACGAAGGGGGCAAAATGGCAATTTTTGCAAATTTGAAATTAATCGGGCGCGCGATTTCATTTACTTCGCGGATCATCGACGAAGTCTCCTCTGAAACGTTGTAAATATCCTGGAAGTGGAAAAAAATTCTGCTCTACATTGGTATTTTTGAACTTCCATGCGTTCTGATATATTATGGCACGTCCGGTAATCGAAGAATTGTCTGACAGAGGGTTTTGAGGACGAGAATGTTGTAACGACCGAGCGAGAGAATAACGCGCGTATTTGGTTTTGGGGCGAATTTCATTAAGAACGATAAACGTTGTTAATGAAATGTTGTTAATGTCACACGTCTATTCGTTCAGACGTCTCAGTCTAGACGGTTTTACGTGACAATCGATCTTGTATCGATCGTTCGTTTGTTCGTCTATTGTCGAACCTAACTAATATCGTATGTCTTAACGAATAGTCAGCTACATATTCGTTACAATGTATTTTGCCTGGATGTCTTGACGTGTGAAGAAGACGAACATTAAATGGCTAAAAGAATTCCAAAGATAACAAATCGCTTATCGCTGGATTCCCGCGAAATTGCTTTCGACGAATTGGGTAAAATGGCAATCTTTGGAAATGCGAGTTTAATCGGGCGCGCGATTTCATTTACTTCTCGGACCATCGACGAAGTCTCCTCTGAAACGTTGTAAATATCCTGGAAGTGGAAAATAAGTCTGCTCCACATTGGTATTTTTGAACCCCCATGCGTTTTGGTACATTATGGCACGTCCGGTAATCGAAGAATTATCTCACAGAGGGTTTTGAGGACGAAATTATTTTTTGCCTGGATGCCTTGACGTGTGAAGAAGACGAACATTAAATTGCTAAAATAATTCCAAAGATAAAAAATCGCTTATCGCTGGATTCCGTGAAATTGTTTTCGACGAATTGGGTGAAATGACTATCTTTGGAAATGCTAGTTTAATCGAACGCGCGATTTCATTTACTTGCCGGATCATAGACAAAGTTTGCTCTGAAACATTATAAATATCCTGGAAGTGGAAAATAACTCTGCTCCACATTGGTATTTTTGAACTTCCATGCGTTTTGGTGCAAGGATCAATTGAAATTAGAATTCCTCGGCAAAGTAAGCATCAGCTGGGACTCCGTTATTGGGGAAACTCGATCGGTATGGATTCTGCTTATCTCTATGTGCTGCAAACTCGCCAGTTGAAGATCCGACGGGAGGAGGCGGGCAGATAGCTGAGTGCATTCCACGGAAGCAATTACGTACTTTGGCGCCACTACTCTCTCAAACCCCTCCCTTCCCCCCTTTAGATTGGCTCTACTCGCTGCACCCTCGACCAGGAGGATCACCTCGATGGATCGGAAAATTTGAAATAGGATTCCATTGCTTAACTGCGTCGTTCCGCAGTCGCAGGCTTCAATTCCGTCATTCCGTATCGCCCGGCGAATTGCAACGCACATTAATCCAAAGTTGTAAATTAACTATTTTTTTTTTAACATGAAAATATGCCAAAGGTTGCACCGTAAGGAAGATCTCAGAAAAATGACTAAGTTATGTGGTCAATTTCAACCAGACAACATCGTGCATCAGCGCCACCACTAGCGATATGTAAAATTTTCATCGGGCCAATATTTTTATCCAACCCAACCCATTTTTTCTAGAAACTGGCGAGCCAAAATTTTTCGTATCTGGCTAAGAATTTCGTGGATTATAACGCACTAATCAAAAACAAAAGCGATCGTGATATCCCACCGATTACTACGTTCTGTTGTAAGAAGAACTTATGTTCTGGCAAAAAATCCGGGATATTCGGGTAATATCTGCGATAGCGAAAATGACCGTATTTTCTAGCAGAATGTGTTAAGTTTAATACGAAGTGTTTGCCAGGATGTCACTGTAGTTTCCATATACGAGAAAGTTCTGTCTGCTTTTACAAGATTTATGGTAATTTCTGTCAGATCCTTCTCTCAGTATGCTTTAAAAAAGAACCATGATTAACGAAATGACAAAATGCAATATCCAGATTGTTTTGTAAATGCCACGTCCGAAGTGACGAATGTGTTTCGCATGTATCGTTAATGTACGAGCTGCTCGGATTGAGCCATATTCATCACTTTTACTCCAATCACTGAAAATTATTATTTTCGCTTCCGGCGCGTTTTTTGATACGAAACATTGGCCTGGGAGGGAAATAAAAATAATCTGTGGGCGAAATGAAAAAGTGCCTATGGTCGGTAATGGAAACATGAATGGGGTGAAATTTCTTCTATTGATTCTCGTTTGAACTCGCGCCGTAGGAAGTTCACAAAGAATAAATCAATCACGTACCAGCTTTTACCGAGCTCGGCGGAGAGCTCGAAGCTCTTTCACCGATAGCTCAACTGACTGACTCACGAAGAGCTCCGCGAGGCATAAAAATGTGCGCGATATACCCCCTTAGAATATACACCCTTCACTCGCCACCTTTATCTGCTTATTCCCTCTCAGCATTGAAGAACTTTCTTTTACGAGCTTTCTTTACGTCCAAGACGATAAGGTAGCTAGACAGCCGCGAGAGCTACTGCGGAGCGGAGAGGGGAAGATCCTGACAATTTTTTTTCTTTTTTTTTTTAACTCGACAATTTTAATATCCCACCCTTGTAACGGTATCATTTTTCTCGCTTCACGCAAAGACGCCCGAAGAATTGAATTTTATGAATAATGTATTTTAATATCGTTATAAAAAGAGAATCCGGAAAGGGTGAACTTTCGACGTTCTATCTCTTGGACCATTATTCAGCTTCTGATGACTAATATATGCTTTTTCGAACGCTTATTACATGGGTACGAAAAAATTTGAGTTGGTACGGTATCTTTAAATGTTTAATTTTTTTTTTGTTAGCCTTTCAATTTTTTTACCGTTCTTACTCGTGTACCGGGACAAATAATAAATGCAGAATTCAGAGCTAAAATGAATGATTTAATTTTCTTTTGTTGAATTTGAGAAATATTTCTCGATATTCTTTCGCCGGATTTAAATGATTCAAGATTCAGCCGTCTCGTATATCTAAACTTCCAAATGTCGAATATGATGGGTTTAAATAATCTATCAAAGAGAATTAAAAGAAAAATCATCAAAATTTTAAATTCTACACGTAGTTTTGGAATTTATCTCGTTACACGATACTTCTCTGTCGGTTTCATCTTTGATAATAGTTCCGAGGTAGATTTACATTTTCCATCCCTTACTTTCTCCCTGTATGTGACTTATGTCCCGGACGGCAACGCTCCGTGACGTTTTACAGCGGTTAGATGGAGTCCGGACTTTCCGAAAGAGGTCGTAAAGTTTGCAGAGACTCGGTCGTTTCTCGACTCCGTGGATTTACCTTCTGGCATTGCCTAGTCCGCGTCGTCCTAATGGTCACGTACGTACGTAATGGTCGATCATTTAGCGCGGCTCTTGCTCGCTCCGCGTGCGCCACCAAGGCCCCGGATCTGGAACTCCAAAAATCTCCGGGCTACGCGAGACCATAGCCTTTTACCTGCTGTTTCCTGTCCGGATTTTCACCCGTGACTTTATCGTCGAGAGATTGTCGTCCTGTCGAGTCATCTTCAAGATTGCTGCTCCCAAATGAATTCAAAGAATCTGCAACATTGACGCACCCTCAGGAAGATACTGCAACATCTTATACATTGATTATCCAGATGTGGATGCGTGTGGCTTGTTTACCGGCTTGCGGACCCAAAACCCAGAAGAAAGTGCAAACCATTCATCGACCGTCCGTTGACACCTCCTGGTTTTCACTCCTGACTTTAACGTCGAAAGACTGTCTTCTTGTCGAGTAATTCTCAGGATTGCTTCTTCCAAATCAACCCAATGAGTCCGTAAGATTGACACCCTCTTAGGAAGATACTGCAAAATCTTACACATTGATTATCAGGATGTGGATACGTGTTGCCGGTTTACCGGCTCGCGGACCAAAAATCCCTGGAAGAATTTGGAGGCTCATCGGAAAGTTCAGACCGACCATTCATCGACCGTACTTCGACACCCCCTGGTCTTCCGTCCGGATTTTCACTCCTGACTTTAACGTCGAAAGATTGTCTTCTTGTCGAGTCACCTTCAGGATTGCTTCTTCCAAATTAACCCAAAGAGTCCGTAACATTGACGCCATCTTAGGAAGACTCTGCAACGTCTTACACATTGATTATCCAGATGTGGATTCGTGTTGCTCGTTTCCGGATTGCGGATCCAAAATCCCTGGAAGAATTTGGAGGCTCATTGTAAAGTGCCGACCGACCATTTATCGACCGTCCGTCGACACCTCTTGGTTTACCTCTTGGTTAACCTCATGGTCCGTTTTGTTCCAGAAGCCTTTGAACGGCTCTCGCCAATTTACCCGAACGATACGGAGGTTTTCGACCTGCCGTGATCAACCGACGACGCCGCGGCGTCGGAACGCCCCCGAATCTTCTTTCCTTCGTGCCGCGACCTCGACGGAGAGACGAACGTGTCTGGCTCACGCCAAGCCGCTGATGAAAGGGGTCTCCTCCCTCCGTGGGCGAAGAAAAGCCAGACCAGTCCCTCCCTTCATCGGATGGAGCGGATATCCTACCTTGTCTGCCCCTCACTCATCCTTCTCCTTCCGCCTGCCATGCGGCTCCGACCACTTTATCTTCTTTTCCCTGGAATTTAGGAACAACACTTTGTCCAGCTATTCACCCGACACAGCTTTATTGGCTCGGATATTCGTTCGTTCGGAGGAGATTGATTTTATCGCGATTCGCAGATTGTGGAGGATGAAGTAGAAATAATGCCAAAAACCGGAACAGGGTATGCACAGGAATGACTCGACTCTTGATGGACGGTCCTTTTCCTATTGGACGGCCCACACAGATGATCTTACAAACGGATACATGGACAAGCGGGTCACTCGCTTATCCCCCTCTTGTTTAACCATCCTAACCCCGGATCTCCAAGGGGCTTTGTCATCGTTATTGTGTCTAAGACAGAACAGCCGGACTCCATTGGTCTTCCTCCGGTTCTGCGATATCCTCGTACATCCCTCCGTCCCAACGACCCTCAGCCGGTGAAATCCGTAAGATTTACGCCAGAACTTTCACAATAACAGATCCACGCCAGATTTAGCGCACCTGTACGGACGATCCCTGGATACACAGTACTCCGAGGTACGCTCACCAGCAGTGAAGGGACGATTAGTCAGAACACCGGGACGCTCGACTCAATCCCAGTGCGGTTTCTCTACACTGACTTATTTCAACCCCACCGTTACCCTTGCTTTACCTCACGGATTTCACCAACCCCCGCCACGAATACCACGATTGTTCGCATCTGTTGAATCTGGCCGACGGCCAACTCTCTCGCCTGAGTAATAACGTTTCGGCCCGGTCGGATCACATCCACTACCGCTGGCAAACCAGCCAACCAGCCACACGTCGCTCGCTAACCTTTGTCGGTCCGCTGCGCTCAGGATTCGGGACTTCCGCTGTAGTTGTTTTTTATTAAGATTGCTTCAAACCTGGCGTTAACGACCTTCGTGGTTACAGACTCGATTGGGATTTTGTTTTGCTTAGTATAATTTCTCGCTGGCGTCGGGAATTTCAATATTCAGATTTCTTTGATGCGGAAACCGGACGGGCGGATGGAAGACCAGACCTTTGTTTCCTTTTTCCGCTATTCATGACCTGGCAGAACCATTAGTGGCGCGTCGCTCAGGATTTTCTTTCTCTTCGGTAAGAAAGGGGTCGAACGAGGGTTTCGTCGTTCGTTCGTTAAAAAACGGCAACAGGTTGCCTGGAGAAGGGTCGGGGAGGGCGTTTTGTATGGGTGCGAGGATTAGGGCGATGTTGTCGGGGAATCTACGGGTGTAAAGTCGCGAGCGTGTCAACCGCGGCGCCAGCGTCAAGGGGGTTTCAACAACGACGAACCGCTTGCCAGTGAAATCAAGCGTGAATCCATCAATCTGGAAATAATTTGATCGTTCCTCTTGTGCACCTCGTGTCGCCCGATTATTCGAACGTACCCTTAAACCATCGCGTGCAACCAAACTGCGAACCTAAATCGAGCCAACTTTGACCTTATCGACATGCAAGTTCTGACGTACCTTGTGTCACCTTATCTCAAAGAATTACCGTCAAAATATCACATTTTTTCCCCTCTTACTCAACTTGAATTCTTCGCTGAGACACGCGTCAAGCAGCTATTAATTATTTGTGCACGTAGCATTTTCATCAAAAAATAAATAAATAAATCTAAAAGAAAAATGTTGGTATGCACAAAAATTGCCGATAAAAAATAGGTCAACCTTTACACTATAATATAAAAATCAAATACCGAGGCTGCAGCCGAAGCTTCGAGGCTTTGAAGTCGTGCCAAGTGCGCCAATCTCTTCGAAAACTCCGCATTCGCCGATAAACGTTATAAAAAAAAAATAGGGAAATAAACTTAGCACCTTGGAAAGTCGTGGATCTTTGCTCGAGTTCAATCAGTCGTTGACTAATTCTCCGAAAAAGGTTGCTCTGGATCTGCGAAAAAAAGAGAAACGCGAAGTGTCGAAGTGTGCAGATGCGGAGGGACGAAAGGGAAGTGAGGAGAGCGACATTTTCATCGGGTCATCGCTTAGCGCTGAGTAACGCGAAGCGGTTAAACAAACTCGACCCAGATTGCTTGGGGTGCTTGAGAAACGTTTGAGGATTCCCATTCCCCGGACTACCGACTGATTGGAAGACCTGAATAATTCAAAGTATTTTGACTATCCCCTGTGTCGACTCATTTGCACTTCCATCATGCCGGTAGTTGTCTCGGTTTTCGTGTAACGCATATACATAGATAGGATTCACACGATGCACCTTTGGGTAAATCGCATCCGCTTGCTTGGTTCCTTCGCCCAGGGCAAAACAGACCCAGTTTCAGTTTTTGCCCGGTTCGCCGGTTAGCCTTCGAATGACCGACCAAACAATTGGATGTCAACAGTTGGAAGATTTATCACCCTTTCGCGGAATACAATGGGATTTGATTGAAAGCTGTGCAGTCGTGATGAAATTGTGAATGAGGAAACAAAGCGGCGAAGACAAACGAGCCAGCGCGGAGGGTACTTTGCAATTCGTTCCCACCAACTTTTCTAACGCCCGACTGAAACAACGGTAGAACAAAATAAAAGAAAAACAAGAGAAGAATAAAGGAATGAAGAAAGCCATTCGAATTGATAGTTCTTCAGCAGTTCTTGAGCCAGGTAAAGAGTTTTCACTCCGAACTCGCCAACAAGTCAAGCTATATTCAACGAGAGTGAGATGTGTCTATACATATTTACAATTCTTAACGGGAGTACAAAAAAAGTAGTAGGTAAGGTAGAGGAAGGAAGAATACGGAAGAAAAACGAGGCTCTGGACATGTTGATAATGATGTTTTGCTGGGTTCGCAAGAGGATAATCTTTTCTGTGAATCCGGAGAAAGACGACCCAACAACAACAACAACAGCGCAGTGTAATAAGATATTCACTAATGAGCTTCGATCCTTATTGCGAAGTATGGGAGCAGCTACTGGAGTAACTGGCGACGACAGACAAGTTCGTGCGCCAAAGCGAAACAACCTTTCCGTTCGTCAACAGTCGTACCGCTTCGCCCGGAAACTCTTTACCTAGCAAATTGCCGTCTATAGGTCACGGGGAACACATAATGCTAGGTATGTATCCAACATAAAGTAGGTTTACCTACATAATGTTCCTCTTCAACTCTTTCCCCGCCAACCGTTTGATCGGTAATTACGGGTTTTTGCTGGCGGAAGTTCAAGGAACAAGCGTGTTTCAAGACCGCTGAAGAGCACGTTGAAGATTTCGAAGTTAGAAGAAGACTGAAGATATGTGTTTGCGAGATTGAGCTTGTTGATTCTCAGACACGGTTCTATCTACGCAGTGCAGACTAGAGAAACACCTCTTATGTGCTTGACGCATTATATGTTTGCCTGTCAGCTACCAATTACCCGTCTTATTATTGCCGCCTCACGCTTCACGTCAAGCTGCCTGAATCTGCCCCTTGATATGTTTTCGGTCAATACGCTCTTCTTGCTTCCTCCGCCCTCCAACCCAGAATCCCAACCGTGCATTCGACGTACCTCCACCTACCTCTGATCGTGACTTTCACGATCCGGCAGCGACAGCTTGATGTCCCAAAAACCAAGAAACGGACCGGATAACCATTGGAACAAGGATGCAAGGCGGTTAACAGGGCGAAGCGCCGGAGGCGTTGAAGGCGAACGGCTGGTTCGGAAGTAAGGGGTTGCAAGTTTGGCGTGTAACAAAGCGAAGCTACCTCTAGGTTCTCACCAAGCTTAAACTTTTCCCCGCAATCTGCAACGTTATTACTTGTCTTGTTCCAGCCCACCCTTTCATCCTCCCCCATAGTATCTTTCCGTCTATGCGCTATTCCTGCGCGCGGCTCTTTGCATACTCCGCACCCTCCACTTCCGCTCGGGAACCCCTTTGGCCGGTCGTGGAAACTGCGAAAGCATTCACCCTTATCCACTTCTTTAGAGCTGTACATCCGATAATCTCCGTTTCGCGATTGCCCTACAGCCATCATCGGGACTCCTCTACGTAAGTTTCCTCTATCTCGGTGGTTACCTCTCCGTGCCTTATACCTTCGTCGTTCCTCCGATTCAACCCCTAGCTCCGTTCGCTCGATATCACGGCAACCCAGTGGCTGCGGGGCCGCTGCCCCACTTGCCGGAACTTCAACGTCGTTGCCACTGCTGCTATGCCTCAACGACGTACAAGCTACTTTGTTCAGAGGCACGTGCCGGTTCATGAGTATCGCGCTAGCTGGAATGTCTGATGAACCTTGGCTATACATTCCAACCCCCACCACGGAGCTTCCATAATGCATATTCTAAGTAACTTTACGCTGGTGTAATGCGTTACGGACTTACACCCGCTATACGCGATGTTCCATAGCTCACAGGCTGGTCGCGGTATGGGCGACTGTTGGCAACAGTGATGACACACCGGAAGCGGAAACCATGTAAACAGATATGACGTTCCGCGGTCCGTTGGGACGGGAATCGCTTGAACTTTGAGACATGCGAGGATACTTTCGTCGTCCGTTGAATCTAGAGGCGTTCTTCTGGGGAACTGGAAAGTCGGAACTGTCTAGCTGCAGGGTAGTTTTACTGGGCTGGTGGGCTGCTGATGAGAGAGCAATAATTATCGAGTTCGGAACGAGAGAGAACTGTAGGCGTAGAGTTTCTCCATAGTTCCTGTCTAGTTTCCGTCTAATTATTGACGACCCTGTACAAGCACCCTCTGGACACTGTCGAGGTACTGGCCAGTTACCGTTTTCAGTGTGCTTAACATTTTCTGTTATTTTATTCACGGTTTAAATAGCGAAATAATTCGGACAATCCGAAGAAAATGCGGGACGTACTGGGCCGGATTCGAACCCGGGACCTTCCAATTGCCAGTCGACTGTTCTGGCCACTGAGCTACCCACACCGTTTCCGAATTGTCTTCATTAAGGTTATTTTTCACTTTGTTAAATATATTGTTGTAACAAAGTGGGTATGAAAGTTCGCATTTCGAGGAAATGCGTTATTGCTCGGCCGAATTGAAGATATCCTTGTGGGTAGGAATTGTGGCTTGGATTTGTAGGTAGGAATTGTGGGTTGGATTTGTAGGTAGGAATTGTGGGTACGGATTGTAGGTAGGAAATTAAATGAAGTAATTTTTATTTTAAATCATAGTAAATACATAGTGTCGACAGCTGATTCGTAGCGAAAGGCAGAATGTTTGAGGGATAATGCATTGAGCCACAGTGAAATTAGCTACGATGAAAGGCAAACGATAGCGGCATATCACGTTGAAATTTCAATATGAACAAGCATACTGTTTCCGAAAGGTCTTTATCTCCACGAATTCGCATCGAATCGTAACAAAACCTGAAGTAAGACAAGTCCTAGATTCAAACAAACTGCTTGTCAATTTTTGTCAAGGGATTTTTTGTCGATTCGGAGAACACTGGATACCAATTAAACACACAAAGTCACGTGATCGCCATTAAACGCACAACTCCCATCTTTTGCCCTTTGGGCAGTCGGTAGTTAATGATGATGGAGTTCGGCATAAGGAGAACTATTTGCGTCAACTTTCCGCATAATTCCTAGCTAGTTTCCGTCTAATTATTGACTCTACTGCATAAGGACCGTCCGGAGACTGTCGAGGTAATGACCAGTTACTGTTTTCATCGTGCTTATAATTCTCTGTCATTTTGCCCCTGCCAATAATTTATAGGGATAATAAAATTTCGTATTTCAAGGAAATGCGTCATTGCTCGATCGAATTAGATCGAACTTTTACATCTGGGATGAAACTATTCGGGGAATCTCTAAAAATAAGTGCGACTTTCCGTACAAGAGTCTAAAAGCGTGAATTACCGTGGAAACTCGGCCCGTGTCCGTGTGCTTCAGAAATTCCGTAACTGTGTGGGGAATGGACGGTCGCTGACCGAAATAATCTTTGGTCCAATCGCGCCCGCTCGTTCGTCCGACCGCCCCGACAATGAGTGGCGACTCGAGTGACACTCGAATAAATTCTGCTTACCATCCACGGAAATCCAGTATTAAGGATGCCGATAAAATTTAATTACATAGACACGTTCTTTTTTTATTTTTATCACAATCAGTGCCACGAATGTTATTTTCGTAGAGGAGAAACCACAAAGTACATGGTGACAAAAAATTCTTGAAAGTTCCGTCCGATCGTTATTTCGTTCGGATATATTTTATTTTATTGAAAAGCGAATCACAGCTGGGCGAGGAGCGGATAAACGATTCTAAAATAGGTGGGCGTACGATCCACCTTCGGGTTCCTCCGAGTTTCCAGAGACGTGGGCGTCTCGAGATTCGTCGTCTAAACGTTTCGTCCACCCCCTTCGATATCTTCTTCCCCCGGTAACTCGCGTAGAAAGGCTCCGCGAATCGATTAGCGATGATTAACGACATTTTAATGTCTCTTCCACCCCACTATCGTTATTCAATCTTCCGTTCAACGATTTTCCAGCCGGTGTACCGAGTTCTCTACTCATCCATGACGAAACGTGTAAAATGCTATTTATAACATTCATTTTTATATTTATTTAAATATTTTTTTATTATTTTGCGAATTAATATTTATACGAATAAATCTAACGAACGAATGAATCAGTTTATTTCGTAAAAAATTAAATTTCGACAAATTTTACAGTAGAACGGTAAGAAAATATCGCACGGTCGAAAAAATTCGTGCAGGTCAAATTGCGAGGATTGGATTAACTCGAAGAACAAGGGACGTTGCTTGTGTGACAAGAAGCAGCGTCAGGGCACTCTGGAGACTCGATAATTCGGAGCTCACCCACCTCCTTCCCTTTTTATCCTTTTCTCGCAGACGGGCAGGGAGCACTCGGTTAAAGTTTAACTCGCCGTTAACCCGATAAAGCCGTGAATATCGTGGTAACGAGTTCTTCCCCGACTACAACGACGAGCAAGTGGGGAACGAAGAAGACGACGAAGAAGAAGAAGAAGAAGAAGTGAAAAGGAGGACGCGAAAGAAACTAAGAAAATTGCGCAATAACGGAGCGTCCTAGGTTGGCACATCGCCAATACTGAAAATACAAAATTAAAAAAGAACAAAAAAATTTAACAATATAAAAGTTATAATCCGCAAAACTATGGAGTGATCTTATTGGCTGAGAGTTCAAACAGCTCATAACTAGAAGACCATCGAACTGGAGAATTTAGCCGAAGGGAAAGTTAACTGTGATTATTTTATTTAATAAAAAATCGGTTAATATTGATGAAAAAGAGAAATTCCTCGTCTTGATAATCCCGTGATTTTCCGACTTGCGCTAACAAGACAATTGTTCCCGACATTTTGTCCGAGGGTGTTTGCGCGGGGAAACGTCGGTGGGGTTTTGAAATCTGATTACTCATTAAATAGCGAGCGTAAGAGCAAAAGAAACTAAGAAAATTGCGCAATAAGAGAGCGTCCGACGTTGGCACATCTCCGATACTAAAAATAAAAAATATGCAAGTCACAATATTAAAAATCCGCAAAACTATGGAATGATCTCATTGGCTCAGAGCTCAAACAGCACATAACCGGAAGACCATAATTCCAACAGAATTTAGCGGAAGTAAAAGTTAAACCTAATTATTATTTATATATATATACACGGAACAAGCACTTTTGACAATATTATTTACATGTGTATTGTGTCTTGCATGCTCGATGATTTCTTAATACCTCTTCAATGTGCGGTGATAATTCGATATCTCCCAATATAACATTTTTCCTAAGTAATTATTTAATTACATTAAAAAAGCAAAACAACCAGAAAAAAATCGTTCAATATTGATGAAAAAGCGGATTTCCCCGTCTTGATAATCCCGTGACTTTCCGACTTCCGCTAACAAGACAATTGTTCCCCTAAATTTCGTCCGAGAGTGTTTGCGCGCGGCGATGTCGGTGGGGTTTTTAGGTCGAAATCTCATTAGTCACAGGGTGGTGAAATTGCGAGAGCAGGAGTGCCCCGCTCCGGACCAGTCGGGCGCGTCTTTGCCCGGAATTGTTCGAATACTTCGCGAAGATAAGTAAGCTGTGCCTCCGGGTGCTTCTGCCCCCGTGCTGATGGAACAATGGGAAGCAATTCCCGGAAACGGGGAAACTCACTCCCCCGCGCTCTCTCGCGTACGGACAACATTTCCGAGGCTGCCAGCCCTCTCTTCGGTGCCCCGAGAGCCGACCCCGTCACGCTCGTACGAACGAACGTTATTACAATGCGGTGCCAGCTGGGAGCCTCCCTCCCGACCAGTGGATGGAGGAAAACTTGCTCAGGGTGTAGCACAGTCCAGACACGAGTAGCACCGCGACTGGCGAGAAGAGCGGGCCGGAACCGGCGAAGGGCGGAAAGATTATTATTTCAGATTAGATTTAAGTACACCGGGACCGGAAGTTACTTCGAGCGGAAATAGACAAAAGCTTCGTTTGGTAACGAAAAACGAAAAAAAAAGTCTGCGAATCTCTTCACGGTCCCTTTCGTCGGAAGAGACTGTCCTACATTAACGGCTCGTCACATTTAACCCTTTACAGAAGAGAGATTTTTTTTGCGTGGCGAAAGTTTGTTTCGTAAACTAGGTGGAGATTTGTGGGCAATTTTTTTTTCGGTCGCGAAATTTAATGCGAAGTTCGCCGGGCATGTGATATTTCGATAGGTTTTACCGCGAACTATTATTATATTTCTATATTAGTTAATTTCTGTATTTTCCGTCTTTTGGTTTCTGTATTTTGGTCGTCTGCTATAAAAATGCTGTTTGTGTGCTATACTATAATACGTCGAACTCGCTCGAGTGTAGTGTACGTCAAACAATACTATATTTCTATAGTTCAAATTCGATCGCTATAGTGTAACTTCATATTTGCAAAGTGATATTTCTCAGCGACCATTTTCAATTTGATTTGGTGTGATTTGGAATTTTTCAATGTTGTGTTTCTCCGATTAGACTTTCTATGAGTCGCTTCTCATCGATAGAACTTTTTTTTAAATGTTGTATCTTTCCGATTAAATTTGCTATGTGCCGTTCCTCTCTGATACAATTTTCCATATAGTATCCCTTTCCGATACCACATCCTAAATGTCGCATCTCTTAAATCCACAAAAAAAAAAAAAAAAGAAAAAAAAAAAACCTATACGGTAGACTTCAAAAAGAGTTAGAGACGTGCCTTGTACTTCAGAGATCATGAGAATCTGGCCGTCTGTACCGGCACGGGTTTTCCGCAGCTTTCTCGGGTCCTCGGTAAATGCGGTACTGTCGGCTAAGTCGGCTGCGGACGCACTGGAAGTTAGGTAACTTAGCTGAGGTAGAAACCGAACAAAAAAAAACTTTTTTTCATATTTCCATATTAATCAATTTCTTTATTTTCCGGAAGTTAAATGACGGACGCTCTTCCCACTTCCATTAGCGGATTATGTGTGAATTTAATGCCGACCAGACGTAAGCGCACGGTGGAGTCGTAACCTACTTCCCGATGTCTAGAGTTCAATAGTTCACTGGTACGTCTTCTCATCCGCACGATGTATAACTCGGCTCGGATCCCGGGCTCGGACAATGGCGTGATCGTTTAACCTTGCCCGTGGAGCATTCGACCCCTGGATTGAATAATTGCTCCAATCATTAAAAACCACGTTAATTTTTCTCTCATTTCGCCAAGGGAATTTCCTTCAATTCACTGTGAAAATTTTATCAATTAATCGGACTTCTATTTTCTACATTCCAAGAAATAACGCAATCCTATTCGATATTATTTTTGCGCCACTTTACCGCGAGTGAGCTATACAAAAAAGTTATCACTTTTTTTTTTACCGCGCTCATAAAATTGTACTCTTCGCGCGACGGAAGATTGCGAAATTAATTGATGAAAAATGAGAGAAAAAGAAAATAGTGTATAAATATTTTATTTCACTCGGTGGGAAAAGGCGGTTTTTGCGCACGCTTCGCGTGCGAAAAGCCCCACTTTCACACCTCGTGAAATAAAAATTTGATCGATACTCGCGCGAAAAACGGTTTCTGAACTCGTGTGATTGTAACACTTGCCTTCGGCTCGTGGTGCGAAGTCACGCTCGTCAGAAAAAGTTTTTTCGCACTCGTATCGAAAAGTACTATTTTATCGGTGTTGCACTAAAAGCATTGAGTATTTACCGAGTTCGGGGTACATTGCATCAGCGGATTTGCGCCAGGGTAAACTTTTAACGAAGGTGGAGATTAAAATAGTGGATAAAATGTTGCTCGACGCGGAGCTTCCCGGTGGGTTGCGTGGGTGCCATCGCGTTCTCGGGACAGCGACTAATGCGTTCAGGAGGATCGCAACGTATCGCCGGCATCTGCGGGGTATCACCGAGAATCCCCTGACTACCCCCTCGGCGCCGCTATCGTTATTGTTTGCACACGCGAGAATTATCCTCTCCGCGAGCTTGGACGGATAATTCGCGATGCACGATATCCTTATTAATTGATGGGCTATGTGCACATTTCTTTTCGTGCCAACGTCTACAATTAAATCCGCATCCGTCACGCTTCCGCCACGCGTCTCGTATCGGCACAACTAAGCATCGTTGATTGATCAGGTCCTTAAACAAAAATCACAAGGCAACTCTCGAAAATTATCCGAATTATTTCCAATTTATCTCGAAATTGTAAATTTAATGTACTAAACTTGAAATTTTCTTTCGTTTCCTATATTAATTCAACATCGTACTTTTTTTTGTAAAATTATAATATCAGATATTAAAATTACAAATCTGTTGCCTGAAATTCAACAAAATTTGCATTAAAAATAAAAAATTTACTGTACGATCGCAACGCACATGTGTTTGAAATTTCATAAATAGTTTATGTAAAACAGCTTCCAGTACCGTTCATTAACGGTTTTAAAGATAATGATAATTATCATAAAAAACAATTACAATTATAAAATGATAAAAAAAAATTTTATTATAAAAAAATTAAATGCCGACTGTATACGTCCATATTATATAATAGTAAAGCGCGTTGCGTTAGTGTCGTGAATATTGTCTGGGGTCCTTTTGTACCGAACACATGAGGGTCAATTGATGTGCTAAGTCCACATTTATTTCATACCAACGTTTATAATTAAATCCGCACTTGTCACATTTCCGCCACGCGTCTCAGGTCTTATCAGGTATTATCAGGCATTATCAGGTCTTTCAACAAAAATCGAGAACCTCTGAAAACTCCCCGAATGATTTCCAATTTATCGCGAAACTATACCGGAGAGAACTGATGTATCGAAATTCGAAATAAAAAGTTTTGTTAAAACGTAAGAAAAAAAAAAAAAAAACGTAAAGCGAAGAACTCAGCTAATTGCGAATGCACTCACGGACTCCATTTCTTTATTCGAGAGAGAATAAGAAAAGAAAGGAAAAAGGAGTAAAACAAATATTTTTCTTATGTACACTTGGCCTAGTAGCTCTTTCGCCTTTCGGGCCATTAATCGCCAAGAGAGTTTTGTTCGCCGCTGAGAAAGAATATAGAGTGGCATATAGTGCATAGCGACTGTCTATACGTTTATGCAGCGCATAGCGGAGGGGCGGGGGAAAGGATTGCGAGAAATTCCAGCGAAGCGGCAGCAGCAGAGGAAAGCGCGCTGGCGGAATTTTTGGTCCGTCTTTTTCAAGTATTCCGTGCCTTCCAGCTCTGCCGTAGCTGAAGTAGCCCCCGAGTCTAGTGGGTTATATGGAAGAGGAGAGAAACTAAGGAGAGGGGTCGAGAGAGCGCGAATGCAAAAACACAGAGGGGCCCACTCGACGTCTCTCGTCGTCGTGCTGCGCTCTCCTTTTGCATAAATAACTAAATCCCTAGGCGAACACGCGAACACAAACTCATTTACACAAAGACAGTGTACACACGCGGAAGCGCTGTTATACATAAAAAAAAAATGAAAAAAAAAGTTTAGTCATAAAAACGCGTGCACAGTCGGAATGCACTTCTCACAAAATAAACGAGGCGAGGTACTCTCAAAAACCGGCTTCTCCGGATCTTTTCGTGTCAATTTTTTATCAGACCTATATTCGGAACGATCAGCTGTTTTTACATGTAATCTTTAACACGTGTTTGCGGCAAGCAGCACAATTTTTTTTTTTTAATCTGAAATACGCTTTAGTGATGAAAACAAAATGAATAGGGAAAAAAATTGTCGACGATTTACCTCATTTTTATTATTCATGCAATTTTTATTTCCCACTTGGTCTTTGGAGTTTACCGAACACGTTGGTATTCAGAAAATTAAATCATGCTTCATTTATCGGACAAACGAAACTTTTTTAACGCACATTTCATTTTTTACTTGGTTTCATTTTTTTAGAACCGCGAAAGTTTTGTAATCCAGAGTCAAGGCAGCGTTTTGTTTGGGCAACTTATTATTTCCCGTGTGAAACGTAGACCATGAAATAGGAATTTATTGATTTGAATAATCAAAAATACGATTTGTTGACCAAAATCAAAAATGGTAAAATTAACATGACAAAAAAAGGTCGATAATTTCCCTAATTTTTATTATGCCATTAATTTTTAATTCTCATTTGCCCTTTGGATTTTACTGAACTCGTTGGTGCTAAGGAAATTAAACCACTCTTCGTTTATCGGACAAACAAAATCTTTTTAACACATTTTTTCATTTCTTTTTTTTTTTAACGTAACGTCAAAGTTTAGTAATCCAGATTCAAGGCAGCCTTCTGTTTAGCTAACTTTTTATGTCTCGTGTGAGTAGTCGACGATGAAACAGGAAAAATTAGCTGCGCACCAACGGACGGTGCATAACAGAGCTGAAAACGATTTCCGCGACCCGTAGGAGGGCTGGAGCGAGAAAGAGCCGAGATTTCAAGGAGGCTCGAGGAGAGGAAGCCTTTGTGGGACCGGAAACTCGTGTATTTTCCGCCGAGGTTGGAGCGGGTGAGAATTCCGGGAAAATGGCGCTAACGAACGCGGGACGAGCGAACGAGAGCGAGGTTGCCGAACGTGCTTTGCCTGGCGGGGCGTGACGCGGACGGCTTCAACGACGGGCGAATATGGCGAAAGTACCGCGAATTCGGATAACGTTATAACGAAACATCCACACGTATGAAGCAAAATGGTATACCCGATATAACGTGTTTCACGTACAAAGTGGCGGAGATCTCACCGTCGTTTTATCCTCATTAAACGAGGGAAAAGCGGGCGAGGCTCAATTTTTTTCCAATTTTTTTTTTTTTTGCTTCATATTAACGCCCTTTGCGAAGAGAAAAAAAGTCGATTTTTCGGTCGGTTTTCCTTAGCGATATTCCGCCTCAAACTCGACTGCGGATACCTTTCAATCAATTTTAACGATCCGTCTTTAAGACATTTCTTTGCTTTGTTTCCGTGTACTGTGAAGGATAAACCCATTGATTTATTTACTTGCTTTTTTTAAATCACTCTACCGTAATGATCGGGCGGAGAGTTTGTAGACCTGCAGATATTAGTATTGCACATGGACGGGCGAAGTGTCGAAGAGAGAAAACATATTGCGACCACTGGGATTTGAACCCCGATTAATCGATTACTGAGTAAGGGTCGAATTTCAATACTTTAGTTTGAACTTAAGATCGCTTTTGATATCGAACTTAAGAGCGAAGTTTGGCCGGAACTTTGTTGGGTGCTTAAGATCTATCTTAAGTTCGAACTTAGGTCTGAACTCAAATTCGATTGTAGTTCGAGATCCATCTCAAGTTCGAGCTTAAGATCGAACTTTGACGCTTTTTCGACGTGGAATCTATATCTGGATCCAAAATGCGAACTCTTCGGCATTCGTGTTTCTGAGCATAGTAGGCTCACAGAGGAGAGTATTCGGCCTTCACGGAGAAAAAAAAATGGTTGGTACAACAAGAATTTTGTTACCACAACTGATTTACCTGGTTAATATAGACACAACAAAATATTTTGCTGCCGCAACAAATATTTTGCTGTCGCAACAAATATTTTGCTGTAGCAACAAAATATTTTTGCTACGACATCAATAAATTATTAACGATCTACATTTTGTAAGAGAAACAGAACTATTTTTCTCCATGTTGAACGCCGGGTCGACTTTTAGTCCGCGAATTGCAAGACTGAAGAACTCCTCTTTCCTTGTTCTCTTTCGTCATATGTGGGAGAGCGGTCTGATAACGCCAACAATCCAGCTGCCTCCCTCCGAAGCATATACGAGAATTCCTTCCTCCAGACCTTATCCAGCCGGTCGAGTACCGAACTCTTTACCTTCCACTTGGAAGAAGACGATCTCAAAAATCGTGAGTTTGATATTTCGATTTCGACGTTTCGATATTCCGGCCCTCGGGAATATCGAAACGGTTCAGTACATATGTATTACCTATTTACCTATTCACTACATATGTATTTAGCTCATTCGAATCGTCCCAATATATGCAATGCAGGCTCACACTATTTTATTAATTTACCGACAAACCAAAATCTACATTAAATTCCGAATCTTTCTGATTTTGCTTTTCCACCCGATAATCGTCTCTTCGAAGTTACACGAGACGAGGCCAGTGCTACAGGTGCTCCGGTTGCACTCCCGAGCCTGTTCTCCAGTTTCTCTCTCCCCCCGCCGTTCGCCTCTACCTGCGGTTTTCATAAATCGATTGCGTTGGAAAAGTAGTTTGTCGAACGCGCGCGCATCTGCCTGTAACCACCCTCGAACATGAATATTTACGGCTCGTAGCCTACGACAAACATAGAATGAACAATGAAAAGGAGGAAAAAGGAAACGAAATGAGAAAAGGAAGATAATAAAGTATGAAACAATAAAGGAGCGTCTGGTGCATCTGCTCGGATCGCTGGTACGTATTGCAACGTGCATAGGCTTTGCAGTTTGTGGATGTGCAGGGGAGAAGCGTAACTGATCTTGGTGCGGAATACTCCAGAGCTCACGGAAACCTCTTGCAAGTTTAACGGTGCCGGGACACCAGCGGAAATGACGTTCTGAATTTTTAACTACTATATAGACGCGGCGTGTTTCCATCCTCCCTCTTTCCACCCCCGCCGCATCGCCCTCTGCGCCCGGCCCGCCGGGATAAGTTACGAGACTGTGCGTGTAACGGAGATCCTCGGGCGGTCGTTAAATTTCGAGCACGCCCGGAGTCTTTTCCTTGAATGAATTCCCCTATTCGAATTACACGAAGCATGCAAAACGATTTTGAGCTTGATGACTTTATGCAAATAGCATGTATTAGTTCCCGACGATTCTGAAGGTACTGCGATCTTTATCGACCGGGAGAGTCAGTACTATGTAGTCTCGTTAAGATTACAGTCTTGTGGAGGAAACTTCATTTTTTTTTATTGGAATACATTTTATGCCGTTTTTAATATTTTAGGATTTAGCGGCTGGGAACCGGCCAATTTGTAGCCAGTTCCTAGTCAGTTCGTAGGTAGAAAGTGGATAATTTTGAGTCAGTAATTATATAGGAATTGGATGTTCTCTAGCCAGCGACTGAATAGGAAATGTCCAGTTCCAAGCCACCAATTTAATAGGACAGTCCAGTTTCTAGCCAGCAACTGAATAGGAACGGTCCAATTTCTAGCCAACAACTGAATAGGAACTCCCCAGTTCCTAGCTAACAACTGAATAGGAACGGTCCCGCTCCTAGCCAGCAACTGAATAGGAACAGTTCCGTTCCTAGCCAACAACTGAATAGGAACTGTTCAGTTCCTAGCCAGCAAGTGAATAGGAACGGTTCCGTTCCTAGCCAACAACTGAATAGGAACTGTTCACTTCCTAGCCAGCAAATGAATAGAAACGGTCCAGTTCCTAACCAACAACCGAATAGGAATTGCCCAGTTCCTAGCCAGCAACTAGAAAAACTATCCAGTTCCCAGCCAATTCCTGCATAGAACCTAGAAAATATACTATCTATTAATTGTCGCTAAATCGAACCACCCATTTTACTATTCGTCTACTGATTTTTCAATTTGAAATCCTACCTTCTATTTGCCCCTTCCGGTTTGCCGTTAATGCACTCCGCCCACCGAGATTACGAAATTTGAGTTTCCCTTAATCAACAAAACATTAAATCCAACGTTTTACCTGCTTACTACGGAGTCCACACATGTGACGTGTAACAAAGCTCTTCCACTTGTACAATGTTGGCTGCCTCTGAATATGTGTGTGTATGTATGTGTTTCGAGGGAATAACAACGCATATAGTAAGGGGGTTGGAGGGATGGAGAAAAGAAAAACGAGCGAGCGGGTCGAGCCGCGTGTGCATAGTAAACGAAAGCGTTCTATCGTAAGCGAGTGTGCTCAGTTCAGTGTAAATTTTCCGCGGTGCAAGTTTCTCCCCCGCCCCCCTCACTTCACCAGCCCTCCCGACGTCCCCCACGCATTTATACCCGGTAGACCGGGCGGCACGATGCGAGGGTGGCGCTATTATTATATTAAACAGAGTTGCCACAATTATAACCCCGCAGATAGATACAACTTTACGATAACTCCTGCACGCTACGCAAAGCCACAAGCCCGCTTGGCTCACACCGACGTGGGGTTTATTAGCTACGGAGTTGTATGGCCTCCCTCTGCGAAAGCCGGTGTGTCGCGAAGTTCGCAAAAAATAGTCGCCGCACTAGAACCGACCAAAACCATGAGATAAATTTTTTTCCGAGAGCTTCATTTTAAGGGTATATTTGACATTTTTTCTGACATCGAGGAAGGAAATTTAACTTTTTGTTCTTTCTCTATACAAATTTTGATGGAAATTTTGTTTTCACGATTCTTTTTTTTTGCGATATTCATGTTAAATGTTTTAAGGTGTGAAAAATTCGTCGAATTTGCGCGCCTTATACAATCGACTCGAGCGCGACGGGAATATCGATCCATGAATCGACGCGCGTTTCCAGAGTAAGGCAATTCGGGGTGATATGGGCATGTTTTTTAAATAACGAAAATTGGAGGTTTAACATTAAATTAAAAAAAAAAAAAATTGGTGCAAACAACTCTAGAAATTTCAAACTAAAGTAATTCACGCAGAACTTTCGATATTTTCGATGCATGATTTAATTGCAGCTCTATAAATAAATATTTGCGATCGGCCGTCTTACCCGGACAATACGGGTGACATGGCCACAGTAATAACGGTGGTCAATTAGGCCTAGGGAAGCATTGGGATCGCACAAAACGTGCCTTACTAAATTTGATTTTGCCTAAATAAACTACAGAAAGACAGTTAACAGTTGACTACAGAAAGTAGTTGACTCCGTCAAGTGTTTCAGATGCCAAACTAAAAATAAAATGGTTTCACTGGCCGTATCACCCGGATATTGCCACAGCGTGCAATTGCGGACAGTTTCCAACCACCACTGACGTAGCCATTTTACCCGCGATATCCGGTCGAAATGGCCATCACTGGCATGGCCATATCCGTCAAAGAACAAGTGGCCATGTCTTCCGGAAAATGAGTGGCCATATCACCCATTTTTCAGAAAAATAGCCGCAGTTTAAATTTAGAGAAGTAAAAAAAATAGGTTTACTACGCGCCAATTTTTTCTTGAAAGATCCAACTATAGTGTACAATCTTGATTTACTAACAAAATTATAATTTAATATGTGTGTTTTGTAATTTAGTAGTATCTCCAGAGCGCTAGTAATATAGCTCGAGAAATTCCTGGCTACGTCGAAATAGGGATTCACCGCTCGTATAGACCCTTGCACGTACAATCTTAATTTTTTGTGCAATCGCATTGTATCCACATATACTAAAAACTGTGCAAGCGGCTGCGCCGTTCGTTTGTTACGTTAAAAGATATTACGCATTACTGGCCATCTCACCCTGATTTACCTATAAGTTGTCCGCGTGCTCCAAAACTCATAGGAAAAGAATTTTCATGAGGCGTTTCTCTAGGAAATGTTGCGAAAAATAGTGTTTTTTTTTTCATTCCGTTGGTTACGAATTCCCATGTTCGAAGCCATGCGAGCCAACAGTCAGCGAAATGTCGGACGCATGTAAAATTCATCGCGCACTCTCCGCGATTCCCTCTCCACCCCGTGAGCCTTCTATATGGCGTCCGGGAAACCTCCGTGGAACCCAAAAACCGTTAAGTTAAAGTACGAGGGTTGTAGCGGAGCGAGAATGGTGGCTCGTAGCGATTTCACTTAATACTAAAAAAAAGGACGAGGCAACACAGCCGGTACACTAAATACGGTCGAAAGTTTTGGCTGACTATACCCGGGTCGTATCCCTTATGTACACCTATAGCGCTAGGAGTTACCCCATGTCTGGCATAAATACGGGGAGGAGAAAAAAAGGCGGTGGGTCAGACGATGGCCCGTTGCAATTTTAATTCGTAAACTCCCGGCTCTGCGAGATTCACCCTCATTGCCCACGCAAACAGTGAAAAGGCACACACACGCACCCAAATATCACTGTGGTTAAAAGTTTACCGCATTAATATTTTATTCAATTCTACCTGTCCGACGTCCAGGAGTTTGGCTGGAAAAAAGGGCGGTTCGCGTACAGATTAATAGATCTTGGTGGCGTGAAATATTTATTTTATTTTTTCATGCTGATATTATCACTCAAATAATTTAAAATATTTGAGTGATATATTTTCATATTGTGATGAAATTGTTTTTAAAAAACTTCTCCACGATGCATTACCGTTCCTCAAATGTTTCCCGAATTTGAGGACAAAAATAGGAGGATGATTTTTTTAATACATTTTTTTTAGACTTAAAATTTTTGAATCCGTGACTTTTTAGTCAGAACTTTTGTGCGACGTATGCGATACTATTGTGGGAATGAAAACGTTAATTATAGATGAATAGTAAAACAGACGAAAATCCCAATTCCCCAAATGTTTCCAAAATTTCCGGACAAAAATAGAAGAGAATTTTTATTTATTTTATTCAATTTTTTTAAACGTAATTTTTTTTAATCTCCGATTTTTTAGGCCGAGAACTGTAGGGCGACGTGTGCAACACGATTGTGGAAACGAAATGGTTGAATATAGATGAATAATAAAACAGCAGTAAGCAGGCACGAATTGTTCGACGAAAATTGGGTACCAGCAGAGCTCTGCATGTTAAACAGACACAAGAGTGAAATCGCGGCAGGTTTAATCAGACGCGGTTGCCCTTTGGGTATACCGGTGTGCTGCTTGCTTTACGCGTTGTGTATTTATACGTGAATCTCGGACAGCGCCGCGCCCGAGCCTCGAACCGGTGAGCCGGCCCGGACCCCGGACGAATTTCGGACGCGGGAATTTGCGAATGCCATTACGCGGGTGCGAGGTGAACACACGAAACACTCTGTCGTACGTGCGCTGTGCATCCTCGTGCCTCATTCTCGCTTTAATCATCGCTAGCCCATCACGGCCAACGGCCACAATATATTCCCTCCGGAGCTCTCCTGAGACACACCGAACTCTATCGATTGTTGATACTTTTACGCTATTTTTATTTTTATTTTATCTAAACAACGACCAAAATAATTTTGTTGTTCACCCGCGGAACGAATTAAAAAATCGAAGTCTTTCGTGTTTAATTCTAAAAATGACAAAAAGTTAAGCCCCCACCCCGTAGAACTATGTATTTTGATCGATTAAAAAATCCAGCGAAAGGCCGTCGCTGAGAATTAAGTTTGAGAGGTGCGGCATTTTTTGGGTACAAACGTCGAATGCGGCACCTTCTAGGATTTTTTACTAGGTACCTCCTTTCGCGAGCTTCAATTTGAGATCAAAATATGTACTTTAGAAACGTGGGAGTTAAATTCTAAAAAATTCCTTTTTTCAACACCCTAATATACACTGCTGTACATAAAAGCCTGGTTTTGCAGATTTTTCTATCTTTCTGGACGTCTTGCTCTATTCTTTTTTTTTTTTGTTGTGTGCGCCAATCGCTAGCCCATCACGGCCAACGGCCACAATATATTCCCTCCGAAGCTCTCCTCAGACACACCATAACTTTATCGAATCTCGATACGTTACGCTATTTTTATTTTTATTTAATTTAATCAACGAAAAAATAATTTTGTTCTTCAACCGAGAAACACCGCACGTATTCTTTTTATTCCTTACGAATTTGCAAAAAATCAATATTTTGAGCTCTTCAAAGTAAAATCAATACGACAGGTTTTGGTCAACATGTGCGTTGGACTTTTCATGCCGATATGGTGAACTTACGCTGTCGGATGAAATTTTCTTTGGGCGAACAAAATACACGGATTGCTCGCGCACGATTTATGGGCACAAAAGTCTGAGGGTTCGATGGCTGCAGATTGGAGTCATATGAGGGATCAGTTTGGGTCAAAGAGAAACGCACGCATGTCCAGCCCGAGCCGGTTTCGAGCGGTTACTAATATTTCACGGGCAGCCGGACGGGCTTGGATATCGCGTTCTTCAATTACACTCAATTTGATCCGGATATTGAACAAGTGGTTGCCGCTTCACCTCGTGATCAAATCACGTCCTACCGCCTCGGTATTTCAAGTTCTCGGTCACGGGACAACCACTTAATTAAACTGAATAATCGCGCGCCTCGTTCGTCGACGGGAGAGACTTTCTCATATCGGCCAATAGCAACGTTCGACGATGATACGGGCTTTACACCGTGTTCAAGCGCGTTCCTCCTCATTTGCCTAATTCTTTGCTCACACTGCGAAATTAACATAGCTTAGCGTGTCAAAGTTTTCCCACCTTTATGACAACTTTTGAATGTGTTAATTTTGCTGTTTCTCATGGAAAGCCCCAGAATGGGCCGATTACGTTACGGAGCAATTAGCAATTGGAATTATCCGGAATAATAGAGCCATTTCGATCGAGCTGGATTTGTATTAAAAAATTATCATTTTAAAGTTTTTGTATCTTTTTTTTTTACTATAGCTGGATTTACGTTCTGGACTAATCCAATTTTTTTTACGTGGAGTCTTTTGCAATCATATATATATATATATATATTTTTTTTTTTTCGTGGGAGCAATTACCGATCCTTGCCTTTTCGACGACGGATAAAGAACAGGGTGGGCGGGAACGGAAAGGGGAACACCGTTACGACACAGTGTTGCAGGATTTCATTCCGCTCGTTTTGATAATCGAATTTCGTTCGACCCGACCGTGGATTAGGCGGCACACGTGCGAGGCTACGAGAATCCTACTCCTCGGGGCTTCTGGCCTCGGGGGCGTCCCCTGGGAGACTTCGGTGCTTCGCAGGAGCACTCAGCTGAATAAAAAAAAAAAGAAAAAAAATTGAATATGTGATTAACGATTTTTCCGAAAATGTTTCTCACTCAATCCCCATATTGTTGCTTTCCTTGCAATTTCTTAATATTTTCATACTTTGTGTGCATAAAGTAATTTAATTGAAATGCCAGTCGTAAAAAGGTCAAAAATTTAAATTGCAAAGTTTTATTACCATATTGGCCGCGGTCTGCGCAGAGATTTAGGTTTTCGAAGAAACTGTGTCCTTAAATTTCTGTCCGATTTGATCGAACGATTAATCATTCCACCAAGAAAATATTTTCTCGCTCTTCGTCCCGTCCGTTCACCTCCTTGTCGTATTATCGTACTTGATTATTCATAGAAAAAGTTCGCCAACTCAATTTCGAGGCTATCGTCACATTTTTCTTTATCGCTGGTTAAACGTCCGTTGCTGTTATGTATTATTTTTGCCTAAACATTTTCGAGGGCCCGAGAGATCTCGTGTACGAAGGATTCGTCCGGGCTAATTTACGGTCTTAAAATCCTTTTTAGATAGGATCGCGCGACATTCGTTTTTCACCGTGACATTTATTGCTCCGCACACAGTTTGTGTATAATTTTCGCGAATTCCACGAAACAATCGTGCGGCTACGGTACGGACATTAATATCGGACCGTTCGGAATTCCGTCGTGTTTCCTGTCCAACCTCATACGGACGTTTACCACTTCCACACTAATGACCCACCTCGGAAACGAAAACGTGAAGAAAGAGTGATTAAATGTCGCAGACAAATATCTAAAATCCTTCTTTATTTACATTTTGGTGGAGTTCAAAATAAAAAGTTGAAAATTGAAATTTTCATATCGCTTTCTTATAAGGGTCGAAAATTGAAATTTTCGTACCGTTTGCTCATAAAAGTGAAAACTTGAAATTTACATATCGCTTCCTCATAAAAGTTAAATATTGAGATTTTCACGATAGATATGAATATCGCATTCTCACAATGTACCTTTATTCGTGGAGCTTCTTATATGAGAAACCATTTTCTGTATTTTTGGCTTCCTCATAGAGACATTTTTTCTAAATGAGATATTTCGACAGTTTGGAACATTCTGAAAACGTTTTCATTCAAATTCCGAATATTTTTTTTTTTTGCCAAAACAAAGCTTCCTCTATGAGGAAGCAAAATGAAATCGTTTTTCATTGTTTTTGTAAATTGCCATTTTTCAAAGTTGACGCGAAACAAAATTACCAATCATCATAGAAGCGGATAAGAGAGTAAATATTGCAAACTTCGGACCTGGTAAATTAATTTTTTTTTTATTCCACCGAGCGTTAATTGCCTTTCGAGCTCGTGCGGTGTAACGCAGCATTGACCGGGATTTCTAAAACAAATAGTAAACTCTCCGCCGCTATTGTTTCTCATTAAATAAACAAGCGACCCTCTCACCTATCCGCTATCTGCAATTTTCCCCACGCTCGTTCCCGCCCTCTCCGCGCCAAAATAAATATGCCACGTTCAATCCGGTTACTGTATACCGAAACAAAAGTATAGTTCCCGAGAACAGAGATTTCCCGTTTCTGGGTCAACGATTTCGTTCAATGTTTTTTTCCTTAATTTTACGTATTTTATTGAAATATTTTTTTGCTTTTTTTTACAACGAACCATACATGAAATCATCGTGAAAAAAAATTCTCCCGAAGCTTTTGTTTTACTCTACCAATTTGATTTGATTGAAAGTATTTTTTTCCCAAATTCCAATATTACCCATCTCCCACTTTTTTTACCTCTAAAATATCGTTGTAAAAAAAAGAAAAAAACAATGCCGGCGCGAAGCAAACAATCCAACTTTCCTCGAGTCGGCGTCTCGGGACTTAAACTTTACGAGTAACTCTTCGAGTATTCGAGAAACTCCGGTAAATCATAGTTTCGTCCCGCATGAGCGACGATATCACGTCTGGGCGCTGATTGCGGAAGCTAATTGGATCATCCATACGCATGTAGTGACAGACAGTAGGTTCATCACTGCCACTGTTCATCAACGTTTCCAGACTGTTTCCTCCAGACACTCTCACGTCGAGGAACGACGCCTCAATCCAACGATGCTCATTCGAGTGTCTAATAATCTCCGTAAATCCCCTGGCCAACTCGAGAGTTTGATAAACTCGCGACACGCTTCGCAGTTTCCACGCTCAGACTCGACCGGGAAACGCAACGCCCTCACGTCGTCGAGATACCCGGCCAATTTTCCCGTGAGCAAGACGAGCTGTACTTCCTCTTCTTCCTTTAGATGTTCAGACTCGACAATCCCCTAGGTTCCATAATAGTAATAATAGTAACTGTAATCATATTACATTATATTATATTATATTATATTATATATAATATAATAATATAATATATAATATAATAATATAATATATAATATAATAATATAATATATAATATAATAATATAATATATTATATAATAATATAATATATTATATAATATAATAATATTATATATTATATTATATTAGGGGTGCTCGGGGCGCGCGCCTCGCAGGCTCGCACCTCTTTATGGACTTAAGCCCTTGTTATTCCAAGTCCTTTAAAAGACGTATGCCCTTATAATTCTAAGCCCCACTATTACGCCCATCCAAGTAATGACCCCGCCTTAAAAGACAGACGGGTTCAATACTTGGATGGTTGACCGCGGTCACCTATCCAAGTACTGATTCCCCTCCCCCCTCGCTTTTTGACACGGCGGCGGCGGCAGCGACGACAGCGGCGAAATCTTTTTATATTATAGAGAGATATACAAGAGAGAAGGGAAGGGACACGAAGGAAGCGAAGTGGATAATAGTTGAAGCATCAAGAGAAATGTATTTAGTTATGTGTATTGTTATTCAGTTGTTACAGAAACAAAGGGAAGAAAAGGTGCACAATGTAACAAGGAGAGAACCTTGTAAAAAAAACTTGCAACCCTTTGGGGTGTTAATCAAAATACATTTTATATTATATTATATTATATGATTTTATAAATCGGAAAGAAATCGATTTTTTTTTAATATCTCGGGATTCTAGTTCGAGCGAATGGTTTTGTAAAGTGAACAATCACGAGTGCGATGTGTCATTCCGAAACTGCACTTTGCGATCCAATTGTCGGAGCATCGCCAGTTATTCGTGTCCGAAATAAACCATCTGTGACGCGAGATCTTCACGTCGAGACCAACAAGTAATTGCGCGAACGTTATACCTTTCCTCTCTGTAAAATGTCCGCTGACATTCCTAGCTCCATCGCGCCGCATCTGACATGCGGCGCGACAGCCGAGAGTATCTTCGCGACGGGGATTTTCTTCTTTTTTTTTTTAATCAAACACGACGACGCTGAAACGTCATCCATCAATTTTTCTTCAATCGCGTTACGTCAAACACTTTGCGGGAGCTTCCTCAATCTACTATTATTTTAATCAAACTTGCAGTCTTCCATCTTCCTTAGGAATTTCTTATTTTTCATTTTTAGAGATTTCCTTTTCATCATAAAAGTGAAGCCAAAGTGATGGAAAGCGATCGATCTGTTACTTCGTACGCAATTAGGGCACGAAGATTCAGTTTCATCGCCTTTTTTTTTTGAAACTACGGAAATCGAGTTAAAATCCAATAAATCCCCCCCCCCCTCCGAAAGGGGGGATTTATTGAATTCATAGAATTTATTGAATTTATAGATTTCTTTTTTTATTTATTTATTTACATCCCCTTTAATTGTTTTATTTTTAACTTCATATAATCAAGACAAGAAACTTGCCCAGGAAAATAAAAACATTTCCGGTGACTTTTGCCGCATATCATATAAAATGATGTATGACTATTTGTGGGCTTTGTATCTATGTCTGTGTTGCCGAATTCGTCGATCGATCATATTCTATTTAAAAAAAGCTGTTGAAAAGTTTTATAGGATGATGTACGATGCCCGAAGCGGCGGTAAAAGGTTAATTGCCTTTCCACTTGGAGGTCCGCTCGGTGATCCTTTCGCCGATGACCCTTAACTTTTCGACGTCCTTTTTTTAAAATCCTTTTTCCCCTGTACAGTCTCAATTCCGCGCTGCACTCGAAATTGCGACGAAATTGTGCCGGTACGTTCGTGCACCTACGCATTGTTTCTCCTGCTCTTCGTTGCCTCCGTCACTTCGTTTCTCCAATTAGCGGAATCGCGCGAACTCTTTGCGAAATTATCTATGGATACCTTCCGTTCTCGTATTCCAGGGCCGACGCCAGCCGCCCGCTCGCGTTGCATTATTCAACGGGTAATACCGTTCGCCAACGGATCTTCGAACGTCCCCTCTATTTCTGCCCTTACCGTTCCGCAATCGTGAAACTCGGCGTTACTTAGCGACGCGCAAGCGAGTCGAAAAGATTGCTTTGTCGCTCACTCCGGAGCGACCTAATGCATCAGCTGGGAGGCCTTCGAATCTTCGAAACTTCCCCGTTGCATTTCCACGATGGTTCGCTTTTTAATCGAAGGCGTGCCGACTCGGTCGGTAACAAATCGGTTTCCTTATTTTCCCCGCGACTGTTGACATTTTGGACAAAAGCATATTAGGCTTTCGTAGGTTATGTGCAGATGCGTGAAATAACCTAATTTACTGTCGTCCAAAATGTTAATAGTAACGGAGATAATAGAGAAACCGATTTGTTACCGACAGATTCAGTTGACCCTTCCAGTAAACTCGTAAGAGTCAAAACACGAGTTGACGTGCCGATCTTACCGAGCAGCAAACTTGCTCGCAGCAACTCGAAGCTTGGCGGACCGTCCGCCAGAGGGCAGCTCTCGTGAGTTCTGGTAAAAAAGGCTCCCGTTAAGGGCATGTGACATACAGGTATCGATGCTCCGATGGTAACAAATCGCTTTCCCTATTTTCTCCGTGATGGATGATGCTTCGACCAAAATGAAATTAGCTTTTTGTAGTCAATAGATATAAGTATGAAAACCTTAATTCCTTTTGCTCGTCGTATCAATCGTTTTGGAGAAAACAGGAAAGGCGATTTGTTACCGACTGAGTCTGTAACACATGTCCATAAAAGTACCGGTTGACAAATGGTCCGTCTTACGAGCGATTAAAAAACAAGGTGCGGCAATGCATACATCAAGTCCCCATAAAGTCCGAGAAAGGCTCGAGAAGGCCCCATGTGACACCTACAATCAACATTACCCCTCCGATTTTTCGTGCATCAGATGGACCAAATTGAAGTCGCGTTCCATTTCACTGCTGTAGCGAGAAACCGATTTGCTACCGACAGATTCAGCTGACTCTTCCAATAAACTCGTAAGAATCAAAACACGAGTTGACGAGGCGATCCTACCGAGCAGCAAACTTGCTCGCAGCAAAGTGAAAGCTTGGCGGACCGTCCGCCAGAGGGCAGCTCTCGTGAGTTCTGGTAAAAAAGGCTCCCCTCAAAAGTACCGGTTGACGAAGGTCCGTCTTACGAGCCGTTACAAACCAGGTGCGACGATGCGTACATCAGGTCCTCATAAAGTCCGGAAAAGGCTCGAGAAGGCCCCCATGTGACACCTACAATCAACATTATCCCTCCGACCTTCTGTGCATCAGATTGACCAAATTGAAGTCGCGGTCCATTTCACTGCTGTAGCGCGCCAGTAGCACACCCGCTCCCTCTATCCTCCGCTTGATAGATAGTGTACTCTGCTGCTGCAGTAAACTAATGAAGAACAGGATTATCGGGGAAACCCGGTGGAACAATGGGATGGCAAGTTCAGCGGTCCGGGGCTCTGCCGGTCTCCGATGGAACGACCAGGCTGCGGATGCTGTGGGGCGCATCCGTTAGTTCTGGCAAGTCTCTGCCCTAAGTTACAGCACAACGCCTGTACAGTGCCATACCAATCGACCCGCTACTCTCCCCGAACCTTCCGAACGCGCCCAGAGCCTTCTCCCAACCTACATTTCAAATAGCTCGTGAAACCCGCTTCATCGGAAATTCTCCACTCCACTGTTAAGTTAATTCACTGATCAGATGATTTTCTCTCGCGACCTAAATTCCATTTTGCCAACAATCCGCCAGCAAATAGGCACCATATGACCGCACGAGATGGTGGCGAAATTGCGACATGTGCGTCCGCATTTGCCTGTGTTTTTAACAGCATTCAATGCCCAAAATTTTTAAGTACATATTGCCAGCAAGTCGTCAGCAAGGCTTGCTGGTTCTTTGCGTCTCACTACAACCGATTACATGAGTGTATGCAGGTGTGTGTTTTTGTAAATCGTTTCCTCGATCTTTTACATTACTAGCTTATTTTCCTAAAGAATCTAACTTTTTATAAAAAAGTTTATTCCAATCAAAGAAAAGTTATTAAGGACGACGAAAAATGTTTATTTGCTTCATAAGCTAATAGAGCGTTTATTAATTTCTTATATATTTATTTGTTTGATAGTATTATTCCCGTTATTTAATTACGTTTATTTGCATCTAATAAACAGATATATATATGTCAATTTTTTTTTTTCATTTATTTCATGACAGACCTGCTACTTTTGATCGTATAGGAATAATATAATATATGAATGATGCAGAAACTAATGTTTTGTTGAATAAGCCAATTTTTACTGTCAATGAAGCATCAACAAGCAATGTTTTATTATTAAATGAGCATACAGATCCGTTATCGACGCACGATTTCACTGATCATGGCGCACATTAGTTATACTCTTAACATAACCAATCTCGAAATTGGTTCTTCTGAGTGTACAGAAATCGAGGTTCAGCGGACAGGAAGATCACATTATCGCGGTCCTGTCTTCATCGGAGCGCTGCTTTGGCGAAAGTTGATTTTTTATTCCCGTCGGTCTCTGCAATTGACTGTAGTCAAGTAACGTGGAAAATAGTAAATAAATAAATAGAAGCGAAAGAGAAAGAGTCATGGTTCCAGGTACGGATTTAGTCCGAGGGCCCTCGCGGAAGCGGGAGCAAAGTTTCCCAACGTTCTGGCGCTCCGGGCAATTCCGGGACGCGTTCGCCGGACCGGAAGGGCTCTTGGACTCTTCTAATTTTCTCGCGGTCATACGTTCCGTGCGCGGTCCACGGCACCGAAGTAACGAGCGCGAAGCTCGTCCACGATGGCGCGAACTTCCGGCTAACACCTCGACGCGCTGATGTCCTGTTTCCACCTTAAAAAAAAAAGTTTCGTCGAACTTCCTGATTAAGCGAATTTTCATCTCACTCTCATTTGCCTGAAGACCTCGGAAAAATTTAGCGGGGGGGGGGGGTAAAAAGTAAAATTTGTAACGGCCCTGCATTGCATATAAGAGGACGATTCGAATGAGAGAAACATGTAGGTGACATTAGCGCAGTGGTTAGCGCTCTTACTCAGTAACCGATTAACCCTTCAGGTACCGAGGATTTTTTGCCAATCGCAAACGACCATGCCTTCTTTTAAACACAAAAACCATATGGATGTTCGTAATAAATTTCTTTCTGCGTTATCACAAAAAAAACATTTCAAGGTACGTCTGCAGATTTTTTAAGATTTTTTTTTAGCCCGTTAACTTGTTACTCGAATCGCCATATGTTTTCTCTCTTCGACACTTCGCCCGTCCATCTGCAACACTAATATCTACAGGTGCCCAAATTCTCCGCTCGATCATTACAAATTGCATTTTCGCAATGTCAACGAAACAGATTCATCTACCTCTTAATAAATTTAAATAATTTGAAAAATATCGATCCATTTGAAAAACAAAGAAATAAACGAATACATATAAGAATAAATGAACAAATAAATGTAAAATAATTAAATAAATGTTTTCCAATAGATCGGGCACGGGAGCGCGACATAAAAACCGAAAATAGCTGATGGAATGAAAACTGGAGTGCCACTTGAACGGGGTCGAGCGGGCCCGAGGGGGAAAATGGCTGGAACGTCGTTGAATTTTTTTTTGGTGAGCCATCGAGGGTCGTCGTCGAAGTGGTGCGATCCATCGTGCCGCTCAAAAAGTTTTTCACCCTCTGTTGAGCTCGAAAAGCGTGAGACCGGAGGCGAGCGAGAGTAGAGGAGGAGTCTGAAGGACGAAGGTGTCGAAGAGGTGTACATGTTTCATCGCCTCTTGAACTTTCGACCGATCTCTAGTGTGCCACGGCGGGAATTGGCTCGCGCATCGCGCCCGAATATAAGGGCAGGGTCTGCGGCGGTTCGGAGATTATTGAGAACGTAAATGCTTCTTCTGAGACTCGTACGCGACACTTTCAACCCTTTCGATCCACAATGGTACGTCAACCCTACCCTGCTCAATTTTTAATCCTACGTAAACCAATTTTTATTCCTATGTAAAGTCACTTTGAATTTGGATTTTTAGTCCAAAAACTCCAGCCGAATCGAACATATTTCAGTTCGCTTTACAATTAACTGTAAATCGCTTGAGCAGTGAATTCCAACGAACGCACAGAATTCGATTAAGGTTTTTTAACCGTTCGCGTGACAAATGGCATATAAATCGATGCGGCTCGGGGGATAAATAACAGTAGATTAAAAAAAATAAAATGCTCGACCAATCGTGTCATCGAATATTCTGCGAAATTGTGTGAACGTTAGTTGTACCTGTTAAAATATAATATATATTCGAACAAACCGAACCCTTCTTGGTCCCGCAAAACTTGTCGTGAAAACGAGTGCCGCCTCTCTAATTTTGTTTCCGCGATAGAGCAAACATAAAAAGGGAGAAAAAAAGATTAATTTAACGAGCCCGCGGGAGAGCCTCGGGGTGCTTGAAAGCGGGACGAAAGATGAAAGAGGGGCTCGTATGGTTCCCGGGCAGTGGCGAACGAGACGGATCGATGAAATACGCGCTCACCAGCTGTAAATAATGTCGGAGAATGCGAGAGTGGTGAAGAGAAAGAGGACTCTCTCTCTCTCCGTCGTCGGAAAGCCCAGCGGTGGAATCACGAGAAACAGAGGCGCCGAGCAGTATAACGTGTAACGTGCGGGCGTGCAATGGAAACGTCGCTCTTTCATTGTTGGAAGCATGGAGTACGAGCGAACACAGGTGCAAATTCAGATAATGGCTCTGCGCGCTCGTTTCGCTATGATACTCCGACGCGATGTTCCGTTCGGCTGAAACATCGGCAATGTCAACGAGTTTCCCCTGTTGCATCGCGGCCGATGCGTGGCCGCCCCATATGAGGGGTGTCCGAAAATTTGGGGGAAAAAATCGCTATCTCCGCAGATCGTGCGCATCGATTCGCGGAGGAAGGTCGGTCCGCCAGTAATCGCGTTCCCATGGGCAGGGAGTGCAGATACGCGTCCGTGTACATTATTCCCGGAAATTATCAAAATCCGGACGCAGCCGGACATTGGTTATACGCCTCGGGGCTGTCCGCAAGCTCGTGGCTTATTGGCGTGTATCGCGTCGAGCCCGGCTGTTCGCACACGGATACATCTCCGTATATCGCGTACTGGAATTATCGAGAAAAATTGTTCAAGGTAAAAACCTTAACGAACTCTCGGCAAGTACGATTTCCGGTCGGAGTTGAAGAGTGGAAGTCCAGCGACAGCGACAAACGGCGGGGCGGGGAGACGTCGGGAGATATTAATCCTTCATTACCTAACGATAGAAAAAGTTGAAGATTGTGGAGCAATGAGTGCGTCAGATCACTTAATGATTGTCATTATTTCTGCTTGATTGTTTTTTCTGCGACCACTTGCGAGAAACTGGAACGTGTTATGACGAAGGAAAAAAGAGCGGTGAAGAAAAAAGATAACGTGTAATATGCAACTTGCGAGAATACGAAAGTCTAGTGTCGCCAAAGATGCATCCCTGTTGGGACGTGGATATGCGTCGTATCCAAATGTTCTCAATATGTTTTCGCCTGTCACGCCTATAGTGTATTGAAGAAGATTAAGTAACTATTGAGACAACGGTAGAACTGTTGGAATTTTTGCGCTCTATTTTTGGTACGACCGTGTTGGTAATTCCGGTCTTCTCTTAATTCCTTTTATTATTTATTCGGTCTTTCGGGTCCTTAAAGCTTCGTTGATCCAACACTCCCGATTTCATCAGGTTCGAGTGCAGAGAACTGTCGTTCGGGCATTCTCTTGTTACGATTCTTCACGTCATGATTCTTATTTTGGTTCAAAGGTAATCTTAATTTTTTTTCTTTTTTACTATTCTACAAAACAGGCTAGAAAATAAAAATTTAACGCAATTACGTTACAAGGGTGTTGTTAATTGGAGCAGCGTTTGCAATCACGCTGTTCGTGTCTATTACCTTTACTAAACGGAAATCACGAATTACAAACAACTTTTTTCTCGGATAGCTAAAAAATTGTAAGAGCTGGAGCACAGATATTTTTGATGAAATATAATAATCGCGTACAAAAAAAAAAACCACCGAACACACCACACACACACATGTGTACGTACACGCGCTCGCGCAACATTTTTCGTAAAGGTGATTTATCGATGTTTCGAAAAATTTTGAACACCTTTTCATTAAAATCTCGACATTTTTTGTCACATGGCAATTTTTATTTTAAAGTTAATTCTCAACACATTTTCACATAATATGTAGATCCACCTTAATGCAATGTATAGATAAACCTATTGAAAGATCCTTTTCAATAGGAAAAAAAAATACCAAATCGTTACGAATCAATCACATTTCTCTTGGTATAAACCTGACGCGTATCGGATGCGCGGGCCTCAATACGGGGTCCAATATCATTCGAACATTGGATGCCAAGTCTATCGGCTCGAGGTAAAAATTGTGCAACAAGTGACCCACAAATGTTTTGAGTTCGAACATCGCAAATTTTTGTCCTGTTAAATAAAATAATAAGTGCCCAGATACATCGCTGCGTTTCACAATCGAATGAACTGTTACCAATGCAATTGCGTTGCCCAGCACTGAATGGTATGTACGAGAAGGGGTGCCGTCCCGCTACTCGTTCGGGTAGAAACCTGTCCGGATCGAAGGTGTGAGGATCCGGCCAGAAATTTGGATCTCGGTGAAGATCGTATATGTTTATGACGGCCATCGTTCCTGCTGGTAATACGTACTTTTCTAAAAAAAAAAAAAAAAAAAAAAAAAAAAAAAAAAAAAAAAAAAAAAAAAAAAATGCCACCGAACAAGTTAAATCCAGTTGATCCCATTTTTGTAATGCAAAGTAAGCACCTACTCAGAGGCAATTCTTCTGTAATTTCTCGCGAAATTAAGGGGACACTCGGAAACAATCGGAGTGACTCTTTGAGGCAACGCTCGAGATATGTGAATTGTTGAATTTCAGCGAAATCCATTTTACCACCGCTCTTGTGGAGCACCGCGTCTATCTCTTCTCGGGCGCGTTCCTGAAATTAGCCAACGTTGTAATACTTGAACAATCGAACCGCGCTTTTTTTACCTGGACGTCTTTATGCTCAGCTAGAAGTAACAGCACAAAACATATGATCGCTGCAGAAGTTTCGTGACCCTGTGAATAATGCGTTGCGATATAATATAACACTGAATTAACAGTTATCCGACCGTTATCGCTCGATGTTGTACCCCATATATGAATGTATCGACTTCTTCTTTGATTCCTGCCTCGTCTATGTCGCCTTCCTTCATAACCGCAATTAAATGATCGAGCATCGCGAGTCGTTTCTTCGACTTTGAGTTAATCGCTGAATCGTGACTGTTATTCAAATAAATTCCGCCGGTATCTTTGTGATACTGCTGACGTTCGCCAATAATCTACGAGAAACGGAATGCAGAAACGTAAGGCACGATATTCATTAAAAAAAAAAAAAAAAAAAAAAAAAAAACAAGAAACGAAATTCTTATAGGGAGCAACGAAGAAGTTGTGACAAACCTTAGCGGATAATCCATGAATACTCTCCAACAATTTTTTCTGCTTTCGTCCAATAGGCGAAAGGTTGAACAAGATATTTATATGAAGCCACGGTCTCAGCATCCTGGATCACAAGTTTAACGATACGATAATTTAATATCAAGTATACAATGCATCGACGCGCCGAAAAATACTGGTCGTTACAACGTGCCTATAAAACATAAGTTCACTCATCTCTTGAGTAGCCTTTATGTATTTGTTGTTGAACATTGTCATCCCTTCTAGCGATGTGCCCATTGCGGTTTCTAAATGTTTATCGAACAGCATAATATTCTCACGCTCTAGCCAGACATTTTACTTTTTCGTTAATGTGTCAAATGTAGATAATGCCACTTGCCACATATAGCATTCAACGTGTACTTCTGGACCAAGTGTAAAAGATCGGATTCATTGTTGTCCCCAGCATTTTTAAGATCTCGAACCATCCGTCGAGCTTCCTTGTCGAATATGTTTACGAACTCGCGTAGGACATTTAAGTGGAAAGCTGGGGTAAGAATCGTCCGTCTCTTGCGCCACTCACTTCCTACAAACGCACGTTTGAATTTTTATTTAGTTAATTAATGGAACGCAGCACACTCCAATTCTCAATAATGACCAGACCTGCGCTCGTGAGAAGACCCGATTTCAGCCAAGGATGTAAAAGTTCGTACAACGCGCTCTTGTTGATGTGTCTGGGACTTGTTAAGAGAGCCTGCGATTAATAAACAAGGAAATTGTTACGTTGAGCTTGACATCGTCGTGTCGCGTTTTAGCCGCTAACTAGGCAAAGCTCGTCGGTTGAAACTTCATATCAGCCCGAGAGCTTTCATTCAAACAGTGAGATCGAGATTGTCTCATTAGCGGCGATAATCGAGAAGAAACTACGCAACAACTGCATCCAGAAAAATGATTTATTTGAAGAGTGGTCCGCAAATAATTACTTATTTAATTCAAATAAATATTTAATTAAATTAAACACATATTTGTTTCCTAGGCGGCCGTCAAATGAATTATTTTTCTGGGTATGTGCAATAATAAAGATAATAATATTATTGCGCATGTTACGATTTTTTAAATAAACGTTTTACTTCACCTCGACGTCGTCGGGGTGCCGAAGATTTATGCAATAGAAATTCCACATCGAGACTTTATATATCGGGTAATAATCGTCATTGAACCCATGAAAAATATCCCAGAGGTCAACTACAATATAATGTTAATGAGACATTACGTATCGTAATACATATAAACATTGTACATGGAAATCGAACCGCCTTTAAATTGCAATGTATACAATTAGCGATTGAAAATGTATCCGCATGTATTATTATTAATTACCCAGTGGAACAAGAATATCGAACAGGTTGCCGACAATCGGTAAGCCCGGTGGTCCTGGAATTCTTCTAAGGAGGATCGATCTTTGGCTATTCCAATGACGATAATAAAATACGGATAATGCCACGAGCGTCAGTAAAATCAGTATGAATATCATGGTGACAGTTCTGTTTGTCGCAAAAGAAGAGTTCGTCTCGACCACGCGATCCGTCGCAGACACTCTCGGTGGACGATTCGCCTCGACTGACTGCATATTCTTCATCTCCCGCTTTTTAACTCTCGACTGGCCGAAGGACAAATGATGGGAGTTGTGCGTGTCACGGCGCTCACGGACTTTGCGTGTTTAGACCACATTCGGTGTTCTACGCATCGACAAAAAATCTCTCGACTTGGAAGAGTAATTACTGTGACGTACACGACGTTTGTTGAAATTTCTTGTCGCTACTATTTTTTCTGTTACTGCACAGTAAAAAATAAGTTCGTAATATCGGAATACGCAGTTTCGTCAAAATAATTTTGTTAAGCACTTGACAAACTCGTTTGTTCGGGTTTGAATATTACAAACCTGCCCTATCATTTCTCGTGCAATTAACAATTTTAGTTTGTAATTTTGTTTGTAAAACTAGAAAATTAACAAATAAAAAATTGTAGTCGTCTGTGGATAATAAGTTGTTATAAAAAGTACAAACTTTTTTTACCGGCTGTGCGCATGCGCACAGTATTTACGATACGCTTACGCGTTGCATAAATACTTGAAGCGTGTCATAAATACTCATTACGACACGCTTCAAGTATTTATGCAACGCTTCCAGTATTTATGTAACGCCTTCTCGAAAAACGCCACTTTGCATGAGTTACAAGAAAATCCTTTTCATTTGGATCATCCTTGTTAGATTCAGTCTAGGAAGAGGGCTGCAGGCATGCAGAATTGTTGTTTATCCGTAGTACTAGGGGGTTTTGTTCGCCGATAACTTGGAATCTTATCGTAACACATATGTGTCGGTCCCGCGAAGTTGTGTGGTTGCGAGGGTGTAAAGCTCGGGCGCAACCCCTCTCGAGGTCTCGAGGTCATCGGTCGTGACACACACGAGGGCCAGCAGCCGCTCGTAGAGACCATTTGTTATCGAGTCAGCGGAGAACGCGAAAAGGATAGGGTGTAAACGTAAAGAAAGTAAGAAGATAGAAAGGGGCCGAGAGGGAGAGAGGAACTGGGGAAAGGCCAAGCGAGGAATGACCGACGTTTACGCGCGCTATACCCACGTTGTTATCGACCGGGTATTAGCGAGACGTACTGACAAGAGCGACGGATCGATTGACGGACTGGCAGTCCCTCGTACGTACTAGGCGAAAGGTCTATAGTGAATAACCAATATCCGTCATTTTACCACGGGAATGTTGGTCGCATAGCGTCGTATCGGAGTATTTAATGTTGTGCCGGAGTATTCGAAGCCCTACTGCTTAATTTCCATCGGGTTTAGGCGATAACAGATTTATCGATTTATCAATTAATTTTTTTACCGACCGGGAGAAGGTATAAGATATACTCAGGCGGATACTCGCACGGATACTCGCACGGATACTCGCACGGATACTCGCACGGATACTCACGAGGATACTCACGGGGATACTCACGGGGATACTCACGGGGATACTCACGGGGATACTCACACGGATACTCACGGGGATACTCACGGGGATACTCACGGGGATACTCACGGGGATACTCACGGGGATACTCACGGGGATACTCACGGGGATACTCACGGGGATACTCACGGGGATACTCACGGGGATACTCGCGGGGATACTCGCGGGGATACTCGCGGGGATACTCGCGGGGATACTCGCGGGGATACTCGCGGGATACTCGCGGGGATACTCACGGGGATACTCACGGGGATACTCACGGGGATACGCACGGGGATACTCACGGGGATACTCACGGGGATACTCACGGGGATACTCACGGGGATACTCACGGGGATACTCACGGGGATACTCACACGGATACTCACACGGATACTCACACGGATACTCACGGGGATACTCACGGGGATACTCACACGGATACTCACACGGATACTCACACGGATACTCACAAGGATACTCTCGCGGATACTCACGCGTGAGTATCCGCGTGAAACAACCGTTATCGCTTTTAGTAATTCGTGTCTTGAACCTTTACACTCCGTACTTCTCGACACTGTGTCCATCCGACCGTGAAATCCTTGGAGTCCTTGAAACGGCTTTGAATTGCTCTTGTACTTGAAAAGTCCTTGAAAAGTTCTTGCAACAACTGTAATAATATTTCGTGTTATGTGGGTGCCTTTCATATAATTAAATACCCTTCACTACTACGTCCTTGAACATCCTCCAGGAGTCCTTGAAAGGTCCTTGGGAAGTCCTTGAAAGGTCCTTCGGAAGTCCTTGAAAGGTCCTTCGGAAGTCCTTGAATTTTATTTCGAATTTACACGACTATCAACTTCAGAATTTCGAAAATTATTCAAGGATCGAGTTTCAGTGTATATATATTTTTTTGTATTAGATTAACTCGTAGGGCAAGCTGACGATAACACTCACTTATAGTGTAACATCGGTGCTTCGCCTTCGCGACGCTTTATTTGTGTCGTGTCAAGTGTCGCAGCTGACGCATAGTAATAGCCGAGAGATCGTGGATTTTGTTTACCCCGCCCCCCCCCTCCCCCCGATGGAGGAACATTGGTAACAGGTGTGCCACGAGTCTCCCGCCGTGGAGCCCGACAACCGCGACAATCGCTAGCACGGCCCAACGGTACAGTGATTCATTGTTGAACAATAAAGCCCCTTTTTGTACGAGACTCTGGAGACTCCTCGGCTCGCTCCATTCCGTTTTATGTGGTATCACACCGCGCAGTGCCGTGCGACTGTCGAGCCTGAAATATCCATTTATATGTATTCAATACACGTATTCCAGTTTGAATTTTCATTATTCTGTCCAATTCGCCCATAATCGCCCCATAACTCTGTTGTCGAAAAAAAAACCCTTTCATTATCTTCATCTTCCGGTTTTTTATTTTTTATTTTCAAATTTTTTTCTTAAATTAAATTGATTTTTTTTAGAATAAAGTTGGTCTGCGTTACGATATGAATTTTCCGCTGGAATGCGTCCAATTACCGGATGAAACTCTAGCACACACGGTAACAGGGATCGGTCGTGTCTTCGGGTACCAGCTCGTGTTTCAGACGCCCCAGCACAATGCCCGCTCAAACTACAGACGCTCGCCCGCACACGAGCTCGTACTACTTGATCGTAGGTGCTCGCGGTGCATTGAAACTGCCTATTTATGTAACTACCGGTTGTCTGCGGCTAACAGTGCCAGGTGCGAGAACGTGCGAACCCACCCCCAACGTAATTTCCTCATTATCCACTGAAACTCCGAGCCCGGCGCGTTGCCCGTTTTACTTTCTTCACGGAGAGCGAGAGATATGCTCATACCCCGGTCTCTCCTCGGGCATAGATTGATCCATTATATTTCCATGAAATCATTCCGAAACCTGCAACTACCGCCACTTTCAACATCATTTTTTTCTCAAATCAATACTATTATAACAATAATAACAACTTTTTTTCCTTTATTGCATTAATATAATATTTTATTACTACTATATAATAATTACTCGCGGTTATGTTGGCCGCGAGTTATACGCACGCTTTCGCGCTTGCCGTATCCGTGTGAGTATCCCTGTGAGTATCCCTGTGAGTATCCTTGTGAGTATCCTTGTGAGTATCCCTGTGAGTATCCCTGTGAGTATCCCTGTGAGTATCCCTGTGAGTATCCCTGTGAGTATCCCTGTGAGTATCCCTCTGAGTATCCCTCTGAGTATCCCTCTGAGTATCCCTCTGAGTATCCCTCTGAGTATCCCCGTGAGTATCTGTGAGTATCTGTGAGTATCCTTGAAGAATATCCCTGAGTATCCCTCTGTGTATCCACGTGAGTATCTGTGAGTATCCTTGAGCAATATCCCTGAGTACACGTGAGTATCTGTGATTATCGGTGTGAGTCTCCAACAGACATGAACTTCATTATTATGTAGATAATTATTGTTATCGTTATTGTAATATTTATAATGAGTGTAATTTCGCTCAGTGCTAGCAATATTTAAGATACAGTTGATGCAGTACGAATACGGTAATGCGGTGCGGTAACTTGTCGGCGCCATATTTATGTCGACAGCGCTACCGTTGTTGATACGCTGGCTGCCTCACGATTGCGTACGGTTGCAATACTACAATCTTCATTTATGCATCCGTCTATCGGATCATAAATATGTAATGGGACTTTACGACCACCCTGCGCAACCCGCCCCGACTCTGTGCGCTGTGTATATTGCTACGGAGAGGTGGGTGCCAACCCACGCGGGAAAACCATCCTCCCTGCTGTTCCTGCAATGGCTCCGCTCCACTATTTAACTAAGTATATATAATTCAGAGCATCTTCAGAGAAAAGGGAAGCTTAGTGGGTCAAGAGCCGCTCGGGATTTCTATCCGCTCCTACGCATACCTCTCCATCCAACGAATTCAACTTCCACTCGCTTTAACGGAGATACAAATTAGAACCATTTTCTCCTTAATCCACTAGGTAGCGGTGGTCCAATAAATTCTTGCCGACGCGGCCCACCGAGTATAACTCACTTTGGTTTGCCGAAACCAACCTTTTTTTTTCAATATTAAAAAAAAAATTATTCGGGCTTCGGAAAATATTGTTTGACCTTTTAGTAAAATTGATAAATTCTTTGACCTTTTATTCGACGAAAAAAATATTCTTTGAAACTTTATCCAATGGAAAATGAAAATGGCATATCGAATATTCTCTGAAACCAAATACATGGACTATAAAAAAATAAAATAAATAATGTTTGAAACATCAATCACGATTTATGGTGAAATTTTTTTTTATCCGTATATATCTCGATAACGATTTACTTTCCTTTTTTTTATATTGAGAGATCCCAGAGATGCTTTTGATTGTCGTTTCTCGTTTTCTCATTCCATCGCCGAAGTCGATTAACGCTACAGTGACTGACGAACGGAAAATTCACAGCGTCGATACAGTACATATATACATGTATATGTACATGGTCCGGACTGTCCGAACTGGATATATGCTGCATCTGTTCCGCGACAAATACACGAAGCGAAATAATAAAAGTGTAAAAAGGGCGGGCGTTCGGATTGTCGAACGGTGCCTCCGTTAATTTCGACAACCGCAAATTTTATAGGAATTTGATTTTTCCAAATTCTCTCGGTGATTTCAAAGCGAAGCTTTTTTTAAAATTATTTTCATTTTATATTCACTTTCAATTTTATTGAGAATTGGTACCGGACAAGCCAACCTATACTTCACATGTATCGACCGGAAGTGCGAAATAACTGACTGATTAGAACCGTATCATCATCTTGTGAGGGTAATAAAAATTAACATCCAACCAGACACTGGTTTAAATCCATTAAGAAAATTTCGTTCATTTTTTTTTTTTGATACCCTGGTTTTAAAAAATCATTACAGTTTTAACAATGCGATAATTCTGGACGATTGTCTTTCACATTACAATTTTACAATTTAACAAATTTACCTTATAAGAAGATGTTCTTATTTGTCCTTTTCCGTTAAAGTTTCTTTCGTATCGCGAAATAACCTATGGGAAAAATGCGCCTGAGGTTTCGCGTTACAAAGTACGAGAGAGATAAAGGAAACGCGAAAGCGGTGGAGCTGGACCGTACGCGCAGTGTGAAAAAAAGCAAAAAAAAAATGGAGAAGGGCGAGAAGAGGCAAAGAAGCGAGGAAGGAATATAACACTAAAGGGTGAAAAACGGTAGGAGAATCGCAGTAAAATAATAAGTCCGCGGAATCGTGGAGCCCGCGAGCGGGGAGGGTTCTCTCTCTGCTTTCGCAGTGTAGCCAACAAGTTGCCGGTGTCGAATCGATAGAGGCCGGTGAGCCTGGGGCTCTTGTAGGCAGGTCACCTCTCTTGCTTTCCGCCCTTCGTCCGTCTCGCTTTTTCATCCTCTATGTGCATCTTCATCCTACTTACTTCCGCCTCTCCCTTTAAGCAATATCCACAACGGACGTAATTTTTTTTTTATTGAGCAGAAAAAGATCACCACATAATAATTTATTGGATGAAAGGGGTGAATATGGTCCACCGTTCTTTTTTTAGCTTCGAGCATTTAAGGTCGTCCTGTAAAATCTACCTTTGTGAACTTTGGGGGTTCAATTTTTGTAACATTGTAGTCAGAGTCCTTTTCAATGTGGTTACGAAGTTTCAGAATTTGTTGCCGAATAATTTGTTGAAAAAATTAACACAAAAAATAAGGTTTTATGCACGGGCTCTTATAAAAACCTAAGCAAACTAACACTTTTCAGAACAAAAATTAAAGTGTATTTTGCTGAAGGTTGCGCAATATGAAAGGTGCTATGGATTTCTTAGAAATTCACAATCTTTATAATTTGCTACCTCTAATATAATTGATTTTGGTTTGTATTACTAAACATCAACGACTAATAATAAAAAAAATTACTTGGCGTTTTACAAATTTTTCGAGATAGTCCGTCAGTTGACTAGCACGTATCGCAAGGACTAGCTTAATCTTGCCCAGCCGCTCATTCTTATACTGCAAACCAAATTGGCATGCGAACACTGCATACACGTTGCTCACATCCTCTCCTATCGATTTCACTACAAACGAGCCAAGAAATTCCCATTCCGAGCGGCGTAATTCGACTATAAAGACGGAGCTTCGGAAAACATATTGCACTCCGTCCGTCAGTTCTGAGAGTTTGAAGAAACGTGTGCGGAATTATTGTAAAAATGACAATGAATTTTTACGTTACTCTGAAATTTTTCACCATTGTGAATACACCCTTAAGCTTAATTTTTTTTTCTCGTCCCATCTTCTACTTCTCCATCTAGCGTCTTCCTTTCTTTTCTCCTGCGGTTTGTTTTTTTTTTATTCCTTCTCCTCACGGCTTGTGGTAGCGGCCACTCGAGTAAGCCGCGTCTGAGCCAGCACCGACTATCTCTACTTTCCTGTCTACTAACCCGACTAACCAGTGACCACAGGGTCGATAGGGTTTCCTCTTCATTCCGTTTCTTCTGTGCGGCCTACCGCTCGTTGCCGCGGTACACCCACTCTCTACTCTCGTCTCTCATTCGATCTTCACCTTCTCTCGGCACAGCTTTTAACGAGATATGCCGAGATCAATTATTTTTATTTAAATATTATTTATTTTTATAAAGACTGTTGCTACTTAATGGTTTCGTCGAACGTCTGTCCTGTCCGTCGCTCCATCATCTGCACGGTAAAAAAAGTTTGTTCTTTTTACAACAACTTATTGTCCATGAACGTCCACCATTTTTTTTTGTTTGTTAATTTTCCGATTGCGCCGTCTGGCTCTAAGTTTTACAAATAAATGTACAAGGTAAGATTGTTAATGACCCGGGAAATAGGACAGGTTTGTATGTTCAAACCTGACCAAACGAATTTGTTACTCATTTAACAAAATTATTGTTACGAGACTTCGTATTCCGATTTTACGAAATTGTTTTTTACTGTGCGTAATTAATCTATGTGATTAAACTGCGATGGTGTGAGTGGGGAAAAAAGGCGATATTAAAATTGTCACCATTTCGCAGTTAAAAGTACACCGAGCATATGGTAAACCGGTAACGTTGGAATTCTAACGAATCTCAACCCCAAATTATGTGATGAACCACGATGGCACTTAATGGTGTTATGTTTTTTGATGTCAACACAGTTCTGTGACAACTGATACAGTCTCTAAGAAGCGGACCATCTAACCACAACTTTAAGGTTCAGATATGCATTTAACGGTGTCAAATACGCACTGAACGGAGTCTTTCAACCCCAAACGGAGTCTTTCGCCGGGCACACAAAAAAAAGCTTTGTGAAATAGTTTTCGCTTGCACTTCCGTTGATTCCGATTTTTCTTTTCCATCTGACAAACGCGAATCTTTAGTGCCTCGGACAATTTCCCCTCGTTTGGTCCTGTTCATGTCTGATACAGAGTTGACTATTACTTCTTCAGTCTCACCTAACGAGCTCCACCGTTCTTTTCATTATTTCCACCGACGACCGGCCAACCTGTCCCTCGCGGTAGCTCCGCCCTCGAGTCTGCACAAAGTTCATCCGTATCCACTTCCGGATACTCCAGACGCTCCTGAGCCCTGCGCTGTCTGCTCTCTACAATTCTACCTTAGTTTTCTCACCAACCCGACGGAAACTTCCTTCTCCGCGAAATCCCCTCTTCAATTTCACTCGAGCATTTCCACCATTTTTTTTTTTTTTTTTTTTTTTTTTTTTCAAAGACATTCCGGGCGAACAAAGCGAGGAATTTCGAGCGATATGATAGCATTAAGGTCGGACGCTCATTCATGGCTTTAGGCATTTTTATTTTTTTATTCGCGGCTATAACGTTGTCGCAACGGAGTGGCATTAAATAAAATAAAAAAAAAAAAAATGATTTGGACAATTTTCGACGCGAGTTTGAAATAACATTAATTTTATTGGATTAAAATTAATTAATGCTGGACCATTAAATTTGTATTTATGGCCAGGATCGTTCATTGTGACGTGTTAAATAAAAATCCGCGGCGAATTAAAGTGGACAGCATCGTCCGAGGATGAAACGAAGAACAATTGCAGCATATGCGAACGACTTCGCGACTTCGCGAAAGTTATGATCGTAAAGTTTACGAGTTCTCGTAAACGCCGAAGTCCGACGGAAATGCAATAAAAGAGTTACGAAGATAGATGACGGACGAGGAATTTCGTTATCCGAAACGCCTACGACGGCAAGTTACGACGGTAACTTATTATTATTAAAATTGAAATGGGAATTCTACTTTCCGTCAAGCAAGCGCGTCCGATCGGCGAGATGGAGATTTTTTAAATTGTGCTTCCCCATAGAGGAAGCTTTTTTTTTTTTAAATGCACGAAATTTTTAAAAGTCAAAAAGAGGAAAACCATGATTCGGCATTGCGCACAGTGAAGGCTCTGATTCTCAGATTGGTTATCAGAATTTATCAGAATTTGAAATAAAATTTTATGTATTATCTAATTTATTTCTCCACTTATACAGCGTTTTTTTTTTTTTTTTTTTTGCACCTTAAGAACTCTACCGTCAATTTCGCGACACCTGAGGCGAAAGCCGGAGTGCATCGCCGAACCCGGATAAACCGGAGAGGCCCCGCTCGTAGGCGAAACGCCCGCGGGTTAAACACCCATAATAAAATGTATTTCCATGCTGGAGAGGCTGGAAATTGAATTCTTGGAAAAATATTATTACCACCCGGTAACGCACGGAGGACTTCTCGTGTTCCTTCACGTGCCATTTTTGCTCACTCATTTCCACGCTCGGGGGTTCAATGGGGTGGTTGTACAAGTGCACCAGAGGTGGGCGGTGCTCGAATCGAGTCACCGGGTCTGTAGACGTTTTTCACCTCTATGCCCTTTTTCACGTATTATCTAACGAGTGCCCACGCAATTCTCGGTTTACCGATGCATACTGTGCCATCGTCATTAAATTACACAATATCATTCAGCAATATTGCAACTGGAGAAATCAATTTTTTAAATAAATTTTGATTTAATTTAAATTTATTTGACGGATTTTTCCTTTTACAATCTGTTTACATCAAGTTTTATACTACAATAAAAAGGACTAAGCTAAACTACACGGAGAAAAATGGTTTAACTGCTCTAAAAAATGAGTTATAGATACGTACATACATCTATTTGAAGATTAACTCACCGCTTTTGTATTTTATCCTTTTATTATATTGAACATAACGTCTGTATTTGCAATTGCGAATTCTTGAAATTTGCCGTATATAAATGTATTAAACTACGAAAGGAATTGCCTTTCAAATTACCTTTCGCCGTTTATATAGCAAATTTTTTGTCATATACAGCTAATTTTAAGATTTCGCAATTCCAGTCTATTTTTATTTGTATCCGAATACAAAGGAACTGTTTCCGCGTGTCTCTTTGTTATCTTTTTACGCTTCAAGCGTCTCGAGCTCGTCGTAGTTGTTAGCACATATACGCGCCCCATTCAGTCATTCAACACATTTTTTTGTTACAGTAACAAAGGCTGTTTTGTTGCGGTAGAAAATCGCGCAAAGCGAAAAATTTTGCTATGGTTACAAGCTGGTTTGCTTCGTTTTCTATTCCGATACTAACAAACTAAATTTGTTATGGTAACGAAAATTTTGTTGTACCAACAATTTTTTTTCTCCGTGGACAATACGTATGATATAATATAATAGAATATCCCTCTGGTAGTCTTTACTTAATAGTTGAAATTGAAATTAACAAGTAGTATATGCACTAATATCTATATTATATTTTTGTTTATAAATTAATTTATATGACTTTTTTCTGATTTTTTTTCTTCTAATTTTTTAATCCTGCCTCTGAACAGGTAACCGATAAAAAGTCACTCAAAATTTGATCCGGCAAACCTCGACGTGAAATGTTCCCGATAATTGACCTCGTGCCTTCGACATTATAATTAATTTTATTAATAGAGTCGACGGGGTGTCACAAACGCCGCCAGAAAATGTAACTCATTTTTTAATGCGAAGAATTTGTGTTTCACCTCGAAATTTCATAAATGATGGGCATTTACCTCTAATTATGTTTTAACCGAATAATATGCTTGAGTTTCGCGCGCTATCAGCGATTTTCACCACCGCTCGCCCAACCTCGGGGCTCCATTATTATCTGTCACAAATTGGTAATATAGACTTTACAATGGCCTGGACCGCTCGGTGGTTCGATGTTTAAACGAATTAATAATGTATCCGGGTTTTAACTCGACCGCGCAGGGCTCGAGAGCTTATCAACGAATATTCCGTTCATTTAAAAAATAATTTCGTAAATATTATCCACCAAATTGATCATATTTTTTTTTAATTAATAATACTTACATTCGTATTTCGAGGAACAAAAAATTTCTTCTGATCACTTTGGACAATGTTGTCTTTTCATTTATTTAACTCAAAGCCAATTAAAAAAAAACACCCTATAGCTTTTCTCTTTCGAGTGGCCTCGCATCATGTCATTTTTATCACGAGATAAAAAAACAAAACAAAAAATCGCTCGACTTACTGTATGCCCCGATGAAAGGTTTGCAGCGGTACGGTTCGATTTTCAGTGTATAATCTCGAAACGTTCGCGTACCAGTGGCTACGCACGACCTACTTCATTCGACTGGCGGCTCTAATTGGGCCTCGAAATATCTCGCCGGTTCTATCCCCGTGTAAAATTTATTTCTATACCCATCCACCTTCGTTGATGTCCTTCGTCTGCGTGCGAACGTGGCTGATCCTAACACCAGGCGAAATAATGGGTCCTATTATAAAGGACAGCCAGTGGTAAACTAGCTTTGGGATCTTGGGACACAGTGTTTCACCCGCTGTTTCTCGACCGGGGCTGAAGCGGAGAACAGTTCAGCAACTGTTCTCCGCTTTTCGCATAGACTGTTTATTCAATGATGACAAAAATATCTCCAGTGCAAAATAAAATATAGCGGGAATTTCCACATCAACTCCCGACTGACAAAGTGAGGAATGTTATGCATTTGTATTTTTTTAACATAAATTTGAAGGCCTCAGTTCTTATCACGGATATCGTGTAAAACGGTTCGAATAAATGTACGTTCCGACTACGCTTATAACTGGAGTCTCGAATTGTCTTTAAAACTGGCACACTGATTTTTTTGTTTAATCTCGTGTTCTGATTCTTCTTCAAAGGAACGTTCTGAGGCGCGAATTTTGAAAACCAGATTTAATGTTAAGCTCCCATCTTGGATTCGACCCCGATTTCGTGTCTGGTTGCATGGAGCGCGCATTCCAAATCGCTTATAGCAATCTGCAGCGTTCGGTGTTTCTTTTTGCATCTGTGACGATGGCTCGATTCGGGTTAGAATGAATATCGAAGACTGAAGGTTTCGTAAGATCTTTGTTCGACGATTTATTGGTCGCAGCGTATGTTTGGGAGAGTGGAGCGGTTGAAGGCTCGAGCTGTACTGAAGATCGGAGGTACGAGGCTGAGGGCCGTAATAAAGTCGCGACGGACTGTCGCGACGCCCGCGATAAGGGCCTTCTCACGGCTCTGAGCCGTGCGGCCGGATGCAGATAATCCGGGATGGCTTCTGCGTATTGAAACGCAGCGGGAAAATAATACGGCTGCGATGAAAGGAAATAATATAAAGAGGCTGGAGCCGTTAGACATCTGTTCATTGAATGAGAAGAAAAATATCTCCGACCTAAAGTAAAATATAGTGTCAATTTCTACTTCGACTCCTGACAAGGAAAGCACAGTTATGTGTTTTTTTTTAAAATAAATTTCAAATTGTCAGTCCTTCATACGGTATCGTATAAAATGGTTAGAATAAATGCACGTTTCATTGGGCTTAAAACCGAAGTACCGAGTTGTCTTCAAAACTGGTGCACTGATTTTTTTAATCTGGTGTTCGGAGTGTTCTTCAAGTGTTTCCGTTCGGAGGCGTGAATTTTGAATACCAGGTTCAACGTTAAGTTCTTAACTTGGGTTCAAAGTTGATTTCGTGCCTGGTGGCTTGAAGGGCGCATTTCAAATCGCTTATCGTAATCTGTCGTCGTTGGTGTTCCTGTTCGGTGGAACGTGACGACGACGTCGACGAGGAGTCGTACGAGGACGTTCGTAACGAGCCGCTCTCACGTTATCGTGTGTCGGCTCGTTGGGTCCTTCAAATACGAACTTGGCTAGTTCCCGGTCCGCCACGCCATACCCAACTTATCGTCGTGGGATACTCGACTCCCCCAGCGTTACGATTAGCCGGAAGCGCCGGCTATAGTGCAGCATGGCGCAAGCTCTGTAAAGCGAGAGAGACCCGCGATACGAAGTCGAGACTAGTGGAAAAATTAGACGGTAGAAAGTTTCGTAAATGCAATTGTTAATTGAAAAAGAAATGTATTGTTTATTTTTCGTAACACGTGCATGAATCGCTGCACTTTACATGGCAGTCTTGCGAGCCATTGCATGCCAGTCGTGAAACTGTGTAAAATGACAGAGTCGCGCATGCGCAGTTCGCATTTCGTTCACTTTCGTCCCTTGGGGTTTTACTTTCGACGTTTTCGTCTCTGGAGACATAATCACTTTTTAGTGTTCGTCTCGCGCGACTGCCATTCCAAGTGCCGCAGATTCATGCGCCTGTTACGGAAAATATGATGTGCGACGCGTTGTCGATGTTGAAAGTTTGGAGGCGCAAAAGCCCGAATCGAAATATTTCTACGGTAACGCCTAAGAGTGGGGATAGAGGTTTGACTTATAAAGGGTTAAATTAAGCGATCGGAGTTTACCAAATTGAATTGATATATGGTTAAGATGATAAGAGCCGACCATTAATCGAGCTTTCATTATTTTGAGCCCAATACTAGTCGAGTAATAATAAATCGATCATAAACTAACCGAACAGGGATTTCGTGAATTGGGCAATAATCGGACAAGTCAATAAAAGTTGACCAAAAACGAACCGATTGATGATTTTTATCTAAAATTGACTCAAAGTTGACTGATACTTGACCGATTTCAGTCGATAAACCGTAAATTGACCGTAAAAACGGGTCAAATCGGTCCGCTAGGGTTGCACAATACACTATTGTTATTCACTAATATCAGTAAAGGAAAAATTACTCGGCGAGATTAGCTTCCGAAGCCCGCGGTTGTTACGATATTTGTTGCATCGTCGTGAAACCCAGGCGGACTTGTTGCTCGCACTTTGTCGTATCGATTTCACTACAAAGAGGCCATAAAAAAATCATCGCAGCCATCGGGGCACCCCGATGAAGGCAGAGACGTGCGTGATCATCTCGCAGGATCGAAATGACCTGAATGTCGCACAAGCCGACGTACTCGATGAGTCACACACTCCCGGCAATCAATAGATTCGGCATTGGTTACCAGACGAGAAAAAAACCTTTAATGCCAATCTTGCCGGAAAGAGCAGAGGTCGGGGCTGGACTCTTCAACGAGTCGACGACGTATCCAATGCCGAGCGAAATCAAGGCGGCACGCTTTTGTTGTGCTTTTTTCCCCGCTATTATCCGCCCATCGATCTTTTGTCTCGTTTCTGCCTGTGCGAGAGCTCGAAAGCCGTCGAGCAATGAAGGCAACGAGGTCGTATCGAGAAAACGCAATTATCATTGTCACTGTCATTCATTATCACTGCCATTGATTGTCCCCGTTGTCGCATGAAACACACTCGGTACGCGGCAGAGACGAAACTCGCTAAACGGAGAGAAGAAGGACCTGGTAATTTTGACCACACTTCGTATGTAAACTCGGAATATAGTGCCAATGTGACGTTTTTTTTCGGGCGGAATTAAATAGCCGAATGTCTTTCTTTATATTGACTTACTTTATCCAACACCATTTTTGTGTTTTTATTTGAATAAATAATGATTTTAAACCGAACCGGCTATCTCAGTAATAAGCACTGCACATTCCTATGGCGTTTATTACATGAAGTTACGGCCGTGCATATTAAACTAGTATAACAATTTCAGGCACACCGTCGGTTATGCTTGGTACACTCTGTTTTAGCAGCCGTTACAGCGTTGATAGCTGATTTCCATTAGTATGGCGGTATTCCCCATACTGTTTTATAGACGCGAATAAATCTTTGTCCATATATAATCTTTATCCACAGATTAGTCGAATATGCTTCGAAAGTATAGGAGACTTTCCCACATTTTTATTGTATCCCTTCCTACAAAATTATAGATATAGTTACGGCCGAGCGAATGAATAACGCGCGTATTAGGTTTTGGGGCGGATATTCATTACGTATAATCGCAGCTAAATATCTCGAACACAAACTGTCAAACGTCTGCTTACTCTGGAAGTCCGATCAAGACTGTTCTACATGACGATCGATCGTGTATCGATCGTCCGTTCGTTCCTCTCTTGTCAAACCTATCTAATACCGCGTGCCTCAACGAATACTCAGCTACACATTCGTGACAATATATATAATTATATTATATATAAAAAATTACGGTGACCCCAAAGTGTCATCTCTTCGACTGTACGAAAAAAAAAAAAAAAAAATTACGAGCTCCGTTCGGAGAAAAAGGGTAAAAAGAAGGAGAAAAAGAATCTCCACTTCTGGCAAACCTTCGGCAATTTTTGCCGAATTCGGGTCCCGATTAGGAAACCGCTTGCTGCCAGGGAAAATCGCTCGCTTGCCACTCAATCAATTAATCCCTCCCCACATCTCCGCCCTCTTCCCTTAAGCTTTCACCCGTGAGATCCTGTTTCCTTTATGAGACCAAATTGAAATTAATGCTGAAACCCAACAACACCGCCGTGTGTGTATTTCCCTGCACAACTCTGCCTCTCATCCTCGACCGTGTCTGTGTGTGTTGGTTTATTTGTGTTTGTGCAACTGTGTTTACTTCTGCATGCTTGTGCCTACATATTTTACGCCGCTCCGTATGTCACATATCTGCACTCCGCGTGAGTGTGTGCACCGGCGTTCGCCGCTCACGCCGTTCTACGTTCATCGATCATCCGCCTGGGTCAAGTGGGGAAGCCCCGATGTTTCAATCGAACGTAAACAAACCGGTGCGTCATTCTACGCTATTGCATTATATCTTGTTTGCTTTCCCCTCGTCCACTTTGCCACGCTCATATCGCTTTCCCTATCTTACCTACTCTATTCTCCGTACTGCGTCCTTCGTCCTTATCGTCCTTCTCGTCCTTCTCCCCCCCTCCCAGGCTTCGTCGCTACTACTGTGTACAGAACGTCAGTATCGCGACGTGCTTTAATCGACAATTTTATCGCTACTTTATTCCACATTAATATTCTTGACAAAGGACTGGTTTATATAGTTCAGTTTATCATGTGGAATGTCCAAGTTAAAAATGTTACGCTTCGGTAAAAAATTAAAACAAAAAAACACCATTCCCCCGGTTTTAAATGACAATTTTATCGCTAATTTACTCCACATTAATATTCTTGACAAAGGGCAGATTTACGTAGTTCAGATTATCATGTGGAATGTCCAAGTAAAAAATGTCACGCTTCGGCAAAATATTAAAACAAAAAAAAACACCATTCCCTCGGTCCTTCTCCCCCCCTCTCGGGCCTCCTCGCTACTACTGTGTACAGAACGTCAGTATCGGGACACGCTTTAACCGACGATTTTATCGCTACTTTACTCCACATTAATATTCTTGACAAAGGGCAGATTTACATAGTTCGGATTATCATGTGGAATGCCCGAGTAAAAAATGTTACGCTTCGGCAAAAAAAACCTTATCTTTTCATAATAATATAATAATATGATGAGGGCTGAACGACTTAGGTCGATGGCCCATTGGCAATAGCAATAGCATTATGAAATGTAAATAATCATTGAAATGTACCAGCATCCATACCGTGTAATATATTGTCATTAAATACATTTACTACTAATATGATAAGGAAATAATTTTTTAAATAATCGTGACGCCTGATGCAGTTTTTTTGAGACATTTATATTCACGCGAAGATCACATATTGCTCCATTAAAGTCGGCCACATATACCTATCTCGAGGAAGCATCTGCCATTACGAGACACCGAGTTACGAAAGTTTGTTACAAATTAATAATCGCGGAAGAGAAATTAAACTAGGCGAAAATGAAGGGAGGCTTCGTTTCGCTTCGTCTATTCGAGGATAATTGAAGTCTCCCTCGTTCATCCATCCCTTACCTGTTGATCCCGCGGTCCAATTAAGCTATCCAAGAACTAATTATATATTTTTTTTCGATTAATTTCATGGAACTCGATGAATAAGTTTCAAAGAAAAAAGTTCAAAACTACGGATACGGAAATAATGTAATGTAAGGTGGTTTAGGGCTGGTTTTCACGAACGTCAGAAACAAGGGATGAAAACGTGGGCAAGTTTAAAGTTTTGTGGAAACGAGGACGGGCGTGATTTCGAGGTCGAGTCGAAAATCTATAAGCCTGTAAGTACCTTTGAAGAAGTAACCGAGAAGGAAAAAAAAGAACGACTAAAAGCTTCTCCTTTTCGGCCTCTCGAAGCCGGGAAAGTGCGCACGCCCAAGCCCAGGATAGAGGTTGCAAGCGCTAGGGAGAGCTTCAAAGCTATTCCGACCTCGAAAGACATTCCATCTCAATTCCTTTTTTCATTCACACGAAAATAGCGCTACCACATCTAGCTGCTCTCCCACTCATCCTACTTCCCTTTACGTTTCAATCTTTTGATCCGAAATACGAGGTTTATCCTTTTAAAATCGCTTCCACCGCAAAGGGTACAGGGACGCGAGGGGGTTTTTCGTTCCATAATAAATTTATTAATATATCGAATGGATTTTTTGGTAAATTGAAAAAAAAATATCGCTTTGAACCGATGGCTTCAAAATTGTCCGAGTAGAAAAGATATAAATTCACGACTTTTAAATTCCTTTAAATTTTTTGGTCGTTTTTGCGGTTTTTATGGACACCTTCGCGGTATATTTTTTGCGCTGTTTTGACTCATTGAACGTTCACCAGGGGGATGGAAAATAATGGAAGAATTATGGAAGAATAATACTACGAAGACGGATCCGAGCGCTGAGTCAGTAGGGAATAAAAAGAGAGTGGGTAAAAAAAGAGTAAAAGGAATAATTAATAGAGTATCCATTCTGGCACCAGTAGTTTTCGCTCGCCACCCCTTGGAATTCCATCTCTCTGCTCCCTCTGCGTCTCTCCCTTCCTACTTCGTTCGCCTCCAACGCCCCTTCACCGCGCAACTCATTCAATTACCGTTAATTGTTTATTATCGTAATATCCGACCGATCCGACGTTTATAAGCCATTCTCCGTATCATCCTCTCGACCAACGAGGATCTCTCTCTCTCTCTGTTCCTCTCATTCCCTTCTTACCCAGCTTCGTGGTTAATCTGCTTTCAATCCTCACCCCACCCTTCGTGCACGACGTATTTAGGCCTCGTTATCGGCGAACGCCCGGCGAACTAACTTGCGAGCATTTTTTTTTCGTGCACCCACGAGTGATCGTTCGACACGCGAGCCAAACAACGACGACGAAACCCACGTAAATTATTAATCGCCAGGATAAGATTGTGCAACATTTGGAATTTGTTGTAAGCGATGAAAAAATAGAGTAAATGTTGATAGATTGATCAGGAACGTTTTATTTTTTGCCAGTAACTGTAATGATATAATAAATGTGAAGGGAATTGTTTCTATCGATATCTCGGGACAAGATGATATAAAAAATTTATGACATTATGTGGAACGATTTCTACAATTTTTTTCTGTCGGATCCGGGATTTTTGTCACATAATCACATCACCCTTAAGAATGATCAATCGCACGGGATTTGTTGATCGATTTTTTTTTACCGATAAAAAAAATAAAATGCGTTCTGGCGCCTAAAAGTGTCAAAATCGCCCTTCAAAATGGACTCAGTGCCAAGAATGACGAAAATTTACGGGGAAGATAGCAATTGTCGTAGTATGGAAAGTGACGCAACGATTGGGGTCGGACGATCGAGAAGGGTGTGGAGAGTCCAATACAATAACGAGGTTACGACTAATTGCCAGCCGCCAGTGGTGGTCAATCGGTGTGTAGATAGACGGGCTGGGTTAAGGCAACACTGCGTCGCCCGAGCCGAGCGTCGCCTCCTGTTCTATATAGTATCCGCAGAATGGTCGATTATATGTAACCCACCGAACGACCACTGATAAGGGTGTCGTCGTTTGGACATCTCTTGTTTGTCGAGTGATTCGAGCTGTTCGATCGGGTCAATCGGTCGAGGGCGGCGACCAAACGATCGACCGCTCTTGTTGAACCAAGAGCTCAGTCACGTTTCCACATCCACTTGCGAACGAGAAAGCCTCTCCAGCGGTTGGAAACAGTTGAGTGCACTATCGTCGGGAGGAGGGGGGGGGGGGGAGGGTTTGTCGTTTCCCGTCGCTATCAAAAGGCGGCCACCGCGAATTAGGCGCTCAAACTCCGAGCCTCAAAGCACTATTGGCTATCCAAACTTCGTCGATAAACACGGTGCGACACGCTCAAGTGTACACGCGATGGCGATGCAGCCATTGAATCAATTATCGAATAACGCTTGGTTTCTTTTTCGATCTCTTGATTGGTTCGTTAAGGTTCGTTAAGGATCCATTCCTTCTTTTCAACTTCAATGTGACTGATCTGAAGTTTATTTTATTTTTTATAATATTCTGACCTTACTGGGTTGGAACATGTATCAAGCAAAATATCGCGTTCGAGCAGAGTGTATCTATATATTTTTTTAAAGTCGATCGATCTTCAAGATTTGTCCATTAAAATACGTGTTCTCGGCTTCTTCGTAGGTCACCGAAGATTTTCGAGAGAGATTTGAGCTGACGTTTTATGAAAAATTCTCAAGATAGAAAAGAGTTTCACCTGTATAACTGTATATGAGGGTGAACGTCGAGATAGCGTACGTATTGAAGAGGGTGAGTGGGTAAGGTAGAATAGGAGTGGGGCTGGTAGAGCGACTCGATATCTTTCAGGAATAATGTCACCCCGTTGCTCCCTCAATGGCGACACGGTGATCCAGCCAGCAGGACACAAAATCCTTTTCCTATGGACGAAAGAGGACTCACTCTTCTCATGCTTTCGCCTGCCGGTGGTGATGCTGCGAGCCTCTTCTTCTTTTTATTTTTATTTTTTTTTGTGTCATCGTTTCCATCGATTCCCGAAGCTTCCATCCGTCCATTCTTCTTTCTTATATATTTTTTTTGGCCCCCGCCTCTTCTTTTCTCCACCCTCAGGCTGTGCACTTTTCCATGTCGAACGTTCAGCTCTCGGATATTTCGCAGAACGATCGGCATTTCGTTGCGACGAGAAAATAAAAGTAAAGGAAAACGAAAAATCCATGGCTACACACTTTTAAAGAGAAAGGGTCTACGCAATGAAGGCTCGAGGGATAATAAGTAAAATAATAAATATAATGGCGCAACACGTTGCATAAATGTACCCTAGAATCACCATTGGCAGAAATTGCCGATGGTAATCCCGCCCATTTCACTTACCCACTCAAGACGCCTGAAAACAAATAGACCGGTTGGTAATTTTTCGAGCGAAATTTGCCATTTGAACCGGTGTTGTATTAAGGGTAGTTTCCATCGGTCGAAGTGCCTCACGTAGCGGGAATAGATAAGTTCCCGGACGAGTTTGAAGGGGCCCGGAGTGGCCTGAAGTATCGAGAGTTTCGCTAATAATTCAACGAGGCAAAGGTGAACGAGGTGGCGGTGAAGAAAGAGGAAGGCGATGGTAGTAAAAAGAGGAGAGTACACGATTCGGTATCGGGAAAAGTACGAAACTAAAGGAGATCGAGGAGTTTTGGAGCAATTTACCAAACCAGAGTTTACTAAAAGTCTTTATCTTGTTTTGTTTTTTTGATGCAGGTACCTACTTTATCCTGTACGACTTCATCGACTATTTCGAGAAGGACAAACCGGTGTTTCTGGAGCGCAACAAGTTTCTCGGGATTGTCAATAACATCTTCAAAAACATGACGGACATCGAGAGGGAAGCCATCGCCTTTCAGGTAAGTCTTTCAAATTTCCTACTGCAAAAAACAAAACGACAATTGCGAAATAAACAATGACTACGGATAATCGGAGAAGCGGGAAAGAGGTAGAGAAAAGTTTTCAACGTTGCTTCCCTTCTCCCGAATTTCCGCGAGGGGGTCAATTTTTGTACAATTTTTTTTATCGGCACATAAATCTCCATTGAACGAGAAAACACGTGCCAAATCGAGTCTGGTTGCATTGCAGCTGACAATAATAATGGTACACGATGAGTTATCCACATTCCACGGTGCGTGACACTGTTCTCATTATTATTCGTACGTACATTGGGCCAACATAATACCCTCATCACGTATTGTATAATATAATATCCACATTTTATAAAACCCACTAGTATTTCTTAGTCAAGAAATCCATCTACATAAATACATAAATAGGCGCATACATGCATAGATTCCACGGTACATGGGCACAAAGGGCTCAAAGCTGTGGCATACGTAACCCCATAAATATTTATGGACGGCACGTACCCATTGCGGCGTGCAAGTTACAGCCATTGGCCATCCAAGAAGTAGTCTCTCATCTGCACGAAAGGAATCCACAAATGTGCACAGAGAAAAACAAAAAAAAAAATTACGGACATATATTTTGTCTAAAAAATAGTCGCACAAAAAATCGGCAGTCTGGTTTTTTTTAACTTTTTTTCTACGGACCACCCTCTTTTGTTTTATTTAAAATGTCTTCGGAAAGCTTTGAACCATTACCTCGACAGCGAAAAAACCGTGAATACCGGTTAACAGAAACAGAACATTTCACTCAAGAAAAAAAAAGACTACATCCGGATCTCCCCTACCCGAATATTCCCCGGGTGTATCTCCGAAACTCACCGCGACGATGGCACGGCCGCGTTTCCACGGACATAAATATTACAGGGTAAATTGCGCAGGGGGATGAAGAGTTAGCGTATAGGGTGGGAGATGCTCGGACTTTACACATGGTTGGAGAACCCGAATGCGGGTAAACTTTTCCAACAACTGCACCTACCGGAGGGTTGTTTCGGCCCTCCTTCTCCAATTCGCTGCTCTCGTGCAACAACTCGCAACCTTATTCTTCTTCCCCCTTCCCTCCCGCCTCTGAAAGTTGTTCGACGAACTCCGAGTCTGCCTTGTACGGAGCTTAACCCCTGAATGTGTGTATCTCTGTGGTAATGAACTTATCTCGTTCAAAAAAAAAAAAGAATTATTTTCGCCTATCGAATTTTAACTTCACGGTCGTATAATGTGTCGAATTTTTTTTTTTTATTATCTGATTGCTATAAATCAATTAACTGGGCCCTTCGGGAAAAAATGGAATTGAGGGATATTGGCTTAAATAAAAATATGAGAAAACCAATAGACATTTTATAGCTTCTCGGATTTTGTAGACTTCCATTTCTCGTTTACCGTGGAAACTCGCTGGATTGCCTGAAAGCGTTATAATATCGTTCTTCATTCTCAACCACCAGCGCAACGCCTGTCCGTCTCTCCTTCATACCGTACAAGAGCTACTTTATCTGCTCCTCTCATTCGTTCATGCATACGTTTGCACGAACGTACTCTCGCGTGTCGCGTTTTCCAACCGACGATTTAACCGCGTAAGTACCCCGTATAAATCACCTCCCTCCGCTCTCCCGAATCGCGGTGGTACGTTCGGAGAAAATTTATTCCAGACCCGCAGGAGTCGAGTATAGAAACGTTCTCTCTTCCTTTCGAATCTTCCGGGAATTTTCGAGGATAAATGTCCTCCGGAATTCACGAAAAAGTAACGATAGTCGAGTTTCCACGTCTGTCTGTTCATCATTGGTATTCTTCTTACCCCTTTCCCATCGATCGATTACGCCACCAGCGCTGGGTGAGTTAGTACTCGATTGTGCAAGCAACAGGAACTCTACAATTTTTTTTTATTGCTAATTTTACATCGTGCGTAAACTATTGCCTAAGAAGAAAAACTATTTTACATAGCTTTTTATCACGAGTCCCTACACTGTAAGAAAATGTTGATTGAAAAGTAACGAACGGTATTGGAAGCATTTTTACATAAACTATTTTCGGAATTGCAAACACTTGTGCTTTGCAATTTTGCAGTCAAATTAAGTTAATAAATAAAGTTTTTAAATAAAGTTTTTAATTTAGATAGGATTTTGAATTTTTAATTTAGAGTTTTTAATTTTCAATTTAGATAAAATTTTGAGATGTTGGAATTACTTTTGTTTCTCGAAATTTGTTCGTGGGTTTCATTTTAATTTCAATGTATCAAGACTACCCAAGTACACGCGAGTACCGAATCAACGTGAAAGGGTAACGTTTTCATTTACGATAACAGGCTTATTAGAAACTGTGGTCGGTGGCGAAACCACGCCGAGCCCAAGATTCCGGTTCGTTTTCCGTTCCTGTTCCACGTGACAGCGTACAAACAGAAGTGGAAGGCACCACTGTTGGTCAGACTGGTCGTCGCCGAGCCGGCGCGTCGCAAAAGCGTAATTAGCCCGAAGCTGGGGCTCTCTCCGTTCGGGGACAAAGTACAAAGGAGCACAAAGGAACGTCTGTTTCGCATCCCGGTTCTCCGCTACGAACCCGCTGACGAGCAGGCACTTGTGTACTGTGACTGCGATGCACACAATGTTTTTGATGCTTCCTTTTCTTATTTAATTTTCGTTATTAAATTTTTTTTTTTATTTCATGGTAAGGTAACCGTATCAATGCTCGAAGACGTCCCAGTCGTCAGACACTCCTATGCAAATTTGAGTAATAGTAGTGGTAAAAGAGAATTATTGTAAAACTTAATATTTATACAGTTATCTGCTTATACTGATTTTATGCCTAATGATAATTTTATACCTTGGCAAAGGACCATCGATCTGAATCCTTCAGCCCTCAGCAGATCTGATTTATTGTGAATTTGGATTGATTGATTGATTGTTTTATTACGAAACGGATTGCTTCTTTAACAAAAAACATATAAACACAAATTTGATTCAACAGCTTAATATTTAGTCACATGCCCTTGGCTTCGAAACGCATCTCATTTAAGTCAAGTATAGTACGATAAATAAATAATAACAATAATAAATACATAAGGGTATACAAGCAATGACTCAAATTATAACTAGACCAGTGATCCGACACCTTATTTAAGAATTAGAAATCTAATTTTACACTTGTAATCCTATCGACAATCATTTAATGCACAGGAAAAAAGTTATGCAAGGTTTCAGCCTAAGTTGGTTATAAATTACAAGCGCGTGGTTTGCTGATTGCTTAGAATGTAAGAATAAAATATATAAAATATATTGGTATTTGTATTGCTATTAAAAAAAATATATATTGCTGGTACAATTGACCCGGATCGACTGTTACAATCGACTCCACGCATGACTATTACCAACGTTACTTCAGCATTTGTTAATAACAAACTGAAACGGCTCGTATCAGCGATCAAAATATTCATCAAAAACGTGCTGCCCAACTCTTCGTGTTTGTTTGCACTTATATTTTGTACTGGGTTGCTTAACGGACACGATTCGCATAGCCGAAAAATCACTTCTGCACTCGCATCACATTTGTCTTCAGCGAATTGGTGTTTTTGAAAACTCTGCTATGAGGCGATTGCACGGCCATAAGTTGACGTCGATAATGTTGCTCACTTCATATCCGACACGTCCGATCATGCACAGTGTTGCGCGGCCGCTGCATTTCAGCCTATTTTTGCTTCGTGTTTGTGAAACTTGTTCATTCCATTTAGACGCTTGACATGCTGTGAATACATTATTAGCAAAGCAATAATTCAAAGGCATCGTAAAATCGGGTGAAAAAAAAAAGAAATTGGAAGATTTATTGATCTCGGAAATGAGGTTCTTCATTCGTTCTTCATTCATTGTCCGAGTTGAGTCCTTTCATCCAATTGTTGGCCACAGGTGGTCCGACGCCGACCGGCGTTCTCGGCTGGGTTACGTCCCGGGGCTACGAGACACTTGGGCAAACAGAGGAGCCGAGCTGGAATAGCTGAACGGGTGAAGTGGCGAGAGACCGACCGAGTCGGAAAGAAGTCGTAAAATTGATTTCTCGACAATCCGACCGGACCTTTCCCTCTCATACTTATGTATGGTTAGACCCGAGCCGTTGAATTCTCCTTATCGCGGAGTTACCAAGCCCACGATGAAACTCCATAGAATAGCTCCGATAGAATTCTTCGCCGCGAATTCGATTTCCTTCGAAGACCAACGGTTGCCCGACTGTTTGGCGGGTAAATTGAGAACACTCGATGAAAACATTTTCTGCAAGATTTTAAACTCATTTAACTGTAAAGAAAAACCTTATTGCCTAAAATAATTAGCGACTGATTAATTAATCCTTAATCGCCAATGAATTGATCTGGTGGTTAATAATCTTATTTCTGTTTTGGTAATTTATTCGCTGATCCAACCCAAATAGTCGCCCGAAGCTTATTTAATCATGCGAGTTTGTTAGAGCAAGTAAATATCTTGATGTCTCGTATAAGCTTTCCGTTTTTTTTTTTTTTCACGTTTCATTCATACCCACTCTCGTGATTCCGGTATTCTCTCAAAAACTAAACGAGTTCTTCGTTTCTCTGCGCGGTAGCAAAAAAAAAAAAAAATAAAAAAAAATAAAGTAAAGAAAAGTCCGGTCGCGATAATGTAAAAAAGGGGCCAACTTTCGACCACGTCTGCGGCCTGGTGGCGATTGCGGGACAAATTGGACTCAACTTTTAGCGAAAGACAAAGAAACCCTTTGTTTCACCTGGAGCCCGGGCAGAGCCGAGTGGAATGAACAAAAATAATAAATCTTTGAAGATTTTAAATTTATTTTATTCTTCTCGGTACCTGTTGTTACCTTTCGAGGGAAGGCGCAGACTGGCAGTGGTTTCCGAGATTTTTTTGTTTTCATCCTCGGCGTGTTTCGCGGTGGCTGCGATTTTCCCGTGGTTTCAAAAAATCACGGTGTCAGTGTCCGCCTCTGGCGCGGCTGCTAGAGATAGAAAGTATAACGGAACGGACGGGGACGTCGGCCAAAGAGATGCGGCCAAGTTCCATTCGGAGAGGAGCCGAGCCAAAAGTTTTTATCCGCCTTTTAATTAAGCTTATATCCCTGAGCGTTATGGGCTTTTCAGGCTTCTGGCACCGTTACTCGCGGTACAGAGGTTCTTGGTGTTTCGTTCCCTCTGTGGATTTTTTTTCTTCATTTCCGTTAAATACACGGCGAAACGAGCGGCTGGGCGAGAGAAGGGGCGAAGGAGAAAGGGCGGGCAAAGAGCAGACGCAAAAAAAGGGAGGAATATTGCAAAGGAACTAATCAACACAGGACACGGTTATTCAGGGCAGTCACAAAATTAAAGATTTTCCAATAAAAACAACAAATAGTTTATTATAAGAACTAATAGTATATTCACTATTAGTATTGTAACTAATAGTATATTATGCTGCAAGGGAGGAAAGAGTGTTTTTTCACCGAGCGCTAAGTTTGATGCCCGAGTTAAGCGAGGGCAGAAATTTCTACGAGGTGAAAATGCACTTCCTACCTTGTGGGCATATTTCTTGAAGTGGCCATATTTCTAGGCCGGAAATGGCATAATCTTTAGCTGGAGAGCCGCGTTCAGGACTCTACAGGGGTAACTAGCAGGATTTTTTTCTTTGCAAATTTAGCGCAATTTTTTTTTTTTTTCCTTACGCTGATTCACTTTTTTGCCGGCTGAATCACTTTGAAAGAAACAGAAAAAAGCAACATTAGATATACAGTCTTGAAACGAATATAATAATAATTGTTGACCTCTGCCATCAAGGATTGTTTGTTCAATTAACAATCAATTTTTACTGCGCAGGATAAATAAAAAAGCGCCGTACTACAGTATATATGCTTCATTGGCTATAAATGAACCGGGCACTTGTATCAACCCTCCGGTTGAATTACGTTTCCTTCCGTTCCCCTCTTTGTTGTACGGCACGAGATATGATTTTCTTTTTACTCCACCCAAGTCGTGCTGTGACTGCCAATCGTGCACATTACAAACGCTAGACCTTACTCGGTGCCGCGTTCCTGAGGGTCAATGTACGTTTTTTTTCCAACCCCGGACGGATATAAAACGAAAAGCTGATTGGCATTAAGAAGCAAATAAGGGAAGCCAGAGGTATTACGAGATTACGGGAGTACGAGGGAAAAAAAGAAGAAAAAGAAACTGGGAAAAAGTTTTTATCCGGACGTAACGATCTAATAGGCAATGCAATAAAAAACTTATTTTTTAATTTTTTTTTTTTATATCGAACCTTAAGAAAATATTGGATAACAAGGAAAAGTAACGAGAATAAATAATAAATTCGGAGGGACGTGATAAAAGTGATAAAATAAACTAAAACGGGCAATATAATGCACATAGTTGGAAATTGTTGAGCGTATCGCATCAGAACGTTTCGGTTCATTACCGAGTTTTAATAACTTGTTTTCTATTCCGAAGGAGACGAGAAGAGGCGAACACGACGTATATAGGGATAAACGTCGTGGCGGGTTAGTTCAGCCTGTAGGAAACGACAATCAAAGTTCTATTCGAGGAAAATACCGAAGCGCCGCGTGCTGTACTTGCAAACTCACTCGCTCGCACAAGTCTCGAACTTGTTTTCAGCATCGAGTGCTGTTATGGGCTGCACGAACGTCGTATGAAACGAAAGTAACATGGAAACTGATTATCGTAGAGAGATTTCGAAATAAAAAGCTAAACATTTGCATTAAATTTTGAGTAGCAAATGTAAATATAAAATTGAGGAAAAAATCACAGGATTTAATTTTGGAAAAATAATAATGGGGTGCCAAAAATCATTGAAAACTTTTCGATCCTCGTTCGATGATTTTTTATCTCTGGAAATTTTACCATTGTTCCTTATTTTTCGGAACAATTGTAATTCCTAAAATAATTTTTAATACGAGCGATTCAAATTCGTCGAAAAAGTTTCTCATCGCTCTGCGAGAAATTCGGGCCGTTTAGTGAGAATTGAGAAAGGAGGTTAAGAGGGGGCGATATAGGGAGACGAAGTTTTCGGTTCCCGCCCGGGTATTCTATAGATTGAGAAAGTGTAAAGACGGAGGGAGTCACGACGTGTATTCTCCGCTTTCTCGAGAGCTCCATCTAGGTTTTCCGTTCGCCTTGCACTTTCCCCCGTTTCCGAACCTCGCACGGCCAGGAGGCGGAGGTGGGAAAACTTTTTCAGAAATCTTGTCTCGGCTAATCGAAAATTCCGATCGAACGTGGGAATATCGGGTAGCCTGCTCCAAGCCGACCCGCTCACTTGCTACTCGGATAATAGACTCGCTATTACACGTATAAAGGAGCTCTCGGGGTGAAACGAAATTCGGTGCAGACAGCGATAACGTAGATTTTTTTTTATTTGCAACGCAAAAAAACAGTAATTGCCATGTCAATAATAATTACAACTAACAATAAAAATGATAATGGAAAGAAAAAGCAAAGTGACCATAGGTTACAATTTAATGCATAAAATGGAGTTGAATTTAATAATAATTAAATTATTAATATAATAAAGATAATAAATGATTAAACTGATTTAAAGAAAAGAAAACTAATCCACCTTCTGAGTAATAATTTCAACAAACAATAAAAATAATAATGGAAAGGAAAAGTAAAAGACCATACGTTACAATTTAATGCACAAGATGGAGTTGGATTTAAAATAAATAAATTCTTAATATAATAAAAGTAATAAATGATTAAACTGATTTAAAGAAAAAAAGTTTTATGGATACGAGGCGGGATATGAACCGGAGGGATGACTATTTGTCGCTCTATGTGCGTCAGAGTTTCGCTCATGAGATGATAAACCGAGCGGAGTGCGAGAACTGATGGGATATTCGATTAACTCGCCAGTCGTGATGGTTTACTGCTCACCCGAGTCTTCGTCATCGCTCCCGGCGTCCGAAACGTTTCAGCGGCACTATCGCCAAGGACACTCCTTAATTAAATTCATTAAACTCGACGGTAACGCGTATATACGGTGGGAAGGTGAGACGAAATGGGGCTGGCGCTTCGTTCCGTAAGAAAATAATGCTCTTCACCGGTGTCATAACTCTCAACACACATTGCGAATAGAGTGCATCGGTAATCCGTCCGCTGAGAGCCGACGCTCTGTGCGTGTCAAAATGAAATATTGTCCTTTCATCCTCAACCTTCTGTGACTGCTAATTAGAAAAAATAAATAAATCGAAGCGAACAATTTCTTTCATTTAAAGGAAATACCTTTAAAATATTATTTTTTTATTATTATGAAAATTCAAAATTTGGCGATTAAAAAAAATACGAAAAATCGATTATTATAATATTTTCAATATTATAGAGTCCTTATCGAGTTAAATTTCATATTCGACTAAACAATTCCAACAATTATATCCTCGGTTTCTGTGAGACTCGACGAAATCAAACTCGGATGTGTATTCCGATTTTTTTAAAACCGTGTATTTAATCTAAAAAAAATCTTTAAAACACATATATATATTTTTCTTATAAAAATGGAAAGTTTTGCGATAAAAAGAAATATGTAAAAAAATCGATCGTTTTAATATTATCAATATTATAGAGTCCTCATCGGGCTGAATTTCATATAAACAATTCGGAGTTTGAGCTCGGCGTGAATCTCGAGGTTATCCCGACAGGCTTTATCCTTCGGTTTCCGTGAGACTCGACGAAATCCCACTCGAATGTGTATCCCCTTCAGTTATTGAGTGGAATATCACCTCCTCCTGGAGCGATATTCTTACTCCAATTGTTTTCCAAAGAAATTGAGGCCCACGAGCTCTGAGTTCCGAGTCACGAAATCCAATAAATGCTTCGAAGACTTTCCTCGTTGAATCGTGTAGGGATTATTGGGTGTATCGATAGCGGCACAACATAACGCCTCCAGCTGATTGAACAGCGAAGTTACGAGCCGTTAGACAACTTTCGACCAGGCACAATCCTCGAGATGTAATGAACCAAGTTGGAGCCTCTCGATTTGTGTATAGTGTCGGAAATACAACTCTTTATCGATTTCACACACCATACAGTATATTATGTCACGAGGGAGGAAAGTGCGTATTTTCACCGAGTGTGAAGTTCGATGCCTGAGCGAAGCGAGGACAGAAATTCACACGAGGTGAAAATCCACTTCCTCTTTTGTCGCATACGATATTTTTTTCCCGACTTCGTTAAAATAACCACATTTCTTGCGTCGCAAAATCGCCACATTCGCCAATGACAATTACTCGCCCGGGAGTAATAAAGCTTCCAGAGGGAATAATAAGCCCTTTTACTGCCTAGGGAATAATGAAATTGTACTGCGCATGCACACAGTTTAATAATTGTCATCGGTCAATTATATCAATAATTAGTCAATTAGTCAATTAGTCAATTAGTCAATATATCAATAAACAATTTTCGGGCAGGTTATTCAGTTTTTTCGTTGCTTTCAAACAGAGTCAATAAAACAAAGTACTCAGAAAAATATTGGCAACAAAAATGAGCGGATTATTTTTTTTTAAGGGTCTTTTTTTAGGCCGTCATAATAATTACGATGGATGCAACTTGGATGAAATATTTTTGGGGAATGAAATGAGAAACAAAAAATTGTCGATCTCATTTAACCGATGTACTTTTTACGGATGCACATTTCCTGCAGGGGACTGTAGATGATTCGATTAACATTCTATCCATATTGAAGCGCACAAGAGTACAGAATAGAAAAGCAGTCACGAGATTTCACGAGGGAGCCGGGCCGAACTAGGAAAAATTTCCATAAAGCTATTTCCCGCGACTCTGATACGCAATATCCCTCTTTTTCCCTGGAACCCTCCCAACTCTTTTCTTCCTTTATTCACCGCTGCTTTATAGAGGATATTTCGCGGAAGTAGACTATCTACGTGGGAAAATAAAATATGCAGAAAAAGAGTAGTTTAGTTTCTGTTTTTGTCAGTAAAAATATTCTATTACGGTCGATTGAGATATCTGTTCTCAATTTGGAATGACAATACAGTATATTTAGCGTCAATTATTGCATACGTAACGCGGATTATATTTAGCGCGAATAATGTAAATTGGGAAACGTCGACACCGTCGACATGACGGACGAAAATACCTTGCGGTTTTAGGACGTTATTAATAAAACCCTGCTCGAGGCAGATTGACGCGTGCATAATGTTCGTCTCTGTCAACGGTTGTACAGCTTCCCCGGCATTGCTCGCCTGTATTCACGGTGCGAGGACTCCGTGCAACCGCGACAGAACCATTAACCTTTCGGAACCGATATAAGCTACCGTCTCGTATGATCCATCAAAATGTACCGAAGTTTTGAAGGATCCTCGCGGAAGGACAACACCTTGCAGCAGCATTCAAAAATTCATTTAATGGAGACAAATACGCACTAAACGGTGTATTTAACCCCTAAAACCCCGTTTTCTTTTCTCAGGGCATCTACAAAATATTCTTATATTTTTTGTTACGTCCCGCCGTATTACGTCGGCCGTCCCGTTTTATTTTATTCCTATTTGGTAAAATATTGCTTTCGCTTTGATTTTTTTTTTTCGGTATGTAAAAAGCGAAGGAAATAAAAAATGCATGGTGCAAAACACGCGGTTTCTTTTCTCAGTGCATCTACAAAATATTCTTATATTTTTTGTTACGTCCCGCCGTGTTACGTCGGCCGTCCCGTTTTATTTTATTCCTATTTGGTAAAACATTGCTTTCGCTTTAAATTTTTTTTTTCGATACGTAAAAAGCGAAAGAGACCAGAAATGCATGGTGCAAAACGCGCGGTTAGAATCGCGTCAGTTCGAAACCTCAACGTTGTCGCGAAATGCTGAGCGACGGCCGACGGCGCGAAGATGTTGTAGGAACAGATGTTCAATCGTGTATGCATGCATAATAAATCAGAGGCATCATTAACGTACGAGCATGGACATATTGACCCGGTACAGCCGGGCCTTGCGCCGGAGGGGTGGGTTTTGGTACGTACACAGAAGCCGCGCACAGGGACGGGGCCAGCACCGAGGAATTAACGGAGTCAACGAGGGACACTCGATACAGGACACGAAAAGCCAGATAGAACGGAATCGAGATTCGATCATCTTCGTGCCCCGTTCAGCCGGCGGCCAAGGCGAAAGGGTTGCGCCGGGCGTGGGGAGGACAAAAGGGGTTGCACAGTTGTACCTCATAAAGTTGCAACGGCATTCGAGGCAGCGGTTATTGTGCGACTACTCGGCCGAGTTCATTATTTAGCCCGGGGACACACGGAATGCCCGTAATAGCCGGACGATTTACGTATTCATAATTCAACCCCGACACCTTCGTAATTCCCGAGTGAATTCGGCCCGATATTTATTTTTTCCCCTTCATTTTTTTTTTTTTTTATTAATTTTTTTGTAGAACATCCATCGAATTTCGTCCGCAGGATCGTTCTGATAATTGTAAAAATCTGCATGATAACGAAGCAAAAAAATATCGAGGTAAAATCGAGAGAGGGATTGAAGGAATTAATCATCGATTTTAATCAATTTTGTCGAACACGTAAAATTAATGCACACTCGACGGTTTTTCTTTATTCGTTGACCCATTTATTATTTCGTTATCTTCTTTATTTGTGATAGACTCTTTTACGTTTCGTTGAATCGAAAGCACTTTGAGATACTGCCTTTTTTACATTTTATTTTTTTGTCTCCTCTACTCCGCGAAAGTCTCGAGTAACAAGGTTACCTGAATTACCTCTTAGGCTGTGGCCGTTCGAACGAGGGTAAGATGCCTTCCTCTTTTTTTCGGAAGAGGCATCGTGGAGCTCCTCTGGCTACTTGGCTCGAGGACTCTTGACGGAAGGTCTAATGTTATTTATTACACTCGCAGACCCAACCCCCATAAAATATGGACGCAAAGTTTTCCCTTCGAATTTTCCGTACTCACCCTGTCGAGGATCTCAACGACTCTGCGTCGTTTTTCGTGATCTTCCTTTCCAGCTGCGTCCGCAAGTCTATTTTACCTTTCATTGGCTTTTGGATTATCGAGTTATATTTGTTAATCAATTATATTTCGGTTCGCAAAATTCAAACGCTTCGTCGAATTGTTTAAAAATATAACGACACATCGATCCGAGAGGATTAGTTTTTCCTCCGAATTTTGCGTACTCTGTCGAGGACCTCAACGACTCTGCGTCGTTTTTGGTGATCTTCCTTTACAGCTGCGTCCGCAAGTTCGCTTTACACTGTAAAAAAAATTGTAAATTTAATGCACCGGACTGGAAGTTTTTATGCAAAAATGCACACATTAAATTTGATGAAAAATGAATACACTTTTTCATCGAAATTAAAGCAAATTATTAAAATTACAGTAGTTTTATAGTAAAATTAAAGCGAATTATAAAAAATAAAATATTTCCAATGTTATTAACACATTGAATTGTACATGAAATTTAATATACCAGTTTCTGCATAAAAACTTTCAGTCCACTACATTGAATTTCATATTAATTTTTTGTACAGTGTACCTTTCATTGGCTATTTGATTAGTGATTTATTTCGGTCCAAAAAATTAAAACCTCAATAAACAAATATTTGATTTATTGGTACTTATCGCTTCGTCGAATTGTTTATGTTTATTTTTTAATGGAATAAAATAGATATATAACGCACATCCATCCGAGAGGATTCGACGTATAACAGAGGAATAACACGCGAATCGGGAGACGCACCGTTGCACACGGAAACTGGACCGGTGCAGTGTAGCTGCGTATACTATATCGCGGACTGCGCTTGATTCCTTCTATCAACGAGATTAATTGACTGTGCGAGTTTCAACGCCCGGCCGTCGATCGCACGGGAATCCGCCGGCAATTTGTGTCTGACCAATGAACAAGCTATTCACAAACGTTTTCACTCAAATGAAACGCCAAATTTTTTATAAACAGACGAGCATGACTGTTCGGTTTGAAAACTGAAAAAAAAAAATTGAATTTTCTTTTTTAAGGCTTTTTAGTCCGAGGATAAAAGTATGTTTAGAGTTGGCACCGATAATTACCGAACCGAACAATGCTGAAGCCGAAACTGACGCTACGGTGACGAGAAACTCGAGGATGATTGGCGATATTATTTTCTCTTCTTCTTTTTTCCAGTATACGGACTGGGAAAGGCCGAACGACGGCTACATGTACCAGGAAGCAGTTGCGGACGTCGTGGGCGATTACTTTTTCATCTGTCCGTCCACACATTTCGCCCAATTGTTCGCCGAACGAGGGATGAAAGTCTACTACTACTTTTTCACTCAGGTGAGTTTTTTCACCGGAATCTATTTATTTATTTTTTTGTCAATATTAAGACAGTATCGAAACATTCATTTTTTTCTGCGGATATATTTCAGTAACTGATTTATTTGCAAAAAGAAAAAAATGAAGATGAAAAAATGTAACTTTTATTCCGTGGATTTAAATGTATTAGGAAATTTTTCCAGCAGTCTGAACTTTAAGTGCCATTTCGAATTATTTTTAAGCCACTATTCGATTAAAGTTTTTACATTTCGCCCAATTGTTCGCCGAACGAGGGATGAAAGTCTACTATACTACTTTTTCACTCAGGTGAGTTTTTCACCGGAATGTATTTATTTTTTTTACAATATTATGACAGCGTCGAAACATTCATTTTTTTTCTACGGTTATATTTCAGTAACTGTTTTGTTTTGCAAAAAAAAAAAAAAGAAAAAACTTTTAACCTTTATCTCGTGGATTTAAATGTATTAGGGAAATTTTCTCAGCAGTCTGAACTTTAAGTGACATTTCGAGTTATTTTTAAGCCACCATTCGATTAAAGTTTTTACATCCTTTTCAATTAAAAACAATTTCATGGATTCTGCACGTGATCGTTTGTCTTTGATCGATCACCCTCCTCCGCCCACACACTTTATCGTCCGTGGCCCAATTACTTACGCCCCAATGTTCAGTAAAATCGGGACGGGCCAAGACTTTTTAAACGGATTAAGAGCCGCTTGGACGGAGCGAGTAAAGTGCTTCGGTTCGGTCGAACAAATACCGTCCGTCGTAATTAACAATTCATTTCGAACTTCCAGTCTCAAAATCGTCCATATAATTTTTACGATTTTGGTCTAAAGAAAAAATAAAAGTTGAGAATCGACATTTTTATATCGCTTTCTCATAAAAGTCGAAAATTGAAAATTCCATATCGCTTCCTAATAAAAGTTGAAAATTGAAATTTTCATGAGGCTTTCTCAGAATTTTTCTTTATTCGCAAAGCTTCTTCCGTGAGAAAGCATATTCTATATTTTCGGCTTCCTCATAGAAATTTCGATTTTTAACTTTTATGAGGAAACGATATGAAAATTTCAATTTTCAATTTTTTTCAACGTCAACGTTGCATATGACTTTTATCCAAAACGACTGACCGATTCAGGTCGGCGCGAAAAATACACCGACATTGCGCTTCACTTTGTCGAATCTGTGATCGTTGACTCGAGGAAAAGTGTGAAATTGCAGTCGCCCGAGAAGCGTCGCATAAGAAGTTAAAGAGACGAAGAAGAAGAAGATGCAAAGGTAAATTTCGCTGGAAGACGTCTTATTTAACTCTTTATGTCTCGCGCCCTCAGCCGTATCTCTCTCTGTCGTTGATTGGCCTTTGCCAGCCGTAATCTAATTGGCGAAGAGTTAAAAGCCCAGAGCGAAGGAAAGCGCCGGGCGCGAATTATTATATATATATTTTTTTTATTTTCTTGCCATCCCGGCTCGAATCAAGCTTTCCGAGTCAAAGAGAATCGTTGCAAATCAAGAAAAGACTTTCGCCATTCCAGTTCAAATCCAATTTTCTTTTATCCCTCTCTATTCCTCCGAGTCTTGTTTTTTTTTCCAAAATAAATTCGTAATTACCCTTATCGTTATCGTTATTACATTAACATTTTTTTTTTTTTTTTTTTTTCGTGATCCTTCAATACTTTTGCGGCGAAAAAGCTTATTATTATTACTCACAGTTAATGCGATACAAAAGTGTGTAAGGTTGAGAAGAGAGCGGTGTGGGGCGTACGGAGGGGGGCGAATTGAGGCGAGGTTTCGCCGTTAACGGAAGTGGCTATACACGACTAATGTGCAAGTTTCTTGGTCGTTTCCGGTTCTGAAAGCAAACCGGCAGACCCTCGTTGGACGAGTGGCTCATTACCTCGTCCCGTGCCTCCCGAGGAGGTTCTCGCACACGTGAACTTATCTACGTGCCGCATTCATAGATCCAATGCGCCGTGTTTATTATACGACCACATTCGCACAACAAGAAGCCTTGAATTTTTTTTTTTTTTGCGAAACGACCTTGCGAGTTTTGCCGCGCCCAACACCCTCGCGAGCCTCTCTGGAACCCCTCAAGGCTTAACTTCACAGCTGCAAATATCCTGATTACGCGACGATAAGGATGTACATTGCCGGCGATCCTTTCATCGCAACGTCGTTCACGCTCGAATATCCGAATGAAACTGCACCGTGGATGTGCCAATTTTATATATTTTTTTACAAGAAATTTAGTGAAATAAATTATATTAAATTTTAACTAAATTATAATTATATGAATTAGGAATCAAAATCTTTGTATTCAATATACTAAATGACAATTTTGATTCTTGTGAGCTGTGTGCGTTTTTTTGAGCTGGTCATTGTCGGCGATCTTTTCATTGCAATGTCGTTCACGCTCGAATATCCGAACGAAATTGCAACGTGGATGTACCATTTTTTTTATTTCTAGTAAGAAATTTAATAAAATTGTGGACGTTTGTGGACAATAAGTTGTAAAAAGTACAAACTTTTTTTACTGTTTATTTTCGAATATAGTTTATTTCCATGAGGGATAGCTGGCTTCCGCGCGTTATTAGGTTGGGAAACAATAGTGTCGCGTCTTTGTAATTTTTTTGGTATCTCGCTGAACCATTTCCGGAGCTTGGTACTTCGGAATTTTCCCTTGGACTAGGGAAATACCGCTTGATAATTAATGTCGGTCTCGGAGTGGCCACGCTTTCATGAGCAGGTTTTTTGAAAAAATAAATTAAATTAAGAATACTGATAAGTCAGTTCAATTATTTCAATTCATTATATCATATTTCAAATTTGTTCGTTGTTACCTTTATGAGCGATGTTTATAACAGAACAGTAATTGTGCTGGGCGTCTTATCGACAACTTTGTATTATGCGATGGACATTCCATCGTATCTCTAATTGGTCGATTGCCCGTATTTGTAAATAAATATATTTTTTTTATTTCTCAGAATTTTTTTTTCCTTACTGCCAAAGTAGTTCGTATATTCAACACTTTCGACAGAATATTGACGAGTTATGTTATTAAAAAAAAGGAAGAATTGAGCATTGAATTATTAATTTTCTCGGTGCGATCTGAAATTCTCTTTCGACGGCATATTTCAAAGCTGGAAAGTTTACTTCAGCTACTACAAATTTAGGAGTTTCCACGCTGCTCGACTTTTATTTCTCTGTGAAAGAGAGTAAAAAAAAGCAGACGTCTCTTTTCTTTCCCTGGTACTTTTTTCTTTGCTCGTACAAGTAACGAGTGTTTAACGAGCCAGCATCTCTCGTCTCTGACGGACTCGGGCCTCTAACGTATACAGTGTCTCGCCCGGTACACACTCGTTTATTTCCTCTTTCTTCGCCCCTTTTTCTTCGACACTCGGCGAAAACTTTTCAACCGGCGTATAACCGGAAACAAAAAAAATATAAAAATAAAACTCCGCGAAACTTCGCATTACATGATTTTCCGAGTGAAAAAAAAAATAAGGAACTAAAAGTTCCCTTCGGCTTCTCGTCTGCGCTGATGCGCGGAGCGAAAGGAAAAAAACTCGTTCGCTCATCCACGAATTTGTCTTGAATTTTCGCTCATCTGCACCCAAAGTGTCTAGAAAATTTACTTGGCAGAAACGAAAAAACCATCCGCAGAGAAAATTTACTCACTTTTTACGTGCGAATATGACCACTTAATTTTTTTTGGTAGATTTTTACTCAATTCCGATGCATACTTTGACATAAAATTTGTTAACGAACTAAATGGAGACGTATTTAAAAATAAAGATAAAAATAACACATTTTCGTCCAAAATGAAGGCCACGTAGAATATTTTTTCACGCAGACAAAAATAAGTCTCGGTGACCTTTGTACGATGATAAAACGAAACTGTGTGTGACGACGGGTTGGGTTGAAGGTGTGTGATGGAGGTGCAAACAGTTGCTGTGTCAACAGTGTGTGCGATTACGTAACGAAACTTGTGTACAGAGAAGCTGCAGGGCGGGTCGAGAGGAGACGACGAAAGGAAAATAGAGGAGGAAGAGTGAAGGGTTGAAGGGGGTAGAAAGTGAAGGTGTGTATGCGAAGATAGCGAGGTCGGCTATATGGTGTAATCTCGTGGGCGGAAGTCGTTCCGCGGAAGTCGATAAGGGCCAACGAAACTTCACTAAGGATATATCTATATATATGTACATATATATAATACTAGCAGGTTGTTGTGGCTCGGGCGATTCGCGCCCGAGCCGTGGACTATGAAATTTAGAATCCGGAAATTTAGATTTCCGGAGATTTACCGGAAAAACGTTACTTCCGGTTTGAAAACCTGACTTATCGACCAGAAGTTACATTTTCAATCAGGAAATGATGTATTTCCGGTATGACGTCTCTTCTGGTTGAAAAATTACCATTTTGTCACTCATGCATGAAAAGCGCTACTTCTCGTGCCTGCCGAGAGTGGCGAAAGTGGTGCCTTATAGTCAAGTGTACTGTAAATACCCGACGCATGCACACATCGGTCCGATTTTACTTTACGCACGTTTCTCGTACTTTACGCCCGCGTCTCATACTTTATGCACTCTTCTCGTACTTTATGCACTCTGGCTATACAGTGCCACAATCAACAGGCACAGAGTAGAACTTTTCTCTGCATTCGTTACAAAATAGTAATTTACGATACTAGTGCGATAAAACTTTTTCTAACGAGTGTGATTATGCAGCACTCGCCTTCGGCTCGTGCTGCAATCACACGAGTTCAGAAAAAGTTTTTCGCACGAGTATCGTACCAAATTTTACTTCTCGAGGTGTAAAAATGGGGGTTTTGTGCACGCGAAGCGTGTGTAAAAACCGTCATTTTCCCCCGAGTGAAATAAAATATAATGCGAAACGCATCTCACAGCGTGCGTATAAACTTCGCTTTATCGCACTTCTATCGCAAATTAGTATTTCGAACCGGAAGTTCGAAAATCAAATTTCTCAAAAGTTTTCCACAAAAAATGTGTTATTACTATGAAAAGAAAATAAGAAACAATTACCAGAGTTTTCTCGGTTCACCCGTGAATTACAAATGACCGATTTGACCGCGAGATAGAAAATGAGCAATCAGCGGAACGATCGTAGCTCGCACTGGGAGCGAAAGAAAGTGATCGTATCGCTCGCTGTACGAAGGAAAATTGCGATACCGAGGACTGAGGCGACCACCCTGAGCAAACCGCCCATCAGTGGCCTCTCTCGCTCGAGCTCTGATAAATTACCTCCCGCACTAATTACTCGTCGAGGCCACCTACCTACCTCTCGCGTCACTCGCCGGGACGGCTTTTCGTTTACATGAATTTCACGTTCCAGTTAGCTGAGCCCGAGTTATATACGTGAGCCACGATCTACGTGCGGTTACGATCTATACGCGCGCCGGGCGCCGGTTTTTGATGTGCTGCAAAACTATTGTACTTCGCTAATGCGTTTCCATTCGCTTACATTCTCACGGACAGTTATTTTATCTCCGACCAAATTCCAAACCGATTTCCGTCGACGGAAGCGACCTCTCCACCACCGGTGGTTTCTCCACCCAGAAATCCCATTGTATATGTATAAATCCTGGGAAAAGCACTTTCCGCTACTCCTGGCGTTGCCGCCGGTGGATTACACTATATAACTTATATATACATATGTATATATATATATACATATATTTATATATATCGATAGCGATAGTGCTATTTCGGAGGCCACGTCGCGAATTTCGGCGGTCGGGAAAATTCGAATTATCGGCTTATCGAGTCGAACGGGGGAGGAGCAGCCATCGAGTTATTGGAAGTTGCGAGGCTTGTTAGTGCAGGCGTCGAGTGAGCTGACCGAAAGCTCAACGCGACCGAACAGCGGAATCTCTTTAATTGTTCGGGCCTCACGATCCTCGCTCTCGACGCAAAGCCCCAAAACAGCGCTCCCTCGAGTGCCAAGCGCTGATGACTTTCGGGACCGAACTTACAGCCCTGAGCGAGAAACTCAGGCGAGAAATCATGTTTGAACTCCAAGTTTATTTGTGTTCTCAATTTTTTTTTTTTTTTTTTTTGAAATTTCAGGATGTTTTCTCGGAGGACCGAAAGTTATCGTGCGAGTCACCAGCCGGCCGCGCACGACTATTTCCCTGCAAGCTCGCAAGCTCTCCGGTTCCCCGGGTCACGTAACGTACAATGTGGGCGTGCATATATGTCGAAAAATATACGTCGAGAAATAGAGTCCATCGTGAGAAATCGTCCGGGCATCGTAACTCGATTCTCATCGCGACACGTGACGCAGCGTCATCGATATTTCTTCTCAGCCTCCCTCCTATCAGCGGGCTTTCCGGATTTGCCCTGTGATGACTGTCATGTTCCGCTTTCGAGCAACAGCGACCCTACCGAAGTTGAAGCGGATACATAAAAAACACGCTGATCGCGAGTCTGACACTTATTTTATTCATAAATGAAGGTTTAATGAGGAAAATTACGTCAAAAAATTCAAAATTACATAAAAATTTTACGGCTCGATCGATTCTCTCCAAATTTCATAGGCATCGTCGGGTGAACATATCCCATCTGTATACGCGTTTTTAGCACGCACGCGGACACACACACACATATATATGACAAAATTGTAGGACACTAATCGGATCATTTACGACAGTGCGTATGTCTCGAGTTTATTATTTAAAAATAGTAAAAATACGACAATCCTTATTTTAGTTCATTGAGACTCTAACCTTTTCTGTAAATCCAGCTATTCCAAAAACTCCACTACTTTTAACAATCTGCTTTCCTTTTCAATGCCATACGAAGTTTGGGTAGTCAGTAATTAGGCCGTTCACCTTAAATCTCGCGGCGGTTACCGAGCCCAAGCGAAATATCCTCTCGAAGATCGGATATCGAAATGTTATTTTGAGAGAGAAAACAAATCGTAAAATTTGCGATGTTTTTTCAAGATTTCTTTTTTTTTTTGTTTCTCATTCGTTTCCAACAGAGGCGTTTGGAAAAGCACGTGCCAGCGATGCGTCGTTGGAATTCAAGAGTCCTTCGCGCTTCGAATCGACAAAAGTAGCTCAAAAGCTTGCGATGAGAGTACCGAGTAAAGAACCCGAGAATTCTTCGCCTCCAACCGATTCTTCGGATAGATATAAAATATCATATCTCTCTGCTCTTGAAAAACTTTGTTATCAAACTCGGGGACTCCGGAGGACCTGTCTCTTGAAAAGAAGGTCCCGCGAAGCGGTCCGAGGGAATTCGCGGAATTTCAAAGAAGTACGATCAACCAAGAATTTGTATTCCTTGTCGAAATTTCAAAATTATCTTAGTAGTAGTAGTAATGGTGAATTTACTGACAATAGATAACATGTAACAGTTTTCGGTACCTAACTTACTTAAATATTATCACGTATATTGCATATTGCATATTGCATATTGCCAATTGGCCATCGACCGAAGTCCTTCCGTCAAAAAAATATCGCATTCTCTGACCAACTTATTAATTTTGCTTATTCATAGGCGAAGCTTTATTTCCATTTGAAAAATCGAGATTTTAATGAGAACGTGTTCAGAATGTGCCGAAATCATATTTATAAAAAAATGTCTGGATGCATATGTGTATGTGTGTCTCCGAACCGAAAAATTGAAACTCTTGTAACTTGAGAACGGCTTGAGCTACTAAGCTGAAACTTTTAAGGTAAGTAGAGGGGGGAATCGTCAATGTTTGGTTATATTTTAGCGTTATCCTCATAAAACGTTTTTTCATAAAAGTCGAAAATTGAAATTTCCATATCGCTTTCCATATCGCTTGTTAAAGTTGGAAATTGACATTTTCATATAGCATTCTCATAATGTTACTTTATTCGCGAAGCTTCCTGTATGAGAAACCAAAAGTACAGAAAATACTTTCTCATAGAAGAAGCTTTGAGAATAAAGAAACATGAGAAAGCCATAATAAAATTGCAATTTTCAACTTTTTTCTTTTTCATCAACCCTTTTGCTCACATGAGGATTCCTTTGGCGATTTCGGCAACAAAAAAAAACGTTGACATATTGTTAAATATTGAGCAGAGTTTTTTCGCATCTTGATTTATTTCATAATAACATTATTTGCATATTATTTGCAAACATCCTGCCCGAACTCGCCGGCTGCAATCGAAGAAAAAAAAAGTCTTGTAAATATATCATCATCTCTCTCATCGTACTATCATCATCTATCATCTCATATTTCAGAAATTTTTTTTACCATAATTCATAACGTTGTTGAGGGACAAAAGAAAAATTGGAATCGAGAAAGTGGGAGTCACAGTGAGCCGGAGCTATGAATTTTCTCCACGTACGTCCCCTCTGCACCGCTATTTGTCTTCCGGTCGCGGTGCCGCCCCTATCTGACCTCAACCGTTCGGACAGCAGCCAGACATTCGAACCCCCGGAAAATTTACCTTCATCACCTTTTTGCACCCTAAATGGTCTGCCATGAAATTCTCTTTGACTTCATTCCACCAATAATAATATTTTATTATTTTCCGCGCAGATAACATTATTTTAAATTCCTTTTTTTCTGTTTAAATCAAATTTAAATCAAATTCGCTCTTTACGTTATTCATAATTCCCTTTAAATCGTGTCAGCGCACAGTTAACGACGAACGTGAATTTGGACGTGGAACAGATCGAGGTAGAAGCACTCGAAAACCACTCGTTAAACACCGAAACGAATTGTCCGATCGGCACAGTCCGTTTCTACTGTGGAGAGCCTTCCTGTGCGCTCGTTCACGTATTTTGATAGGCCGCATCAAATTTCTCGTTTTTCCACGTTCGCCGAATCCGATTGCGTTTTAACAAACGTGTTTGAATAATTCCAGCTTCGGCGCATTGCTTTTATCGGGTTGACATTTTTTTTTATACTGGTGTTTATTAAACCTGCCATAAATTCGTTATTTTCCAAGATTTGACTGCCGACACGTTTTATCGAATTGTCGATTAAATATTTGCGTAGGCGATAATTGTCCGACATTCTCCCGACGTTTGAAGACCTCATCATAAATTGAAAAATAAAATTCCAGTTTCGGTGCACTGTTTTTATCGGATTGATATTTTTCTCGATACTGGTTCATTAAACCTGCTTTAAATTCGTTATTTTCCAAGATTTAACCGTTTTCCAATATTTTATCGGATTGTCGATTATATATTTGCATACGCGATAATCGTCCTACTTTCTTTCGACGTTTGCAGACTTCATCATAAATTGAAAAAAAAAATTCCTCCCAGTTTCAGAGCATCGTTTTTATCGGATTGACATTTTTTTATACTGATATTCATTAAACCTGCCCTAAATTCGTTATTTTCCAAGATTGAACTGGTGATACGTGTTATCGAATCGCCGATTCTATATTTGCGTACGCGATAATCGTCCGACTTTCTTCTGACTTTTGAAAATCTCATCATAAATTTAACCCTAATACGGTACACCGGGGTAATTCGTTGCCCCATCTTATCTTTAATCGGTATTTTAGGTACTAAATTGGTAAGAAAGGACGCTATAAGGTATAAGGTAATATAGATTAACTCTCCAGAGTCCTGTCAGAGTAAATTGCCTATTGATGATATCATTGATTTTACAAAGTGGAGGGCGTATTGATGATAAGTTTAAGTTAAAACTAAATTTGACCATCCACTCGCGCTGTTTTTTAATTTCGTACCATTGCCTACTTTCATCCATTGAAATAATTACACTTTTTAGAGCACAAACATCTGCTCTATTTTTTCTTGGTAGAATAGAATGTCCTCTTTACAACAGCATTGGAATTATACGATTCTATCGATTTGGAAAGAAATTACGAATTTTCAGCTAAGATCTTGATTTTTAACATTTTTCAGCAGTTGTTACAGCTTGAAATGTACTTTTCACTCAGCAAGTTCCGGGATTCAAAAAAAAAATTACTTGAATCTCTTCCTTATTGTTTAAGGAAGAGATCGCTGCGTATTAGAATTTTTTCAAGTGACTAAAAAAGAAATGGGGACTAAAACATTGTTGGGGTTATTACCTCAACAATGTTTTCTGGGGTAGCTTATTAGCTACCCCAGTGAAATCTCCAATATTGAAAGTTCTCGAGTGAAAGCATGCATTACGCTCATTCTTCGTATTTTGCATATTTCATCGCCGAAGGCGTGTGGCTCCAGCACGAAAATGATTTATTAACTAACCCCATATTATCATTAAGCGGAATGATTTGCAGCCCTTGTTAATAACGCACGAGGGTAAGTTGCTCTATAATTCATAACTCTTGGCTGGTAACGCGACGTGCCTTCGTGTTTGCAAATGTCAATTTCGTGTATGTTGATATATGTCTTATTTGCTTAGTCACTCCAACTTCCCTCCCCGTTACGTGGCCGGCCAGAGGACGGTGCGTCTGACCTAACACGTGCTCGATCTACTTGGAGATTTCTCATCCCCGTCTCGAGCCAGTTTGACCGCACTGTAGACGGCTGTCGAGGTGCCCCGTCGCGTTGAAACTGTGCCCGCAAACTGCCCACAGCTGCAGTTGACACTGCGAGTAGTTTAACCGTACAATACATATCAGGAAATTCTGTAATTGATCATATTTATTAAATTATCGAGTACACAAACTTTTGCCATACGTAACAAAAATTCCGGAATTATTTACTCGTTTATTCCGTAAATTTTAGCGAAATTTAAAACATATAGGTATTAAAATAATTTATTTTGCAATGTCGATATTATTTATTACGCTCGAATTTCAACCGTACTTGTATCGATTGAGCGACAAAATTGTCGTTGACGGTTTTCAAGGTTTAGAGGGATATCCGAGATTTTCGGAATTACTTACTCGTTTATTCCGCAAATTGTACTCGAGGTGAAATATATAGATATTATAATTATTTATTTTACAATGTCGACGATATTATCTATTATGATCGAATTTCAACTGTACTTCATTGTGTCGATTTGACGACAAAATTACGGTGACGTTTTTCGAGGTTTAGCGAGTAACCGAGCCACCAGATTTCCATAGCCCCGAGCAATACCCTTATCATCGCCCTTACAAGCCCGGAACCCCGGACACTTTGTAAAAAAACTTTTCCCGGAATTTCAATTTCGCAGCCCCGCATGCCAGAGTTTTCATACACCCTTTATGACTACGCCAGCTTCACCCCCTCGGTACTCTTTCTTTATCATCCTCTTTTTTTTCACTCTATTTCTTTCATCGAAGAACGTGTGCGCGTAATACCATATCCTTGAGGCATACGAAGACCTTTTTTTATTTTCGCTACCGTGATACAAGAACAAAGTAAAAGTGAGATTCAATCTCGCCTGAAGATAAAGTAGTACTTGTAAAAAAAATATATAAACGATATAATACAACGCTAAAATAACTGTTAATAATTTTTAAATACAATATCACATTTTGATATTGGCAATATTACATTGACAATAACAATTCATGTTTAAAGTAATCCATTAACCCGGTTAAAGTGATGATGGAGTTGTCGGTACCAACCTTGGCACGAAAGTTTGTAGGAAATTGAATTTCCTCGGCCTCGCATTGAATGGCATTTAATAGAACGCGGAGGGATAACAGCGTTTCGTCGACTCTTCCATAATAGTGATATTTAATGAACTAATCAAAGAGTGGTCAGACCGACATTTCATGATCAAATACGATACAGTGAGCGTTGAGGGATGATTCCGATGATCGCTTAAATCGCAGTAGAAATAGAGTTTCATAATCGGACGCCTAAAATGATTCTCGAACGCGCTAGTCCAGTACATCGAAGTAGTAAATGCATTTCATGGTCAGACGCGCGATTGAACCAGCTTTTTAAATTCTTTTACCCCTTAAATTTATTGAAGTGGTAAAATCTTCCACCAAAATGCCCTTTTCATCTGACATTTAATGATCAAGCACGGTGAGCTTTGAAAAATAAATCCGATGATCGCTTAAATTGAAGTAAGAAAACAATTTTATAATCGGACACTTAAAATTATTATGACTCTTAAGATCAAGTTATAACAGCTGTATTTTGCATTCCGCAAATATCGCTCGGAGAAATTTCTTTGCATAATAAAATTCTACAAGTGAACAATTTTTTGTTTCATCTCAAAGCCAGTGCACGAACAGAGACTTGCCCAAGATGAAATGTGAGGTCAAGCAGAGATCTTCAGGAACATAAATGATTCTCAAACGCACCAATTCAGTACATCGAAGTAGTAAAGGAGTTTCATGGCCAGACGTGCTAATAAACCGTCTTTTGAAATCCTTCTACCGCTCGAATTTATTGAAGCGGTAAAAGCGTCCGCCAAATTGCCCCCTTCATCCGGTTCGCAATCTTAATTCAACGATCGTTTCAATTACACTTATTTATGAAACGTTCCATCGTCATTTATGAAGTCCAACCTCGCAAGGCCACTTTTTTCGTTGGCGGCGTGTCTTATGTATAAATGTATACGCGGTCGCCGTTGCGAAGGATGGTGAAGGAAGGGGCGAACGAATGGGGGAAGAAAGAATGCAATAACGTGCGCAGGGAGGGTCTGGCGAAGGCGCGCGTGGCCGAGGTGTGGATAAGCCGCGTCGGGTCTCGCGCGATGCAAGACGGATAAGACTACTTCGTTTTTCTTTACCCACCCGGTTGTGTATACGTACAAGAGCTGTATAATACTTCGCGCTACTCGTGTTACATAAAGTACGCCAAGTTTCAGGCACAATAATTCATCTGTACGTGTGCGGGTTTCTTCTGCAATTCTTCTTGCTCCGGCCGAGTTTAGCAGAAATCCAATTTCAATGGGGAAAAATGTTATACGGTAGATGTCGACAAATTCCGCACACGGCGAAATAATTTTAGATCTACAATGAAATTCTCAAAAATACAATAACAAAATAATGATATAATAATCATCTACATAATAATAAAGTTCATGTCGATTGGAGACTCACACCGATACTCACAAATACTGCGAGCGCGAAGCGCGTGAGCCAACATGACCGCTATAATAATAATAATTTGTTTATTTATTGACGGATTTCTCCTCGACCAATTATCAAAATATAAATGTATAAATGTGTTTTATAACTTACGTACATTTATATTTAAATTAAAAGAAAATAGAAAAAAATAGATATACATATATATATATAATGTTATGTACAGATTCTATGCTTATGGGATTTAGTTTGTAAGTTAAATTGGGGCATTGGAGGTCGCGAACAAGCTATTAAGGGCTTATGCGACCAGCTCAAAGGGACTGTATTTATGAATTACTTTTTAATCAAATTAACTACATGTTGCTATATAATATTTTTGTAAAAAGAAAAAAAAACAAAACATTGTATACACTTGAACAGGCACGATAAATATGATTATTATTATTATTATTAGAATAACATTAATAATAATAATAATGATTAAATATCTCGAAGATGTGCGAGAGTAATTTACAGGGGACAGGATCAGATTTTTATCTTTTTATTGCCAATAGGAAAGATTTTTGCGAAAATGTGTCTAAATAATTTGCCTTAGAAATTCCGTCTACAGCATCAGTGTTTTTTTTTAAGTATGTATTATTTATAATTTACGATGATCCGCCCGTAAGCAGTATCGTAATCACGACACGTGAACGTTGCAGGTGCATACGTTGAGAAAGCGAGCAACCCGTGGGGCCCGGTATATTCACCGCACCAGTCGTAAATTCAGCGGCGTATCTTTGCCAGCTGCAGGCTGGTGAGCGCCTCGCGTTCTGCTCGCCGCTGCCGGTGCTCACTGCCCAGCAAAAGCCTGACCCAGATATCGCTCCGCACATTCGCGTATGTTCAGAAATTAACCAAACGGGTTTATCGCAATTACGGCATACTCGGCTGTCTACCTCTACCATGTTATTCAATTTTCGTTCATAAAAAAAAAAAAAAATGAATGTCTTTTATTTTCTGACAACATATTTTTTAAAAATTTACGACAAGTTTCTTTGAAGTCAGACAGGTCGTTACGGCGTTGATTCATTTATTATTTTTAACGGAATTAACATATGTTTTTCCGCTTTTTACAGATCACGTAAATTTGGATTAATGGAGAAATCGATTGTTTATTTATTAACAATTTTATTTCTTGACAACATTGACCGAAGAGTTAACTTTTCATTGCATGGAAAACTATGGTCCATCACTATTGAAGCGCGTTTAAATTCGGATCGTAAGGTACACACCGCACCCTCCGGAAAGGAGAGTTAAAAAAAATGCCTTTTGGATTTTATAGGTCAGTATGAATGGGAGCATAACGTACTTTTTCCGGCGATTGCTGCGCGAAACGAGTCGGAGTCACGTGCCCAATTGCGAAGTCATAATGGACGGTGTACCCGCGGCAATGTCGAAAAAAAAGGTTTAGAAAAAAGGAGAAAAAAAACTGAAAATAAAAAAAGCTGGTAAACGCGTGGTAGTCATTTATTCCGATTTCAAAGGTATTGCTCGCGTGTGTCGTGCACTATCAGTAATGAATCATTTCGGATCAAACAATTTTGAGCGATCCGCACGGAGTTCGGAACTCGGATTAAAAATGCCCTCGTCACATTTATCGATGCGCCTTCAAATGAACGGAGTTCAATCGTACACTTGCGTGCTAGCACATTAATAAACGTTGCACCACCGTTTATTTACATCTGTCCGCATCACTGTTAAATTCTCGACAGTTATAAATATACAGCAGTGCGTTATTTTGAGCACACATGGTCGAGATAGTCTCTTACGAAGCAGCAATGATTTCCACCCCGGATGACTATTTATTTTTTTCGCACATGCGAGCAGCCGTGAAAAAAATTTGACCAGTCTTTATTACCGACCGCGGTAATTCACATTCCCTTCAATCTCACGATTCGACCCTCCGACGTAATTCTCAAGACCATTGCTTCCATGCGAATACGCAGCAAACTATGCGAAAGTGGTACGCGGAGTGGCACTTCTATCTCTTGCGTTCCATTTTGGTAGTTCCGCTTTACCGCCAACTTGGTAATCCTATTAGAGGTCGGAGGAGTGAGCCATAGACGGGATGAAACGACGTGGATGTTCATTGCACCGGCGCGTACCTTGCCTCTGTGCAAGTCCCACTTGTATTTACTTATACGATTCTCCTACATGCTGTGTAGGATTCTTGAACCTCGACGAAAGTTCAACGTCGCGTGGCTTTTGAATATTTTGGACGAATGGATATTAAATCGGATGCGACTGGTTAACGACCCCAGCTAAGATAGAGGATTCGCATCTTTCTCGACAATAAAATTATCGTGTGAATGAAATGTCTCTAAAAAAAAAAAATTCCTTGATTGATAAGAGACCGAGTGAAGCCTGAACAAAAGGGGTTGGAACTGAGATATTGCGAAGAATGCTCCTGGGAAGAGAATGAAGAACAAAAAATAATGTCCCAGCCTCTTCGCTTCCTTCATTCTTTCTATTTTCCTCGAGAGTGTACTTCCACGAATTTGCATGGATAAACCCAATGCAATCGAGGAGGGGCTCCGGTTTCATCGAGGCTGCGACTACGACGTCGTCGAGGACGACGACGACGACAATCCGATAATCCCTCGACGATTACTTCGCCTCCGTGCACCACCGGTGTACACTCCTGTACAGCTCGTTTCTTATAAAACCTCTCATATTTCATCCGAACAACGGAAATGAAAAGGACATTCTTTTATTCTTATTTTAGATTTGCTTCTTGAATTTTTCAGACCAGCGGAAATAAAATCATGAGTTTTGGACAAAATTTGCTAGCCCATATCGAGGGTTTCGAGTCGTTTCCTTTCTTTGCTTCCTCTTAGAGGAAACTGTTTTAGTAAAAAAAAAATTGAGATTTTAATCTCCGAGTACTTGAAATAGTCTAAAACGTCGAGAAATGTGATTTTTAGCCGGCGTCCTGATGTACACCAATAGAGTGATTACTTGGCTTCGTTCGATACTATTTTCGTGAAAATTGGGGCTCAATTGGGGATTTTACACGATTTTGAATTTTAAAAAAATTCTTTGTGGTAGCTCAACTTGTGTAAATGTTGAGCTATCATTCTAAAACTGCACATAAATGTACTATTTTTATGGAAGACCTTTGGTATTAAATTTGGTCTAAATCTATCAAAGTGGTCACATTTTAAGGGGTATTGAGTTCTTTTGAGTTTTATAAAAAATTACTAAAAACGGTCCAATTCGGGTAAGCGTTTAGGTATCGAGCTAAAATTCGACACGGGAATGGACTAACACTGTACAATGTTTCGTATTAAATTTGGCGAAAATGGATCGAGCCGTTTAGATTTTATAAGATTTTGAAATTTTACAATATTTCTCAACATTTTTATTTTACGTTCGACGAGAGTTTCTGCATCGCATATCGCTCCAGAGGTAAAATAAGTTCGAGGTTCGTAATCAGCGGGGAAAAAGACATTCGACGTGCCAACAAAACCACGAATGTTGAGTGATTTAGAAAATCTTTTTCTAAGTCCGTGCATTTTTGTTAAACGAAGAAGATGCGCAGATCCGGCAAAGTGAAGCGCGCTGGTGTATTTTTTCGCGCACAACCTGAATACGCCAGTCGTTTTCATAAAAGTCAAACACGATGTTGGCGCCCACAAAAGTTGGAAATTGAAATTTTCATACTGCTTCTTCATAAAACTTGCAAATTGAAATTTTCGTATGAATTTCTCAAAACTTCCGAATCGAAATTTTCATATGAATTTCTCAAAACTTCCGAATCGAAATTTTCATATGAATTTCTCAAAACTTCCGAATCGAAATTTTCATATGACTTTCTCATAAAAGTTGCAAATTGAAATTTTCATATGGCTTTCTCATAATGTTCCTTTATGAAAATTTCAATTTGCAGCTTTTATCATTGCAAAATATACATTTTTATCGGTTAGTAAAATTTTTGAAAAATAAAATGACTGAGAAGAACCACGAAAGTATAACCGAGCGAGAGGGGGGGGGGGGAATATATCTTTCTTTGAGCCAGAAGCAGGCTCATGAATGACGGTATCCGAGAAGGGCGGAACGCTAGAGAGCGTCAAGGGAGAAGGAGGGCCAAGAGGTGTTATAACCCGAAGGGAAAACAGCGATTAATTTGCTGATAAGCAGGAGAACCGGGAGACCATCGCGCCACCGGCAAGCCTCTGCTGGTTCGGAATAGTGGAGCCTTGATGAAACTAACACGCCTTGGGAGATGAGTTTGCGTTTCGTGTTTTTCGCCCTGCGAGTTATTCGGTTAGAGCTACGCCCCGTAACCGTCACATCTTTCCGTCGGCTCTCTTTCCTTTCGACTCCGGCTACTCGACGAAATTGTGCAAAGCTCGCGACAAAAGCAATGGCTAATCTTACTTTTCTTCTTCATTTTTTGGGCGAACTTTGAACGATGGAATAAAAGCCAATCCATTGTAAATAAAACCGCATAACCGATCAAAAAAAAACTGCTGATTTAAACTGTAAAAATATTTTTCATGTACACTTAAAACAATTTTAAACAATAAATATCTTGGTTCAGAAAATTTAAAAAATTTATTAAATTCTGTAATTCCGTAATTGTATCTTCTCGACATTTTTTTATTTGTAATTCCTCGGATATGCGTATTAACGTATATTAAATTAAGCCGTTCGAAGTATAAATTATTTTAACGAGCTACTATTAGATAAATGTCCCGGAGGATTAATGGCTTAATAAAAAGCTAATAAAGAAGCCCCCCCGAGGAATGATAAACAATAAACCCATCGTTGACTCTATTATCTCAAAAAAGGAAAAAGCATTTCACCATTGTTACCCGGTACACCCGAAGTAATAAAAGAATTAAAAGCGAGCAATAAAAATAAAAGAAAAGAAAACAAACCGACAGCGAGGGGGGCGAATGAAAAAATGAAGGGAAAAAGGAGAACGGATAATACGAGGTTCATTTCACACCGCGGGTAATGGTAACGAGATAGTATCCCGGCGAGTGTCGTTAGTTAAATCCCCATACCGTGAGCAATCGTCTATTTTTATTTTCTTTACGCGGCCACCCGTCGCGCTGTATTCATATTCCCGTTTCGTTTTAATTTATTATTATTAAAAATATGATTTTTTTTTTATTTCGTCGCGAGTTTTCGCTAGCGAGAATTATCCCCGGAATGTCGCGTGGATCAGCGGGAGGTGGCGGGATGCTGCGCGATGCCTCCGGCATTGTATTTCACGCGCTCGGAGAGCTCGCTGGAGCTCGCGCTGCTTTGAACTTCTCGAGGGCTCGCTGATGCATGCACCGATGGAAACTGCGAGCAACGGAAATCTGCCCAAGGCGTTTTCACACTCCTACTGGCGTCAAGCCATCCGTTCGATGGTTCCATTCGCTTCTTTTGCTTCCTTTAGGTGAATTCCCTGTGAAAAGGGGAAAGAAGAATATGACGATAATTTTTTTTTTTCAATTTTTTATTTTTTCTTTTTATCCGCTAATTAAGTAATCCAAGTGTAGGCGAACGAGACGAGAGGGCGAAGCAGGAACGAGCGGAAGCGAGCGTGTGCGTATGTGTTCGCGGAAATCTAACAACGTCGGGCAAAGCTGAAGATAAGGACCACTATAAAGTTTAGCCTGCGGCTCGCCTTTTACATTATGATAACGAGGCTCCTGAAACTCCCGCGGAGCTTTCGCCGAACCCATAATGGATTATTTCGTCGTGCGAGACGAAATTGGGAGCTCCGTTTTATTAAAGTCTTGTCTGGATAATGATGACACACCTTTGCATATTCCACCTCCGCGAATACACGAAATGTTGGGCGCTCGACGATGAAGACTTGTAAGTTTATTGTTTTATGTACGGGGACGGATGTTTGGACGCGTTTAACTCCGCAATGGCTCGTCGGATTGTACCTGGGCAAAGGACCACTTTTGTAGATAATTGAATTACCTACAAAAAAGGTCCACAGCATATTGTTGGTAACCGCGACAGTTTTCGAGAAAATCGCGATTTAAACTCTTGGCGATTTGGTGTCCTGGCGAGATCACGAGTGATCTATATTCTTATTGAATTTAAAGGCTTACGCCGCAGTAAAATTTCGATTCTTTTTCATTTTCTAATAGTTTATAGTGTCAAGAATATTCAGTTAAATTTGATTCCATGAATCAATCGTTTTATCTTTGTTCCCACTTCAGTTGAATTGAGACAGAAATAGTTAAATTAAAAACGGCGGAGAGGATTATCTATTGAAATGGGCAATTCTTTAAAGTTTCACGATCCCAAGGATCGAAAATCTATAAACCTCCCATAAGTCCTTCCCTCGACGCCTTTGAGTTTCAAAATCCTCTTCGATAATCCCACCACTTTCCTTCCGGTATAGAAATTAAACGACTAAACGAGAAAATTCCCTAAGCTGACCCGTGCAAAAATCCTTCCGAGCCCTTTTAAACCTTCTTCTCTCGAAACCTTCGATTCCCCGTGCTCGCAGGAAAAAGGGAAGAAAGCGGAGTATTCCACGGCGAATCCTGAAAAATCTCTGCACAGCCTTCGTCACTCAACTTTCTCTGCCCTCTTAGCCTGCTTCACGATCCCACCTTCCATCTGCGCTCCACCTCTCTCGTGGCCTCACCCAAAACTCTCGTAAATACAGCGCCAGTTAAAGCTTCCACTTTGCTACAGCTGAGTTTAATGCTCTCGAGAATTTTACGAGCAGGCTGCTTGCGATCTTGAAATGGTGAAAAAAAATAGAAGAAAAAAAATGAGGTAACGAGCAGCACCTCTTGGAACAGTCCACTTTTCCTACGGATATCCTTTTATTTTACATTAGCAGGTTATTGTGGCTCGTAAGCTTCGCGCTCTCGTTACGGAGTATGACACTCAGAAATCAAAAATTTAGATTTTCCGAGATGTACTGAAAATACGACTCTTCCCGTTTGAAAACCTAATTTCTCCAAAGGAAGTGACGTCAAACCGAAAAACGTCGCTTTCGGTCAAAAAATTAGATTTCCAAACCGGAAGTGACGTATTTCCGGTATGACGTCACTTCAGGTCAATAAATAAGTTTGCCAAACCGCAAGTGACGTATTATATAACGTAAGTTAATTCGGCTCTATTGGACCTCGGGAAGCATTGAAATAAATTGTGAGTTCCTTAATTAGGGTCAGAGAAGGGGAATTTCGGATGACTCGATCTCGCCCCAATCGGTCATTATCTTTCTTCGAGTTAATTATCTTCTCAGCTCGGTGTGGTAGAATTGATGTCTAGAGAGTACCGGAGTCGGTCACAGTTGTCAGGGACAAGACACTTCATATTTTTTTCTAGTAGTACGACTCTTATAAAGTCGGACGAGAGAAAAATTTATTTTCTGTAAAGCTATTTACGTTCGCAGGCAACTTGACTCCTCGGGTTTCTCGACAAGGCACCAGCACGAAGAAAAAACTTGAAGCTATCTTATTAATTTCGTCAGTGGCTGCTCGAGTTCAACGAGTGCACCCGACACTTCGCACAGCAACCTTCAAGATGTTAATATTAGTACAGTATTGTGAAATATTAGTAGAGTATTTTGTCTAGTACGATAAATAATCACTATATATAACGAAAAAAAGCAATGAGGAAATTCAAAGTTGTAGTAGAAACCTCGAATGGTCGGACGAATGAAAAAAATGTCCAACTTCAAATTGTGATTTTATCGTTCGTATTTAATAGCAATATGGACAGTGTTACAGTAGTGAAAACATTGAGTGATCAGACAGAAAAATAATTTTAAAAAGTATTAAAAGAAATGAAGACAAGTTAATTTATTATTGAATAAAAATGATAACTTGGCGATATTTTACTTCCGCTTCAGCAGCAACAGCTAAAATGATCAGACTGTGAACAAATCCTATCTAAAAAGTTTGTGCCAGAAAATTAACATGGTGGAAAATTAAACTCATTTATCCCGTAGCGAAATTGACTTTTCCTAAGTAGTAAAATTCACGAGTAGTTAGACACGAAAGTAGTTACTTCCCGTTAGTGTATCCAGACCCGACGAAAATCTTTTTCTAATCGTTATCTTTAATCTAATCGCCACTCGGCTGCTTCCCCTCGGTGAAATAAGTCCATGGAAAGGTGCGTTAAGATCCTTCTTCGTATCGCCGTCTTTCCACCCCTCGGTCGTTGCAAAGGACGTGCCCCAGAGGCAAAACGCGAACGATAGTAGCCTTCCGTTCTCCCATTCGAGGTCGTTAAAGCCGCGAGAGCGCACGGAATCTCTTGGAGCTCCGCACTAAAGAAAAAGAAAAAAAAAAGAAGCTATATTCCTCGCTGGTCAGTAGTACGAGCCGCGAAATGGTCAGGCAAGAATTTACGACCTAGGATTATCGACGAGGTTGGTTAACGTAGCACCGGAATTAATCGCTCCTCCCGTATATCCGGCCGTTCTTTCACGAGGAGCAAAAAAAGAGAAGCTCATAATTCCCGAGGAAGAATTTAACGAACAATTTTCAATTTACCGGTAACAGTGATTTTTTTTCTAGAAATTATCTCACCGAATTGGCTTAAAATGTTTTTTTTTTTATTAAAAGTGTTTTTGTGTATAAGTTAATTCGATAATTAATCCAATCCCAGAACAATCTGCGAAGTGGCTTGTCACGGTTTATAAAAATTCGACGAAACAACAATCGGTGTCTTCACTTCAAGTTAGCGAAGGCGAACTACGACGAAATTCTCTAACTGGAATTCCGTGACTTTTCCCGGGTTTCCAAACCAAAAGTTTAATTTTTCGAGTCTATCGGTCAGGGTAGGAAAGGACAATTAAAAATAACGTAAAATATGATATATAATGATTATCAATGCATTAAACTCGGTTTACAATATTAAAAGTTCCCAACGAAAACAACATCACAACATAGTCATATAAATGCTGCATATAGTCGACAAGTTTGCTAAAATTAAACGAAAAACATAAGATACAAAAAATCTTACAGGGTTAAAAAAGAATTCCATGACTTTTCCATGTCCCAACAAATCCCCTGACTATTCCCGATTTCCCAGGTTTTCCAGGTCCGTCGCAACCACGGAAGCGTCTATTACAGCCAATAATTGAACAATCGTTAGTGTCGCTCTCGTCAGGCTTCGAAAGTCCCCGAACGAAGAAAACGAAAGAGATCCATTGGGAAACTTTTTTGCTATAATTCCATCGGATATCTTTAAATCGTAGAAGTCTCGTAAAGAGAGGAAAAAGTTTCTTCAACTATAATACCTTTGAGGACACTTTCATCGATCTATCATAGAGGTGGAGCGCGGGAGGGAGGTGAAATCCTGAGCCTGAAATACCCTCTTACCGTTCCTCGCACTCTCTCCTCGCCTTCCTTTCGCCTTACAGATCCTAAAAGATCGTACACATACCGGAGCATAAGAGAAACGACGATAGGATAGAAAATTCACTTTCCGATAAGGTTCGCTCGGCTTCTTCGGCCGCGCCCGCCGGAACGCATGCTTCGCCTCCCCGAGGACACGATTCGTTCTCCTTTGCGTCAATGTTATTCTGCCGCGGCCTCTTATACGATGAAAACTCGATGAAAACATTGTCCCACCACACTCTCGCGGCCTCTTTACCGAGAGAGCGCCCCATTGTTTCCTCGCGCGCTCCTTCTTCCTCGGTACACCATCTCGAGCCCGAACAGCCCGCAATGGGGCAATCGTCGGAGATCGATAACGAAAGATCAAGACGACCGGAAACTTTGCTTTTCGCTTCGTCGCTACGACGCTTACCGGCTGTAAAATTTTTACGAAGACCCGTCAGGATGTCTCTTACTTTATTTCCGTTCCCTCATTAACGGGCTCCCCCATTAGCGGCACCTCATTACCGTTACCGTATTTACCGTGCGCCCGCTAACGCATCGCCGTCAACGTTTGCCACTCAATGTGTCCCTGCACTTAGAGGAACATCGTGAATGGAGCGAAGAGACATGAGAAGTTGATCCAAACCAATATGGTTGGCTCAATGACGATTTAGGTGGCTTAAGGTAGTCCTTGCGAATGGTGTTGGTTTCGCACAAGTTTCAGTGAATTGAGAGGGAATTGGAAACACTTCTCGATGGTATAAAAATCTGAAAAAAAATCAAGTTTATTAAAGATGCCGAAAATATTAATTTTGCATAATAATAATACCAAAATGTTATTAACAAATCGATGAAAAATTTAATTGTCTAACAAATCTCCCGGAAACATAACTTTTTTTAAATGAAAATTATTCGTCTATTTTTATGAATACGTATGCATTTTTTCAGATTTTTAAATTCACTTTGATTTTTTTTTATATGGGAAGAACGTGTAGAAAGTCAGAAAATTCAATTCCCCTCTCAATTCTCTGAAACTTATGCGAAATCAACACCATTCGCAAGGAGCACCTTAACCACCGAGAGGTTGAGTTAACAGCATAAGGTATGTTGTTAACTCGTGTTATAAGGTACACAACGTATTTAACCTCAACGTCTCGGTGAGGTTAAATGCGACGAAACTCACGGTGAACTTGAATCAATAGATCTGATCGAGGCTGAGCCAACCTCCGTGAGGTCGATTGATTCAAATTGAGGTTGACTCAACATCAATGAGGTCGATTGCTTCAAGTTCACCACCAGTTTCGCCGTATTTAACCTCACCGAGAGGTTGGGTCAAGCTTATGTTGTTAACTCGGCCTCTCGGTGGTTAAACCACCTGAATCGTCATTGAGCCAACCATATTTGTTTAGGTCAGCCTCTCATGTGTGTTCGCTCCATCCCTGATTTTTCTCTCAGTGTAGTAACGGTTCCGTAATGCGGACCGGTTAGTGCCTTTCGGTTTCGATATTCGTCGTTAACCCTTCGCGGTCGATAAGGGCTGCCCCACTGTCGCAAGCTGCGCGGCCGATATTGCGGCCTCCCGAAGTCTTATCGGGGACAGACTGTTCCGTCGCATGGAAGCGATTCCGATGAATAAAGGGGTAAAAGTTTCGCGACGAGGGGATGAACGAATCCTCGAGAAAATACGATGTCTTAGAGCTTTATGAGCGCAGCAGTATAACATCTGCGATGCAGCTGAGTTTCTTCTAAGAACAAACATTTTTTCAACCCTTCATGTACCGAAGCCTCGCGCCGAGCGTGACCACGCAGGCCCGGTGCTTTGCAAGCTGAGATGCAATTATAAATTTCGAATAACAATAAAGCACTGTATATTGACGACAAAAATATGATTTTACAGAAATATAATGTCGTGAACATTTTACTCTTCAAAGAGTATTTTTCCGAATTTCGATATCATCAATATTTTTTTAGATATAGCGATTTTTACTCCCGACTGCCCGCTAGAGCAAAAAGACTGGAGTAATCGAGACGTTAAGCTAAATTCTCAACATCAATAAATTGTAGCTCGCGCATTAAGACGTCAATGAGGGTCATTATAGGTTATAATGAATCATTTTAATCTTGTCAATAAATAGAACGCTTACCTTTTGGTTTATCTTGTGTTATTGTAAGGAAAAATTAACACAAAACTTGCAATGTCCGTAATGCAAAGCGATCGGTGTCTTTTCGTCTCGATATTCGGCCTTAATCCTTTGCAATCGATAAGGGTTGCCCCACTGTCGCAAGCTGCGCAACCTATGTTGCGGCCTCCCGAAGGCTTACCGAGGTTAGAGGGTTAATAAATGCCATCATTAATGTTATCCCGGGTGCCCATTAACGCATCGCTGTTATCGTTCGCCACTTAATGTGTCCCCAATAACGTTTCCGTAATGCAAATCCATTAGTGCCTTTCCGTCTCGATTTCGGCGTTAACCCTTTGCGATCGATAAGGGCAGCCCCGCTGTCGCAAGCTTCGCAACCTACGCTGCGGCCTCCCGAAAGCTTACCGAGGGCAGAGGGTTAATAAACACCACCATTAATGTTATACCCGTAGCTACGATCCGTCTATGGTTACCCATTAATGTTCTCCGATTAGAAATTCCCTATTATCGATTTTCCGCGAGGGTTCGACTATTGAGGTAGCCCTTGCGATGCATGATAGGCAACTGACGGACTATCTGGAAAACTTCGTAAATCGTCAAGTAATTTTTTTTATTCACATTCTATAAATCACGGTGCAAATAAAAAAGCAGTCGTTGATTTTTAGTAATAGAAAACAAAATCAATTATATTAGAAAAGCAAATTCTAAAGGTTGATTCGACTCGGGTTTAACGAGTAACGGCGCTGTTTTGGGAATAATTACTTCATTTAAGTTATAATTACTCTCGAAATGTTCGGTAATGGTGTTTTAAAAAATGTTACATTGAATTGTGAATTTCTAAGAAATCCATATCACCTCTCATATTGCGCAAAAATGCAGTGTACACACTTTAATTTTTGTTCCTGGAGTGTTAGGCAAGGTTTTCATAAAAGCCCATGCATAAGACCTTATTTTTTGTATTAATTTTTTCGACAAATTATTCGGCAACCAATCCCGAAACTTCGCAATCACATTGAAAAGGACTTTAACTACAACGTCACAAAAATTGAACCCTCAAACTTCACAAAGGTAGATTCTAAAGGACTACCTTAGTAATAATTCGTTAGTGTTCGGGGTTAATTTTCCACGTCGCAAGCTTCCGCCTTATCGAAGTGCTTTTATTTCTGGGTTTTGTATCAAACCCCGTTTTTTATTTTATTCGCGTTTGATTTTTTTTGCCGTCGGTTTCTCTCATCTCCTTTTGCCGTAGCACTTGGTATATACCGAGCGGGTTCTCTATAGGTTGAATTTCGTTCCCGAGGGATACAGAACTGCGAGAGACGGCTGATGTCTGCTTCCGACCAGCGGCGAGGAATAACGAGGTATGCAAATGAGAAAGTCGTCTATCCACAACCGGGGCGAGTCCGGGCCACCGTTCGAGGCAGCCCTCTCTCCGCTGCCGCTCCAACGGTTCCGTTTATTCCTTCTCTATTTTCTTCCTTCGGTCTCACGCTCTCTCCCGTTGCCGACATTTTCGTAAATAGGTAATAGCAAAGGAGAGCCCCGCCAGGAAACCGTATTTCAAATATCCATGAAATAAAGCTTTTGGAAAATAAAAAAAGCGTGCCTGCGAAGAAGATAATGAAATGCAAATATTGCGGCGGGGCTTTCGCGAGCTCTGATTCAAAACGGCAACAGATATTACGATAAAAAGTAACTGTAATTTTTATTCCTCTTATTTTTGTCAATAAAACATCCCGAGGAAACTTGCATTAGGTCGGTGAAAAGAGCCTCGTGTTAAAAATGTCTCGCTCCGCTCGACGGTGGAGTTGGTAATAAAAAAAAATTGTTATTTTTTTGCTTGCAGAGAACGAGTACGAATTTGTGGGGCAAGTGGATGGGTGTGATGCACGGCGACGAGGTCGAATACGTTTTCGGACATCCGCTGAACATGTCGCTGAAGTACACGGAAAAAGAGCGCGAACTTTCAACGCGAATGATACGCGCCTATTCGCATTTTGCATATTTAGGGTAAGTTTCACGACGACAAATAAATTGCTCCGTCCGGTAATCTCATTTGAGCCACGAGAGCCCGGGTGAGTCGACGGTGGATTAAAAAACGAACAACGCAATCTATCTCGTCCCGGGGTGAAAAAAATTTCGAGTAACACCTGTGCGTGTCCCGTGGGACGAAATGTTCGCCCAATTTTCTGTTCTTTTTTTTTCTCCACTGTATCTCGCGATCTCAGACTCCTCGCATTTCCGAGGGGTCGGCACGAGACAGATGAAAAATCCTTACTCTAAATAGGACCCACCTGGCGTGGAGGAGCGGCTCACTTTTCCTGAACTCGTCAGTTTTTCTTTCGTCTTTTTTTCTCCCTGTCCACTTTTCACTCCCCGGTGAAAAGTTTAGAGGCGCCGATTGATAAAAATTTCATGGACCAATGTTTTTTAAATCCTTTCTCCAGAAGTTGTGCATCGTAACTCTTGTACCTTTTTGCCTTTCCGGATTAAAAAAAAAAATCAATTCAGTTACTCTACCCGCCCGTATGCTCGGATGGAACGGAAACCATCTGGCTTCACCTCCGTTACCTCGGGGATGAATTTTTTTTTTCAGAGATGTAGGAGAACAGTGGCAAATAACGAGCCCTGTTGAATGCGACTCGTCCATCCTGGTTGGCCTGCACATCCATTCCTACTCCTGTTCCTGTCTACCATGTATTATTCCTCTTATTTGTGGCCTCGTTCGGATCTCCCTCGCATGTTTGGCCACTGTCTAGCCCCGGGGCATGCGTCGAAAAAGGGGAACATTTTTGGAGGGTTTCCATTTTAGTACCTTAACGAGCCCCGGGTTAGCGTACAGCCTGGTAGTTAAATTCGCCGTTAAATTGTACGCCGAAATTTTAATGAAGTAACCGAGAGAAATTATTTGCAGTCATTTATGTAAAAGGAGTGTATCGAAATTTTGAAGGATCGAAACCTAGAGCAGCTGATATTTCGAAATGGAAACGTAAGGAATGGTCAAATGTACAACGGCTAGTCTTGTGCGGGTCCTTAAGTAGCAACTAAAAATTGAGGACATAAATACATCGAATTGAACCTATAAGGGGAATAAATATATGAACAGGCGATATTTGAACACTATGAAGTTCGAGTCCTGGAAAGCTAAATTTGCGGATATCAAGAGTGTTCATAATTTTGAATTCATTATAGCGAAAGACCAATAAATCTAACGTTCAAACTATCGAAAAACCAAAACGAAAGCGAAGGACTAGAACGACGAACGGTCAGAATGGCGACAGCTTATGAAACGACATATCTCACATTTGTTAGCTCTTTTCATATAATCTTCAGCGACTTTTGCCTTTTGCTATTCGCTTTCGCTATTTCGACTCTCGCTACTTGGGTCCTTCAATAATATGCGTATCTACGTTTTAGTCTTTCGAAATCTGTATTCTCGATATTTTCGACTTCAAAAATTCAGCCTTTCTAAATCTAGTCGTTCAAAATGTTGACCTCCAACTTCTGAAAATATGTGTTCGAATTAAAAAAACCCTCGAAAGTATAAGCTTTCACTTAAACGGTTATGCGACTTAGCTACCTACCGATTATCGAACCACTTATTTTTCAATATTTTATTAGTCACAACGATGAATATCGAAATATTGGCTGTCCGGCATTGCGATTCTTCAAAATTCTACCTGCAAAACCTTTTCACCTCGTATCGGAGGATGTCTTCGGTTCCAATGGCGATGACCTTTCATCAAGACTAATGCCGTTCTACAGCAAGATCCAAATTAGTTGTTGTTAATAATTAACAAGCCCCTAGTGAAGCAATTACAACAGTATGCAACTTCTTCAACTAATAGGAAATCAATCAACTCGCTCGTCTAGTTGCTACACTGTCAAGTGTGAGGCGGTAAGTTAGTGGCTCGTTGAGGCGTGGGCTCGGAGAGAATGTGGGCGGGTGAATCAATTTCGTGGTTTCCTGATGCGTAGGATGGATGGATGAATACTGCATAGATCGAGGTATTAATGCAGCCGCCAACAACAGGTTCTCAAGGCAAACTAAGCACATCGCGCCCACACCGGACCATCACGAACATATACCAGTTCTTGGAATCCTCGAGGTCCTTGAAGAGTCTGTTAAATAGCGAATTAATAATAATTTTTTTTTCGAACAAAATCACTGCGAAAAATTGGACACGCTAAAAACAATTCATTTGGAATTAATTGAATCGCGATAGTCACACAAAAATAAATAGAATAAACCTCCCAGGTGCGGTTTTAGAGCAGGGCGTCCATAGTTGGATCAACTATGGACGCCTGAGTTACACAGTCGACCCGACTCTGGTCACGAATGTAGACCCGACTACCAGTTAAAGTTGGGATGATAACATCGGCCCAACGTTATCAAACGACGTTGCCCCAATGTTGGCGGCCGATGTTCAGCCAACGTTGAATGGAAAATGTTGAAAGGCAATACAATTTTTTTTATCGATGTGCGTGCCTTTTAAATGCTTTTTTATCATCGTACAATTGCTTTTTTGTAGTTTTTTATCTTCCCACATTAGAATAATCAGTATAATTTTTTAGTCGATAATGGGGGCTCAAATTTTTTCTGTTTAGATCTTCTCTCTAAACATCTTCATACCAATTTGCCAATAGCCGGTAAATATCTCATACAAAAGAGATCGGGAAAAACAGCACTCAACATTTACCACGAAATAAATAACAGAATAAATATAATTCTAAATATAATAAATATATAATAAATTCATAACACACTCCTTCATGCTCACAAGTTCTCGAAGACTCCTCGAAAAATCCTTGAAGTTCATTTCGAAGCATTTATAATAAATACAGTTTTCAATCCTCAAACAACCAAAAAATACGATTTCCACAATAATCGTTCCTTACGGACGACAAACAACTAATTTGTATCCGTCCCGATTATTCGGTGGGTCAAGTCGATTACGGAGAACTCATGAGCGAGAAAATTAGAAATTGAACAGCACAGGGTTCGCAAACACGTACCAGCAATGGGGAGGCATGGAGTGAAACGCGCATAAGTGAGGAGAAGCGCGGCGGACGCAATATCGGCGACGATTATAAATTATTCGGCATCATGCGCATGCATCCCCCTCTGAATCGGCCAGAGCTGAGGGCACTGCGTTCGCAGGCCGAACCGCGTTATCCACCTCTATTGTAACGTATGCCGCGGTTAATCTTGTCGGTTTCCAGTTTTCGCCAGAGAGCCTCTGCGTGTTGTGAGTTTACATAAACCCGCATAAGCCGACTCACTCGATGAGGCTGAGTGGAACCGCGTCACGTTGCCGATCGAATTCGGTTAAACGATGCATCTACTGTATTTCCTGCGTTAAAGTTCATTGCCAAATCGCAATAAAGATGATCGTGACGATTTCCCTGCGTTTCGATGGCAATAATGTGCATAGGCAAATCGGCAATTTTTGTTAAGCTTTCTGCGCCGATTAAAGATTAGAGTCGTCGATCGGTAAAACATATACCTGTTATCGAACATTTGTATTCATGGAAGCATGGTTACTGACGCTGAAAACGAAACCCTTAGGCGATGGAGAGAACAAAAATACACTCTTAAAAATATCTTCGAAAACAATTTTAGGCAATTCCGTTATCAACAGTATTTTATCGGAACAGTCTTCTCAATGTTGTTTTACCTCACCTGTGTTACATGCTATGTAACCTTTTATATTAAATAACTCAATCTGTTCTCATATCCATCTATACCAAGCGCCGATGGCACAGTTTCATCGATCATGTACGCATCATTTACTGAACTCGATCGACTTCGTTTAAACGATGCATCTACTCTATTACCTGCATTAAAGTTCATTAACAAATCGTAACAGGCAATTAACATTGCCTGAAGATTAGTAATGGTCATAAACATTGTTATAAACATGTTATATAAACTTTACAGAGTCCAGTTACATTGTTGAAATGCAATTAAGTTACACGCCATTAACATTACCTGATTATCATGAAAGTTACACTCACATTGTTACAAGTATGTTATGTAACGGTTACACAATTTTTATACATAACTATAACTTTACATCGATATATGAAAGTTACATTAACTGCATATAAAAACTGAAACATTACATGTAACTCCCATGTTATATTGCCGTAATAAAACGTTTTCACTGGGATAGAAGCTGATGTCTATGACTCCGGCGTACCGACATAGGTACCTTAATAAGACACTTGATAAAGCGATGTGTCGCCTAACCGTTTCGCACACTTGAAATGGCTTACTTTGGTAGGCTGTGGTGGGGACTCTCTCTAGTACAACAGAAATTCAGTTCCGAGCGTTGAGTTAGAGGGAGTTTACTGTATGCTTCTGTTAACATAAACCAAATCTTTTACGACAGGTGTTACGTCGTACCCAACTCTTCAGAGTCTAAGCGAGTCGGTAACACAGTCGATATCTCTTTTTGGGTCAACGCTCGGCAGCGCCTTACACCTTAGGACAAAAAAATGTACGGTCCGTCGTTCTTCTTCACACCATGCGATTTCCCGCCCGAGGTCTTATTTCTTCCCCAACGAAGAGAGCTGCATCATGGATCGCTCGCGATAAATCTGAACCGCCACAGGGTTAAACGAGGTACTCCCTCCAAAAGTTATATCATCGAAGTTTCCGCGTGAAATAATTTCCCCCCGTTAATTCCCGGACGTCCCGGATAGAGCATACAGCGAAATTATCGCTCGATCGGAAGTTTCCCCCGGTGTGCGGAACGAATTGAGATTTCCTTGTGGACGAAATTCTCGTGGGATTTGCATTCGATTTGCACACCGTCTACCTCACGTGCCACACACAATACTCACGCGCCTCGGTGGTTAACGCGCCAGAGATGTAAATAAGAGTGCTACGGGGTGGGGCGGGCTGGGACAGAGATTCAAGGGCTCGATGGCTCGATAACTCGACGGTGGGGCTGGGGCGTGTCGGGAGGGTTTCGGTGGATCACGGAAGAAACGGGAGGACGGTCGAATCTTCGAGTAAGAGGACCCGCGGGAACCGACCGATTCGTCCGACTGATTCGCAGCGTATTTGTCCAATGGATAAAGTCTTCTACTCTTTGCCTGCTCCGCTCCGCCAACCATTTTCTCTCTTTCTCACCTATTTATTTTATTTTTTATTTATCCCCGTTTTTTTTTTTTTTTTTGCTCCCTTCGCTTCCCGGGACAAACGTATTCCCTCTGGTCGTTGTACTCCTCAACTCGCTCATTTATTTCGCTTTTCCGCTCGTGCGAGTTTCTTTCCTTCGCTTCCCTTTTATTTTCACATTTATTTGTCGAGCTTTCCCCATTCCGTCCTCCCGCCGACCGGTCGGGTGTCTGCTCCGTTTGCTCACGTACCAGACTCATTCTCTTCAATGAGTAGGGGTGAATAAGAAAGTCGTACGAGTCGACTGCAGTCGGTGAAACGGCCCGATAAAATCAACCTCGACGGATCGATCTTATCTTTCGGTACTTATCTTTGGTGGAGCTTTTTCGATAAGCTCGATCGTTGTAACGCAGTGCACGTGTTATTGGTCTAAGCGCTTCGTCCATACTCGATGGGTACATCAACGGGATAACTGTCAAGTAGGAGAAAGCAGAGAATAGTCAAACGGCGGAGTGAAGCTGGGTGTTAGATGGATTGATGGAGATGGTAGCTTATATAGCGATCCGGCCATTAAATGGCGCCGTGAGAACGAGATAAAAAACTATGTCTGGAGTCATTTATGTTTTCACAATATCTACTCTCTTCACGACTATTTTATGCAGGTGCACTTTTCATCGATGCATTTATATGCACGTTCTTTTCTTTATTTGCTTTTTATTGTCGCGGTGAAAAACCGGTCGAATGACGAAATTTACTACTTGCGTTTAATCTTTCGGAAGTGACGGCGTAAGGGAAATACGTAACTTCCGGTTTGCAAATCTCATTTTTTTTATCAGATGTGACGTCATACGGGAAATATGGCATTTCCGGTTTCAAAATCTGACTCTTCTTCTGGAAATGACCTCATAACGGAAGGACGTAACTTCCGATTTTGAAATCTCATTATTATACCGGAAGTGACGTCGCATCGGATTCGTCACTTCTGGTTTGAAAATCTCATTTTTTAACCGGAAAATTCGACGTCGACGCCATTGTAAGAAGAAAAATGACACAAAATAAATTAAATGAAAAAAACAAAATTAGGCGTTGAAAAATTAGATTTTCAAACCGGAAGGGACATATTTCAGTTATGACAATATGTATTTCCGGTCGAACAATGATATTTTCTATATGGCGTTAATCCCAATCGAAAAATTAGATTTTCTTCGGAAAATTTAATTCCGATGAACCGGGTTGACGTATTTCCGGTATGACGTCACACCCTATGAAAAAACTGAGAATCTGAAAACATACTAATCACCCGTGTAAAGCCCTCGGACTATCTAAAGGTTTAATATACATACATGGTGTTCCTGTAATCTAGTTACTTTTTGACGTAAATGTTATCTACCAATGAAACTACATGTTAAAGTTCCGCTATTTTTTAAATACATTTTTTGTACCCCATTTTGGCCCGTATTGGATGCAATATCTGCCACAATGATTAAAACCAATCATCAAAATTGAATTGTCCTCTTGATCGGCCTATTTGTGCGAACCGACAATGAAAACCCGGTGGGATAAAAGCTATATATGTATATACATATATATGTACATGCACTGTACGCAGTCGAATAGTGAAACGAGCGAAATAACGAAAGTGCCTGAGCAAACGACGACTGTTTCCACTAGTTGATTCTGCGGCTCGCGGTTCGTTCTCTCGTAACCAATTAATTGAATATTTCCAAGCGTTACTATCTCAAATGAAAAAAAAAAAGTTGTGAAAAATGTAATTCGATATCGATATTTTGGTGAAAACGGCTGTCGAATCTGTACTCGAGGCGAAAAAATACATAGGGTATCATAGAGTATTCATCGGGAAGCAAAGAAATCGCTGTTCGAAAATACGCAAAATCACCCATTTTTGTAATTTTGGCTATATAAATGCCCGATAAACTTTTTCGTTAGTCGCCACTCCGGGATTGTATCCTACGTATTTTTTCACGCTGATCCCGAATCTGACACTTTTTTATTCGTAGATTAATATTTAATACGGAAAAATTGCATCTCGAAAAAAAAAAAAAAAATTCATGAAATTCAAAAAATTCAAAATGACATAAAATTTAAACGGCTCGATCGATTTTCTTGAAATTTTAATGGGATCATCGGGTGATCATATTCCATCTGTGTACGCGTTTTTAGCCCGATAGCTAAAAAATTGCGAGCGTTAGAGCGCGAACAGACATTTTTGAAGAAATTAAAAATGGCGTACAAAAAAAACAACTGAACATTTTTGGATGAAATTTTGACCAAACATTGACTACTGATCAGACATGATGTGTGCCAAATTTCAGCTTGATCGGTCAAGGCGTTCTCGAGTTATAGCAGTTTGAATTTTGCACGTCCATTTCATACACACACACACATACATCCGGAAATTTTTTCTAAATGTGACTTTTCGACGTTTTGGAACATTCTGAACATGTTTTCATTAAAATCTCGATTTTTTTTTTTTTTACCAAAACAAAGCTTCCTCTATGAGGAAGCAAAACGACCTTATAACTTCGCAGTCTGATGATATAAAGCGTTGATTATCACCAGGACAATGCAGCCTTCGCGTTGCGTCGTTATTCGAAGACTAATCGATTTCGTTGCGTGATACGAGGCAGGCAGAAACCGCAAGTATAATGGTAGCATTGATACTAATAGTATGCCATGATAACGAAATTATCGATAGCGTAGCAACGACGGGGCAGTCGCGCCAGCACCCACACGGTCTGCGGCTCTTGTCGTGCGTACACATCACCGCTGATACCAACACTCTTCTCTGCTGACCTTGCCGTGTTGCAGTCATTAACAATTAACTGAACGCACTGAACGACGCGACACGCTACGATCTTTTATTCATGGCCACAGCGAGTCTATTTCGACAAAGAGCGTCGGTGACTCTAACGTTGGCGCAGAGTTTACAACGTGGAAACTCTCTTCTTTCGTTTGAAAATTATCGGTACATCATTTTTTTCTCACATCGATAAAGCATTTTGAAGCCGATGGTTGAATTTTTTTGGAATATTCGGAAGTCCGGAAATTGTAATAAACAAACAATTATTTTATATCTCGACAGAAAAAATCGGTGACTCTAACGTTGGCGCGGATCTTAAAACGTGGAAACTCTATTCTTTCGTTTGAAAATGATCGGAACATCATTTGTTTTCTCACATCGATAAATCACTTTAAAGCCTATGGTTGAATTTTTTTGGAATATTCAGAAGTCCGAAAATTCTAATAAACAAAAAATTATTTTATATTTTGACAGACAGCATCGATAACTCAAACATCGGCACAGACTTTAAAACGTTCAAACTATTGTTTCGTTTGAAAATGATCGAAACATCATTTGTTTTTTCCATCATCCATAAATGATCTTGAAGCCAATCGTTGGATTTCTCGGAATGTTCAGAAGTCCGGAAATTCTAATAAACAAATGATGATTTTATATTATATTTTTCCACTGGAGCAACATTTTCGAGAGCTCCGTTTCCGGAACCTCGTGAGGGATTCCAAAGTGGCCCTTATCCAAGTCCACGAGGCGTCTCGTTTATTCTGCAAGCCCGTGTCGCCTGTGGGGCAAAGATAGCCAGGTGCGTGGCGCGCGCTACGGCAAAGTCACAGAACGAATAAAGCGCACACGGTTCCGTTACGTACTGCAGAAACTAGGCACAAGGCGAGTCGGAGGATACGCGACGAGCGGGGCTTTTGGATCGGTCGTTCGCGAATGCCACGAAGAGCGTAGAAATTGCACGTTTGCTCTTACTTTATTCGCTCCTTTTTTTTCTCTTTTCTTTCCTCGAGGACCCAAGGATCACCAGTGGGGGTGCTTCGGCAGGACCGAAAGCGTTCTCCAGGGACCCACTGCAGCCCCTTGACCTTTCATTCCCTCGACTCGTTCTCTTCCCGTTCTATGCGCAACTTCGTACTTTTTTTTTCCTTTTTTTTATCGAAGTCACTGCTACCGAGAAATAAGTGCTGTTCCCTTACAGTCGGCACTATTGTCGCCGGGCGACGAACGCAGCTCGAAGGCCCTTAGCTGCATTCCCTTGACAACAACTCTTCTTTTCTCCAACACACGGAAGCAATCGAAAACAGGTTCCCCAGCTGAAGAATCGATTGAAAAGTCGAATTGAAAGCATCGGAAAGTTTTTATTCTTGCTTCCTTCGCCTTCATCTTTGGTGCAAGTGTTTTTGTTTTGGTTTTTTTTTTATATCGAAAACACGGCGATAAAGGACATAAAGAAGTCTCGTCGAGAGTGGAGGACACGGGTTCATTTTGCCCCACTTTAGTCTATAATGTACCAGTGCCTAGAATATTATATGCTTGTTTCAGGGCTGCCTTTTCTTTTTTTAGGTGTCCGTAACGCGCTCGTTTTTTCACCCCACACGTAGCGGCCGAGAAACTGCCTTAAGCATGCGGTTGACAAGTGGTCTCGACGGTCGAAGCACCCGAATAAAGTCGAGTCCTCACGTACCTACCGCAATACCCTAAACCGATTCTTCCTCCCTCGATTCCCATTTCCATCCTACCTGCCATTATTTCCGTTCCTTCCTTCCTTCCTTCCTTCCTTCTCCTTTGACGCATGCCTCGCACACCCTCGCTCCTCAGAGAGCTCGCACGCCCGTTTCCCTCATTTTTCCTTGTCCTTTCATATCGTTACGATTGTTCGTTCGAACGCCGCGTGTTTTCGATTACCCCTTGCTGAGCGATTTCCAATTGCACGCTCAGTAAAATCCTGCTCGTTCTTCCGGTATGGAACAAAGCGTCACGGAAGAGAGGACATTGTCAAATTTTTCCCTCTGACCTCATTGCCGGCGAAATAGCCAGATTTTCGAACCTCACTTCCGGCGAAATACCCAGATTTTCGAACCGGAAGTGACGTCGTGACGAAAACTTGAAACTTCGGGAAAGGTTTCATCGAGTTTCTCGTGCCGAAAGGGAACCGTTTCTTTTATCCTCGTTATTCGTCCGTAGTTGCCCTATTAACGTTCTTCCGGTTCCGCTTCCGTGACCTCGAACTCTTTTGCATCTGAAGTTCCGGGCGAAGTCGAATTGTCCTTGGTTTCCCGGGTTTGGAGTTTCAAGGGATTTACTGCACAAGCAAGCATTTGCGACTAGGGCAGACAGGCCGGCCTAGCTGGCTAAAATATCTTATCCGGCTAATGGATTTTATAGTTTGGCCGGCTAAGCCGTCTTAGCCGGCTAAGCTAATACAGTCTTGGAATTTTTTCTAATATTACCTGCGACGGATTACGAAGTATTTTCGCCCGCTGAATACGAAATCGTTGGCCTTTTTGGCCTAAAGTACAATGCGCCATTAAGGGGCTCGATTTTATGCACGAATTTATGCACTTGGCCGGCTAAAATAGCTCGGCCAGCTAAAACGGCTAAACGAGTTTAGCTGTTTTAGCCGTAGGCTAAAATAGTTTCGCCTGCTAAGACGGCCAAGGCGGCTCAGCCGGCAAAACTATAGAATCCATTAGCCGGATAAGATATTTTAGCCGGCTAGTGGATTTGTCTCACTGACCTAACTTCCGGCGAAAGATCGAGATTTTCAAACCAGAAGAGACGTCACAACATAAAGTCAACCCTTTCCTCTGTTCTCGTCATTCTTCCTCAGGTTTTAACGTTCCCCATTAACGTTCTCCCAGTTTCGCCTCTGTTATCTCAGTCTCTTCCCGAGCTCTTTTGCATCTCGCCTTCCGAGCGAAGTCGAATGGTCCTTGATTTCTCAGGCTTAGAGTTTCAAGGGTTTTACTGCACAAACAAGCATGTGCCAAGCGCCCTCGTGAGTATCATTTTTTAAAGACGCTCCGTTGAGCGCATCCCCTTAACGTTATCGATCAACCCTCCATAAGGGGGAACATTTCTTCCCTTTATACTCGCGATGTCACCGACTTTAATTGGCCACTGTCGCATCAATGATATTAGCGTCGGACAAACTTTCCGGACCCTTGGGGAGATCGTGCCATTAGTATGGAAGGCTTGCTTTCCGCATGCCGCGATCCTATCGTATTTACCCCTTACAATACCGGGTATTGTGCCGCCCCTAGCTACGAAGTAGTTGGCCAAACTAGATATGACCCCACGGCTCCTCCTGCGGTCTGGCAAACTTTCTATACGTACCCATTGATCCTCTACTCTGTTAGCAGTATGTGAGCAACACAGTCGCCACAATTTCACGCGATTTAAATGCACACCGGAGACGGACTCTGCACGGTGAAACTTACTTTCGAAACAACCGCTGCATTCTACCCTTCGTATGCACCTCAAAGAAGCCAATTGTGGGCGGACTCTGTCGATTGCACGATAATTAATTTGTCGGCAATATTCGTTAACTTTTTCCAATTTAACGATAATCAATTAACGCTGAAGGCCATTTACATTAAGGGCATTTTTCAAAGGTTTCAGACATACAAAAGCGGTGTTACCGTCGATACGATGATTACCTATAGTTTTTTTTTTTTTATGTTTGTTTTTCCGCTTTTGTTGCAGAAAACCAACGGAAGGAGACGACTGGCCGTCGTACACGAAGGACGAGCCACAATATTACATATTCAACGCGGAAAAACACGGTCTCGGTAGAGGACCACGCACGACTTCCTGTGTGTTCTGGAATGAATTTCTCCCACGGCTCGAAGGAATACCCGGTACGTGGCACAGACCCTTCGTTGTCGATTCAATTTTGCGTTTACATTTTTTTGCCCGCGATTCGGCAAAAATTTATTTTTATTCCTACAACATATGTGCGAAGATTTGCATGCATGAACCAAGTTTACTCATTATTTGTTGGCTCATTATCGATTGTCTTATTATTGATTTCAAGGTACAAAAAAAAAGAAAAGCGTAAAATAAAAACATTTTTATTTTTTCATACCTGCCAAATATTTTGAAGGGAAGCTAGGTTTCTGTGGCAGAAAGTAGGTCTCTTGGAAAGAGTTTCTACCACAGTTCGAATACCCGTTACGTGGCTCAGACCGTTCGCTGTCAAATTCAATTTCGCTTTTGCATTTTTGCGCTCCCGAAAATTGCAAAGACGTATTTTTATTTCTACAACATACGTGCGAAGATTTGGATATATGATCCAAATTCACTCATTACTGATTGTCTCATCATCGATTTCAAGTTACTACAAAAAAGAAAAGCGTAAAATAAAAACTTTTTAATCTCTTCATACCCAGAAAATATTTGGAAGGAAAACTAGGTTTCCGTAGTAGAAATTAGATATCTTAGAACGAGTTTCTACCACGGCTCGAAGGAATCCCCGATACGTAGTCCAAACCCTTCGCCATCGAATTCAATATTCCGTTTGCATTTTTGCGCTCTCGGAATTCGGCCAAAAATTATTTTTATTTCCACAACATGTGTCCCAAGATTTGGATATATGAACTAAATTGACTCATTAACGGTTAGCTCATTGCCCATTGTTCCATTATTGATTTCAAGTTACTAAAAAAAAACCAAAACAGTTGTAAAATAAAAACATTCTTATTACGTCAAACTCGAAAAATATTTTTGAAGGAAGCCAGGTCTTCGCTGAATGGCTCTTCAGAGTCGTCTCGGAGAAACCGGTGACGTAGGTGAGGAGGACTGGTTATCCGGCACTTCGTTCGGCGACATATATCGTAATTCTCGTACAATATCCAATTCCGTCGTTGCTTTCCGGCCGGTCTGAGTCCGCCCGATAAATAATTCAGAGATCACCGGGCGACCCACCTTTTTACATCCCCTTTTCGTCAGATGCGCTGTCACCTTTCGTCTCGGCTGCGCTGCAAAATCGATCACGAAACACCACCGGCAGCATACCGTGCTCTCCCGACTTTATTATCCACTCTGGTATCGGCCTTCATCCAACCCTCGGCCCTCCGACCCGACTTCACCGACCGTCCTGCGTTCCGATCCTGTTGCTCCCCGTGAATCCTCCTCCTTCATGTCCTCGGCCTGACTTGGCTATCTTTCACAATTTTCACGTACATATATACATATATATATATACTCGTTTATGACACAGCTCGCGCCTTTGCGAGCTCCTCCAACTTTTACCGCACATTTAGTACCGTGAGATTTGGCACGACCTGCAGCATCAGCTCCGTAATGTTTCGGAAATAGACTGTAAAAAAACGTAAAGATACATTTATGCATTTAAACATTTATACATACATAATAAGATAATAATAATAATATTTATTTTGGCTGCTCAAGTGTGTATATAGCTTTATTTTTTTTCTTTTTACAAAAATAATATATAACGTCATATAGTTAATTTGTTGAAAACTTATACATACATTTATACATTTATACATTTATGCAATTCAGGAAATTATTTCTTGTCCAAAAATGTCCACCATTTTCTTTTCTTCTTACTGATTTGAGTATTCTATTTTGTCGTTCAATTTTCTGAAATACGATGCTTATGAATTCATTTTTTTAATATTGACAGTAACGCCTATCATGGCGTCGCGAAGAATCGCCGCGAGGGGAACATTTTTGACAAGCACGAAAAGTATAATATTAAATATTTGTTAAAGTACGAAAGTATCAATGTAAATACGTAAAGCGGAGAGCGTGACCCTGTCAAACTGTGACACCGGCGGAGGGCACTTGGTGAGCGGGTAAGAAAAAAAAAGATTAAAAAAATAACGACCCCTTGGTCTTTGCTCACCGGCGTTGGGGCTGGTAGCTGCTCGTCCTAATTAATGCTGGAACTCGCGCCTGGCCCCACGGCGGCTCCGTAACGAGGTCCTCTCTCGGTGTCTATTATTATTCCCTGTTACGTATATCCGTCTCAAGGATGGCACGTTTGTCGAGCGTTTTCAGCCTCCGCGAAATAATCAACGTTGCTAATTCAATTTTTAATTTACAAATCACCTTCAACACATTAACGTGTCCCATCTCCGAGATATCTCCTAATTTATTTTCCTTATATTTATCTGAAACATCGTTACATATAACTAAATTGCAGCCAAACGAAAATTAATAATCTTATCAAAACGTTATGCGTCATAATTTTTTTCTTTTTTTTTTTTGTTCATTTCGTGTCTATTATTATTCCCTGTTACGTACATCCGTCTCAACGATGGCACATTTTTCGAGCGTCTTCAGACTCAGCAAGATAATCAACTTAGCTAATTCAATTTTTAATTTACAAATGACTTTCAACACATTAACGTGCTCCATCCCCGCGATATTTCATACTTTATTTTTGTCATGTTTACTTGAAACCTCCACCTAATTACAGATAATTAATCATTTTATTATCTGTAAGTGTACCGATAATTAATCATTTTATCGAAAAATTAATACCTCATGATTATTTTTTCAACTTGGTGTCTATTATTATTCCCTGTCACGTAAATGCGTCTCAACGATAGCACGTTTCTCGAGCGTCTTCAGACTCAGCAAAATAATCAACGTCGCTAATTAAATATTTAATTTACAAAGGACTTTCAACACCTTAACGTGCTCCATGCCCGAGATATTTCATACTTTGTATTTGTCGCATTTATCTCCACCTCCACCTAATAACAAATAATTAATAATTTAATTATCTGCAAGTGTACCGATAATTAATCATTTTATCGAAAAATTATTACCTCATGATTTTTATTTTATTGTTAACTTGTTTCAGATCCGGTGCCGAAAACCTGCAACGGCGCAGTAGCGTCGAGCGTGTCAGCTGGAGCGGATGACCTTCGCAGCGCTTTGATACTCCTCATACTTCCTCTTCTAATATTCACCGAGATAATCTAGGCGAGAAAGGGTCCTACTGCTTAGGTGGTCGTAGTGACCGTCGTCGACTGCCCGTTCGCACGTCTCAGAATTGGCGCGCGTCGCTGAAACGGCCCTGAGGGAATAAAATAACGATTCGAGATAAACGAAACTGAGGGAGACGAAGAAAATGAAGAACAAAAACAATGATGATAAAATGAGAAGTAGAAAATCTAGAGATAGCCCAAGCGGTGGGAGAAAATTAAGCTGGAAGTTTGAGAGTATAGTGAAGGCAAAAAAAAACAAAAAAAGATTATCCTTCCGACCGGAAGTGGTCTGCGAGTCGAGAGTGGAACGCGAATCCGAAATATGACTGGAGGAATAAAATTCCTCGCTCGATAAGAGAAATGTCAAAATTTATCTGACGCAGAAACAAATACCTATTTAAAAAAAAAATAATAGGTTCGTTAACTTTGAGAGAATAAGTCCAAAACAAAATAGGGGTCGAGGACGAATTTCAAAAAACTACGGGATGCACGGATTCGAACCGAAACACGGTTTCTTTTCGCAACGGCGATGAGGACGGAAGTATGTGAGAAAAAAAATTGTTTAATTCATAGTACGAGGAGATTTGTATCGGGAGAAATAGTAGAGAAAAGGGCGCGACGATAATCGACAGTTTAGAGCGTAGTGATGAAAGAAAAAAAAAAGCATATCCAAAAAAATAAAAAATTAAAGAGATCGAGAAAGAATTTAAGATAAAATGGTTTAGGCGTTAAGCGGCACAGTGCAAGTTGTGTTATATATTCTCTACGTGATGTGTAGGATAGGTCAGAATATACATATAAATATATATATATATATATATTGCTGCGGCTCACGGATGCCCCTCCCCTCCCCCCACAGATATTTTTAAGGAACGCCTAATATTAAAATTAATTGAATGAAGAGATAAATATAAATACTTCTGGAACGTGGCGCGTCGTTCCAGGAAAAAAAAAGATTTAATTCGAAGAGAATCTCGTTCAGATAGTTGTCCATCTTTTTTCGCCGCTCGTCAATCAAAGCGTTAATTAAAATATCGCGGAATGAAAATTCGTGCTGTGCAAAGTGAAAATAAATCATTGAATCAACGATTGTAACGACTTTTCGTTGATCAACGAGAAAAATGAACAACACAAAGAAGAAAAAGGATGAGAATCGTAAAAAAGAAAGAAAAAAAAATGAAACGAGAATAAATTAAATCGACGAAAAGCACGAAACGCGTCCAACGTGAATCTTCCATTTGGTACATATCACCTATACATACACGATGCATATTGATATTTATAGATTTAATGGATAAGACGAAAATTAATGAGAAGAAATGAAGAAATATATATATATACAATAAAATGTAATTATACACGCGTAAACATAAATTGGATAGAATGTACGATCTGTGTATTAATTAATGAAGTAATTAATTAAGTGATTAAGATCGTGTCACGAGGTCGCGGGATGCCCAAAAAATGAAAAATAAATTTTTTCTTTCGAAAAAAACCTCTGATCGACTTATCTACACAGTCAAAACGGCATAAATAATTAACCGCTTAATTAACGAACAAAAAAGAATTCATTGCCGTTCGCAACGGGACTAGACCCAAGAATACAAAAGACATCTACTATTTTTCTAGCCAAAAAATAACTCGATTTTGTAAAGAGGGAGAAAACAAAAGAGTATTCATCAATTTTTATCAAACCAAAAGAAAAAAGGAAGATCGAGTTATTTGTTCGCTACTTATTTTCCGATAAGAAAATCAAATAGGCGTAGTCATAGTTGATACTTTTTATTTTCGCTTGTGCAACGAAGCCTTCGAGCTGGCGTATTGAAAGTGAAAGCCACACACAGTGAGTTACAAATGAGGATTGAAAAATAAATAAATTAAAAAAAAATTAAATGCGAGGCTTTGCGTAGCTTTAGTCGCTTTCGGCAAAAAGAAAAAAATATGTTCATTTTTTTTCTTTCGAATTTACGAAATTCAAGCTTGCAACGTAGTATTTAAGAGGGAAGAACGATGATGCAAAAAAAGATTTAAAAAAAATCACCACCACTACCATACTACCACGCACAAACACGCAATTTTCCCTAAATCACATATCATTAACCATTAATTAGCGTAAAAGTGTTAGTAATCGGCGAATGCTGCACCGACATTTGTAGTGCCTCAAGTGAGAGAAAGAAGAAGTGAGTGAAACGTTGCGCGTTTGTTGCAGGAGTCAAGGTGTGCTCTACGTTCTGTGTACCGTCATGTATGCCTAAATTATCCACTTCGAACTTTTTCATCGCCCTAAATCGTGCTCGGAAAAATTATTATTTCACACTGATTACGTGACAAATTGATTTTTTCATGCTCCGCGAAATATTTTTATCGCCTTCCGTTACCACAAATTTATCCGATCGTGTTCTGTTATTAATCTTTTACGGCCGCTCGTCCACCTTGAAATAATACTAGATAATTAGAAAAAAAATCTATGAACTTACAATAAATCCAAATTTGGCCAAATACAAATCCATATCCAAATTTATCCGAATCCAAATCGAAATTTATTCAAATCGAAATCGAAACTTCCAATCCAATACATCCAAATTTATCCAACTCATCCAAATTTATCCAACTCATCCAAATTTATCCAACTCATCCAAATTTATCCAACTCATCCAAATTTATCCAAATAAATTACTTTTTTCGTAGAGTGAGCTTTCAGACTGGAATAATGTTAGGTCCCGAAGAGTGGTTCATCTTGGTCCAGACGTTTCGCAATCATCGCAATAGTAATCCGTTCTCCCCTCCCATACGTCCTCCACCCCCGCGCGCGTACCGAAACTATCCTCGAAGGACAATCATTCGGCTACTTGCTTTTAGAACTCCAATCGAATGGGCGAGTGCAAGTGGCAGACGGACGCTAGAACAATCACAATCTCAGTTTACACGATTGACGGCAAATTAATTATTTGATACACTAAACATTTGGGACAAAAATAAATTTTTTTTTTTGTTTCATTGATAAATTTTGTTTTAATGAAAAGATATTTTTTGCGAAGGAGTCAATGGTTAAGCTGGAATTGTGAAAACAAAAAAATATAGATTTTCTGAAATCCGCGAAAGCCACGAGCGTCTCGTCTTGGAAGGAGAGAGGCACGCGATCGTCACCTGAAATCCTATTTGCACCGGAACGATTGAAAACACTGAGAGAAATAATAAACGGTCGAGAATTAAAAAATAAATAAACGGAAGCAAGCGCAAGAAAGACAATTAAAAGATAATTTAAAAAATAGCTTCGCGCGAATATTGAAAAAAAATAAATAAAAATAAAAATAAAATGATTAAATAGACTGTTAAATAAAGAATAATAAAAGGGTATGACGAAGAAGAAAAATGGATAAGGAGGGTAACCGGTTGACGATCTTTCGTATTCTTATACAATTCTTAAATCCATCGAGCTTGTGAACTTGGCACCCCGAATTCAAAACAAAAAACTCGCACTCTTACACACACACACACACATACACATACGCGACATACGCACACAGACACACACACACACACACACACACACACACACGATTTACGAGTTAAAACTGAGACATAGATTGGAGAAATCTCTATATAAATTTTGTATTTTCGTGTAGTTCGATAAAGGTTGTCTGAAACGCGGCTGTTTAGCGATTAATGATAACAAAAAAGTAAATAAATGAATAAAAATACAACACAAGAATAATTTAAAACTATAAATATTTAAAAAATAAATAAAGCGCCCAAGTAATCGAAACGCGATTTCGGCTCCTCCACCCGATCCCACCCACGATATCTCTCCCTCACGGCCAATCGACCAACGACTATTGCAAGTCGAAGATTCACGCGTCCTCCAAAATCTTGCCTTCTCTATTACAAACTCGCTTGTTTACAAAAATAAAAAAAGTAACAACAAAAAAATCCTTCGTTTGCAACCATGATCGATCGACCTATCGATTGACGCCGTTAAGATTAATTCCGCGATCAGTTGAATTAAATTTTTTCGATAATTAGAATTTTAAATAACAATCAGGCACTAGATTTGAATGTAACGAATAAAAAAAAAATTAAATCATAGAAATTTTAGACTGCTGAGGAATGAAAAAGCTAACGAAGTACGTGTAGAACGAGAGTGCGCAAGTCAAGAATCAGAATAATTATTTGTGCATTCAAAAAAAAACTAGATAGTTCTTTAATTGAAAGTCAAAAGTGTATCGATTAAGGATTAATTCGAGGATGGGAACCCGACGCAAGCTCGAAAGCAAAGTGTCCCGAGACTAACCTCGAACTCTCTCATCGATACATGCACATTTGACATTAAATTGAATTGACTGAGTTTACAGTGGAAAAAAAAAAGAAAAAAAATGTGAATACAACATTACAAAAGATGCGACGCGTGGGCCGATGTATAATGGGACTGCTGCAGTGTCTAGTGTTCCTCACGACTCCTTCTGTACGAAGTCAATGTAGCTATTAGACGTTTAACCTGTAATGTATATCGTACCGAGTCTGTAAGTTTAAAAAACGGGAAAAAAAAAATATTGAAATGAAAATGAAATATGATCGGAGAGGCGAGAATATATGAAGGTTGATATGAATGAAAGACAAATGACGAATGACCTGTAAATAAAAAAGGTAAAATACAACTATGACCTACGACTATAAAATGTACCTATAAATACCTGTCGCCTAGTGATAACGTAATGTACGTGTGTGGTATATATACTACGTAATAACAGTGGTACAATATACGATTATAAGATTCGGGCGTGTACTCCTGTCGAGCTTGCATCCTCATGCGGCTATATTTACCGCATATGCATTCCTATCATCATCCCATCATCTTCATCATCATCATCGTTACAAAGCTCAGCCGTCTCGCGCCCTCAATCCAATTCCGGGCCACGTTTATTCAATTTCGACAAATCAACGTGTCCCGCTGGCCACGTTAACCCGAGGTTTTTTTTTTTTTTTTTAATCAACGCAAAACGCACACTCGAGATCTCCCATTCTAAATTCTAAAACGGATTGTCCTGAAACGGGGCGTAAAAAATTCGTTCGCTCGTTTATCTTTAACTTGAAGGATTCTCAGCTGAAAGTGAGATTTAGTGAGAATTTGAACACTTCCTAATTGGTATAACAATCTGAAGAAATCAACTTTATTAAAGGTGCTGAGAACATTGATTTTGCATAATTATAATGTTAAAAAGCTATTAACGAATTGCTATGAAAAATAATTGTTCGAAAAATAATCATAAACATTTTGTTTTCTCTTTTCAAATGGACTCATTGATTTTCTAGAAAGCACATAATTTTTTTCAGATTTTTCTTATATTTTTGAATTTTACGTTTTAGACTTTTTTTAAGGCCATAACTACGGAACTACTGTTTGGGTGTACTGTGGAATCGTGATACGGAAATATATCCGAAACTCGTGGCTCTAAATCAAATTTTCAAATTTCCGAAAAAAAAATTGAAATGTAAACAATTCTGATAAAATTCATGTGAATTCTAAAAAAAATCATAGCATTCATTTAAAATGAGAGAATAAAAAGGTTACTGATTTCTTTTTAAACAATTAATTTTTTAAATAATTTGTTGAAAACTTTTTGGCTTCATTATTATTATGCAAAATGAAAGATCTCGGGACATTAGTACGGTTAATTTTATCAGATTTTTGGCACATCGCGAAGTTCCGAAATTCATATCGCATAAAACTTTTAGTTGAGACTGTAATTGTGATGCATCCTTAAATTTCGTTCGCGGATCGATATTTTTTAATTTTTTGGTGTGACAGGTTAGAGTAGAATTTTCTATTATCGGCGTGGGTAACCGGGAAGTCGATAATTTTTTGGGCGTTATTTATGGAGATTAAAAAAAAATATTGAAGAATAAACAAAAAATTTTATCCGTGCTTCGTCCCAACCGGAAGCGACCTCGTTGTTCTCCGGAAGAAAAAAATAATCGGAAGTCGCTATGGGCATTCGTATATGTCGGTCGTGCGATCCATCCTTGCCGGATAAGGTGAGGGACTCTCCTCGACCTATCGATTTGACGGCTCGCCGCTCGGCAGGAATAGATAATCCCTTGGATAATTTATGCTGTGTGCATATTTTTTGCGGCCGACGTAATGCCCGACTGCCTTCCCCCAATTTATTTCATTTTTCCCCTCGATCCATCCTCTCACGTGCTCCTCAACGCCCGGACATCTCGACGTTATCCGGCGTCGACCGATTCGTCGATGTAGGTCGAGTTTTATCGGTCAACTCGAGCCGTCTGCACATACTTTAGTCACCTCGTCGAAAAAAAAAATATAAATAGATTAAAACTCCTCGTTTATCTATCGCTCAAATTGTTGACGCTTTTTTCACTCTCAAAATTAATACTTTGTTGATGAAAAATAATAATAATCGGTTGTTATTGGAAGAAATATAAAATAATTGTGATGATTGAAAAAAACAAAAATAATAATAATTGTTTTACGTTTAATTTTATGCAAATCGAGCCCCAAATGGCATATTGGTCCGACTATAAATTCGTATAAGCGCGAATATATGTCCTCGTAATATTCGACGAGTAAAACGTTTGGGACCATACTCTTCCTCGCGTCACTCACGCCACGTACAATACTTAGTCAATTAATGATAATGACGTTCGTGAATTAAATGCTCGTAAACTAAAAATTAAAAACTAAAAAAAAAAAAAAGTGAAACTCCCATCTACTCAGAGCAATTAGAATTCGGCAAAGTACCACTCGATAATCCTCCTCGCAAATGTTCATCGGTATAAATAATTAATTAAATATGAATTTCGTGGCCATAGATGATATGAATTTAAAAAAAATATCCTACTCGAAGTCTCACTGATCGTTTCCAATTTTCATCGAACGACCCATCACATTTCCACTTTTCATCCTAAAAAAAAAGGAAATGGCGCCATTTTTTTTCTTATTTTTTTTCATTTTTCAAATCCATGAATGACTCTTTCAACGAGACGAGACAACGCTTAATTAATTAATTCGAGTGATTGAAAGGCGAACGACAGAGGATTGACAATAATCGAAATACATTTTAAAGGATCTAACATTGTTTAAACAAATTGTTCGATTAGATTAATTAAATATTGTCGATCCTCCTATAAATATTTATAAGGTATCGCTGAACGGTCTCAATATAGTAATCCTCGCTCGAAAATTGCTTGTTAGTAACGTTCTCAATTGTTTTTCAATTTCCCGTTTTGTTTTTTCCAATATTTTGTTTTTTTTTTATTTACGAAGACCGATAAACGACGAGAGATGCGACGTATATTATGTTTAATGTTGTTAGGTTATATATAAATATTATGAATGTTAACGTTGTACGTAATTATTATAAATAAACTGGAGCTATATATAACAGAACATTAATGTAGTTAAATAAAGATAAACGAATTACACGACAGAATTTCCGAGATAATTTTATCCCCTCATATCCGAATGTACCATTAAATATCGTGATATTGAAAATTCGTATCGGCGTTAGACATAAATATATTTCTTCGCGTGTATGTAATTTAATTAATTATGGCGGTTGTTTGCACGAAAATAAAAGGCAGGTCGAGCATTTTTTAAAAATTTTGTTGCACATAAGGAAATCCAATTTAATTGTTTTTATGAGACTTTATTGAAACCGGTAGTTCATTCCGGCTGCCGCCGACGCTTTCCAATTAGCGAAATTCTATAAATAATTGCCAATAATTAATGGTCATTTAATCAATGAATCGTTCCCGGGAACAACGATTAAAAAGCTATTAGCGCGTCCGGGCAACAATGAATGGTCAAGCTTCAATCGTAATTTAAATTATATTGAGTTTGCCGAAAAAAAAATCGATTCATTCTTTATTATTATCGAATAAAAAAAATTCTGGAGAAGAAAAATAGAAATTTATAGAGAAAAATTCCAAGTTGACAAATAAAAGGTTCGAGTTTATTTATAAGCGTGTTATCAATAATTTCGAGAGGTCGAGCGTGAAGTCTCGACTGTCGGAGACATCGGCGAGAAGGTACATAGGAAGGACAGCGTTAATTCTGCACGAGACTATTTTCGCCAGGACGACCCATTTCGCCTCGGAACAGCTTACGTTCCTTCCATTGTGTCATCTCGCTTCCGTCGGTGACGCGGCCAGCAAACGGTCGCACTGCTTTATTTTATTTGTTTGTTTTCGTTAAAATAAAAAAAAAATTTAACCCATTGCATTTAACAATAAAAAGAGGAATTTCTCTGGCGTAAACTTCCGAGAGTTACAACCGTCCAGAGATTTGTCCGTTTTTTCGCGAATTTGTCCGTGACATATTTTATACTCGCCGTCACTTTGATGTTTATGCAGACTCGTTTGTTTGCCTCTGGAAAATAAAATTTCATTTTTTGTTAAAATTCGAAGAGAAATAATTTTCATGCAGCGAATTATGAATATTTAATATTTTCGACAGAAATTTTATATAGTTCGATCCTGGGGACTTTATTAACGTAATTGGTGTCGAGCTTATGTCCGCCTTGCTGAAGCTTACGTGAAGCTTAAGAGCGTCTATGAGAGCATTTTTCATGTAAAACGATGTTGGACACGTCTTTTCGATTCTTAGCTTGCGTTGGAGTTAGAAACTACGGAGGAATGTGGTAGACGAACTAGCCGATAGCAGGTTTGCAGGTCAAAGACTCTGCGGAGTAGCCAGCGAAAGCGGTCACCGTGTGAACACGCTCCGATGCAGGGCTGACCGCTAACGTCCGAATCTACTGGTTGTGTTGAACTTTAGCGTGCCCGGCCGCATCCTCGCTCGCATCTCGAGCTCTTGACTGCGACGCCCACAACATGGATCCTCTAAACTTTGCGGGATTCAAAAATCACCTGCACCGACTCACGTCCTCACCCTGACGTCATACCGGAAATGCTTCACTGCGGTCGAACAATGGGATTTTCCAAATCGGAAGTGACGTATTTCCGATATGACGTAATTTCCGGTTCGGAAATGAGATTTTTAAATCGTAAGTGACGTATTTCCGGTATGACGTAATTTCCGGTTCGAAGATGATATTTTATGTAACTCATGCATGAAAAGCGCTACATTACGGGCCTGCCGAGAGTGGCGTAAGTGGCGCTTTGCAGCCATGAGTGTTGTAAATTCCCGGCGCATGCGCAGTTGCGCTCCTTTGCGTGCGATTTACTTTTGCGCATGCGCAGTTCGGCTTCTTTGCGTGCGAATTTTTTTTTGCGTGCGATTTCTGGAAATTATTGCACGCTGCTCGCAGCGCCACAATCAGCAGTCACGTAGTAGCGCTTCTCGTGCATTCAATACATAAAATAGTATGCGATACTTCTACGTACTTCTGCACCAAAATCGCCGCAGTAAAGTATTTCATTTTTTTTTTTTTTTTTGTCAAACCGATTAACGATCGTGCTGCGATCAGAAAAACGATATCTGCTCGGAGAATGACAAATAGGCTCGTGGAACCGATGACACACTGGATCCACAAAATTGATGCGGGATTAACGTGTCGTGTTCTCACCGCAGCCGGTATTCCCACATATCTCTATATCATACGAACATAATATTTCACCGACATAATGCATACGCAAAAAAAAAAAAAAACTACACACGACCTTAAGTTCCGGTAGATCACAATAGTCGTGAAGAACCGAACAGACTGAAGGCTATGGACGACAATGTTTGGAAACAATAATATCCCGGGCCGAAATTCGTCACCTCGTTTCCAGGACAATCCAGCGAACGATTCTTGTAAATCACGAAGCCACATCGAAAGGCCAAACTGCGGTCGATGACGTGAGAGATGCATCAACAAGGCTATGGACTTCCGGCAGACAATGAATATATTATATCAGGTAAAAGCAGTGAATATGGTCTGGTCGATATATCGCATATCATTAGAGAAAAAAATGCGACCCACATTACCGACAAATTTATTATAGTTTGGATAGTTTGGACGTCGAATGTGGAATTGACGGGCATTTTTTAAGCCGGAAGTGAATTAGTTAAATCTGACGCAGAAGTTCTGGGAACTCGACGTGCAAGCCTCGCCATTGACGATTCCCCCACTCTCCGGGTTGATCCCAGAAGTGGAAAAACGAACTGAAGCATAGAACAAAGTTTCGATAAAAAATTTCCCTGGAGGGTACCGATCGTATGTGAAATTATGCTTTCCTGGTCGATCTAGATTTATCCGTGAGAAAAGGGTGTCCAGCGATTGCGCCACTCCCTTAAAGTAGCTGCAGTCCTCATCGAGTCGTCAAACCTATCGCTCCGTCAGACGAGATCGAGATTCGACAGATACATACAAAAAAATTTAAAAATTATCAATTGTCAAAATATTCGCACATAAAATGTTTCCTTCTGTGATTAAAAAAATAATTTTCTTCGCTGTAATTTTAATGGTTATCGTGTTCGTTATAATGAACTATCAAATTGAGTTTGCAGTTCATACAACTTTTTTATTTAGCAACTCTAACATTCGATATCTGTTTTACCGACGCCATATTCGGATGTGACTAAACCGGAAGTGCCGCCTCGCTGAGGAGATTGTTTTAGCTGATAAATAAACAAAAGGGAACGTAAAGCTTGGTTTATAATGAACGTGTTATTGGCATGACATTAAATAATTTGAAGAAATAAAAATGGCAGGAAATGATGGTTGAAAATGATTTTAATGCTCATCGGGTTCGTTACATTGTAATATCAAATTGCATTCCAAGTTTATCCAATATTTACATTCCGCGAAACGAACATTCGACACCCGTTTTACCGACGTCGTGTCCTATGAATGAACCGGAGGTGAAACGGACGGAAAGACTTTTTTAGCTGATAAATGAAAAAAAGAGAACGTAACACTTGGGTTACATTCAATGAGTTATTAACATAACATTAAATAATGTGAGTAAACCGAAAGTGAGGCGGACGAAAAGATTTTTTTAGCTCGTAAATAAAGAAAAGAGAACGTAACACTTGGGTTACAGTCAATGAATTATTGGCGTAACATTAAATAATTTGAAAAAAAAAATTCAGAAAAAGTTCGACACCGGCGGGAGTTTGAGCGAAAATCGTCTCGCCTTGACATCCAACAGCGCGCGGTCCAGCGGAGGGGCTTATAGCCCTCGCGCGCGCTCTTTTAAACACTCACTCCAGGCTCGCCGGGCTTGATTGACTCCTCGATAGTGTGTGTCCGTGTGTGACATAGCCCCGCGAATATATAAAACCATGGGATCCCGGCGTGACCGACTATTAGTTCGCATCGAGCACGTTGCCCACCGCTCGTCGTTCCGGGAACACCTGTTAGTCGATTGGTCGCGGCGAAAAAAAAGAATTCGTAATCGATATTGAAAATTCGTTGATTTCTTCTTTTCGCACATATTGCGATATATTGTGATATATATTTTTTAACCACATAGTGATAACATATTTAATATCAGTAACGTGAACAACGGACGGTTTAATCAAGAGTTCGTTTGGAGATTGTTTCGTCGAGAAAAAAAACATGGAGTTTCACTCGAGAAAAATCAGCAAGTGTTTTCAGTATTTGACAATTTTATTGTTTTTTTGTTTATTCGTCGAGAGATCAACGGCCTGTCTCGGAAAAACGATCATTCGTAAGTAAATTCAGCCTGTAAATAATAGTTATTATTTCCATTTATCTCGCGTCGCGTGACCGTTCGAAAATTTTATCTCCGTACCGAGGATCGCTTCTGGTATCGCTGAATTTTTTTTTTTTTTTTTGAAATTTATTCTATTCGATTATCGGAGAAAAAAAATAAATTTAGTAATGAAAAAATATGGATTTCGTGTCCGGAACATATTGGAGACTGGAAAAAAAAATTCATCGATAATTCAATCCGTTGATTCCCTTCTTCGCCTCGGTCCCGAATTAATTGGATGCAATTAAGTCGAACGATTTTCTTATCGCTCGAAAATTATCATTTTTATAAGATCATAGCGGATCGTAAACGTATCTCGGGGATATTCCTGTCCACGTCTACATAGCTATAGATATATAATATACCTTCGTTTGATAATATACGTTTGATGACACCGTCAAGCCGGAAACGAGACTCACTCCACTCTCGATACGGCCGAGCTTCTGGCGACGGCGGCGAAGACTCATCGCCGAACCGGCAGAACTCGTTTTTTTTGTTCGCCTCGTTCAACTCCTCGCTCTTTTCGTTCTATAATTCTTTTTATAATTCGATCGATTCCCAATCGAGGACGAGCCTTTCGATAATACAACCGTTTTTCCGAAATTGGATTTAATAATATTTCGATTGTTTATTTGATTTTTTGTAAAATTTTATTTATTATTTTTATGTTTATTTCTATTTTATTTTTTATTTATTTTTTCCTATTTCAATTCCGGCTCTTTATCTTCTATAATTCCTTTGATAATCCGATCGATTCCCAAACGAATCGACGACGAACCTTTCGATAATACAATATTTTTTCGAAATTGGATTTAATAATATGTTGAAGTTTTTTTTTCTTTTTGTAAAATTTTAATTAAAACATTTTTTTTATACCTCTGACGGTTTTCGAATGAAAAATAGCGCTGCAGTCTCGTCGACGTTTTAGGGACGATGGTTGGCGGTTCACGTCATTATTTTGAGGTACTTTGTTCTACTCGTACAAAATCCATTTTCCCGTTCCGGCAAGCGTGGGAACCGAGAGCTGGCTTAAAGAGGGTTGCGCGACCTCGCCGAGAGGGGTACGAGGTCAAGGGGATCTCTCGAGGATTTATACTGTATCCAGAACCGGAGGCGCGATTCCACTCTCACGTGCTTCGCTCCATCCTCCACCAGCTTTGTTATTTATATCTCGCTATATCTAACCCTCCCCCCTCCAACCCCTTGTTTGTTTTACTTTACACAAAAGAAATATTATTCGGCCGAACCTGCTTAAATTTTATTTTTTCAACCCATTTCGCGTACCGTAAGGTAAAAAAAATCCAGCACAAATGGTTGAAATTTCAAATAGTTTGAAAAAAAAAAATTTAATGAAAAATGCCATATCTTTTTGCTATCTAAACTTGCCAGTAGCGATTTTCACTTTCATCGCGGTAGGCTCGCGGGCGAAGACGAAAAAATATATATATAAAAAAAAATCAGCTTCAATTTTATTTTTTTAACGCATTTTGCGTACCGTAAGGTAAAAAAAATCCCAATAAAAACAAATATTAAAATTTGAAAGAGTTTGAAAAAATAAAAATAAAATAAATGGAAAAATGTAATATCCCTTCGCGATCTAAACTTACCGATAGCGATGTTCATTTTGATCGCGATAGGCCCGGGGGTGGAGTTGACAAAAAAAAAAAAAAACAGTATTTAAAAAAATTCGACTATCCCATCGTTTCTCGTTTCCGACAATGGGACAGACGTCATCGCTGCCCACATAGGGCGTTTGGAACAGTAGTAATAGTTAGTACCGCTCAGCCGCGTCAGCTTTCCGTGTCCGCCGATAAATCATCCGCCCGTTTGCCATTGTGTGTTGTTCGTGTTTATAGGTAATACTACAAATAGTGAAATAGTACTGGCGCGGTCTAGCTCTATTCATTGACTCGCCTCTCGGCCACAGATAGAGCCCGTTTCTCGGGCGCGTTGCGCCCTGTGAATGAATGAATGGACCAAGCTGTTGTACGTCGTTGTACGTATCCCCGGATAACTGGAAGTAGTAGCGGTCACGGGTTCGGTAGACCGGGGCAAAATGCAACACCGGGGGTAAAATGGACCATCTTTGCCAATTTTTTTTTCTCGGGCCGTGAAAAACGTCAAGAAAGTGCTATTAAGGGCTGGCAATTTGTAATGATGACAATTATCAGTAGTACTGCGTATTTTACAATGATTATCGATCATTCAAGTGTGTAACAAATGTCTTGGTGATAACATGAAAATATGGTAACAATATCTGCTAACGATCCATCGACTTTAGTCCTTCAGCTCGAATGTTTCTTTAGTTCATTTATTTATTTGCGATTTATGTAATAGAAATCTTGTTGTGCCAAAAAAAAAAAATGTCTCCATGTATTATGTATCGAAACATTATGTATGTATGGTTATTATTATACCAATAGTAATAATAATAAAGTTGTAATTTTATTATTATTTTTTTTTATTATTATTATTAAATAATGGTTCGATGCGGAAGGTGATTAGAATGTTTTTCAGTTTAGATTCGATAGCAATAACCATGGGAAAGCCCATTTTTTTGAATTCCACTGTACGAATGGACCGGAAATGAGGTAGGTACGGCTCGCGTCATAGAATTTTGTTCTGTTTGGGACAAACGCGACACAAATGGATAGGAGAAACGAGTTAGTCGATGATTCGCTATTATTGCGACAAGGCTAATCATTTCGTGGGAAAGCAACGCTCGAGTGACTCGCTCGAGTTTACTGGAACGGCACTGATTGACTATTCACTCTGGTCCCGTACGATCTGTAGGTCAGAAAATAAATAAATTAAATATGTATACTCGGCGATGCAAATTAATTGTTTTTTTTTTTAATCCACGTTTATTACGAATGCAAAGAATTTTTCAATAAATTTTCGTTTCATCAACGGACGACTTAATAATTTTTTTTTGTTTTTGTCGCAACTCGAAGGTGTTTTAAAAAAATTGTACGACTCGTCCTCTCCTCCAAGGTGTGTATCATAATGACATTAGCATACGTGCAAGCGCGAACGCCGCCCGGACGAAAAGTATGCAAAACCACTACAAGAGTATATAGTTCAGACCTTGGTTTACCTTTGTCCCAAGGTAAATTCGTCGATTCCGAATGAAGCCCGGTGAGTAAGTCACGATCGGTTTCCTTCACGTTTCGCGAGTTCTATCTCCTCGCACGCGCGTGACACACATATTCACGCCCGATGACTGACGATTCGCTTCCGCACGAGGTTGCCCCTCAAGCGGGCTCTCTCACCTGGTCTCGTGCCATTGGCGGAATAAATCTGAATTTTTATCGTCGTTAAATTAAAAAAAAAAATGAAATGACACTTCAGAAACACATCGCTACATTCAAATTTTCTCGACAAATTCTACCGTAGATTACAACCGATCGATTAATTCGATGGGAATAAAAATAAATAAAAATTCAGCAACAATCAAACAAATAACAACGATCGCAGTTATAAATAGGCAATAAGTCTATATATAATTGCGATGTTTGTTTTCTTTTATTCACATAGTTTGTCCGCGTGAATTGTTGTTATTATAAACATTTTTCATAAAATAATGAAAGGCATGAAATAATGAAAATTAAATGAAACTCTAGAAACACATCGCTGGATTAAATTTTCTCAGAAAAATCTACCGTTGATTACCATCAATTGATTGATTCGTTGGAAATTTAAAAAACGTTATACAATAAAGTAATAAAATGGCTGAAGGACTGCAGTCGATGGCCAATTGGCAATATACAATGTAGGTTGAAAGACAAAAGTTTATTAGGTACAAAAAAATCTGTTACATATTATGTATTATTAATAAACTTACTACTAAAGTCATTTAAATAAATAAAAGTTCAACAACAATCAAACAAATAACAACCATCGCAATTATACATAAACGATAAGTCTATGCATAATTGCGATGGTTGTTATTTTTATTCATAATAATTCGTACGGTTGAATTCTTGTTATTATAAAAATGTTTTATAAAATAATGAAGGGCATGAAAGAAAAGAGAAGAAATAGATGAGGACGGAAATATAAATAACGATAAATCACGAGACTAAACGGTGTCCGAGTTGAGCTCGCCTCGGAGGCTGGCTGTACATAAGCTAAAGAGAAAGCAAACTGTCTCGAACTCGGCCTCCAAGAGCGAGGATTTAAATTAATAATTAATTCGGAATGCGAGTCGTTGGACTCGGTTATTCGCACGCCGCGCCGTCTGGGCCACACCGTTTTCGGTTCCTCGCCGGCGGATTATAATCATAACAGCATGTGGGATCCTTCGACGACGAGGATGAATTATTTCTTGACGGGAAGCTCCCCGCTTCGAGATTTTGATACTTCGAGCGGCCGAGAGTTAAAATGATAAATCAATTGTTCCTTGAAGCGCAAGGACAATTTATATTAATTTACATACATACATATAAATATTTATATAGAGGTTTGTTTGTGTAGCAAACCCATTCGGGCTCCTGATGAGACTCCTAATGTGATAGCTGCAAAAATAAAAATAAAAGTAATCGCAGAGTCATCGCGTAATTAAAAAAAATATATTTGCAATCGTGAAGTTCCTCCAATCTGAAGAAAAAAAAAACGAAAATAAAAAAAAATCGTGTCGCACTCTTTGGTCACTCGACATCCGTTACTAACTTCCTTTTTCGCCCAAATCAGTAATCAAGATAGTAGAAAAGAATCAGGCGTTTATTTTTTAAATAATCCGATCAAAGACGACCGTGCCCTATTTGGTTCCGTCAAACTCGGCTCTTCTTTTTTTATAACAAGGCGGCAACAGCGTTACTCAGTCAATACCCAAATATTAATATAATTAATATTAATATTATATTATTCTTCTTCAATCGGACAAAGTCCGCAAAAGTGAGAAATTTTTTTTTTATTAATTTTTTTTTTTTTACTTCGCAGGACCCGGAGGACTTTCCTGCCAGGACAAGCAGACAATCCTTGACGAGCACAACCGCCTGCGACAGTTGGTTGCCCTCGGGCAGATAAACGGACAGCCCGGCGCGGCTAACATGCTGGAACTGGTGAGTGAATTTGTTTTGTTTTTAAATTTTTTTAACGATTCAGTATTTTCATGTTTTTCTTTCTCGTGTGTGTAACAAATACAGAATTTATTATAATAATTTCTCACCGATGAACTGATATGAGGCTTTGTAAATGAAGAAAAAAAAAGATAATGAGGAATGCGAAAATTGAATTTTTAGATTTATTTTCGAATTAATTTTGTCGAGAAATAATTAGGAATATCTCGGACTTTCTCACTTGTTCCTCGACGATAGTCGAATAAGTTGAATTTTCAAACGCGCAGCGAAACGCGGCCGACGATATATCGGCACGCCGGTGTATGACACAAATACAACGAGACTGGAATTCGTATAGCGTGAATGAAATTGGAGAGGGAGGCAATTTTATCGTCGATTCTGAGTGGACGAGAGAAGAGTTGATAATCGAGTTCGGTAATGGACTTTCCTACCGATCTCACCCAGACTTCGGAACTTGGAACCGCATTGTGCTTCGGCTACACAGTGCAAGGGGTGAATAATGAAAAGAAAAGAAAAAGTTTACAACGCACGAGAAAGAGCGGAAAAATGTACATGACAGTTCGATTTGAAAATTTCTGTTACATCGAATTTTTTTTTATAAAATAAAAATATTTTTCATAAAATAAAAAAATTGTTCATAAAATAAAACAATTAATTTATTTTATGAAAAATAATTTTTCATAAAATAAAAATGAAAAATTGATATCTCGCTCGTCTAATTTTAACAACTGGCCTTTAACCGGCCGATTTTACGAGAAAATGTCTAAAAAAAATTAAATTATATCACGGGAGTTTTCATATGTAAAAAATATTTCAATTAATGTTACATCGAATTTTCTTCACAAAATAACAAAAAATAAATATACGCGCAGATCTAATTTTAATAACTGGTCAGCAGATATCACATAGATATTACGATAAAAAAAATTGATACAAATTATCTTGTCTCAAGACATTTTTCGTATTTAAAAAATATTTAAATTAATATCAGCGAATGTAATTTTCATTACGGAATGGCAATTGGATTTTTTTTACTTTGCGAAGAAATTTTCACGTTGCGGAATCGACGGGTTCCGAGTCGCTGCAGTCCGTTTGAAAATCGTAGCGTAGTGAGCGAGAGGGGATTTTCCAGAGACGCGTCGTCGCGTTCGAGCTTAGAGAATCGTTAATGGATTGCCGTGTAAGCCACGGGAAAGCCCGTGAGAGAGGATAGAGAAAGAGGACTCTTCCGCCGGTTTGCGTACAGATAGATCAGAGCGATTCGTAGCCGGGAAATTTTTTATGCTTGTCCGCCCTAACGCTGATCCTTACTACTTGATCCCTTTCAGGTGTGGGACGACGAGCTCGCTGCAGCTGCCCAAAGATGGGCCGACAATTGTGCCGAGTCTCACGACACTTCCCGGCATGTTGGTAAGTTAAGTAAATCCAAATAAAAATAAAAATAAAAAGTATACCGACAAATGCACTTAATTTTTTTATTCCTTTTAGCTGATAAAAAGTTTCCGACAAAGATGATAACGATTCGTGAATTTTTGTTAATCGGCAATCAAAAAAAAATAAAAGAGTTATTGTTTCTATCAAATTCGACTGGGAACAAAAATATTAAAAAATTGAACAACATTTTTTTCATTAATAATTGAAATAGTTAAATTAATCCAAATAAAAAAATATAAATAGTATACTTAATTTTTTTTTTGGTGATAAAAAGTTTCCAACAAAGATAATAACGATTCGTGAATTTTCGTTGATTGGGAATTTAAAAAATAAAACAGGTATCCATTCGATAAAAATTTTCTTCGTGGAGACAAAAAAGATTGAAAATCAATTGGAAAAGATTTTTTTTCATTAATAATTCAATGACCATTTTGTCGAGCTCGTTAAATATGGAGCGACCGGTGGAGTGATTTAAGACACCAATAACGTTCTTTTTTCTTCGCTCCGACTAACGTCGCTTTAACACCGATGGAAACGAAATCGTCGAGCTCATTGTCTTTTTATCGTCGTATGCAGTGCCACGAGACCGCAATTAAGTCACCGCTCGTTTGGTTTAGTCCCGGATTCTCCACGACGCTCTTAACCTTCCTGACTCGACTTCCCGACCGGTTGTGTCCCTCCCGGTTTGTTCAAAGTGACTCTCGTCCTCTTTTTTTCCCACTCGTCTCGTTCCCTCTTCGTTTCTCCCATCCATACCACTCGACGAACCCTCGACTATGGACGAACCCGTTTCTGCAGTGATTTTTCGCTCCGGACGAGACTAAAAAAAAAACTTCGCGATTTTATCCAATTCCGGATTTCCGTCGTAATTAATTTTTTGTTTAATATCTCCACGATATTCGAAGTAAAAAAAAACTCTCGTTTCGTCGAGCGGCATTCAATTGCAATTTTATCGATACTGGGATAAGACTCGTCATTTTTTTATGTCGCAGTCTAGACTTCAGATCGTTATATTCGTCATTTTTATTTTTTATTTTTATTTTATTCAACATACGTTGAAAAAAAAAATAAAAATTCGTTGACATTTTTTTTTTTTTTTTAACGATCGTTTTTGGGAATAGTCGATAATGAGAGTCGTCACCTTTAGGTAGATTCGCAGTAGGACAGAACATCGCCCGTACGTGGACAACGAGGCCCCCCGGGCCTTACGACTCCGAGCCCAATTGGAGGCGACAAATATCCGGCTGGTTCAACGAAGTACAGCACTATAACGCCGGCTACAGCCGAACCACGGGCCATTACACACAGGTACTTAATTTCGAACTCATTTTCTCTATTTCCCCATTAAACCACCTCGCCCACTTCGTCCCCTTGGCCTCACCGCGGCTCCTACGCTGCGAAACCTAAGTCGGCTATCGTTCCGCCCGAACTACTTTTTCTTCTCGCTTTCCGGATGTCTGGCATTCCAACTCCGACGAGACTTTAAACTCGTTACCGATTCAAAGTTCTACCTTAACCGGAAAGTCGAAAAAAAAAGATTCTAGCGAAGCATTTTGTTATTTTACTTCGGTGAAAAGATTTTTTTTACGATTTGCTTGATTTTAACCCTTCGACAAGGAATCCTCTTTTTCATTGAAAAAAGCAACATGGAAAAACGTAGAAAATTTTACTTTTTAATTATTCAATTTTTTGCTGGCAGATAAAAAATTGAAATGATGAAAGAAGTGTTTATTTTTTTTAAAATTAATTCTGCGTATCAGTTAATTTCAGTTTGTGCTGTCGAGGACTCAGCTCAAATAGAAAAATATATATATATATATATATATTTATTCACAGGTATTTAATTTCGGACTAATTTTCTCTAAGTACCCATTAAACCACCTCGCCCACTTCGTCCCCCTGTTCTCACCGCGACTCCTACTCCTAAGTTGACTATCGTTCCGCCCGAAATACCCTTTCCTCTATCTTTCAGTATATCTGGTAATCCAGCTCCGACGTGACTTTAAATTCGTAACGTATTCAAAATTTAACCGGAAGGCCAAGAAAACAGGTTTCAGTGAAGCATTTTGTTATTTCACTTTATTAAAAAGATTTTTTTTATGGCGTGCTTCATTTTAACCCTTCAACAGCGAAGCCTCTTTCCCACTAAAAAGGAGCATAAAAAAAGTGTACAATCTTACTTTTTTAATAATTCAATTTTTTGGCTCGCAGTAAAAAAAAACTTAAATGATCAAAGAACTGTATCTTTTCCTAAAATTGATTCAGTGGAACAGTTAATCGAAAATATATGTTTCTTTTTTTTAGATAGTATGGGGCGATACCTTTCTTCTCGGTTGCGGTTATTCCTTCTACTACGATCCCGCTCGTGGATATACCAAGAACTACGTCTGTAACTACGGACCAAGGTGAGTGCAAGCCATACGATGAAGGGTGAGGGGCAGAGGAGGGGGCAAAGGAATCGAGCTGGAAAGCCAGACTTCCTTTTCTCGTCTTTTCCACTACTGCCATTACTACTGAATGCCATGGTACCATCATTCTCGATTACTGGTAATCGACCATTCGACTCGATCACGTATCTCGTTTTTCACAGTGGAAACGTGCTTGGATATCAACCGTATCAATCTGGACAACCTTCGTGCAACAGTTACGGCGTGTCTTACTCCAACAAATATTCCGGCCTTTGCTGTAAGTAATATATATATAAGAAAAAAAATCTTTTTTCAATAAATCGATAAATTGTCTTTATAATTTAGTGAATGAAATTTATGTACCCGTTTATTGTAATTACGATTAACTGCCCCCGTAAAAAAGAATATTTATAGAAGATTTCACTCAACGTATTTTTTAAATTCACTAAAACCTTTGAGGAATCATCATTAAAAAGAAGAAGGAAATCGTCGATCGAATTTTTGGTTCTCCGACGAAATTAAATTATAAATCCGGACTGGTTAAAAACACACATTGAGATGTAAATAGCCGCGACATTAACTCGTGTTTCACTGCTGGACGATTTTAGTTTAATTAAACAGGCACGAGGCAAAATTATTTAAAAAAAGATAATTTCGTTACAGACGAGAATGTTATTTATGAGCCGATTAGATTCCCGGCTGGTAATGAATGAAACAGAGTATTCTGGCATCGAGTCTGGGGAGCCGAAAGTAGCTCTACCTGACTACCACGCTGATGAATATATTTCTTTTTTTTTTTACGATGATTCCTCGAACTAAGATCGGCGATAGAAAACCGGTTGTCACGCTGGGAAAGTTTAAGCGGTTTTTAATTCAGAAGTCCTATAAATTTGTATTAATTTTTTTTTTTTTTTATAAATTTTGACCTGCGCATAAATCGCAATATTACCGTCTCTGTTCGCAGCTCGAGGCGGCTACTTCCACCACCTGGGAGCGTTGTGCGCTTACGGCTAGATAATTGAACGTTCAATTGGCGCCGCGTAGTCTACGGGCATTCCGAGTTCAGCGGCGTGGAAGCGGCATTAACGTTTGAGCAAAGACTTCGATGGAACTCTACGCTCACAGGAATTCCGTCCGCTTCGTCGAACTCTCGGTGTATATCGTTAGACGCTTCGGACAATATTCGACAATTCCACTCCATCAAATTATCTTATCTGTTCATTGGATGAAAATTTCGTGACTTGGAAAGAATCTTTTATTTCTATAAAAAATTAATCAGATTTCTCGATCAATTACAATAATTAGAAAAAAATGAGTAGTTAGCGCAGGATGTTAATTTAAAAAAGTGGCCGCAAGGTAGTTTAGCAACAGCTTTTGCATCTATCAATTCCACTCCATCGAATTATGTTCTCTGCTCGTTGGATAAAATCTGCGTGACTTAAAAATTAAGTTTACTTCTATAATAATTGATCAAACTTCTCGATCGATTTTAATTGAAAAAAAAACAACAAAAATTGGTACTTAGTGCAGGAAGTTAATTTAATTTTTTTTTTGTCGAAGATAGTTTAGTAACAGCTTCGCTATTATCGCCGTTCGTAGAGTGGAAAAAGAAGAAGGAGATTTTCTCGTGCGGAGAGAAACTCGATGAGGGTCGCCGATTCCCGAAGTCAGCAATTAGTGGCGAAGTAGCTTGCAATTATGTAATCATAGTTTCCGGGTCTTCTCGTGGCTCTTTAACGAAGAGCGTCAAAGTTTAACGTGGCCACTCGTGTGAAGCCCTCGACTCTCTGTGTCGTCGAGAAATTTAAGGGTCCGGTTGTCGAACTACCAAGATTTCGTGATTTTAGTTTACCTATCCGATGGGCACGACCCGAGGTAAATTGTTATCGACGGGATGTCGAGAAACGGATGTGGGGCAAAACGGACCCCGCCATTCTATACAAGACCTTTCCTTTCTCCATGACCCTAGATTTTTTTTTTAATGGTCCATCTTGCCCCGGTTTTCAGTTTTGCTCCGCTGTCGTCTACTTTGGCCAAGTTTTACTACCCTTTGCTTCCCCGGTTCGCCCGACCGTTGGTCGTTCGCCCCAAACTTACCACCGCTCGGACTAAGGCTAACTAAAGCCGATTGAGCTCGAACCACGCGCTGTGGCATTAGCCCTTGTGGCAGCTTGCAAGTTGGCTCGTGTTCGAGGCGTCGTCCTACCCAGTGTGTTGTTACATATATACATATATACATATATAGAACACTTATCCATCGTATATGTATAGCTAGCAGTAATATACTATAGCGTAAGAGCTTCTAGTCCATTAGCTTAGTGTCCAGCATCGTTAGTTTCGTACCGTCGGTTAAGTGTCTTTAATTTAATTTAGAGATTAGATTATAGAGACTGTAATTAACTTTCGACCACTGCTCAGCTGTTTGTCCAAACTGTGTCAGTAGATTAAAAAAAAACTCAGCAGTACACAGCAACTGAGAAAATTGATGGGCAAAAAAAAAAGAATTGCGAACGGTTTATAAATTTTTTATAAAATCGTTGTTGTCATTGAAATTAAAAAATATTTTTTTCCTCGTCAGTTCTTGATTAATTATTTACCATTATTTACCTAATTTTTTACCACTATTAGATTGTTGTGGCTGTCCTGCAGGAAGTTATGTATTTCGGCTATGACGTCATTTCCGGTCGAAAAAGGAGATTTGCAAACTGGATGAGACGTATTTCTGGTATGGCGTCACTTCCGGTCGAAAAATGAGATTGGCAAACCGGAAGTGACGTATTTCCAGTATGACGTAACATCCGGTCGAAAAATGAGATGAATTGCGTATGACATCAATTGCGGCCCAAAGATGAGTTTTCCAAACCGGACGTGACGTATCTCCTTTATGACGTAACTTCCGATTGAGAAATGAATTTTCAAACCCGAAGTGACGTATTTGCGGTATGACGTCACTTCTGATCGTAAAATGGAAGATTAAAACCCAAAGTGACGTATTTGCGGTACGACGTAACACCCGCTCGAAAAATAACATTTTCAAACCGGAAGTGACGTTTTCAGGCCGGAAAAATGAGATTTCCGGACCGGATGTGACGTATTTCCGGTTGAAAAATTAATATTCTTGCACATGACGATAGTGCATAGCGCTATTGCGTAATGCATTATTCCGCACAACTCACAATAACTTACCCTCGTGCAATTAGAATTATCGAATAGAGCAACAGATATTTAATTGTCTCGATACAAGGTCACAATGAAGAATACGCAGGTCGCATTATGAAAGAAAATAAACGAGAGAGAAACGAGATATTAAAGCGTGCTCGTGGCAATTTTTCGCTCGACGGACGGTGGAAAATTGCTCGGAACCGTTGACGAGCCTGCATTCTCAACGTCGGATATACGCGCGAACGACGAACAGCTGGCATCTCGTATTTCGCGACATGAGCTCGTTGCACGACAGTCGGCTGTTTCTACGAGGCCAAAAAAAATCTTCGAAATACAATTTTTTTCTTCTGACATTCGAGTTATTATTACAATCGATTTTCGTCAGTGCGGACTGCGGCAACATGCATATGCTGGGTATGTTCGATTTATCATAATTTTAATTAATGTTACATTTGATAAAACATTTTTTATTAATTTTGCGAAAACGCCCGACCGAAAAAGATTTTTTTGTCCAAAAATGATTGCTGCTGTCATGATTGTTTTTCAGTTGGAATTGACAGATGAAAAGATAATTTTTTTTCAGAATCAGGTGGTATAACTTGTGGTCTGATAAAAGACATCGTCGACTCGCACAACGAGTTGCGTCAAGCAGTGGCCGAGGGACGTGTAAAAAATCAACCGATCGCTTCGAGCATGCGTGAGTTTGTACGTTTCCATCAGTATTCTCGTATGATTCACCGTTTGCCGTTAGTTACATTGATGAAGATACTGTCCCAAAATAATTCAAATCGTTCGAAGGACTTACGCGAACCGGATGTGTGGATGTATCTGATCTTCGAGAAATATTTTCGAATTTTTTATTTTTCTCCCGTTTTCCAAACTTTTATATTAATTTCGAAAATTATGTTTAAACCTCGGATCGAAGCGGCGAATGCAATTTCAATGCTTCGTCGCTCCAAGTTGAACTCGATCTAAATGTACAAAATGCGTAAATAGTTGCACGCATAATTTGAAATGCGGTCGTGTCGCGAATGTGAGCAAAAGCGGTTCGGTAAATGTATCTGTTCGATATAATTCGAATTCTTTTTTTCCTCCCGTTTCCCAAAATTTTATATTATTTTTCGAAAATTATGTTTAAACCTCGGATCGAAGCGGCGAATGCAATTTCAATGCTTCGTCGTCCAAGTTGAACTCGATCTAAATGTACAAAATGCGTAAATAGTTGCACGCATAATTTGAAATGCGGTCGTGTCGCGAATGTGAGCAAAAGGGGTTCGGTAAATGTATCGGTTCGATACAATCCCCCCCCCCTTTCGCCACTCCGCAAAATCTCGTTACGTTCAGAAACATCACCGCGGTTTGCGTTATCTGTCCGACACCGATCCTGCTGCTATTTCGCCGGTTCATACAAGTTGTTACTGTTATCATTATAATATTGTACGCTGGGATGCGCAGCTGTGCGTCATCGAATAAACGCCACTGCAATGGCGATTCCCTCAAGATTATCGTCATCGGTTTGTTATCAATAAAAAAAAACATCGGCAAGATTTAAATCCGTAAGATAGAGGTAACAATGCTCCGACGGTCTGACCCAACGTGAGTTCAGAGAGAATTGAGAACCCTTCACGATGAGATAAAAATCTGAAAAAAATCGAGCTTACAGAGGGTGATGAAAATATTGATTTTGCATAATAATAATTCCAAAATGTTATTTATATATTAATTTAAAAAAAACAATTGCTCAACAAATTACCCGGCGACATGACGTTTTTCTAAATGAAAACAATTTGTACATTTTTCTGAATACGTTTGAATTTTTTTAGAATGTTGTGTAATTTTTTTTAAATTGCGTTTTTTTAATTAATACAAAACCGTTACCGTTGTATAGTAAGGTGGTCGTCGGGTGGATACTGCCCAGGGTGACCACGAAAGCTTTACTTCGTGGTCGCCCTGGGCAGTTCCCACCCTGCGACCACCTTACCATATCTAAGAAGTTACTAGGTTCCAATTTTAGGCAAAAATATTGAAAATCTACGGAGTTATGATTTTTTTAGTGAAAAAACTTGTTTCTCCGTTTTTTCTTCTTCATGAATTTTTAAAAAATATTTTGCCATTTTATTTCTCATTAAAAAAATATTTCTTACATCAACTAGAATGTTTGAAGGATGTTCTTCAATTTTTTGAGATTTTTCCGACCGATAGTTTGGTCACAATACTGCTTCAAAAAATGGACCGGGTAAAATCGACCCAGTGTGATCATCGAGAAAAAATGATAATATTATTATTATTTTTTAAGTATTGGGACGAGGAGCTGGCAAAAGGTGCGCAAGACTGGGCGAACCAATGCACGTTCGCGCACAACGACGAAAGGGACCGCGAGGTCGGTACGTAAATGAGCGTATGTATTGTTGGTACGCCTGCTGGAGGCACGTGTGTGCCAATTCGCTCATTAGTCAATCGCTAATTAACGTCCACCGCGTTCGGCTCGACACGATCGTGATTCGCGCTGCATTCAAAGTCAGCAAAATCGTGGCCCGAGCGTACCTGCTTTGTCCCGGCTTCTGGACGGCTCGTCAAATGAAAACAAAGATAGCGCCCAATTTGCCACTTCGATGCTTTATTCGAACGGCATAACGTCCTACTGAAATTTTCAAAGCCTACGCTTCAATGCAGCTGAAAGCTAAAGGCACTATAAATTTATTCGTCACTAGACTTTTTAACCCTTTATAAGTCATCCCGCCCAAAACCGTACCGAAACGGGACTACCAGACGCGGAGTGGGGGCCACGCGTTGCTATGGTAGCGCCCAAGAGTGGGGATAGAGGTGTGACTTATAAAGGGTTAAATGACTGTTCGCAAGGATTCGGAATTTTCGACGAGACACTGCGTGTTGTGCAAAATTACTCGCGGATTTCGATCATTCGAAAACTTTTATAACTTTCATTTCCAGCTCTGTACACAAGCGAAAATTAACCGCGCCACTGAATTGATTAACTCGGTAGGCGCGAACTTTATTCCCGTAAAGAGACCCGACACAAAAATTAGACCGGCGTTGAGGTAGTACTTGCACATTAGCTAGTCAAATGTGAGTTGTATTACGAAAACTTTCAAGTATCTCTATTGAAATTTCGAAAAAAAAATAGTAATAGACCGAAAATTTTCAAACAAAAATAAAAATATAAATATGTAAAAATATAAATAAATAAATATGTATAATAGGAATAGTAAATATATTTTCGGGTAATCAATGGAAATTTTGATAACGTGTCAGCCAGGTTCCAAGTGGGTCAGAATGTCGGCCTGGTGAAGAGTCAACGCGAGGATACCTCGACGGAAAAACAATTTCGCAGACAAATTACTAAGTGGTTCAGCGAGCACGAACGCTTCAAGTTTGGGCCTATCCTCAAGATCGAGGATCTTCAAGCTGTCGGTCATTACACTCAGGTGTGTCATTTCACTACCTTCTTCACTTTATCGTCGTTCTGAGCTTTATCTGTGAATGATAAATAAAAAATTAATTTTATTATATTCTCACGAGGTTGTATGGGCCAATACGTACCTTGTCGGCTGCGGTTACTCGAGGTACAAATCATCCAGCAACGTCACCCATCGCCTCTACGTTTGTCACTACGGACCCACGTGAGCTTCACTCTCAATGCGCATGCGCACAACGCACAGCAATAATACATTTATGAAAGAAATAAAAAAATCTACATAATTAGACAGTAAAAAATATCTACATAATAATACAGTTCATGTCGATTGGACACCCGCACCGACACCTACAGATACTCAGACGGATACTCAGACGGATACTCAGACGGATACTCAGACGGATACTCTGACGGATACTCAGACGGATACTCAGACGGATACTCAGACGGATACTCAAACGGATACTCAGACGGATACTCAGACGGATACTCAGACGGATACTCAGACGGATACTCAGACGGATACTCAGACGGATACTCAGACGGATACTCAGGAGGATACTCAGACGGATACTCAGACGGATACTCAGACGATACTCAGACGGATACTCAGGCGGATACTCAGACGGATACTCAGGCGGATACTCAGACGGATACTCAGACGGATAGTGCGAGTTTTCCAACATAACGGCTAGTGTACAAATAAATTCGCGAACGACTGATTAAATTTTTTACTGTAAAATTCTAGGGGAAACGAAATCACTAAGGAACCTTACAAGAGAGGAAGTCAAAAGTGTTCGGAAAATTTAATCCAATCGAAAAAATATCCGAAGCTCTGCAGTGAGTCTTTCATTTGTAAATTAACATTTTTTTTTTACTTTTGCGTCGTTCGCAATTCCCTGAATTCGACGTCTCGCGTGAGTTCCATTGTTACTCGTTCGTCACGAATTCACTAAAGTCCGCGAATTACAGTACGAATGCATTATTATCTACCCGCTCTCTCTGAAGAAAAACTGTGTCGATAATTACTTTGTGTTCGTTTCAGGCTTGAAAAAACCACCGGTTAATCCATGCAGCGTGAAAAGTGAACGGTTCAACACGCACGCCGACGATGACGACGACACGAATGTCGACACGGAACGGAAACGTTTATCCAACGAACGCAGGTTTTTAAATGGGCCATCCGAGGAAATTGAAACTTTCGACAATAGCGATGCATCTAAAGAGGACGACAGCGACGGGATGAAAAATTACAAAAATGTCTTTTTTAATATCTTCATCAACTTCTGATAAGTGCTAGATAAATCGAATGCGGAAAGATGGCGTCGACAATCTATATGTATCGAATCGAAGACCGTCAAAATCACAGCCAGTCAGAAACCCCGGAATTGTGGGTTTAATTTTTCATGTATTTACTTTTAAAAGACAGTAATAACATTTTTGAAAAATCAGTACAGCAATGTCATTTTTAAATATATATATTGAAAATGACAATTTTTGAAGAGATTGAATGTACTCTAATCACGCTGCAATGTTCGATTCTATCCATCTTGTATTATACAGTAAGCAACAAGTGTTCGATTTAACAAAATTATCGTTTCGGAATAAATACATTACTCACTAATTATCAGGATTTTACTTGCCATCCATCTATCGGTAGAGTTAGCAAAGTACATGAGTTATGAGAAGTTGCCCTCCCCTACTGTTAACATCCGAGGGCAAGTTGGGGGTTTGTGTTAGATTTGCTTTTACTCGACATTTTTGCGAAGTTATCGTCAGTCGCTCGTGCAGTTTTTCGTATTACCTGCCGTAGATACATTCTTCAATCTTTCTTGTCTCTAAAATTTTAAGTTTTGGAATTTCGAAATTTTCGATAAAAATTAATTTAACTTAATTAATTTAATTTTTTATTTATTATTGTTATTCATTTATATTAATTTATTTTAAAAATTCAATAATTATTATGATCAACAAACGCTTGGCTTAAATATTGTTTATTCAGATTTTAAAATATATGCGTAGAGGCATCAGTGTCACTGTGTTGTTCACAATTACAGGTGGTTGTTTCTTCTTTTTTTGATTTACAAGTGTTCATCATGTATAACATATTATATATAACTATGTACCGCCCTCCCGTCCCCCTGCGCCGGTATGAATCGAATTTAAAAGATAACTTATATATCTAATAATATCTCGATGATAATAATAGATCAATTTTTATTCGTCTAGCTACGATCACACATTCGATACGATCGCTCACCGATCCTCCCAACTCTGTCGATCACAGATCGCAATCCTTCAATTCCCTAGTCGAGAATTTGCCAGGCAATTTAAAAGTTTTACGAATCAAGCATCGTTATTGGGATGTTAGAGCGTTCGCTATTGCGCAAAATTGTATATTTAATATGTCGCAGTTACGATATCGGCATTAGTAAAAAAGAATTCTTGAAAATAAAAATTCACCTCTCGAAGGCGACGCAGAATTTTTTTTTAAGCCATAGGGCGGTCGAAAAACGTGCAAAATTTTTCTCGAGTATTTAAATAACAGACTGTCCATCGACTCAACATCCATACGCCTCAACATCCATAGAGACGATTTTTGAGAAAAAAAACGCCGTATATAATATTTTCATTTCTTTTTATCGATCGACTGAATTGCAAAAATTGATTATTATCATTAAATACTATAATTACATATTTCTCATCTGTTCCACAGGTGCCACAATTAATTCGAGATACCGAGTTCGTTCTTTTTTTAATTATTTTTTTTACCTAGGCAGATAGATAGAAAAAGAAATGACAAAGGTCAGTGTTTGTTGAGCTATCCGCGCCCACGACGACGCATATACTTCATTTTTCTAATACATTATATAATAATAATTATTATTATAATGATAATAATAATAATAATGAGAATAGTAGCATTAATAATAATATATTACATGTTTCAACTGTATGCTCGTTTGTTTTATTTACACATTTAGCTAAGGATAAGAAAAATCTCATGTGAATTCTCCAGTCCGCACGGAAAAAGACTAATCCGCCTCAAAAGTTCTGCATCCACCGTGGGTGTTTTAACGGGACTTCATTAGTTTTTTGTTCTATTTTTTTCTACGGTGAAGTGTTTGAGATTTTTCGATAATTTCCGAACGATAATAACCGTATTTACAGCACAATGTAATATTTCTAAAAATGAATGTTAAATTGCGTTCTACCTCGATTTCAAATCGTGTTTACAATGAATTTTTTTAAAAACCTTAGACAGTTTAGAAATTGAAGATAAAAATGTTTCTTTTTTTTCATTCTAATCTGAAATATTTTAAGAATTTTCGTCGATGGCTCTCACAGTGCAATCTACTGCTCTTTCGTAACCTTGCGTCATAAAAAAATTGAAGGACACGGTATAGTTTCGAAAAAAAGAATAAAAGTATAAGCTCCGATACTCGATGTAATGTGAACGGTGACGGAGCAGAGGAGTGGTTACAATTTACAATGCTTGCGTCTCGATTTTCTTCCAATTGTGAGGAAAAAAAGTATTTTTGCGATCGTGGCAGGGAATGACGACGAAGAGCCTTTCTTAACATCATATAATTTCTTATTTTCCTTCTGTCTTCGCCAGACGCGCTTTTACGGAACAACACGAGTTAGAACGATGAACACTTTTCCGTTGTTAGCTAACCTACAGCCGGATCGATTTCACCCGATGACTCGAACGACACGTCCGATCGTCGTGTGAGCTTTTACACAAAGCTAGAGTATTTTTCTCTTTTTTTTATCTCGTTATCGTGGGTCGGTGATGATTACAATAATTAACCTTCTTGGAATTTGAGAGCTCGAGCTCGTAAGGGGGGCCGGTGTTACTTCCGCGTCGCCGCTTGGAACCTCGGTAAGCATAGCCCGAATTTAGTCTCGATACCGGCGAATATCGGTATTGCGACTTCGTAACCGCCTATGTGATCGGGATTCGTCGATCGGACCTCTTCGGCCACTCCTGTCGACGGCACCTTCAGCTCGGAGCCCGTGGGACGACTGAAAGAATTTTTTCGTAAATCACATTGTCGTAACGTGAGAAAAAAACTAGAACGTTTCAGTGGCTATCGTAAGATTATGATGTTTGACGGGTCTCTGTGCGAGCCCTAGCAGACTCGACCACCGTGAAAATTACCATGTTTTCACGGTGGTTTTGTGCAAAAAGTTCACGAAGTATTTTTTTGTCGGACCTTCGTTTTAAATAGTGGTTTGATAAATTACATGTAAAAATAAATGCTAATAAAAAGCAACGTTGCATAAGACTCATATAAAGTATTTTTTCTTTTCGGTAATCATTTCAGTAAATAAATAAAGTATTCATTGACCATTCACTTCAGATGTGAAAAGTTTTGCTACGTTCAATCTTACTAGGAATGACAAAAGTTCAAATGATAGCCGGTAGCACATCGTTAACGGGAAGCTGCACGCGTTTTTAACTCCTCACTAACCTTTTTTACCGAAGGGATTAGGCGATTTCGTAGTTTCAATGTAGAATTATTAATACGCTACGGATATGCTTCAAATCATACCGGACTATAATATTGACAAATGCTTCGCAAACTTTTTCCATAAAACCACCATGGTGACTTCGAAGGTGGTTCGGTCGGTGATCGAGTTTGCTAGGGAGGTCACAGTTATTCGTTAGGACATCGAGAATCTCTTGGGGATTACTCACGATCCTCCGAAGTCGACGACAAAGAGTCTCTGAAGTAGCTCGTAAGTGAAGAGAGTGACGCCGAACTGGGGAGAAGATCTGAATACTCGAGCTGTAGGGCAAAAAAATATTTGTTATTAAAAATAATTTATTTATTTTCATTACACTGGAAATACTGACAGGTATATTTTTTTCTGGTTAAACTTTGGCCCTTTCACATTGGGGTTTTCACAAAAATATTTTTGGAGTTATTCGTCGCAGGAATTTATTATTGACTGGTAAAATATATCGGAAACGACACTGACGAATTATTTAAAAACCTCAAAGCAGTCGGGTTATTGAGACGTTGCGAGCATCGTGACGGCTAGGAATCGAATTTGCAATGCTGGTGAAAAATTGATACGTGAATCTGCGAATCTTTACGTTATTGACGAACTTATGATGTAGATGCAAAATTAGCAACAACAAAGAAATTGTCAAGGAGCTTTTTTATAACAAATGTAAGTTTTTTTTTATGGCACGTTTTTTTGTGGCTAACGGGGAATCGTTCGAACAATAAAATGATGCGCGAGCAGAGAACGAGATTTTTCTACTTACTGACCAGCAAGTCGCCGGGTCATATGGGGAGGAAAAGACGGCCGAATTGAGTGCGCACAGGTCCGGTGGAAAAAACAAAACCCGGCGCAATCGGTCGACCATATCAGAATATATTACTAACTTTTCTTACCTCTCTTATCTTTCTTTAAACCGATTAAAATAATTCCTATTGATAACTAAATTAAATAACAAAAAACTTTCGTAAACTTTGCAGGGTACTCGGAGCTTTATCTCCGCAATCACTTGCACTATCAAACGCGAAAAAAAATCTGAACGTTATAGAATTTATAACTGAGGAAAATATTACAGCAAAGTTTATGAAACCCTCGCGGACCAACCAATCGTCGAACTTTGGGTTGTTTTCTAATAATCTACTATAACTCAACCGATCGATTGTCGCGTTAAAGAAACTCTGACTTCAACCATCTACAAGTTTATGTTTTGTCTATTTTTTTAAACCAACCGTTGTGTCGGTTTTTCCCGAAACAAACCGATTTCCGAGTCTGAGCGGTGCTCTTGGCATAGAGTTGGAAATCAGATTGTTTTGGGAAAATCCAACAGTCAACCAACCTTCTATCCGACAAACATAACGGTTGGTTCTATAGGTGGTTTTGAAATATCGAATAAAAATCGACTCGCGGAAGATTGGAATCCGAGTTAGGTTTGGCGCAGCAACCGTCGGATTGGGTTTGGATGGTCGGTACGCGAGGAAAGTTTCCGATCCAACGGTAGAAACGAGCGTATGCATACCTGTCGCTCCTTTCCAGAAAGCCCTCGCGCCTTCCTCCTTGTAAATTTTCCTAGCGCAATCGACGAGCCCATTGTACGTTGTCTGGCCTGCTCTCGCGACGACCTTCGGCACAAAAACAATTTATTCGTTACTTCAGTTCGAGAACATTGGATTATCGAACTACGAGCTGTCGATAAAAGACGAGAGGGTGACAATAAGTGCGCGAACAAACACGCGGAGGAAAACAGACTCACCTGCAACCTGGTCTTGATGACGTCTGCCGGTGTGACCAAGGCCGCCGCAGGAACTCCCGCAATCGCGCCGGATATGAGCAGCGACATTGGCGTGTTGTAACCACCCTCATCAGCCATTTTACCTTTCACGTGAGCGTACATCGGAAAGTAAATAGCGCTGAATGGCACGTCCCTCAAGAAACAAGCTCTCGCACCCTGTCGGCACACAAGTAAAAATTATTTTTATCGCGACTATTATTCCTCATTCGAAGGAAAAATTTCCTCGGTTTCGCTGTAAATTGTTTTGTGTGAAAAAAATACCGTGAAAAGAAAATTACACTAAAAATAAAAATCTTACTGTAAAATTGCGACACAAATGTGTTTGAAATTTTCGAAACAGCTTATGTGAAAACAAGCTTCCAACACCGCTGATTAATTTTCAAACAACATGTTTTTACAGTGTATTGGCTATTTTGGAGAATACAAAAAATTTTTATAAAATTTCTGTCGAAACTTACTTTATACAAACCAAAGAGACCCAATTCTTTGACGACCGACAAAGCTCGAACCTTCTGCGTTCCCGCGATCTCGCCCGCGACTTGTAGCCGGATTTTCACGATTTCCAGGGGGTTCGTGAAAATAACCTGCGATCCACCGGCCTGAACACATTAAAACGAATATTATTTTTAAAAATCTACCCGTTGTTTTTTCTGAGCGTAGAATATTCGGGGTAGAACAATTATCACCAACTCACGCATGCGCCGGAAAGGATTTCCGCACCTAGCGCCAGATTTCCATTCTTATCCATCAGCTTGTCGCGTACAAAGTCGTTGACGGTGAGCTTTATAGCTTTCTCGGGCGCAACGCCCATCAACTGCGGCAACAAGCCTCGATACAAACCGAACACGCCCTCGTGGCGTACGACCTGTCAAACCGCCGATGGAAACTTTATATCATTAACGATGTAGTGATTATGCATGGAGGGGACTTATCGATTCCAACCTTTTTGAAACAGTCGAAGCTGTTCCGGTACATCAATTCGCCGATGAATGAGCCCGTTCGCTGATTTTGCATTCTCGTCTTCACCAGATCTATCGGGTACACTGCCGTTGCTCCGACAGCTGCGGAAAATCACATCAATTGAAGTTTTATAAATGTCGATAAAAAAAATAAAAAATAAAATTTTAATTTAAAAAAAACAAACAAACCTCCACCGATAGAACCGAGAACAAAACGATATCCGCTCTCGAGTATTTGTACAACGACACCGCGCTCTTCGGGACTCTGAAAAATGTTCATTAGCCTCCGTCATCCAATACGTTCGTCCGTCTTCTGGATCCGCAAATCAAGAAAAAGATCTTGAAATATTCTCAAGATCATCGTGATATTTTCTTAATAAATTGGATTATTTTTTTTATTTTAAGTCACTTACCGAAACGGCTTTGATCTCGGCGAGACGCCGAGTTATGTGTTTAAAATACTGTTCGGGTGTTATGGCGGCGAGATCGTTGTACACGATCTTCCCGTTTTGATGGAGAAGGTCGCAGAGATGAAACAGTATATCGACCTCGAGAGGTGTTATTTGGGACATCATTTGGGCAGAGTGCAAAAATTCCTCTGAAAAATTACATGAATAAGTATATTTTTAGTTACCTTTACGAAAACTTTTATGATTCATAGTAGCAGCAATTGGATTTATTGACAATATTTTGCATGGTACGGGAAGTAGTATATTTAGAAGATTATTTACAGTATACATTTCTATTGCCATTGCCAACGGGCCATCGACCTTAGTCCTTTTCAGCCCCTCATTCGCTTTTTATGTATTTTATGTACCAGTTCGTGTATTCGTTTTTCAATTGAATAGAACTGTTTTAATATTATACTTAAGATTAGTTTACATTTTCGTTTGCCATTCTCTCAAGTTCTGTACGAAATTCAAGGACATTCAAGGACAATTTCGAGGACCTTTCCAGGTTGTGTTGGGACATTTATGAAAATCTACATATCCCGCACGATGTACGAAATAACATATAGTTCGATAACCGTTTTCGTTTACGTTGAAATCGGTTCCGAAAAAAACTGCGATACACATTTGTTTTAGGACGGTCGCTAGTAATATAAATTTGAAAACAAGGTCAAAATTGACAAAAATAACGAATGCAAGGACATTAGGTGAAATTCAAGGACAGCTCCGGGACTTCAAGGACTGCTGGACACCATGGTAGTGAGTGCTGCTTTATGATTATTTTCTTATTAAAGGGAAATAATTTACCTTTGGTAACTTCTTGGTACCTGTGGCCATTGGTGGCATTCAAATAAATTCGTTTTATGAGCTCCATGTTGTTCAGAAGTGAGTTAAATGCCATGAAGTATGGAAAACTGACTTTCCTCGAACCCTGTCCTGTGCTCACGGCCTGTAATTAATATGCAACGGTGAAATTAATTTAAATCAATTAACAAATCTATTGAAAAGACGGATCGCCGATGTGGGGCCAAACTTACACCTATAAGATTTTCTTTGACTCCCTTGGTGAGCAGGTGACTCTTTATGCTCATCATTATATCTTGAAAATCGTGAGCCGATATGAAACCGGCGCCGTCCTTGTCGAATTTCTTGAAGGCCTCGGTCGCGTACTCTTCGTGAAAATCCTGAAGTGTACCAACGATTATTGTCACTAACTATTGTTTTTCTACGCGTCAGGGTTACGGTCGGAGAAATTCATTTGTTTTTTAACGCACGTGCAAAAATTGACTGAACTCGGCGTAACTGATGAGCCTCTGTTTGTCTTTGCCGAAATAGAGTTTTATGAAGCTGCTGTCCATGTTGAAAGGCATTTTTTTATGAAGTTCGGTCATTTTCATCACCTCAGCGAACTCGTCTGTAAATACAAGTATTTCGTCGAATTATTGTCTATTGTAGATAAGAAAAAATATAGTATATATAGATATTTAAAAAAATGAAATACCCACCAAAAGCAACCATTCCATTTCCATTGGTGTCGAAGAGCTGGAAGGCCGTCTTGTACAGGGCGTCCGGTACGCAGAGGAGCCCTTCGAACGCGTGAAACTCGTCGAACGAGATGAGTCTGTTGGAAAAGAAAAAATGAGAATTTATCCAACTATTAACCATTTTTTTAATTAACTTATTTACTTAATTTACGGAACGAAAATTTGCATTTACAATCTTTCCAGTTCAGGTAACAGTACTGGTAATAACCATGATCTAACATATAACATGTGTAACATAATAACATCGTACATATAATATACATTTTTTTTCTATATCTCTTTTTTGTGAATTGTTTGTTTCAAGATCACAGCCATTTTAGTCATTCGTATCGCAGAACTCGTGATCGTTGTATGTTCTCGATGAATGCGAGCTTGGAATTTTCAAGAAGCTCGATACAAGCCCATAATCGTGGTCATCCTATCGTAGACGTCTTCCCATCTTGAAGACAGCCATGCGCCTTCAAGTTGGGAGGCAATTTAAAAAATACAGGGCTCTCCGAGGGTAAAACAGTTTTCCACTGTTCGCAAATCTGTTTTACCATCGTTCGATTTTCTATATAAAAAAAACGAAAAATAAAACAATTGAAAGGGAGAAGAAAATCGAGGAGATAAAAAAACTGACCCATCTTTGCCGGTGTCGACGATGCCAGCCAGAAGAGCAACCGAGTCAGGGTTGTAGTCGGCATCGGTGTAGAGGCCAAGGTAACTCCGTACAAAGTCACATGGGGTCATGAACCGTTCGCCATTCTTCTCTTGCGTCGCGTACTGAAATGCCAAAAAGGTTACACACAGCCCACTTTTCCATTCTTTCAATTTTCATCGCTGACACGACCAGGTTTTTTCTCGCGATTATTATTATTATTGTTAAGATAATAAATTCTCGCGGAATTTTTTGCAGAAGAAATAAATTGCTTTTTTTTGGATTATCATTTTTTATATAAAATAATAAAACTAGTTGTTTGACGCGATAATTAAAAAAAAAAATTGTTAGAGGCCTCACGTACGTGGTCTGATAATTATTATCATAAGACCCGCAATGACCTCCCGCATGGTTCTCGTTACGAAACGCGAGATTTCGTTGTTATCATCGATGACGTAAATGTGTGCGAGTTGAGGATCAAATCAAGGTTCCCGGATAATTTTCTCTTAATCGTTTCGCAATTATCGTTGATGGATAAATTAGGAAAAATATGCGTGTCGACGATATTTACCTGCTTGAAGATTTCATGAAGCCGCTCGTTATTCGCCCGCTTCAGAAATCCGGAAGCCTAAAATCAACAGAAAAAAATTACATCTTTAAATGGACGTTCATGTTTTTTTTTTAATAAAATTTTATCTCCCGTCTCAAAGGTCGGCTAAACAGATGCAGACTGTCTGCGGGTGCAAAAACGCCTCGTTACTTTTCCGTCGTCATAAAATGCACGCAAGAAATATTCATCTGTTGAAAATACTTTAAAAAGTAAAGAAAAAAGAAATTATCCACGGAAGTGTAGCAAATTCGCCAACACGTGACGCGCGTGACCTTGGACACACGAGCGAGCACGGATGAATGAATTTTCTAAATATAGCGTGTGGACTACTCGTGCTCGTGCTGCTCGCGCTCTTACGCCACGATCTTATTCCATAACTGTTTAACCCCGATGGACCCCCACGACACTCCAAGCAGGAGCGTGGAGTCGTGTCGATCGATGTGAGCCCCCCTTCGCGAACCTTTCATTCATTTAAGTTCGCGCTAAATTGCTTGGCTATTGGTACGAATCAATTTCCGATCAAATTTAATTTTGCCTCTTAAAAAATCAATGAAAATCAATGAAAAAAAGTGTGAAAATTACTATTAAAGAATTTACTGGATCAATGACGAATTTAATAAAATATAAAAAGTAAAAATAAAAACTAAGCGCGCCTGCGCACTTGAACTAAAGCCAAATGGTTGGCTATTGGTACGAAACAATTTCCGATCAAATTAAATTTCGCCTCTTAAAAAATCGATGAAAATCAGTGAAAAAAAAGAGTGAAAATTACTATTAGAGAATTTACTGGTTCAATGACGAATTTAATAAAATATAAAAAGTAAAAATAAAAACTAAGCGCGCCTGCGCACTTGAACTAAAGCCAAATGTTTGGGTATTTCTGTTTGGCTACAATTTCCGATGAAATTAAATTTCGCCTCTTAAAAAATCAATGAAAATCAGTGAAAAAAAAGTGTGAAAATTACTATTAGAGAATTTACGGATTAAATGACGAATTTAATAAAATATAAAAAGTAAACATAAAAACTAAGCGCGCCTGCGCACTTGAACTAAAGCCAAATGTTTGGGTATTGGTACGAATCAATTACCGATCTAATTTCATTTTGCCTCTTAAAAAACCAGTGAAAAAAAGTGTGAAAATTATTATTCAAGAATTTACAGATTCAATGAAAAATTTTAAAAAAACCTGCTTTACCTGTGCACTTGACCTAAAGCCAATTGCTTGGGTATTGGTACGATTCAATTTCCGATCAAATTTCCTTTTGCCTCTTAAAAAATCTATGAAAAAAAGTGAGAAAATTATTATTCAAGAATTTACCGATCAAATGACAAATTGAAAAAAAAAGATTCGCTGCGCCTGCGCACTATTCCTAAAGCCATGCCGGACATTGGCAATGGCCGACATTTTTTTTTCTTCACTTCCGGCGCGGCTAAAGTTCCTCGCGATCAGCTCCCGCTTTCAGCAACATCTCAGATCCATGTTTATTGCATGGACCTCAACAGTATCGCAGCAATTTCGAGACAGAGCTTGGCAAGATTCAGTAGAATTTTGAGAAACATCTGTTCATCCCGATTGTTAAACACCCGGACCTAAGGGGGGATTCGACCTTGAACAGGCAGGTTATGCGAGCGGGCCAAGTCATCTGCTAATGCTGTGCTGGCGTCCCGCGTAATGTGTTCGACACGATAGCCTGGACTACGCGCAGCCGGCACGAATATATTCTTTCCCGACGACGTGCCACAAGCGATACTCACCACGCGCTAACGTTATATTCACGCAATCACGTGGCAGTCCCGTGCTTCACGATCGCACGACTTTCAACGGGGCTCTCTTATTCGTTCAATTTCCGTTCAAAGTACCTTGGATCGTTTTTCAAAATACCATTGTCCTCAGTTATCATTATTTTTTATGCAGAAAAAGTACCTTTGCGACCTAAACGTACCCTTATTAAATAAAAGTAATTTTACGAGCTAAAATTACTTTCGCGAACTGAAAGTACTTTAGAAACTAAAAGTACTTTAGCGAACTAAAGGTACTTTTGCGAAAAGCACTTTTACCAATTAAAAGTACTTTTGCGAACTAAAGGTACTTTTACGGATTAAAAGTACCTCTACGAACAATTCATCTTAGACACTCTGTATACTCTGTGTAAACCGGCCTACGTTAGATACAGTACAGTACGTTTGTATCGCAGTAGACCACCCGAGAGTGGGTAAACACAAAGGATGTTACGTACTTTGGAGGTAGGCATTTTTTTTCGTCTTCGTGATTCCCCTCGCTGACGTTACAAAATCCTTTATTTATTTTCACAGTCGAGTTTCACCCGATTGAAGATAATTATTTGTCACACAACAAAACGATAAAATTGTATTAAAAAAAAATATGTCCAAGTTGAATCTTTATCTATTTTAAATCTTGTCACGAGTCACTATTTTTTTCTCCTTTTTTTTAATAACGAACGATATTTTGTACGATGTTATAAATACCGACGCGTGCAGCCGCGATTCGCGGTTCCGCGCGACACGAACGCCACAGCGAGACTAAATAGATTTAAGCAGTGGTCGGTCCGTCGTGTGCGAAGAGAGTGGGGAAAAAAGGCCGAACGACCGTTTGACGAGTGCAGAGAGGAGCGAGAGCGAGGGGAATACAGGACCGATTCCCGGACACAGATAACTCGCTGTAGCGTCTTTTCGTTTCGAGTGCCCTACAACTGGCCGTGTGCACTTGGCTTAACTAAATCTGTACTATATGTATTCTGTATTCTCTGGATATCTATATATGTATTGTGTATTCTCTGAACATCTATATATGTATCCTGTGAATCAACGGAAAACATAATTCTTCGATGAAAATGTAATTTTTTTAAGTCCCCAAACGACAAAAAAAATGCAGGGCCGATTTCCGAACACAGATAACTCGCTGTAGCGTCTTTTCGTTTCGAGTGCCCTATAGCTGGGCGTGTGCACTTGGCTTAACTAAATATATACTATATGTATTCTGTATTCTCTGAATATCTATATATGTATTCTGTGAATCAACGAAAAATAAAATTCTTCGATGAAAATGTAATATTTTTTTTGTCCCCAAACGACAAAAAAAATACAGGACCGATTCCCTGACACAGATAACTCGCTGTAGCGTCTTTTCGTTTCAAGTGCCCTATCACTGGGCGTGTGCACTTGGCTTAACTAAATCTGTACTATATTTATTCTGTATTCTCTGAATATCTATATATGTATTCTGTGAATCAACGAAAAATAAAATTCTTCGACGAAAATGCTATTTTTTTTTGTCGTCAAACGACAAAAGGAAAGATCAAGTTGGAGGACTGTTGCACAACAGAGGCGATCGAGCGAGGATAGCCGCGGTCGGTTCACGGCTCCGAGCGACCTTCGACTCGTCTCGTCGATCGTCTCTTCCGTGTGCCTGTGTGCGCGCGAATGAAGCGGACATTAACGAGTGAGAGGCGAAGATAACGTCGTAACGGTATAAAAATGATGTACTAATTACGGGTAAGAAAAAAGATCGGGCGCTTAGAATGACGATGCTAATATCGCAAAGCGGCAGTGCTATTGCAACAGCTGTTCGCGATATGGAGAAAGATTTTCGGGAATGAGTGTTGTAAATTAAAAAAAAAAAAAAATTAAAAGAAAAACATTTATTTTACTTTATAAAATTTAAAAATTCAAGAAACACATGACTCTGTAGATATCCGCATGACATCAAATTTCGTCTTTGGCTAGTCTGTCGATGCACAGCTTTGGAAAGACAAAAAATTCTTTACTTGTAGAATTTTATTTTCTAAATGAACTTTCCCGTCGCGAAGTTTGTGCGATTGAAAACACAGCCGCTATAACTTGATTAAAATTTAGTCTCATGCAGACATCTCTGGGGCATCTCTTTAGACATCTCTGGGGTCAGAAGGACACAAGTTGAAACCACGATTTTTTTCACGCACGAGCGACTAAATGTACATCAGACGAACGAGCGTCTGCTCTGTAATTTCGACACGACTATAACAAGATTCCTGACGCAACGACAACGACACGTTAGGTGCTTATCGCACGTGTTTGTCTTTCGTTCTCTTGGGCGTTATCTTAAGGTAGTACGAGCACGAACTTGACTATTAGATAGACTGCAATTTTTTTTTTGTATGTTACAAACAATGCATAGAGGATGACGTCTGCAAAGATCCGAGCAAGGTTACCGGCTATTTATATTAAGTAAATAAATCCAAAGTCGACAGTATTTGATTATTTATTTATGTATTTAAATTAATTTTTTTATGAACAAAGTTAAGAATAGAATAAAAATAGCCTGAAAACGACATATTGCAAACATTTCATTTAGCGATTCTTTGCAATAAATTTTGCTGCAAATTTTAACCGTTTACATTTTATCAAATGTAAACTAATTTGCACATGGCTTGCTAATTTATTACAATTTTGCGCATAGCTTCCTCTATGAGAAAGCCTAAATGAATCAACGAAGTTTCTGATAGAGGAGGTTGTGCGTAAAATTGTAATTAATTACGAAGCCATGTGCAAACCTTTTTGCAACCCTTTGCACCTCTTTTTTGAGAGCCTACATAACGCTGAACGCCACGAACCTAATTGTGAAAAGTACTTCGAACAAGTACTTGGGAAATAATTCAAGTACAAAAGGTACTTGCGAAATAGGTCAAGTAATTTGCACAGTGAATACTTTGTACTTTGCATATGAAGTATTTTCTGGTATTTTGTCAAATTTGTCTGAAAATCAATCATCTGCAAATTTATTATCGACTCCGAAATTGCAGTGATAAACTTACTGTTTAAAAAAATATCTTATAGCCTATGTTCACGTTTAAAATTTTTCTCACGGTCAAATTATGCGAGACAAAATTTTAATATTTAACAGTTTCCAAAGGATGCTAAAAGGCAGTCTCATACACATGTATGATAATACTTTATCATATGACTCTTTTCGTGAAACTTAAGTAGTGATACATTAACATTTTCCCAATTCAACTCTGATTTGACTAGCTAACGCGCAAGTATTATCTTAATGGTCGTCGCGACGGCGCTCGCGGGGGGGCTCGCTCGGCATCGGGTCAGTTCCTCGGGTCTTCGCAGCATTGGCCAGTGTGCCTAAGCGATGATCAACTAATATGCAACATATCTTTCGTAAGTTTCTGTTTGCGTCACTACCGCGACGAAAAACAAATACCTACCAACTCGGTAGTACTGAGACAACGTATAACACCGCCCCCCCCCCCCCTCCCCCCGCCCCGCCGCGGTCTAAACGCGTCACGAGGAAACTTGCCAACCTTTTCCTATGATACAAATATACGTATATGTATTAATGCCACTAAATCCAGAAAAACTAACCGAAGAGGTATTTTCGTCGTTTTATCGGCTCAACGAATGTTTCACGAGACTGAAAATCGAGGCTGTTCATACCGTAGTTCGACCGGAAATTAATTATTTAATACCGAAAAAATTGCTATTTTTAGAAGTTTTTGCCTTTACGCTCGATTAGCATGGAAAGTGACCTCTTGGACGGAAGTATTTTACAACATTTATTTTCCTATGAACAAAAATATATATGTATGTATTAATGTCACGTAACCTAGTGAAACAATTCGAAATCGTATTTTCATTGTTTTATCAGCTGGACAAATATTGCACGAAACTGAAAACCGAGGCCGTTCATATGGTAATTGGACCGGAAATGAATTATCTAATACCGAAAAAATGAAAGCTACTTTTAGAATTTTTTTTATTTGTTTGATTTTTTGTTATTTTGTTATTTTGTTATTACGATCGATTAATATCGAAACTGACCTCTTGGACGGAATTATTTTTGCGCGGCATTGTTTTGAGTCCTGTTGTTCGTTGGTACACTACAAAGATTCGCCTGTTTCACCGCAGATTATTGCAATAAAATAATCCCACAGTCATTTCTCATAAAAATCCTCGGACCGCGCAACTTCGTCGCCGCTAACTTTTTGCCACTTCGAACACGAGCATAGCCGCCCTTTCTATTTAAGGCTCGGTCAGCTGAGCTCCACAAACCTCAGCTGCCCAGTGGAATCTCCGCGTATAGCACTTTATAAAGATATAAATCCACGAAATCGTTGCATCATCGACAATTTTTAACAATAAATTTTTATCATCATTTTTTTTTTTAGCTAATTTCACTATACAAAGATTTTATCGCGTAGCAGATAACGCTTCATCGATTATCCTCGATTATCCCCGATTAAACAAGCAACGAAATTTAAATAAAATCTATTTGTTGAAAAATTTCACAAATACTCGCTTCTGTCACTTTAATCATCCGTCCAATAATCTACTCACTTCCGGTCTCTTTGAACAGCTTTAAAAATAAATAAAGCAATCAGTTAAATTTTAGTAAAATTCAACAATTTTTTCATTTGATATCATCGATTTAAAAAAATCAATAAGCGTAAACAGTTCAGGTGACAAAAATCGCGTGGCAGAAAAATTTTTTTACGGAAGTAGCAAACATTAAGAACCGTATCCGTGGAGTTTCCGCGAGTGACTGCACGCTGGTCAACAGAGACGAGAAGATCCGAGATCGTGTACACCTCTCGGGAGACTCGTTGTAGGACGGGGTCCCCGACCCGAGGCCGAGGAAGTGCGGCACTAGGGATCGCTTACACCAGCGGCAATAACAGTTGCATCAGAACACAACGTATTGGTGAATACAGGAAGCCTCGATTCAACTGGAGTCCTTCACCGTAGTGTCAAATACTTTGAACAGATTTTCTATCATCGTTTTGTTCGCGTACAATTAACCTTTATTGTCCATTTTTTTAAACATATTTTTTTGTAATAAATTTTTATCTCGTTAGCGATAAAACCTTCTCATTTAGCGGAATATAAATTAAATTAAACGGAAAAATAAATGTGTCGTATTGACACGGTAAATATTGAAAGATGAAAAACAATACGAAGAAAATAATAATCGCCCCATCGGCGTAGATATCGCTATCGTTAATGCCATCTCAGACCACCGACAAAGAATATAATAATAATAATAATAATAATAATAATAATAATAATAATAATAATAATAATAATAATAATAATAATAATAATAATAATAATAATAATAATAATAATAATAATAATAATAATAATAATAATAATAATAATAATAATAATAATAATAGACAAGTGACAAAGTGTTATTCAGCGCCTCCCGTTCAAACAATTCGAAGTTGCGATAATAGAACGACAGTGAAGTGTTCGCGGAAACTCGAGAAGAGATTTGCACAAATTATCGTCGGTTTGTTGACGCATCATCGAGCAGCGAAGTGAGAAGTGTTCGATAAGCCGCAGAACTATTGTTATTGTTATCGATGAGATAAGAATCATTGCAGGTTTTCAAGGTTATTACGCGATCAGTTTCCTGTGTAGCGTGACCTTGAAATCGATCTTCGTCAAGCGTCTTTTTTACAATACAGTAAATAAATAAATTGAAAATGGATTTTGGTATCATTTTACTGTCGTACTTTTTGCTGGGAAGCGAAACGCATTGCTAATCATCGTCGGATAAATTTTTTTTTTTTGTTCGCTGCGTGACGAAAGACGCTGGGAACACGTTATAAATTAATGATACGCGGTCGATGGAAACAAACAAGCTTCGTACACGAGGAGACAGCAAGAAACGAGATAATATTCTCTGCGGGGAGTTAATGAATTAGCCAATCACCGTCCTCTGCGCTGAGTCGCGAGTCGCTCTAGATAACCGGAGTTGCTCGTACGATCGTTCTGTTACGTGAGCAATTTTTTTTTTCTTCCTTTCTTCCGCAAGCTCCGCCGCCGCCATGTTGCTTGAAATTGCTGAAACAACTCTGACGCATATTATTCGTTTGGAAAACAAAGCATTATGACAAATAAAAAAAAAGAAAAAATTATTTACTTTCCCAAACGGATTGAAGATTCGGCAAAGTCTCACAGGCAAAGAGCTATTGCGAAATTCGTAGGAACGAGCGGCGGGTATTTTTGCGTCGTCGTTTTAATTTCGGCAGCTATGCGAGCTCTGAAAGACACTGCGCGAGCGAGGATCGGCTATTGACTTCGGGACGACGGGGAAGACGAGGAAACGCACGTGCCTTATTCCGCTACTAATTTTAATCTCAGACACGGCGCCACGTTATTTGCGATCGCATCGTATTACGTTGCGATAATTTGACGCGTTATTGGTGAAGAAAACGATTTTTTTTTTTTGCGAAATCTTTGATGCACGTAAAGCGTATTTTTATCACGGTCAAGGTAGGTTCGCGGACGATGCCGTTTCGTAACCTCGTTACAGTTTCTACTATCGATTCACTGCATTGGAATCTCCGGGATAAGACAATCCGCATTGTCCGTATGTATATCTTATATATATATATATATATTGAAGCGCTGTTTTTTTGTTTGTCCTAATTTTGAAGAGAAATTAGATTTTAAAACCGAAAGATTTTTTAATCGGAAGTAACGTATTTCTGGTATGACGTCACTTCCGGCTTAAAAATGAGATTATCGAACCGGAAATGACGCATTTCCGGTATGACGTCACTTCCGGTCGAAAAATGTGATTGTCGGACCGGAAGTGACGTATTTCGGTTAGAACGTCACTTTCGGTCGAAAAATGAAATTTAAAAGTCGGAAGTGAGGTACTTCCGGTAAATCTCCGGAAATTAAAATTTCCGGTTTCTAAATTTCATAATCCATAGCAAGGTCGCGAAGCGGCCCGAGCCACACAACCTGCTAGTAGATATGTGTAGATACAACGTAGTGTTCGTGCCTTTAGCGTGGCGCATGCCAATCCTCCGACTCGTCGATTGTCATTCAGGACTAAAAACTTCTTGCGCGATATTGTTATTATACACTCGCATTTATTAGGCAGGCATTGTGCACGAATATTCGAATGAAAAATCTGACCTAATTGTCGGATCCACCGTAACGTCGGTACCAGCCATTTATTGAAATCTCAGGGAGACCTTTAAGATTCGCGCACGGTTAAAATGAGTCACGTGACAGAGGGCCAAGAAATTCGTTTCGTGGCTTGTTAATCAATTAAATTAATTAAATTAGTTAAACTGATTAAATTAATTTTATAAAATTATCAATAATTAATCATTAGTAACCAGGAGAAAATTATAAAGAATAGTTTAATTTTCTTCACATTATTAAACAAAATGAAAAAAGATCGTTTTCTTATTTTTTTTACACTGACAAAACATCCTCTGCAAGGAATAATTTTTGTACGATTAAAAAACTGCAAAATCCTACGTGCATCAATTTTTTTTTGTCTTTGCGCAACACATGTAAATGTTACTGTAAGGCAAAGAAACAGAATCCGGAAAGGATTATGGAATAGTAAAGCAGCTGGTATCATAGCGAAGAGGGCTTATATCAGGGACTTTGAGTGTGCTGAGCGAGTGAACGAGATCGAGAGTGAATCAGTGAGGGTTGTGTCGGCTCCGAGTTCCGGTGACCTCGAAACCACGCGCGCCTTCACCTCCTACGTCCCCGCCCCGTCGTTGCTCGCTGCTGCTGCTGCCGCTGCCGCACAGTCAGCGGCACAGTGATTGGCCACACGCGGCACAGTTATTGGCACACCTGTGCGTAGCTTTTCGGTCAATGCGACTTTACCGCACACGTACTGCCAATGACTGTACAGTGGCCAATGACTGGTATCCCCGGTTCGCGTCCACCAAACGATCGATATTTTCACTCCGCCATTCGTCCACACACGACGTCGTCGTCAGGGCCGACGACGATCCGCCAAGTGATTTGCCTGTCTGCATTTTACCGAGATACCTCACGCTTTTTTTCAATTATTATATTATATGCGGTGATTGATTTTTATTTTTAATTTTCACTGAAAATTATGCGCTATCGCGACAATTCGTTATTTCGATTATTTTTCACTCGATTCACTGATGAACTGTCAGTTTGACAACTGATCTAGAGAGACCTTCTTTTAATGGCAATCTAGATTTTTTATATTTATTTTCTCAACAATTAATAAAACTGTGAATGGGAATGTTATTGGTGAATGGGAAAAAGCATTAGTTAATTAACGCCTAATAGTTTTTGCGATTGCAGAACTTGGCCTTGCGGCGATCGCCTCGGCAAAGGTTCCGCGGAAGCTCGTAATCACGTATACAACCTGCGATTTTACAAACTTCCGCTCGGCGATCAATTATAATCATATGTATTTCAAAAGGCCCTTCACCCATTCCATTGACTAATTTTTTAACTATTCAATTTTAATTTTAATGCATTAATCAACTCCATCACGACTCTTCGAGTACCAATAACTTTATTTAACAAAAATAGTTAAAACTTACCCACCTCTTGGGAGCTCGCTCGAACGACAAGCAAGTCCTTCAACATTCCCCAGGATAAATATTGCCCCTAACGATCACACACGTAAGACACACTGTCACCTGTAATCTATATATATTTTTTAATTATTTTTTTTTTATTGAGATTATATTTTACAAAAAAGATTTTAAGGCGTTGATTTTAATGATTCGTTTAAAGCACTCCCGTTGTTATTTTTTTTCTTTCTTATCCACGGGCGCAGTTTATCGAAGTGACTGGATAGCGAGGTATCAGCGAGCTTTGAAAACACCTTGCGGGACGGAAGCTGCCATACTACTGGAACTGCGTTAATACAAACCCGCGAGTAGTGGAGCCCACCGTGTTTCTTTACCGTTCGATTGTGTGCTGGAGTCAAACGAACCTAGTGGAGACATCTGTAGGTACGTACGACCTCGTCGTGCCTCCCGGAAGGCGCAGGACGATTCGCCGGGAAGGGAAAGCCAGATCTGTGAGCCCCCTGCACGGAGAAAAATAGTTCTGTTTCAAAGGAAATTGGTACAAAATTGAAAGAACAGAACTCGGTTGAATTTCGAGCTGTGAGCATCGAGCTCTTGAGTGAAAGTCCGTAGCAATATATTGAATATCAGTTGAAAGCTTCAACCCTAACGTGTTGGCTCTCCGAGTTTTCGGTTACCTCCACAAATACCTTAATAACTCCTTTCATAGTTCCCGCGCACCGCGAGTCAAACATTTCCAATATTGCCTTAATATAAACCACCGTATTCCTTTACCTTCGATTGTGCGGTCGTAATTATCCTTGTGCCATCCGGGATGCCCGGAATGATTCCCTCCAGAGAAAAAGCGAAATATGCGAGCCTCTTGGATCCCTCTGGATCCCATGAACTGCGTTCGACCAGTAATCTCCATCATCACGTCGGTATTACATTCGTTTCCCGGAAGATCCATCTTCAGGAGCGGCTATAGGGGAGAACGGGAAAAAAATGGAACCCCGGGGCATGGGGGACAAATTTTTCACGAAACGTAATAACAGACAACATCTCGCCTCAAAAATGACACCGGCCTCTTTTTATTTTTCTCTTCTCAGTGACACGTTGATTGCTAGGAAACGGAAGAGCTTAACTCGCGTCCGAAATCTTTGCCGAAACTTCCTTACAAAGAGCACAGAAACGTTAAGTATGACACAGATGTCTTAAGAAACTGGAACACAAAAATCGGCGATCGGTTTTTTGGATGACAATTCAGCGGACTGCCAGAGTTTTTGTATGCAATTCCAATCACTAAACGATCGTTCCTACCACCGCGAAATTTTCCACGGATATGGTAATTAAATTACCACCTGTCAGTTCGCAAGGTACGTTGCAACGTATCGTCATCATTAGCAAGAGCTTCTGAGCTTTCGACGACAGGATATACCAATGGCTGTGTTGTCTTCGAGCAAGAAAACATTGTTTTTACCATTCAAGCCCATCGATTCCTCGATTGTTCACTCACATGTGGTCGCGAATGCTAATACTCAGGTCCATTAAAACTTGTCCAAAATGGCACTCCATGTAGACGTACGATACGCAGCATGCAGCAGAAGCTGCGAATCTTAACACTTCTTGAGGCTCGTCCAGTCTCGTAATAATCTATGTTGTTTTGATGTTTTATTTATTTGTCAATTCGATAGATCTTTCACCGAATGTAACAATCTTTACCTGAAGTCCTATCACGTTAACAAATAAAATTCTGAATACTATTGTTACAAAGAATATCCATGAGTAAGATGTCTTTACGAGATTCGCGTATCTGTAAATAGTGAAATTATTAATAACATCGAATACATAGATTATTCAAATTATCTTACTCGATAACATCATTGTGCCTGACGATACACGAATGTATCAAGTATTCAAAAGTCCTGTTCATCTGCTTCGAACCCCACGCGGTCTTTTCGGATCCCGCTGATTTTTTGTTTCTTCCGATTCTTTGTAACTTGTGCCTGCAAAATGTTTTGCCGAAAAATTGTTATGCTCCATGTGATAATTATCTTGTACGATGGTTATGAAATTAATTGATTTCAGACTCACCCTAGTGCCGCAAATACTCCACAGCCGTGTTGTACGTAAACGATCAACATGACGGCATTCGTTATGTCTATCGTGAATAGCGCCGACATACTTATGTAAGTGTAGATGATAAGATAGATATAATATTTTTGGGCGTCGAGACTATAATAGTAGACGGAGTATGGAAATTTTCCGGGCTTGGAACCATTATTCAGTACAACGTCAATGATCTTTGGTACAATCGGTTCGGCCACATACATCAAGATGACTGAATACATCCCAACTGTACGCAACATCGATTAATATCGATCTATAAATTTGTCAACTATTGTAACTAACACTAAAAAGACGCCCTGAGGTCCTTCGAGACCCCGGAATCAAATTAATAATGAGACAGAAAAGAATATAGTTTCGTATTATGGCTTTTTGTAATATACGGCGATGTAGATATGTAAATTTTCGGAATAATTTTCGTATTTTTCAACAGCATTGATGATGAAACCGATTGGACACGAAAGAATCATGGTTTTTTAAATATATATTTTGCCAGGATTTATTTTTAAAGGAATCATAAAAAAAGTCACCAATTTCAGTCAAAGTATTTTTGTTACGTGACAATTACACTGATTCAAAATCATGGGTATGAACAAAATATCCGGATGAGTTTTTAGAAGAGTAAGAAAACCTCTATCCAGCGAAGGTTGAAGGATTAAGAATTAAATCTGCAGTCTCCTTCACTAGTCAACTAACCTGTGTACACGATTACATACTTTCTTCCTTGCGTAGCGTATTCGTGAAGAAAATTAACTTCTTGATCCCCGGCCCATACAAGCCAATCCGCACGGATATGCTTGAGCAGCTTCAACGTCTGCATTCGTGAAAATGTTTTTCATTAGTGACATTGACTAATTATTCCGCGCTCGAAACGAATACGTTAGCATTATGATTGGCAAGAATAAAACTCACCTTCTTCGAGTTCCACATGAAATTAATCAGCTTTATGATGCAAAATAAGCCCGAGCCCAATGCCAACACGCAATCTAAAACGACCACCCAATCGTTACGATATTTAATAGATGCCATTACCACAGCTGTGTATTGGCTCATGCCGAGAAGAAGTATAACAGCGACAGAACCACGCCTGGTACGGATAGTCTGATCCGGCCACTGTCCGATGATAGACATTAAGATTTTCGTTGTCCTGTAATACCGGTGTTGAAAAAAATCCATCGTTCCTCGGATGACGAATGCTTCAGCTACTGTTGCTGAACCCCACGAAACAGCGCAACGGCTTCCCCTTCTACGCGTATCATTTTTTATTCTTTCTCATCGTGGATTCTCCATGCAATTATGTTGACGGCTGGCGGACGTGTAAATCGCGCGTCTACATCGACGTTGAGTGACAACTTCTCCAAGACGCCCACCCTATACGCTCCGTACACCTCGCGTACTCGAACATGCGCTGTACGACTCTTGCGATACATTGTAAAAACTGCGGAACCCCGAGCTCGCGTACATATCTCTCGGTACAATATTCTTCTATTGCAGCCAATCGAACTATAAACTACTTGTAATTTCCTTCCGACTCAGAACACAGAGGGGTGTCCCTGCGCAAAAAAAAGTTAAAAAAAAATATTAAATGTGGAACTATTAGAAGTATGTCGTATTCGGCTGAATAATACTCAAATTATAATCTTCTAATCTATCGCTGAAGAGTATTAAGTATGAAGGTAGTATACCCAAGAATATTCGAGTATCAAGTATTAAGTTAGTATACAGATTGAGGTTCGCGTATCAAGTATGAAGCTCGAATCTCAATTTTTATGCAGGCTTCATAAACACATATATATATTTCACTTCCTGTACGGGGACTTCACCGCGGAGTAAGTAGTAACGGTGATGTGAGAGTAGGTTTAGTGCTGGGCTCAAGGAATAATGTTTCTAACGAGGAGGGGAAATTATCAGATAAGCCCCTTCTGACAGAGTCGGAAGACTGTGGGCTTGCTTCACCATCGAACTCAGGAGCAGGAGAGGGGAGGGAAGAAACGACTCGAATTCCTTGTGACTGCTGATTTGAAGGTGGGATAGAGTTACGACTAAAGGATGCGTTCTGCCGCAAGTCAGCAGTGACCGGAATAGAAAAAGATAAAGTAAAAAAAAACAGGAAGAAAAGATAAAGTAGAAACAAGCGCCAACTAGCGCCCTGTGGGGCGCTAGTTGGGGGCGTCGCCCCCCAAACCCGCCAAAAAATGTCCCTTCGGGCTATCGTAGCCACTCAAAATGGACTGCGCATCATGATGGAGGTCCATCAAAGGAACCGCTGAAAGAATTTTACTTTTAGGTTCATTTGGTGAGCAGCGTCCCCATCGAAAGTCCTCACAGAGGCCTCGAAGGTGATTTTAATAGGCACTCTTTGCCTATTTTGAATAGTGAGTGCCTAAAACGTGGAAGGAAGTCTAGAGAGATCCGTTCGAACTGGCGTATAAAGAGTTCTTATTCCGAACTGTTAACCCGCTCGGTAAGGTTAAACTGGAGAGAAGCTCCAGGAAAGAGGAGAAAGAAAGAATCACAGGACTGTAGGAGTCTTGGGATTTTAGATTTACGGACGCTAAATTTGTATCAGTGATCGTGCTGATATGATACGTTCACAAAGTGAATTTTGTAGGTTATGTCCGGTGGTATATTTTCTTTACGTGTTTAGCTAGTGTATGGATTTATCGCGATCCTGCTTATACTCATACGCTTATTCTAGATGTTGGTGCGACGTGGTGTGGTGTTCTCAGGGCCACAGCACGAGTTCGGGAAAGCTTTTATCTCGGGAGCTGGGCTACCTCAAGGCATACCGGTGTCGAAACGGTATCGAAACCAGACGTGGTTTGAGTTGGGCTATCTCCAGGATACGTGGGTGTCGAAACAGTATCGAGGCCTACGTAGTTTGGAGATGGGCTTTTTCGAAGGAGCATTCTTCGAAGGAGTATTTCGTAGGAAAGGGGTTCTGAATTACCTTCTCTTCTTCACCGTCGTCACGCCCTTATATACCGTCCGCCGGCTTTCCCTACCATCTCGCTCTCCCTACCACGCGTGCGTCCCCACTAGCGGGCTCCCCCACGGCGGTGTTCGCTCGGCGCGCGCCGCGAGCTCTCGAGTGGGGTGGGGGGTACTCGCTTTCCGGGTGGTTCGGCTGGGTCACCAATCAACCTTTCCAGCTACGGCGAGGAGAAAGCTAAGATGGCCGATGTCACCACCGGTTACTCTTAGCCTCTCGGATCGTACACAGGCTATGCTTGTGTCACCACGAGCTACCTGGACCAGTAGGAAAGGGGTTCTGAATTACCTTCTCTTCGTCACCGTCGTCACGCCCTTATATACCGTCCGCCGGCTTTCCCTACCATCTGGCTCTCCCTACCACGCGCGCGTCCCCACTAGTGGGCTCTCCCACGGCGGTGTTCGCTCGGCGCGCGCCGCGAGCGCTCGAGTGGGGTGGGGGGTACTCGCTTTCCGGGTGGTTCGGCTGGGTCACCAATCAACCTTTCCAGCTACGGCGAGGAGAAAGCTAAGATGGCCGATGTCACCACCGGTTACTCTTAGCCTCTCGGATCGTACACAGGCTATGCTTGTGTCACCACGAGCTACCTGGACCAGTAGGAAAGGGGTTCTGAATTACCTTCTCTTCGTCACCGTCGTCACGCCCTTATATACCGTCCGCCGGCTTTCCCTACCATCTGGCTCTCCCTACCACGCGCGCGTCCCCACTAGTGGGCTCTCCCACGGCGGTGTTCGCTCGGCGCGCGCCGCGAGCGCTCGAGTGGGGTGACGCTCTCGAAGTTCTGGAACCTTCTACCATCGGCGTGCCGAGTGGGGGTGCCCCGTGTCCCGGCGCTCAGGGCCGGCTCTAGAAAACCTCATCCCGATCGTCAAAAAGTTTATATCTTTTCCGGTTTCTTTTACAGTCGTTTGTCCGGTCGACAATCAAAGAAGCGACTTCACTGCCGAAATGAGACAAAAGAATGTTGTCAAAGCGGTCGCTTCGGCGGTCGGTAGTGTAGTTAATTTTTGGCACCAAACCACCGTCGCTTTTAGGGTCGCTTCTTCGGTCGCTATCCACGGTCGCTTGGCTTGCTAGGGTTGCGTAAATATTTCTCAGTTCAGTATTCTTCTATTGCACTCAATTGACACACAAACTGTTTTCAGTACCCCCGACTCAGAACGGAGGTTTGAGTATGGGCGTTATGTGACGCAGTTTTATGAAAGCTCCTGTGCACAGAAGCATAGCTCTGCGACGAACGTGTGTAGCATTTTTCCAGAAGCGTTCTCACTCATCGTTGCGTAAGGATTCTATGTTAAATCCGCAATTTACTCTTGTCACTTTATTTGGCAGTGTTGTTTTTTTGTGTGAAGTTTGACTATAGTGAATTGTGAAACTACTGATGGGTATTAATAGAACGCCTCTTTTAGGATAGTACGAAAAATGTCAACTACATTCTGTGCCTAAACCTCCCTATATAGAACGTAGAACGGTCAAGTATGACAGAGCTGTCTTCAAAAACTGAAACAGAAAAAACGTCAATAGGTTTTGTCAGATGGCAATTAAGGGGGCTACCAGAGTAGACGCAACACCCCGAGTGAATTTACACGAAACGCCAATAAAAAATAAATGATAGCGCTTACCACCGCAAAACTATCCACGGATATAGTGAAAACTTTACCGGCCGTCACTTGGCAAGGCTCGTTGCAGCGCATCGTCATCATCAGCAGGAGCCTCTGAGCTTTCAATGACATGTTGTACCACGAGCTGTTTTGTCTGTGAGAAGAAAGACAGTTTTCAAACGGATTTCACCAAACTGATTCTGCAATCGTTCACGCACATGTAATAGCGAATGCTGATACTGTGATCCATTAATACTTGTCCTAAGTAGCTCTCCACGTAGACATACAATGTGATACCTAGGCCACAAAATGCGAATTTTACCGTTTCTTGGGGTTCGGATATACTCGTAACAGCCTGTATCAGTTTGATATTTATTTATTCGGCACTTCGCTAAATCTTTCATCCAAATAAACAACTTTTACCTGGAATCCCGAGATGCAAACAATGACAATTCTGAACAGCATCGTTAGGAGGAACATCATCGCGTAAGTCTTCTCGATGAGTTTCGCGTACCTGTTCGATAGTTAAATAGTCAGTAATATCAAATCAAGAAATTTTCCAAACCATCTCACTCGATAGCATCGTTGTGTCTTGCGATGCACATAAACATCGTATATTCGAAGGTGATGTCCCTCTGCTTCAAAACATACACGGTGTCTCCAGTTCCCCCGGTTTTTTCATTTTTACCGAAACTCTCCAACTTATGCCTGAAATTTTCCGTTAAAAAAGTGTTGCGATTATTATTGAAAGTCAGATCTCAGACTCACCCCAACGCAGCAAATATTCCACAACAGTGATGCACGTAACCGATCAACATAGAGTCTAACGACACTGTGGCGGTCATTCCTACCAAAGCGGTCAAATAAATGTAGGCGGTAATGTAAAAATAATATTTCTGAACGTCCAGATGATAAATGTATACGGGAATCGGGAATTGTCCGGGCTTGGAATCGTTATACAGTACGACGTCGATGATCTTCGGCACAATCGGTTGGGTCATATATACAAAGAGGGCCGAATAAGCCCCAACTGTAGGCAATACCGATTCATGATTTTCACATAATTATTCAAGTTTTCGACTATCTCTCAGTGTATTTGACGCTGGAAAGACTCCATGCTGTCTTTCGCATCCCATCAATCTTTTCTCTAAGGCTACCATTTTTTTTTAATAAAAAAAAAACAGATCCGTAGTATCTTTGAGTAAGAACGTTAATGAGTTATTTTTGTATACGACTGGTAAATTTCCCCGATAAATAAACTGGTCGGACGCGAAAAACCCAAGGACGTGTGCTAAACCCTTTAACAGACAAAATTTATGTGGCATACTTTGAAACAACCGAAACGTGGTAAACTGCGTTACCCGAGAAACGCGGGTTTTAAGTAGGTTTGCAAAACTATCCAAATAATGTTAAAGGGTTAAGAACCAAATTCATGAGATGTCTTTTTAAGAGCGTGTGAAACACGTTCTCAGCTTGTCTCTCTCGTTCCGCTGAGAGCGCAACTCCATAGTGTTTCACATACTCTTAAAGCTGAACTGACCTGCGTACGCGCTCACATACTTTCTTCCTTGTTCAGTATAATCGTGAAGAATGTCAACTTCTCGTTCTCCAGCCCAAACCATCCAATCCGTACGGATGCGATTTAGCAGCTTCAACATCTGTGTGCATGAAATAATGTTCAATATGTAATTTCCGTATAATATAACTCACCATCTCCGAGTTGCACAGAGAGGTCAGAATCTTTGTGAAGGCGAATAGGTCGAGGAATACTATTGAAATGCAATGGAGAACGATGTCCCAATCTTTGTTGTATTTAAGAATTGCCATTATTATAGTTGCAATGATGACGCTGCTCAAGAGCACTATAAGAGCGAAAAAACCGCCTCTGGTACGAGTAGCCATATACGGCCATTGTCCCCCAAATGACATCAGGATTTTAGTCGTTCTGTAATACCGGTGTTGAAAAAAGTCCATCGCTCCTCGGACCACCAACAACGAATGCTTCAGAGCTACTGTTGCTGAAATCGACCGCGCAACTTTCCCCCTCCAAGCGTATCATTTTTCTTTCTCATTGTGGATTCTTCGTGCAATTATGATGTCGTGGATTTGCGGACATTTAAATTGCGCGTCTATGTCGGCGGTGAGTGACAGCCGTTCCAAGGCACCTACCCTCCAGGTTCCGTACACCTCGCTGCTCACTTGACTTAGCTGTGCAGTACACTACACAGCTCGCGATACAGTGTAAAACCTGAGAAACCCTGAGTTAGTGTATATATTTCCCGGTGAAATGTTCTTCTATTGCTGTCAATTGAGACATAAGCTGTTTTCAGTTCCCCTCCGAGTAAGAACGGAGGGCTAGCGTGTATCTGACTTGAAAACGTATTGGGTATAAGCCCTCTGCGTATGACGCAATTTCATAAGGGCTCTAAGGCACAGAAAACTATCGCTCTTTGATTAAAACGTGAAGCACTTTTTCCAGAAGCGTTCTGTCACATCATTGCGAAAGGATTCATATGTTAAATTAATGTCTTCCGCAATTTACTCTTTTCACTTTTATTTGCCACTGTTGTTTTTTTTTTTTGTGTGAAGTTTGAGTACCGCGAATTGTTTGTTCGGTCAACAATGAAAGAAGCAACTTCACTGCCGAAATGAGGCAAAAGAACGTCGCCAGAGCGGTCGCCTCGGCGGTCGTTAGTGTAGTGTATTTTTGGCACCAAACCTCCGTCGCTTCTAGAGTCGCTTCTTCGGTCGCTGTTCACGGTCGCTTGGTTTGCTAGGGTAACACTTTAAAGCTATTTATTGTGTGGACAAGTTTCATTTATAGGCCAGTTTTCAGTCGGAGGAATTGTTTGTTACGTGACAAGTATTCTGTAAAAAAAATCAAGTTTATACTTGAGTTTTTTTTGTGTAACTTTGTATTCTTATGAATACAAAGGGCATTGTAACTTGTAAAGGGTTAAGCGGAATTGCTAAACTATCCAGATAACGTTAAAGGGTTAAGAATCAAATTCATAAGATGTCCCTTTAAAGCTGAACTGACCGACTTACCCTTTTACATACGTTCTTCTTTGCTCAGCGTATTCGTGAAGAGTACTAACTTCTCCTTCCCCATTCCACACAATACATTCCGCGCGGAAACGTTTCAGCAGCTTCAACATCTTGATTATGTAATGTGCGTATAATACTCACTATCACCGAGTTGCATAGAGAGATAAAAATCTTTGTCAAGCTAAATAGGCCCAGAGATATTATCGAATTGCAATGGAAGAAGATATGCCGATCTTCGTGGTATTTAAGAATAATCATTATCGTAGTTGCGGTGAAGAGGCTTCTGAAGAGTGTCCTACACAGAACGTAGAACCATCAAGTATGACAGGGCTGTCTTCAAAAACTGGAACCCAAAAATTATCCATAGGTTTTGTCCGATAGCAATTAAGTGGGCTGTCAGAGCATTTACGCGCTAATGAAAAAAAAAGCTGGTGCTCACCACTGCGAAACTTTCCACGGATATGTTAACAATTTTTCCGGCCGTAAGTTGGCATGGTACGTTGCAACGCATCGTCACCATCAGCAGGAGTTTTTGAGTTTTCAACGACATGTTGTACCACTGACAGTTGTGTCTACGCGAAAAAATATATTTTTCAGACGATTCTACTTTACCGATCCCTCGGTCGTTCACTCACATGTAACAGCGAAGGCTGGTACTGCAATCCCTTATAAGTTCTGAATAGTAGCTTTCGAAGTAGACGTACGACGTGAAACACAAACCACAGCCTATGAATTTTACAGTTTCATGGGGTTCGTTCATTCTCATAACAACCTGTATAAAATTCGACATTTATTTGTTCGTCAATTCGATAAATCGTTCACCCCAAGTAACGACTTTTACCTGAAGTCCGGCGATGCTAACAATTGCAAGTCTAAGCAGCATTGTTGCGAGGAATGTCCAAGAGTAAGTTGCCTCGATGAGGTCCGCGTACCTGTACGACAGTTGAGTTACACTAACATTATCAAATGAATCAATTCTCCAAATAATCTCACTCGATAGCGTCGTTATGTCTGACGATGCACGTAAATATCAGGTGCTCGAACTTCCTGTTCCTATGCTTTGCAGCATACACGTTTTTTCTTGTTTCCTCTGATTTATCATTTGCACCGATATTCTCTAGCTTGTGTCTGAATTTTTTAAATAAAAAACTGTTGCAATTATTATCGAAATTAATCGCATTTCGAACTCACCCCAATGCAGTAAATATTCCACAACAGTGTTGCATGTAACGGAATAACGTAACGTCGTAGGACAATGCCAAGGTCAATAATAGAAACCCGATTACCGCAAGGTAGAAAGTAATGTAAGAATAATATATCTGTACATCTAGATAATAAATATATATAGGAACTGGAAATTGTCCGGGCTCGGAACCGTTATGCAGCACTACGTCGATGATCTTCAGCACAATCGGTTGGGTCAAATAGACAAAGAGGAACGAATAACATCCAACTGTAAGGAACATCGATTCATAATTTTTATGTAATTTTCCAATTTTCGACCACCTATTACTGTATGTACTCTAGAAAGACACTAAAGTCTTTCGCGCCCCGGTAATCTATTGTCCAAGTTTGGACTTAAAGAATTGAAAGAAAACGAAAATAATAAAGAATTATATTTTCTCGATGTTTTTTATTATCTCTGAAAAATACGAACGGCAACATCCTGCAATAACGGTTTTTGATGACACTTTTGAGCTAGCTTTTCGCGCCAGCTATTGTTTACATGGGTTTAATTTTTCAGGCCAGTTTGCCCCTAACGGAACTGAGGTGAGCGTCGGCAGACTTCGATAGACTAATGTTCAAAATTTTGACTTGCTCAAAACTCGCGTGTATCCATTACTTTAACGTCGTTTTTCCTCTAACCTTTGCAACCATCGTTGTGTAGTCTTATTGATTTGATTTGTAGTTGCATGAGGATCGCTCGAGTCCATCAAAATAGAGTTGCATAATGGTTAAAAGTTTGAACAAAGCGATCGGTCTCATTTCAGTATACCCGAAGTCTAGTCATAGTCATTGCAATTCGCAGATGCATGTCTACTCAACCCTAGTGCGACTGCGACTACGATGCAACTCCAAATCCGTGGTTGCACCAATTCCGCTAGGGGCAGCTAAAGCATTCTTTTGTTACATGACAACTGTTCCGATAAAAATTCAAGTACGTGAATAAAAAAATTCGACCAGTTTTTAAGGGAGTTTGCGAAACCCTTTTTCCAGAGAACGTCAAGGAGTCAAGAACCAGACTCACAGAATGTCCTTTGACTGCTGAACTGACCTATGTACACGTTCCCTAACTTTCTTCCTTGTTCAGCGTATTCGTGTAGAATGTTAACTTCTCGTTCTCCAGCCCACACAATCCAATCCGCACGGATACGATTTAGCAGCTTCAACATCTGTGTGCTCGAAATAATGTCGATTACGTCATTTGCGTCAAATACAACTCACCTCATCCGAGTTGCACAGAGTAGTGATATGCTTTGTCAAGCAAAATATGGCGATAAGCGATATGGAAATGCAATCGAGAAGTATATCCCAATCATTGCGATATTTAATAAAAGTCATTATCATAATCGCGATTTGGCCACTGCTGAAGAGGACTCCAAGAGCAAAAATGCCGCATCTAACACGCGTAGACAGGTATGGCCATTGTACGCCGGCCAACATTAAGATTTTAGTTGTTCTATAATACCGATGTTCAAAAAAGTCACTTTTTGCTCGAACCATCACCAAGGAATGCTTCAGACCTACTGCTGCTGAAATCCACCGCGCAGCTTTCCCCTTCCACGCGTATTATTTTTCCCTCTCATTGTGTATTCTCCGTGCAATTATTATGTCACGAATTCCCTGACGTTTAAATTGCGCGTCTATGTCGGCGATGAGTGACAACTGCTCCGCGGCACCTACCCTCTAGGCTCCGTGCACCTCGCCACGTACTCGACTTGGCTACGCAGTAAACCCTTGCAATACACTGTAAAACCTGAGTAACTCCGAGTTCGCATAGATATTTTCCGGTAAAATGTTCTTCTATTGCAATCGATTGAGACACAAACTGTTTTCAGTTCTCCTTCGACTCAGAACGACAGGAGAGTGTTTATCTGACTAGGACACTATTGAGCACAGTCGCTTTGTGTTCTTACAGTCCCTCAGTTTATTTTGAACCCAAAACATAGGAGAATATCGATCTTGTACCAAAATGTGCAGAAAAATTGGTGTCGTGGTGGAATCAAGTTTGCATGGTTTACGCGGCTTGCGCCGCACGTACCTGAGCAAATGACTACCAGCCCCACATCGTGGCGGCGACATTTTGCGGCCTGTGAATTTCGCAACATATCACCCCCTGGTCTCGGACCCAAGTACTTTAAAAAAAAACGATATTTTGTATTTTATTGTCAAAGGTTGCGCCGTACCGCCACAATATCGTCACTCACACCTCATAGCGAATGCTGATACTGTGATCCATTAATGTTTGTGCAAAGTAGCTCGCCACTTAGAGCTACAACGTGAAACATAGACCACAAGCCACGAATTTAAGCTTTCTTGGGGTTCATTCATGCTCATAACAGCCTGTATTGATTTGGTATTTATTTATTCGTCACTTCGCCAAATCGTTCATCCAAATAAACAACTTTTACGTGGAATATCGAGATGCAAACAATTAAAAGTCTGAGCAGCATCGTTAGAAGAGCCATCTAAGCGTAAGTCGTCTCGATAAGTTTTGCGTACCTGTTCGATCGTTAAATTGTCAGTAACATCAAATAAATACATTTTCTAAAGTATCTCACTCGATAAAATCTTTCTGTCTTGCGATGCACGTAAACGTCGTAGACTCGAAGTGTTCTTCTGCTCCGGAACATACACGGTATCACCAGTAGATCCGGTTTTTTCATTTTTACTTAAACTCTCCAATTTGTAACTGAGATTTTTCGTTAGTAAATTGTTGCGATTGATATCGAAAGTTATCGGACCTCGGAATCACCCCAATGCGGCAAATATTCCACAAGGGTGTTGCACGTAACCGATCAAAATATAGTCTAACGACACTGCGACGGTTATTCTTGCTAAACCAATTAAGTACATGTAGGCAACAAAGTGAAAATAACCTTTCTGAACGTCCAGATGAGAAATGTACATGGGAGACGAGAATTGTTCGGGCTCGGAATTCTTATGCAGCACGTCGACGATGATCTTCGGCACAACCGGTTGAGTCGCATATACAAGGAAGGCCAAATATGCCCAGCTATAGGACTATAATAGGCAATATCGACTCATGATTTTTACATAATTTTTCAAATTTATTACCATCTCTCGGAGTACCTGACGCTGGAAAGACATTTTCCACCCTGACGTCTTTCGCATCTCAGCAATCTTTTGCCTAAACATGACATTTTTTTCATTACAAAAAAAACATAACTCTGCATTATTCTTTGGGTACAAACGTTAGTGGTTTTAGTATACACGACTTTGAAGACTGGAACATTTTCCCGTAAATAAACTGGTCGGATGTGAAATACCCAAGGACGTGTGCAGAACCCATTAACGGCTAAAATTTATACGTCATACTTTGGAACGACTGAAACTTGGTCAACTGCCTTACCGGAGTACCCTGGCATACTGAGCGACCGAAGAAGCGACCCTAGAAGCGACGGTTGTTTTGTTCCAAAAATGAACAACTGCAAAAGCAACCGTCCAAATATAAGCTTTTTGACGATCGGGATGAGTTTTTGTAAACGTTTATTGGGTCGCCAATCAAACAAACGACTTCATTGCGAAACATGGCAAAAAATGTGTCGCTAGGGCGGTCGCTTCAGCGCTCATTTTTGGAACAAAACAACCATCGCTTCTAGGGTCGCTGTTCACGGTCGCTTGGTTTGCTAAGGTAACACTTTAAAGCTGTTTATTGTTTGGATAGGTTTAATTTTTAGGCCAGTTTTCGGTCGGAGGAATTGTTTGTTACGTGACAAGTATTCTGTAAAAAAAAAACTCAAGTATAAGAATACAAAGTTACACGGGGTTTTAACCCTTTATAAGTCACACATTCCCATTCTTAGGCGCTAACATAGCAACGCGTGGCCCCCACTCCGCGTCCGTTAGTCCCGTTTTGATACGGTTTCGGGAGGTGTGACTTGTAAAGGGTTAAGTGGATTTGCTAAACTATCCAGATAACGTCAAAGGGTTAAGAATCAAATTCGCAAGATATCCCTTCAAAGCTGAACTGACCAGCTTACCCCTTTACATACTTTCTTCTTTGCTCAGCGTATTCGTGAAGAATACTAACTTCTCGTTCCCCAGTCCACACCATACATTCCGCGCGGAAACGATTTAGCAGCTTTAACATTTTGATTATGTAATTTGCGTATAATATAACTCACTATCACCGAATTGCATAGAGAGATAAAAATCTTTGTCAAGCTAAATAGGCCGAGAGATATTATCGAAATGCAATGGAGAAACATATGCCGATCTTCGTAGTATTTAAAAATAATCATTATCGTAGTTGCGGTTGGGAGGCTTCTGAAGAGTGTCCTACACAGTACGTAGAACCATGAAGTATGACAGGGCTGCCTTCAAAAACTGGAACACAAAAATAATCCATAAGTTATGTTCGATAGCAATTAAGCGGGCTGCCAGAGCATTTACACGCTAATGAAAAAAACGCTGGTGCTTACCACCGCGAAACTTTCCACGGATATGTTAACAATTTTTCCGGCTGTAAGTTGGCAAGGTACGTTGCATCGCATCGTCATCATCAGCAGGAGTTTTTGAGTTTTCAACGACATGTTGTACCAGTGACAGTTTTGTCTACGCAAAAAAAAATATATTTTTCAGACGATTCTGCTTTCTCGGAATCGGAGTGATCTCGGTCGTTCACTCACATGTAACAGCGAATGCTGGTACTGCAATCCCTTATAAGTTCTGAATAGTAGCTCTCCACGAAGACGTAGGACGTGAAACCCAAACCACAAATTATGAATTTTACAGTTTCTTGGGGTTCGTTCATTCTCGTTACAACCTGTATAAAATTCGACATTTATTTCTTCGTCAATTCGATAAATCGTTCACCCCAAGTAACGACTTTTACCTGGAGTCCGGTGATGCTAACAATTGCCAGTCTGAGCAGCATCGTTGCGAGGAATGTCCAAGAGTAAGTTGCCTCGATGAGGTCCGCGTACCTGTATGACAGTTGAATTACACTAACATTATCAAATAAATCAATTCTCCAAATAATCTCACTCAATAGCGTCGTTATGCCTGACGATGCACATAAATATCAAGTGCTCGAACGTAATGTTCCTATGCTTTGCAGAGTACACGGTATTTCTTGTTTCCTCTGATTTATCATTTGCATCGATATTCTCTAGCTTGTGTCTGAATTTTTTAATAAAAAACTGTTGCGATTATTATCGAAATTAATCGCATCTCGAACTCACCCCAATGCAGTAAATATTCCACAACAGTGTTGCATGTAATGGAGTAACATAACGTCGTACGACAGTGCGAACGTCATTATTAGAAACCCGATTACCACAAGGTAGAAGGTAATGTAATAATAATATATCTGAACATCTAGATAATATATATATATGGGAACTGGAAATTGTCCGGGTTCGGAACCGTTATGCAGCACTACGTCGATCATCTTCAGCGCAATCGGTTGAGTCAAATAGACAAAGAGGAACGAATAACCGCCAACTGTACGGAACATCGATTCATAATTTTTATGTAATTTTCCAATTTTTCGACCACCTATTACTCTAGAACGAGTTACATACAACACTACAGTCTTTCGCGTCCCAGTAATCTATTGTCCAAGTTTAAAATTAAAAAATTGCAAGATAACGACAATAGTAAAAAAAATATATTTTCTCGATGTTTTTTATTATCTTTGAAAAATATTGATAATAAATCATTCGGTTACGAAAGACTCAAGGTGGTGTAATTAACCCCTCAGCAGACAAAATTTAAGGCATGCTATAAAATTAATGAGTGAAAAGTGGTTGAACTGCAAAATCCTGCAATAACGGTTTTTAAGGACCCTTTTGACCTACCTTTTCCCGCCAGCTATTGTTTACATGGGTTTAATATTTTAGACCAATTCGCAGCCAAAGCATTCTTTTGTTACGTGACAACTGTTCCGATAAAATTCAAGTACGCGAATAAAAAAATTCGAAGAGGTTTTAAGGGAGTTTGCGAAACCCTTTTTCCAGACAACGCCAAAGAGTTAAGAACCAGACTCACAGAATGTCCTTTGAGAGCTCAACTAACCTATCCACAAGCTCCCTAACTTTCTTCCTTGATCAGCGTATTTGTGTAGAATGTTAACTTCTCGTTCTCCAGCCCACACAATCCAATCCGCGCGGATACGATTTAGCAGCTTCAACATCTGTGTGCTCGAAATAATGTGGATTATGTCATTTGCGTCAAATACAACTCACCTCATCCGAGTTGCGCAGGGTAGTGATATGCTTTGTCAAGCAAAACATGGCGATAAGCGATATGCAAATGCTATCGAGAAGTGTATTCCAATCATTGCGGTATTTAATAAAAGTCATTATCATAATCACGATTTGGCCACTGCAGAAGAGGACTTCAAGAGCAAAAATGCCGTATCTAACACGCGTGGACAGGTATGGCCATTGTACGCTGGTCAACATTAAGATTTTAGTTGTTCTATAATACCGATGTTCGAAAAAGTCAATTTTTCCTCCAACCATCACTAACGAATGCTTCAGACCTACTGTTGCTGAAATCCACCGCGCAGTTTTCCCCTTCCACGCGTATTATTTTTCTCTCTCATTGTGTATTCTCCGTGCAATTGTCATGTCGTGGATTCGCTGACGTTTAAATTGCGCGTCTATGTCGGCGATGAGTGACAACTGTTTCGCGGCACCTACCCTCTAGGCTCCGTACACCTCGCCACGTACTAGACTTAGCTACGCAGTAAAGGGATAGTGTTTATCTGACTGGGACACTATTGAGCACAGTCTCTCTGTGTTCTTGCAGTTCCTCAGTTTATTTTGAACCCAACACATAGGAGAATCTCGATCTTGTACTAAAATGTGCAGAAAAAGTGCTGTCGAGATGGAATCAAGTTTGCTTGGTTTGCGCGGCTTGCGCCGCACGTACCTGAGCTACGTGCGGCGCCAATGACTACCAGCCGTACATCGCAGCGGCAACATTTTGCGGCCTGTGAATTTCGCAACGTGTCACCCCCTGGTCTCGACCCCAAGTACTTAGGGTAAGTCGGAGTGATATGGCGATGGTTTTTCAAATAATGAAAATTGGAGGTTTAACGTTTAAAAAACTTTTACACTTTTGTTGTAACCAACTCTAGCGTTACTTGTAGCGAACTAAAGTAATTAACTCAGAACTTTCGATATTTTGGATGCGTGATTTAATTGCAGCTCTATAAATAAATATTTGCGATCGGCCGTCTCACGCGGACACTAGCTGTGACATGGCCACAGTACTAATGGTCGTCAATGAGGCTCAGAGAAGCATCAGAATCGCACAAAACATGTTTTTATTACTTTACTCCACGAGGGCGACACATTTTTTTGCATTTTTTTGCCGTGTTTCGGCAATGAAGTCGTTTGTTTGACGACCGAATAAACGACCGTAACAGCAACCATCTAAAAAAACTCATCCCGATCGTCAAAAAGCATATATTTGGACCGTTGCTTTTCCAGTTGTGTGTTCGGTCAACAATCAAAGAAGCAACTTCACTGCCGAAATGAGGCAAAAGAATGTCACCAGAGCGGTCGCTTCGGCGGTCGTTAGTGTAGGGTATTTTTTGCACAAAACCACCATCGCTTTTAGGGTCGCTGTTTACGGGCGCTTGGTTTGCTAGAGCAACACTTTAAAGCTATTTATTGTTTAGATAGGTTTGATTGTTAGGCTAGTTTTCAGTCGGAGGAATTGTTTGTTACGTGACAAGTATTCTGTAAAAAAAAACTCAAGTATAAAAATACAAAGTTACACGGGGTTTTAACCCTTTACAAGCCACACATTCCCATTTTTAGGCGCTAACATAGCAACGCGTGGCCCCCACTCCGCGTCCGTTAGTCCCGTTTCGATACGGTTTCGGGCGGTGTGACTTGTAAAGGGTTAAGTGGATTTGCTAAACTATCCTGGTAACGTTATAGGGTTAAGAATAAAATTAACAAGATATCCCTTTAAAGCTGAACTGACCGGCGTACCGCTTTACATACTTTCTTCTTTGCTCAGCGTATTCGTGAAGAATACTATCTTCTCGTTCCCCAGTCCACACATTATATTCCGCGCGGAAACGATTTAGCAGCTTCAACATCTTCATTATGTAATTTGCGTATAATATAACTCACTATCGCCGAGTTGCATAGAGAGATAAAAATCTTTGTCAAACTAAATAGGTCGATAGATATTATCGAAATGCAATGGAGAAAGATATGCCAATCTTCGTAGTATTTAAGAATAATCATTATCGTAGTTGCGGTTGGGAGGCTTCTGAAGAGTGTCCTAGACAGAACGTAGAACCATCAAGTATGACAGGGCTGTCTTCAAAAACTGGAACACAAAAATTATCCATAGGTTCTGTCCGATAGCAATTAAGCGGGCTGCCAGATCATTTACGCGCTAATGAAAAAAAAACGCTGGTGCTTACCACTGCGAAAGTTTCCACGGATATGTTAACAATTTTTCCGGCCGTAAGTTGGCAAGGCACGTTGCAACGCATCGTCATCATCAGTAGGAGTTTTTGAGTTTTCAACGACATGTTGTACCACTGACAGTTGTGTCTACGCGAAAAAATATATTTTTCAGACGATTCTACTTTACCGAACCCTCGGTCGTTCACTCACATGTAACAGCGAAGGCTGGTACTGCAATCCCTTATAAGTTCTGAATAGTAGCTTTCAAAGTAGACGTACGACGTGAAACACAAACCACAGCCTATGAATTTTACAGTTTCATGGGGTTCGTTCATTCTCATAACAACCTGTATAAAATTCGACATTTATTTGTTCGTCAATTCGATAAATCGTTCACCCCAAGTAACGCCTTTTACCTGGAGTCCGGTGATGCTAACAATTGCCAGTCTGAGCAGCATCGTTGCGAGCAATGTCCAAGAGTAAGTTGCCTCAATGAGGTCCGCGTACCTGTACGAGAGTTGAGTTACACTAACATTATCAAATAAATCAATTCTCCAAGTAATCTCACTCGATAGCGTCGTTATGCCTGACGATGCACGTAAATATCAGGTGCTCGAACTTCCTGTTCCTATGCTTTGCAGCATACAGGGTATTTCTTGTTTCCTTTGATTTATCATTTGCACCGATATTCTCTATTTTGTGACTGAATTTTTTAATAAGAAACTGTTGCGATTATTATCGAAATTAATCGCATCTCGAACTCACCCCAATGCAGTAAATATTCCACAACAGTGTTGCATGTAACGGAATAACATAACGTCGTACGACTGTCCGATCGTCAATAATAGAAACCCGATTACCGCAAGGTAGAAGGTAATGTAAGAATAATATACCTGAACATCTAGATAATAAATATATATGGGAACTGGAAATTGTCCGGGCTTTGAACCGTTATGCAGCACTACGTCGATGATCTTCAGCACAATCGGTTGACTCAAATAGACAAAGAGGAACGAATAACATCCAACTGTACGGAACATCGATTCATAATTTTTATGTAATTTTCTAATTTTTCGATCACCTATAACTGTATGTAACTCTAGAAAGACACTACAGTCTTTTCTATTACTCTAGAAAGAGTTACATACAACACTACAGTCTTTCGCGTCCCGGTAATCTATCGTCCAAGTTCGAAATTAAAAAATTTAACGAAAACGAAAATAATCAAAAATCATATTTTCTCGATGTTTTTTATTATCTCTGAAAAATACGAAAGACTCAAGGTGGTGTAATTAACCCTTCAGCGAACAAAATTTATGGTACGCTATAAAATTAACGAGTGAAAAGTAGTTGAACTGCAACATCCTATACGGTTTCTGAGGACACTTTTGACCTACCTTTTCGCGCCAGCTATTGTTTATATGGATTTAATTTTTTAGGCCAGTTTGCAGCCAAAGCATTCTTTTGTTACATGACAACTGATGCGATAAAATTCAAGTACGCGAATAAAAAAATTCGACCAGTTTATAAGGGAGTTTGCGAAACCCTTATTTCAGAGAACGTCAAAGAGTTAAGAACCAGACTCAGAGAATGTCCTTTGAGAGCTGAACTGACCTATGTACACGTTCGCTAACTTTCTTCCTTGTTCAGCGGATTCGTGTAGAATGTTAACTTCTCGTTCTCCAGCCCACACAATCCAATCCGCGCGGATACGATTTAGCAGCTTCAACATCTGTGTGCTCGAAATAATGTCGATTATGTCATTTGCGTCAAATACAACTCACCTCATCCGAGTTGCGCAGAGTAGTGATATGCTTTGTCAAACAAAATATGGCGATAAGCGATATGCAAATGTTATCGAGAATTATATCCCAATCATTGCGGTATTTAATAAAAGTCATTATCATAATCACGATTTGGCCACTGCAGAAGAGGACTCCAAGAGCAAAAATGCCGCATCTAAGACGAATAGACAGGTATGGCCATTGTACGCTGGCCAACATTAAGATTTTAGTTGATCTATAATACCGATGTTCAAAAAAGTCAATTTTTCCTCGAACCATCACCAACGAATGCTTCAGACCTACTGTTGCTGAAATCCACCGCGCAGTTTTCCCCTTCCACGCGTATTATTTTTCTCTCTCATTGTGTATTCTCCGTGCAATTGTTATGTCATGGATTCGTTGACGTTTAAATTGCGTGTCTATGTCGGCGATGAGTGACAACTGTTTCGCGGCACCTACCCTCTAGTCTCCGTACACCTCGCCACGTACTCGACCGAGCTACGCAGTAAACCCTTGCAATACACTGTAAAACCTGAGAAACTCCGAGTTTGCATAGATATTTCCCGGTATAATGTTCTTCTATGGCAATCAATTCAGAAACGAACTGTTTTCAGTTCCCCTCCCAGTCAGAACGAAGGGATAGTGTTTATCTGACTAGGACACCATTGAGCACAGTCTTTCTGTGTTCTTACAGTCCCTCAGTTTATTTTGAACCCAAAACATAGGAGAATATCGATCTTGTACTAAAATGTGCAGAAAAATTGCTGTCACCCCCTCGATTCGCAACATCTCGACCAAAAGTACTTAAAAAAAACGATATTTTGTAAGCGAGTTTTATGAGTGCGACGCTACCTAGTGGTTATACTCCAATATACCGGAAGTAAATCTTTCCACTCGATTATCTCGGAAATGAAGCATTGGCCGGATATTGAATCGCATAACATTTTTACTATAAAATGCCTACCCGAGCGTTCTAACGCGCTTAGTTACGATCATAACCGTTCTGCAGATCCTGATATATGATCATCATGACGCGCGAAAGTCCGAACTACGTCCGGATTGAGTTCGCTGAGTTGGCGCGAAATACTTATTTTTTCTCTACTGAACATCTCGAAAACGAAGCACCGGATTGAATTTCAACAACACTTTTACATTATCATGCCATTTTGACTTATTTTATTTTTTACTCTGAATCATTTAAAAAAATTATTTTTTATTATTTTTTTTCGATGAAATATGAAAACGTCAAAGACTAAAGGATCTGTTGAAGTATATCGGTTGCAACATTTCGGCCGTTTCCCCCCCCCCCCCCCCCACCTCATTTCCAACGCCTCGAAACCAGGTGCGAGTACCGACGCACAGTTGGCGCTGTGGTGAGGGCGCTGCACTCGATGCGTGACGTCATAGGCGCAGCGAGTAAGTCATAGCGTGCACGTGGACTACCCGGTCCAACTACGCATATGTTTCAGAGAAAAGGGAGGGAGTTGCAAACATTTCTGGATGGTATAAAAATCTGAAAAAAAAATCAAGCATATTAATGGTGCCGAAAAGATTAATTTTGCATAATAATGATTCCAAAATGTTATTATCACTTGGCCTGCGGCGCAGATGCAAAGTGGCCGATTCTTGACGAGCGGGAGGAAAAGTGATTTAGCAGGAGGAAAAGTGAAACTTTTCCTCCTGCTAAATCGGAGGTGTAAGTCACGCACTTTCCTCCCTGGTAGCATAATGTACGATTTTGTGGACTCACGTATTTACTTGAATCCACAACCTTCCAAAATATATAATAGATTAAGAGAAATTTTGTATGTACAAAATGTAAGCTGATATTTGAACTATGTTCGTGTAAAATCGATCATGCGAACAATTTTTGAATGAATCTTGATAGTTCTATGTAGGGTTATGTTTTGTTCAAATGTTCCTTGCACTAACAATAACTACATATGTGTATATATATATATATATATATTTATTTCACGTATTACAAGAACTGAAAACATCGTTACCATAAAGATTACCATTCAGACTTCTTTTAGGCCCCAGACTCTATAAACAACCACTTAATCAAAGGCATCCAAGATACTTGACGAAACATTTGCGTAAATAATTTATGTATTTATGGACCCACGATTAAATTTTTTTTATTTTTCACCTATTCCGTTTTTTTACTGGCGCTTCCTTTTCGCTACAAAATTATCTTATACCCCGTTTCTCGCGTTTCACACGAGCTGTCTTTGTATTTACATGTATAGTGAGTGTATGCAATATATATATTAATATCTGTGTGTATATATATAATTACTATATCTCCTAATTCATCATTACCATCTTGATCGCATCGACGTTTTTTTTCTCAATATGCCTTACCCTGTACTCGAAAAGTCGTACGTTATGAATTCTATCGATATCGCGCGTCTTACGTTGGGGTTGGAACACTTTTTATAGACACATTCGTTCGCCTCGAAACAAACGAAAAAAAAGGACAATATCTCGCGAACGAACGAACATAGGCAATTTTCTAGTATACAATAATTACTCGAACATGTGTTTATATCCTAAATCCGAGTCGTCAAATTTTCTACTTCGACGATGCCCTTTGCCGAGGCGGCACGACTAGGCCCTGCGCTGTGTCCACCGTTTCCGGATACTTTTCCATTCGGGTTCTGTAGGAACTTTTCGTCCGAGATCGATAAATCCTTTATCGTTGGGATTATTTGATCCTCGGCTAATATCGCTTCTGTGGCTTCTTCTATTTTGTTGTCGGGCTTTCGAGAATTCAATTCCATCAGACCCGCATGAATTCGAAAATGTAGTCTCGACTCCAGCGAATAACCAGTGTAATTTTTTCTGTTGAAGAAAAATCATGTCGTTGAGCACAAATATCACTGTTACAATACAACGAGCTCGCATAAAAATAATAAACTATGAAGATGACAAAAGTTTTCAGTCACGTGAGAGTCGTTTGACCGCGGAAAAAAAATCACTCGTACGTCAAGTTTTCAAAATGTTTGTCATCCAAACAGTTGCGTAACATTTTTTCTTCTGTATGCTACATTATCTTAACGATCTTAAAACAATTAATATAGGCGTAAAGATAATTTCAAATATATTTTAAACAAACAAAAACATTTTATCACATTCATCTTGTTATTTGTCTCTTCAATTAAGGAGGTGTAATTGTGATTAAGACGTGTTCGATCTTTAGTATCACCAATGATATAATTACGCATTGTCAAGTGTAAAACACAGTTTAGCTCCGCATCCGTGGTAATTACATGTTAATAAGTATGCGATACTAACTTGGCGTCCTCCAAGAGTGCAACAGCAAGCGCATAGTCGCCAAGATCGCATGCAAGCATTGCCAGTTCGACCGTTGCGTAAGGAACGAGATACGCGTCATCTTTAATTTGTTTCTCCAAGCCTATGACGCGCTTCAGGCAATCCTCCGCCTGCAGTGGATGCTTCATCTGTCTCAGACAAGACCCTTTTATCAGAAGGAGCAGCGCTTCATTGTCCGCCTGATACTCCGTTTTACTGGAAATCAAATCGTTCGTTATCTATAAAAAATATTCACTATAACAATCCAACGCCACTATCGGAATTTCAACAGATACGACAGATACGTAACGTTCGAATGACTTACGGACTCTTCTTAAGACGATTCTCCTCGTCCTCGATAGTTTTGAATATACTCATAACGTAATCCTGTCGTTTTCCGATAATCCTGAAGTGATTCCAAATGACCATAAGCTCGTAGATTGGAAGTACTAGATTTTTCTTCTGGGCGAAATAACGCTCGGTTTTTTTGACGATGAATTTTTCCAACGGCAATGATTTACCGGCTATGCGCTGCTTGTGCGTCGGCGCCTGAACCATAAGGGTGTTGATAATTTCGCGCTCTTTGCTTCTGCTGTCGGGATTTTTCATCATCATTATAGCGGCCTTTTGATATAGATAAATGGTGCGCGACCAGTTGGAATCCTCGGCGAGGGCACTCGCGAAGAATAAGGCGTCGTCCCACTGCTGCTGGGCGCAGTGGGCCCACATCAATTCCCAAAAACAGAGATGATGAAACTGAGGCCAAAGATCCTGGCTCTTCCAGGATTGCGTGTACCACTTTACGCACTCCTCGAGATTGCCACGCGTGAACTCGAGACGACCTTTGAAGAAGAGGAACCAAACACCGTTCGGATAGAGGGACAATTGTTCCTGGAGTGCGCTCTCGCACCACACCATATCACCGTCCGTGTGACTCACGATGAACGTCACTATTAGATTGTACGATAGCAGGGTCATCGCGCAGAGAACCTGACGAAGTCCTCGGCGCTCCTCGTAACCGGCAAGCAGTTCGGTCAGTCCATAAGTCTGAAAACAATTGGCAACTTTTCAGTCAATTTTGTTTACTGCTTTTTCTATATTTGATCAAATTTCTGTTGAAGACCAAACGTCGAATTTTTGTCCGAGGTCAATTAATCCTATAACCCATGTAAGGGGTGGAAAACTATCCCAGACGATTTTTTAACTGCGCTCCTAAAGTAGAAATTGACATTATCGACCCGGGACCTGAACGATAATTTAGTTCAACTGTCTGATGATGTATGCAGGCCTCAGTAGTTCCTCGCTGATTTTTGCACGAGACGATAACGCAGCGCGCTTGGGGCAGAAATCCACCCACTCTAGAGTTCCCGTTAGTGTTTGGTGTAAGTGATTTTTCTTGTTTTGTTAGGAACTATCAAATGTAACTTATTATTATGTAATTTGGACGTATGTAATCGCCATTTTATTTTTTAATGATTTATATATTTTTTGTAATAATAATTATCATTATCTTAAATTGCCTATAATGTTTCAACTAAAATAAATATTAAAGCCCATGCAAACCAATTTTTTTTGAGTTTTCATGATTTTTTTTCCATGTTACTAGTTTTCGGTATTTCCCCATTTTCGTATGTCCAAAGAAATAGACGTTTTGAACAGAATACAATGGGACTATTTTTTGGCTAATAACCCGGTGTGTCCGCAGTAAAATCGCGTTTGAAATTTTTTTATCGCGACCTTTAAGAGAGAATTACAACCTATGTCGTAAAAAATTTGATGAAATCGCAGAGAAAATCGCTAAGTTCTGACGTTTCCGACCAGTTTCCGAAACGTTTACACGGCACCTTATGTAGCTTTGTACACGAATTACTAAAAAAACGTACAATCAAGAAATGTGAAGAAAAAAAGTTACAAACGATTCAGCGTGTCTGCCTGCAAAGTAGCAAAATTTTATAGCTATCAAACAGAAACGCGTTTTAGCCCAAACATCCTCAAGTGTATGAATTATAAGTGTAACTCTATCTTCAATTAAATTTACTGATATGATGACTTCGGAGCACTTAATTGCATTACCTTATCGCCGGAAAATCCAATGAACTCGAGTAGCTTTATCACCCGGCCTGGCAGCAAAGAGATCATCTGGAAACATCAATTGTGCGTGCTTAAGGGAAGAGTATTAAAAAAAAACGATAAAGGTACGATTTACATACCAAATTGAAGGTTCCTATGCCCATACGAACTCCACTCTCGAAGTGCACCCTGTGCATTTCATTTTCCCATTTTCGTGTGTTAAGTATCGTCATACATTCTCTGTAAAGTGCCAAAAGTTATAATAATGATTATTTCAAAGTTTGAGATTTAATAATTACATAATTTCGATATAATTCTGATATAGGCATTAGAAACTTTTTGTTTCAAAAAATTTCATTACTTGTACGAAATAAAGCAGGTACGAATTTTCAATCCAGCCTTGACAAAGCTGACCAGAGTTTCGTCCTCCACGAATGTAAGCATCGCCTTCAATAGGAGCGTCTCGGCATAGCATAGTTCCGCATGCACTTCCTCTGTAATATTTAATACTCTGTCATTCCCTGCATGCATCTACATTTACTTGGTAACTACGATGTACGGTAATCCGTGTAAATTATCTAAAAAAAAAAAATACATCATTATTCAGTTAATATAATTGCTGAAAGTATTTTACGACGAAAAAAATTTCCACAAGGCAACTTTAATGGTATAACTGAAAGAAACATTTTTCGGAAAGACTCGCGAATCATGCGACAGTGGACATTTTTTGTCGTTTTTTTTTTCTGTAAGCTCAACAGTGACAATGGCGCACGACGCATATTCGTCGGGAGAATTATTTTCGTCTTTTTCTATTTTTATTTTTTTATTTTTTTGTAGAGAAAAATTCACCCAACGCACCATCTGCATAGAATGAAATTTTTTATATTATTGCCTCATGATAACGTAGCGAAATTGAGGACTAGTTATCGATAGCTGACGCAGCAGTGAAAAAGTTCGAACGGTATCGCCAATGTCATTTTTACGATAAGCTTTTTTTCCTTTCGTAATATTTCCTTTCGTAATTTTTTCCTTAGTAATATGGGTACGATAACGTTACGCAATAACGAGCCCGAAACTATGCTTACGTTACTGTGCACTACTGAGCTGAATACCAGTATAGTCAATGATTGCAATGACAAGCTGGATAGCTTAGTACCTGAGAAACTGGGGTATTAAACTTATGTGCCAGGTTTCTCGCCATATGAACGTGAGCGGGAATTAAGCTCGAGAATGACGAGTCAGGTAGAGACGATCGAATTTGAATATTATATAATAGTTATACACACGAGTATATTATTATATATTCGTGTGTGTAACTGTTGCCACGTCTCTGGCATCACGGATTGTCTCTTTACTATTCTGTGATTCAAGTCCATTCGAGCAAGATAAAAATTTTGTAATATGTACTTGACTAATTAATTGTATGTTACTGGTTTAATTAACTCTATAAAGGGCAACAGTAAAATTTACGCCACAGTAAAATATCCGAATAAAAAATTGTAATAGTTCATAGTGTCAAGATTATTCTGTTCAATTTTTATGGCGAAATTCAATGAATTACGAAAGTGTCGGAGCGCTCAAGCAGCGGCCGAACTTTGAACGCGTTTTGCTCAAAACGTGATTTTCAAGATCGGTGTCCTTGATATCTCAAAAATGGCTTGATGGATTTTTATGAAAATTTTTATCATCAAATTTGAGTTTTACGGAAGTTTCCGATATACTTCAAAAGATTCTTTAGTCATTGACGTTCTCATTTTTTTTTTTTTTTTTTCATTACAAAAAAATTATTTGGTGTTGAAAAATTGGCAAAAATCGACTTTTATCAAAAGGCCGCCATTTTGCCAATTTTTTTCCACTCGTCAAGGACCGCCTTGTATATTGTTATAAATATTTCATATTATAGTTAGTAGTTAGCCTTATAGAGACAATCGAATTTACATCGGATATCTTTCGATTTTATTAACTACTCGTCTGTATGACTGTTGCCACCGTTGCAGCAACTCAGATTCTCCTTTCACTATTCTCTGATTTAAGTCCATCCGAGCAAGAGAAAAATATGCAAGATAAACATTTCTTGATATTTACCCGACTGCATACACTTATAATGTGAGTCATGGCGAACGCAGTTAATTGACTGGTGTTAGTTCCATAACTACTGCGACGGTACGATATAAACGAAATTACCGCGCTCATACCAGCCACCCCAATCTCATGCACATCGAATGACGAGGCATTATCCTTCCATAATCGTTCCCACTTTGGAGTTATTTTTTTCCAACAATCAGCTCACCTATCGTGTAATTGTCGTAGTTTGTCTTTTTCACCATTTTTCCAATGTTTTGGGTCAAGGTGACGTGACGTCGATGCTTGGAGCAAACGGACAGGGACAATTTTATCGCCTCGGAAGCCTTCTCTATGTGTTTCTACGATAAGCCAAATCAAGTCGATCAAATATTCATACCACCGCCCTTGAAAATGCACCAAATTATTTAAATTTTTGATTATTTTTTATTTTTTTATTTTTTTAAATACCTGTTCGAACGTTAATATCGCCTCTAAAAATTTAAACACGCAGCTGCCCAACGAATGGTACATGCTGCTCTCAGCCCATGGCTCCAGTATTCCTTTAGCTTGCAGGAAATCGTTGTTGAAGAAGCAGTCCGACGCGCGTTTCGCCTCGGCGATGGCCGTGTTCAGGTCCATCGTGATCGGCCTGGAAAAATAAATTGTCATCCACATTAATTCGATAATTCTCCTTTCCCCGACCCCCTCCCTTGCTTATTAATTTTCTCCGGTAGTAAAACTTACGCGGCGACACTTTCCTGCGCATCTTGGAACTGAAACAAAATTTTTAAAAATATTATTCGACGCAGATGAGACTCACGCGAGTTTGTTGTCAATAATTGCTTACCTCATCTTCTCCGTCCAGGTCCGACATTGTCGACGTCTTTATGAAATCTCTGAAACAGCAAAAAATAAAATATATGATAATTTTCTCTTTACTTTATAAATTTTAGCCACTCAGCTCCGAACAATGGAATAATAGAAATTCTCGGTGCATACGCGAGATTAAAATCTTTTTCACACCGTACGATCATCTCCGGCACAGATTGGACATTAGTGGGTGAAAGTTTGCTTAGATCGATTTCTAAAGTGTGCTCCTTGGATTTTAGGTCATTATTTTTGTGCTATACATTCAGCGGCCACAATTGTAAAAGCGTAAACGAACGGACAGTCTAACGTGATTCAATCGGCTGAATTTGACCTCTTTACTTCAATCTCGTAACCGTTATCCGCTGGACCGGTATTCCGAGCGATAAAACACTTGCGCTCTCCCGCGTGCAATTATTTACACCGTTGGGAATTTCATTAAATGCTTGAAACTGGACCTACAAATAATATTTACATTTTTCAATACACGATTCTTCGATGATTTTAAGGTTGTCCTTTCGTTATGTCTGATGCTGCCTAAGTTCCAGAGAGGAATGAGAGAGATTACAAACACTTCTCGATGGAATAAAAATCTTTAAAAAATCGAGCATATGGAAGGTGCTGAAAATATTGCTTTTGCATAATAATAATTCCAAAAATGTTATTAACAAATTACTGAACAATAAAAATTGTGCATCAAATAATCAGTAAACCTTTTTTTCTCTTTTCAAATAAATTCGTCGACTTTCTAGAAGCCGCATGATCTTTTTCAAAATTTTCTTACATTTCTGAATCTTCGGTTTTTACATTTTTTTAATGCCATAACTGTGAAACTGTTGGCGCAATCGCCTCCACACTTTTTGTGTGTATCGTAGAATCCCGATACGGAAACATACAAAATTTGTACCGCTGCATCGATTTTTTTAATTTTCATTTTTTTAAATATCAGATAATTATTAAAAAATCGAGGAATTCATTTAAAATCAGCACATAAAAGGTTTGATTTTTTTAAACAATTAATTTTTAAATAATTTATTACCAACTTTTTGGCATTATTAGTATGCAAAATCAAAGGTCTTGACGTCATTAAAACAGCTGATTTTTCTCAGATTTTTGGCATATCACGAAGTACTGAAATTTTGATCGAATTAAACTTTCGATTGGGAATGTACGTGTAATGCACACTCAAAGCGCACCGCTGTGTGCCAATTGTCACGCTACATAACGATTTTTCCAGCGATACAATTAAAAAATTTGCATTGCCCGATTTTTTGTCTCAATTTTTTCAAACATTATTTATTCTTATTATTCTTACGTAATAAAGAGTAAGTAAAACGCGTGGTAAAACACACAAATTTATTAAAACGTTCGACTTCCCAAATGATCGGACACGCGTTACATAATAATCGTAATCTCTGGATGTGCAGATAAGATTAAGACGGAGATGAGGACGGATTGAAAAGAACAATGTGTTTCAATCGGTATTATAAATACACTTTCGACAGATAAATAAAAAAAAACCTTCGATCTTCTAATCGCAAAGTTATTCTGTCTAAATGATAAGGAAAGCATTGATTTGCTATCGTTTGATTACATTGAGACGGAGATTAGGACGGATTAAAAAGAACAATGTGTTTCAATCGGCATTACAAATACCCTTTCGACAGATAAATAAATAAAAAACCTTCGATCTTATAATCGCAAAGTTATTCTGTCTAAACAATAAGGAAAGCATTGATTTGGTATTGTTTTTGCTATAGTTCGAAAATAAAACATTGAAGGCTATTAAATTATTATGCAAGTCCTTGCGCATAATAGTACAGGTTTTTCTTCTTTTTTGCAGCCACAGTAGCGCATAATATGTATCAACAACCGGTGGCACGACCAGATTTTCTGAAAGAAAAAATCTTATTGATAAAAAGCAGGAATAATTGAGTCACGTATTGAAAAAAAAGTTGCCAAGTAAGTTGCCCGTGACGTCTTGTTTTGGTAACGTTTTCCGCATCCCTCTCTCTCATATACTAAACTTTGCGTTACAATATAAAATTTTAATTATGGAAATTGATCGCTGAATTTATTGTAAAAATTCGTTGAGTAAAATTTTTGTAACTCGCCGCTTCGAAGAAATTTCTAATGTTTCTTTTTTCTGATGATAATTCTGAAGGTAATTTGACTCTTGGCGCGATGTTTGATGCAGAGACTCGTGACAGACGTAAAATACAACATTTTTTCAAAAATTTCATAATACAATTCATAATAAAATTTAAACGGCTTGAACCATTTTCGACAAATTTTGTACCAAACATTGTGCAGTGTTGGTCTGTTCCCATTTAAAATTTAAAGTCAATACCTTCATGTTTACTCAAATTCGAGTATTTTTGGTAATAAAAAAAAAATTTAATTATCATATCTGACTGCGTGGACAGATTTCGACCAAACTCAAGACCGAAAATCCTTAATCGATACACTACATTTGTGCGCACTTTTAAGCTGATAGCTGCAAATTTACGATAGTCAGAGAATCAATGTTATTTTTTTCAGTAACTCAAAATCTCTTAAAATTTCAGATCGGACATAAATTTTCATGAAAATTGTACTGAACAACTGGAAGAAGTGACCACTTTACCTGTGTACTAAATGTCGACTAGCTCGCTCAGTCCGTTTGTGAGTTATACCGATTTTATAGGCCCAGAATCAATCAAACACACACACATGCAGGCGCCAGTTCAAAATCACATTTCTCGACGTTTCAGACCGCCTTAAGTACTCTGACACTAAAGTCTCGAAAAGTGTGTTTTTTAAGAAGATAGCTCTAAATATACGATAGTTAGAGAATCCACGCTATTTTTTATTTCAACTCAAAATCTCTTAAAATGTCAAATCGGATGTAAATTTTGATGAAAATTGTACTCAACAAAATTGTTCAGAGCTAATTGACCAAAGTAGAAAATTTACCACTTTACCTGTGTACCAAATTTCAACTAGCCATTTCAATCCGTTTCCGAGTTACACCGACTTTACAGGCCCAGAATCAATCTCTGTCACACACACACACGCACACACACACTAATCCGGGCGCCAGTTTAAAATCACACTTCTCGACGTTTTAGACCACCTTAAGAATGCTGACACCAAATTCTCGAAAGGTGTGCGTGTTTTTATTACGAAAACTCAGCTTCCCCTGCGAGAAAGCAGAAAAACAAATGAATAACACCAAGTACGTATATGAACGAAACCTTGAGACTTCTTTGCCGGCAACGAAATGATCGATAACGAAAATTGCCCACGAACACGACGACGTGGACCACCACGAGTGCTACGATCACCTATATATATAATCGAGTTAGCGTTGTACGTCTGGGCTCTCGGCAGGTTTCATGAGCCGACTCGGTGTATTATTGTAACGGGAAAGCACGGTAAGACAAGTACAGTCGTGCGGTATAGTTAAACGTCGAACTCTCGTAGGCAGTCTCCCGTACAAATGACACACGTTGGAAGGGGAAAAGTGGGTTTTATTCTGGCACGAAACCTCGCCGTTCTGCGTGTTTAGTACGGCACGAAAGTAGCTGCTTATCGCGATCGCGTTCGTCGCATCTCGGTGCACGGGTTCCTTTAAAGTTATGAATTTAGTTTCGAGAAGGCGAAAAAAAAGATGTTCCGAATGCTCGAGGTGAAACTTTTTACTTACATGTCATCCGTGGAACGTTGGTTTCATCGATTAATCACGAGCTGCGTACCGGGCCTCGTTACCGATGGAAATTTCCGAGATGTGCCGATCGCACGAATCCTTTGTTATTAGCGCGAAAAGGTTCGATGCGAAGGGAAGCCGTTTCGCGGTACGGCGAGGAGGATTGAGAAGCGTGCGTGACTGGAACGGCCACGAGACGCGTCGGCTCCACGCGATCATCGACTGGTCACTGACAGGACTGTGACAGCCAAAAGCGCAAAACAAGTCTCACTCTGTGTGTGTGTTTGTGTGCTCGGCTCACAGTCGACTGATGGCCAGTCCCTAGTCCCTACAGCAGCAGCTGCGTGCGCGGCGGTGTGTTGGTCCGCGCACACACGCGCCGATGCGCGCGCAGCGCGATTCGTCCCCCACCAATAGAACGAGCCGCGACGGCCGGCGCGGGGTGGAGAGGGGTTTTATGTGAAGATGTGAATCGGTATTTTAATATTTCGTAGAATTACTATATTATGAGGTAATTTTTTTTCTCTCAACACTTTGTGTTGTGAAAATATGGTCACGAAAGTTTATCGTAAATTTTACTGTAAAAAGTGGTAAAAATCAGATGTATAAAATTAGCGATACAAACTTCGATTTAAGAATGTGCAATTTATGTCATTCGATTGGTGGTCGTTTGGCCAATTTTTTCCTCTTCAAATGAGGCTTCAAATTGGAATTGGGCAAACGCGGCTCGAGGCGCGGCGAGCAGAGGGACGAGAAAAAAAATCGCCAGGGTGAGAGATCTCGCGAGAGGAGGAAGAGAGACGGCAACGACAGAGGCGGCGAGTTGAAATTTAAAAAAATATATATTTGGCCAACTTTGGGCCTCGATTCGTTTTTAAAATTATGTTATTTAATCAAACGATTGACCATCAAATGTTTTAATTAGGCTACCAATCACCACCAAACGATCAACAATCGAATGGTATAAATTGCAAATTTCTAAATTAAAGTTGTATGGCTAACTTTATTCAGCTAAAGTGGTGTTGTGAATGTACCGATTGCTATAGAGCTGGGCAACCTTTCGTAACCATTTTTACTGGTAAAATAACCGGTTACTTAAGTAACGACAGTGCTACCAACAAGCGCACTTCAACTTTTCCTTTAAATTTGATAAGATGTTTACGTTATTGTGAATGATTTAATCAACGTTTTATTTCTTCAATAAAATATTTCTGGTGACCGAGAAATAATCCATATTCCTTGGAAGCTATTAAGAATTGGTTAATTTGTTATTCACCAAAAAGTATGTAATACGATCAAACGTTAAAAATAGCCTTTGCACTGTTTACAATAACAACGTTGTGAGGGCAACGACCGGGTTAAGTCAAGATACATATAGAGTAAGGATGCGTGACTGAAGCGGGAACCGCGTAAGAAAGAATCTTGCACATGCAATTTTCGCCGAGTTCGGCTGTGCCAACCACAGAATAAGTCACCATAGGTAAAATACGATAGTAGCCGCGGTTAAAGTAGTCTTTGCGAATAGTGTTCACTTCGCATAAGTTCCAGAGAAATGAGAGGAAATTGCAAACACTTCTGGATGGTCTAAAAATCTGACAAAAATCAAGCATATTAAATGTGCTGAAGAGATTAATTTTGCATAATAATAATTCCAAAATGTTATTAACAAATTGATGAAAAATAAAATTGAACAAATCTCTCGCAAACACACCATCGAGAAGTGTTTACAATTCCCTCTCATTTCTCTGAAAATTATGCGAAGTGAACACTATTCGCAAGGACTACCTTAATCAACCGATTACTTGCCGGGCTATATAATCGATTAATTACCTATATCTAATAATAATAAGCCATTTAACTATATATCACACTAAGTAAAAGAGTCGCTAGTAGATGGCGGATACATAGCGTTACCTCCGACCTAGTTACTTTTCGACGGAAATTCGTTTTGGCCGAAATGAATTTAACGCAAACGATACTCTACCTTCCATCTCGCGCTACGAAGATGGAACGATAGAAACTGCGCGTCCGCACGAGAGTGTTTCGTCCTTTGCTAATACAACGATGACACTTGGATGCAGCGAGAGATGCTTCTATGGCCGTCGACGGACAATCAAAGCGTAACCTCAAAAACTCGAATGTCCGAGATCTGTACCGAAGCCTTTTTTTTTTTTTGGTCGACTCCAGAAATACAAAAATCCTCTAAATCAAAGTTGATAGTTTAAACAAATGTACATATATATCTGCGCAAAGAAGAAACATATTATACGGAAGTATTCACTGGAGAGACGTGCGAGTGCGTGATCCTCGAAACGTCTCGTCGATTAATCGGTTCCGTAAAGAGGAAACATAATAATAAAACCGACCGTAAATAAATCGTGAGACGCTTCTCTGTGTAAAAAAAATAAATAAATAATATGGAGTGGACAAAGAGAATAGAAAAAAAACGATGAATTAGTTATGCTTCCGTCTACCGGTTACTTTAAATCCATAAATTGTCCATTTTACGAGACTGGCTGCTGCGACAGACCTTACTGCCACTTCAAACACTTACGTCGAGGTAATTATTGAGTAACACAAAAAATAAACACCTATTTTTTATCCACAGTTTTTATCATAGGCTTGGAACAGAAAAAAAACACACAGCCACATCGAGCAGACTTTTTGTTGTTCTCATCCCTGTAACGACTCCGATAATGTTTGTCCTTTTCTTGCCCAGACGACTCGACGACCTCATCTTTTCGTTCTCATGTCTGAAACGAATCCAACAATTCGTTTCCATTTTTTTTGTACAGATTACTCGACGAACTTGTTTTGTTGTTCTTATCCGCGTAACGGATCCAACAATTTTTTTCCATTTTTTGTACAGATTACTCGACAACGTTGTTTTGTTGTGCTCATCGTGGTGACGACTCCGATAATATTGTAAGATGAGGTCTTCAAATCGTCTGGACAAGAAAACTTTTCCAGACAACTCGAGGACCTCGTATTTTTGTCGTCTCATCCTTGTACTGAGTCCAACAATTTGTTTCCATTTTTCAACCCAGATTACTTGACGACCTCATTTTATCCCGTCGCGTCCCATTGTTCTTATCCCGTAATGAGTCCAACAATCTCTATCTAATTTTGTCCAGATTACTCGACGACCTTCTCTTGTTGTTGTACTCATTCCTGTAACAACTCCAATAAATCTTATCTGTTTTTCATTCTGAAAACCTTGTCTTTTTATTGTTCTCATTCTTGTACCGACTTGTATAAATTTCATCTGTTTCTTGTCAAAATGACTCGCTGACGTCATCATTTTATTGTTCTTATCCCTGTAACAAATCCTATAAATTTAGTCTGTTTCCTGTCCAGACAACTCGATGACCTCATCCCATTAAATTTTAACTGTTTCCTGTCTAGATGACTCAGTGACCTCATATTTTCATTGTTCTCATCCCTGTAAAGACTCAAAATTTTTTGCCCATTTTCTGTCCGGATTACTCAACAACCTTGTCTAGTTGTTATTCTCGTCCTCGTAATGACTCTTATAAATTTAGTCCCTTTCTTGTTCAGACAACTCGAGAACTTGATCTCTTTGCTGTTCTCATCCCTGTAACTACTCTGACAAATTTTAACCGTTTCTTGTCCAGATGACTCGACGACCTCGACGGCGAGCGCCGTTCCTGCGGCGGCACCGCAGCAGGTGGAGGCCGGTAGGAGAGCCTCCGCCGTGGTTCCTTCCGCGGACGGCAAAGCCGAGCTTCACCAGCTGGTCAACGAAGCCGTGAAGAAGTTGCTGGAGACTCGGGAAGTGGACGACACCACGACCATGACCGACGAGATCGTAGCCCAAGTGGTCGAGCAGTTGAAGCCCGCCATAGCAACAGCTCCGAAGCCCTCGGCCTCGGTCGTTCGCTCTCCGGCCGAGCCCGCCGTGCCTAGCGCCATAGGCAAACACATCGGGGTTCCGAGCTGCGTTACGAAGCCGGCGCCCTGCGTCTACAATCCCACTCCGATAGCCGAATTGAAGAAGCGTCACATACCCGTTCCCGTTTACATGCCGACGCGCGAGAGCAAAGTCGCCGCGAAGAGAAAGAGCTCTCTTGACTCTGCGAAACCCCGGCCGAGTACGACGAGGGAATCGACGAATTCCCGGTTGGCCGAGGTCACCTACAAGCCGACGGCGATATCGAGCATGTCGCAGGACGGCGACTCGTCGAAGACTTACGTGCCGACGCTCAGGTCGGACAATTCCTCGTCGAACTCGTACGACGACGGCAACTCGAACGACTACGTGCCCAAGGCCAAGGAGGCTTACTATCCGAAACCTAAGAAGAGACGCGAGGAGTACGTGCCCAAGAAGGTGAAGGCCCCTCTGAAGTCGGTGCAGCATCTCGAGGAATCTGTCCTCGACGATTTCGAGCCCGAGTTCGACATGATCGACGAGATACTGACGTCCGGTGTGGCCGGTCGAGGGATCGACGACGAGACGACGCAGGATTTGTACGATATAGAGCCGAAATTCTCGGAGGAGGAGGACGGCGAGGAGGAGGACGAGGTCGAGGAGGTCGTCGACGGGACGTCGATCGACGAATCGCGGAGAAGGAAGCCCGGGCAGGCCGACGACGGGCTCGATGGCAAGGAGAACGAGAGGAACGCGAAGATCGAGGAAAATCGAACGGCGATGAGGAAATCGGAAAAATCGTCGTCGGTTAAATCCGATAGTCTCGGTGTTAAGACAAGCAATAAAGATAGCGGATGCGGGGAGGCGGGAGAAAAGTCCCGAAGAGATTCGACCGTCGAGGACTCGAAGGATGATAAAAAAAAAGATCGGGGAGATTCGAGCAAGGGCGGCTCGAGGCGCGACAGCGAGAGGGGCGATAAGAAAGATCGCCGGAGCGAGAGATCTCAAGGGAGAAGCAAGAGAGACGCCGAGTCGAAAGAGAAGAGCAAGAGCAGCGCGAGCTCGAGGGACAAGCATCGTACCTCATCTTCCAGTAAAAATAGCGATAGGGATAGAAGTAAGGATAGTCATAGTAGCGATAGTAAGAGGGAGGGCTCTCGCAGAAGCTCCAAGGATGCGGCGAAATCACACAAAGACAAAGTGCCTAGCTCGAAGAGCGACGACGGTAAATCGAGGAGCGGCAAGTCCCGAAACGAGAGACACTCGTCGAGCTCGTCGCGCTCGAGATCCGACAAGAAGCGGGAGACGAGCAGAAATTCTGAGAAGCACGGCTCGAGATCGAGCTCGCACAAGTCCGGCGGTTCCGGGAAGAAATCCAGCGGCAGAAAAGAATCGAGCAGCGAGAGGAGCGTCATGGAGACTGAGGATCATTCGAGTAGCCCGTTTGAGAGCAATTTCGTCGACGACGAGTTGATGCAGACTTCGGACTCCGATCATGACGTCGAGGAGGAGTGCCTGAAGATCTTCCAGGTACCGCGAACTCGTAGAGGAGATCCCCTAGCGAAACTTGTGCAAACCACTGACTCGGAGTTGCATCGTAGTCGCAGTCGCACTAGGCTTGCTATAGAGCTGGGCAAAGTACCAACAATTTTCAAATACGAAGTAACACAAGTATTTGCAGTATTAAGTAGTTTTTTGTACTTGACGTATTTATCAAGTACTTTGTGTACTTGAAATATTTCTCAAGGACTTTTGTACTTGAAGTATTTCTCAAGTACTGATTTAATAGACTCGAGCGACGCCCGCGCAACTAGAAGTCAAATACGACAAGTCAATAAGACTATCCAATGATGGTTGCAAGCATCACAGGAAAGACGACGTTAAAATCAAGAGACGCGGTAGCGTTTCGACGCCAAGTACTGAAAAAAGATTTTTTTGTAACTCATGTATGAAAAATTCTACTTTTCGTGCCTGTTGAGAGTGGCGAAAGTGGCGCTTTACAGCCAAGTGTACTATAAATACCTGGCGCATGCGTACATCGGTCTGATCTTACTTTCCGCTCGCACTTTTCGCACGCTTCAGCGTGCGTAAACTACGACGCATGCGCAGTAGGCCTTGCTCTACAGCGCCACAATCAGCAGGCACGGAGTAGCTCTTCTCCTGCATTCGTTACAAAAAAATATCATGCGATACTCGAGTGTTGTAGCGAACATTATACGCGAACTGTCAAGTGAGTCGCACTTCACAGTGTGCTTATGGAGTTCGCTTTATCGCACTTGTATCGCAAATTAGTATTAAGCGATAAACATGCGCGATTCTAGAGCGAGTCACAATGTTTCACATCGTGCATTTGTCTTATTTGCACTCTGCCAACAGTCACCTCAGTTCTGTTAGGGGACGAAAAATATTAATTAACAATGAATTTACAAATAACTTTACGCTGAATTGAAAAGTAGATTTTTTTTATTGCGGTCGATCGTTGGATAAGAATTTGATTAGCGCTTTGATTCCGTGTCAACAGGAATACGAGCCGACGGACCATCCAAAAGGCGTCACAGTTAGAGAAGCTCCCAAGCCGGAAGCCGACGACGAGGACGTAGGACGGAAACGGGTGGCTCATCCTTCGGCGGCGGCTTCGATAGTTCGAGCCCACGGTCCCAGCCAGCCGGTGAAGAAACTGAGAAACCCTCAGCAACTGATGTACGATCGATGGCGAAAGCTGAAGGAAGCCGCCGCGGAAAAAGCAGCGGAAAAAGCGGTCACATCACCCACGAAGCCGGCACTTCCGGTGGAAGCGGAAAAAACTGTGACAAAATCCGCACCACCGAGGTTACAGGAAATCAAGACGAGACCCGGTGACGCGGGCTCGAAAGGATCTCACGATCCTCAGCTCAACGGCAATGGTGTGGATAACTTTCATTTCTTTTTTTTTTTATCGAAATTTTAAACTTTCACGTACGGTTGCCTCCGACATATAAATATAAATTTCGAATAGCAATAGTCCACTATACATTGACAGTACAAATATTATTTTACACAAATATAGTATCCTGAAGATTACTCTTCAGAGAGCATTTTTCCAAATTTCAACATCGTCAATATTTTTTTAGATACAGCGATCTTTACCGCGCAATGTAAGTACTCGCTGAGCGAGGATCCCGGCCGACTCGTCCGGAAGCGAGGTCCTTGCTCAGCGAGAATCTCGTACGTGAAGGTTTAAACAAACCGTAGGGTAAAACCAAAAACAAAAAAAAGTTCGACCCGTTCGAAGCCGTGACCGCCCGATACTTTGTTTTCGAGGCTGATACTCTAATCACGAGACCAAGGTGATTGGTACTTTGTTTTTATTGTTTCTCCAGGTCGAATAAGAATCGCCCACGTCCCGTACGCGATGTCCTTGGCCTTGGCGAAGAAGAAGGTGAACGAGACGGTGGCGAAGGCCGCCGTCGAGGCGAAGACCGCCGCCCAAACAACGAAAGGCTCCCGCGTAGCTCACATACCGCAAGTGGTAAGACGTCCGTCCGTTCTCTCGTGAAGTTCCGTTTCTCAGCGCATATCGCAAAGATAAACCGATGACGTTGCACCTGTGGCATCCGTCGCTTTTTCTTTCCTCGCTACGTGCCTGTCGAAAATTGTTTACATAAATCCCAGCGCCCCGCATCACCAGTCGGAAATATTATCCGAGTGGGTATTATTATAAACACGCCGCTATCAAATGCGTTTCTCGACCGCGTTCTTCGAAAGCCCTTCTTCGAATACTATTCTCAATTTCGATAAACAATGATTGCAATATTGTAGGTGCCCCAGCTCGTCGCACCGGAGCCTCTACAAGTAACGACGCAGAAGTTTCCGCTGACCGTTCGACAGTACTACGTTAATCTGATGCACGTTATTTGCGTGCAAATCTACACGAATGGGGAGGACGCCGGTCAACGAGCGCTGAGGGAAGAACTCGCTTGTCACGATCGTTGCAAAGCCCTGAGCGTCTATAAGAACTCCTGCATGCTGGCGGCGCACAGATTGCGAAAGGAGGTGGAACAAGGCGCGAACGGTGACGAATCGTTGCCCTCGGCGAGTGGCATTGTATCGCACAACGCGTTACTCGCCGGCAAGTCGAAGGGATCCTGGAGCGTCGAGAAAACGAAGAAATCCGTTATGGATTTTCGCGGTACCGCTCTTTACGAGAGGCTCAAAAAATGGATCATGACCGAGCAACAATTGCGCGACAATGGCTTTCCGAGATCTCATCCGGACGGACCGAAGGTGAGACGAGTCTCCCCAGAGACGAGAAAAATTTTGCGCACAGTTTTCTCTGTGAGAAAGTTCACTGAACGACTTTGGCTTCCTCGTGGGGGAAGCTATTCGCAAAATTTTAATAAATAAGGAAGCCATGGGCGAATTACTTTGCACCTTTTTTCGTAACATAAAAAAAACATTTCTTGTTTTTTTTCTTTCACCAATTGGCACATCTCTTTCTTCTTATCTGTTAAAAGGGCCGTGCTAAAGTTTACGTGACGAACACGCGAAATCATTCGATTCTATCGAAAGTGCCTAACGAGAGGTACTGCTGTCGGTGCAACAAACCCTACATGGTAAACAAGCACGGATTGGCGGTACAGCAACAGAATTGTATCTATCATTGGGGAAGGAAGTTCACGACGAGAGGTGAATCGAAGTACACGTGCTGCCAGCAATACGGTTTTGCGTCTGGTTGCGCCGACGCTAAGAATCATGTGTGGGAATACGTTGACTATGAGAATCTTAGGGGATACGTCACGACTTTATCGAAAGGTGAGCCGTAGTATTTTTCACCGCCTCTCAGATCATCGATTGATATCGAATGTCTTATTTTTTATTTTATTTCTTTGTTGAAGATATCCCAGCCGAGGAACAAGGTGTCTATGCGCTAGATTGCGAGATGTGTTACACAACACAGGGCCTAGAATTGACGAGAGTAACGGTGATCAACGAGGATTGCAATACTATTTACGAGACCCTCGTTATGCCGGAAAATCCAATAATTGATTACAATACGAGGTAATCTTTTCCTCCAGTATGATTTCTCTTACGTGTGTCTTACCTGACCTGACCTTACCTTACCTTACTTTACCTTACCTTACGGCTTTGCTATGACTGCTTTTGCCTTACCTTTTTATTTTGTATTATTGTTTATTATTATTAAATAACATTGCTTAGATTTATATAATATTTGGTATAAACTAATAATATAATAAGTCTACGCGAAAAACTCTTCAGTTCACAGAAGCAAGATTTGCTCGTTCGCGAATATCACAGAGTTCGCTTACTACTTACATTACGTATTGCCTTTGCCTGTGAGCTGATAATTTTTTTTACGTTGTCTAGGTTCTCAGGGATTACGGAGGAGAGTATGAAAGGCGTGAAGACGACCCTTCTCGACGTACAAGCAACGTTGCTGACGATGTTCTCCGAGTTTACGATACTAGTTGGCCACAGTCTCGAGAGTGATTTCAAAGCGTTGAAGCTCATACACGAGACAGTGGTGGATACCAGCATGATGTTTCCTCACAAGAACGGTCCGCCCCACAAACGGGCGCTGAGAAATTTGTGCTCCGAATATCTTCGCAAGATCATACAAAACGAGGGTAAGTGTTTTTATCCCTCCGTTTCCCGACGGTGGTTGAGAGTTCCTTCCGCACAGGGAGGGGAAATCCTAGCGCAGGGTAGGCGGGGTCGTAAACACCCAGAAGGGTACACGCGGACAGAAAACAGAATTTCACATTAACACAATAATTAGGTATTTTTATTTGCATTTAAAATTGTTTAAAATAGAAGTCATTAGAAGTTTGTTGGAAGAGGGAACATTTTTTATTCGTCCGGGAAAAGTCAGAGAATTTTCTTCCGGGGAAAAAACGGCCACCTTCTCTTTCATTAAATATAAATTGACGTTGTTTCGTCGGATTGTTCATAGTCGGAGGTCACGACAGCGCCGAGGATGCGATCGCCTGCATGGATCTCATACACTGGAAAGTCAAAGAAGAAGCCAAACTTTTGTGAGGTAAAAAAAGAACGAAAAGCAATCGAACTTCTTCAGCCCGACAAAGTTGCAAACGTGAACTATAGTGAGCTAATAAATTTCATTTCATTACATCTCAATCTATCCTTCACAATCTGGCCCGGAGTTGGAGAAAAACTTTATCGAGCGCTGTTATTCAACCTTCACTCGCGTTGCTTGTCATTCGTGATTCGTTAATTTATTATTGCTATTCGTCTTTCGGGTTTTTGTAGATAATTTCATTTTTTTTTCTTTCCGGATAATCGGTTACGTATATCGCAGCGGGAACTTCTCGTTTGGTCCGCTTACTATTACCTCGAACGATATAACACTAAATAACGAATAAAACGATTGACGAATAAAGCTCTCGCCGCCAACTCTCTGTCCTCTTTGAGGATACATCACACATACATTCGTAATCAAAAGTCCAACTCGATCAAAATTTCAGTACTTCGCGATATACCAAAGATCTGGAAAAAATCAGCCGTATCGTTGATGTAAAGACTTTTAATTTTGCATAATAATAATGTCAACAAGTTATTAACAAATTATTTGAAAAACTGTCTAAAAATAAAATCAGACAACCTTTCATTTTCTCGTTTTAAATGCATGGCTTAATTTTTTAGAAGACATGTATTTTTTCAGAATTTTCTTGCTTTTCAGCATGTTTTTTTTAGAAAATTTGGGAAATCGATGTAGAAGCGGGAATTTTGAACATTATTCCGTATCACGATTCTACAGTACAGTTTCGTAGTTATTGCCTTAAAAAGAATTTCAAAAACGAAACATTCAGCCATGTAAGAAAATTCGGCAAAAATTCGTGTGGATTCTAGAAAATCAATGAATTCAATTGAAAAGAGAAAAAAAAGGTTTACGATTATTTGTTGAACAATTTGTCTTTTCAGCAATTTCTTAATAACTTTTTCACATTATTATTATGCAAAATTAATGTTCTTAGCACCTTTAATACAGATGATTTTTTCCAGATTTTTACACCATTAAGGAAGTGTTGAAATTCCCGCTGAATGTCACTTTTGTTTGAGAATGTAAGTGTAAAGCATCCTTAATAACTTGCATCGAGAATTCGGTATAAATAGTGTTGCACTATCGTACTGGCGTGTGTATAATAGAATTTTTTCTCTCGTTTTCTTGTATAAATGTGTAATATAACCGATTGTTATTCTCGCGCAGTCGTTTTCCCAGAATAATCGTGTGAATTTAATTATTTTTCGTGTTCATTTTCAGTCGAGTAGATATTTATAACGTAAATTTGAATTTTTCAATAAACTCCTCCGTTCCTCGTACTACTCACTACCAACCGTCACGAAGAGTCTCAAGCAGAAACAAATATTCACAAACAACTCTGCAGGATTAGGCGTCGAATGGCCGAATCGCCGAGAATCCACCACGTTATTCCTTTTTCGATAACTTCAATTAATATTTTTGTACTTCGTTACCTATTTATATTTTAGATCATTAAAATTACGACATAATTTAATCGTCTTGAATCCTCAATACCCCCTCATTTGCAGATGCTATAAAGGATAGTAAACAATTTTTTTCATGGGATCAAGGATAGATCGATGCTGATTTTTCATTTCTTTCTGTACAGTGTTTTTATTATACACGTTAATTTATAAAAGTTCATCGACTTCCCTCGTCTCTCCTCGTTACAAGCTTCCTATGGCTCACGTGTGTTGGCTATCAACAGACACACTGTCGGCTTACCTTCCGTTAACAAAAAATATAGACTTTTTTTCTACTATGGATAATATCCGAACTTGTTACAGTAACTCTAATTCTGTCTAATTCTAATACTCTATATACGTTCTAAAGCTGTCGTCGCTAAAAAAAAAAAAACAAAAACAAAAAAAATCTATTGCACTCTTGCCCATTTGTTCTCTCGAGATCTCGACAGTTTTGCTCCAATTTATATTCTATCTACAATTGACAAAATATCGTACGTTTCGACGGGCACGGAATCGTCCCATCTCGAGAATGTAAAAAATATTTTCCACTTTCGAACATGAGATTATGCATTTTGCTATTGCGTTGAAAAAAAGCATACCGTTTACACGAACCATTAGATGTATTGTCTTGAAAGTTTCGATTTAAAAATTTCGATGCCGGAGAGATCTCGGCTCGATTTGTCTATTCAATAATACCTCGTCCGGTGACAATCGGAGAAGTAAATTTCAAAAAGTTTGTTCGATCACAAATGCCATCTGCAGCCTCACTGTGTTCAAGTTCTGTTATTTTTTTTCCATTAATTATCGAAATGTACATTGATCTCGTAACGTATACAAAACAGGAGAAAAAATAAAAATAAAACGTACAATATTCGATCGGGAGCGTTTCAGCGAAGCCCTATTTTTCTTAATACTGGCACCGTTAAATCGTGTCTCATTGATCGAAGACTAAATATTAGTCCTCGAATGCGTCGGAGATTAATCGGTGTATTTTATAATATAAATATGTACATTTCGATACAACCGACCCTTTCATTTACAAAATATTCGGGGACAAGGGGGGAGGGCTTTGTTTTTTTTTCTATACATTGGCAGCCGAATCGTCGATTATCGCGGCATTGAGTCACACACGCATAGAAAAATAAAAGCGTTATATCCCTGAAAGAATCGTCTTTCGTGTTATCTCCTCGAGATAAATATTGTTTTTTTTTTTCACTGCAACTTTGTCAACTCGAGTTTCGTACTCTTTGTACAAATTAATTTATAACTGAGTGAGCGGATTGTAGTTGGACAAAGAATAATAATAATCGTACCTGTGAAACTATATAATCCGAACGCATGCAATTCACGAGATTCCAATTTCATTTTTATACTCTATTACATTAAACGAACGATTGCAATTTACGTGTCGACCGTAAATTAATTAATACCTAACGCAAGCATGCCTGGATCTGATCTAGGCTGACCTCTCTCCCTACACGAGACTCCTAACCGCCGTCATGAAAAATAAGAAAAAAAAAAGCTGACTCACTTCACCGTGAGCAGTGCATCGCGCGGGACTCTTTTCATCCTACATAATCTAAAAATATGTTTTCTCGTTCGGGTCGAACATTTTTTTCTGACTATCGGCGACTTATCTACAAGTTCGTCGTGGACCAAGGCAACTATTTCGAAGACACATATGCGTTCCTGTCGACAAAAAAATTGCAAAAATACCATTGAAACTCAAAGACACTTATCGAGTTTCGATAGAATTTTCGTACACCAACTACGTTTTTTTAAACATTTTTTTCGCACGGTTTGTTGAGGGTTTTTTTTTGTGTTTTTTTTTCCCAACGAAACCAATTGCTCTCACTTAGGCGTCGATCGAATTTCGTTAATTGCTTCGACTCGTTTTAGATTTTAGAGAAGAAAAATGAACGACGAACCGAGTTCAATCGACCGGTTGGCGAGCCGAGAGAATCGGCTTTATCAGTCAGGCCGGTTTAGTTAGTCTCAATATTTCATGATCGCCGAACGAGCGCGAGCGGTGCCTACGGTTTAATATGATCGTCGTAGTCCTGATCGCCCACCAAGTACAAAAATTGGAAGGCAATTGCAAGCAAGCTTATACCCAGAAGATCTCCCATGGCGGTCAAGTAAGGAATCGCTGAATTGTCGGGATCAATTTTTCTCTTCCACATCCAGTGAATCATTATGTACGCTATGTACAGGAGAGCCGCCACCTGCAGCATCGCCGCGCACAGATACACGAAGACGAAGAGCGGAGTCAGAGCAGTGTCGCCGTCCTTCATGTACTTTATCATGTAGATGAAAATTATGTGTCCCGGTATTACCATCGCCATCAGCACCCGAGTCGTCCTCGCGTGCAGACCTGGTTAGAAAAACAACAAAAACATTAAAATTAAAAATGAAGATTGAAAATTGGTCGATCGATTCTCGGCTTCCTCATAGAGGGAGCTATGCTCAATGTTTTAATAAATGAGGAAGCCGTGTGCAAATTACTTTGCATAAAAAAATGATTTTATTTATTTTTTGCTGATTAAAAACAATTTATTTTACAGATTTTTTTAACGGATTTTTTAACATTTATTTTACCAATTTTTTTGATTGTTCAACCGGTAATATCTCCAGTGTATGCCTTTCGAAAATGTGAAGAATATTTTTGCGACTGGCGTTATTTTACGATGGTTTTTGCGTTTGTTGTGAAGAACGAACTTGAAAAAAAATTGAAAACTTTATGAAATTTGTACGGATGCATCGATTTTCGCCAAATACAACAGGGAACATGGGTCCATAATAGTTTACTTATGTTAAATTTTTTAGTCACATCTACATCATCTAAAAAAATCTAAAATCTAAATTTAAAAAAATTACAAGGGTTAAAATGCAAAAAGATATTTTTCGAAAAATGTTTAATGTCATAAAATTTGATGCTAGTCTGCTTCTGCAGAAAGTTTAAATTCCTCTACGAAGAAGCAAAGAAAGCTACGCGCAACATGTACAATTTTGCGCGTAGTTTCCTCTATGAAGCAAAAAAAGAAATTATTTTTAAAAGTGAATGATAATTTAAATACTCTTTAATTACCATGTAAAAAAAATAAAACAAATAATGGATGAACAAAGCAGCTCACCTTTCCCGAAGAAATTGGCTATGGGAGTGATGAAGATAACCGGATGGGTGTGCCCGGGTGGAATCAGAAGGGTTCCAAGATCGGCCTGCTTGTGAAGAGCAGTTGATATTCGGCTCGCTTGTACAGCGACGAGATTTCCACCGACGCCGTTTATCACCGGTTGAAATACGGTGAGATTCTCGAAGCGCGAGACCATAAATTCGAGAATCAGACCGCCGCAGCTGCTGATGAGCATCGCGACCATAACCGGCGTCCAGCCGGAGTAGAGTACGTCGTTCGTGTACTTGTTCTTCTTCGCTATCCAGACCCACAGCGGTGTGACGAGAATGTAACAGGCTATTATGAGAGGCGCCAACCAGTCCTGCTTGTCTATCGACTCGTACAGTATCGTCGAGATCCAGGATAGCAGCGCCAGAGACGTGATGTCACCGAGACTCGCTGCAATTGGCGTTGCCACGTTGTCGGGGTTGATGTTGCAGTGACGAGAGAACACTATTACGCCGGCGGTTATAAGGCCGAGTACGAAGGACGCCAGTGATGCTGTTACCAAACTGCTCGCGCACAATAGGTACGTGTGATCCAACGACACCGTCCCGTTTCTGAAACCGCCCATAACTATCGCCACGACCGAACCGAGAAAACCGACGACTATTGCTTGACACTATGGAGAAAGAAACAAAGAAAAAAACATGTCGATTAGAAGGTTTGTTGCACAAATTTTAACTGTGATAAGTTTTTGGGCGGCAAAAGAAATGGGATTGCTGATGAGGGTGGATTTCGATGAAAGTTAAGTGTACGGGGGAAAAAAATATCGAATTAAAACCGACGACTATTGCTTGACACTGGAGATAGAAAGAAACAAACATGTCGATTAGAAGGATTGTTGGACAAATTTTAGCGGTGATCAGTTTTTGGGTATTAAAAATTGGATGGATGGTAAGGGTGGATTTCGATGAAAGTTAAGTACCGGGGCAAAAAAAGAAAGAATGAAAAGCACGTAATTCCCATTTAGTTCTGTGTTTTATAAAACCAAAAAAATCGTACCTCACAACAGTAGCCCGTTTCCGTTTCAAATATTGAAGTAGAAGCTAAGTAAGTGGTAGATTCGCGATCCGCGTGAAAAATTCGTGAAATATATTCCCTGAGCGATGATTAACGAAAGACTTTATCGGGAATTTTTATGGTCGATATTGCAAAAATGAGTGCCGGGTTTGAAAAAGGTAGATTAAAGAGGTATCAGTTAGAGTTCTTGAGTAAAAAGCGAGTGCAAAAAAAAATCAGGAACACATAATCCTATGTATTTTTCTCGTGCCCATCACAGGTTCGGCAAAGGGAAGCGCGTTTGTGTATTCCTTCGTTTTGCATCAAAGTCAAACACGACGTTGGCGTTGAAGAAAGTTGAAAATTGAAATTTTCGCTTCCTCATAAAGGTTTATTTGAAATTTTCATGCCGCTTTCTCATCATGTTTCTTTATTCGCGAAGCTTCCTCTATGAGGATGCCAAAAATACAGAAAAGGCTTTCTCATAGAAAAAGCTTTCCAAATAAAGAAACATTGTGAGAAAGTGATATGAAAATTTCAATTTTTAACTTTTATTTGCCGAGGGTACTTGCCGATTTCTTAGTTTCAATTTACAATCGTTAATATGCAACGCATATATAATATTGACATAAACGCTTCGGCGTGTAGCCGAATTTTCATTAACAACGTACAAGGAATTAAGAGGCTCGAATATTATAGTTTGCGAAAAAGCATGAGCAGTGTCGCGATTGACGCACTGGTGGCGCCACATCATGCTCTACACTACATAGATGCGCTTCGTTATCGGCTCTGATCACTTCTCACAAGTGAACCGTTAACGTCTATCATAGAATACGCTTTACATGAATTTCTATTGTGCAATAGACTTTGAGACGATTTTTGAAAAATTCGGGGAATTTCAGAGAATCGGCGTGCGCTTTCGTTTTACGTATATGCGAAAATATGTACGAAACGTACGAAATCGCCTCGTTCCATCAGCAAAACAGGAAGGCCCAGCAGCTCCTTAAGCATATGTACATTCCCAACCAAAAGTTTAATTTCATCAAAATTTCAGTACTTCGCGATATGCCAAAAATCTAAAAAAAAATCTCAGGGATATTCATGATGTTAAAACTTTTGATTTTGGATAGTAATAATGCCAAAAAGTTATTACCAAATAATTTTAACAACTAATCGTTTAAAAAAACAGAGTACCTTTTATTTTCTCACTTTAACTGAATTCCCTGATTTTTTAGAATTCATATGAATTTCTTCAGAATTTTCTTACATTACCAAAATTTTTATTCGGTAATTTGAAAAGTCGATAAACATTAAATGCACCGGGGGAAAAAAAAAGATCGAATGAAAAGTAGGTCATTCCCAGATCGTTCTGTATCAATTAAGGAACGATCTAGGTAGCGGAAGTAGGCTACTGTAGCAAGTGGGTAGACACTGAACTCGTGGCACCGTTGACGAACAATTCCAAGGCTATCTTATTTCTCTATGTCGTTCAACACACGCGTACACTATACATATCTCTTTATCTGTCCCGTTGTCTCAATTAAAATTAGACAGCCCCGTACACCGACTCTCTATCGTGTAATCATTGCGCCACTCGATTTCGCACTGCAGACGGTTCTTCCGTACATCCGCAACACGCGATTCAGATATTTCATAATATTTTCGCATCCATTTTTTTTTTAATTTCTATTTATTTATTTTTTTTATCACGACGCCTCGGCGCTTCATACTAACAAAAGAAACGTAACATTCGTCTCGCCAAGTTTTAATGATCGAACAAACACGAAGCCGAGTTCCACGAACGCGTGTATTGTCGAGACGGAGATCTGAAGATAGAATAGACTGGAAAATATTGCGCGGCGCCAGATGATAAGGCGGCATTGAAATTTTGCGCCGTCTCGGAGAGACGTTTAGTGTTTAAGAAAAAAAAATGCGGAAGATGGAAAATTATCGAGGGCAGGACGATTGTTGGCCGAACATTTCCAATTCGATACCTGTATGAGAACCAAATTCCCGACGATCATGGACCACTGTTGCTTCGGGGCGTCCATGTGGCCAAGATTCGCCTGAGTCGAGAGCCTGGAGGCCAAGGTCATCTCCAAGTTGCCCTTGAGACCCAGCAGGGCAGGCACGAGGATTATCAACTCGTTGATTTTCTCGAACACGATCCAGTGCTGCAATGAAATGAAAATTTTTTGTAACTCTTGGCCGATGAAAAAACAATAAAATCTCGAAGAATACTGAACGTCGTTTGTAACGTACTGAAAGTTGATAAAATTTTTTAAATAAAATAAAGAAGGGCTTTTTTGTAATTTCAATTTTTGATTATTATTGCTATTGAAATGAACGTTTTTTGTAACTCTTGAGCAATAAAAAAAAAGATGAAACAATCCAGAAGAAAACAACACGTTATTTGAAATGTACAAAAACTTCATTACAATAGTTCTGGCATGTAAAAAAAAAAAATTATTAGACTTTTTTTTTAAGTGTCTTTTTGTAATTTCAATACTTGTTTATTATTGTTATTTGTTCCGATTAAATTGTGACGGCGTTGCGGAGGGATGTGTACTAACTTGCACGTCGTCGAGAACTAGGCCAGCGCCGACCATTCCGAGACCGGCAACGAGAAATGGTATGAAGACCTGAATAGTTATCGCTAAATAGGACTCAACGCGTTCCTCGTCGCCACCGCAAAGTTTGCTCTCGGCAACGACGTCGGGCAAACGTCCGCCGTCCGCAGTCTCGTCCAGGATCGTCACCTCGAGGCAGTCGTCCGGACCCGACAAGGTCGAGGTCAACGGGGTTGCCGCCGGTCCCGTCTCTGATACGGTACGCGACCGGCCACCGGTCGGTGTCATCCTGTGCGAGTTCCTCCGCTTGCCGCTGTGCAGCAGAGGTTCCTTACATGGCCCACTGCGAACACACAAACGTCGACCATCAAACTTCATTTTTCAAATTCAATTGATTTCTCCTCAAAAACCAAACTTCAGATAAAAATAACAATACAATTTTTTTTTAATAATTATAAAAAAGGCAAAGCTTGTCGATTATTATTATTTCATCCGCAATCGAAAAGAGAACCTAGACCGCAAATCCATTAATAGATTTATAGAATAAGTAATTATTAACAACAAAAAAATGTCAATTTATCAATAAGAGCTTAATAAAAAAAATGACGTTCGTGCTCTTCGAATTTGACGAGCGTTTGCAGGTTTGAAACTTCACTTTTCAATTTCGATTGTTATCTACTCCGAAAAACACTTCAGAAAATGTCAATTATAAATTAATATTTAAAAAAATTTAATTTTTTGAATCCGCCATCGAAGAGAAAATCCAGATCGCAAAAATCGATAAATAGGTTAACGGAATATATATATATATTTCAAAAATAAAAAATACATGTCAATTTATCAGTAAGAGTCCATTTATAAAAAATAATAACAATCGTAGTTTTCGAACTTGACGAGCGTTTGCAGGTTTGAAACTTCACTTTTCAAATCCAATTGGTATCCACTCCAAAAAAAAAACACTTCAGAAAAAAAAACCTTAAAGCTTGTCGATCATAACTTTTCCATCTGCCATCGAAAAGAGAATCTAGATTGCAAAAATCGATAAATACATTAACAATACATACACGTATTAAAAAAATAAAAATACCTCTCAATTTATCAGTAAGAGACAATAAAAAAGATAATAAAAATCGTACTCTTCGAAGTTGACGCTGAGCGTTTGCAGGTTTGAAACTTCTTTCGTAAATTTAATTAATTAATATCTCCTCCAAAACAGACTTCAGAAAAAAATGAAATAAAAAAAACAAAGCTTGTGCAATGATTATTTTTCCATCCGCCACCGAAAAGAGAATCTTTATTGCAAAAATCGGTAAACAGATTATAGAATACATACATACATTAAAAAAATATTGATCAGTGAGAACAAAATATAAAAAAAAATAACAATCGTACTTTTCGAACTTGACGCTGAGCGTTAGCGAGGCGTCTTTGTGTCCCGACGTTTTAGCACCGTTGGTATTAAAATCCGGAAGCTGCTGATTGCCCGTCTGGCCGTCCGGCATCGTGCAATCAGACTGCAAGAGGAGACGCCTTTGGCTCTTTTCGTATGCTGAATAACGCGATAAGGAGAAATCGTTTCACCAGCGCGATTCCGATACGGCGTGAAACGAATTTTCATGCAGGTAGAAATAATCGGTGCGGTCGCATCGGGAGCACAGCGGTGGAGTGCGGGAGGGCCGTTTATCTCAGCGATGCGGCGCGTACGTTTCGCATCTACATCAGTTGTAAATCTTTGCAGCGACAGCGACGAATGTGCGAGTTTGATATGCACGGTGAATCCGACCGAGAGCTTCCACACTGCACAGAGGGAGGGAAAGATGGTTCGAATCAATTTTCCTATCGTGAATATCAGACTCCCATTGACGACGAATGCGCGCAACAGCACGTGGGACCCCCCCGAGGTTGCACGAGCTCTCGCAATCGCTCGACCAATGCAACAAGCCCTTAGACCGCGCCGGTGCAATTTGCCCATCGCGGTATGTGAGATGGCACGAAAATATTTTTTGGAAATATTGCAAATGTAGTATTTTTATTGTAAAAGGGCGTGTGACGTAAATAAATAAATTAATTAATTGATTAAATTAATATTCAAAGAAAAAAAATATTATAAAAATTATAAAAATTTATAATTACAATTATATTTTATAATTATAAAAATTTCAAAGAAATTATGAATTTGTTTGAATATTTTGTTTACTATGCAGAATTAATCTTCTTCAGATTTTTATACCATCGAGAAGTGTTTACAATTCTCTCTCAATTCTCTGAAACTTATGCGAAATCAACACCATTCGCAAAGACTACCTTAACCGTCCCTGATGGAATTCACTCAGCACTGTTGTATGAACAAAACCACGAGATTTCTACTAAACCCAGAAGTCTACACGACACTTTTATAATAATGAACGCCCAATAGCTTTGTTGGAAAGCTCGTGTCCGAATTACGTGCTGAAAGTGTCTTCAAAATTTCAAATCGGTGCTTCGTTTTCAAATAACATCGAGTCAAAGATTCCACTTCCGGCACATTGCAACAAAATTACTTGGTAGCGACGCCCTTAAATTTGTTCATTTCTTACTTATTCCATTCATACTTTCATTCATTTTGTTCATTTTTACTTATCATTGAGTCCCTACCGCGTCTCTTGATATTTAACGATAACGCACTGTTAAGTTCGCCATCCGTAAAAGCCTATAAAATCGTGCTCGAAAACTGTACAGACAACATACAGAATTCGACCGATGCACTCCGCTCACAGGGAGGAGAGAGACACGGCGTGCTATGCTCTTCAATTTTCTGGAAAATCAATTTTCCTATGTCGAATATCAGGCTCCCATTGACGACGAATGCGCGCAGCAGCACGTGCCCCCCCCCCCCCCCCACCCCCGAGATTGCACGAGCTTTCGCAATCGCTCGATCAATGCAACAAGCGCTTAGACCTCCCCGATGCAATTTACTAAGAGCGCTGTATCACTGGTATTGATCGACAGAAAACTATCTTCACCGACCGTATAATGTTGTTCTGGCCACAAATTGTACAGACCCAAATTTTCCGATCGAAACACGCCTCGGCACGATTCGACCCTTCAATGTGGACCGCGTTGATGTAGGTCATATTAGGTTGTCCCAGCGCTGTAGTATTTATATTTGTCGACAGCGTACTGTTATCTTCACCGATCGTAAATCGATATAAGTTTGTGTTGGAAAACTGCGCAGCCAAAATTTTCCGATCGAAACACGCCTCGAGAAAATTCGACCCCTCAATGTGGACCGCGTTGATGTAGGTCATATTAGGTTTTCTCGGTGCTGTAGTATTTATATTTATCGTCAGCGTACTGTTATCTTCACCATATATAAAACCGTATAAGTTTGTGCTGGAAAACTGTGCAGCCAAAATTTTCCGATCGAAACACGCCTCGGAAAAATTCGACCCCTCAATGTGGACCGCGTTGATGTAGGTCATTAGGCTTTCCCGATGCAATTTACCTAGCACTCTAATATGTATTTACATTTATCGACAGCGCACTGTTACATGGTGTCCAGTAAAAAGTCCGTTCGAAATTCAAGCACAATTTCCAGGACATTTCCAGGTCCTGTTGGGACATTTCTTGAAAAACGAGAATCTGCATATCACGCGCTACGCACGAAATAACATTTAGTTCGATAACCTTTTTCGTTTACATTGGAATCGGTTCAGAAAAAAAAAACTACTCACTGTGCACGAATTTATATATGTATCTCAGCGAAACTGAGATAAACATTTTTTTAGGATGGTCTTTAGTAATATTGATTTTGAAACAAGCTCAAATTTCAAGGGGAAAAAAAATTCCGGACATGAGGTAATATTGAATGACATTCGAGGACTTCTTCAAAGACAGTTCCAGGACTTCAAGGACTTAAAGAACTGCTGGACACCATGTCTTATCGTCAACGATCTTAAAACCGTACGAGTTTGTGCTGAAAGTCTGCACAGCCAAAATTTTCCGTTTGAAACGCGCCTAGGGACGATTCGAGCCCTCAATGTGGACCGCGTTGATGTAGGTCATGGTCGCCTGTAATACTGGGAACGGCGAGCACGCTTGGACTCGGTTGTTCGCTCGCAGACGAACCCCGGAGTCTCCCTAGCGTGAAAACAATCGAAACCGCTTTCGCCTTTCGTCTCCAACTCTATTAGTAATTTTTATTATCAAAAAAAAAAAAATAATTTGTCCCACAACAGTGTTCCGTTAGAGTCGAATAGTGGATAAAAAGAAAAGAAAAATAAATAAATTATCGGGCAAAACATTTTTCCTCGTGTAATAAAATGTAAAAACTCCGGTAGCGTAAAATGAAGCTTTACGAACCTTCCGACGCGCTCTCTCAAGCCTCGTTCACTTTTTTTTTCAGTGCCCGCCCGAGTATCGAGCTCGTGGGAACTCTTAGGTCGTCGTAGATTTATTTAGACACACGCCGCGAGACAATTCGTCGGTTGGCCTCGGTGTTTGCCCAGCGGAGATGATCCTGCCTTCGCTATGTGGCGTTGTTATTATTTTTCTTGACTTTTTTTTTCTTTTTCTTTTCGTTCCGGTTAGTGTTTTACAAGCCAAGCCAAGGTCCAGCATCGATGTTGGATCTCCGGAGGCCACGTGTGAGGCCGTCTCATTATGCGGTTACATCGCGACTGAGACCGGAGGCGCTTCCGTGTCCGATGCAGAGGAGCGAGAGAGAGTGCGCAACCCCCGATTGGTCGCCGGCGTCGACGGATCGCAGGCGCGAGCTTATCGATCGCCGCTAACCGTCGTGAGACGCCCGACGTTTTTGCGTGCGCGCGCACCGGACACTGGGCGAAGCTTCGCGACGAGAAAAACCTCCACGAAGATGCATAAAATTATAAGCAAAAAAAAAGATCATAAAAGCCGGCGTAGGATCGGGTTTGAAAAAAAAAGTGTAAGGTCTTCAATTACATGTTGTCGATGCAAGATGTATTACTATATCGAATTTTGAGTAATCGGAAATTTGAGGCTTATGCAACAATCCTAGTAGTTACGTGTAGAAAGGTAATTATTATTATTGTTTTTTTTTTATTTCACGAATAGCGAGGTTTCTGGTGAATGATATTTTTGCTATTCAATCAACTATTTTTTCATCGATGTAGAACAGGTTTCTCTAGTTTACTGTGCAAGCGAGACGAGGTCCTCCCACCTCCGCCTCCCCCGTTTCAACGTGCGTCAGCAGAAGTGATTTTCTCGAAGCAGCACAGTGGAAAAGCAGACTGGGCGTGGGTCGCGTCGCAGTAACTCGGAATATATTGTTTCGATTCTCCGGAGCTTTCATTGTTCCGTTCGAGAAAGTTAAACCCTCGGTTACGTCGTCCTTCGACCTTCTCGAACGCCTCTGCGTCTGCTGTTGCTCTCTCCGCGTACAATCGAAACGCTTCGTTTCACGTTGCGAAGCGACTTTTTGCGGCTCCTCGCTAAACCGCAGCGGATCGGTGGGTGGCATCAGATTACGGGCTACGTTCAGCCCCACGCGGTTGTATTGTCAACGGCGGAGTTTCGGCCCGGTCGGAAAAATGTAATCCCCCGAGAGGGATAATCTCGAGGAAGCGCCGGATTTAAAAACAACATGCTCTCAATCGCGCTTTAGAATTTAATGAACAATTATAAATTCGTAACTTCCGGTACGAAAAAGTAATTTTTTCGACTGGAGATACGTCACTTCCGGTTAGAAAATCTCATTTTCCCGAACGGAAGTAACGTTATACCGGGAATACATCACTTCCGGTTTGAAAATCTCATTTCTTGACCGAAAGTAACGTTTATACCGGGAATAGGTCACTTTCTGTTTGAAAATCTCATTTTTCGACCGAAAGTGATGTTATACCGAAAATATGTCACTTCCGGTTAGAAAATCTTATTTTCCGAACGGAAGTAACGTTATACCGGGAATACATCACTTCCGGTTTGAAAATCTCATTTCTTGACCGAAAGTGACGTTTATACCGGGAATAGGTCACTTCCTGTTTGAAAATCTCATTTTTCGACCGAAAGTGATATTATACCTAGAATACATCACTTACTGTTTGAAAATCTCATTTTTCGACCGAAAGTGATATTATACCGAGAATATGTCACTTCCTGTTTGAAAATCTCATTTTTCGACCGGGAGTAACGTTACACCGGGAATACGTCACTTCCGGCTTGAAAATCTCATTTTTCGACCTGAAGTAACGTTTATACCGGGAATAGGTCACTTCCGGCTTGAAAATCTCATTTTTCGACCTGAAGTAACGTTTATACCGGGAATAGGTCACTTCCGGTTTGAAAATCTCATTTTTCGACCGAAAGTGATATTATACCGAGAATACGTCACTTCCTGTTTGTAAATTCCATATTTCGACCGGGAATACATCGCTCCCGGTTTGTAAATCTAATCTTTCGACCTAAAGTCGACGTAACACCTGAAACACGTCACTTTTGGTTTGCAGATTAAATTTTTTGACCCGAAGTGACGACATACTCGTAATACGTTATTTCCAGTTTGAGAATCTCATTTTTCGATCGAAACTGCCGTCATACCAGAAAACTATCTTTCGGGTATGTAAATTTCATGGTCCATAGCGAGGGATCGAAGCCAGTCCACAACAATCTGCTCGTATAATAATAATAATATTGCATCATCAATATCAGTTTCCATACCCGATAATGGATATCAAATACAGAAACGATATATTGCACAAGACCAGTAGAAAAAAAAAAAATAACAAATATACATTCGTTACGACATTACTTGTGGCTACAAGTGCCAGGTGTACGAGGTCTTGGTCGCGATGGTTAGTTCCAACTTGTTGAGCTCGGGATCATTCAATTTCGTACTGTGCCCTGACGAACGCGACGAAATTGCTATCGATTCGCGTATATGATTCCATGAATTGCGACCTATATATCACTGGAATCCTTGTACGCGATTCGTGAGTTAAAACAATCATATACATAATATCAAAATGAAGAGTGACCGAATACCCGTTAGTGTTTCACGCCGATTGTTCGTGACGATTGCACGTATGATAGCGCGCGTGTATAGACATGGACGGAGATACACACAGTGTATATCGAGCGTAGTAGCCATAGTGGGATATTAAGCTGAGTGTGGTTGGTGATGACGGCGTCAGCACCGGAGCAATTTGTATTCTGGTAACTTCTCGACTAGGTCACATCTATGGAGGCCCACTTTTCTGATTACCCCGGTTAAACGTTTGCATTTCGCTACGTGTGTGCCCGCGTGTGTCTGCAGCGAACGAAACGGAACACGCCGGTACTACGGGATCCGAATTGAGCTTGCCGGGAGGGCAGGCCAGGCAAGCAGGTTACCCTATATAGTTCACGCTATTTCTGCTCGACGGTATGATCATTCGTACTTCGCTCTGTCCCGATGTCACCAGACTTTTGGCGTCAGTCCCGTCATTCTGATTGGCAACACATGACATCCCTTGTGTTCCTCATTTTTTTTAGCACCAGCAAACAATCCCGGCATAACGCTTTCAATCTGCTCTCGATTAAACAGATTCGGTAAAACGTTGATTGGCATTTTTCACGTGCCTCGTACTGTGGAGACAACGTTGGTGTTTACAGCTCTATTTTTTTCGTTATAACGGTCGTAGAATGTAGAATCGGTTTACTTTTTATAGCAATGAAAGGAGTAAAGAAACAAGATTGCCAAACATTATAGAGAACAGAATGAAAATTGCGCGAATCGATTAAGTCGGACATAAACGTTGTTACGTTATTAGTGACACGAAAAAAAGTGGCAAAACGTAGATAGTTAAATCGCAATGAACTGACCAGTTTCTGTGGGGGGGAAAAAATGAAGGAAAAGTCTCGTATTGTTTTCCTCAGCAGGAAAGGCGACGATTGACACTCGCCGACTTGCTAGCCAACTGCCAGCACGCCGCAAGAGCACGTGGTCGGCTTCCCCGTTAGCCCGAGACGCCGAGAGCGCCCCGACAGCTACATTGCGTAATCGCCGAATGTTTAATTTTAACCTTGTCAAATTTTGTATCGTGTATTCGTACATTTTACCCTAGAAAAATATTAAACTTCATTTACAAACGATTGCCAGGGAAGCTGGCAAAGAAAAATACAATCTATGATCATCCCCGCAATGCAAGCTCGCACTTAGACTTTCGACAACATTTTCTGCACTCGAGCGTACGGTCGAACATCCGGTGTAACGTTGGTGTAACGTTACAGTTATGTATAAAAATTGTGTAACCGTTACATAACACAGCATACTTGTAGCAACGTTAGTGCAACTTTCGTGATAATCAGCTAATGTTAATGGTGTAAACAGAGTTATATTGCTGAGTCGAACATGGCAACGTACATGTGATTCACATGTAATATTCTCGTAATATTACTTACTATTTTCAATAACATTGCCATTACATTGCTGCTACATTACCGTGTTTACTGGGTAACTTATTTCTTATTTCAAAAAGGCTTTTTCCCCCTCGGAACGAACAAAAAATAAATAAATAAATCCGCCACACAGTAACGCACATAGAAGTATATGCCAATAATACATCGAAGGTAAGCGAGTGTAATTCGAGTAGGAATCGAGCCCGGCAAACCCGTGTGTAAGAATATACGTATATATATATATATAAATAAATATATATATATTCTTCGTCTATCTCCGACGAACTTGACCCTACTCGAGAGCGAAGCGCTCGCGTTCGACTTTGACATTGAATTTGCTCTTGGCCAGACTGTTTCTGCGCTCGGGCATTGCGTATAAATGGAATTGTGTAACTGAAAAGCGGCGTATTCCAAGAATATTCAAATACGCGACAATTTCCTGGTAATTGAGGTATTACGGTAACGAGGGCGTGAACCACGTGCGCCGTACAGAACATGATGCGCGAATAGGGCAGAGCTATGTACGCGTCTTAGCGTAAAAGTGAGTTATAGTCTCTCGCATGCGATCGTGCAACTTCGACGGACTCCGTGAATCGAGCCGCGGCGCATCGATCTAGCGACGACCGTGAGGTGGCGCGTCGCGACGTTTGTCTGTCGCTCGCCATAGGCTTGCCGGATCGGAACGAGAGATCGATCCACGGTCTTATAGACAGGTCTGGACACTGCTATGCCGTCCCCATGCAGTCAGTTGTGCCGAAAATGAAGCAAATATGGATGTCAATTAAAGCCGATGTCCGGCGAGTTTCCAGACCTGTTTATAAGTCCGTGGATCGATCTGTCGCACGTTCTTATAGGCAGGTCTGGACGGGCAACTAAGAATTGACCACAAGAACAACCAGTTGAGATTGGCGAAAAAATAACCGCTAATTCACCAGATTTGGCGTCGTGTTGCCGCGAACTGTTGTCGCGAAATATACTGTATTTTAAGCATTCGATGAGCGTTCTGGTGTAGTTGTAGTACTTATTGCAGCTGCAAAATAATCGGTCATACAACCGTTCTAAGAGCTTCTCGGTTGTTGTACTCATTATAACCGCAACACAATCGGTCATACAACCGTTCTAAGAGCTTCTCGGTTGTTGTACTCATTATAACCGCAACATAACCGGTTATACAACCGTTCGAGGAGCTTTCCGGTTGTTGCACTCATTATAACCGCAACATCATGAGTACAACAACCGGAACGCCACTCGAGCGGTTCAATGACCGGTTGTTTTGCGGTTGTTATAAGTGAAACAACTATCGGAACGCTCCTGTTGCCGACACTTTTACGGTTGTAACAAGTAAAACAACTGTACCAAAACGCTCCATATACTGATTTATCAACTGCAAGCTTACAGTCGTAATAAAAACGCCCACTCTGGAACGCTTTTCGAATGCTTATAATAGCGGTAGTTTTGCGATCGCAATGTGTAAAACAACCACAACCCCTCAAAAATAAAGCATACGGCGCCGCTTCGCAGCGCTGCGTTCGGTCGATTTGCGGTTTTTAGCAGTTATTTTTTTTTACTTTTTCGTCCGGTTTTTTATCGGTTGAATTATCGCAAAATTGCAGGCGTCCGGCCCGACAGGGTGCAGACTCGCCGCTGGAATGGCTTTGTAGTTTTCGACGTCGAAAAGACGCCTCGGCCGGGAGCCGAACGATGCGCGATCTCTCGACGCACAGCGTCGTTTACTTTTAAATGCATAATGCGAACGAAGCCGAGCGCGGCGACGAAGACGACGACGACTTTGAGTGCAACGATGCGCGCTCGCGTTTAGCCTCACTTCTCTCGCTCGGCAGACTCTCCGCGCTCCTATACTCATCTAATTGACATTGCTACGCGTGTTCAGGGCCGTTCGCTGACGAATACCGTACGAGCTTGGTACAAAACGTTTTATTTCGTCGGACAGACCGCTGCGCGTGGAAGTGTACAGAAAGAGAGGATTCGACATTTAGGGTTGTAAGGCCCGATCTACCGAGTCTCCGACTGGCGGACCGGAAGTGGAGCCACCTAGCGGCACGTTTTCTAACCACGACCGCCGAATTTACGTTCTTCATTGGTAGAAGACACAATTGTAATTCATCGATTTTATCGCACGTTGACCTTATCCACGTTCCGTTTTGCCCCACTCTATCCGTCATGGAACGCTAAAATCACTTTTACGGATATCTTTTTTTACTTCAAAATATATACAACTTTGAGTGGCGACGAATGCCATGATTCACACGAATTTGCACGCAAATAATACCTGGCGTCCTTTAGAAGCGGGCGCTAATGAATGACTAATGTTTCTTTTTTTTTCTTTTTTTTTTCAACACACGTGCGTATCGGAATTAATATCCGTAAGTTCTGCGTAGTACAAGAAAAACCAACGAGATCTACATTAATAAAGGTGCGCTGTGCGCTCTTGCGGAGAGCTGATTGTTAATCATTTCGTGTAATTTCCGCTATAAATGATAATTTCTTTCATTGATAATGAAAGAGTACGATAAATCCGAGCAGCCCTGAGAACAGATTTTTTTAAGATTGATAGAAACAAACCGTAGAGATTTCAATGATGTACTGATGAAGCGTGGATTCTTGCCAGTATTATTCACGATTTTGTGGTTACTGTCCATATCTATTTATTATTATTATTAATATTTATGAATTTTTGATGTTTATTATTATTACTATTATTATTAATTTGTATACATTTTTACTGTTTGAAACTAATTGGCGGCATAAAAATGTAGATAAAAAGGTTTATCGAGTCGAATTTAAGATAATCATTGAAGACGTCTGGCCCAACGCAACCTTTACTACTTGAATTCTCCCATACCGTCGCGACCCACGTAATATTGCCGTGATATGCCGCTCGTCGCGAGGCGACTAGTATAAAAATCGCGACACTACTGACACGCACGCGATAATAATTTCGTGTGCCGTGAAGGAAAAACATAAAAATTAAAATATTTGAAATCTTGGATGAACAGAGATTTTGATGGACTATCAAATGTTTGAGTAACGATACATGAAGCCGTGAAGAGCGGCACGGTGGAGGGAGGAGGGGAAAGATGGAAGCCCGGGGCAAAACGGACCATCCTTACCAATTTTTCGATAAATCGAAAACATATGTGGTCCATTTTGCCCCGCTCTCCTTATTGCCCAGGTCTTGCTTTAAGAATCGTACACACACATTATTGTCGATTTTGTACAGTTTTTTCTTCCACACGCAAACCCGATATACTCATAGTTCGGGGTAAAACGGACAGTCCTTACCAATTTGTTGAGAAACAAAAAACAGAGGTGGTTCATTTTGTCCCGCATTCCCGATAGCCCAAACCTTACTTCAAGAATCATACACACACACTATCGACGACTTCGTACAGTTTGCGCTTCAACACACAAACACGATACACTCATAGTCCGGGGCAAAACGGACCATCCTTACCACTTTTTTAAAAAACAGAAATCAAAGATGGTCCATTTTGCCCCGCTCTCTCTATAGCCCGGGTCTTGCTTTGAGAATCATACATACACACTATCGTCGACTTCGTACAGTTATGCGTCCACACACACACACACATCATATAATCATGAATTGCAGGCTCGCTAACAAACGCCACTTATATTTGGACAACCTATGGACACATTCGGATTTTTTTTTTCTTTCGTCTCGTCAGTCCGACGCTGTCGAGGAGTCGAAGGTGTAGTTAACAGGATGAAGCAACTACTTTGCTTTATCCTAAAAAAACGTAACGTTATTTTCGTGACCAGTTTTTCTGCCCGACGACAGATAAAGTTTACGAGGATTCTACAGACTTCTGAGACCGAGTAACGATCAACGACCCCAGTCACAGGAAATATTGCGTCTCTGAATTTACCTCGCGAGTGATACCGAACGGGAACAGATGCAATACAGAAGTACATCGATTGGTTCGTGTCTCCGCATAAAGATTCGCACGTGCGGCACGATTATAATGGATTATAAATTAATTAAGTGTATTATATCATGCAAGTCCGGTTCGCGCGCCACGAAGAGCGTAAACGTGTAAATCAAGGGAATGCATGAAAAAAAAGAAAAATTTAAATGCCAATATTATCAGGCAAATATTAATTATATTTTTAGTTTCAACGAGAGTGTTTGCACAGCGTTCTTATCTCGAGCGGAGAACGTCTCAATTTTGCGTCTGCACTGTTTTGTTTTTTTAAATCCTTCTTATCAATCAAGCAACGATTTTTATAGCTATCCAGCAGTTGTTTGTTCAACAGTATTGTCCAACAGCTATTTGTGAAGCAAAGGGTTTTCAACAATGATAACAACAGCGAAGATACTTACACCGTTTCGTCAATCAGCCGCGGCTCTCTTTCCTCGGTCCGTGCGGTTTCATACCGCTCGTTAGACTTCCGACCGTTCTTTATTATTCAGTGTCTCAGCATGACGCACAACGAAATAATAACTTTGTTTCGCACAACTTGTATACGCGGCTTCCTCGGCTTCGAAGTTACATCGAATATCAAACAACAAATAACACGTCTCTAATATAACATTAAAACGAAAAACAAAACAAAAAGAAGATCGCTAGATAAACGTCCGATACGAGCGAAACTTCGATATAAGTTCACTCTCATTGACACGACTGTAATTCACGTGAACTTTGGCTGCTTGCATACTGCCGATCTGCGAGTCTCCCGAGTCCGTGAAAGCTTCTCGGTACTATCGTATTCCATTCCACTGCACCTCTGAACGGTTAGTTTTTCTTTTAGCTTTCCACCGATTCAGCGTGCAGAGCGAGAAGCAAACAACTTCCAGCCTTCCACCGAGACGCTTGCGCGCTGCCAGCTCGGAGCTAGACCGGAAACTGAAGAAGACACTTGCGGTCCGTGCATAAATCGAGACGGGAAGTTCGACGAGCGCCGCCCAAAATTTCGGCAGGAAACTGAACCAATAATGCTTGTCGCACGAGCCGCAGGCCCGAGGGTGGCGCGCTGGGGCAACGAACAGGGGAGAATGGAAATAATGAGAATGTCCAGCGATATTTTTCGCGCCGCCGTGATGCGACGAGGGCGACGATGGTAAAGTGAAGATGCACTCCGCGTCGAGGACACGGACAGAGGTTGAAGGCACTGTGACAGTCGAAACTATTTCATTGACGCAGAGCCTCGGTCGGGTCGCGGTTGTTCGGGCTTGTGCCTCACGGCCGATGCTGCCGCGCTTGGCTCTTGCTCGCTCTATTCCTTTGCCCCCGACAATACCGAGTGCCTCGCGCATTGGTACGTACCCGCGTCAACGCGTATGAATGGGCACGTATTACACGTTCTGTTATTACGGGAGGAGTACGGGGGTGTAGGTGGCCACTCGAACGCGGGTACGATGTAACACCGCCGAGTGTGAGAAAGATCGTGATCGAAAGGATCGAGCGAGCGAGGGAGACAGCGCGACGTAACTTATAGCGCGGAACTTGTATAGGTGGTAACAGCCACGGTGAAACGAAGCTCCCGAGACGAGAGACGCGATAACAATCCCGCTGTGAACTGCGAAACCCTGTATCCTATTATTTTATCATTTTACCACCCTTATAATTTATCTCGCAATGCAATAAATTCTCAATATTTATATTTTAAAATGATAGCATTTTTTATTATATTAATATAATAATGAATATATATATTAGATGAATATATAATTGCTTTTTTATATAATATAAAATACTGAAAAAAGCTATGGTTGCCACGAAATTCTCTAACTGGAGTTGCCTGACTTTTCTCGGTTTTAAAGAACAAACATTTCATTTTTCCTGTCAATCGATCAGAGTAGGAGAGGACAATTAAAAATAACGTAAAATATGATATATAATGATTATTGATATATTAAACTCAGTTCACAATATTGAAAGGTCCCAACGAAATTAATATCACATTGTCATATATATGCTGTATATAGTCGATAAGTTTGTTGAAACGAAAAATGTAGAAAAACATCAGATTCAAAAAACTTCCAGGGTTTATAAAAAAATTCCATGATTTACCCTGACTTTTTCTGGTCCCAACTAAGCCCCTTATTTGGCAACCATTAAGTTGTATTATTTTTAATTTTTCCTTATTTTTATTACGAGGTGGCGTGACGAAAGTCTGCGTGGAACTTCTGTAGATGGCGAGAGCCACGGTGAACCGAAGCTCCCGAGACGAGACACGCGATAACAATCCCACTGTGACCTGCGAATTCTTACATCGTATTATTTGTTATTTTACTATTCTAATTGTCCGATATACAGGTCCGATATGAACTGTCCCATATACAGGTCGATCAGAGAACACTTCCTTAAGCCCAAATTTTATGTGAATTTAGGTCGAGAGGAAAATATGATCAATTTACTTAATTCAAATGGCATTGAAGGGGCCAACGCTCTGTTCCATGTTTTAGCAAACTGCCTGAAACTTGGAACGTTGCCGGTAGATGGTAAAGCTCGTGTAAAATTGTAAGCTATGTAAAATTGCAAGTTATGTAAAATTGTAAGTTATGTAAAATTGTAAGCTGTGTAACAAAAAGAATCTTTGCATTTTGAATCTTAGTACTCGTATGTATGCATAATAAAACTATTATTATTATTATTATTAATGTTACTACTCTAATAGTTAAGCTCGCAACGCAAAAAAAAATTCAATATTTATATACAAAAATTACACTTTTTTTTTAGTGCATTTTTTTTTAATGGTATTAATTTTTATTTAAACATTTTTTAAATGTTTTTATTGTAGGGAAGTAAAATCTATCATTGGGTGATTGAGGAAGCGATTTGTACGGTTGGGAGCTTGCGCGTTATGAATTACATTTTTTTGACTGTGCAAAGTTTCGTTCGATTGGATTGGTTCGGTTACCTTGTTTTGATAGCAGGCGAATTAGTCCGACCTCTCGTTGGACGTCTCGGTTTTTCGTACCGTAGATTATCCCGTTCCGAAGACATATCTCCGATTTCTCGTGTAACGATAACTCACGGTCGGCGATAGGCGAGCCACACGCGAAGAGAGCGAACCACCCGAGGCACTCTCGAGAAGCACTTACTTCATACTCCATATCCGAGGCGCCTTTTCACTCTGCATTAGAGAATGGTTTGATCGACGTCGTTACTTCTCTTTCTCGATAATAGCTTCGCACATAACTTTCACGCGAATTTTAACTTCAAAACATTAACTTCCCTCAGAAATTTTATTTTTACTTTATTTTAAGTTATTTTTTTCATGTTTTTAATTTCAATTTTGTTTTATTTTTTATTTTTATTCCTTCTCATTCTAAATTCGAGAATGGTTTGATCGACGTCGCTACTTCTCTTTCTCGGCAATAGCTTCACAGATAACTATTACGCGAATTTTAACTTCAAAACATTAACTTCCCACAGTGATTTGATTTGATTTTTTATTTTATTTTTTAATCCTTTTTTGTCGATAAAGAAAACAAAACTTCGATCTCCCAATAAAAAAATATGTATATATATAAATATCTCGATAATAATATTTTTGAAGATGATGTTTTTTTTGGAGTCAAAGACATTTTCACGCGAACGACGATTTAGGCGAATTTATACATGTCGTGAATCGTATCTGAGATAAGCGCGTGTGCGTACAGAAACTGCGACGTATACTCGAGCACTTTGCTAGGTGTTAAAAGCCCTTACGGCCTAAGCTTATATCGCTCTATTAAACAGTTGAAAGACTATTGTGTATAATAATAGTGGGGGTACGGTGAGGCTCGTGTAACGATCAGTGTCGCGCATTTATCATAATAATATATTGCCCGCACATATGCGTCATCGTCTCGCATTCTGCGAACGTGTACACAACACTCGGACAGTGTCCCAAAACAACGAGGGATGGATTTTTATCTAACGGATTTTTCGCAATGACGAATAAACGAACAAGTTGATATAACGGTAAAAATGTATTCTCAATTTTTTTTTTTTTTGCTTAGAAACTATTCGTTTATGTACATTATACATATTAGAAAATATTGGTTCCCTCAGAAGTCGCCCCCCTCCCCTCCCCAATTATACTGGCCTGCTTGTAGCTCAACGATAAATTATTCCCACGATTTATTACATAAAGATTAAATCACAGAAAATTATTTCAATGTTAAACTTCGTAAAGCTAATGCTGAGAAAGCTCGAGCTACCGGGGTCGTCTTCGACGTGACGGTCGTGAATTCGCAGAGGCTTGCGATTATTTACAATGAAATCCTGACGACGCTCTTTAAGTATCATAATCACGCCGAAGATAAAAAAATAAGTCCAACGTATCGACGAGAATTCTATCGAACTGTCATCGACGAATCGCACTCGCGTTTTTCGTCGTTTCCTCAACGCATTTTTTTTTCTTCGTGCATGTTAAGTATTAATTTTGATATGGCTAATAAATCTGGCACTTTTTTTGTTGTCTAGCTGTGAGCTACTAAATTCTAACCGCGTGTCGCGAATACTGACTTAATGTTTCTTCCTCTATATCTCGGATGGCAAGTTTTTGACGCTCGAACGAAAAAATAAACAAAAAAAAACATTATTTGGTCCTAGGACTATCGACGCAGACTCAGGTACGAAGGGTGCTTGTACTCTAGAGTATGATGCGATTTTTTTTTTTTTTTTTGCAGTGCGATAGCTGTGAACAGAGCGAATTTTCGCGGATCGGCTTCAATCGCCGACGTCGGAATCACCGTCGCCGATTGCGTACAGTATGTGAAAGGCGATTCCGAGAAGCGCGGTGCCCAGCAGATCACCCGCCGCAGTTAAGTAGGGAATCGCTGAACTGTCCGGATCCATTCCTTGGGTCCACATCCACACGACCATCAGCTGAGCAATGTAAAGCAGAAGAACTACCTGCGAATAAAATGTGAAAAAACTTTATTATCGCGAACGGAAGATACTAAGCATTAAAATCGAAAAAAAATGTTGCGAAGGAATTTAGAAATGGCTAATTTATTACAATTTTGCGCACAGCTTTCTCTATGAGAAAGTTCGTTGATCGATTTTAGTCCCGAAGATTCTGAAGCTAATAATTCATATTCATGATATAGTTAAAAAATAGTCTATAAAAAATAATCGTACTTTCGGCACTACGTCTGATTAATTTTTCCCACTGATGATGAATTTACCACTTATTTAGCTTCTACCTCGATATTTGAAACGGGAACGTCCGTCTGTTGTGCGGTACGATTTTATTGTTTCTCAAAAATTCTATCAAAATTTAAACGGGTCGACCGATTATTGCCAAATTCGATAGCGAAAATTGTTTGATTGTTAGTCCACTTCTGTAAAAAGTTTCAGTCCGATAACCCAAAATTTGCGACGCTGGGGCGCGAGCACACTTTTTTCGAAAATTTCAAAATTTGATAACATCTGAACGAATGTTTCAATTATTTTGTAAATCGTAACAAAAACAGAGGCTCCCAACTGCTGTACATGCGTACCAAATTTCAACCCAATTGATGAAGCCGTTCTTGAGTTATAGACGATTGAATTTTAAAGACCTAACACACACGTACGCATACACATACGGAACATTGAACATGTTTACATGAAATTCTCGAATAAAAAAAATGTTTTCACGAAAACAAAGCTTCCTCTACGCGGAAGCAAAATAAAAAAATGTTTACAAATTGATTATCGAGCCGAGCAATTGGGCGGGCGTTCGAGCGACGATTTACCTGTAGAACCGCTGCTAGCAAGTAGACAACGATGAATGTTGCCGTGAACGAAGTGTGTCCAGCTTGAAGATAGCTAATCGTATAACTGAATATCAAATGGCCCGGGATGACCATCATTAATAGAACCCTCGCGGTTCTCGCATGACCGCCTGAAAACGGAATAACATTCGGAGTTAACATGCGTAGAGATTTTAATAGCAGAATGTTGAAGGGTTCGAATAATTTTACCTGGTGCCAAAAAAGCGTGAAACGGACTGACGCAAATTTTCAGCGGTTCGCCCTGAACGCCGCTGCTTTGATCTTTGTGAAGAGCGGTCGAAATCCGACTGGCCTGTACAGCCACTAAATTACCACCGACGCCGTTGATGACCAATTGAAACACGGCTATACCCTTGTAACTCGATATCGTGTAGTCGAGTATCAAGCCACCGATACTGCTGATGAGCATAGCCGATATAACGGGCGACCAGCCGTAGTCCAGCACCTCCTTCGTGAATGGATTTCTCGCTGCTATGTATCCCCATATCGGAGTTATCAGAATACAGAACACCACGAGAGACGGCGCTATCCATGGCTGTCGATCTGAAAAAAGCGTTAAAAAATCAGTAATTCATAGTAAAAAAAATATTACTTTATTTAACTCGGTGCGAAAATGACAGTTTTGCACACGGTTTGTGTGCGTAAAAGCCCTATTTTCACACTATGTGAAATAAAATTTTGTACGATACTCGTGCGAAAAACTTTTTCTTAACTTGATTGCAACACACGAGCCTTTGGCTCGTGTGCTGCAATCGTATCAAAATGTACTGATTTCACACGAGTATCGTACACAAATTTACTTTACAAAGTGTGAAAATGGAGGTTTCACGCACGAGAAGCGTGTATTATTTGGCATTTTCGCACCAAGTGAAGTAATAGTACATTACGATACTAATACTAAAAGTGGTGGTTTTACGCCCACGAAGCGTGCGTAAAATTGCCATTTTCGCACGGAGTGAAGCAAAGTAGCACCTTTTATGCGTGATTTACAAAAGGTAGTCGTAGTAGTGTTAAAAAAACGTGCGAAACAATATTTAGAGTGTTAAAAAAGTGTGCGAAAAAGTAACTAGAAAAATCTGCGCCTGCGCAGTATTTTTCTCGCACGCCTTACCCAAAAGAGCCACTTTCGCCACGCGTTACAGGCACGAAAAGCGATGTATGTGTTACAAAAAAAATAAAATTATAAAAATATGGTTTTACCAATGGCACTGTACAAAAGCGAGGCGATCCACGATAGCAACGCCAGAGTGGTGAGATCGCCCAGCGAAGCTGCGATCGGTGTGGCCACGTTGTCAGGATTGATGTTCATCCTCCTGGACAGCAATATAACGGCGACCATAACGAGACCGAGTAGAAAACTAGCGACGGAGGCGGTCACGAGCGCGCTCGCGCAGAGCAAAAGTCCATGATGAGCATCGAAGTGAGCTTCTGGTACCCAGCCGAGTATTACAGCCGCCAATGAGGCCAAAAGTCCCACGACCATAGCCTGACACTGTATCAGAGCCAGATTTCCTATAATCAACGTCCACTGCTGATTGGGCGTGTCCATGTGGCCGAGATTCGCCTGTGTCGAGAGACGCGACGCCAGGGTCATTTCCAAATTTCCCTTCAGTCCCAACAACGCCGGAACGAGAATGTAAACCTCCGACACCACCTGGTAGACTGGCCAGTGCTGGAAATAAAAATAAAAATATTGTATAAACACATTCAAAAATATCTCTAGAATGATAATACATTATACTATTTAATGACCTCCCAACTGCCCGCTAGGGCAAAAAGACGGGAGTTATGCGTTTCACGGCGATGAGCGATTTGATTGTCCGCGATGTTCTTCTAAACGGCTACAAATTACTTGAAGAAATTTTTCCAAGAAAAATTAAAATCTGTACAATATTGGTAGAATGCGATTTATTAAATAGTCACTCGAATTTTTTTATAAATGCGATTTATTAAATAGTCACTCGAACATATCGAAAATTGACTGCCATTTTCTGCGATATATTTTTATATTATACTATTTAACATCAAATTCGATAGACTATTTTGTCTTCTTTGCTATTTCGTTTTCTTTGCAAAGGGGTTTTTCCTGTAGAAATAAAATGAATAAATAATAAACGGAGCTGGGCAGCATTTTGAATACATGATATATTTTATGTATATAAACAAAGCTTCCTCCACGAGGCAGCAAAATAAAAAAATAAAATAAAATAATTATTTTTCTTCATTCTTTGTCTAGTATTAATTTCAGGTACGGTCGTAATTTTCGGAACTCACTTGAACGACGTCGAGGAGGAGGCTGGCGGCGACCATGCCGAATCCGGCGAGGAGAAACGGTATGAACATCTGCACCGATATCGTCCAGACATTTTCCTCGTCCGTCATTGGTTTCTCGTCGATCTCGCCGTTGTGCTTTGGTATTTTTTTGCTTGCCGCATTGTTGTTAGTTGCCTCGACAGATATTCGCGACGAGGTCGACGGTATGAGCCTCGCCGTGTCGTCGTTCGGGCCGCTCTCGTCGGCCGAGTCCATCTCGAGCTCCATCGTCCCGTCGGCGACGACGTCCTTGCCGATAAACTCGCCGCTACCGGAACCCACCATTCTGCTCGAGTAAAGGGCCCCCGCTTTTCTGTAACGTATCCCAGCTGTTTTTTCGTAGCTCTTCCGTCCCTCGGACTTATCACGTTCCGCATCGCTCATTCTTGTTGACCAGGTACTTATATATCACCACGAAACACTACAAATAAACGTGCAAAACATTCCAAGATGGAGGTGGAGAATCGGAAGAGAGATAAAAGCATTGTTAATTTCTCAAGGTCGTCCGATGCTAAAATCCCTAACTACTTCATTCCGACATTGTATATCTTTCCGTAGTGGCATTTTTTAGACAAATTTTATTGATTTATTTTTTTAATATAATTTTTTTAACGCTATTTATTTTTTATTTATTTATTTTTTCAACGTCGTTTTAACTGCTGGCTAAAAACTGCTTTAACTGCTGGCTAAAAATTAAACACTTGTGTTTGAATGAAAAGAAGATAAAATCCGTAACTATTTCGTTCCGATATTGCGTATCTTTCCGTAGTGGAATTTTTTACGCTATTTTCTTAATTTATTTTGTTATTATTATTATTTTTTTATTTTGTTCAACGCTGTTTGTATTTTTATTTTCTTCGACGCTGCTTTAACTTAGTCATATTGAAACGACCCTGACGGATAAAAAATAATCACTTGGGTTCGAAAAAAAATGAAGATAAAATCCGTAACTACTTTGTTCCGATATTGCGTATCTTTCCGTGGTTGAATTTGTTCGTACCTTTCAGGAATGGAATTTTTTACACAATTTCCTTAATTTTTTTTTCAAAGCTGTTTTAAGCTCGGCATCTTGAAACGTGCCTGATAGATAAAAATTAATCACTTGTGTTCGAAAAAAAAGGAAGATAAGACTCGCAAGTATCGAAACCGGAAATTTTCAGTTGAAATGCCTCACGAAGTACAGATAGCGAGTAGATTAGAAATTCAATTCCCAATTCGCAGCGTCGAGCGGCTCTGACGTGACTATATATATAATTTTTTTTTTTTGTAATCTCCGATTCACGCGCTCCGATCTACGATTTCGATAAATCTTAGACGACCGACGATTAAAACTGCGCTAGATGGAGGTCCGTTTTATGCTCAGCTGCGCCGAGCAATGATCGGGCGCGCAGTTGCAGACGAAAATACGCCATCGACCTTACCCGACCTCGCTGGGCTTCTACAATTATAGAACAACGGGCAGTTCGGCCCATTCTTAACTCGGTTATTCCTCTTTAAAAAAATAAAATAAAATAAAATAAATTAAATTGAATTAAAAAATCTTTGCAAACTCGCCCGACTACAGGAAGGGAGATAAAAAAAAGTATACAGAGCTGTTAGTCCACTCACCATTTTTATTAAACGTTGCCGCGTTATCATTGTCTGGATAAACAAGAGAAATATATACTCGATTAGAATCATATTGGAAAGTGGTGGGGGATGAACGGTGCAATGACTCGTGGATAAGAGACTCGCCGATGCGGAATTCTGCGCTTCGATACTTTTTATTTTCATCGTCGAGCTACTCAGATTAATTCATTAATTGTTTTCAGGCAATGTTCGGCTCGTGTCGCGGCAACTTGCGGTGCAGTTTTTACGGCATTTCTTTTATTTTTATAAATTTTTTTTTTTCAGAGCTTGAACAGAAGCTGGTCGATACTTTGGTAGAAAAACAAAATCTAATTTCGGCTCGTCAAGGTAGTTACTGCGTGGCAGACTAGTCATGAGTGCTACATTTTTACAATTGTTTATCCAAAATTCTATGCATTTGTTGACTGTTAAGGAGGTTGATTTGAATTATTGCATGTGTCCTCAACCAAGAGAAATATTAATCACGATGGTTTGGCAATAAAAACAAGTGGTGAATGCACATTTTTTATGATAGTCGCTTTTTGTTGGATTTTTTTTTTTCAAGATGAAATCCGTATTTTTCAACGGATTTTAATGTACCACGGCTCATTTTGTTTCTTAAACTTTGCTCCGCGAATTCTTTACCAGATTTTTTGTAGGTTTGACCCTTTGACAAGTACAGCCCATTGTTTAACCGGTGATTTTTATTCCCCATAAACAAAATGATGTCGTTTTTGAACTGCCAAAACTATTCAAAAAATCTACTCAGTGAATTCGTAGAGCAACGTTTGAGGAGCAATATGAGCCGTGGTACATTAAACCGATTAGTTGAAATATAAGGATTTTTTTTCGAAAAAACTCAACGAAAATTTATCGTCATGGATATTTGCATTCATCAGTAGTAGTAGTAAATGCGCTTTATTAGCCTCAGTAATACATGGTTCGGTGGTATTGCGTGTACACATGTATGTATATTTTTATTTTTATTTTATTTTTTCCCCTGCAGGCAAATGGGCCATGACCGAGGTCCTTCAGCCCGTATATTTGTATTTACTGATGGAGTGCCTCGTGTATATGAATTAAAACCTGGTTTTTGAATAGGGCAATATAGTCGATTATAATGTTAAACTAATAGCTTAAGCTGTTGGTTTAACTCGTAGCTCTGATACATTTTATTCTATTGCGGAGATTATTTCAAAGATAGTGTGTGTGTTGGGCATTTGTGTTTGTGAACGTTGTTTGCTGGGAGCTTTCCGAATAACGGGATGATGGATTCGAGATGTTGCTGTGCAAAGTTCATGCTGACATTTTTTAGTCTATCCGTGATTAGCTCTATTTTTGTGATGGAGTATTGTTTTGGTTTGAGGGGTTGTGGAGGGGGTTATTTGGATGACGTATTTTTGTGAGACGGCTGAGTCAGATTGTTTCGACGGTTTTTATGTTATTGAGAGCCTGATTTTTGCAATTGAGGTATAGTGGATGCCCATAATCTAGAAGGGGTCTACAGGTGCATTTATAGATTTTCGTGGCGTGTTCTACAGCGATGAGTTTGTTTTCAAATGTTAGCTTACGGAAGTGCGAGGCGCATTTATCAGTTTATGTTATTTGCAAAAAAGTCGTCATGGTAAATGCAAATTTTCATGATAGTACGTTTTGTTGAGTTTTTTTTCATGGTAAAATCCCTACTTTTTAACTGATTTTAATGTACAATGGCGCATTTTGTTTTTTAAATTTTGCTCCGCGAATTCACCAAGTAGATTTTTTGTAGGTTTGACCGTTTTAGGAAGAAAATAAACGGGAATAAGCCGTGGTAAATTAAAATCGGTGGAAAAATAAGGAATCTTCTTTGAAAAACTTCAACGAGAATTTATCGTCATGGAAATTTGCATTTACGATAACGATGTTTTTGCAAATAACATAAACTGATAAATGCAAATTTCCATGACGATACATTTTCGTTGTATTTTTTCAAAAAAGTATCCTTATTTTTCAATTGATTTTAATGTACCACGGCTCATATTGTTCCTCAAACGTTTCTCTACGAATTCACTGAGTAAATTTCTTTAAACAGTTTTGGTCATTTGACACGTACGGCCAATTGTTTAACCAGTGATCTTTTTCCTCTTAAACAAAATGATGTCATTTTTAAACGGTGAAAGCTATTTTTAGAAATCTACTCGGTGAATTCGTCGAGCAACGCTTGAGGAAGATAATCAGCCGTGGTACGTTATAATCGGTGGACAAAATAAGGATTCTTCTGTGAAAAAATTCACCGAAAATGTATCGTCATGGAAATTTCATTAATCAGTTTATGCATTTGCAAAAATATTGTTATCAGTAAAAATATCGTTAACGAAAATGCATAATATTTTGGTTAAACAATTGTGAAAATGTAGCACTTGTTTGACTGGTGTTCCATGCAGTAACTTCCTTAGAAATGCGAGTATAGTAATGAAACTTGCAGGCTTGCAGAGCGCCGGATGGTTGAAAATTGAAATTATAAGTTAAGTCTATCCGTTGAAATCAAAACTGTTACCCTTAAAATATCTGCGCGAGACTAAATTACATCAAGTTTAATGGCTGTGTTTTGCATCGCACAAACTTTCCTCAGGGAAGTTCGCTCGGAGAACAAAAACGTGCTGAAGATGAAATTTGATGTTCTACGAATATCTTCAGGTTCATATCGGCGCTTAATGAAAAACTGATTATTCACCAACCATATTTACATAATAATCTTAAGCCGAGTATGCAAAAACTATTTTAAAAAACTGTACTTTTAATGTACCCGACTGAAAGTTTTTATGCAAAAACTGGTTCATTTAATTAAATGTACAATTTCAATAAAAAATAAAAGTATTGTCCATTGAATTTAAAGTAAATTACAAAAATAAAGTATCTCCAATGTTTTTGATACGCTGAACATTCATTTTTTTCACCAATTAAATTTAATAACATGAAATTTAATATACGAGTTTACGTATAAAAACGTTCAGTACCAATACATTAAATTTTATACGATTTTTTTTACGGTCGAGCCGAGTAGCGACAAATGAATGACAACGTTCGACGAAAATCCCATTACCGTTTTCCAAAACCATGGCGAGATGGATTCGACCTTGCGACCAGTGTGAAATAATTTGACCTCAACCTCAAAAAAAAAAAACAAGGATATGTGAAAAAAAACCTCAACCATGTATGAATACACGTACATTGTCTGTACGCCACGACATAATAATCTTAAGCCGAAGCCCCGACGCGAAGCTGCGAATGGCAATGTAAATACGGCCGACGCGTCGAATAGCAATTAACAGCGGCGATTAGAGTCGCCGCTTTTCTGCGCAAGCCGAGCGGCTACGAAATAATGTCAATGTTCGATGAAAATCCCGTAACCATTTTCCAAACGATCGTGATAGATTCGAGTTTGCGATTGGTGCAAAATAATTTGCCCGTAACCTCAAAAACCAAAAAGGATATCTTTAAATAAAAGAAACACTCACCTCAGCCATGTAAGTTTCGTTCTTCTCATGCTCGACGTTCGACTGGTCATCGATTGACCCCCAACTCTGTCCCGCGGCTTCTGACGAGCGAAAATGTCAAAAATTTCGTTATTTTTCGACACGTTGACAGCTACAATTCACGACCGTGACACACGGAGACCCGGCCCACGTCAACTAAACAACATGTCGATCATATGCGCGCTATATTCTCGCCGGCAGACCAATCGGGAACTCTCTTGCGCGGATGCTGGGATGGGAAACAGGAAGGGGAATGCTGCACCAAGTTATTTCGTTGTAAATGTATTATACAATTTTTGCCGGGATCTTTAGTGCCGACCACATAATAATTGATTGTCGGTAAAACAGAATACTCTTTTCGGTTAAGTTCAGAAGTGTTCGAGATGTATTCGCATGTATAAGCAGCTAAAATAGGTTTTTCCTAACACATGCACGTAAAAACTCGCTTTCCGTTCCTGCGAAGTGTGCACTTTTTCGCATCGCGTGCGGGGAAAATACTGCGCATGCGTACAAACGCTATATAGTATTTTTTTCCCGCACTAGTGCGGAAAAGAACTTTTCTACGCACTTTTCTACACGGGAACGGAAAGCGTGATTTTCGTGAATTTGTTAGAAAAACTTTATATGAATGGCATGGGTGCAGAAAAAAAGAGTTCTGATAGGAAGGGCTGTTTCTACGCCCTTGCCATACGAATAACTATATATTCTTATATTTCAGTCCCAGTTTCAGGGTTTAGTTCTGACACATATCTGCACTGATAAGCGTTCTTTTGTTATCAAAACAGGAAATGTATCCCGCGGAAAGAATCGAATTTACCGTCGGTAATTCAAAAAACTCACTGGCAGTGGGCAGTAAAAATAAATGAACACATAGCCGTGCAGATCTGCATTCAAGAACGCACCCATAATGATTGAGCGTCGTGAATCGCGTTCGCAGCAGTGGTTAACGGAACGCTTGTTTATCGGGCTGTTTAATCGATTATTCACCGATTTAACATTACCGCCCAGTCATGTGCTTTATTACACCGTAGAAACAGCCTCCCGCTGTGTTTTTCTACACTTTTTCTACAAATATACAAATAGTCTGGTGCAGTTGACAAAACTATCGTTTAAATTAGCCCGCCATAGATGGCGCCGCCGATCGCACGCGACTTTTCCCGCCAAAACGCGGTCATGCCGGCAACGACCGTCTCGTCTGCTTTTACTCTCAGCGGATTGAAAACAATCGTGATTACACCGTATAAAAATCGTTTTCCCAACGAATTCGACGATGAAAGGTAATTTTGGCAATATACCGATAATTTTTTTTTGTTTAAATTGTATTTAAATTGCATTATTGTAAACAGATGGAATTCGATGAAACATTCAGTTGCAATGGTAAAGTCAATTGCAACGATTGGCAATTGAGCAGAACGAGTTTCGTCATCAGAGGTGAATTGGAAGATGTCTTTTTTCGTACGACGAAGTATTCCCTTTCCGGAGCGAGGATTTCACTGTTCGATCATGTTCTGCCCGCGGCCGTCGGCGTTCTCAATCTTTCGCACCTTACCAGCTGCATGGAGTAAGTTTTTCGAGATTCATCGATCGTCAAATTGTAATTGGGTTTGCGTCATCGAGTTCCCTGCAGAATTATCGGCGACAGTCAATTTTTGTAGTTCTGTGAATATCGAATGGTGAATAATTTTTTAAATAATTTTGGTTTTTTTTCTATAGGATGCAGCTTAAAATACTCAATCGTCACGAGTCGTACGACAGCAAGACTTTCTCATCGAGGAACGACGACAAGGAGGACTTCTATGAGATAAGAAAATCCATCTGCGACTTTGTCTGTTACATTAGAACATATTTGTTCAGGTGAAACATTTATAAACATCTGTTTTTTTTTGTATATTTCCTGAGCTTATAAGGTGATCGTCCGTTGGTAAAACAGTTTTCTATCACTGAAAATCAACTTTGTTTACAACTTACCGACATTGCTCTTGAAAACCATCTTATTTTTTTGTTTTTTTTTTTGTTCTGAGAAAAACAGTTTTACTGTTTGAGAACTAACATTTGAAATGATCCTGCGTAATCAGAAAAGGTTGTTTTTTTTCTACAGTTTACAACAGCAATGTGAAGAGGCAAAAGAATCGTTTCACGAATTGGAAGCCGAACTCGACGAGACCCTTGTAGCTTTGCGAAGATTCTTCGCGCGTTTGCGCGTTATTCCAGACTCGACTTTTCACTATGCAGCTTCGAATCTTGGAAACAAGGTGATCGCCATGATAATTAAATTGATAACGTATAACGAAAAGCCAAAGAGTCTTTCGCGACTTTTTGATGCACTATCGGCGCGTAATAGTAGATTATGATACTAGTGCGAAAATAGTAATTTACGATACTAGTGCAACTTTGCATCACGAGCCGGAAGCGAGTGTTGCAATTACACGAGTTGAGAAAACGGTTTCCGCACGAGTATCGTACCAAATTTTACTTCACAAGGTCTGAAAATAGGGGTAAAAACTGCCATTTTCGCACCGAGTGTAATAATAGTACTTTTACTGACGAATGTGAATTCGCAGTACGCGCCGAAGCCGAGTCTTGCAATTACACGACTTAATAAAATCTTTTTGACACGAGTAGCATACAAAATTTTATTTCACACGATGTGAAAATGGAGTTTTTACGCAAAGCGTGCGCAAGACCGCCATTTTTCCACCAAATGATATCAATTTATTTTTCCTTTAGTGCACTCAACCAGAGTTCCACATGTACCACATGCATCTGGAACTGCGATGGTTCTTCATCACAATCGTCGACGCGAGAACGATGCATTTCCAATCGCCAGATAATCGTTTCGATTATTTGAATGACACGCTGCAACTCGTAATCGACGATCTCATTTACATATCCATGAAGATTTTCGAAAGAGTAATTAAATTTATTATCTTTATTCTATGCATTAAACAGTGGAAGCATTGTATGGAACAATTAATTAAGTTTTAATATAAGTTTTTCTTTTTTCGTTTTTTTTTTTTTATAGATCCCTCTAACGGACTTGAGGCTTAGAACTCCGTACAGCTGCACATGCTCGCGTGAGCTGTGGCTCATGATTCAATTTTTTCTCGAGGATGCCGTCCGGAAAACAAAGTGCAAGGTCTTTGTTCTCTTTCGCTTCTTCTCTTTTTTTTTTTACTACATTCTATCAAATTTAGAATATATAAATGAAACAAGGCTAAATCCTTATTTTTTTACAGACTTTTTGGGAATACGTTAACTCGTCGTTGGACAGAATGTCGAGAACGAACGACGATCCGGTCGATAGAAAAATCTATTGGCATTGCGCGGAGAAGGAGGAATTTCCGCGTTCGAAAAATCGTCAATTATTTTCCGCTTGGCTGATCTATAATCTAGCGCTTTTGCATGGTTACGATTGCTACGGAGTCTACGTCGGGAACACGTCGACGAGGGTACAATAATTTGTTAGCAATTTAGCGTTTCTTGATTTGATTGAGAAGAAAATCATCAGATTTTTTCTTTTTCAAGATCGCGCCGAATTACGAGGAGATCGATAAAATTCTGAAAAGTTACGCGAGGAAAGGCGGAAAAGACGATGATCACGATGAGCTGGACGACGAGCTTAGAATTATTATACCGATGCTTCGCGTTCTTGTCGATGAGTGGTGGCCTTCACGCGTACAAGTCATATACTTCCTGTGGGATTGCTTTCATCGAAGGCTCGAACAACCTTTTCTGCTACAGACTGCCGGCCCTTGGACTGTCTCTATTGAAAAGTAAAATAAATAGTGAAACGAGAAAATAACAAATTTTAGCGATCTTTTTGCTTCGTAGAGAAAAAATCGAGATTATAATGCCAAAATACTTAAAATAATCTAAAACTTTGAGAAATTCGATTTTTTGCGGGCATCCGGATGTGTGTGTATGTGTGTGTGACAGATTTGCAATATTTAAAACGGCTATAATTCGGAAACGGCTCGAGACAGCTAATTGCAATTCGGTACACTAGTAGAATGATCGCATCTCTTCATTCAGCGCAATTTTCACAAAAATTGAAGCCAGATTACAGAATTTAAGCGATGTTGAATTAAAAAAAAAAAAATCCCTATGATAGCTCCAATTTACGTAAATGTTGGGCTATCATCTTAAGACTGTGCACACAAATACAATATTTTGTTCAAAGACCTTTGGTCTTGAATTTGGTCGAATACTGCATGATATTTACATTCCCGTTCATTTTCGTTAATGAGCATTTTTTAACTTTCATGTTCATAGAAAAACTCCTGCGGAAATTTTGAAACAAGTTCGCGACAGAATTGATGGAAGCCTTGATCAGTCCAAGGAATCGAGCTACGGAATGTTTTTACGATTTCTCGGTGAGTCAATAATTTTATTCGAAATAAACATTCATCTTATGTCGGGATTTTGGAAGGTTCCTGACTGTGACAATTTTAGGTCTTCGGATATATCCATACTAGAGCTGGGCAGTACTTGAATTGCACAAGTACTTTTTTTACCATTTCGAGTACTTTTTGAGTACACGCTCGCATTACGAAGGTTCTCATAGAGGAAGTTATGCGCAAAATTGTAATAAATGAGGAAGCCATGTGCAAATTACTTTGCACCTTTCTTTTAAAGCTTACAAAACACGTTTTTTTTTGTACTTTGCCCAGCTCTGATCCGTTTATAAAAAAATATTACAGTGATATTAAATAAAAAATTATTCGACATCCAGGCACCTTTCTGAAGAAGATGTACGACAAAAACGATCCACGATACTGGAATCAAGTGAAGGGACGCATATACTCGAAATTTTCAAAGAACAAAGTTCAAGAGTTCAACGAAGCTGGTTTATACAATTTCATATCACTTTTTCTAACGCTCGCAGTTACAGCCGATACGACTAATCTTGTGAGTTTGATTCCTTGGGTTACATAGTTTACAAAAAAAATTCAGGAAAATGGAAAATAAAAATGCACGATTGAAATGTTTCAAGTGTACAGTGATGCTCGATCTTCTTCCACCCGTTGAAAAATTGAACAACGAAAATGGAAAACGTTACAGTATCATCTGGAAAGGAAAACTCGCTGTTCTTCTCCTCTACAACGAAAATTCCATGAGTCTCGAGAGTATTTCGAGCAACTTTACGAACGTGGTAAATGCGATTTAAATTTATGTTCGTAATTCTAATACAATGGAGCAAAAAATTAATTTTGATAATTCACCGTCGCAATTCAGTTGAATGTCATCAGTTGCTGTAAGGATGAAAACTCGCGATTGATGGTGTCGAGTTTCATCGAGACCTTCGGTCGAATTATATCCTCGAGCACCAAGCTCGAGAACGGTGAGTATTTTTTCATCGGTGGATGGATCGACAGATATCTTCATGAGTGTCCGAAAAATCGTATCGAGGCTCTGATAAAAATATTGCTCGAAATCTTCGAGAAGTGTTCTCGTTTGGAAGGTCCACGAAACGATTCGGGTACGTTTGAATTTTCTTTTTTTTTTCCTTTTAATTAGCAAATTTTTTTTTTCGTGTTGGTATCGAATTTGTTGTGTTCGAAACTTTAGGCGTTTTAAAGCTCATCGATGCCCTCTGGTCATTCGTCGCCGGGCGAGTCCGCCAGCTCATATTCGAGCCTCCGATAACCGGTGAACATTATGTTAATATCGCGAAACTGGCAGTGGCGTTTACTATCGAGGCGGTAAAAAATCCCGCAACGGCGAAGCGTCACAAACACTCAGCTATTTCGCTCTTCCAGCATTTCACATCGTCAGTTACCGTCAAAGATGTCAGGTAAATGGAAAACAAATTAACCATTAATATAAAGCCAGAAAATTCAAATTGGCCGTTGATGCAAGTTTTGTTCCAGAATAACCAAGTCGTACACGGCCGCGATTTTACGAAGCGATAGCATAATCAAAGACTGGAAAATCGAAGTGAAAAACTTCGAACTAACGATCATTCAAGTGAGCCTTTCGAATGACGATATTTTAGCTCTTCAGTCGTCAGTTATCGTCTCTCCTGACCGTTCAACTATTTCTTTCTAGGCATGGATCAAATGCTGCGTTCTTGGGCAAGACAAGAGCGAGGATGAAGAAATGAGATTCTTAAAAAATCGGATTTCGAGTATTCCGGAAATTCATAAATTATTTGCCAGTCAAGCGGAAATTATCCAATTCGAGACGATGGAAGAATCAATTTTCGTGTTCATCACCGCTCTCGCGAGGCTTCGAAATTCATTGGAGGTATTTAATTGCTTGGTCAAAATATCGTAAATAGCACGAGTCTCTTTTATAATAATAATAATAAAATTAATAATAATAATTTTATCTGATAGACGGACCAGGAGCGTAATTTATTCGACTCGCGAGTCCGGTTGTACTTCAACAACATCGACAAGTGGGCGCTCGCTTCGATAACCGAGGAAACAAAAGAAACCGATCAGGCTTTCTGGATCTACCGATGCGTCGGAACCCTCATTTTGTGCTGCTCTCCGATGTTATACGTGAAAGTACGCACGACCATTTAATTAATTAGATTAAATTTATATAATTACTAGATTTTTTGTGTTTAATTGCAGAATCAACCAAACAACGCTTTACGAACGCTCGTCAACAGATTTGTCCTACCGATCGAGCAATCTCCACAGACGTTCCTTAAACACTTGGGAAAACGGATATTTTCCATGATTTTGCTGGGCATCGAGACTCTCAGTGCACGAAGCGATCTCTCCCTTCAAGTTCTGATCCGCGACCTCTTCGACACTTACTTGCCTCTTCTCGTCATCGAAAATATGGGCAATTTCAAAATAGCCGAGTCCCTCCTTCGATGCTTCGTCGACGCCAAGATCGACTTTTCGCGTCTAATCTTCGAGAAATTAGCTGCCAGTTTCATCATCACCCTTGGCGATAATTCGACCCACAAACATTGCTACTTGGTGGGTTGAATAAAAATCCTGTCGTTATTATTTCTTCGATCTCTTTTTGTTTCCTCATAGAGGAAGCTACGTCTTTGTAAAAAAAAAACAAAAAAAATGAGATTGTAATGTCGAAGTACTCAAAATACTATAATCAAACACCTTTGATATTGAATTTTGTCAAAATCTGTCCAAGCGGTCAGATTTTATGGGATTTCGAAATTTTTTTTCTAAAGGAATTAAAAGAGTCTAATTCGAGTAAACATGGAAGTATCGAGCTGAAATTTGACACGGGAATGAACTAACATTGAAGAATTTTTGGTATTAAATTTGGCGAAAGTGTATTGAACCGTTTAGATTTTTTAAAACTATCGATGAAAACCAAAAAGTATATGTATATAATTGTGACAGGTTATGCAGCTGCTGAGAAATTTGATGAAATCCGGCAAAACTTATGGCAAACACGTAATCGAGTTCATCACTGCAATTTGCGTGCCGAACGTTGTCTCGTGTTACTTCAAAGTTCACAACCTTCATCCACACAGACAGCAGACACTGGATTTCATTGGCGACGTCACCACGAATCCTTATCACCGCGAAGATTCCTTGCTTCGGTAATGCGCGACGAAATTCTTCAAAACTGCACAGAAAAGTGGTTTGAAACGATAACTTTTTCAAATCACTAAACATTTTTTTTTTGTTTTCAATTTTAGAGACAAGTTGAAGAACGCTGTTGTCACTGTCGTCATGAAATTCGTTACTTTCAACGCACAATGGACGTTCGACTTTTTGCGCTCGATGATGAAGATAAATCGAGAGATCGTCGACGCGGCCCTCCCGCAGATCGAGAGGACTATTGTCGATCTGGAAAATTTTCGAAGACCCAACGCGGCCTCCCTAAGGTAAACGTCTCGGAAAGTTGACTCGAATTTTCACCTCTAAATTCTGTTAAAAAAAAACAATAATAATAATTTATACATCAACTTGCAGGTATTCGTTGAGTCAATTCCGGAATACTTTTAACATGCCCTGAGAGGCTCGACGAAGCGAGAATAGAAAAAAGTGGCTACCACTATCGAAGTCGCCCCACGTTTTTTCTCGTAAAACGGCAAACTGGTAGTGAAGAAGAAAATTGTCCATTATTCGCAGAACTACCGGCAAATTCGTCGATTACGATAACCGACGGATGCGACGCCAAGCACCGTAACTTAACTCGACAAACTTAAACTTCGTCCGGTACTTTCTGCTCCCCGGTGCGAAGGGCTTGAACGTATCACCGATGAATAAATAATGAAACGAAACGAGCTGCGAACGCGATCGGAAACGACGGGTACGAATTGAATCCATCCGGTGGTGAAATACTACCGTGGATAAAAAAAGAACTGCTCATATGACAAATAACTCGAGAGACGGGGCGGGGTCACAAAATTCGACGTTCAGCGCACGAACGCGATTATCTGAAATAGCAGCCTAACAGAGTACGTTACGTTATTTCAAACTTTCAACCCCGTTTTTGTCGTAAATTGCACTGAAAGAAGTGAACAAAGTGGACGGAATTGTTCATGGAAGTTCCCCGGGAATTCGTCAATTATGCCGTACGATGACTTCCGAGGGTAGAAGAGAAGAAAAGAAGAAACGGAAGATACTTATTGGTCACGAGTAGATAATCGGAGGAAACTACTCGCGAACTCTAATAGCTACGATCGGAGACTTTTTTCAACATCTCGAACCATGCGAATGCAGAATATCGAATGCGAAATCGATCGATTCCCTGTTCGAGAAAGTGCTCAGTCGTCCGTCGACCATGAACGAGTCGAGAAGAAAAAGCCTTCGCTGGAACGAGGAGACCGTCTATGCTCTTGGACTCTACAAATTCATAGGACAAAGTCTAGGCATCTGGCCATTGAGATGCACCGATATCAAATCGAGGATCCGGTTGCTCGTCATTGCCGTCTTGCAAGTAGGCGGTCATCGCGTTTCTTCTTTCTCCCTTGGACTGTAACACAGAACGAAGAGACGCGGTAGCGTCCCGACGTCAAGTACTTAAACAGAAACGATTTTATTTTGAAGCGATAAACCACCGTGTAGTTATACCGCAATGTGCCGGAAATGAAATTTTTCGATCGATGATACTTGAAAACGAAACATCGGACCTAAATTTCGACGACACATTTGTGATATAATTCAGACAAAAGCTTTCCAAAGCGTCCAATTACGATCGTTACAGTTCGGCGGATGCTGTCATTTTTACGCGGTTTCGACACTGAATATGTAAAATTACATTTCGAAAGAAAAATAATATATATATTTTTTTAATTCGTATCTTTTACCGAAGAAAAAGAAAAATATTTTTAGAGAGTAAGTGATTATAAATTAATAGAACGATTAATTGGGGAATAAAATCGTAACCTTTTACCGAAAAGAAGAAAAGTCTTTTTAGAGCGTACGTGATGATGTATTAATGAAACGGTGAATCGAGGAACAAAATTGTTGCAGGTAATCATGAGCTACAATTTGATCCAGGAGATAGTGAGTGGCTGCATCTCGATCTTCGACGCCGTAGACTTCATCGGTCTTCTAGCGACGAACACGGTCTGCATGCTGAAGATATGGGTGATTCGTTTCAACGAGAAAAAGATGCGTCGCCTATTGGAATCGGCGATTAACGACTGGTCGGTGGTTCACGACTATGCCTCTCTGGACATAATGCGCAAGTTCGCCTACCGTGGAAAATTCGTCTCTATATTTCAATTGAGCGTCGCGCATCTGGCCGCTGGATTCATCATCGTCGGTGCGCTGCCCACTCTCGGAAGAACGACGGAACGTGGTACGGACGTTGCAAATTTTACCGTCGAGGAGTGGAGAAATCTTCCGATGGGAACCGGATGCTCCGTCGTTAACGCGCCGATATTTTTTTACCTCGGTCTCTACGCACTGCAATTCGTTCAACTACTGTGCGTGTGCGCTTGCAACTTCGGTACCGATTCGCTCTTCTTCGGTATCGCCATGCACCTCTGCGCCCAGTTCGAACTTCTCCGGAACGACATCGCGGGACTGGATCGATACGACGGCGAAAAAAAATCGAAACGACGATTCGTCACTCTGATTCAGAGGCACAATCATCTGGTTCGTCTCGTGAACTCCGTCGAGGATGTTTTTCATCCCATAATACTCGGGCAGCTCGCCGCTTCGAGTTTGCACATCACTCTTCTTGGTATGCAGAGAATCGTCACCGTTCAAAAATATTTCATTTTCGTGGATGAAAATTTATTAACGATATTTCGGTGATACATGTAGGGGAGAGTGCGGCACTGCGAGTTACATGAAAAAGTCTTGGAGGTTTGAGGTGCATAAATTATCACATTTTTTGTGCATAATTCTATTATGTCTAATAGAAATTTGATGACAAGTCGTGGAGAAAATATTAAAAATTATGATCGGGTTTTGGGTGGGAAACAGTGAAACATTCGGCTATTTTTTTTGCAATTGAATTATTTATTATATTAGTAACAATCGCAGCAAAAACGTATAGATGAAGATCTATAGAAGACAATTATAAAGATTATTTTACGGTTTATTCAGGTGAGACTATACTGTAAAAAAATTGTAAATTTAATATACCGAACTGGCAGTTTTTATGCAAAAACTGATGCATTAAATTCAATACACAATTGTGATGAACATTAATATACTTTTTCATTGAAATTGAACCAAATTATAAAAAATAATGTATTCCGAATGTTATTAATACACTGAACATTAATTTTTCATTAATTGTACATGAAATTTAATATACCAGTTTTTGCATAAAAATATTGTACTTCACAAAAAAACTGGCATAGTGTGACCCACTTTCCCTCTATAAAAAAAATCATATTTGTAGTAAGGAATTTCTCCCATTTAAGGATAGAGTTATAGACTTCACGTGGCAACGTCGTGATGGCATTCACTTATTTAATGTTTACTCCATTGTATTTTGATATTTTTGTTTTGTTTTGTTTCTATTCATTTTGTTACACATTTTTTTTGCAGGTATTCAAATGCTCTTCGCCCTACGAGACCACTACTATACGACCCTCCTCTACACGCCGACCGGCATAATTCTTCTTCTGCTTCAGCTGTGCATGTACAGCTTCGTGGGCGATTGTCTCTCGTCGCAGGCCAAAGAAATGCAAAGCGCCACTTACAACTGTTCGTGGTACAATTTTTCACCGAGCTTCGCGAAAGACGTTATGTTCGTGATAATGCGAAGTAACGACTCGTTTCATCTTACAGCCGGTAAAGTTTTTCGCATGAACATCGAAGGTTTTACGTGTATTGTAAAAACCATGGCGTCGTTCTTTTCGGTAATAAAAATAACGATTATCGGATAAGAATTATTAATTCTATGCTCGATCAACTATGCAGAAAACGAAAGATGTTCGCCATCGGCGAAGTCCGCGATCCTATTTCAGTTCGAAGATCGTGGAAAATACGAATACAGGAACGAGTCAAAATTATTGGTTTGGAGAAGAACAATGGACATTGGAAATACCCTCGATAAAGTGACTTTAACGCACGAGTGATTTTATGACGACCCAACGACCCAGTATGACAATGGGGCTGGTCCTGAAATCTCCGTCGGAAAATGGAATTTTCAAACCGGATGTCACGAATGTTTTTCTTCCTCTAAAATTTACAGCCCCCTCGCAGCGCTGTCTATAGTTATAAAATTAGTGTATTCGCCGTTTCTCCAACCTAGTTACTTTTCAACGAAAATGAGTTTTGCCTGAAATAACTTTGGCCTAAATGATACCTTACCGATTTGACGTACAACGCGCAGGCGCAATAACGTTCTCTAGCATTTATGATGAAGTTTTAGGATAATAATAAAAGGAGGAGCTCTGAAAAAAACAGGCATCTGTACGGTGCGTAAAGGCGTTCCTAAAAATTATAATTTCATTTTCATCGCCGAATCGAAACTAATTCGAATAATCTTCGGCAATAAGATTCTCGATTTATCGAACAAAATCATCAGCCTGGTTCGAATCGAAGTTGTTTGTTGGTTATACGTTGTCTTTCGTAATGACCGAGTGCTTCGTGAATGTTTCTCGGGACAGAAATTGGCGACAAAGAATTCATTAGCTCTATCGTAATTTATCGTCGGGAAATGCATTGTGTCAAGCTCTCAGTCACACACAGCAGATGACGTAATGGAGCTTAAGGTGTGGGTGGAGGGTATACAACGGATCGTTTGCGGTGTCACGGAATCAACGACCTGTCAGGTAGGTTCTTTTTTTTCATTTTCTTTCTAGACTACGATCGTGTGCAAAACATATTAATTTCAAAATTTTTTTCTTCGCGACCAAAGATTTATGTTTTTCTTCATCAAACATTTTATCTACAAGCTTTTGATAACTTGGATCATACGCGAGAATGTTGTCTCTGCAGCGAGAAGTTGATGTCTTGCAAATTCTAAAATACTCAGCTTGTACTTTTCAATTCGGGCTCGGGTTCAAACTTTTGTTGTACGACGGTACTTAAATAAATGGCAGTTGCCTCGTTTGTTTTTTTGCATGATACTGCGAGGAAACCTCTCAATTATAGCTCTGGGAAAATACAAAAATTTAAGTTTCATGACGTGAAATGATAAAAATTCAATTTTTGTTAAATTGCAATAATTATTCAATTTTCATGAAATCGAAATGATTACACTTCAATATTTATGAAATTGACATAGTAAAAATTGAATTTCTATAAAATTAAAATTATAAAAATTTAATTGTTTTCAGGACGTTGTTTATGCGCTTGCGCATGCGACGGCTCAGACCGGTCGCTTTACTTTGGTAGAACGCTGGCGCACCAACGAGCGACTTCTGGCACCCCATGAGAGTCCCGTTAAAGTGAGATACAACAATAAACAACCAATACTAATACAACAATATAACACCTATTCCTACCGCTAAACAATTGATACAAACTTGTATGATAACTTTTAATAAGCCAATTTTTTTAGAACACAAGGTCGAGCAATTACAATAATAGTGTTTGCAACAAAAAATAATAATAGTAGTAGTAAGAGGGGATTTATTCACAACAAGGCGAATTTTAATACAGTAAACAAATATACATATGAAATCTTTTTTTATATTTTTATTTTTTTATTATTAACAAAATACAAAAGGAAAGGATGTTGTTAACTCACATTGCCAAAGCGCCATCTATCGGAGTTCGTCAGCTCGCAAAATAATAATAATTGTTCATTACCTAGATCTTGATGAAATGGGGAGAATACGCCTCCGAGGTGCAGTTGATCCTTCGCCGCTCGACGCCGGAGGGCAACAAGACTCAGGCGGCGTTGGGAGTTCACGTGACTCAGGGTACGCGCTCGAGCGGTCTGCCAGGATCCTCGACGGAGCATCCGACGGCGGGTAACGTCCACGAAGATTTCAAGTCGACCATTGGAACGACGGATTTCGAGAACAGCCCTGGAGTTCTCGAACGAAATCGCGATGTACGGAAGTCTCTCACGTTCAGCGGACTCCACGGAAACGCCGGCGAGAGCAACGCCGAGGTAACGCCTTGCGTTTGAATATCCGCGGGAAATAATTAAAGATCGAAATATTTGTAATAAAAATTTTTAAAAATTTGTAATCGTTTGCAGGTACAAATAGAAAATGTTGCCATAGTTCAGCCCACACCGCAATCGAAAACTAAGGAATTCGGTGCTCGAAAAGCTGCTCACAACAAAAATGCTCAATCGCCGACAGGAACCCCGGCGGGCGAAGGTATTCCATTTTATCGATTCGATTTTATCGATTTCATTTTATCGATCCCATTTGATCGATTCTATTTTATCGATTCCATTTTATCGATTCCATTTTATCGATTCCATTTGATTGATCCCATTTTATCGATCCCATTTTATCGATCCCATTTTATCGATTTCTTTTTATCGATTCAATTTTATAGAGTCCATTTCATCAATTTCATTTTATCAATTCCATTTTATCAACGTTCGTATTAATCGTTCGAGCTTGTAAAACTAATTACAAAGGCTTTCGATGAGAGCTCAGAAAATCAACTTTTTCACAAATATCAACGATTTTTAAAATGGTAAATACAATTGTTCATACTATCAGGTAGCATATACATGCCGCACAAAAAGGTCCGTGAGTTGCCGCCTTATAGGGATCCTCCCGGCCCGACGTCGCCGTTGAGAACGTTACCGCCGTACCGCGATCCACCGCCACCGAATTCGAGCAGTCCTGGCAGATCGCAATATCAAGGAGATCTCAACAGCGGCGGAACACCTCACTACAAAGAAAACCAATCGTCGCCGAGGAACTCGACGAGGCTGAAGAGAAATCTCGTTCAGGTAATGTAACTCGAAATTCCGAACCGATGCTTCGTTTTCGAATATCGTATATTTAATTGCTGCTGCGACTTGTTTTATTTTTATTTTCAGTAGTTTGTCATTTAGGTAGTTACGTGTTCTATTGTTTTTCTTGTTATTATCCTTTCTTTTCATATTATTGTACGAATTGTTACACTGTAAAAAGATTTTGTTTGAAAATTAATTAACGGTATTGGAAGCTTTCTTTTACATAAACTATTTCTGACATTTTTTATTATGTATTAAAATTTTTGTAAATTCCAGGCAAAAATTTTCTAATTTTAACGTTTGGTATTTTAATCTTTCGAAAAGGTACATCGATGCTCAAGTGATGTAAGCTAATTTCAAGTTCCAGTACATTAAATTTAAATTTCGGTTATTCGAAAATGTGCACATTTTAAGAATAACCGACAAGGCACAGAGAGGGAGAGATGAAGAGAGAGACAGTGAGAGAGAGAGAGAGCTTCGAAGATCGCTTTAAATATTCAAAACCCGCAACAAATGAATCTTTCTATCATCGATCGAAAGTGGAAATATTAACATGTCTTATCACCATTGATAATTCGGACCTCGAAACACCATGTTAAATTGCATGTGTATCATCGATCAAATTTTAAAATATAAAAATAATAAATAACATTAAATTGAAGTTAGTTAATTCTGTGTGCTGTGCTTGCAGGAGTTTCAGGAATCCAAAGTTTCGCCACAATTGGGTTGTTCCGGTTCCGGGCAATCGCCGAACATGGTAACGGTCGCTTATACTCAGCGGTACGTTGAACTCATACGACTAGTCAACAGGCAACGAGACACTATAAACGCCCAGCAAGCTGATCTCACCAAGGTGATATGTCCTGCTTGCCACGTTCCTCAACCGCAACGATCAGCAGACGCGCGAACTAAATCGTATAATATTTTTTGCAGTTTGACGCCGAAATTGTTTACTGGGAAACGAAGAATCGCGAGCAGACCCATCAGATGGATTTCATATCTCAGGAGGTGAATCGCATCGAATCGACCGGCCGGGTTATCGAGGAACAAGTGAGTATCGATTCGATATGATTAATTTTTATTTCGATACAGGTTTAAAAAAAAAAAGAATTTCATTATAAAATAAAATTGACGATTGGGTCTGGCGTATTTCCAGGCAATTTTCCGATGTATGAAAAAATAAATAAATCATTGTTCACAGCTGAAAGATCTGGCGCACGCGGAAGAGGAGAGCGAGATTGTTCGACAGCAAGAGAAAACATTGAAATCGGAAATAACTCTGCTCAGATCTAAGCTAGCCAATTGCGAGACCGAATTGTTGCAGTGCAAGAATAAAATCAGGTGATTAAACACTCTTCGGATGTAACCAAAAGTTTTGTTGCGACGATAAAACTGTTTATATCTGATCGGTAAAAAAATATTGTTGTGGAAACTTTCGAATCATTAATTTGGTGCGCAATCGTTAATTTTGTGCGCAGATTGGTGATGGAAGAATTGGCACTGGAGCAGCACAGCATGAGCCGCGAGTTGGACGAACGTCAAGTGCTGGAGCGAAAGATGATCGGTGAAGTGGAGCATCTTCAAGAAGAAGTTGAACATGCCAAACAATCGACGGAACTGGCGTGTCAGTGCGCCGAGTCGTTGAAATTCGAAGTCAGCAGCCTCGAGGCGGCTATAGTCGAGAAGAAGATGCAGGTCGAGCGTCTGGTTACGGACATGAAGGAGGCCAATCTTCAGAGTCTGACGGTCGCTTGTCAGGACGAGCAAGTCAAACATTTGTTGGAAGGTAAAGTATAACTCTAAAAATATTTCTCTGTGCGAACATTTTGTATGATACCCGTGCAAAAATTTTTTTCTCAATGCGTGTGATTCCAAAACTTCGGCTCGTGCTGCAAACTCACCCTCGTCAGAAAAAGTTTTATCGACTTATTTGAAAATTGTTCGATTGCGATATTTTCAAACGTTCTGTTCTATACATAGGTGCACAGAAGCCGGGTAGCACGCGCAAGATCATTGGCTCGCCGAGACAATTGGAAACCGCCGTCCCGACCTCGAAAAATCCACATGGTGTCTGGGTGTAACAGAGGCCAGGGATGAAAACAGCGTCGGAGGCTCGGCTTCGCGGTGACTAAAAATTCATCTGTATCGTATCTTTTTTTCGCACCAATACCATTAAAAAATTTTAGACTAATTATCGATCCGATGTTTAGGTAAGTGATTTTTCGACGGCGATCAGATCGATCGGACCGGATCAACGTACGCGATCAAAATTAATGTAAGATTTTTTTTCGTGACCCCCGGAACGAAACAATACAAAAGTGATGCAACTTTTTCGCTTCTTTAGTGGAGCACCCGTTTAGATCGAGTCAATCTTGTTGCGCAAACCTTATATATATATTATCGTGAAAGAATTATCGGAACCGAGTACACAGTTTGACATAGCTCGACCTGTTTTTAAGGCTTAGATCTCAGATTCTAAATAGCTGTAATACGCGTTCAATTGTCTTTAGGATACGATGTCTTTACTTGTCAATCGTAATCGTAGGGTAACAATATAACGTAAAAACCTCACATATCGGACCAGAAAGAGATAAATTATATAAATTTGTTGCAAACCTCGAATGAGAGCGACTTCAATCGAATCAAAATGCCATATACATGCGTGATCATAGTGTATTATATCGGAATGGCAAGATGTGCCGATGTACAAGAAAAGAAAAAAAAATGTTATCTTCACCATCGTCATCTTGACGATAAATTTTAAGATTTATATTCAACACGTGTGTATTTAATACATAAATTTTGAGTCGGAGAAAAAAATGTTTTATCAAAAATGATGCACGCAAGAAACTTTGCGAATTGAGCTATCGACAGAGAATATCGAATAATCAAACGATGACTATGAAAGCGAACAGCGAAGCTGTCTTAGGATAGAAACCCACCTTTAATTTCAAACGAGTGCCCGTGTAATTTATCGGAGAAGCATTTGTCGCTATGTTGTACATTATTACGTAGTTTAATGTAACTACGTTATTTTATAATGTACCACTGTATAAATTAATATATTATTTTTAGTTTACCGTAGTCACTGCCATTATCGATAACGTCAATAACGTTGATTGTTTAGTTGAGTCATATCATCGCCTAACGGAATGTGTTTTATTGTATCGAATAAATCTTTAAATATTTATTCAAAATGTTAATTTCTTTGCGATATCTTCGTGGCGATTCCAGCGTTTTTTTTTTAATGATTGTTTCCGTTTCCACGGAAAGCTGGCTGATGTGTTCAATTTCGGTTCGATGTGCGCTTGCTTCGAGAAATTGCATAAAGGAAGTTCGCATATAAAAAAAAGGATAAACTATTTTTAAAAATGGCTGATATGCTTAATTTCTTTCAATTTTCGACGCTGAAAAGATCGAAATTTGAGTTTGGTCGAGAATAAATTCTTCGCATATCGTGTAATATCAAATGAATATATTTGGAAAACGTTTCTATGCATTTGTTTTAGAAACGGCACTATTATACGAGGATGTCATATCGGTTATGATTTTTTTTGTTAACAGTTTTAACATTCTCTTCGTGTCCAGTTTGGAATGCTTGGATTTTTTTGAACGATTCGATGTGCGCACCATTGGTTCGAAAAATTTCATAAAGAAAATTCGTATATAAAAAACAGGATAAACTATCAACAAGGATAACATCGATTAGTTGAGTCATATCATCGCCTAACGGAATGTGTTTTGTTGTATCGAATAAATCTGTGGATATTTATTAAAAATGTTAATTTCTTCTTTGCAATATCTTCGTGACGATTGCGGCATTTTTTTTTTTTTAATGATTGTCTCCGTTTACACCGAACGCTGTCCGATGTGCTAAATTCCTATCGAGTTATTTCGATGCTGAAAGGATGGAAACTTGACTGGCCGGCAATAAATGCTTCACAGATCGTGTAATATCAAATAAATATATTTGGATAACGTTCCTCTGCATTTGATTCAGAACCGGTACTATTGTACGAGGATGGCATATCGGTTATCACTTTTTTTCTTTTTTGGTAACAGTTTTAACATTGTTTTCGTGTCCAGTATGGAATGCTTGGATTTCTTGAACGATTTGATGTTGCGCACCATTGGTTCGAGAAATTGCATGAAGAAACTTCGTACATAAAAAAGAGGATAAACTATCAACGGTCTAAAGGTAACTACAAGTTTCTCTCATCTTAAATAATCATTTGGTGGCTTTCCATCGGAGGATTTCACGAGTGCGATTGGTTCAACAAGTACACATGGCGTATCGCGGCAATGTTCGTCCGTCCAGTCCGCCAATCGAGACACATTAGATGAATCTTCGCTGAATCCGTGCAGGAGCCCGTTACACGGCATCGGCCGGACTCACGGCGCTAATCAATTGAACAAAGTCGAGAATACAACAGGTATATGTAATTTTTTTTTGCTTTTTTTTCTTTCTCAGTCGTCGCGCCTGTGCGTCTGTTCTGTACGACGTTCCTTAAGTACTGGTGACGCCCTTGCGCGCGACTAGAAGATTCAATACAGGATGCTTCCTTATGTAACCCACAGCCTGCTTGTGGGTCACCATCGTAAAATCGTAACCGTTACATTGCAATATCTTGTCGTGCATCCTCAATCCACTTTTCGCCGCGGGCGATCCTTCGTGAACTTCGGTCACGTAAATCCCCTGAAAAAAAAATGTTGTTTTATTAAACCCAGCTGTTGTTACTCCACGTTTGAGAAACAAGAATCAGCATTAGATCTAAAAAGAAAAATTCAAAAATTGTAATAATAAAAATTCCATTGTTTTATTTGCAAATCTGTCCGCTAAAATCTAATCGGTGATTTAGATTATCCTTTGATTGATAAGAAAAATTCATTCTACGTAAAAATCGTATGAACTTTGCTTGGAAAAAAAAACCACAATTATGGAAAATTTTTATAAATTCGGTTTCGCGTTTTGGAGCAAGATCTTTAAAAAATGTTATTATAAGAAAAAATGTTATTATAAGACGTTTTGCATGCGACAAGAAATAACGACATAACAATTGCAGTAATTTTGAATGTAAGTATTTAACCCTTTGTGGTCACACTGGATAAAATCCACCTGACGACCACCTTTCTGTATGAATACCTAATAGGTTCAAATTTTAGGCAAAAATATTTTCAATTCACAGCGTTATGATTTTTTAGTGAAAAAACTATTTTCTGTTTTTCCTTTTTTATGCATATATTGGAATATGTTGCCAATTGATTTCTCGTAAAAAAAATGTTTGCACATCAACTAGAATGTTTGAAGGATGTTCTGTAATTTTTTGAGTTTTTTCTGATTGATACTTGATTTGGTCACAATACTAGTTCAATAATGGACCGGATAGAATCGACCCAGTGTGACCATCGAGATCGGTGAAATATGCGTGACCATGAAGGGTTAAAGAAGGTCGTACATTATCTGTGTATCCTTGAGGACTTTTCCTAAAATCTTGGTCTATTCCGCCTCCTATCTTGAAGCCGCATTTCATAACTTCCTCCCCGTTGGTGTTCAATTCTGTTTCTTTGTGTAGCGTTATGGGTATCTGAAATCAGAGTAAATTGTCCGTCATAAATATTTTCCAAGGGAACATCGCGGTGCACGATAAATCAACAACAAAAAGAAAATTACACTCAGGCACTCCATGGCTGTGCCCGCCTGGTGCTGAAATGCCATTTTCGCGCACATCTTGAAGGTTTTGGTTGGACAATTTTTGTTGGGTGAAAAAAAAAATAATAATCACTCCACCCGTCTCACACTCGTCAATTGATTTGCCGACGTTTATAACGCTAGCAACATTGGTCTGGCACGAGCGTCGTCGACACGCGATTCGCAATAGTTTCCGTCAACCAAACGACAATATGCACTTTTGGGGTTATAATCGAGTTTTGTGATTTGGTGAGTCGTAGTTTATCTGACCGAGGAATAATGCGTTTCGAGGTTTCGGCGAATTGGCGGCGATATACTTCTATCTCCGGCTATCGCTGAGAACACATACACACTCGTTTGTGCGTAATCTGTCGCTATGTCAATCTGAGTCACGCGTCAATGAGCAATTTGTCGAAAAAGTCGGGATAGGAGGAACTGCGTGTGTGACAACAAACCAACTACGGGCGCATTTCATTATCAGCCGCAACCTGCTGGAAGTTTGGAGACTATAATAAATCGGTACAATGGTTTTTCTTTCAGTTAAAAAATAAGCCGTATAATGAGATTTAAGGTAACTTCCAGTCGAAAAATCAGATTTTCAAACCGGAAGTGATGTATTTCCGCTATGGTGGCACTTCGGATCGAAAATTAGATTTTCAAATAGGAAGAAAGGTATTTCCGGTATGAGGTCATTTAGGGTCGAAAATTAGATTTTCAAATCAGAAGTGACGTATTTCCGGTATAGAGTCACTTCGGGTCGAAATTAGATTTTCAAATCGAAAGTGACGTATTTCTGGTATGACGTCACTATAGGTCGAAAATTAGATTTTCAAATCGAAAGTGACGTATTTCCAGTATGCCATCACCCTCGGTAGAAAAATCAGATTTTCAAACAGGAAGTGACGTATTTTCGGTATGACGTCACTTCGGGAGAAAAACTACGATTTTTAAACCGGGAGTGACGTTTCCCTTATGACATCACTTCCGGTGAAAATTTGAGATTTTCAAAACGACAGTAACTTCACAAAAACACCTTCCATTTTTTCGCGGGAACTTTGAACGAAAACTTTGCGAGTGTTATCGAGCATCGGGAGCTTTGGTTTCATCAATATCATTAAGTGGTCACGAATACCATAATTAAAACAGTTGGTGGTCTCTAGTTTAGCTGGAAAATACAAAAAACCAAATGCGCCCTAGATAGATTTGAGCCCATTGTCTGTACTCCATTGTCTGTACTAGCTCGAGTTCTAGCCAATCCCATTGGCTTCCAGTGGCATATTTTCGCACTAACAATACTCCCATCATACTTTTTTACTGACATTTTTACAAGATTTCAATTTTTCTGCTGCAGCAGATTTTTTGCAGCAACCAAAAAAAATTTGAAATTTTTTCGAAAAATTTCGAGATAGCGAGGTCTGGCCAATTCCATTGGTTCCAAGTGGCATATTTCCGCACTAACTGTCCTCCCATCAAACCTTTTTACTGACACTGTTACAGGATGTCAATTTTTGGGGGTCCCGAATCACTTTTTCAAATGAAAAAAATTCTTTGGGTCACTGTATAAAGTTAGTCACAAGGCCGCAACTTGGTTTCTTGCATTTTCCAGCGAAACGCGGGACCACCAAACGTTTTAATTATGTTATTCGTGACCACCAAACGATTCCGCGTCGATTGAGCTCTAATCGAATAAATTTACAACAAAAAAAATTGTTTGTTTAACCTTGGGCCTTATATTTAGTTTTTTAATTATTGTGATTAAACGATTGACCCCCAAAAGTTTTAATTAGACTATCAATCACCACCAAACGATTGGTGTAAGTTAAATTTTAAAAAATTCAAGTTGCATACATGACTAACTTTATACAGCTTCATAACTCTGATGCTTTGTAAAAATGACCGTCATTGCACATGATAGATTCGAGAAATACCAAAATGACGGTCTTTTGACGGTCATTTTTGGGTCATTGACCTCATCGAGAAATTATGGTCATTGCACATCTCTAGCCAGGTGGAAAGTGATGCCAGATTGGAGGGAAATTTCCCTCGGAGGGCATTTTTGAACACGGTATGAGATAGGCGAGGGAGAAAATGAGTGGGGGAATCTGGCATCACTGAGTGGAACCAACTGCAGGAACAACAAGAAGATCACGAACGACACTGACGTTTCCATCAACAGCATGTGAATACAAACTCCAGTGTTAAAATAAAAAATTAAAACAGTTAACGATATAAATGGTTATGGACGTTACCAATCACGGCTTCATCGCAGTTCACGTAGGTAAGTGTATTGTCTTTTTTTCGTAGTGCATTCGTGCACCGGTACATAACCTCTAATTGACATCGTTACCAGTAAACTTTGCAACTCGTCGCACGTCATTTAAACTTTCTCAATAGGAGTGTCTCAAAGAATTATTTGATTCTAAAAAACACTTGTCTATTGTTGAAAAATCTTCAATAAATGTAAAATCGTTTTTGGAAAAAAAAAAAATACGAGTCTCATAGAATGGAGATAATTGAAAGGAAGCATTTATAAGACTTTGAATTTTCATTGCAATGAAGATTCAATGATGATTTCATTTCGATATTTTCCAAGTTATCTTAGAAAATATTTTACAATTATAATTAACAAAATATAAATATTTTTTAAATATAATTTATATATTTTTTCTTAATATATATATTTTTTTCAGTATTGTTCCCTGCTTCTCAAAGCTACTGCCTTATAGCTGGTTCGCTCGGTTGATGCGTACTTGCTCAGTCCTCATTTATTTTTATGGCCATTTCTATTCTTTTGTCGTTACGTACTGAGTCAGTGCCCCCATTTTTGCGGCTGTGGCCGACTTTCCCCTTATATCGCATTCGCCTTGGTCTTACAACTAAAGGCATAGAGAAACTGCAGAAAATCTATGCCGATACAGTCGGTCTTGGATTCGCTTCACGCCACCGAAGTTACATCAAGTTTTGCCGAGAATGTAAACATGGGCTACCGCTATACACTTGTGGCACACACGGACAAGTGCGCGTTTGTCTCAAGTATAGAGTTATGTCCCACCCATATTTTTATTTCTCGACGAAACCACAGCACCGGGAATTGAACTATCGACCTACCTGTGTGCTCTGGTTTAAAGGCAAGCGTGCTAACCGTTAGACCAACACCCCGGTTAATATATTATATTAAGAAAGTATTTTACAATTACAATTAATTGTATAACATTTATAATTTTTATAATATTTTTGTAATTGTGCAATGATTTTCAATCTACTCAGGTAGATTGGGAGAACTGAGGAAAAAAATATTTGTAAATTTCACAAGTCTATAACATTTTTTCGTTTTTTTTTAAATAATATTTTATATCGCAAATTTTTTTTACAGGAGCTGGTAAACACTCCGAGCTGCTCAAACCAATGTACAGGAAGTTGTGTCGGAACGCCTGCAAAAAGGTGAGCCGATGGTAACAAGTGGTTCTATTGAGTAATATTCTGTGGGACTATAATAAGGTGTGCCATTTCCCTACTCTAGCTGCAGAACTCGTTCAGCAGTAGATAAGATGTATTTTCATTATATTCGCCCTTTGGCTTTTTACATTCGTGCTTTATATTCTCAACAGTACTATAATTTTATTTTTATGTGTACGTTATACTTATTATTAAGCACACTTTAATATAAATTCTCATGTATGACACTAAATTTCCATATTATTTTGCTCCACACAAACAAAAAGTTCTATCACCGGCGTCCCTCCAACTCTCCACTCCTTCCAGCCATCATGCTTTTTATGCCTTTCCAGTTTATGTATTTAGAGAACGTTGCTGTGCAGCGTTTTCTAAATGGTGAACTCCGAAATTAATATTTCGCTTCCGGCTTGAAATTTTGAACGAAATATCGAGCCATTAGTAAAGCAAATCACCTTGAAGATATTTGCATAGGCCAAAATTTCATCAAGTTATAATGACTGCGTTTTGCATCGCACAAACATCGCTCGGAGAAGTTCACTTAGAGAATAAAATTCTACAAGTGAACAATTTTTTTCTTCCTCAAAACATAGATAAATATCGATGTCACGCAGATATCTTCAGGGTCATTCAAATAAGTAAACATTGCCGATCCGCGGTAAATCATCCACCTGATGAACTGAAGATAATCGCTTTTTTTGTTTAATTAGGGGATCGATCAGTTGAAAAGTATGGGTGGCAATCCGATGGACGCTGTCGTCGAGGCGACGTCCGTTTTGGAAAATTCACCGCTGACTAATGCCGGAATCGGCTCCAATTTGACGTTAAACGGCGACGTCGAGTGCGATGCCAGTGTCATGGACGGATCCAATTGTCTTTTCGGAGCACTCGGAGCCGTCAGCGGTATTAAGAATCCTGTGTTGTTGGCGAAATGCTTGTGCCAACAGCAACAACGCAAGAGCTCTCATGGAAGAATTCCACCAAGGTTAGCATGTTTAACCCTTTGTGTTCAGATGAACTCCCTCTACGTCATAAACAAACAGCTGTTATTTAAAGCGGAACATACTAGTGAATATCTAAATGGTAAATTCGTTGAGCATCTTTCAAGGAAGAGAATGAGCCGTAATACAAACCCCAAAAAAAACGAACAAAAATTACGGATTATTCTTTGAAAAAACTGACCGGATGTGTACATTTTTGAAAATTAGCACAAACCAGTTAATATTTTTGCAAATCCATTGCCATTAATATTTTTATAGGTCAAGGACATTTGCTGTAATAAAAATAACCATTCACTACAATCAATAGATGCATAAAAGTTTGTATAAGCGACTCTAAAAATGTGGCAGTCATTTGACTAGTGTGAAGCGCTCCAACGTTCTTAATTTCTCCAACCCGAAAGTTCTCAAGGACTTGGTGATTCCTCTGCAGAACACCGATCCCCACTTCCCCAAACCACGAGCTCACCGAATTTCACCTAACATTCAACATCCGCCGTGTGCAAGCTCCTAAAAACCCTGTTGAATAATATTCGTTGATAGGATTCATCGGACAAAAAACGAAAATAACTACGTACGTTCGAGCGAGTAAATTAATATCTGCGAATGTTGGTTTTGCAGTTTTCTGGTCGGACCTGGCGCCCACGTTTGGGCTAACGAAATGGGAATCGAAACGGTGCCACCAGAGCAGTTAATATCACGTAATCCACGATATCCGGGCAGAAGAAAATTAGTTTCGTTCACAAAATATTCAATTGGCCCAAATGTAATTTTTAGGTAAAGCGCACAAGGTTTACTCTCACTACAAACGGAAGCTGGAGATCGAAGAGCCGGAAATTGAACAGGTATAAAAATTTGTTTGTTTAGATTTTCGTAAGACGCAGGGTTGTCGTAACTCCGAAACCGATGATACGGTCGATGATACGGATTACCTATTGAACTATCTTTTTTGTTTTGTTTTGTTTTTTCAGCTAGTAAAGAAAAGAATGGATACAGTTGGTGCCGTGTGCGTCGATGCTCTCGGGAATATTGCCGCAGCCTGTTCCAGTGGAGGTATCATTTTGAAATATCCCGGAAGGGTTGGACAAGTACGATCGTAACAAAATTATGCCCCGTAATGACGATTTTACGACCCCGAAAATGTCTGCACGAAACGAAATTTCGTCGAGTTTTAACATATGTCTTTGCTCGGGGAAGTTCACTTAGAGAATAAAATTCTAGTAGTGAACAATTTTTTTTTCTTTCTGAAGCAGTGCATCGATAGAGGCTTGCGACCGATAAAATTGTATGTCATGCACATATCTTCAGGGTCATACGATTTTTGCGCATTGCTATATAGTTTTAGTAGAATAATAATCTACAGCTTGCCAAAATGATTTTTCGGCATGTCAGGCTGGTGTCTGGGGATGCGGAACTTGGGCCCGAAACGGAAGCTACTCCGTCGGGGCGAGTACGTCGGGCTGTGGCGAACACCTTATACGCACCACGTTGGCTCGATCATTGGCAGAATCGATCGCCAACTCTAGTTGTCCAACTACAACCTTGTATGCAAGAATGAAAACAGATTTTATCGGTAAGCAATATCTGTATCGATTTATCGTTTACATTTGCCCGGTATATGATTTGATTATAGAACAACTAACGGTTATGTTGACACGAGTGCTTTCATGGATCGCATGGTTCATAGCACGTAGAAATCCATTCCGTATGGAATGGAATTTTGGAATTACGAACTCCATTCTATATTCTATGAAAATTGAATTTTAGAAAATATGGCATAAAATATGGCATTGTGATGTTAAAAAAGCGGTAAAACAAAACTTATTCTATGTTTCCATTTGAATAAATTTGAACAGATTCGGAATTCTTGCGGGGAGTAAAACACAAGCTCGGTGGAGCGATCGCCATCCGTTATTCGGCGCAGGACGCTTGCGGCGATCTACTCTGGACGCATACGACCAACTCTATGATCGTGGGCTATATGAGCACGAAGAACAAGATTGCCAAGGTAACGAGCGTAATCTGAATAAAAGGGCTTAATGTATTTATTATTTTTATTAACCGTTCAATATCGTAAGAGAAATTTGTTTTGTGTTTCAAGAGTCAAATGTCGTCCCTTGCAGCATGTGGAGTCGGCAAAAAAGCTACCGTAGGAGGAATTTGCTTCAAACTGCCGTAACGACAAAACTTCCGACGATGATACTTCATAAGAAAACTGCCGCAGATACTGACGATATTTCCGTCAATATTTCTTGTGCTATTTTGTACATGCGTATCTTAAGAATAAATGATTATTTAATTCACTTTTATAAATTGTGCGTTTTCATTTTTTTTTAAATCGAGAATTTAATGTCAAAGTGCTTAAAATAGTCTAAAACGTCGAAAAAATTAGATTTTTAGCTGGTGCCAGATGTATGTGTGTGTGTATTTATGAGAGACTAGCATATTTGAAAACGCCTATATCTTCGAAACGGTTTGAGTTATATGCAAAATTTTAATAAATGCAGGAGCTATGTGCAAATTAGTTTGCACCTTTTTTGTATAGTTGTGTAATTTTACCGAGCCAGTTGTACTAAATTTCTGTTCTCCCGTTTATTGTTCGATTTTACGCGAAAGTAAAAAATTAATTTAACCGTTTCAATCACGCTTTAACTTTGACTCTGCGATCGTTGTTCACAATAAATTCAGAAAAAATATTGACCGATACCGTGCAGTCTCCAGTTTAACTTTGTATAATGTTGCATATAATTTGTTGTATACAATTTTTTTATTCAATGAAACGTGACAACTATGGATCGCCTACAGTCTATAATCGTATCGTTTTATAAAAGTTTCAAGTAACACATATCGTACGTAAATTTCCTTATTCGAAGCTCATACATGTGTTGATAATATGCTGACGTTGAAAGTTTGATACAGTTTTAAGTTCGTCTCGAACGGAGTGATATATTTTTTTTCTTTTTTTTTTTCAAGTGTAAATACTATGTGAGATTCATTGGACTGGTGGAAGTTTAGTTGTAGACGTATTGCTGGCCTTGGGCAGTGTATCCGTGGCCTGTTGTGGATTTCCTGATCCCTTGCGCGATCCATGTTTTTTTGGATACAAGTTCAGCGGCGGTAAATTCGGATGCTCGATTCTCGTTGGAGAACTTACGCGGGGACGCAGAGTGGATTTTGGCATCCCGTACAATCCTGCAACCAAGGAACGACAATAATTGTTTCGGAGCACCGACGATTATTGCATTAAAATTTTCAGAACTCTGAAAAAAAAATCGAGGACCCTTCAAGGATTTTTCAAAGACAAGCAAAATTAAAGGACTTTTCAAGGACAAGTAAAATTGGAGCACTTTTCAAGGACAAGAAAAATTGAAGGACTTCAAGGACAAGCAACATTGAAGGTCTTTTCAAGGCCATCGAGAACCATTGAACGCCATATTGGCAGCAGCTCTAACAACTCCGCACGGCTAACCGACGGACGGCGTGAAAAAAAAACAAACAAACCTGTCTCAGCTGGATCCAAGTTGTCATCCTGCTGATAATACTCAGCGTTGAAGGACAGCGGTTCTTCGTAATCTACGAACGCTGTATTATCAAATGCTTTGTCGTCCCTGGGACGTTGATGAGCTGGTTGTGAAATCGACGGCTGGACGTAGGTCTAAACAACAACGATTATTAATAATAATTTACTTTTAACGAAATTTCAAATTAAGTCTTGATTATTTTCAATACAAACAGCTACGCCACGCTACGATCTCAATTATTTATAAGCTTCAATAGTTAATCGCAATGAAAATCTGTGTAACTTGTCCGTCAGTTGACAACAATAAGTTTTCGTTTTGAAAGGAAATCTATTTCGCGCTCTTCGGCAGTGGTTTTCCTGCCGGTTATCACGATTTTGGAGAGACGGTCACAATACTTTTTTTTTTTGGTTTCGATTAAATTGCCCGCAGCTTTACATGTTCAATTGGACCCGATGAGTAGGCGCGCTTGTGGGTCGATCCGTTGCCGATTGTTTCGTAAGTGTGCTCTTCGAGATAGTGTCGGGTTGTTCCACGCGGCGTCAGAGTCGCCCACATGACACGGCTGTCTTGAATATTGTCGGTCGCGCATGGATAGAGCACCGCTTCGTTCTGCATTCTGACGGTTTTCGATTCCGTGCACGAGGTCGGTGCCGGCATCGACATGGCGCCGCTCTTCATTCCACCGTTGCTGAAATTAATTGTTCGCTCATTGATTATCATTCGTGACGGTAACGAACGGATAAAGCGAAAAGTTTAACGACGTCGAATTTTACTTACAATTTGCATCTCAGTACGAGGGCAGCGAGTATCAAACCGATGAAAATTACACCGATGCATGACGATATCAGAACGAGCAGCCAAGTATCGTCGAAAACCGTACCTGAAATTAAAAAAATCCCGAAAATTAATAATAATACTAATAATAATAATGATGGGAGAGGGGAGAATTTGGAATGCTTATCACTGAATGAAATATACAAGAACTCGAAAAAATAATAGAGGTATGCTAAATAAAGACGGACCAAGGAATGCAACTCGAAGTGGTTAATGTTGAAAAATCGAATTATTGTACACAACTGAAATATTGGAAACTCTGTACTGGGCCTGAAGTATACTGGAAAAGAAAGACCGGCAAGCAGAAAACAATGAAACCTGAGCGAGAATAAGACGCGGAAATGTGGCGAAAAGCTCGGATAAATGTTTCAAAGGCGTTACGTGTAGTTTATGCAAAAAAAGGAGAAAACTTTAGCCACGTTCTTAATTCTAATCTAGCAAGAAAACGAATAAAAACAGTGGTCGTAAACAATTTTGATAATTGGATCGCTGAGACGATGGTTATGAGCCAGAACATACAATTGAATCTCGTCTAAGAGACAAAGCAGTTCCAGCACTTTGTAATTTTATACGAGAATTTGAGAAAATTGTATGGAATGATACAAAAAGTGTAAAAGAATGAAATCTTGGAATGCGTGAGATGAGTCTAATTTGTTAATATGCATGCAAATAAAAATATAATAATAATAATAATAATAACGGGTTGCTCTACCTTGTTGAGGTATCTCGATGTAGTGAACACCCTCGGTCCGCCAGTTACAAGAGTGCTTGCATAGACTGTTGTTGAGATGTGCCGGATTGATCAACACGCCGGCGTTAGAGTAAACATTAGATCCGTACTGTAGATACGATGGAATCGGCGGTGGGGGAATGTGCAAGATTAAATTAGGCGGTGGCTCTAGTCCGCAGACAGCACAGCTGCCATTCGTGACAGAAGCCACTAGATCCATATTTGGCATCTGCAACTTCGAATCAATCAAGTAGAAACAACATTACGGCACGCCTAAGCGAGTTACGAAGGCAATATCGCACGATTTATCGTTTGATTAAGTATTTATTTGGTCGAGAAAAAACACTCCTTAATTATCGATCCGTTAATAATATTATAATAACTCGTCCATGTAATAACAATAATAATTCGTCTATGTAATAATAATAATAATTCATCCATGTAATAATAATAATAATAAACCATCTATATAATAATAACAATAATTTGCCCGCGTAATAATAACAATAATTTTTCTATATAATGACAATAATAATAAAAACATTGGTAGGAATGGCGTTGATATTTTACTATGCTGGCTGACGCCCTCTGTACATAGTACTACACGGAGGGTGTTGTACTATATAGTACACTCGAGCATCGCGGTCATTGTCTGTGTCTGAACAGTCTGAAACTCCATATTCCCCTAATAAACTGTAGCTTAGAGCGTGGAAGAATTTCTTGAAAATTGATGATAGGGCACAAAAAAAATACTGACTGTTGAATTCGTTCATTTAAATCTGTATTTTGGTGTTTACTGTACAATTTTCCGGAATCCCCACCCGCTTTGCCCGGCCCTCCCCTCTCCGAACTTCGGCCGGTCACACATTTTTGTTCTACACACGATTAAGCCGACACTTCCATGTCAACCCAGTCTGAGTTCGCAAAAGGTGAAATAATACACGTTAAAAATTTACCGAAGTTTAGTTCTGCAATTCTGTACGCAAATTTCCGTCGTATATTAACGATCTCGAAGCTACACCGTGAAAAGGTCAAACTATATGTAAACCCACGTTCCCGTTTAAGCACGGTGAATACTCGAAGCTCTTCGAGTACCGAGTACTTGGAGTATTCGGTACGGCCACTGAACACAGCACGCTCGACGCAAAGACGGATTTAATAAAGCATGTTGAAATTTTATTAAACTATTTTTAATTGCAAGAGCTCAAATATCCGTTAATAATTTACCAAAGTCTATTTTCGCAATTCTGTGCGGGAGTTTTCCGACACAGCACGTTCGACACAATGATGGATTTAGTAATGCATATTGAAATTTTATTTTTGTAATTCATGCATGAAAAGTGCCAGTTTATGTGCGGCCTGGCCGTGACATAAAGTAGCGCTTTTCGAGAAGGCGTTGCATAAATACTCGAAGCCTTGCAATAAATACTCAAAACCGTATCGTAAATACTCGAAACCGTATCGTAAATACTGTGCGCATGCGCACAGCCGTCTGTTTCTCCTTTATCGTCGCGCCCGGCCAGCTAAATAACCTGGCACCTTTCATGCATTCGTCACAAAAAGTAGTATGCGATACTTGTACGTAAAAGCGGACTTTCGCCGGCGGTTCTTTATACGCGCAGTACATTATAGTACTTTGCGGCCAATTGATCGCAAAGTACTATAATCTGTCATATATCTGAAATATTTCTGAAACGGTGAAAAAATATTTTGAAAGAGAATATTAGCAGATGTGTACTGAACTATGTTCAGATGGACCGAAAGATAAAAAATTCAATGGTTCGTGCATATATTTTAATACAGTTCGACTTTTTAATGTGTCATAGCACTGTTATTGGCACTCTTGAGGGGGCTCACAGGAATCCCATAGATGAAGTGCTGGAGGCAGTATATATATGTTTAAAATAATGATCAATATCTACAGCACTAAAATATTGATAATTTCTTGAATATTTCAGAAAGATATCTAATAAATATTGTACCAACATTTAAAAATATTTGTATACCGTTTTTCAAACATTTTAGCACAATGTTTCAAAAAGTTTTAAAAATATTTGAAAAATATTTTGTAATATTGGTACAATATTTTCAATATTAAAAAGAAAATGTTTTGAGACATTCCAGAAATATTTCTGTGCTATGTGGATAAGGGAACAGTCCAAGTCCCCGGACATGCATGAAAAATCGTATTTCCGTCTCTCTTGCACGCACGCTTTGTCTGGCCATTGGGACGTGTTAGGTCACTGGGCCGTTTACCTTATTGGGTACTTCAACCCACTGGACACAGCACGCTCGACTAATCGATGGATTTAATGAAGCATATTGAAATTTTATTACAACGATTAACTTGCGAATTGTCAACACAGTATTAACTTTTAAATACATTACTTATCGCAGCAACTTGCAAAAGATTTTTTCACCCCACACAAATACTATATTTATTCCATTATAATTACAGTGTTTTATTTATTTTTATTTATATCAAACTATTCATACTCACGTGCAAGGACATAATCGTGTGTGCGACGAACACTCTGTTTTCAACAGTAAAATCGATGACAACAAAAAATTCTTGAGTTTTCCCCGTTAAAGATTTTTTTGTTTTTCACGTTACACTAAATTGCTCAAAGACGACTTTTCAACAATAAAGTTTGGAGTGGATTCCCTTGCTCCGTCGATCCGGCTCCAGTGTTTTTCGACCGTGCGCACAGAGCGACATTCTACGATTTTTATCGTCTGCTTTGTCGAAAAAAAAATTGTTTTCTCAGTCTAGCGCGAACGATTTGTAGTGCGAAGGAAAAATTCGTCCCTTATTGACGCACGTACTGGACTTCGATTACCGGAAGCAAATAAAAATTCACCGTGCCGTCCAGTTACTTTACTTAAATTTCTTTTACACTGACAGCTCACTCTCGCGTCGAGCTATCTCGCCCGAACTCGCCGATTACCGCGAGGGCGCAAGCGCGTAAATATTGAACGAAGCTTTCGCGTTGGATGCGCGGTGCACTTTTTCTCGACGCGAACTCGACGGGGGGTCGCACGGGAAACATTCTGACACTTGTTCTCGATCGAACCGCACGATTGAGGACAATAGTTGCAATTCTTTACCCTCTCCCAGCGGCGGGTGTTCCGTTCTCAAAGGGAAACTGAAAATGATTGATGACGATTTTGGAATTACCCCAAAATCTTCGCCTATGCGGGGTTTTTTGTCTTTTTTATTGCGCTTTTATCTTCTTTTTTTGTAATAAAAATGCAGGTGTTTTTTAAATTAATTTTTGTCTGGCGTAAAACAAATTACACCTCAAAGTTGACGCTACGAATAATCGTCGGAATAATTCGACTTTATTTTCTCACCGAGCAATTCTGTGTTCGCGGATTGGCGAGGTCCTCGAGAATTCCGCATATAAGGTGATGTGCTCACATAGCACGGAAATATTTTTGAAAGATTTCAATATATATTTTTCTTTTTTAAGATTTTTTCAAGACTTTTTCCTCAGCGTTCTGAGGTCTCAGGACGGCATTCAGTAGTTTTTTTTACCGATTGGTCGCGAAGCAGGTGGGCGAGGGTTTACAGTGCATCACCTTAAGGTACACTAGTCAAATGAGTGCTAAATTTTCACAATTGTTCATTCAAAATGCTGTGCATTTATTAACCCTCCGTGGTCACCCTGGGTAGAATCCATCCGATGACCTCCTTATATATACAAGGAGTATCAGGTTTAAACCTGAGCTCCACACTCAGGTCAAATGAGCGCTTCACACTCATTTGACTAGTGTGAAGCGCTGCAACTTCCTTAAAGCTTCGTTCACATGTAGAAGCAACTTCCGGCAGTTTAGCCGGGCTAGGGTGATCGGAAACTCGAATTATCGCACGTTGAATGTTATCAATGACTTTTTTTTATTAACATTTTTACACGAGTTCCTAGACGTAGATTATGTTCTTGCAACGTCTTGTGATGATATTGCTTTCACGCGAAGTGAATCCCCTCTTCGTTGAACGCGTGCAGCAGACTGAAACGACATTCGAAATATTAACGAGAATCAATCGTTGTTTCAATGAAGTAATCGCTGTAATGCATTACGGGAGATAAACGCAAGTGTTTATCGAAAAATCTACGAACCTTATGAAATCGTCCATGTCCATTGTTCGAGCTCGCTTATTTTCGGCGTCAACTTTGCACAAAATTTTGGTTGTCATTTCCTTCATATCGAAGTCTTCTGGCAGAGGCTGAGAAACAAAGTGTTATACCGAAGTCGGTAACAAATCACCTTAACTTTTTCAATCGTCGATCCCTGTTTTACCCTCAGAGAACTTACTCACTTAAAAATTCGACGAAAATTCGAAAGAAATACTCACGATATTTTTCAAACTACAGTGGAGTTTGTAATTTTTCTCCAACATCGAGATGACGTTCGTCTGCTTGAAAGCCGCGGAGAGAGTTTTGTTTTTTCGTACGAATGCGATCCTTGTCAAGCCGTCCCATTCGTGATAGTTTATGGGCAGCGGCGGATTGCGCGGTTCTATCCTCACGACGCTCGATTCGACTTTCGGCGGCGGACGGAAATTGTTTTTGCCCACTTTCATCAGCATATCGACCCTGGCGAGCAGTTGCGTGTTTACGCTCAACCGGCAGTAGGTTTTGTCGCCGGGCTTCGCTACCAGCCTCTCCGCGAATTCTCTCTGAAACATGAGTACCGCGCATCTGTGCAAGAAGAAAATACATGTTAAACGCAACCGAAGATTGAACAAGTACGATACGAAACAAAATTCTCATTGCGGGAACTGGGAAAGATCAAATGGCGAATATTATAGTGTCAATTGGCACATCTCTATTGTCAACAAAAATTATAACTATATCTCCACTAAGAGGAAGTGAAAGTCACATGTCGGGGCCATGAGTGTGAGAGAGATAGTCGCTATTTTCAAATTAACTTTATTCAATGGGCTAATTTTTTTGAAAAAAAATTAATTTTGGCCGGTTGCGAAATTACCGTGTGCATCCGGCTCGGATTTGCTTTTTCCTTTAAAAAAATAGTACCCTTGAGAAAAGTTCATTACAGTTTTCATTACCGACCACGATATTTCACTTCTTGTTAAGGCCGGGCTAACGGTCAACATAACTTAAAAAAAAAATTCGAACGCATTTCCGATTTACCGAATAAAAAAAATGATTTTGGGGCCCGTTGCATGATTGTTGGACGCCTAAGAGCGCGCAGACAATTTTTTAGTCGGTAAAGTCGTTTAATGCGAGGTAACACGCCTTCCTACCCACCCGACCTGGGCTCGGTCGGTAACAGAAACTGTAATTAATTTATTTCACGGGTACCGAGAATTTCCGGTTGGAATCAAATTCTTAGGTGAAGCGGATAAGTTCCAAGTTTTGACATACCTGAATAGGGGCCTGTGCAGCAGCAGTTTGAAGACCAAGGGCGACGAGATTTGATAAGGAACATTGGCGACGCAAAGATCGAAAAACGGCAGGTCCGTTTTAAGTACGTCGCCGACCATTATCAGCAGCTTCGGTTGCAACGCGCTGCCTTGCACGCGTTTCTGAAGTTCCGCCACCATTCTCGTGTCCACCTCGCAGGCAATTACTTTTTTACACTTTTCCAACATTTTAACGGTCATATTTCCCGTACCGGGACCTATTTCGAGAACCACATCCGTCGGCCTCAACGCCGCTTTCTCCACCATGTTTTGAATTATCAGGGGATTTTTCAAGATGTGCTGACCGAAGTCCTTGTTGAATAGAATGCCTATCGAGTACAATGCCTGAATCAACGAGTCGATCGATTTGTAGGTTAAGTTCGTAAACAAATATTTACTACTCGAGTAACCTCAGTAATATCAAAACACCTCACGAAAATGCGGAGCAAAGGTTCCAATAATAGTTCGTCCAGCAACGACGGTTTTGCAATTATAACAATAACACACCAAAATGCTTTTGTTATTACCGAGATAAAGTGATTTAGACACTTACCTTGTTTCGCGATTTCCGTGTGAACGCGGGACTTCTTTTCCGAGCGTACTTTCGGCATTTTGTCAAAGGTCAATTGCACTTCGGTCCGTGATTATTTATTTTCACACGTTCCTGTCTGTTTTATCCGTGCCTGCTGGACTGTGACAGATTCACCCACGTGCTCGACAGCGTGCATTAGTGCACACAGTGAACGAGCGAATTTCGCTACTGGAGCGCCACCGTCGGTGTCTTTTCGCACTTAGGTGCGAGTTGTATTCTCTGCTCGCGTTTGTGGAACCTTTTGGTTACTGTTGTTTTGATTCCTGCGCTATATACACTCGATATAGTAGGTTCCGTCAGTGTCTCGTCGAGACTCGGCCCGAGAGGTACGCGTAACTTTGCTTTCTGCTAATGTTAGAGATATTAAGGAGGTGGCGATAGATCTTCAAAATAACAATGATATAGAGATGCCTTGTAGATGTCGATGGCTTCGTTATAGAGTTGGATACTATTCTGAATATAAATCTAATTTCTTAGATTTGGTAACTTACGTCAGCCTCGGTTACGGATCAGGTATCGATTTCTGTATCTTTGAAATGCAATTTATTTTTATTACCTTCAGCAATGTACAGTAAATTTGCGTGAAGATGAGTTCGTCGTCGATTGTCTTATTCTTATTCTTATTCTTATTCGTCGTTGTTTGAAATTATTCTGAGCATAGCCGATGACTTCAATGTCTCCATTGCCCACCCCAGCGATAATCGTTTCTGTCGCTGCAGTCTGGTTCCGATTTGGGAGCGGCGCCCGGCTTGCTCCAGATATCGCACTTGTTAATCGGGTTCATCGAGCTACCCTCCGGGCAATTGAAAGCTCTGGCAAAATCTTTCGTGTTGGAAACGGCACCGATCACCCTGTATCTCGGTGGACTGTGCACATCCCTCTTTTCCTCCCGCTTCTTCTCGTATTGCGGCGTTCCTATCTCGCACCACATCTGGAACGTTAAAAGTAAATTTAGTTTCGCGTAATAGAAAATTAGTTCGATTTACCATTCGACATGTAAAATGTATTAAAAACTTTTTGGCGCAATGTTTCAAAAACATTTTTGCGAAATACTTCTGAAACATTTCAATGTTGTAAGATTAATGAGTGGACAAAAAAATATTTTCAAAATATTTCAGAAATATTTTATCATCTTGGTAAAATATTTTTCGATATTTCAAAAAAATATTTTCGAAAGATTTTTGAAATATTCCCGTGCTATGTGGGATATGTATAACTCACGGCGGCAAATGACAAAAAGAAAAGTTGATCATCGGTGAATTCTTCGAGACCCGGAAGCCGTGAATTATCGCCTGGTTTCTGAAGTTTCCGATAAGCTTGAAAGACCGCTTGAATACCAGTTGTATCGGCAATATTTTCTGCTCTGGTGCGCAATGCTTTGCTAGGAGACCACCAAGACCTCATCAACTGTAATAAATAATTGTGTAAATAATTACAATATTTTACTGTGGTTCGAATAAAATAAAAATAGTTCCGTGAAGTTAATCAAAAACCTCGAATTCGAGAGTGTTTTCTTCAGGCGTCGGAACTTTCGTCTCTCCGTAGTATCCCTCAAATTGGTCGAGAAAACATCCGGCTCTCTGATAATAGGCTTTGAGCATGTTTCTGGAAATCTCCGTGTTCTTACCATTTTTACCTTTTGTAATACCTACTTAAAAAAAATAGTAATACCAATCATTAAACCCAAACCTTGGTAAGGAAATAATCATTTATCAACAAAATAATGTTTAAAGAATTTTTGAAATCTGACCATTAACGTCGAAGCCATGGGATATTTCGTGACCGATTAAGAAACCCGTGATTCCGTAATTGACGTTGCTGATGAGCGAGTAATTAATAAATTAATAAATTAATAAACGAAAAAATAATGAATCATTAATTTAATTAATGAATAAAGAAAAAACAAATCATATAAACAATTTTTAATTTAAGGTATCGAAGATGCATAATATTTTACTCACTCAGGTAATCCTGGTGTAAAGAGTGGCGACTGAAAATCAACCGCAGGGATATCTGATAAAGGTAAAAAGAATCGTATTAATAAATAAAAACAATTTTGTGCATTTCTTTCTATATGAGAAAGTTCGTTGATCGATTTTTGGCGTCTTCATTAAAAAAATCTATGGACAAAATTGTAAAAAATGTGGAAGCCATGTGGAAATTTGTATCTTTTTTAACAATTACTTTACTTATTTTTATTTACTGTTCTACCCGTAATACCAGTAATCCAGTCATACTTTTCTAAATGTAATTTTTTTGTATACCTTCATTCTACATGCAAATCTAAAAAAAAAATCATGGAAACAATTCTCCAATTAGAAACATCTTCTATCATGAAGCAAAATACATCAAATGACGGCAATTGGATTGTGTAGCGATATAAATGATCAAAAACTTACTGACAGAATTCTTGTACGGATTGTACAGAGCATTCACAGTTATGGGATCGATGGGCCATCTGAAAATAGATTGTGTGTATTAAAACATAAAATAAATAACATACAAATTGCATGATTATATCGAAGTAAAAAAAAATTAATTACGTGTCAGCATAGTCAGAGTGGATAGCGAATCTCCTTAACTTCTTCTTTCTATCGTATTTCATATAGCTCAGAGAGTTGTCGAAGTAATCGGCACCGATCGATAGCTGACGAATAAAATTATTCTCATAAACGTTTTGTAAAAAGTCGCAACATTTTGTAAAAACTTTCTATAGCGAACAGAATTGAACATACCCCTTTGTAAAGATTGATCACCGCCGTTCTGTTTGTATACCAGTCTGGAAAACCGATGAAGATTTGCATGCTGTTCAATTTGTCTTTGGACAGTTCCTTGGATTCTGCGTCGAGCCAATTAGATTTATCTATTTTATCTTCCAATTCATTTCGGATGTTCTTTATCATTTCAAGAGCCTGGAAACGGTACGTTGGATACAAACGTGGTATTTTATATGAGGAAGTTGTTTCCTTATTTTTCGTACTCACAGGACTCTCGGTCGACTTCGTAAAAAACTTTGCCACAAATGCATAGGCAGCAGCGTGATTCATTTGCACGTCGTTCACACATTCGGTCCAGCTTTGATGATAAATTTTCACGATTGTTAGTAATCATAATACATACATGTAATTCATTCGGGAATTTTCTTGGAATTGTTCACTGTAGCTCGATATTTTTATTCTAGCAAAGCTTGATGTAAAATATAATTGCATACCGTGGAGCTCTTTCCTTCACTCCATATTCTTCTTTTACGAGTTCGAATAAAAAATCCCTCATCGATTCAGTCGTGTAGGCCATCATGTTGCCGACAAATTTCCAGTGCATGTAATTGACTGTTGGCGTGAAAAACACAGACGAGTTAATTTATGTGTCGGGTCGGTGAAACAAGTGGTATCGTTTATAAAGTTACCGATCGTTCGCGGTGAGGTTTTTCTCAAGAGTCCATCGATGCCACTTAAATAAGCAGTATTGCGCAATGCGACTTTCGCAGATGGAAGAATCTCGATGTTGACCATATCGAACAATTCCTGAATCAGCAAATTCCAATCGAGCTGCGGATAAAAAAGTAGAATAATATTTAATGAAGCCTATCTGCTGTTTTGCGCGAGTTGAACTATGCAGCACCATGATTATTATTAGTGTCAGTGGAGAGCAGGTCAAAACGGACCGGTGTCCTATACGTTCGAGATGAGACATAATTTTTATGTCCCAGGAAGAAAAATTGGTACAGATAATCTGTTTTGCCCTGGTCTTTGCTACTCACCAATGGTGCGGCACCCGAAGGTAATTCTGTTGCATTAGTCTTGTACCACTCGACGAATTCCTCGAAGGTCATTGTTTTATAGTCCTTGTGTTTCTCGTTCAGCTGACAGAAATATGTGACGATACATTAGAAACTAAGGCAACGTATATCGACCTAAAATATATCCACGAACCATGGCATTTTTTTATTTTTCGTTCCTTCTGAACGTAGTTCAGTACACATCTGCTAATATTCGCTTCCAAAATATTTTTTCACCGTTTCAGAAATGTTTCAAATATATGAAAGCTTAAATATATTTCTGAAATATTTTAGAAATGTTTTGTATGATTTGAAATATTGAAAATACTTCTGAAATGTTTCAGAAATGTTTCGTTGCAATATTTCGAGAGAATAGTTCACTGGATTATTTCGGAATATTTTAAAGATTGAAAATGAAATACCTTAAATGTTTTCATAATATTTCGTGGTAAACGGGTATTGGAAAGTTTCGTATGAGAATATAACGGATACCTTGTAGAGTTCCTTTTCAAACTCAACTATTTCTCCGGCTTCTTTGCGAATCTTGTTTTTGGATACGTCAGCCCCGGCGTGCTGCACAAACAAATTAGCGGTTCTGTCCACCAAATTCACGTAGGTTTCGTAATCGTTGCCGCTGTAATTTCTATACTTCAGAGGCAGTTGTTCGCTGAGAGGAATCTCTGCTGCCTTAATCTTCAATGGCAAAAAAAATAAAACCAATTACTCTTCAAGAAATGTTCGTTGACAATAGGTATAAAAAATCCTCACTTGCAACATGCCCAACTGTTTCGGCTCGGTGCTCGTTGGTGGTAACGCTGTCACGTCGTACAAGACATACGAACCCGTCAGACGAAGGTATTCGCGTTCGACTTTTTGCCAAGTGTACTCATCAGCGTCCCACTCTTCCTCGTCCATTGATATCGGCCAGCCACCAACTTGCATGAGGATCGATTCGATTGGTTTGACGTCTCTCCGCTCGAGAGTTTCTGTGACCAATTTTTAAAAAATCGCCGTTCAAAAATGTGTTTTCTTGTACAGATACCAACAGATACTATATAGTCACCTAAGTCCATACAGGAACGGTACCATTTCTTGGCTTGTCTCACAGGCAAAATATCACTGGGATCTGGTTTGGTCTCGAGGGCTTCTGTAACATCCAATATGTTCACCATAACACCACAACCCAGAGAAAAGTGTTCACAAAAAAGCACGGTCCTAATTTCAGGGTGGGATTAAATGGCAATAAATGGTTTACTCGAAAAATGACCAAAAGCTTGGTCATCCACCTGCCTTTTATACGATGCCTGACCGTGTTTTGGAAGATCATAAATCGGCTCCATGCTGGCATGCTCGGGGGAATAGCATTGTCCGCTGTCCATCCGCCACACGAAAATTCGTAAAAATCTTGGCACGGATCCGTCGACTTGTTCATACTGCTGAGAAACTCATCGGCTGCGAAATGTCATATTGTCACTAGAATTATAAACGATCCTTCAAAGTTACATAGACTGTCGTACCACGTACCAACTTGCTTGCACTCTGCGGTCTCGCAAAGCTTGAACTTCGTCGTTTCCACATCGTTTTCCGGATTTTCAAACTCTCGTCTGTTCAACAATGAGGGCCATCCGGGGTCATCGGGAAAGACCCCTTGGCCCCACGATGCGTACTTCGAATGGACCAGGGCCATGGCCAGGACGAAAACCAAAAAAAATCTGTAAATTAATGAATTTAATTACTCCTTAATAAACTTCAGATAATTCATCATTGTACTTTACGAAATTGAAGAAACAAAAACATACAGTATGTTCTTGACCGTCGTCATGGTTGCCGTTTACGTAGCTCCGTTTAAGATGCAATTGGAGCACGAGTAGTCGTTCTGCGTCCTGGGTAACCGCTCAATAGCGGTCTGATAGGTTTTACCGATGGATGCTTCGTTATAAAGATAAACCTAGAGGTAGTCCTTGAATTGACTTCCGAAGATAATGGAAATATCAGTTACCCGTGTAAAAATGTATCTCGAAAGAGTTACCCGGATACGCATAGCGTCCTCGTTATTGGCAGGACGAGATTGCAAGTACTCGCTTACGAGAGGATGCATCGAGTATATCGTTGTCCGGTGTGAAAAAAAAAGAAAAATTATAACACCATTTCGTCTGTAATCGGCAGGGCTTACCACAAAGTGGAGATTATTATCACAGATAGCTTCCGGTCGCCAGTTAACTAATTTCGAAAGAAGATAATTATTATATACGCTCGCAAGTATTTAAATTCCGGCACAGTTAGAAGCCTCCGGTGTAGAGTGTAAATGGATACAAATTGACGTTACGTGATAATAAATATGTTAACTTTGAATGTTAAGTATTGAATAGCTATATTATAGATTGGTATTGGGAAACGGATTTCGAGGAATCGATATCTGTGACTTTTAAATGCAATTTATTTGATTACCTTTATGTTAAGCAAGCATGTGTAGTAAATTCTCGTAGAAATGAGCTCGTTGTCGTTTGTCGATATTTACCATTCATCGAGAAAAAAAAGTTATTTTGTGTAACCGGAACCGCGGAGCAGCAGCTATGTAGCAAATGACTTTAATGTCTCCATTGCCCACCCCAGCGATAATCTTTTCTGTCGCTGCACCCTGGTTTCGATTTGGGAACGGCACCCGGCTTCTCCCAGATATTGCACTTGTTAATCGGATTCATCGAGCTACCCTCCGGGCAATTGAAAGCTCTGGCAAAATCTTTCGTGTTGGAAACCGCACCGATCACCCTGTATCTCGATGGACTGTGCGCATTCATCTCTGTCTCTTGCTTCTTTTCGTATTGCGGCGTTCCTATCTGGCACCACATCTGCAATGTTAAAATGAAATTTAGTTGCGAATTGGTTTGAATTATTATGCGATGTAAAATTCCAGTGTCTTTGTGAACGATTTAAGTTTTTTTAAATTAGAGCACACATTTTTAACTCCAATAAGATTGCTCTAATTTGGTCGTAGCTGGAGAACCCACATAGCACGGAAATATACCTGAAATGTTTCGAAAATATTTTTTTTGTCTGCTCATAAATCTTACATTGAAATGTTTCAGAAATATTTCTGAAATGTTTGTAAAATATTTTGTGCTATATGGGAACTATGCACGTTAAAAAAAAGATCACGGGGCAAGTATGGTGAATGTTGTTGCCCGAATGTGATCCTACACTCTATATAGGGACATCCAGTATGTAAAACTTACGGCGGCAAATGACAAAAAGAAAAGTTGATCGTCGGTGAATTCCTCGAGACCCGGAAGCCTCGACTCACCGTCTGGTTTCTGCAGTTTTCGATAAGCTTGAAAGACCGCTTGAAGACCAGTCGTATCGGCGATATTTTCCCCTCTAGTGCGCGATCCTCTGCTACGAGACCACCAAGACTCCATTGACTGTAATAAAGAATTGTTTAAATAATTATAATATTTTACTGCGGTTCGAATAAAATGAAAATAGTGTTCGCGAAATTCATAATAAACCTCGTAATCGGAAGTGGTTCCTTCAGACTTCGGGGCTCTCGTCTCTCCGTAGTATCCCTCAAATTGGTCGAGGAAACAATCGGCTCTCTGATAATAGGCTTTTAATATGTCTTTGGAAAGTTGAGTTTCGTTACCATCTTTACCGAATCTTATACCTACGTTCGAATGAAAATAATCATTAAAGTTGACTCTACATCGGAAAATAATAATTTTCGAAGCATTTTTTTGAGGTCTAACCGTCAGAGTCGAACCCATGGGATATTTCATGACCGACCACGAGTCCCGCGATTGCGTAATTGACGTTGCTGATGTGCGTGTAACAAAAAAAGAGTTAATTATATAAACAATTTTTTATTTCACTTATTGGAGATGCATAATATTTAACTTACTCGGGTAATTCCGGTGTAAAGAGAGGAGACTGAAAATCAGCTGCGGGGACGTCTGATAAAGGTAAAAACAATCGTATTGATAAATAAATAAAAAATCAATCAAATTATGACAATTGGATTATACGGCAATTTTAATTGTCAAAAACTTACTGATAGTATTGTCCTGAGGACCGTACAAAGCGTTCACAGTTATGGGGTCTATGGACCACCTGAAAATCGATTGTGTGTGATCAACATGTATATCATAAATAACATACTAATTGGACGATCTAATTGAAGTAAAAAAAAAAAAAAATTATTACGGTTCACTGTAGTCTGGGCGTACGGCGTAACTCCTCAAGTCGACCTTTCTTTGGTATTTCACGTAGCTCAGAGAGTTGTCGAAATAATCTGCGCCGATCGTTAACTGTCGAATAAAATTATTCGCATAAATCAGAAATTTTCGACTCACATAGTTGCAACATTTTTCCGTTAAATTTGTATATCGAATAGAATTTAACCCACCCCTTTGTAGAGATTGATCATCGCTGTTCTGTTTTTATACTGGTCTGGAAAGCCGATGAAGATTTTCATGCTGTTCAATTTGTCTTTGGACAGTTTCTTGGATTCTTCGTCAAGCCAGTTCGATTTATCAATTTTATCCTCCAATTCAATTCGGATGTTCTTTATCATTTCAAGAGCCTGGAATCGGTACGTCGGATACAAACGTGGTCTTTTATGTGACGGGGTTTTTTTTTCGTACTCACAGCAGTCTCCGTCGACTTCGTAAAAAACTTTGCCACAAATGCGTAGGCTGCAGCGTGGGTCATTTTCATTTCGTTGACACATTCGGTCCAGCTTCGATGATAAATTTTCAAAATAAATATACAAAATAATATAAAATAAATATAAATATAATCAAAATATTGAATAATGCTTTCGTAAATTTTCTCGCACTCGGAGCTCGATGTTTTGATACCAGCAAAATTTAATTAAAAATATCATTGCGTACCGTGGAGGCCTTTCCTTCACCCCATATTCTTCTCTTACGAGTTCGAATAAAACGTCCCTGACAAATTCAGTCGTGTAGGCCATCGTGTTACTGACAAATTTCCAGTGTACGTAATTGACTGTTGGCGAGAGAAACAGATGAATTCACAAAATACCCAATTACACAAATACATAAAATACAAATTCACAAAACAGCGAACTCTAAAGAATGTGTATTGATTTACGAATTTATGAATTTTAGAGATTTATGCGATAGCCAGACTTGTACTGATCAATAATCTTTTTGGGGTTTTTTGTTGTTCCAGATGAGTAAATCGTGTGAAATCATGGTGACCAGTTGCAGGACATTTTTGTTCAGCGCTCTAAAAGGAAACCGCGCAGCATCCTTAATTTATTTTATTAGTACTCCAAAAAATTTACAGAGTACCTGCAAGTATCAATAAATAAGTGGAAAAAATACCGATGTTGAAATATATAATAGTACGTATGCATTTTTTTTTAGATCACGGTAAAATCCTCGTTTAGACCAGAACACTATCTAAATATCTCGAGTCGATAAAGCAATTGGTATCGTTTATAAAACTTACCGATCGTTCGTGGTGAAGTTTTTCTCAAAAGTTCATCGATGCCTCTAAAATAAGCACTGTCGCGCAATTTAACTTCCGCAGATGGAAGAATCTTGATGTTGACCATATCAAACGATTCCTGAATCAGCGAATTCCAATCGAGCTACGGAACAATAAAAGTGGCCTAGTATTTTATGAAGACTATTTGCTGTTTTCGCGTATACAGCATCCCAGTTACCATTAGCATCAGGGGAGAACGGGGCAAAACGGACCGGTCTCCTCCGTTCGAGATGAGAAATTGTTTTCGTCTCCCAAAAAAAGGTTCCTAAAAATTGGTAAAGATAGTCTGTTTTGCCCCGGTCTTTGCTACTCACCAACGGTGTGGCACCCGAAGGTACTTCCGTTGCATTATTGTTGTACCACTCGACGAATTCCTCGAGAGTCATTGTTTCGGAGTCCGAGTCTTTCTCTTTCAGCTGACAGAAATATGCGACGATAAATAAGAAACAACTTTAAAATATATCGCCGTTTTATTGGAAAGTCTCATATCAGCGTGTAACGCATACCTTGTAAATTTCCTTTTCAAACTCGACTATTGCTTTGGCTTCTTTGCGAATCTTGTCCTCGGATACATCAGCCCGGGTGTGTTGCACAAACAAATTAGCGGCGTTCTCCACCAATTTCACGTACGTTTCGTAATCGTTGCCGCTGTAATTTCTATACTTCAGAGGCAGTTGTTCGTTGAGAGGAATCTCTGCTCCCTTAATCTAAAAATGACGAAAAAAAAAGAAAAAATAAATTATTCTTCACGATATATTTATTCGCGTCCGAATAAATAATCCTTACCACTACACTGCCGAATTTTTTCGGCTCTCTGCCCCACGGTGGGTACGCTGACACGTCGTAAAAGACGTAGGAACCCGTCAAACGAAGGTACTCGCGCTCGACTTTTTGCCAAGTGTATTCTTCAGCGTCCCACTCTTCCTCGTCCATTGATATCGGCCAGCCACCAACTTGCATGAGGATCGATTCGATCGGCCTGACGCCTCTTCGCTCGAGAGTTTCTGTGGAAGAAAAATATAACGTCAAAAATTTGTGTTTCATTGTATAATTATCGTAGGTTGCCGCAATCACCTAAATCCATACAGGAGCGGTACCATTTCTTGGCTTGTCTCACAGGCAGAATGTCACTAGGATCTGGTTCGGTCCCGAGGGCTTCTGTAATATCCAATATCTTCAGCATAACACCCCAATCCCTCAAAAAGTGTTGACGAAAAAAGACGGTCCTGATTTCAGGGTGGGATAAAGTGGCAAAAAATTTACCCAAAAATGACCAAAAGCTCGGCCATCTACCTGCCTTTTATACGATGCTGGACCGTGTTTTGGAAGATCATAAATCGGCTCCATGCCGGCATACTCGGTGGAATAACATTGTCCGCTGTCCAACCGCCGCACGAAAATTCGTAAAAGTCTTCGCACGGATCCGTCGACTTGTTCATACTGCTGAGAAACTCCTCGGCTGTGAAATATCATATTGTCACATTAACAAATGTCATATTGTCATAATATCATATTATCAATGATAAACGATCGTTAAAATTCACACAGACTGACGTGTCACGTACCAACTTTCTTGCACTCTGCGGTCTCACAAATCTTGAACTTCTTCTTTTCCACATCGTTTTCCGAATTTTCAAGCTCCCGTCTGTTCCACAATGAGGGCCATCGGGGGTCATCGGGGAACACCCCTTGGCCCCACGACGCATGCTTCGAGTGGACCGAGGCCATAGCCGGGACGAGGGCCAACAAAAATCTGTAAATTAATAATTTTTTTTTTTTATTATCTTCAGACAATTGATAATAGCACTGTATTAAATTGAAGAAACACATACAGTATGTTCTTGACTGTCGTCATGTTTGCCGTTTCCGTAGTTCCGTTATAGATGCAGTTGCAGCACGAGTAGTCGTTCGGCGTGCTGGCGACCACTCAATGACGGTCTGATAGCTTCAACCGATGGATGCTTCGTTATAAAGACAAACCGAGAGGGTAGTCCTTCAAGAGACTTCCGAGGACAATGAAAATATCAGTCACGCGCTTGAGAATTTATCTCTAAAGAGTTATCCGGACACGCGTAACATCCTCGTTATTGGCAGGATGAGATTGCAAGTACTCGCCTACGAGACGATGCACCGAGTGTATCGCTGTCCGGTGTGAAAAAAAAATTATAACGCAATTTCGTCTACAATCAGCAGGGCTGACCATGAGCTGGAAATAATTTTCACTGATATCCCGTTATGATAGCTTCTTTATTAAAGTATTTACTAACGTGTACAGTCATTTATGGAATGTAAGAGATTAACGATTTAGATGTAGGGTTCGAAATGTTGTACTCTAATAATGTATTTTGAAAGTTAGTCTGCTAACACTTCCAAAATATTATATATCGAAAATGTTATAAATCGTGTCTACATTTTTCGGGCAAATAAATACGTTTTCAGAAAGATTTTTGTAAGCGGAATGTGTTAAAAATCATTTAGCTAACGCATGACAATATGTTTTGGATTCATTTACATTGGAACATTGTTGTGGATACGGCGCTCCGCGTTTTCGTTACGGCCTATGCTACAATTTAGAAACCGGAAATCAACCATTATATTCGAAAGAAGATAATTATTATAAAAGTCCGCAAGTATTAAAAATCCGGCAAAGTGAAAGACCTCCGGTACAAAGTCTAAATGTAAATAAATTGACATTACGTGATAATAAATATGTTAACTTTGAATGTTAAGTATTGAATAGCTATATTATAGATTGGTATTGGGAAACTGATTTCGAGGAATCGATATCTGTGACTTTTAAATGCAATTTATTTGATTACCTTTATGTTAAGCAAGCATGTGTAGTAAATTCTCGTAGAAATCAGCTCGTTGTCGTTTGTCGATATTTACCATTCATCGAGAAAAAAAAGTTATTTTGTGTAACCGGAACCGCGGAGCAGCAGCTATGTAGCATATGGCTTTAATGTCTCCATTGCCCACCCCAGCGATAATCTTTTCTGTCGCTGCACCCTGGTTTCGATTTGGGAACGGCACCCGGCTTCTGCCAGATATTGCACTTGTTAATCGGATTCATCGAGCTACCCTCCGGGCAATTGAAAGCTCTGGCAAAATCTTTCGTGTTGGAAACCGCACCGATCACCCTGTATCTCGATGGACTGTGCGTATTCATCTCTGTCTCTTTCTTCTTTTCGTATTGCGGCGTTCCTATCTGGCACCACATCTGCAATGTTAAAATGAAATTTAGTTGCGAATTGGTTTGAATTATTATGCGATGTAAAATTCCACTGTCTTTGTGAACGATTTAAGTTTTTAAATTAGAGCACACATTTTTAACTCCAATAAGATTGCTCTAATTTGGTCGTAGCTGGAGAACCCACATAGCACGGAAATATACCTGAAATGTTTCAGAAATATTTCTGAAATGTTTGTAAAATATTTCGTGCTATATATGAACTATGCACGTTAAAAAAAAGATCACGGGGCAAGTATGGTGAATGTTGTTGCCCGAATGTGATCCTACACTCTATATAGGGACATCCAGTATGTAAAACTTACGGCGGCAAATGACAAAAAGAAAAGTTGATCGTCGGTGAATTCCTCGAGACCCGGAAGCCTCGACTCACCGCCTGGTTTCTGCAGTTTCCGATAAGCTTGAAAGACCGCTTGAAGACCAGTCGTATCGGCGATATTTTCCCCTCTAGTGCGCGATCCTCTGCTACGAGACCACCAAGGCTCCATTGACTGTAATAAAGAATTGTTTAAATAATTATAATATTTTACTGCGGTTCGAATAAAATGAAAATAGTGTTCGCGAAATTCATAATAAACCTCGTAATCGGAAGTGGTTCCTTCAGACTTCGGGGCTCTCGTCTCTCCGTAGTATCCCTCGAATTGGTCGAGGAAACAATCGGCTCTCTGATAATAGGCTTTTAATATGTCTTTGGAAAGCTGAGTTTCGTTACCATCTTTACCCAATCTTATACCTAGATTCGAATGAAAATAATCATTAAAGTTGACTCTACATCGGAAAATAATAATTTTCGAAGAATTTTTTTGAGGCCTGACCGATAGAGTCGAACCCATGGGATATTTCATGACCGACCACGACTCCCGCGATTGCGTAATTGACGTTGCTGATGTGCGTGTAACAAAAAAAGAGCTAATTATATAAACAATTTTTTATTTCACTTATTGGAGATGCATAATATTTAACTTACTCGGGTAATTCCGGTGTAAAGAGAGGAGACTGAAAATTAGCTGCGGGGACGTCTGATAAAGGTAAAATCAATAGTATTAATAAATACATAAAAAATCAATCAAATTATGGCAATTGGATTATACGGCAATTTAAATTGTCAAAAACTTACTGATAGTATTGTCCTGAGGACCGTACAAAGCGTTCACAGTTATGGGGTCTATGAACCACCTGAAAATCGATTGTGTGTGATCGATATGTATAACATAAATAACATACTAATCGCACGATTTAATTGGAGTAAAAAAAATTATTACGGTTCACTGTATTCAGGGTAGACGGCGTAACTCCTTAACTCGACCTTTCTGTGGTATTTCGGGTAGCTCAGAGAGTTGTCGAAATAATCTGCACCGATCGTTAACTGTCGAATAAAATTATTCGTATAAATCATAAATTTTCGACTCACATAATTGCAACATTTTCCGGTTAACTTTGTATATCGAATAGAATTTAACACACCCCTTTGTAGAGATTGATCATCGCTGTTCTGTTTTTATACCGGTCTGGAAAGCCGATCAAGATTTGCATGCTGTTCAATTTGTCTTTGGACAGTTTTTTGGATTCTTCGTCGAGCCAATTCGATTTATCTATTTTATCCTCCAATTCGATTCGGATGTTCTTTACCATTTCAAGAGCCTGGAATCGGTACGTCGGATACAAACGTGGTCTTTCATGTGACGGGGTTTTATTTTGTACTCACAGCAGTCTCCGTCGACTTCGTAAAAAACTTTGCCACAAATGCGTAGGCTGCAGCGTGTTTCATTTTCATTTCGTTGACACATTCGATCCAGCTTTGATGAAAAATTTTCAAAATAAATATACAAAATAATATAAAATAAATATAAATATAATCAAAATATTGAATAATGTTTTCGTAAATTTTCTCGCACTCGGAGCTCGATGTTTTGATACCAGCAAAGTTTAATTTAAAATATCACTGCGTACCGTGGAGGCCTTTCCTTCACTCCATATTCTTCTCTTACGAGTTCGAATAAAACGTCCCTGACAAATTCAGTCGTGTAGGCCATCGTGTTACTGACAAATTTCCAGTGTATGTAATTGACTGTTGACGTAAAATACGGACGAATTAATTAATGTCTGGTAATTATCGTTATCGTTATAACGATAATTATAATTAATGTAAGGTAAAATATCGCTATCGTTCGAAAAACTTACCGATCGTTCGTGGTGAGGTTTTTCTCAAAAGTTCATCGATGCCTCTAAAATAAGCACTGTCGCGCAATTGAACTTTCGCAGATGGAAGAATCTTGATGTTGACCATATCAAACGATTCCTGAATCAGCGAGTTCCAATCGAGCTACGGAATAATAAAAGTGGCCTAGTATTTTATGAAGACTATTTGCTGTTTTCGCAAGTTGCGATATACAGCATCCCAGTTACCATTAGCATCAAGGGAGAGCGGGGCAAAACGGACCGGTCTCCTCCGTTCGAAAAGAGAAATTGTTTTCGTCTCCCAAAAAAAAGGTTCCGAAAAATTGGTAAAGATAGTCTGTTTTGCCCCAGTCTTTGCTACTCACCAACGGTGCGGCACCCGAAGGTACTTCAGTTGCATTAGTGTTGTACCACTCGACGAATTCCTCGAGAGTAATTGTTTCGAAGTCCGAGTCTTTCTCTTTCAGCTGACAGAAATATGCGACGATAAATAAGAAACAACTTTAAAATATATCGCCGTTTTATTGGAAAGTCTCATATCAGCATCTAACGCATACCTTGTAAATTTCCTTTTCAAACTCGACTATTTCTTTGGCCTCTTTGCGAATCTTGTCCTCGGATACATCAGCCCGGGTGTGTTGCACAAAGAAATTAGCTGCGTTCTCCACCAATTTCACGTACGTTTCGTAATCGTTGCCGCTGTAATTTCTATACTTCAGAGGCAGTTGTTCGTTGAGAGGAATCTCTGCTCCCTTAATCTAAAAATGGCAAAAAAAAGACAAATTTTAAAAATAAATTATTCTTTACGATATATTCATTCGCATCCGAATAAATAATCCTTACCACTACAGTGCCGAATTTTTTCGACTCTGCGTCCCACGGTGGATACGCTGACACGTCGTAAAAGACGTAGTAACCCGTCAAACGAAGGTACTCGCGCTCGACTTTTTGCCAAGTGTACTCTTCAGCGTCCCACTCTTCCTCGTCCATCGATATCGGCCAGCCACCAACTTGCATGAGGATCGATTCGATCGGTCTGACGCCTCTTTGCTCGAGAGTTTCTGTGAAACAAAAATATAAGGTCAAAGATTTGTGTTTCATTGTATAATTATCGTAGGTTGCCGCAATCACCTAAATCCATACAGGAGCGGTACCATTTTTTGGCTTGTCTCACAGGCAGAATGTCACTAGGATCTGGTTCGGTCCCGAGGGCTTCTGTAACATCCAATATCTTCAGCATAACACCCCAACCCCTCAAAAAGTGTTCACGAAAAAGACTGTCCTGATTTCAGGGTGGGATAAAGTGGCAAAAAATTTACCCAAAAATGACCAAAAGCTTGGTCATCTACCTGCCTTTTATACGATGCCTGACCGTATTTTGGAAGATCATAAATCGGCTCCATGCCGGCATACTCGGTGGAATAACATTGTCCGCTATCCATCCGCCGCACGAAAATTCGTAAAAGTCTTCGCACGGATCCGTCGACTTGTTCATACTGCTGAGAAACTCCTCGGCTGTGAAATATCATATTGTTAGGACAATAATAAACGATCCTTCAAACTTACACAGACTGAACGTGTCACGTACCAACTTTCTTGCACTCTGCGGTCTCGCAAATCTTGAACTTCTTCGTTTCCACATCGTTTTCCGAATTTTCAAGCTCTCGTCTGTTCCACAATGAGGGCCATCGGGGGTCGTCGGGAAAGACCCCTTGGCCCCACGACGCATGCTTCGAGTGGACCGAGGCCATAGCCGGGACGAGGGCCAACAAAAATCTGTAAATTAATCAATTTAATTATTTTTTTAATTATCTTCAGACAATTGATAATAGCACTGTGTAAAATTGAAGAAACACATACAGTATGTTCTTGACTGTCGTCATGTTTGCCGTTTCCGTAGTTCCTTTAAAGATGCAGTTGCAGCACGAGTAGTCGTTCGGCGTACTGGCGACCACTCAATGACGGTCTGATAGCTTCAACCGATGGATGCTTCGTTATAAAGACAAACCGAGAGGGTAGTCCTTCAAGAGACTTCCGAGGACAAAGAAAATATCAGTCACGCGCTTGAGAATTTATCTCTAAAGAGTTATCCGGACACGCGTAACATCCTCGTTATTGGCAGGATGAGATTGCAAGTACTCGCCTACGAGACGATGCACCAAGTGTATCGCTGTCCGGTGTGAAAAAAAAAATTATAACGCCATTTCGTCTATAATCAGCAGGGCTGACCATGAGCTAGAAATAATTTTCACTGATATCCCGTTATGATAGCTTCTTTATTAAAGTATTTAGTAACGTGTACAGTCATTTATGGAATGTAAGAGATTAACGATTTAGATGTAGGGTTCGAAATGTTGTACTCTAATAATATATTTTGAAAGTTAGTCTGTTAACACTTTTAAAATATTATATATCGAAAATGTTATAAATTGTGTCTACATTTTTCGGATAAATAAATACGTTTTCAGAAAGATTTTTGTAAGCGGAATGTGTTAAAAATCATTTAGCTAACGCATGACAATATGTTTTAGATTCTTTTACATTGGAACATTGTTGTGGCTACGGCGCTTCGCGTTTCCGTTATGGCCTACGCTACAATTTAGAAACTGGAAATCAACCATTATTTTCAAAAGAAGATAATTATTATAAAAGTCCGCAAGTATTAAAAATCCGGCAAAGTGAAAGAACTCCGGTACAATGTCTAAATGTAAATAAATTGACATTACGTGATAACAAATATGTTAACTTTAAATCTTAATTATCGAATGGTATTTGTATGTATATTATTATTGGGAAACTGGTTTCGAGCAATCGATTCGTGTAACTTTGAATTGCAATTTATGTGATTATTTTAAGCAAATATGCACAGTACATTCGTGTGGAGACGAGTTTGTTGCCATTGTCGATATTTAACATTCATCCACATAAGAAATTATTCTGTATCGCTGAAGCCGCAGAACAGAGCATAGCGGATGACTTCAATATTTCCATTGCCCGCCCCAGCGATAATTGTTTCTGTCGCTGCACTCTGGTTTCGATTTGGGAGCGGCGCCCGGCTTCTCCCAGATATCGCACTTGTTAATCGGATTCATCGCGCTACCCTCCGGGCAATTGAAAGCTCTGGCAAAGTCTTTCGTGTTGGAAACGGCACCGATCACCCTGTATCTAGGTGGACTGTGCGGATCCCTCCTCTTCGCTTGCTTCTCCTGGAATTGCGGCGTTCCAACTTGGCACAACATCTGCAATGTTAAAGTTAAGTTTAATTGCGAATTAGTTTAAATTATTATTCGACACGAAAATCCGTTGTCTTTATGAACAATTGAAATTAAAAAGAAATGGCAATAATGTTTAGCAACAATACGGCCCCTCTAATTTGCTCGTAGAGCAAATTAACTATGGACGTTAAAAAAGAAAAAAATCCACAGGTTAAGATTCTCCTTGCGAATAGTGTTCACTTCACATAAGTTTCAGAGAAATGAGAGGGAATTGCAAATACTTCTCGATAGTTAAAAAATCTGAAAAAAATCAAGCGTATTAAAGGTGCTGAAAAGATTAATTTTGCATAATAATAATTTCAAAATAAAATTGTTCAACAAAGCTCTTGATTTTTTTCAGATTTTTAGACCAACCACAAGTGTTTGCAATTCCCTACAATTTCTCTGACACTTATGCCAAGTGAACACTATTCGCAAGGACTATCTTAGGTATGGTGAATTTTGCTAGATGAATGTCACCCTGCAATCTTTGTGGAGATCGTATATATATAACTTACGGAGGCGAATGACAAAAAGAAAAGTTGATCGTCGGTGAATTCCTCGAGACCCGGAAGCCTCGAATGACCACCTGGTTTCTTAAGTTTCCGATAAGCTTCAAAGACCGCTTGAATACCAGTCGTATCGGCGACATTTTCTCCTGCGGTGCGTATTCCTTTGCTACCATATCGAGCCATCATCGGCTGTAATAAAACGTTTTATAAATAAGTAATGTTTTTACTACTAGTTGAAGAAACATAAAATAGCTTTCGTGAATTCGTACGAACATGGTAAACGACAGTGGTTCCTTCGAGCATCGGAGGTTTCGTCTCTCCGTAGTATCCGTCGAATTGGTCGAAGAAACAATCAGCTCTCTGATAATAGGCTTTGAGCATGTCTTCGGAAAGCTTCGTTCGGCCACCGTCATTACCAATTCTTATACCTACGCTCAAATGTAAAATAATCATTAAAGTTCACTTTACTTCGGAAAGTAATAATTTTCGGTAAACAATTTTGGAAGAATTTTTTTCATATCTAACCGTCAACATCGAACCCATGGGACATTTCGTGGCCGACTAAGAGACCCGCGATTGCGTAATTGACGTTGCTAATGAGCGTGTAATTAAAAAAAAAGCAAATTATATAAACAATATTTAATTTAACGTATCAAAGGTGGATAATATTTTGCTTACTCGGGTACTCCTGGTGTAAAGAGAGGAGACTGAAAATCAACCGCGGGGACATCTGATAAAGGCAAAATTAATTGTATTAAAGAATATAAATAAATTAATCAAATTATGGCAATTGGGTTATGCAGCAATTTCAATGATTAAAAACTTACTGATAAAATTGGCGTAAGCTTCGTACAGAGCGTTCACAGTTATGGGATCGACATACCACCTGGAAATTGATTGTGTCTATTAAAATATCTACAATAAATAACACACTAAATGCACGATTTAATTGAGATGAGAAAATTAATTACGATTCATCCTCGACAGGTGGGATAGCGTATCTCTTTAACACGTTCTTTCTCGTGTATTTCATGTAGCTCAGAGAGTTGTCGAAATAATCTGCACCGATCGATAACTGTCGAATAAAATTATTCACATAAATCAGAAATTTTCGACCCACATTTTTGCAACATTTTTAAAAACTTTGTATATCGAACCAAATTTAACACACCCCTTTGTAGAGATTGATCACCGCCGTTCTGTTTTTATACCAGTCTGGAAAACCAACGAAGATTTTCATGCTGTTCAGTTTCTCTTTGGACAGTTTTTTGGATTCTTCGTCGAGCCAATTCGATTTATCTATTTTGTCCTCCAATTCATTTCGGATGTTCTTTATCATTTCAAGAGCCTGCAAACGGCACGTCGGATACAAACGTGGTCTTTTATGTGCTGAAGTTTTCATTAAATACTCACAGCAGTCTCCGTCGATTTCGTAAAAAACTTTGCCACAAATGCGTAGGCAGCAGCGTGGTTCATTTGCATCTCGTCGACACATTCGCTCCAGCTTTAATGATACATTTTCACAATTATTAATAATAGAAATATTTAATAATCCTTTCGAGGATTTTCTCGCACTTTAGCTCGATGTTTTCATACCAGCAAAGTTTAATGTAAAATATAGTTGCATACCGTGGAGGCCTTTCCTTCACTCCATATTCTTCTTTGACAAGTTTGAATAAAATATCCCTCACAAATTCAGTCGTGTAGGCCATCATTTTGCTCACAAATGTCCAGTGTATGTAATTGACTGTTGACGTAAAATACGGACGAATTAATTAATGTCTGGTAATTATCGTTATCGTTATAACGATAATTATAATTAATGTAAGGTAAAATATCGTTATCGTTTATAAAGCTTACCGATCGTTCGCGGTGATGTTTTTCTCAAGAGTTCATCGATGCCTCTAATATAATCAATATCGCGTATTTCGACGTGCGCAGATGGACGAATTTCGATGTTGACCATATCGAACAATTCCTGAATCATCGAATCCCAATCGAACTACGGGTAAAATATAAAAGTTGCATAATATTTTATGAAGCCTATCCGCTGTTTTAGTGAGTTAAACTATACATCACAGCCTTTACCATCAGCGTCAAGGAAGAGCGGGCCAAAACGGAGCCGTCTCCTCCGTTCGAGATAAGATATTGTTTTTATGTCACACGAACAATATTTTTGCATAATATTTTATGAAGCCTATCCGCTGTTTTAGTGAGTTGAACTATACAGTACTGGCTTTACCATTAGCGTCAAGGAAGAGCAGCGCAAAACGGAGCCGTCTTCTCCGTTCAAGATAAGATACTGTCTTTGTGTCCCACGAACAAAAATCGGCAAAGATAGTCCGTTTTGCTTCGGTCTTTTCTACTCACCAACGGTGCGGCTCCAGAAGGCACTTCTGATGCATTAGTTTTGTACCACTCGACGAATTCCTCGTAGGTCATTGATTCCTCTTCGTAGTTCGAGTCTTTCTCTTTCAGCTGACAGAAATATATGTCGATAAATTATTATAAACTACTGCAAAATATATCGACTTTGTTAGAAAATTGCTTATCAGCATGTAACGAATACCTTGTAAATTTGCTTTTCAAACTCGACTATTTCTTCGGCTTCTTTGCGAATCTTGCTCTTCGACACATCAGCCCCGGTGTGTTGCACAAACAAATTAGCGGCGCCCTCCACTAATTGCACGTACGTTTCGTAATCGTTGCCGCTGTAATTTCTGTACTTCAAAGGCAGCTGATCGCTGAGTGGAATCTCAGCGGCTCCAATCTAAAATAACAAATTATAAAAAAAACATTTCTTTACACACGAATTATTCTTCACAAAATTTTCATTGAGAATACAAATAAATAATCCTCACTCTTATACTGCCGAATTTTTTGTGCTCCATGTTCCACGGTGGAGACGCTGTCACGTGGTAAAAAACGTTGGAAGCCGTCACAGAAAGGTACTCGCGTGCGACTTTTTGCCAAGTGTACTCTTCGGCGTCCCATTCCTCCTCGTCCATTGATATCGGCCAGCCACCGGCTTGCATGAGGATCGATTCGATCGGTCTGACGCCTCTGCGCTCGAGAGTTTCTATGGACAAGAAAAAAGTGTCGTTGAACAATGTGTTTTCAATTGTATAATTATCAACGGATGGTGTAGTCACCTGAATCCATACAGGAGCGGTACCATTTTTTGGCTTGTCTGACAGGCAGAATGTCACTGGGATCTGGTTCGGTCAGGAGGGCTTCTGTAAAATCCAATATCTCCAGCATAACACCACAAATCGACGAAAAAACACGGTCCTGATTTCAGGGTTGGATAAAATTTAGTGGAAAATGTACTCATCCACCTGCCTTTTATGCGATGCTCGACGGTGTTCTGGAAGATCATAATACGACTCCACTGCGGCAGACTCGGTGGAACATTGTCCGCTGTCCATCCGCCGCACGTAAATTCGTAAAAATCTTCGCACGGATCCATCGACTTGTTCATACTGCTGAGAAACTCGTCGGCTGCGGAATATCATATTGTCAGTACAATAATAAACGACCATTCAAAGTTACACAGACTGTCGTGTGACGTACCAACTTGTTTGCACTCTGCGGTCTCGCAAATCTTGAACTTCTTCGCTTCCACATCGTTTTCCGAATTTTCAAACTCTCGTTTGTCCCACAATGAGGGCCATCGGGGGTCGTCGGGAAAGACCTCTTGGACCCACGATGCGTGCTTCGAGTGGACCAGGGCGATGGCTGGGACGAGTGCCAAAAAAAATCTGTAAATTAATAATTTTAATTATTATTTTTTATTAGCTTCATGCAATTGATAATAGTACAGTACGAATGCGAAGAACGACAAACATACAGTATGTTCTTGGCTGTCGTCATGTTTGCAGTTTCCGTAGCTCCGTTAATGATGCAGTTGCAGGCAGAGTACTTAGTCGTTCGACGTGCTGGGCGACCACTCAATCGCGGTCTGATAGCTTCAACCGATGGATACTTCATTATAAAGACAAACGAGGGAGGCGGGGTAGTCCTTGAATGGACTTCCGAGGACGATGAAAATATCTGTTGCGCGCTTGACAAATTTATCTCGGGTTATCCAGAAGCGCCGAACGTTCTCGTTATTGGCAGGACGAGATTGCAAGTACTCGCCTACGCGAGGATGCATCCAGAATATGGTTGCCGAGTGTGAAAAAAAATTATAATGCAATTTCGTCTATAATCAGCAGGGCTGACCATGAGCTGGAAATTTTTCTCTAAGATATCTCGTTATGGTAGCTTTTGTATTAAAGTTTTTATTAAAGTATTTAGAAACGTATACCGTTATCTATGCAATGTAACAAATTTACTAGTTCTATGTACAGGGTATATAGAAATGATGTGTAGTCACTTCCGTTTGGAAAATAACTCGGATAGGGCCTAGAGTGTATATTTTCTCTTGAAGACATTTTTTTTGCGCTTGAAAATGTGAAGTTTCTAGATTTTATTTGATGATCTTAAACTGGACAAGAAAATTCAGGATGCTAACTCTTTCTGTCGTATGGGATGCAATACACGGCAATTGCACTGTCTCACACGTGATACTCGACGCACGACCCGTGACGATTTACTATTACGCTGACTCACTGTTTTCTCCCGACTTATCCTAATAATCCATTGCGCACTGATATGACTGAAATAAAATTGAGTCACACGTATATATGTTGATTTCCACCTATTTTCTACACTTCCAAAATAGAGGTCCATACAATTTTTTTCAACGTGATTGAACCTCCATAAAAAAATTTCGTTCTCGACAAACTGGCTCATATGACGTTAATTATTTTTTCCTGAATGCACCAGAAATTCTCAGAGACTATACATTTAGGAAGTGTAGAAAAAAATCAGTCTCCAAGGATGTCTGGTGCGATCAGGAAAAAATAATAACCGGCAGGGGAGACAGTTTTTCGGGAAGGAAAATCTGGAGGTTCAATCGCATTGAAAAAAATTATGTAGACCTCTGTACATATTTTAGACGTGTAGAAAAAAAATCACTCTCCAAGGACTCCCGATGCGTTCAGGAAAAAATATTCGCCGGCCAGTCGAGCTTTCGTGATTTTTTGTTCATGATATTTTATTATCCCTATAGCATTTCATTAAACGTATCCTACATGGAACGTTTGAAAAAGATTAAGATTATCTTTAATACCCATCGGTATACGGAATTCAGATTATTATGTTTTCATGATTCATTTTTCCACTCGGGAGTAAATTCGTGTGGAGATGAGTTCGTTGTCATTGTCGATATTTGCCATTCATCGAAATAAAAAGTTATTCTGTGTCCCTGGAACCGTAGATCAGCAATTACATAGTGGATGACTTTAATATCTCCATTGTCTGCCCCAGCGATAGTCGTTTCTGTCGCTGCAGTCTGGTTCCGATTTGGGAGCGGCGCCCGGCTTGCTCCAGATATCGCACTTGTTAATCGGATTCATTGGGCTACCCTCCGGGCAATTGAAAGCTCTGGCAAAGTCTTTTGTGTTTGAAACGGCACCGATCACCCTGTATCTCGGTGGACTGTGCGCATCCCTATTATTTGACTTCAGCTTCTCCTTATATTTCGGCGTTTCTACCTGGCACAACATCTGCAACGTTAAAGTTAAATTTAAGTACGAAACAGTTTCAATTATTTTTTGTAACTCATGTATGAAAAGTGCCACTTTATTTCGCGGGCCGGCAGCGACATAAAGTGGCGTTTTTCGAGAAGGCCTTACATAAATACTGGAAGCGTTGCATAAACACTGTGCGCATGCGCACGCCGTTTGTTTTTCCTTTATTGTTGCGCCCGGCCAGCAATATAACCTGGCACCTTTCATGCATTCGCCACAAAAACTAGTATGCGATACTTGTACGTAGCGCAAATAAAACTAGTATGCGATACTCTCGCGCTACAACAACACGTTGTAGCGCTCGATCCGGCTCGTGCAGCCACTTTCCAACCTTCGTCAAAAGTCCGCTTTTACGCACTAGTATCGCAAAGTACTAGTTCGACACAAAAATCCGCTGACTTTATGAATAATTTAAGTGTTAAAATTATGGCAACAATATTTAGCAACAAGTAGACCGCTCTAATTTGGTCGTAGCGGGAAAACTATGCATGTTAAAAAAGAAGAAAAAATTCCACAGGGTAAGTATGGTGAATTCTGCTGCGTGAATGTGGCCGTACAGTCTCTGTGGACATTCTGTATGTATAACTTACGGAGGCGTATGACAAAAAGAAAAGTTGATCGTCGGTGAATTCCTCGAGACCCGGAAGCCTCGAGTTACCGCCTGGTTTCTTCACTTTCCGATAAGCTTCAAATACCGCTTGAATACCAGTCGTATCGGCGATATTTTCTCCTGCTGTGATTATTCCTTTTCCACCAAGCATCATCTGTTGTAACAAAATAAGTAAGTCTTATAAGTAAGTAATGTATCACTGCTAGTTGAAGAAAAATAAAATAGCTTTCGTGAATTCGTACGAACCCGGTAAGCATCATTGAGTCCTTCGAGCATCGGCGGTTTCGTCTCGCCGTAGTATCCTTCGAATTGGTCGAAGAAACAACCGGCCCTCTGATAATACGAATTGATCATGTCTTTGGAAAGCTTCGTTTGGTGACCGTCTTTACCATATCTTATACCTACGTTCGAATGTAAAATAATCAATAAAGTTGACTCTACTTCGGAAAATAATAATTTTCGGTAAATAATTTTCGAAGAATTTTTTTCAGATCTAACCGTTAACATCGAACCCATGGGACATTTCGTGCCCGACTAAGAGACCCGCGATTGCGTAATTGACGTTGCTGATGAGCGTGTAATTAAAGAAAAAGCAAATTATATAAACAATATTTAAGTTTACGTATTGAAGGTGGATAATGTTTCGCTTACTCGGGTACTCCTGGTGCAAAGAGAGGAGACTGAAAATCAACCGCGGGGGCATCTGATAAAGGCAAAATTAATTGTATTAATAAATAAATAAAAATTAATCGAATTATGACGATTGGATTATGCAGCAATTTCAATGATTAAAAACTTACTGATAAGATTGTCGGTAGGATTGTACAGAGCGTTCACAGTTATGGGATCGACATACCACCTGGAAATTGATTGTGTGTATTAAAATATCTAAAATAAATAACATACTAATTGCACGATTTGATTGAGATAAGAAAATTAATTACGATTCATCCTCGTCAGGTGGGATAGCGTATCTCTTTAACAGGCTCTTTCTCGCGTATTTCATGTAGCTCAGAGAGTTGTCAAAATAATCTGCACCTATCGATAACTGTTGAATAAAATTATTCGCATAAATCAGACATTTTTGACTTACATACTGGCAACATTTTTAAAAACTTTCTATATCGAACAAAATTTAACACACCCCTTTGTAGAGATTGATCACCGCCGTTCTGTTTTTATACCAGTCTGGAAAACCAACGAAGATTTTCATGCTGTTTAGTTTCTCTTTGGACAGTTTTTTGGATTCTTCGTCGAGCCAATTCGATTTATCTATTTTATCCTCCAATTCGTTTCGGATGTTCTTTATCATTTCAAGAGCCTGCAAACGGCACGTTGGATACAAACGTGGTCTATTATGTGATGAAGTTTTCATTAAATACTCACAGCAGTCTCCGTCGATTTCGTAAAAAACTTTGCCACAAATGCGTAGGCAGCAGCGTGGTTCATTTTCATCTCGTCGACACATTCGGACCAACTTCGATGATAAATTTTCAGAATTGTTAGTAATCAAAGTATTTAATAATCCTTCCGGAGATTTTCTCGCACTTCAGCTCGATGTTTCGATACCAGCAAAGTTTAATATAAAATATAGTTACATACCGTGGAGGTCTTTCCTTCACTCCAAATTCTTCGTTTACAAGTTCGAATAAAACATCCTTCACAACTTCCGTCGTGTAAGACATCATTTTGCTGACAAATTTCCAGTGTATGTAATTGACTGTTGGCGTAAAAAACGGACTAATTAATTGATGTCTCGAGTCGGTAATAGTTATTTGTATGGTAAGGGCGTAGACAGGGATTTCTTGACGAGTGTGGTATTCACACGAGTCAGAACTCTCTTTTCTACTCCCATGCCATTAACATGAATTTTCCTAACAAATTCACGAAAATGACGCTTTTCGTTCCCGTGAAGTGTGCGTAGAAAGGCACTTTTTCGCACTAGTGCTGGAAAAAAGACCATATTGGGTTTGTATTGGATTCGCACGCGATGCGAAAAAGTGCCTTTCCGCGCACACTTCACAGAAACGAAAAGCGGGTTTTTGCGCGCATGCGTTAGGAAAAATACTTTTATCGGTAAGTTTATAAAACTTACCGATCGTTCGCGGAGAGGTTCTTCTCAAGAGTTCATCGATGCCTCTAAAATAAGCACTATTGCGCAATATGACTTCCGCGGATGGAAGAACCTTGATGTTCACCATATCGAACAATTCCTGAATCAGCGAATTCCAATCGAGCTACGAGTAAAAAAAATTGCAAAATATTTTATAAAGGCTATTTGTTTTTTTTCCCGAGTTAAACTGAATACCACTCCGGTTATCATAAGTGTCAAGGAAGAGCAAGGCAAAGCCGACTCGTCTCCTCCGTTCGAGATGAGACATTGTTTTCGTGTCTCGAAATTTGGTAAAGATACTCCGTTTTGCCCTGGTCTTTGCTACTCACCAACGGTGCAGCACCCGAAGATACTTCTGTTGCATTAGTCGTGTACCACTTGACGAATTCCTCGAAGCTCATCTGTTTGTAGTCCTTTTTCTCGATCAGCTGAGAAATATGTGTCGATAAATTAGAAAACACTGCAAAATATATCGAAGTTGTTGTAAAGTCTCTTATCAATGTGTAACGAATACCTTGTAAATTTCCTTTTCAAACTCGACCATTTCTTCGGCCTCTTTGCGAATCTTGCTCTTGGATACATCAGCCCGGGTATGTTGCACAAACAGATTAGCGGCGCTCTCCACCAATTTCACGTACGCTTCGTAATCGTTGCCGCTGTAATTTCTACTCTTCATAGGCAGTTGTTCGCTGAGTGGAATCGTGGGTGTGCTGATCTAAAATGGCAAAATACAAAATAAAAATATTTCAAAGAGATATAAATTATTCTTCACGAAATTTTCATTGATAATGCGAATAAATCAATCCTGACTTGTATCTTGCCGAATTTTGTTTGCTTCATGCCCGACGGTGGAAATGCTGTCACATCGTAAAAAACGTAGTAACCCGTCAAACGAAGGTACTCGCGTTCGACTTTTTGCCAAGTGTACTCTTCGGCGTCCCACTCTTCCTCGTCCATTGATATCGGCCAGCCACCAACTTGCATGAGGATCGATTCGATCGGTCTGATGCCTCTTCGCTCGAGAGTTTCTATGAACAAAAAAAAATTATCGTTAAAAAATGTTTGTTTAATTGCACCGTAGAACCCCGATTAACCGGGGTCGGATTAACCGGGAAGCGGATTGACCGTGCGTTTTCCAAGGTTCTTTTTGTAATGCTCGGAGCAAGCCAAAGTCACCGAATACTTCCAAAAAAGGACTAGTTTGCGAACTATTAATGAAAAAAAAAATCCAAAGCTTGACATTCTAGTTTACACTATTTAACAATTAAGTGCACGTTGTAGCAAATGTCATTGTAACTAGTCAAAATAAAGTTGGATCATTAGCCATTATTGACTTATATATATATTTTCTCTGTCTAGTTCGGATTAACGGGGTTTTAGATTATCCGGGGACTCTCCGATCCCGAGCATCCCAGTTAATCGGGGTGCTACTGTATAATTATCAACAAATGCTGTAGTCACCTGTATCCATACAGGAGCGATACCATTTCTTGGCTTGTCTCACAGGCAGAATATCGCTGGGTTCTGGTTTCGTCATGAGGGCTTCTGCAACATGAAATATCTTCACGATAACACCACAGATCCGCGGAAAGTATTCACAAAAAAGCACAGTCCTGATTGCAGGGTAGGATAAAGTGGCAAAAAATGTACTCGAAAATGATCAAAAGCTTGGTCATCCACCTGCCTTTTATGCGATGCTGGACCGTGTTCTGGAAGATCATAATACGACTCCACTGCGGCAGACTCGGTGGAACATTGTCCGCTGTCCACCCGCCGCACGAGAATTCGTAAAAGTCTTCGCACGGATCCATCGACTTGTTCAGACTGCTGAGAAACTCATCAGCTGCGAAATATCATATTGTCAGTGCAATTATAAATGATCCTTCAAAGTTACACAGAGTGTCGTATCACGTACCAACTTGCTTGCACTCTGCGGTCTCGCAAAGCTTGAAATTCTTCGCTTCCACATCGTTTTCCGAATTTTCAACCTCTCGTCTGTTCCACAATGAAGGCCATTGGGGGTCGTCGGGAAAGACTCCTGGGCCCCACGATGCGTACTTCGAATTGACCAGGGCGATGGCCAGGACGAGAACCAAAAAAAAACTGTAAATTAATAAATTTAATTATTTTTTTATTAGCTTCATGCGATTGATAATAGTACTATACAGATTTGAAGAAACACAAACATACAGTATGTTATTGACTGTCGTCATGTTTGCCGTTTACGTAGCTCCGGTAATGATGCAGTTGCAGGCCGAGTACTTAGTCGTTCGACGTGCTGGGCGACCACTCAATCGCGGTCTGATAGCTTCAACCGATGGATACTTCATTATAAAGACAAACCAGGGAGGCGGAGTAGTCCTTGAATGGACTTCCGAGGAGGATGAAAATATCTGTTGCGCGCTTGACAAATTTATCTCGAGTTATCCAGAAACGCCAAACGTTCTCGTTATTGGCAGGACGAGATTGCAAGTACTCGCCTACGCGAGGATGCATCCAGAATATGGTTGCCGAGTGTGAAAAAAAAATTATAATACAATTTCGTTTATAATCTGCAGGGCTGACCATGAGCTGGAAATTTGTCTCGCAGATATCTCGTTATTCTAGCTGTTGTATTAAAGTTTTTATTAAAGTATTTAGTAACGTGTACCGTTATTTATGGAATGTAACAAATTTACTAGTTCTATGTATAGGGTATAAAGAAATGATGTATCGTCACTTCGCCAAATGAATCTCCAGTTCATGTCCGCCGAAGATCAATCAAAACATTGTCCCGCAAAATTGACTTTGATGCTGAAACTCAAGGTAAACTAAATTTTTTTATAGGCTCTAAAAATTCTGCTCGTCAAGAGGAACAAAAGTCTGCCTAGATAGCCATCCGCAGCACGGGCAGACAAGTGCAATTGTTTGCCCACAAGCTTTACAGTTTGCCAGTCAGCAATATTGCAAGGATGGTTGCTATAAGCTGATTTCTTATTCTTACCAGCCTCATTAGAAACCGACCGCTGATTACATATTTCCTCCATCAGCATTATTGCTAACGGTAACGAAAGCTTATTTTTTCATGCGATGAACGAGTTCGATAATGGGTTGATAGTGAATTACGTTACATGATAATGAGTTATTTACGAGTTTGTTTACCTAAGTGTAATGTGTGATAGATAATGAATACCGCAACAATTATTCTATTACTTAGTACTCTACAATTATTATTATTTTTTTGTATAAAAGGGAATCAATCGATCTGCGAACCATGTAAATTGTAGCTCAATGACGAGTGTATGTATGTATGTGACTCGAAGTGCCGAAATTAAACCGCTATAACCACAAAAAAGAATGCTCGTTTTGGGATTTTTAATTTGTTCGACAATCGTGTCAAATTGTGAGTTCGCTTAGTGTCGATATATGTTTCTAAAATATGACACATAAATGGCCTAGCTCTAACGATCTGTGGAATTGAAGTAGAGACTTATAATCAGAGACTATACATTTAGGAAGTGTAGAAAAAAAAACAGTCTCCAAGGATTCCCGGTGCGATCAGGAAAAAATAATGACCGGCAGGGGAGACAGTTTTTCGGGAAGGAAAATCCGGAAGTTCAATCGCATTGAAAAAAATTATGTGGACGTCTGTACATATTTTAGACGTGTAGAAAAAAAATCACTCTCCAAGGACTCCTGATGCGTTCAGGAAAAAATATTCACCGGCCAGTCGAGCTATCGTGATGTTTTGTTCATGATATTTTATTATCCCTATGACATTTCATTAAACTTATCCTACATGGAACGTTTGAAAAAGATTAAGATTATCTTTAATACCCATCGGTATACGGAATTCAGATTATTATGTTTTCATGATTCATTTTTCTACTCGGGAGTAAATTCTTGTGGAGGTGAGTTCGTTGTCATTGTCGATATTTGCCATTTATCGAAATAAAAAGTTATCCTGTGTCCCTGGAACCGCAGAGCAGCAGTTACATAGTGGATGACTTTAATATCTCCATTGTCCGCCCCAGCGATAATCGTTTCTGTCGCTGCTGTCTGGTTCCGATTTGGGAGCGGCGCCCGGCTTGCTCCAGATATCGCACTTGTTAATCGGATTCATTGGGCTACCCTCCGGGCAATTGAAAGCTCTGGCAAAGTCTTTTGTGTTTGAAACGGCACCGATCACCCTGTATCTCGGTGGACTGTGCGTATCCATATGTTCCTTCAGCTTCTCCTGATATTTCGGCGTTTCTACCTGGCAGAACATCTGCAACGTTAAAGTTAAGTTGAATTACGAAACAGTTTCAATTATTTTTTGTAACTCATGTATGAAAAGTGCCACTTTATTCCGCGGGCCGGCAGCGACATAAAGTAGTGTTTTTCGAGAAGGCGTTACATAAATACTGGAAGCGTTGCATAAATACTGTGCGCGTGCGCACAGTATTTTCGTGCGCATGCGCACGCCGTCTGTTTTTCCTTTATCGCAAAGTACTAGTTCGACACAAAAATCCGCTGACTTTATGAATAATTTAAGTGTCAAAATGATGGCAAAAATATTTAGCAACAAGTAGACCGTTCTAATTTGTTCGTAGCGGGAAAACTATGCACGTTAAAAAAGAAGAAAAAAATCCACAGGGTAAGTATGGTGGATTCTGCTGCGTGAATGTGACCGTACACTTTCTGTGGACATTCTGTATGTATAACTTACGCAGGCGAATGACAAAAAGAAAAGTTGATCGTCGGTGAATTCCTCGAGACCCGGAAGCCTCGAGTAACCGCCTGGTTTCTTCAGTTTCCGATAAGCTTCAAATACCGCTTGAATACCAGTCGTATCGGCGATATTTTCTGCTGCTGTGAGTATTCCTTGGCCACCAACCGACATCTGTTGTAACAAAATAAGTAAGTCTTATAAGTAAGTAATGTATTACTGCTAGTTGAAGAAAAATAAAATAGCTTTCGTGAATTCGTACGAACCCGGTAAGCGGCATTGAGTCCTTCGAGCATCGGCGGTTTCGTCTCACCGTAGTATCCTTCGAATTGGTCGAAGAAACAACCGGCTCTCTGATAATAGGATTTGAGAATGTCTGTGGAAAGCTTCGTGCGGTTACCGTCTTTACCCAATCCTATACCTACGTTCGAATGTAAAATAATCATTAAAGTTGACTTTACTTCGGAAGATAATAATTGTCGATAAATAATTTTCGAAGAATTTTTTCCAGATCTAACCGTGAATATCGAACCCATGGGATATTTCGTGGCCGACTAAGAGACCCGCGATTGCGTAATTGACATTGCTGATGAGCGTGTAATTAAAGAAAAAGCAAATTATATACACAATATTTAATTTTACGTATTGAAGGTGGATAATATTTCGCTTACTCGGGTACTCCTGGTGCAAAGAGAGGAGACTGAAAATCAACCGCGGGGGCATCTGATAAAGGCAACATTAATTGTATTAATAAATAAATAAAAATTAATCGAATTATGACGATTGGATAATGCAGCAATTTCAATGATTACAAAACTTACTGATAAGATTGTCGTCATTAAAGTACAGAGCGTTCACAGTTATGGGGTCGGTATACCACCTGGAAATTGATTGTGTGTATTAAAATATCTAAAATAAATAACACACTAATTGCACGATTTAACTGAGATAAGAAAATTAATTACAATTCATCCTCGACAGGTGGGATAGCGTAACTCTTTAACAGGTTCTTTCTCGTGTATTTCATGTAGCTCAGAGAGTTGTCAAAATAATCTGCACCTATCGATAACTGTCGAATAAAATGATTCGCATAAATCAGACATTTTTGACTCACATACTTGCAACATTTTTAAAAACTTTGTATATCGAACAAAATTTAACACACCCCTTTGTAGAGATTGATCACCGCCGTTCTGTTTTTATACCAGTCTGGAAAACCAACGAAGACTTTCATGCTGTTCAGTTTGTCTTTGGACAGTTTTTTGGATTCTTCGTCGAGCCAATTCGATTTATCTATTTTATCCTCCAATTCGTTTCGGATGTTCTTTATCATTTGAAGAGCCTGGAAATGACACGTTGGATACAAACGTGATCTTTTATGTGACGTTTTTTTTTTTTTTAACTCACAGCCGTCTCCGTCGATTTCGGGAAAAACTTTCCCACGAATGCGTAGGCAGCAGCATGGTTCATTTTCATCTCGTCGACACATTCGGACCAACTTCGATGATAAATTTTCACAATAGTTAGTAATGAAAGTATTTAATAATCATTCCGGAGATGTTCTCGCATTTCAGGTCGATGTTTCGATACCAGCAAAGTTTACTATTAAATATAGTTGCATACCGTGGAGGTCTTTCCTTCACTCCAAATTCTTCGTTTACAAGTTCGAATAAAACATCCCTCACAAATTCCGTCGTGTAAGCCATCATTTTGCTGACGAATGTCCAGTGTATGTAATTGACTGTTGGAGTAAAAAACGGACGAATTAATTGATGTCTCGAGTCGGTAATAGTTATTTGTATAGTAAGGGCGTAGAAAGGGAGTTCTTGACGAGTGTGAAAATGCCGCACGAGCCGAAGGCGAGTGTGGCATTCACACGAGTCAGAACTCTGTTTTCTACTCCCATGCCGTTAACATAAATTTTCCTAACAAATTCACGAAAATGATGCTTTTCGTTCCCGTGAAGTGTGCGTAGAAATGCACTTTTTCGCACTAGTGCTGGAAAAAAGACCATCTTGGGTTTGTACCCATGCGCAGTATTTTTCCCGCACGCGATACGAAAAAGTGCCTTTCTGCGCACACTTCACAGGAACGGAAAGCGGAATTTTGCGCGCATGTGTTAGAAAAAATACTTGTATCGGTAAGTTTATAAAACTTACCGATCGTTCGCGGAGAAGTTCTTTTCAAGAGTTCATCGATGCCTCTAAAATAGTCACTATTGCGCAATAGGACTACCGCGGATGGAAAAATCTTGATGTTCACCATATCGAACAATTCCTGAATCAGCGAATTCCAATCGAGCTACGAGTAAAAAAAATTCCATAATATTTCATAAAGGCTATTTGTTTTTTTTTCGAGTTAAACTGAACACCACTCCGGTTATCATAAGCGTCAAGGAAGAGCAAAGCAAAGCCGACTCGTCTCCTCCGTTCGAGATGAGACATTGTTTTCGTGTCCCGAAATTTGGTAAAGATAGTCCGTTTTGCCCTGGTCTTTGCTTCTCACCAACGGTGCAGCACCCGAAGATACTTCTGTTGCATTAGTCGTGTACCAATTAACGAATTCCTCGAAGCTCATCTGTTCGTAGTCCTTTTTCTCCATCAGCTGAGAAATATGTGGCGATAAATTAGAAAACACTGCAAAATATATTGAAGTTGTTGCAAAGTCTCTTATCAACGTGTAACGAATACCTTGTAAATTTCCTTTTCAAACGCGACTATCTCTTCAGCTTCTTTGCGAATCTTGCTCTTGGATACATCAGCCCGGGTATGTTGCACAAACAGATTAGCGGCGCTCTCCAACAATTTCACGTACGTTTCGTAATCGTTGCCGCTGTAATTTCTACTCTTCAGAGGCAGTTGTTCGCTGAGTGGAATTATGGGTGGGCCGATCTAAAATGGCAAAATAAAAAATAAAAAAATGTTAAAGAGATATAAATTATTCTTCACGAAATTTTCATTGATAATGCGAATAAATGAATCCTCACTCGTATGCTGCCGAATTTTGTTTGCTGCATGCTCGACGGTGGAAGTGCTGTGACATCGTAAAAAACGTAGGAACCCGTCAAACGAAGGTACTCGCGTTCGACTTTTTGCCAAGTGTACTCTTCGGCGTCCCACTCTTCCTCGTCCATTGATATCGGCCAGCCACCAACTTGCATGAGGATCGATTCGATCGGTCTGATGCCTCTTCGCTCGAGAGTTTCTATGAACAAATAAAAATTATCGTTAAAAATGTTTGTTTAATTGCACCGTAGAACCTCGATTAACCGGAGTCGGATTGACCGTGCTTCTTCCAAGGTGCTTTTTTTAATGCTCGGAGCAAGCCAAAGTCACCGAATACTTCCAAAAAAGGACTAGTTTGCGAACTATTAATGAAAAAAAAGAATCCAAAGCTTGACATTCTAGTTCACACTATTTAACAATTAAGTGCAAGTTGTAGCAAATGTCATTGTAACTAGTCAAAATAAAGTTGGATCATTAGCCATTATTGACTTATATATATATTTTTTCTCTGTCTAGTACGGATTAACGGGATTTTAGATTATCCGGGGACTCTTCGGTCCCGAGCATCCCGGTTAATCGGGGTTCTACTGTATAATTGTCAACAAATGCCGTATTCACCTGAATCCATACAGGAGCGATACCATTTCTTGGCTTGTCTCACAGGCAGAATATCGCTGGGTTCTGGTTTCGTCATCAGGGCTTCTGCAACATCCAACATCTTCACGATAACACCACAAATCCGCCGAAAGTATTCACAAAAAATCACAGTCCTGATTGCAGGATAGGATAAAGTGGCAAAAAATATACTCGAAAATGATCAAAAGCTTGGTCATCCACCTGCCTTTTATGCGATGCTGGACCGTGTTCTGGAAGATCATAAAACGACTCCACTGCGGCCGACTCGGTGGAATAACATTGTCCGCTGACCACCCGCCGCACGAGAATTCGTAAAAGTCTTCGCACGGATCCATCGACTTGTTCAGACTGGTGAGAAACTCATCGGCTGCGAAATATCATATTGTTAGTGCAATTATAAATGATCCTTGAAAGTTACACAGAGTGTCGCATCACGTACCAACTTGTTTGCACTCTGCAGTCTCGCAAAGCTTGAACTTCTTCGCATCCACATCGTTTTCCGAATTTTCAAACTCTCCTCTGTTCCACAATGAGGGCCATTGGGGGTCGTCGGGAAAGACTTCTTGGACCCACGATGCGTACTTCGAATGGACCAGGGCCATGGCCAGAACGAGAACCAAAAAAAAACTGTAAATTAATAAATTTAATTATTTTTTTATTAGCTTCATACGATTGATAATAGTACTGTACAAATTTGAAGAAACACAAACATACAGTATGGTCTTGACTGTCGTCATGTTTGCCGTTTATGTAGCTTCGTTAAAGATGCAGTTGCAGCACGAGTAGTCGTTCGGCGTGCTATGAGACCACTCAATTGCGGTCTGATAGCTTCAACCGATGGATGGTTCGTTATGAATACAAACCTGGATGGGGGAGGTAGTTCTTGAGTGGACTTCCGAGGACAATGAAAATATCAGTTACACGCTTGAAAATTTATCTCGAAATAGTTATATAGATACGCATAACGTCCTCGTTATTGGCAGGATGAGATTGCAACTTGTCGGCTACGAGAGGATGCATCGAGTATATCGCTGTCTAGTGTGAAAAAAAGAACAATTATAACACAATCCGTCCATAATCAGCAGGGCTGACCATGAGCCTGAAATTATTCTCGCAGTTAACTCGTTATGGTAGCTTCTTTATAAAACATTTAGTAACGTGTGTCGTCATTTATCGAACGTAACAGATTAACTATTTCTATGTACAGGGTGCAAAGAGATGATGTGTCGTCTCTGCCAAATGAATCTGCACTTCATGTCCGACGAAGATCAATCAAAATATCGTCCCGCAAAATTAACCTTCATCCTGAAACTTAAGGTCAAATTTTTTCTTTGGGCAAAAAATTCTCCTCGTTGAGAAGAAATTAAGTTTCAAAGAAACCATGTGTCAGAAATGAACAATTCAATATTAACACCCGCCCCAAATATTTTTTGTCATAAAAACAGATGAGTTTTTCGTAAATATAGTTCGGAGGAATTCAAAATTCAGAAATGGAGGATCATTAAAGAAGCAATCGACATAACTAGAAAAACTTGATGTCTAGAACACAGGACGCCTGTTGTTCCCGATCTGTGAAAACTGTGTAGATGGTTAGGCTCGCTGTAAATGATTTCGATCGTAGCGATAGTTGTTGTCACCTACATATTTCAGAGTCGCATCGTGCTTGTGTGAGTTTGCACGACCCTAGCGGGTTGTGAAAAGCCCCGGTGGTTACCGCCAAAAACACCACAGTGGGAATTTTAGATGACCGAGCCATTTTCAAATGACTTTGACTCTTATAATTTCCGATCGGATATTTCAAGCCCGACCAGTCTTAGAAGGTAACAAAACGAATCGTCGTTAAATTTTGGCACCACCACCGTATTTCAAGGTCACGACAGTTTATTCGGGCGGTGGTTTGCACGGTGGTTCGAATGGTGGTTATTTTTAAATCACCATTAAAACCACCACATCATAAGCTTTCCTCGGAACGTTTGAGTCCGCTGGGCCCGTGATTTTCACAGTGGTTTGGTCAGTTAAGTTTTTACCATAAACCACTGTGTTATTTTCAGTGGTTTCGTCGGTGGCTGCGAGTCCTTTAGGGGAGTTGTTTAAATATATTTAATTAGCGGCAGATCATCAGGTTTAACCGGAATACACCACGTGGAAGTTGTCTGCCTGGTATTCCTTAGCCCTGAAAGCAGCTGTTGTCTTGTTATTATCTGTTTGGAAAGTTTCATTCCAATATCATGCGATGTCGGTTTAGTTGTCGCGTGATTCATTTCGATGCGGTCGTGGATGGTGGTGTTAAGAGGAAGTGAAAGTCACGTGACGGGGCCATGAGTGTTAGAGAGATAGTTGCGATTTCCAAATTAACTTTATTCAATGGTGTTAATTTTTTTGAGAAAAAAATAAATTCGGGCCGGATGCGAAATAACCGTGTTCATCCGGCTCGAATTTGCTTCTTCTTCAAAAAAATTAGCACCCTTGAGAAAAATTCATTACAGTTCTCATTACCGATCGCGATATTTAACTTCCCTTTAAACAATAAGCCGTTGACAAATGTATCTCGTTTGATCGATCACCGACGAAGTAATCTGACCGAAGGTCCATAACAAAACTCTCTACATTGCCAAACGTGCGAGAAAGGAACTCTCCGGATGCAAGAGTCATCTGACCGGTAAATTCACGATTGTAATCAGAAAACTTTCCGGCTCTTCAATCGTTATCATTTAAGTCTAAACGAAATGTCCTATCATTGTAGAAAAGTTAGAGTTTTACAGTTAATTGAAAAAATAAAGAACGCCAGCCGTAATTCCTATCTGCACTTTATAAAATATAAATTATAAATAAATTATAATGCAGCTCGCTGTAGGTTTCACATATTATAGAATCTCTCTGCCAATAGCGAAGCCGGAACCAGCGAGACGTCCGCGCCGATTGGTCGGCTACGGTGGCGCCCCCGCACGTCGAGACAGCGAAAGTTCTCTCCGTCGCGTTCGCAATGGCCGATCGCAGAGTGGCTCCTGGCTGCCTTCCGTGGGTTAACCCATTCCGTTAAACGTCGAATGTGTGAGATGAGCCGTGCTGTGCGATATTAAACAATAAACCGTCGACGCATGCATCCCGATTGATCGATCAACGACGAAGTAACCGACCAGCTCGAAAGTTCGCAACACCGAGGAAAAATTGTGTGCCTTCGAACGCGTTTAACCGTGCACGGACGACGTTCCAATAACAGTGAGGTTTCGCCTGGTCGCATTTTTTCTCCCTGTATTCACATTTGTGTTTCATTATTTTGTACGTTTCATTCGCTATCGACGAACGATCGCTGCGATCCCGCAAACACGTCCAGCGTCTCGCAGTCCCGATTTGATTAACTTCTCTTTGAAGTCTGAGAAACGATTTTTTTTTTGCCTCGAGACGATTCCCCGGGTGACGGAAAGGCTGCTCGGAGCCGTCGCGTAATGTATAACTCGAGCTTGAATTTAGGCGTCCGCCTAACGATTAACCTACTCGCCGTCCCGCGACGAAAAATTGGTCCGCAAAAAAAACGTCGCGACTCCCAGATCGAACTTTATCGTGGACCAAAATTTCCATTAGCAAATGCAACCTATTGGAGTTAGGAGGATTGCAAAAAAAAAAAATGTTCCTTTATGGCGTGAAATCGGCCGCTCGACCGAACGCGACCTCTACTCGAGTCTCAACGTTCTCCTAAAATTTAAAAACAAAAAAAAACACCTTTTTTAAATAAATATTTCGCTGTGCACGCAGCGTATAAGGATTGAAAAAGAGAAATCAGTTTTTGTATCATCTATTAATTGTCCGTGGACGATGACGGGTCATGCATGGAGCGCAGGAATGTTAGAGTCGCAGAAAAGTTCCCATTCGTTTGGCGAGTTGACCATGTTATCTACAAATTGAAGTGCGATTCTCTTTTCTTTTTTTTTCCTTAGCAGGCGTCCACTCGGGCAGTCATGAAATTCAAGTACGGCGACTTCTTTTTTTGAATACAAATTTTTTGCCGCATAGAGACTATAAGAATTGAAGAAGAGAACTCAGCTTTCCGATCGTCTATTATTTGTCCGTGGACGAGGCTGGATTGTGAGTACAATGCAGGAACGTTACAAACGTAGCAAAGTTTTGTTTGTTTATTAACGAATTTTTCTTTAATTATCAAAATACAAATGAGTCTTATAAATACTTTTATGTCTCTATTTCTTAAAAATATATATTTCTGTTAAAAATATATTTCCATTTAAAAAATAATGACAGTACTGCTATTTCCTTTTAACTTAGCTCAGCTATTATTAGAGTTTACGATTCCTAATCGTACGCAAATATCACCTCTTGTCCTCGACTCTGGAAGATGCTGAAAGTTTCGCCGCTGAACCATACGTCCGAGTACATATTATACAGACGGGCTAGTAGCGCAATCTATGAGTTCTCTGCATTATCGGTGATACGTGTGTTCTCGTGAAAGGCCAGTGCTCGCTCATTTTGCAGGACCCACAGGTCGCAGGCGATGCGACCATCCCATTTAGAATTTTGAAGATAAAACACAAGTTATTAAACATTCTTACAGATTATAAGGACAGAATATTTGCTAGCTTTGCCGGTTTCTCATAATCATGGATATCATAGCCCATATTGTTGTTGAACCTATTTAATTCCCGAGCCTATTCAGTTATCTACAGATTAAACTGCAATTCTTTTTCCATGTCTTTTTACAGGTGATACACCCGGAAGGCAGTCGACTAGTCAAGGAAGGACGAAATACTCGATCGGACAAACGAACGATCGTCGAGTGATGTACGCTCGATACGGGAGCGCAGATAATTGTGCCGATGATTGGAAAACGCCGAGCGCAGAGGGAGAAGATGCAATAGAGACGAGGATCGAATCGCGCCCGGAAAAATTCTGATGAAGGAGAGGGTGATCAAAATAGAAAAGCCAAAAAGTCTTCGCACAGCACATAAAGCAATTTTTCGAGGTCTTCCCACCTGGCTTTGTCGAAACGGCGCTTCCATTGGCAAAGTGCTAAAACACTGGTAAAACTTGGCAAACTTTACAAATTTGTACCAAAAAAACAAAACCCATCGAGATGACGAAGTACACGAGTTGCGAACAGGACAATTAAAGATGCTGTGTATCAACGGACCAAGCGGAAGATTGACGACAAACGCGACGACTCGTATGGGTGACTGAAAAGAAAAGAGAAAAAAAAGCTGCAAACTATGTTCAAGATATTTCGAAGGCCGCCGAGATATTGATAATCGAAGTTATCACGATTTTCGGAGTCGCCGGATAGCGATCGGAGAAAATAATGTCGTGCCTGAAGACGAGAGACGCGCAACTTTTGGGCGCGTTCGCACTATGCGTAGACTGAAGTCTCAAGCGACATGCTGAAACTGGCGAATCGTCGCTAGACACACGTAGAATATACTCCGGTAGAGACGAGAAATTTGGTTTATTTTTTTTATTTATTATTTTTTTTTGAACTGTCTCATCTTATTCGCTTCGTCGATGAACCGGGAAGAGGCTATTTTTTCCGTCGATATATGAGAGACATTGCAGTAGCGGAAAAGCCATAATAAAGTAGTGCTCTATAAAGCTCAAACTACACAGAAGGCCTTGTACCTGGTGAGTCAATTTTCCAACACCTTATAATGCAGCGGCGAAGGGAATCCAAAAAATCATGTAAATAACATGGGTTTTTTTTCTTTTTTTTCCAGACGTTAGGGGTACACCCTACGTAGTCCTAATGCTGAAAGGAGGCATATCATCGTATTTAGACACCCGTATCGAAGAAGAGTCATCCTATGTTACCCTCAGCAATGGACCATACGGTAAAAAGACATTACGACAAATTTATTCGCTCGCATTAAATCTCAACCAGCTTCATTTCCGAATATAAACTGTTTTTTTTCCCAACGCCACTTCATTTACAACATTATCGTCGATCGTGACATCGCAAATGAGAATATACAAGTGATAAAAAAAATAAATAAACTTTAAATCGATAATAATAATAAATTTATTTTCTCTTCAAATTTGCAGCTTATGTAGCCACACCGACGAGTCCAGAGCCCGACAAATATCGTCACACTCTCGCGGAAGTGTACTTCGTCACGCCGATTCTGTGCTTGCAATGTAAGTCCCAACAAGAAGGCAACGTGCATGTCATCCTATCGGATGGATGTCGAGTGCATCGATAAATAATTTATACGTAAAAAAAAAAAATTTCATCACATTAATTTTCTTCGCAGGTGAAGACTATATCTGGGGTACCGGAAACGTCGGAGTTAAATGTAAAGGTGAGTACTGTACGCGTTATTTTATAAACCACGTCGATAAAAATGCGAGAGCGAGAGAAAAAGAAAAGAAAAGTTATTCGCACGTGATCGATCGTTCGAGTGTGCGCGAGTTCAGTGATCTCGGTAGCTCCGGCCATTGTCTACGGTTCTCTTTCGTATTGAATAATCCGATTGAAATGCAGTATCATCGTCCTTCGTCGTTAACCGACGCTTCTAGACTTGGCGTAACTTTGGGGCTACAATGATGATTTATTCCTGGTCTATTCGACTAGCTAAAATCATTGTATTCAACGAACTTTTATAGTTCCAGACGATTAAGTATGAGCTTTTATTATTCCGAGTTCAAGCGAGTCGGGCGAATTTCTTCGAAATCTACGTGCCCCGATTCCGTCTCTTTCTTTCTCTATCCGTCCCTCTGTCCGTCGCTGTCTCTCATTCGCTATTTAGATCCGTCGGGGCGCGATGCGTTTTACGTAACGAATTATGTTGGCTCCGAACCGCGTCTACGAATTAACTTGGAAAATTGTTGATTACACACGAGTCGACCGCTCTCGTAAGCAATACCTTCTCGAAATCTTTTGGACGATAAATTTCGCACATCAAAAGAGATCTCTGGTCGTCCTTGGACGAGTTTAGTTTTCCCCGCATTCTTGGCTGCCTTTGTCTCTCCTTGCGCGTTTCGATCAACGAAACTCCCAGAGAGAAACATAAAACTGCACGAGTCTCTCCTCTTCCTCCTCTCCGTCAGTCGTTGTGTCCCGAAACGGACACGTGTATCTCATTCGTGCCAGATGTCGAGTAATCTTAAATGCTTAGCGATTTTTTCATACTGGCTCGCGATGCGGCGAGGGGGGAACAAGAGCGTATCGTGGGACGTGCAATACGTCACGAATGAAAAAAAGCTCGAAGAGACACCACGAAGGAGACGAGAGACGAGTGTGAAATATCGATGTCGTTCTTTAACACGTAAACGATTTTTTTTATTTATTTTTTATTTTTCGCATTATCGGATGTGGCAATTATTCTCGTACGTGCAATATGTCACGAATGAAAAAAAGCTCGAAGAGACACTCAGAAAGAGACGAGAGACGAGTGTGAAATATCGACGTCGTTTTTTAACACGTAAACCATTTTTTAAATTATTTTTTGTTATCCGCATTATCGGATGTGACGATTATTCAGCAATGCGATTTTTTCATAGCCGCTCGCGCGGGCGTCACGAACGAAAAAAAAGCTCGTGGAGACAGCCCGAACGAGACGAGAGACGAATGATAGATAGATGGATAGACGGAAGACGAGTTTGAAATATCGATGTCGTTTTTTAACACGCAAACGATTTTTTATTTTTTGTTATTGTTCGCATTATCGGATGTGACAATTATTCTGGAATGCGATTTTTCAGCTCGCGGGAGTTTTGATGTTTAACAAAGGTGGGAGTTCTGGTAGTTTCGAAGAGAACGTCGGAGATTCGCGAGATTCACGCGCATAGCTCAAATCTATTAAGTCCGATATAGCTCAGTCGGAAATATTCTAAGACTCTAAATCGACATCCCCGCTCACCGCGCCCCTACCCGGTGCGTTTGTCACTCGGCCAAGATCCGAGAACTTCTCAAAACTGCTCCCCCTGCATCTTCGGTAGTTCTTAGCCTTATGTATTGAGTATATGAATTTAGCCTTATGTTTTGAGTATATGAAATTATTTTTTTTTTAATACGAATAAGCAGCGCGTGTTAAACTTTCTTTACTCATCTTTAAATTTCACCCCAGAAATGAACCCTGAATTTAATAGAACAATTCTCATCAGTCTCGATCACACATCTCTCTCTCTCTCTCTCTTAGCGTTAATCTCTACCATTGCAATCCAAGATCCCCAACGCCCAATTTTCGGTCGTTCTTTTTTAGTCTAATGTTTTGAGTATACGAAATTATTATCGTATCTTTTTGTTAATTACAAATAAGAAACGCGTACACGAAAAAAATCGCTTGGTGACTGCCAACGAAAACATTTTTTATTTTAATTCCACTTTGAATTCTTACCATTCCATATGATATTGAAGCAACGACGGCGCGACTGTCAAAGTGACAGTAGAATCCGTACAGAGTTCTAAGAATTGAAAGTGGAATTGAAATAACTTTTTTTTTCTTTCACAGCCCGCACGCAACTTTTTTGCTTGCGGGAAATTTTATTTTTCCGTAATTGATATTTTTTCGTCACTGTATTAAACTTTCCTTGCTCATCGTTGAACTTCGACCCCGAAACGAACCCGCAATTTGATCGAAAAATTCTCATCGGTCCCGACGATACATTTCTTTCTCTCCTGGCGTTAATCTCTATAATTGCCGTTCAACATCTTCGACCCAATTTAGCAGTAATTCCAAACAAAGAACGCTTCATTATCGGCCTGCGTTATCCCCCCTTCCCGTCATTCGCCCGAGCAAATACTTAACCCTTTACAAGCCACACCTCCATCCCTACTCTCAGGCGCTACCCTAGCAGCGCGTGGCCCCCACTTCGAGTCCGTTAGTCCCGTTTCGGTGCGGTTTCGGACGGTGCGACTTGTAAAGGCTTAAGGTAGTCATTACGAATACTGTTCATTTCGCATAAGTTTCAGAGAAATGAGAGGGTATTGCAAACAGTTCTCGATGGTATAAAATTCTGAAAAAAATAAAGCATATTAAAGGTGCCGAAAAGATTCATTTTGCATAATAATAATTCCAAAATGTTATTAACAAATCAAGAAAAAATAAAATTGTTAAACAAATCTTCCGGAAACCTTACTTTTTTATGACAATAATTCGTTCACTTTTCTGAATACGTATGAATTTTTTCAGATTTCTAAATTCACTTTGAATTTCGTGACTACACATTTTTTGCCATATAAAAAAAAAATGCAGTGATTTTAAAAATCTAAAAAAAATCATACGTATTCAGAAAAGTGAACGAATCATTTTCATGAAGAAGGCTAAGGTTTCCGCCAGATTTGTCGAACAATTTTATTGTCCATCAGCTTGTTAATATCATTTTGGAATTATAATCATGCAAAATGAATCTTTTCGGCACCTCCAAAATGCTCGATTTTTCAGATTTTTATACCATCCCGAAGTGTTTGCAGTTCCCTCCCTAAAACTTATGCGAAGTGAACACTATCCGCAAGGACTACCTTGATCCATCCCCGATTGACCTTGCGCCCAAAAAAAAATTCCCCGATCTTGCAAAAACCCTCTTCTCGACCCTTGAAACTCGAATCGATTTTTAATTTCTCAAAATGTTTTTTTCCAAATCTTATTCTGAATCTTGTAAAAAAAAAATAGCATCTTCGTCGAATCTTGACCCGCCCCAGCGCGTTCCGTGCCCGACGACAGTCGAGGCTCGACTGTGTTTCACCGCGAATTCGCTGAGTCGCGCCACCGTAGCATAGTAACACGCGTACCGAGTGCTCGAGGAGAGCCTCGAGTGGCGTGCCCTCTTTACCGCCCTTCCTCTCTTTCCTTCTCCCCCGCGCTCTCGCTCGGCCGTGTTCGCTGCTTCCCTCATCTCTCGGTCTCCGAGCCGCCGTGCTCTTCCCTCGCCCACCCGCCGCACCGGCTAGATCGCCACTCAGTTTTCTTTCAACTCCCGACATCCACCATCACAATCGCGCTGCCGCCACCCTCGTCGGATGGTTTGCTGCCTCACTCCTCGGTGTGCGCTCGTTCGTTCGAGCGACCCTCGCCTCGCCGCCTCCCTCCCGCTTTGCCACTCTCCTTGGCCCCGTCGTCATCGTACGATCCAGGAACGCCCCGAGTCAACTCCGAGCGTACGAGCACAATTTCGAAAAGCGAGGCGGAGAGCGAGAGAGACTCGCACACATGGATGTAACATTTATGCCGAGTCTAGACTATATTCAGCGCTAGCGTTTTCCCCGACTCTTCGCCGTCTCGCTGCACTCTCGCGAGGTAATATGTAAGGCGGTCGTAATGTGACGAGATGTACGGGGCTTTTTTTTCCTCTTCATTTTTGTATGTTTTTGTTATTTTCGGGGAGGGAGTTTCGAAGTGGGATCGAAGAGAGAGGGCACAATTTATAAGATGAGTTCACGTTTCGGAGTGAATTGTTTTAATTTAGAGAAAAATAAGAATGTTCCTGGTGTTCGCTGAAGGAACAATTCTTTGGGTGCAACGCGGCCGGAGAATCACCTGTTATTGACCGATGATCATTTATTTATCTATTTATACAAACGGGAAGAGACCGTTGATGAATATTTATTAAGATCAAACGAATATTTATTTAAGCCATATAAGTATTTATTTGCGGGGCGCTCGTCAACTAAAATATTTTTCTGGGTGCACGGAAATAGGTTTTAGTTATATTTATACAAACTTTACAAAAATGTATACACATGCCTCAACAACCACATGGATTCTTTAAGGCACCCAGAAAAAAAATTTATTAGACGGCCACCGTTTAAGTAAAATATTTATTTGATTTAAATAAATATTTATTTAAATTAAGTAAATAGTTACTTAATTTAAATAAATATTTATTTAAATCAAATAAATATTTTACTTAAACCAAATAAACGGTGGTCGTCAAATAAATGTTTTTTCTGGGTGGATATGGAAAGCCACTCCATAAGTAGAGTTGTAGACACAGCTTTCCGAAAATCGAATACTGCGACATCGAGCAACGTTCATTACAGGATCATTATAAGCGCGTGCGCATGCGCACTACTGTGTCATTACTCTCAGGCGAGTAATCAGGAAATTGGCGAATCTGACGATTCCGCGACGCAAAAAATGTCGTTATTTTAACGAAGTTGGAAAAAGCGCATTGTGTGCTACACGGGCGAGAATGGATTTTCACCTCGGGTGATTTCTGCCCTCGCTTCGCACCGGCACTAAACTTAACACTTGGCGAGAATCGCGCACTTCCCACCCTTGTAGCATAATATACTATTTTTGCCGACTTCGTTAAAAATAGCCACATTGCTTGCGTGCAACGCGGGCGGAAAATCGCCTATTATTGACTCACGATCATTATTAACCTGTGCGCATGCGCAGTGCTGTTTCATTGCTCCCTAGTGAGTAGCATAGTAATAGCGCTCATTACTCCCTCTGTAAACCCTTTTACTTCCGGGGACGTTAATGGTCATTCAAATATGACGATTGCGCGACGCAAGAAATGTCGTTATTTTAACGAAGTCGGAAAAAAACGCTACACGGAAGGAAGCGGATTTTTACTTCGTGAGATTTCTGTCCCCGCTTCGCTCGGGCAGCAAACTTTGCACTTGGCGAAAAATCGCGCACTTCCCAGCATTACAGCATTACATACAATTTTTCCCGACTTCGTTAAAAATAGCCACATTGCTTGCGGGCAACACGGGCGGAAAATCGCCGATTATTGACCCACGATCATTATTAACCTGCGCCCAGAAAAAAAAATTATGTGGCGACCACCGTTTATTTGGTTTAAGTAAAATGTTTATTTGATTTAAATAAATATTTATTTTAATTAAGTAAATAGTTACTTACATGAAATAAATATTTATTTTAATAAAATGAATATTTTACTTAAACCAAATAAACAGTGGCCGTCAAATAAATTGTTTTTCTAGGTGTGCGCGCATGCGCAGTACCGTTCCATTGCTTTCTAGGGAGGGAGTAGATTTTCACCCCGTGTAATTTCTGCCCTCGCCTCGCTCGGCCAGCAAACTTTACACTCGGCGAAAATCGCGCCCTCCCCTCCCTTGTAACATAGTCTACTATTTTTAATCGGCAAAAGAGGTGGGAAAAGAAATGATGTTGGCAGCAAAACTGATAGGTAGTTTATAGGCCGGCGATACTTGGGATCCGAAGTCGCGCGTACGTGCCGTCTCGCAGCTGATCGCCCAGACTGCAGATTAGTGTGTGTCAGACCGCGTGGAAACGATCGGATGGAAGTTACGGACGGGTATTTTCCTGCTTATATTTACCGGGTCGTCGACGACCAGCCCCGAGCCCGAGATGGGGAAACGACAAGGCACTTGAGTCTGAAACAAAAATTTAAAGCCGATAAGAAGCCGAAGTGCTCGGCAATAAACACGAATCTACAAGGCAACTAGATAAAATAGACTACCGACAATATAATCTCCTCCTCTGTTTGAACAAACGCGGATTATTCGCCTCGACTGTCCTCGAGTCTCTCATGATTTTAGGTAGAAAAAACAAAAAAAATTCTAGGTCTTTTTTTTTTTTTGCTAGGAATTTTCATATCGCTTCCTCATAAAAGTTGAAAACCGAAATTTTCATAACGCTTCCTCATCGAAGTTGAAAGTTGAAGTTAAAAGTTTAAAGTCGAAAGTTGAAATTTTTATGTGACTTTCTCATAGTGTTCCTATATTCGCAAACCACTTCGATACGAGTGAATTTCACGAGAGGTATTTATTTTCAACGAAATACCGTGGGGAACATTTCGCGGAATTCTATCAGTGTTGGGCGAATTCTCCTCGTGTCGTCGTGCGGGGAGGAATTTGTTAATAATGTTTCATCGCGGCTAATATTATTTACGAATATTCCTCATCGCGGAAACGTAGCTCGCGGGCTAATTTAACTAGTCAATGTTAAGCTATTAGTCGTTAATTGCACAAAGCATAACTCGTATAACTATCGCATAACTACGAGTTTTGAAATTGCACGCGTACTCACGATTGCTCCGATTTGGCGCTGAGTTTCATTTCGTCGAAAATTGTTATCTCTTTTATTAAATTCCGCAACAGCAGAATTGGAAGGGCGCGGAAAACCGCATGTGGGAAATATACAAATAAAAAAAATAAACAGAAGAAATGAAAAAATCCGCATATATACAGTAAAAAATAATTTCTTTAAATCGGTATACGAAGTTTCGTAAAAATAATGTTATTAAATAAGTTACAAACTCTTTCGTTCGGGTCGAAATATACAAACCTTTCCTTTCATTTCCCGTGTCATTGGCAATTTTTGTTTCTACTTTCGTTTGTAAAACGGGAGCCGTTTGTTTGCTAAACTAAAAAATTGTCGACGTTTCTCGACAATAAGTTATTGGAAAAAGTACAAACTTTTTTTTACTGTTTACAGACCGGTAACGCAATACCCGCAGCGAATACGAAGGCCCGCATGTATTACCGCTAAGTAGCGTAGTTTGCACGGTCAGGGCGGATTACGTTTACGCTACGGAGAGAGAATCCGTAACGCCCACGATCATTCTATTTCCATCGTAACGCGTGTGATGCGAAATCAATCGTTTCGAAGAGAAGGCTTTCCCCACCGCGGTCGGTAATCGCGGCTCTCTCTGTACGACAGAGACTACACTGGAGATTTTCGTTCGCTCGGTACGAGTTTATTTCTTTTTTCGACTCGACGATTTTTTTTTAATTTTTTTATTTTTTTTATAAACTCGACTCTGTGCGTTGGATTTGTTTCTTGTTTTTCTTCCTCCTCGTCTCACTCCTGTCCATCGAATGTATCCGAGGCGGCGCTTCGCCGCTCGTCGCGCCACGACGAATTCACGTTAACCTTTGCGTAAAAGCGCTCGAACTACTCTCCTCCACGTGGGAGGCAGATTTTGCGTTACCGGCCAAGGCCATCGTCGAAGCCTGAAACGCTCTTCTCGTTCCACGAGAACGCGGCGCTAGCGATGAAAGAAAAGAAAAAAAAAAGAACGCACCGCCGTGCATTAAACTGTCGCGACTCGAATTTTAAGGTAGTCCTTGCGAATGTTCACTTCGCGTAAGTTTCAGAGAAATGAGAGGGCATTGCAAACACTTCTGGATGGCATAAAAATCTTAACAAATCAACAAATTGATGAAAAATATAATTGTTCAACAAATCTCCCGGAAAGTAAATTTTTTATGAAAATGATTTGTTCATTTTTCTGTATACGTATACATTTTTTCAGATTTTTAATATTCACTTTGAATTTTATGACTACACATTTTTTCCATATAAAAAGAAATCAAAGTGAATACAAAAATCGGAAAAATTCTTACGTATTCAGAAAAGTAAACGGATTATTTTCATTGAAAGAAAAGTTAGATTTCCGGAAGATTCGTTGAACAATTTAATTTTTCATCAATTTGTGGATAACTTTTTGGAATTATTATTATGCTAAATTAATCTTTTCAGCATCTTTAATACGCTTGATTTTTTTCAGATTTTTATACCACCAACAAGTGTTTACAATTCCCTCTCAATTCTCTGAAACTTATGCGAAATCAACACCATATTAAATGTTGAAATATTAACCTTTTCAAATAGGAAAAAAAGAGATTATCGACACCCGGAAATCTCGATAATTAATCCCTTATTCGTAAATTTCCTTGACTCGAAACAGCCGCGAGCTTTTTATTTGCAACGAGCCGGAAGAACACTTTCCTTCCTTTATCTTTGCCCGCCTCCGTTTTATCCCTCGAATCCCTCGAAGCTTTATTTACAAACCTCGCAGCGCACGCGGCGTACCTACGTGCGCCACGTCATGACGCCCGGAGACTCGGTGGAAAAATAGACGGGGCGAAAGAGCGGAGAGAAGAAATGAAGGGAACAAAAATGATACGAGCTCGGAGCTCGATTCGTTCGACAGACTGGGAGAAGAGAAGCACACACGCGATTCCGCGGTACGCATTTATTTTCGCTCTTTCCCTTCCGTGCCCCGTCCCTCGATCAACGTGTTTATTCCGCACGGATCGAGACTCCGGGCGAGCGGGGGTTTGATGTAAAGTCGACCAATCGGCGATCCGGTGGGAATTCTTCTTTGCGCTTCGCTGGAGCTCCCCGATTCGCTCTGTCCCGCCAAGTGCCAAGTATATTATATGCGTATAAATTTTATGTTCTCACTGTACAGATATAATCCCGACGGTCAGTCGAAATCATCGCGAGAAAACTCCGCGTGGAATTTTTTATTTTTTATTTTTATTTCGAAAAAAAAAATAAAAAAAAAATAAAAAATAAAAATTATGACGATTTCGCGGAGATCGGCCGGTCGAGGCTTCTCCGAGTGGCGAGTGCGGCGGCGCAGGGAATTCCAGCGGGTAATGAGAGGGACGTGCGGAGTACTTCGGTAGCGATAGATAAACAGGCGGTTGATCGCGCTCGCTTCGGTTAAATTGGAGGAGATGGAGAGGTGAGATCGGCGAGGAGTGTCTCTGAGGAAGAAGATAAAAACACACGTGAAACGTCCTCGGGACGGACAGTCGTTAATCTCTTGTCGCGCGACTTCGCGCGGGTCTCGCGCCCCCCGCGTCAGGAAAATTCCTCCTTGCGTACGTCGCGGGGAAAAATAAAAATAAATTTTATCGCTTTTTTTTTCATCCATTGTTCGCAAAAGCGCATCCTCGAGTCACCCTGGTGACGCTTCGGGATCGACCGCGATTACTAATAATCTGTTATCGGGGAAGCTCTCGAGGCCTCGATCATTGTGTGATGATAAGGCCGCGGGATAAGATGTCTCGTTTTCGGAGAGATATACATATATATATATAGTGCATATACGAGCCCGATTTATCATCTCGATTAACATATATATATATATATATTGGGGATGTGCGAATATTTAAAAATTTGAATAATTCACCATGAATATGAATATGAGTAATTCGTATTCGAATATTCAATATATTCGAATACTAATTAAGAATATTCGACTGATTTTAATAGTCCAAATATTCCAATTAGGTAAACGAATTATTCCAATAATTCAAAATATTAATTTACTTTATAATAAACCATAATGGTCATTATAAATAACGCGATAAACACTGCGAATTGATTTACGGCAGAATTTATTTATTTTAAGCTTTAAAAAAATGAATAACTTGCAACCGAACGTACATTCTTCAGCTTTGTAGTAATCAAAATCTTCATTTAATGAATACAATTTGTGTGCTCAATTTCATTGTACACTAGGACCTCGATTTTTGCGCCCTCGGTTTCCTTAACAGTCCCCACTACGGAGCGAATATCGATCGACGCAAAAAGCTGTGGGCCATGCTCGACAGTTAGTATGGGCAGAGCATGCGCAACCTGTGAACGAAATCGAGGTCCCAGTGTAATCAGAATTTCATCATTCGACTATCCAATTCATAAAAATTATTCGAAATATTACAATTTTTGTAATATTCATGAATATTTCTATTATTCTAATTTAAAAAAAAATTATTCACAAATATTCGAATGATTCGAATTTTTAAAAATATTCAAATGTTTGAATATTCAATTCAATCCAATTGTAAAGCTATTAGCACACCCCCAATATATACGTTAATCGAGATGACAAATCGAGTTCGTATATGCACAAACGGTGCTCGATTCGCGATACGATTATCCCAAAATATTAATATTTCGCTCTCGTAGATAGTTAGAAAGAAGATAGAATTTTCACGTTGTAATGATAATAAACATTGTTAGAGTTGATAATAACGATGAAAATTGCACGCATCCTTGTGGAAGCGCGATTCGTGTAAGCTTTTCGGTTGACCTCATTCCTGACTGATCTACACATTTATTTTCGGTTCTTTAGTTCCCCAATCAGGGTCACCGGTACTTCGCGCACGAAGTACCGCAGTGAAGCATTCGAGCATATAACGCTGATGTATAGCGGCTGGTGTACAAGAGCGAGGCAAAACGGACCACAGTCCGCGAGGGACACTTTTTTGTCCGGCGAAAAAATTGGCAACGGTCCATTTTGCCCCCCCCCCCCCCCCCGGGTCTTTCCTACGGTACACACAGTCGCGTTCCGCAAGCTTATCTCCCTATCTTTGGTCGTCTCTATCTCCCTGGAGCAGGAAACGCGAGAAAGATGAAACGGGTCGAAAGCGACGGAGACGCTTATATTGCCCATATCTATATACATACATAATGTATATGCACAAAACAGCACAAGCGCAAAACGGCGCTCGTAGGGAGAGTACGAAGGCCGGACGGAGCGCGGTACCGAGAGGAACCGGGGGGGGGGGGGGGGAGAGGAAAGGAAGGTACGTACCGAGGAACAATCGAACGGGGTCGAAAGTCCTCTTGTTGCTACGTGAAGCCAAGAGAGCCGTGCTCGGCGAGACTCCGAGAACTCGCTCGGGATCCTCTCTGGTTACTCTCCATTTTCTCCTCTCGTCCGCTCTTTCTCCCATTTCCTCTTTTTCTCACGGGCTCCTCTTCCTCATCTTCTTAGGTGAATTATCTGCCCGGCGAACTTCCTTCTTTGGCAGGAAATTATTCCACTTCCGGTGTGACCGAGCGTCTCGCTTCTCCTCCGCGAACGTCGGATGGCGATTCCGGATTGATCTTCGTTCCGAATCGCGGATGGTTTGTGTCTGGCGAGGAATCGATATGCGCACATCCTTCCGACAGCTGATCTGACGTAAATTCGGATATGCGCGTATGTTTATCGGGTCTTGCACTGTAGGTATGATTATGGATAGATAGGCATTTTGTGCAGTAGGGGAGACCGGGGCGAAATGGCACAGCGGAGCGAAACTGGATAATGAGGCAAGACACAATTTTTCAATAACTTTTGGATGGTGGCGATGGTGGTGTGTGGGGCAAAATGGGATTGAAAATCCGGATGTATCGCTGGAGCAAAATGGGGCATCCAACAGTGAGTTTTGGCCTCACTGTTCTGCCCCGCTCTCCCCTAAAACCCACACATTTTTTCCATATATAAAAAAAAATCAAAGTTGATTGAAAAATCTGAAAAAATTCATACCTGTTCAGAAAAATGAGCGAATCATTTTCATAAAAAAAAGTTGGTTTGCCGGGTAATTTTCTAAACAATTAATTTTTCTCATTAATTTGTTAATAACAATTTGGAATTATTGTAACGCGAAATTAATCTTTTCAGTACCTTTAATATGCACGCATTTTTTCAGATTTTTATATCATCCATAAGTACTTGCAATTTTCTCTTATTTTTCTCGAACTTAGGCGAAATGAGCGCGAAGCGACGTAGCTACCTTAAGAGCATATGAAACACGTTGTCAGCGTGTCTCTCCCGCTCCGCCGAGAGCGCCACTGATGCTAACTCCCTCGCACTCCATAGTGTTTCACATGTTCTTAAGGAGTAAGTCCGGGACCAGGATAGGGATTTCATTCCGTGCACGTACGGCGCTGGCTCTTCGATTTCCTCTCACGCGATTTTCATCGCGACGAAGTTTTGAAGCTTCGTTCCCGCACGCTTCAGCAGCCTCTGTACAGCGCTTCGCGGATTGATCTTCGTTCCGAATCGCGGACGGTTTGTGTCTCTCCCCGATCTTCCCACGTACGTCCATCCGACAACCTGCAACTTCAGGTATGCACGAATGTTTATCCGTCCTCGCACAGCAGTCACGAGTATATGACCAGGATGGGAATTTCCGCTCACGTGATTTTCACCATGACGAAGTTTCGAAGTTTCGTCTCGGGCTTCCTCCTCTTCGCCCTACGTGAATATTCTGCCGCGCCAACTCCGTCCTTTTGCAGGAAATCATTCCACTTCCGGTCTGTTCGAACGCCTTCCGGACTGATCTTCGTTCCGGATGACGAAGGATTTGTCTCTCCGCAGATCGTCGCATTCCAACCTTACAACCAACAACCTTTGACTGTGATATTGCAGGTGTATTTATCCGTTCTCGCACAGTACACTGAGAGAAGGATCTAGTAAAAATTACCATATCGCTTGAGAGATGTTATGATAGCTTATATTAGTAGGGCGCCACCTATGGTAGAAAGTACCGGATTTATAAGAATTTTTCTTAGATATTATGGTAAAAATTCTTGGAAATTCTGAGACTTTTTGCTATAGGTGGCGTCCTGGCGACGTACTACTATGTCCTATAGTAATTTTTCTTAGATGATCGGTAATTTTTACTAGATCCTTCTTTCAGTGTAGTTACGAGAGTAGGACTAGGATAGGGATTTTCACTCACGCGATTTCCATCACGCCGAAGTTTTGAAGCTTCTTCTCAGGCTTTTCCTCCTCTTCTTCTTACGTGAATTTTTGCCGCGCGAATTTCATCCTTACGCAGGAAATCATTCCACTTCCGGTCTGTTCGACGCCTTCCGTACTGATCTTCGTTCATGTACGTTCCAACCTTACATCCCAACACCTTCAACTGTCATATTGCAGGTGTATTTATTTATCCTCGCACAGTAGTTACGAGAGTAGTCACGCGATTTTCATCGCGCCGAAGTTTCGCAGCTTCCTCTCAGGCTCTTCCTCCTCTTCTTCTTACGTGCATTTTCCGCCGCGCCAACTTCATCCTTTCGCAGGAAATCATTCCACTTCCGGTCTCTTCGAACCTCTCGCTCTTCTCCGCGCCGTCGGACCTCGATTCCGTATTGATCTTCGTTCCGAATAGTGATCTTCGTTCGAATCACATTCATTCCACAGTCTGCAACTTCGGCCATGCGCGGAAGAAATCATTCCACTTCCGGTCTCTTCGAACCTCTCATTCTTCTCCGCACCGTCCGACCTCGATTCCGGATTGATCTTCTTTCCGAATAGTGATCTTCGTTCGAATCACATTCATTCCACATTCTGCAACTTCGGCTATGCGCGTAAGAAATCATTCCACTTCCGGTCTCTTCGAAACTCTCGCTCTTCTCCGCGCCGTCTCACCTCGATTCCGTATTGATCTTCTTTCCGAATAGTGATCTTCGTTCGAATCACATTCATTCCACAGTCTGCAACTTCGGGTATACGCGTAAGAAATCATTCCACTTCCGGTCTCTTCGAAACTCTCGCTCTTCTCCGCACCGTCGGACCTCGATTCCGGATTGATCTTCTTTCCGAATACTGATCTTCGTTCGAATCACATTCATTCCACAGTCTGCAACTTCGGCTATGCGCGGAAGAAATCATTCCACTTCCGGTCTCTTCGAAACTCTCGCTCTTCTCCGCACCGTCGGACCTCGATTCCGGATTGATCTTCTTTCCGAATCGCGGACCGTTTGTCGCTCCGCCGATCCTCCCACCTACATCCCACAGTCTGCAACTTCCGGTATGCGCGTATGCTGTCTTTATCCGGCCTTGCACAGTAGTTACGAGAATAGGACCGGGATAGGGATTTCGGTCGGTGCACGTACGGTGCGGGCCGTTCGATTTCCGCTCACGCGATTTTCATCGCGCCGAACTTTCGAAGTTTCGTTCCTGAGCGCTTCGGGAGCGTCTGTGCGGCACGCTCGGTGTTCGCGTACCCCGATCGATAGTCTCGCGCGCATAACAACCCGCCGTCGGTTCCTCTCTCTCCCACCCCTGGCCCAGCTCTTTCCCGACCGCCCGACGACGAAATATCGCTTCGGGCGAATTTTCGGTGTTGCGGGACTGTCGCGCGTCTCGCACCGCAGCTATGTCTTCGGCACGACGAGCTGCGGCTCTCGGCAATTTGCGATCGTCAAAATTTCACCGACGGAAAAGACCGTTCGTGGAGGGCACGAATGAGCGTTGATTTTTTCTTTTCTTCAAGCCTTTGGAAAGCTAAAAATTATTATTTAAAAAATTATTTTTAGCACAAAAATAATTGATACTTGAGAATTTTGGTCGTTAGATTTATTCATAAGAGGCGATTTTCGTATTCTTGAGATGCGGAACGAACTTTCGTAGACGAGTGTTGAATATTATTTTTACATTTTTTTTCTCTTCAAACTTTTTTTTTAAGGTCTAAAATGATTAGTTGAATTATTTTCAGTAGAAAAATAATTGACGCTTAAGAATTTTGGTCGTTAGTTTTGTTCATCGGAGGCGATTTTCGTATTCCTCAGATCCGAAACGGCCGTTCGTAGACGAGCGTTGAATATTCTTTTTACATCTTTTTTCTCCAAACTGTTTTTAAAGCCTGAAATTATAATTTAACAAATTATTTTTAGTAGAAAAATAATTAACCCTTCAGAATTTTGGTCGCTGAATTTATTCATCAGAGGCGATTTTTCTACTCTTCAGATGCGGAACGACCGTGACTAGAGTGGACGAGCATTGAATATTCTTTTAACATTCTCGTTACTCCAAACTTTTTTTTAAGGTCAAGAATCATTATAAAAAAAATTGTATGAGTACGAAAATAATTGACGCTTCAGAATTTTGGTCGTTAGTTTTATTCATCGGAGGCGATTTTCGTATTCTCGCGAAGCGCATAAGCTCTCTCTCTCTCGGGTCGCGAGACGGTGTCGTCCCATTGTCGCGTGCGTCTGGTACCGGTGACTTTGCGAGCGCGCCCGTTCCCGGCAATTACCGTGTCGCGCGATGCCATCAGCATGCACACGGATAGATATATGGAGAGCAAGAGAAACCGAGGAGGTCGAGCGCGATGACGCGCTCTCCCGCTGTGCATCTCTCTGTGTGTACGGAAACCCCGACTCTTTGTCGAATGACACACGAAGAGTCACCCGTTGTCTGTCTAGCTCGTCGCGAAACGTATATGAAAAATACATAGAGGCGTCGCGCACGTTCTGCACTCTGCATAATACACAATCATTAGCACCCATTCGGCTATATATATATATATATATATAGAAAACTTGTCGAGCAAAGTCAGAGAGGACACACAAAAAGGGGCTGGCTCGACTGCGAGGAGAAAAAAAATTGTTGGTACAAGATTTTCGTTACCGTAACAAATTTAGTTTGTTAACATCGGCGTAACAAAACCAGCTTGCAAACATAGCAAAATTTGTCGCTTACACTGAGAAAAAAAATTGGTTGAATTAACCAAAAGTCGCGGTGACGTCGATTTTTGCGCCCTGAATTTCCTCAAGAGTCCCTAGCACAGAGCGAATATCGATCGGCGCAGCAAGCTATGGGCCATGCTCGACAGTGAGTATGGGCGGGGCATGCGCAACCTCGCTTTTGGTAAATGTGATGCGGAGCCGGTCTCGCCGCTGGGAACGAAATCGAGGTCTTAATGTACGTTGAATGCTGTTATTTGTTTCATGCAAATAAAGCATTGTTTTGTTAAACGATTATTTGCTTCAATTTATTCTAAAATTGTTAACTGAAAGAAACATTTTTGTTGGACTAACAAAATACACCTTTAAACGTATGTCACGGCGCATTTGCTTAATCGAACCATTTCTTTTTCTCAGTGTAGAGTGATTTGCTACCGCAACAAAATAGCCTTTGTTACTCTAACAAAAAAATGTGTTATATGACTGAGTGGGGCGCGTATATGTGCTAACAACTACGACAGAGCTTGAGACGCTTGACCCGCAAAATGAAAACAAAGAGACGCGAGGAAACAGTTCCTTTGTATTCGGGTAAAAATATAAATAGAGTGCAATTGCGAACTCTTGAAATTTGCTGTATATGGATGTATAAACTGCGAAAGATAATAGCTTTCGGAGTTTAATACATCCATGTGCAGCAAATTTCAAGAATTCGCAATTAAAAATACAGACATTATTTTCAATATAATAAAATGATAAAATACAAATGCGGTGAGTTAATCTTCATATAAATGTATGCATGCGCTGCCCGTCATTGATGCCTGGCTTTGCTCGATATCTTCGATGTCTTAACGGGGTCGAAGACATCAAGCAAGCTATCCAGCAAGACATCCGTCTTGCTAGATGTCTTGCTTGATATCTTCGTGAAGACATCGAGCAAGATATTCGTGAAGACATCGAATAAGATATTCGTGAAGACACCGTGAAGACATCGAGTAAGATAGAAAAACCAGAAAAAGCAAGCATCGATGACGGGAAGTGTACGTATCTATAACTATCGTATTACAAGTCATTACTCAGCCGTCAAATTACAGAAGTCGTTGTTTGTTTTCATAGCAAACTAAATCGTCGCAGTAACAAAAAAGTTTTGTCGCGACAGCAAAACCAATTGCTTCTACGTAGTAATTTTGTTGCTTCCTTTACTAATCGTTTTGCTGCGGGAACGTGGTCATTGTCAGCAAAACTCATTTTTTTAGAGCAGTTAAACCATTTTCCTTCGTGTGTCATGCATGGGCGTCTGACGAGTAAATTTAAACTCGGCATGTACCCAAAACTGATACCGTCGGTAAAAAGCTTTTTTCTTTTTTTAAATTTTTGAGATCTCTCAATTCCTACTTGATACAACAAAGTATAGCTATTTATGCATATTGCGAACGACGCGGTAAGAACGGAGGACATTTGATACGTGTCACACAAATCCATACCGATAAGTGTATAATTTTCTGCCCGGAATATCGCGGGCCGACTTGTGAACACAATGTGGCAAAAGCCCGGCACAGTTGTCGGCTCGCACGGCACAATACCGTGTGTCGTTCGTTACCATACGATATCCATGCGACGGTTACAGTCGTGTGCGGGGCATTCATACTTTGTTGGGTATCGTGTTTATCCGGATAATGCCGGAGTGCTACTTAAGTTGAACGCGGCTGGATACTATCGACAGTTAATGTGTACCGTAGAGTCTGCTGCTCATGCGATTTTCTTTTTCATGCTTCCAGCGTCAGTATTAGCGTTCATTTTTGCCCTGGGCCTAGTATTTCCGAAGCGAGTCGGTTAATTGTTGTCCACGGACGGACACGCTATGAGCGTTAGTTTCAACTTTCGTTAAGTGGTAAATTTCCAAAAAAAAACAATACAAAAATCTTGATAAAAACGGATCAGAAATCGATCGATTCGAGCGTCAGTATTAGTGTTTTTTCTTTTGGCCTGGAACTAGTATTTTCGATGCGATGTGGTCAATTCTTGTCCATGGGTGGACACGCTATGAGCGTTAGTTTTAACTTTCATTACGTGGTAGATAAAAAAAAATATACAAAAATGTTCATAAAAACGGATCAGAAATCGATCGATTCGAGCGTCAGTATTAGTGTTTTTTCTTTTGCCCTGGAAGTATTATTTCCGAAGCGATTCAGTCCATTCATGTCCATGGATGGATGCGCTATGAGCGTTTGCGTGAATTTTCCTCGAATTGTAGATAAACAAAAACATGCAAAAAAAGTTGATGAACCGACCAGAAACAGATGGATGCGACGAGCGAAGTCTGCTCTCTCTCGCCACAATCGGATCGATCTCACGGATCGCATCAACACAAAACAAATGTACCGTGTTAAAATTGCACCGAGCGATCCATCTGGTTTTTTTTGTTTCCTCGCGCATACATCACGTTTTAATCGTCAGAGCGAGTGTAACAATGATGTCGATCGTGGCGTGTGAGCGACTCGGAGATAACACCGAGTCACCTTCGGTACGCTTGCGAGGAGCCGCTCAAGGCGCCGGGTCTCACGTCGCGCTCACGTCTCCTTCAAAGGTCGCCGGAGAGTTTCACGGATAGGTAAACTCATGCACACAGGCAGGATAAATCGTTGCGTGTGTGCGACGGGCAGCACCTGCGACAGAGCCATGGCGTTCTGGCGGGCATCGAAACGAGGTTGATTAATTGCACGGACGTCAGCTTCCGTCCCTATTCGGAGCGGTTCGAGTGCGTTGCCGCGCGTTGCGAGCTGTTGCTGCTCGTTGTTTCTGTTTTCGTTGCTCCGCCGTTGTACGTACGTCTATAAGGGAGCCTGGGGCAAAATGGACCACTCGTCCGCATTGCGGATGGGACTTTTTATAAGTGGTCCGTCTTGCCCCGATCTTCCCCTGCACCCATATATATGTATATGTATAAGAGAGCGTGGGGCAAAATGGACCACTGTCCCGCATCGCGGATGGGACTTTTTATAAATGGTCCGTCTTGCCCCGATCTCCCCCTCTACCCATGTGCATGTATATGCATAAGGGAGCGCGGGGCAAAATGGACCACTCTCCCGCATCGCCGATGGGACTTTTTATAAATGGTCCGTTTTGCCCCGGCTCTCTCTCTCTACACACATATACATGTATATGTATACGTATGCTCCGCGTTAATTCGTACGCTTCGTTCGTCAACCGGTTGCCGGAACTTTGACGGCGACCGAACGCGCGCTCCACCGAGTTTGCACCGACGCTGAGCCGAGCCGATCGCGCCGCGCTCAAACCGGCCGTGTGTAGCCTTTGGCCTTAATCGACCGAATTAAATTCATCGACCTCGAGCGAGTGACTGACTCCCCCGCTCGAGCTCGGCAATACACACTGGCCCTCTCGATTCGACGCTCTCGCCTTGACTGACAGCCTCCGAACCTCCCCGGATTGGTATCGAGCCACTAAACAGCTTTGTCAACGACCCGCGAGTCGTACTCTTTGTCCGGAGGTTTTCACCAGATCGGTCTTGTTTTACTCGATCGATCGAAGGATACCATTTAAAAAAAAAAATGTTTACTCGTAATTATCTCATTATGACATACGCAGCATTTGATTCTGTTATGATCGATTACTAATGCAGGTTTGATGGGAGAATCGCTATTTCTTTTTTTTCTAATAGGAAATATAGAAATCTGCAAACGAAGCTGAATTTTAGGTCACGATAAGTCGATATTTCTTCTTTTCTTTTTTTTTTTCGCGCGGTATTTCATTTTGCACACAGTTGTCATTACACCCGTTTTTATCTTTGAAAAAGAAAAAAAAAGGAAATATGACACCGAGTAATTTTTACGTAAGCGAAAGACTGAGATAATAACTGTATTTCATTACATTAGTTTCTCGCTTTTTTGCTGCTTCAAGTTCATTTTACTTATGGATTTATTCGCACCGAGGCAAAAACCTACATGCCCCGGGTATTGATAGGAAATTACTCTATTTATCGCGACGGCTTATTACCATAACTCTTATACACGGTATCTGTTTCCACATACCTCGCGGTCACATACAGGATGTTCAGAAACAAGCGAAAAAAAACTACCGCCGTAATCCGCTTTTAAAATGTAGAGTTTCGTAAAAACGTGCCAGAGGAAAAATTTTCTATCTTTTTTCGCCAGAAATAAAAACCCATTTTTTTGTTCTTTGCCTGTCCCGTATACACATGAGATTCCCTGAGCATGCACAGCAAAAAATATTTGCAAAACTAACAGACATTTTTGTAAAATAGACAATATTTTTTTTGTAAAATTAACACAAAAAAATTGTAAACGTTTGTGGACAAGAAACGTTGTATCGATTTTACGTCGTGCAATGCCAGTCTATCACGATTTTCAGCCGATCCACATTTAATAGTTCGTTTCCATCCTTGATCGACATTTCGCCGGATCATTTTTTTTTTTTTTTATATACCGCGTATATACATGAAATTCCACGAGCATTTAATTCCACTCTACTACGATTCTCAGCCGATCCACATTTAACAGTTCATTTTTCGTCCTTGATCGACACTTCGCCGAATCATTTTTTTTTTTTGGGTATACCGCATATGTACATAAAATCCCCCGAGCATTTAATTCCACTCTACTACGATTCTCAGCCGATCCACATTGAACAGTTCATTTTCCATCTTTGACCGACACTTCGCCGAAACATTTTTTTTTCTCGTTATACCGCATATATAAATGAAATTCCACGAGCATTTAATTCCACTCTACTGAAATTCTCAACCGATCCACATTTAACAGTTCATTTTCCATCCTTGATCGACACTTCGCCAGATCATTTTTTTTCCGTATACCGCATATACACATGAAATTCCACGAGCATTTAATTCCACTCTACTACGATTCTCAGCCGTTCCACATTTAGCAGTTCATTTTTCATCCTTGATCGACACTTCGCCGGGTCATTTTTTTTTCTCTCCTTTTTCTTTCAAGGTCGAGGCCACAGATCTCGACAGATAGGAGATGATAGCGTTCTCGCAATCTGACGGCCGAGGTGGGCGCCCGCTTACAGTGAGTGAGTGTGAGAAAGAGACAGAGGCGCACAAAGCGCACGATAGAACTCACGTACGCGGCGTGTATGGCTCATTGCCAGTAATCGCGAGAGATCGAAAGCTCTTGGTGCAGAGAGTCGGAGTAGCTCCCGGTCATCTACTCTTGCGAGGCTGATGCACGCCGGCTTTTCGCGTAGGTCTCGCTCTCGGTACACGCGTACGTGCGTACGAGCACGAACGATCACGTAACGTCGAAACGACCGTAGTCACTCCGTTCCCTCGCTGGAGATAGAGGAAAAAAAAAAGATATCCGACAAACGATGCAGCACGAACGTGGCTCGATAATATAATTCCTCTGGATTCGTTCCAAAAACCTTTTTTTTTTTTTTTTTTTTTTCGATGAAATTATCGCGGGATTTAAATTCCAGTAGAATATCCGCACCGAAACCCGAAGCATTATCGCCTTCGGCCCGGGGCGGAGATAGAGAGTCATTGGGCAGTCGCTCGTTGCACGCTGCGACGGAAAAAATTCAATATTCATTCCACAGCCCTTTTTTTCGGGTTCAGAGAAAAACGGCGATGCATCACCGGGGCTTTGCATTAACTTTGGGAACGGAATTACCGACGCGTCTACGGCGGTCGAATTTAATTCAGCTTACGGATTTCAAGTAATTTATCGCCCATCGGGCGATCCTCGAATTAACTGTCGGGGCGTTCGATCATCGACGGGAGCGTGGAAAATTCGTAAACTCGTCTCTTCCGGCGAATTAGATGGTTATCATCTTCGCATTCTCGTCGGGCGAGGGAGGTTTGATAAAACCGAAGATATTTTTTGGCCGAGGACTGAGACGCGAAAGCGCCAAGTCGGTAAACTCCGCCTCAGAGCTTGGCAAATACATTGAGTAGTTGAAGTGGGGGAGGCCGGGGCGAGATGGACCACCTAAGCAAATAATGCGGCAACAAGGCTGCCGAAAGTATAATTTGTTGTTTGTTATCCAACAATGATATTTTCAGTTTTATAGCGCGTCCGAAAAAAAAAAAATTCTGGGGCGAAACGGACTACCCTTAAAATGTTCACTTTTTTTTAACCCTCCCTGTACTATCCATACATTTTGAGTTTCTTTACTTCTACCTGTCAGTGCTCATGCGCCAATAATCCGCCATCGCAGCCGTGTAGTTGTCTTGTTTAGGGTGGTCCATTATGCCCCGCTTCGGGCGGATTTTTCGCTAGCCCATCGGTACGTATTAAAGTATGAATTGTTGAGTCAGTGCTCAGTACTCAGAACTTCAGCGATTCAGTTCTGCCATTACTCAATACATCAGTACTCAAGAATTACCCAGCGCTCAGCACACCCAGAAAAAAGATTGATTAAAATCAAATAAATTTCGACCTTCAAATGACGTTTATTAAGATAAAAGAAATATTTATTCGTCTTAATAAAATCCTCATTAGATTCAAATAACGGCTATACTTTAGTGTAAAAAAATTATTCAAAGATTTGTACTTTAAAATAAATGTTTATTCGCGCTAAAGATATTATATATTTGACGTGAAGAAAAATGCGGCTTATATCCGGTAGCGCACATTAGAGTCGTCAACGCATCGGTCGTCTGAAAACATCTCTCACAGATAGTACAAGACTGTTTTTATTTCTTACGGGGAAGCGCGCTACATTGTAATAGAGAGGCAACTCATCGGTTTGTTTTGATGAAACTTTGTTTATTTCAAGCTGTGTGCCTCGATCCAATTGTGGTTGTTGATATGACTTCTCGAAGAACTAACATCGAGATTGGTTATGTTATGAGTACAACTAATGTGCGACAAGATTCAGTGAAATCGTGCTTCGATAACTGATTCATATGCCTATTTTAATAATACAACATTGCTCGTTGGTGCTTCGTTGATAGTAAAAATGGCTTATTCAACAAAATATCGTTTCCGCGTCATTGATATATCACATTATTCCCATACGATTAAAAGCAGCATGTCTTATAAATAAAAAAAATAATAATAATAATAATAAAAATTATTTGAAATAAATATATGTTAATTAGATCCAAATAAAAATGATTAAATAATAAGAATAGTGCTATCAAACAAATAAATATATTAGAAATTAATAAACGTTCTATTAGGTCACGAAGCAAATAAACATTTTTCTTCGTCCTTAATCAATTTTCTTTGATTGAAATAAACTTTTCTCTGGGTTTACTTCACGTACTCGATATTTCAATACCTACTTCAAGTACTTCGGGTATTTGCCCAGCTCCGCGTACAGATAAGTGCAATTCATTTTCCAAACATTTATCTTCCACCCGCCCCCCCCCCCCCCCCCTCCTCCTCGCCCACTACCGTACGCGGAAGAATTACGTGCGGTCGCTCTCGGTTCTTTTTTTTTAACGGAGTAAAAAAAAAAAAAAAAAACATTGGCACAAGCAGTCCATCGTCTCGTGCGAATCGCTCGGCGCTTTTACACGTACGCAACAGACACGAATAATCTCGGTGGGATTGTGTGAAATGCGGCGGGGGTGAGGGAGCGGGCGCGCATACAGAGGCGCGCGCGGGCGCGCACGAATGTGCGCTTAGCTCGGCCGTAAATCATGCATTTTGCAAGGTTCATATCTGCATAAACGCGGGTCGTATCTGAGCGGCGGCGCGGCGTCGACGGCGCGATGCGACGGGTGAGCTTCGAGCGTCGGTGCCGCGGTGGCGCGGTCCGCCGCGAGCTTCCAGCTTCGCCGGGACGAAGATAGAAAAATAAAAAAGAAAATGAGAAAGAGCGAGAGTGAGAGATCTGGGAATCGTGAAACGGCGCGTTACGGCGGGCTTCGCGATGCAGCTGCACATACAAATTAGATAAGATACACTCCGATGCGGCGATGCAATTTTTAGATTTTTAGCCGCGCATGCGCGCCGCGCGGCATTTCGTATCGAGCGAAAAAATTCTTATCGAAGGAAAGAAAAAAATACGTGCACGTACTTTTTTGTCTGCGGGGTAAGAAAAAAATTGTTTTGAAGTGTTGAAAAAAAAGGAGGGAATTTCGAATTATAGATAGCTCGAGCGTGCGCGATAAATCTTACGAATCTCGCGCTATCGATCGTTCGATCTTCCACGACTCGAGATCCACCCTAGGCTCAAAAACGATCTCGCAATCCTCACTTGACTCTCCGGCTTTCGACTATCTTCGTGCAGGCTCGTTTGCATATTTAAGGATGTTCGAGCTGTACAGTCCCGCCAAACTTGGGTTTCAATGAAAATTTTGAATTCTTCTCGATGAGATAAAAATCTGAAAAAAATCAAGTGTATGGGAGATGCTGCAAAGATTGTTTTTGCGCAATAATAATGCCAATTTGTTATTAATTGAAGGTAAAAATGATTACACAACAAATTTCCTTCATAAAATGATTCGTTTATTTCTCTGAATGCGTATGCATTTTTTCAGAATTTTTTGTAATCTTTGAATATCGCTTTTTTTTCTATATTCAAGCTGTGAAAAAACGCAATTTTCAAACATTAGAGGAAATTCTGAAAAAATTCATACGAATTCAGAAAAATAAACGAATCATTTTTGTGAAGGAAAATAATTGAGTTCCCGGGTAATTTGTTGAATAAGAATTTTTATCTTCAATTTGTTAATAAAAAAAATCGAATTATTATTGTGCAAAAACAATCTTTGCAGCATCTCCCACGTACTTGATTTTTTCAGATTTTTATCCCATCGAGAAGTGTTCGAAATTTTCTTTGAAACTCACGTTTGGAGGGACTGTACAGCTCCAACATCCTTTAGTACGTGTCTGCCCGATTCAGGAACGAGACGGCGTAGCGGGTCTAAGTGGGAGTACCGGAGGAAGATCGACACTCGGATCGTCAGCTCGGATAGACTGACTCGCTACAGTATTTAAAACAAGAAAAATTAAAAAAAAAATAATCACATTAAAGTACCGGCACCGTCTCCATCGAAATTCGCCTCCGGTGTGCGCCAGTCCGCGGGATTCGCTCTTTAGTCGTAGACGAGAAGGATCGAGCGATAGATGGACATGTTCAAGGGAAGGGGGAGGGGAAGGGGAAGGGGTCTCTTCGCCAGGATGAGAGAATCGGCAGCACTGTATATTGGGAGGGCGGGGCAAAATGGACCACCGGGGGCAAAACTAACCATTTTCGTCAATTTCTCGTGGGTATAAAAAAGTCTCATCGGTAATGTTCTGCTTTGCGCCTAATGTCCGTTTTGCTCCGTTCTTCCGCACCGAAGGGAGAAGTAGACCCCTGTATGAGAGAGCGGGGCAAAATGGACCATTTTCGACAATGTGTCGCGAGTATAAAAAAAGTCTCGTCGGAAATGGAATAGACTGGTCCGTTTTGACCCCGGATTGTTCTCCGCTCTACCCCACCGGACGGAGAGGCGGACTCTGTATTAGAGAACGCGGCAACATGGACCACCGGAGGGCAAAACGGACCATTTTCACCAATTACTCGCATAATAAGTCTCGTCGGAAATGGGACAGAGTGGTCCGTTTTGCCCCCTCAGTCCGTTTTGCCCCGCTCTCGCCCCCTGGACCGAGAAGCGGACTCTATATTAGAGAACGGGGCAAAATGGACCACCGGGGGGGAAAACGGACCATTTTCACCAATTACTCGCATAAAAAAAGTCTCGTCGCAAATGGGATAGAGTGGTCCGTTTTGCCCCCTCAGTCCATTTTGCCCCGCTCTCCCCCACCGGACGGAGAGACGGAGAAGGAGGCAGAGAAGCCCGTTTGTCCCGGGGACATCCAGCAGCAGAAAACCAGCGCGATAGTATGCGGAGGTCACGGGTAATGGCTCGGATCGCCATAGGGGATCGGTATGTCAGATTGAGGATTGAATATTTCGGTGGGGGCCCATTTCACTCGTCAAAAAAAATGCCTCGACTCCTCGACGCCCATCTCTCTTTCCCTCGGAGGTGCAGAGGCGACACGGGAGGTGCCACGGTGTCGTCGGAATTCACAATTTACGATCGGTCTCGGCAAAGTCTCCCACCGGGTCGATATAAACTGTGGCGACTAACGGGAGAAGCCGCTATCTCGGTGGGAGGGAGGGCGGGCAGGACGGAGAGTTTCGCAAGAGCGAAACGAACGAAGTGGCAGACAGACGAATAGTGGACGGACGAGGAAAGAGGATCGTGCGGGCGCGAGATTCGAACACTCTCGTCGAAACTCTGGAAAAAAACTTTGTTTTTTAATTAACAGAAAAAAAAATTGTTAGAACATTTAATACCATTTTGTTTTTAATTAAAATCGAAGAGCGAGCGACCGTCAGAGTGATTGATGGATGAATACTCTTCGATCGTTCCTTCGTCGAGAGGTTAACAAAAAAAATCTGGCCGAAAAAGTTTCTTCCCTAATCGCCGGACTACATTTAACATATTTTTTCCCACTGATCGAGAATCTGCGACTTGTTTTACTCTTAACTCGATATTTTATGGGGAAAATCGCCTCAGAAAGAAACCACTAGTTTTGCGCAAAATCTCATGAAATTTAAACGATTCGATCAATCCTCGCTAAATAAAATAGGGATCATAGGTCTATAATAGTCTCTTTGTGTGCAACCTTTTGGCCCGACAGCTTCAGAATTGTAATAGCTAGCGCGCGCACAGAGTTCTTTTGCGATATTAAAAAACGCGTAAAATTTTTATGAACGAAAGCATTTTGCCAAAATTGTAAACAAACATTGAGGATTCACCTCTCTACCTACCTTAAAAATTTCAGCGTCATAGCTCAAGCTGTTCACAAGTTATAAGCGTTTAAATTTTTCGGGTCACACACGCACACGCACACACACACACACACACACACACACACACACACACACGCGCGCGCGCGCGCGCGCGCGCGCGCGCGCGCGCATTAAATTTTTTTTTGTAAATATAATTTTCCGATGTTTTGGAACATTCGGAACGTTCCTAATGCTGATTTAGCTTCCTCTATAAGGAAGCAAATTCAGTTATATTTGTTTTTTTTAGACGCGAGGGGGGGGGACGGTTTATAATCCGCGACGGGGCTACGACAAAATAAGACGAAGTTGACGAGGGGTCGACGAAAAATTGAACAGCCCAGCCTAATCTATTTCTGTTCGTTATCTGCGCGTACGTTAAACACGAGCGATTTCGTAATAGTTCAAATTTGGTCGAAAGTCGCGCACGTGCGTGCTCCGGGCACGTTTCCTCTGATGACCTGTACAGGAGTCCACTGCAATAGTAACGGCCACAACAACTTTAGTTTCATACATAGTTAATTAGAAGATAGATAAATTATTTATACGTAATGGTATTCCTGCGTATTTAACTCGTATATATGTATATAGTACGACTCGATGTTTCATGTCTTGGTTTTTTTTTTTACAATTGCTTCTATCGGAGCTCTATCGACTGAGGGTCAAGGTACACTCCGCCGACGGGAGACCCCAACATCGTAAATCTAAATGCTAGCGGTACTCTCCCAAGAGAATCTCGTCTCCACTGAATTCGACTGGCAGGAACAAAGATTTCTATTGCAGAGTTTTATTTCTTCGTATTATTATTATTATTGTTATTATTATTATTATTATTAAAATCATTTTCGACCAAACTGCGCATCCATTTAAAATAGTCCATTAGCGAACTTTTTTAATCGTAGCTGTTGTTGATTTTGATAAAGAAATCCAGGGACGCAATTAAATTTTCAAAGGCTGGAAATTTTTCTTGAATGTACAATCGTTTTTTTACCCTGTATACGGGTATAGGTATTATTTTTTCTCGTATCCGACGTTAAATTGGCAATTAAATTGTTGACGTTAGTTCGTTGCAGAGTGCCAGGAACAAAGATTTCTATTTTATATTTATATCTTTTTTTCTATTTCGCGTCCGGCATTAAACTAGCAATTACATAGTCGACGTTAGTTCGTCGCGACTTTATTACGGTGTGGCAGCAACAAAAATTTCCATTGCAGAATTTTATTTTCACGTTCTTTTATGCAGATCTTTTATGCAGACTGCCTGTAACAAACATTTCTATTGCAGACTTTTATTTCGTCGTTTTATTTATTTTTCATTTTCGACTAAACTGCTCATCCATTTAAGATAGTCCATAACTGATTTTTCTTTAAATCGTAGAGCTTTTTCCGATTTTAGTAAAAAAAAAAACAACAAATCAGTGGAAAAAAATTAAATTTTCAAAGGTGAAAAATCTTTCCTGAAAGTACAATATTTTTTTAATCCTCTATATTGGTAAAGGTAATATTATTATTATTATATTTTAAATTTCGCGTCCGGCCTTAAATTAGCAATTAAATTGTCGACGTGAGTTCCTCGGAACTTTGTCGGAGAGAAGCTCGCGACGATCGACCGAGAACGATCGAACGAGAGAACGTGGAGAGAACGGGGGCCGGTTCGGTTTCTCGCTCCGCTTCGATCGCGCACGCCCGAGCTTCGCCGTTCATCCGTGAATCCTCCGGGAATGTGTGCGAGGCTGTTCCGTAGCCCCGTACACAACCGACTGGCTGTTCCTCGTTTACATGCGCCTTTGTTCGTGTTTCTCCACCGGGCTGTGCACGCGCACCGCTGTGTGGGTGAATCGCGTTCTCCTCGCGGCGTTCCGTTCGGCGAGGAGGTCGAGTGCGCCACGTACCGCCGGAAACAGCCGAACGCGATTCGACCGAGACCAGGGACGTGACTGAAAACCTCGCGCTGCCCCCGCGCGCCCCCCGGAAACATCCAAGACATTTGTCTGTGAACAAAAATTTTTCAACTTTTATCTATAAATGTTGGCACATTTATATTTTTTTAATTTTAGGCATTTTTTTAAAATACTCTGAATGGGTAGAAAATTATGGGAGAAGTATTTCGCGTCCCTTGAAACATCAAAGTAATTTGTCTCCGAAGAAAAATGTTTCCAAGTTTTATTTCTTCAAACTTTGTACATGTATATTGTTTTGTTTTATAATTAAGAAGATATTCTGGATGGGAAGAAAATTATGGGGGAATTATATTGCCTCCTTAAAACATCGAAGTAATTTGTCTACGAAAAAAAATTGTCTAACTTTTGTTTAATCGAACTTGGTGCATATACATTTTTCAATTTTAGGACTTTTTTAAAAAATATTTTGGATCGATTGAAAATTATGGGAGAACTGTATCTCGCCCACTTGAACCATCAAAGTTGTCTTGAAACATCAGAGTCGTCTTCACAAAAATTTCTCAACTTTTATTTCTTCGAAATTCGCGCACATATTTTTTTAATTTTAGGAATAAAAAAAATATTTTAGATGGGTCGAACATTATGGGCAGAACTATATCGCCCCCTTAAAACAAAAACCCCTTGAAGCATCAGTCGTCTTCACAAAAATTTCTCAACTTTTATTTCTTCAAAATTCGTGCACATATGTTTTTAATGTTAGGAATAAACAAAAATATTTTAGATGGGTTGAAGATTATGGGCAGAACTATATCGCCCCCTTAGAACAAAAACCCCGAAAAAAAATGTCCCAACTTTCGTTTCATCGAACTTGACGCATATATATTTTTAAATTTCAAGAAATAAAAAAAATATATATATTTTGGATCGGTTGAAAATGATGGGCATAACTATATCGAACAGGAACAGTCGAGCGACCTTGATAGCGGCGTTTCGGGCGGAGCGCATGCGCGGACGAAGATTCGATCACCCCAAGAGCGGGTTGGGATTGGGGGAGGGCTCCCTTTCCACGAGTCTCCGCACAGCCATGACCCCGTGGAAAGTAGATTTTCACTTTCACCGTCCCCTCCTCCCCTTTCGGTTATCATCGCACCCGTTCGCCAATGGTTTCCAACGAGATGCGCGGAGAATGAGGATGAGACACGCAGAGATAATTGCGTTTCGCTGATGCTCCAGAATATTCTCCGGCAATCGTTTTCCCGGAAGTCCAAGCGTCGATAAAACTGTTACGAAATTACTATTATTAGGCATTCGTATGAGTCCTATCTGAATGCAGTCCCGTCCTACGACACGCGGAAAGAAAGCAGGAAATTAATCCGAATTATTCTTTACTGGCGCTAAAGCGTTTTCGGAGCACAAATTTTTCGAAGAAACCGGAACAGACAGGAAAAATAAAGGGCGTTGTACTTTGGAAACTTCCGAGCTCGGATTATCTTCGGAGTGTTTCGCGATCTTCGCGGACTCGATTTTTGCACACGCAATGCCGAAAATGTTTAATTCTTAGCAGTTATAGAATTTAAGGTAGATTCTATAACTTCTATAACTATAGATTCTATAAATTGCATGTACTTCTCGATGGTATGAAAATCTGAAAAAGTTCATGCATACTAAAGGTACTGAAAAGATTAATTTTGCATAATAATAATAATTGCACAATGGTTTTAACAAATTAATCAAAAAATTAATTGTTTAACGAATTATCCGGCAACGAAACTTTTTTTAATGAAAATGATTCGTTCATTTTTCTAAATACGTATGAATTTCTTCAGATTTTTCAATCAACTTTGATTTTCTTTTATATGGAAAAAATATATGAAAAAACAGAAAAGTCAAAATTGATTGAAAAATCTGAAAAAAGGAGTGAGAAGTTTCGGAGTCGGACTGTCGTTGAACGTTCGGAGACGAAGTGGTTCGGTCTTCGCGGACAAGACTTTGTACACGAAGGGCCAAAAGTTTTCAATCTTTGGCAGTTATTCACTTTAAAGCGGTATTATAATAACCGGGGGAATCTTATACTTTTTAATGACTGGAAATGAAACCGACTGGAAAAATAAAGGGCGTTGATTTTCAAAATTTCGGAGCAAGTTCGGAGCGACTTATCTTTGGTACGAGAAGTTTTGGAGTCGGACTGTCGTTGAACGTTCAGCGACGAAGTGACTCGGTCTTCGCAGACTCGATTTTGTACACAAAATACCAAAAGTTAAAATTCTTCAGTCGTTATTCATTTTAATGCAATACTATAATAACCGGGCGAATTTGTATTATTATTATTATTATTATTATTATTATTATTATTATTATTATTGTGATTATTATGATGATGATGATGATGATGATTATTATTATTATTATTATTATTATTATTATTATTATTATTATTATTATTATTATTATTATTATTATTACTATTATTTTGTTGACTGGGTATCGAGGAAATCCGCTCTGAAAATAATTTTATTCCGATAATTACTTAATTTGTACGATGGGGTCGAAGTTTTATTCGAGGTATAAAGTTCTTTGCCGGTCCTGTACATGATTTCAACGGTGAAGTTGCGCTTGGTGTGTTAATGCCGTCGGTAACTCAAACAATAACCTTGAGCCACGGTCGAGGCGTGAAGCCATCGAAGACATTGCGACGAGGAGGACGAAGAGAAGTTCGCGAAGATTAGCGTGAGATAAAAGAGGACGCGGTTAAGCTGAAGCATAGAGAGGTTGAAGAAGACGAAGCTCGGCAACAAGTTTTTTTCGATCCCTTCCGAGGGGAGTCAGCGGAATCTTCGCGAGTGAAGTCGTCGAACAGGTTAAAAAGAAGTCAAGGTTTAGATTCTGTCGAAGCGGCGACGGAGAAGTATAGAGAAGACGATGGAATCTTCGCGTTCTCGTCGTGGACCTTTTTTTACTCAATGCTTTGCATCTATTTCTTGAGCTAGAAATAAAACAAGTGAAGGATTCGGGATCGGCGGTACAAAATAGATCGGATAAAGGCTCGGGCGCCGATAGAAAAAACTTTTCTCTAAAACCTCTTTTTTAACATTAGGTTATCCTTTTTATTTTCAATTGAAGCAGACCGTGCAAATTAACAGTTCCAAATTTCAATTGAAACAGTCAATACTTACAATACGATTTAAGCTGTGATAGATTCTAATTCTGGTGATGAAGAAATGCCAATGTCTATATTCGAGAAAATTTTCCGACCGATTTCGGTCGCTTATCGAAAAAACTTTACTCCAAAAAAAGTTTTTGAAAAATGTTCGATCCTTTTTATTTTTAATTGATACAGTCAATACAAATTCTAAAACAGCCAATCACAGCACGACTGAAGCTCCGATAATTTTGAATTCTACTAATGAAAAAAAATGCGAAAGTCTCTATTCAAGAAAATTTCCCACCGATCGAAAAAACTTTGCTCCAAAACCAATCAGTTATAAAAATTTCCGATCCTTTTTATTTTCTACCGAAAACACCCAATAAAAATTATAAAACATCCAATCACGTCCCAAGCTCGAAAAAAGTTGAATTCCATCGATAAAAAAACCAATCTCTATACCCAAGAAAAAAATGTTATCGATATCCAGGATAAAATAGGGATTGAGAAATTTTTCAAAGTATCCACAAGTTTTCTTGTTCGTCGGTGTCGAAGCAGCCGGTCCGCGCGTAGCATTCGTCACTCGCCGAGGAAGTGAAGACCGGGGCGTCGAGATGTCGCCTTTGGTGTGCACGAGCCTGGATCCCCAAAGGCCACGACTACAGCCGAGCCGAGCCGATTATTTCCGAGGCGATTGGTGAACGCGACGAAAGTGAGACAGAGGCTTGCCCGCTGGTGTGTGCGCTGGTGCTGCTCGCGGAACACGAGCTATGGCTATTGACCGAACCCCGCCGCGGACCGGCCGGTCAGCTGTAAGCCGAGCCGCCTGACTCTGCGGCAGCAGTAGGACTTCTGGCCGCGACGTCGGTCCCGAGGTGAGCCAAGATCGTCCGTCATCGCTCGCGTACAGTTCGAAACGAGGAAACATCGAAAAAAAAAAAAAAAAAAAGTGAAAAATCCGGGTCGAATCGGCAACGTGCACAAGATTCGCAGTCAAAGAAGAGAAGAAAAAAGAAGAAAATTAACCGGAAGGGGAGAGCTGAAGGACGATCGTAACCGAGGAAGAAAGGCCGGCCAAGCCGAAACTGTAGAAGAAACAAAAAATTGGACTTCAAGAGTTAAAAAAACTGAGTGAAGTTTGAAAGGAAGATTCGCCGTTGACACCGAATAAAGAGTGCGTAGCGATAAGAAATTTCGGCGTGAAGAAGCTATTATAGTGTTGATCGAGCCTGACCGGCGAGCGAACGCCGGCTCGAAATCGGCCAAAGGTCCTCTATAATCGACCTCAAAGAGGAAGGCTCGAAGATCCAAAAGCGGAAGGACCGCGGAAAGCTAAGAATAAGACTCACGAGACCAAAAACCGAGTGAAGTTGGAACCGAGTTTTGTTAGCATCGGGGAGAGTGCGATAAGAAATTTGGTCGTTAAGAGGCGATTAGACTGCTGGCAGTTGTGATCGTCGACCCCAACCGGCCAAATCCGCCAAAGGTAATTTATCTTCGGGACCGAGAAGGACCGGCTCGACTCGTGTCTCGCGAAAAACCAGAAGACGAAAGTTTATCATCATCATCGTCGACGTAGTTGTTCGGCCAACTCCCTCGGCACGACTCGCGGTCCCCGGTGCGATCCGTCTCCGTTCCTCGATCGGCCGCAGCGTCGAAACTCTCGGCGTGAAAGTCAAGGCAGTCGAGTTCGCGAGGAAGCGGGGAGATCGTCCGTCGCCGAGAGAGCCTAACGAGTGAACCTCGCCGGGCGTGCGAGCGGAGAGAAAGAGAGACTCCGGAGACCGAACTAAACCTCCGGGGAGCAAAGCGTTTCCCGAGCGCCAACGAAAAACCGGTGTTTCCACGTCGGTGCTTCACCACACGAAACTTTGCCATCGACCTTAAAAAAAAAAAAAAAAAAAAAAAAAACTTCCTGACTACGAATAATTTTTTTTAAATATCCCGAAGTGCGGTAATTCGGTAGTCCGTCGCCGAAGGTCGAGCCTTTTTAGGCTTTTTTTATTTAGTGAGGAGAAAGAGGAAAACGGGTAAAACCGGCGAACAATAAAGAGCGGGTCGGACTTTGCGTGCGAGATCTCTGGGTGTGCGAGAGAGAAGTGAAGAACGAGAAAGAATATATCGGGAAAGAGATCTCGGAACAATCTTACGATCGAGCGTTGAAGGAGCGTGTATTTATTCGCCGGTGTGTCAGGTGTGTGCGTCCCACACCGTGAGCGCTTCGCCACGCCGTCTCTCCGTCCAACCAAAACTCCCGACTGTCTATCCGGACCGGCTCGTCGTCCGTGTGCATATTCACGGCATTACGGCAAGGTTCATTCGACGAAAAAACTCGGGCGCACGTTGAGAACTCTTTTTTTCGTGCCGGGCGAGAGCGAAGAGAAAAAAAAGGCTAGTGGAGTGTGTTCGAGTGCTGGATGGGCCGGCCTAGCGAGGGTGCACATTCCAACGGAGAGACCGAACGGAAGACACGATTTTTACGTTCTCCGCTAGCCCGGAAATAAAGATCCGATCGAACTTAAAAAAAAAAAAAAAAATCATTAAGCCTTTTGCAACGTCAGTGCAGCTCGCCGAGCAGTGAAAAAACCGGTGTACAACGTACAGCAGATTATTTCGTCCAGAGGCAGGAGGATTGCGCGAGCGGGACGGTCGCGCGTAAGCGAGAAGAAAGAATATTTTAAAGAAATTCACCCACGCAGAGTCGAGCGGTGAAGAGCAGCGACGGACTGTTTTACCGGGCGCGCTCGCGGCGGAGGCTTCGTGAGCGGTGGCGCTGTCGGCGCGCGCTGCGAGAGAATCCCACCGACCGATAAACTCGAGGAGCTCCTCCGTCTCTCTCTCCGCTCGTTCTCGAAGTCCGCTGGCTGACACGAGGACGGAAAAGTCGGCTCTCCGTCGTCCGCTCCGGTCTCCGATTGAAAAGGGCGTTTCGATACGAGGCTCCTCCGCCCCTCGCGCCCTTCGACGACCGAAGCCCTGACCGAGGATTCGCGGAGCCTCGCGCACGAGTGAACGATCGTTTTTATTGAAAAAAAAAAAAAAAAAATTAGAAAAAATTCTCAGAGCGTTATAGGTGAATTTTATCGGAAGCAACGGCGAGAGGCGAAGGAGGGGGGAGGCGATCCGTTCGGCGAGGGGAACAGAGGGGACCGGCGACGACCGAGAGTAGAGAAAACTTTAACGGCAACCGAATATTTCACAAGTGGAAAGTAACCCGAATTCACGGGCTTCGAACCGAAGACCTTCCGTGAATCTCTCGGACCGATCCGTCGCGATCCGCCGATGGAAAACTGTCGTCGTCTCAAGAATCTCCGGATTATCTCCGCCTGAAGATAGGTTTTAAAAAAAATCAAAGGTGGAACCGAGCAGCAAGGAAAAAAAACAGGCATCGCCTTAAAAAAGTTGCAAAAGTGAAGTTCTCCGAGGCAAACAACCGGAAGGTTTTTCTCTCGTCGGAAGTAGTTCGCGTAGAGTGAGTGAAGAGTTGAGTTTCCAGGAGGATTTCGACGAGGCGACAGAGTCGTCCGGTGAAGAATGATAGTTCGTTCCGCGACACGCGAGATCGCCGGTTTAGCGAAGGAAACTTCGGCCGGTCTCGGTTCTCGGGAATAAAAAGTGGGTTGTGGAGGAGAAGCGAGTCGGTGGTTTTTTTTTTTTTTTTACGCTCTGTTCGACGGTGTTCGCGATCGTCGCGAAGGCTCTTCGGCCCGTGCGCGATAAGTGCGCGGCGCTCGAGTTCTCTCGGGAAATAAAATAGTATTCGTGTAAGTTTTCGAATACACCGCGTGGTGCGATCGTGTCCCCCACCCCGGGCGGTTTTAGGCCACACCGTAAGATCTCGCGTAAGAGCGGGACGGCGGGCGAGAGAGAGAGAGAGAATTGGACGGGCGGCGATGACCTTGAGAAGCACGAGGCGACAGAAGTCGAAGGCGCCGGGCTTCCGCGGTGAAACTACGAAACTACCGGCTCGTCCAGTTTTCTCGGGAGCCGACGAATAGCCGCTCAGAGGTGACCGAGGTGACGAGAGAACCGAAATAAAGAAAAAAAAAATCATAATAAGTAGCTTTCAAAGAAGGCGAGCAAAATAAATTATAAGGTCGAGGGCGTCGAGGCCAAAGAAAGGAAAATAAGAAGGCAGTTTTCTCGGAAGCGGCCGAGGTGACGAGAGAAATATAAAAGAAAGAGATAAACGATAAGTAAACGAAAAACTTTCAAACAAAAGACATAAATATAATAAAAAAAAGTCGAGCAAAATAATAAGATCGAGAGGGTCGGGGACAAAGAATGGAAAGCGAGAAAGCAGTTTTCACGCGAGCCGTCGACTGAGCGCCGAGGCGAGCTGGTCAGAGAAACAAAATTCAAATAAACAAAAATATATAAAAAGTCGGAAATAAATTACAAGATTTTCGGTCGCGCGAGGATCGGTTCGAGAGCGTCGAAGCCGCGGAGGGGAAACGAAGTAACGAAGGGCGCAAGCCAGCCGGAGAACATTCGGTAGCCGGATAGTGAAATAGAAAAGATTTTTGGTACCGGCGAAGATCTCTGGCGGCCGAGGAGAGCGAGAAGCGGGGCGAGAGAGGCCCGCATAATCCACCGGGTTCGAACTGCTGGAAGACTACACGGCTCTCTCGGCGTCGAGAGAGGAATTGTGCGTACCCGCCTTTCCGAAACCGGTTTCGTTCGGCTTCGTGAAACCTCGCGCGGGCGCGATCTCGGACTCGGCGCGTTTACATAGGTCGCCCGCATTTGTGGCAAGACCGTTCCGGCTCCGGCGGAGAAAAGAATCGAAGAAAAACCGAGCGGCGAGAGGAGGACACGAGTTCACTCGCGGGACTCCAGGGAGGAAGAGACAGCGATCGAAACTGCGAATCATACTAAAATCGCTACATTAAAAAAAAAAAAAATATATATATATATATATCCAATTACAACGGAAGAGGATTCTCTGCTTGGTGACTCGAGTCGCGAAAGCTCGCGCATCAAAGATGAGAGCTGAGGTCGTCGGTAGTCTGAGCAAGGAACGCGACCTATTCGAGGCCGGCCAGCGCAGCGTCGACCGTTGCAAGACCTAAAACGGTCCGAGTAAAAAAAAAGAAAAGAAAAAAAAAAAAAAGACTCGTAATTTTCAGCGTCGGCCGGAAGCGTGACCGAAGCGGGGCCAAGCTCGTCTGATGACAAGTATCGAAGCAAGCGTCAGTGATGAAGCAGTCGGCGAATTCGCCAGGAGCTGCCCAAGTGCAGCCGGTCGTATTGTACGGGAGATTGTTGCAGGATTACGCTCGTAATCCGGTCGAGATTGAGTCTCCGGACAGTCGTGTCTTCGGTGTCGTCGAGGAGGAGGGCAGCGACTCGTCGAGATCGCTGTCGAGGCCGCAGGAGGCGAAGCAGCGCTCGGCGAAGAACGAGGATCATGAAGCGAAGACAGGAAGCAAGTCCTCGCCGGCAATGTCGCGGATGTTGGCAATAGACTCGGACAATTACATGCTTCGAAAGGGTTCGAGCGGCGGCGGGAGTTCGAGCAACAACGGTCCGGCCGGAGGAGCGGCCGGGACGACAACGGCGTCGGGCAACGCCGTGGCGGCGAGTTCGTCGACGTCCTCGGGAGCGAGCGCGTCGATCGGCGCCGGAAACAACTCTCCCTGCATACTCGGCTCGATCGCCGAGCGCGCCAATAATTTTAACAATAACAACAACAACAACAACAGCAACAACAACAACAACAGGCCGCGGGGAGGTTCGCGGCTCTACGCGAACGGTTTTGCCGCGGGCAAACAGCAGAGCCCTAGCGAGACTTACTGCGCGACCTCCGAGCGAGACTCACTTGGCCAACAACAAACTGGCTCGTCCATGGTCGTCGGAACGAACACCGGTGCATGTCCGCATCAGGCCAATTCCTGCGAGAACCAAACGAACGATAACAACGCCCGTGACAAGGACAATCAACGAAACGGCTTGTCCCAGTCCGCGACGAGCCTGCCCCAGAGGTTGCTGTCGTCGACCGTCAGCAATTCCTTGCTCTCGGCCGTGACGAGCCCGGCCGCTGTGAAACAAGCCTCCACCGCCGTCAACAAGATCTTCGACGCCGGCAGCGCCCTTCTCCTCAACGCCCTCGCCACTCAGAGCATCTTTCAGCGGAACTTCCAGTCCGCCGGTCTTCAACAGTTGCGCTTCGCCTCGGCGAATCGCGACTCGATAAGCAACTCGCGGATCCCCGGCGATAAGGAGATCAGGGAGGAGGACGACCTCGAGGTCGGCCAGCTCGACCGCAACGCGCTCTTCTCGTGCGCCAGACCCGTCTCGTTTCATCGGCACATGTGCTGGTGCGACGATTCCAAGCAACAGAAACAAATTTCATTTCGTAGCGATTTTTCGTCCTCAACGACGAACTCCCCTTCTACCGGCAATGCCGCTGAAAATACTAACTTAGATAATTCCAATCGTTTCGGAAACGCTGATGCGGAACAGGAGCCGGCTCCGGTTCCAAAGGTCAAAACCGCTACCAAGATCACTGCTCGTAACTATGCCAATTGCAATAAGACACAGAACGGCGTTGCCGCCGTCGCGGCCGGCGCCGTCGCCGCCGTTGCTAATGCAACGACGAGGAACGGCCTCGAGTTGCTTAACGCCGGTAAAACAACGACGATCGAGAGGCCGAACCTCGTTGCCGGCGGCGTTTTGCAACACCGGCGCGCCGCTACCCTCGCCGTTACGAATACATGCCATCCGAGTTTATGTTGCTGTATGTGCGGATCTCTATGCCCAACAGAGTGCCACGCTTGCTTTCATCTCGTATGCGCCGATTACAACGGACAACATCTGTGCCAATGGGCCAACAAGGGACACGCGCTTCCCGGACAGGTCTACGACAAGGACACGGTGAGCTTTCCCCTCTTTTTCATTATTTTTTTTTTTTTTTGCTTCCTTGTGGAGAAATGTTTTCATAAAAAAGATCATTTTTCATTCGAGATTTTAGTTCTTGGAACGAAACATTGTGAGATATGATTTTTAGATGGTGATTTTGAATTTATTTACAAATGTTTTCGGTTTCTGTGATGTGCGTAATTTTCGAGCTGTTTTCCTAAAACTGGACACGATTGTAATATTTTTTATCAAAGAGCTTTAGGTATTGAAGATCAGATTTGATGGGATTTTGATTTTTTTGAAATAATAGTAAAAATGGTCTTATTTGAGAAAACGTGAAGGTACCGAGTTTAAATTTTATATGGGAATGGACTAGCACTCTACAATGTTTGCTATTAAATTTGGCGAAAAATGATCTAACTCTTTATACATTTTATGGGATTTTGACATTTTTGGAAAATTTGTATTTTATGTTCGACAAGAGTTACTAAATCAAATATGACGCTAAGAGTAAAATGAGCTGTCATTTTGTAACCGAGGGTAAAGAATTGATTTAAAATTGCTTAAAAATGACGAAATCCGCAAATTTCAGGTTGCGATATCCTACAATAAATTTGCGATAAATTTTGACGGTTTTCAATTTTGTGAGATAGACAATTTTTTTCTTTGAATTCATTCCTTGGTTTGCAAAGTATTGATCAACACTTAGGAATGAAGTTAATACAAAACAAAAAAGTGCCTGCAAATTCGATAATGTTTTTAACGAGAAAGAAAAAAAAACACATTTCTTTAACGAGGTGATAGAGATATACTAGAGTGCTTAAGAGTATTAAAACTTGAAACTGGTATTGTCTGAAGCAATAACGGCAAAACGTTCGAGATTATATTTTATCGATTCAATCTCGCATTAACATTTTTTTGCTGTAATTCATATCTGCATTTCCGCACTGATTTCATCAGTATTTTCTTGCGAACAATAGTCTCTCCGAATTTTACCTGAACGTGCAACTGCTCATTTGATAAATAATCTTCGATATATCTTTTTTTTTGATACACTGTAAAAATAAATTATAAATTTAATGAACTGGAACTTAAAATTTACTTACATTACTTACATTAATTGAATACCAATGTACTTTATTGTAAAATAAAAATAACAGATATTTAGTTACAAATCTTTTGCCCGAAGTATACAAAAATTTCCATTAAAGATAAAAAATTTTAGAGTAAAATTGAAAAAAAAGCTTCCAATACCGTTCATTAATTTTCAAACAATCTTTTTTACAGTGTAGAGATTACCAAAATATAGTAGAGATTATAGAGACACACTAGAGTCCTTAGAAGTGTTCAAACCGAATCTAGGATTGTCCGAAACGAGTCTGAAGCAAAGAAAAACGAAACGTTCGAGATAATATTTTATTGGCTCAATTTCGCGTTAAAATTTTTCGCTTAAATTTATATTTGCATTTCCGCGCTGATCTCATCAGTATTTTCTGGCGAACAATATTCTCCGAAATTTACCCGAACGCGCAAATGCTCATTTGATAAGTAATCTTCGAAACTTTTTTTTTTCGAGCGTATTAATTATTTTCGTACACGGTATACGATTACAATGAATGTGTCTCAATAAAGTTATCTCGGTGACCTCGCGTTGGATGTTCAACCCCCGTGCGCGTTACCGAAGTGCGCTAGCGAGAGCGAGCGAAGAGAGACGAGCGCGTTCGTTGAACTGTTTTGCCAGACTCTCGAGGTCTGCACATCTAGACGGTATATATGAGTCGGCGGCGCGCGCGTCACCTCGGTGACAAATATTTTCAATGTAATCAAACTGGGTATGTCGTTCACATCGCGCTCACTTTTACGTCCATTGTGCATCACGAATTCTTTCTCTCCGGCGAGAGAGTCTTCGATTTCAATCCTGCAAGCAAAAATAAACAAAAATTGGCTCTTTGTCAACGAGACCCAGAATGTTTGCGATATTGTAATCGACTAACTCACGGTAAAAAATTAAATAAATTTTTGAAAAATGAGACCGAAAAATACGAAAAATTATACAATTACAAAAAAAAATTTAATCCTGCAAGAAAAATTAAATAAAAATTGGCTTTGTTAACGAGACCCAGAATGTTGGCGATATCGCAATCGATTAGTTCGTGGTGAAAATAAGCAAAAAATGAGACCGAAAAATACTGACACGCAGAATTTGTGTATTTATCGAGAAAAAAAAGAGACCGAAAAAATACTAGCGGGCGCAATGTGAATATTTTTCGAGAAAAAAATGAGACCCATACATACTGGCAGTCAGAATTTGTATATTAAAAAAAAAAAAAAAAAAAAAAAAAAAAAAAAAAAAAAAAAAAACGAAAAAAAAACGAAAAAAAAACGAAAAATGATTGCTTTATTTTCAATTGTTCAAATGGCGCGAGGAAACCTTGACATGTTTACCGGTCTATGCTCGGAGGTCGAGCCCGTTAAATAATACAACTCGCAGCTCTTTGCGTAGTGTATATTCAGTTATTACGAAATAAAATTCAAAACCGCGGCGTTTACAGGGGCCGGGATAGAGAAAGAGCCGTGGAAGCGAAAGGTGGAGCTCCGGCGCCGCTGTTCATTGGTGCGGCCGCACGAGTGTGGTCTGATCTACCGTGCCTGTTATCGAACCTTTCACTGTGCGCCAATGACCGTGCACATTTTCGCTGCGCAGTATTCAACTTGCAGCTTTTTAAAAATCGTTTTTATTTTTCAATTTTTTTTTTTTTGCTTTTCCCGACAACTTTTATTCTCTGCTTATAAATCGTTCGATATCCGTTGCTTTTTATTTTTCTTTATTTTACCGATCGCAATTTTATAGCCGAGCTTTTATGGCCCGCGAGACTATAAAAGTTCACCCGTGACATATTCTCGTACACCTTCCCACGCCGATAATGACATAAACGCTGAAAATAAATAAATAAATGAATAATAAATAATAAATAAGTAAATAAATATTAAATAAGTAAATAATAAATAGATAATTCATAAATAATTAATAAACAATAAATAAATTAATGGAACGTAAAAACCGCGTAAGGAAAGTTAAATAAAATAGTATAAACTTTGTCGTCAATTCTCGGACACGTCCATGATTATTGGACTCGCTGGGTTTTCACTGTTGATGTATATGCGTTCGCCTCGCAGTACTACCTCGTCCACTAACGAATTTATCTCCGCACGAAGAGAGGGAGAGAGAGATATGGAGTTATACCATTAGAGTTATTTGATACACATACTCACGGAGCATAATAAACGCTGCACTTTATATCGGTCGATTATTATACGCTCGCTAGTTTATTGCGGAGAAACATTTTTTGAATAACACGCGTCGCGTTCGAAAAGCATTATCGAGACTATTTCTATACCTGCGAATTTAACGCGAGACTCGTTCTGCGAGGAAAAATAAAGGTAGCGATCCGCGCCCGGCTAATCCGATTTTGCACTTGTGACCAATTTTCATTAGAGTAAAGCTATAAAAAAAATAAAATAAAAATAAAACCATGGCAGTCCATTCAATTTTTCGAACCGCACGCTCATCGCGTTCGAAAAACATTATCGCGATTATTTCTATAACCGCGAATTTAACGCGAGACTCGAGCCGCGAAGAAAAAAAAGCACAGCTTATTTTTCATCCACGCCCGGATAATCCGATTTGGCACTTTTCACCAATTTTCTTCAGAATACCACTATTAAAAAAAAAAAAAAGAAAATGAAACCAATCGATCCATTAAATAATCCATTAAACCAGCCGACCATAAAAATTTTTAACCAGAGCCGTCTCTATTTAGAGTTCCGTCCAACGAGGCCTTCAGCAAAAACATTCTTGACTCCGAAGCGAATTTAACGAGCTAAAAAAAAAAAAAGAAAAAAAAAATGGTGTCTTGACTCTGACAAAAAAAAAATCAAATTCCGAAAGCACAGAAGTCCGCACGATTCCGAGAAAATTAGCGGGCCGTCGTTTCTCGTACTCCTCCGTTAGCATGGTAATTCGTCCGTCGTCGTTCCATGGTCGCTTCGCGTTGCTGAGAAGCGGGATCGAAGCGTTTGTGGCTTTCCGGGAAGAAGTCGCGATATATAGCCGGCCGAGGAGGCACGTTCAAGGGATTCTCTCGCGGTAACTCGAGCGTCAATGGAAACCCATTAACTAATTAGAAGAAGGAATACGGGAGAGAGATGGAGAGAGCGAGTTAAGGGAAGAAGCTGCGTTTGACGCGTGCCCGAATATCCAAAGATCTTCTCTTCCTCTTTATCCCGTAATCTCCCTCTTCTCGCGAGTCGCAATCGTCGACCCGATTAATTTCGCTAACGAGGAATTCGTTCCGACCGCGCCTCTCTGCATCGGCGCGATTCAGCCGGCCCGGCAGTGTGTAAGCGACGTTTGTTTTCCTTCCGTGGAGGAAGCTATGTTTTCGTAGAAAATGAAAAAAAAAATCGAGATTTTAATGTCGGAGTAATGGAAAGAGTTTAAGGGTCGAGTTTTAAGACGTTAGTGTGAACTTAAGATCGGACTTTAGTTTGAACTTACGACAGATCTTAGGGACGCAGTGGAGTTCGATCTTGAGTTCGATCTTGAGTTCGATCTTAAGTTTGATCTTAAGTTTGATCTTGAGTTTGATCTTAAGTTTGATCTTAAGTTCGATCTTAAGTTCGACCTTAAGTTCAACCTTAAGTTCACACTAACGTTTTAAAATTCGACCCTAAAACGTCGAGAAATGCGATTTCTAGCTGGCGTTCGGATGTTTTTGTATTTGAGAGAGAATTGCTTCATTTTAAAGGTCTTCAATTTGGAAACGGTTCGAGATAATGGATTTAAATTTTGTACGCCAAGATCGTGGATACGTGTTTTAATTCGGTGAAATTTTTATGAATATTGGTAGCCGGGTTGGAAATCTTATGAGAATTGGACATTTTTGAAAAATGTCTGTGACCTCAAAATTTCGTAAGTTTTTAGCTATCGTTTTGAAATTGCATTGGAAGTTAATAATTATGATCGGAGACCTTTGGTATTGAATTTGGTTGAAATCTATACAGGCAGTTAGATTTTATGTACTTTTAAGTTTTTATTTGACAAATTACTAAAAAAAAAGCTTTAATTCGAGTAAATATAGACGTATCGACCTCGAATTTGGAAGATTAATTAACACTGCGTAATATTTGGTATTAAATTTGGAAAAAATGAATTACTCGTATAAATTTTATGAAATTTAACATTTTTTGAATTTATCAATTTTTTTATTTGTATATGATACGATTTTCTAAATCAAATACAATGCCAAGAGTGAAATGAGTTACCGCGGTGAAAAATTGATTTAAAAAATAGCCCCAAAACGACAAATTACACAAATTTCAGTTAGCCATGTTCTGCAATCAATTTTGCGGTAAACTCTGGGCTCTGGTAAATGACGAATGATGCATTAAATGTGAAAATTACTTTCTTATTGTTTATTACTTTATATTTGCGTTGTCTCCTGAGTGTACTACATTTTTTATATCCAGTTGGCCCTTGAATTAAAAATAACAATAACAGTCACGACAATAATAATAATATTAATAATAATAATAATATTAATAATAATAATATTCTTGCAATCGCGATACGCTCCTTCCCTCGAACGTAATTATCATAATGGTATGCCCGTGAATAGTATTCGACGTATCTCGGTAAAGACGCGGTTGTGTCGCGAAACTGGACCAGGCTGCTGGGAGGCTATGAAACGAGTCGGCCTTATCTCGAGCTCGGCAATGCGCGAAATTCAAGCCAGCCTCGAGAAAATAAGAGACGCGCGGAGAGCAACTGGGGAACCGAGACGGAGAAAAGGTTTCGCTGATAAAAAAAAAAGAAAGAAAAAACAATCACCAGAGAGACAGAGAAGAATTTTCGGGAAGAAAAAAAAACTAGGATAAAAGCCACAGTTCGCTCAACGCACAAGAGCGTGTACGATAGCGTACAAAAAAAAATAGAAAAAAAAAAGTATCGCTCGATAGAGAGGCAGATGTTAGTTCGCCGGTGCGAATCACTTATAAATTTTTTTCCCCTTCGTTTCTCGTTTCTCTCTCTTTATAATTCTCGAACCTCCGGTTGGCGACGAGAACGCTTCTGCGCATGCGCGCGCGCCCGCACTTTTTCCGTCTCTAATTTTCTCGTTCGGTCGAGGCGCGGAGTCTCTTTTAATTCCGGACGTTTTCACGAGAGAAAGAAGAGGCGGCCGCGAGATGGAGATTCCCGTCCAATCAGTCATCCGTGTGCGAAGCTTTTCTTCTCTCTTCCCATTCCGGCCGTTCTCGTCTCTCCGGCGGCTCCGCTGTTTCTGGCAATTCACCAAATTCGCATAAGGACGTAGATTAAAGAGCGTTACCCCGCCAGAGGCATTATTATCGTAAATGTAATATATCGTTGGCGGCAGAGGCTCTGGCGGGGCCTCGCTGGAACGCGTGCATATAATCGCCCCGGCGGCCGGCGCTTTTACCACGCTATACGGTCTTCACGGTTACGACCTCTTTAACGCCCTCCCGAGACGGTACTCTCGATACGGCTTTATTTTTTCTCTTAACACCGCGGGGGCAAGGAGAAACGAAGAAGTTTTATAGTTTTTTAACTCTCGAGCACCGAGCAGTTGTAGGGATGGATGACCTGTGCAAATCTGGATGCTGTTTTGGAAAAGTGTTGGGGAAAAAAATTAATAACATTTTTTTTTTTTTTATTTCTGAGATGAGCGGCTGAGGAGACGGTAAATATTTGGTAATGATTCGTCGAGTCGTTCGAAAACAAAAAGAAGTTTTTTAACTAGCGAGTACCGAGCAGTCGCGCGGAAGAACTTTGCGAATTTGGATGCTGTTTTGGAAAACTGTTTGAGGAGAAAAATTGACCAATTTTTTTTTTTTTTTTTTTTTTTTTGAGATGAGGCGCCGAACACCCGAGCAAATTTGGTAATGGTTCGTCGAGACGCCTTAAAAAAAACGTTTTCTCGAGCAAAAATTCTGAAAAAAATACAAAAACCCCTTGTAAATAATCATGAATTGTGGTGAAATTACAACTTTTTTGGAAAGCGTCAGGTTTTTGACCGTTCGATTTCACATGGAGTACCTCAATATACTTTTTCATCGAAATTAAAGTAAAGTACGTCCGGTGTCTTCAATATACTGAACATTAATTTTTCTTCACAACTGTACACAAAATTTAATATAGTAGTTCACCCATAAAAACTTCCACCACAATTACATTAAATTTCATACCAATTTTTTTTTTTTACAGTGAACGTAACAAGAAAGACCTCACCTCGTAACCTTAATGGGGTGCAAAAGTATGCGCGGTCGTCCGGAATAAAAATCGTACACCATTCGTTCGTTATTATGAAATGGTCTATCGCAACGAAAGAAAAAAAACGGAAATTCTCTTTGAAGTTAGGATAGCCTATCTCTTTTTCAGTGTGGTCAAGACACGCTGTGGTGTTCGACGATGAGATAAAAAAAATACGTCCGACTATCGCGCGACGAACCGACTAGGCCCGCGATACTCCTCCCGTCTTGCCGAAACCAACACCTACGTAGCGCGCAGCATTGCGCGATATATATCTTAGAGCATCCTATACAGCAAGCGCCCGATTAGCCGTCGTCCCGTCGTTCTCCGTGGAATTTTTATTCGTCCCTCAAAAATAGCATTTATCGCCGGAAATATCTTTAGCTTTCGGCTCTCCTCGTCTCGTTTCGCGAGCTCTCTTAACTCTTGTGTTCTTTATGTATTCTTCATTTATCTTCTGGGACTCTCCGCGACTCTCTTTCTCGCATATTTATTCTATTTTAAAATATTTTTTTCCTCTCTCGTTGGATCCTTGCGGTTTTGCTACATAAAAGCTTAATTTATCTCCTTCGTTTCTTCACCAAGGCCCAATTTGATGGGCGTAGATAATAAATTATACAAGAATTTCTTGCAAGAGTCCTTTTTTTTTCTTTTTGTAAAAAAAAAGCCTAAGCGAGAACGATAGTTGTGTAGAGTAAATGTTGGACAAATGTACAACGAGGAAGAAAACCGAGACCCGAGCTCGGCGAGTTTCGATCCAGGACGAGTGAATGAACTTTTCTGTTATCTAAAAAGACCGGGAGTGATTAACGAACGAAAAAATTGGACTATGTCCGAAAGGCATCTCCTTTCCGTGTTGGATGGTGAACTTGGCCTAACGATTAAGGCTAATCAAAGAACAAATGTCCGATTTTAAAAAAGACTCTAATATGTCTCTCAATAATGGGATTCAAAATTATTTTTTACAATATTCAGTCGTCGAGCGACTAGTCTGTGCACAATTTTATATTCCGAGAGCAAAGTTAAAACAAACAAATTTTTTATATTTTGTTATTGCATATATTTTTTATTTAAATGTTTCCATTTCTTTGCCTTTGCAGCCGGTCAGTGAGTGGACATCTCTGAACGTGGTCGAATGGATGTCGGCCCTAAATCTATACCGCTATGCAGACGTATTCAAGTCGAAAGATATCAAGGGCAGCGATCTGCTCAACTTGGATCGAGAAAAGCTGATGGTGAGTCCCATTAATTGCTTCCTTAAAAAATCTTCAATCTCCTTTTGCTCGAAATCATGAATATATTGAAAATTGCAAGAAAAAAAAGTCAACCTTTTACCGCCCTATTCCTTCCAAAATTTCGTATCATGTACTAACAATAAAATTTATCGGAGCGATTGTTTAGTCGAGTAATGGAGGATAAATGTACTACAGAATTGAAAAGATTAGAATAAGAAATAAAAAAAAATAAAAAAGATTAGAATAAAAAGACTAGCAACTGCTATAATTGCTATCAATTGCTTCCTAATTGTATTTCCCTTTTCGCCCGAAACCATCGGTACATTGGGAATTTAAAGAAAAAAAGAGTTAAAGTTTGACCGTCCTATTATTTTCGGAATTTCATATCATGCACTAACATACATGAACTAACAATAAAATTTATCGGAGCAATTGTCTAGTCGAGGAATGAAGGCCGGAGGATAAATGTGCCATAGGGACGAGTTGAAAAGATAAAAAAAAGACAAGCGAATGCTATAAAGACGATTCTAGAGACGCTCGAGAATAGATCATCCGATAAACCCGAGATATCGTCGTGAGCCAAGAGAGTTCCTTCTCCGGCACAGTTTTACAATCGTCTCAGCTCCCCCTCGTTATCCCGTTATCCCCGTAATCCGTGCTCCCATCGTCGTCGTTTGGTCCTCGTCCGCGTCTCGGTAGTTCCTTGCACCTACTTATAGCGATATCCCAACTCCATTGGGGAATACGAGAGTCACGATTGGTCAATCGACGATCTCACAGCCCGATGACTTTTGCCGCCGGTGTTGCAGCACACTTCTTGTGCCCGTCGTCGTCGTCGACGGCGCAGTCCTCTTCCTAGTCAAGAAAAGCAAAAATACCCAACGATGATACTCGCAAAGAGGAAAGAATCGTATGCGAGAGACAACTGAAAAAAATGCACAAGACTTCAAGGCTGTTTTAAGGCGTAAATCCTCGATTACCATACTAATCGACTCGTAAATTGTCCGTCCCGTGTGTCCTTACCTGCTATCCCCCTTATGTAGATATCTCTGCATATTCGTGTGCGTTTCTTTCCTTCCGAGAGCCCGCGGTCTTCTCTCGTGCGTGGAAACACGAGAGAGATTCCCTCGCCTTACAGTTCACTGTAAGCTGGCCATTTTTTTTAACCTTTTTTATCTTAATTTTTTACATAGAATTGTAGTGGAAGAACGTTAGAAATTTATTTATCGATCTCTTATGAAAATTCTATCATACACTATGAAAATAAAGTGTAGATTTAACTTATTGGAACTTGCAACTTACTTACATTGCTTACATTAATTGAACGTTAATGTACTTTTTCGTAAAACAAAAATACCAGATAATAAAATTAAAAATCTTTTGCCTGAAACTTTTGGTAAAATATTATTTTTGTTTCTTTTACAGAATATGGGAATAAAAGATGAGTTCCATCAGAAGAATATACTGGTGTGCATCGAGGAGCTCTGTCAGCCATCGTCGTCGCCGACGTTGCAGGGTGGCGATGGGACGATCGTCAAATCCACGGGTGTTAGCACGTTGTCCGGAAGTGAAGTTACAAACGCAACGACGACCGATTGCGGTAGCACAACGAGCACGAGCAGTTCGAGCGGTTCGACGACGGGCGGCAATGCCGTCGGGGCTCCGTGTAATGCGCCCGGTACAGCGTCGTCCACGTCGGCTAACTCGCATAACCTCGTGCCGCACAGCTTTAGCGTCTTGGAGAGATGCGACAAGTGCCACAAATATCTCAGGGGCCTCTTGCACCAAGGATTCCTCTGTCAAGGTATACCGTCTATCAGTCGCCGCTGACGTAGTTTCCTCCCTCACGCTCGCTCTTTCTCTCCCTGCGCACTTCGATTCAACGTATGCACACTCACACGGTTAAAAAAAAAATCTGAATTTAGTATACGAGGCTGAAAGTTTTAATGCAAAATCTGGTAAATTAAATTTAACATGTAATTGTCATGAAAAATTAATGGAGGTCTAGAGCAAAATTCATCAAAATTATTGGAATCAAAACACTTATAGTAAAATTAAAGTGAATTATTAAAAGTAAAGTATTTGAAAGTTTTTAATATACGGTACGTTAATTTTTCATCACAATTGTATATGAAATTTAGGATACCAGTTTATGCGTAAAAACTTCCAGTGCCAGTACATTGAATTTCATACGATTTTTTTTTTTTTTTTTTTTTTTACAGTGCATGCGATCGCGGAATTTCTGCCACTCTGGTAAACTTCGATGCCGAGATCTGTAAAAAATAATCGTGACCGAAATCGGAAGGGCGTGTATTCGCTATGTTTTTTTTGTAACTCAATTTATTCACGCACGATTATTAATTTTATTCATCGAACATTTCCGCGATGCTGAAGTTTCTTTATCGAGGCGTAACTTTCATATCGATACGCTGATATTAAAGCTTTTTTTTACATTCGTGAAGGCAACGCTGATTGATTTATTTTAAACTACGAGACAGTGAATTCTCGAGATTGAATGCGAAATCACCTTCGGACTTGATTATAATTGTAGAGGCTTCTATTATACGATTCTCATTGAGACGTCTAATCGTCTCCGTTTCTCGTTTCAACTTCCTCCAGGCGAAAGATAGTCGACGTATATTCCGCTCCGTCATCTCATCTGCTCGTAAAGCGGACCCGAGACGGTGACGCTACGGCGACTCCATTATTATCCGTTGGATAATCAGAATGTCAGGATTAATTGCTATCGGCTATTGGAACGATTATTGCTCGGCTCAGGATTGATTGAGTTCGATCCGAACATTTCATTTTTTTTTCTTTTAATTTATCACCGCTATCTATATATATCCGTGTGGCTCGATTCTTAAGGCTTTTTTTTTGTTCACAGATTGCGGACTGGTCGCCCACAGAACGTGCTCGGCGACGGGTTTGCCCACGACCTGTGTACCATCCGATCCTGAGACCCGGCACAATCGATTCACGTCAGGTACGCTGCATACACATCGCATATACATCATTTTTTTTTTTTCGTATGTAAAACACTGATTGTCCATCGCATTATTATTCTCTTACGAATTGCTCATCGACGGACGGGTTTTCGATCGTTCGACCGTACTAAGACATAAAGTCGGCGTGTAAAAAAAAAAAAAAATATTCGTATAAAGATTGGCAATAAAATTGCACGTGCGCTATTGCATTCGTGTAATCGCATTAGATGGGGAAAAAATTGTTAGAGATTACTGACAATCCTAGTACTAGCGTGTCTTGTTATGCAAAACTTATTCGTCTCATAACAAACAAGATTACGATTCTCATAAAACGAACGACAGTTTTTACCCGCTCGGGCAATGATCTATGTGGAGATCCATGCATCCTGATCTATAAAAAAAGAACTCCTTTTTATAACGTTTTTTTTATTATTGAAAAATTATTTAAAAAAAATTATGTCTCTCATAAAATTAACGACAGTTTTTACCCGATCGAGCAATTATCTATGTAGAGATCCATACAGCTTGATCTTAAAAAAAAGTACTGCTTCTATTTATAACATTTTTTAAATTGAAAAATTAGTTTTAAAAAATTATGGTTCTCATAAAATTAGCGATAGTTTTCAGTCGCTCGGGCAATGATCTATATAGAGATCTACATAGCCTGATCCATAAAGAGGAAAAAAAACGCACTGCTGCATTTTCCCTTCTATTTATATGAATTTGCACGGACGCAAAGTGATTTTAATATACTTTGTTTTATTGCACCAGGGTGGAGGGTGAGTCTCACGGCCTCTGTCTATTTTGCGGTTTATCATCGTACCGTACGATTAGAGTGCTAATGTAATTAGTTACGACTTTCCGGAGGTTAACCGCGGCAGATATTAAGTGTGATCCTCGGCTGACGCGCCCGGAGCCAACTATAATACCGCGTACAAGAGTTTAAACGTGTAGAGCGAGATATTCCTCCAACCGCAGAGAGGACACGTGCAGCGCACACGCGCGCTACCACGTAACACGCATATTATTCGCGGCAAATATTCTCGCAGTCTATCTCGAGGACCCCCTCCTCGTTATATATCACTTCGGTAGTATATTCAATTTTAAGACCGGATTAACGACCGTACTCGTAAAATCGTCTCAGCCGAGGTTCCTCGCGAAGTTTGGACCGCAAAGTTTCGCCCCTCAGTCCCGCCTCTTCCTCTCTATTCTCGGCACTTCAGTATCTTCTGTATCAAAGACTTTGATTTCCGACGCTTATCGCGATGAGTTCATGCAGCGACAGGTTAGCCAAAAATTATACGCCGTTGCGTCGGGGATGACGCGAGAGACGGAGTCGGGAGATTCGCGTTAATTTTCACGAGTGGCGCCAGACTTCGGTGTTGAGAGAGCCCGCAGGCCGGCGTCGAGTCCATTCGAGTCCGCGTCGTGGCATATTATACCGCAGCCTCTCTCGGTTCATCACCTTCATTCATCGTCGCCTCCCGTGGCCCCGCCGGCTCGTTATTTCATTTACGAACTATTGTTCAAGAAACCCGTCGATGTTTCGCGACGCGAGCCCGTGAGACTTCCTTGCCGTTGGTTAGTTTTGTCGACGAGGATGAGAAAAATTTTAACTCGGAAACATTTTCGCGAATTACGGATCGACACGAATAATTCGATTCTGTTGAAAATTTTATCGGGATAAATTGTTTATTTATTTTCCTGTTATGTAGCAGAAATCATTTATCGATCAAGGGTGGATCCGAGATCACAGGCAAACAAAACATGTTTCATCTTCTCGGGTCGTTTGTAGATCAATCGAAATTCGTATTTAAATCTATCGCACTTATCTCACATCGAAACTTCCTGATGTTCAACAAACTGCAGCAAAGAAAAAACAAAAACAGAAATCATTTATCGTTCAAGAGTGGGTCCATCGATCTTAGGCCAAAAAAACATGTTTCATCTTCTCGGCTCATTTTTAGATCAATCGAAATTCGTACGTAAATCTTTCTATTGCACTTGTCTCGCATCTACACTTCCTGACGTTCAACAAACTGCACAAAAGAAAAAAAAGAAATAATTTATCGTTCAACGAGTTCGGAACATCGATCTTAGGCAAAAAAAACATGTTTCATCTTCTCGATTAATTTGTAGATCAATCGAAATCCATACACAAATCTTCCTATCGCGCTTATCTCACATCGAAACTTCCTGACGTTCAACAAATTGCAGCAAAAAAAAAAAGAAATAATTTATCATTCAAGGGTGGATCCATCGATATCAGGCAAAAAAAACATGTTTCACCTTCTAATTCGTCGATCAATCGAAATCCGTACGTAAATCTTCCTATCGCACTTACCTCACACCGAAACTTCCCGGCGTTCAACAAACCACAAAAAGAAAAAAAAAACAGAAAAAAATATATCAACTTGCCTCCGCGACAATTGCCCAAGGTGACTGACACAATTATCATCATATTATATTCGCATATACTTGTTGCAATGCGAGTTAAAAGTGTCAGTGAGTAATGAGATTCGTTGTTGGCCTCTTCAGCATCCACTTCTCTCGGCCTTTTCTCTCTCTCTCCTCGCCGCGGACGGGATAACAAGCGGCGTCAGCGCGATGCATGCGTACGTACGAAATGATCTCGCGCAGCGGCAGCAGTTGCAGAATATATATTCCACATTGTAAATATTCACTGACGCCGAGTAGCCAGTAAATTATTTCTCTCTCCTCGTCGTTCCCTCGCGATCTCTGCACATTTTGCAGTTTCATCGGTTCAGCTTGAGCTCACTCGTCTCTCTCTCTTTTCCCGACGCGAGAGTACGATGGCGCAGTCGAGTGGCTGTGTGTGACCCTGGCTCGGCAAGAGACCCGTGGGTGTCGCGCGCTCGCGTGTGCTCGTCTATAGAAATTACATTTTTTTTCCCCTTTTTTTCCTTCTTATTCCACTCAACCGGCAGATATTTCTGTACGCCCGGTGTGTATGAGTGGTTGTAATTCATACTACCAACAATTGAACTCGTTGTGTTTCCAGCCGACAGAGCTCTCGGGCACTCCTCTTTCGTACCCCTTCCTCTCCCGGCCTTCCCTCGATTCGCGATATTCAGCGTCGTAAAATACTTGTAGAGAAAATATGAGATACGGAAAACGCTCTCTCGTGAGCTGCTCACTCTCTCTCACTCTCTGTGTACCCGGCAAGATATCCCATCTGTTAACTTTTTTTCGAGCGCGCGGATCCCGCGGCTTACGCAATTATGCTTCTTCGTTCGAGGAGCTCTCGACGTCCACTCGCAATTTTTTGACTGGTCCTCAAAGTCGTACGAGAGTCGGAGGAATAAAAAAAGGCTCGAAGCTCTTCCAGATGTTCGATACACGGTTTGCAGGGAGAATAGAAAGCTTCTTATTGAGAATTTTATGGGCATCCTTACCTCTCGGCGACCCGTTTAATTTTGATGTTACAAGACGTTTATTTATTTTTCACACGGGAAGAAGCCTTTCACAAAAATAATTTTTATTTCACCATTGCACGATTTATTGCCTCAATACGAGCGACCGGAGAGTGGGATAATAAATGCTGGGTGAGAGAGTTCATGACAACTAACGTTTGTAGGTTTTCTTTTTTTATTTTGCAATCGGTGGGAAAACCTGAGGCTTTTGTTTCTTGCGCCATTTCGTTGCTTCAACTTTAGGTAAAATTCGTTTTCTCCTGTTTTTGACCCGCGAGTTGTATTCCTTTCCGTATGAAGAAATATATATATATTTTTTTTATTAACGGATCTGTGTTTTTATACGGTCAACCCGAGCTGTTGTATGTGGGAATGGGCGAATAAAAAAAAATGTTCGAGTTCATCGACGATTAACATTTATAGCCTTATTCGATCACCGAGCAACGCGAGTAACGTTAATAATAGCTTTAACAAACGTTCTCTCTGTCTCGAGGATCTCGCGCTATTATTATGCACTGTTACTACCTACATTATTGAATACCGGATAACTACACGTAAGAACGTATTTTTCATCTCGTTCCATGTGCGTAGGATTTATGTACGACATAAAAAAACCAGGGGAATTAAAATTGTAACGTGGTTCAACGGTGGAATAACGAAGATGGTAATTTTAAACGTCGATGATATTCGTTTTATTACCGATTATATTTGTAATTATGGATGTACTTAGTTTGTCTTTTATTTTCCAAACATTATGTAACAGCGTGGTGGCAACTAAACAGAAAAATAAATCATTTCTTAAGGGCTTACGCGACAGCAAATGCGTAAAGACGCATGCATGTCCCGTGATTTTGTTTTCTCGATAAATATACGCTTCATCGATTGAATTTTTTTAGGGTGGAAGGAAGATATATTGAAGAACATTTAGGCATTTTTTCATTTAATTTTATTGTTATTATTTTTTTTTATCGATCGGCGTAAAGAATTTATTCTTAAGTTCCTTTGAGGTGCTCCTGATTTCAACTTGTAATTTTATCAGAGTCAAAAAATGTTAATTGTTTCTTAATAAATTATATATAACGCGGTCATTGAAAAGGGGGAAAACAAAAAATTTAAAAATTATTTGTTATAATTTTTTTTAAATATGAGACCGTCAACGTCTAAAGAATCTATCGAAGTATATCAGGGAATATACCAATCTTGAAAATCACGTTTTGAGAAAGAAATCGTTCAAAGTTCGGCCGTGCTGCTGCTCGAGCGCTCCGCCACTTTCCTTATAACGGTCTCCAACTGTCATAATTTGTTGAATATCAACATAAAAATTACACACAATTTTCTTGACACTGTAAACTATTTTTCAAAATTGAATCTAACAATTTTCTTTTTTGTTTATCTTCCAGTTTTCGGCCTCGCTCTGTGCTCGCAATTCGATACTGCCACGCGGAAAGCACCGATTCTGGTCGAACGTTGCATTCGCGCATTGGAGGAAAGAGCTTACATCGATGCCTCCCTGGATCTCTACAAAGTCTATCACAATAGCCCACCGAACGAGCAGACTATCGAGCTTCGACAAGAGCTAAACCACGGTGAGTATCTAAAACGGTCAGACAAACCGTAGGATTCTCAAGAATCCTGCTACAATGTTCGACCTGGAATTTTAACAATGCCCTTTTTTCTATTCGTTTTTTTTTCTCACAGACGTCTGCAACGCCGATCTGAGCTCCTACAGTCCGCAGTGCATAGCGAGCGTGCTGAAAAAATTTCTTCGCGAATTGCCTGATCCCGTCATACCTGTACAGTGGTACGACAGATTCTTGGAGGCATCAAGTACGCACATTCAGTTTTACACTAATAGCATAAAAATAATTATTTTCAAAGTATTATTTTATTTATTTTATTTATATACCGGTAATGCCCATTGGCAGAGCGACCGGGGATATCCGACGGTCAAACAACGCTTAGCCGATGTGGAGAGTCGCTTTTACAATTGAATCTTAACTTAAAAATGAACGCCTTTCACAAATGAGATTACAAATGAGATATTTATAAAAATATATTTCATGAGTAATTTACATGCAGCCGTTTATCCTTCGAGTCGAAACGACCCGGCTAAAAATACTCTCTTCAACCCTGTACTTACTGTAATGTTGAAAAACAGGCTTGCGGAGCGACGAACAGTGCGCAGCGAGACTCGGTCAATTGGTAGCCGAACTGCCGGAACATCACAAAACCACCTTGCATTATCTAATGGCTCACTTTTGTCGCATATGCCAATTGCAACATGCGAGAGACTACACCGAACCACCGACGATTCTCGTTCAAGTGCTGTGTCACATATTCCTCAGGCCTCCCTGGGAGCGAATAATGTAAGTGCCCTGCTTCGTAATGTTGCTCTTTTTCTCCACTTTTTTTGTCCATAAATGGCGCAACTCCGCCTATCCATCGTGTGTGTACGCCTACTCAAAATATCGATTGTTCCCGCTCGCACGAGCTCGTCAAGCTTCCTTGCTTCGAACCGCTATATATATCTCTGTACTAATTTCAGTCAAGTGGTGTACAACACGGAGGCTCATATTCGCATAATGGAATTGCTCTTGCTTCACGGTAATTGGAACGAGAGACTGCCGGAATTTGCGAGCGCTCCTCAATTGCCACCGAGGAAAGTTTCGAGGCCACAGTTTCCAGTTCTCGATCCATTTCCCACGCTGGACGAGGACGCAGCGGCTAACGATCGGCAAATGAATCCGGATAGCAACAAAGATCAACCACACAGGTATTTTTTAAAAATGCTCTTTTTTTACAACTTTAATGGCGTTATCAAAATGTTTACTTGACAACATTGTTGTACCGGCTTCAAACAGTATTGCGAATTCTTGCATTCCGAATTGTACTTGTTACTTGTTGTTCAATGACTTTTCGGTAAGCAAAGTTAATCGTAAAAAAAGAAAAAGAAAAGGATGAAAAGTAAAACTAATCTCTTGTAATTCGATAGACCGAGAACACTCCAAGAGGCAGAATGGTATTGGGGCGACATCACGAGAGACGACGTTAACGAGATGATGGTGGACTCCCCGGACGGCACGTTTCTCGTTCGGAACGCGTCTTCGAAGGGCGGCGAGTACACCCTAACGTTGCGCAAGGGCGGTACCAATAAGCTCATCAAGATCTGTCACAGGAATGGCAAATATGGTTTCTCAGAGCCATACAATTTCCATTCGGTTATCGAGCTCGTCGATCACTATCGAAACTGTTCGCTGGCTCAATACAATTCGACCCTCGACATCAAGCTCCTCTATCCCGTGTCACGATTCCAACAGGTAAAGATAATCTAAATATTATTAAACGCCGATTAATGTCTGGTATTTTACATCACTTACACCGGGAATACACAAACATTTTCACATTTTTGTATGTAATTTGTATCTTTCCCTTTGCAGGATGACGAAATCGCGAGTACGACAGACACGGCGAACGTTCTGCAAAAATACGTCGAATTGGACAAGGAAATGACGGACAAGGTTAGACAGTATCAAGATTGTTCGGAGCTGTACGGCAGAACGGCCTACGAGGTGCAATTGAAGCGACAAGCGCTCGAAGCGTTTTCCGAGGCGATAAAGATGTTCGAGGATCAGATGAAGCTTCAGGAGTCATATCAGAAAGAGGCCCAACCCCACGAGATATCGACGTAAGTTTGATAACCGAGTTTCTGAATAAATTTCTGCTGGTTTTTTTTTTTTTTTTTTTTTTTTTTTTTTTTTAATACGATGACAAGCCTCTGGTACAGTTTGTCCGTTATCTTATCGCTCTCTTTCTCTCTCGTGGCTGGGCATAAACCGACACGAGGGCACGTTGAAAACACACGCAAACTCACACACGACTATGTTTATTCACCGCCGTTTTCTTCGCAGTCTGACCGATAACGCCGAATTGCTGAAGAGTCGATTGAAGTCACTGGAAGATAGTCGCGAACAGCTCGACGACAGTCTACGACAACAAATCGCCTACAACAGAACTCTCGAGCGTGAGATGCAGAAACTGAAGCCCGAAGTGATACAGCTTATGCGGCAGAGAGACAAGCACTTGATGTACGTAATAAAAAATATCTCGTTTCCCTTCGAACCGCTGTCGAATATTGTTGAAATTATCCAATACGATCGAACACGCGTGGGAACACGCGTTGCATTTCCTCCAGAAAACGATGCAGTGGATCAGCCAAATCTCTGAGGATTGTTAATTTGCATTAATTTAATTTTCCGTCTTTCTATTTTCTGCCCGACAGATGGTTGAGAAAAAACGGCATGAACCAAACAAAGATAAATCTGATGTTGAACAACACGATGCCGAATCCGGTAGTTGGCGATCTCGTGATAAACGATCTTCAGGAATTCGATTTGGAAGTTCACTCCGACGAGAAAACATGGCTTTTCCTCGAAGGCTCCAGATCGGACGCCGATAGAATATTACAAAATCTTCCGGACGGAACTTTCCTTGTGAGACGGTCGCGGACAGGCCAGTACGCCCTCTCTATAATGTGGGTATCCCGGACGCGATGGAATTTTTGTATACTTTATAAATTCGAAAAACTAAGTTTTGAATCTTTTTAATCAACGACAATTTCTGATGTTCCAGGTGCAACGGTATGGTCAACCATTGCATAATATACGCGACGGAGCGTGGTTTCGGTTTCGCCGAGCCTTACAATATACACGCGACACTAAAACATCTCGTGCTCCACTACGCTCAAAATTCACTGGAGGAACACAACGAGAGCCTACGAACAACGCTGACGTATCCGGCTTTCGCGAGTCCGTCGGCTCTGGCTCAGCTCCAGGCGCAGTATATGCAGTTTCAGGGACAAAATCAAAATAATCTGTCAATAGTGATCAAATAAATAGGCACAGATTTTCTAAAAATCTAAAAAAAAAAATAAAATAAATGATCGTGATGAGAGACGTCGGACGGGTCAAGACTCCTCTGAGGGACTTCGCAAACGCTTTTAAGATTAATGACGGAACGCGCGTGAAGAAATAAAAAAAGAACACACAAAGAAGAACCTCGTGGCGATCAAACGTGGGAAACACAAAGAGTGAGAAAAGCCGATGGTTAAAAGTTGTAGCAGTAGCAGCAGTTGTGATCTCAGTTTAAAAAGAAAAATCAATCGAGAACCTCAAGAGAAATTAAATACTTCGTTAAACGATTTTAATATAGAAAATCTCGTGCCGCTCTCGAAAAATAAAGAAAAATGCCAGTTTTTCATCCTTCCGAGTGATCGCTAAGTACATTACACGATCTTGCGAACCATCCATCACCATCCGCGTTCTCAACACTGTGAGCTAAAAGCACAGTAACGGACGTTAAAACAAGAAAGCAAGAAAGAAGAAAACACAAGCATAGAAGCATAACGAATCATTCTCCATCGCCATCACTTCGTTATATCAATCGGTACAACGAATTTATCTCGATCGTGGAAAAAAAAGGAGGACTATTTGTACGTAGGATTTAATTGCTGTGCCAGGCGTTCGACCGAGTACGCGAAGTGAGTTATATTAAAAAAATAACTGTCTGTGATTTTGGATCGATAAGACGAACGATGGTGTTTCAATATTTTTTTTTTTTTTTTTACACGTATGTAATTGTTTCTCGCTTGTAATCTGTACTTGTTCGTTTCTCTTAATTTCTCTTCACTATCAACGTTCTATATTTTGCTTTTCCATTTTTTTATATATATATAACATATATACATATATATTATATACATATGTACCTATATCTATTACGTGTGCGCGACCTCGCGTAGAGCGTGAGGTCGAGAGCGGGGAAGCAGCGACGATTTTGTGTCGCGAGAATCGGCATATGGTCGAATTATTGTGCGGCGGAAAAATTGATTGGCTGCTCCGGATGAGCCTTGTGTCTCGCAAAGCACGCGGTGAGAAAAAAAACACTGTATCGCGCTCGTGCGCCTGCGTGCCTGTGTGTCTGTCTGAGTGTGTGTACGTCACATATGATTATCGCGACGGCCGTCCATGTTTGTAAACGAGATATAGGAAAGACAGATTCGGTGGGAGAGAAAAAAAAAGAACTGGCCGTCGACGATTTTCTCGTTCGGTCCCGACGATCGTAAAGTTTAGGAATGAGTATGTTTGTAATAACGTCGATGTCTTCACTTCTTGTAAACGTATCTTCATTTTTCTTTTTCTCTTCCGTTTTTCTGTTCAATGTTTCTTTCCACGCGTCGATTCGAGTTACGATAGATCCGCGCTAGATTGGAGATACGGGCGTTCATTATTTTTGCGGACGCCTTCTGTGCTGTTATTAAAAAAAAGGAAACTCTAAGTATAGTGTCTGTAGGATGTGATAAACGACGACGAGCAGCAGGTAGATGACGAGGCCGCGAATGAGGGTTGAGTTTAGTCTCTCGATGAAAAAAAAAAAAAAAAAAAAAAAAACACAAACGAAAATCTTTGTACCTGAAATTGAAAATTGTCGCGCGCGAAACTCGGTTCGTAGGATTATTGACGAGGGATCTCAAGGTCGCGAGATCGACGAAACGCTGGCGGCAACAAAAAGCTCGACGACTTTATATATATATATACTTTTTTTTATAATTCACGCACGGATGTTCGCTCATTCCGGTCGACGGCGAAACCGAGAAATTTTGCGTTTACAGAGCGGTCAGTAAGCGCAAAAGTGTATCGGTTCCAGCCGACCACCGTCTCGCCATAAACTTAGTAATTTTTTTTCAAGTTTTTGTATCAATTTTTTTTTCGAACAAAAAAACAGTCAAAAGCTCGTTACTGCTGCCCGCGTAAAATTCGTCGTCCCGACCTACCAAAGTCACAGAGAATGGAACAAAGTTCAACGTACGAATGGGTTTGAAGATTAGAGACGTTCACGACGCGAGATTGAGGGAACGTTCCTCGAGAGACGAGAGCTCGACGCTCGATCGCGAATCGGCGCAAGCGGGATGACGGAAGCTTCTATATTCGCCTAGGTCTGGAAATTGTAATATTAAATGTTAAAAGTAACAAACGAAGGAATGAAAAAACAAACCAAGGCTCAATGCAACGTAAAGTCGCATCCCCGAAAGCACACAGACAGGCGAGTGAATCATCGATACAGTCGTACAGGCTTAGCCGACTACTTTTCGCTTCGACATTGACTTTCCGTCTCGTGGACGATAATCGCATTTTTTTTCTCTCAAAAGCTGGAAACCCAATGGGACGCTCGTTGGTTCCTAGGACATTTTTGTACGTAAAAAAATGCAGTTAAATAACTTCGAAATAATAATAATAATAATAATAGTAATGATCAATTGTTTATAGTTTAAGCTCAAGTTTAAGCTCGTCGGCTCCGTAGCAAAACTGAACGAAGCAATTGTTTGTGGAAAAAAGAATGTGATTGTGGTTGGATTCGTCGGTTATTCGGTGTCCGAACGCAGCTCGGCGGACAATTCACTCGCCTGTTATGCGAATGACGTTAGAATTAGGTAGCTCAGTTTTTTCTATGTACAAGTGCCGTAAGCCAGCGAGTGAATCCTCGTTTCGCGTGTTCGCCGAGCTGGCCGCGCGATGTTGTTTCTTTCTTTTTCAACAAAGTTTCGTCGCGACGGATGCAATCCAAGAATGTGTCGTAGCGGGCGAACACGCGTAACGAGTTCTTCCCTCAGTGTTTTCTAATCGATTTAATCGCCGGCAAAAAAGAAAATCGGCTCGCAGCCGATCGTCGTCGCCGTCTGGCGATTGTTTTTTAAAAATTGCGTAACAATGTGTGTGTATGCGCGCTAGCGTGCGAGACGTTTTTAACTTTGGAGCACGTTCGACGAGTGCCCATGAAAACTCTAACGGCCTGTTTGTGCGGGCTTACTCGGAGGTGCTGATGTGATAATAAAAAAAAAAAAAAACAAACAACTAACAAAGATACGAGGGAGTTAAATGCGACGAGTATACAGTTTTTTTTACGTTCGAGGGGAGATGAAAAAAAAGAAATAAAATAGAAATGCACACGACGCAACGCGAGGACGCGGCCTGAGATGTTGATTTCACTCGAGCCGTGTCTCGAGTGAGAAATGGGTCAAGAGTCGACGCACCGTCAATTCTCACGAGTTTCGAGGGAGCCTCGAAAAATTCACCTCAAGATAAAATTTGATCTCAGCCTAAAAGTAAACGAAAAAAAAGAAACAAGAAAAGTAAAAAAAAATCAAACAAGAAAGAAACCGATAATGTCCTCGACTGACGGCATCGCTTCGTCGTCCCTTGTGCGAATACAACAAAGAATGTTAGGTGTATTATGATAATGACACGAACACGAAAAAGAATGAAAAAAAAAATTACGAACAACATCAACACCGACAACACGACACCCAACAACACTCAATAATAATTGTAAAAAGAAAAATATGAAACAAAAAAAAACAACAAACATAAAAAAATTCTATATATATACATATATATATATTATATATATTTACATATATCTATATTTTTACTTACTTTCAAAGAAACCTTAACCATTATTTATAAACATAGGCGTTGTGTATATCGAAACGTATTTAGGTGAGAGCGTTTGCCGGGCGATCGATAGTAGAAAGCTTCGCGTCGACTATTCGATAATGAACGGACGTCGATATATCGTTCGGATGTTCGCGCGTATCTCGCAATTTTCCGAGCAGAGATGAGAATTTTTTACTTTAGCTCGTCGGAGCCGCATTAAATTAGGCTGGAAGGGACGAGGATTTTTCTTTTTTACCTCAAGCGGAGAGTGTAAATGCCATATGCTTTCGATCCATTATACGGAAATCTGAAAAAAAAAGTTCAGAGATCGACGTCGTGGTAAATCTTCGTAGCACATGCTTAGTAAATCGTTTTTTTAATCACTCTTTTTTGTTATCAAAAAACTGTCTGAAGATAGGATATTTCTCAGATTTGTAAATAATTGTCATTGTCCAACTGACGCGTTCGACTACGCGGTTTTTTTGTCAGACGATAATAGCGGTGTGTTTTTCCAAACTTCCGACGACGTCCCGGGGACTTTTCGTCGGGAAGTAGATTTGTACTACACGCATTTTTGTATATGAAACACCGTCGATCGTCTTTGTCACAGTCGAAAAAAAAAAAAAAAAAAAAAAAACGAAAAATCATTGTTTTTTCGCTGATACGAGGCGACTGGCACTACGCTGTCGTCGTGCGTATTCTTTTTCCGGGTTGTGCAAACGAGTGCATTTCCCTCACGTCGCGGTGAGTTGTCGATGATAAAAAAAATATAAACATAAAAAATAAAACGTTGCCTTAGCTTTTGTACAAGTTGGAACAAGTGGTCGTGAACCACTCGACGAATGAAAGATATTGATGGTTTAAATGGGGAAGGGAACGAAGGAAGTTCAGCGAGTGTACGTGAGCGAGTTTTGTTTTTTCACAAGGATTAAATATGCCTTGGGGCGGGGGGAGGTCGAAAGATATCGTTGAAATGTTTCGGATAACGCGATCGAGAAAATTTGATAATTGATAAATTTGATAGTACGAATAAATAATAAAAGAGCCTTGCAGCAAAAATAACGTAAAAACCAATTATGAATACTGATAATCAAACTGTTCGAGGAAAATAATAAATGGTGATTAGTAGATAACGGTAATAACATTGAACTCATAAAATTTTAATAATCGATATACCCAGTATCCGTGCGTATGAGTCGATATTTCCCAACGACGAACGGTCTTGCATCGAACTTTGAGCCCTTTTCCGATATAATAAAAACTTGTCGGCTGACGAGTTCGCGTTTAACTGTAAAAAAAAAAAAAAAAAGAAACCGAACTGAGAAGAGCTTGACCGTTTCCAGCTGGGATTAAATTTAATGGAAGAACGACTATAACAATGGTCGAGAGCTCATTGCGCCTATAGAGGCAACAAAAAATAAACGGTCCAAGAAAAAAAAAAAGAAAAAAAAAACGATGCACGTTACAACGTCCACCGAGTAACGTGTGAACCAAGCTTTACTCGTGCCAGGATTACCGCGCGGAACTCATTAACCGCTGATGAATCGTGTGAGCGATAACGAAAAAAAGCGCGAATAATTGGAGAAAAAAAAATAACCGAGCGAATGTTTTAACGCGAGCATGGAAAAAAAAAATTCACAATGACGAGCGCCAGTGTCTAATGATAATAATATTAACAAATAATAAACATAATAGTAACAAAAAAACAACAACAACAATATCGAGATGCGATTAAGAAACGCATAATTCTTACTTCGCATCGAGATGAAAAAAATATGTATATAACGATGTTCTAATGGCCATGTGGGTTTCGCCCCTCGGAAGTTAGACCATCGATATATATGACATATATATAAACGTAAATATAAGTTATATAGCCAACGGGACGAGAGGCGACTCATTATTAGAATTTAACACTATAATAGAGACGATCAAGTGAAATGAAAAAAAAAAAGAAAAAAAAATATTTGTACGCGCGTTGTACGTGCGATATAGTATGCTCCGTATTGTGTACGTAGCGATGAGATAATCCACGTGGCCGATTTACGAAGGCGATCGATTGACACAAATTGGACCTCCGTTCCAATAATAATTGGCGCGATTGCTGCGGGTCTAGATGGTCGTGATAAATTTAATCGAGTTGCCGAGACGGGTCGAGTTCACGACTGATATCGATGGGGCAAGACGGGCAGGTTTGGGGATGCACAGGACGAGGACGAAGAAAATCTTGGCGAGATGCAATATGCGACAAATGATTGGGAGAGGCGAAAATTGACGACCGGAGCGAAAAGAGTTATCGACACACAATTATTATGATAATGTTAAAAAAAAAGAAGAAAAAAATGTACGCTGTCCCACTGTGATACAACATTTGTTTTTGCATGAAAAAAAAAATATACTATTATTGTCATAAGTATGAACGAACCATATATATATATACGTAAAAAAAAGCATGAACGTAAGAGTTTCTACCCATAATCCGTATGTATATATATATCGATGTACATACGCGTGCTGTGTTGCGTAGCGGAAGTTCGAGCTGATCCGAAGTTTTGTCTACGTGAGTGCGTGCACGCCTAAGCTCTATAGAGACGAAAATTTGAATTTTAATCTATCGGGTGCGATATCGTGAATCGTCTTCTTGTCAGACGGAAACAAAGTATTATCTTTGAAAAAAAAAAAGAAAAAAAAACTAAAATTGTGGATTCACGACGGCGGACTCGATGCGTAACGAGTGAAATTTTGGGAAAACAAATAAAACAAAAGAAAACTAGAATTAATAATAATGACGATGACATCGCTGCGCGAATACGATATCGTTCGATATAAGGACGAGGATGAAGTTATTATAAGTGGCACACTCGATGATCGGTGGTGCGAGGGTGAAAAAAAAACTGGACGAGGAAGAAGAGGCAATGAAAAAAAAAAAAAAAATAGAACTACCGAGCGACGATAATCGCTCTCATAATCCGTGTAAGAACCATTGATATGAAATAAGAAAAAAAAATAACAAAAATAACAAAAATATATTCCGGCCCAAAGCGTATGTGGTACCGCGCTGTAGAATCTTCGTTTGATAATCACCGTCTACGTTATACGGCAGATCAATAAATTCATTTCCTATACAAAACAAGTCTCCGTTTAAATCACGATTTGTCTCTTGTTTTTTTTTTCCTTTTTTTTATTGATCTTATCCTGTGTCCTTTTATATTCGTCTGGGGATGCGAAACGATATAAACTTTCGAGAGTAGCGAAGACGCGGAAGTTTGTAAGATTTGAGAGCAGTCAGGCTCCGGAGAGCGGATCACGTACGTGGTCGGAAGGTAGGTGAAGATCTAAAGATATAGTGAAAAGTAGTAAAAGCGTGCGATAGTCGGACGACAGGAGTCTCGCCCAGCCGCGTCTGACCAGTGAGCGACTTTACCACTGTCGTCGCACAGCTGATCTGTGCTGTTTCACAAATGTTGCCTTGACGTTAAATATAAGGAGCGAAACATTTAGTACTTCCATAAAAAGATAGTAAAAAAAATACCCCGACTCTTCTCTGCTCCGTACAGACATGTGCACACGAGCGGAAGTGTTTGTGCGGCATTCCGAGCCATGCGGAGGGTCCATTCGAAGCTTGGCAGTAGTAAAAACCAGCAGCAGTCAGACGTTCGTCGTAGCTCGGCGTTCGCAGCCGTCTGACCATCGCAGACCTTTTCCACTGCCTCTGCGGATACAACTAAAAAAGGGGATTTTCCATTATATTTTCTAAGCAAAAAAAAAGAATAAAGAATGAAGGACTATTCATTATTCATCGTTGCTCCGCGTCCGACCGTAGCGAAACTTTTCCACTGCCCCTGCGGATCTCAGTAAAAAAGGGGGTTTTTCATTATATTTTTATGTAACACGTGCACGAAAAGTCACGCTTTTCGTGCCTGTAAAGAGTGGCGAAAGTGGCGCTTTCTAGCAGAGGATGCGCGAAAACTGCTGTAGATACTATTTTAGACGCTAGTTACTTTTTCGCACACTTTTTTCACACTCTAGCTACTTTTGCGCACACTTTTTTAACACTCCAGTTACTTTCGCGCACACTTATCTGGCACTATCGCTATTTTTCCGCGCGCACTTTACACTTTACTTTCTACACTACGCAAAAAATTTAAGAATTAAGAACAATTCATCGTCCGTCGTTGCTCCGCGTTCGCAAGCGTCTGACCATCGTGGAACTTTTCCACTGCCTCTGCGGATCCGACTAAAAAAGTTTGTTTTCCATTTTTTTTTCTACGCAAACAAAGAAACCACAGCTTCAAAGTCAATCTAACGATCGCACAGCTCCATGCATATTTCCGACGCGAAGCAGAAATTTAGAGACGCCTCGAGTCTCTGTTGCTGCGCAGCTTCGGTGAGCAGCGACGATCGGTAATGCACTGTAAAAAAAAATTCGTTTGAAAATTAATGAATTGTTTTAGAAGCTTTTTTACGTAAACTGTTTTCGAAACTTCAAATCCATGTGCGTTTCAATTTCACAGTAAAATTAGTATTTTTCATTAAAATTTTTGTAAATTTCAAGCAAAATATTTGTAATTTTAATATCTGGTATTTTTTATTTTACAAGCAAAGAACATTAATGTTTAATTAATGTAAGTAATATAAGCAAATCCCGAGTTCCAGTACATTAAAGACACAATTTATTATTACAGTGTAGACTCGGGCAGTAGTAAAAACCAGCAGCAGTCAGACGCCGATCATTTCTTCGCGCTCGCAGGCGATTCACCATCGTGGAACTTTTCTACTTCCTATGCGGATCCAACTCAACAAACGGGGGTATTCGATTTTTTTTTCTGCATAAAAGAAAACGAAAGAATAAAGAACAATCCATCATTCTTCGTTGCTCACGTTCGCCGACGTCTGACCATTGTGGGCTTTTTCCACTGCCTCTGCGGACCCAACTAAAAAAAGAGAGTATTCCATCGTTTTTTCTACGCAAAAAAAAACGGAAGAATTAATCCATCATCTTCGTTGCGCGCGTTCGCTAACGTCTGACCATTGTGGACCTTTTCCACTGCCTCCGCAGATGCAACTAAAAAGGGGCCATTCCATTATTTTTAGTACGCAAAAAATCGAAAAAATTAAAAACAATCCATCGTCCATCGTTGCTCGCGTTTGCTGGCGTCTGACCATCATAGAACTTTTCCACTGGTGGCAGAGGGCCGGGTCCAATTAAAAATGGGGGTATTCCATGGTTTTTTCCACGCAAAAAACAATCCATCATTCCTCGTTGCTCGCATTCGCCGACGTCTGATCATCGTGGATCTTTTCCACTGCCTCTGTGGACCCAACTAAAAAAGGAAATATTCCATTGTTTTTCCTACGCACAAACAAAAATGGCAGAATTAAGAACAATCCATCATCTTCGTTGCTCGCATTCGCCGACGTCTGACCATCGTGGGCCTTTTTCACTGCCTCTGCCGACCCAACTAAAAAAGGGAGTATTTACTAAAGGGAGTATTCTATTGCTTTTTCCACGCAAAAAAAAAAACAAATTAAGAACAATCCATCTTGCATCGTTGCTCGCGTTCGCCGATCTCTGACCATCGTGGACTTTCTCTACTGCCTCAGCGGACCCATCTAAAAACTAGGTGCACCTCCATAGAAGACTATGGTCTTCTATGGTCTTTTTTTTGGGTAGGAAAGATCCTACCCAAAAAAAAGACCAAAGAATTAAGAACAATTCTACAACCGCCCAGCTCCATGGACCATTTCCACGCGGAACAAAAATTTAGGAACGCGAGCCACGCATCTCCGGTGTTGCATAGCTTCGCTAAGCAACGAAGCATCTTGCATCGTTGCTCGCGTTCGCCGATCTCTGACCATCGTCGACTTTCTCTACCGCCTCAGCAGACCCACCTAAAAACTAGGTGCACCTCCATAGTCTTTTCTACCCAAAAAAAAAAAAACCAAAAAATGAAGAACAATCCTACGACCGCCCAGCTCCATGTATCATTTCCACGCGGTACAAAAATTTAGGAACGCAAGCCCTGCGGTGCTGCATAGCTTCGCTAAGCATAGCGATGGTCCGTAGCTCGGTAGGTTGTTACACCAGGTCGCGCCGCATTTCCTCATTGATAGAGGAGCGCGGAAGAAAGTGGGAGAAAGGGGGTGAGCTTGAAGTTAAGGGTGAGATGCAGGCAGGAGGGAACGATGCGGGGGGAGGGGGGGAGGGGGGAGGGGGGGAGGCAGCAGCGTGCAGACGAGCGTGCGCCCTCGCTGCAGCAGAAACGGGCTGCAGCAGTCGAGTCATTATGCAGGTACTGCCTGTCACTTCAGCCTCCTCCCTCTCGCTCTCTCGGCCTGGCCTGACCCCCAGACACGGGCCGCGACTACTACACCCTGTATGAAGACGACGACGTCGAGGGGAGGGGGGGGGGAAGGTGGAAGCGAGGGAGAGGATGGAAGGGATCGTGACTTTCGAAATGCCTCCGGGAATGGTAGGTAAAGGTAACGTTACATCGCCCACAACGACCAAGAATTCGGACGTAAATCGATAAGGGTTGCATACACAGTGGGGTGAATGGGGAGGGTGGGAGGGGGGGGGGGAAGAGATACCCAAGAAGCTAAAGACACATGTCGGAAGCACACGGAGAAACGTAAATATCTACCTGACTCTATCTTGCTCCTCAGCGTATTGGCTCCGTGAAATATCCTCGTTTCGCGAGAGAAGCGGGTTTATTGCCGGAGTGAAAGAGGCGAGGGAGAGAGATAGAGGGTGAGCGCAAGCGATCCGAGGGCTACACATGCACGGATAGGTATAAGGTAGGGTATTTTATCAGGGAAAGCAGGGGAGCGGGGGAGCTCCTGCGGCGAATACGTGAAAGTGTCGAGATCGTAAAAGTCTACGGGAGAAATCACGAGGAGAGGAAGTTTGTGCTATGGAATGTATGGGGTATTAACAAAAAAAAAAAGAAGTAAACGAAGAATGGCGAGGATAAGGCTCATCGGTGTTTTATTTTATTTTATCTTTTTTGTTATTTTTTATTTATTTTTGTTTATTTTTTTTTATGGAGGGTTAGAGTGAGATGGGAATAAAATTGGCAAGCTATCGATGGAATGAAAATGGGAAAAGGTTTGATAAATATTGTGTTTCGAGATTATAGAGAGTGATAGATAGGTTCGGAATGCTCGATCGAGATATGCGAGATATTGGAAATGAATTTTTTTGTTCTGTGTTGCTGAAAGGGTAGGGCATAGGGGAGAGCGGGGCAAAACGGGACGGTGGGGAAAACACAATTTTCTAATAAAAATTTGGACGACCCATTTTGCCCCATCGATGCATCCGGATTTTCTGCCCAGTTTTGCGTCACAGTGCCATCTAAAAATTATTGGAAAATTGCGTTTTGCCCCGCTGTCCCGTTTTGCCCCGCTTTCCCATTTTGCCCCGTTCTCCCCTATGTCATTGAAGACAAATTTGTTTCAGCCGAAACTCACTTCTGTCATAAAGTTAAGAGATCAGAGAAACACCGTGCATCCGAATCTTATAAATTATAGATGACACTCTAAAGCTGCTTTCAGCCGAACTTAGCTTTTATAAAGTTGTCTAAGCAAGCGATGAAAGCCGCAAACATTTTTTTCTCTATATTGGAACTTTATGGTTGAGCGCACTAAACTCTATTACAGATAATTTCAGCATGTCTCGGTGATAACTACCGAACCAATCACGCGCGCGGAAGCCAAGGAGCATGCATTCTGCCTCGTGAATGTTACGTCGATTCTTTATTCGATTTGATGTTAAGTCACTTCCGGTCAAAAACGAGATCTTTAAACCGTAACTGTCGTATTTCCGGTATGACGTCACTTCCGGTCGAAATATTAGACTTTGAAACCAGAAGTGACGTATATCCGGTACGCCGTGGATTCCGGACGATAAACAAGATTTTCAAACCGGAAGTGACGTATTTCTATATGACATTACTTCCGGTCGAAAAATGAGATTATTAAACCGAAAGTGACGTAATATACAATCTCATACAGCGAGAACACTAATCCAATTTCATCTCATTTTCATTTTCATGTAAATCTAATTTTTTTACCGGAAGTGAACGTCATATCGGAAATACCTCACTTCCGCTCGAAAAATAAGATTTTCAACCCGGAGTTGACGTAATATATAATATCGCATATGGCAACATGACTAATCAGCACCATAACGAGTCAGCACGCACTCCCTTGGAATCCTCGCGCACGATTGGTTCGGTGGATGTCACCGAGTCAATCACCGGCGGTTGTCACCGAGGGGCATAACATGCTGACTCATTAATGCTTCATCGAGCGACGGTACACTGAGAGAAGGATATAGTAAAAATGACTATATCGTTTAAGAGATCGTAGTAGAAGTATCGGATTTATAAGAATTTTTCGTAGATATTATCTTTAAAATTCTGGGAAAATCCGGAACTTTCTGCCCAAAGTGGCTCACTAGTTGCGATGAGTCACATGAGATGTGGTAATTTTTCTTGGATGACCGAAGCATCGGGACATACAGTGTCCCAATATAGTAACATGCCGAAAAACGTCGTCCCTTTACCGGGACATTTGTACCCTCATGTTACTTTCTTCCCTAATTACAAAAAATATTTATCTTTTCATAATTAATCCACGTGTTTCGGAAACTAGAAAAATCATCATCTCGACATTGGTTTCACTTACACAAAAAATTGTTCCCGTCCAATTAATAACTGACCAAATCTGAGCATGCTGTTAAACATCCGAGCATCGGTGCCTTCAATTATGTACTAAATAATATCCAACGCATTGCGAAAAACACCTCTTTCCCCTTAGCTCGAAGCCCACACAACCGCCGAAACATACTCGTAGCCCTGACCGCGTTACTTCAAACAATAATTCTCATGGTTTCGCTAGAACGGAATGAATCTTCGGGGACCGTCAGAGCGGGCAGCCGAGAGCTACTCTAACATATCTCGGCGCCATTCCTCCACCTGTTATATGTATACATGGGGCATTCCATACCGATTCGACCTACGTCGGACCCTCGACCTCTTCAATTCGGTTGGTAATTTTTTATAATATTGTTCTAACTCTAAAAATCACTCCACATTTTTTAAACTTTTTTTTTATTAATTTGCATTAATTACAATTTTTCGTGTCGAACATATTTTTAGCCGGAATAAAAAATCCTGAAAAAATTCTCAAAAATCCTATATCAGATATGAAAATTTTCAAGCCTAGAGCGAAAGTGGTATCGCATAAGCTTCTATTTTTTATTATTCAAAATTATTTAAAATTATATTTAAAAAAAAAATAGATCACTATCTCTCTAGGCTTGACAATTTTCATATCTCATACAGGATTTTTCAGAATTTTTAATTCCGGCTAAAAGTATCTTCACTTTGAAAACCAGTATTCAATGCAAATTAAAAAAAAAAAAATTACAAACAAATTTCGAGTGATTTTTAGTTAGAAAAATATTATAAAAAATGACCAACCGAATGGAAGAGGTCGAGGGTCCGAGGTGGGTCGAATCGGTACGGAATGGCCCGCACACACACCCACACCCGCAGAAGCCTCGAGAGCAACCTACACGGGCGGAAGAGTGAGCTGGCTCTACGGCAGAGATACAATGTGCAGTCCGTCATCCCGTAGGGCCTCCGCCGGAGGCCTCGGGGCAGCTCTGTCACCGACCCCCAACAAACCGTGGAACGAGGTCAGGAACACGAGAGCGAGAGAGCCAGAGGCGCCAGGGGGAGACTCCGCAGCGGCAGAGACTCGAGAGCGTGTGTACGAGCGCGCGAAAGCCCGCGCTCGTGGCCGGCAGGGGGAAGCTCCGTCCGTGGCTTCGAGCGTGAGCGAGACGGAGAGTCGGCGAAGGCGGCTTGCCGGGCAAAATTTTCAGCGGTAGGTTTCCGCGAAATCGGGCTCTCTCGTGGCAACTCGGCAGGTCTCGTCAGGCCGGGTGAGAGACGGAGAGAGAATCGACGGGGCGAGGCGAGCGAGCGAGGAGGAGGGAAAATGGTGTGCGCACCTCGGTGGGAGGCCCGCAGGTGGGAAGCGGCGAGGGTAGAGGCGCTGGAGGACGAAGCGCAAGTTCTCCTGGCTCCGACGTCGGGCTGGCGAGTAACCGCACGAGCGTCACTGGGCGTCCGGACGCCGCGAGACGCGCGTGCGAGGGACAGAACGCTCACTCGCTCTGTCGATCGAAATTATTCGGTGTTGATACGGGTGTTTGTTAAAGAGGCGAAAAAAACAAAAATTAATTCTTCGTGGAAAAAGCTGAAGCTAATTCGCGGCGGTCGCGAATACTTGGAGTTCGCAGGCCGGTAAATATCGGGAAACTAACACGGCGGGCGGGTTGGATTAAACAAAAAAAAAAAATAGGCGCGCGTTTAGACATCGTCTCGAAGCGCACGCAATTTTTTCCCTCTGGATTAAAACCCTCGAGAAATATCCCCGCGGAGTTGGGAACTTCGAGAGCTGCGTGGATAAAAAAGGGGGAACTTGAAAGAAAGAGAAAAAAACATAAGCCTGCCGTTGCAGCTGTAACGAGCGAAGCGCACCCGAACGCCGTGTGCCTGTGTGTGGGTTATCCGCCGTTTGCCGCATTGCCTTGCCGCACTCGTACGTGCGGTTCTCTCGGCCGTTTCGCCAGAGCAGAGAGATTCATAATTCCGCTCATCTCCGCAACTTAATTTCCGGTAGCTACTAATTGCGATGAATGTGGCTGAAAAAAAAGACATAAAGAGAAAAAACACCGAGTCGAAATTACAAAATATTCTAACGGGGATTTTTTTTTTAGTGAATCTCTTACTCGCCAAGTAAAAACTTAAACGATTTCCATAAGGCGGACGTCGCCGATGGCGTGAGCGACGATCGCGATCAACCACGTGATTGGGCGATTTTCGGAAGGGGAGGCCCTCGATGCTGTGAGTTGCGGCCGCGAGCACCCACGTGACCTCTTCGCTGCTCAGTCGGCGCTAGGACTGCACGGAAGCAGCTCCTCCTCCATCGAAGACTTCCAAACGGATTACGAGTCGAAAAAAAGTTTTTGTGTAACGAATAGCGCGTTTTGTTTCTATCGTTTAATCCACGACTGAATTCGTCGATCTGTGAAAGTGTCAGTGTCTCAAGTGTCCAAGTGTATTTTCATGATTTTCTGTTTTAGTGCGCGTCGCCGCTAACGTCGGAAAAGTGGCCGGAAGAAAGTAAGAAAAAAAAACACCGGAAAGAGTTATTGGCAAGACTGAATCGACCGTCGGTGAACTCCGTTCCTTTTCTCGCTCTCCTCTCCCTCTCTCTCCATCGCTCGGCTCGTTTTCTCTATATCTCGTCCACCGCGATTCCGGCGGGTTTATCCGACGAGCGAGGAAGAGCCGAGACTGGTACGAGTAAGCACCGGGCGCTTCGCCTTATTCTTCTTCTTCCTCTCTAGAGCCGCAGCACGAAGTTGAAGCTTCGCGGCCCGAAGCCGGAAACGATCGTTCTATACTTCTTTTTCTCCTCCCTTCTCATGCAAGATTCTTTTTTTTAGGCCTTCGTTTTCGCGTCACGTGCTTCGGAACTGTTCGAGGCGCGACGATGCTTTACTAGAGAGATCGTAGGTGTGCGATGAAAATCGAGAGTGTTTAGGAACACCTTCGGTCTCGATGTTTCGACTTAACGAGCCGCAGAGGTTCGAACGTCTGCTAGCCAACTTTTCGACGATCCTTCGTCCATCGGGCTAACCCGGAGCGTCTTATAACCTCACTTTCTCGACGGAGGTTCGAGCCTTCCTGTCGCGTTCAGGTTCGGCCGTATTTGCGAACTCTCGCTCTCGTTCCCGCTTTGAAACTTCGACAGGGTTCGACGTCCCGCTTGGATATATATATATGTATGTATAGATATACGTGCAGAGAACTTGTACACAGAGTTGGGTGTTGCGGCGTCTAAACATGAGAGGCGAGCGAACAGCGAGCGACAATCGACGATCGTTGAACTGAGAAATGATGGGTGAAAAATTGCATCTACGAGAAATGGGTCGAAGAGCTCGGACGTAAAGAGAGTCGAGTTTTATTGGAAGTAATTGACGATTTACCGTTGAACTGAGAAATAATGTGGGAAAAACTGTATCTACGAGAAGTGGGTCGAATACTTGGGGAGTGAAAATGGAAATTAACGAAGTCGAGAGAAGATCGATCGGACGAGAATATCGTGTCTGATTATTATCGGTCAAACGGTGACACCGAAAGTGATTGGAAGAGAGGCGAAAGGAAAACAACGGGAGGAAGCCGAGGGCAAGTGACAATCAACTTATGATGATAGAACCCTGAAGAAGTGCGAGTCATGTCACGTGTCGGAGATCCCAGCTTGGCACGCTTGGCCCTACTGACCTTAGCCGGACTGCTCGCGATACCTCATCGGCTCGCGCACGGCAGCGAATTTCCCGAGAGAGAATGCTGCGATCCGATTTATCCGATACCGGAACCCACGAGCCGGGCTCCGTCGGCGCCCACACCCACAGGAAGGAGCGGTGAGTCTCGTTATTGTTAATCTGCACTTGGAAATCTCGAGCGATAATTATTTTTTTCTGTGTTAATTGCGGAGATCTCGGATCTTAGATACGATTTATAGATTTATTCAAAGTGATTTTAAAAAAACGTCGAATTTTGACGATGCTCATTTATTTTATGAAATATTGGGACAATTATTATTTATTTTTTATTGTTCGAACACTTTGATAAGTCGCTGAATTGTACGAATTGGGGGACGCTAAATGTTCAGAGGCAAATGGGCTCCCTATAGAGGAAGGTTTGTTTTCATGACATTTTGTTTTCCTCGAGATTTTCTTTTACAAATATTCGACACAAGACGAAAAATGACATTTGGACTAAATGTGGAGATTGGTGTGTCTGTGTCAGGCCTGTATAATTCAAAAGGCTATAACTCTGAAACGGCTTTATCAATCGGTTAGAAATTTGACAACCAAGGAGAGCAGTTGGGTGCCTCTGTTTGTTACAATTTTGCGCAATGATTGAAACATGCGTCCGTAAAAAAAAAAATTTAAAGATGCTTACTTATTTGACGAAAAATTGACGCGACCCTTTTTTAAAATTTGTTCGAACACTTTGATAGGTCGCTACGGTATACAAAATGGGGGAATTTAAATAAATATCAAAATAAATATTGAAAAAGGTGCAAAGTAATTTGCACATGGCTGCCTCATTTATTACAATTTTGAACACAGCTTTTCTTTGCACGGACAAAATAACGAGCTCTCGATAGATGAGAGCATTTTCATAAACTTCAACGCATAAATTTTCTTTATACCTAATAAAATAATAATAATAATAATAACACCTTAACCCGACCTTGTCGACAAGCCGTTCGAACGGGCGTCGTTACCGTTGCGAATGTTTTTCGGGTCGGCGGTCACGGCTCTCGGGCGAGCGCATATTGTAAACAGAGATCCGTAGCGTGCGCCGCGTCGAGGCATCGATACGAGCGCGGACCATTGTTTTCGGCGCTCACCAACGAATCGTCTCCCTTTCTGTTGATCACCGGCGCTCGTAACGACCACCCGGCAGCCTATTATAGGAATACATCGCCAGAATAAGGAACTCCTTTGCCGATGCAGCGACCCTGACAGTAATCGTCGATCGAGTGTACACGAGAGAAAGAGACCGAGAGAGAGAGAGAGCGAGAGAGGGAGAGAGAGGGACGGAATGGGAGTCAGAGCCGGGCGCTATAGCCGAACCGAGGCCGATTCTGGAGAGTCCGTGAAGCGCGTGGCCTCATTTATAGAGGGTGGATGACGATGGCGCAGAGAAACCGATATATATAGGCCGCCCTCTCGTACTCTCTCGCTGTAGAGAATTTTGTTCTCCGCTCGTCGCCTACTCGGCAAACATTGTAGCTCGATCGATCCCGCAGAGGATTCTCGCACGGATCCTCTCTATGCGCTCTCGGAGATTCAACCTCTCCGCCCCCCTCCCCGCCCCTCTAACGTTTTTTCGTACTCGAGTAGCTTCGGTATGCTCCTCCAACTTCGACAAAAGAGGTTCCTCGACGGCGTTTTTTTGAAATTAGTGGACGATAGGGAGAAAGGAAATGTAAGAGAGGAACTAGACGAGCCTCCGTAGGGCAGCCTCGTCATTCCACTTAAATGTCACGGGGCGAGCGAGAGCCTGGAATCACTGGCGCTGTTTATTTAGTTCCTTCTTTCACCTTCGGTGTCGCTCTGTCGATCACACGGAGGATTCTCGCACGGATCCGTCTGGGTGTGCCGTTATGGTCATTTTTTGTAAGCGTCAATTGACCGAAAAATTACAGTCGATTGACCTTATATTCCAGAAAATGTTTGTTGTGCCATGACAGTCATTTTCATTCGGGGTCACAAATATTGACAAAACAGCGATAAAGATCTATCTAGTTGGGATTTGAGGGGGATCTCCTTTTTGGTCACAAATTTGGTCTACTTTTTAGCAGTCTGTGTATGTTCATCTTAAACGAGTTTTTCTCCATCGTTGATTTTGTAACCATTCGTATTTTTATTTTTTATCAATTGATTCGTCAATGAAACAAGATTATAAAATTCGTACAAACATTTTTTTTTTCTGATTAACGAGATCGGTATTTTGTTAATTTTGAAATTGGAACCGTGGAGGTTTTTAGAGTTAATGTCTCGGTTGTCGCAGTGCGGTCATTTCCGGACTCGTTAATTGACAGTCACGCGACAGTAAATTGACAAAAAAAAATGATCGGGCACAAAGTCAGATTTTAAAGGGAAAAGCTTGAATTTGAATAATGAAAATTTCGTTAAAGTCAACGTCATTTTTACATTGTCCGATTCTTTCGTATTACGATCAGTCGGAATAACATGGTAAACATCTCTCACGATTAATTAACTGTCGGAAAGTTTAACTTCAAGTAATATAATTTTTCCACACCGACGTTAGAAAATGGCGGCGATGACGTATTTGTCGTCTCGTTGAGCTTTAGAAAACAGTGGCGGCGCTATTTTTTGGTCACTTTTTCTCAGCGCCATTTTTTGGTCGATCACGTGAACGGACGCAGGACCAAAAAATGGCCGGTCATAAATTCGGTGCACATCTACGCCCACCTTCCATTCCTTCAATACGCTCTCGGAGTTTCAACCTTTCCACCCCTACCTTAATTACCCCCCCCCCCCCCCCACCTTAAACGTTTCTGCTAGTCGAATAGCTTCCGTAGGCTTCTACGACTTCGACAAAAGAAGTTCTTCGACTGCGTTTTTTTCTTTTTAATTAGTCGACGATAGCGATAAAGGAAATATAAAAGAAAAACTCGACGAGCCTCCGTAGGGCGGCCTCGTCATTCCACTTAAATGTCACGAGTCAAGCGAGACTCTCGACTCTTCGGCACCGTTTATTTACTTCCTTCGTTCTTTCACTTTCCGACTCTCTCCCTCTCTCCGACCATCTGGTTTTCTCCGTATTTCGACTATCCCTTTATACCACCCCCCCCCCCCCCCCCCTCCTGGCTTCCCCCCATTGACGTTAAATCGGACGGAGAGGCGAGCTTTAAACGACTACCGAGTCACTATTTCCGCTCGACCTATTTCGCGATGGATCCTCGGTAACGAGGTCGCTTTAGGACAATTTCGATGCTGTACCGTTCCTCAAACTCTCTCTCTCTCTCTCCCCCTCTCTCTCGAGGCTTTGTGCTGTTGCTTGCTTTACCATACGCTCGGCGTAGAATCCATACGTATCGCTCGGCGTCGTTTGTTCTTTTTGTCCTTTATCCGTTAATCGCACACGGGGAGTTGGGAGGAAAACAAATTTTTGATTTATATTTTTATTTTTTTTCATTAATTCTTTATTATGATTTATATTTTTTTTATTTTAAAAACATTATTATAGTGTTAATAATTCGGAAAACAGTGTTGAATGTTGTGGAACATTCTTGACGAGTTGAAAAATAAATAAATGAAATTTCAAGGGCGGAATAAAGATTTAAAAAAAAATCTCAAACTCAAGACTCCGCGGATGTCATAAAAATTTTATAATTATTTACCCGACCGTTTTAAGGATGCAGCGCCTTGACGACGTTGCATAGACGCGCCTCGAGAGCTTCAAAGGAGCTTGCATTGAAAATCATCTATATTCATTTTTCCATCGTGGATTTTTGTTTTTCTTCTTTTCTCGTACAAAATCCGTAGCGGCATTTTAAGTCGTGTTGCATCTCGCGTGAAAAATCTCGGGAGATCATGGCTGTACGGTATTGCGATATTAGGTACGTGGAAGATGCAAGGCGATGCACCGGTGCGCAACGTTAAGGCAGCATCTGTGCTCGATAAAACGTGAAAAAGATTTTTAAAATAAGAGAAAGAGAAAAAAAATTCGTATCTCGGTGCACAGAGCGACCGGGTTGTGTCGCTGGATAACCGCGATGGTGCTTCGAGTCCTCTGTTATTTATTCCTTCCATCGATATTCCATATTGGTTTATTGTAATTTAAACCGAGACGCTTTTACGACTCGATCAATCTAGGCCCGCTTCCATCCGTCTGGCTTCGCCCATATTCGCAAATGTTTCATCCCACCGTTGCGACAACAAATAAATTATTTACACAATACAAACAATTGTTGGAATTAATGATGATGGAGCATCCAACACCCAACGAGACCCTCGTTACGACTGATCGATTTTCCTACCCTTACCTTGTGCCTTGTTCTCGATCGGCAACAAAAAAAATTATAGTACATATAAAAATTATATTATTTAAAAAATTATATTATTACAAAATGAAAATATATATGCGAGTTAACATCTTTTTTTTCGCGAGAAATCTTGGCCTCGGGAACTTTTTTTACGAGCAGCCTCAAGCGATTTGCAAATACCGTGAATAACTATGTGGACCGTAGGTATTTTTCCGAGACTTATATTGGTTCGTCCAACAGCGGCTCCTTTTTTTTGCACAACTTGAAGCAAAAAATGTATATATACATTTTTTATCGACGATGTTTGAACTATCGTGGTAATCTCAGTATCCTGAGAGAAAGATATAATAAAAATTATCGGTCATCTAAGAAAAATTACCACATCTTATCGTAGTACGCAATGAAAGAAATAAATATTTCTTTAAAATGTATTTATTTAAATGAAAAATATTTATTTCTTTAAATGAAAGAAATAAATATTTATTTCATTTAAGTAATTATTTACTTTACTTAAATAAATATTTATTTAAATCAAATAAATATTTTACTTAAACAAAATAAACGGTGGCCCTCAAATAAATTTTTTTTCTGGGCGTAGTCATTTTTACTAGAGCCTTCTCTCAGTTCGCTATGGTAATATCTCTCAAGCTATATAGTCGTGTTTATTATAGTTATATTTCCTTCCCTCAGTGTAGTTAAATCGGGAAACGATCGCCTCAGCTACTGCACCTTCAACTCGCACCTTGTTATCGATCGATTAAGAAAATTGATAACTACGCTAATTAACATTTTTTTTTGCGAAAGGTCTTGGCATCGATAACTTTTTTTAACGAGCGGCCCCGAGCGATTTGCAGACACCTTGAATAACTACGCGCTTACCGCACGTAGTTATTCTTTCACGACTTATATTAGTTTGCCCAACTGCGGCTTTCGGATCGGGAGGGAGAGGAGGAGGGGGGGGGGGCGATTCCTCGTAAGTGCCAAACTTTCGTGTTGCGTGTGTTCTCCGTGGTGGGGGTGTAAAAACCAGCTGGATCCAAAGTTTTTAACGACTGGGCGATACGAGAGTGGAAGGGGTTTTAGGAACTCAGTTACGAAGTATTATACACTCGTGCGATACTTGCTCGTTTCATTAGCGGAAACGCTCAAGCGTTGTTTTTTTTTCCTCTTTTTTAACCAGCGAATCCATTCGATAGATTTTTTTTATTTTCATTCCTCAACCTTTTTGGTTGAGGAATGCTTGAGAAAATTGGTTCGCAATGTACTGAACGCAGCCCTAAATTGCCAATGAGATATCGAGACACCAGTTCGGTATCCGCGACTTCGTCCACATACAGAAAATCGACATTTCAAGCGTTTAATGCATCTGCAAATGTTGTCGGAATTCAATATTTTTTATTTGATTAATTTTTTTTTTTTTTCAATTTTTTTTCTTCTTTCATTCGTCCATTTCAACACATCCGATTCGGGTCTTCGAAGCCGAAGGAGTACTCCATTAGCGGTTCATCTCTTAAATCTTCTCCCGACCTTCCTCGCTCGCACACCCTCCCTCGCTCGCTATAAGTTAACTAATATTGACCGACTCTCAGCTCCAGACCGTCGGAGAGTAAAGCGCAAACACACTCGAGAACGAACGCTTTCAGGCGCTTTTTCCATCGTCGTTTTTTCTTCTTATTTTTATTATTATTATTATTATTTTTTTTTGCACAACGATCGCTTTTTCTTGCTCCGATTGAAACGGATTATACATGCGCCGATGCTTCTTCTCATTATCTTTTTTTCGCCTGTTGAGCAGAAATTTTTTCATTGGATTATCTCATTACACGCGTCTATTTTTAGACCGCGAATCGATATATCGTTTTATGCCCACGCGACGTTGTCTCTCCGTTCCATTTTATTCTGAAATAGGTTTTCGATTATCGATTTCAAACTTTCTCCCTCGTAACCCATTCTTTCTCTCCACTTTCCATCACGCTCCGTGCGCCCTCTCCTTGTATAGAACCAGGCGCTGCACTCAAAGCGACTTCGATATCCTCGATTCCGTTTGAAGAGCTTTCGTGAATTCCACGGTTAGTGCCCCGCTCGCCTCGGGATTCTCGCGCTGCCGTGCCCCAACTACGTTCTTGTTCGGTGTGTCTACTATTCCCGTTTGGATTCGAAACTCCCCCCGCCGCTACTGCCTCAAGTCCATTTTTACACTCGAAATAATCGTATTTGTTCACCGCCTGGAGACACCGTCGACTCGGTGAAAAATACGCGAAACAAACTCGGGACGAGATTCCGGCGAGTTATCGGATCCGAAGGAGTGAGATAATTTGAAAATTATCTATCACGGTTTTTTGTTTTTTTGATTCAATGAAACGAAAATAATCACGGATGCTGATAAAAAAGTGCGTGTAATCAACTAAATTTTAACTAAATCTCAGCTAAATCTTAACGAAATCTTAACTACATCTCAGCTAAATGTTAACTAAATGTTAACTTGAAAATAAATTGTTACGCTGATAAAAAAGTGCGGTTGAATCAACTAAAGATTCGGGCAGGGAAGTTCAGATAAATATTTCGTTGGTCGAACACAACATTGTAGTGCCTAAAAAACATTTTGGTGAAATTATCCAAAATTGTCTTTCATCCAACTAATCTTTCATCCCTACCATTAATATATTTATTTGAACGTCCCTGCCCGAATCTTTAGTTGATTCACCCGTATTTTTTTATCAGTCTACGGACAACAAAGTTGTTGAGAATAGTCAAAAATTTTTATCTTACTTGTTTCACTCTTCGAAAATTAAAAAATAAAATACAAATTTTCCAGCGACAGAGGCAAAATGCACGCCTCTCTCTCGTCGAATGAATAATATTATAGTCGAGGTAGGAAAAAAGGAAGAGAAAAAAGAAGTGAAATCGTTCGAAGCTGTCGCTGGTGGTTGCAGCGCGGTGGACTTAAGATTCAACGGAACGCTCGGCGCTGTCCGTGGGACGTCGAACTTTTATTTTAAAGTGGTGTCACGCTCGCGCTCGACGCTTTGGTGCGAGGGAGGGGGGAGGGGGTGGGGTAACTCGCGAGCTGCAAATAACGTTCCGGGAAACCAATATCAGCCAGTGCCACAGCATTGCCGGAGAGCCAATGAATACCGAAGACAAAAGTTTCCTCGTCAAACACCGCGCGGGAGGCAAAGAGAACTCGAGCTAAAAAGTGTTTCCTGATGTTACCGGAGTGTGAGTACCGCAGAAAAGAAAGAAATAAAGTGAGAAAAGAAAAAACCTTTACGGGAGAAAGCAAAGTGGAGGAATCATACTTTGACTTTTCTGTAGGATCCTCGACTATGATCACTGCCGTCGCGATTTTCCTATCGCCGATTGTACGAACTTTTATTTTTCTCTTGAAGATATTATTTCGTGTAGGTAATTATTATTATTATTATCGCACGGCTCGAATACAAGCGACTCGAGGCCCATTGTGGGTTCGCTCGCTGGCATAGCAGATTTTTTTTTTAGTCTAAAAAAAAAGTCCGTAGACTGTCATAATTAAATTCTTTGTTTAAGGCGAATAGGAGTTAAACGGGAAATCACACCCGACATGTTTTGAAGGAAGTCTTTCTTAAAATTTGAATTGTATAGAATTCAGATTACTTGTGAGTTACTTGTGACTTTCTATAGATTTTTTCCATATAAAAAAAACCAAAGTGAATTTAAAAATCTGAAAAATTCATACGTATTCAGAAAAATGAACGAATTTTTTCACATTTTTATACCATCGAGAAGTGTTTACAATTCCCGCTCAATTCACCGAAACTTATGCGAAATCAAGACAAGGATTCGCAAGGACTACCTTAAGGTAGTCCTTGCGACGCATGCTGGTTAACTGACGGACTATCTCTAAAACTTCGTAAATCGACATGTACACTTCCTTATTCATATTCACAGTGCAAATAAAAAAGCAGTCGTAGATATTTAGCAATACAAAACAAAATCAATTGTATTGGAAATAACAAATTATAAAGGTCGATGTGATTCGGCTTTGACGAATAACGGTGGTGTTTTGGGAATAATTATTTCTTTTAAGTTATAATTACTCTCAAAATTTTCTGTAGCGATCTTTTTTTAAATTTTATATTGAATCGCGAATTTCTAAGAAATCCATAGCACCTTTCATATTGCGCAAAAATTCAGCGTACACATTTTAATTTTTGTTCTGAAGTGTTAGCTGGATTATGTTTTCATAAAAAGCCTCCCTTAACGTAGAAAATATAAACACACGTGTAATACTATAGAATGATTTCATAAAATGCCGTGTAGCGATAAAGTGTACTAGTCCGAACAAATGGTTCCGAGCATATTTTCGTTCAGAGCTTTGTTGCCCTGTAATTATTTAGCCCGTACTATGTAGATACGAATCGATCATCGAGCGCGGATATTGGAATGACCCCTCCTCGTAGTTCCCGCGCAATCTGCTTTAATTAGCATAATCACTTTGTTGTTATTTAACCTGCTCTGCTTCCGGACGAGAGAATTTACGAGGGCACGGGTTTAAGCTCCTGCCACTGTTTCATATAAAACGTGTGATATATAAGTTAAAGTACATACAGTACATATATACATATATGGCTAGATCTATCGCATGCTTTACTTTATGGCCACTCCATCATCTCGACGGACGCGCTTAGGAACCTTTATTAATTTACCATCGACGCCGCAAGTGGGTGCAACTGTGGTTGCTAAGGAGGTGTGGAAATTTTCGAAAAATGTTATCCAAAGACACGGAGGGTTCGATGTTAGAGATGGTCAGATAAGAACTTCACCGGATTTTATCTCTATTGCAGTACTTAAGGGATATTAATTAATTTCGTGGTTACGATTGTTTGTTAGATTTTTCGTTGTTGATTAGGCATGGTTTTGAACCTAAAAGGAAATAGTATACATATATATTGTAACGATCGAGCGAATGAGTACCGCGCGTATTTGGTTTTGTGGCGGATATTATTGATAATGATAAACGGTAATTATCCCGATCACGTAATGTCACACGTCTGTTCGCTTTGAAAGTCTCATCCAGATATTCTGACAAGACGATCGATCTTGTATCATCGTTACAATATATGTATATATATACAGCTAGTTCTATCCCATGCTTTACTTTATGGCAACTTCATGTGATCATGTGATGGAGTTGTCATCATGTGATGGAGTTGCCATTATCTGATGAAGTTGCCATCCTCTGTTGGAGTTGCCATCATCTGATGGAGTTGCCATCACCTGATGGAGTTGCCATCATCTGATGGAGTTGCATCATCTGATGGAGTTGCAATCATCTGATGGAGTTGCAATCATCTGATGGAGTTGCCATCATCTGATGGAGTTGCAATCATCTGATGAAGTTGGAATCATCTGATGGAGTTGCCATCATCTGATGGAGTTGCCATCATCTGATGAAGTTGCTATCATCTGATGGAGTTGCAATCATCTGATGGAGTTGCCATCATCTGATGGAGTTGCAATCAGATGATCGGATCGATGCGCTTAGGAACTTTTATTAATTTACCATCGACGCGGCAAGTGGGTGCAACTGTGGTTGTTAAGGGAGTGTGAAAATTTACGAAAATTTTTATCCAAAGATACGGAGGGTTTGAAATTAGAGGTGGTCAGATGCGAACTTCACCGGATTTCATCTCCACACTGAGAGAAGGATCTGACAGAAATTACCATAAATCTGGTAAAAACTGACAGAACTTTCAGGTACATGGGAACTAAAGCGACATCCTGGCAAACATTCGTATTAAACTTATCACATTCCGCTAGAAAATATGGTAATGTTTGCTATCGCAGATAACCCGAATGTCCTGTAATTGTCGCTTAAGGTGAAGTGAAAGTCACGTAACCGAGCCTGGAGTGTGAGAGAGACAGCGGCATTGGCCTTACGGTGGAGCGGGAGGGGACGATAGAGAACGCGTTTCACTTCACCTTAAATATAAGTTCTTCTTACTAGAAGGTATACTAATTGGTGGCTTCGCGATCGCGGACCCTTTGTTTCAGATTTGCAGGTCGCACCGGCATATTATGTCAATTACATTTTTGTTGTGTATGCATACATAAAAAAATTTGATCGACAAAGTTCTTAGTTTTAATAACCGCAATTCTCAGTTTTAAACTACGAAATTCTTAGCCAAATACGTGAAAATTTTTTAACCAACCTTCTGGAAAAAATTACCATATTCCTTCTGGAAAAAACCTTCTGGAAAAAATTACCATATTCCTTCTGGAAAAAACCTTCTGGAAAAAATTACCATACCAATTACCATAGGTGTTGGGTGAAAATTGTTGCAGTCCCTGTGAAAATTTCACATGTCGCCCGGTCGAAATCAACTGTATGACTTGGTAGTTTTGCCGACATCCTTCCCTCACTCTATTGCAGTAACGGTAATTTTAACTTTGTTGTCAACGTGCCAATCAACCACGAGATATTAATTAATTTTCTGGATACAATTATGTTAGATTGTTACGTTGTCGAATAGGCTTGATTTTGAACCGAAAAGTGACAAAAAAAAAGAAAACAAGTGAGTTCACTGACGCGAGATTTTGGTCGTTAGGTCTTTTCCTACGAGCGCTTCCACGCTTGTAGAATCTTCCGCCTTGGTTCTATCGCTCGGCGGCAGATAAACGGCGCGCAAAACGCGTGTACTTTCCGCAGACGCGATTCACGGACCGATGACTCTCGTGCAAACAGCGTCGGTAATTCCAGCAAATACCGACGCTCCCCATCGTCACTTTGACTCGATGATTTGTCAAAAGAGCGAAGATTCAGAGGTGAAAAAATAAAACCTCTCCGCGGATGTGTTTGTCCCAATCATGTCCACACGTTCTCTGTTTACGCAGCTTCAAATTCGGCGCGTCGTTTTCTTTTTACACTCCCAAGTAGCAAAAAGACATCTGGTACGAAATAGTCATCCGAATGAGTTACATAAGTCCGCCCGAATGCTAACTATAAGCTATCCTATGTCTAAAGGTTAACTTTTGGACGTAGGATAGCTTATAGTTGCCATTCGGGCGCACTTATGTAACCCATTCGGATGACTTTTTCGTACCAGATGTCTTTTTGCTACTTGGGCTAGGACCTCGATTTTCGCGTCGTCGGTTTCCTGAGCAGTCCCCACCACGGAGTGATCATCGATCGGCGCAGAAAGCAGTGGGCCATGCTCGACAATTTTTGTAGGTGTGATGCGGAGCCGATCACGCCGCTGTGGATGAAGTCGTCCTAGTGTAGATCGAAAAGCTCTCCACATCACACAGAGAGCTTTTTAATGTGAAAAGAAATAATTGTATGTGTGAAATTGTCATATTTTTGTGATCTTTATCAAAGGCGCAAGAATAATACGAGACGCCGGTTTTTGATATTTTATTTCTTACCATAATGGCGATTTTTCCGATAGAAAATAAATAACAGGGACGATGATTCTCCATTGAAGATTGGTTAATTGAGTTTTCATTCGATCCGGAAAAAAATTAGTTTTTATATATATATATATATATATATATATATATATATATATATATATATATATATATATATATATATATATATATATATATTTTTTTTTTGCGTCGCAGAATACCGCTATCAACGCGGAGAGGAACACATATCGGATTTATTACTTCGATTCGTTGATTGCGCGAGTTTAAACGAGTGATTTTTAAAAATTACTGGCCGACACGCGCCGTAACGTTGGGCGATCATTAATTACGGTATTGCCAAGAATGGCGAATAACGCACGGGGTTTAATGCGTATATTCGATAGCTCGTAAACTACCGGACCGGATATATCCATCAAGCTGGTATTATTTCCCCGGCGCGTGGAAGTAGGAATATTGAGTAACAAACGTTGTCGTTCGATAAATCCTCCACCTCTCTCGATTTCGCCTATGTTTCCCAACGCGATTTCGTTTGCTCGCGCGAAATGTGAACACGTCCACGGAAGATACTCGTTTAACTAAAATAAATTCGACCTATTTCCTTGCCTCTGGCTCTCTACTCTAATTACTCGACGAGAAGACAAGAATTTCATTTTACTTAAACAAATTTAATTGGGTTCGAGGTAATCGTTTCCCTTTGCCTATTACTGTCACGTTCCACCGGGCAGATCGGGGCAATATGGACCATATTTTATTAATTTTTCGCGCGGCTTTGAGACATTATGAAAAAAGCGGAGACACTGGATAATTGAACTCCATTATTAACCCTGGAACTCCTGTATCATTTTTTCTACCTTCTAACTCATGACTGGGGTACAGATGTACCCCATGCGTTTCTTCAACGTACGAGGGTCCTATGAGCAGTAAATGGGTTTGTTGGCGCACATCAATCTCTTCGTTTTTTCATAAGGAAGAGAATGGTATACGGCAGATTTGAATTTTATTAAAGTTTAGGGGGTGGAAATCACCCTTACCCTTACTTTGCACATCCTCAGATCAAGGAACTAAATTATCGTGGAGGTCGATAATCTTAATCTCTACAGAGTGCAGTTTGGATATCGCCTGAGATACTTTTGTACCCCATACATAAGTTCTAGAGTTAAAAAAAAAAAACTTTAATATGCTGTATCCTCCCCCCAGTTAACGGTTGTTGTAATTTTGTAACCGTGCATAAGGGAAGCGAACTTTGGGAATTCGTAGGGTAGACACACGTCGAAAGTTTGGACTCCGGGTCAATTCTCGCCGCCGACAAACGTGAAACTCTGGAAGCTAGTTAACAGCTGGTATCGTCGGAAATCACCAAGGGCCGAAGCGGAGTGACGATGGATCCGTTGAACATCCCACTGATGGACTGACCGGCGGACTCGACGGTTTGACGAGCAAATAATTGTTCGCAGATACATATATATGCGACCGGTGTTACAGAGCGAATTCTCGGAGGAGACCAAAGCTTGTTACCGATGCGGCCAAGCTATCGCTTTCAAAGCCCCCAGCCCGATCCTCCGTGTCGTCAGACCGCAGTTGTATCGGAGCCGGTGAATCACGGTGATCCTTGAACTGCGCTTAAACCTATCGATCAACGCTACAGAGATGGGGGCAAAATGGACCATTTCAACAAATCCTTCGCGGGAGTAAAAAAAGCCTCATCGCAAAGGGACTGCTCCGTTTTGCGCCGCTCTCTACTATGAGCGGATCCGGTAATGAACTTCTAATAAAGTTCTCGATAAAATTTATTTCTATAATTTTTTTGTTAATGTTGGAAATTTTGCGAGCCATCGCTTTAAAAGCCTTGAGATCGAGCTGTGCTTCGATTTAGAGACTTGTTTGCTAAACCCATCGATCAATGGCACGGAAATCGGGTAAAATGGACGATTTCAACAAAACTTTCGCGGGACTAAAAAACGTCTTCTCGCGAGTGGACTATTTTACCCCGCTCTCCCTCATGAGCGGTTCCGGCAATTTCTAATCAAGTTCTCGGTGAGATCTATTTATAGGATAATTTGTCTTAAAAAAATAAATAAAATAAGAATTTTTTCTTTTCATTATTAAAGAAATTATTATAATTATGTTAATAAAATGGTAACGGTACATTGTATCGTATACAGCTTCAAACAGTGTTGACGTTGACTTTCGCAGTCGGCATGCGACCCGCTTTCGTCAGTGTGTGTCGCTTACAGGCACCTGTGACCTGGCAAAAGTCCAGCTATCAACCCCTTTACACGCCGTGCCGGCCAGCGAGCCTGTGACGTGCGGACGAGCCGCCCCGCTGCAACCTCGTTCATCGCGCACATACCTCCGGCTCTGTGTATACTGATACTGAAAGTCGAAGAGCTCCGAGCCGCGGCTTGCACGCGAACAAATTCGCGAGCATCATCCTAACCCACCCCCACCCTCGCAGCTATTCTCGTTGATTCCATTTCCGCGAACTATTCCTTGACCTCTCCGACAAACTCCAGTTAGCTACCTCCGAATAACTTTGCGTCCCACGAAATTAAACAGAGTTCCGACTAGGCGCATTATAGGCACGTTTATGTATCGACTATAAGGCCAGTTCAGTTTCGCTCAACCTTTTAACGATCAGTCAAACTTTCCCCCCAAGTAAATTTATTCTATAGACCTGTCGCGTGTACAGTGGATGAACTTATAACGTTATAACGTCGGCCTAGAATCGGAAGGACGTAAGACGTTCGCTTTGAAATAGGAACTGCGCCCTATTGGTTCTCGGACATCGCACACGGAATGAAGCTTCCGGTGACACGTATTTCATTGATTCTTCAAATGTTACCTGCTTACGGTCAAGGTAATATTCTATACCGACACTATGAATGCAGTAGGATAGGTGGTAAGTTGTACTTTATTGAAGAACTTATCGCACTCTTAAAACGACAGTGTAACATGTCTTATGGGATTGCCATACATTGTTGCAGTGTTGTTCTAGGCGTGCAATATTATTTTTCCGTACCAATGAGAATGAAATATTGTAAATATATATATATTTTTTACAATGTATCATATTCAATGTATCATACAATGTATCATATATATATATATATTTTACAATGTATCATATTTTCTTTATTGCTTTTGGTATTTTTTTTCCCGGGAATACCCGGGAAAAAATGATCATACATGATCATATATGGATCAGATCTGATTGATCATATATGATCGTATCGGAGACGAGATTCTGGCGATAAAATTGTTAAAAATTGTTTTTAATAATGGATTTCCCCGCGAAACAACATTTTAACATATTTGTAATGTAATTTGTGGAAAAAAATACATTGATCAAGACATCACTCAAGACATCCGTCAAGACATCCGTCAAGACATCCATCAATACATCCATCAAGACATCCATCAAGACATCCATCAAGACATCCATCAAGACATCCATCAAGACATCCATCAAGACATCCATCAAGACATCCATCAAGACATCCATCAAGACACCCATCAAGACATCCATCAAGACATCCATCAAGACATCCATCAAGACATCCATCAAGACATCCATCAAGACATCCATCAAGACATCCATCAAGACATCCATCAAGACATCCATCAAGACATCCATCAAGACATCCATCAAGACATCCATCAAGACATCCATCAAGACATCCATCAAGACATCCATCAAGACATCCATCAAGACATCCATCAAGACATCCATCAAGACATCCATCAAGACATCCATCAAGACATCCATCAAGACATCCATCAAGACATCCATCAAGACATCCATCAAGACATCCATCAAGACATCCATCAAGACATCCATCAAGTCATCCATCAAAACGCAAGGAAATTCAGGCATTCATCAACAGCAGTGTACCAATACATTGTTTTTCTCCGTGCAGGGTCTATCTTCCTACTCATGCCAATATATTGAGTCGTGCCTCGATTTCGGTCGCGTGCCGTCGAGACTCGACCCGTCGCCGGCATTAAAGTCTCGTCGACGCGGGCTGCGTAACCATGCACGCACACACGTGGTACGTAACTGTGCGCCAACCCTGATGGTATGATGGTTATAATTCTCCGAGCAGGAGGGGCTTAATGCTGTCGTATTAGCGAACACGTGAGCATGCGCTTATGTCTGAACGATGCTCGATGGAGCGTTTCCGAACGGCTCTGCGTTACGATCAAATCGTAATTTGAACCTACCCTCGACGTAGCCGCGACGGATGAAATATTAATTTACACGATTCCGGATGTTAAATTCTTTGAAATGAACCTCCCGAGCAGACACCGAAGTTCAAAGGCCCAGAATAATCGACTCGACGTGGGCGCGGAGGCGGTGGGGCCAACTTTTTCATTTCGTAGCCAAAACCCCACTCCTGCACCGTCGCCGCAATTATTCGCTCTGGGGCAACTTAAAAAGTCCGTCAGTCGCCGTGAGCAGCCGAAAAAGAAAAAATAACAATGCGCTGCCAGACCGACGGGTGTGAGAGCTCGAGATGCGAGACTCCGGATAAAGCGTCCAAGGTTTTTTATACGGACGTCTCTTGGAAACGCATCGTGGCTCTCTCGACCTCGACAACTTCTCCTTAGACATTCATTTCTCCTCGCAAGTGTGATACGCCTTCCCTGTCCATTTAAATTCGCGCACAAAATTATCACTGCAAAAAAAGAAGAATATTGTATTGAAAAACTATAAAATTAATGGGTCGTGAAAAAAAGCAGGACATTCACTCACTCTTCGCGTGAGTGAAGACATTAATTGTACAAAAACTAAATGCATTACAGACGTTAGTTAGATGTTAGTTGCTATAGAGTTTGCCGGATTAATGTTCAAAGGCTCTGGACTATGTCTGGCTATAGCCGGTCTATATCAAGTGAGGGCCGATGCGTCGAGAGGTTTCTGCACGTTAGGCTATAGCGGGTTGATACTACTTTCTTGATTAACATTAATTGTACAAAATTGAGTAACATTAATTGTACAAAAACTAAATGGATTACAGACGTTTTAATGTTGGTTGCTATAGAGTTTGCCGGATTAATGTTCAAAGGCTCTGGACTATGTCTGGCGATAGCCGGTCTATATCAAGTGAGGGCCGATGCGTCGAGAGGTTTCTGCACGTTAGGCTATAGCGGGTTGATACTACTTTCTTGATTAACATTAATTGTACAAAATTGAGTAACATTAATTGTACAAAATTGAGTAACACTAATTGTACAAAATTGCGTAACATTAATTGTACAAAATTGAGTAACACTAATTGTACAAAATTGAGTAACATTAATTGTACAAAAACTAAATGGATTACAGACGTTTTAATGTTGGTTGCTATAGAGTTTGCCGGATTAATGTTCAAAGGCTCTGGACTATGTCTGGCTATAGCCGGTCTATATCAAGTGAGGGCCGATGCGTCGAGAGGTTTCTGCACGTTAGGCTATAGCGGGGTGATACTACTTTCTTGATTAACCTCGCCAAAGCGGGCTGCGGGCTTCCCCTGCACATATATATATTACCACCGGTTAAATATAGATATATATATGTGTATATATATATACATAGATAAAACTATACTATATGTTTCCGATCCTCTTCCTTCTCTCCAGCGTCCATTAAATTTTCCCTGCTGCCGGAGATTCCGCGGGGAAACTTTAATACCGTCTGTCGTTCGTATTAACGGTTACGAAGGGATATAGCCTCGAATGAAATTAACTCTCTCTCGCGCGCGCGGCTCCAGGCCATCGATCGAGACTGTACGAAGTAGCAAAGTTTTCCCGGCAGGCGACCCCCGATCGAATTAGCTTCGCGGCCACCGTCGATGGTCCGAGCTCCGTGGAACGACGCTGTTCCGATCGAATTTCTCCCTTTACCATCCTCGTGGCAAACCGTTCGCGATGGCTGTGCCGGAAAATATTATTTATCTGGAACAAAAATAAAATAAAGGAAGTAACAAAGAAAATAACCCTCGGCCGGAAAGACCTTTCAGGTTTCACTCGATCGGGCGGAGTGTCGCGGTTAGTTTAACGAAAGCTTCGCTGCTTTCGTCTCGCTTGAGCTGCTTCGACGTTTTTTAGCGGGCATGTGGAGAGACTATAATCGTGAATTTGAAAAAAAAAAAAAAAAATTGATTTAAATTTTAGATTGAAACCTTCAACGTAATCTACTGTCATCTATGTATGTGACTACATATAGATGTGTATCTAACCACGCATCTATAAATCACGCTGAAAACCTTTCTGGTGTTACGTCCAACCCAACGCGTGAGAGTGTAAGGGAGAGCGCAACACCTTTGGGTCCCTTTTCGGGTCAGAGCAGGGCAGTCCTTTAGACCGGGGACGGAAACCTCGCCTTTTACACTATAGTATTTATGGGTTTATGAATGAGCGTTGTTAACGATACTAAATAATAAATTAATTGGACTCTGTCAAATGTCTATGATTTGTCAATGAAGTATTTTAAATACTTGTATGGTTTATTCTTTCACAATAGAGAGCGCAACACCTTCGGGTCCCTTTTCGGGTCAGAGCAGGGCAGTCCTTTAGACCGGGACGGAAACCTCGCCTTTTACACTATAGTATTTATGGGTTTATGAATGAGCGTTGTTAACGATACTCGGCGCGGGTATTCAAATTAATTGGACTCTGTCAAATATCGATGATTTGTCAATGAAGTATTTTAAATACAAGTTTTTCTCAACGAGGAGAGTCTCTCCGTCCGCCTCTCCCTCTCTACCTTATCGGTCCCTCGTTGTGTACCCAAAGCTCACGGAAATCTTCAACGTTCCCTAACCCACCCTAACCCCCCCCCCCCCCCCCCCCCACCCATCAGTCTGGGCAGAAAGAAAGAAACTTATTGTATTTCCTTTTATTTCTTAATATCGTTTATTACAATTTTAATAACATATTATTATATATTATATTATATAAAATAATTATCATTATATCTTGGATGTAAATCCAAAGTGCAAAGATTCGTTTGTCAGAAAAAATGTAACGCGAAATATTTATTGAGCCGATGAAGTACTAAATGGGACGTTACACTCGACCTGTTTAAGCTATCGAATTGGACTCGTTCCTTTTGTTTTTAAGGAACCCCCGATCCCCCACTGAGAGAAGGATCTAGTAAAAACTACTATATCACTTGACAGATATTACCATAGCATATAGTAGTAGAGCGGTAGGGCGACACCTATGGTAGGAAGTACCGGATTTATAAGAATTTTTCTTAGATATTATGGTAAAAATTCTTGGAAATTCTGGGACTTTCTGCCATAGGTAGCGCCCTGGCGCCGTACTACTATGTCCTATGGTAATTTTTCTTAGATGATTGGTCATTTTTACTAGATCCTTCTCTCAGTGCCGCTAAAAATTTTTGCCGACAATTTTTGTTTCCCCTACCTACGAAAATAACATTTCGAGTGACCATCGAATCGGTTCCTTTTTCCCGGCGTTAGTTCCTCCATCGATTTCACGTCGTCGAGCATGGGGCTTCGCCCATTCCGGGCGCCAGGATTTCTAGTCGCGGAGGCCGGTCGGCGAGGCCAGCGCGGGGCATGCACGAGGGGTGGTTAGGTAATTTAGCCAAAAGAGGAGTCCGGCAGCCACGGCTCTCCGCCGACGTGGTTTTCCTTCTCCGGCTGTTTTCCGCGCTAATTAGCAACCTCCCCCCCCCCTCCCCCCTCTTTACCCCCCAGACTGGGGCGCGTCGGCGACCGGCGGGAGACACCAGTTTCACCGTGAGCCCGGTGCATATTTCATAGGTCCGCCAGCATGCTCGGTGCCTCGCCGGCGAGCGCGCAAAAGCTCGACACAGTTACGCGAAAGGGGTCGGAGAAGGGCGGTGAAGAGGGTCACGGCTCCAAGGAGAAAATTAGTTTTTCAGGCCGCTGCAACCATCACCAGCATCGGACCGGCACCCGGAGACCTCGCGGTGACGAGCGTTGAACCACTGTTCGATCGATCGCAAAAACACACTTACCATAGTTATAAAAGCCCTCTGGAAAAGAAAAAATAAAAAAAAAAAAACGAGAAAGGACGTCGAGGAGGAAGTGTACCGTTAATTAACTCCCGACCTATCGAGCGGGAGTTATACATGCACTCCGTTGCAATTTTCCTTTTGCCACCCTCAATCTTTTCCCCGGTCTTTTTTTCACAATATTCATAGGTCGCCGAAGCTATCTCATGCCTCGACTGCATAACGGCCTCACACTTTCGCGATGATCGACTAATAACAAAGAGAATGAGATTTTTTTCTTACAACTTGATCGATCGAGACCCATCCTTCCAATTCATCGTGACGAGAATCCCACGAGCTTCGCTCGCGGTGATACTCGAGGGCGTCGAACTCTCCGATTTAATTTAGAGGTGGAGCCGCGAGCTTAGATCGGAGACCCTATCTTCGGGGAAAATATATATTTGCCCAGACCGAGGGGTGGGGGTGGGGTGGGGGTTGGGTGGGTTAGCGAACGTTGAAGATTTCCGTGAGCTTTGGGTACATAACGAGGGACCGATAAGGTAGAGAGCGAGAGGCGGACCGAGAGACTCTCTCCTCGTTGAGAAAACCGGGGTTTTCTCTGTCACGCGACGGCGGCGAACATCACGGGGTTAACGGAGTTCCGAGTTTCCTCTTAGCCGGAGTCTAACTACCGCTGCCTCCGCGGCTCCGGCCCCTTTTCGGTCTTCCGCCGGAATAACGGCTGGATTAGCGCCGCCGGGACGAGTAATGCCGAGGAATCTTGGTTCCTCGCTCCCTTATTGTCTCTCACTCGGAGGACTCTTCCGGCCACCACTCTCGGGCTCCGCCGCGGTTTGTTGTCTTTTCTCTAAACTCTCTTCTCTCCCTTCTGATGCACACTTGTTATTCGTCTCCGCGCTTCCCGCGACGGCGCGACGCGACGCCCCGCGGCGGTTACGTGTACTTCTTGCCTTCTCCGCAACCGTAAAGCACACCCCGAAGCTGTTACTGTTTATACGTTTCGACGGTTACGGAGGACAGTATTCCACTTCCTGCCGCTTGCCGAAACTCGCCCTGCTGTCGGGCTGTATCGCAAATTGCACTGTGCGTCGCGCTGGAGGTTCTCTATCTATCCCGTTCAACGAAAACACAACGGCACACCTCGCCTCGTTAAAACTTTAAACTGTACTCGATGCTGGCGGCTTGTCGGGAAAGCACCGCAAAGCTCTCGAGGCAACTAGCGACGGCTACAGCATGGATAGATGTTTATTTATGCACCGGGACCATTAGTCCTTTACCACAGTGCATGCATCGTAATAACAAGGCTAAACCTCCGAAGAACTGATAACACCTGAAAGGAAATTAAAATAATAATAATGGAGAGATTGTTAGTTGGTCCGGAAAACTTCTGGGGTAAAAAATGATCCGAGCGATTTGTTTGCTTGGCCCGAAAAATTTTTTGGTCGGAGACCAATTGTTGGTAATCAACTGCTTGGTCAACTGCTTGTCGATTCACTGATTCGGGGAAAAACAAAGCAAAGCTCTCGAGGCAACTAGCGACGGCTACAGCATAAATAGATGTTTATTTATGCACCGGGACCATTAGTCCTTTACCACAGTGCATGCATCGTAATAACAAGGCTAAACCTCCGAAGAACTGATAACACCTGAAAGGAAATTAAAATAATAATAATGGAGAGATTATTAGTTGGTCCAGAAAACTTCTGGGGTAAAAAATGATCCGAGTGATTTGTTTGCTTGGCCTGAAAAATTTGTTGGTCGGAGACCAATTGTTGGTCAACTGCTTGTCAATCCACTGATTCGAGGGAAAACAAAGCAAAACTCTCGAGGCAACTAGCGACGGCTACAGCATAGATAGATGTTTACTTATGCACCGGGAACATTAGGCCTTTACCACAGTGCATGCATCGTAATAACAAGACTAAACCTCCGAAGAACTGATAACACCTAAAAGGAAAAAATAAATAATAATAATAATAATAGACAAATAAAATAATAAAAATAGACAAAAAAATTAAATAATAATAATAAACAAATTATTAGTTGGTCCAGCGAACTTCTGGGTTAAAAAATGACCCGAGCGATTTGTTCGCTTGGCCCGAAAAATTTGTTCCTCCGCGACCAATTATCGGTAATCAACTGCTTGGTCAACTGCTTGTCAATCGACTGGTTCGAGGAAAAACAAATTCTGGATACGGACTTCAGGGCTTTCCTTCGTTACCGGCTTTGGCCGCGCATGTTCTCTCGACAGCGAAATAGTGGAGGGTCGGTTTGGGTAAGAGCGGAGTTGAGATTTCGTGTAATGAAAAGAAAGTAGCGCCAGCGTCAAAACTTGGCACTCCTGAGCTCTCGGGATATCGTAGAATCAGCAAAAAGTTTCATATAAGAGCTTTAAGAGCCGCGCTCCCCCCTGAAAGCGAGCTCAGCTGGATATATCCGATCTCTACTGCTACACTAGAATCGTCCGATTCCGGCTGCGGCTTCTGAGGAGCGGCAGGCGGAGGGGCAGTATACATTCGTCAGGCAAACGCCAAATACCAATCACATGCGAGAAAGAGAAGCCAGAGAACTCGGACGGTGCGGAGAGAAAGAGGGGTAGTGAAAACTCGAGAAAACTTTTGATGAGTTAAGTTCGCTTTTATCTTTTGGCACGTATATTTTCACTGTTCGACGTAGCAGGTATATCAGAGAGAAGGATAGGGCGGCGGGTGGCGGGGAGCTAAGAGTCAAGGAGAAAGTATTATACAGGCCCAACGCTATACACTCTGGATGGGCAACTCTCGAAACTTGGGTGGATTGGAAGCATAATAATCGTTGGGTCGTTAGAGAATAGCTTCAAGACATTTGCGCAGCTAGGTACGTAGGTACGTTTATAGGCGCGTGATAATTTACTGTTAATATACATACATATATATAGGGTAAAAGTGGTGAATATGGCCCACCTCGATTAACACGTAAATCAATGATATATGGACCGGTCCATATTCCCCACTTTTACCCTATATATATATATATATATATATATATATATATATATATATATATATATATTTGTATGTGTTCCACCTGTACGGCGTCCTTCCTCTTTTACACACCCCTCCTCCCCCCGGATTGCGTCCGCAGCCGACTTACCCCTTACTGTGTCGCATTCGCACAAGGGCACAGGGAAACTGCGGAAAACCTGGCCATACACAGACGGCTCTTTCGCCAGAGATTGGCGTTCCTACAGGGTAATCAGCAATCTCCGAGAAAATTGCCTCCCGCTCCACGATTCGATGCGCAAGCCAGCGCGCGGCTAGGCGGTCACCCATCCAAGTACTGACCGCGAACGGTACTGCTTGACTTTGGGGACCGCCAGAGCCACACACCAACCGCGCACCTATCGTTGTCGGTCAATTTACTGCTAATGTACAGTTGATATAAATGTATCAGACTGCAGGCTCGGAGCCGTGTCCGACTGTGATGGCACTGATTGCCGAGCATAGTAGCGGCGAGATAAGTGCATGGCTCTTCACCCGGCTGGAAGTTTGTTTCGTACCTCTCAATAGGACGTTCGGCAACTTAATCCGCGATGGCGAAGAATTGAAAAGTTGGGCCAAGCCGATGATTGTCGAATATTTTGATGGATAGGAAGTATAATAATCGTTGGGTCGTTAAAGAATAGCTTCAAGACATTTGCGCAGCTAGGTACGTAGGTACGTTTATAGGGGCGTGATAATTGACTGTTAATATATAGTTATATAGTTGACATAAATGTCTATAAGACTGCAGGCTCGGAGCCGTGTCCGACTGTGATGGCACTGATTGCCGAGCATAGTAGCGGCGAGATAAGTGCATGGCTCTTCACCCGGCTGGAAGTTTGTTTCGTACCTCTCAATAGGACGTTCGGCAACTTAATCCGCGATGGCGAAGAATTGAAAAATTGGGCCGAGCCGATGATTGTCGAATATTTTGATGGATAGGAAGTATAATAATCGTTGGGTCGTTAAAGAATAGCTTCAAGACATTTGCGCAGCTAGGTACGTAGGTACGTTTATAGGGGCGTGATAATTGACTGTTAATATATAGTTATATAGTTGACATAAATGTCTATAAGACTGCAGGCTCGGAGCCGTGTCCGACTGTGATGGCACTGATTGCCGAGCATAGTAGCGGCGAGATAAGTGCATGGCTCTTCACACGGCTGGAAGTTTGTTTCGTACCTCTCAATAGGACGTTCGGCAACTTAATCCGCGATGGCGAAGAATTGAAAAGTTGGTCCAAGCCCATGATTGACGAATATTTTAATGGATAGTCCCCTCTTCCATATTTCTCTCCAAGCGCACGCTACTCACGATTCTTTATTCGTTCGCACACACGATTTTCCGCAAGCGCAGTTTCCACCACTCGATGACCCACTGCGGTTTACGACGCCGCAGCGAGAGAGGTTCGAACGCGCCCGAGCGCCTTCGCGATATGTGGCATTCCGAGATTTTTCCCGTTTCCCGCCCTCCCTCTTGCCACACATAAGTTCGGGTTTCCGTTTCTCCTTTTTCTCCCTCATCTCTTATTTTTATTCTTCTCAACTTTCTTTTTCTCTATCGCCTCTATCGGTTCTTCTTACGACCCGCTCGCTCGTTCCTTCTCCATTTTTCTTTTTCGTCACTTCGTCCTTTTTTTATTCCGGGGACTCCTCGGTTCGTCCGGCCGTACGAACTTACGCGCGAGCTTCCTCCATCGACTTTATTGCCTCGTTCGATCGGCGGGGAAGACCGACAGGGAGAAATGCGGAGAGAGTGAAGGAAAGTAGGTGGAGGAGTGAGAGTCGCAGCTTCCGATGGAATTGCACGTTGCTCTCGTCTTCCTGTAAGCCGTCTCTCCGTCTGTAAGCCGAATCGAGCCACAGTACCTGCGCCAGCGAGGGTGTGCTCGCCGGTATGGGAGCCTCTCGTGCCACTATCGGTAATGCTATCTGTGGTGGTAATAGCATCGGGTTGTACCACATGTGTACCGGACGAGAAACTGGAGACATCGAGGACCTCGAACATCCTACAACTTCAATACCGCCCGACTGTCTCGAACTCCTCTTCACCCACATTCCTGCGACACTCCAACCCTTCAGATAGTAATTTAATAGGCACAGCTATCGCGTGACACGTGCTAAGAAAAAGCTTCTCCATAACCAATCTGATCTTTACTTCTCGTTGAAAATAACACTAGCGGATTAGAATTTTTGTATAGCTCTATACTTTTTGTATAGAGCTCTTATCTCTTCGAGATAAGAGCTCTATACAAAAAGACGAGTTTTCTAGCGGAATGTGTTGAGTTTAGTACGAATTTTTTCTAGGATGTCGCTGCAATTCGCATATACCTGAGAGTTCGGTTGATTGTTACGAGATTTGTGGTAATTTCTATCAGATTGTTCTCTCAGTGTACCGAAAAATATGTCTACCATATTAGAACTCTACCGTTGTTACGTCCAGGTCAACTCCTGAGAGTGTAAAGGAGAGCGCAACACTATCGGTTTAGACCAGGGAGGGAAACCTCGCCTATTTGCACTGTAGTTTTATGGGTTTTTAGACGATTGCTGTCTACGATTCTCGAGCGGATGTTTAAGGTTAATTAGGCGCGGTTAAATATTTGTAAATTGTTAATGAAGTATTTAATTACTCACGTGGTTTTATTCCCTCACAATGCTAATGGGTAGATAAGATGGTACAATTAGTTTCACACACAACACGCGTATAACTTAAATAATTATCCGTAGATTTAATATAGTGAGTCTATTATTGTTGAAGACGCAGCTTCTATGGAAAAACCGTACGAGCTATGAACTCTGACTTTCAGGTAAAGTTGTTCGCCAGAGTTGTTTAGTAGAGTTATTTGGTATAGTCCAGCAGTTGTAATCTGCTGGAGTTATTTGATAGACTTGTCTGGTAGAGTTCTAATCCGATAGAATTATTGCGTACAGTCCTAATCCATCCAGTTCTGTGGGTAGTGTCGTTTTGCGGTAGAGCTGTTATTTGGTAAAGGCCTGAGTGATAAAGATATAAATGTGCCGGCAATCCCTTGTCGCCACGCTCTTCCGGTGAGGTGCACAGGCCTCTTTTTTATAAACAATCCAATAAACCAAAATTTTATTACCAACATCTCATAACCATAAAAAAAAAAAAAAAAAAAAAAAAAAAAAAAAAAAAAAAATGGGTATAGATCTTCATTTAAAGTCCGTGCGAAATTGCCTTAGAGGGATCGAATTCGACGTACCGTAGATAAAACAGACAGATGAGTTTGTTGCAGTTCCTTGTACATGCTTATAACTCAGCATCGATGGAGCACATCCAGTCACACATCTGTAGCTTGCATCGAGGTGGTTTCAAGCTGATACGCGAGCCCGCAGGAAGATTGGACCTTGCGCCGAAGAGGAGCGACAGAGACCTGCTTGATTCGGACGTCGATTACGTAGGGAATCAATACTCGTAAAAATCGACGAAGTTCAGGCACACGAGTGCGACGGATATAACCTTGTAGTAAGAGGATAGCAGGGTTGCGTGTACGGCTCGATGTAGTATCGGTGTATAGTTATTCGATAGGTCGGTGCCGGAGCAGAGGGAAGGTCCGCGGACGTGCCGGGACGGTAGGCTATAATACCACAGTACGAAACGGGCGAGACGCCTCTATAATCGATAGACACTAGACTACCCTCGTCAATTATTCACTCTGCGTCTATATGCGTCTGGTTTACTCGATTCAAACTCTACGATATTTTATTTATATACTTCTTTCCTGTGCAAACATCGTTAGCACTCGGTTTCTACAATCTTCGATCTTCATATTATTATCTTTATTATTGTTAAATATGGCAGCAGGATCGATTCGCGACGTTCTTCAGGCGGACGTGTTATCACTTGTGCGTAAAGCTTTCTGCAAGCGACTAACATAAATCGTCGCCCGAGTTTGACTAGGGTCGAACCCTCTGACCTTCTCAAGTTAAGCCTCTATGTTAGTTAGGTGTTTTGTTCAATTAATTTGTTTAGTTAGGTGTTTTATTCAATTAATCTTCAACTATTAATTTTTTTACCGGCTAACTTCTAATAATTTTTAATAATCTTTAATAATTAATTGTACCGTGGCTGAAGGACTTTGGTCGATGGCCAATTGGCAGCACATTGGTGATTGAAGTCTGATATGTATTAAAAACTGTTCTATGTTATGCACTGTCAATAAAACCACTACTACTACTAATTGTACCGCTATTGTATCGCTCTCTCCTCAAGCGCTTATACACTTTACCTTATGTAACTTTACTACAGCTCTGTTTTGCCCTCCTTATCTTATTTTATCTTATTTAATGTAGACTGCAATGTGTAGCCTGTACTGCCTAGGTCCTCGGGGGAGAAATCTCAGGACCCAATAAATACAAATGCAAATACAAATAATGTATTCTGCTCTCCGCAGGTAAAATAAAGGAACCGCTCTATGAGCGTTTCCGCGTGCAGTCGCCTCGATCGGAGGGTCTTTTGCCGGTCTTATCGGAGGGAAGACTCTTTGTTAACATGATAAGCGATCGGGGCAAAAAAATATGAACACGAAAGCGTGTGGGCCTGTGATGGGTGATCGTTGTGTAGGCGCGCTATGGAGTGCTCCATCGATACGATCAAGGCCGCGCGAGAGATAGCACGACGGGTTCTTCGACGTTTCCTTCGTAGTTTAGTCTAGAGCCAGGATTCCTCCATCCTGGCTCTAGCTCTTCCCTCATTCTGGCGCCTCCTCGTTTTGCTTATCGCCGGTCCCGCGCAGTACGGAAAGTCCGTAGGCGTGATGGTTTTCGGGTAAACCTAAACGCGGCTGCGGGAGGAAGGAAATTCACTCGCAGCCGGAAGTGAGGTGTAGCTTGTAAGGAAAAAGCACGTCGACGCCTTTTCTCGGGATGATCCGACGTTGAGCCACGCCATTTCGGCTCTTTCACTTTCGCCTCTGAGTGCTGCGAGGCAAAACGACTCTCCGGGAGAAACGAGTGTCGGGTGTCGGGAAAAGAATTTCCGGTGTCGAGGCCGGGCGGCGGGAGAGACGACAAAATTCGGACAGAGTTTTCGGTTACCAGGAAATAACGTTCCCGGGGACCGAAAAGGGGTCAAACATCGAGCAAAGCGGTTAACGGCGGCTCTTGCGAGAGTTCTTGCGACGGGCTGGAACAGTTCTTTCTTGCCGACATTTCCGTAACTCTATCTCCTTACATCCGAAAAAACACTTCCAGCTCTTTGGAGATACAATAGGGATACATTTTTCTTGACGTCAGTTCCGAGCGTCTGCTCGACGGTTCTGAGAAGACATAAAATGTTCATTTTCGAGTCAATCGTCTTCAGTCCCGATGGGCACGTTGAGCGTGATTTAACGGCGAGCGAGCAAACACGAGGAAAAAATGCGTTGGTGTAACAAGGTTTTTGTTGCCGTAACAAATTTTTTCTAACACATGCACGTAAAATCCCGCTTTCCGTTCCTGTGAAGTGTGCGCAGAAAGGCACTTTGTCGCATCGCGTGCTGGAAAACTACTGCGCATGCGTACAAATCCAATATGGTCTTTTTTTAGCACTAGTGCGGAAAAGTGCCTTTCTAAGCACGCTTCGCGGGAACGAAAAGCGTGATTTTCGCGAATTTGTTAGAAAAAATTATGTGAATGGCATGGGAGTAGAAAAGGGAGTCCTGACTCGTGTGAATGCCGCTATAGTTTGTCAGTTTCGGGATAACAAAACCAGCGTGTAATCACAGCAAGAAGTTTTTTCGCTTGGAGCGATTTGCAACAAAACAGCCTTTGTTGCTGTAACAAAAAAATTTGTTATATGACTGAGTGGGGCGCGCATATGTGCCAACACTACGACGAACTTGAGACGCTCGAAGTGCAAAATGAGAAGAAAGAGACCGGAGGAAATAATTCCTTTGTATTCGAGTAAAAATAAAAATAGAGTGGAATTGCGAACTCTTGAAATTTGCTGTACATGGATGTATAAACTGCTAAACGTAATACCTTTCGGAGTAGGTATTAAGCTTACCATCCATCCACATTACGGATACATGCATCCACATACAGCAAATTTCAAGAATTCGCAATTGGAAATACAGGCATCATTTTCAATATAATAAAATGATAAAATACAAACACAGTGAGTTAATCTTCAAATAAATGTACGCACGTATCTATAACTATTCTATTACCAGTCATTGCTCAGCCGTCAAATTAAAGGAGGCGTCGTTTTTTCTCATAGCAAATTAAATCGTCGCAGTAAAAAGAAAGTTTTGTCACCGTAGCAAAACCAATTGCTTCTACGTAGCAATTTTTTTGCTGCCTTTACCATCGTTTTGCTGCGAGAACACAAACACACAAATACACACACAAACATGGAATAAGTATGATTTCATAAAATTCATATCCGTGACCCGAAAATTTCGGGAGAGTTTCCGGGATTTGAGCTAATTAACGCCGCTTAGCGCCCGGAGTGGTAGCGAACTGGCTACCGGAAGCCACGGGGCTGAAGCGTATACCGTTGTACTCCCAGAATTTGCATGGACAGATGGCCCGTTCGACGGAATGCAATATCGATGGACGTACGCGTGAGCGAATTGACGCTCGAGCTTCGATCCGCACGATCCGTACAGTTCACCTACATAGGTGTATATATGTATATATATATATATGTGTATATATATATATATATATATATATATATATATATATATATATATATATATATATATTGATTCTGAAACTGGAATTGGTTATATATCTCGTCCCTTCGCTTCGACCCTTGCTCGACCGTTCTGTCGCGCGTTGTGCACACAGAGTGCTATATACATCGCACAGCACACATCTATATAGTTTCCCACATACGCGATGTTCATTACCCATGCTATCGCTGTATCGCCATATTCGTCTCTTCTCCCAAAAGATTTTCCAGTTACGATTTTTTTTTTTTTTTTTTTACATCGAGAATATCGTATTCGAGCTCTCCAGTTTCACAGGGTCGTTCGGAGTTACGTGGGAATTTTTATGTATCTCGAGCAAGATATTCTGATAACAAGAAGGGGACAAAATTGGAAAAAACAGAATACGAAATAAATCAAGAAAAATGCTCACCCGACCGTAACTAACTAGCGAAGATGTTTTCCAATTAAATTTCGGCGAGTACGCGCAATCCCAATCAAAACTCTTTTCGGAACGACGAGCTGCGCCACCGCCCGGTATCGATATCGATATTTAATCCGAACGGCCCTGTGCATCGAACATCGAGAGAGGATAAACGAAGTGTTGTGTCCTCTCCCATTGTGTTACACGCTAAGGGTATAACTGTGGCATTGTCCATTCGGGTACCGAGATTAATGGTGGTGGTAAAAGTGTATTTATTGACAATACCCATTAGTCCATACAAAATCCTATCCATCTCTCTATGTGGTAGTTACAACGCTCTCAATGACATTGCCAATGGTCCATCGACCGGAGTCCTTCAGTCTGGAGGTTAATAATTTGTACGACTTCAACTTTTTAATAATTATAACAATAGTAACAAAAATTAAACCAATCTAATTATTCTATATAAAATGAAATTTTCTCTACGAGGGAGCAAAAAGAAAAACATCAACATTCAGGCAGGACATTATTTTATACAAAACAGTTTCATTGAAAGCGTGGTAGTCACAACGCTTTCAATGACATTGCCAATGGTCCATCGACCGGAGTTCGTCAGCCTCGAGGTTAATAATTTGTACGACTTCAACTTTTTAATAATCATAACAATAGTAACAAAAATTAAACCAATCTAATTATTCTATATAGAATGAAATTTTCTCTACGAGGGAGCAAAAAGAAAAACATCAACATTCAGGCAGGACATTATTTTATACAAAACAGTTTCATTGAAAGCGTGGTAGTTACAACGCTTTCAATGACATTGCCAATGGTCCATCGACCGGAGTTCTTCAGCCTCGAGGTTAATAATTTGTACGACTTCAACTTTTTAATAATTATAACAATAGTAACAAAAATTAAACCAATCTAATTATTCTATATAGATGGAAATTTTCTCTACGAGGGAGCAAAAAGAAAAACATCAACATTCAGACAGGACATTTTTATATTTCGAGGTATCGAGCAAAACATTCCGATAATAGGAAGAACAGAAATTCAGATGAGTCAGAACAACAAATAAATAAGAAAAATGCCCACCCAACCGTAAAACTACCGAAGATGTTTTCCAATAGAATTTCCGCGAGTAGGGGAGAGCGGGGCAAAATGGAACAGTGGGGCAAAACGGGACAGTGGGGCAAAACGCAATTTTCCAATAATTTTTAAATGGCACTGTAAGGCTAAACTGGGCAGAAAATCCAGATGTATCGATGGGGCAAAATGGGTCGTCCAAATTTTTATTGGAAAATTGCGTTTTCCCCACTGTCCCGTTTTGCCCCGCTGTCCCGTTTGCCCGCTGTCCCGTTTGCCCGCTGTCCCGTTTGCCCGCTGTCCCGTTTTGCCCCGCTGTCCCGTTTTGCCCCGCTGTCCCGTTTTGCCCCGCTGTCCCGTTTTGCCCCGCTGTCCCGTTTTGCCCGCTGTCCCGTTTTGCCCGCTGTCCCGTTTTGCCCGCTGTCCCGTTTTGCCCGCTGTCCCGTTTTGCCCGCTGTCCCGTTTTGCCCGCTGTCCCGTTTGCCCGCTGTCCCGTTTGCCCGCTGTCCCGTTTCGCCCCGCTGTCCCGTTTTGCCCCGCTGTCCCGTTTTGCCCGCTGTCCCGTTTTGCCCCGCTCTCCCCTACGCGCACTCTCAATCAAAGCTCTTTTCAAAGGGTTGCGCCACCGCCCGGTATCGATATCGATATTTAATCCGAGCGGCCTTGTGCATCGAACCTCGATGGGGGATAAACAAAGTGTCGTGTGCCCTCTCCCACTCTACCATTGTCTCACATGCTAAGCGTACAACGAAGCGTAGACTACATCGTATTTTCGTTTTATTTCCTGCATCGTTGCTACCTCGCCATATATCTCGCATTACCAAACTCTCGTTCTCCCGTCGATGTATATCTATTTATGTCTATGTAACCATGTGTACAGTGGTATTATACCGTGAAAACGCGCTCCGTATAAAGCGTTACTCTTGGAACTGCTACTCGAGCAGCGCGAATTACACGTCGATGGGACGGCGGAGAGTGGCTCCGGCTACAGTGTAAAGGGTGGGTCTTATACCTTGCGGAATTTACAAGTTAGACCGGTAAAGCGCGGTATGGAGGTAGGAGGGCAGGATAGAGTATACATACGCGACTGGCAGCCGGTGAACGCGCGAGCAGAGCCTCGACCGGGTAATAAACGATCCCTAGTGGGGTCCCTAAGAGACTCTAAAGTTGTTGCGGTTAGCGCCGTTACTTCGATGCTCCGCTGTGCGAACTATAACAGAGTAGTCGTCCTCGTGGTAGCATACATTTGCACCTTCTTGCCGGGGCTCGAACCGCCCCGGTTTAGCCGCTTCTCACACTCCGTCACCTTCTCCATCGCCTATAGGAATGACGGGTCAATGTTCAATCGCTCCAATACAGATATCAAAAATTTTAGCGCTTCAAACATATGCGTGTTGTCGGATCTGTTGGACCTTGCAGTGAGAGAAGTAGAAGTGGAGATCCAGTAGAAAGTACCGATCATCTTTCGGTACTTTCATCCAGCAGAAAATACCGACCATAGCACATAGCCGAGTAGAAATTTTCGCGCGTTACATCGGGCCCTGATAAGGCCTGACAAGGGCCTGATAGGGGCCTGACAAGGCCTCATCAGGACCCTATCAGGGCCCGATGTAACGCTCGAAAATTTCTACTCGGGTACTAGTCGGGCACTGTAGCGCCGCCTATGACGAAAATTTCCAGATTTTCCAAGAATGTTTACTGTAATGTCTACGAAAAATTCTTATAAATGCGGTACAGTAGAACCCCGATTAACCGGGACGCTCGGGAAAAAGCTAATTTTAATGAAATCTGCAAAAAGCTAATTTTTTCGCCTTCGCGCGGGGTTCGTTCGGACCCCAGTTATGAGGTGTAGGATTAATGACAACGAAAATCAAACCAAACCTAATTGTCCCACTTTGAGTGAAAAAAGAGAAACATCAACTTCCTGACCTCATCGCAAAACAGGGAGGCTGGATTGAAGGATCTGAGATTAAAATTGCGCGACGGGGTGGCTTTTCAGCTCCGACACATTTACGCGTCTCCTACACCCAGAGAAAAATATGGTACTGGAAACTATAAAGGGATAACTATAAGGGACAACTATATTTATAGTTGACGTAACTGAATTAGTAGTTCAATCAACTATAAATTAGTACGACCAACTATTTTATAGTTGTCCGAACTACTAATTCACAGTTACGTCAACTATGAATATAGTTGTCCTTTATAGTTGTCCTTTTATAGTTTCCAGTACCATATTTTTCTCTGGGTGTATCGACAGTCTGCTCAACACACGCGACTCCAGCATTCATAAATCTGCAGGATCGACTTACATCTCGGGAACGCGAGACGCAGCTTCGCCGCGGATGAGGCGAGAGAAACACGGAGACGCACCTTTGAAGAAAAGTACGAGTGACTCCCCGATTCGTTTTCGATTTTCTTGATTGACGCGGAAAGGGCCGAACACGATACACCGCGCTCGATCTTCTCGGTACGTGTTTGACGCCGGAGGTCGTGAAATTTCGCGCGCGACGTCGAATCCGATCGGCATCATACACGAGACTCGGTGGAATTTTCTCTCGGCCCGTGTCGTTCGAACCGGCATTCCGGTTCGAACGACGCTGCGGCGCTGAATCGGCGAGGACCGGTGCGAATCGATTCGAGAAGGAACCATCATTCGAACGCGCGGTAATTCGAGCCTCGGTTGGTGAATTTCCATTGAGAGAGCAGAAACTGCGAGGTAGCATCAGGTCGAGTCCGATACTTCGTGTGCAGTCATGCGAAGTCAGACTGGACTGTGAGCAACCTTCAATTTTTATCCTCAAAAAATGTTATTATCATTATTTTTTAATATTTTTATTATGTTATATATTTTGTATTTGTTGCTTCCTCATAGAGAAAGCTTTGTTTTTGTAAGAAAGAAATGTCGAGTTTTTAATGAAAACGTGTTCAGAATGGCCCGATTATTTATATTTTTATGTTTTATGGGTAACTTCAATCTTTTTCCTACAAATATTTCATTATTCTTTTTTTATACTGCATTAACTCTTAATTTAAGTCTCGTCTAACCAGAACCAGGCTGGCCGATTGTGGATTCTCGAGCAGTTCTAATAGTATAAAATGACGATAAAAGATCGTTGGACTGGAGTTAGAGCGGCTACTAACCTCGTAGTCGGTCTTTGCGCGGAAAAACAAAAGGTGGAATGTGCTCGGAATCGCCCATTATAATTATCGCGGTGGCCTCAGTTCATTGTTCGAATAGTTACGGTGCAACAGGTGGAAGTGGCACGAGCGAGTGCGAAGCTTCCACGCCGGGCGAGCCTCGACGTCCGAGGAACAAATCGTGCGGCATAACGACAGAGTCGATCGAACACCGTGGTCACTGCCGCCCCTCTATATCCGGGCTTCATTCCCTCCCCCCACACCCCCACCCTTTTTTCTTCTACCTTTCACTCAACGACGGACCGGCTATTCAGTTTTTCACAGCTGCGGCGGGGAATGCGGCTCTCTGGTCAGCGGCCACTTCACGCTACTTCTTCGAGAAGATCTACTCGATCGGTCGTTGGACAAAAAGTAGGAGAAACAATGGATCCGTGAATATTAGGCAGGCAACGTCTTCTGTAGGGGAAACCGGGGCAAAATGGTGACGCGAAGCGAAAAACATTGCTATCGTATACTTACTATCGGATACTTGCTATCGTACACTTACTATCGTACACTTACTACCGTACACTTACTATCGTATACTTACTATCGTACACTTACTATGGTACACTTACTATGGTACACTTACTATCGTACACTTACTATCGTACACTTACTATCGTATACTTACTATCGTACACTTACTATGGTACACTTACTATGGTACACTTACTATGGTACACTTACTATGGTACACTTACTATGGTACACTTACTATGGTACACTTACTATGGTACACTTACTATGGTACACTTACTATCGTACACTTACTATCGTACACTTACTATCGTACACTTACTATCGTACACTTACTGTCGTACACTTACTATCGTACACTTACTATCGTACACTTACTATCGTACACTTACTATGGTACACTTACTATGGTACACTTACTATGGTACACTTACTATGGTACACTTACTATGGTACACTTACTATGGTACACTTACTATGGTACACTTACTATCGTACACTTACTATCGTACACTTACTATCGTACACTTACTATCGTACACTTACTATCGTACACTTACTATCGTACACTTACTGTCGTACACTTACTATCGTACACTTACTATGGTACACTTACTATGGTACACTTACTATCGTACACTTACTATCGTACACTTACTGTCGTACACATACTATCGTACACTAACTGTCGTACACTTACTATCGTACACTTACTATCGTACACTTACTATCCTATACTCACTATTTCTAACCAACAAATTGGATTCCTACGATCTATTTTGCGCTTTTCGAAAACAAGATTTGTCGGGGGCAAAATGGTGAACCCTCGAAATAGTAGGGGCAAAAAAAAAGTGGCCAGACAGTAAGAAAACCAAGCACCTAGTCAACCAGACAGCCAAGCACCCACTCAGCAAGGCAATCAGGGAGTCAGACAGCCGCACAGCCAGACAGATCTGTCCGGCCTGTCCGGCTGTCTGACTGCCCCAACAATTTGAGGGAACCTCATTTTTCCCCGTCACCGCATCGCGATGTGTGATCCCATTTTGCGCCGCTTTTCGCCATAAGCTCGATCAGTTTTTAGTGACATGTATCACATACGTGCTGAAAGTCACCTGAGAAATTTAGATACCTCTACTTAATTGTCGGATATAAAATATACGTCAAAAATGGTTCATATATAGCTCAGTCGATATTATCGGCTGAGCATCAATATAGCTCAGCCGAATTAGCACATCAATCAGCAATTAGCATCAATGGCCAGTCGACTGTAAAGTTGAAAATGAAGTTTTTTTGTTTTACGAAAGTTTCACTATAATGTCTCGACGAGATATGCAAGCATCAATTGATATGCGTCAGACATGCGTTGCTCGAATAATACGGAGTTCGAGCCGGAGGGTTTCTGCGATAGTACCTCCATGGTATACACGTAATCGATCGTGTGACAGGAATCCGTGATAGGGTGTATTGCGTATGCAGTTGAATCGAAATTCCGGAGTAATTCCCTCGCAGTAGAGAGAGCAGTGTATCAGTCCGTAGAATACGGACATCAACTCAACAGCCTCAACCCTATGAATGCATATGTATATATACATTCTACATGCGTTTGGCATCCGTGAAGTTCAGAAACTATAGAATAATACAGAGACCGAGACCGAGACCAACACCGAGAGGTTTGAAATATAATATTTACGTTTCGACAGCGCAAAATCGGTTTTGCTTCGTAACGGTGAAAGCTGCAGTTTGAAATATCAAAATATAAAATAACCTTCGATGATATTATTGAGAAGAAAGTTTCGCGGAATTTTTGTTTAAGTGTTGAGTGTTTGAGTTTTTACACGTAGACTGAGGAGAAAAAAATGGTTGCATTAACCAAAAGTCGGAGTGAGATACGTTCGAAGCTGTTGTTTGTTTGGTGCAAATAAAGGATTGTTTTGTTGAACGTTTATTTGCTTCAATCGATTCGAAATTTGTCGATTGAAAGAAACATTTTTGTTGTTCCAATTAAATAACAACTTTGAAGGTATGTCATCGCACCTTGTTTAATCCAATCTTTTATTTTTCTCAGTGTATAATAATTTGTCCCCCTTTCTTCGGGCATTCGACACGGCCAGTCGTAATTATTCATGTGCTAATGAATATTCAAAACCCGACGAACCGGGACGACATCATTGATTTATTCAAAGACCGGGCGCAGCTAGGAGATCCTCGTCGTTACCGTCTCACGATTATTTTAAAGCGATCACCTCGACGTTATAGAAACACGTCCCACTTACCTAGTTTATTTGAATTGCCAGCTGGAATATCCAATTACAAGTATTATTAGTAATACTATATAATGATAATAATGATAATGTGCAATTTATAACACCTATCGTCCCATTGCAGTTTTAGGTTTCAATTATGTTGAAAGTTTATCAAAATAGTGTGTACGTGTTGACTGACGTTGTTTTCAGGATTTCGTTGAAATTCCGGAAGTTTCCGAAAATTTAGCTCAAAAATGTTTGCCCTTGTCGGTCCCGAATTAATTCCAAGCGAGTGAGGTTCGCGGTAGAGAGCTCAGCGCGTTTCAGCGTTTTCCGCTCGTTGTTTTCCAGTCTTTCGGAAGGGAAATTTCTGACCTGTCGCTCAACGATACGCCTCCCGTGTCTCGAAACTCTCGACCGGCCACTGTTGCACCTGGATTGTTAAACCGGTAATACAAACTAGCCGCTAATAAGCATTTTCCGTGTATCCCGCTTGCTCGCGGAGAGCCCGAGAAAGAGAAGTTAACGGGATAACTCGTCAGAAACGTTTTCTGTTTTAATTGGATTTACATCAAAACCCACCGAGAATTCGTCGAGGCTTCAGTTTTCTTGGATCGAATGAAAACCCTCCACTCGGTACCCCAACGGAACTCGGGGCAAAATAGATACATAGAAGTTTTATTGATACACAGTAAAAAAATAATTTCGTATAATGCCAATGCGAAATTTCGTTAAAATAATTTTGTTAAATTTTTTTAACGCTAGTAAAATAAAGTTCGTTAAAGTAATTTTGTTAAATAATTTTGTTAAATGCTAGAAAATTAACAAATAATAAATTGTGGACGTTTGTGCACATCAAGTTATTGTAACAAAAACTTTTTCGTAACACGTGCACGAAAAGTCCCGCTTTTCGTGCCTGTAAAGTGTGGCGAAAGTGGCGCTTTCTAGCACAGGATGCGCGAAAACTGCTGTAGATACTATTTTATACGCTAGTTACCTTTTTGCACACTCTTTATACACTCTAGCTACTTTTTCCTAACGCATGCACGTAAAATCCCGCTTTCCGTTCCTGTGAAGTGTGCGCAGAAAGGCACTTTTTCGTATCGCGTGCGGGAAAAATACTGCGCATGAATCAGTAGGTGCGCACTGGTAATAGTCGTGCCGGAATGGGTCAGCTGACTCGCTGGAAGGCAGTCGAGAGAAATCAAAGTGAACTCTCGATGAACTCAAAATGAACTCTTCATTCGCGATAAAATTTCATTATCCTACATCCCTCAAAAAAATTGGCAAAATGGTCTTGGAAATGATCTCGGATGATGAAATTTCATTATTCTACGTCTCTAAAAAAAAATTGGCAAAATGGTCTTGGAAATGATCTCGGATGATGAAATTTCATTATTCTACGTCTCAAAAAAAAAATTGGCAAAATGGTCTTGGAAATGATCTCGGATGATAAAATTTCGCTAAAGGATTACGAAATCAGAGCGCGAAGCGCGACAGTGCGGGATCCGTTTCGTACAATGTACGCTCCGTGGCTAATGAGTGCAACTCCCGCGCAACTTCTCTATTTTTGTCTTCATCTTCTTCTTCTTCCCTCAAACCGTTCTTACCTCGTATCCTCCAAAGCTTCCGCCATGCCGTTCTTGCTTTATTTTTCTTGGCTCGACCGGGTGGCTCGAAGCTCGGTGGCCGTCACGGTTGCTTCTCCGCCGTGCGGAGAGCTGTACAGCTGCTGTGTGCGCACCTCCGGGGCAACAGAAGCGCCGGTATTATAGCGGCTCGGCTACTACCACTGCGGCCGCTGTTTCCCCCGAAGGCAGCGGAGGTGAACAGACGCTGGATTTTTTTGTCGTCGATGAAAAATGTTCATAGCTTGCCCTCTTGGCGGGCAAGAGGTTTTCTGATTTATCACAATGATCCCGGTTATATTGCCGCGTTCTAGGAACTGTAGATGTTTAATGCAACCGAGATTACAGCTGAGTTGTAAAAAAAATCAAGTAAAAAGATCCTTCGGTAAGCTAAAAAATACACACTCGCGCACATCCACGAAGAGACATGTGTTTTTGTGGATTGTGATTGCAACCGAGGGTGCTCCTTAAATCGAACATTTTCAAATTTTCCGTTCGTCACTATTATTGTGAAGTATAAAATAAAAATGCGATGCGCGAGGGATCACCGAGATTAATGCATTTTCAGAGGTCGCTACCGGCTATTTAAAAACTTAAAAACTTTGGAAAAACTAAATTTAAGGTAAAAATTGAAATACTGCAGATTTCCTTGGAGCCACTCCGCACTTTGAAAATGTAACGAATAGGAAAAAAAAACTGCGAAATCCCTATCAAATCAACGCATTTTTAGAGGTCGCTACCGAAAGTTTAAAAAACCAAATTGTATGCCGAGGTGCCACAGTCGTGTATTAAATATTTCAGAACCTATGCGCTACATCTAAATTTAAATAAATAAAAAAACTAATAAAAAAAAAAGATTTTATTGCAGCCGCTCCACCAGCCACATTTTGGTGCTCCGGGGCTAATTTTACTTTTAAAAAAACCGAATAGTTGGACGGAACGCATTCTTTGCGAAAGTTAATAAAAAATTACTGCGGCGCTGTAAGCCGTAGTGCCTTAGGTAGACGCGACTGGCTTAACGGGCAGCTTGCAAGCTCCCCCTCCCCCTCCCCCTCTCTCTTTCGAGAGTTGTAGGTCAGACATTCTCGTACGTAGCAACGTACGTACGGTTGAAGGTAGCTCGTTAATTCAAGCTCGTAACGGCGAGCCACTAATTGCCCGAGACATGGACAGTAGCCGGAGCGAGCGTTTACTTCGGTCGCTCAATTGACCCGAGTCTCTTCCGCTTTCTTCTCCTCCCGCCTTTCGTCTCTCCGCCTCGGGCTCTTTGTTACCCTCCGCAGACCATTATGACAGGCGATCCCTTTCACCAGAGAAATTTTATACAATCCATATGTCAAATAAATTTCATCCACCTCTTGGATTCATTGCCGGGAACGAATTGTGCAAATAAAAAAAAAAGCCACACTGACAAATTGTTTCGATGGTCAATATAATTTGAAAGCGGGAAATTTGATTGGTTTTTATCGGAGCAAAGTGTAATAGTCGCGGCGTATGCATACATGCATTCGGTGCATTCGGGTGGCAAACGCGGTCGGCCGGTGAATAAAATTCATTGAGGGTTTTTAACGTTTATAACGTTACGCGCCGGTCGCTCGCCGATCGTTGCTATTTTATTTATCAGCCATCCGACGAAGTTGTAGACAGAACGACAGTTTTTTTTTTTGTAAAAAAAATAATCGCGGAGCTTTTTTTTTTCGTCGAGCGACATCGGTGGATACGCATTGACGTGAAAATCGCGTGCGCCAGTTGGTTTAGTTTTTGTCTGGTGAGCGAGTGAAAGGGAGGGGCGAACGAGAGGGGGCGAAATATAATGATTGAGAGATAAAAATGGAATCATTATCGGGGTTGACCTACTTTCGATTTTCTATATCTGCGGCTTCTCGAATTGTATATTATGTATATACACTTTATTAATTGTCAGTATTGGAGTGTCTATTCATAGCAACAATGCAGTAAATTGCTGTACATCCTCATATATACATTTATATAGGACGTACAGATACGCCGAACTGTCGACCTGAATCGAAGCCCACGGGCCTGACGTCACTGCACCAGAGTGCGCTATCGCGCAAGGTGAACCCTGTCCCTCTCTATCTCGTTGTGTGTCAAACTCCAATCGTGCAGCCTATTTAACCTTTCGGATATATTCCATATATCTTTGCCATTTCATATATTCAATATAAACGAAGTTTTCGTTACAGTATCCGTAGTGATTTTATTTAAACGACAAATTCTTTTTACCACAGAGATGAGATACGAGTCGATAAAATGTAATTATTCCGCTATAATTGTTAGTTTATCTTAGTATCTTGGGTTAATCATTGTGGCCGCGAACAAGCGCATAAGCGTTTGGACGACCTGCTCACGCTTGGAAGGCAGTACTAAACTATTAAAAACTAAGTGCCGTTAAGAACCTGAAGATTGTTGGCGTAAAATGTAAAATGTAAACTTTTATATGCAATGAGCATCCAATAAATTATTATTATTATTATTATTATTATTAGTATTATTATTATTAATTAAAGGGGCAAAATAATAAATCTGACTGGCGCCTAAAATCCACGCACAGAAATCACAACTCATAACCTTTAACCACCAAATCAAGTCCGATACACCTAAAATACACTTCGATAATATTGAAATAACGTTATCACAGAAAGCAAAATATTTAGGAATATACATAGATAATAAACTAAATTTTAACTACCATCTCCAACAGGCAAAAAACAAGCTATCAGCCAGAGCCACTCATTTCAGAAGTACCTTCAAAAACTTTGATATCCGTATAAAACGTGTAGTTAAAATATACAAATCAACCTGTGGGCCATTAATTGAATATGGTCACCCAATATTTGTAAACTGCAAGGAAACCGCACTGAAAAAAAAATAAATAAAAATAGCTGAAACAGGTGTACTCAGGCGACCCACAAGAATCCGAAACCCCTCAAATCGTCTCTTCAACCCACGTAACATCTCACTCTACGAAAAAACCGGCATTATCCCCATCTCAACTACGTTGGAGCAGCTTACAAAACAGTTCGCAATAAATCAATTGGAAGACCTGCAACCGCTTTGCATAAAGCGTATGCCACATAACATACCAAAACACAAATTTCCCACCCACACTGTATTTTAAACCCTGGAATCAATATTCAACGTCATTTAAGTCAATCAACAATAATAAAACTACACACACGTTAAAAAAATACAAAATCAAAACCTTCATCATCAAAAGCGTAATAAATGCTGCACTGGATACCAAAGTTTACCTTGGGCTGAAGGACCTCGGTCGATGGCCTATTGACATATGTATTGCATATAGTTTGTAAACGTCTCACTATTAATATAGTAAACACCAATGTCAATAAATACATTTACTACAACCACTAATAAATATGTCGCTCCACGAGTCGCCAATCGTAGTAAAGACGGATAAAGCTACAAAAGTATTTAAACAAAAATTAGATTTGAGACTTGACGAAAGTCTGAAGATCTTTAATTTAATTCCTTTCCGTCCTTCCAATCGTCGAAAGCTTTCTCACTTCCCTCGTCGGCTTGTCGTATCGAACCAACCTTTCCATTTCGCTTAATTTTCCGTGTTTCTCCACCGCGATATCGTTCGCACTTCGAAGCACACTCGTACGAAGAATAACGTCCGTAGAAAAGCCCCCACGTGAGCCAAGTCACGGGCGCACAGGCGAAGCAGCAGTGTCACGAGCGGGATCCTGTGGATAGCGTAAACGAGATCGATAAGACCCAATCGACGACGGGGCTCGTTTCTCTCGTTTCTCAGATGATGATAAAGTGGTTCGCGGTAATAGGAGGGTCGTCGGGATATGATGGGGCTATAAGAGGCGGCTGCGGGCAAAAATAAACTCGCGCCTACTCGATAAAACGTGATTGCGCTTGTAGGTCCTAAAACGTTTTCGGCCCTAAGATACGTCTCTATATAGACAAGGTCAAAGTGATGAATATGGACCAGGACGTAAATAAAAAAAAAATCGACCACCGGCAAGGCTCGAATTTGATGCTGCGGAATTGTCCACCAGAAACAAGAAAGGTCTTGCGTCAGATGGAGAACACGGTTCCGTTTTGCCCCGCCCCGTCCTAAAAGCAGTTGAACATCCTCAACGTCGATAAATAACTGTCACGACGTTAACCCTCCGAGTTAACTGTCTCCAGTCGTCCCATTGTTCTTTCCTCTTTTCTGCCTTTGTCTTCATTTTTCCGCCCCTTGATTTCTGTCTCAAACTCTCCTTTATTCATATATACGCGTCACGCCGGCACATAAATCTTTCATCTCGGGCGCACGAGATTCGTCCATCTCGTCAGTCGGTACGTGCACGAGGCTCGCCGGCAATAAAAGGAAAGGAACGAAAAAAGGAGAAAAAAAAAACGGGGGACCGGAGACTCGGGAAAGTATCGAGGGAGAAACAGATGATGAAGAGTGCGAGGGGAGGGGCGAGGAGGGGATTGATGCGGTCGTAAGGGGTGCGGGGTTTAATACATGGGGTGAGAAGCTCTGCCGACGACGACGCCCAACGGATTTCACGTGGCCACTGTGCCTCCCAGGGCCGTAAGCGATTATTTTATCGCTATTCGGCGATCTGCCAAAAGCCACGCCACTGACTGCGCGATAGAGAGTGAAGAAGGAGTGAGCGAGCGGGCTTTGCATTCGTCGAAAGGGCATCTCCCACGCTCCATATCGGGGGCACGACGGGGGATAATCAACGAATCCCGCAGTGGACTCTGCGGAACGTTTCGTTACGGAGCCTATGCAAAGTTTAGTATCAAAAATGTAATTATAGTCTATAGGTGTGTTCATAGGTAGGAGAAGGTGCGAGGTATCCGGAATGTGGGCCAAGCGCGGCCGGAGGGCTGCCAAGAGCTGCATCATACTCTATAATATCCCTCCAGGACACCGTTTGATGATTACCGGCGGTTAGCACATAAACTATATTCTGACCGAGGAAAAAACGTCTTTCGTAGTCAAAAATTATTGATAAGAATAGAAGATGCAGGCGGCCCAGTAAGGGTCAAATTTTAAGACTAACGTCTTAAAATTTGACCCTTACAAATTTCAAAGGGTCAAATTTTAAGACTGACGTCTTAAAATTTGACCCTTACCCTTTGAACTGAAAATTTGACCCTTTGAACTTAAGATCGCTTTTGAGATCGAGCTCAAGATGGAAGTTTGACCCGAACTTCATTGCGTGGTTCGGCTCGAACTTACGTCAGGACTCAGATTTGACTGCAGTTTAAGTTTGATCTGTAGATTGAACTTTAAGGCTTTTGCGACGGAGAATCTATATCTGGATTCCAATTGCGGTTAACTGATGACCCTAATACTGTCATGAATAGGTGATGTAGCAAACACATTTTTATGAATTGTGACGATGGATACAAAATCGTGGAGGGCGTAGAAAACGATACGTGGAGGGCGATAAGATTTTTTTGGATATCTTCTAGTCGTTTCTTATTAGTTTAAACTTCAGATCAAACATAAGATCAAACTTAAGATTAAACTTAAGAAAAAAAGCCCACAATGAAGTTTGAACTTAAGATAGATCTTAAGACCACAATAAAGTTTGAACTTAAGATAGATCTTAAGACCACAATGAAGGTCAGACCAAACTTCGATGTCAAGAGCGATCTTAAGTTGAAACTAGCGTCTCAAAATTCGACCCTGCGACCTTAAAACGATGTGAATTTTGTCCGAAGGGAGTTAAAGTTTCGCGAGGAAGAGGAAATTTTTAACATCCACTAAACGATCGCATGAAGAGGCTGATAATTTTTGTTCAGCCCGAAATGTTAAATATACGTGAACAAAAAATTGATCGCATTTTTTGTTACCGACTGAGTTCGAGTCTGTTCCCTGTCATCGTCTCCGGACGGACCTTCCGCACGAACCTCAAGATCCAGCTCATGCAGGCTCGTTACAGGTGAGAAGTGGATTTACCGTGAGGTCTTTTCCGCGATATGAGTGAAAGTGAGGAGAATAGGAAAGTATAGAATAATTGCGATAAGTGGATGCTTGAAATAACCGGCAGCGTAGTGAAATGCCGTATTGCTGGTGGAATATCGTTAGGGGATCGTTATACGCAGAGCATAGTATATGGCAAAATATAGCTTGGAACGCTCTTGCAAATTTCACGGAAACAGAAGTAATTTAGTCGCCTGACAGTTAAGTGTTGCTAGTCTGTTTGAGTCGGGCGAATATTAAAGACTATACTTATGAGCGTTTACGGCTATCGCTGTATCAGTGTGACAGTGGCGTGTGCTATCTTAACGCGATTAAATAAAATACTCGCAACCCCCGGAAATATATTTAACGGGTCACTTTTCCTTCATAATTCCCTGAATGATGTATCAACCTTCCGAGAATTTCATTACGATGTCGTACCTTTTCATTTCACCGGTGAAAAGATACCATATTTTAATCGGGTAGCAGAGCCGTAACCCTGTGTTTTAAAGGGTTAAGGGCGCGGTTAGGGAGTGCTGCTGTGGCGTGAAAGATTAAAATACTAGTTTGATAGGCTGAAGGGGTGACGAGGCAAAATGAGGAAACTTGTCATTTCGGACATGCTAAAAATGGTCTATCACAGAATTCTATAAAAAATTCATTCCGACATATTTTCTTTTTATTATAGTGAACCGTCTACTAGCCTTGCCGTTTTGCCCGTTCTGCCCTATATTATAGAACAATAAATAATTCTGCGCATCGGGAGCGTGTTATACCAGACGGTACAACCGTAACACGTGTCCGAGTATAACTGCGTACCGCAACACCACCGGTAATAATGTCACGGTTAAGTGGGTAGTACGCCTTGTTCGTGCTTGCCGGCAACACGAATCCAAATACGAAAGAGAATACTTTTCCACTCGCGGCTTTCGCAACAATTCCTTCTTTTTTTTCCCCTTTCTTTTCATTACTCGTTCGCGTCTTACGTACGTACTCTACGCGGAAACAAGATCCTTAATTAGTCGTGCACGCAGTACTAGTTCTCGCCCAGTTCTACCCTCGACTCTACAGCTATACTGGCTGACCTCCATGCCTCATCCTGGTTACTACGTTACATAAACCACACCGGCGATACTCGCTCTCTTACGTTACACGCTAAATAATGGTTCTGCTATCCATATCCCGTTCTACTGCCCCTTCGTTACTATTTCACTCGATATTATTTTGCTTTTTACCCCTCTCTCTTGTTTCATCGTTAGGGCAACATTTTTTTCCTACTAATATATAACCTTTTGTATACATTTTTTTTTTTTCATATATTTATTGTATTTTCTGTATATCTCCGGGTTTTTGCTTGTTCGACTTTTATCTTCGTCGCGATATTTCCTGAAACTCTATTATTATTATTACAGTACCGCTACCCTATTTTCCCCGCTGCATCCCTCATTTGTCCATCCAATAATAATTTTTTGACTCACGCTGTTACATCATTTGCGCCATCGTGTTCCGCGTCTTTTTGCCTCGAATTATTATCTCTGTTACCATCCGCTACAGTCCGGCACGAATGTATCGTGTTTATTTTTCGCCAAGTTCGAGAGGTTTTCGCGTACCTCGCCGGCCGTTCCGACTCCCAGCGGTGTATTCGCCGCGTGTGCTTTAGTTGTTTTAATTAACCAGGGCTCGCCTCCGGTTCGCCCCGTCGACTCCGGCCTCGTTTACCCGTGACCGGAGAGAAATATTTTTTCAAGCATCGCCGGCGAAGCCCCGCCGGGCCGACGCACGTTGACGTGGAAAAAAAGGGGGTTCTTGGATCGTGTCGCATACCTGCAAAGTTCGTCCGCCCCACTGTTAAATTTGCTATGTGCCATATTCGAGCGCACCTTGAAAGTGGGTTAAAACGGGTTGTTCCCCATCGGGGATGAGAAGATGGTCCGTTCAACCCCGTCGTTCCGTTTCGCCCCGTTCGCCACTGTATAGAAAATCAAGGCGGTAGAGCGCGGACCGCAAGCGGTAGCGGCAAAAGCCTCCGACACACTTGTTTCGAGAGATCGAGGCTCGACGACCGGTTTGGAAAGTCGAGGCTCGGGTCTTGCTTGCCCCCCCTCTTTCCCTCCCTCGCACAAAGCAACCCCGAGCCGGAGCTTTGCCGTTGCGAAATCAACGTCAGAGGTTCCGCAAAATTAATTACTACATTAATTAACAATTTACCCGGCAAAGTCATCGTCCAACGAGGCTACTCCGGACTCTCTTTCACTCCCTCGGCCCCGCGTCGGCTGTTCACGGATCAACGACTAAAGGAGCCTCTTTGTGCTCCTACCATGTATCGAATATAATACGGAGAGCCGTGTACGTGTACATACACGGGTGGGTTGTGTAGAAACAAACGTGCTAACGCATGTATGTAGATTATGTATAAATGTACATATGTAGATGCGGAGCGGAGCAAAGGAAAAGAGAACGTTAACCAACCTGTCAATCCGACTGACGTACAAACGTGTCCGCACTGCTGCGATGTGCCACGGATAAGCTTCGACGAACAGCGGGACACCTCGCGGCGATGCCCAGGGTTCGTTTACCTTTGTGGACTTTTGCGAGAGCCTCGTCGAAGCGACGGAAAGATTACCGAGGGAAATGTTTCTGAGAAGATCGCTGGACGAACCGGCGTGGTTCGATGACGATCGAACGCAACCGGTTTCCGGCGAGGATGTACTTAACCATGGCGTAACTCCGCGTCGAGTTTGCGAGGGTATAAAAGACCAAAAAAAAAGCTGTAGAGAGACGATACATAGCCCGCTTTTCAATAGGTAGCTCGAGGCGGAGCGACAAGTGGGTCCGAGCGAGGATTAGAAGTTTACCGGATAGAGAAAAAGTTCGTCGCAGTGACGATGAAAGGAGAGTGAACGAAAGAGTCTCTGCTGCCTGTGACTTAAAAAGGGTTAAATTTGATCTTAAGTTTGATCTTAAGTTTGATCTCGAGTTTGATCTCGAGTTTGATCTCGAGTTTGATCTCGAGTTTGATCTCGAGTTTGATCTCAAGTTTGATCTCAAGTTTGATCTCAAGTTTGATCTCGAGTTTGATCTCGAGTTTGATCTCGAGTTTGATCTCAAGTTTGATCTCAAGTTTGATCTCAAGTTTGATCTCAAGATTAATCTCAAGTTTGGTCTCAAGTTTGATCCCAAGTTTGATCTCAAATTTGATCTCAAGTTTGATCTCAAGTTTGATCTCAAGTTTGATCTCAAGTTTGATCTCGAGTTTGATCTCAAGTTTGATCTCGAGTTTGATCTCAAGTTTGATCTCAAGTTTGATCTCGAGTTTGATCTCGAGTTTGATCTCGAGTTTGATCTCAAGTTTGATCTCAAGTTTGATCTCAAGTTTAATCTCAAGTTTGGCCTCAAGTTTGATCTCAAGTTTGATCTCAAGTTTGATCTCAAGTTTGATCTCAAGTTTGATCTCAAGTTTGATCTCAAGTTTGGTCTCAAGTTTGATCCCAAGTTTGATCTCAAGTTTGATCTCAAATTTGATCTCAAGTTTGACCTCAAGTTTGATCTCAAGTTTGATCCCAAGTTTGACCTCAAGTTTGATCTCAAGTTTGATCTTTTTTTTTCCCCTGGGTTAGTTTACCTTTGTGGACTTTTGCAAGAGCCTCGTCGAAGCGACGGAAAGATAAACGACGGAAATATTTCTGAGAAGATCGCTGGACGAACCGGCGTAGTTCGATAACGATCGAACGCAACCGATTTCCGGCGAGGATGTCCTTAACCACGGCGTAACTCCGCGTCGAGTTTGCGACGGTATAAAAAACAAAAAAAAAACCCTGTAGAGAGATGATACATAGCCCGCTTTTCAATAGGTAGCTCGAGGCGGAGCGACAAGTGGGCCCGAGCGAGGATTAAAAGTTTACCGGATAGAGAAAGAGTTCGTCGCAGTGACGATGAAAGGAGAGTGAACGAAAGAGCTGGATATCTCTGCTGCCTCTTCACGTATCCTTTATCCACGATACAGCGCACGATCCGTGTAGCCGGATGGATGGAGATCCGTCGAGACTTCGATTAAAAATCCCGTCGAGCGTGACCTATTCACTCTTTTTTGCCCTATTTTTTTCCCCTCATCCTCCATTCATAATCTCCCGATAGATCCGATAACTGAATCACTTGTCTCTTCAAAATTCATTGCTCTGTTTCATGAATAGAAAAAAAAACAGAAAAAAACACACGCAATACCTCAGAAACAGGATAAACTGCCTGTAGAGTCAAAAAAAGAGAAACGATAAGAAAGAAGCTTACCCAGGAAACAATATCGGGAGCTTTCCGAATGGGACTCGCATCAATATTGCGAACGCGATTCTTCGCTAAACTGCCAAGCGCTACCGTCGCGTCTCTTATCTGTGCACAGCCTTTGCCAGTTACTCCGCCGGTGTATCGGTGAGTACCGAGGAATTGAAAAAGAAAACAATGCGGGCTATTCCACGGAATCGATTCGGGAAGAGCTTTATCTCTCGTCGAGTTTGCGTTACACTCGGCATTCGACACGCCGGAGTCGAATGCCGAGAGCCGTCCTCCTCCCCCGGCTTCGCCCGACCAAGGAATCCGCCGCTGCGTCTCCGCTTCTTCCTTCTTTATGTCCCTCTCATACACTCCTTCCGGCTTCTCGAGCACTCGTTCGTTCGAGTGTATTTCTGCACAATGGGGGAATAATCGGTCAGGGGAAACGGGTCGTACTCGGCAAGGGTTGGACAATGGGAGTCCGGGAGCGTCGCGGGCTCGGGGGATAAGAGGTACGCGACGAGTAAGAAGGATATAGGGGAGAGCGGGGCAAAATGGGCCGGCGGGGAAAAACGGGCCAGTGGGGCAAAACCCAATTTTCCAATAATTTTTAGATGGCACTGTGAGGCAAAATTGGGCAGAAAAACCAGGTGTATCGATGGGGCTGAATGGGTCGTCCAAATTTTCATTGGAAAATTGCGTTTTCCACCACTGTTCCGTTTTGCCCCGCTGTCCCGTTTTGCCCCGCTCTCTACCCTACACGGGACGGAGAAGAAAGATCCCGAGAGATGGGAGGGTGTGGTAAACGGGAACCAGTTCGGAGGAGCTTTAATGGCTCGAAACTCTTGCGCATTGGAGATATAAGGGGCGGCGTTTTATCCACCCGGACGGTTCGGTAATTCGCGATTGCCTGCTTTCTTTTTTTGGTCCCCCTCGGCTCGCCCCGTTTCTTCTTTTCTCCACTTTTATCCTTGTCCTTTTTTTTTCCTTCTCTTGATCTCCGCTCTGGAGCGAGCTGAGTGAGCTCCGTCGCGCAACGGCTCCTCTTTTTTCGTTTCTTTTTTCTGTTCCATTCACCTTCGAAAGGGGGTCGCGGCTCTTACTGGTGTGCCTTCACTTCGTCGGAGTTCTACGAAGCGTCTAATTTGTCGCCTCTAATCCGAACGGCAAACGGCTCGATGCTTCCGCCGAGGCGGCATTGAATTCGCCTCGGTGTCACGGGATGAAGACGGAGAGATGGGGTTGTCACTTCGCAACTATCTCCATCCCGCACCCTGCGGAATAATAGATTGGGGCGTGCAACGTGATTTATTAAAAAGATTTTTTTCACGACTTCGCTAAAATAACCACATTTCTTGCATGCAGCACGGCGGAAAATCGCTTATTATTCACCTGTGCGCATGCGCGGTGCTGTTTCGTTACTCCGTAGAGAGTAATGGGGCTCATTACTGCCGCTAGAAACCCTATTTTGCGACGCAAGAAATGTGGTTATTTTAACGAGGTCGGAAAAAAATCGTAAGCTACACGAGCGGGCGCGGATTTTCACCTCATGTGATTTCTGCTCTCGCTTCGTTCGGCCAGCAAATGCAGGGTAAATCAGGGTGGCCAGGCGGGTCAAATGAACACCCGTAGTATCTTTTAATGCAACAAACGAAGGCTAAAAATTGCGTCGCCATTTGCACAATTTTTAGTATATGTGGATACAATGTGATTGCACCAAAAATGATAAGAAATTTCTCGAGCTATATTTGTAGAGCTCTGGAGAAATACTAAATTATAACTTTGCTGGTGAATCAACATTGCGCACTATAGTTGGATGTCTTAACAAAAACCTATTTTTTAAATTTCTTGCCTAAATTTAAGCAGTGGCTATTTTTCCCGGAATATGGGTGACACGAACACTCATATTAATTACTTTAGCTCGAAAAGTTTTTTAAACGTTAGACCTCCAATTTTCATTGTTTAAAAAACCATGGCCATATTACCCCCACTTACCCTACTATTTCTTACTCGATTGAAATTTCCACAATTTTTTTCTTCACAACTTTCATCTGTATCGCAAGACTAAATCCACATCGGTGAGATCGTGAGAGTTTTATAACTCCCACCGGTATAATTATACACATCCAGCATTGCAACGAAGATTTCGACTTCCGGTAGAGATTCGCGTCGGGGCTTGGCGATTCTACTCGAGCTGCTCCTTCGTTAACGTTTGTCCCTCGGTGTCGGGTTTCACGACAGGAAACATAGAACACCGCGGCGTTGTCTACCTGTACACACCGTCTCGTACTTAACTTACCGTTCTGTACAGTGACGTAACTCCGTGTATCTATAACGACTGTGCATTCCGCCTGGTATCGTCGTGCTTCTCCCTTGAACTCTTCCTCCCCGGTGACGGGCCACGGTGTGGTCGGGAAACAGAACAGGGTGAAGTCCGAAGCTAGGAAATCAACAGCGCAATCAGCAAAGACGAGTAGGCACACTGTTCAGTTGCGATTCGAAGCCAACCTCGTCTGAATGAAAATCGCACACAAAATTCAACTTCAGAACAATGTATAAAAAAACGTGAAAAAACGCCACGATAATAAATAAATAATAATTGCAGACTTCTCATTGGGCATTGAAAAGTCGCTGAAATGAAGATTCGGTATAATACAGTTTCGGATATTTGACGATTCGGGAAAATAAAGATTCGGTAGTTCACGATTCAGAAAAATAAAGATTCGGTAGTTTACGATTCAGAAAAATAAAGATTCGGCAGTTCACGATTCAGAAAAATAAAGATTCGGCAGTTCACGATTCAGAAAAATAAAGATTCGGTAGTTCACGATTCAGAAAAATAAAGATTCGGCAGTTTACGATTCAGAAAAATAAAGATTCGATGTAGTTTACGATTCAGAAAAATAAAGATTCGGCAGTTTACGATTCAGAAAAATAAAGTTTCCTAAGTTTGACTATTCGGATGAAATGCGTTCGGACCCGTGATTTTCGGCCATAAGACGATCAGACCGATTGTAGTTTCGGCAAAAATATGTGACTACCCTTCCAACGGTTAGTGGCGCTCGCAGAAAGTCGCCGAGCCGGTGGATCGCAGTAGAACGCATAACTCCCGTCTTTTGGTAACATTGGCCGGCGCGGTTTTTCCCGTGGCCAATCCGGGCTGCCTCTAGTATGGCGCTAGAGCTCCGGGTAAAGTGATAAGAAGAAGAAGAAGAAATCCCGTCTTTTGCCCTGGCGGGCAGTCGGGAGTAAAAAGTGCTCTCACTGTGCCCCACTATGTATTCTCTAATCCCCGAGTAGAAATTTCCGAGCGTTACATCGGGCCCTGATAGGGTGATGATAAGCCTTGATCAGGCCCTTCTCAGGCCTTATCAGGGCCCGATGTAACGCCCGAAAATGTCTACTCGGTTCATAGTCTCTCTCAAACAGAAATTACAATCACGGTATTCAGAAATGGTGGATGCGACTGACGGGAACCACAATTCGAATTCGGAATCGAAGCGTTCGTGTGTACGGTAGAGAAATACATCCGGCTGGCAAACGAACGAACAGACGAGCAGTGGTGTGCAGGGCGGGCGGGGGGGGGAGGGGGGGAAGGAGAGAGCTTCCCGTGGATTATATGCGCGAATGTACGCAGCGACTGGAAAATTGGCCTCTAAAGCACCGAGCGAGAGAGACATAGACTCTCTCTCGAACGGATATAGAACCTCGAGGCACTAACCGAATCGCCGTGATAGTGAAGTTGAGTACTGTGCGAGACTGCCTGTGTCTTCGACAGGAGTTCCATTCGTTACTCGCTCCCTCAGTCTTCGTCCTTTATCCCTCTCCGTGTGTGTACTCGCGTTTGTCTACGTGATCTCGAACGTGTACAAGACGCACTCCCTTTGGTCCTCGTTTAAGATCGATTCCCTAATGGGATTAAGTCGAAATTCAATCGAGCGTGCGTTGCCGTTAAGGCGAATCTTCCCAGCTCTCCGGAGATCGCGGAGCAGCATCGGCTCTGTGAGCCCGAGGCGTCTTACGGTGCGGCAGTGAAAAGCTTCGTGGGCGTTCGTTGGGTTTATACCGGTCGTATTACCTCCCGTAAGTCGGGGAGGCTGCGGAGAGGAAGGAATGAACGTTAGTTCGAAGCCATCGAGGCGCGTCACTCAAGCCATTATCAGGAAAACTTCTGTAGGGATCACACCGGGTACTTTCCGTTGTAAAAGGGGAAAAGGAATGATCACGTGGCTCTGAGGTCAGTTTTTCCAGCACGTCACTTACGATCGTCTCTCCATTACCTGCGATCCGAATTTTCGATCGCTCGAGTACGGAAAGCCGTTATCAACTCCTGTCGCGAATTGGAATAACTTGGTCCGGATGTGTCAGCGCGACGAATGCCGCGCGACGGCGAGCGAAGGGTTGAAAACTGTGTGATATGTGTGCGCACGCCCGCGCGCGTATAAGAACGGGCGGTAGATGAAAGAGGTGGAAGCGGGTCGTATCGGATAGCGGGCGTAGCGGTGTGGCGCGGAATAGTTGGTATTCACCGAGGCGAACTCGAGACTGAGCCGAGTATCCATCAAGCTGGCTTCGAACAAGAGGGGTTGGGTGTGGTGTGTGTGTGTTGGGGGTGGCTTGTGCCACGGATCTGGCAGGTTCCCGCGTGCGATCGGGGCCGGGGAAGACGGATGCGACGTGCGCCCGGGCGGTGAGCCGCGAACTGACAAACCTGCTGCAGCCTCCCTTCTCCCTGCCTCTCCCGCGTTCCCTCTTAGGATCATCTGTACCTCTCGCGGCTTTCCTATATCCTGGCCCACACCACCCTAAGCCCGCCTCCGGTTCGCCGTCGAGCCCCCGAGAGAGGGAGAGCCAGACCTGCGAAAGCAGCCTGACGATGTTAAATAGATTCTTGAAACTCAATAACACCGGCAACATCGAGACTCGATATAAGAGTAGGCGAGGTGAGCGAAAGGATATCGAGGCACGCCATCCGTTTCGTCGCCTATTCACTCCCGATGTTGTACTCTAATCCGCTCGTCGACGAGGTCGGTTTATTAACAATGTCTGCATCTTCGGGACAGCTTGCAACGAGAAATCCTCCAAAGGTTACGAGACAGCTCAAGACTCTATGTGGAAATCGATACCGGAAGCGAGTGGAAGATTATACTCGGTGTTTGCCATTTACCAAACATTACTGAACGAAATTTTTGAAACTCAATAACAGCCCTAACATCGAGCCTCGATACAAGAGTAGGAGCGACGAGCGAAAGGATTTCGAAGGCACGCCTTTCGTTTAGTCGTTTATTCACTCGTGATCTTATATTCTAATCCTCTCGTCGACGAGGTCGGTTTATTAACAAAATCTGCATCGTCGGAACAGCTTGCAACGAGAAATCCTCAAAACGTTACCAGCCAGCTCAACACTCTATGTGAAAATACTTACTGGAAGCGAGTGGAAGTTTACACTCGGTGTTTGCCATTTACCAAACATTACTGAACGAAATTCTTGAAACTCAATAACAGCCCTAACATCGAGCCTCGATACAAGAGTAGGAGCGACGAGCGAAAGAATATCGAAGGGACGCCCTCCGTTTAGTCGTTTATTCACTTGCGATGTTATACTCTAATCCGCTCGTCGACGACGTGGGTTTATTAACAAAATCTGCATCCTCAGAACAGTTTGCAACGAGAAATCCTCAAAACGTTACCAGCCAGCTCAACACTCTATGTGAAAATACTTACCGGAAGCGAGTGGAAGTTTACACTCGGTGTTTGCCATTTACCAAACATTACTGAACGAAATTCTTGAAACCCAATAACAGCCCTAACATCGAGCCTCGATACAAGAGTAGGAGCGACGAGCGAAAGAATATCGAAGGCACGCCATCCGTTTCGTCGCCTATTCACTCGCGATGTTGTACTCTAATCCGCTCGTCGACGAGGTCGGTTTATTAACAATGTCTGCATCTTCGGGACAGCTTGGAACGAGAAATCCTCAAAACGCTACGAGCCAGCCCAACACTCTATCTGAAAATCCTTACCGGAAGCGAGTCGAAGATTACACTCGGTGTTTGTCATTTACCAAACATTACCGAACGAAATTCTTGAAACTCAATAACAGCCCTAACATCGAGCCTCGATACAAGAGTAGGAGCGACGAGCGAAAGGATGTCAAAGGCACGCCATCCGTTTAGTCGTTTATTCACTCGCGATCTTACATTCCAATCCTCTCATCGACGAGTTCGGTTTATTAACAAAATCCGCATCCTCAGAACAGTCCGCAACGAGAAATCCTCAAAACGCTACGAGCCAGCTCAACACTCTATCTGAAAATACTTACCGGAAGCGAGTCGAAGATTACACTCGGTCTTTGTCACTTACCAAACATTACCGAACGAAATTCTTAAACCTCAGGCAAAACATTGCCGGAACGACACCTCTGGATGTCTTTCCTCGGCTAAACTCATCGAAGAGCCCATCGAGATAGAGCCCTAGCCCGGATGACTATCTGCCCCCGACAAAGTGGCTCATCTTCATCTCATCATCTTCACCATCGTCTCGCGTTAGCCGTTATTCCGAGCGGTGCGCTGTAGCGCCGTGACTGCATATAAGCCAACCCCTTTCCACTTCCCCCGAAAGCTTCTGCGATATTTAGGCCCCTTCACCGTTCCACCGTGGGCTATACCGGTGTCCCGCAAGCGCCCGGAGTAGCGGTATCGACGACACGGTTACCGTAGCCGTTATCGGTCAACGATAACGACCGCCGAGTGTACTCGTCGAGTGTGCTCGGCGAGCTTGCGGAGGGCGCAGGAGGCAGGGGCGAGGCAGGCTCCGGGTTGGGTTTGCAGTTGCAGGGTTGAGTTACCGTGCGGGATAACGCGACCGAGCGCTGTGGGGCTCCGTGCAGAGTACAACCCCCCCCCCCCCCCCCCCCCGCCCCCCCCCCCCGCATCGTTTCAGCGGGGCGCGAGATTCTGTTTTGCGAGGGGTTTGAGGCAAGGAAAAGGTGGGATGAGATCCTCGGGAGAACGTTAAGGGCGAACCCACTTTGGGGAAAGTTTGTGGCGCGCTGGGCAGGAGTGAGCCGGCGAGGGAGCGAGGCCGGGAGTGCGGGAAGCTCCGAAGTGAGAAAGAGAGACTGAAACTTGGGTTTGCGCGCGCGCGCAGACTGGATGACTAGTGTCGAGGATTACCGTGTACCAGGGAATATTCATGCCGAGATCGTGATCGGTTTGATCGTAGAACTTTCGTGTAACTCGAGGTATAACCTGCCGATGTAAGTGATTCGAAGTAAGCGGCACGGCGCTATTGTAGGATTGGGGAACACATTCAACGATTCGTGGATTGTAGTCGATAGCGGTCAGTCGACTTCGAGCCTCAGTCACGAGTTCGTAGTTGGCACATATTCGAGCACCACTCAGTCATGTAACAAATTTCCTTGTTACAGTCGCGAGGCTGCTTTGTTGCGGTGGCAAATCGTTCCAAGCGAACAATTTTCCTGTGCTTACAAGCTGGTTTTGTTACTCCGGTACTAACAAACTTAATTCGTTGCGGTAAGAAAAATCTTGTAACTGCAAATCTTTTTGTCGCCGTGCACGTCCACGCACGGAGAAAAATCGTCGTGTTTCTCTAACAAAATGTAGATCGTTGATAATTTATTGTTGCGGTAGCAAAAATATTTCGCTGCTACAGAAAAATATTTGTTGCCACAGCATATTTTGTTGTCTCTATGTTGACCAGCTAAATCAGTTATGGTAACCAAATTCTTGTTGCCCCAATTTTTTCTTCTCCGTGCCTCGGGTCGCAGGGTGAAAAATTCAAAGAATGACTATGACAAGAATCTGATTCTGGAGATTGGATCGGAATGGCGGAAAAGAATTAAAAAAAACTGACTTCCGGTGCTATTGCGGGCTCGGATCAGCCCCAGCACACATAGATGCGACTTACACTGCAGTAGCGCGAACTTTGTCTCTAGTGCGCCCTTGGCAGCTCGACCCGTCCCCGAGACACTCCAGTCTTACGTGCGCCCTTTGGCCCTCTCGGCAACGAAACCTTCCTCGCTGCACCTCAGTCTTCTTTTTCCCCGAGCTTCGCCCTCGATCCAGTGTCTCGGCGCGCTCTCCTCCGGGTTTTCCGTCTCCCTTACTGAGCTCTTACCCTTTCCCGGTTTTTTTTTCTTACTCCCCTTCTACGCGCCGCCTCTTCACCCCTATTGTCTTTCGTCTGCTTTGATTCATCGGCGCACGGGCTACTCCGTCATCGAGAGGCCGAGCGGGGCAGATCCACTCGAACTTCCGACGAGTGATTTTCAATCTGCCTTCGTGTGCAAGGGTGCGGCAAAGTTGCAAGCTCGTCGCCGCACCCGCCGACGGCGACAGATGAAAGTCTGCAGTGTCTTGCAGTCTTTATTTAATTTTAATAAAACGAACAGACTCGATGCATTCTTTTCGCCGAAATGTTTCCTTGATGTTTTGTCAACATAGTTTGCCCAAGGAGAAAGCCTAACAATTGCAGGTGATGCTTTTTGTCGAAGGAACTTTGTAACAGGTAAATAACGAATGGAAACGGTGAAAATTTATAATCTTCTGGGGTGTTTCAAAACCGCATCTTTTCTCTCAAATGGTCCTCAGATAAATAACGTGACGCGATATATTTTTGTCGCTGAAATGTTTCCTGAGGGGAGATCAAAATAGCACAGCGGGGCAAAACGGGACAGTGAGGGCAAAACTCAATTTTCCAATAATTTTTGGATGCCCTATTTTCTCCCAACGATGCATCCGGATTTTCAAACCCGTTTTGCCCCACGTACCACCATCGCCACCATCCAAAAGTTATTGGAAAATTGCGTTTTGTCTCGTTATCCCGTCTCGTCCCACTGTGCCATTTTGCCTCGCTCTCCATTAATGTTTTGTCAAAAAGGTTTCCTCAACGCGAAAGCCAAACAATTGGAGGAGATGCATTTTTCGCCGAAGGAACTTTGAAACAGGTAAATAACGAAAGGAAACGTTGAAAATGTATAATTTTCTGAGTTATTTTAAAACCGCATCCTTTCGCTCAAATGGTCCTCAGTTAAATAACGTGACTCGATATATTATTTTCGCTGAAATGTTTCCTCAATGTTTTGTCAACAAAAGTTTCCCCACCGAGAAAGCCAAACAATAGCAGGTGATGCTTTTTGCCGAAGGAACTTTGTAACCGGTAAATAACGAAAGGAAACGTTGAAAATGTATAATTTTCTGAGTTGTTTTAAAACCGCATCCTTTCGCTCGAATGGTCCTCAGTTAAATAACGTGACTCGATATATTATTTTCGCTGAAATGTTTCCTCAATGTTTTGTCAACAAAAGTTTCCCCACCGAGAAAGCCAAACAATTGCAGGTGATGCTTTTTGCCGAAGGAACTTTGTAACCGGTAAATAACGAAAGGAAACGTTGAAAATGTATAATTTTCTGAGTTGTTTTAAAACCGCATCCTTTCGCTCGAATGGTCCTCAGTTAAATAACGTGTCATCCCATCGTAACACGTCGCGATGTGCCCTGTATCAAAGTCGACGGAAAGATCGATAGTCTCGATCGGCGCATAAGTACCACAGCAATGATTAATGGATCCGGCGCTCCACTCCCATTGACGTTCCTCCGTCCAACCGTCACACAGAACGCTCTATCATCTGCGTGCAGATGAGCGATTCCCTTCGCCCTCTGGCGAGCGGGAAATCTTCGGCCCGATTAGAAAGTCAAATATTTTGTCGGTCGTTCAGTGACATCAGAGCTTTCCCTGCAGTTGATTCCACGACGCCTGTAGGCTTCTCCTCTCCCTCCGGCGATTCCCTCGTTTCTCGTTTCTCTCCTTCCTTCGTGGAATACTCGCCGTTCCATTCTTTCAACCTTCCGAGTGACACACAGCGCTCTTTAACGAATCAACATCAACCCTTCCTTCCCACTTCTCCTCTCCGATCTCTATTTTTTTTATTCTCTTCCTCGATGCTTTCATCTCCTATATTTTTCTTACTCTTCAGACCGGCGCAAAGCAAAGTCGGGACCGTTTTCAGCGTCTCCCTCTTCAGCTCTCCACTCGCCCTCCACTCATTTATTCAATTTCCCCCGTTAATTCACCTGTTTACGTTTGCCGTTTCGAAATCGTTCGAGAGTTTGAATAGGCGGAATTGGCGCAAACAGAGTTGCAAGTGCGTTTGAGAGAAACGCCATCCCTTTTCCCTGACGGCGAAGAGGAATGCTGATGCGACTAGAGATGCAGCATTCTCCGTACAGTTCTGGCCCTCGGAGATTCAACGCCTCGGGCGGGCTAAGCCGGCTCTGAAGTTCCGTCTTGCAACAACACGATATATCAGGCAACGCAATGCCGAGGGAATGCCGAGGTTTGCTTTCCGAAGGCCGGACCGTTTTCTGGTGGCGGACTTGGTAAGCCTGCGACGACAGACGACTCGGATGGTAATGCAGGCCGAAGTATTGCGAATTTCTCACTCGCCTCTGTGCGCCCGTAGACGCTGCCGGCTCTGGTTAATAACCATGACAGGAGAGACCGAGTTTCTCTTAATTAATTCATATCTCCCTACCCTTTGCATCATAGGACCAGCCGTCAGAGTTTCAGCGCATGCTAATTCGTTCGCTACGCGGTTGAAATAACGAATTGGACCAGCTGCTTACTGCCAGGGCCCACTCGAGCACTTCGTTCGGCGATGCTTTGGCGCTCTGCTCGCGCGGGCAGCACCACTTCCAACCCTTCCCACGCGTAAGTTCCTCTGAGGGAGGATGAGCGCTAATCACTTCCGGAAAGCTGTTGGGAAGTCTGGCTCCACTCTGGTTCGCTTGGATGTGCTTGCCCTTCCCTTTTCTCCTCCCCCTCCCTGCTCGAGTCTGCCACATGGGTGCGGTTGGTCTGAGAGAGCTCCAGCCACGGATCATGAAACACTTGACTCACGGTTGTTGAGGGGATTTACGTTGACTAAAAGCTTAATCAACACGGCGACAAACAATGATGTCCGGATGAGGGATGTTGTTTCGCGCTAGTTGTTTGCTGTAAGAATTACATTTTGCAGATGGGAAAGTTTAGCGGTTGACTTTGACGAATAAATTGCACGAATAAACGCAGACCGTCACTTCTTGGGACAATTGGTTCAACTTTCAACTGGCAAGCACATCCACTCTAGTTCGCTTGGATGCGCTTGCCTTTCTCTTTTCTCCTCCCCCCTCCCCCCTGCTCGAGTCTTCCACATGGGTGCGGTTGATCTGAGAGAGCTCCAGCCACGGATCATGAAACACTTGACTCACGGTTGTTGAGGGGATTTATGTTGACTGAAGGCTTAATCAACACGATGACAAACAATGATGTCCGGATGAGGGATGTTGTTTCGCGCTAGTTGTTTGCTGTAAGAATTACATTTTGCAGATGGGAAAGTTTAGGGGTTGACTTTGACGAACATATTGCACGGATAAACGCAGAGCGTCACTTCTTGGGACAATTGGTTCAACTTTCAACTGGCAAGCACATCCACTCTAGTTCGCGTGGATGCGTTCCCCCCTGCTCGAGTCTGCCACATGGGTGCGGTTGGTCTGAGAGAGCTCCAGCCACGGATCATGAAGCACTTGACTCACGGTTGTTGAGGGGATTTACGTTGACTGAAGGCTTAATCAACACGACGACAAACAATGATGTCCGGATGAGGGATGTTGGTTTCATGCTAGTTGTTGGTTGTAAGAATTAAATTTTGCAGATGGGAAAGTTTAGGTGTTAACTTTGACGAACATATTGCACGAATAAACGCAGAGCGTCACTTCTTGGGACAATTGGTTAACTTTCAACTGGCAAGCACATCCACTCTAGTTCGCTTGGATGCGCTCCCCCCTGCTCGAGTCTGCCACATGGGTGCGGTTGGTCTGAGAGAGCTCCAGCCACGGATCACGAAACACTTGACTCACGGTTGTTGAGGGGATTTATGTTGACTGAAGGCTTAATCAACACGACAACAAACAATGATGTCCGGATGAGGGATGTTGTTTCGCGCTAGTTGTTTGCTGTAAGAATTACATTTTTGCAGATGGGAAAGTTTAGGGGTTGACTTTGACGAATAAATTGCACGAATAAACGCAGACCGTCACTTCTTGGGACAATTGGTTCAACTTTCAACTGGCAAGCACATCCACTCTAGTTCGCTTGGATGTGCTTGCCTTTCTCTTTTCTCCTTCCCCTCCCCCCTGCTCGAGTCTTCCACATGGGTGCGGTGATCACGGATCATGAAACACTTGACTCACGGTTGTTGAGGGGATTTACGTTGACTGAAAGCTTAATCAACACGACGACAAACAATGATGTCCGGATGAGGGATGTTGGTTTCGTGCTAGTTGTTGGTTGTAAGATTCAATTTTGCAGATGGGAAAGTTTAGGTGTTGACTTTGACGAATAAATTGCACGAATAAACGCAGAGCGTCACTTCTTGGGACAATTAGTTCAACTTTCAACTGGTAACGACTCTGGAAAAACCTATCAAAGAGGGTTTCAAACACGGAAAATGGTGATCACGCAGTGCCATGCATAAAGCAGTGCAGAACTCCAGGGTGCGGTTGGTTTGAAAGAGCTCCATCCAGTGGTCATTAGACACTTGACTCACGGTTAATAAGTGACAAAATCTTTTCTTCAGGTTTGAATATATAAATCTGTCCTTTCACTTCCCATGTCACTAACAACGTTAGTTCGTAATTTTGTTTGTAAAACTAGAGCTGGATCGTGCGATTGGAAAATGAACAAATAAAGAATTGTGGATCTTTGTGGATAACAAATTGTTGTAAATAGTAAAAACTTTTTGTGCTGTACATCCAAAGCGATTCACGATCAAACGTTCCATAAAAATTCGTATTCGCGAATAAGTGAAAATTAAAATTTTGGAAGATTTGTTTTTTACACAGAAGAAATTAGTTTTCGGGCTTAAATACGTAAAATTCTTTGTTTGCAAGCTCTCAGTCGGTTTGCTCTATCGCACGATCGACGATTGAAATTCGCGCAAGTACAGTGCGGAATTCTTAGCTCCGGAGGGATTCGATCCGGGGAATGGCGGTGCGAAGCAGAGGAAGATGACGACTGCGGAGTCTGCGACGATCGTGTTTCACGAGACAAATTCATCGTGAATCCTCCAGGAGATAGCTGTAGACGGGATTCTCCGTTAGCGAGACCTCGGCTCCTGTTTCGTCTGCGTTTTGAGGTTCAGGGAGTTGATTTCTCTATTCTTCGTCTTTGGTCCGCCTCTTGATCTCGTCATCCTTCTTTCCGCGTCTCCTTCGTTGCTAAGGCGTCGACGAAATTAGTCCTCGCTGTTAACTTTCAACCTTTCGATAGACACTTGACTCACGATTGTCAAGGCGATTTATTATGACGGAGAGCTTAAGGTTGTGTGGGGTAAAGTCAAAATTCTACGACTGCCATGAAAATTTTTGCTAATGTATATTATTCCCTCGCAAATAGTCTGGTTAAATTTTAGAACGATGTACAGCATCGTTAATAAGAAAAAAAAATCGTCAATTTTGCAGCTCATTGCATTACCCTTATGGAAAATTCGCAAAGATTCGCCGTATTTACGTTCTAACAGCTAAGAAAATAATACCGCGTACATAAAAAACCTATGTATAGTTTAAATGATAATCGCTTTAACGTTTGGCATTTTCCGAAGAAGATTGACAGCGCCGTTATTTAATTATTAATAAATTAAAAACTCTTGGTCGTCTTCGCTTGGGAACTGACAAGCAGCCGCCTCTTTCGCACACCGACTGCACCCCACACCGCGTGCCACTTAGTTACCCCGCCGCCTCACCCCGCAAGCTCAGTTACCACAACAACCTTAATCAACACGACGACGAATAATGATATTTGGGGACTCGACTTTTCACGATGCTGATTCGCGAGGGTTGTTGGCTGTGGGAATTCAATTTTGTGCATGGCAAAGTTGGGAAGTTGATGTAAACTTTCAACCGGTAACGACTCTGGAAAACCTAGCACAAAGGGTTTAAAAATCGGAAAATGGTGGCGACCCATTTCCACGACAAAACCACGTAGAGGGTGGATTATTTTATGAATAGAGTCTTCCATTTGCGCGTTAAACATTAATAGCATAAAAGCTTTTTTGTCGACGAAATTATGAACGTCTACCGAAACATGCGATTTGTGAAAGGAATTATCGACATTTGTTCGAATGTTTTTTTAGCGCATTGCGGCTCACCAGCGATCCATCACGCGTAAATACAGTTTGAAGCTAAAAGTCATGAAATCTTCATTATTATCTCGAAATACGATTTTCATCTCAGTTACTACTGTACTATCTACGTAACCCGCCGTTACGAAACATCCCTGAAATATTGAACTCGAAGACTGAACATTGTTCGGTAATCTCTCCAAATCCCTTCCTTAAGTAACTCTAAATAAAATTTCTCCATCTGCAAAAAATGTTTAAAAACCTTCGTATTCGAAAGTACTCGAGTCGGAGAGCTATCTCCACTCTATTTAAAGCCCATCTTTATTAATTCTTCTCTTTTGTTTCTCCCGAATGCGCTCGACTTCTTGAGCACCTAACTCGATATTCTCCTCTCCACCCTTCTCGCTGGCTTTCGTTCCATAAATATATTATCAGCCGTACCGGCATTACCGTAGTTGAAACTTTGTCACGGCTATTTTATTTTCGTGCCAAGCGCAACCCCCGGAAGCTCCGTTGCATTCTTTATTCGAATAGTTTGCGGGGCCACTTGACTCCATCGCTTTAAAGCTGCCCGGCTCTGAGGGCGCTCACCTACAGGAGTCGCTTGCGTAACTTTACAAGACAACCGGAGCGTCGAACGTTACTCCATTTCTCTTTCCCTCGTACCTCCCCTCTGTATACACATCTCGGACTCTCATCTTCCCTCCCCTTCGGCCCTCGGTCTTTCACTCGTCCAGAACGCTTTCTCGACCCTTTTGCTAATGGACGCCTGTAGACTTCTCTTCCGTCGCGTGCCACTCTCCCACCCTCTTCTCTGCCCATCTTTCCTTTGCGCATTCGACCGGATTTTCTGGCGAAACTCCTGTGGCCTCTCTCGCTCGCCATTCCACATCGTTGTCCCTTTTTGTTTTTTTTTTCTTGCCCCTCGAGTCGGTAAAACTTTGTTTTCCTGTGCCCGCCGGTGATGAAAGCGCCGCGACGCCTCTTTCTCCTCCACACACCCATCGTTCCGGAAAACTTGAGAGTCGACTCCGCCACAATGTCCCTCGAAGTTTTCCTAGCCTGTACTTTAAATTTCAAATTGGCCGGGTGCAGGTCGTTAACTCGGCTTTCGCGATCTGCGGAGCCGAATGGAAACGGTTAAGTATACATTAGAGGATAATGAGAAATCATTTTTGAAGGAGGAAACTTCCGGTCGAGGACACTTTTTTTTTTATAGTTTAACGCTGCAACGCTAGTTATGTAATTTTTTAGAGTGGTCTTTGGGGTTGGTTTTTTGTCTGGGTGAAATTTTGATAATCAATCATTGGTGCTTTTATGAGGATTGAAGAGAAAGTGAGGGAGATAGCGGGAGTGGAAATGCCGTCGAGGCTCGCCGAGCATTGGGACAGTCGAATGACAGTGAGGCATCGCGCCGGTGACCCGCACTAATGAAGTGAGAGAAAAATGAATTGAAAAACCGGAAAAAAGAAGAAAACAAAAAATACGATCCAGGCGCGCGTTGTAGTACGGTTGATATGGATCCACCGAAGCGGGTGGACGTGGACGTGGGTGGTTCGTAATGGATCGGAGGCAATCAATCGTCCGAGTGGTTCTCTCCTAAACGTCGGGATATCCGATCGATTCTTTCACCCCGTACATTCAAATATCGACGATAATAATTATACATCGCCGCGTCGCCGAACTCTTCCGATAGCACTTTTTTTTTTAACACCCTACTTGTTACAAATATTGACTGGTTTGCGAGTCGAAAATTTGTCGAAACGACCTAGAATATCTTCGTGAACAAGAAATCTTTGCCAAATGTGAAACCTTTTTTTTGATTCATTTGACAAATCCATTGACGATGCTTCTGTCTTCCGCTCTCCCAGGATTGAAACTTCCTCGAAATAAATAAAGCTCCAGAAGCTCAAACGACAGGTTTCGAGATACTCGAGGCACTGTTCTCATTTCCCACGTTTCTCTCTACCTACCGTCGAGTTTCCGATAATTTTCCATTGACCGAGCGCGAACAGCCAAAGAGATGATGTCGACGTAATCGGGTTTCCGCGGTCTTCGATAATCGAACAATGCCCCCGCTCCAGTGAAATAACACTGTGGTTCTACACGGGGTATCGGACGTTACACTCCCCCTCGTCTCCGGTCGGCGTGCAACTTTTCGTTGCTCCTCTCCCGTTCGCTCGCATCACTTGCGTGACCCAAATGCACCTTGGTCCCGGATCTCCGTTACGATTGTTGTCTGTTTCCTGTTCCCACCGTCGCTCCCCTTCCCGTTTCGGTCCCTTATCAAATGTAGATTCAATAGCACGTCGAGTTCGATTCACTCCCGCGGTACTTCGCGGGCTTCAATGTAACCCACCCCGTTTGCCGCCCCGCACCACCCCGCGGTCCATGCAGGGTGCTGCGAAGCGATCCAACTGTGCAGTGGAACGAATCTCTCGCAAGAGCGGAGAGGCACAATCGCAATCGAAATCCAATACAAAAGTCCCTCCCGCTAACGCTCCGACGTGTACTGAAACGCGAAACCTCGAGCAGAAACCGGGTATTCCCGGGCCGGAAGGTAACGCGCGTCGAAAGGAACATCGGAGCGGAGACGGGAAGTCGATTTTATCTGCGTTACACGAGAACTAATAAACCCGACGTCACCGAAGCGACGGCGGCTAACGAAGGAACTTACGAGAGAGATAACTGAAATTACGCTTTTTCTTGTTATCGAAATTAGTTTGTTTTCTAACGAGCGCGCTATTGTTGGAAATAATGTATTTCTCTTTAAGTTGCGGAGAAGCGTGTAGGATGGGACTCGACTCGCTCATCCCTCGAGAGTTCCCACAGTTTTGTGTCCGCCTCTCGAGCAGCCTCGCGCGATCTCGCATCATTCCCGACTCGACGTTCCTGGCGTTCTTCCCGCTGCTTCCTCGTCGCGTTTGCGTCTTGACTCTGTCACGACGCGACTAACTATAATCTCATTCTCGAGACTGAGGACTCGGGACGGTTGAACAACGGTCTTCTATTAGCGCTGAACATTTGCGAGTTCGTTCGCGAAAAGTTGGACGGGCGCCGACGAACTGAGGACCACCGACGCGAGAGACAACAAAATCTCGGATTTCCAACCGCTGAGGAGTTGGCGAAATTTGCCCTCGCCCTCAACTTTCTACTTCTCCATCAGAATCGTAATCATGTCGTTTGTCGGATAGATTAGCGTCTGCGGAATCGAGTTGGGAGTTCGAAGAGGCTCCGGCCTGGGGACAATCCGTTTAATTTTAATTTCTCCGCATAAACATGAACATTCCCGATAAACGGTTTCGGGTTGAGCGAAATTCGGGCAGACGATCGGGCACGAATTCCACCCAAAGGATCCACGACGAAGTTTCCTATAACAATTCCTATTCGTCAATGTTCGCGACATTGAAATGGTGGGATATTTTTTTTCTAGAAAAGCAATCAGTTCTCGGTCTTAAAAACGTAAACCCCGTTGTTCACAAACTCTCGGTCGGATCGCCGAATCGCGTGATCGACGATGTGGTTTTGCGCAAGTCCAATGCAGAATTCTTAGCTCCGGAGCGATTCACTTCCGAGAATAGTAGTTCGACGTCGAAGATGACGACTGCGGAGTCCACGACGATCGTGTTTCACGCGACAAATTCATCGTGGATCATCCAGGAGATAGTTGTACACAGGATTCTCCATTCGTGCATCCTCGGCTCCTGTTCCGTCTGCGTTTTGAGGTTTGGGGCGTTGATTCATCCATTCTCCGTCTTTGGTCCGCCTCTTGGTCTCACCCTTCCTGCCGCGTCTCCTTCGTCTCTCCGGCTTCCTCACGCTCTTCTTCCCTGACGGACCGGTCGTGTAAGCCATTCCCGGCAACCCTCCGGAATCTCCGCCCTCGTTAATCCTTCGGGATCGTTTCGCTCCCGCTCTCTCACCTTCCCGTTGTTCGCTCTCCCTCCGGCGCTCCGTCCGAGGACTGAATTCCTCCTCGTTGTCGCGGATCACTGGCTCGTCGTTCGCTCCTCTCGTTTTCACGCGTCGTTCGTCACCGCACTCTCTCGCGACGCCACCTCAGCTTTCCTTCTCGGTCCGCATCTTCTCCCTCGACCTGGATCCGTTTTGCCAAGAGGAAACTGAGAAAGCTACCTCCGTCTGCCGAGCCGCGGATTCCCCGAAATTCTTTCGACTCGGAGGCTGCCCAAGTCATCGGACCCCAATTGAAGATCCGGATGCTGAGGAAGATGGACCTCTTTTTTTTTGTTATATATGTTTATTGTCAGGTGTTTGTACAGTATGTCTTACTGGCTACAATAATTATTTAAAAAACCAAACAATATGATATTTATAAGCTTGTCCACTGGCTCGTCGTTCGCTCCTCTCGTTTTCACGCGTCGTTCGTCACCGCACTCTCTCGCGACGCCACCTCAGCTTTTCTTCTCGGTCCGCATCTTCTCCCTCGACCTGGATCCGTTTTGCCAAGAGGAAACGGAGAAAGCTACCTCTGTCTGCCGAGCCGCGGATTCCCCGAAATTCTTTCGACTCGGAGGCTGCCCAAGTCATCGGACCCCAATTGAAGATCCGGATGCTGAGGAAGATGGACCTCTTTTTTTGTTATATACGTTTATTGTCAGGTGTTTGTACAGTATGTCTTACTGGCTACAATAATGATTAAAAAAACCAAACAATATGATATGTATAAGCTTGTCCACTGGCTCGTCGTTCGCTCCTCTCGTTTTCACGCGTCGTTCGTCACCGCACTCTCTCGCGACGCCACCTCAGCTTTCCTTCTCGGTCCGCATCTTCTCCCTCGACCTGGATCCGTTTTGCCAAGAGGAACCGGAGAAAGCTACCTCTGTCTGCCGAGCCGCGGATTCCCCGAAATTCTTTCGACTCGGTAGCTGCCCAAGTCATCGGACCCCAGTTGAAGATCCGGATGCTGAGGAAGATGGACCTCTTTTTTTTGTTATATACGTTTATTGTCAGGTGTTTTTACAGTATGTCTTACTGGCTACAATAATGATTTAAAAAACCAAACAATATGATATGTATAAGCTTGTCCACTAGGATGCGGCTCTGGCTTAATTAACAGTATCTTGGATTGCATCCTGGTATGGTTCGTTAGAGGTATGGGGTGTTTTAGGGACTGTAGTGTACCCTGATAAGGAATTGCGCTTTGGCTGCGCTGAGTGAGTTGGGAAAACGTATCACGGATGAAAAAGAAAAAACCCATTAATCGGTCTTAAGTGAGGATGATGGAGCCCAGATGGCCAAACGTGGCACAGGCAAACATGGGCAATTGCTTGAGATCAAGCTTTGGTGTTTGCTTGCGAGCGATATTGCAGCTATAGTTTCTAGCACGAGATTGCAGCATATTGGTAGCAAAAATCCAACAACGGTTGCTATAAGCTGATTTTGTATTCTTAACAGCCGTGAAAGAGATCAAAATTTCTCCTTGTCAGAAGCCGAGTTCACATTTCCTCAATTAGCGTTATTGTTAACGATGTCGAAACTTATTTTCTTATGCGATGAATGAGTTTGGTAATGGGTTGATAATGAATTACGTTACATAATAATGAGTTATTCAAGAATTTGTTTGCCTAAGTGTAATTTTTGATTCATAATGAATAACGCAACAATTATTGTATTATAATCATCTACAATTACTTTCTTTTTTTTATAAAAGTGAATTAATTGGTCTACGAAGAATGTAAATCGGAGCACAATGACGACTGTATGTATGTAACTTGATTCGCCGAAATTTAACCTCTGTAATCATAAAAAAGAATACGCGTTTTTGGATTTTAAATTTGTTCGAAAATTGTGTCAAATTGTGGGTTCGTTTAGTGTCGATTTAGTTAAGTTTAGTGCCAGCATTGAATGCTGGCACAAGCATAAGTAAATGCGGACGCACATGCCGCTTTTTTGCCGCCATCCCGTGCAGACATCTGCTGCCTATTTGCTGGCGGTTTGTTGGCAAAATGCTATCCGGGACCGGTCATTGATGGCCCGAAGAAAGTCACGGACAATTCAGTAAGTCTTGCTCGATGACTGAGCAACTCCTGGAGCAGTTTATTTTCGGGTCTCCCGTAGCTTGTGAAAATAACCTAAAAATTTAACTTGGTCTTGAAGTTTGCGTTTTTTATTAAAAATTTTTACTACCAATTTTCTGGGCACTGCCGGCCACCCATCGGGAGCACGTACACGTAGCGAGAAGTTGGTGAAGAGTACCGTCAAAAGGACGGTAAATTGTTCGGGGGGCGGGGAGGTAACGTGCGAGCTCTTTCGCAGCTCTGACGAGACCAATGGGACTTACACCGCTGTGTAGAGACTCGCAAGCCCGGAGAAACCCTCGGGAGCGCGGTTCGAAAGGAATGACGAGGGCGGATACCACTGCTTGTATATACATACATATACTCTTTAAACCATTGGATCTCTCGTAACGCAGGACCGCGCTCGATTTCACCGGAAATTCGTGAGCGCGACGGACGATCGTTATGCTCCCTCGAGTTTGTTACACGAGCGGTCTGAAGCTATCGTTTCAGTCCCGTTTCCACCCCGGTCCTCCGACATTTAAAGAGCTTCTGAAAATTCACAATTGCCAAGAGGAATTACACTCTACGACCGTGAAAGTTAAAAAAATTTATTCACGTTCCGCAATATAAAAAAAAAAAACAGTCCGTCTTGCTCCGCTACCGCTCGTGCAGAAATTTAGTTGGGCGACCGAGATAAGCTATAGGGCATACCCGTTATATAGCGCATACATTACAGGCATACCCGTGGAATCCATAATAGGGAATCTAAACTGGGAACTTACAGGGTCCAATATGGGAGTCCACAATAGAATGATAAGGGATAGTCAAGGAAATTATAGAAGGGCACCCATATTTCGCCTTGCTGGGTCCTATAAAGGAAAACCAAGCTTCAATCGAACAATCTACAGTGAGGATTTCAACAGAGGCCCTATTTAGGTTTGTTGGGGATTCCATAATAGGAATTGAAAATTGGAAACTTCGTGCTGGACTCTTATTAAATATAATAGATAAATCATTTATTAGGAAAAATATTAACAATGACATTAATAAATCAGAAATTGAATCTTTTATTTTCACGGAATTTTTTATGTTTGTATGTATTTATGACGACACTGCGAAAAATGCAGTTAATAATTTGATTGAGCGTATACGCATTAATGTGCAATTGTTATTTAATTCGTCAAGGGTTGTCGATGCTGGTGATTTTTTAATATTCGGTCATACCAAATATCGAATTGTCCATTAGCGATTGTTAATTAATTGTTAATTAAAAATCGTTAATCATATGTCGATAAACAATTTTTCAACCTTATTTGCTTATGAATAGTGCTCAGTACACAATATCTACAAACGTTGTATTCGATTGATTATTAAAATGAAACGATTGTTAATTAAATGTTATAAACAAAAGTCACAATGTCGATAACAAAAAATTATTTTAACCGTTCACGAATAAATAGTTCTATTTCAATCATTTTAATCGCATTCATATAAATGTAGTCATAACGCCTTCTTCAACTTCAAATAGGCAATAAAAAAGAACTCTAACAAGATGTGAATAGCCGAGTGAGCTAAGGCGCAGAGCAACAACCACAGCGACCCAGGTTCGAACCCCACCAACAGCAAAATCATTTACAATCTCTCTTTTCGGCGATCTAAATTGACTATCTTCAGTAAGTAAGAATCTCTAATGAACAATGCGCAACAATCCAAGAAAGCTCCGCAAATAAATATTTTTCAATTTTATTTATGTACTAATTTAGTACAGCCTACATGAGGAAGCCTTCATGAGGCCTAAAAAGGAAATTCACAAAACCGCCATACATCAAAGTGTGACAAGCCTAGTCGGGCATTGGTTAGTTTTCCATTCCAGACCCCGTAAAAATCCGGGGAAGTCCAGAAGCGCCCAAACAACACCCCTGACTGAATTTCTGCCCGGCGCTCCTACACTCACGTATCCAACTCAGAAAAAGAAGTTCAGAATCGTTCGGTTTAGAGTTTCGTTTCGAATTACCGTATCGTGTCTACGAATCACGAGAGGTCCGGCGCGTTGTGATAAACCCAAGCCGGACCATTAATAATCCCTCCGCTCGAGTGTTCGCCAGCGCCACTAATGCGTAATACCCGACGATAGTCGCGAGAGTCCCTTCGTGCCCTTAACGCTCTTTTGTATTTTCCCCTCACCTCGCGATTCCGATCTCCCGATTAATCTCGCCGATAACGTCACGCGTCGGTGCTGTTGCTTTGCCTCCCGTCCTTGTGTCCGTTTGTCCGTGCGCGAGTTAAAGCCCTCCAAAGCTTACCCGCAGTATTTATGTGCCTTTGTGTGGAGACCTGTAAATACCGCGGGCTTTCGAACGCGAACGAAAGAACTCGCCTAGGACAAACTTTATCTACCGGTAATCATTAACGATCTGTCGTTAGTGTTGGTGTACAGCGATTGCTTGCACAGATCGACGGGGGCATCGGTGTTGGGGAGAGCCCGTTGGATCTCGGGCGCTCGTTTGCGCCTTGGGTTATTCGAGCAGTGGACTATACCGAGGGCGTAAGGGAATGGGAGGGCGACGTGCATCATTAAGACGCGAAAATTGCCACTATAAGCGGCGAGGCGACCCGCTCACGACCTCGATAAATATCACACTCGCACGCAATACGTTATTTCTCTCCCACAGAAACAAGTGCACTATTATAAAGCTCTCTGTCGTGGCGACAAAAAATAAAATAAAAAGCTACGTATAGTGTCGGTAGAGTGTAGACTCGATGTAATAATGGAATTAAGACGCTGTAAAAAATGTTCATCATGAGAAGATTATCACGCAATCATTTTATATTACCGTCAAATTATATCATATATATAAATATATATTATATATGTACGTATATATGGAGAGAGAAAGACGGGAGGACCGCTTTATAAATCTCGGTCACGGATTTTCTCGTGCGGAGACCCAATTTTCTATACGATCTTTAATGGAGATCTTGAGAAGTCTTGATATCAACACGTGGCGAAATAAAATTTTCTATTGAAATTAGCCTCGTGCAATTAGACTCGTACGTCCTCGAGACTCTGCTCGGCTATTGCTATTATTATTATTTTTTAAATTTCTACTCTTGCGACTATTTTTTGTTATCGTTGCCTAAATTTGATTTATTATCTACTATAGTATTTATTTACGACATCCTCCAGTTGGCGTGATTATTTTCCAATTATTTTCCAATTGTAATGAAATTATCGCGCATTTGATTTATATATTTTTTAACCTCTCGAGCTTCCATAGTTAGTACACGTATTGCCAGCCCCGGATAATTGCCAAATTTGCAAGGAGGTCACGAGACACTAGAGTCCTATAGTAGTTCGTAATCATCGTCGTCTTCGGGACTCCGAAACTTTCCATCAAAGTCAGCCGTCCCCGTCTCTGTGCGAACCCTGTGAAGCCTAATACGAAGTTGACGTCGACGACGTCGTCGACTTATTATTCCGGCATGAATAGCATATAGATATAAGTTCGTCCGTACTATGCGGACATATACACCTATACACATGTGGTATACATGTATATATATATATATATATATATATATATATATATATATATATAGAACGTAACGTGTTCTCCGATCGAAGTTTGTCGTGTGACGGCTATTAGAAGCAAATTACTTGGGACGCGTCCCATTAGGTCATTACCGGAGAGAACTACGAAAGCCCTGGAGGTCGAGCACCCGGCGTAATGATGTGCAATACCGGGCGAATTTTCTGAAAAAACATAAACATTTTACCGTTCGAGAGTCTCGAGCAGGAAACACATAATATGGGCCACGTAAACGGTTTATATGTGTACACTGTATACAGAATAGTTATAATAAACTGTATTTGAATTCTTAGCGGAGAGAGAGTTATACGAGGGGTACTTGAGGTTGATGAGGCTGACAGGAGTGCCAAGAAAATAGCATATGCATTATAGCATGTATGAACGTAAACGCTATGTTCGTGCATCGTAAGTGCCCATAATCAAGACATGCACATCTGGGCTGTATATAACGTATGCGCTTTTTTATAAAGCTTTACAGGGTGAAAGTCCTGGCGTGCCTTTAGGACCCATGTTAGCGAGGCTCGTGGGGATTCTCTTCACTTGTCCTGCTCTGAGAAAAAAATTACATAATGAAAGCAACAATACTGACTTTTTACCAGAAAAGATTGTTCCCAAGGGGAATGTCTACGTTTTACTGTTACGACAATGACAAAAAATCATGGTTGCCACCGTAATTATAGTTTAACCAATTGAACGTATACTACGAGGAACTATCCGTATCGACATTTCCCCTGGGCACCATTCGTTATAGTAGGAAATACTGTCCTTTTTTATGGCGTGGAAGTTAGCAACGTTGCTGCAACGAATTCGTTGGCACCTGTCAAACTTTTAAAGTCGTTGTTGATAGTGCCCATTTTTTGCACAATTAAACTATCTTTTCATGGTAATGAACATACAATAATCTGGATTGCGTGACCCGATGAGTATCGGGGATAATGTCGATTTTTTTCAACGCTCTATGTAGGATAAGGTTAATGATATGTTTTCAATATAATAATATCATGAACATGATGAAAGTTCGACCGGCCCGTAATTATTTTTTCCTGAACGCCCCAGGAGTCCTTGGAGACAATTTTTTTTTCTACACTTCAAAAATATGCACAGAGATCCATACAATTTTTTTCAACGCAATTGAACCTGCAGGCAGCTTTTCGTTCATAATAAGTAATTACCGTCAGATGCGCCAGTTTTTCGCGATCTAAAATTCTTTCTGGAGGTTCAATCGCTTTGAAAAACATGATACGAAAATGTGTACATATTTCGGAAGTGTATAAAAAAAAGCATTCTCCAAGGACTCCTGCGTTCAGGCAAAAATAATGCACCCCATCGTTGTAGCAACGTTGCTAACTTCCACGCCATCCTTTTTCTCAGTGTACCTCGAAAAATAAATGACAAATTAATAGCTTCGAAATTCTCAAAATTTCTAAAAACTATATTTCACATTCGATTGCTTCTCGAACTCGATAATCAGTAATTAGTAATTTTTGCTCGGTAATTCGTTAATTTAGTTTTTCTTATTATCTTCACTTGCATCATTTACAGTTTATTTCGGTTAAGTTACCTTATCCGATATTCCATTATATTCAGCTCTACGGTGAATGTTTTTTGTACTCGGCCTTGTATTCGTGAGTCACATTGACCTTAGGCGGCTTGCGCCAGGACACGAATAAACGACACTATCAATAATTCGTCTCCCAAAATGCGAGTTCTCAAGATGCGCTCGAAAGCATCGAATAAAGAATAAAAATGAATGTGCACATACGACCCCGGTACTTTCTGGCGTTAGGTTCGTGCCCGGACAGTAGCCAGCGCCTAAGAGTGACTTGATTGATACGCGGATTGCGTGGCGGCCGCGAAAAGGTGCTCGTCGAGAATCGACCCGGGCTTTTGCCGAGGGTAGTTCGCCCCAAAGCGATGTGCTCGGTGCACGGGCCTACCGCGATGCCTTATACAGGCGCTGGATAAAAGCTGCGAAGTATACGAGAAAGAGAGGGAGCGAGCTCGGCGCGGCGTCGCGTCGTTTCGCGTAACACGATAGTGCGAACGTAGACGATTTCGCGAGAGTGGCGGAGGAGCGACGTGCAGCGAGACGGCAACGTACAGGGCAACGTACAGGGAAAGCAGGCGAGAGCAGGCAGCAACACGGAAACACACACGGGGAGCACCGAGACTGCTGCACGAGAATCCACACGTCCTTCTCGCCTTCCCGACTTTGTGATGTAAATTTCGTAAATGGCCCACATTAGCCCAGTTTCGTGCGGGCTATCCGTCTGTCCGACCTTCGTCGCTGATTATTGCCAGTCCCATCCCGCGATACAGCCATACCTCGGCGATCATTCATTTGGAACCCCTCCAGCTCGCGCACCCTTCGTCGGCATTAATATCACTGCGAGACCAGCGCCAGTCCACCCTCCTTCCTCCTCCAACCTTCTCGATCTCTCGATCTCTGTTCTACGCTGAGCGTTGTAAATTTTCGTGCGTCGCGCCACTTATCCGTCTGTGAAATCTTAATATCGGGTGAAAGCGGAGACATATATCTTTTTTGTATTCAACGCAGCATCGATAAATAAAATGACTCGGGGCTATTTTTTTTTTCTTAGATTTCATGAAAGCTATTGGTGTTTTCGGACAAAATAAATATCTTTTATATTTTTTTTAATCTGTATAAAATAAATTGTACAATAAATAGCACGCAACTGATCATTTATAAAGGTGGCGATTACGTAAAAAAATCACCGGAACCGAATATGAAAAAGCTTCCTCTATGAGGAAGCAAAATTGTGGGTAACTCCGTTAAAACAAAAAAAAAAATGCATAGAAAAAAGCGTTGAACTACTTTCCACAATTTTTTTGTATTTCTGCCTGAGGATTTTTTCGCATGGTCGGAACACCGTTGCGAACAATCAGTCGAATGCGTTTTTTTTTATACATAAAAAAATAACGCTTTTTGGCTCGAAAACGTCGGGCTCTCGCTTCCCCCTCTAACGTTCGTGCGATTTGTCGTCCCGTTTATCGCTCCGTTGAATTTTTATTCGGCAATGATTTTTTTTTTCCGGGGTGCCCAATCAAACGAGAAGTTGTCGCGAAAAGTTCGTTACAGAACGGCCCGGTATTTCGCGAGTGCGAACAGTTCGTTATATTTTCCGGTTCAGACACAGCGGGAGTGCACAGGAAGTGAAAGAGGATAGACCGAGCACGGTGGAAGGGCGGTGGCCCGCGAGGATGAGGCCGCGATCCGCCGCCCCGATCCCCGTCAACAAAGTCTCGTCAGGTAATTTTCTAATTTCCCACCCGGCAGCGAGTCCTCTGCAAATCGGTTCGTTAATATCCTATCAAGTCACCCTACGCGAAACCTCTTCGTCCCTCCCTCGCTCGTATTTTACCGCCCCTCCCTGTCATCCGTCCTACCGACGTTAATAACTAATCATCCGACCGATCGGCAGTTGCGCCTTCGCGGAGAGATTTCCTCGGTATTTATTTGTGCACAAGAATTGTGTTTTTTTTTTTTTTTTTTGTCACTTTTGTCTAGAAGGCATCGAACGGTCACCGGATAATTTCAAGGCAATTATTAATTAATACCAAGATAATTTTATCAGCGGTATGACGAGAGAATTGCTGGCGAACTCTCAAAGGGCGCAGTGAAGCCCTTTTGAACTCACTCGGCTTGTTCCTTTGGCTTCGTCGATTCGTTGCCTTTGGCTTCGTCATCCAAACTATCGGCAGATGAGCTAAGGCTCACTTCACTTCAGGTCGATTGTGCTATCGATCTGTGCAGTTTCGAAAATAGGGAGGAGTAGGTTGTTTATATAACGTGCAGCACTAATCATCCGACCAATCGGCAGTTGCGAATTGATGTCCTCGGTATTTATTTGTACACAAGAATTGGTATTTTATTGGTCACTTTGCGCTGGAAGGCGTCCGACAGTCGCCGGATAATTTCAAAACAATTATCAATTAATACCAAGATAATTCTCCGCGGTATGTCGAGAGAATTGCTAGCGAGCTCTCAAAGGGCGCAGTGAAGCCAATTTGAACTCACTGGACTCGTTGCTTTTGGCTTCGACATCCAAACTATCGACAAATGAGCTGACTCAGGTGAGAGACTCACTTCACTTCACTTCACATCGATTGTGCTATCGATATGTGCAGTTTCGCAAATAGGAAGGAGCCGGAAGAGTCTGTTGTTTATATATTGTTTATATATAGTATAATCATCCGACTGGTCTGCAGTTGCATCCAGGCTCGCGGATAGACTTCCTCGGTATTTATTGGTACCCAATACTTGGTATTTTTTTTGTTCACTTTGTTTGGAAATGATCCAACATTCAAAACAATTATCAGTTAATACCAAAATAATTCTCCGCGGTATGTCGAGAGAATTGCTAGCGAGCTCTCAAAGGGCGCACTGAAGCCAATTTGAACTCACTCGACTCGTTGCTTTTGGCTTCGACATCCAAACTATCGGCAGATGAGCTGAGACTCACTTCACTTCACTTCACGTCGATTGTGCTATCGATATGTGCAGTTTCGCAAATAGGAAGGAGCCGGACGAGTCTGTTGTTTATATATTGTTTATATATAGTATAGCACTATAATCAGACCGATCTGCAGTTGCATCCAGGCTCGCAGATAGACTTCCTCGATATTTATTGGTACACAATACTTGGTATTTTTTGTTCACTTTGCGCTGGAAGAGATCCAAAATTCGCCGGATAATTTAAAAATAACGATTAACTGATACCAACATAATGCTCCGCGCTATAATGAGAGAATCTCTAGCGAGATCTCAACGGGCGCAGTGAAGCCCCTTTCAAACTCGACCAGCTTACTTTTGGCATCGCCTTCGAAACTTTCGACGGATGAGTCGAGACTCACCTTCCGTCGATCCTATCAGCTTGTGCAGCTTCCAAACCAGCGAGGAGTCAGTTGTCTATCTATCTTATAAGATATAATCGTTTTAGTAATTGATAATAACAATCATTTTATTAATAAAAATCCGAAGTTGATTATTCCTCCGATATTGAAGGCCTTTCAATTTTTTTCTCTTCCAGCAACATTACAGAAAAGAATTTTTTTTGTTAAATAAAATGGCTTGCAGAAGTTTGACGTTTCGTTGTCGAGTTGGAGAATTTTTTTTTTTTATCGGGATAGTCCAAACGAGATTGGCGCGAGAAGTTCGTCCGTGGATGCTCGATCAGTTAGCCACAACAGACTGAGCTGAGCTCGCACATACCTGTGTTTCTCCGTGCCAGTCAAGCCGCAAAAACAACCCCTCGCTACCCTCCGCCCGCCCCTCGGCTCGTATCACGCGTTAACCGACGTGTTGCTTATTGCACACTGGGAATTCGTATTGTGGCAGAATTCCTTCTGCAATTCTCACCCGAACGTTTATCCGACCTCTCTTGTTCTCAAATAAATTAACTCGGCTCTAATTGACCCGGCGTATAATTAATCCAAGCGAATTTACTCATTGAACATTCCTCGCGGGGCTCCAACATCGTTTCGAATTTACTGTTTTAAGTCTATCACCGATCATTAAAAATAAATCCAAGCCAGGTTAAAAGTAGTTCGCCTGGAACGGTCCGACTTCAAAATCATACCCCGAAAAATGCATCCGATTTTATCGAACCGCAGATCATTTTCTCCCCCACATAATTCCATTCGTTCCAGTTCAAAATTTTCTTACCCTTCTGACACGGTCGACTCCTCGGTTCTTCGTGAATAAATAATACACAGTTGTAAAACGGTGCGAAAGCATTAAAGTCGAATTCGATCCCGATCGGCTTTTGCTCCTATTTCTCTTTCTCTGTGAGACGAGAACGGAAACGGAAGCCTATAAAAAAGATAGTCGGCGCGGGCGGGCGGGGGGGGGGGGGGTGGGAAGGAGGAAGGAGGGAGAGTAAAAGGATATCGGCAGGTAGAGAACTCTCGACCAGATTCATCGAACGTGCCACCCGACGGAGCCTCGCGAGAGTTTCATCCAAAGCGTACGCTTGTCTACGAGTGGAGCTTTTACGAGTATGCAGCATCGTAGAATCCCCACTAGGAATCCACTTCTTTTTCTCTGGAGGGATGTCTCGTCGTGGGTGGGAGGTGAGACGGCGAGCTTTATACCCTTCTCACTTTCCTCTCTCCGTATCGGGCTCCGAGCCCGATCGGGTTTGCGCTCTTAGCAGTGTCGTGTGTATCGCGCACACTTCGTTCGTTTTCCCAGAGCCAGTAGAATTCGATAGGAGAGCTTCGCGAGGAGGCGGAGAGGATCTCTCTTATTCGTCCAGATCGGCTTTTACTTCTTCGTGCATCGCAGCTGTTATTTTCCGTTCCTCGGATTCAGGAGACGAGGTGGATTAGTGGAATTTCGCTTAATTGCGGCTGAAAGGCGGAGCGGAAGAACGAGGGATGAAAACCTGGGCGATGAAGATCCGCCGAGTTCAACTTGTATCGCGGCCTGTCGAGGCTTCGTCTCTTTCCTCCCTGGCAGCTGGTGCAACTATAGCAGTGTAGTTGAACCGGTAACACGTGTCGGCGACGACGAGCTTCATCAATCAAACGATTAAGGTGAACTACGAAGGTTCTCATATCAATAGCGCGGTAATACCCGATAGTTCGTGGTTACGAGCATATTTCCTGATGATCTATCGCGATAGTCGATGGGTGCAGCGTAGCTGAATTACGGGGTATTGCATCTAATGTGCAAATCATTAATTTCGTCAATGAAAGTACAGTTGAAGATTCAGCAGCGATTCTTTTTTTTCCTGATGATCTATCGCGATAGTCGATGGGTGCAGCGTAGCTGAATTACGGGGTATTGCATCTAATGTGCAAATCATTAATTTCGTCAATGAAAGTACAGTTGAAGATTCAGCAGCGATTCTTTTTTTTCCTGATGATCTATCGCGATACTCGATGGGTGCAGCGTAGCTGAATTAAGGAGTATTGCATCTAATGTGCAAATCATTAATTACGTCAATGAAAGTACAGTTGAAGATTCAGCAGCGGTTCTTTTTTTTCCTGATGATCTATCGCGATACTCGATGGGTGTAGCGTAGCTGAATTACGGGGTATTGCATCTAATGTGCAAATCATTAATTTCGTCAATGAAACTACAGTTGAAGATTCATCGGCGATTCTTTTTTTTAGGACGCTTTTGTTGCTGTTAATTGCGTAATAAGTATCCGTTGCTGTTACGTCCCTCGCAGTTTTTAGCAAACTATATCATATCCTAGTCATATCCTCTTTTCCATATCCTGTTTTCTCTAGAAATAAGATAAACTTAGTTACGCTAGTAATTAGAACAGTAATTAGAACAGGTCTAGTAATTAGAACAGGTCAGCTTCAACGCCTGTAGTTTTCCAACTTTTCCCTCATGTTCACTCACTCATCTGCTCCGGTCCGTGCCGCCCTAGATTTACGACTTCACCTCGCCTTCAGGCTCTTTCCTATCTTACCCATTTTTCTCCGATCTCAACTGCCACTAGAAATCTTTCAAACTTCACACTAAAAGGGCGATAATTTCCTACGTTTTCCTCGAATATCCCTTAAATGCCCATCTTTCCTTTCCTTATAAATATTAGTCGATCCCACAATTCTTTATTCCAGTTCCTGTCCACTAATTACCATAAAGTCTGTCACTTCCGCAAACCGAATATATTTTGCTTCGGCGGACATCTTCAGAAAATTTTCGGTGGTGGAGATCGACAGGTAGTTTAGAACGGGGTAGTCTCGAGCGCGCCGCAACGATCAACGTTGCCTACCGGTAAATGAACGGGGAATGAAAAACTGATAAGCGAATAAAACGATGAGAACCATGGACTAGCCGGTGAACGAGGGTGAAGGGATTGGTTCGGTGACTATGCATCGGAGCGACCCGACCGTCGGGAAAGAGTGGCTCTCTCTGCCAGGAAGCGAAAAATTCCCGAACCGGACGTCATATCCACTCCCGGGCCTCCCCGCCTCCTCGTTCACCCCATATATACTTGTACACACACATATATTATATATATATGTGTGTGTGTGTGTATATATATATATATATATATATATATATATATATATATATATATATAAATGCCTCTCACACCCCCTTAGCCTTTCCAGCGAACCCGGAAAGTGTGGATTTGATTAACGGGGCCGTTATTGAAACTGGTTGTCACCGACCGCGCGATACCCGGGCGCGGTGCACTTTTTTTTTTCGTTTATTTTTTATTCTACCGTGCATAGGAAGTATAGAGCTGTGGCTAATATCGGCGCCCGATCGTGGGTGCAGACACGGTCAGAATCACGGTGCAAGGCCCCTATTAAAAAAATTTGAATCGTTACCTAGGGTAAGCTAATGGGGATGCAAATCGCGGACCAGTAGCGGCCAGCGCTTTGCCAGTACCGGCCCAATCGCCTCTTCTAGCTAAAGTGCGCGGATCCCTGTTCGACCGCAAACAAATATATTCGCAAATTGCACCTCGCATACGAGTAGTTTTCACACATACACAGAGAAAAAAAACATTTGAGTCAACAAAATTTGCGCTTGTGGGTTGCGAAACAAACGGTTGGTTGATCGAAAGGAATACCTCGTTCATCAAACTTACAGTCGACTTACAGTCGACTTACAGTCGACAAACTTACAGTCGACTTACAGTCGACTTACAGTCGACTTACAGTCGACTTACAGTCGACTTACAGTCGACTTACAGTCGACTTACAGTCGACAAACTTACAGTCGACTCGAATGTTTCTTTACTTACTACGACAATCCTTTCGGTCTATCCACAAAAAATTTGTTTCGCCACCCGCAAGCGCTTGTTTAGTTGACCCAATCGATTTTTTTTCTCAGTATAGCTTGTGACTAACGTTTGGGAATCGATCACAAACGCTGCCGGTCGTTTTAACGCTGAAGCTCGATTTACCAATCGAGCTCGAATACCTTGAATTTACTTCGGCGATGTTTCGCTAGTGGTATAGAAATATTTTATCAGAATACCTCGTTGATGAAACTTACAGTCGACTTACAGTCGACAAACTTACCGTCGACTCGAATGTTTCTTTACTTACTACGACAATCCTTTCGGTCTATCCACAAAAAATTTGCTTCGCCACCCGCAAGCGCTTGTTTAGTTGACCCAATCGATTTTTTTTCTCAGTATAGCTTGTGACTAACGTTTGGGAATCGATCACAAACGCTGTCGATTCGTCGTTTTAACGTTAGCGCTTTTGCTTCCACCTTCGAGAAATGCACATATATTGCCTCCGCTCTCCCACGACTTCGGCGCCGAGAATTGAACCTGATACCATTACGTTCTCGGGCGCTACACTGCGTCATCGAGCGGAGCGCGGTTTAATTCGCCGAAGCGAATCACCGTGAAAGTTATGCATGAATTTTCCACTCTCGTTTCGACCGGCGGGACGCCAAGAGAGTGTATAGTCGCGCCTCGACGCCTCGGGAGATTCCACCGCGGATTTGCCCTAATAATACACCGCGCGACTATACGTATACATTTTTTGAGGAATAAATAAATATTAAAAAAAAAAAAAAAAAAAACGAAATCATCCATGAATCCGCGCGACACGATTCGGCAGAACGACATAGACAGTAAAAGAGAGAACGGAGGGAAAAAAAAAAAAAAAAAATGAAAAATAAATAAAATAGAAAAATGAATGGAAAATTTTTCATGCGGATATGTGCGGGAAGGATAAAAATGGGAAGCGCGGAAAAGTTTGTGCGGTTCGAACGACGCCGCCTCCCATTCCGTGGGGGACGTTCCAACGTTGGAAAGGGTGATTCGCCAGCGCGGAGAATCCAGAAATCGAGGAGGGTTTCCGCCGGGTGGAACGTATGGGAAACGGGACGGCCGGGGTGCTGGCCGACAGGCCGAGAAATTTGAGTTTTATGGGCTGCTGAAAAATCGGTGGGAGGTTTTCTGGTCCGGTTAAAGTCTCGCCGGGGATGGGCGTTTTCGCGCCGGTTAGCGCTCGAGCTCGTGAAAAATGAACGATAAGCAGCGAGCGCGAAGGATCGCGAGGGCGATGCACCAATTTGTCTGGAACTCGCGGAAGTCACGGTCTCGCCGATTCGTGAAAGTATAAAATTGCTCCATTCCTATCCTATCTGTGGAAAGTAAAATAAAATAAAATTTAATGGAGAATGCTAAATTTCTGCCTCTTATCGTTTCTCCGGAAGGTCCGCACGTCGCTTGTGGGTGAAGAGTGGAGGGCGGCGCTGGTGGAAGAGATGGGTCGGTTGAACTTTTGCATAATTATCGGTTATATCGAGAGCGCGGGGTAATACATCGAAAAATCGACGAGGGAGAAAGATCGAGGGTGTGAGGGTGGAAATCGAAGCCACGGGGTGTCGAGCGCCAAGGCAGCCAGAAAATTGGAATCACCCATTCGATTACGTCGTCTTGCCCCGTGCGGCTCGTTCCACCCTTCTTGTCGGGCACGGGGCGATCCGCGGAACTGTGCGATGATCGAGGGAGGGGGGAGGGGAAAACCTCTCAAATATTACCGCTGAAGCCGGCGAGGGTCCTCGATCACTTCGCCTTTATATAACACTCTCCATCCCGGAGACTCCATCCAGTCTCCCGAGTTCCAGCAGGCTCTCGTATCGCATAATGGTGCAAAGATACCCATTTCACACCGTCCGTGAGTTTGCCCACCAGCAGCGGTCTGAAATCTCCGTAAATTTTAATCTGCGGTATTTCAATCCGCCGGCTTTGCTAATCGAAAGTTATTCGTTTTTTTGTTACAGGTAAGTCAGATGTACCTGCACTAAGAAATCAACTCCTTACGCGTAGGGAACGAGATACCGCAAGTACACATTTACGTCAAAATTTATCAAGATTGAAATTTATCAAAATTGAAATTTTCATAATGCTTTCGAATAAAAGTTGAAAATTGAAATTTTCATATCGTTTCGCATAAAAGTTGAAAATTGAAATTATTATATCGCTTTCTCATAAAAGTTGGAAATTGAAATTTTCATATCGTTTTGTCATAATTTGCCTTCATTTGCGAAGCTTCTTATCTTATCTTACATATTACTTAATCTTGCATATTTACATGGATCAAAGGGTTTTTGATCCTATAGTACGAGCTGCAACGCCTACAGCGAGCGCAAAACTCGAATGTTCCCATTTCGGTTTAAAGCGACTTTACATTTGATGGGGGCTTGTTTGGCATATTTACATATCGCCAATTCAAAATTGAAATTTTCATATCGCCTTCCCATAATGTTCCTTCATATGTAAAGCTTCTTGTATGAGAAAGCATTCCCTGCATTATTGGTAACATTCTGAACACGTATTCATTAAACCCACGAAATTTCGTTATCACCATAACAAAGCTTCCTCTACGAAGCAAAACACCAAATAAAATAAAGTTATAAGATCATCTTTGACGAGCTTCTCCCGCAAAAACGAAAAAACAAGCTCCACCAACCACGAAGCTTCAAAATTAACTCTTTTGTAACACGGCCCCTAAAAAAAATACATTTCCTCGTTGCCCTTCTCTATGGCTCTCATTCCGCGGGATGCACCGTGTGCCTGTGTAGTGCGCGTTACATGCACGCGGTATATACATCTGATCGTTAAATAAATTACTGCCTGCTGGGCCGACGAACGTTGACGATATGAAAAGGTAGATTGCGCGGTCGAGAGTCAGTTTGCCCGAGCGAACGGCACGGATTACACCGTGTTAGTACGTACTAGCGAACCAGCCGGTATGCGCTCGCGCATACCGCTGTACTTCCGGTTTCCGTTGTATGCGCTCTCTGCGCCTCCGCATATGCATAATTCGTTTTCTCACCCGGTCCACGCGCGTGCACACTTCACCTCCCGCTTTCTCTATCCCGCAGTTCTCGCCGTGTGTCGCCTCCCACTCTATCTCTGTTTGACTTGGCCGGCCGAGCGGACACACATCGGTTTATCTACCCTCTCCATGTGTTTCGCCACTCGAATAACGAGCGGGCCGCGCCGCTATCCGTGATACAGGCTTTTAAAGGCTCGTAACGTCGACTGTACAACAGAATTTTCGAACCGACGCGTCAACGAACGCCCGAGCTTTTCGACCTCCTCCATAACGCGTGTTTGCTCGCACCTTTCGATGGGGCGTTCGGCGCGTGCTCGCCGTCATAATCCATTCGTTACTGGATCGAATTAATGCGGGACGCGTTTCAAAGAATCTTGCGGCTTCGAACCGTCTGCGAAAGACCGCAGACTATCGGAGCCGAACGAATGGGTCAATATTAACCGAACCGATTTACCGAATCGAGCTCGAATACCTTGAATTTGCTTCGGCGATGTTTCGCGAATGGGATAGAAATATTTTATCAGTTCTTTGTGTCGGAGAACTTGCCGAAAATATAATTTTTTTTTTTTTTTTTACGGATTACTCTAGCAGCTTCAGCAATCGGAAAAATTACGGTTGTTTCAGCTAGCTTTTTACAGTTTATACAGTTAAAATAATCGTAGAAATATCTATATTTAGACTTGTGGGCATACACATGCGAGAGCTCATGCTGTCTGTGTTTGCAAACGGACGTTTTTTTGTTGGAGTAACCGAAAAAATAAACGCAGCAAGTAACCGCGCATGCTCAGAAGTTGAAATACGGTTTTTTTCGATTGTTTCTACGGAGTAAAAAGTGACCTGGGACTAGCGAAATTTCTTCGGTTATTCGTAAAAAAAAACAACGGTTGTTTAAGTTGCTGCACCCAGAAAAAATAATTTATTTGACGGGCGCCCGCAAATAAATAGTTATTTGGCTCAAATAAATATTAACATAATTTAAATAAATATTTACTTAAATCAATAAAAATATTTATTTGCCGGTGCTCATAAAATAAATTATGTCTCTGAATGTAGATAAAAATGTAGGGTCTCGACCACCTCCGATTCGAGTGAGGCGCAGCGTGGCCTAAACTGCCGTTGCAGTGCCTCGAGTAGCTCCAGCCGGACCTTAGATTCCGGCTCCACTCTAGACACGAAGTTGCGTTACGCCTCCCTCGTACATCCAGCGCATTCAAAAGAAGCAACGGAGAAAAACGAAAAAAAAAAAAAAAAAAAAATTAAAATATGTATAAAGTTTCCGCTGGTCTCTTGACCAGTGCGGAAGCAAAGTGGGTCGAGGGTCAGCGTCAGAGCGCACGGTGAGCGTGGAAGCGCGGAGCTCGTTTTGCCTGGTTTCGAAAGTTGGAGCGCACCTCCGATGCACAACGAGACGCTGGCCTCTCCTTCTCTATCTCTACGGCTCCGGCCTTTCGGGCGAGAGCACCGAGAGAGCGTATACGAGATGCGAGCTCCGCACCGTCGCCGGTAGGGTGGCTCGTAAAATCTCCGCGTACCGTCGAGCGCAGCAACCCCCACGACTCTCTGCTTCGAATCTCGTAAAGCTTCGAAAGCTCCCCGGGTAATTCACGGCTCCCTCTCTATACAGTGCTGTATATATATATATATATATATCTCTATCATTATATATTATAGTTTGGCACGCTAAACTACACCCCGCGATTCTCGGCTCAATGACCGTGGGAAGGGGAGGCAAATTGTTCGATTCGATCGACCGGAAATGGGATCCGTCGAAGATATTCCTTTGGCTTAAGTCGTTACTACGTCGGCCAAAAAAAAGAAGCCTTCAAATCTAGTCAACGTTACGGTGTATCGTTATCGCGCTGTTATAGGTCTTACATTTGATCAAGGATTTGGGAGGGACGAAAGGAGGGAATAAATGGATCGCTTCGTATGCGGTGTGGTGTTTGGGAAGAGTTGGACGGGCAGAAGTGCGGCGCAGCGTGATAATTAGGTTCAGATAATTGAAGACTTTTCTTCGTAATATGCGGTAATTATAGTTTTTTTTTTATCAGATATACAGATATGAGAATTGTAAAGCCCAGGGTACATTTTGGTTGTTTACTTCGAACGGCATTTCATCGATGAAGACGAAAAATATACAAGGAAGTTGCCTACGTTTCGCGATGATTATTAGTACATTGCGATACGAGTGGGGTAAAGCGAACATTATGGGCTGCGGCGTGAAGTTGGCGCATGCTCGCATGCGCGACAAACATTGTTTCGCGCTTTGCTATTTTACGCATATTTTTGAGGCACGAAAAGACGCGCTTTATACACACGTATTACAAAATGGTTTTTATGGTTTTTTTATAAGAACCCGGGGCACATTTTGATTCTTTATTTCGAGGGGTACCTAGCCGATGATGACGAAAGATATACAACGCAGTTGCCTACGTTTCGCGAAATACGACTCCGCAGTGTGTGCGCATGCCAAATTGCCCAACTTTCAACAATGATTATTTCATCGAAATGTTTCCTTAATAGGGACACATCATTTGTAGTCCTCCAACCCATTTATGATTTTATAATAAATAATAATTACAATGGGGCTGAAGCCGGACCAAGTTCGATGGCCCTTCGCCACGGTGCTAAATTAGCATTAACTATAAAAACTAGTATATATAAAAAAAAACTCTATCTAGGAACTTTGGCAATAAATCTCTTTTACTACTACTAATTACAATGCTTTAACTTCAAAACGTACAATTGCCCCGAGCAGAGGTATTTTACTTTAATCCGCAAAGGGTTGAATCGGTCGCTGAGTGGGAAATAACAGTGTTGCAGGCGCGTTTGAAGGATCAAATTGAAAGTCAATTAGAACAATTGATCGGCTATAACTCGCGCCGTTCGAAATTCCCGTATATTTCCAGTTTCTCGCATGTTCGTGCCTCGTTTTCCATGTGCCATGTCGTCGCCTTGTTTTCCGTATGCTCCCGGCATCGCCGTTTCTCTTCTCGATCCCCTTGCCAGCCTCATCTGCCCTTTGGTGCTCCAGTTAGCCTCCGTAAGCCGCCGGGGGATTAAAGCGGAACCGACAGGTCGTCGCGGCGCAGCTTCCTCCTCCCCTGCGCCATCCTCGTAGGTGTCCCGTGAGCTCGGAGGGCTCACACCCCATCTTGGAATAGCTGCGCGTCGAAGAGGGCTCAAGCTCGTCTCACGTCCTCGAAGGGCATCTAGCCGAGGAATATCACGGATTTCCGGAGCTCACTCGCCCGGTACACCAAAATCCTCGTCAACCCTCTTTCTGCCTGTCGACCCATACAACCCTCTCAGAAATCGCAGCCGCGCGTACTCGACTCACGTCAGATTATGCCGCGTAAGCTTCGTGCTCAATATTTTGTCGATTCCTGTCTACACGCTATAAATATATATATATATATATATATATATATATATATATATATATATATATTGTGAGAGGAATTTCCGGGTGGAGGGCAAATTCGTCGGAACCCTCCGGTACCGGTAAAACGTCACAAAACCCAAACCCTCGATCGGTTTATTTTTATCAACAATGGGCGCCATTCGCACACGATGTGCGACCCGATCGGGAAAGATGTTAGCGGAAGGTTAAGGCTGTGCTCGGCTAGCAAGCAGCCATGGGGGAATGGTAGAGGGGCGGTCCGGTGAATTCGAGCTGAGTACGTAATAAAATCGACTAATATCACAGTTAATTACGAGAGTCACAATATAACAATTTATTAACGGAAGATCTCACTGAACAGAACCAATCAAGATAGCTGAACAAAACCAAACGAAATAAATAAAACAAGATCTCTCGCTCTCTTTCCAAATTATCCAGAACTTATATGCTACCCGGTACATTAGTCCCTAATAAACTCCCGGCGGCTACTCAGTTCACCGTCGGAAGGTATTGCCTAGTGCAAAGTAAAATAAATAATTCGTTCAAACATAATCAAATAATTTACAATAATATTCCCTGGTTCCCTACTAAATTTCGGAGTAAATTCCACAGCGCGGACACAAACGAATCATAGACAACAAAATTCGACAATCACCAACGCACGGGCGGCGAAGTTCAGCAGATCGCGGCAAGGTCAGAAGGACCCTGGCTCGTCGCGATACGCGCGGCAACGCGAGAATCTCCGTGCGCGTAGGAAGCTGGCCAAGCGCCTGCTCTTCCTACCGGTAATGCGAACGTGCACAGGCAAATCGGCACAATAAACGAGTGCGTTTCCCGGTGAAGCCGGGGCGATACGGACACGGGCCGTTTTCGCTTTCTTTTCGCGGTTGTACCCGTCGAAAGGCTGACGCCGTCGACAGAGGTAGCGAAATTTTCCATACGCGAGAAAACGGCACAGAGACCCGCACGTCGCACACTCGGAGTGACTCTACGTTACAATGACAAAACGACGGATTGGATTCCCCCGGATTTCCCGGCCGACGCCGCTCGCGAGCTCAGTACCGGTAACGCGAGCGCTAATTTCCAACGCTTTTCTCGGACGCGACACTAATAAATAAAGTCGGCGCACAACATTCATTCGACGAACTAACACTAATCGACGAGCGAAATATTCTACGCCTGGGGTAGTATTCGACGCCTTGACCGAAGTTACACCACGAATAAAGGGCCACCCAGTATAGCCAGCCCGTTCCAACGACCAAATAACTAATTAGCGCGGGTTGCGATGGGCTTACCGGTACAAGATCGGATAGAAAATCCCGTCGAGAAGCCGGTCAGCGGCTTCTCTCGAATATTCGGGTTTACACGCCTCGGTCTCGAACGTCCTTCCTTCCCTCAAAAATATATACGCCGGAGAGAGCCCGACGACGACGCACCGTCACGTACACCGTTCCCCAGGAGAATCCCCTGAATATTTCTTGACGCTCGTCGATCGCGATCGCTTGACCCCCTCCCGCTCTAGTTCCCACGGCCTAGCTTATGCTAAGTGGCGCCTCGCAGGACAGCCTCGCAATTATACTCCTTCGCCCGGCACGCACGTAGATATTTGAATTCGGTGCCGTCTGCCGACGCAGAATCGCGAACACGGCGACGAAGAAGCGGTGCGATAGCAGATGACAGCCAGCCGGATAGAGCGTTCCGGAAGATAATGCCCGATATTTTCCCTCGGTGGACAGGGACGGAGAAAAATCCTCCTTGCTGCGTCCAGAGTAAGCCGATTGTTGGCAAATTGGGGGTTTCATCTACCGGTATGAGCCGACCTTGAACCTCGTTCGACCCTCGAGTCTCGCCGCCGACGAATCGTACATGGAAACTATTCGATGAAAATTAACAATCTATTGTCTTAAAGCTACCGAGCCCTTGCGAATTCGACCGAGAAATGGGAACCGTGTGCCGTGAGGGCGCGTAACGACTCTCCCTCGCCATTGTGGCCATCGTTCTTGTGACGATGAAAAATACGGCGTCACAACGGCACCCCCCCACCGGCAAGGCCGACCCCGGCCGTCAAACCCATCGCAACTGTTGGACTATGCGATCATGAATTTTCTTTCCAAGTACTTAAAAAAACTTTGGTCTGGGCGTCGATCACATTTCCAGGGGTTCGCATAGGCTCAGTATTCGGAAGTAAATCAATAAAAGGCAAATCAAAAATAGTACACGAGAATAACGCTGTTTCTCTCGTGGAAATACAACCCTTGAGCAGAATCGGTGGGACTAGTTGAAACTCGCGAACATCACCGCCGATCTACGTCGTACACAACCACAACCACATAAAAAAACAGAACACAAAACACAAAAATACCATGTCACCTTCGACGGGGTACACAGTAAAAGGTAACAGGAAATGAAATAAATACGGGTGGTTCGTCCTGCCTCGGGAATTTCTAAAGCGCGTTCTACCGGTATGGTCTTCTCGGTGCCGGTACTCATCCAAATAGGAACGAAATCCATCCGCAGCCCAGAGTATTTGTAAGCCCTCTTGCTCGGACAAGAGTATCCCGTTCAGCATCAGCTGAGTTCCGATTGACGTTGACAAACTCCTCCGAATTACGCTGATATTCGACGGGCCCATCGCCGTCGAATGCACTATTTCCTCATGCTCTTGCGAGAGAACTGCATCTCATCCGGTCTGACACGCATCCGTATGCAGGATAAAATCTGGACGGCAGTGGTGTTATCGCCAGTCCATTTCCAAGTCATATCCCGTATGACACCAAAAAAAAACAATACAAAAAAACATATCGCAATGCGAAGCGAAAAGATTCGTCGCAGGCACCGCATTCTTTCTCCGGGTCACCGGTAGGGTGGAGGTGCGTATTTTCCATATCCTTGAAGTCGAAGCCATCGACGAGTCAAAAGTCTGCGTCGATTGAAAAATTGTTCTGGGTGGTATCTTGCATAACTCCCCACTTTTGGTATTCGCCGACCTTCTTTTCGAAGAAATTTGTTTTGCCTTCCAGCGAAATATTTTCCATGAAGTCGAAAGGGTTCTCGGAATTGTAGACTTTTGGACATCCCAGCTCCAGAAGTAATCGGTCGGCAACGAATTCGATGTAATCGCCCATGAGGGTACAATTCATGCCGATCATATCAACCGGTAATGCCTCCGTCAGGAACTCCTGCTCGATTGTCACAGCATCCTTGATGATCGATGTCACACGTTTCCTTGATGGTTTGTGGACGATATGCCTGAACATCAGACAAGCGAAGTCACAATGTAGACCCTCGTCTCTCGAAATGAGTTCGTTGCTGAAAGTGAGGCCGGGCATGAGACCTCGCTTCTTAATCCAGAATATTGCTGCGAAGCTTCCGCTAAAGAAAATGCCTTCTACCGCAGCAAATGCCACAACTCGTTCGGCAAACGTCGCCCTATCGTTGCTTATCCAATTCAGTGCCCAGTGGGCCTTCTTTGCGACGCACGGGAGATTTTCGATGGCGTTGAATAGGAAATCTCTCTCCCTGGGATTAGTGATGTACGTGTCGATCAACAACGAGTACATCTCGGAGTGCACGTTCTCCATGGCGATCTGGAAGCCGTAGAAGCATCGCGCTTCAGTCACCTGCACCTCCTGGCTAAATCGTTCGACTAAATTCTCATTGACAATTCCGTCTGATGCGGCGAAAAATGCCAACACGTGAGAAATGAAGTGGCGCTCGCGATCGTTTAGCGTCGCCCAATCCTTGCTGTCCTTGGATAGGTCCACTTCCTCGACTGTCCAAAAGGAAGCTTCTGCTTTCTTATACATCTGCCAGATGTCGGGCCATTGGATCGGAAATATCACAAATCTGCGGGGATTTTCCCGCAGCAGCGGCTCCGGCTCGGGATTAAATTTATCGGACGTGTCGGACTCCGATAATATCGTCTCTGAAACGACTTTCAATTCGTCAAGCTCGTTGCGGTTTTCAACTCCATGATCATTACCGGTGCGGAGCGATAGTTCGTTGGAAAACCGGTCCTCTCGAAAATTAGAGTTCTCAGGAGTTTCATTGATACTCCCCTTTCTGGACTGCACCAGACCCATGGTCAAATCCGTAGATGTTTCGGATGACTTGCAAGTATCGGTGACGTAATGCTCGGTGAACGTCAGATGATGGGCGCCGCCGAGACAGGAGTGAAACCGACCCCGAACGAAACCGCACAGCGCATTCGGTACGACACCGGGAAAATGGAAGCCCTTCCCATAAAACAAACAGAAAGAAAGAAATAAGTCACAAATCAAATAACGAAACAAAGCGGATCAATTTGTAAAAAACCCTGAAATAAATTCATGATTAGCTAAACCAGGGGAAAAAAAAAACCCATTCGTACCGACAATAAAATATTCCAAGTGGTGAAGATAATAAAACTGGTCAGACCAATAAAATGAAATAAATCACTTGGTGAAAATAATTCAAAGGGTAGAGTCAATAATTACTAACTAAGTCAATAAATAAAGCTATGGAAAAAAAAAGTCAAGTCATTAGGTAAGTCAGGAAATTCGTCAATAAATAAATTCAATAAATCAAATAAATGGACAAATTGAAGTGAACCACCTGACAGGATGAATCACGCGGTAAAATTCATAAATCAACCAATAAGTAAAAATCAAGAAAATAAATCCAATAAATAAAGCTTCTGAGTAAAATGATTCACCTGATAAAATGATCACTTAGTCAAAGGGATAAGATACAATAATTGGTAAGTCAGGAGATAAAATCAGGCAATGAGTCACTAAATAAGTCCGATAAATAAAATAAATCATATAAATAAAACAGTCAAGGATTAAATTCAAGTAAGTCAATAAAATAGTTAATGAACAAATAAATAAATCAAGCGATAAAAAAAAAGTCACTAGATAAAATTGTCAATAAATAAAATAGTCAATAAATAAACAGATAAGTAAATTGAGACAAGTCAATAAAATAAATAAATGCATCAATGGAGGTCAATAAATAAGAAAGTCAATGAATGGGACAACACATAAATCGATGAAACGACAATATATAGGACAATCAATAATGTCAGAGAATAAAACACACAAAAATCATCAATCAATAAACTAGACAGTAAACAAATCGACAAAACATCAGTAAACACGAAACGATAAAAAGTCAAGGGACAAGCCGCTGAGCAAAACACAGGATCAATCGAGAAATAAATTTCTAAATCAATAAAGCGACGAAATAGTCAATAAAATCGACCGAGCAATTAATCAATAAAATCAAAAGAGAAATAAATTATCAATAAAATACAAGCGCAACCAGTAAATACCGGTAATAAACAAAAACCAATCAATAATCAATACACGTCATAAATAATTTCCAGGATCGATTCCGGCATCTCCGGGAGAATAAATCTTTTAAAAAAAAACCGAATTGAAAGAGCGGGTAGAATACCCCACGAGCCACAGGGTACACCAGTCAGCTGTCTCCGCTGTGCGCTCGCCCGCGTCGCCCACTCTTCCCCGACAGCAGCCATCCAGTTCAGAGCCAACGTTTGCCGCGAGGATAGTACAGCGCGCGCGACTCGCAACATCTCAAATATTCTTCCAAATTATTTCCCGAGATACACGGTAAATTTTCTCGATCCGCCAAACTCGCTAGCTACCGAGTCCACAGCGAGGCAGCCGTATCGGACCGTGCCCGAGCGGACGAAACAAAGGACGCAAACATAAACACACAGGACAAAACAGAGCACACGAACGATACTCTCGGCCGCCAAGTTCAATCCGGCCGATTCCTCGTCACAAAATCCGAAACTCGGTGTCTCGATAATTCGCTATAATATTCTAAGGCCGAAATTAACGATTCAATCTTAACAACTACCGGTAGCTATTCCGGTTCGTACCGCGAGATACGGGACCCGTCGAGGAACAGCGGCTCAGCAAGACACACACCGTGTTCACTCGAGCGGACGTAAACACAACGGACAAAACAACACACGCAAACGGTACTCTCGGCCGCCAAAGTCCAATTCGGCCGGTTTCTCGCACAAAAATTCGAAACGCGATAATCGAAAATTCGCTATACTATTTCACAAGCCAAAATTAATCATGCAATGCTAACAATTACCGGTAGCTATTCCGGATTGAAAGAGAGAGAAAGCATAAAACAAATCAAATTCAATTGTTTAAATAATAATCGATTTCAAGAATCTCATAATAAACAATTTCAACATTTTCTTAGTAATAATCCAGTTCAAAAATTTTCGAACAATAATAACTTCCAACACACAAAAGAAACACATTCAATTTTAAAAAACTCTGTAAGGGGACACTCAGACGATTTTTAGCCCACTAAGATGTCAACGTGGGCCCCACGTTGGGCGCCAATTTGTGAGAGGAATTTCCGGGTGGAGGGCAAATTCGTCGGAACCCTCCGGTACCGGTAAAACGTCACAAAACCCAAACCCTCGATCGGTTTATTTTTATCAACAATGGGCGCCATTCGCACACGATGTGCGACCCGATCGGGAAAGATGTTAGCGGAAGGTTAAGGCTGTGCTCGGCTAGCAAGCAGCCATGGGGGAATGGTAGAGGGGCGGTCCGGTGAATTCGAGCTGAGTACGTAATAAAATCGACTAATATCACAGTTAATTACGAGAGTCACAATATAACAATTTATTAACGGAAGATCTCACTGAACAGAACCAATCAAGATAGCTGAACAAAACCAAACGAAATAAATAAAACAAGATCTCTCGCTCTCTTTCCAAATTATCCAGAACTTATATGCTACCCGGTACATTAGTCCCTAATAAACTCCCGGCGGCTACTCAGTTCACCGTCGGAAGGTATTGCCTAGTGCAAAGTAAAATAAATAATTCGTTCAAACATAATCAAATAATTTACAATAATATTCCCTGGTTCCCTACTAAATTTCGGAGTAAATTCCACAGCGCGGACACAAACGAATCATAGACAACAAAATTCGACAATCACCAACGCACGGGCGGCGAAGTTCAGCAGATCGCGGCAAGGTCAGAAGGACCCTGGCTCGTCGCGATACGCGCGGCAACGCGAGAATCTCCGTGCGCGTAGGAAGCTGGCCAAGCGCCTGCTCTTCCTACCGGTAATGCGAACGTGCACAGGCAAATCGGCACAATAAACGAGTGCGTTTCCCGGTGAAGCCGGGGCGATACGGACACGGGCCGTTTTCGCTTTCTTTTCGCGGTTGTACCCGTCGAAAGGCTGACGCCGTCGACAGAGGTAGCGAAATTTTCCATACGCGAGAAAACGGCACAGAGACCCGCACGTCGCACACTCGGAGTGACTCTACGTTACAATGACAAAACGACGGATTGGATTCCCCCGGATTTCCCGGCCGACGCCGCTCGCGAGCTCAGTACCGGTAACGCGAGCGCTAATTTCCAACGCTTTTCTCGGACGCGACACTAATAAATAAAGTCGGCGCACAACATTCATTCGACGAACTAACACTAATCGACGAGCGAAATATTCTACGCCTGGGGTAGTATTCGACGCCTTGACCGAAGTTACACCACGAATAAAGGGCCACCCAGTATAGCCAGCCCGTTCCAACGACCAAATAACTAATTAGCGCGGGTTGCGATGGGCTTACCGGTACAAGATCGGATAGAAAATCCCGTCGAGAAGCCGGTCAGCGGCTTCTCTCGAATATTCGGGTTTACACGCCTCGGTCTCGAACGTCCTTCCTTCCCTCAAAAATATATACGCCGGAGAGAGCCCGACGACGACGCACCGTCACGTACACCGTTCCCCAGGAGAATCCCCTGAATATTTCTTGACGCTCGTCGATCGCGATCGCTTGACCCCCTCCCGCTCTAGTTCCCACGGCCTAGCTTATGCTAAGTGGCGCCTCGCAGGACAGCCTCGCAATTATACTCCTTCGCCCGGCACGCACGTAGATATTTGAATTCGGTGCCGTCTGCCGACGCAGAATCGCGAACACGGCGACGAAGAAGCGGTGCGATAGCAGATGACAGCCAGCCGGATAGAGCGTTCCGGAAGATAATGCCCGATATTTTCCCTCGGTGGACAGGGACGGAGAAAAATCCTCCTTGCTGCGTCCAGAGTAAGCCGATTGTTGGCAAATTGGGGGTTTCATCTACCGGTATGAGCCGACCTTGAACCTCGTTCGACCCTCGAGTCTCGCCGCCGACGAATCGTACATGGAAACTATTCGATGAAAATTAACAATCTATTGTCTTAAAGCTACCGAGCCCTTGCGAATTCGACCGAGAAATGGGAACCGTGTGCCGTGAGGGCGCGTAACGACTCTCCCTCGCCATTGTGGCCATCGTTCTTGTGACGATGAAAAATACGGCGTCACAATATATATATACAAAAATACAAAAATAAACCTTATACTTTCGACCGACAGCGGTGGAGGCGCACTGAGAAAAAGGATAGTATTTTCTACTATACCAATAGTTCGCAGGGGAAACGTCTATATAGATAGTTTCTGAAAGCATATATTCAATTGGTTAAATTATCATTATAGTTGCAATCATGATTTTTTTGTCACTATCGTAACTATAAAATGTAAACGTTCCGACTGAGAACTATTTTCTATGGTAAAACGTGAGTATTATTGTTTTTACTATGTCATTTTTTCAAGTCAAGCAGATTTCAAGTCAAGCAGATTCGATCGCGGTGAGGACTTGAATGGGTGACCGCTTAGCCGTGCGCTAGCAGGCGTATCGAGCGTTGGGCGGGAGGCGCTTTCTTCTGAGACTTTAGTGATTCTGCACATTCCTCAGGTGCAAAAATACCGGAGGTTCAGTGGAATATGGTCATCTGTACCGGCACGAGTTTTCCGTAGTTTCCCTGTGTCCTCGGAAACGGTACAGTGTAGTTAATTCGGCTTCGGACGCGCTGGAATTTAGGTACCTCAGCTGAGTGCAGGTAGGGAGTGCTAGGAGTGAATTGGGAGGGGGTTCCGTAAAAACCCAAAAAAGGTACACTGAGAGAAGGATCTAGTAAAAATTACCAATCAACTAAGAAAAATTACCATAGGACATAGTATTACAACGCCAGGGCGCCACCTATGGCAGAAAGTCTTAGAATTTCCAAGAATTTTTACCATAATATCAAAGAAAAATTCTTATAAATCCGGTACTTTCTACAATAGGTGTCGCCCTAACGCTCTACTACTATATGCTATGGTAATATCTCTCAAGTGATATAGTAGTTTTTACTAGATCCTTCTCTCAGTGTACACCGTAGAAATGGAACAATCCCAATATTGAAAAAAAAACACCTTATACTCTCCATTCACCGATTTTCATTTTAAACGTGACAACTCTCGTTAGAACTTCAAAGCACTTTCAAAGCGCTTAAAGTCATCAAAGTTCAGCTTGATCGAGTTTTTAATAAAAAAGTAGTACCTGCCTCCTTAAGGGCTAACGCATGGTACGCGGACCATTCGCGATACGCTGGGAATCCGTAGTGGGGCAAGGTCGAGTGATTATCGACATGGTCGTCATCGGGTGTGATTGGAATTATCGGTATTGGATTATTGGAAGTGATATCACGTGGCGCTCGTTTAATCGAAATGTAGGGAACCAATTGGAATTCGTGAATTTGGCTGCGTGCCGCTCGCCGGCTTCGCTTCCCTCTTTTCCTCTCGCCCGTTCAACCCTATTCTCGTTCGGTTGACTGCCCCCTCCGACGATAAAACCCGGAACGATCCTTGCAGATCCTCCACCGGTGCTCCCCTCTCCGACTATTTCACCCTGGAGAGAAGCATCGCGGGCCTTCCACTTCCCAACCATAGCCGGTCTTCTCTGTGTCACGATTACCACCAATACCGGGACGCGACTGAGAAGCATCGCTATGGTATTCGTGCGGCTGTACGTCGGGGCGTCCCAAACTAGTTCCTATCGGTGCGCATTTGTAAGTCGAAACACGTCTTGAATATACGATAAAATTTTCCCCTAGATTTGGGCTCGTCCCGAACTCTTGACTCCAAACTGCTGCCGCTGCTGGTCCTCCTCTCTGCGCGCTTCTTCTCATCTTTCTGCATTCTCGTACCACGCGATACTCCGTCCGACTTACCGTCGTTTCTTCTTCTGATTCGACTATTCGTGTATCCTCCCGCCCTCTCCTCCTTTTCATCTCCCTTCCCATCTCGCCGGCGCATATCGTCCCGACGTTCTATACACGACTCGATTTCTCTCTTTCCTATGTGTCCGCCTTCCGTCTGGAGAACGTTCTCCACGTACTGGTGGCGTACCCGTCGTCGGGACTCGTTTCTCGGGATGGACTTTTTTTTGCATCGTCGCCAGCAAGTTTTTCTCCTCTAAGGAGCACTGCCACGATTGGGGGAGGAGGACACTCGTGTGTGGGTGGATTTTTGGGATGTATGACTTTCTCTGGACCAATTAGTGCCCGGGTGTAACGTCCCATGTAGATTTACTTCCTCAAGAATTATACAATAATATCACTGAGAGAAGGATCTAGTAAAAATTACTATATCGCTTGAGAGATATTACCATAGCACTACGTTAGGCATCGTTTATGGTATGAAGTATCCATATAGCGTTAGGGCATCGTTTATGGTATAAAGTACCGGATTTATAAGAATTTTTCTTAGACATTATGGTAAACATTATTGGAAATCTGAGACTTTCTGCCATAGGTGGCGCCCTGAAGCCGTATTACTATGTACTATAGTAATTTTTCTTAGATAATCGGTAATTTTTACTAGATCATTCTCTCAGTGTACAATTCATTAGATTTTTATATGTCAGCTATTATTGGATCAAAAACAAGGGCAGACATATTCGCGATGAGATGGATGCATCGCATCATTGTGACCTGGCTCGGTGAGAGCTTGTCGAGACGGCAGGTGAATCATACTCCATCGAATACTACATCGAGATTTTATGAAAACCTCATTAACCCTACGATGTTACAGGCTTAACCACAGGTCCAATAAGGAACCGACCTGTATATAAGCTAAGCAACTTTCGGAAAGCTTCCGTTATTCTTTCAGCTCCTTGTTATCAAAGGGCCATGCTAACAAGAACTTGATACTAATTCTGTTAAACCAAAGGTGCCGCGTGACTGCAATTATGCATATTTTCTTTACTAGAGAGATATTATGGAAACCTCATTAACCCTACCATGCTACAGGCTTAACCACAGGTCCAATAGGGAACCGACTAGTATATAAGCTAAGCAACTTTCGGAAAGCTTCCGTTATTCTTTCAGCTCCCTGTTATCAAAGGGCCATGCTAACAAGAACTTGATACTAATTCTGTTAAATCAAAGGTGCCGCGTGACTGCAATTATGCATATTTTCTTTACTAGAGAGATATTATGGAAACCTCATTAACCCTACGATGTTACAGGCTTAACCACAGGTCCAATAGGGAACCGACTAGTATATAAGCTAAGCAATTTTCGGAAAGCTTCAGTTGAATAACTGACGCTTTCCGAAAATTCATAAGCTCCAACACTTCAGCTATACTCCACGGAGCAACCAAAGCTCTGTTCGAGGGAAGTCTCCGATAACCCTGCGCTAACCGCGCTCACGATAAGAAGTTTATTCAAGCGTCGTTCGATGATGAATGCAGTTGGTCGCGATACTTGTTACTAATTCTATAACGCCGCAAAACCATCGAGACTTATTCATCCTCAGCTAAGTTTCGATGCTTTTGCAGAGTTAGAATTAGTAACAAGTATCGCGACCAGCTGTATCGTCATCGAATGACGCTTAAGGTGCAAATAGTGTTCACTTCGCTTAAGTTTTATAGAAATAAGAGGAAATTGCAAACACTTCTCGACGGTATAAAAATCTGAAAAAAATCGAGATTGTTAAAGGTGCTGAAAATATTGATTTTGCATAATAATAATTCCAAAATGTTATTAAAAAATTGATGAAAAATAAAAATGTTCAACAGATCTCCCGGAAACCTAACTTTATTTTAAATAAAAATGATCTGAAAAATCTCATACGTATTCAGAGACCTGAAAGAATTATTTTCAGGATGCTGTATTAATAGTTTCTGATAGTATATTTTCAATTGGTCAAACTATAATTGTGGTTGCAACCATGATTTTCTGTCATTGTCGTTTCTACAAAATGTAGACGTTCCTCTTAGGAACAATTTTTATAATGTAAAAAGTCAATATTGTTGCTTTTACTATGCAAACTTTTCTCAGTGCAAATGGTTGGTTGCTTCGCGGACTTTCCTTTCAAACATACGGTTTACTATATTATTTCAGTAAGGATATTTTCTGTATGTATAACGCGTGTTTAATTATAATTGCGCACAAGAATTCATTTACACTGCACTCTCTGATGCTGGGGAATGAACAAAAGGGCTGCCTTGCCTTGACCCGAAAAGAGAAGCCGGCAATGTTGGCTTACGCTCTCATGAGTTGGCCTGGACGTAACATAGGATCACGAAAAAAATAATTGTGGGCGTAGAGAATTTTGTAGCATTTTTTTCAGTGGGTTTTCTAATTTTTTTTTTTATTAAATAATTTCAACGTGTGTCAGTCACGTTCAAGTAAATTCCGAGCTGAATATTATGGGGCGAAAAGCATCGGCATATTCATTACACAAAGACTGGAGAGATGGATTACCCCAAAGCTTTCTCGCTCCTGTTTATCTGTTCTTCCGTTCTAAACTTTTCGCTTCGCGATGCTGGTAGCCACGTCTCCCCTACACGCCGCCCAACACAAAGCTTTTCCGCAGCTTCTATACGTATTTCCGTAATTAATTCTGCCGCAGATAACAAAGCTGAGATGTGAGTGTAGAAAAAAAAAAAAAAAAAAAATTGGCGGAGCACTGCATTTCATGTCAAAAGTAATCACAGCCGTAAGTAATCACGCTCCCTTTTTGCGCAGTTCTTTCCTCACTTGTGCACTCTCTACCTTGCAGACAAGTCCTTATTTACCCTGTAAATTTCATTATCTCGCGGTATTCAGATGTCTTTTGGCCGCGGACTTGCGAGAAGGTAATTAACTTGCCGCTTCGGTGATACGGCAAATATATAATTAAAACCTTTACCTGTCGCAGTTATTAAATAAAATATCTTTATCTCTGACCAAATATGGCTGCACTAAATAGTTATTAAATTTCTCATTTCGGGTGAAAAATTGAAGACTCCGTTTCTTTCCGACGCAAAAAAAAAAATATCGGAAACACCGAACAGCGTTCCAACCTCGCCGTTCAGAGCTGCACTACCGAGATTTCAGAGCGCAGTAAAATTCCCTTTCGCACCGGACAGGAAGATGTAAAAAAGTAGGGATCTAGTTACGAGCCCTGTTCAAAGCTTCCTATGTGTAGCTCGATCGGTCACAATGCAAAGGATTGGGGAAATAAAATTGGTTAATAAAAAAAGCCCGATCGAAGTTTCACTGTATCGAGACTACATCGTTTTCGCGGTCCTTCTATTTGCTCTTCGTCCCTTTCGCCTCGCTGTCACTTCGAGGTGCGTCGACCGTGCTATCGCCCAGAGAGTTTCGACGGGAATAAAGGACGCTGGAACGGACTCATCCTGTGCTACGTGGAAAAAAAGGAAAAAAAATTGTTGCGTGCACCTCGGGGTTGGCGAGCTTTTAAATCGAGGGAATACGAGAGATACACCGCGGATGATACGTTATCCCGGGGTGTGAGAGCGTTAGCGTTCTGGATTGACGCTCACCCGGCTGAGGTGCGCGAAGCTCGCAAAGCCGGCGGCTTATGCGTTTCCTACCCTCCTTTCCAGCCCGAAACGGTACACACGCAGCCTTTGATTTTTCATCCCGTTTTCGCCTGTTGTCCTCTGTTATCTCTGTCTCCTCTGCGAGCTCTTGTTTTTTCTTCCATCTCCCCGTTCAGCTACGGAATTCAGAACGCCGAGTTTCACAGGATTCAGTTTAGCGATACATATTTTCGATATTTCCCGTTTGACCTTTCCGACGCGATGGAATGTTCTTTTTCTATTTGATTTTTTCGATACTGGACACGAAAAGATTGACACAAAGTGAATATAGTTTTGGAGTTTGTTTTGGGTACGTATTGGAAAAAAATAAAATAAACACAAAATGAAAATTTATTGTGCACCGAGGAAAGCGTACGCGGTTGGATTTTCATGGAGGTTCAAACGAATGTTTAATTATGATGTACAACAGAATTTTATTTGTTGCACCAAATACATTCTCGATCGAGAATGGCATCGTTCTGGTCGAACGATGACTGAGTTGTTTAACGAGCTAATTTACCAAAGATTGAAGCAAATAAAAATTCGTTCGAACGTCCGCGGCTGCTGGGAGTCCAATTTTTTCAAACATTTTTTTTTTTTCGCAGTAAAGCTGTGCTTGTGAGTAGAGTTTTGTTTTCGGTCGTTGATCCTAATTCTTGCGATGCAATTTCGATAATTAAGGTAGTCGGAGTGGTACAGTTCCGTCAAACGTGAGTTTCAGGGGAAAATTTAAACATTTCTCGATGGGATAAAAATCTGAAAAAATCAACCATATGGGAGGTGCTGCAAATACTGTTTTTTATGTAAGAATAATTAAAAAATTCTATTGAAAAATCAACGATAAAAATAATTGTTCAACAAAATACCCGGCAACTTAACTATTTTTTTCCATAAAAATGATTCGTTCATTTTTCTGAATACGTATGAATTCTTTCAGAATTTTTTGTAATCTTTGAAAATCGCGTTTTTTCTATGTTCAAGCTGTGAAAAAAACGCAATTTTCAAAGTTTACAAAACATTCTAAAAAACTTCATACGTATTCAGAAAAATAAACGAATCATTTTTATGAAGCAAAATAGTTAAGTTGCCGGGTAATTTGTAGAATAATGATTTTTATCTTCAATAACTTAATAGCAAATTGGAATCATCACTGCACAAAAACAATCTTTGCAGCACCTCCCAAATACTTGATTTTTTCAGATTTTCATCCCATCGCGAAGTGTTCAAAATGTTCTCCGAAACTCAAGTTTCAGAGTTTCAAGACAACATTTACCTCCCCCAAAGTTTGCTCAGTCTTTAATTCCCATAATTTCTTCCCCAATACAATCTAATTTCCATTTTCTCAAAGACACCAAAAATAACGTTCATCTGATTTTACTCACTTGACAACAGTATCCGAATCCGCGTTTGTATACGAGTGAAAATAATAATTGTAAGAGCCTCGTGCCGTTGTAGCGTCTCCGCTGATATAATTTCAGTCGCGACGCTTCGTTATCGGTACGATGCTGTAATTGCTTTGATGCGCATCAAAAGAATAAACGGGAAAGAAAGGGAGAAGCGAGAAAGGCGGATAAAGCAGTTTTTCGTCTTTGCCCCGTTTGCCGCTGCGCTGCGAGAATTGTCTATCACTCCTTCTCTTTCTCTCATTCTCGGGTTTTATATTATTTGCGAAGTGCGCCATCGGGACGAGAGTCGACGCTATCTTGGCTTCGCTTAAATGAATTTCGTCGCTCCCTCTCTCTCGACAGAAAGCTTTCGCACAGAAGCGACAGGCACCGAGCGACACCAGCGCCACCGCTACCATCCACCGGGCGCAGCTTCTCCCGCTTCGAAAGTAATTAAGGAAATGGTTCTCATAAGCGGTTATGAAAGGCTATTATTCGTTGAGAACGACAACAATAAACGGGGGTGCGGCTCTGAGAGAGACTTTGGGGAGGGAGACTGAACGATAATTCCGGTTAGACGGATAAAGAGAATGACCGCTTGGCTCTTTTTTTCCTCTCGATACAATTAGTAAAAGCCTGGAAACTCCTCAGAAAGTCAACTCTGCAATAAAATTAGGGGATCGGGATAAATCATCCAGAAAAAATAAATCAATAAAAAGACAGCTAGGTGAAAAACGAGGCCTAAAATGAAAAAAAAAAATGTTTACTTCAAAAGCGATGTAGCTAGTAAAATGTTTACTTCAAAAGCTATGTAGAAGTAAAATGTTTACTTCAAAAGCGATGTAGAAGTAAAATGTTTACTTCAAAAGTGAAAGATAGCTAGGTGAAAAACGAGGTCTAAAATGAAAAAAAAATGTGTACTTAAAAAGCCATGTATGTGCAGGAAAGTAATACATTTTCCCGTTAAGATACGAATTGAAAGACGGGAGTTTGAACCAATTTCCATCCAATAGGTAAGAAGGTTCCCAGCAAAAAGTCTCGCAAAGTTATCAGAATCAATAACGCTGTAGAGGCAGCAATCCAATCAAATGACAATCAGCCAGATTGATCGGGCGCCATTTAGGAATTTCAAGATTCATCGGAATATCGCGCTCCTCGTATAGCTAGCGTATTTGCAAACTTATTCCTGCGAATTTATACGGTACTCGACAGCTCATACAAATATTAAACTCGAAATTGTTCGCCAGGAAATTAAATTTGAACTACATACGAGGTAACAGTGAGGGGTTTTTGAAGAAACAAAAAAAAAAAAAAAAATAAGGACAAGAAAATCGTCAATTCGTCCGACTACGGTGTACCATCCGTGCCACAGAAATCCAACTTGGAAAGAAACTGTGACGCCTTCGTAGGATGCTGCGAGGAGAAACGCCGATCGTACACGAGAGAAAAAGACAGTCCTATATATAGATTCGAGATGGCTGAGGGTCGATATCGTCCGTCGAAGCGAGAGAAGATTGATTGGCTGGAATCGCGAGACTCGTGGAAAGCAGCGAGATCTTCGGTCCCGCCACATATATGCCCATATATATATATATATACACATATATATATATATATATATATATATATATATATATATATATATATATATATATATATATATATATATACACATAGGTGCCGTACTGCATCGTCTTCTCGTCTCTCACTTCGCGGTTCGACGTCTAGATCTCCGCGACGCGTTCCCGATGCTCCTACGGGGGTTCAACTGTCAGGCGATACGACACAGAACGTTCGTAAGGCTGATGCTGCTGCTGCGGTCTTCGTCCCTCCTGCTGTCTCTTCCTCGGTTGGCATTGAGAGATAGAAGCAAAAAAAAAAAAAAAATTGAGAGAAAGTATCGAAAGGTTCGATCCCTTCGATAGAGACACACATGTCTTTCACGGAAGTCCCTGGATCTCTTTTCCTACTTCTCTTCCCTCTCGTGCCTGTCCCTCTCCCAATCCTTCCGCCCGGAGATCGGTGAAATATGATACAAAATACTGTACGATGTACTCTCGAGATTGTCCGAGACTAATTGAAAAGAGCGACGGAAAAAGACACGGAACATCTTTTTTTGGACAGGGAACTCTTTTCGGCGGACAGTGAGCTGAAAATTGAGTTGTCTGCTGATGTCGTATGTTTGAATAATGAGACATCGGGCTGCCGAGTTTATCCGCGAGACGGGGAGTACGTTGGATTTTAATGATACACGATGCGACTCTTGTCTCATGTGTTATTAAACCTTCAGCTCTAAGTTTATCGTAAGAGACTTTGCTTTCTCTTATTTTTTAAAAATAGGTGCGTGGGATGACACATTTTAAGATCCCTCCACAATTTTTAGTGTTTTAGCATATACGAAGTATGTAAGAAGAAAAAGGATATAAGACTGTTCGTCTGTCCGTCATCTCACTTACGCAGATAGCATTTTGCCAAGAAACCTGCCAGCAAATAGGCAGCATAAATCCGCATGGGATGTCAGCAAAATTGCAGCATGTGCGTTCGTATTTGTCTAGGTTTTTGTTGGCATTCAATGCCGAAAATTCTGAGGAGCATATTGTTGTCAAGTTGGCAGCAAGGCTTGCTGGTGCTTTGAGTCTCGCTATGAAGATTAATTTACTTGAGTCATGGTTATTTTGCGTGAAATTAAAAACAAAATTATATTTTTTATAACATTTTAGTGTCTCCATCGATTCCCAAAATAATTTAATTTCGAGGATCGTTAGAGCTGGTCCATTCGTGTATCAAATTTTAGAAAGATATATCGACACTAAGCAAACCCACAATTTAGACAATTTTCGAACAAATTAGGAATCCAAAAACGCGTATTCTTTTTGATGGTTATAGAGGTTTAATTTCGGCGACTCGAGTCGCATACATACAGTCATTGAGCTATAATTTACATTGTTCGTAAATCAGTTAATTCACTTTTGTTAGAAAAAAAAATTAATTATAGAGAATTATAGGTAACAATAATTGTTGCGTTATTCATTATCAATCAAACATTACACTTAAGCAAAAAAAGCTCTTAAACAACTTATTATAATGTAACGTAATTAATTATCAACCCATTATCGAACTCATTCATCGTTTGAAAAAATAAGCTTTCGTTATCGTTAGCAATAATGCTGATTGAGGAAATGTCTAATCACAGATCGGCTTCTGACGAGGAAGAATGTTGATCTCTTTCAAAGCCGTTAAGAATAAAAAATCAGCTTATCGCACCCCTCGTTGGACTTTTGCTACAACATGCTGCAACCTCGTGCTAGGAACTATTATTGCAACATTGTTCGCAAGCAAACAGCAAAGCTTGGTGGCAAAACTTGGTTTGCTGTTTGCCCTAGTATTTAGTTCCCTTTTTTTCAAACATAGAATCAGTAATTCTCATGCTTCCAACTTCCCCATTCTCATCTAAAATATGTATCACAACAAAAACTACCTGCACCATCCCCGATTTGAATAGAATCCGCTATGAGTTTCATGCAGCTTCATCCCTCGATCCTGCGTGGAAGATTGACGAGACAAAAGTGAGCCGCTCTTAGATCGCCTTCTTTTGTTTCTTCTCCTATTCACCCTACAAAAAAATCGTGGCCTCGTCCTAGACGGCAGAAAAAGAAACCAAACGCGGAGGAATGCTGACGGATTGGAGCAAACTCCCTGTTCGTTCGTCTTATAAACGCTCGAAGAAAAATCGTCAGATTGTCGTCTGGCTTTGAGCACGAATCTCCGTTTCCTGTCTGCTGTTCCTCCGCCGTGTCGTCTCTGCCTTCCTCGCCGCCATTATCCAGTTCCTCGATAATTTCGAACACGAAGAGGACAAGATTGATCGTGCCACAGGGAAAAAAGCTCACCCCGTGAGCTTTTTTCCCCGTGGCACGTTTTCTACCCGGCGCCTCCTTCACCCTTTATATTCGTCATACCCATCCACCCTAGCCACGTTTCACGCCCAACCGCCTCTACCGTCTTTCGTCGTCGATGATAAAAGAAGCGGAAAAAAAAGCAGAAGATCGTCGCGGAACATCGTGCCGCGCTTAGACGTTTCATCAATCGACGACGGGCGCGATCGAGACGCGGATTGGCGATAGAACAAACGCGAGCAAACGATCCCGACATCGGGACGAGCAAAGCCCGGCGAACCGAAGAGTCTGACAGCTGCTCGATCCGTTCTACTAGAGGAGAAAAGCAGCCGATAGAGCGTGTCGACAAACTGTTCGAGCTCCGCTTCGGCTACCGTATTTTCGTTTTTCCTTCCCTCAAAAAAGGTCCCTCAATTTGTCGCTCGGACACCAATTCGCGGGGGAATTAAATTGGCAGACTGCTTTCGCCTTCGTCGCTCACTTGCCAACGCGCCAATTTCACTATCGGCGAGCCAAGGAAGATCAGTTTCCGGCGGAATAAGACCTGGACGAAGATCGAGGCGCCATAATTTGTTTACTCTTTCAGCGTCAAAAAAGCTTTGCAGGAGAAAGACAATGGAGAGTACGGTTGAACTTTCAATTACCAAAGTTTGAATCATCGAAGATTTCGGTGCATGGTCGTGCAGTCTCTTGTAATTTCTCGGCTTTTCGTGGATTTCTCGAAAGACGAACTTTATTAAGTCAGTTCGCTCGTTAAAGGGATAGTCAGACTTTAGCCGTTTACAAGAGGAGAAACATTTGGTATTGTGTAGTTGTGGGACGGAGGGAAGCCAGTGTCTCCGATTCCGTCACGGAGATAGCTGAGTTTCCGTGTATATATGTGTATCTTGAACGTTAGAGCGAAGCCGTGAAATTTCTGTCCCTTTCTCGGAAACTTTGGGGAAATACCTAAGCGCGGAGCGTGGGAACGGATAAAGCGAGCTTGGAAGCATTCTGGGGCCAAGTTTGACGGTAAATCCATCGTAAATAGGAATAGCGGGGATGGCTGAGTAGGAATAGGTTAACGAATGAACTCGTCCGCGAACAGGGTTGCAGTTGGTCTGATATGGAAACTCCAGACGGTAGTTTGATAATTAAAAAATCGTGTGCACGAATGCATTTGCTCGTGCAAGATTATTTAATAATCTTTATTTGGATCTAATAAACACACATTTATGTCAAATAATTTTTTCATTTATTTCGTGAGAGACCTGCTACGTTTTATCGTATGAGAATAATGTGATATATAAATGATGTAGAAATTATTTTTTTATTTGTTGAATACGTCATTTTTACTATCAACGAAGCATCAACAAGCTATGTTTTATTATTAAACAAGCATACAGATCCGTTATCGACGCACGATTTCACAAATATAGTCTTCTACTATCACCAAGAGATGTTTTCACACAACTGACGCGGTGACGACTCTGTAATGCGCGCTATCGGCCGCGTTTGTCTTGACGTCAAATATGTGTTTTCTTTGGCGCGAATAAACATTTATTTTAAAGTACAAATAATTAAAAACGTTTTAAAGTACAAATCATTAAAAAGTACAAATCATTAAAAATGTTTTTACTTACACTAAAGAATAGCCGTTATTTGAATCTAATAAGAATTTTGTTAAGGCAAGTGAAAATTTTCTTTATCTTAATAAACGTCATTAGAAGATCGAAATTCATTTGATTTTAATGAATCTTTTTTTTGCGTGCACAGGACGAAACTACATGAAAAATTGCCATAAACAGGTACTCTTAATTAACTCCGGACAGTCGGGCCAAAAGTACTCGCCGGTATTAAAATCGTTTTTATAATTATAACATATTCGTTCTACAGATTCTTCAATGCATGCCCGACTTTGACAGAAGATAAACCTATCGAAATATGTTCAATGCACGTAGGGGCTCAATTAATTTACGGTCGATGCAGCGACGCGTGACGCAAGGCTTCAAAAGATCTCCTCGCTTTCCGAACTCGTTCTCCGCTCGAGTTCTGCGTCGGATACTTCAATGACGCTCGTTTCTACCGGCTCTTTTCTCGACTCCGATTTTACGATCTCTGCTTTGCCAGCTCGCCCGCCGACTCTTGCGTGCTTTTCAGCCTCGGGCAAAAGACTCTTCTCCGGGTCTGTGCGGAGGCGAATAGACGCGTTGACGGTCAGCTTTCTGTCTATCGCCCGATTTTTCGATGCCTTTGATACTTCGCCTCCTGCACAGAAAAATATTAACCTCCCCTCGAAACTAATCGAAAGTTTCTCAGAGCTCGCGGCTCTTTTTTCTCGGGTCGATTTTTTTCTGGTCGAGCGATTGAAGCCAGACGCGGTAATAAATTCCGTATGTGGTCGCAGGTTATGCACAACCCTCACGGTCATATCCGGGGGAGTCCCCGTTGGCGAACGTGCGTGGCCAAAGGACGGCGATAAAAGGGAGGACGTGCGTAAGAGGGCGAACTCTCAGCGGTCAGATGGAGGGGCGAGGGACAAACGATTCTCTTCTGCCAGGCCCGAAAGGGTCGGCGGACTCGGCGGGCTCGCATATACCGACGCAAGTCGAGACAGACCGGATATAAAGAGAATTTTTATGATCGGAGCCCTGAGCTTCGTCGCCTCGCCTGCGGCCGAACGGAGGACGGGCAAACGTTGAACTGCCGGTGCTTCTTCGACTAGTGTCGGTGAGGCCAGCGGTGGATTATTGCCTTCGGCGAGGGGACATTATCGTTCGTTGGTGAAGCTAGGTTAATAAAAAGCCGAGACTCGCTACCCTAGCGCGATCGACATTTCGGAAGTTGTTTTGGAATAAATTTCCTATTTTTTTTTTTTATCATTTTGACTATTCCGTACATCTCTCTCTCTCTCTGCATATGGAAAGATCCAAAGAGGTTCGAAGCAGCTCCGCCATGGATGGCAATTTTTGTGGGTCAGTAAAATATTGATATCTTATAGCGATTTTGGGTAGGACTATTTTTTTAAGACACTATCGAGGGACAAAATGGACTGAAGGAAGACACCGTGGATTTTTAGACTTTTCGTCTAGGTTTGGATTAGAGAGAAAAAAAAAAATAACAGTTTCGCTGTGTGCGACCTCTCGTGCCTTTTATCGTGTGCGTTCACCGGCGGCGATAGAGTCGAAGCTCTTGGGCAATGGTGATATCGCTCGCAAGCTCGAATACGTACGAAAAAAAAAAAAAAAGAAAAAAAAAAAAAAAAAAAAAAAAAACGTAGCGTCAGCACCAGCCGTTGGCCACGCAAGGAAGTGGTCGCGAGCATATCAGTATAAGTGCGCTTTGGTGGACGTGGGCGACAAGTCGAACGCGTGTGGAGGCCTGGTTATGGCTCTCTCGTGACTTCCTCGCCGCGACCTCGGAAAGCCGAGACTCTCGCTGCATTAAAAAAAAAAAAAAAAAAAAAAAAAGGAAACCACCGTACCGAAGAATGAACGATGGGGAGGAAAACAAAATAAGAAGGCGAAAAGAATGGAGAAAAGGCAAACAAAAAAAAAAAAGAATAAAATAATGTAGCGCCGGGAAAACGCGGCTCGCGGTTGTAAGTTTAAGTAAGAAAGTCAACGCGGCAGAGGGTTGGGGAAAAATGGTATTGTGCAGGGTTGGAGCTCTCTCCAACCCCGAGCGGAGTTCTCGTCGCTGGTTGGGAGGGGTGAGGGTGCGTGCACGAGGGTTTCCTCGAGGCGCGCTGGCGACAAATCGACCCGTGCCTCGCAATTAAAGTCTCCTGGCCGGCAAGAGCTGCCACCATGCTTCTGGGTGATGTCGCGTGTGTGCGATGCGATTCTTATCCGTGGCGTGATTGGCCAGGGTGAACGAGGCTCGACGAGAAGCGAGACAGAAAGCGAGGGAGACATGCGAAGGTGTGCGAGGGTGAGATAAGGGGGGTTTGTGCGTGCGTCTGTGTGCGGGTGGAAGCGGGGGTGACAAAGAGCACGGGGTGGTTTGAAAGAAAGGGAAAACACGAGGACGTGAGGCCTGGGCAGCCTCCGCGTGGTTCACGAGACTCTTGACTCCGGCACAGAGCATTCCTCCCCGGCGTCGGGGCGACGTCGGCCCGGTGGCTGGTTAAGAGGCGCAAGGCTGGATGAGCCTCGAGAATCCGACGTGAAAACCTCCCATTGAGTTACCGCCTCCTCGTCCGCGAAACTCGACCGAACCGGGTCTGCCTCATTCTTCTCATTCGAAATTACGAGTCGGAAGATTCCGGCTTTTAGGCCCGTCGACACCTCTTGCTTGCGACACTGTTCAATGTTCCACTTGCGTTTTTTTCCAAAGTCCAGAATCGGCGGCAGCGCCTTCGACTTAAGGCGATATCACAATTTGGATGAGATCAACGCGTTTCTGGACGAACTCGCTGAAACGTATGCCGACAAGGCCCGGGTGATCGTTTTGGGAGACCCGCAATTGGGGATAAAAATAACATCGTTTTCGAATGTAAGGTATTAAAATAATTTTAATTTAATTGAAAGGCTGGATGAGCCTCGAGAATCCGACGTGAAAACCTCTCATTGAGTTACCGCCTCCTCGTCCGCGAAACTCGACCGAACCGGGTCTCCCTCATTCTTCTCATTCGAAATTACGAGTCGGAGGATTCCGGCTTTTAGCCCCGTCGACACCTCTTGCTTGCGATACTGTTCGATGTTCCACTTGCAGTCGATTGGATAAATTTACTATCGAATGGTGAGACTCGATTGGTCCTAATTTTAAGACACGCCAAAACTTGATAGGCGTAGAGGTCTAAAAATGTGCCATGCCAGGAATTCTGAATCTGACATTCCGATGATTCCACATTTTTTCTTCTCTAATCTCGTTCCCCGAACGGCAATTTTTCATCACAGTTGCACTCGAGCTGAAAGCTTGCATCCCGGGTCAAAAGAGGAAAAAGAAAGCGTTTTGACGAAAAAAAAGCAAAGAAAACAAAACTGCAGCGAGTTCTACGGGAGTAGAAAAACGAGTGATGTTCGATACCGAACGTCCGACACTAACCCGCTTCGATGTTGTTTCCTCGGATAAGTGGGCTTTCCCGAATCGTTGATTCACCGTGTCTCTCTCTATCTTCCGGTTCGGCCGGCGAAACTCAAACGCCCCATATGGATAGCGAACGGATAGTGTGTGCCCATCGAATCGGGACGATTCCCTCCCGCTCTGTCGACACAAATCGGCAAATGTAACGCGCAAATGGCGCGTCAGCGTGTAACCGTTTGCTATCCGGTACAGTGCACGACGACGAGTGGCGGAAAGGTTTTCGGGTTATAATAGTATTACAGACGACTGGACAGGAGTGCGACGCGGGCCGGAGATGAACGCACAGACCGTGGAGACCTCGACCTGCAATATTCCCGACAACCAATCGATCGACATAGAATATATCCCGGACCAGTTGGAACAATGATTTTCAATTATCGGTTCATCGCCGAGCGTGCGTTCCGTGAGCCGGCAAAGTGAGGAACGTGAGGGCCGGAGAGAGATCGGGGTTTCGTTCCCGTTCGTGTAACCTGTCATCGCGGATCATGAGTTGTTATCGTTGCGGGATGGGACGTCGTTGCCAAAATTCGGGCGGTCTATGTATATGTCTATGTATGTGCCGTCATGGAATCTCTGTGTGTATGTGTGACGACATCGGAATCGAATACCCTGAAGCTTAATCGGCAAGGGGAAAGAGGCGGGTCCGTGAATACAATCCCACGTTTCTGCGCGATGACGAGCGAACGTGTCCCTAAAATTTTTAGATTACGGGGTGGTAGTTTGACGACCGCGTTACTTTGGAACTCAGACCCGTGTGGAGGAGGTAGAATCTCCTCGATACAATCAATACCCAGATAGAATTTTCCCAACAACCCGCCATATCCTGCATATGTTCGCACGGGCTGGTGGCAAAATTGTGGCATGTTCGTCCGCATTTGCCTACGTTTTTGCCAGCATTCAATGCCGAACATTCTTAGGAGACCAGGAGAGAGATCGGGGTCTCGTTTAAGTTCGTGTAACCTGTCATCGCGGATCATGAGTTGTTATCGTTGCGGGATGGGACGTCGTTGCCAAAATTCGGGCGGTCTATGTATATGTCTATGTATGTGCCGTCATGGAATCTCTGTGTGTATGTGTGACGACATCGGAATCGAATACCCTGAAGCTTAATCGGCAAGGGGAAAGAGGCGGGTCCGTGAATACAATCCCACGTTTCTGCGCGATGACGAGCGAACGTGTCCCTAAAATTTTTAGATTACGGGGTGGTAGTTTGACGACCGCGTTACTTTGGAACTCAGACCCGTGTGGAGGAGGTAGAATCTCCTCGATACAATCAATACCCAGATAGAATTTTCCCAACAACCCGCCATATCCTGCATATGTTCGCACGGGCTGGTGGCAAAATTGTGGCATGTTCGTCCGCATTTGCCTACGTTTTTGCCAGCATTCAATGCCGAACATTCTTAGGAGACCAGGAGAGAGATCGGGGTCTCGTTTAAGTTCGTGTAACCTGTCATCGCGGATCATGAGTTGTTATCGTTGCGGGATGGGACGTCGTTGCCAAAATTCGGGCGGTCTATGTATATGTCTATGTATGTGCCGTCATGGAATCTCTGTGTGTATGTGTGACGACATCGGAATCGAATACCCTGAAGCTTAATCGGCAAGGGGAAAGAGACGGGTCCGTGAATACAATCCCACGTTTCTGTGCGCAGGCGTCGTGGCGATGACGAGCGAACGTGTCCCTAAAATTTTTAGATTACGGGGTGGTAGTTTGACGACCGCGTTACTTTGGAACTCAGACCCGTGTGGAGGAGGTAGAATCTCCTCGATACAATCAATAGCCAGATAGAATTTTCCCAACACCCGCCAGCAAATATTCTGCATATGTTCGCATGGGCTGGTGGCAAAATTGTGGCGTGTTCGTCCGCATTTGCCTACGTTTTTGCCAGCATTCAATGCCCCAGATTCTTTGGAGCACATCCAGTAAGATGTCAGCAAAGTTTACTGTGCGTTTCATTAGGAAGATTTATTTGCTTAAGTCATAATTATTTTGGGTGAAATAAAAAAAAAAAATAATAATCGATTTCATATGAAATTGAAGCGCCTCCATCGATTCTCACAAAATTCAATATCAAGGATCATTAGTGCTAGCCCATTTGTCTAACATATGATAGAAAGATATATCGACGCTTAAATGAACCAGAACGGTGACACATTTGTCCAACAAATAAAAAATCCAAAAATGCGCACGGTTTCATGAAATGAAGGCATATTTGTGGCAAGGAGACAGCAAAGCTTGTCGACAAGCAATCGCACTTGTTTGCCTGTGCTATAATCGGCTATCTGGGTATCGGTCGACCGATTCGGCGGTGACCGATATTGGTAAAAAAAAGTCTGCCAGGTGGATTCACGTTGCAAATGAATGGAAAAAGGGTACGCGGCGTTCAAAAATATCTTCTTGTTTTTCGATCCGAATTTCATTAAAGCTTTTCTTCACTTTGGGTGTGGACATTTAAGAAAATGGGAAATGTTCCGTGTATTTCGGTACAGAACAGTGTCGAGCAGTTGAGGAAAATATTTTTTTTTTAGCAAGAGAGAAGTTCGGCCGTCGATAGGTTATTGATAGGTTTATGAGATAATTCGGATATTCAATGGGCGTAATGGACTGGTGGTGGTTAATGATCGAGTTAGTACCTGTCAGGTTGATCATGAGATGTTAGCGCTCGCTCGGTATCATCGTAACCGCGTTATTACTACCCTGCAGCGAATTTGCGAGGTTCCACGTATACACATACAGATATATATGCATGTACGTGTGTGTGAATGCTTGGCGACTGTCACGAGACGTACGACGTATTACAACGGTTAACGAGATCTGTGCAAGCTCATGATCTCTGCAGCAGAACCGTCTGTACTGTTCCGAGAGAACTGAGTAACCACGTCACGGCAAAATAATGGAGCAACCCCCCCACTCCCCTCCCCCTCGACCCGTGTGTTTTCTCAACGACCGGAAAATTTATTCCGCAGAATGTACGATCGTTATAGAATTGCCATCATCCATACAAGTTCAGAAAATCATGAGAATTATGATTGAAAAAAAAGAATAGTGATTTGCCCGTGGATGACTTTCGGCTTGATAGGATCGGCGGCTTTTACGGATTTCCTCATTGCTTTTCCGTGACATTTAACCAGTGATCTCGCACATGTTCGAACTATTATTTTTTTACTGGAAAATTTCTGGCTCTGCGGTCGTGTCGTGAACAAGTAATAAACGCTATGTAGTACTGCAAAGTCCGATGAACAAACGGCAAACGTCGCATCCAGCAAACAGTAAGTCTGGTCTTGTTTCAAATCGGTACACTGTGATGTTAAAATTGTGAAAAAATTTCGTAACTGATGGAAGCTTTGATGTTGCATTATTAATCATGGTGGACTCATTCTTTATTCATCAATTGTTTTCGTAACTATGGAATAAAATGACGCGGCTATAGTTTTACATTTCCACTTTAACAATTGAATTGTGAATAAAAATAAAAATATAACGTCTTAGCGATAGTTTCGTTACAGCGACATCATGCTGAAATCGAATATTTTGTTGATGCTAGTAGCCTGTGCGATTACAGACAAGGTAAGTTATTTCTTTTCGCTGTACCGTCGCTCGTGCCAAAAAAAATAATAACTAGCTTCTTAAAATTTCCAATTTTACTATTTCACTATCCGATTTTTTCCAAAGTCCAGAATCGGCGGCAACGCCTTCGACTTAACGCGATATCACAATTTGGATGAGATCAACGCCTTCCTGGACGAACTCGCTGAAACGTATCCCGACAAGGCCCAGGTGATCGTTGGTGGCAAAAGTTACCAGGCACGTGAGATCAGGGGAGTCAAGTTATCCTTCAAGAAGAACAACCCTGGAATATTCATCGAGGGTGGAATTCACGGTCGAGAATGGATCTCACCGGCTTTTGTGATTTACTTGCTAAATGCATTATTGACCAGTCAGGATCCCGAAGTCAGGAAACTCGCCGAGGATAACGATTGGTACATCTTCCCGGTTTTCAATCCTGATGGTTACGTTTACTCCCACACCGCGGTAAGATTCAATGCAATACGCGATTTATCCGTTCGGTAATTCGATTAAAAAAAAAGATGTAAGAAGTAAAAAGATCGCTAAATTGTGTACGCTACTATGGTTATTGTTGTACTATTTTCGATCCGTCAGAATCGTTTCTGGCGTAAGACAAGAAAACCCTACGGATGGTGTCACGGCACTGATCTCAACCGCAATTGGGGATACAAATGGATGGGTACGTACACGCCGATAAAAATAAAATCATTTTCGAATGTAAAGTATTAAAATAATTTAGTTTCATTTTTATCATGTTTTTATTGTGCTTTTTTATTGCCCAGAGGGTGGGGCGAGTGACGATCCCTGCCATAGTACTTATGCCGGAAACGCAGCCTTCTCCGACATCGAGACAAAAAGTCTTTCGGAATACATAACTTCGATTTCCGACAAGATCTACGCTTACATCGCCTTTCACAGCTTTTTCCAGCGTCTCTTCGTGCCTTACGGATACACCAAGGAACATCTCGACAACTACGATGAAGAGGCAAGTTTCTATTATTTTGTGTCACAACATTAACTTCCTATTTAAAGGCGAAATGCACGTGTAATTTTCTTTTTCCTGTTTTTAGTACGAAATTGGTAAAGTAGCGATCGAAGCTCTCGCAAGAAGATACGGCACCAAATACACTATGGGAAGCGTCGGTGAAATGATTTGTAAGTGGATTGTGAATCATCTTTATCTTCCTGGACGGATACCCTGGCCTTCGTTAATGCCTGGACGATCTGAATATTTACAGTTATAGAGAACCAGAAATTAATGAAGGACTGCGTGCGACAATTCGCAATTGATATATATATATATATATATATATATTTTTTTTTATATCCAGACGTCGCTACCGGAAGCTCGATGGACTGGGTGAAGGGAACATTTCATCTTCCGCTCGTCTATACGTACGAGCTACGCGACAACGGTACATACGGATTCGATCTCCCGGCTAATCAGATAGTCCCAACAGGCGAGGAAACCCTCGACTCCCTCGTTGCACTTTTCAAGGAAGCCGATGTTCGTGGAATACCGACGAGACAATGAAAACGCAATATTTTATATGTATAAATTTCACCTCGATAATAAAATCTTCGAATTCATAAAGTGCCTTCGTTTTTCACCAAGACATTTTCTCCGAGAAATCCGTTGGACAGAGTATGTTGGCACTGCAAAAAAAAAAAAAAAAAATAGATACCATTAACCCTACAACTCATGACTGGGTTTCGAACGCATTGTGGGGTGCGTTCGGACCCCAGTCATGCGTTTGGAGGTCAAAAAATTAAGTCACGAGTTGTAGGGATAAACAATAATGACTGTCCAACCTCGATCTGACAATTCGGTTGTGCATTCGGTTGGGCTACGATAAATCGACGAAACTGTTGGGTTTGGATATAGGGGAGAGCAGGGCAAAATGGCACAGCGGGGCAAAACGGGATAAGGAGACATAACGCAGTTTTCCAATAACTTTTGGATGGTGGCGATGGTTGTACGTGGGACCAAACGGGTTTGAAAATTCGGATGTATTGTTGGGATAAAATGGGTCATTAAAAAATTACTGGAAAATTGAGTTTTGCACTCGCTGTCCCGTTTTGCCCCGATATGCCATTTTACCCCGGTCTCCCTTATTCCACAAGAACTAGGGTGAATACAGTTTCGACGAATGGGAAGCAGTTTCGACATTGATATCTTAAGAGCCACTGGTCGAGAAAATCTCTTCTTTCTCTCGCGTTCTCCGTACTTCGAGCTGACGATCCTCCGCTTTTCACCTCGCCCGTTTTACCACCCTCGAAATTCAAATGCAAGCCCGTTTCAATGAATCTCTCTATGGCCAGCCAGTCCCGCGGCGAAGCCGGGATGGAGAGAGCTCGATGACCAGGCGATGTTTGAAAAATACATGAAAACCTCGCCCTGGGAAATCAAGCAAAAAAAAAAATAAAAATAATGGCCCGTACGGTTGAGCGGATGCAGAGAACTCGCAACCATCTCGCTTCATTTTCGCAAGCTCTCGTATCCCTTTTATTTTCTATCCACCGTGGGTATTTTTTTTTATTTCCCTTTATTTTTATTTTTTTCTTCCCTCGTCACATAATAATTCTGTTGCTGTTCGCATTGTTTCGGTAAAATATATCTGACTTGTATATACAAGTCAGATATACATAAGTCAGGTATATATTTTAACGCGATATCGCGTTAAAATATATCACGCCGTACGACGAATTATAATAGAAACGAGGTCGAAACACACGCGATCATACTGGGATCTTGCGTCTCGATTCCTCTGTATTATTGGCCATACCTGGGTCGATAGTCGCAGTATCTGGGCCTTGTGAATATAAAAATTCGATACCCTATTCGGGTCATCAAATATTTTTCAATGCCCGGATAGTTCGAGATAGCGAGGTTCGAGCGCGGGTGCGCGAACTCTTGAGCTTCCGATTGAATCGACCTCTGACCGACGGAATTCAATTACGCAGTACGCAGCGGCTCCGATCCCTCCCTCTCCGTGTTTTAACCATCCCATTCCATACCCGATATCCATGCACTGCGATGCTCTGTCTCTCCTTCTCTTTAACCTCTCACCGCACTCGTTCGATTAACTTCGAACTTTGCCGTCGGCACACTGGATAGCTGTGATCATATCGAGCCGCACGTCCCGCCTGGCCGTTGCGTTAAACTCCACAGTGGTGGAAAACTAGGGAATCCGTGCGGGCGCGTCCCCGCCAATTTGATCGTTGAAATGAAAAGAAGGGGGCCACTGATTTAGGGGGTTAATTGGAAATTTGGTCACCATTGTTGGCCGTTAATTTATTTTTTATTCTCGATGCAAAAAGAGAGATTTTTCCTAACGTATGCAAGTAAAGTCCCGCTTTCGGTTCCTGTAAAGTGAGCGCAGAAAGGCACTTTCTCGCACTAGTGCGAGAAAGTGTCTTTCTGCGCACACTTTCCAAAAGCGAAAAGCGTGATTTTCGTGAATTAGATGGAAAATTATGTGAATAGCATGGATGTAGTGAATACCGCCCTCGCCAAGAACTCCCTTTCCACGCCCTTTTTATACAATAGTCCTTTACGATACTAGTGCGATAAAACCCCTTATGACGAGGGTGAATTTGCAGCACGCGCCGAAGAAGAGTGTTACAAAAAAGTTAAGAAATTAGTTAAGAAAAAATGTTTCGCACGAGTATCGTACCAAAGTTTACTTCACCAGATATAAAAACGGGGGTTTTACGCATGCGTGCGTAAAACTACAATTTTTGCACCGAGTGAAGTAAATAACTATTCAATCGCAGATGTTGAGCCTTGAACAGCCTCTTTGCGGTAAACAACATTGAGAATCTACTTACGCACTCCTCTGGAATTGAACCAACTATATACATTCATTCGTTTTCCCAGAAACCTCGTCCTAGAAACCAAAGTAAAAGTCACTTTCCGTATAAATCTCCCTCCGTCTCTCCGATATTCGGATCTGCGGAGATTCTCAAGCCGACGCGTGTCCCAACCATTACTGTGGAAAGGCGGCATCGAAAATTCACAAGGTATAAAAACGGGGGTTTTACGCACGCGTGCGTAAAACTACAATTTTTGCACCGAGTGAAGTAAATAACTATTCAATCGCAGATGTTGGGCCTTGAACAGCTTCTTTGCGGTAAACAACAATGAGAATCTATTTATGCACTCCTCTGGAATTGAACCAACTATATAAATTCATTCGTTTTCCCAGAAACCTCGTCCTAGAAACCAAAGTAAAGGTCACTTTCCATATAAATCTCCCTCCGTCTCTCCGATATTCGGATCCGCGGAGATTCTCAAGAGGGCGCGTGTCCTCACCATTACTGCGGAAAGGCGGCATGGAAAATTCGGGTCGGGGAAACAGAATATTAAATAAAAATTTCGCCCCATCGTTCTCGTACGAGTCAGTTGCGCGACCTGTTAGCTTTCGGGTCCGTTGGCGCGTCTCACGGTACGAGAACAAATCACGGAATCACGGAACAAACAAAAACTACATTTCGCCGTCGGGATATGACGAGAAAACAAAAGGAGAAAAATCGAAAGGTGATCCGCTAACGAAATCGTTTCGGGATCGGATGATAATCGACCATCGTTCATAAATACCAATCGGAAAGGCTGAAATAGACGGGGACGGTTCCAGGAGTCAATAAGGCTGCTCACCCTCGTCTCTGCGCTCTTTTCGTTTCTCTCGTCTCCGTAAGCCTCCCGGAAATCGCAGCCGATCTCTGTCATCCCGTCTTCTGTCGAGCCATGCCCTCCCGGAACTCATCTTCCGACTCGAATTACCGGGGAATCGAGTTCACTATTCCCATCCAATCCATTCTCAATCGGTCGAACTCAATACAGAAGATATAAAACGAGGAGTAACGTCGCAATAATGGAACACCTATTTACTACTTTTCTCTCTCTTATCTTCTTCAAGGACAGTCCGGAAATTATATGTCGGTAAGAATTGTACTTGTCGTGATACCGCGCAGTCGGGAAATCCATGCGAGTCTCTTTCGCATGAATTCGCCTCAAGATCGTTCTCGATCGCTCCGACCGCAGTCCATTTTATCATTTTTTTTTTATTTCAGATTAATTGGTCGAGCAGTGATAAATATAAAAATGTTGAGCTACATTATACAACTATTATATCACAGATATAAAAATGATTATTAGGTCAAATATCAAAATTTCCCAATCCTCATCTCTCCGGTTTTTGAATATACCCGAGCTGAAATTTTTCTGTCTTTCGCAAGATACGAGGTTAAAATCCTGGGGCTCGGTAATGAATATCGGTAATTATATGTCGGTAAGAATTGTACTTGTCGTGATACAGCGCAGTCGGGAAATCCATGCGAGTCCCTTTCGCATGAATTTGCCTCAAGATCGTTCTCGATCACTCCGACCGCAGTCCATTTTATAATTTTTTTAAATTTCAGATTCATTGGTCGAGCACCGATAAATATAAAAATGTTGATCTACATTATATAAGTATTATATCATACAGATATAATACTTATATAATGGATATAAAAATTATTATTAAGTCAAATATCAAAATGTCCCAATCCTTATCTCTCCGGTTTTTAAATATACCCGAGCTGAAATTTTTCTGTCTTTCGCAAGATACGAGGTTAAAATCCTGGGGCTCGGTAATGAATATCGGTAATTATATGTCTGTAAGAATTGTACTTGTCGTGATACCGCGCAGTCGGGAATTTCAATTCGCCTCAAGATCGTTCTCGATCGCCCCGACCGCAGTCCATTTTATCATTTTTTTTTTAATTTCAAATTAATTGGTCGAACACCGATAAATATAAAAATGTTGATCTACATTATATAACTATTATATAGCAGATATAAAAATGATTATTAAGTCAAATATCAAAATGTCCCAATCCTCATCTCTCCGGTTTTTGAATATACCCCAGCTGAAATTTTTCTGTCCTTCGCAAAGTACGAGGTTAAAATCCTGGGGGTCCGCGCTTTTCCACTCGTTCGTGCTGTGCACTGTAGTTTATAGCCCGTTGCGCCGACGGCGAACGTTCCGTAATTAATTACTGGTCCGAGAGCTTCTTTTATCGGCATCCGTTCAGCGAGTGGTTCGTAAAAATCCGCGGCGCTCTCCAACCCCACCTCTCCGCTTCGTCCCTCCGATCCAATTCTTTTATTTCATTTTGTTCGGAAGAGTCCTCGCAACGATTTTCGATCCGGGACAATGCGGATCAGCACCAGCGGCAGCATCGAAAATTGTATTTATTCCGCTCGCATTCGGACTCGATTCCGGTTGACGAAGAAAAAAAAAAACAAAATTAAACAAAATAAAATCAGAGAAAAAAAAATCTCACGAGTAGATTATTATCGCTCGTTAATCTCCACATATATGTCTCACGTGTTACGAAGTAATAACAATTATTTTTCGTTCTACTCACCCGGATGACTCGCATAATTTATCCGCGAGATGGCCAACTTTCTATAACGTTAATAAAACGAATGGTTTATCGCCGACGAGTCTTAAATCACGTGAGAGTCTCATTCGCCTCCGTCTTCCACTTTCTTCGTTCCGCTGAACACTATGTGTTTCCGTGAGTGTGTGTGCGGTACGCCGAGCCTCTATTCGGCGCACACACGGTCGGGGCGAATCTCTCCAGCGACGTTCTCCGTCATTTATTTTTTAACGTGCGTGCCGCGAGAATATCGCAGCCTGCACGTTAACCTCGATTATTCATATATGTTTGACGTCTGAGTGCTTTATTTAGCGACTATCGGCTGCGATATTAATGCTACGTTGGCTTGGCCACCGAAGCGTATGCGCCGACGAGACGACCTTGCTTACATCGTTGTAACAAGCTTGATTGCTCGATCGAACATCGTGTATCGTAAAGTCGTCGGATTAAAATTGAAAATGCTTTTATATTTTGAGGAAGCAAAATATTTTCATATTTTGTGTGTAAAGTTTTATTCAGACGAGGTGAAAAGGTACTTCCTCCCGAGTGGCATACGCTATTTTTTCCCGACTGCGCTAAACAGTGGCCATATTTCTGTGCCTGGCTATATTTCTATGTCTAATTCGAGTTAATATGGAGGTATGGAGCTTAAATTTGGCATGGGAAGGCACAAACACTGTACAATCTTTCGTATCAAATTTGGCAAAATTTGATACCCCCGTTTAACTTTTGTGGGGTTTTGAAAATTTTGAACTTTTTGAAAAAGTTGTTTTTGATGCCTGACGAGTTTCTAAATCAAATATCACGCAAAGAGTAAAATGAGTGATATGTTTGTAATCAGCGGTAAATAATTGTTTAAAAATTGCCTAAAAACAACGAAATCCGCAAATTTCAGTTTGCGATTTCTTATATTAAATTCTGGTGTAAATTCTGACGGTTTTAATTTTATAAGACGTAGACATTTTTTTATGATACGAAAAAAGGTCCAAAATAATTTGCACATGGTTTTTGTAATACTTAACTCAAAAATATAATTAGAAAGAGTCGAAATTTTAAATTTTCATATCGCTTTCTTATAATGGACCTTTATTTTTATTTTTTGAGAAAACCGTATTTTAATTATAGCTTCCTTTCTATTTTAATTATTGATTTTCGATTAAGCCAAAATCGACCATCAAAATTTATCATAGAGGAGGTTAAGCGCAAAACCGAAAACATGAGGAAGTAATTGTGCAAATCACTTTGCACGGCTTTTCTAATAAATATATATTTATGTGTTACAGGCTCGAATATCAAAACTCCGGTGGCGATACTAAATTGTCTGTACGCCAGACAACTTTGCTTCGAGGATGCATCCTGCAGCGCCATTCTACAAATTATACCGCGCGTTTGCGGCCCGGAATTGGGTGAGTTATGCATTTTTTAACAGATTTTTTTCTTAATCCGAAAAACTTAGCTGCTAGTTTATTTCAGTCAGCGATCGGACTATTCAGTCTGTATATCTGTATATTCGCCATACATAGTCATGTCGCGTCAAACGTTATTTTCGTCGTACGATTTCGTTTTATTTTGCAACAGGGACGGGAGGACAAAAGCTAGTCGGCTGAGAGAAGTTCGTATAAAAAAAAAAAAAAAAATCGCAATTCACTTCTCGGAATTCTGCAGGTTTTAATGATTGAGTGTATTAATAAATGTAGTTACGAAACTTTGCGACCCCCCCGAATCTCTACCCAAAGTCCGCGGTGACTTTTCGCCGCAAACCGGAGAGTCTCTGGTTTTTACTTTTCGTTGCACTCCAGTTAATTTTTTTTCCTCTAAAATTCTCTTTATTTTTTCTCTTTCGATACCGACCTCGCTGAAATAGACTGAATTCACTTGCAAATTTTACTTGACTCTGCGACAAGCTCGGTGCCCGTTGTTCGTACGTACACATCGGCGAAACTGAATTACGTTGCCCCGTTTTTGTTTTCGTTGCATGTCTGACTATTAACTACGGATTCGTCTATTTCCACTTGCACTCGGCTGACCCACACGCTGACCTCGACTACTTGCGCACATTTCTAGTTAAACGCTTGAGGACGATCAAGACAGAAAATAGTAGTGGTAAAAGAGACTGCCAAAGTTAATATTCACAGTTATTTTCTTATACTAAATTTTATAGCTAATGCTAATTTTACACCTTGGCAAAGGGCCATCGACGTGGATCCTTCAACCCAAGATTTTTTTTGGTATTTGAAATTTTTTTTTCCTTTCCTTAGTTTACGGTTAGAAGATTTGTAGATTTTATTTGGTGATAGATTATGTGTGTGGGAAATTTGTGTTTGCGCCTAACACGTTGGAGCGCTTGTGTTATGTGACTTAATATTACCGATTTGGTTTGCGGCAAATTTTTTTGTGCGCAACGCTTCAGGATGGTCAAGACATAGAAAATAGTAGTGGTAAAAGAGACTGCCAAAGTTAATATTTCACAGTTATTTTCTTATACTAAATTTTATAGCTAATGCTAATTTTACACCTTGGCAAAGGGCCATCGACCTGGATCCTTCAACCCGAGATTTTTTTTGGTATTTGAATTTTTTTTCCTTTCCTTAGTTTACGGTTAGAAGATTTGTAGATTTTATTGGGTGATAGATTTTGTGTGTGGGAAATTTGTCTTTGCGCCTAACACGTTGGAGCGGTTGTGTTATGTGACTTAATATTACCGATTTGGTTTGCGGCAAATTTTTTTGTGCGCAACGCTTGAGAATGATCAAGACATAGAAAATAGTAGTGGTAAAAGAGACTGCCAAAGTTAATATTCACAGTTATTTTCTTATACTAAATTTTATAGCTAATGCTAATTTTACACCTTGGCAAAGGGCCATCGACCTGGATCCTTCAACCCGAGATTTGCTTTGGTTAAAAAAAAAAATTCCTTTCCTTAGTTTACGGTTAAAAGATTTATAGATTTTATTTGGTGATAGATTGTGTGTGTGGGAAATTTGTCTTCGCGCCCAACACCTTGGAGCGGTTGTCTTATGTGACTTAATATTACCGATTTGGTTTTCGGCTAATTTTTTTCTGAGCACCTTTGAACTATTGGGACTGTTTCCGTTGTTGAGTGTATTTGGCGGGTTGTCAAATATTGAATCCACGAAAGGAAACTAAAGGTCCGGTTTGCAAATTCGACTAGAAATTCGACTGTACAGTATAAGAGTAATCTGTCGGATAGACTTTTTCTCATCGGCTCCGGAGTACAAGACAGTGCGCTTTTTTGCCTCCGGGAATTGGCGAGGCCGGCGCAGAAGCCGGAGGGAAGCGAGTCTAGCCCGGTGGAATGCCAAGAATTCTATATATTCCTACGGGAAATTCGAGGTAGGCCCGTTTGGCGAACTCGCTCTCTCGCAGACCGCAGACGAAGCCCCGAATTTCTGGCTCCCCCGACGATCTTACGGCCCGCACGTGCATGCCTTCGGCAGCAGCGGCGGCTCGCCTACCTCCTATTCCACTCGCCATTTTTCGTACAAAGCGAGCGAGGGAGGGAGAGCCGAAGCTTTCTTCACCACGAAATAGCGGCCCACCTCAGGACTCTGGTGCTCCGGCACTCTTTATTATTTTTTCCCTTCTTTTTCACGAAGCTTCCCTTTCTCATACATATTTACAGAAGCACCGCGTACGCATTGAAATTAATTTTCACTTGTCAGGAGCTATGTAATCCGAGGACCGCGCGGAAGAGGCTCGAAGATTCATTAATTTTTTTTTTAGTCGTGAGCGGCGACGAAATCCGGACTGAGTATGCATGTATCCAGAATAACCGGATAGATAGACAGCCCGGACCAAAACTTTAATTGAGTAATCCTGAAAAGCTAATTTTTTTCTACAATTTTCTATTATTCCGTTTTTCGATCCTAAGTTTTGATTTCCCATGTGTGTATCGGGGTTTACTGGCAGAGTTACTAACACGGTCCGGTACTAAAACAAGGTTGGTTACCAAGCGTTGTCCAGTAGTAGAGGAGAGCGGGGCAAAATGGGACGGCGGGTCAAAGCGGAGAAAATCCGAGGGTCGCGCGGAAGAGGCTCGAAGATTCATTAATTTTTTTTTTACTCGTGAGCGGCGACGAAATCCGGACTGAGTATGCATGTATCCAGAATAACCGGATAGATAGACTGCCCGGACCAAAACTTTAATTGAGTAATCCTGAAAAGCTCATTTTTTCTACAATTTTCTATTATTCCGTTTTTCGATCCTAAGTTTTGATTTCCCATGTGTGTATCGGGGTTTACTGGCAGAGTTACTAACACGGTCCGGTACTAAAACAAGGTTGGTTACCAAGCGTTGTCCAGTAGTAGGGGAGAGCGGGGCAAAATGGGACAGCGCGGCAAAATTGCCGTTTTGCCGGTCATTGTCAGCAAAAATGGTTTAGCTGCTCTATCAAAATGACTTTAGCTGAAAACTCATTTTGACAGAGCAGCTAAACCATTTTTCTCCGTATAGTGTAAAAAAATGCATAAAAAAAGTTTCATTTTAATTTTTCTCAATTTGAAATTTTTTAAGAACCTGAAAACGCCACTTTGACGTATAACTACACGGTCGGTCTCGCTGTCTGTCCAGCTATCTTTTTTCAACTTGGCCTCGAGACACTACCGCGTCTCTCGATTGAATCATGTTTTTTTCAAAGCTCGTTATCACCGATAAAAATTGTGTCGAAATCGAGGAACCGCTGATGCGTGACTGGTCAGGGATGATCTATATGGGAGGTTCGTTTAGGGATAACAGGGGTTCATTCGTACAGTCTGATATATTATACCAGGCCGCGTTGGTGTTGCCGAAGCGAATCGGCGAGGCGAACCGACAAAGCAGAACGGAAAGAGAGACACGCTGCAGAGGAAGAAGAGTTATACGTGAATATCGATCTCACCGACGTGAATTTCCGGCTCGTTTCCGAACGACCTCAGCCTCCGAAAAAAAAAACGATCTGAATTTTTGGGGCAACCCATACTCTGTCGCAGGTCAACCGGAAGTACATCCTGTGTCGCCCCCGCCTATTTCTACCATTTCCACATTGTTTCGTTCAGACCGTTGAGCTTTTCTCTTTGACAGAAACCCCGCAATGAACGATCGTTAGATATATTGTCCTATACGCGAGCTATAAACTCATATCTATTATAAAATTATCCGCATCGATGTTGTTTCACGGTGAGTAAGTTCATCGATGTTTCTTTTTTTTTTATAGATTCTTTTTTTTTTGCACATTTTTAATTCGTCGCACGTCATCTTTTTTTTTATTGTGAAATTAATTGCGGTAATGAGTGAGATATTTAATATTACATTCCACAGAATCTTTAATACAATACCAGTTCAGAATTACCTTTGCGAAAGCGCTCGACCAGTTTTTTGCCCTCCGTATGAATGAAGTATCCTGTTCGATATGTTGGACAAAAGCAGTGTTTGAATATATAATCATGATTGAACGTCTGGTCGCGATCATCGTCGATGTCCATTGCAAAGCCCTCGGGCTGCCCCACAGCCAGGTCATCGATTGAAAACTCCACGGTTTATATATCGAGCTTCGTTCCGGGAATCTAAGCCCCGTGCAAACATGAATATGCCACGAGCAAGAGAAGTACGAGTATATAGGAATGGAGCCCTTGCGACCATTTCTGTGCTGTTCTAAGGAATATATATATATATATATATATATATATATATATATATAACCCGCCCCCTTCACCCGGTGTATAGCATAGAAAATGAGGATCTCGAACACTTTGAAAATCCACCGAGGAATCTCACGCGGTTCGACCTCTCCAAGTATTATGGGTATTCGATGTAATAACGCCGCAGCGCCTCTCGCTATGCGAAGGACGAGCCAAGCGTCTCTTATTAAAATGTCCTGTCCTATATAAAAAAAAAAGTAGATAAAAAAAAAATTATGGTAGTATAACATTTTTATTACGTGGATGCGCCGGTGTTACGCCCAGACGCATTTCAATTATGCATTCCGACGTCATTTCTCGTCAAGCCGCGGGGAAAAAAAAAAAATAAATAAAAATTAAAGAAAAAATGTTTGACCGCCACCAAAGTTCGAGCTGAAGTCGCGAGCGGAAGATTTGACGAAATCGAAAATGAATAAATAAACGGATGAAACTCCGATGCGTCATTAAAATTTGCGATCGTCAAAAGTCTAGCCAAAGTCGCGGAACTGACGAAACACAATTCCCCGATTTATTCTCATCAATAATTGTCATTTTCGTCTGCCAGTTGTATCGCCAGTCCGCGAATCGTCGATTTTTTTTGTTTATTCTCTTCTCGATCCGACTCTCCGTCGCCGTGGCGCAATGGAAAATTCATCGGTCTCGTCTGCGCTCGGTCTGTTTTCCTGTCTTGTCGTAACACGACGTTGAAACTCGTCCGCGAATTCGCTGGCCTCGAGCCTTAATATTTCAACGATTTTTATCGGAACGAAAAATTTACTCGTCAAGGAGAATCTCGTTTTGGCTGTTTCCGGTGGATTTCGCCGCGGCCGGATATTCTCGTTCCGGAATTGGATCGTCCGACTGGAAACTCGACACGCCGTTTAAAAAGGGTACCAACGAATTCAGCCATTTTTTTCGAAACCGCGGAATCGGGACTACGGGGCAAAAGAGTTTTCCGCCGCTACGGAGTGTGACACGCGTCAGTGGTCCGAGTCGAGGTCGGGTCGGCCGGGTCGTTTCGTTTTCGGTCATTTGCCGTTCCCGTCTTCCCCCCCCCCCCCTCCCCCCCTGACGACCGTAACGGGACGTCTCTGGGCTCTGCGAAGGTATCTCCCTTAAATCTTGCAGCATTGTCCCTCTTTTTGGCATGGGACAGGAGGTAAATCCGAGCGACCGAGCGGCACGGTCTCCGAATTCACCGAGCTCGCTTTCGGCCCTTTCCACTCCTTGGTCCACGAGTACGAGGGAATAAGGAAGGAGGAGGAAATAAATTTTTACAAAAATCTGGACGATCCGTGCGGCTCGGAGGCAGAGGGGCGTTAAGGGTGAGCTTTCATTTGTCCGAGCTGAAATACCACCGATAAATTCCGCGAGCCAAGGTTCCGGAATTTTATATTCGTTTTTCGGGAAAACGGTACGCCAATGTCCCTTCGAACGGTTTCATGAACTGTTGTGAAATTTCCACGGCATCGATCAGTCACCTGATATGTACCTATTGAGAATGAATAATTTTTTAGTACCTTCCTTAACTGAGTCTTCCATTAATTACCATTGAATATCCCATTGGTTACCATCAGTTATTCGTTAAAAATAATTGAATGGGGTTTTGTCGATGGTATAATAAAGACATTTATATGGGCGGCACGGAAAATAACAATAAAGATAAATAACTATATTCGACAAAACGGATTCCCTACGTTAGCGCTCGAGGAGTTGAAACGAACGCAGTGATCTCGAGTAACCTTTCGTTTATTGTTTCCCTGTCAGACTATACTTTTTGCAAATCCGTTCCTTATCCTTTTACACTTTTCTTTTCAACCTTCATTTTTATTTCTTGTTTATCCGCGGCACTTCACCATGCTTATCTATTTATCCCTCCCCCCCCCCCCTTTTACCGAGTCCCTGGACTCTCTTCCGTTTCCTTCGTCTCTCGATCCTACTTCCGAAACCGAAGGGCCAGAGTGCCATCAATCACAATTCAGAGAATCCCGCCTTCTCTATTCTCCGGAACGAGGTGCGAACTTCGCTGCGACATCGAGTCTATCGTCCGTCCGCAAAAAAAGGGGCACATATATATATATATATATATATATATATATATATATATATATAGTACCGGGTAGATCGGGGAAACGTCGGGAAAGAAAGGAAGAAAAGAAGAAGAAAAAAAATACCAAACAATTCCTACAGACCGGAAAAAGAGAGGCGTACACATTCGCTCATCCCGGCGCATTCGCCCTTTTTACTGCAGGCTCTACGTTTATTTGGATTTATGATTCCTTCTCACTCGCAACGTCCGCTCGTCTATAAACTTCTTCCATAATACTATAGTAAGGATGGACGAGGGAGTTTCGCGGTCGAGTAAAACTACGAAGGGGCAGGGAGTTCCCGACCCGTATCAGCCTCCGCACCGACAGGGCTAAACTGTAGGCGTTACACACCTCTACACACCATCATCGCCGAAAAGGATTTTCCACGGCGGTTAAATTAATTCTGATTTATTGCCGGATGATCGTGCGTCTAATCCGCTCCTCGTTCCCATTGGGGTGGGCTTTCTCTCGCCGCGTGTTATAGGCGTGAGCGGGGAAAAATGGGACAGTGGGGCAAAACGGAACCGTGGCGACAAAACTGAATTTTCGAATAATTTTTGGATGGCCCATTTCGTCATAACGATACATCCGGATTTTCAAGCCCGTTTTGCCCCACTCACCACCATCGCCGCCATCCAAATGTTATTGGAAAATTGTGTTTTGCTCCACTGTCTCATTTTGCCCCGCTCTCCCCTATCTGTAACGTATAGTATGGTGTGTACCACACAGAGTATCACACACGATGCTTTGTAATCTTCCGCTTCCTGCGTTCGGGCTGAAAATAACGCGCGATAATGCGAATTACGATCCATTGTTTGAGATACCAATTTTTTTGTGGTCGACCAATCATAACGCGATCCGATAATAGTATTTTATACCCCAAGGGAGGAAAGAGCCTTTTTTCCCTGAGTGTGAAGTTTGACGCCCGAGCGAAGCGAGAGCAATAATTCACACGAGGTAAAAATGCACTTCCTCCCTTCCCATTTGCCGATGGAACGGACGCGGCCGATGGTCGGCCCAGTGTTGGCGTGGCGATTGTTGAACCAACAAATGTTCGGCAAATGTTCGGCCAAGTACTGGCTCGCCAATGGTTGGTTTGACAATTTGTGCTCAGTCGAGTTTGACTCGCCAATTGTTGGTTAGTCGATTTGAGGCCAATGTTCGGCCGAGTATTTGGTCACCATTGGTTGCTTTGACAATTGGACGCCAATGCTTGGTCGAGTATTGACTCGCCAATTATTCGTTTGTCGATTTGAGGCCAGTGTTCGGCCTCAAATCGAGGCCGAACTCACCAAACATTGATTTTCCAATTTTAGGCCAATGTTCAGCCGAATACCGCATTTCTTGCGTTGCAAAAATCGTAATATTCGCCGATAACCATCACTCCCCGGCAGTAATAGAGCTTCGAGAGGAAGTAATGAAATTGTACTGGACACAGGTTAATAATTATCATCGGTCAATAATAGGCTATTTTCCGCCCGTATTGCACGCAAGGAATGTGGTTATTTAAGCGAAGTCGGGAAAAAAATTATATTTTTTTACCTCATTGCTCAAAACAATCTGTTTCGTCGCGTAGATTCACCTTGTTTGTCTTCATATTTCGCGATGCATATAATTCTTCTCTCATCGTCATACCGGCCATGCCGCGTCGATTCATCCTCTCCGATGGACTCCGGCGATAGAATCAATTATTTCCTACCGGATAAACGTTCGCTCGTTCACCCGGGCGTGTGCGAGGGGGAGAACGGAAAATTCGGACTGAACTGTTGCAGCTGTTGAAATTATAATTTGACGCTGTTTTCGCCAAATTTGCATCCGCACCCGCTCGGACAAAATTTAATTACGCATTATATTATAAACATAGCTTCGGTACGGAAGTGACAATGGTACGAACCGACGAACACCGCTCGGCATTGACGGATGTACATTGCTCGAATCTTTCGGTCGGTCTTTCTATTTTAATTGCCCGGCATTCGGCGATAATTAACTGTTTGATTCGTCATTCGGAGAACGTGGGAAATCGACGGTGCGTAGAAGGAGTCTAATTAACGTCTGTGCGACTAACCATTCTTGCTCAATATAAGTAACCTATAGTTACATATTTAGTAACTATAAGTTACTATATAAGTAATGTTCTGTACAAGTAATGAAGGGCCCACATTGAAAACCAATCATAAGCTGCCATCATTGGGCCGGGCTTACACCCAGAAAAAAAATTTACTTGACGGCCACCGTTTATTTGGTTTAAGTAAAATAATTTATTTGATTTAAATAAATATTTTTTTAAATTGAGTAAATAGTTACTTAAGTGAAATAAATATTTATTTCAATCAAAGAAATATTTTACTTAAACCAAATAAACGGTGGCCATCAAATAAATTATTTGTCTGGGTGATATCATCCAAGCCTCGATAGATGATCGGGCCAAGCTCGCATGCTAATGGTGACACCGTGGGCTTCGAGGCTGGCCCGACTGTCGGCCTTATCCATTCCCCCTAGATGGGCGACAGGGTAGATTTTTTTTTTTAATATGCCGTGCGCAATCTCTAATAAATAAATAAATATTTATTTAAATTGAGTAAATAGTTACTTAAGTGAAATAAATATTTATTTAAATCAAATAAATATTTTACTTAAACGAAAAAAACGGTGGCGGTCGAATAAATGATTTCTCTGGGTGATATCATCCAAGGCTCGATAGATGATCGGGCCAAGTTCGCATACTAATGGTGACACCGTGGGCTTCGAGGCTGGCCCGACTGTCGGCCTTATCCATTCCCCTTACATGGGCGACAGTTTAAATAAATAAATATTTATTTAAATTGAGTAAATAGTTATTTAGGTGAAATAAATATTTATTTAAATCAAATAAATATTTTACTTAAACCAAATAAACGGTGGCGGTCAAATAAATTCTTTTTCTGGGTGATATCATCCAAGGCTCGATAGATGATCGGGCCAAGTTCGCATGCTAATGGTGACACCGTGGGCTTCGAGGCTGGCCCGACTGTCGGCCTTATCCATTCCTCTTACATGGGCGACAGGGTAGATTTTTTTTTTAAATATACTGTGCGCAATCTCGAATAAATAAATAAATATTTATTTAAATTGAGTAAATAGTTACTTAAGTGAAATAAATATTTATATAAATCAAATAAATATTTTACTTAAACCAAATAAACGGTGGCGGTCAAATAAATGATTTTTCTGGGTGATATCATCCAAGCCTCGATAGATGATCGGGCCAAGCTCGCATGCTAATGGTGACACCGTGGGCTCCGAGGTTGGCCCGAATGTCGGCCTTATCCATTCCCCCTAGATGGGCGACAGGGTAGATTTTTTTTTTAATATGCAGTGCGCAATCTCGAAATACGACGGGAAGGGTAGATCAGGGGGTAACCAGCCAATCTGTCGAGAAAATATGCGTGACCGAACGTCGCAGGAAGGAGACGCGCGGGAAATTCAATTTCCGTATACTTCGCGTAAGCCCGTAGGCATTTGCGCCCTTCGAAGTTCTTTCGCGGGTTTTTTTTTTTTTTTTTTTTTTGCATGAATTCCATTAAACGCTTCGTCGACTCACCAGGAGTTTCACTCCCTCTCGCTTTCCCTCGAGATCTCAAGAGAGCGCGATTGCGTGGCGCGCAACGGAGAGCGAGAGCCGCGAAGGGGGAAGGAGAAAGGAAATCCGCGGAACCCCTGGAGAATTCGCTCGGGCAGGTACAGCCGAGAGCGGGGCAAGACGGATCCGAGTGAGATTTTTTTTTATCTCCCGCGGAAAAAATTATAGAAGTATTCCGTTTTGCCCCACTCTTTCGTGCGTCCCTCCCGATGGCTTTCTGCCTACGAAGGATTGAGGGACTGACTGCCGGATTTTTTTTACTGCTTCGGCAAAAAACACATCGGCTGCGTACCCTTGCTAGGGTGAATTTCTCATCGGTCAATCATCATGCAGAGTAAGACGTCACGGAGCGAAGAATGAAAAAAGGTCTCGTAAGCCCTGGAGAATTGGCCGGACCTTTCAGGTCGTCCCACACCGCGCGCTGGATTGTTTTCAGCCATTTATTTTGAGAACCTCGAATTCAGTCTCTAGGCATAAAAAAAAAAATGCGCGAAGCGGAGTGAGAGCTAGGTTTACCGGGGCGAGGATCGAAGAATTTCAAATTCGTTCGCATTTAGAGGTTTTTTTTAAAATCGATCAATGGTCCCAAAATGCAATCTGATCCGGCAAGGAGTCGATATACGACAACTTAAATTCAAGCCACATTCGACAGTGAACAGTTTACGAGCCCGGACAAGTGCAACAGCTCCGCGAGACGGACGTCCTGCGAATACGCCAGAGGATGGCACGTGTCTCACAGTTTCCCATTCTTCCGAAACGCCCGACGGCCTCGCAGTTTGCCTCGAGAGTCAAGTGAAACGGGAGTAGAAGAAAGCGTTTAAGCTCCGCGAGTGACGTCGACCGGACCTGCCGCTCATACTTTCTCCGTGATACTTCTGGCGTCGTCTGAAGAAGAATAAGCAGTCGGAAAAGAAACCTTTAAAAAGAAGAAGCAAACAGCTAAAAAAAAAAATATAAAAAAATGAAAACAAGTATGACGGACCGCTCGCAGACGCTCCACCTCGATGGGCGAAGTTGGTTCGAAGGAAGAGCTACGGAGAAAAAAATTTGTATAAAAAAAAAAAAATAATAAAATGGAAGTTACGCAGGAATGGAAAGACAGGCTTTGCTCCGCGACCGCCTCGAGCCCCTAACAGACCGCGAGGCAACTCCGGGCTTTGACCGACAGCTGGCCATACTCGATTAGCATCGCGGAAGCCGAATACGCAAGCAGCCTACGCTTTGCATATACACGGGGTGTAACGCTCCGCATCCCTCTCCTCGTCCTTTCGTCTCTTCCGCGCTCCTCCGGAACCGCATCCTGTCGTCCTTCCCCGGAGCTTTTTTTCTCTATGGATAACCGTCGCCATACGCTTTCCCCGCTCTCGCGATTTTTATTTCGCACGCTTAAATAAAAGTCCACGCTCGGACCGGGCGTAATCGTCGGGACATCCGCACTGGTACGTCTCCCCCCGGATGGAACCACCCACGACAGCGGAGAGAAATACAGTTCGTGGCTGAACGGTTGAAAAATTTCAGCGTTCCAGCATCCATCAGGCCGGGACAACGCCCGCGCAACTGTAACGCTTCTACGCGCTTTCCCATTTTGCCATTATTACGTTTGTTTTATTTATTTCATTTTTGTCGACTCTTATCATCCGCCCTGTCTGTTCGTCGAACATTTTTCACTCGTCAGACCTGAAAAGCTCTTGGTTTATAGATTTTTAAAATTAAATGTATTGAAAAAAAAACCAGTGCACGGTAACAAAAAGGTTTTTGGATTTAACAAACATTTCTGGTTCACATAGGTTGACTATATTATAATACTATTATAGAAATGTGTTTATCAATTATAAGAATTTTTCAATGAAAAAGAAGATGATGAAATGAAGAAGAAAAATATTGGAAATTAAAATTGTCATATCGCTTCTTCATAATGTCCCTTTATGTTTAAAGCTTGTTCTATGAGAAAGCATTTTCTGTATTTTTGACTTTCTCATAGAAAAAGCTGTATCAATGCAGGTATGAGACAGCGATATGGAAAATTCAATTTTCAACATTTTTCAATGTGAACGATGTGCTTGACTTTCGTCAAATAGGCTATATGATTTTTATAAAAATGTATTTTTCATAAAAACCTCGAAATTTTTTTTTTACCAAAACAAAGGTTCCTCCACGAGGAACCAAAATTGTGGTCTCTTATGAACCTGGAACATTTGTTTATTACACAACCATTGCGAAAATGGTCGTTTGCCTTACGTGGGCGCAAGCATGGTTTGTACAGAAATGGTTGATTGCCTTTCCAGTTAGCAGCTCTCTTACAATCGAGCAATGGCAGATCGCTATTGTCGTCATCGCTGGCGCATTGTAGTGGTTACAGCCACTTCTATTCAGCAGACTTCCAACCCACCTCCTCCTGTGCCCGTCACCCAACTCGCTCAATGCGTTCGGGGGTTTCCTGGCCTGACGCTATTGGGCCGGCGTTACTGACAGATTGAACGTGGTTTGGGCTGGGAAACTCGGCCCCGCCGAGCCGTGACCGGTAACTCCGTGTTGGTAATCAATCCGGCTGGACGTTTATCCCGGAAAATGAAGCGATATGCTTCTCACTCCGTCGTTCGGGCTGGTGTATATGCTCACGGTATATGAGAGCGAAATCGGAGCGGGTGGAGAGAAACACTCGTCGAAGCTTATTGGGTCTCATTAGCATATCCGCAACTAGCTCGAAGGTTTCTCTCGCATCGCTCTAGTTCTCCCTCCCACGATCATCGTTCGGGGTTTCCAATTCTCCGTGTTCCCTCGGAACCATTGCGATTGAACTGGTCGCATGCGTACTCCCTACATAGCGCAGTATGTCATGGACGGTACATGTATATCGGTGACTGAATCGTTGAACGTAATAAACGATAACAGATTACGATGAAGCTCGATCGTGCTCTGTTCTGTGGGTTGGGCAAATTCGGATTACTCGAGGGACATTGTTATTGTTGGCTTCAAATTTTTTTTCCATTCGATGTAAATTATTTAACGGCTCTCTGCAAAGTTATTGTATAAAGTATCAAGCAAGACATCTAGCAAGACTGGGTGGCCTTGCTGGGTGGCTTGCTGGGTGGATTGCTGGGTGGCTTTCTGGGTGGCTTTCTGGGTGGCTTGCTGGGTGGCTTGCTGGGTGGCTTGCTGGGTGGCTTGCTGGGTGGCTTGCTGGGTGGCTTGCTGGGTGGCTTGCTGGGTGGCTTGCTGGGTGGCTTGCTGGGTGGCTTGCTGGGTGGCTTGCTGGGTGGCTTGCTGGGTGGCTTGCTGGGTGGCTTGCTGGGTGGCTTGCTGGGTGGCTTGCTGGGTGGCTTTCTGGGTGGCTTTCTGGGTGGCTTTCTGGGTGGCTTTCTGGGTGGCTTTCTGGGTGGCTTTCTGGGTGGCGCGCTGGGTGGCTTGCTGGGCGACTTGCTGGGCGGCTTGCTGGGTGGCTTGCTGGGCGACTTGCTGGGTGGCTTGCTGGGTGGCTTGCTGGGTGGCTTGCTGGGTGGCTTGCTGGGCGGCTCGCTGGGCGGCTCGCTGGGCGGCTTGCTTGGTGGCTTGCTGGATGGCTTGCTTGATATCTTCGATTTATTTAAGAAATCGAGCAAGATATTCAAGAATATACCAGGCATCAATGACTGGCAGCGTGCGCACGAAACAAGCTGCAGTGGATGATCTTGATTGAAATCCACTTGCGACGTCGAGACGCCGCAAGGGTCATAGGGTGAAGTGCGTCCGCGACTATTGGCGGCGGCGGAGTGCCCCGAGGGAGAGAAGAGGATCACGTCTCGGCGACGAGTACTTGGAGAAATTTTCCATTCCCGTGCAGTGGCGTGCACCTCCTACGGTTTCGAAGAGAGCGTTGCCACGGCGCGCTACATCGACCCCGCGGTTCACTTTCCTTACCATTAATAAGAGAGCCGAGTGGACGAACAGGCCGGAGTTCAGAATGAAGAGGACTTGGGGTTGGCGACGGAGGGGCGACGGGTTACGTTGTAGAGTACGGAAATAAAACCGATAAGGGCACGATGCGCCGCCATTGTTCGAGGGTACATTGTACCGTGTTGAGCCAAAGCATCACGCATGCCGTTGCACAATAGGTATATGAGTATGAGACACAATGAGTACGAGACCACGACGTCGCTGCACCTTCCACGCGACCCGTGCCGCGTATATATACTTTACGAAGGACACACTCTCGCGAGCTTGTCCCATTGTACTTCCTGTTGTCTTTCCCGTTATTGTTGCCATTTTTTTTTTATTACGCTGCACAATTACTCTTCCATGGTTCGGTGCATCGATGAATAATAAAACCCAAGCTAATATACTTATAGTCGACCAAGATAACAAAAGGGTTCAATTTTTATTATGCCTCGCGGAGAAGAATAGTCAGCTGTACTGGCCAAACACATGGTTGGATGTACGCTCGTGGTTGGAGACCAAATCATTTGTTGACATAACCAAATTAATCGCCCGAAGCGTATGTGACCGCACTCTTGATTGGGACTAATTGTTTTTCTCCGTGCGACACGACGCCTTCTATATAAAAATTAAAAATATTTCAGACTCTCCGATGCGATTCGCCATTTATTGGGAGGCATTGTTGGAAACATGTATGTAGAACGTTGGGGAGCCTTTTCGGGCGATACATACACGCGGCTCGCATCTTGTTCGTCTCTGTATCCCCGCGTACGTGACGGAAACGACTGGCTCGTACCCCGGAGGATGGGTTTCCTTGGAGAGGACATCCCAACGGTGGTAGTTACTGTAAGCGATAGCGGAGCCCGAAGCGGCCACTTCGCAAACCGTGCTCGACGAACCCGCGACGGCTGCGGACAATCCCTGGCACCTGCGCCTTCAAGAATTTGTATCTCTTTCGCGTTACTTTTTCTTTGGTTCCTTTGTTTTTCTTTTCCTTCCGTCCTTTGCGTGAAAATTCTTCTAGGGAAAAAAGCGCCGAATGGGACGCGAGGGATACACAGGAAGAGATAGGGAAATCGGGAGCGTGAACAGCAACGACGACGATGTCCTCCATCGGGCGTCGTATCAACGACTCTCTTATCGTATGGCAATCGCGTGCGAGATACCGCAGCTTCTGCTATCTTCTTCCGAGAGATACAGACGTCGTTAGACAAATAGCTTTGATATCCGAAGAAACCTGCACCGTCGTTTCGTTGATTTTATCAGCGTCGTCCAATGTAACACAACCCTCCTTAATTTCGAAGCTCTGTATGTCTGGGATAGCATTTTGGGCCTGTGAAATTTAGGAAAAACATAGATATATATGATTTCCGGCATATACCGAGCGATATGCCTGAGTACCATCCCTGGCCGATAGGACACCGTGTTTGAACCAGCAGACTATAAGCCGAAGCAGCGGCGAACTATCGCTGCTCGTGAAGTCCTGTAACCCGTTAAAATACCTGAGTTAGTTGTCTCACGGTGTCGGAGCCACCGGGTGTGTGTGCCGGACCGATAGAGACTTCCAGTCGGTAGGCCACTGCCGCGAAGTTTGCGTTTTCGGGAGACCACAGTTACCAATATCCTTACCGTTACGGCGGCGGTACCTGAGAATGAGAGGCATCCGGCGTGATGCTGACACGTCGGTGAACCGTCCAAAGCTTTCCTCGATGCAGAAGCCAGTAACCACACTTGCAAAGCGAGCGGGTGAATCTCCATTTATCCTCTCCGTTCGCCCCTCAGCTTTAGAATCCCTGGAGTAGGATCACACAAGACTGATAACCGATTAGCCCAGGACGAACATCGTTCACAATGTCCGGGATCTCATTTTTAACTCATCTCTTCGTCCGTTCAATCAATGCTGTTCTCCCGAGTGGAACAATTGTTCGAGGATGATGATTAGTTGAGAGGATTTCGCATCAACGTCTCGTCATGAAAGGGTGCGAGGTATCGCGTGTCAATGTCTGGTCATGAAAGGGTTTCCCCGAGATAACTGACGAGAGAGAGTCGCGCACTGCTTTGCCGGCGTTGCGTGCCCGAGGATTCGAACCACCGGCAACTGCCGCCAGCCCATCCAAACATGACGTGTGAGCTCCCACTCGCCCCGTCTCTCTCTCGTTCGTCGTAGAATGAGGGTACGTCCCGTCGGCGTTTGCATCAACCTTGCGTGGACGTTGTTAGCCACCGAGTGTAGAGATGTCCACCGCACGATTGCCAGGGACGTTGAATCCCCACATCTCCAACCCATTCCTGGCTGTCCAGCTCGGTCAACCACCGAGTCTTGATTTTCTGAATACACATTCCCTGGGTAAACCCGAGTCTCTGCCAAGGTGGTAAACTCGTACTCGTGCGAAAATGGCTTTGCCACCGCTGTATCAATCATCGCCACCTCATCGGGGACTTTGCAATCGACATTCCATCAAAGTTCCCAGCGAATTCCAGAGTGCTTTGCCTGTCGTCTCTGCAATCAACTTGGCGCACGCTCTTTCCCTCCGTAGACCAGTCTCTTGATCTTCTTCTCATCTCGCCAATGCTTCACGCATTTACCTTCAGCATCAGCTCCTCTGGGAACGAGGCGTTTATATTTCACTCCCCTTTTTTCTCTCTCCTCTCCATCCAGCCCTGGTCCGCTTATCGCACGATATGCTCGTCCTGCACCGAGCGCCGTGCCAGCGGGACAAAGGACTTATGCTAATGGAAGAGAGTCGTTCGGATTATTTTCACGCCAGTCCCGTCTCGTCGTCAGGTATGATAGAACCCGGCCTCTCGTCCTGGGGATGAAAGGGAAGCGACGCCTCCTCTAGTGGCTCGACTCTCATCTCTTGACGGCACCTCCAGGGAGGCGCGCGCGCGAATAGGGCGTACGAGAGCTCGGGGAACCCTTTTTTTTTTCTTCGCACTCTTTCGCTTCTTCTTTTCTCGTCTATCCTTCGCGAACAAAGACCGCATCAAGCCGACGCTCTCAATGTCTCCTCGACTGGGCTTTCTCGTTCAGAGTTCCTCCCCATTCATCCGTTTCTATCTTTTTTCTCTTGTTTGTTTATTCAAATAAAATTCATCAAGGATCGTTCATCGTCGTTCCGCGGATTTTTCCATTTTCTCACGCTCACTACCGGCTTCTCATCTCACCCTGTATTCCTGCCTATTTCGAGCTCGGTCAGATAATTCCCTTCATTATTTCGACGAGGCGATAGTTCGTGTATGAAATATGTAAAAGATGTTGCCGCGGCTGCAAATTCCTTGATACTGAACAAGAATGTTGTTATTTTTCGTCGGCAAACCCTTCGTCGATGAGACCGCGGATGGTCGGGCTAAGTTTTAGACGATAAAAATAAAACGACTGACTGAACAAACGTATGAAATCGCCAAGCTATTTGCGTAAGGAATTCGCTTGCTCGAGGTGTCGCGTTGGCGTTCGACGGGAATTTCGGGCTATTCGACGTTTCCGAGGAGTCCCGACCTGAGGATTATTGAGGGCTACTTAAGCGTGAGAGAGCGATGGAGAGGGTTTTAAGATTTGGGGAAGATCGCGTCTTCGCGGGGGCGCGGATCGGCGAATGAAGAGGAAGCGAGACGAGAAAGAGGAGAGACAGTCGGAAACAAAGTTCTCGCAGAAGCGCCGTAGTAATATGCCAGCTTCGACATTCACCCCTCCTCGCTCGAGCGACTCGACCGCGTCTAATCTCCAGGATCAACAGACCGACCCCATCCCGGCCGCATCGACACGCCGGGGGGAGAGCAGGGACGCTGAAACTTATTTGACTGAGGAATACCCGAGGAAAGTGCTTGCTATCTTGTTCCAATGGATCGCATCGAGGCTGGTTCATTTGTTTTTACTTGAAATTCCACCCGCTGCCCCATTTGTACGTTGTCGGAAGAAACTGGAGGGAGAGCTTGGACAGTGATTTTGGCTGCTGCGCGCCGTTTCCACAGCGCGATTACGTAATTTCTACAGCGATCTAAAAAGTTTTGTGCGAATAAGAAATTTCTTTTTTCCGGCGAATTTCACCTCCACTTATAGGTGAACTTTTGACACGAATAGTTTGTAGTTTCGTGCTACAATGACGTCCCGGAAAAGGACTACAGCAATTAGGAATGTGTCTTAGATGATATAACTGGATTTCTTGAAGATTTTTTGGAGAGATCTTATTGAAAGAAAAGTTGATCCTCGACGCATGAACTCATAACTCATGGTTGGAATTATCGTTTACAATAGACAAAACGATAAGCCCGGTAGAGACACATTTCAATTTCGTCCGCTTGCCCAAGCTGGGATATTCAATTTCCACGTCGCGAGTTCGTGCTGTCGTTCGGAGCGTGAAATCGAGACGATTTTCCACCCCCTCGATCTTGTCTCCGCCATCTTCACATTCTCTGCTGCCACTGGAACTCTCCTCCCTCCAATACGCTTTTACCTAATAGTGAGTTCCCATTATACTTTCCCGTCTACTTTTTCGAGTGAAGTGTGCCGTTGTCCTCGATCAACTTGCTTGTCAATTTTTTCCGTTCTCCCATTAAAAGACAGAACAACCGCCCGGATCGTAATAGTAGTAATGCGTATTTATTAGCGACATGTTACATTGGTTATCGATCTTTCAAGTGTGTAACAAACGTCTTGGTGATTACATGAAGGTATGTTAACAATATCTGCTAACGAGCCATCGACCTTGGTCCTTCAGCTCAAGAATTTCTTTAGTTTATTTACTTATCTGCGATTTATGTAGAATGATATGAGTGCGCGATTGTGTATTTATGTGGGCAGTATTGAGATAGCTTTTAAGTTTGGTTTTCGTTGTACATTCTTTGGAGGGTTTGTAGAGGGTGTATAGGTTGTGTAGGGTATTTACATGTAGTGGTGTTTTGTGATGGTCGTTGGATACGCAGTGGTTCAATGTATTCTAGGTTTTCACTTGCAAATCGCTGGGTGTGATCTTTCATTTGTAATTGGAATCATTCTGGTTTTTTTTCGTATAGAAGACAGTAACGTGGATTGAAGAGAAGGTTTGCCGGGTTACGTATGCCTGTAAGGCGCCTACCCGAGTAGAAATTTTCGAGCTTTACATCAGCTCCTGATCGGCTCCTGATAAGGCCTTATCAGGCCCTTGCCAAGAGGGTTATTCTCGAGTCAGTCACAAGAGTGACAAGAGTTCAGAAAAAGTTTTTCGCACAAGTATCGTACCAAATTTTACTTCACGGGTTGTGAAAACAGGAGCTTCGTGTACGCGAAGCGTGCCAAAAACTGACATTATCGCACCGAGTGTAATAAAGTACTATAATCGACTTCCAGAGCGGGACGCAATCGTAATTACAAATAATCCGAAAGCATCCTCCACAAGTATTGCGTCGCTATAACGACGAATTGTCTTTACACTGATAGACATCGGGACATTAACTCAGAATCAAAAAGGGGTGCTGAATCGATTGCGGTCCAGCCTAACGCCACCGATCCGACCGTCGAAAAGTTACACGAGCAAAGTTGGTTTAGTTGGGTCAGTTTTCTATCGACGATGGAGTCTCACTCTCTCAAAGGTCGTTCAACCCCGTTGACACGCCGATAGATCGATCAAATGAGAGAGACGGATTGGGAAACATGCTCAACGAAGAGAATGACGTAAAATCGTTGCTTCGGCCATGTATTCGCTGTCAATGAACGGCGGTCAAGCCCGACGCCGGAGCCTGATGCTCGGTCAATCGAGGCTCGATTCCCGACGAGAGACCTCGAGAGCGTGAATAACGCAGGGTCCTTCTCGCATTCTCGTTATTCTAGTAGTTCCGTGATTGACATCACCGGATCAATCCCAGATTCACCCCTCTTTCCGCTCACCTTTTTTGTTCGAGCTCGCCGAAAATGCTTCAAAGGGCTGACATTGGCACAGTTGGACGACACAACGATGGACAAAGGTATTCGGTAAGCTCTGAAAACACGACTATTTTCCTGTTGGTCCTTTCGCGCGTTCCCACCGGCCGGCCAATCAAAATCCTTTGCACCTGCGACTACGTCCCATGGCGCGATTCCCGAGGCCCCTGACGAGAAAATAAACGCTACCGAGTCGCTCCTTCGCCTATCGGATGGGACTGAACTGGAGAGCGGTGGAGAATATAAAATAAATTAAATAATAATAATAATAACAACAAAGGAAGAGAGTCGAAGTGTTGCCGGAGGCGAAGATGTGGAAGAACGGGAAGTAGGAATGGATAGAAACGGAGGAAACTATGAGAGAGCCGAAGACAAAAAGAGGAAGAGGATACGAAGCAGGATAGAGAACGAGCGGCCCCTCCGCGACTAGTACAAAGTGAAAAGTAAAATTCTCCCAAGTAGAAGTTAATGTTTAATTTAAGATAGAGCCCACCCGGCCGACCGGTTCGCTCTCTCCTCTCCTTCCCGTCCTCGCTGCTTCCGGAGCTCACGAAAAGTTACACCGCCTGCTGGCATACTCCGGAGGGGTGGGTGAGGAGGGTAGGGTAGTTATACCGTATCTGTCCGTGGTAGGGCCAGGCGTGCAGAGCTCGACGGTCTGCAGGATATCTTCGAGATCGGAGCGCCAGGCAGCAGCCGGTCATCCGGAGCCAGCCCCGCATTCTCCATCTATATTTATATAGATAGATTATATATATATCGCCCTCGTTCTGCTCCAGCGTCCGGTCGGAGTTGGAAAATTAATCCATGGCTCTCTAAAAAATTTATACGAAACTGCTGGACGTGAAATATTTAATAATGTCACTGTCGTCCGGACCTTTATGTCTCATCGCCGGGAAAATTCCGACCGAAGTTCGTTATCGTCTTATTAATTTATTCGATTTATTTGAAATCACTAATGAGAACTTTACTTTCTTTTTGTGATTATTTAGTGCCGAAGTGCCAATGTCTCGTTAATGAGTCTGACTCTTTAAAAAGAGAAAAGAAAAGTCGAAGTATCGGTGTCACGATAAATGGTAAGATAATGAAGATAAAAAAGACCTTTTTTTTCTTCATCTGTTTCAGTGGCCTGCTCGACGGTTACCGTGACAAAGTGTCAAGCCGCGCTGCACACTCTGCAAGCTTTTCCGTTCTTTCGGCCAACGTGCCTCTGCAAGGAGCCACACGTCGATCCGGAATGCAATAGCTTTCAAAACTTTCTCTTCGACCATCCGTGCGTTTACGTGCTCAAGAAAGGTAAGGACTTTACACTCTATTCCAAATAATAATAATAATAATAATAATAATAATAATAATAATAATAATAATAATAATAATAATAATAATAATAATAATAATAATAATAATAATAATAATAATAATAATAATAATAACAATAATAATAACAACAATAACCGACATCCAATCAAATGAACGGATGATAGTATAAATAAATCCTTCTTCGTTATTGGGTCGAACAATGATCCGTATATCTCTTCGTCCACTCGTGTTTACAGTGCGATATTTTGCGGATGCATATTTGATATTTTATCCGCGCGTACAAACAGATATCCGAGTCCATCCATATGAATACCCGCGTGTCAAGCTCTCGTCCGCGATCCGTGCGCATAAATTTAACATTCCCAACGATCCTAATCGCGTTATCCACCAGTCACGGATTCCTGGCGCTCTCGCACTCCGGGCTCCGGGCATCACCGGATCCGAAGCCTTTAATCTGCTTTTCAATAAAGAGAGCGACGATACGAGTTTCCCCGAGCCGTACACATAATGCATAGCGACCAATTCGAGCTGGGGGGTATGAAAACCGTGTGGTATCGATGAATCGAAAACCTCGTCTCGTTGGGCAACGTTGGACCCGTGGACGACCCGGCAGTTGCAGCGTCGGTTCCACGGTGGAGAGGGTGAGAGTAGCAGCTCGTTCGTCGAAGCCCATCACGGATTACTAGAAACCGCGAACCGACCCTCCGCCGCTATCCTCTCGTACAATTCCCACCCCTCCTTCTCCTTGGTTCGCGCTCATCCTACGAACCATTCGCGCAGCCTGGATCTCGCGCGTCCCCGAATTCAGGTCAATTTCGAGCGAAAGGGATGTTTTCCTCAGTCCGACGATTTGTGCATGATCAAGGGAGACTGACGGCGTGTGTCTGTGTGTGTGTGTGTGTGTGTGTGTGTGTGTGTGTGTGTGTGTGTGCGTATCTCTCTGTGTGTCAACGCCTCGTCAATCGAGCCGGCCCTTGACCGCACCAAGGCTCCGGGGATCTTGTTGCGCTTCCACGATTTCGAGTTTCGGTGTGATCGAACTTGTAACGACCGAGCCGATACTTTCGGAGGATTGGTGATGGTCGATGTTCTGACGGTTTGCCCAAGAATAAATGATAGAAAAATATGGTGACTGCCGGGATTCGAACCCGGGCTTTTCGGTTCCTAAGTAAGAGCGCTAACCACTACGCTATTGTCACCCATATTTTTCTATTATTCTCGTCGTCTACATATATGCAAACCTGGGGCCGTCACAAACTCCCGATAGACTGCGGTGGGTTCATCGAGTGTGCGGGGCCAAAACCGGTCAAAGGGACATTTCGGATTTGCAATGAAATCGCGGTTCAGGGGTGTTTTAGATAAGAAGGGGTGGACTTGGGAGACAAGATTATTCGTGGCATAATTTTGTCAATGGCAACGAGCGTGGAAAGTTGGCGATTGCGACGGGTGTGAGGTTTGCTGCCTGAGCGAAGCGAGGGCTGCAATTAGACGAGTCGCAATCGTTAATTTGACCCTTGTTGCACATCAGACTTTTCGTAACGAGGGCATGAATCTGCGGCACTTGGAATGGCAGTCGCGCGAGACGAACACTAAAAAGTGAGATTATGTCTCTAAGGACGAAAACGTCTAAAGTGAAATCCCAAGGGGCGAAACTGAACGGAATGCGAACTGCGCATGCGAGTCCGACTTTTCACCATAGGTTCACGACTGACATGCAATGGGCCACTTTCGGCGCGCAAAACTACCATGGAAAGTGCAGCAGATTCATGCACGTGTTGCAAAAAAAAAATATTATATATATGTGGGGCATTCCGCGTCAAGTCGAACGGTGAGCCTCTGAGATCAAGCTGCAAGTTCGTCACAGTATTATGTAGTGTGTGTCTGGAATTTTGTCCAGATTTTTATCGACTCTCGCTTTCGAGCTGGCTCGTTTTCGAACTGTCATACACAGAAACTTTTTCTACAAAATATGCTATTTTTGTTGAACTATCTTCGTACATTTTTTCAATATTTTTCAAGCAAGAGAAACTTAAAAGAAAGCAGAATTTTTATTTTTATTGTTTTTTCAGCGTGTATTTCTCCCTGCCTTTTGCGTAAAATTTCACAGGATGTTCTTTTATTGGTGTGACACAACACGTGTACATTTCAAAATTGGTTGGAATTGCGTTCAATTACCGCAGGCGTCCAGCAATTTTTTTTACAGGACATATACATATATCATAAAAAAATGCCTCCGGAAATTGAATGCAATCCCAACCCATTATGAAATTTATATATGTTGTTTTATACCAATAAAATGTAACTGGCCAATCCTCATTGGTGGCCGCCTCACTCCAGGCGTGGGTGTTGGAGGTGAGACTCAGACGGGGAATGTTTCAGCACCTGTCCGTGGTGAACTTGGATCTCAATTACACTGCAGGTTCTTCTATAGATGATTTTCACCGTGTGCCGTAAAGCGTCGAACAATTCGGTCGCCAGGTGTTTTAATCTACTGAACACCAAGATGTAGTAATTTTTCGAATATTGTTTATTTATTCAAAACACAAAGTTCTCCTTAATCGCGAGTTATTCCCTTGACAGATAACGATGAAAGTGGTTAACGACAACGATCAGTTTCCATATTCGTCGAGATTTTCTCCAGATCGTCGGTAACTCCATATTCTCGTTCCAAACTTCACACCTAAGGACAAGAGACAGGAATGTAGAAAACCCAGGAATAAGGGAAAACCTGTGACATACATTGCAACCGCGTAGATATCTGAAAATAAGAGATCCGCTCTTCAATACGCAACGTTATTTCGCTATTCAATCCCATTAACGTATTTCTATGCCTGATCTTTCTCACTTTACTTCCATATCTGCCTAATTATACTGAAAACAAGATGAACTTATCATCGTCGAGAAATTGCCAGAATTCAACGCTTCTGATGTCAATGCCAGGCCAAATCATTTCTCCATTCTATTATCGACCACTGTTTATCAGAACAACTTCGTGTACACCCGAAACTTGTCCAAAGTGTTGCCATCGATCTAAAACCCAAAACTCCTCGGGAACCCTTCAGAGCGCTTCCCATAACAAGGTATTGTGGCCTCCAATACAATGGAACGACGCTCAAGGCCCACCGACAGGCAGTCTTGACGAGGAACTTGGAAATCCTTCCAGGGCAAAGCCCAAGACTCCAGCCAGTAATTCAATACACTCATAACTCCATAGATTCTCTGGCAACCCTGCAGAACGTTTGTCTGTTCCTATTTGGAAAGAGAAAAACTTTGAAGACTCCAAACGAGCAATCACAACAACTTTCCATCCAGCATTGACGTCTCTTGAAGTACTATCTGTATTATCCTTGGAGAACACCCTAATCATCATTTACTCTCTGTACTTTTCTTTTTTAATTGACGAACGTCCATATCTAACACTCTGACATTCAACCAGAGCGAATGTCAAAAACCTAAACACTGCGTCGTCGATGAGGACAAAACTTTTTGATCTGGTCTACCTCACCACAGAACCAACACCTTCTATTTTCTGAAAGATTCGCTGCCTGTTCATCGATCAAATCCGAAATGGACCGAGCGAATTAATAACGCGCGTATTAGGTTTTGGGGCGGATATTATTGTGTATAATCGCAGCTAAATATATCGAACACGAACTGTCAAACGTCTGTTTGCTCTGGAAGTCCGATCAAAACTGTTCTACATGACGATCGATCTTGTGTCCATCGTTCGTTCGTTCGTCGCTTGTCAAACCTAACTAATATCGTGTGCCTCAACGCATAATCAGCTACACATTCGTAACAATATATATATATATATATATATATATATATATATATATATATATATATATATATATATATATATATATATTTAAACCTGCAATGGATAGCCTTTCTCGGTATTATGAAGCTCGTTCCGTTGCAAAAAGAATATTCCGTGAAATTTTTAGCAACATCCACAGTCATACTTGCTGACGGATTTTCTGTTTTTTCTTCAAGTTTCTCGTACTTAAAAAATTTTGAAAAAAATCTTTTTTGGTAGTTGATGTTATTTTGTATGACCAAAAGTTGCCGAGATATAATTTTTAATATTGTCACGCCTATCTGCCAACACGAAAACGAGAACCGATAAAAATCTGGAAAAAAAAAATGCAGGTACTCACACGTAATGAGTGAGGAGAGTAAGTGTTTTGGGCCATTCGACTTGACATCGAAAGCCCCGTACGTTCAATGCACCCCACCCTCTAATAAACCAGTAACCGTATAACCACTGAAATAAATATAATTGCTCATGGGGAATAGCAATGTTCGTGAAATTTATTGGTCATATTAGAGCCGCGACATATTTCGCTCGATTCGGTGGAAAATTGAAAATTGGATGAAAAAGCTCATTCCCGTTAAATACGTTTTGCCAACTCCCTCTCGATTCCACTGTTCTCCATCGAGGCTTCCCTCTGTCTCCCTCTCAGCCCCGTTCCTCTCTCCTCGTCGGTTCGTTCAACGGCCGATAAATTTTGTTACGCTTAACGTTGTTTAATTAATAACTAATAGACGACGCCCCTGCCCCTCCCTCGTTCCACCGTGTCCGTTGTACATAAACAGTTCCCGAGCCCAGCCTCGGCTCGTTCGGACGTGCGAGGGCGAACCGGAGCACTGGTGGAAACTGGAAACAGCCGGTGGTCATACCGCATCGTGGTTCGCATTAATTAATGAATACGTCACGAGGGTCCAGTCCACTGCGGCGGCTCGAGTGGACCCGAGCGCGGATTCTCCTCCTCTCCTCACCTCCTGCAGCATTTTCGCTTCTATATGCATATATCTCTATCTCTCCGTTATCTGTCCAAAGGCCTTCGTTTGCCTTCCATATCTCGGAGAGTGGAGACCCTCGAGCCGCGACCGCGAACCTGCCTCGCGTACGTCTCTCCACCGCAGTACCTCCAAGTGTGTTTCGGCCCTCCCCGTGCCGGCCCCGGTCGACCTCCCTCGAAACTCGTCAATCCTCGTGCTCCTTGCATAATTTGGCTCTATAATTTATTGGGGGCTACAAACTTTGCTTCCGCGCTGCGGGACTCCTCGAGAGATCGGAAATACGAGGAGCTCCGTAGGTTTCCCTCTCGAATTCCCGTTGCACGGGCAGCGGCAGCAAAGACGAGGAATCCAGCCGGTTGTTATTGGGTAAAACAGCTGACGGGATTCGTGCTAAACGTGCGGTTGTGCATAGAAACATGTGATCATTTTTTACTGACGATCGGCAGTCGGTCGATTTTTTTTGCTTTGAAGGGGTAAAATTTTTTATTGTTAGGAGTAGTAAAAGTGTATTTATTGACAATATGAATTAGTCCATACAATATGGGATACATGTCTCTATGCAGAAGTTACAATGCTTTCAATGACATTGCTAATGAGCCATCGACTGGAGTCCTTCAGCCCAAGGTTTTCACTATATTCGGGTCGATTAATTAATTTTTTTTCCTTTGTTTATTAAAATTATTGCTGTATATTGTCATTTTGCTTTTGACAAATCTGGATTAGGTACATGACAAGTATATGGTTTATACTTTTATTTATGTGTTTTCTGAGCTCTCTATATTGACCATTCGTTGAAGCTGTTGGAAGATTGTGTGCGTGGGTGATTTGTAATGTTGTATTATTTTCGGCGATTACCATTATTAAACCATAATTTGGCTGTATAATTTATTGGACCCTAAAAACTTTGCTTCCGCGTTCCCGGATTCCTCGAGAGATTGGAAATACGAGAAGCTCCGTAGGTTTCCCTCTCGAATTCCCGATGCGCAGGCAGCAGCATCAACGACGAGGAATCGTTCTGCCCATGAGTGAATTACAAATTGGCTATGTCTTGGCGCAGTACTGTTGCCAACTTTGCCGGGACTGGCGGTCAGTTCTGAACAGGTACAGAAACATCCCTAGTCATTGTCTAGGTATGACAATAACTTTAACGTTAACTCCAGCTTCTAGCCGTCAGACGCGACGCGGCCGTCTGATCTGTTTTTTGGGTTACCTGTCGCCACTGAAAATTTCATTGTAAAATTATTTTTTTATTTTATTTATTTATTTTTTTATTTACGGGACGAGCCCTTTTACATAATTTTGTAAACTCCTCTGTACATTTCTCGGCATATATACACACTCGCACATTTTTGTTACTGTGAAAGAGCCTTCGTCCTGTGTAAATAAATAAATAAATGAATAAATAAATAAATAAATAAATAAACAAATAAATAAATAAATAAATAAAACAGCCGACGAGATTCGTGCCCAGCGCGCAAATGTATATGGAAACATGTGATCGTTTTTTCCTGCCGATCGGCAGTCTGTCGATTGTTTTGCCTCGAAGCGATAAAAAATGGTTATTATTTTCGGCGATCACCATTAAAGCTACCTTGGTCAGGCCGCTACAGTCCGCGTGTAATCACCGAACGATCCGGCGCCAATAATTACCACGGCCTCCTTCCAATCTTTCCATCCAGCTTATTTTTTTTTTAGCTCTCGCTTTCCATAGTTGTCAGATAAAATATGGATTATTCCACAATTGTATTCAAGCTCGAGAGTATCAAGGATGGGGGAGGGGTTGATGCAGCTGGTGCTGCCGCTGCCGCTGCTGCTGTCGTTCTCACGGTATTTCCATAAACATTGAATTATTCCGCTCCGATCTTCGGGTCTATCTGGTCAATTAACTGTAAAGAAATTATAATCCGCAGTAGGGAGATTTAAAAAATGATTTCTTCTTTTATTCATTTAATATATATATATATATATATATATATATATATATATATATATATATATATATATATATATATATATACATATATATATATATATATATTGCAATTTGTCGAGGCGACGATGCTTTATTTTCACGGGTTTATTCAGTCCGCTTCAATTTTTCTCTCCGGCCCCAATCGAGAGATTTCTTCCTTATTCGCAGAAAAGCTCCCCCATCGAGTCGCGAAGTCGCAGACTCGTTGAAGAGGAGCCAAGACAGGAAGGAAAAAAAACAACAAAGGAACGCTATCTTTGAAAGAGACGCAAGTCCGTGCATCCCAGCCTTCACGGCTTCTTTCTCATAGTTATATTCTGCTCTCTCCCTACCCCTCCCTGACGTTTTCCCGCGTCCGGCATTGTTCATTTCCCCCCTCTCCCCCGAGGGCTCGATCCTCCCTGCCGTCAAGCCTTTTGAACGTTCTCAAACGATTTTCGGATACTACCGATGCCGTCTCCGTTCAGTCACGTAGCTCGACTCGCCGGCACTTCACCACCACTCCTACGAACTTCCGAAGCGTTCAACCTTTTTCCTCCTTCTACCTTATTTTTTGTATTTTTATATATATATATATATATATATATATATATATATATATATATATATATTCCAAGCTTTCCTTTATTCAAATGAATAAAATAAACTCGGCGCGCCCAACGGACTCCCGTCGATCCGCTCGAACCACTTTCGTACGTCTTCTCCCATCTCTTATTCTCAATTCTTGCCTGCCGCATCACCGACTCATAGAATTTTCTGTCCCTCGCCATTTTCCTCACCATTTATTCCGCCGCTATCGATTCCCCCGACGTTCCCAATCGGTTTCTCTCTCCCCGGCGAAGAGACTCGTTCCGCCAATTGCCCGGTCGGCTCGGGCTTCATGGAGATTCATTGGATTTATCGTTCACGGAATGATAACAATACCAACGAATCGAGGGAGTCTTCATTTTTTTATTCTCGCCGATTCTGCGGACGAAGATTGGCGAATCGGGTCTCGAGTTCGGTGAAAGTGCGTTTCTGTTATTTCACAAGCCGGAGCGATCCGAAGTCTCCTTAAGGTGAAGTGAAACACGTTCTCTGTCGATCTCTCTCGCTCCACCGTGAGACCAATTGCGCTATCTTTCTCGCACTCCTGGCTCCGTCACGTGAGTTTCACTTCAACTTAACGAAAATTGTGTTTCCATTAAATCGATCTCGTTGAACTTGATCACAATTTTTGTTAATTTTTTTATTCCCATCGATTCTGCGGAGGAAAATTGGCGAATCGGGTCTCGAGTTCGGTGAAAGTGCGTTTCTGTTATTTCACGAGCCGAAGCGATCGGAAGTCTCCTTAACGAAAATTGTGTTTCCATTAAATCGATCTCGTTGAACTTGATCACAATTTTTATTAATTTTTTTTATTCCCATCGATTCTGCGGACGAAGATTCGCGAATCGGGTCTCGAGTTCGGTGAAAGTGCGTTTCTGTTATTTCACGAGCCGAAGCGATCGCAAGTCTCCTTAACGAAAATTGTGTTTCCATTAAATCGATCTCATTGAACTTGATCCCAATTTTTATTAATTTTTTTTATTCCCATCGATTCTGCGGACGAAGATTCGCGAATCGGGTCTCGAGTTCAGTGAAAGTGCGTTTCTGTTATTTCACACGCCGAAGCGATCGGAAGTCTCCTTAACCGAAATTGTTTTTCCACTAAATCGATCGCTTGATCAAAATTTTGATTAATTTTATTTCTTCCTTTTTTTTACAGATAAGGATACGTATCCGATAGATGCATTGCTGACGTGCAATCACGCCCTGAGCGTCTGCCAGCGCGAGAAGGCCTGCTACACTCTCTTCGAGGACTTCAAGACGAGTTGCCGGGTCAGAGACGGAAAGTGCAAAATGGAGAGTCGGTGAGTTTTGACATAAAACACATAAATATATCTACATATATCTAGGTGTAGTATATTTTTGTACAATTTCATCTCAATTCTGTGACACACACATGTACTGCTACAGCGTATGTTACCGGCGACGGGGGGGGGGGGGGGGGTAGGTTTGTCCGCGGAATTCGTATTGTGGTGGTAACAAGTGTATGCACAGAGGAAGTCAAGCAAGTCGTGTAAGGGCTTCGCTGCGCCGAGGAAACTACGATGCTCGGCCTGGGATAAAAAGGGAAGAGGGTAGAAGAGTCGAAGGTGAAGGAGATTCCAACACTGCTCAACAAGAACCCTGTCCCCCATCGTCCGAACTCCGCCGGACTCTGAAAAGAAATTTCGAAGTCAGAAGCGAAGAGAACTTGTGTTCGAGTTTAGCGCCCCGGCTCTTCCCTTCTCATGGGTTTTTTTTTTTTTTTTTTTTTTTTTTTTTTTTTTTTGCGCTCCCGACACTCGCTTCGCCCCCTCGAATGCCGGAGTTATGGTGTCTTTCATGTCGAGCAGAGGACCCCGTCCTCCCCCGCCTCCATTCACCGGTCCTGCGGGGATTTTGTTTTTTTCTTCCGAGTGTTTCGCTACCTCCTTTCCTCTCAGCATAAAGCTACATCGGTAGTTCGCCGCTACAAATCCGCACTACGTCGACGAAACGAGAAAAAAACTTGTGCCCGAAGATCTTTCACGAAACATCCGCTTGTTCGGGATGTTTCGCGGTCGACAACAGTTACATTTTTTTGTGTACTATTGAACTCAGGAATTTATTCTTTTTATTCGTCCTTTTATCACACACGTTTATCTAAAGGGCTGCATAGACCAAGTAGATTTTTTTTTATACGCGGATGAGCTATAAATTTTCTATAACTATTTTCTAAATATTTTCTATACTGTTAAATATTTTCTATACTGCTATGAAACCTTCGATCGTTTTCCAGAAACCTTGGTGTCTTTTTCCACCTTTATCCGCGCGGGCCTTTTTTTTACGTTAAACTTTACTTTTACGCTCCCCGCCGGCGAGTGACTCGGCTGAAGAGAAGTAGGTACGCGCGGATCTGTAAGAGGACTTCGGGCGCATCGAAAGCAGCTCCGAACCTTCACATCCGTCCCGGGAGCTTCAGCCGTGTACGGGACTCCAAGGAAGTGGGACAACGGGACAAAGTTTTGACGCCCTAGTCGATGGAGGCTTTCAGTATAACGGATACTAAAGCGGAAACAGAGGACGCTTTATTTCCGGCTCTCAGTTACCCGATACGGAAGCTAAAGCTTCAGCCCGAGCCCGAGTCAAATCCCTTGTGTTATACGAAAACGCCCCGCACGCTCGATTTGGCTTCACCTAAAAATGCAATTTCGAACTTCCGATGAATTATAGTCCGGACAAATTCTAACTGAAAAAAGATAATAAATAAAAAAGAACGCACAAGGATTGACAAAAGAAAAGTCTCTAGGGTAGGGATATTGATTTTTCCATTTCTTTGAAATATTTCTTTGATAATCATAATAACAATGATTCGAATGGAATCCCAAAGTTTTAATTACTCTTCTACGTAAGGCGAAGGGCCAAATTATTGGATACGGCCCAGTCACATTATCTACGATAGAAAATTCTGTTTATGTTCAGCATACTCACATTTTTTATTATACATTCTTTATATTGTGCATCGTGTGATTGAATAAGCATCGGTACAAAATGTCATAAAATGTTCGACTTTCAGAGTTTTATCTTTGAAACCGCCAGAAACAAGCGTGCGCAGGCCACTTGCTTGTAAGTTTCGTTAGGTGGTCACGTTCCTAAAATTGGTTCGTTTCCTTCATCAGAAGCAAATAAAATGAAGACTCTAAGTTGTACTGTGTGATTAAGGATCAATTAAAACAGTAGAGCGCGAGAAAAGGATGAGAAATTATTATTTCGCCGGAAAATACGTGGGTCAGAATTAATTCTATACAGACGCTATATGCTCCATTACTGTCCGCATATTTCAGTGAACGCTATGAGCACGCTGCCGAGTTATGTTTGGTCACTAATCGGGCATAGATGCAAGACGCCATAAGTCAGTGGTTAGGCCCTACATAGGGAACTATATAGGCCATATGAAAAAATTGTAGGTCAGTGATTAGGCTTTAGGTAGGTCACTATATAGACCTTATGACAAAATTGTAGGTCAGTGATTAGGCTTTAGGTATGTCACTTATGGGCTATGTGACAAAATTGTAGGACACTAATCGGGTCACTTACAACAGCGCGTATATTTCGAGTTTATTTTCTTTAATGGTCAAAAATAATAAAATAATACTCGTTTTAGTTAAATAAGACTCCAAACTTTTCGGTAATACCAGTTATTTCAATACCTCCACTATTTTCAACAATCTTCGTTCACTTTCAATGCCATCCGGAGCTTAGGTGGTCAGTAATTGGGCCGTTCACTTTACCCTTAGAGAATACACCTTAGTACACTAGAGAAGGATAGAATACACTTAGAGAAGGTTCTAGTAAATATGACTCTATCGCTCGATATATTTTACCATAGCACACAGTAATAGGGAACTAGGACGCCACCTATGGTCGGAAGTTACGGATTTATAAGAATTTTGCTTAGATATTATGGTAAAAATTCTTGGAGAATCTGTCCCTTGCCTGCATAGGGTGCGCTCTAGTGCTCTACTATTATGCGGTACGGTAATTTTTCTTAGATGATTGGTAGTTTTTACTGGATCCTTCTCTCAGTCTATGATGTGCATTTTTCATATTCACCGTATTTTATTACTGGACCTAGCGGCGCGCACATCGTCAGCGGATTTATAATCCCATTTATTGCCAGTAGGTGTGTTGATGTATAGCCAGATCGAATTTTTATTTTCCCCGCCATTATACCGTCACCGGTAGGTTGTTACTTCGCGAGTATCCGTCGGAGCCGCGCAGCTCGATATAACGATGTAGATTATATTTTATATATTCGCAATATCGAGGCTGATCGCATCAGACTCGCTTCTCCCTCTCTTGCTTTCTCGGGAGAGATCCATTATATTACAACCTACCGTTGCCTCTCAGCGTCTCGGTGCCCCAAGCCCGTTAGCAAGAGACGCGGCTCTCTTCACTCTCGATTCTTCGCTTCCTCGAACCTACCATTTTTCCCGCTGCGGATTCACTCGGGTCGTTAGGAAAAAAATTCCCGGCGGGCAACGCGCCGTCGTGCATTCGAAAAAATTCCCTTTCGAGCTTCTCCCGTCTCTCTGGTCCTCACGGCTCGCACGCGCGCGGATCGAATGGAGAGGTGCAATTGGATGAAGAACATTCTGAATACCCTTCAGATTTTTCTATTCCTCATTTCGTACATCTTATACCGACCATCATTATTTTTCAAATTATTTTATCCCGCCCATTAGCTGAAGTGAACTCGTGCTTGATATTTGAAAAACTGCATTTCGTAAGTGATTAAATATATATATATATATAATTTTTTTTTTCCCCTAGATGGTTGAATCTTTACTCGGTCGAAATAGAATACTTATCATATATATATATTTTTTTTTATCGTGAAAGAAGTGACGAATTCAATTTTGCGCGCGATGAAAAGTGAAATCGAGACTCGCCCCCGGACTTTAGCCTCGGGCGCAGTTTTATCCTGCCACTGTTTCGGCTCTTTTTATCTATTTTTATTTTATTTTTTCATTTCAGTAACCATTTTTTTTATTAGTCTCAAATGGAATCGTTGAATAGTTATAAATGTGTGGTGAACACGTCGGTGGCGCGGTGGCCGAGAATCCGCGAGCCAGAAAATCCTTTCATCGAGTGAAGGCTCGCGAGAACTGTGCAGAGCTCGTTGGGCGCGTGCGGCAACAATTTCACCCCTCGCGTTTCCCTCGTCACTCGTCTCTGTATGCCTGCGTTTTTCATGCTCCATCTCTTACAGTACATGCATACCCGAATGACGACAAATATTGCTAAGCGACAATCATGTTTCTCGTTTGCCAAGCAAAAAAAAAAAATGAAAAAATCCTTTTTTTTCGCGTGGTCGCATCCTGCACCAAATTTCAGTTAACCGCAATTCGCACGCTTCTATTGTTTCGTAAAAAATAAAAAATAAATAAAAATAAAAAATAAATAAAACTCGGAGTCCTCTTTCACTGTAGCTTTTTCGTACGAATCTCTGACCATGCAGTGATTCGCTCGTAATATTTTTGTTTCACTAGCGTGTAATAATTGTCCATTAATTGAGTATCAATTTAATTAATTGCTGATATAGCTATGCGATGATCGTGTGTATGCTTGAACTTTGTGCAAATTAAACCCCACGCGATACTTCGTAATAGCTCGCGGTTAAAAGCGTTTTGTCACACGATTGTAAACCACCGTCACGCGGCCACCGAGCGGAGACAAATTTCCAACGTTATAATGAATGCCTCCGGTTTCTCGCGGCGCGCGATGAACGGAAATTTGTCGAGCGTTATTGGAGAGTGTCAGTGGTACGAGTACACGCTACGGTCAGGCTGGCGGATAGAGCAGGCTCTACAAACATTCACACACACACCCCCGGCCAGGGTTGAAACTTCTCCCGGCCTGCATTGCTCTCTCACAATTAATCGGTAATCTAACTAGCTAGATGTTAAATTACAAAAAAAAAATAAATAAATAAAAAAAATTGAAACTGAATTTTTAAAAAGTCAGACATTTCGCATATCGCGCTGAAGAATTTACAGCAATTAATTAATTTCTCCCATACAATCTACAGTACAATGTACAGTAATGTTTTCTATATTAATATTAAATTCCAATTTTCGAAGCTTCCTCGCGAATACTATCGGCTGCCGATCGATCGACTCTACACAAAAAAAAAAATCGCTCTTTCACCGTAAACGACAGATAGACGCGTTCGGATAAAACACATCCGGACGAAAATTCGCTCATCTACCCAGTGTTTTTTTTTTTTTTTTTTTTTTTTGCTAGGCTGTTCGCCTTCCCTCCGATTTTTTTCCCCTGTCACAGGGCTCTCATTCGTCGAGCGGGATTACGCAGCCGGAGCAATAGAGGACCGCCGGCTGGATGCTGGAGAGCTTGCTGCATCCGGCAATATAGTCCGTTGTCCGTTCGAGTAACTCCCGACGAATATCTCTCTGGCTCTCTCCCGCGCTGTTCTCTACATCCAAAATCTCTCTCGTATCCCCGGTGGAAGCTCCGCTCTGTACCTCCGGGCAGAGGGCGCTAATTTCTGGTGTGAATTCGGCTTAGCCGAATGCGGGGCGAGCCGGAGAGCTCTCCACGGCCGCTCTTCCGCACACCCTCCGCCAATTCCTCGCTTGTCAGGCAAATGCACGCCGATGAAACAATCGGGCAAACGCGAAAACTGCATCAGCACTGCTACGAATTTCCTCTAATTGTTCTATTTCTCTTTCTCTCTCCTCGCCCTCCGTTCATTCTCCTTCTCTCGTTCACGGCTCTTTCCGACTGTTTCACCAATTCCATCTGCATTCTCGTGCCCTCGCCTATCCATCATGGTTCTGTCCTGCTCGTGACCATTTTATGTAACTTCATCGCGTCCCTTTTGCCCCCTCGGTATTCTTCCGGTTTCCCCATGCGATCTTGCATCGCCCCGGCCGCTGCTCTTCCTCCGCGGCGCCGCACCGCCGCCATACTCGCTGACCCTTGGGAGCCGCACAATACGCCGGTGATTAGCGGATATCGGGAGACGAGCTTTCGCGCCGTTAGCGCCACTCGATTAACATCCGGATATAATTCGCTCGGGGCAGCGCCGTCACGGAATTGTTCTATGGCGAATTCGCTGAAACTTTTTACCGTACGTTGATCGATCAGTGTTGCGAGAACTCAAAAATTACTGGTGAAATCGGGACGGTGTTTAAAGAAGTTTACACGTTATTGAGATTGAGGTGGAACTTTTGTTTCAGCGATTACGTCGAGAAAGGATGCGAATAACGACTTTCGTGACACTGAGAGCTGGTCAAAGGCTTTTATTGCTCGAATGACACCGAGTATGATTGTGGTTGTTTATACATGTGATTTTGTGTGTATGTGTATTAGGGTGTTTCGTCAATTGTTGAAAATGCAATAAAAAATTTCGTTACTCAAAAATCAAAAAATTTATTTCGTGTCCCACTCTTGAAAATTCTTGTAAATACTTCACCGCTTCCACGAAAAGATACTTCCAGCAATTAAATTTCGGGGGTGTCTAAATGAAATAAAGACCATTTGATGTTTTGTTCATTTAGACCAACGAAGCCATTTTTCCGCGTGGCGTTCCGAGAACGTTTGAGAATATTTCGAATATAAATAACTACGGAAACGATACTTTTGCCGAAACAATATGTTAAAGAGACATTTGTTAAATCTCAATACACATCAGCCGGGCAGGGATCGGTACGATTGAGAAAAAAAAAAAAAAATTATTTTAACTTTTCCGCTGAAAAGAATTCGTATGAAAAATAGCATATCGGTGCTCAAAGAGTCTTCCAGCGGTGGAGTAACCGTGCATAAATTTCGAGCAAAGTGCAGTCGTCGAGGTACGATTGAGATGCTCCAGAGGTGTTAACAGGGAATAATATAAATGGCCTAATAGTTAAAACCGTAATGACCCTTTCCCTTCGTCGGGCCATTGGCACATCGAGCGGTCCGCAAACTGCGTCGCAATTGGTTTCCCACTGAATGGAACTCGTTACACCACCGGTTCCACGGTGCCGATGTACACTCCGATCTCGATACGGGTCTCCGTAGAACGTTAACGGTAACGGCCGATCAAACGATTATACGCTCATGATCGTAAAGTCGGGAATATCGACGCAGTCACTCTCTACATAGAACACTTTCTCCCATTTACTCAACCTCCGCTCACGCCCCTCCCCCTCCCCCTCTCGAGCGAGAGTAATTCCGAGCTGATTTCCCGAGGCATCACGGAAAGTAGCGAACAGCCCCAAAGTCTGCCCCGTGCACTTGCGAAACTGTATTAAAGTACAATTAATTTTGAGTTCCGTGAATTAATAATTATCCGAAGGGAAAGAGTTAACCCGAGCTTAAAACCGCTGAAAGTTCGATACAAAGCCTGAGGATGAAAAAAAAATCGCACGAAAAAAAAGAAAAAGGAATGAAGGGGGAATCGAGTGGAAAAAGGGTTGCTGCAACGAAACCGACTAATTCTGCATGTTATAAATTATCGTCGCCACATTTCGTTTCGAGCCATTCCGCACTCGGGCCTCTCGCGACACGAGAAATTTCGACGAAATATACGTGTACCACCTATATTACACGTGTACCAGTATATACATATATATATATAAGCGAGGTACTTGCGCATGTAAAGCGCAGACAGGGCTGGGGGCGCCTCGAGTTCGGGAATTCTAAAGCGAATCAACCGCGGCGTAAAAGTTTTCCGATATTTTACGTACCGGGAAGTACGTTCGCTCGTTTAACGGTCCCAGGACGATCGTCCTCGCGGAAAGGAGAGCCCCGAACGTGATCGCGACGCCCTATTCCTTACGCTCCTTTCCGAGACATTAAGCTTTGCACAGCTCGCCCGAGAACGCCGAGCGATTATCTCGGCTAACGTAGAGCCGCGACGAGTCGAAACGTCTGTTTGGCGAGGCGGAAAACAAAGATTCAACGTTTTAATCCCCCTCGCTCGATGGTTAAATATTTTTTTCCGTAGATGAAAATAATCTTGTTGGAGTCGGAATGTGAAATTTTTTTTTTATAGCGATAGAATTAAAGATCTTACAAACTTGAAAAAAAAAACTAAAAAAAAATGCAAAAAAACCGAATGGTTTCATATTTGCCGTTGAAACGTGATTAAATCTTGCCCTTTGAGAAAAAAGTGTTCACCGAGATCGAACGATGGAGAACCCAGACCGGCTCGAGCAGGAACTGCCGGCTGCAGCGCGAAACCCGTGTACAGCATAAAAATGTCGTCAAAGGGACGATTTCATTATTTTTAAAAATTTGAAAAATTTGAAAACGTCCCTCCCACGTGCATTTCGTGCCATCCTACGTAGGGACCATTACATTACAAATTGATGAACGGTGAAGTAATGAACGGATGGCAAAGCTCGACGACTGAGAGCCCCGAACGTGATCGCGACGCCCTATTCCTTACGCTCCTTTCCGAGACATTAAGCTTTGCACAGCTCGCCCGAGAACGCCGAGCGATTATCTCGGCTAACGTAGAGCCGCGACGAGTCGAAACGTCTGTTTGGCGAGGCGGAAAACAAAGATTCAACGTTTTAATCCCCCTCGCTCGATGGTTAAATATTTTTTTCCGTAGATGAAAATAATCTTGTTGGAGTCGGAATGTGAAATTTTTTTTTTATAGCGATAGAATTAAAGATCTTACAAACTTGAAAAAAAAAACTAAAAAAAAATGCAAAAAAACCGAATGGTTTCATATTTGCCGTTGAAACGTGATTAAATCTTGCCCTTTGAGAAAAAAGTGTTCACCGAGATCGAACGATGGAGAACCCAGACCGGCTCGAGCAGGAACTGCCGGCTGCAGCGCGAAACCCGTGTACAGCATAAAAATGTCGTCAAAGGGACGATTTCATTATTTTTAAAAATTTGAAAAATTTGAAAACGTCCCTCCCACGTGCATTTCGTGCCATCCTACGTAGGGACCATTACATTACAAATTGATGAACGGTGAAGTAATGAACGGATGGCAAAGCTCGACGACTGAGAGCTTTGAAATCGCCGACTTCCGGTCGCATTCGCTTATATTTACATCCAATGCTATTTGTGACCGGAGCGTTTTTATAAAAATTAGTTAATACTATTTGAGCTCGTGCGTTGAATAAAAGCAAACTAATAAATAGATAACTCACTCACGAGTTTCTTTTATACGCTAAATCTACGGTAAATGGTGCGGACGACTAATTCGTCCAGTTGGGCTCTGCGCCGATGTTGATTGCACTGATCTTTACGCAGCAACGAAATAACAAAATAGTACTTTGCGATACTAGTACGGAAAAGCGGTCTTTCGACGAAGGTTGTGAAGTTGACTGCACGAGCCGGATCGAGAGCTACAACGGCACGAGGCGAAGCCGAGTTACGTTTGTAGTTCGAGAGGAGGCGAATGCTGTCTATTTCCCAACCGCCGCTAAATACTTTTTGTGACAAGTGCACCAAAATTCCGGCTTTTCGTGCCTGTAAAGTGTGTGCGGGAAAACAGCTAGAGTGCCAGATAAGTGTGCGCGAAAGTAACTAGAGTGTTAATAAAGTGTGCGCAAAAGTAACTAGAGTGTGAAAAAGTGTGCGCAAAAGTAACTAGAGTATAAAAAAGTGTGCAAAAAAGTAACTAATCTCCCATTAATTACCATTGAAAATCCCATCGATTACCATTAATTATTCGTTGAAGGTAATTCAATGGGGTTTTGCCAGTGGCATAATTCCCACTTGTACTACCATTTAATATACCATTCAATATGCCATTCAGTGTCCCATTTTTGTATATTTTTATTCCGCTGGCATTCCCATTCGCGGAAAAGTGGACTATATGTAATTATCCACTTTTCTACACTGTCTAAATATATAATAAATTTAGAAAAAAAATCTTCTATTATTCATAAATAATTTCGTTTAGTTTCGTCCTACGATATAGCTACGATATAAATACAATGAGTTTGTAACTCACTCTCTGTAAAACCAATAATAATAATAATAATAATTTCGATCCGTAAGTTCACAGCTACCATTGTAGACTCATTTATCTGCAATTCATTATCGCTTATACCATTTAAGTGAAAGTTCCTACTCCCCCACGTGGTTCTCGACCCAATTCTCGTTCCTCGTGAATTATAAAGCGTTAGACTTGCCATTAATGATTCTCTTGCTTTTTATCGTTCGATTCAGTTCTCATTTATTCCTAATGGTGAAAAATACCATCTCAGCTGTCCCAGTTATGCTCCAATGAACTACCAGTAGTAACAAATGGAAAAAAAAACCAGTTGAATTCTCCCAGGAAATTGCCATTGGCGTCCTATTCGTAACAAATGGGAAAATGTACCACTTAAAATTTTCCACTGATCTGCATGTGGAGTCCCATTCAGAATGAATGGCAGAAAATACGGTTTCAATTTTGCCCATAAATTTCCATTAGCATCCCATTGATTACCTTTCGATACCATTCGTTACTTTGCCAAGGCATTCCCTGCTAAAAAGCGCCACTTTCGCCACACTTTACAGGCACCAAAAGCGGGACTTTTCGTGCGAGTGTTGAAAAAATATTGTATTTTCCGGCTCTTCCTTCTCTGATCCACTTCCTCGCGTCGATCTCTGCTTTTAATCTCATCCCTCGCGTACCTAAAACCATTTGGCTAAAAATTGCATCGGCAACATACACCCGGATAACCCTTCGCCTCGTTTATTCCCGCTCGCGTAATTGCGCATATAACAAACACCCACCCATACCGACCCACAGGTGAAAATCGTCAGTTGCAACGTAGCGGGTTTCCTGTTTTATATTTATAAGCGAGTTAATATTTATCCATCCATTCGGCTCGCTCCCGACCGTGCCGGCTTTCTCTGCGCGTCCACCTTCAGCCATCTCGTTATTTTAGACCGAATGACCGTGCAGCGCGCTGTTGTTAATTATTAACTCTTCCCCACGGAAAGTGCAACAGCGACTCACTTTGAATTTGATAATTCAATTAAAATCAGCAGTGTCGTTTGTATTTTTATTTATCAACGAGCGCTTGGACGAACCAATTCGTCCAAGCGCTCGACGCTCGAACTCTCCGATCGGATGTTATCGATTGCGGCGCTTCGTCGCCGATCGAAGACGCCGAACGATCCACAGCGATCTTCGATCGGTTCGCAAGTGGCTTCGCTACTGATGGAGTTCGCGTTCGTTCGTCGCCTGCGGGCTCGTCGCGAAAGCCATTGCGACTGATTCGATTATTTCGCGAAAGAGGGAGGGGAGAGAATTATGGATAATGTAGGCGTTTATCAACAATCCAATTCCCAGTTGTCGAATCGGCACAGAGCGACGAACCAGCGAGCCCGACAGTGTTTCTCCCCGCGCATGAATAGGCTATGTCCGTGTGTCGTTGCGACCCACACCGATCCCGAGGCAGTCTCGTTACAATTACAGATCTCAGTAGGACACATCGAAGGAGACGCTTTGCGGAATGGCGAGGGTTCTCGATCCATTGTCACCGCCCCAGACAATGACCCCGGTGGGATCCTGTCATCCGGAGATACGCGAACCACGCGAATCGACCAACGGATTCGCGAGTTTGCGGAGAATCTCACCGAGAGACGGAGCAAAGCCGGGAGATGCGAGGAATACACGCGACCGGTAATTCCAACGTCTCCTTTGCCGGAAATGAAAACACCGAATATTCTTTTCCGCCACTGGCGCTGATACCCACTCCGAGGCTCGGTTAGCTAAGAATCCGTCGCAGAGAGAACCGCCATCGAGCGAAATACGAAAATTGAATCGCTCTCGATTCCTCTTTCACTTCTCGATGTATTTTTTTTTTTTGGCTTCTTGGTATAAAGGAGTGCCGCGCAGGAGTAAACGACGTTGTCAAAAGAGTTCGAGAGGTTTCGCCTCATTTTTTTTTCCTCTCCCTCCCGCTCCGTCTTTATCCGTTTTTATATCTCCCTTTATACTTATCGTCGAATCGAGGGAACAGAGGCCAGATATAGACGGCCATCCCAAGGAATTACTTTGATCCGGAGCCAAAAGTCTCCTTTTGTCTGAGTCCGTGAGAACCCTCAAGTAAGTCGAGGCGGTTCGAGAGGCTCGGAGCTCGATTTTATACGGTTAGGGCACCCAGGGGAAAATTTAGAGCCGATTTTACACAACCCCACGGCTCGCCGAACTCGACGATGGGGGTTTATAGTGGGTATGGATGACGCTGCAGGAACAAGAGAGGAGAGCATGCAAGAGAGTTTTAAGGACGAGACTCGGAGAAGTTCGAAGTGGAGGGAGAATCGAGTCGGCGATACCGTACCTTGGCAACTGAGGAATCGTTGAAGTGGATACGTTCTCGTTCGTCGACGAGGAAGGTGCGCGAAACGCGAGAAACCCGAGAGAAGCGAGAGAGGCGAGAGCGAGAACTCGCCGTAGCTACCTCCGTCATTTCCCGTAACGTCGGACCTCGTTACCGGACTAGAAATTTCTCTCCGCCCGATTTTCTTTCCTACTCCTTCTCCATCGTGAACACTGCGCCGGAGATCCTCCGGAAAACTTTTCTCGCTCGGAGGTCCTGACCTACTCAACGATTTGCTTAGGTAGCGCGAATTACCGAATGTCTTGACGAGATTCGCCGGGTTTCGAGGTGGTGCAGGTAGGAAGCTTAGGGGAGATTTGCCGGACGATGAGGCTCGAGGAGGAAGCGGGGTTGTGGATAATTGTTGTAGTGGCGATAATAAATACCTAGAATTTATTTCAGAAGCGGAAGATACATTTTGTGGCAACAGTACAGTCAGGGAAGGATCTGATAGAAATTACTGTCAATCTGGTAAAAAACGATGGAACTTTCAGGTACAGAGGAATTAGAGCAATATCCTGGCTAACATTTTTATTAAACTTGAGGGCTTAGGCCACAATAAAATTTAGAATTTTTTTTCTAATTGTTTGTAGTGTCAAAAATATTCGGTTAAAATTTTTTTATCGGGATTTGATGAATTACGAAAGTTAGAAACCATTATGTAGAAAGTGGAGTACTCGAGCGGCGGCGGCTGAAATTTGAAGGCTTTTTTTCTTGAAACGTGATTTTCAAAATCGGTGGTTCTGATATCTCAAAAAACGCTTGATGGATTTTTATACAAATTTTTACAGATTTACTTCTAAAGATGCTCGTATAAAACGTTCTCATATAAAAAAATAATAATAGCAAATTATTTAAAAAAATTATTTAGTGTAAAAAAACGGATACAAAGTAATTTTTTTTTCAAATGACCGCCATTTTACCATTTTTTCCTCTCGTCAAGGACGATGTTATATATCATTTGTTAAGAAACAATAAAAAAATTTGTTTCACATAAAATGACATGTCGAAATCAGCGCCACCGCAAGCGAACTTTCGAAAAAAAATGTTTACTCCAACCGATAAGACAATAAGTAATAACAATAAAATTGAATTGAAAAATCCTTAAATGTTCTTTAATATATCCACCTTCCACACTAAAAAAAAATCTAATCGATAAAGCATTTATTTACCGAGAAAAAAAATCACGAATTATGCGCACGTTTTTACCCATTTACTATGGCGTAAGCTCTTAATCCTTTCACTGTCAGAGAAACGTATTTCCCCATACGTTGGGGCCCCCATGGAGGCTCCTGGCAGCGAAGGGGTTTACACATTCTGCTAGAAAATATATAAATTTTCGCTGCCGCAGACATTACCCGAATATCCGGTAGTTCTTGCTATAATATAAGATCTTACTAGAAAATACAGTAATTGGTAGCGTTGCGATCGTGAATCATATGTAGTTTATACCTGCATATGTCACATTTTTTTATGTATACATCCATAACAAAATTTGATCGACGAAATTCTCAGTTTTAATGCACGGACTTCTCATTATATTAATTGAATTTCGTATTATATATGTTAAGATTTAATAGCTAACTTTGTTACAAGCAGCCAGATACGCAAAATTTCGCCAACCCGCCTTCTGCCAAAAATTACCATATGGGTTTCTGTAAAAACTGCTACGACCCCCGTGAAACTTTTCCATATCGTTAGTGGTGGCGCTGGTGTACAATGTTGTCTGACCGAAATTTACCACATGACTTGGTACATTTTTCGAAATCCTCTCAGCGCACTTGTCCTTCGCTCTGACCCTTCTCTCAGTTCAAGTTTTATCCTCGCTCAGTCGATAGCAAAGTTTCGAGTTCCGATCCCGTAATAAAATGATCCGTATCCCATTTTGGAATGTCCAAATTTCCAACTGGCTTCAGGCGATAGAGTATCGATTCTCAGTAGAAAATTCTCATCGCGAGACGAGTCTCTAAATGGCTCGTAGTAAAATCGGGCCAAATATAGACCTTTGGAAAATCGCAATGAATTTTTCATGTGTATATTCTAGGACGTTCGGAGTTCCCAAACCGTTTCACTTCCTCGTTAAAAAATGACGAGGTTTCTTCGATCGATCTGACTTCCTAAAAAAAAAAAATAGATGAAATAAGTAAGTAATGAAGATATTTTAGTTCCTCTTCGGTATTATCGACAGCCGGTGATGTGCTCGTCAAATATGGTTGAAATCGTTCGAAGCTGCAAGGAAACTGTTATTTCTGTTCGATCCAACGATGATGTACCGAACGGCGCATAGTCATGAACTCTATGCAGTAGCTATCAGGGTGATGTGACAGCCCTTCACTCAACGTCGGTCCAATCGGTAATAAATGAAACTATAATCCATTTATTCAAACGGCCCAATCGGTAATAAAATAAACTATAATCCATTTATTCAAACGGCCCAATCGGCAATAAAATACACTATAATCCATTTATTCAAACGGCTCAGATCAGCTACAATAAAAAACCGGATATCAATGTATCTTCATGTAAGAATGAGCAGTTTTGGTCCCGGATGCTCAGCACTATGAAAAAATTGAATTATAGTTTCCATTACGAAGCGAAGGCTCGATGATTTTTTCAATCACGGTTGAGAGTCGGGAGAAAGGCGAGAACACCGGGCCGTTTTGACCCCACGCGCGCATACTTCTCATCAACGATGCCCGCCTCTCGCGCCCTCTGTAATGATTATGGTACGATGGAAGTGACAATATTGACGAACCATCGGAGAAAGCGGGGGGCTACTTACACAACCGCGAAATTGCAGGCCACGCGCAGACCGACTGCGTCATCTAGGGTAGAGCCATCAGTCTGCTCACGAGACACTCTCATTATTTCCTTCCTGTCGTCCGTTCTCTTTGCTTTGCCCCGCGTTCGTTATTTCGCTCTCCCTGCATAACGTACTGGCCGATGAATTTGAAACCTCGAAAGCTCAACACAAGATTGAGCATACACTGGTAAAATGATTTGTTCCTTTCAGATTAATTATTATTTACTCTAACAAATTTACTCAAGTGGAAAAAAATGTCCTCAACGCCGAACGATCAGTGGCTTTCCGGATTAGATTGCAATTTTGGGCAATGTTTTTATTCGTTAGACCGGTCGACCATTAGGCGTCTTCGATGCGTCCGAGAAGCAAGTGACTATGAGCAGTGTTCTCGCATCTCTCATTTTTCTATTTATTTATTTTTTGTTCCTCGTGCAAAATATCAAATCGACCGGGAAGCGGCAATACGCGGTTTTCGCACCGGGTCATATACAACCCGAGGCTGGCAAAAGTACGACTATTCGCAAAGCTGTCAGTAACCGAGAGGGCCTTTTGTCTTCGTCAGTCGGTTTTCAGAGAACGGTGAAAACACTATTGCCAGTATAACCAGTGTATATGCAGTAGCAGCAGCAGCAGTTTCGCGTCATTGGCTTTCCCCGCGGGAGCACGTTCGGTGCTTTCGACCTACCCCGCGGTTCACATTTCCTTTTTTCTCCGTTTTTTATCCCGCAACTTTCTCGCTCGCTCTTCACGTCGAGGCGAGAACAGCCGTTCTGGCCGAAGACGGCAAGAAAGGCAAGCGGCTTGTCTAGGAAGACGTTTAAGAACCGTAAAAATTTCTGTGAAACTGGCTGGAGAGACGCTACAGCGGAGATGCTTCTAACACGAGAAATGGAGTTTCGGGGAAAAAAAACGCGACGGAAAGTGTGCGAGGGAAAATGAAACACGCCCTCCAAGCGAGATTCCCCCGACCCAGAGTAGTTTTTTTTTCACCTACTTAGTGGTAGCAATTTCGTGTGAAAAGAAAAATTGAAAAATTTTTGGTCCATGGTTTTTTTCATCCTCATCACAAACCCGATTGTTCATAAGGCCACTTTCGCCTAAACTCAAACGGGACATCGGCAATTGCCAAAAAATAAACACTCGTTTCCCCCTCGACCCGGCGTAAGTTCCTCGCGAACAGATTGCGCATCCGCGAACCTATAAAACGCACGGAGAAAAAAAATTTGTTAGTACAACAAGAATTTTGTTACCACAACCGATTTACCTGGTTAATATAGGGACAACAAAATATTTTGCTGCCGCAACAAATATTTTGCTGTGGCAACAAATATTTTGCTGTAGCAACAAAATATTTTTGCTACCACAACAATAAATTATTAACGATCTACATTTTGTTAGAGAAACAGAACTATTTTTCTCCGTGCGTAAAAAAAAAAAAACATGCTCCGATTCGGCGGTAGGTTGGGATGATCAAATTTTAGGTCCATGGTTTTTTTCATCATCATCATCACAAACCCGATTGTTCATAATTCCACTTTCGCCTAAACCCAAACGGGACATCGGCAATTGCCAAAAAAGAAACATTCGTTTCCCCCTCGACCCAACTTAAGTTCCTCGCGAACAGATTGCACATCCGCGAACCTATGAAACGTAAAAAAAAAAACATGCTCCAATTCGGCGGTAGGTTGGGATGATGAACGGGGAGGTTGGCGATGAGATACGTAGAAGACGTTGACCCCAAACGGGGTGGTAATACCTCGTGTCCCAGGGACGACCGAACTTTACGGTGACACGTAAGTGGGTAGTTATGCCTCGAAGGGCCTCCACCAGCGGTGCCGACCTCCTGCGAGAGTCTTCTCGTCTCCTCCGGGGCGCCCCCGCGCCATCACATCGGTCCCGGAGAAACCTCGACGCTGCTACCACTCATCGCGCCAATTAATATCAATTTCGCTAATCTCCGAGGCTATCCCCCCCGCCCATCTATCCTCGCCTTTCCAGCCACCGACGGCGCTTCGTTTGAGCAAATATAGGGGCCAGTAGACGTCGCTGATGTTCGAGCTCGGTTAACGCGAAGGGATAGGCTCGTTCTTAGCGGTGTCGGGGATCTCTGGAATCCCTCAGCATTCCCTCGGAATTGAACGGTGAATAGGGGGAGATCGGCGGGCGGGATGAAACGCGTTGGTGCGGCTAGCCACAATCTCTCAGAGAGACGGGATGCTTTCTCGTGGGTAAAAAAAGAAAACATGATTAAGCATGAAACATTTTACTTCTTTTTTTCAATGTAAATTGAGGAGACTGTTAGGGGGACAGGCGAGAGTGTCGTCAATTAATTGGTGAAATCTAGGTTAATCAGTCCTCCGGAAACTTGTAAGCCGCAACGGATGAACTGATCTGTATGGCGAGGAAGAGCGAGAGATGAATGGAGGGTACCGATTTTTTTTTTTTTTTTTTTTTTTATTGCGCGATAAATCAACGAGGTCGCGAGCGATGAGAAATTTAAGGATCATTTTTTTTTAATCACTCGTCTCTCACTTGATTCTTTATAAATGCTGACCTGTATTGATTTATAGAACATGTAGCAGGTGACTTTAATAGGACGGAACATTTCTATTATTTAATGCTCCCAATTTCGTCGTCGTTTCCGGCGTGACGAAGGACGAATCGATTCGTCGGACAGTAATAATAACAGAAGTACAAATCCAAAATTACAAAATTTTACGTCTTCTCGGTTACTCAGTATAAAAAAAATCTGGTATAAAACCCCTTTTTCAGATAATCGTACAATTACTTGCGACACAACAGGCAGTTGAGTAATTAATTTTTGTCATTGGCAAATGTAAGCATTCCGAGTGGTATTTTTTTTTTTTGGCAACGCAGGGTAATTCGTGTGCGGTTAGGAAAATACAATATACGGTTACCATCGAGAGAAGCATAGCGGAATTTCAGGCTCTCGAAACCTCCGGGATTATTTTCATTTATATATTCCTTTTATACCATGCATAATGCAGCGTTTCGAGTTTTCCCCTCGCGCCGAGAACGAATTCCCATGGTGAGATCTCTCTTACTCTCCGGTGGTGCGGGGAGAGTGGAAGCCTCGAAGTGGGAAGCGAGAGAGAGGTTGAAAACCCTTCGCCAAGCTTGCGCGAGCGAGGCTTTATACCAACTTCGTTAGCTCGGGCGAACACTAATGACCCACGAGAATACATCCGACTTCTACGCGGGCGTCTACGTTCGTCTACTAAATCTTCGCCAACTTGCGCGTCTCAAATGGCGCAGTTTTCTTGACGCGGCGGTGGGTTTTCGGCATTCAGGACGCACAGCCCGATGCCAACAGTTCAAGGAGAAAACAATTAAAAAATCGGATGGCAAGTGCCAACAGTTGAAGAAGAAAACAATTGAGAAATCGGATGGCAAGTGGCGATTCTACCGTACGTACAGTGAAAAAAGGATCTATGACGACATCACTTGAGAGACGTTATCATAGCACATGGTAATACACTGAGAGAAGGTTCTAGTAAAAATTACCGATCGTCTAAGAAAAATTACCATAGCAAATAGCAGTATGGCGTTAGCGTGCCACCTATGGGAGAAAGTCTCAGATTTCCAAGAATTTTTACCATGATATCTAGGAAACATTCTTATAAATCCGGTACTTCCTACCATAGGTGATGCCCTAACGCCCTTGTACTATGTGCTATGGTAATATCTCTCAAGCGATATAGTAATTTTTACGAGATCCTTCTCTCAGTGTAGGGAACTAGCGCGCAACTTATGGTAGGAAGTACTGGATTTATACGAATTTTTTTGTAGATATTATAGTAAAAATTCTTGGAAAATCTGAGACTTTCCGTCATAGGCAGCGCCTTGGTTGTCTACTACTATGTGCTATGCTATTTTTTCTTAAATGATCCGTAGTTTTTACTAGATCCTTCTCTTGATGTAAAAAATGACAGTAAGTCTTTGATTACGCATCACCCTTCGAAGCACCTTGATTAGATTTTTAGCGACTTTTTTTTCTCGTAAACAACAATACGACCAGCCTTTATTCAGCGTTCCTTTTTACCCGTCTTTCCCAGACTTCGCGGAAGAGACAGCTCTTGGATGAAGAGACATTCCTCGGTTGCCGTCGACACCGAAACTCTTGGAAAAAATTCTTGGAAAATCTGAGACTTTTCGTCATAGGCAGCGCCTTGGTTGTCTACTACTATGCGCTATGCTACTTTTTCTTAAATGATCCGTAGTTTTTACTAGATCCTTCTCTTGATGGAGAAATGACTGCAAATCTTTGATTACGCATCACTCTTCGAAACACCTTGATTAGATTTTTAGCGACTTTTTTTTCTTGTAAACAACAATACGACCAGCCTTTACTCAGCGTTCCTTTTTACCCCAGTCTTCCCCAGACTTCGCGGAAGAGACATCTCTTGGATGAAGAGACACTCCCCGGTTGCCGTCGATACCGAAACTCTCCAAGACCGCCGTCTTCCACTCCAACGCTTTTGTTCCCAGTCAATCTTGTTTTTTTTTTTACCGAGTCAGGACATCCAGAGCTGTAATTCTCGGTCCGCTTTCACCCCCGCTTTGCAGGTATCTCCGACTGCTCTCCTTTGGACAATGAAAGAAGATGGAGTTGTGCGCCTATCTTTGATCTTCGACCTGACCCGAACCCGAAGTTTTGACGATATCGCTGCTTCGAGGCTTATCTTGTAATGGACCCCGAGAGCTGTATAGTTTCAGACCAGCCTTAACTTCCTCCTCCAGCCTCCTCCGACCTTTAATGTCCTCTTTTGACCCCAACCCCAAACCCCCCCCCTTCCCTTTAAAGATGGAGAATCTTCCTTTCTTGTTCTCGTTCTCTTCGACGTCTTTGCGTACCTAATACGCATGCGAGGAGCAAAGTTTTCCGAGCTCGTGTCATCGCTCACTTACTGAACCATCGACTTCACCGTTCATCTCCAATCCCTTCCATTCTTCATCCTCGACCCCTCCAGTTCTTCACTTCGCAGCAAGGTTTCGTAAATCTTTTTTCTCGCGTTTCGAATTCTTCGCTCACATTCTCATCTCAGGGGGAATCCCCTGGCTCCCTCTCGTTTTCTCAACAATTTTCTACTTCGCGATGCAATAGGAAAAAGCTCTCCTCAAGCTCCCCACGAGATTTACCGTTCTCGGTGGGAATCTTCAATCCTTCCGTTCGACGCCCAAGCTTCGAGTTCGGAGCTCCTTCGGCACGTTCGTCGCGGTTCCGGTCTCGCTTTTGCCTGATTTTTATTTGCTTTTACTTTCTTTTTTGTTTCTCGAATTCGCGGTACCCGAACTTTTCGTTGCAGAGTGAACGAACGCGGTGTGAACTTTTTCGAGAAGTATTTAAAATTCGGACGACCACGCGTCCAGTTGAGCCTTCGGGGCTGCCTTCTTTTTAGCTTAAAAAAATAATGATAAGGGTGTTTGAAATAAATTTATGTCGTATCCATGCATTTATGAATTTTTTCAGAATTATTTTTCCATATTTTGTTGAGGCTCACATCCAGAAAAAAAGATTTATTAAAATCAAATAAATTTCGATTTTCAAACGACGTTTATTAAGATCAAAGAAATGTTTACTTGCATTAACAAAATTCTTATTAGATTTAAATAACGGATATTCTTTAGTGTAGGTTAAAAAATGTATTCAAAAATTTGTACTTTAAAATAAATATTTATTCACGCCAAAAAATTCAAATATTTGACGTCAAGACAAACTCTGCTATCGTCCGGTGACGCGCGTTACAGAGTCGTCAACGTGTCAGTCGTCTAAAAACATCTCGCACTGATAGTACAAGACTATATTTATTCCTTACGCGAAACCGCTACATTGTAATAGGGAGACAACTCATCGGTTTGTTTTTTATGAAACTTTGTTTACTTTAAGCTGTGTACCTCGATCGAATTGTGATTGCCGAATGAGTCCTTGAAGGACCAACTTCGAGATTGGTTATGTTATGAGTATAACTAATTAGCGACGTGATTAGTGAAATCCTACGCCGATAATGTATCTGTATGGTTATTTAATAATAAAACATTGCTTGTTGATATTTCGTTGATAGTGAAAATTACCTATTCAACTAAAAAATTCGCCTCTGCTTCATTCATATATCACATTATTCCCATACGATCAAAAATAGCAGGTCTGTCACGAAATAAATAAAAATAATTAATCGACCTAAATATCCGTTTATAAGATCCAAATAAACATTATTAAATAATAAGAATAATACTATCAAACAAATAAATATATCAGAAATTAATGCTCTATTACGTTATGAAGCAAATGAACATTTTCCTTAAACCTTAATAAATTATCTTTGACTGGAATAAGCTTTTGTCTGGGCAAAACTCGCTGCGAGTCACTCGTGGATCCTTTTTTTACCAAAAGTCAATCAACCCGATTCAAGGTTAGCAGGCTCGTTTTCACTCTGTTGTAGACTCACTCGATTACACTCCCCGGTGCTTCCTACATAATGGGTTTTGCTTCCTCACAGAGGAAGCTTTTTCGTATTATTTTTCGCCTTTTCACCGCGAGCAGAAATTCGCGTATATACAAAAAAAAAAAAAATAAACGGAATCTCCGCCGTCACAGTGGCAAAATTTCTATTTCAATGTGAAAATCGGGGTCGTAAATCTCGCGAATAAGTAGAAGGTGCGGTGTTGGTGCGCAACGCTCCCTCAGTTTCTCTTCGCTATTTTCCACTGTATATATACTCGCTGCGTTTCCGCTCGGCGGACTGTGCCACTCGGTGGCTCTCGGCCCTCCGGCACTTTCGAGTAATTTTCCTTTCTACCCTCCCGAGTCTCCGCTCACTTACCGAGAAACATGAAAAGGACGAAGAAGAAGAGCACGCAATTCACCTATCCACTTAAATTTTTTTTTTTCCTCTTCCCAGTCTTCAACGAAATTAGTGTTTTTCAAAAACACATTTTTTTCTTTTTCATTTTTAGGAACAAATTTTGGAATCCCGGATTTTTCGGATGGATTTCGCGTTCCGTGCCGGGTGCGCGAATAAAATTGAAGGTTTTTTCGTTACCGAGAATTTATATTCGCTCGATTCCACGCGAATGGATGCGACCGAGTCGTCGACGACGACGACGAGAGTTCAGGACGCGCAACTGTGAAACGAGGGGATCGTAGATTTCGCTCGGTTATACTATTGCTGGATGGAGAACCGGAAATCCGGGGTACCGGCTCAGCTCGGAAAATCGGAAAGCGCGCACTCGCGTCTTTACTTCCCCGGCTTTCCACGAGTCTCTCCCACTGCGGCCCATCCGCAGAGCTTACCCGGAAATCCCGTCAAGTCAGTGGGCTTTTCCGGTATGACCGCCTTACATTTTATTCCTTTCGTCTTCCACACTGTCTCTCTCTCTCTCTCTCTCTTTCTAGACGTAGACCATCATTGAGAGGGCCCGGAAAAATTTAGGGCAGATCCACCGTGCGCACTATAGATTTTCCCAACAATATGCTTCGTACGTTTCAGTCCTTCGCTATCGCGATTTCCGGTGCAGTAGTTCAATTTCTTTTTTTACAATCCATCACGGATGATTTTCAATTCCACTGTGCAGTGAGCAGCGAACTGTTGCCAATGAACTGTGTACGCAACAAAGCCGTCTGGATAAATTGTTTCTCGAGCTTTTCTGTCTGCAGACTTTTAAACCGTAAACGTTGGAAACATTTTACAGCAAAAAAATACAGTTGAATGCCTCACTATTTTTTAAACGTTTTTCTACAAACAATTCGAGCCAAATGCTGCACTCTGTGCGTTACGTTTAATAGTAGTCGAAGGAAAAAAAGAGAAAAAATTCGGTTACTTATTGAATAACATTGCATCACGGAGAAAAATGGTTTAGCTGCTGTTACAAAATGAGTTTTGTTGACAACGACCTCGTTCCCGCAGCAAAACGATTAGTAAAAGCACAAAAAAAAATTACTACGCACACTGAAAAAAAAAAATTGCTTGCGGGCTGCCAGAGAAAAAAATTGTTATTTCAATTCTACTTTAAATTCTTACAATTCCATGTGATATTGAACCAACGACGGCAAGACTGCCAAGGTGACATGTTATCGATTCAATCCCGTATGCAATTGTAAGAATTGAGAGTAGAATTAAAATAACAATTTTTTTCGTTGGCAGTCCGCAAGCGAAATTTACTTGCGTCATTGTTTTTTTTTTTTTTTTTTTTTTTTCAGTGCACAAGCAATTGGTTTTGCTATGACGACAAAACTTTCTTGTTACTGCGACGATTTAGTTTGCTTTGAGAGCAAACAACGCCTGCTGTAATTTAACGGCTGAGTAAAGACTAGTAATAGGAGAATTATAGATACGTACATACATTTACTTGGCGATTAACTCACTGCGTTCGTATTTTATCATTATATTATATTAAAAATAATGTCTTTATTTGCAATAGCGAATTCTTTAAATTTGCAGTATATGGATGTATTAAACTGCGAAAGGTATTTGCACTCTAAACATTTATTTTTATTTTTACTCGATTACAAAGGAACTGTTTCCTCGCGTCTCTTTTTTTCCATTCCGAGCGTTGAACCTCTCCAGCTCGTCGTATTTGTTTGCACATATATGAGCCCTACTCAGTCATATAACAAATTTTCTTTGTTACGGTAACAAAGGCTGTTTTGTTGCAAATTTCTCCAAGCGGACAATTTTTTGCTATGATTACAAGTCGGTTTTGTTATCCCGATACTGAAAACTAAAATTTGTTCCGGTAACAAAAATCTTGCCCAATAATTTTGTTCTCTCCGTGCAATCGTGTCCTAATTCTTGGTAAACGTGCGACGAAAACTCGTCACGGCTTTTAATATTCTCCGTCCCACTGACCCCCCCCCCTCTCGAAAAATAGAAAATGACGAAAATTCTCGAATGGTCCAAGAGTGAAAAGAAATATTTAAAGAAATGCTATTATTTATATTTTACTCTTCCGCCAACTCGAGCCCTCTCGAGAGGGGTTAACATTGCGAGAGTTCTCTATCGCAGGGCGAACGCGTACAGCAGTGGCGTAACTTTATATCTCTTTCTCTATTTAACTCTTTCCCCGACCGACTGGGGATATCTTCCGACTCCCTACAATTTTTACCTCGGCTTTAAAAAAATGTTCTTCCTCCACGGCGCGCTCTCTTTCCGCGCTCCTCGCCCACTTCCTTCCTTCCACTGCCCACTTCCTTCTCGGCTGAAATGCAAGATGCATGCTCGGTGGGTGGTCGGGGAAGCTTAGGGTCCTTTTCTTCCTCTCCGGTTCGTTCCTCACTGCAGCCCGACGTCGAAGACGCCGGCGTGAGTATCTCGCTACAACGTTGAAGAAAACGTATAACGGCCCGACGAGGGTGAGTGCCATAGAGAGAAAGTGGAAAGCGGGTCGTTCGCTTTCACGCGGTTCTTCATTCACGAGAAATTGGGCCAAGCGTTTTAAAGTTCATTTGAAAGGGGCTCGCTTCTGTCGACGGGGTGGAGCAGCTCCGCGCACCAGGAAGGGGCCCGTGCGAGGTGTGCAGTAGCTTTGGTTGTGCGGCTCTCGGAAAGGAGAGCAGGTCTTCAACCGGAGGAAGAGGCGACTGAGTGAGAAAAAAATAAAAAATTAAAATTTAAAAATCTTGAACTCCCACGAATTAAGCGACCGTTCCAGCACCTCGGCTAAGAGTGGTAAATCCGATGAGATGATGGCCCAACTTGCGTACCCTTCAGCACTTTGCCCTGCCACAAATTTCTCGCAGCTTATTATGCAACTTCTTGAAAAAAAAAAAAATAGGGATAAATATCGACTATTTAGTTGAGAGAATCGACGAGAACATCCGGAAACTGCTGAAACAGTTAATCGCCGTGCGAAGTGTGTAGTAGCTTTGGTTGTACGGCTCTCGGAAAGGAGAGCAGGTCTTCAACGGGAGGAAGAGGCGACTGAGTGAGAAAAAAATTAAAAAAAAAAATAAAAATTAAAAAATCTTGAACTCCCACCATTAAAGCGACCGTTCCAGCACCTCAGCTAAGAGTGATAAATCCGATGAAATGATGGCCCAACTTGCGTACCCTTCACCACTTTGCCCTGCCACAAATTTCTCGCAGCTTATTATGCAACTTCTTGTTAAAAAAAAAAAAAAAAAAAAAAAAAAAAAAAAAAAAAAGATCGACTATTTAGTTAAGAGAATCGACGAGAACATCCGTAAACTGCTGAAACAGTTAATCGCCGTGCCGAGCGGGCAGAATCACGAGCGAAGGATCTTGAGGAAGGAGGATGTGGCGCTACTTGCGAGCTCGAGGGACGATCGTCGTTTCCGCGGGCCGAGGAGGGGTTCGAGAGTCGGGGAGAGCGAGGGAAGAGAAATGGAAGGGAGTGAAGCGCGAAATTTAGCACCCAGGCCTGGACAAGCGGACACGTAATTAAGCCGGGCAGATAAACACGCAATTACCCAGTGACGACGGGGCTCTGGAGTGGGTCGCGGGCGGCGCGTGGTGCTCGTCGGCAAGGACGTGAGGGGTTGCCTGCCAGTAGCGCGCGTTGAGCAGGTGGATGTTCAGGGTACAGCGTTACGAGTGGTGGTGTACATCGCGGAACGAGGAAGGGCGTCGGGAAGAGGGTTGCGAAGAAGCAGCGAGCAACAGCACAGAGCGACGTGGTTGCCGTGGAGGAAAGGGGAAACAGGTCGGTATAGTGGTTGCGGTCGGTGTACAACTCCCTCATACTCTCCCCCTCCTTCTGGCTGTAGTTAATTCGACGTCGCGCGTTGGCGAGACACCGCAAGGGTCGTAATAAGGGTTGTTTAAAGCTGCTGTAAGTTGTAGACCGAAACGGTTTTTCCCGTCATCGCTCAACAAAGAGGGCGGACGATGGTGTTGGCTACACCGGGATAATGAGGTAATGTACGAGTATCGTTTATTTCCTGGGTCGCGACAATTCATTCGTTGCTGGAAGGTTGAGCATAGAGAAAATGGTCGTTCGATGGAAAGTTGTTGCGAGATCTTTGGGAAGTGAAAAAGAAAATCGAGTGTGAGAAGATACATCAAGAGACGATATATTGGCGAATCAATATTCGGTCGGACATTGGCCTGGAATTGAGAGATCAATGACTCGTGAGATCATGCATCGACAGATCAATGGTTGGTGAATCGGTATTTGATGAACATTGGCCTAAAATCGGGAAATCAATGGTTGGTCCGTTCATACTCGGATGCACACTGGCCTCAAATCGACGAACCAATAATTGGCGAGTCAATACTCGCCAATGGTGAGCAAATGATCGGCCGAACATTGGCCTCAAATCGATGAACCAATAATAGGCGAGTCAAACGCGGCCGAGCATTGGCCGCAAATTGTCAAACCAACCATTGGCAAGGCCGGCCATTGGCCGATTGTTGGAGATTCGAGGATCGCCACGCCAACATTAGCGCGAACATTGGCCGCGTTCGTTTCATCGGCAAAACCTACATGAGTAGTGAAACAATTTCAAAAAAATTCTCAAACAATAGTATAATTCGGTCTTTCCCGTCATCGCTCAACAAAGAGGGCGGACGATGGTGTTGGCTACACCGGGATAATGAGCTAATGTACGAGTATCGTTTATTTCCTGGCTCTCGACAATTCATTCGTCGCTCGAACGCTGAGCATACAGAAAATGGTCGTTCGCTCGAAACCCGTTGCGACATCTTTCCGAAGTTGTAAAAGAAAATCGAGTCAGAGAATTAAAACAATTTTGCAAAAACTCTCAAACGATACTATAATTCGGTGTTTATTCGTTGAGCGACTTAAAGTATAGATCAACCCAACGAGCCGGAGAATGCATGGGCTCATTAGAAGCATTATTATCTCCAAAGATATCCAAATTCTCACAGAGCCGTTCTCGCCGATAAATTTCAAACGAACCAACAAGGGCGATGAGAGAATAATAATAACACGTTAATAACGCGACTTGAAGTATGAGGGACGTGCGTGTGGAGCAAGGGATGGAAAGTCGGGGCGGGTCGTCGGTCGTGCATAGCCAGAGCCTGGGAATTGTTAAACGGCGTTGCGCGCCGCAGCGTCCCGTCGACGCGGCCGGCGTCGTGTTCCCGACATAAATCTTGGGAAAAACACGCGTCGCAAAATTGCTACGGGCCGACGCCTCTCGTGCCTCTGGAAAATATGTCACCGTCTTTCACCCTTTCCCCATGGTTCGTTCTCTTTCTATTTCTCTCCTCGGTCGTCCCTCTCTCGCCTCCCAGTTCACTTCCTCTCCCTCATGCTCGTTTACTCTCTGCCAACGGCTTTTCCTTCGCCGTCTTCCTCCCGCGTTAGTCCCGTTCCGGTTTCTCTTACTCGTTCACTCGCGCTACCGGTGTCTTTGTCTTTTTATCGCGGAGCAATGGCAGAGGCGAGCTGCGGAGCCTCTCGGCTCCGGCTCGCTCCCCCTCAGCCCCCTCGCCCTCCAACCAACGAAGAGGCTCTTCCAGCACTTTGGAAAACTACGGAAGAGTCGAGGAGGTACTTTACTGCGTATGCTCTGTGCGGAATGGCGTAGGGTTGGGAGCAAGAGGGGTGCCGGGGCGCATTCACCCGCGTATGGATGGGGGAATGAGAGGGAGGAAAACAGATCCCCATCCCATCGCTGGTGTCCAGTCCGCTTTCACCCCAAGGGCCGTTGGGCACTCGCTAACGAGGACTTCGTTTTCGATGCAATCGACTTTAATAGCGTTCGCCAGGCTGCCGGTGGTCTCCTGCTCTCCTCAGCAGGCTCGGTCATTGGAAGTTGGACTTCATATATTTTTCGTTTAAAATTTATTTTTGTTTACTTGTTTTTCTGGGTCGGAGAGTGAGCGAGAGATGCGAGCGAGGAAGAGGAGTCGACCGCTATCGGAAAGGTTGGCAAAGTTCACGGGGCAATTAGGTGTAAAGATGGTATGCTGGGTCACAGCGTCGAAAAAGACCAATAGCGATGGCCGAGGACCGTGTCTGACCGGTGAGGGACTTTTCTGCTGGGTAACTACTAAAGGGAATCGCGTTCGTGTGCCCGATGTGTGGTTTATGGATATTCTATAGCCGTGGATCCGTATACCTACTTTTCGAGTAGGCAAACGCTTGCCGAAATGAGAATATCCCTCCGTTAGATGTCGTCGAAATTGGCCGTTCGTTACCGTACGAGTTATCCGATTTCCGGCTTTCACCAGTTACCAATTTTTTCTTCCGTTTCCCCGAATGTCGATCATTGTGCTGGCTTGCACTGTCGAAGAATCAGTCGAAATCGTACAACAAACTACACAATACTTGCCAGATACGCTCATCGGCAGTACACACTTTGTCCGTTTCCTCTTCCGCATCATCGGCTCTCCCGTTCAGACTCTTGCTGCTTTCCAATCACATTTCTCACGCTCGCGCGGCCCTGCATCGGTAGTTACGGACTTCGATTCAACCTCCTGTGCCTCCTATTCCCTCGTGACTCGACGAGACTGCCTCCACTCTCTCACGTCCAACACAAGCCAGCCTTCCCATCCCCCAACTCCGCTCTCTTTTCTACCTCTTTTCCGTTCTGGTCTCTCCCGCTCCCTCCATTGCAACGTTAACGCTCACTCGGTATGAAACACCGGGGGGAGCTTTTCTCCGCTCCCGAGCTTCTGGCGCGTTCGAGTTGCCTTGTGCTATAGGTAGTCCAGGTCGGTGGGTATGGAGTCGCTGGGCTACGCTGGTACCGTCTCTCTGATACTGCATTGCAGTGCCAGCAGAACGCCGACCCAGCCTCGCTGCCGGCCATACGCGGGCATTCGGGCAGGAAACAAGGCAGGGAATAAGGCAGCCCGCCACGCCAGTCCTGTTACTACCTACCACTACCGACACCACTTCTGTCCCGACAACACTACCACCTTCAACGGGCATCGAGAGTGCGAGACTTGCTTGGCAAAGGGAGAGAGTTCGATTCGAGGCTGAATCGGCCTCGCCGTGCAGGCTTGCATGCCTTTAAAGCTAACTCCCTGTCTCTCTCCCACTCTTCCGCTCCCGCTCTTGAGTTCTTTTTCTTTCCGTCTCTATCCCTTTTGACTCGAACCATCCAGCCGCGTCTACGACCGACTACGGTCGAGCCAACATCAGCAACGACCGCCAACGAGAATTCTCGAGCCCCACAGTCGCCGGTGGAACTGCGACGAGCTGCTGCTGGTGCTGCTGCCCGCGGCTACGACTCCCTCGCGATAAGACACGACTTAAATCTACAATACCTCACCCTCGCCACCTTATATACCCGGGCAAACCTTACTCACACTTTTCAACAATTTGCTGCTCCCTGGATACTCGGAAACTTCGCTTCGTGCTTCCCCCGAGAAGCACAATGAGGGGCGATAGTTGAGAAGGAAGCTTCGATAGGAAGGACGGCGTTGAGGCAAGTCTCAGAACCTGGGCCAGTTTCCGAAACTGGGCCGCTTACCTCCGTCCGGATTCGGATATGAGAAAAACCGATGCCTCTCAAGGCAATTACGTTTCAAACGATGTTACATCCTTCCATTTAGAGAAAATGGGAAATCCAATGGACACTTGAAGTGTCATTCGCTGTTGTACAAGCGCTAGATGGCGGACAGAGTTGGGGTGCACAGAGATATGGTTTATTCCACCACCCATGTAGGGTAATCGGATGTGGCCAATAGTTGGGCGAAGCTTCGTACCGATGTTGCCAACATTGGCATGCGGGCTTGGTCCAATCATCGAGGGAGCCTTGGATGATCAGTACTGGCACTGGAAAAAAAAGTTTGCTTGCGGGCTGCCAAAGCAAAAAATTCTTATTTCAATTCTACTTTCAATTCTTACAATTCCATATGATATTGAAACAACGACAGCAAAACTGCCAAAGTGACATGTTATCGTTTCAAACGTGCATGCAATTGTATAAATTAAAAGTAGAATTGAAATAATAACTTTTTTCTTTGGCAGCCCGCAAGTGAATTCTACTTGAGTCAATGATTTTTTTTTTCGTTGTGCCAATATTGGCAGCCAGCATTGGTCTCAAGGTCGATCAAGCGATTGGCGACACGATACTCGGTCGAACATTGGCCTGAAATCGGCAAACCGATGGTTCGTGAGATCATGTATCGACAGACCATTTGTTGCCGAATCAATATTCAGCAGAACATTGGCCTGAAATCGACACACCAATGACTTATCTGATCATGCATCAACCGACCAATGGTTGGCGAATCGGTATTCGGCTGAACATTGGCCTACACTCCGAAAATCAATGTTTGGTGAGTTCATACTCGGCTGAACACTGGCCTAAAATCGACTAACCAACAATTGGCGAGTCAAACGTGACCGAGCATTGGCCGCAAATGATCAAATCAACCATTGGCGAGCCAACACTTAGCAGAATATTGGGGATTCGACAATCGCCACGCCAACACTAGCCCGACCATCGGCCGCGTCTCTTCCATCGGCAAAACCTACATGGGCAACAATCCGGCCTCATCAACGGTCCAGTCGAGTGGTTAATATCTTCTACCATGTGCGGGATGGGTTTCCCTATCGGTGAGAAACCTTCGCTGCGAACTAATGAATCCAGGTGCGAAGAACATGTGCTCACCCGTGTCGGATATATCATACGGACTTTGACTGGGGAAACCCCGGTAATAGTGTGTAACTTGAGCTGCCACCAAGCTCGGGGTTCCGTCGCCAACACCTTGCTCGCGATACATAGCCGAGAAACCTACACGTTACTTTGCCGTACAGGAATTGAATACCCCGGGTCAGAGATATGCGCCTGATCCGCTCATCCGGGCTCAAACAATGGGGCCAAGGGTGTCCACCCGTGGAAGCCGTCTACGGACGAGCACATGGGCGACCCTTTGATCATTTACATACAGCACTTGGTACCGTACTGAAGTACTCCCGTAGATCGCTGTCTAATGCGTGGCATCATCACCCGATGTAATCTCGTCGATCTCCATTTCCCTAATGCACGTATCCGATGACACACGTGCCATGTGTGTGAGATGACCCGTATTGTGTTACGCGAGAAACGTTAGACTGTCATCGGAGCTCACATACAATCATAAGGTAATTACTGACTCGGGTGCTTCGTGCGTACGTTTTATTTTTTATTTTTCTCGGGTTCAAGAGAATCCAATACCTTACACGGGACTCTAGGTGAGAAACGAATGTGCGCAATTTCTTGTCTCGCTCTTGAGCTCAATTTTTCTCTCCTGGTCGTGTGGGAGGGCGAAGAATTGTCGTAGGATTTTATACCGAGAAAAATAAGTACCAAGCTACAAAAACAAGGGCATGCAATTTTCCACGAGGACGAATGGTTAACGCGTCAGCTTTAATTTTCCAGGTTATATAATAGTGGGTGGGTGTGTGTGTGTTTGTATTAGTGAAAACCGAGGAAACCAACGGGTCGTGCAATCCTCACCAGCGCTAAACCGTTGTATATATTACGCGGAGAGGTTGCTACAATACAGGAGAGGGCCGAAGGGTGGCGGGGTTGGAAATTTCAGACGTCGTTTTACAGGCCCCGTTACTGCGATAACTTTCGCGCGTGCCGCATCATACACAATTCAGCGAGCTTATACCTCCAACTGTACCGGGAGCTTTGCTGCTCGCGTATACGTAACCTATCCGCACAACACGCCCGCGTACCGAATCAAGCCACCCTTTCCTCTTCCCCTCTCCAGCATGAAATTACGAGAATCGTGTTAGTTTGTTTCACCTTGTTGAATTAACTCTACGGCACACTCCGGAGTACGAAACAATTGTTCGTATATTCGCGACATGTCGATTGCATCCAAGGAAGAAGAAGGCAAGCATCAAAATCTGATTGCTTCTAAAAGGCAGCTAATAATTTTTTACTGGTAACCAATTATCATTTTGAATGCCATCGTTTTTTATTATTTATCACTATCACTTCCGAGAACATTTCGCATGACAGATATTTGTTAGGTGAGATAGAATAAATGGGCATCCGCGAGAAATTCACGGGTATGTTCTGGACCGCAAGCTCGGCACAACAATCAATTATTAAACATAGTCTCGAAAGTCCAGGGCGGATTAAACGGTAAATTTGCTGGAACGAATCACCGACAAAGGGGTTTCTCCATATATATATATGTATATATGTATGTTCTCCCTGGAGGATTATGCCGAGTCTCTCGGTGAACCGGGCGTACCACTACTGTTGGTGGTGCCATTGCTGTCTGCGCCTTCCAGCACAATTTTCAACGTATAACGTCCAAGAGGAGTGTGTGCGGCACCGCGAGTAAGCCGTTGACCACCGGGCTCGGATATACCCCAGCCATGCGGCCCTCGGTCATTCGGCATGCAACAGGGTGCGAGTTTAACCCTTCCGGGATCAACACGCGGTCGGACGATTCCCCCTTACGAGGCATCCGAAAACTTCGCCCATTCTTCTCTCCGCTGTCGCTAATGGGAACTAACAATTTCAACGTTTTCACCGAGTCGGAGTACCTGGACTCCTTCAGTCTGCAAACTTCGCCCTGTCCTTTCGCACCAAAACGTCGTAAAAAAATTCAGAAAAATGTGAAATCGCCTTTCCACAATTTATGTCCCCATCGTGAAGAAGCAGCTGCTTCATTGCCACTTATTCACCCTTGCAATGAGGCTCTACACCCTCCGTCCTTTATCTCTCACGGAAACATCCCTCAGCACCGGGGTGTATTATTTTTAGTACATTTTTTTCCTCGGCGTTTAAGCGCCCCGTCCTAGGTCGTCGACGGGACGGGAGACGACAGTTCCCAACATAAACGGTTCATCCGCCTGCCTGCTTTGGCAGCCAGACGGCGGAACGACGGGACAAAGCCTACACAGGAACACTTGCTACCACTACATCTACGTATTTTTATGCACTACCACCACTACTCCATTTCCCTTGTAGTTCTTGAAGCTCGCGAAATGGCCAACTTCGTTTCTCGAACGGTTGTCGTTTTCTTCCCACCCCCTATTTCCATTCTTCTCTTGTATTCTTTATTTTTCTGCCGCTGGCGCGAGGCTTTGCCTCTTTCGGTTCTTTCGCATTCGTCTACCTTTTTCCCCCCTCTCTCTCGATCTCGAAATCTCACGATATTCTCATTCCCTCACTTTGGCACTGCTGTGTATTTCCTTCGACCCTCCCGCCTCGTCTCGTCGAGCCCATGCATAGTTTTCTCCTCGCTCAGGAGGGGCGGTGCGAAAAAGATTTCACCGCTTCTGCATGCAATTCCTCATAGGTTTCCGCGATGGAAGCCGAGGGTGCAAACAGCGCGCCTCCACCTCGACGCGAACTTTCCCAAACAAATTGTCGTAGACGAGACTCTATGAAAACGGCGTGACCTGCAAAGCGGCGCCGAAGCGCGCGGCTCCCGCGACGACGGCGAAGACACGATTCGGAGGTTTTTTCCGCCTGAAGCGATCGAGGCCGCGGAGGGTGAGAGGATCAAGGCGAAGGAGGCAAATTCCCTCTTGAATTCAGTTAGCTCTTGTCCTCTTTCCCGTCGCTTCTTTGCAAAATCAAGCAAAATTCACGCGTCTTTGACCAGACGTGTTTGACGGCGTTTCGCGAAACGTTGCCGGCGAAGAACGTTCCTCCACGCTGTCGCATTCATAAAACGGGGGGATGAGATGTGTCTGCGATATATACACGAAGAAACAACGGTGAAGAATCGAAACGACCCTCATCCTCTTCTTCATCCTTTGTTTCTCCCGTCCCGGCTCCGCGACGGAGCGAAAACGAGAAACGTACGTACACTTCTTTGGGAAACTTGGAGAGTCGGAGGAATCGTTGAGAACGGAGTCGTTGCCGAGGAGAACGCTGGGAGAGAACGGGGCAAAACGGAACCACATTGTCCGTTTCGTATGCGACATTTTCTTTCTCACCGCCCACGAAAAGTTGGTAAGACTGGTCCGTTTTGCCCCGAGATTTCGTTTCGTCCCGTTCACCCGGACGTAGTTGAGCGAAAAGAGGATGAAGCATCGTTCCCATGGGCCGAAGAAAACTAGATCCGATTTTGTCGAAGCGTTTGCATCCTCGAGCGCATCCTTGGCTACGGACGGTGTGCAAGCTGGCAAACAGAAGAGGCCGTCATCTCTCGCTCGTGCAGCTCCTGCCCCGATCTTGTTGCCTCCTCGTGTCTGTCTCGATCGCCTCGTCGTCGGGGGAAACGAGGAGGCAAACGGGGGGGAAAAAACAGCGAGCGTTGACCGTATCGGACGGCGGAGAGGACGAGCGGTTGAAAGAGTCGAACGAGGTTCAGAGAACACTGGTTCGACAAGGGTGGAAAGGCGAGAACAGACGAAGGGGCTGATCCGTAGCTCGAACTCGTTCGAGACAGGACAAAACTGAGGTAGGTGGAGCGGTGAGGAAGGAAGATAGAAAAGGGTTGACGTCGATGTCTCGCGAAACAATATACATTTATATTTGTATCGGCGCATTCGTGTAATCTTGTCTCGATATCCGGCTGACGTTTCACAACGGTCCATACCATCGGAATCGCATCTCTCAAATTCTGACGGTAATGTTTTATGAACGGCCTTCGTACCGGCCGGATTTAGATTGGGAGTTTTCATCGTCGAAACTTGCATGCGATACCAAGTACGATATCAAGTATTTTTGGATCTCCGGCTTCATCGACGATTTATGTATCAATACGGAGCTCGTGTTTGGAGGGAAGTCGACGTTTGAACCTCGGAACACGAGTTATTGCAGTCATAGCCCGACTCAGTCAATAATTCGGTGGGTTGGTAAATCTCTTCGAGATATTTTTAACCACATTTTCAATAATTATTACTTTGTTCTTTACTTTGAAAATTTTGGTATACGAAACACATGTTTGTGTACACGAAACATGTGTGTGTGCATGCGTGGTCAAAGCGTTAAATTGGGCGGTTTCATTCTTGAATTTTGTATCTCAAGCAGGTTTTGCCAATGGAACGCACGCGGCTTATGATTGGGCTAGTGTTGGTGTGGCAATTGTCGAATCCCAATGCTTGGCCGATTGCCGAATCCCAGCATTTGGCCAATGTTCGACCAAGTACTGGCTCGCCGATGGTTGGTTTGACAATGTTCGGCTAATGTTGCACCGCGTTTGACTCGACAATTGTTGGTTTGTAGATTTGCGGCCAATGTTTTGCGGCCAAGTATTTGTTCGCCATGAGTTGGGTTGACCATTTGCGGCCGAGCGTGAACTCACCAATGATTTATCTGCCGATTTTAGGCCAGCGTTTGGTCGAATATTGATTCGCCAAGCATTCGTCTGTTGACGCAAGAACTCACGAATCATTGGTCTGCCGATTTTAGGCCAATGTTGGGCCGAATATCGACTCGCCAATCGTCGGTTTGTCGACGTGACGACCACATTGGGCCATCAATCAGCGGCTTTCGCTGCTACCAAAACAAGTTATTGGTACAAATTGGTACAAACCAAGTTTCGGTGGTACCAAACCAAGTTATTTCCCGTAAGCGAAAATGTACCCGAGCGTCAATATGTAAAAGCATACGAAGTTACATGTTCTTTAAATCTTGCAAAAGATGTGTATTATCTTCGGATTCCATTCTCGGCAGTCAATAAACGCTTAGGCAATACATTCACTGAGTACGATCACTTTGAGAGATGTCGCAAGAGAAAATGTATAACGTATAATCTTTTGCAAACATGCGAAGCATAAAAAGAGGGGATAATGCAACTTTTACAATAATAAAAAACTATTAGTTGCCAATATTGGCAAGTACTTATAATCCAAGGCTCCCTCGACGATTGGGCCAAGTTCCCATGCCCATGTCGGTAATTCGCCAAGCTTCGCTCAACAATTGGCCCATGCCAATGTCGGTAATTTGCCAAGCTTCGCTCAACAATTGGCCCATGCCAATGTCGGTAATTTGCCAAGCTTCCCCCAACAATTGGCCACATCCAATCACCCTACATAGAATATTGCAAATTTGTTCATTTCCTTATTTAGATTTTTCTCAAATTGTCGCCTTGATCTAATTGCAAAATCAATTTTGTTTAATCAAAAACGAAAAAAATGACTCGTTAAAAAAAAAAAGAAAAAGGAACGTGACTCGTAACATCGATGAGTTACTAACGAGAACGTTTTTATTGTTTCACTTTTTTTTGTATTTTATTTTTATTTCCGTTTAAATCACGCTGTTCGTCTCTCATTTCTATACGCGCTTGAGATGAATATAATAATTACAACATAGGATACAGCGAGGGGCAGTGACAAACTGTGTTGACGATCCCGGAGCCACGGGGATCCACCGCGCCGGTGGCTTAATTCAGCGTCAATAACAGGGCCGCCTAACGAACCCGACGCCGTGCGCGAATTTGTCTTCGGCACCGGACGATCGACGTCAATTTGCGGCCCGGCTACGCAACCGCCCCCTTTCCTATAACTATATACGTATCTCCTCGTGTTTGCCTATGTACGGCTATCGGTGTGTGTGCGTGCGGTTCGTTCTCCCCGTGATCGATTGCTCGCGTGTCCCGCTCGACATATTACCGTCGTCATAACGTGTATATAGGCATAACGCACGAGCATTGAGTATCCCGATAGGATTGCAAGGTTCATTTTGAAATCGGTAATTACCTTCTCGAATTCTTCAAAGGCTATGGCAAACTATTGGTAACATTTTCTCAATGGAAAATTACGTTAAGGAAGACGAACATCCAGTAAGTTTCTATTTTATCGCAATAACGCCAATCTTTACTCTTCAATCGCATTCAAGATATTTTTTGCAAGCACAGATCAGATTCAAATTAAAAATAGTAGGGTAAGTCGGAGTGATATGGCCATCGTTTTTTAAATAACGAAAATTGGAGGTTTAACATTTTTTAAACTTAAACATTTTTGTTGTTACCAACTTTCGAAACCTCAAACTAAAGTCATTCACTCTGAACTTTCGATATTTTCGATGCGTGATTTAATTGTAGCTCTATAAATAAATATTTGCGATCGGCCGTCTCACGCGGACGCAACGGGTAACATGGCCACAGCAGAGTTGAACAAATATCCTAAGTACTTGAAGTACGAATTCAAGTATCAAGTACTCGAAGTACTGAGCGTTGGGTAGTTCTTGAGTACTGACATATTGAGTACTGGCAGAACTAAATTGCTGCAATTCTGGGCACAGACGCAGTACCAGATACTTCAATACGTACTCCAAGTAATTAGTGTATTTGCACAGCTCTTGACCACAGTAAAAGTGGTGGTCAATTAGGCCCAGGGAAGCATCGGGATCGCACGAAGCATGTCTTACTATATTTATGTTGTCTAAATAAACTACAAAAAAAAACAGTAATTGCCTCCGTCAAATGTTTCAGATGCCAAAATAAAAAGAAAATGGTTTCACTGGCCATATCCGATGAAAAATAAGCGGCCATTTCTCCCGGACAATGAGTGGCCATAACACCCATTTTCTCGGAAAAATAGCCGCTGCTTAAATTTAGGGAAACAATAAAAAATTAAAAAAAGTTTACGACGTGCCAGTATTTTTTTGAAAGATCCAACTATAGTGTGCAATGTTCATTTACTAGCAAAATTATAATTTAGTATGTCTCCAGAGCGCTAGAAATATAGCTCGAAAAATTCCTTGCTACTTCGAAATAGGAATTCACCACTCGTACAGACCCTTGCAGGTACAATCTTAAAATTTGTTATGCAACCGCATTGTATCCACATGTACTAAAAACTGTCCAAGCGGCCGCGCCATTCGTTTGTTACATTAAAAGACATTACGGGTCGCCATCTCGCCCTGACTCTCGATCGTTCAAGTATGTTACATTTGGCTTGGTGATTACATAAACGTATGGTAACATTATCAGCTAACGAGCCATCGACCTTGGTTCTTCAGCTCTCTCACCCTCATTTACCCTATATTTCCAAATTGCAGCCAAATTTTTAAAAGAATCCTAAATCCTCGCAGCAATTCCAAACACCATCGATTGAACACAGCGGAGGTGATATATCTCGTCGAAGTAAACGACCGCCACGTGCCGCGAGTACGCTCCTCGTCGGGCACTCGTCGAATATGCCATTGTCCCGCGATTGTTCCGATTGCCCGTTCGACCCCTCCCCGTGAACCCCGAACCGCACTAATTATCCTCCCGTTATTCGAATAACGCGCTGCTAATCGTAACGCACGTTTCGCTCACCGGAAGCCCGTTAACCCGATGGTGGAGGGGGGGGAGAGGAGGGGGGAGAGGAGGGGGGAGAGGAGGGGGGAGGAGGGGGGGAGGAGGGGAGGACAAGAGGGTAGACGGCAGTCGGGCAGGATGGTAGGAAGGTGTGGGATGAGAAAGAGACCGAAGCGAGCAGCGATTGGGATCGTGAAAAGGGGGTTAACGTTGCGCGCGCATCAACGCACCGCGACGCAATCCCAGTGGGTCGGATCTGAATATTGCATAACGCAATTTCCATGAGGGCGAGCCGAGGCCCGAGCTCGAACTCTCGCGAGGCTCTCTCTCCCTCTCTCTCCTGGTCCCCTCGGTCTATAAGCGGTACGGTGCACAATTGGTAGCAACGACTGGTCCGCAACTACCGTTACAATTAGGAGGCACTGGCTATGCCCCGGTGCGATTCCTCATCCGGCGACTAGCCGGCAACGATAAAAAGTCATATTTCCTCGGGTAACTTTTCCTTTTGCGGAACGGAATAAAGGAATGGAAAGTTACGCGGGGAGAGACTCAGGAAAAAAAAATGGCGGACGATGGAATGAAGGAAATCCTTCGGTTCTCCGGATTTGCTGAGGGGGAAGAACCGTAAAACCGCAACGATAGGCCGCGCCGTTGGGAAAGCGGTGAGGGAAAAGGACAACGAAAACGAGGACGTGAAACTCGTAACTCGTATAACTCGCCCCCGCAGGCGATGCGTGCACGCCGACCGCTTTCCCAGAATGTAGAGCCGTAACGTGAGAGAGAGAAGAAAGAAAGCAACGCAGCAGTTTTGCGTTGTTTCGATAAACCGTAACTCTCTCCGAGCTACTCCCACGCTATACTTACGTGGAGGTGTAGCGCACTTCCTATGTGTACCGGTACGAGCTTTGGTGCTCTCGGCTGCCACCCCACACGCCGACGCTGGCCTGACACGTTGGTCCCCGGACGGGGTCGCGTGTTTCCAAGAAATTCAATTTACCCGCCTGCATCAGGCACAACGACCGTATACACCCTTCTCTGCCCTTTCTGCAACCGCGCCTCGCCACTTGTTCTCCGACCCGCCGGTCTCTCGCGCCTTCGTCGATAGGCGCATTTTACTCGGGCTAAATTAATGAGCTTCGCGGGCTTTAATTTCTTTGTGGAATTTCCGGGGGAATTCGATAGGGCTGAGGCAAACGTCTCTATTAGCGGCTATTTAAGACTGAATCGAGGTCCCTGGAAGGTAAAACCACTACAATTTGTTGCGAGAAAAATAAATTACCGATTTTCCTTTTGTTGTTCGATCAGAATCGATCCCTTATTTTTGTTATCATCACCATGATTATTTTATAGCCTTTCCCGACGGCGTGGCTAAAAAACTATTGGTCTTTTGTGAATAAGCTATGAATCCAGAACGCTCGAAAACTGCGCCCTCCTCTCGATTCGCCGCCCTCGCGAAGGCGTACGCTGTGGCGAGCCCAGGTGAAAGTCAATCGATCTGCCGGATGAGAGTAGAGTTTTATATGTCCATAGAAGGAGAGTAAAAGTTCACAGACAAGGTGGCCCTACGCGATCGATCTCGTCCTCGAGATATGTCAGGGGTCGCGTAATCCGCGTGAGCCGCCGACCGGGCCGGTGGTTATCCCGGTGTTCCTCGTTCACGGTGCCTACACACGCTCTCGTACAACCTCCCCGGTTTTGGCCGTGGCTAAAGTAGGTTCACCACGTGCCTTGACACGTGCTGGACGAAAGATGCGGAGGTTGCCTGGTAGCGTGACCCACGAATGTCGCCATATTCGCCTGAACCGATAACCTTTAGGCACCTCCCAGCTATACATCGAGGACTGAGAATCGGAAGGGCGTAAGTTCCGCTCCGAAGCACAGGACTTAGGCACCTTTGGTTCTCAGACATCGACATACGAGCTCCAAGGTGCAAACCGGCGGGGATTGTGTCCGCGAATCTCGTGCTGTCAAACATTTCAGTCGGGTGCTTTTTTTTTACCCTCGAGCTCTTTCAAGGCTGGTGCGAAAGGTCGCGGCTCGAAGGCAGGGGAGAACCGGGCAATGACGATCAATGGGCAATGGGAGTCACGCTTGTTAGTGATATCGATTCTCGTCCGTACTCTAAATTTGTTTGTCTCCATGTATTTCCAGTCTTGGCCTCGCTCGAGTCTACCGAGCGTTCAGTTCTTAATTGAGACGCGACGGCAAACCACGTAGTGGCGTGTTCGTCGGGCCGCGAAATATCGGCAGTAATTAATAACGGGGACGAAAGCGGGGCTGTAAAAAGAAATATCTCGATAGAGCAGATAGATAGGTATAGAGAAGAGCGCGGCGAAAGGACGTAGCGGCAATCGTTCCGAGAGCAAAGTTTGTCGCCGGAGAATCCGTCTAGCTCTTCCCGTAACGAGCGACAAAGTTTTTTCACGGGAGACTGCAGCGAGAGGCTTCCTACATTCTTTCCCTTTTTTTTCGTCTCGTTTTTTCGCCTCTCGAGCTTTTTCCTCCTCGCAGCTCCGCGGTCGGTTTTCTTCGTCTCGGATTTTCAACATGGTTTTCCGCGACTAACGGGGAGTTGTTTTTTTCTGTACCTTTATCGCCTTTATATATATGTAGTGAAGAAGTCGACCCAGATTCGAGATCTCGGTCTCTCGGCCTTCTCTCTGAAACTCCCTCTCTTCCCTTTTTTTTTTTTCTTTATATTTCACTATTGCCCTCCGATATAATTGTGCTACGAATGAAGAATATTCACCCGTCGGGATTCATCTATTTTTTTTTCTCCTTTCTCTGCTTCGTGTCGCAATCTCTCCGAGTACTTTCTTCCTATCGGGGGATGGAAGAAGCTAAGAGAGGTAGATTAATTGAGTCGCTAAGGGTTTTCACGCTCGACACGATGATTTCCTCTCCGACCGCTGCTGCAGCCCGATTTTTCACATGTGCCTCGACCTCATCTATGATTCCGGTACTTGGGAACCTTCTCGAGGGTGAAAAAGAAACGAGGACGTCACCTTGAAGAGAGCTCGAACGCCGTACGACACACTCGCTTAATCTTCCCTTCTCTTTCCCTCTCGTGTACTTTCGTCCTCTTTACCACTACCCAGATTACATGTGTATATATATATATATATATATATATATATTATATGTGGGTATAGGAGAGAAAAATATTTATAAGGGCACCTCATTTATGACGATCCGTTTGACGCGCCGCTAGAACACAAGATGCTCTTTTTTTTTTCTCGCACTGCCTTGGAACACGGGCTCGTAGGTTACGGCGGCTGTTTATGTGTCTTGCAATACCTCACACTTGCCTAATCCTGTGTGTGTACCATGGAGGAATGCGCATGACGATACGAGAGTCCCCGAGATGCCTGAAGAGGAAAGCACGGCGAAAGAAAAAAAAAAAAATCTCTCGACTGCAACGCGACCGTGACCTGTTTTTTCCACACCAAAGTTTCCGCAATCAAAGATTTCTGAGGACGTAGAGAGCGGATGACGTGGGTCGGCTGGAGGAGAACTTCGCTGATTTTTCGAGAAATAAAACGAAATAAAAGATTTTTATTTTCGTTGTCCTGTCGTTGAGATTCTCGAAGTATAACATAAGGAACAAGTACCAGCGGAAATAATTATGATATTGATATCTAAGTATGACATATTTTAGGGAGAATATTACACTTAGTGACAAAAAAGGTAATTTTTAGAAATTTTTGTCCAGGGAGACTATTTTTATTATCGGAACGAGGTTTTTCTAGTTAAAAATATACATTTTCGTTGTGTTTAAAAAATGTTGTATTGGATAATGTTTCAAATTCACGGAGTACTGGGGTCGTCTACGGAGAGCTGTAAAAATATGTGCCAAAACGGAAGCTAGTGGCGATTCGTCCAAAATTGTCTGAAAAAAAATATCAAACAGTATAGTAAAATAGATATTATCTGTGGAATGTCATAGCCGATTTAAAAAATATCGATGTTCAAAAAATGGCGTGTGCTTGAACTCACCGATTTTCAAGACAAAATTCGTTCGCATTTTGCCCAAAATACAAAAACTAAGAATGAAAAAAGAATTCTTCGACAAAAAATACATAATGTATACAATAACCACAACAAATTTCAAGTTAACCGGGTTGTTAAATTTTTTTTCACCAAATATTTACAACATATCAAGCATTAAGAAAATGAAAAAATTGAAAAATCGATTTTTCGGGCTGGATCGAATGTTCCTCCTTAAATTTATTTTTAACATCATAAGGAAATTACTTTAAAAAATTCTCATATCCGAGTTTTCTCCATTTCGCCAGTACAGCAATATGCACATTTCGACCTTGACTACGATAAGCTCGTCGCGTATTCGTTTGACTCTCTATATCCAGTAATCTTGAGAAGAAGATTGAAGCTTCACAGAGCCCCGCGCACCGTGAATAGAGAACCAGACGATGAATTATTGTAGCGAGCTGCATTAAGGCCGTAACTCATTCCGTGTGCACCCGCGAGTATCTCGCAGCTTTGCATGTAGCGCACGTATGCGTATATAACTGTTCCCGTGTGTCCTCGACACGCGAGAATGTCGGGGCGAACCATTGATGCGACGAGTGCGAGAGGGAAATGGGTCAAAGCTTCTCAGTGTCAGTGTAAGAATAACCGAGCTTCGGGAATAATCTCTTCGACAATTTCCAACACTTTGCTGCTAATTCACGCCCGAACGCTCAAACCCTGTCACATAGAAGGCCCCGTCTATGCTCCTTTGCCGTTAGAATGACATTTAATTTATCGAATCACAGTGAATACATACTCTTAAGGGGACAAAGATTTATAGTATTTTTGGGGATTCAACATCGGTGCAGTCCTGCAACGGCGCAATGCAGAACAAATATACCCCGCGGTAAAAGCACACACCTTGTTACATAGACCGCCCGATTTATGCTCTTTTGCCCTTAAAAAAAAGCATTTAATTTATCGAATCACAATGAAAACAGACGCATCGGCGCAATGCAGAACGAACGTATCGCGTGTAAACGCACAAACCCTGTTATATAGAACGCCCCGTTTATTCTCTTTTGCCCTTAAATAAAGGCATTTAATTTATCGAATCCTAATGAAAACCGACTCTTCATGGGGCAAGGGTTCCTAGTATTTTTGGGGATTTAACCCCGATCGCACGCCAAAACAACATTGGTGCAATCCCGCATGAGTGCAATGCAGAAGGAACCCATCGCACCTGAACTGACAAACCCTGTTACATAGACCGCCCCGTGTATGCTCTTCATGGCCTTATAAAAGCATTTAATTTATCGAATCACAATGAAAACAGACTCTTCATTGGGCAACGATTTCTAGTATTTTTCGGGATTCAACCCCGATCGCGCGCCAAAACAACATCGGTGCAGTCCTGCATCGGTGCAACGAAGAAGGAACATATCACGCATGAACGCACAAACCCTTTTACACAGACCGCCCCGTGTATGCTCTTTATGGCCTTAAAAAAGCATGTAATTTATCGATTCACAATAAAAAGAGACACTTCATTGGGCACCGATATATCGTATTTTTGGGGTATCAACCCCGATCGCGCGTCGAATGACATTGGTGCAGTCCCGCATGGGTGCAATGCAGAAGAAACGTATCGCGCGTGAACGCACAAACCCGTTAGATAGACCGCCCCGTGTATGCTCTTTTTGGCCTAAAAAAACATTTAATTTATCGATTCACAATGAAAACAGACTTCATTGGGCAACGATTTCTAGTATTTTTGGGGTATCAACCCCGATCGCGCGTCGAATGACATTGGTGCAGTCCCGCATGGGTGCAATGCAGAAGAAACGTATCGCGCGTGAACTGACAAACCCTGTTACATAGACCGTCCCGTGTATGCACTTTTTGGTGTTAAAAAAACATTTAATTTATCGATTCACAATGAAAAGAGAGACTTCATTGGGCACCGATATATCGTATTTTTGGAGTATCAACCCCGACCGCGCGTCGAATGACATTGGTGCAGTCCCGCATGGGTGCAATGCAGAAGAAACGTATCGCGCGTGAACTGACGAACCCTGTTACATAGACCGTCCCGTGTATGCTCTTTATGGCCTTAAAAAAGCATGTAATTTATCGATTCACAATGAAAAGAGACACTTCATTGGGCACCGATATATCGTATTTTTGGGGTATCAACCCCGACCGCGCGTCGAATGACATCGGTGCAGTCCCGCATGGGTGCAATGCAGAAGGAGCCTATCGCACGTGAATGCACACTGTACGCGCGCGATGCAGTGGAAACGCTCGTTTCGCGATCTAATTTCCTCGGGTGCGCGAAACGCCACGTCCGGTTCGCGCCTAATCGCTTATGAATGCATCTCGAGGACGGGCAAACAGGAACGTTGCGTAGCGCACACCCGTTTTCGCTCCGGGACTCGTGCGAATCCGCTCGCAGTATGCCTGTATTCGTGTATTAGAGCAGGGGCGAGAGGGAGGCAGCCGGAGAGCTCCGGCAACGGAGCTTGATGGGGAACGATAGAATGCGTGCCGGACCGACAGGGGAAAACGGTCTGACCAGTGCGAAACGTAACTACTGCCGGGTCTCGCGCTCTCCCAGCCCTCTCTCTATCTCGCGAACGGTAACGCACGTGATAGGCGGACGAGCGCGTGCTGCATCGGGCAACTGCACCGCACCGGCGTTGCAACGATAACGGGGCTCGGAGAGCTCGGCATCGCAGTTCTGTTGTTACAGTCGGCGCGACCCCGTTCTCTCTCTCCGTCTCTCCCTCTGGAATCCGAGCGAGAGAAATTTGTTACCTCGCGCGGAAAACTCATCGGATTCTCGGAGAACGGACAGACATATGGGACGCAATGTTTGCGGACCGTGCTTACGCCCGGAGACTCGAGTGCGGAGCCATCATACCCGCTGTTCGTTACAGAAAATCGCTATTGTTTGTATTCGAGAATTTATTGATTTTTTGTTCGAGAGAAAAAAAGATAGAACAAATGAGAAATTGGGTGCAGTCGAGGAACGGAGTAACAAAGGCCGCCAGCTGTCGGATGTTCGAGACTTCCCAAGTTGGCCGGCTCGGCGATCGAAGGATGATCGAAACACTCGGACGGAGCGTCGGCAAATAGCCGGGTGGAAAAATTGAACGTACGTTTCGCTCGGGTTAGGTAACGCTGAGAGTGGCGGTTGTTGGAACGGCCGCTGATGCACCGGGCTGTACACGGTACCTGGAGCGAGTTCACCGGGAAACCATTCGTTAATGTCCGACCATGACAATGGGCCGCGTGAGAGAACGGACCGGAGCTGAGCGCGATCGTCCACACGTGCACGTACGAGCGAACCATATATGTTCGCGCATCCATATATGGAACATCCGCGAACGATAAATAAATATTTATCGCGCCAGAGGATATAACCCGGTTGACCGCGTGCTCTGTTGCTCCAAACTACAGCATCGAGCTTCGAACTCCGATCCTCGTAACCCTGTTGTGTTCCCGCAACAGCCTCGCCGGTTTTGCAGTCACCGGGCACGTATAAGGTCGGTGAATCGTCCAACGATCCCGCACACTCTACAGACCTCGGGGCTCTGTGCCAAGGCTCGATCGTGTAGCGTGCAAATGTTTCTCCACCGGTCCCTTCGGTGACTCCGCTTATCGAATAATTGAGAACAATTATGGCAAGCCGAGTAACTCGGCTGCGGGCTGCGTAGATTTTCGAAAATCGGCGACCATCACGGAGAAAAATGATTTAGCTCCTCTGGCAAAATGAATTTCGCTGACAATGAGCGCGTTACCGCAGCAAAAGGTAAAAGCGGCAAATAAATTACTACGTAGAAGCAATTGGTTTTGCTGTCGTGACAAAACTTTCTTGTTAGGGTAAGCCGGGGTGATATGGTCAGGGTTTTTTTAAAGAACGAAAATTAGGCTACTCAACAGTGGCCGACGAAGTGGAGGTTCCTAGTCTGCAATCCACCTGGAATCTATAAGGTTAACGGCACGGTTTCCGCCATCTTTAATTGTTACAGGGAACATTTTATAAAAAATATACGTATCATGGCATTAATCAAGAGTAAACTGCTCTTCAACATGCCGTCAATTTAATTTGTATTTAACGTATACCCTATTTATTGTTAGTATAAATTGCGATTAATGGCGGTAACTGGGACAGTGGCGGAAACTGGGCCGTTTACCTTATGATCTGTGCACACTGTACAAAATGATGGCGGGACTACTGGAGTGCCCAGAGATAACCGGAAGGATACACGACCCAGTGTGACCGCTCCGGAATGCACGGAACTTCGTTACCCCACAAGTAAGATCAGCATTTGGGGAGAGGTCAGTCATCCGCAGACTCACAGGCCTTGCAAACGGCGTCGGCGGTCTGGATTTTGGAGGCTCTCTGGGAGAATTTAAAAGGGCGGCAAGCAGAACAGTGCTGGAATACCAAAAAAAACTTTGGAATTCATGTTGTGATATTAAAGTGATAAGTGATAAGACTGCACCGGGCAGGACAAGGGCGACACCTAATATGTTATATGATAACATTATATTTTTAAATCAAAGAGGCTATATATATATTATTTTGTAAAAGGCTTTATCCCGTAGATAAATAAATAAATAAAAATAAAAATTGGAGGTCTAACTTTTTTTTAAACTATACAATTTTTATTGTAACCAACTCTAGAAACTTCAAACTAAAGTAATTCACTCGGAACTTTCGGTATTTTCAATACATGATTTAATTGCAGCTCTATAAATATTTGCGATCGGTCGTCTCAACAGGACACTACGCGTCAGTTAGGCCTGGAGAAGCATCGGGCAATTCTATGTCCGAGAAACCAGTAGAATTTCGCTCGATTCGTACTCGAGATTTGCTGTCACACTGGGGAAAAAAGAACATGCGGGACCGGGATTACAAAGGGGAGGGCAGGATAAGAGGGTTGTAATTGAAAGGGTGCAGCACGGGAATGAAGAGCCTGACGAGGATGAAGTAGCTCATCCTAATCGACTGAGATCATCCCCACTCGAGAAGACTCTAATGAATTTTTTAAGAAATTAACCCCGTACCGTAATTACGAGATCCACCGGGAATGGGGAGGGCAAGAAGACGATGGAGAGGAACGGATGATGATCTCTTGACTTGAAATGAGTTTTCGCGGTTTAATAATATTTTTCTTTTTCCTCTTTATCCTCGCGAATGAATGCCGCCCTTCGGGCGTTCTCTTTGATTAAGAGTTCAGCTTCCTTATAAGCCTGGCCTGCGCATAATCTCCTGCAAAGTCACTTCCACTCGGCTACGGCTCGAAATACATTATTTTTATTTGACGGTGTAGCTTGTGCATATCTTTGTGAGAGGTCGACAACGAAGCTGGCAAGGAGTAGAAGTTTGAAGATTAAGAAATGTCTCGACACAATTTTTTTTACCGCCAACTAATTAGTTTTCATAACACAAAAAAAAAAACCTATAAAAGTTAGCGATATAATGTTACGACTGAGCAAACAGCACGCGTATTCCGTTTTGGGGCCGATATTGTTCAATACAATCTCCAGTATTTATCGCAAGTGCGATCTTTCTGACGTCTGCCCGCTTTCAAAGACAGATCAAGACTGTAAACGGTAAACAAAAAATCGTAAAATAAGAATACGAGTATTACAAACTTGTATTTTTCTTTCACTTGTCAGTAACAGTTTTAGTTTGTACTTTTGTTGGCAAGACTAGAGCCGGATAGTGCGATCGAAAAATTAACAAATAAAAAAAACTTGTGGACGTTTGTGGACAATAACTTGTTGTAAAAAGTAAACACTTTTTTTTACTGTGAAGTAATCTCGTCAATCGATAATCTATATGTTTGTCATTTGTCATACCGAGCTATTCCAGTCGTCTATGTAATATCGTGTGTCTCAGTGAATCCTTGCATCTATATTCGTTGCAATATAATATTTTAATCGTACTAAAAGCTGAATTCAATATTCAACACTCGCAGGAGTTATGTACTGCACCGTGAAAAAATGTTCTTCCAAAATTAATGGACGGTATTGGAAGCTTATTTCCATAAACGGTTTGTAAAATTTAAAAGACATGTGCATTACAATTTTACAATAAAATTAGAATTTTTAATGAAAATGTTTATAAATTTCAGGCGAAATATTTGTAATTGTAACATATGTTATTTTTATTTGACCAAAAACGTACATTAATGTTCAATTATTGTAAGTAATGTAATCGAATTTCATGTTCCACTTAATTAAATTTACAATTTATTTTTACAATGAAGATAATGAAAATTCACTAATTTTTCCCAAATTTCAATTCGCAAGTTGCCGAAATCTGTCCGATCACACAATCAGCTACTACTTAGAAGCGGGTGACTCGCCATGATTAATATTCCCCGGCGAAATGTGAGTGAGGCGAATGAAAATTGAGAATCGGAATCGCGTAGTAAAGGTGAAGGAGTCGCGGGAGGACGGGAAGCGAGCGCCGGGAATCTTCGTCGCCGGAAAAGGAAGTGCTGGAAACTTGCCGTGTCCGCGCGAAAACTTTCGAGAGTTTCTTCTCCGTGATGAATCCCCGCGTGCGGTCCTCGCGCAACCTCCCTTCTCGGTGAAGATAACTCTCCGCGGTTCCCGCGTGTCGTTGTAGTTGGTAGGGGCTTGAGCGAGTCAGAACTCGGGTTCAAGAATTGCCGGGAAAACGTTTCGCCGCGGGCGAAACGAGGGCCGTTCCACCCCCGAATTTATCTCTCTCCGGTAATGGCTCCACGGCAAGAGTCCCTTGCACAACCCCCCGCGGCTCTTATTCCCTTCCCCTGTCTCTCTCTCGCTCTCCGGCAACTCCTCAGACCACCTCCGAGTCTCTCATAAGCCAAAAAGTATTCAAACAAACCTAAATTCCACTCCGGAGACAGTAAAGTCGAATGAAAAATATTCAGGCACTTTGGACGAGCGAGGAAAATTCGCTGGTGACTTTATTCAAAATGATTTTTTACTTCAATAGTGAGTGCGAGTTCTCTGAGTAGGGTACCAGCTAAATTATGTGTATAGGAGAGATGCATTCTTTATTGACGGCTGATGACCGAGTGTTTCATTTCTGGCGCGGGTTTCCGTATGTGATAGGGGAGAGCGGGGCAGAATGGCATACCGGGGCAAAATGGTATTGGGGCAAAATGGGATAGCATAAAATGGAGACCGCCATATGATGGAATCGGGGCAAAACGGAATCGGGGCAAAATGGGACAAGGGAAAAGTGGTCGTTTACTTCATTTTACTCTGCTGCTTTCCATCGCGCTGAGGCACACATTCTTCCCTTCTCCATTTTTGCCCCAATTCCAGTGTGCCGCGACGTTTCAGTTTCGCCTATTCCATTTTGCCGCGGTCCCGTTTTGCCCCAATCCAATCGTCTCGCACCAAGCTATTTTCCCTTGTCCCAATTTGCGCCAATTCCATCATACAGAGGACTCAATTTTTTGCTATCCTATTTTGCCCCAATCCCATTATGCCCCGGTCCCATCGTGCCCCGGTATGCCGTTCTGCCCCGCTCTCCCCTATTGAGCAGGATGTACAACGTACAATGAAAAAGAAACCAAAATGATATAACATGCATAAAAATGAAAACCGATTTATATTAATATATCATTTGAAATTCCGCCACTGTAATCTAAACCTCTGGATAAGCGCCGGTAGTTTCATCCAGTTGTCCCCCCAACGAAAATTCAATTAATTCGTGAAAACAACGGGACATCCGAGTTGAACTACAAAACGTTAATTACGAGAGGTGAAGTGTCTGGAAATTCGTCACGCATTCGTCGACTGGGTTGAAACAGCTGGCGTGTCAGTTTGAGGGGTTGGGATTGAGGGGGTTAGGTACGAACCCAGTTCTGCGGATGGGGTTGAAAATTCGCGCGAACTGGCCAAGCGGAAGTGACGACAGGAAATGGTGGCGTTGCGTAACCAAATCGCTCACAGGATGCTGCACTGTTATGCCGTGTGTACCGTTACAGCCCAACACACGCTATATAATTACGAATAGGAGTGGAACGCGATGACGTCCGTGCGTGCAACACGATCGAATTCCACGCTCAGTGTGGAATGCAGCCTGACCCCGATTGGTTCACGAACGCATCTGCCGATCGATTGTCCCCTCAAGTGCATTTTATCTTGGGACATCATAACATCTCCTCTACATCGACCTGAATCAATGGTAGATCAAACAGATCATACCGACATTCGACACAGGGCAAACGCGACGAACCAATGCTGCATGCGATGGATCACGAAAAATTCTCTCCATCGCAACATTTTATCTTGGGACATCATAACATCTCCTCTACATCGACCTGAATCAATGATAGATCAAACAGATCATACCGACATTCGACACAGGGCAAACGCGACGGACCAATCCTGCATGCGATGGATCACGAAAAATTCTCTCCATCGCAACATTTTATCTTGGGACATCGTAATATCTCCTCTATATGACCTGAATCAATGGTAGATCAACCAGATCATACCGACATTCGACACAGGGCAAACGCGACCGACCAACCCCGCATGCGATGGATCACGAATTTTACCTCCACCGCAACACCGCTTCATCGTACAACATTTGTCGCAGACATTCCCAACGGACACAACAGTTCTTTCCCGAACAAGCATCTTTAACAGCCAGCCATCGTTACCAATCCAACCGCTATAGTAATGCGTCAAGAACTCCAAATTGCGAGGGAGACGTCTTCGGCACTCAAGCCCCTCGGCTTAAGCCCACCGAGTTAGTATCAGGTTAATGGGTTAATAGGATCCCGATGGCGCGAATACCAAAACGGCATTAGGACGCGGTTGTGCGACGATGAAGGCCAGCTAGCCGCTAGTTGATAGCGCGAGGGTTATGGCCCACGAAGGGTAGGTAATCGAGGCGCATCGGACCCCGCGTGCGCTTTTGGTAGCGGTAGGATAGGAGCATAGCTGCCGGTACCATCGTATTTCCAACGTATCTCCGCGTCTGGATACGTACAGAGGGAGGGAGAAGGAGAGGGATGGAGATACGCGGTACCCATACGGTTTCCTCGTGCAGACGTCAGCGGCTATTCGCTCCGAACGTCCTGCTGCCTGCTACCGTTTCGGCCTAACCGACAGTAGCAGCAGCACGAGCACCAAAGGCATGTACGTATAACCCGGGCACTCGCATTACCAGTCGCTTCGAGTTATCTGCGTTTCCCATGTTCGCAAACCCCCCTCTCGGCCTCCTCTCGCATTTCCCACCCGCACCTCCCACCCCTTCCAACTGCCGCCTCCCAGAACTGCACTGGCGAAAGCTCAGCGACTGCCAGATATAGCATCATCGCGCACCGCCACGTGCCCCGGCAGCTGCACTGCAGAATTCCCGATAGCACGTACGCGAAATCGTCGTTTACGTACGTTTCATCTCACCCTCCCCCGCCCCACCCGGGCCCAACCCGTTTCTCTTCTCCGTCCCTCACCGATGGTTACAAGCCGCACGGAACTCGCCGCTTCTCTGCCTCAATCCTCGTTCCCCGAATCGATGCACTCGCCGATGCCTCGAGCGTTTCTACACATACGCGCTCATCTCGCTCTCGGGATGTCTAGTTGGGAAGTTTGACGGATTGATTGGCCATTGTGAGCTCCCAATTTTCAGTGATCGTTCGGCGGTCTGCGCAGTCTAGCGGACGGGTTAATTGTAAGGATTCGGTCACATCGCCGCCTGCCCGAGGCCGAGAGCGCAACAACAAAGTTTCGTCGGCAGGATTTCCCGATGGTTCGGAGCATAAAATCTCTTATGCCTTTTCATCCCCGTGCAGACCGAGGGGAGGCTCTTATTAGGAAAACTCAACGCTGCACAACGCGGAGGCTAATTTGAACCTTTATCTGCCTCGATAAGTCTCCACTTACTCGAGAGCCGAAAGCTCCCCGGTTGAATCGGCACTAATTTTTATCCAGCCGTCCGCCAGAATTTCACGGCGCATGTCCGCTCCTCTTCTTGCTCTTCCTCCAATTTCCACCCTTGTCCCGGCTATCTCTCTATCCGTCTCTTTCCTTTCACTTTCGAGGGCCGTATATACGAGCCGCGGTGTTACAGAAGGGGGTTTCGGCGAGTGTACGTTCGCCCGAGCCTCAACTCGATTAATTGGGTCAGAGAGCCTGGTGCGCCAGGCTGTTACCTATACGTGTATAACCCACCCCTCCCCCTCCCCCCCCCCCCCCCAAAACACCCCGACACGCTGCGCAGGACGAGCTCCACGATATCTCGGCTCCTACTGAAAAGCCAGAGAGATAGAACGAAGCGCTGTGAGAGGCAAGCCCCAGAAGTGAGAGAAACCGGTGTGGGCTGTGCTGGTTGGAAAACCAGCGTAGTAGTTGTTGGATCCTCGCAATAGCCTCGGTCATCCGGCTATAGTTACAAGCACCTACCCGTACAGTCGGCTGCGGCGGTCGGTGTCGGGCGCGCTAGTCGTCGCCCTCTCTCTCGCTCGCTGGGTGACTTCGTAAAAGTAATTTGGCCACAGAGGCCAGTGGCATGCGGTGAACGATGCCGAAACGCCACTGGGAAAAATCCAACGCTCGAACGCCCTGTATTTTTCCGACGAACAAACGAGCCAGTGAGCGCGGAATGCTTGCACGAGCGATTCGGCGACGCTGCGAGAAAAGAAGCGACATGTACTGGTAGAAACAGAGTTTTTTTTGGTTTAATCCCTAACTTAGACGATGCAATCCGGAAAACAGAAATTATTTTTTTTGTTCACTATCGTTTCGCTTTTTCCAAGACTCCCCGGTCAAGGATCGAGGCTGGAGCAGGTCAGTATGGAGGTCGATATCGGCGAATCGGATGAAAAACACGTTTCGTGCAGGGCGGATGCAGTTTCGTTTCGTCTGTAACCAGAAAAGAGATACCGAGCGGGAGGGCGTGTGGAGGGGGAGAAAATAGATCCGGAGTTTGAATCCGCTTTTTCTCTTTTCTCGAGAGGATACGAGTCGTGTGTATATCGACTATGCGCACTTTCAACGAGCCGGCGGGATTTTTTTCCCTTCCTTTTTGTCGACGGTGCTTCGCACGAGAATCGATGGCTGAGAATTGAAAGGGCGTTGCGTGGAGACTTTTACTCGAGGGTTACGTTCTTATAATTCCTGGCGGTCCGTACGAGGAAGTAGCTGAGGGTGGAGGGTAAAGAGGAGAAATTGAGAATGAAACGTGAATAGGACGTCGGTATGGGTGCATTCGGGAAGTACGGGAAAGGAAAAAACCTTGCGAATGTGAAATCGTTCCGGTGACATTGTTTCGACTTGGCGCATATTCACGATTGCGACGCACGGAGAAAAATAGTTTTGTTTCTGTAACGAAATTTAGATCGTTAATAATTTATTGTTGTAGTAGGGAAAATATTTGGCTGCTACAGCAAAATATTTGTTGCCACGGCAAAATATTTTTTTTTCCCTATGTTAACCAGGTAAATCAGTTTTGGTAACAAAATTCTTGTTGTACCAACAATTTTTTTTCTCCGTGCACCAACGAAGAAAAATAGTTCTGTTTCTCTAACAGAATGTAGATCGTTAGTAATTTATTGTTGTTGTAGCAAAAATATTTGGCTGCTACAGCAAAATATTTTGTTGCCACGGCAAAATATTTTCTGCCACAGCGAAATATTTTTTTGTCCCTATTTTAACCAGGTAAATCAGTTATGGTAACAAAATTCATGTTGTACCAACAATTTTTTTTCTCCGTGCATCAACGAAGAAAAATAGTTCTGTTTCTCTAACAAAATGTAGATCGTTAGTAATTTATTGCTGTTGTAGCAAAAATATTTGGCTGCTACAGCAAAATATTTGTTGCCACGGCAAAATATTTTCGACCACAGCAAAATTTTTTTTTGTCAATATTTTAACCAGGTAAATCAGTTATGGTAACAAAATTCTTGTTGTACCAACAATTTTTTTTTCTCCGTGCACCAACGAAGAAAAATAGTTCTATTTCTCTAACAAAATGTAGATCGTTAATAATTTATTGCTGTTGTAGCAAAAATATTTGGCTGCTACAGCAAAATATTTTCTGCCACAGCGAAATATTTTTTTGTCCCCATTTTAACCAGGTAAATCAGTTATGGTAACAAAATTCATGTTGTCCGAGCAATTTTTTTTTCTCCGTGCGGAAAACCTCGTTTCATAAAGCTCACTATCCATCATTATGTACTCTCCACGCGGGAAGATAAAAAGGTAACTCGAGCATCGTTCGCATCGTTATGCATGCAATTACTGAAAACCACCTGCTATGCACGTCGCTCGTTACGTGACCTCGAATAAATAAATCGGTTTATTGGCAATGCGAAAAAAAAAATATTTTTTTCATTAAACCAAATTTCCAGTCGTTGAAACTTCTAATGAAAGAATTCCTCGTTTAACTGAAACTTAAAATTCCAGACTCTTCCAGAGTTTCGGATACTTGGTGAAACGTTTGGACATCGACTTTGCAAACCGTTTACGCAAAATTCCAATCGGCACGCGCAGAGTGATCGTAACAAAGACAATTATCAACAATTGATAAAACGATCTATCGGGCGCCGCGTCTCGAGCCGCGAATCATCCGCTCGCAAGTAGATAGTTCCGTTATTGGTCCGACAACGAGTTCACGCAGAGGGAATTAAACTTGCTCTTCGTTCGACGTCCCGTTCCCTCCGCGTAATCAAATTTGTGATCTGACATGCCGCGAACTTACTGGAAAATCTCTCCGTCTTCCTGTTCATTCGTTTCCGTTTCGTTTCCGTGCGAACGAGCGCCCGCGCAGCGAACTCTGTGCGGGGATTTAACGACTGGGCCCGCGGGTCTTCGTTTAACGAGAGCGAGATGAAGACCTCCACGGATGCGAAGGAGACGGGAGGGGAGAGCACGACGTGAATCGGAGAGATGCGGTGAAGACAATAGCGTTTCTACGGCAGATATATCGGGAATGCAGGAATAAAGAGGGAGAGGGAAGCGAGTTGGCGAATGACCCGCTGGGAAAGGTGTCTCCGACCCAACTTCGGGCTTTAACGACTCGCCGCTGCGATACGCCTCTGGCGTTGATGGCCTGTTTCGACCACCGCTCGCTCTCGGTTTCTCTCCTCCTCTCTCCTCGTTCTCTGTAGGTGTAGCCATAGGTTTATGTACATACAGACATCGTTTCGTTCCCACGATCCTCCAGCCATTCCCACGGAAACTTTATTTCGGCGTGTAGTCTCATTGCCCTCTCTCCGGGCTGTTCTGACTCAGTAACTGCCCGACCGAAGGCCTTGTTGGCAACATTTAGCGGCGGCGACGGACAAGAGAGCAACCGTCGTCTATTTAACGAGACTTTCACAATTCTCATTTCTTGTGCATTGATGGGTTTACATTTAACAATTTTTTATAGGTTGAATTCGGAAAATTTTTCGTAGGTTTAATGTCGACAATTTTTTATGGGTTTAATTTGAAAAATTTATTATAGGTTTCATTTTAACAATTTTTTATAGGTGTAATTCTAACCATTTTTAAAGCGTTAATTTTTCAATTTGTCAAATGTTAAAATAAAAAAAAGAAAGTAATTATTATTGATACCGATCTTTGCTTTGTCATCGTTCCGTTCCCACGATTCTCCAGCCATTCCCACGGAAACTTTATTTCGGCGTGTAGTCTCATTGCCCTCTCTCCGGGCTGTTCTGACTCAGTAACTGCCCGACCGAAGGCCTTGTTGGCAACATTTAGCGGCGGCGACGGACAAGAGAGTAACCGTCGTCTATTTAACGAGACTTTCACAATTCTCATTTCTTGTGCATTGATGGGTTTTAATTTAACAAGGTTTTATAGGTTGAATTCGGAAAATTTTTCATAGATTTAATTTCGACAATTTTTTATGGGTTTAATTTGAAAAATTTATTATAGGTTTCATTTTAACAATTTTTTATAGGTGTAATTCTAACCATTTTTAAAGCCTTAATTTTTCAATTTGTCAAATGTTAAAATAAAAAAAAGAAATTAATTGTTGATACCGATCTTTGATTTGTCATTGATCTCAAAAACGCTTTCCATACCCTGAGCCACGAAATTCTCGAACGAACGAACAGTGTTTGTCTCACTACAGATTTCGTTGTCCCGCAGGGAACAATACTAGGACCATTACTGTTCATTATATACGTGAACGACTTATTCAAAGTGGAATTTGATGGACAAATTGTTCATTATATACGTGAACGACTTATTCAAAGTGGAATTTGATGGACAAACTGTGGTGTATGCAGACGATACTTAGGTGTGACTTATAAAGGGTTAAAACAGTACATAAAAAATAGATTATTTATTTTTGTTGAGAATAGAAGAGAGGTCAGAAGAAATGCGGTGAGTAGGGTGCGTACCAAGAAGAACGCGAGCGATTGGAAGAAACTGCGACGATTACGTAGCGCCTAGAATTTTGAATGCATTACCATCGGAAATTAGAGAACTGGTAAACGCATGTCCAATAGGTAGTTTACAAGTAGCAGTTAAATGGCTAAGAGAAGCTACGGAAGAGAATATTTTGGAATTTCTCTCATGAACATATCTGTGAACGCAGGGGAGGATTTAATGTATGGAATTGCCTTAAAGCCTAGACTACATTCTTATTTACTCTATATGGACGTTATATGTGCCAAAAATTACATATATGGAGCATGACTCCATCAACAGTGTGCAATTTGTACCTGAAGACTTAAGGTATATAAAAAAAAACATACGGCCGATATCCGCGCACGAACTTTAATTTAATAATTTAATGTATGTAATATAGTCTGCACTAAATAATTTAATAATAAATAATAATAACAGACCGTCATGGACAAAAAATATTTGTCAAATGTACAAGCGTTTTTACCGTGTACCGTACGCTCGCGCGATACCGATTCGCCTCGGACCGTTTCCCCCCCCCCCCTTTTTTATCCCTTTTTCCCTCCCGCGAAACGAAGGAACGGAGTCCGAGCACGGAGTCTACGTCTCTTACTCGGACTGCTCGTTAGCACGTTTTCTCGGTTGTGGAAAAAGCCCCCAATACGAAATTTCACGAAGCCACTGGCGCCGCGTACAGTGGCCGAGCTGTGTATTGCTGCTGGCCCGCCGTTTCGAGAGATCCGGGAGAAGAGACGAGCAAGTGACTGTCTCACGTACTGCTGTCGCCTGCTGTATCGCCTCACTTCTGCCGTATATTACTCACATCTCGTCGAAAGTAGTTTTTTTTTGCACTTCATTTCAGCTCTCCGATGCACATTTGCCAAACTTCGATCTCCTGACAGGTGGTGTTTTTCACGAAATATGTTATGATATGCATGTGACGATTTCGGATAAGCCTGAATTACATAATATTCTGCACATCGTGCACAATATCCGAAATTTCTGAATTTCTGCCTCCAAAAACATCCATTCGTTCGAAACATCCCCTAAAGTTGTTAATTAAAATTAATAACGCTAAAAAAACGACCCAGCAAAGGTCATTCCTCGATCCTCAGATGAACTCTTTTTTTGTTCAACCCTCCTCGCGTGGCATTTGGTCACAAATTACATGAAATTTTTTAAATAAACAAAACTACTCATTCCCGAGCTTGGAGTTACCTTTCATCAGTTAACGAACTCCGCGTTTCGAGCCCACGAAGTCGAACTCGTATATTCCATGCGCCACTTCCCTCTCGCCCTCGTCTTTCGCGGAGCACCTCGAAGTGGACAGTGGCCCGAAAGACGGAATCGCCCTAGGTGGAGACGCCAAAAGAGTGGGGTCAGTCGAATGGGGGGGGGGGGGGGAATTCCTAACGTCCGGTCAGGTATCCGGCTCGAACGAAGCCACTTCCGGTGGCGAGGTCGAGCTCTCGCAGCCATTTCTATTTCGGTATAAGCGCATCATAAATTCGGCTCAGAGCTCGCTGCTGCTGGTCAGGAAGGTTACGTATATAGTGTAGGGTAGTCCCTCGTCGAGCGGCTCTCTTTCTCGCTCACTCTCTCTCTCTGACCATCCTCGGCAGCGGTTGTTTTATGCTCTCCGGGCAGGAACCTGGCCGGGTAATTCTGCAATGCGGTTGAAGCAGCGACATACACGTACACAGACAACGCGGGAGGGAGGGAGAGGGTTTCAAGTCCGGGAGAGCGCTCTCTCCTTCTCTCTCTGGCTTCGGCATGTCCCGACCTAGAGAGAAGCGCAACGTTTCTCTCCCTCTCGCTGTCTCTATCCAGCAAAACTCATCCCTCCGCCGATACCACGTGACGACTAACCCCATCACTGCATCGCCGGACGAGCAATGTTTGTGTGTGGAACCCCCGCTCCGGCTATACGATGTCGCGCGTAGACTATATTTGGACCGGTTCCGTAGATGGGCCTGCGGAGAATTTATTCTGTACTGGTTAATTTTTTTAATCGCCAAAGGGCTTCAATTTTATTTCAAACATTTTTTTGCCCTGCGATCGATGGATCGTTCCTTGAGGTGATGAGAAACACGTTCACAGCCTGTCTCTCTCGCACTCCACAGTGTTTCACATGCTCTTAAGGAGAATCGACTGTTTCTTTGGAGTCAAAAATGCGATTGAAAAAAAATTCATCACAGGTGTGTCGAATCGCATGTAATATTAGTAAAATTAATTATGCATGATATTTATGGGGTATATTTTGCAAAAATGATCCGTATATCGAAGATTAAGAAAAATATGCAGGCAAGTCTAAGAATCTCAGCGACTTCGGAATTTTCATCACGTACTTACTGGCCAACATTGCGAAACGAGAAAAACGGAATCACGAACTATTTCCCAAAACTTATATGAACAATTTTTAAAGAATATTTCGGACAGACTCATCGATAGATTCATGTTTTTATATTCGTGGATTTGTGATGTGTGGAAAAACACTTAGAATTAGGCGAGTATTAAAATGGACCTGAAGTGAGATTATGTTTGGTTCTCTGAACACATCAGCTTTCGACTGGACAGTTTGTTGAGCCTTCCACTGATAATTGGATAAATTGATAGACCGCGATGAGAAAATGAACTTCGCATCGATAAATCATCGAGTTCACACGGTAAAGTGCGGATTCCGAATTTTTTACACAATCTTTGATGCTTCGTCTGTTCGAATCTAGTTTGTCAAAGCTCTATATTGGCCTGATTTAGTAGTAAATTAGTGATCTTTTATCCCGGAACCGACCGACTTCAATGTCAGAACATGGGACAATATGTCAAAGTAGTAAACTTCTAAATTGTATTACCGACAAACTATACGGTCAAAATTGTTCAGACTTCAGGAGTAGATGCGTAGATTGTTCGTGTAGAACATATTAAAAAAATTGAGGCTTTAAACCGGATTTTGTCTGATAGTCGATCCTCCTTAATAAATTGTAATGAGCACTTTTAATAAATGACTTGTTCCCATCCGTAGAATCACAGAACGCATTTTTTTTTTGTATCCATCTCGAAGTTAACCAGCCACGCTCTACAACGCCCTCGAGGATTCGAACGGAATTTTTACGATCGTTGGCTGCTTATTTCTCGAAGGAAACGGCTCCTACGCCGTCATTGCGGGACGGTCGTGTTTGTAGTCGAGCGATATTGCTTCCCAGCGGAGAACGTGCGAAAGGGGACACGACAATAAGAGGATCGGCCTTATCGCTCCCGAGAAACGTTAAAACGAGAATATTTTTGTACAATTTTTTTTTTTTCACCTATTTGTTCGCCAATAATTTTTCGCCTCCTCTCGCGCCATGTCTGCACGGCTTCCTCTTCGAGCCATGAGCCGCGATAGTCAACTCGATTTACGGCCGAGACGCGAATTTTCTAATTTTTCCTCGTAAGCGAAGCTATTTCTTTCATATCCTTCGGAGGCGAGGCAAAGAGAAAAAAAAACCGCTGGTGCCAGAATGAGGGGTGACTTTGAGGGAAAAAAGGAAACCAAGGGTATGAGAAAATATATGTTTGCCATACAGGCCAGAGTGAAACGTCTTTCTCTAGCGGGAGAATAAGAGGAAGAAGTGAGCAACGATGATATCAGACCAGCGATTATTCACCCCGACGCGGATTACGAGACAAAATTCCTCAGATTCTTCGACGCCCGAGAGCCCCTTCCGAGCGTCCTCTCGGAGCTCCAGACATCCTCGTCGTCTACGTGCGCGATGGGTATGAAGTACAAGACTAAAACGAGGCGACGCGAACAAGTATTAATTTCGCTCTTCCGCGAAACGTCAGTTTTTAAGTAGATCGCACCAAAGTTTATCACACTCGGAGCGCAACTTTAACAAGTCAGGCTGATATCCGGACTACACTTTCCGTACGGTATTTCCGGGATTAGATTTTTTTTTTAATCACCAAAGTAACCAAAGGAAATTTTTAATTAACTTACGGGTCGGATGTTTGCGCCGAAAAATATTTTGAGTTACTTCCACGTCGAAGATGGGTTCGCGTATCACATTGTGGCATTCGAGCTTTCCCCGAATCTACAGAGAGCAGCTTTAGTATGGAACGACTTCGGCGAAAAAAAAAAAAAAAAATGATATAACATTTTTTACTATCCCTCGAAGAGACCGTAAGTGGATTCGAGAGTCTTCTTGATCAAATTTCGGGCTCCCTCCGCATCTGGGTGGACCAGTCGGTGGATCGTTGGAAAAATGGGGGTGCGGAGAGGGTGGTTGGCAGCGACCCTCGAATTTGTAAGAATATGCTATCCGGACAGTTTTTTCCTCCATAATCCACACGCAGCCATGTATAGAGCCGGAGACGAAGGAAAGAAGTTGCCCGAAGGAGCATCGCTGGGTTTTTGAGAGACCCCAGTTTCCTTCGTCCCTCATAGCGAATGCACACCCCTATCGATCCTAGGAGGGATACAGAGTGCGGCATCGGCTATCGGCGAAGCGCGAGACGAGACGCGGAAGAAAACCGCGGTTACATAAAATATAACTGGCCCTTTGAGCGTGAGGGCTTCGCGTATGGGAGGTTGTATAATAGCATTGCGCTGGCAAGCCCAAAGGGCGAATGGAATTGTCTTCCCACACTCGTTCCCCCACATCGTATATTATTAAAAGGAAAGGTGTGAAAACGGACCACTCTCTCGTTCTCTCATATTCTCGTCAAAATAAAAAATGTATAGCGGAGAGCGGGGCAAAGTGAAACTGCCATTTGGGACGAGACTTTTTTCCCCGCGAAGAATTGGAAAAAAAAGACTGTCCAACTCACCCACCTGCGTGTACTAATGAATAAATCCCTCGTGCCGATTGAAAAAAAATCGTAGCTCCGATTCTCCGAATCTCCGAAAGCTCCGAGTGAAAAAACCACCCCTTATCCCATCTTCGCAGGCCCGTTGATTCCCCACAATGCGCAGTTCAGTGCTTACCGTTTTGCGACAACGATGCACACGCCGGAGTTAGACATGCAGGATGTTAGGGTGGGAAAAAGGCGACTCTCTCGTTCTCTCATATTCTCGTCAAAATAAAAAATTTATAGCGGAGAGCGGGGGCAAAGTGAAACTGCCATTTGGGACGAGACTTTTTCCACGCGAAGAATTGAAAAAAAAAATACTGTCTAACCCCCCGACCTGCGTGTGCTAATGAATAAATCCCTCGTGCCGATTGAAACAAAAATCGTAGCTCCGATTCTCCGAATCTCCGAAAGCTCCGAGTGAAAAACCACCCCTTATCCCATCTCCGCGAAGAGTCGGAAAAAACCACCCCTTATCCCATCCCGCGAAGAAGTGGAAAAAAAAGACTGTCCAACCCCCCCACCTGCGTGTGCTAATAAATCCTCCGTGCCGATTGAAAAAAATCGTAGCTCCGATTCTCCGAATCTCCGAAAGCTCCGAGTGAAAAACCACCCCTTACCCCATCCCGCGAAGAATTGTAAAAAAAAGACTGTCCAACCCCCCCACCTGCGTGTGCTAACAAATCCTCCGTGCCGATTGAAAAAAATCGTAGCTCCGATTCTCCGAATCTCCGAAAGCTCCGAGTGAAAAACCACCCCTTATCCCATCTCCGCAGGCCCGCTGCTGCCCCACAATGCGCAGTTCACTGCTTACCGTTCTGCGACAGCGATGCACACGCCGGAGTTAGACATGCAGGACGTTAGGGTCGGAAAAGGGCCGGAGTCTGTCGGACGGCTGAGACGGCCCTTACACCTATCACGTGACGATAGGCCCTTATTAAAATTCATAAGGCGGGCTCGCCCATTCCCACTTCAGCGTCCGATGTCGGCGTGGTATACAAGGACGAGAACGTGCACCCTCCACCGTGCATCATATATTTATGGTATGCCTCTGGAAACGATGCTTGTAGCACATCAGCAGAGCACACATCAGCGGTACGAGCGGAAGCTGACGCAAGTAACTGGCAGAAGGAAGGTTCTCTCCTCGTCGTCGTCGTCGTCGTCGGCTCGTTGGCGGTCTGGAGGTACGCGTGTGGCCGTAGCCACGTTGCTCTCGAACGGGCGAAGACGGGGAGGCGACCACAGACACGTTCACGTGATGTTAGGGTGTTCAGCCCCTTGCAATGTCGTCGAGGAGGGACGGAGAGAAAAGACGGCAATACGCCTCGAGTATAGTAATAAACCCGAGTGTAAGGATATGCATAGTAGGGTAACATTACGTGGAATATCTGTCGGGGGTTGTACGTAACTTCTTGCGCGACCCCCCGACACAAGAGGTTGTAACGCATGCCGTGACTCCAGAAGAGCGGTAAGTATACCTTTCCGCGACTAATTAGCAACCAGATGAACTCGCGAACTATAATCGTGTAACAGAACTGGGGCGCGGAGGGAGGGCGTTACCGAATCCTAGATTCGGAGACAGGACGGGCGATATCCGTCAGGAATTCTGAGCTTTTGAATTATTAGATTACAGCAACGCATGTTGTTATTTCATAGGGGAAAAAAATTAGCTCCGAGACCGATCTCTGCATACGCGAATGAGAATAGTTATTTGTATGGCAAGGGCGTAGAGAGGGAGTCAGAACTCCCTTTTCTACTCCCATGCCATTTAAATAATTTTTCCTAACGAATTCACGAATATCAAGCATTTCGTTCCCGTGAAGTGTGCGTAGAAAGTCACTTTTACGCACTAGTGCTGGGAAAAAGACCATTTTGGGTTCGAACGCATGCGCAGTATTTTTGACAAAGTGCCTTTCTGCGCACACTTCACCGGAACGGAAAGCGAGATTTTACGTGCATGAGTTAGGAAAAAGTAATTTACGATACTAGTGCGATAAAACTTTTTCTAACGAGTGTTAGTTTGCAGCACGAGCCGAAGGCGAGTCTTCCAATCACACCAGCTAAGAACAAGTTTTACGCACAGTTATCATACCAGATTTAACTTCACAGGGTGTGAAAATAGGATTTTTGGGTAAAACCGCCATTCTCGCACCGATCGAATTAAAATACATTTAGCGGATATTTTTGGGAGAAAGGAGAGCCTCGCGAGCCTCCCACTAAATTTTCAATTCATCGTCCGTTCGATCGAAATAGTCCATGGGAATACACACCGGGCCCCGCGCAATCTGGAGGCTGATAATTATATTTAATCATCGAGCCGATTGTTCCCATGATAGCCGCAAGCTTCGATGGGCGTCGCCCGCAATCAATGTTCGCATAAATTGTCGTTAAAATTGAAGTTAACAAGCGACCCTTTCACTTAATCATCTCGCTTGTCTATATCGTGTGTATCCATCCGTCGACCTCGAAGCGTCACGAGTATGTTAACCCTTTTTCAAAGATCAAAGAGCACGTCAGCTCCACTGCAGCAAAGAACAACGGCGGGGGGGTCTGAAAACCCCCTCGACCGCGTCTCGCACACCCCTTTCTCGCTCAGCGGCGTCTCGAGTACGAGGACACGTTACAGGGAAGATAACAGAGCGCAGAGCGATAGTGTTAGTTATGCATGCATGCGCGCGCGCAACCCGCCACTGCGTCTCACCCAACACCGGCAAGGGGTGTAACGCACTCGGTGACTTTCGAGAAACAACCCTGCACGCTCTATCCACCCTCGCGCGTGCCGACGCGTATTACACGACGCCCTCGCCTTCCCGACGAATAATTGTCGTCCGCGAACCGGAACACAGCGACGATATAGCCACAGTACTCTCAGACTACCGCGTTAACAGAGGCATTCCACGTCATTCCATCCCATTTTCGCTGATTGCGGCACACAACCTCGTCACATGCGCGACGCGTAAGTGTTCCTATAGTTTTTGAAATTTGCACTTTGCGCCACTGTAAGGTTAGTTTACCAGTGACCGCACAGGCCCAATTCGCCGCACACCATTGTAAGCATTTCAATTTATTAAGGATTCGGAATAATCCCAGGTGCGGTTTTAGAGCCGGGTTGACGTTGGAGCGCCTAAATTAGAAAGTCGACCCGACTCTGGTCGTCAATGTAGGCCTGACGACCAGTTAACGTCGGGATGATAACGTCGGCCCAACGTTATCAAACGACGTTGACCCAAAGCTGGCTGCCAATGTCCACCCAACGTTGAATAAAAAATGTTAATGAGCAATAAAAAATATTTGTATCAATCTGAGAGACGCCTAAATGCTTTTTTAAAATCATTTTACAATTACTTCTTTGTATTTTTCATCTTCACAGATCGAAATCATCAGAATACATTTTTTGTCGGTAATGGGGACTCGAAGCCGTGACCCTGGGACTACTAATATTTATTTTAATTAAGTAAATAGTTACTTAAATGAAATAAATATTTACACACGATTTTTTAGATCGTCTTCTTCCAAGTGGAATGTAAAGAGTTCGGTACTGGATGGGCTAGATGAGGTGTGGAGGAAGGGATTTCACGTCATATGTGCTCAATTCAAGGAGGCAGCTGGATTGCTGACCCATCTATAATGTACTTTCCCTAAAGGAGGATTGCATCTAACGAGGCGATTGCGTTAGTTACATGTCAGCGCATATGACGGAAGTCTTACGATTCGAGGACCAAAGGTCGATCCGACGTTCAAGGCCGAATACTCTCCGAGCCTACTCTGCTCAAAAACACATATGGGGAGGCATACGAGCTTACGCAGTTTGTCAAATAAATTTATAACAAGGCATTCTGGGGTTACCTCAAGGAGGTGTGGTCGATTCTTTGTAGGTTGGGAAGGGACTCTGAGGATAGGATAGGTAGAGCCTTTATAGCAGCCGGGGACCACTTCGCTTGCGCGAAGCGCTCCGCCCATGCGCCATCTCGCGGAAAACGGAAAGACCTCACCTGGGAGCAGGCCGGCCCGTTACAATATATAACGGTGATAATTAACATAAATCAAAGCTCCATGCAAATAATATAACATGACTTATACTTGTTTAATGTTCGGATATCGTGCTGCGCGTACACTGGCTCTTCGCTGTCCGAGCTCTGAGACATTAACCAATAATGCCTGTACAGACACTGATACGTTCGAGCTTCTCATCAACTTCGCGGCACAAACATCAAACGCAGAATAAATATGAGAATGAACATTGGGAGTGTTTTGGAAACTACAAATCATAATCTTCAAACTCGTGGAAGTCATTTGTACCATGCATGGATCCTTATGCCTTTAATTTGTATCCGAATCTCAGCGACGGCTTAAGTGTGCGGCTACTGTAACACTTACCTCGCGAGAACACTGGTTAGCTTGTTAAAATGACTGCGCGAACAGCTTACGATGTCCGTGCTGCGCGTACACTGGGTCTTCGCTGTCCGAGCTCTGGGACATTAACCAATAATGCATGTACAGACACTGATACGTTCGAGCTTCTCATCACCTTCGCGGCACAAACATCAAACGCAGAATAAATATAAAAATGGACATTGGGAGTGTTTTGGAAACTAGAAATCATAATCTTCAAACTCGTGGAAGTCATTTGTATCATGCATGGATTCTTATGCCTTTAATTCGTATCCGAATCTCAGCGACGGCTTAAGTGTGCGGCTACCGTAACACTTACCTCGCGAGAACACTGGTTAGCTTGTTGAAATGACTGTGCGAACAGCTTACGATGTTCTGGATAGTACAACTAGAAGGGAAGCTGAAAGAAAAATAGGGATATGGGCCAGCCGACTGTACGGTAAGCACAGCGCGCGCACAGTTCTGGGATAATTCAAGCCAAAGCTCTCGCTGCGTACACTCACGTCGACGAAGTTGTACGTAGTAAATCGTAGTAGTAAAAGCACTACCAGCAGTAGATACAGGTATTACGCGCGCGTGTCAGTGTACTACTCAACGAGCCACCCTCTCGCGCCTCAAAGCTTCTCGCGCGTACCAAGTACGCGCGCAATTTATACGTTCGCCGGATCCTTCAGACCCGGTTGTACGAACTACGTACGAACGCCCAGTCGGCTTGGAAAATTATCGTTCTGCCACACGGCTGGTGCACGTCGACACGCTTTTTTTCACGCTCCGCGACCGGCACCGTTTCTCAGTCCAGTCAACCACGTACACGGCGCTAACAAACCCCGACGACCTTCTCTCTTTTTTTTTACCTGTTTGCATAAAATTGTGGCAAAGAACAAGTGCGCGAATTCACTTCATTTATCTCTTCGTTCCCGCGGAGTTAATTTCTACGACGGAAAGTGACGCATTTTCGGTCGGTGTTTTGTAAAAGAAAAAAAAATCTATCTTTTTGGGATTCAATTTAAATTTAATCCCAATCAAATCCCAAAATTTGATCTAAAATTGAATATTTTTCTTTCTCTTTTTAGTTCGAATTATTTTAAACATGACACGGTATAGACGTGATGGAAATGTTTTTTTTTTTTGCGTCGCAAAGGACGATGGAGCGATGGAGGGTTTTGAGACGAGTCGGTGGAATCGTGAAAATTGGGAGAGATGATACGCGCCATGGGGATGTACAAAGTGTATTGTGTGTGTGTGTGTGTGTGTGTCTCGGGTCTTTTCCCGCGAGTATCCGCGAAAGAATAGGTATATATCCCTCATCTCGGCCCGAGAGCCCCGACACTTCAACTTTTCTCTGGGATTTTCAATCTCCAGTCGTGACCAACTCCCGAGGCGCCACTATTTCCGATGACGCGTGTACTCACACAATCTTACGATGTACATTACTGTGGCGCGACGCACCGTAGAACGCGACGCTGAAACGGGAGCGAGAGAGATTCCTTTTGCTCGTCTTTCCTCGTTTTCTCTCGCTTTACTCGTCGTATCTTCTTTCCCGGGCGATTACATTTCTTCCGGGAAGACTCGGGGACAGGAGATAGGAAAGATAAAAGGAAGATGGCCGCGTCGAGCTGTCTTCAGAGACTCAAAGAACTTCGCGAAGACCATTAGGAAAGGTCTCGAACTCATAAAGCTGAGAATAACGAACGTGGTTCGAAGACGACTGATGGTGTGTCCGTCCATTTCCGTATGGAATATTGAGGTTGTAGTAAAAACGTTGATAACTGTTACTTGTACGGCAAGGACGTAGAAAGGAAGTTCTTGACGAATACGGAATTCAAACGCGTCAGGATTTCACTTTCTAGGTCCCTGCAATTCACATAATTTTTCGTTTTCGGAAGTGTGCGAAAAAAGGCACTTTCTCGCACTAGTGCGAGAAAAAATAGTATATCGCGTTTGTACGCGTGCGCAGTAGTTTTCTCGCACGCGATGCGAAAAAGTGTCTCTCCTTCTGACTTCAAAGGAACAGAAAGCCGGATTTTACGTGCATGCGTTAGGAAAAAGCCGTTTCCAGACTTCATCAGGGTCTCATGTATCGCGGGTCTCAGGGACGGGAAGCGGGATTTTACGTGTATGCGTTAGGAAAAACCCTTTTCCAGACTTCATCAGGGTTAGGAAAAAGCCGTTTCCAGGGTTAGGAAAAAGCGTTAGGAAAAAGCCGTTTTCAGACTTCATCAGGGTCTGATGTAACGCTAAACAATTGTTACCATGATAATGGAGGGCCGGAGCTCATTTTTCTTCCAACGCTATTCTCAACCCCGAACGAACCACCTCCCTCCCTCTGCACTGATCACCATTGCACGTCCTCTCTTTCGTCTCATCGGTGCACCAAAATCTCGGACAATCCAATAAGATTTGATTTATGCCACGGGAGTAATGAATATCCGTGCTTTTATACAAGCTTTACCGATCCCCTTTCACCCGCTAAGAATTGCCCGTAGACCGTTCGCCCGTTGTTTTCGGCATGCAGCGGAGGCATACCTTGCACATTATGTGCACTATAAGTATATGGTATACACGATAGTACATAACGGTGAAAGCCGCCCAGCCCGTTCGCTCGAGATTTTTCCACTGGAGCTTCTCTCTTTCGCTTCTTGCGCTATCTTTCTCTACCCTTCCCGACCGTCTCCCACCCCCGTTACCGCCAATTTATCAGTGAACTCCAATTGGCCGAGTGCGATCTATACCTCTTGATGCTCCAGCTACTCAGCTCTTCGCTCTCTGTGGCTTCCCTCTCACCCGCAATAGCCGTCCATCTCAAATTCTCAATATATATCTTTTTTTTTTTTTTTTTTTTTTAATTCGCCTTCGTCTCAGCCACCTTATTTTTATTCTCCTTCTCCATAGAATTTGTTACCCTTATCAGTTTATTATATTCATTAGAATCGAGACTCTTGATCTCATTGTTTGCGTCCTTGCCGAGAACCTCTTGAAGAATTAATTGGCAATTTGTTCGATCGGGATTATTCTTGTAAAAATGATTTAATTTTTGGGAATCAAAGGGACAGTACAAGAATTCATATTGCCGAGACCTGAAAATTTACTCAATTGTTAAAGTGATTTTATTGTAATTAATTAATTTTTTTGTTTTTTCGTTTCATTTCAGGGACGCATGTCACGATACGTGGACGCAGCTCCGACTGTCGCCGATGTTTGGTTGCATATGTCCGAAGAATCAGATAAAGAAGCGCTGCGACAAGATATTCTCGATGGTGAATCACAATCCCTGCATCGGTGAGTAGGTAGACACAGTAGAAACAACAATTAGACTGTCATTTAAAAGAATGCGATTTATTCGCGTCAAAGTTAAAAAAAAGCAGCAGTAACGAAACATAACACAACAAGTATACTAAACACAAATTAACGAATGAATCGATAATACATTGCGAGAGTACCTCAGCACCTTGGTACTAATTATGTCGATGTTGTGAAACTTTGATAAATCATTATGTTTATACTTAGATATTACTAATATTTGTGTATCAAATTCTTATTTTTTTTGCGACAATATTTTTATCTTCATTTACATTTTTCTTCATTTAAAAAAATTACAATCGCTATGTCGTCGTTGTTTAATGAATGACAGAAAATTGTGCGCTCGTTGAATTTTTTTTTTTACGATGGCGCTTCGTGAGCATTGTCGATTCTGAAATTTTATCGTAACCACATTTTGACTTCCTTTGTCGAGCGATTTTTCGCACCGAGAATTGTCTAACATGCTGGCAGGAGCCTCCCTAAATTGTACAGGCAAACAAGAGAGAAGAAAAGCTTCGTCGTCCTTTCTCTTAATAACCCACTTGACAAGAGCGGCTCTCGCTTTTCCCTCGAAACCACCCTTGTGCATTCCAGACGCTTCCGTCGTTCTCTCCTCAAAGCTTTCACCTTCGCCCTCACCGTCGTCAGTCGAAAAATGAATTGACCGATTGACTGTCTTACGCAGGCATTTTTAGGTGAATGGCGGAAAGAAATGAATTAATATTAAAACATATCGAAAATTTAATTTTGCATCTGTTGATGTTGGTCGTTTGAAATTGAATCTTTTTAAATCCAATTACTGCTCCCTTTACTAAATCCAGAATTAGTGTTCAGATATTTTATCGGACCTGGTATTCATTCATGCAATACGGGAAATCGAAATGATTGAGACGCGGAAATGCGGTCGCGACCGAACCAGATTAATTCGGATCTCCACGTTAAATCTTTCAAAGGATTCAGGATGGTTTAATGTTTCTGGGGAGTGTGTGTGTGTGCGCGGAGCGTACCGACGGATGCAGCGACCACCAGAAATACCTAGTGACTAGCGACCAGGTCGGTATCATTCCTGTCGGTCTTTGCCCGTTCAACCCTATTTTCTCTCCGACAACGCACATCAGTTCACTACGCTCATTGAGGCCTCTCCGCCATTGAATCGCTCCGAAATAGAACAATGCGGAATAATACCTCCCCACCCAAATCCGTTCCCAGCGACGGGAGCTTTTCAGCTCGTTCAGTATCGACGAAGCTTTGATCGGACTAAATTTGAATGCAGTCTCATTTTTGAAAAAGTGCTCAATTGTGCTTGCCTACTAAATTTTTCGTGACAGTAACTATAAAAAATATGCTGAATAACGTAAACATAACGGCGCATAGAAACATGCCTGCGAATCTAGTTGAAACCCGATTGTGTTTCACTACGCGTTCAAGTATTTTAGGTTCGTTACAATAAATACAATATTGTATTTGTCACATGTGCGTAATTCGTACTCGTATTACATGTATTACATCAATAACAATCATCGTCATCGTTCACAATCGTATGTGTATTATACAAGTATTAAATATACCTATGTATTTATTATGCATTTTATTGCGTGTGGCCTTTGGTAAAGTAATTTTCGCTGATCGCCTCATACAGCTCCGCCTCGTTCGCTTTCGTGTGACCTAGCATTATTTTGTCTGTACAATATATACATGATATCATATCGTTCATCGCATCGTAAGAGGGTGGTCGGATGTATACGGTATTAATAATCGTAATCGGACGAGAAATTCCGTGGGGACCAAAACATTGTGTTATAAGTTTCGTACTTGATAGAGAGTGAACACGGAAATATGATATTTCCTAATAAGTTGTGTACGAATTGTTGTGCCAATTTTTTCTGAATATAGTTCACACGTCGAGAGATATTCTGTACAATTTTGAGACAATTCAAATATCCTTTTTCATTTTTTTTTAATTTCATAAATGAATATCTAAACACTTTCTGGTACTTTCAGAGAATCGAATGGTCCACTTGACGTTTAATAATACAAATATGGTTTATATCGAGGACAGAGGGCGTCTGGGTCGAACTAAAAACTTGCGACATTTTTAAATATTTTACAATTACTTAATTAAATAAAATCCTCTTCTGCCCATATTACTTATAACACTTGCGAGAGTCGGGAGCTCGAATGGTCCACTTCACGTTTAATAATACAAATATGGCTTATGACGAAGCCATGCGTCGCCTGGGCCGAACTAACAACTTGCGACAATTTTAAATATTTTAAAAGTAATTCATAAAATAAAATCCTCTTTAGCCCACATTACTATTAACATTCGCAAGAGTTGAGAGCTCGAACGGTTCACTTGACATTTGATAATACAAATATGACTTACATTGAGGGCAGGAGTCGTCTGGGCCGAACGAACAACTTGTGACATTTTGAAATATTTTTTATTTAATTCATAAAATAAAATCGTCTTCAGTCCGTATCGCTAACCGCATTTGCAAGTCGGAAGCTATTAATTGATATAAAAAATATGTTGATCGCACAACCGCCCGCGAACGAAGAGAGTTCCTCGTTCGGCTCGCTCGTTCATTTTTATAGTTTTTTTTTTTTTTTAGTTCACCCCCGTTCTTCACTCCTCGTTCTTGCGATCATCGAGCGCAGAAGGGTAGTATGAATATGAATGAGGAGATGCTGCCGCTTCCGCTGCTTTCGTCGAGGAGCTCGGGGATAACTTCACCCTCGAAAATTCCGCATATTATCGATGTGACCGAGTCAAGGGTAGTTTTCATATCGATATAACGATCCTCGACGTCCGAGACGATCGGGAGCTGTCTCGATGCAAGCAAAAAAATACTGGGGAAACAGTTATTTTTTGCCACGATTTTTTGCTACGAAACTTTAGTTGACCCTTTAGTGCCGAGCGTGCCACATTTATCTCGGGCTTAAAAGTTTAATCGTTCCACAATTCTTAAAAGCGAGACTATAAATGGGGAATTCCACCAGAATTTTTCGTGCCCTGACCACCTTCAATAATTGCGCCATTTTTTTCTCGAAAACGGTTTTGAAAAAGACACGTATTTTTTTATCTGGGCCTCCGATCGATATTTCCGACCGTATGATTTTTATAAACATTTGATTTTTTTCCTGTAAGGCTACTTTTTGAAACATTAATGTATTGGAAGTCATCAATCGTACCGAAAAATTACGTAGACGAAATTTGTTCAGTTTAAAGTAAACAAAATTATGAAAAACGATATTTTCCACTTTAACGTCGTGTAACACAACTTTAGACTGACCAGAAGATTTCTAAAAAAAATATGCATAATTTTGTTCACTTTAAACTGAACAAATTTTGTTTCAGAAATTTTTCTCTACGATTGACAACTTCCAAGATATTAATTTTTTTAAAAGTAGCCCTTCAAAAAAAATTGAATTTCGACTCCCAAATTAAAAAAAATACGTGTCTTCTCTTTTTTCAAACAGTTTTCGAAAAGAAATTATTTATAGAAGGGCGTCATTGAAGGGCGTCAGAGCCTGCAAATTTCTGTTGGAATGCCCCAAATATATTTTGTGTGAATTGTTTCTCTTTACGAGTATGATCTTGTTTTCGATCGCAAAGTCGTTCGTTCGGTCTGAGCTTGTTCTACTTTAAAATTGGGGCTTTTGTTTTGTATTTTTAACTTCGTCCAGAACGGTGTCGCAAGAAAACTGATTCGTCATTGATACGCCATTTTTGAAGTACACCTTTATCAGGGCCATGGAAGGGAACTCATAAATATAACGAGTACATTAAATGACCATCGACATATTTTTAATTGTCATTTATATATTTTTTCTTTATCATTTAGCTTTTGTAACGCTAGCGTTGATTTACCTATCGCCCCGCCTCAAACCGCGAGGAGCCCCAAAAGTGCATCCGAACAGGACGCGAGATGTGCATTATTTCGGTATCAGTTCGATCCGAGTTGTCTCTTGATAATCAGGAGATTATCGATTGTCGCAACGCCGCCGGATATTGCGTCATTATTATTGACATTTCGAATCGCCGCTCCTTTTTTTCGAGAAAGAACGATAGTTGATTAATTTTAAGCTAAGTGAAAAAAAAAAGATATAACTAATAAGAAGGCTCGACGAAGGATCGTGGATCGACGCCGATGCACTCTACCCGGAATGCATTGCGAATTGCAGCGCGTCACGTATGCACGAGCACTGTAGCAACCCAAAAAAAAAAAAAAAAAACCAATGGGTTAGCTTTGTCAGACTAGAGTCTATGGGGATGAATCGATTCGCGTCTGACAAGGCATTTCCCTACCTCGTTCACTCTGCCCAGGTAATTTGACAGAATAATTAAGTAAATCAACCCTTTGAAGCCCAGTGTAAGACCCAGCGTTAAATCCACCTACTGTGGGACAGCTTACAGCTTACTGTAAGCTGTCCCTCTCCTGCCTTATCTTTCAAACGGCTCGGCGAATCGTTACGAAATTCGTACGAGATGCTCGATGTGCCCATGCGCATACGCCAGATTCTTCCCATAAATTTAAATCGTACTTCAAAGGGTAAACGTTTAACCTCGGCAGAGTGTGCATGCATGCGATAGCTCTCTATCTTTCAATCTCTCGCATGTCGGTGTTTGTATCTATAACTCTACACTCACTGTCTTTCTATCTCTCGAATTTGTCCTCTTTTTTTTTTTAAACTGTGTTCAAGAACCAACAAGTAAAAAAAAATGCCATAAAAAAGTACGTACAGTAGTAATGTTTATCCAAGCATGCATTATCGTGTATCTCTCGGGACACTCCGCGAGTGGTCTGCACAGACTTTCCACTATTTTCTACTCCTCTTCCACCGTACTCTACTCTACATCCCGAACAGATAAACACGCACACGTAAACACACGTACACCTAGACGCGATCCCTCTATCTCCGTGTTTTTTTTTTCTCCGGCCTTATTCGCTCGGTACATCACTTTCGATCCTTCCCGCAAGCTCCCGGGATCCTCTTTAGTCGCGTCCGTGAAAGATCGATCGATCACGAATAAATACTTGATTTGGCCGATACGTTAACGTCTTCTAGCGCAGACAGTTGAGTGGCGTTAATAGAGTAATGTACGAATGAATTTTTTACGCCCCTCTCTCTCTTTCGCTCTGTTCGGTAAATTGAGACGGGTCGGAAGTAAGGATTATCGATGCTGCGAGGTCATTTCGACGAATTCGGCAGCCATCCGAACATCTCAGACTCGCCGGACGTGTAGTTAATCAAACCTGCGTCGTCCCGCTTGATCTGACAATCTAAAACCGGAGGAATCTTTTAAAATAAAATAAAATTTTATCGTCCCCGATATAATAATTGACGATCTAGATCGCTCCCTTTTGGTTCTTTTTTTTTATAAATAAAGTACTTGCAGACGGCTATTTTTTAAAAATAAATTTCCGATAAACGGCGGCAGGGCAAGGTTGATATAAAAATATCGAAATTTAATTATTAATAAATTTCGATATATTTATCGATGAATTTGTTGAATGGCGTCGTCTCTGTGCGCAATTGAAAAATAAGTTTATTAACTTATATTTCTCGTACGCACAGAGACGACGCCAGCCACGAATCGCCCGCGATCGGAAGTTCGATTTTATTTTAATTATCGCTATAGCCATTTTTACTTTTTCCTTAATACAACGAAGTGTAATTTTCAATGATTAATTATATACTCTCTCCACCATTCCGCAGCTCGCCTCCGGCTAGACCGTCGTCATTCCAGCACTCTGACATTTATCTCTATATTTTTATAAATATATCTCCACTTTTATTTTTTCTTCTTTTTATCGCTACCCGCTCTTCCGTAAATGCGCTAAAAACTGCAAAGTGCAAAGCTCACCCAGCTGTACTCAGCCGGAAGACATTTATTTATTTTTATTTTTTATTTTTTTTGTAAAAAGAAGCTACAAAAGTTTCATTCGCAAATAAATAATAACTGCAAGTCACCGGCCTCGCAGCGGAGTTTTTGCACAAAAATATATTAAACGAGGGGCGAGAGAGGCAGATTTGATGGGAACGGATTGAGATTGAACGTACGAAAAATATAAACGCAGCTGACATCCCCGCGGGCCACGAGTTATCGCGATTTACATACACCTTCTCATCGTTCCTCTCCTCGTAAACAAATATATTTATCGTCTTACGGAGAGTGGAAGCTGCGCGTGCCACCTGAATTCCGTTGGTTTAACCCGCAGATGTGTGCACGTGGAAAATATACAAACCGGGATGTCGTTTCGTACACATGCATAGCAGTGCAGCCTGCTTGTACGTATACGGGCCAGTCCGTGCCAACTCGATCCGGGACCGACCCTAAACCCACGAGATCGAATCTCAGGTCCAGGTCTAGCTTCGGTGTGGAATGCCCCGTACATAGACGCGCAACTCCAAAAGCGGACGCGACTGGAGTTATTCAAATTTGTCGCTGCCCGGTGAACCTTCATAAATTCGATTCGAAACTCGGAGGCAACGCGTTTTCCGGCCGGAGCTGCGATTCGGAGTTCCGAGAACGATGCAATTTGTCAGTTCGAGTTATGGACACTTTGAACACGACCGGCCTCGGTTCTCCCGTCTCGTCGGGCAACGATCCGACGGCGACGTCGTAGCTCGTGAAACGAAGCATAATTTTATATCGTCGCCACCGTGGAATTAAAGAAAAATATAAATTAGTTTACCGGAGTGCCTTTTCGCTAAGTGTGCGGAAGCGTTTACCTTAGATTTCTCGTTCGTTCAAACTCGGCTAAATTCTCCGGGCACATTTTCGAATAACCGGCGGGGCACACAGAGAGAGAGAGAGAGGGAGCTCCGAGGATCGCATTAAATATTCAAAACCAGACCTTCCTTCCTCTATCTCTTGCTCTTGCTTTTCCGCTTCCCACCGCTCGCCTCTCGGTCGGTATATCCGGTGATAGGAAACAGCGGCAATGGCCCAGCCATAATTCAACCTTCTCCTCTCACCTCCCATCCGCCTCTCGCTTTCTCTCTTTCAACCTCTCCGCATGCGGAAACGTAGAAGTCGTTTCTTATCAAAATCCAATTTAAGGCAGACTCCCTTCTGCTCGGCCCTTTCCGACGTTCACACTATTTCCCGCCTTTTGCTTTTTACTCGAGAGGTGTAATAAGTACTGTACCCAAAATTCGGCTGATCTTTCAACGGGAATTACCATCGAGAGCGAAGAGTCCACTCGCGGACCATCGTGAAAGCGTTTTTCTTGTGGCAAAGAAAATCGCACGATGAGTTTATTGAAAACAAATTTATATTGCGCCTTCAAGGTAAGAAAATTTAGCATAAAATCTCAAGTCCTCATGGATCAGAATCGTTAATAGGATGGTCACTGCGACTTGCACTGTAAACAAAATTCACATGAAATTTAATGTACCGGACTGGAATTTTTTGTGCAAAAACTGGGATATTAAATTTCATGTACAATTGTGGTGAAAAAATAATATTTAGTGTATTAAAAACACTGGGAATACTTTATTATTAATAATTTTCCTTGATTTTACTATGAAATTACTTTAATTTTTCATCACAATTCTATATTAAATTTAATGTACCACTTTTTGCATAAAAACTTCCAGTCCGGTAAATTAAATTTACAATTATTTTTACAGTGCGGCTCTGTAGGTAAAACAGAAGCTTGCCCTGCTTGAGTAACCCGTGCTGTATTTATTGGCTAAGAGATACAAAAACAGAGAGATAGATGGAACGACCAAGAATCACCACAAATCACCGCAATCCTATCGCAAACTCCCCTCACTCTCTCACCGACTCGATTGAGCACGTGACTTGGACACAGAAAAAGCAAAGCAAAAGCAAAAAAAAAGAAATCAACACCCATATTACACAGAATCTCTCACTCGCCTCACTCAACCCGTTCGCCCGCGTCTCTGCTTTTGTGTTTCAGACTTTCTGCCCTCCTCCGCGTCCGTAGACCTATCGGGAACGGACTCGGCCCTATATCCGTTCGACCCCCAGCAGGAGAACTTCCAAGAGATCTGGTTGCCCCCGACCAGTATGTATCCCTATTTTTTGTTCCCTCCGGTCGCCGCGACCGCGCGTACGACGTATTACAATAGTAACGAAGGATCAGTTGACGGTGGGTATCGCAATCGTGAAATGACCGTTAACAATCGTCGTCCCGCAGTCGATGACGATAGGCACGAGATGCCCGAATTGCCAGGCATTCGAGCGGGTCGTCCCAGGATCTCCGTTTTCACTCCTTACGAAATGTATCCGGAGGGTGACGGTGATCCGGAAGCGGAACGCGCCGAGCCTGGTGGATTCGATCGTGCGAATAGCGCCCGCGGTGGAGATCATCAACGCGGCACTTACGCGATTGGCGATTACGAGGATCAGCGTAGACGCGGACAGGACGGACGTAGGATAGCCTTAGGGACAGGCCGCGGCCACGTGGACGCCGACGGACGCCCATCGTCCTCGTCGTCGTCATCCTCATCCTCCTCGTTCGATCATTCCTCTCCCGCTTCTTCTTCTTCTTCTTCATCTTCTTCTTCATCCTCTTCGTATCCCAGCAAAGCCAAGCATGATCATGCCTCGAGCACCGAGCACCTGCAGCCGCAGCATCCCCATCAAAATTCGCATGACACTGAACAGCACCAGAACCGCCACCAGCAATCTAACGTACCGTATCATCGTCATCGCGATCGTCATCAGCAGCACCGTTACGATTATCCCGGCGCCCAACAACCGTCGGCACCGCATCCGGCACTAGCACCTGCACCTTCGCGACCCAGCACAACAAACTTTGACGATCGTGATCCTCTGGCACAACCACCCCTGACACAATGGCACCAAGGCGTCGGCACCAAGACATATGCACCGAGACCCACCTACTACTACGAGCACGGGGTCGTCATAGGTCGGATCGACGAAAATTTCGACGACGGCGAGTCACGTCACGGTCACTCGTCGCCTGTCGATCGACTGTTCGATCTACGCGAGGCCTTCGAAGGGTTCGTCGATCAAGGTTCGTACTTTATGCGCGGGATTGGGAAGGGGAGGGTCACGGATTTCATAATTTACCAAGGGGATATTTTAGGTGGAATCGCCTCTGATCATTGTCCATAAGAAGGAATGATTTCACCGAAGGAAAATTATTTCCTCAAAACAGAAATGATTTTCTTGAACGGAAATGACCTCCCTATGAGGCAATGATCAAATCCGGCGTTTCAGTCCTGAAGAAAACATCTTCTTAGGTCCGAACGGATTAAGAACATGTTGCAACTAATCGCAGTTCGATCGTCTTGTCTATTAGTTGAAAATTCCTGAAGCTGGATCTTTGACGCTGCGTAAGTCGATACGCCTTCATACAATATCAGATTCCCGAAGGATATACGAGAAATTGGAACGAACGTCTCGTTTTCCCTTTCGCTCGTTCCGCGTCTGCGAAGCGTTCGTCCGAGTTCGAAATGAAATCGAGCATACCTACGACTCTCTGTCGTACGTGTGTACAACAAAAGCTCCGAGACAGTCGTGAGCCGCCCCCGACGACGCCGAGTATACACACAAGGCATTGTAGTACGTCACCTCTACCTATCGTTTACCACCACTGTAACGACGTCTCTCACGCAAGATCACACTCTTCTTTTGTCTCTTTCGTGTTCCCCTTCTTTCGTTGCTGAAGAAATCGAGGGAACACGGGCGGTCCAACATGACCAAAGGGAGAAAGAAGCGATTTCTCTGTACCAATCTCTTCCACCTTTCTTCCGTTCTATTGTTCACTGTGCGCGTCATTTCCTCTTTCTCTTGTGCTGTCGTACAGAAAGGGAGTCTGTAGACTGCACTGTATCTCTTACAGTCCTCCGCACGTTTTTCCGTAAGAGAGGCGAAGAGATTATCATCATCTCGCGAGCGAGCGAAGATGGCAATGAAGAGAGTTTTACCGGTCCGACGTCCTTTTCAGCCGTGAGAGACGTCGCGTGGACGTTCAAGCAGCCCCTCATCGTCATCCGCGCTACGCTAACTTCACTCTCACGCCTGTCCGTTGACTATTTTCATTACGCTTATAGATTCTATCTTGCGCGATTTACAGTGAAAATCATATCGCATCCGGACAACTCGACGAGCTTTGAGGTCATCGAGTCGCAACTCGAGAATCCACTGATCGACGCCGATCATCAGGATCTTCATGCGCTGAAGCAATTGCCCTTGCCGGGCATACATCATCGGCCTTATCACAGGAGGAATCAGACGGGGGAAGAGAATGACGGTGAGTGATAGGGTTAAGGTAGAAATAAGGGCCAATCGGAAATACGCTGAGAAGACTTTCGACGTGGAAATGTGTAGGGTGAATCATAGTGAGATGCCAGGCGGATGAGATGGTGACCCGTAATATCTTCTAACGTAACATGTGGATACAATGCGGTTGCACAACAAATTTTAAGACTGTACGTGCAAGGGTCAGTACGAGCGGTGAATCCCTATTTCGAAGTAGCCAGAAATTTCTCGAACTATATTTCTAGCGCTCTGGAGACATACTAAATTATATTTTTGCTAGGAAAGCAACATTGCACACTATAGTTGGATCTTTCAAGAAAATATTGGCGCGTAGTAAACCTATTTTTTTTATTCCTTCCCTAAATTTAAGCAGCGGTTATTTTTCCAAGTAAATCTGTGATATGGCAGCTCATTTTTCCGGAGACATGGCCACTTGTTTTTCGGTGCATATGGTCATGTCATTGGTGGCTTTGTCACCTGAATATTGTGAAATGGCCACGTCAGTGCAATAGCAGGCGGCAACCATATTCGGCTGGTATGGCCAACGAAACCATTTTCTTTATAGTTTGGCATCTGAAAAATTTGACGGAGGCGATTACTGTCTTTCTGTAGTTTATTTAGACAATATGAAATATAGTAAGACATGTTTTGTGCGATCCCGATGCTTCTCCAGGCGTAACTAACCACCACTATTACTGTGGCCATGTCACCCGTAGTGTTCGGGTGAGACGGCCGATCGCAAATATTTATTTATGGAGCTACAATTAAATCACGCATCGAAAATATCGAGAGTTCTGAGTGAATTATTTTAGTTTAAAGTTTCTAGAGATAGTTACAACAAAAATTCCACAGTTTTTTTAATGTTAAACCTCCAATTTTCGATTTTTAAAAAACCATGTCCATATCACCCTGACTTACCCTAAATAATCGATTTTTTAACCATCTGATCGCACTGAGAAAAAGGATAATATTTCCTACTATAACGAATAGTCCCCAGGGGGAACGTCTATATAGATAGTTTCGGATAGTATGTGTTGCATAGATTAAACTATAATTATGGTCGCAACTATAATTTTTTGTCATTGTCGTAACTATAAAATTCAGACTTTCCCGCTTGGAACTATTTTTTATAGTAAAAGGTCCGTTTTGTTGCTTTTACTATGTAATTTATCCTCAATGCGGTTCGGGCCGTATCTGCTGCTCTATTATCCATCCTATCGAGTGCCTGTGTCGAACTATAACTTCGCCGGGAATTATTGTTTTCCGGCTTATTTGTAGTGAAATCGAAACGGCAGAATGTAAGCTGTAAGTTTGTCGAAGCCCCACGCCGATGTAGCGAATGGTTTAAGACTTACAGGCTCAAGAATGTAAACGCTCCCGGTCCAGCAGACCCAAGTGTGATCTTCCAGGCTTAAGTTTAAGTCTTCCTAGAACCGATTGAACGAACATTTTGCTTTTATTTCCTCGACTCCAAGACGCGACTGGAAAACAATCTCGGCTACGACAATGAGCGAGAAAGTAGAATCCGGTAAGAAAACAGAATCGCTATCGAATGCCAGTTTAAATAGCCGATTTCCCGAGTGAAAACAAATCGTTTCTATTACCACTCGTAGAGTGCGGACTCTCAACGATCTTTCCGTCCGTCGATGTACATAAGATTCTCAGAGCCACCCGTAGAGAATCTACCAATGCACTCACGGCACTTTGAATTCGATTTATTTTTTGGTAAAAGAGAGCCATTCTTCGCCAGGAAAAAGACCAGAGAAAAACACACACCGACACAAGGTGAAATGGAAGCGAGTAATTGACATCGATCGATCGTTAAACCAAGGCTATCGAAGGGGAGAAAAGCTAAATTACATGTACGAAATTACATCAGGCCGATCTTCGATTTATTCCCTCTATTGTAGTAACAGCTTTGGCCAAATCCTCTTGCTCTATCTTTTTCATCGGGTATTTATTTTTACTTTTATTTTTTCCCTTTTTTCGATTATCCTGAAAAACCTCTCGCGGTAAATCTGCCCAATTCGTTTTTATCGCTTCTGTAAATCCGAAATAGTTTGCAGGCTGAAAATCTCTCCGTTAATAACATATTCGTACTAAATTGTAATAAACTCCCATCGCCTGAGTTCCCTCCGCGTACTTCGAGGCTACTACAGCCTATAGTTGTAAGTTGGAAAACTCGAGTATCGAAGTAGTCGTGCATACGAGAATGAGACGTGACTCGAAGAAATCGAAACGGCGACCACAGTGACAAGCTCGTTCACTTTCGAAAGTTTCGCGACGACGACTGGGAGGAGGAAGGAGGAAGTTCGAACGTTGCTCTCGGCGTCCCGCAGATATACATCGTCGGCGAAGGCTCGCGCAACGATTTCCCTGAATGATTTATCGCACCGGAGGTTTAATTTAATTCCAAGAGGTTGCACGACGCCAGGGCGGGGGCAGAGACTAGTCTCATTTCCCGCCTGGGGGTTACGTATCCGATGGCGTATCGCGGCTCTCACCGCACTCTTCGCCACCGGATGACCCAAATCAGAAGAACTCAAAGTTTCAACAAGCTCTGAAAGTTTGCCTTAAGGTGATAAAATTTTACTCGAGATAGATCGATAACGCCCTCGAGAACGGTTAGTAACGACGGTACGGGACGGAAAGATCTAAATCCTTTAGGAAGTTTCGGAGTCGGTTATATATTGGCTTCGCAGTCGGTTTCGTTTCTTACGTAATCACCGAATCGTCAATCATTCCGTTGTCGTTCCTTCCATATTCTATTTTCGTTTTCACGTATTTATTTTCTGTACTTTAAAAAAGAAATATTTTTGGATGAAAAAGATCGATGTACGAACTCGATTTGCGGAGGGTTGATACGGTTAATAAACGCTCCGAGTCTGGAATCTCGGCGGGCGCAGTTCTAACTGTCGTGAAAATCGTCGAGCACCCGTCGTAAAAATTCCGTCTTCCTCGTGCCCATCACTTTATCGAATAAAATCCCGGGAATCCCTGCCGTTGAATTCCACGGTCCCTCCTTCCAGCCGGGATTCTTGTTAAATAATGAGTCAGCTAAACGACCGCAGGACAGTTAAGTAGGGAAAGCACCAAGCGAACAGTTACTTAAAACTTAATACACATATGGCAAGGGGCAAAATCTCCATTGTCAAACTTTTTTCCCCTGGTTACACCGAATTCACGATCTGTTCACATTTTTTACAAAAAAAAAAAACGATATTTTCTTATCGCTTCCTCATAATATTTCTTTATTCGCAAAGCTTGTTCTATGAGAAATCACTTTTTGTATTTTTGGTTTCCTCACGGAGAAAGTTCTGCGAATAAGGGGATATTATGGGAAAGCGATATGAAAATTTCAATTTTCAACTTTTTTCAACGTCAACGTCGTGTTTGACTTTTAGGCAAAACGGCTGTCTGATTCAGGCTCAGCGGGGAAAAAATCCTTGGGTCATTTACCTTCCATCCGGGCATATTTTTCTAAATGTGATTTTTCGATGCTTTCAAACATCTTGAACACCGACACAAAAATCTCGATATTTCTTTGATCCCCCCCCCAAAACAAAGCTTCCTCTATGTGGAAGTAAAAAAAAAATGGATACATCTTCGCTGAAGTAACAGCTTGAAGTTTGCCTGAGAATCGTCTGGCTAATCCTCAGAAAGGCTACATTTTTTCATCGAAGTGCTTTTCCCGCATCGAAAAAAAATGTAGGTAGATGATAATTTATTTTTAAAAAATTGTATTCAACGACCCGAAAATAAGATAAACTTTAAAAATCTTGCCAGAGGAGAACGTGCTAATGGGAGTCAAGATATCCTTTGATGTTTGACTCATCGAGAAAAGTTTCTTCCTCCCTAAATTATTCGAAATCTGCCTCGGCTGATTCGCCGCGCTAGCATGTGTAATCCGCGAACAAGCGAGAACCTCGGCCGTGAAGCGTAGACGTTTTCGAAGATCGCAACGGTCTCTCACGGTGCAACGATTTTCTCATAGCTGCAGAGCTCTCCGGCTCCGAGCGCCCATTCTACCCTGCACAGAGCGGACGTTAGCAACTAGCTTATCGCATGTACATTCGCGAGAGCGCTCGGGTTATTAAGGCCGAGGAAACCAGGCCCCCGTTCCAAAGACTACCGTCGTCTCTCTTAAATGGAGTTAATTGTTCTTTAATGGCGAACTGGCGCGATAAGGGGATGGCAAGAGAGAGCTGAAGAAACGCTTGGATTGCGATGGTGGGCTTGCTGTACATAGCGGAGCGTAAACGTAAAGAGTTGCCGAAGCACGGCGGACAAAACAACAAGTATTGTCCCGGTAGAGTAAAAAAAAAAAAAAAGTTCATCGCAAAGGCAATCGTCGTATATCTTCGACGGAGAGGAATATGAGCGGTAAGGGAGAAATATATCGGAGGTGAACGGGGCAAGACGGACCCGTGTTTTCCATTTCAGATGAGAGTCTTCTATTTGCGTCTGGCGTTCCGTTTTGCCCCGTTCTCCCTCGTATGTTTTTTTTTTTAATTATTATCGCGAGCCAGCCGGCAATAAAATTTCCTAGATGTAATCCCACCGAGTACTGTCACTCCCCCGTTCGTGCATATTCACTAACCATCGGGCAGAGAGATATGCCGAGCGAGTATTCCGCGATCATTAATCATTCCGTGTTTGCTAGGATCAAATATAGTAGTACAGAGAGGTCGACCGGGGGTGGATGTACGAGCACTGAGTACTCTAATTGAATGACACTCAGGAGTGAGTGACGCGAGAGCGAAAGAGCGACGAGTCCTTCGAGTCTCTCTGGCGTTCAGCCAGAATATCTCTCTCTTTCTTCCTGGCGAATCGACTATTTTTTTTATTTGATTTTTTTTGCCGATACTCAACGATCATAAAAACTCATTTGTCTCGTCGAGTCGTGTGTACACAGGCGTAATGCCCTTTTGAATAACAACGGCGCAGCCAACAGCGATTGCTGCCGTTGACTAGCGATGGATAAAAAAAAATTACTCGTTCAAACTGTAAGTTCTTCCAATTGTTAGGTCTTCGAATTGTTGATTCTTCCAATTGTCAGTTCTTCCAATTGTTAGTTCATCCAATTGTTAGTTCGTCCAATTGTTAGTTCTTCCAATTGTTAGGTCTTCCAATTGTTAGTTCTTCCAATTGTTAGTTCTTCCAATTGTTAGTTCTTCCAATTGTTAGTTCTTCCAATTGTTAGTTTTTTAAATTGTTAGTTCTTCCAATTGTTAGTTCTTTTAATTGTTAGTTCTTCGAAATGTTAGATTTCCCAAATGGTAGTTCCTCCAATTATTAGATCTTTCAATTATTAGTTCTTCCAACTATTAGTTCTACGAATGATTAGTTCTTCCAATTTTTAGTTCTTCTGATTAGGGAAGAGCAGGGCAAAATATCCCACCGGGGCAAAACGGGATAATGAGACAAAACGCGATTCTCCAATAACTTTTGGATGGTGGCGACGGTGGTACGTGGGGCGAATCGGGTTTGAAAATCCGGATGTATCGTTGGGACAAAATGGGGCACCTAAAAATTATTGAAAAAAATTCAGTTTTGCCCCGCTGTGCCATTTTCCCCCGGCCTCCCCTATTAGTTCTTCCAATGATTAGTTCAACCAATTGATAATTTTTTTTCTACTCACCGTCATGCATGACACAGTGCTCATCGAATCAGCGGCAAGCTCCTTCGAAGGCTAAACAAAAAGCCGTTTGCCCTACTTTTCAGTCCCCCATTCGCGCGACGACTCACTCTCATTGAATTACTCTTAACTGCCGAGCAAAATTGAGAGGGTGCTTTATTCGCAAAGACAACGAGAGGGAGAGTCCCGCTTTCCAGCCTCGAAGCTTTCCAACTATTCGACCCGCCGATGTAGTGGGACGAAAGATTTTTCCGCACCCCTCGCGACTCAACGGAGAGAGAGAAATAATCGACGCGGATGCGCGAGGGTGGCTGAGTTAAAAACAGATTTCACCTCGCAGCCTCTTCGCAGTCTCTCCGTTCCCTCCCTCGCGATGTGTATTTTTTTTTATTAAAATTCTCGCGAGAACCCCATCATGGAACATTTCACCCTGCCCGACACTGCCGAGAGGAGGGAGAGAACGAATGAGAAATCGAGCGAATCGCTCAACCCTCGCTCTCGCCGTTCAACGGGAAAAAAAGAGATGACTTACTTATAAGATCGTACGAGGATCGTCAGCCGGTAGGGTCGAAAGCGACACGGTCGTCAAGAACTCCACGGGAGCGAGTTAGTAAAACGTCTATGCCGGTTTTATCATTTTTTTTTCCCGCTTTATTTCGTCGGTTATCTTGTGCCTTCCCCACAACCGATAAACCCACTCCAGCAGTTTTCCGATGTAAACTATAGTGTACCACGCTCGGCGGGGATTCGATCAGGAAACCGAGATCCGACCAAGTTTGGCGTCTTTCCTTACCACGCATATAAGAGGTTTCATCTACATCCCATACGTTCCACGTCGTCGAAGAGGAGGAAGCCGAAGACTCGGGAGAAGAATGGAAGCTGCGCGACACGCGCGATTATGCGGGAGCTGTGCATCTCCCTGTATACTTTACTCGTATGAAGTAGACACATAGGTTAGACTTTTCCTATATAAAGGCCAACGACGATATAACTTATGGTGATTTTTCACTCGCAAGCGTTCCCCGAAACAGCTCGTCTGGCCTCGTGTACGCGATATTGAAAAAAGGGAAATCGCCGGGGGGGAAGGCGGGTGAAAAAATAAAAATCCGCTGAGATTTCTCATGGGCAATCAGGTTGCTTTGCCTCAATTTTGCTCCGGAGCGAAATTGGTAAATGGGGTAATTTTTTTATGGCACGATGAATCAAAGGACAGAATCGCGGCGAGACAAAACTCCGTCACTTGAGACGTATCCATGATTTATTACGACCTGCGGCACAAAACCGGTGTTTACTTATACTTAATAAAAAAAAAGGCTGACCACGAAGAGAGAGTAACGTAGAAGTAGCGGGAAAAATAAAAAAGAGGTCAGTGGAGATACAGAGAATCGTTCCATTCCCATTTCTCCGGTGCGAACTTGTCATCCGGATGACGAACGATCGTCGACAAACATCGTCGACCCTTCTTCCTCGCCTTTGGAGGTCCCGATGAGCTTCGCTGCGACACTCTTCGGTGCTGTGCAACCTCCCGGCGCGCGAACACTCGGTGCATATCGGATTAGAGAATTCGTTGCTTATGCTTCCTGCTTCGCTGATTTGCCGGAAAAATGAGCCTGACGAACCGGCCGAATATAAGCACGACGGAGTGGACCGACGACGGCGATTGAGCCATAAGGCAACGACGCGAGGGGGCGGATTCGACGCATTTTATCGAGACAAACGAGCCTCCGGGTGACACCCTCGTTGAATCACAACCGGCCTTACCGATCGTCCCGGAACCCTCGATAATACCCCAGAAACTCCACACGATCTTCCCTCGACCCTTCGCGAGAGATACCTAATTGCGGTTTTCGCAAGTATATCGAAACTAGCCAACAGCGTCCGTGATACTTATTCGTTTGCGTGCTATTACCCGGAGCCACATCATTTTTGCTACAATTGGCCGAATCGTCGTATGGCGGAAAGACGTGCGTCCGAATACATGCACGTCATCCGAATAGTCAAACTGCCGAGACTCAATTGTTCCCAATCGTCAGACTGCCGAATCGTTATTTTTCCGAATCGTCAAACTGCCGAATCGTTATTTTTCCGAATCGTCAAACTGCCGAATCGTTATTTTTCCGAATCGTCAAACTGCCGAATCGTTATTTTTCCGAATCGTCAAACTGCCGAATCGTTATTTTTCCGAATTGCCAAATTTCCGAGTCTTGATTATTCTGAATCTTCACTTGAGCAAACATTACGATGTGACGGTCCCATATTTTGAGTTAGCACTTTAGCGCAAGAAACTCAAGTTAAGATACTTTATCAAGACGCACGGAAACCAAAATCACCTCGACCATACCTGACAGCCATCATAACGATTCAGAAAAATAAAGATTTATCTGGACATACTTCATTCATACGCGTTTACACCAAAATCACCTCGACCATACCTGAAAACCATCACGACGATTCGGAAAAATAAAGATTCGGTAGTTTACGTTTCAGAAAAATAAAGTTTTATAAGTTTGAATATTTGGATGTAATGCGTTCGGACCCATGATTTCAGGCCGTACGACGATTCGGCCGAGTGTAGTTTCGGCAAAATTATGTCGCTCCTTATTTCGTAAAAAAAAATGGATACAGGGAAATTCCATTCCAGCCGTTAGATCTGTTTAGGTCTCCCTCCAGCAGTAGATCACGCCGAGACCCTCACACATGGGGAAAAAATGGCGAATACGGACCACCCTTTTCCCATGGCTTTTCCATGTTTGATCGGACGCAACCATATTCAACGCGTGGATCCGATCAAGATCCGAATCACCCACCTTCACTCAACTTAATTTGTTTTTTTTTCCACAGATTCGAACAATTCGGGAATCCTGCAAGGCTCCATGTCCGAATTCGAGAGAACGATACCTCATCAGCCGGTGAAACTCATACTCTCGAGCACTTGTCATCACGCTTACACGTTGTGCAAGTAAGTACACCTCATCCTCCTCGTTAACATCGTATTCAAATTCGCACAGCTATGATCCGACTGTGCAATATCAAACGAAAACGATAAACCAGGCTAATGAGCCAGGATCATCGTAATAGGATTTAAAGCTCCGGGCGCTTCACGATCCGAGCTTTGATTCCCAGGCTTCACTTCAAATTCGTACTGCCTCAAAGGCTCGCTATTTTCTTGTCCCTCGTTAGTCGTCTTATCATAGCGTGCATGGCATCGCTCAATGTACAATATTAGCTCCCTCACTGATACACGTTTTTAACGAAGCCGTTTTTTTTTCACCCCCCAGAAACGACACCGAGTGCCGTGGCCTGCTGCAACCGGTACTTAATCACTGCGACGTGTCGAGCTGCGCCAGAAACGAGTGCATGAACGCCCTTCAACGCTTCTACAAGAAGGCCAATCACAAGCATTCCATGGAGATTGCCTTTTGCCTGTGCAAGTGAGTAATCGCACGCCTCCTAATTCATCCGATTCGTGAGCAGCTTGCACTACGAGGGGGAGGCGAGTCGGGCTTTCCGTTGGATTTTCGCCGACGTTGGGAGAACACCCGGAGTCGACGAAACCCCCACCAAGATGTTCACCAGCAGCAAGTCGCCGACATAAGGAGAGAAAACGCACGAGGCGGAGGAAACGTGTTCCCGACACGTTCCAGAGGCGCCAATTTCGGGTCGCAAGTATTCGTTACAGGCCAAACGAACCGAGAACCCGAAGAGGAGAGAAGAGAAAACGGAAGATGAGAATCCGAGAAAGAGAAAGGCGACACCGGGTGCTCTCGCGAGGTCTACACGTACACAATTAGTCGAACCTTCGATGGAAGAATGCTGGGAGGGATTCTTCTTCTCTCCGGGGCTTCCGGGGAGGATTAAATGACGATTATTCGATTAAATGGAAGCAGCCGAGCTACCGGACCGACTCCTGGGGAGTCGGATTTCTTGGATTCTTAAAACGCCTTTCAGAGCCGTTAATGAATGATTTTTTTAGTTCTTGGGTCTTTTTTTTCTGGCTTCTCTTGGTCCTCTTCATGTTTCTTGGGTTGGTGATTTTTGTTTTATCTATTTGGGTTTTTTTTTTTTTTAGTTTTTGGACTGCAGTATAGGGCCTTCTTTAACGAACCTGTTTTAACTTTTAAGTGGTACTGGTTCGCGCGATACAATGCCCGGAAGTTCCTCTCTCGGTGAGGTCGGTCGACCAATCCTCCAAGCGCTTCTCCGCTCTGGCGCTCTCTTCTCTTCCTGACTTCACCGACTTCCTTCCTTCCCTCTACGTTTTCCCCCCGACTGCGTTACTTATTTTTCCGCTCTTGTCCTCTCTCCCTCTTCTCCGCCTCTGCTGGCGCTGCGCGCATCCTTTGTTCGAGATCCACGACAACGGGAACTCTTTGTACAGGTTTCCCGGCGGAACAAGACTCTATCTTCCCTTTAGTCGCTTTTTTTACATCGTGTTTCTTTTAACTTTGTTCTTTTTTCTTCTTCCATTCGTGTCTCTCTCAGTTCGCCGCAATTTGTCGCGTTGCCTATCTCTTCTTTTTTTCTTCCACTGAATAAAACAGTTGACTCGTTCGATGCTCGTCCGACAATGTGGGAAACGTTACGTAAAATGACGCGTAATATTTATGCTCGGGGTATTTTCGCTTTTGTTTATTCCGCTCGAACGATTTGGCAGAGTAATGGCGAATTATTAAGCTCATTGTCGATACGGAGAAGCGTACGGACTCAAGACAGAAATGTTTCCGGACTTAAGCGGTTAACGGTTATTGGAAAAACAATCGAGAATTTATTCTCGCCGTGGTATCTTCAGGATTCTCGAACTCAGACTGGTCTTTCCCGGACGCTTTAACAAGTTGCCAAATTGAGAAAATGTACGACGAAATGAAAAAAAATTGTTTGTATAATGTTCCGTAAGAAATATGTATAATGTTTTGTAAACATATATGTATAATTGTTTGTAAAAGATATATGTATGATTTTTTGTAAAAGAAATGTGTATAATTTTTTTTTCTAAGAAAAACGGAAGACAAGAAGGACGAGTGCATCATAGCTCAGGAGAAAATGCATCCGGCTTGCGCTCAGCGAGTCGAGCTTGCTGAGATGCCGACGTGTCACAGTCTCGCTGAGATTTGCCGGGAAGACAAGAGCTGCAGGTACAATTTTTCGATGCATATATTTATTTGGCTGGCAGGCTGTTGTGGCTCAGGCGCTTCTCGCCCTAGCTATGAATTATGGAATTTAGAAACCGGAAATTTAGATTTCCACAGATTTGCTGGAAATCCGTCACGTCCGGTCAAAGAATTAGATTTTCAAACTGGAAGTGAGCTATTTTCGATATGACGTCACTCCCGCTCGAAAAATGAGATTTTCAAACCGGAAATCAGGTATTCCCGTATGACGTCATTTCCGGTCCAAAAACGATATCTTCAAAGCGGAAGCGACGTATCTCAGTTATGACGTCACTTCTGGTTCAAAAATTATATTTTCAAAACGGACTTAAACATATGTTTTTAAAACGGGAGTGACTTATCTCCGGTCGAAACTAATTTTCGTTTATGCACTCGACTATGGTGCATAGCGCTGTTGAGGAATTTAGAATAATAAAGGCCTGGGGGAGTCCAGGGCGACTCCCTGGATTGGTGAAAATTGGGACAATCAAACAAACAAACAACCTTCTATAATAGATAGATATGATTAATCTATAATATAATAGATATGATTTATTTGTCACTAAGATGTCAAAAAATTTCAAAATAATTCCTACAGATTTTAATAAACCTGACTCCGCCTTTAATCAATCTTGTTGTGACCTTTCCAGAAACAAATTGGAGCACTACGAGCAGAGCTGCGCGGTTGACAGCGTGACAAAAAAGTGTGCCGGTCCGCCGTCAGATTGCAGAAAAGCGATGCTCGGAATTTTGGGAACCGAGCTGAGATCGAACTGCGCTTGCAAGGGAACGGACTTTACACAGCTGTACGATTGTCTCGGTTGGCAGCGGTTGCTCTGGGTCAATCCTTGCGTCGGTGAGTGCTTCACCAGACCGTAAAATCGTGATAACAATATTATCCGGTCGTATCGTATAAACCGGAGTGTACAGTAGCGACTTAGATTCAACGCTCGGAGTCTCTCTCGACTTAGTCTCTGGGGATGACTGTGATACTTGTCGAGAGCGAAGGTTCGAGGGTTGTATTAATGTATAACAAGGAAAGAGATCACGGCTGCAACGAGGCGAGTACTGGGACAGACAGGGACAGGGAGGGTGAGTTTGTCGAAGCACTGCGAGTGTATCGCAACCCACCCGAGAGTACGGTGCTTTCTCGTGTCTCTTGCAGAGTCTCTCTTGTGTGTCCACAAGTAGAGACCCAGAATGGAGCTACGATTGTTTTGTTTTAATACCCAAAGCCGTTAAGCCTCGGGGAAACTGTTTGTACGATTGTGTATACGACGAAAAGACTTCCGAGGCTCTCTGAAAAACGAGCAATAAATACTCGTTCAAATCCCCGTTTTAAGGAGAGTCGTCAAATTTGCATGGTAAACTGAAAGTTTACCATGCAAATTTAATACTTATTTTCGAGATTGTTTTCTATCGATTTGAAACTTTTCTTCTACGAGATCGAAATTCGAATTGCTTAGACGACGAAATGGTCTCATTTTTGATGATTCGAAAGAAATTGAAAAGGTAAACAGATATAGAGAAAAGAGCGTCGACGTACCTCAGGTAGCGTTTGTGACGCTATGTATATGACGAAAAGACTTCGGAGGCTCTCTGGAAAACGAGTAATAAATATTTGTCTAAATCCCCATTTTAAGGGAAGTTGTCAAATTAAGGGTAAAATGAAAGGGTTAATACTTATTTTCGAGATTTTTTTCCAACAATTTCAAACTTTTTCTTCTACAAAATCGAAATTCGAATTGCTTACTCGACGAAATGGTCTCATTTTTGATGACGCAAAAGAAAAGAAAGAGGTAAACCGGTATAAAGAAAAAAGAGTCGACGTAACTTAGATAGCGATTTAGAGTACCGGTGTGGATTCGAGTGAAACGATCGGACTGTCGGTGATCCTTTCCGGCGAAGGAGACGAATTCTTTCTATCTCCCCCGACGAAAATGGTGGTCGATCGGTGAGCCGCGCGGAAAATCGCAATTACGACGAGCGCAACCTCACTTGGGCCGGCTAAAAGACCGAGACGGATACAGATATAGAATTTTATATACGTATATACGGCAGAAAGTAGAAGATAAAGTGGCCAGGAAAATGGAGTTCGAGAATGTGAGAAAGAAACGAACAGAGCATCGAATTCTCTTATTGATCACGAAGTTGTAAAGCAAGCTTCTGGAGGAGCTTTCCGTTTCTCAGCGCGGGCCATTCGACGGTTAGATAAGTCATTTTAGATAGCAACAAAAATTGCTCGTGACTTTCGCTACAGCGAACTACATGGAGCAGCGAAGAATACTCGTTCGATTCAACTAAATTGTTTTGAGGCAGATGAACCGAGCGATTTTTTTAATCTAAAAAATACATTCACCGGAATGTACGGAGTCACGTAATTTTGCCGAAACTATAATCGGCCGTCGTATGGCCGAAAATCATGGGTCCGAACGCATTTGATCCGAATAGTCAAAATACCGAAACTTAACTTTTCTGAATCGTAAACTGCCGAATCTTAATTTTTCCAAACCGTCAAATTTCCGAGACTGTATTATTCCGCATCTTCATTTCAGCAAACGTTACTCTTCGGAAATAGTATTTAGGCGAACGTTATGTCTTCGAATCGTCATTTAACCGATCGTCGTATTTCCGAATACTAACTTCACCGCACTTTATTTCCCCGAATCGTCAAATTTCCAAACGTCGAGTCGCTGAATCGTCATTCGTCCGAATAGTATTTATCTGAAAGGTCATTTATCCGAATCGATTCGTATTGAATCTCTGGTATTCATATTGACTAGACTAGTCTACACTAGACTGTACTAGTTGTATTATTTAGTTTCGTGATTCGGTTGATTCGGACAAATGACTATTCGAACGAATAACGATTCGGCAACTTGATGATTGCAAGTTTAACAATTCTGCAACATGACATTCGGTTAAATAACGATTCGGAGGAATAACGTTCGACAAATTACTATTTCCGAAGAGTGATTACGACCAATTACTATTTCCGAAGAGAGAAGATTTGGAATCAAGTTTCGAAAACTTGACAATTCGGAAAAATAACGATTCAGCACTTTGACGATTCGGAAAAATTAACTTTCGTAAGTTTGACTATTCGAATGAAGTGCGTTTTTCGGACCCATAACTCTCAACCATATAGCGATTCGCCCAATTGTAGTTTCAGCAAAATGATGTGGATGTACTCTCGGAATGTACTCGTAGGCGTTTTCTCCAGTTAATCTATTTTTTGTTTTCAGTCGAATCCCAGAAGGATTATCACGCGAGAAAGAAGCAGCATCATCACGCTCATCACCAGCATCCGAAAACTACTACAGTAACACCGATCGCTTCGCCGACCACAACGGCGACTACTTACCTCGTTACGACCCTCGAGGTCGTTGAAGCCGTCGAGGACAATATTATACCAGAAGTTACGAAGAGTCCCACTACCCAACCGGCGATAACGTCGGAGACAACTACGACAGCGATACCGAGCACGACACCCAGCACAACCACGACCACGACCACTCCACCCCGTAAGACTAATCCTTACACGTCCTCAGTAACGAATCTTTAAAACCAACAGTACCATTTTTCATTTCTCTTTGAAACACCGGAGAACGAATTTCCCTTAAATCCGGAAAATTCGTTGCACGAAGTGAGAATAGCCTTGCCAAAAAATATATGTATCGAGACCGTTCGACGCGAAACGGAGTTTCCGGGACGTGAAGTAGTCAAAGTGCCGGTTATGCAAACAAATGCTATTTCTTCGTTCTACGCTACGGAACGCTCCAGAGAATCGACCTCGAACAAACGGCAAACACTTTGATCTCGCAAACGTTCGGGGGGCTACCAGTGACGTCCCGACAGGTTTTCTTCTCAAGAGTTTATCTTCGGGACGAAATGTTGCTCTTCGGCCAATCGGTTTTTACCTCTCTCCCTTTCTCTCTCCCTCTCTCTCTCCCTCTCTCTCTCTTTCCCTTGAGAGAGGCAGAGAGAGTGACTGCAACAGTTACAGAGATGAAAATGTACCTCGTCGATGCCTGAGTGACTTCCACTCTCTCGAGGAAACGTAAAAAAATTACGTGTACGTAAAAGAGAACCGAGCAGGAGGAGAAGAGAGCTAAACAAATAGTACTCGGAAAATAAAAGTACACACTTTTGCTTGGTACTTCTTCATAACTTTCTTTTTTTTCGCTTTGTAGGTTTCTGCGTGGTTCAAAGGGCGAGACAAAGTCACCAGTACATACGCGAGGGTAAAGGCAAGAGGGTGAGCAGAAACCAAGCTTTAAGAATTCTATTTTCTATAGTGTGCACTGTAGGAGTAGAGCGGGGCAAAACGGCCCAGCGTCCTCCATTCCATGTAAGACATTGTTTTTTATGCCCCGCCCAAAAATTCGTAAAAACGATCCGTTTTGCCCCGGGCTCCCATTTGTACCCGCTCCCCCTAAAATACTGTTCTACCAGAATTTATCAGAATCTATTACATTTGAACCGCTGCTATACACCCCAGTCCACAAAATACATGTATACTTGTCCATGTATATATTTTACCGTTTCTCGGCTGTCTCTGGAATGTGTATGCGGGAGAGCGGGGCAAAACGACCCACTTTAACCAATTTCTCGCGGAACATAGAAATAAAAGTCTAGTCTCAAATAAAGGACACGGCGGCATTCTGTCCTGTTGTTCCGGTTCGTCTCTCCACCTCTTCGAAATACTCGAATCGGCTTCGAGAGCGTTCGCCGGAAGAGACTCTCTTCTCTCTTTCATTTGCATGGGATCGAGAAGAAACGTTCTTGCCGTCTCCGCTTCGAGATCCTTCGAGACATCGAAGACTCTTTTCTTTCTTTTTTTATTTGTTCTTCCCCTGCATCGATAAACATTTGTTTCCGCTCGTGTCTCCCCTCATTGTATTATTCCATAGGAATAATACACACGTATTATTCCTATGGAAATAGATTTTTTTTTTCAGCTTTTTCATTTGTCCCGTGTAATATTTTGTCGTTGTTTGTTCCGAGCAGCTTTACCAAGACGGCGAGCCGGACTGCTCGGAGTTGTGCCAGTGCGGTGAGGGCGAGGTTCTAGTGTGCAACACTATTTGCGTCGAGTCATCACCGTGCAAAAGCGACTTTGCGTTTTACAACCATGCTGCGCCCGGTTACAAGGCTTTTCGTGGCCGTTGTCTCTGCTACAGCGGACGATTCATATGCATGCGGCCATCGCCCGGTGAGTAATAAGCCATTTCACCCAGCTTCACGTTTATACTCGGTTACATTCTCTAACTGAGAAACAACTTGAGAGCCCGCATCAACCACTGCCGCCGTAAGCGCTCGTAGTACTCTCTCACTCCGGTATGCAGTGATATGAGTCAACGTACGAACGGACGCCCGGCTTTCATGCTAACCCCGGGACAGGACTAAATCCAATCTTGAGCCATTTAAAAAAAAATTCATTCGCCTGCTCACTTCGAATGTCAGACCTTCGTTTCCTGTCACGATTTTTCCTTGACAATGAACCTTTATAAATACATTAATCGAGTACATTCTTTTTTCGCGTTCCAGAGGATCAAAAGAAATTTTGGGGTGGTTGGATAACTCAATGGTAGTAAATGTTGCGATAGCAGATCAAACTTCGTTCGTCTTAAAAATCTGCTTGATTGTGTCATAATATTTGTTTAATGCGTCTCGGTCTTCCACAGAGAAAATATAGTTTGTTTTGATAACGTTATTTTTTTAATGTTTATTTTTTTTTTTTTTTTTTTTTGGACTAGACACAGTGATTAAGTGCCAGATGCTTGTCCGTGTCATCCACCGGTTGATGCTTGTTACCCCGGATACTGTTCCACATGATCGAAAGAAATTTTGCCATTGCAGGATAACCCAGCAATAGTAAACGTTGGGATAGCCAACCAATTTTCCTCCGTCTCTAAAATCTGATTAATTGTGTCATAACATTTGTTCAATGCGTCTCAGTCTTCCACAGAGAAAATATAGTTTGTTTTGGTACCGTTGCTTTTTTAATGTTTATTTTTATTTTTTTTTTGGACCAGACACAGTGATTAAGTGCCAGATGCTTGTCCGTGTCGTCCACCGGTTGATGCTTGTTACCGAGAGTACTTTCCACCGTTGTCCCTATCTCACTTCTCACAGCAGTCCTATTGGGCACTTCTCCAGTTATTACCGTGCAACCAACCAACCCCCTCCTCGTCAATGAGTTTTACGATACAATAAAAGCCCTTAACATCGCCGTACATTAAAAGTACCGAGGTACGAGCAATGTAAATGGATTTAAAGAGACACCCGTCCGGGTGGACGGACCGTGCGCTCGTTAAAACGATACCAAGTTTCCAGTCTTGTATTCTCATTTCTCTCTCTCTTCCTCACTCCCGTTACATGCTGTCCGTACAGCGAGCGTCGTCCGGAAAACTGAAGTCTGTGCAGTATAAATACCGTAACGAGAAACTGGTCGAGATACCATAAGAAATTTCACTATCGCTGAAAACTTTTGCATCTCGTTAAAGTGTAGTATCTTAATGCAATTTTTTTTTTTTTTATAACTATTGCTTCGACTGTTACAGTGAAAATTGACAATTTCTCTATTTATCTGTTAATCGCAGAAGCGTACAGCATACCGCACGGGGTCTTCATGTTCCTGGGATACAGCGAGACAGACGAGACACTCCTCAGGCCATACAACAATCTTACCGTGCTGGACGCGGTGAACTCGCTCGACAGTTTCATGCGGGAGGAGGTCAATAATCAGGTAAAACATTTTTTTTTTAAGTCAGAAAATCATTAATTTTTTATACTTGAAAAAAATCTATATTATGATTATTTTTTATTAAAAAGAAACGATTCATCGGTGCTTTTTTTGTACTGCTTCATTACCGTCGTAATAAGAAAAGTAATGAGTGTCGTTAGTCGAGCTTTTCTCGGGTTCGCACTCTACCGACTCGGCTACTCTCTCTCAGACTCGTTACATTCAATTACGCGCCGGAGAGTAATTACAGTGAAATTATATCGTCGTCACTTTCCTTCCGCCGCTTGTTTTTTTTTTTTTTTTCTTATTTTCGAAACCTCTTACATCATTGCGGCGGGACTGTAATAATGCTGATCTCCGGTTCGATTCACAGACGGTGTGCACCCTTTTCCTGTACAACGTGACGAGGGAGAACGTAATTGCGGTGGCACGTCTCGGTGGGGATAATCCACCCTTGAATAGCAGTAAGGCACAGAGCTTACAGCACCTGCTGCGCGTCAAGGTAAGTGAGAGAATGCGAGATATAGGAGTGTATCGCCTGTATACATTGAAACGGGTCATAATCACTGCAAATGGGAAGCCGTTACAGCCGCGAAAAAACGGTGGAAAAATCGTTTCGCTACATTTCGTTTCTATAAGGTAATCGTACCAATGGCCGGACATCAAATTCAATGTCTATCTTCAAACCCAATTTTCGCTATCATGCATCGATCATTTTCGAAAACAGAAAAAAATATCAAGATTAGAGTTTGTAGTTTTTAAAACAAATCCATTAAATACTTTTGCGATATATTGAAAAATATTTGTTCGCGAAAACACTGGGAAATGAAAATGTACCAGTAGGCTGGACAGCTATTCATGGCTGTGTCCCGATTTTCAGACTGAACAGGTTTCCCAATGTTTCGGACAGTCGCAAATTTCGAGAGTAATCATTAGGGAACTCAACAAGTTCGTGGCAACGGGAATAAGGACATAGCATTCTATTAATTTCTCCAATAAAACATGAATATTCATACGATAATACATGAGATATGTTGCATCGAAATCCAGCTAGCACTGGGTTTGCCGATTCACAATTCCCCGTAGGGGAACCATTTTGCCTCACCGGGGCAAAATGGTACAGCGGGGCGAAACTCAATCTTCCAATAATTTTTGGATGCCCCATTTTGTCCCAACGATACATCCGGATTTTCAAACCCGTTTTGCCCCACGTACCACCATCGCCACCATCCAAAAGTTATTGAAGAATTGCGTTTTATCTCATTATCCCATTTTGCCTCGGTGTGCCATTTTGCCCCGCTCTCCCCTATCATCGTTGCGACACAAAAATCGACTATCACTCAAGTGAATGTAACAATTAAATTATTATTTACGTATGGTCTATGCCGATTTTTTGCATGCATATCAATTACTAATTATAGATACTGTTTTAACAGTAACTGCAATCTTTTAATCATTATATTCATTATACACTTAAACATGTGCACCAGTTGTCCGCTAACTGGGACGTGTACAGTCATTTGTACGTTTACCTTAATGCTTCGCAGAGGACAAATTGAAAAATGAGAGTTAAAAGTCTACTCTAAATAGGACTTATAGTGATTAAGCACAAATAAAATTATAAACGACAAGAGACTCGACGTAGAACGTTGAAAAATCATTTTCCAGTTGCCCATTTACATCTCATTAAGGCCTGTGTTACAACCGAGTTTCAATTTTCTCTGACAAACGCCCTCGACTAAAACAGCTTGATTATGGGACAAGGTAATTACGTACTTCATTTTTTTTTTTTTTTTTTTGCTGCATCCCAGAAACCCCACATTTCTCTACCCACCACCGGAAGGGGGGAAACAAGTGCGAGGCAAAAAAACAAGGGATTTTGCGTGCGAAGTTGGGAGACAAAGAAAACTTGCAAATTCCAGTCTCATTAACTCGATATACCGCGTCGGTAAGCTTGGGCATTAATTGCTCATTTGCGCAAAACATATTTCCGTCCTCGTACGTGGCGCAAAACAGTTTGTCATGCGCAAATTTGTCCATCCGTTAATCGTGTCGTTAACAATTATCATTTTTATTTTAAATTAAACAAAAACCAACATGTTGGGCGCAAGTGGAATGACAGTTAAGACTTTAACGATCCTTCAAAATATTTTTATATCATCTATTATTATTAAGATGGAACCGCACAGTAAGTCATGGAAAATTCACAAAGTAATATTTACTTTACGGAATATACTCCGTCGAACTTCCGCTTTCTCTTTTACTCTCGTTTTATTTTATCCCAGGGCTTTAAACCAAGAACTACCTTTTACCCTTCAAACTGTACAAAACTGTGCAAAAGTTTGCGCGACTTCGACTTCGCCACCTTAAGGTCGGCTCTGAATTCGCGACAGTGCACGAGTTCCTAATCCACCCCAGTACATTGACTTCGTAGAAGCTTCGGACCATCGGAGGATGCGCTCCTGAAATTACTGTTCGACTTTTCGTCGGAGTGTATTTTCCTCTCTTCGCTATCCCGAAGCTGAGCGACGAGAAGATTCTTCCAACTCGTTCCTGTGACTTTCGTTTACCACGGAGCACGAGTGACTGCTCCGGGTAGCGATGGTAGCTCTCTGTTCCTTCGGAACAGTCGAGGTAACGGCAAAGCAAAGACGAAGGGTTGGAATTGTTATCCGGAGGTGAATGCACCGTTGCACGTGCAAATGTCGCCCCTGCGGATTTATACCGAGCACGTGTCTCAATATGCTTGGACTTGGATTGGCTCTCTTGATTTCCTACGGACTGATTCGTCGACGGTAAAATTCTCGATTTTCTTCTTTTCAATCGAGACAAGGATCGCAATTTTTTCTAGCGATTGCCATACGGCGAGAGTTTCTTGGTCTTAATTAAAAATGAGCATAATTTTGTGCGAATAAGGAATGTCAACTTGGGCGATTACTTTTTAACCATCAATGCTGGGCTCAAACTTTGATCGTCCGCCCTAAAAAGCAGACCTTCCAACGTCGAAAAACCGAGCCAAACGATCGTAGAGGACAACGGGGCAAAATGGACCGTCTTTAACGTCCACTACTGTTCCTACTAAGTAACCGTAACCAACGACTATTACTGCAAACACCATAAAATAAAATAAAGCAACTACAATAAAGTGAACAATCGGATATTTTGCCTGTAACTTATGCAGATGATATTGACTAGAATCAATGTGAATGGGCAGCCCAGTCATACACGGGATTGAAGCTGAGTTGTTATGTTGAATAGTCCGCTCTCCCGTAGTAGTTTAGATTTGCGCTTGTCCAACCCCTTCCACTAGTTTCACGAGTGCTTTCGGCAGACTCTCTGCGGTGCATTCGCCGCGGTCGCTCTCGCCCGAGTGTCGGAATCGCGAGTTTCGACCGTGCAGTAGTGCTACGCGGTGGAATTCACAGCCAGCCGGTCGAGGGAATTGAACTCGTTTGCCAGGGAACGCTGGATGGGTTCTCTCTTGCAAATGAGTATTTAATAAAGTAATTACAGGTTATAGCAAGCGGGCTTTACAGGTGGAGAGAGTAAGGGGGGGGGGGAGGGCGGGAGGAAGTAAAATAGAGACAAAACGTTATTTCTACCTGCGAAACCGCGCAGAACGGAACATGGGGTAGTCGATGCTGAAGCACGGGATTTCAACCAAGCTTCTACCGGTAAATCGATAATTTCGTTCTCTTCCTCCTCCGGCCCTTCTCTCTGGCGTTTCGCCGTTCTCCGTTCGCTTCTCTCCCACGTACCCGCCAGCGGGCTGTTCTACACCTGGCGCTGCATTATTCCAATTAGTGCATGCACAGTGACGCGTTGCTTAGCGAGAATGTGCAGTTATTAGAGTAATTATATGCCCGCCAGTGATGACGGAGAGCAAGAGAGAGAGAGAGAGAGGTAACTCGCGAACTGTATATACCTCCTTGCCAATCTCGAAATTGCGTTATCGCGGATTCAACGACGAGATGTCGAACGTATTATCGTGAGCTTTGAGGCACGCCATACTTTTCATCGTTAAATTTTGGCTCCGTTCGCGAGTGAAATCCACGTTGCACTCAAATTAACAGATAAGGTACGAGTGGTGAATATGGACCGCCTCCATTAGCGCGTTAATAAATTATACGTCGAAGCGGGCCGTATTCGCCACTTTTGGCATACTAAAAATTTTTACTCGACTACGAACGTGGAGCGGGTTTTCATTTAGATATCTAAAGCTGCATTGCGAGTATTGAAACATTCACTCAAATAGATTTTACTGGGCTGATGGATTTCGGTCGACAGCCGCAATCGGAGATCACCAGATATAATGTTTGTACCGTCCTAATGGTATGTTTCCAAATCCTGGATATATTGTGAGTAGATTTTATATGAAAACACAATTTATCCATACACCCTTGAGGCATGATCTTAAACCGTGTGTAGACCCTTTTCGTTTTAAGGAAAACTGAGAAAATGAGACAGGATAAGGGGGAGAGAGAGAGAGGGAGAGAGAGGAAAAAACGAGAAAGTTGATAAGGATGAAACCAGGAAGAAAGAGATTGGTGAGATCAGTGTTTCTCGAACTGAACGACCACCCCGAGGCTAGTAAGTCGATCCTTCCGAATTCCTCGGAAGCTCGCGCCCTTCAACATCCGCGCGGTCTTTCACCCCCATCGGAGTAGCATCTTACGAGCTAACCACCCTTACACCACTTCCTTCGAGAATCACGTGCACTTTTTTTCGTATCTTTTTTCGGTTTCCATCGGTTCTTCGGGGTGCATCCTTCTACGTCTCCCTGTTCCACTTCCGGTCCTCTTTCACTACATCTAAGTCCCTCTCTTACGCTCAGCTCGTTTCGATGAATCGGGATACTCTTCTTTTTTTTTTCATTCACCCATCCTCGAGCTTCCAAGATGAACGGAACTCCTTCTAATCCCGGCAGACGACCCTCTCCTGCTCACGTTATTTGGCCCGCACTTTGGCTCCGAGTACATGTCCGAAGCAGCACTGCGGCGCCGGTGAGACGCTCGCGAGTGTGGTTCGCCATCGCAGCTTGTATACTTTTTTTTCTTCATTTTTTCCTTTAGCCTCTCACCGAGCTGCCTCTCGCGCTCCTGTATCGTAAATTTTCTATAGTGCACTCAGCCGAACCCCACTTGTACCGGAAACCACCCCACGAGGCCGCGAATATCGCCAGAGAAATTAAAGTTGCTTACCAGAGAGTGGACCTCAACCGGTAGAGGAGCGTGTCACGAAATGTCGTGACTCTCGCCACTTCTGTGGGGTACTCTTTCTGGCGACGTTTTCTCGGTATCGATTTGCTAATTTCACTATATTTTTAAACCCATAACCCAATCCACCCTATGGAGGCTCAAACTTTTGACGATGTCGTGAAAGTTTTGGTCGTAAAAAAATTTACCTGCATACCAGGACAATCCCACTGTTATGAGTTTCCCCGCTTTGCTGACAACTGTGTGACACGAAACGGGAAATCACGAGGAATGATAAATCGGCATCTCTTTTTCGGCTGACGGGAGAGTTTTGGAGCCTCGCCGATTCGCTACTGCGAATCACACGATTCATATTACGAAAGTTTCAACACGCTGCTCCGAAAAAATCTGTACTCTATTTCGTTGGTAATCGGCCGCGGGCCTTTTTTCCTCTTTGACGAACGATCTATCGATCGATCTCGATAAATCACCGGCAGGAAGCTCGATAAGACTGGGAAATATAGTAGAGAAGAGGTGAGCGTTGAGAGAAAAAAAAAATAGGGCGAGGTTCCTCTTCCGCCAGCATGAGCGTGCAGAAGAATGGCCCTTTTACTCCTCGCGGAAGATCCTTTCCGCACGTGGTTCACACTTTCTCACCTTCTCTGTCTCGCACGCCATTCCATAGACGGAGAGAGAGGAGCAGTCTCGTTCCCAATAATTTATATCTGCTTATCTAACATTTCCCTTCCGACCACCCTGGCGAAGAGAGTTCACCGTACAACCCTCTGTGTCTGCCACTCGGCGATGTCTGCGGAACTTTCGACCCCCGTGCTCTGAAATTCCGCTCGCTCGCCTCGTCTCGAATTCGCAAAAACCTTCGACCGAAATCCTTAACCTCTGCCTAAAATCTCTAAGTGTTCGTTTCTCTTCGATTTCGTTGCGGAATTTGTCAGACTCGGATCAACCCTTATGAGAAAGATGGAAAAGGAAGAAAGAACTTCCGCTTGGATCCGAGGAGCACTGAGAAAATTCAATGAAACGGTGAAGTACGGTGAAGGGGTCTGAGGAGGGGGTTGTAGTGAGAAAAGGGGGCTGGGTAAGAGAGATCGATACTCGGGGATGCGGCCGTAGGTGGCTTTATTGGCTTTATGCCAATGGCGGGGCTATCTATGTGGAACACCTGCGCGTATAGTGCAGTATACTACGTGTACCATATACATACGATGCTCCCTCGTGACTTCGGTCTACTTGCTCGTCTACTGTCGAAGAAGTACATGCACCTGTATGGGTGTATGTACAGGAATGGAATGGTGCAGCGAAGGCGAAAGACGTACCAGTCGTCAGAGACGAGAGAATTTCCGAGGCATAACGTCGTTCCGATTTGTCGGTATAGCGCCCCGCTGCCCATTTTAACGCTACGAGGAGCTCACTCTCGGATCCTGATGTCTCGAAGCATATCGGAGAATTTCACAAAGTCTGACGTGGAATAAAAGATTTTCTTGTCTGGGTGAGATCGCTAATGCGACAGTGGATTCCTCGAGGTGGAACCAATTTTCGCAAAGATACCGATTCACGGGCGTGGATTATGCTCGCTGGAATCGAAATTCGGAGGAGGAATAACTAATCGTCGTCACGAAGGATTTACGAGTCATTGCGACAAGTCCCAACCGCTTCTTCCAGAATAAAAATTTATCTTTATATATAAAGTTATTTTATTTTTATTTTCCCCTCTCTGTGCCCAAAGATAAAATTTAAGATTTTTCGTATATTTTCCCAAAGAGCCAATAGCAATAGGTAGAACGACAGTGGATATGGAGGATTCTTTCGAGGCTTTCTGGGTGAGATAAGCGGGCCTCGTGTATGTACCTAACTGGTGGAGATAGTCCGCAATATGTATGCTACACCGGTACAGAGCTATCGATAGATCGAGCTTATCGCGGTACGGACGATACCCAAGAAATTCGACTGGCAAATCGGAGTTACAATAAAAATGCTAAATTCAATCCGGTAGACTAAACGAGAAGAGGGTACAGTTGGAAATTCCAATGGATGTACAGGCAGACTATGGATAGAGAGAAAGTGGGATAAAACGTAAGCGAGCGGAGTGGCAGAGGTCGAGGGGTGAAATCGAAGGGGAATCGAGCTATGAGGGTCTGAATTTCTTAGCATCCCCGATCTCGCCCGAAGAGGACGCAAAGCGTCTTAAGAAGTGGGGTGCCGTTGCTACTGAAGCTACTATGTACAGGATAGCGAGGAGGAGGAGCGGGACTGATCCCCTTTCGCAAAGAGTGCGCCGGGATTCGATACGGATCGAAAGATAATCGGAGTGACGCGCACTGCGCCATTCTCTGCGAAATTTAATTAAGTGCCAGATGGAAGTTGCGAGCCGGAGAGGATGGGAACGTCCGGAACTGTATATAGACTCTATAAATTGGTTCCGCATATATATATATATATACATATTTACTATAAGAAAGCGGGGGAAAATAGTTTTGAGCAGATTTTTTTTTTTTTGTTAAAACAGTTTTACACGTGTTTCGAAAAATTCTAAAAAAACGGTCGTCTTAAATTCGGCGCGGATTAAAACAGGACCCGATCGTCCGCCGCATAGGTATCTTTACCCCGGATCTCGTCGTTCCGTCATTGACGTCCTTCGTGTCTTATTGTTCTCGGGACAAATCAATATTAGCCTTAGCGATCGACGTGTGGCCACGTGCCAGGAACTGTATCGTATTGGGACGAAGAGAATCGCCCACAGGGTTGTATCTTCAGTGTAATGGAATCGAGTGTGATCGGTGATAGTGGCGTTGGAGCGACTTCGTCACCGGTAGTATCGAACAAAGCCAACAGGAGGTACACGCAAACACATGGACACAGTTAGAGGGAGAGAATCGAGACCTGGAGGGATTCCTCGAGGCCGCGGAGCCCCCGCATGGGACACGCGACGTCCGATAAGTAGGCCATTACGGTATTGGTACTATACGTTATCTTAATGAAGATGTCATATCGTATGAATGGCCTCCTTGCCCTCAGTGAATCCACCAGGTCTTGCTTTCTCCCGGGAGTCTCAAGGCGCTCTCCAATCCCATTGACCGACAACTTGCAATATAGCCCGGAAGCTCGATGTCTATTTATAGTCCAGGTTAGGCAGATGTACCAGTTGTGGCGCGGCCCGTCTGATAGCTTGCAATAACAGAAATCAAGGCTAAATTGAATATCACATTTTCTTACTTTTCGTGGCATATGATTTTGAGGTTCTTAAGACTCGAAGACTCGAATGACACAGAAAATCATTGGGGAAAAAATGAAATTAGTAGTAAAAACATACATGGATTTTACCGTTTAGCGCATTGTGGTCATAGGGTTTTTTTTTGGTTATTCCAGCGTACACCTTCTTCAGGTTTTTACTATCCCCACCATATTCCTTTTTATTCCCCACTCCCATTGCGTCCGCAGCCGACTTACTCCCTACTGTATCGCATTCGCCAGTGGCCCAGGGAAACTACCGAAAACCTGTGCGCATACACTCGGTCTCGAGTTCGCTTCACGGCGCCGGAGCTACGTCACGCATCGCCGAGAACGAAAGATGGGCCTACACCTATATACAAGGGACCCACACACGCACCGGTTCGTGTGTGGGACCCGTATATACAGGGGAACCCGGGGCAAAACGGGGACGCTAAGCAATAAAACCTGCTACAATGATACTGAAAGCATAGATCCATTGTTTTTCACACCAAAATTGTATTGGCACCGGTTTTGAAAGGTAAAAAACAAAAAACCATCTGGGGGCAAAACGGGGTTCATGTCCACATTTTGCCTCATATCCCCGTTTTGGTCCGGTTTTCCCGTGGACCGGGACAAAACGAAAGCACAGATCCATTGTATTTTACACCGAAATTGTATTGGCACTGGTTTTGCAAGGATATTAAAAAAAAACCATCTGGGGCAAAACGGGGTACATGTCCCCATTTTGCCCCAGTACCCGTTTTGCCCCGGTTTCCCCTATTTGGAGCTGGTCCCACCCATATTTTTATTCTCGAAGAAATGATGGCACCGAGAATGGAACCCGCGACCTGCCGGTGCTCTGGTCTAGAGGCGAGCACGCTAACCACTAGACCACCGCACCGGTTTGCATAGGGGTTTTTAATAAAGTTACAATAAGAATGAGTTAAACACTTGTATCGAAGATTTTTCGAACGTCAGGTTAAACCGTGTAGGCCGATTAGTTCAGGATCTTGATACATAGGTGGGGAGGGTTTGCTCGCGAGGGCAGTGAGCTTTACGTGTGAGCTTGCGAGTTCTCATTCTCTTTTCCACCAGCCAGGCATAGCTGCGCCCGAGACTCCTTTATCGACATTCGCTTACGTGCTCGGCGACGTTATTAGAATTCCTTCCTTCCACGAATCGACGAGGCGTTGGAGAGCCTCCCCCAACTCCATGCCCTCGTACATACTCGCATTCACAGTTGCTACCGATTTTTGTCGCGACATCCCCAACTCTCTCCGGTTACCATTCACGCCCTTTCCAATTCATCTCTTCCCTGACTTGCGCTATTTCTCAGTCTTCGTTCACCGGCAGCCCGAGAAAATTAATTTCCAGGGCGCGAAGTCCGTTAACCCAGCGCTACTCTCTACGGCTATCCTTTCGGATGGAGAACGATGTGGAGATCTAGGACGGGAACCGAGTTACAGAGGAGCTCAGCGTCATTCCAAACGTTTGTTACGGCAACGAAGCCCCAGCTAGAAACTTTCACCGAATGACCCGACATTTTGAGATAAAGGTTTTAAGGACAATGTTGATTGAGTTACCTGCTCCGAGTCTATCCAAATAATCGCCCGGGTCATAAGGCAATCGGATAAGGCGAAAGCAGCTGTGCGGAAGGAAACACGATTTACCCTGAGCGTATATATTTACCCTACATATTTCGTACGTATTCGTAGAATTTTTAAAATATCGCCGTCAACGCGACGCGCCACCCCAGCGAGCTACCGGGCTTTCAACCCGTCGCTCGTGGAATCTCTGACGAGAGTTAAGAAAGTCCCGTTGTGCGGGCGAGGTAAGTTTGCGAGCCAAAGAGTCGCGTTCTCGCGACGATAGAGCAAGGCTGCCCTTCGGCACGCGATCCAACGAAACGCGAGGTGATCGCTCGCTCACGTGCTATTTCTCCTTACTCTCCCTCTCTCGTGCGCTCGTCCGTCGTCGTTGACGTCGTTGTCGTTTGTCGTTCGTGGCTGGAAAGTTCGTAAAAGAGCCTCGATTATGTACGGGCATTTGTCGCATGGCTTATTTGTTATATTGACGTCTCGTTTGTAAAGTTATAACCCACGTAACTCACACCGCATACCTCTTTCAATCGTCTCTATGATTAATTAACTACTCGGTACACTCTATGTTCAATTCAAAATTTGGAGAAAAGAAATGCAGCATATTATTCTTTGATGAAAACTGAGCAAATTTTCCCTTTTACGAAACTCTGTAGAGTTTATGGTTTTCTAGTTGCAAGGATTAGAAGTCCGAAGTGGCGTAATTTAGGCGAAACGTCACTTCCGATTTGAAAATCGTATTTTTTAACAGAGAGTGACGTTTTCTGAGAAACCCATCTAAGAACTTTTATCCGGAAACGTTTCAGAACGCTTGTCCGTTCCTATTTGGAAAGAGCAATCTTAGCAACTTTCCATCCAGCATTGACGTCTCTTAAACTAATACCTGTATTATCGTTAAAGAACGTCCTAATCATCATTTACACTCTGCATTTTTCTTTTCTCATTGACAAACGGCCGTATCTAATAAGTGGTTCTCCCACTGGACAGTTGCCTTCACTGCTAAAGTGGCCAACTTTTTCGCTCCACTCCAACTTTCGCTGCCAGTGGTCGACATTTTTATATCATTGACGAGTGAATAAACTCTCCTCACTGCCAAATGAATAAACCCCCACTGCTAAGTGAATAATACAGCGCGCTACGCTACTGGACAGTGGATTAAATAAATAAAACCATTCAAACATAATCATTTTTACAGAAACCCTCCTTGACGACTCCTACCTCGTAGGCATTTTTTGTCAATTGGCGCCCAACGTGGGGCTAAAAGTTTAAAAGATTGGTGTTTTAAATTTATAAATTTAACCCCGCATAAACCCCTGCAGACAGAGCTATCGCGAATCTTGGGCGCAAAATTACCGATTGCGAAACAGTTCGAGCCGCGAAAACGTGTAAATGCAGCTGAAGGATTCTCCCTGGGCATCCACGGTCAATCATCAACACCTGTACAAGCACCGTCACCTACGCACGGTCAAATATTCCCATCTATCCGCGATCAATCGCCTCCAATCATTCAAGATCCTATACTTCTAGGAGTAGACAATGACCTAGTGGCGACCAAGCCCGTTCTAATTACCATACCTCCAATTAACGCGATCGTCGAGTACGAGAACAACGCGCCGTCTAATTGTCGCGATCTATTGGTCGGATTAGAAAATCTTGAAGTCTTGTTACGCGAACAAAATAGTACACCTCGGCAACCTCTTCCTACCTGCACCGGGATCGATCATAAAGACCCCAAAAATTTTCTCACGAGGTCCGAGGAATATTTTACCTCAACACGAATTCCCAACTCGATGAGAACGAAAACCGCAACTTGCGGTCTACAACGAGGAGCCGAAAAATGGTGGTCCTGCGACCAACCATTCGATTTCAACTGGAGTAAATTCAAGGAGTTACTGCTTAGTCGTTACTACCCTGCGGTACTCTCCGCCTCAACGCTCAACTCTTTTCTCGCAAACGAGGTGAAAGAGAACATGCTGGTATATTTCTCCAGCAAGAGAAAAACCTACTGTACCAACAGATCCGCGGTGAGGACGCTGAAGAGATGAATGTAGCGTCGCTACTGAAACTACTACGTCCAAAGTTGACAATGGCCATCCGGCAGTCGGCTTCACAAACATTATCGTCTCTGATGACGAAAGCCGAAATGGAGCCCGATCTCGTGGATCAACTGCCAATTAAGCCCTGGAAGGAGAACATGCACCGACCCGCGGATAATAGACCTGTCAGATCGACTGCAGATGGTCTGCAGTCCGGTCAGCCGGTCAGCCTCCATCTTGCTGACGCTGTCCGGAACGCCACTTCTATCGGGACTGCTTTGTACTAGCGAGGAGGAACGCCAGTCAATGTAACGACAACCTGGAAAACGAGCCGGGGCGTCAGAGGCACCAAATTCAGCCGGACGTCGGTAGAAACAGGCACCTCATATTTGGGTAATTCTGAACGGTCAAGAAATCCGCGTCGTTTCCGACTGCTTTGCGAGCGATTGTCTTATGCACTCTCGCCTACCACCTGCCATATTATAGTTGCTGGCATGGGTAATGCGAATCTGGCTGGACGCAACCTTATATGAAGTTCACTGATGAAACTCTGTTAAATGTGCGACAGCTATTGTTAAAAAAAAACTGGCACGCCAATTTTTTGTATGCTGTCTCCGTCTACTGTTGTTCAATTTATAAATATGATGAACTATTTTGTTTTTATTTTCGTATTTTATTATCACTATTTTCCGCATAGTCTTCAGTTCATAATATACTATATACTTAGTATGTATAACATCTGTTGTGACGCGGTAAATTTGGGACGCGTCACAGATCCGCGGAAACTTCGATTTTGGCGAGCACGCGGATTATTTTATCGAATTTTTCTTTTTTGCGATCTTCAATAAATGATCAACTCAATGAATCGAATTATTTTGGCAACCATCGAATAACCGCAGCAGTCAACAGATTTGCCGTAACGCCCATAGCGAAGCATACGTGCAACCCAATAGTACAACCCGAAACATTTCGCGAGAACTCAGCCCAATCATATATCATTTTTATTGAAATTCTCAGCATCCACCGAACAATTATGATACTAACTGGGCCTGTTGGAAAGCTTGGATCCGAATTATAGTGTTAAAATATCTGTAAAATTTCGATCCGCTGCTGCGTTTCCGAGATAATCGAGGAAGAAGCTTGACTTCCAACATATTGAAGTAAGAACTATACGGTAGCGTCTCGCTTACGAAACATCGTTTTTTAAAATACTTGACGTCAAGATGCTACCGTATCTCTTGATATTTAATAACAATTTGTAACCAACAATATTGTCCTTTACCTAAATAACAACATTGGCAAGGTTAGAGTTAACCGGTTCATATTTGAGAATTTATTGTTTAAACAATATTTAGTAACAACTTCTTAGCGACAATATTGTTCTTTGACCTAAATAACAATATTGACCAAGTTTGGGGTCAATCGATTCACATTTGAGAAGTTATTGTTAAATATATAGTAACATATAGTAACAATATATAGTAAGAAATTTTACCAGTAATATTGTCCGTTTGCCTTAATAATAATTGTGGCCAAGTTTAGTATCAATCGGTTCACATTGAACAATTTATTGTTTAAACAATATTTAGTACAAATTTTTATCGACAATATTGTTGAATTACCTAAATAACAATATTGACCAAGTTTAGTGCTAATCGAGTTATATTTGGTGATATCTCGACTAAATAATAAATGCGGCACACAACAGTCGAACGACAGGCTTTATAATATTTTCAGACTGTGAGAGGGACACAATCTCCGTATATCAGCATTTTGAAAGTTTGTATCCTATTTATATTATAAAAGTGTCGTCGGTATTTTAATCCAATGTTTCGTTTCGGAGAAATTCGAAAATGAATTTTTCACTTCCGGCATACTGGCGTAAATATATTTGATGGCCTCGTTGAACTCGGTTAAAAATCTTTTTTTAAGTACTGGCGCCGTGACGTCGCGTCGCTTGATCATTCACCGAATAGAGATAGCCTCGCTCCAAAACGTTATTCGCCTCGGGAACTTGTACCGCCTCGGGCCGAGGTCGTAACGTTAAGTCCGCAATGTGTCCGCTAGATGGCCAGACGATCAGATATTTCTCACAAGCAGTGTGGTCTTGGATCGGCTATATAAACCCGTCGCCAGCAGTGTTAAATTAAGATCATACTTCACAGGATCATTTCTGTAGTATATCTTCACATTCTCTCTACTTAACAGTGGAGTCGATGCAGCCACGATGAGGAGGAATAACCCTCTTTCTTGAGCGTGAGGACGACTTGGGAATCCGATTAAACTTGGAATTCCGGTCATCGATGATCGTTCACCTCTTGCCTTCAGGGCAAGAGGCATGGAAAGAGGGTTTTCTGAGTGGTCCTCTTAATAATTGAAAAAACACAATAAACAAATAATTAATTGGAGGCACGATGAATACGATTGCTGTAGCAATAATCGTATGTATTGTCAACAACCGTCGACCTTCCGAGTGTCATACGAAACGTAATTTGGGGTATGATACGTAAAGCGAGATCATCTAAAATCCGACCAACAGCTTTCCGCACTCGCGGTATTTACCGGGTAAATGTTTATCGTCAGCTTCGCTTGATCGGCGCGCAAACGCTTTATTTAAGGCCTTATATACGCGATTTAACCGATTTTCAAAGGTACTTTTCTAGACACGGTTAACAAAAATGATGCATATATTGACAATATTTTTTTTTAGAGATCATTTATGCATATAGTTAAGTATATGTAAAAAAAAATCAACAATATTAACAAATGGCGGAGATATTACATAATAAAGCAATGTATTTTTTACGCGCGCGTCGATGGGCGTGTCTGAAAAAAATTAACATATTATAATTGCATAATGAATATATTTTCAGTGTGAACCAACAATATCATTTTTTTGAAATTGTTATAATACAAATTCGAAACTTAAAATTTTTTTGCTCAATTTTCTGTCGGTATTTTATTTTTGTGTAACAAATGTATTTAGAGTTTCTCTCGAATGCTATCAGCCACAGAAGCAGATGATTTAGCACATAGCGCATACGACTTAGGAACTGTGGCGGCATTAATTAAAAAACATAACTGGGGCGTGAACTTACGATGTTGCCATTATTAACTGTTGTCTTCAGTGCTCGTAACCACAAGGCGTTTATATACGAGAAGAAGTATTAGTGCCTTATGTTTATATGCATTTATACTGCCTTATGTTTATATGCATTTATACTGCCTTATGTTTATATGCATTTATAGTGCCTTATGTTCATATGCACGCTTGTTTCTTAAACTATTCGATGAACGTAAAATTTGGTCCTAAGCAGCCATGCAGCGCCATGCATAGTGTATAAGATTCATATACATGGTTTTTCTTCAGCCTAGTTACTTTTCGGAGAAAATGAGTTTGACGTAAACGTGTCACGTGTATATACTAGAGAAACAATACACGGATACATAAACAAACCCGTCGTGCTTCGATAATTGCTATGGAACTGTCACGGCTCGTTTTCATTCGCGATTGCTCGAACGCGAACTTTGTCTCGTTATCGCACCCAGTTAGATAATAACGTTCTCTCGTCACGCTCTCGGAGTTTGTAGCTGCATCGAGAAGGGACCGAGACAACCTTTAGCGTTTCGAGCTTCCTCCGACTAACGCTCAATCTGAACCCGAGTGATATTCATACCAAACTTCGGGCACTGCATTGCATTACGTGTCTTCGGTGTGCATACTATCCGTATTTAAATATATATTGCCGAGGAGAATATTACGGAATAGACAAATGGCACATGACAGCAGGCATCGGATTCTCTTCGTTGTTCGCTCCAGTTCCGGACACGTACGTCTATGGTCCCGGATAAATCCTCGATCACTCCCACTGCGCCGGATAAAGCATTGTATGCGAGTGCGAGGCAAAACGGACCATTTCCCTCCGATATGTCGCGTGACGTAAACAAAAATGCCATCTCGAACGGAGATCCATTTTGCCCCGCTCTCCCCGGTATCCAACACAGCGCGATAGATCATAAATAAATTTGCACAACATCTTCGTAGCGTACATAAATCCATTTGTGAATATAAAATATATCTCGACCTATCTCACATCCCCGGAATAATAATAAAATTTCCCAACATTCCATAGATCTACAGCGCCGAAGCGTCGTAAAATTTTGTCGGTAGGTTGAACGGGTTCGCTCGGCAGTTGGAGAGAGTTAACGACTAACGAGGAGAGGGTGGGAGATGGGGGGGGGGTGGAGAGGTGGCGACATGTTATAGAAAAGTTGCGGAAAGCGTTGCGGGGTTGCGTCAGGGTTACTTCGAAAAAGCGTACACCTTAGCCAGCCTGAACGGTACCAACGGTCCGTATCGATGGGTGTAAGGTTTGGTCTGGTTGGTTGGTCCGAAGCCAAGGTAGTTCCGGCGCCCGCGAAGGAAACGCGGTGCAGCGCGTTCGTCTACTTTCGAAGTAGCGACGTTCCGCGGCGGTGGCCGCCTAATATGTATATCTACATCTGTACATACACACGAGTGAGCTTTTCGCATCTATATATTTATACATATATGCATGTAACTTATACAGGCGAAGAGGTAGCGGGACGAAATTACAGTGTGCCGTGCCACCGCGTACCCACTTAATCAATAACGACGTCCAGACTGTGGCGCGTCGTCCGTACGATACGACTTCTAGCCAGTACTCCGCGTATGCTATAAGTAACTCGAACTATACATCGGTAGGAGAGGGAGAGTGGGGCAAAACGGACCAGTGTCCTCCACTAGCGATGGGACTCTTTCTTCACGTACCGTTTTCAAAAATGGTCCGCTTTGCCCCGGAGTCCCATCTTGCCCCACTCTCCCCCTACTCTATACGCAACCCTCCCTTGAAAAGGAAGAAAAAAAGGGGAAAAAAGAAAAATCAGCCCCTAGGAGAAGTTACACGTACTCGGGCAAAGGGGGCAAGAGTAGAAAAATATGGAAAAAAAAATGGAGAAGGGTGGATTGTGGGGGGGGGGGGGGGAGTGGGGGAAAAAAGGCAGAGGAGAGCCGGAACATGCAACGCACAAATACTCACGTACGGGGGGCGCACAGACGAACCCGTGGAGGCAGAGTGAGGGTCCAGAAACAGAAGGAGGCGAAATACAAGTATAAGAGGTCGTGCTGGGTGGGGGAGGTTGAAGGGAATTTAGCAGGGTCGAAGCTAACACGTAAAGGGTCGCCGGCATGGAAAACGCCTTGTCACGCAATGCAAATGAGAGTCGCTCCACCTCACCAACGGGCTGAAGTCTCTGCAAGAGTTCTGGCTCTCGCCGCGTTTTTTTTTATTCTCATCCCCTCACTGCCTCACCCCTTTGGGACTCGCCGTCCTCGTTCCAACTTCGCGGTGGTCACGGCTACGAGAGAGAGGGGCAGATTTTATTTTTATATATTTTTTTTCTTATTCTATTCTGAATGCGATGTACAAGGACCTGACGGTTCGAGACCGTGTGTCTTGCTCTTGCATGCACACTCTTTCGTGCTCGCACGGAACTCCACACGCGCCTCAATATCGTCGAGATTTCGTCGCGCGAATCTCACAAACACCGCGATTCGATGGCACATGCATACGCGCAGAAACTTACTCGAGGGGTTTATTGGGAATGAAGATCTTAATCTCGAGAGCTCCCTGTAATCGTCATTCGTTCGTCGAGCCACTTGGACGGATCCCGGTTGTTACGATGCAGGAAAAGATTTTTCATTCGAAGCGACGGCGAATGGAACTACGTGTAACTCAACCCCGATTGTTACGCGAATATAAATAAAAGGCTGCGGGTAATGAGTGGCGGCCGAGGAATGAATTTGCAGAATTATTTTGCCGGTGGGGTTTTTCGGATAAAATCGTCCGAGAAGGGACTTCGTTTCTTTTCATTAAATCTATATCGAATGCGACGAATACTCGTACATACCGATCGTATTCGCCTTATTCTTAAGTGATCCGGATTATTTTTACCGAGACGCCGAACTTTGGTCGAGTAGAGAGGCAACGAGCCAGACATCAGAGAGATTTCTCGTAAATGTCGAGAATTCATTTAGGCAATCGTGTTGTCACGATGCTGAAAGCCGTCGCCGATTCTATTTATCCGCACGTCGCTGTCGTCATGAGAAACGGAGGAATGGAAGCCGGTTGAAACTGTTGCCGACGCGAGACGTGGAAGGATTTTCGAAGCATTTGAAAATCGTGGTCAGGCCTCGGGAGGGACAGTGATGATGCCCGCGCGAGAACGATGAATCGAGCGAGCCGACACCGGTCCAGCGAAGAGAACCATTATCCCGGAATATGAGAGCGCGGAACGGAGCCAGGCCAGATATATATATATATGTATATATATATATATATATATATATATATATATATATATATATAACACCGCGAGCGAATCCCTTATTAATAGTCGACTAATTGGATATCTCCCGACGGAGAAGAGGGTGAGTGGGATCGCGTCAACGTGACGGGAACACCCGGAGAACGAGGATCGTTTTCCTAGAGCCCTGTTAGAAGAGACAGGATCATCCTGAAGGGTCAAATTTGACGCGATATCCTGTGCAGACTTTTCCAGTCCGATGTTCCACCTCTTTCTTTCCTATCAGTGTCATAATCTTTTATTTATAAAAAGTTGTTGATGGCGACGATCTCAATGCTTTTCATCTTAAAAACAAAATTGAACTCTATAGAGAAAAATAGAGAATAACAAAAATAAAGACACAAGGTAAACGACCCAGTTTGCGACACTATTCTCTAATAGTGTCGCAAACTGGGCCGCTGCTCTCAGCGGTGTGGGTTTTCTATTAATTACGAACGCGTAACATTTTCAAACTGAAAATGAACTGTCTCAACACGTGCATTAAAACCTTCTAAATGAAATTCACCTATTGTAGAAGTCGAATAATCGAGAATTTTTATAATAATATTGATTCAGTAATGCTTGTTTATTGCCAGGGTTTTTTCTCACTTCGGCCCCACCCATGTCCCAGTTTGTGACCCTCGCGTGTAGCCGGTTTCTGACACTCATGCCGCAGTTTATGACCAACGCGTGAGACTGGTTTCTGACACTCACGCAGCATTTACTTACCCAGTTTCTGAAACTTCGCAATGTCAATTGAAACGAATGTATTTCCATTTCTTATGTAATGTTAGTATCAACTTTCAGGTAGAGACAATGAAAAAAATTTAATTGGCTTAATGGTACTATAATTCCATTAGATGTGTAGAAAAATCGAGAGTCAGAAACCGCGGCATAACCTTAATTATGTGAAGGACTTATTGACCCCGCGAATTTAACGAAACAACTGAACAAAAGTAGGATTTTTTTCTTCACATCAAAAAAATTGTTCTTGCTGACCATTGTGATATAAGTTTCATGCGGTTGAATATTGACTTAAAATTGAAAACGCACTATTCTGCAACTGCCAAAGCTAGTCAGCTGCGTCTAGCAATGGTCTTCCGAGCCGACTGAAGTGCAAGTCAGACCATTCGCAGATAAATTTAATGACTAAACATTTAATAATAAAAAATGTGTGTCGTCAAAATAAACACCATTTAACGCTTTTCAATTTGCAATTAATATAGTTAATTTTTGACGAAAACTGAATTAACACCAGACAAAAATGCGCCGTCTAGGTCACAAACTGGGACATGGTCACAAACTGAGCCTTTTATCTTAATATGAGTTTAATATAAAGCTAAAAATCTTACCGATCTATTTTTTCTCGATGTACAAGACGTGTGCAGGTTTGCGCGGCATAAAAGTGGACGCGATCGAGAAACGTCAGTAGACGGGGTCGACGAATTGGATCGTAGCGTAAAGCGACGATACAGTGGAACGTTGAAAAATAAAGAGAGAAAACAATATATACATATATTGTTTGTCAGAGAGTGGCAGAGTTATTATTGGTCTCTGGAAGTCCGCCTCGAGTGCGCCGTCGCTCTATTTACACCACGAGTTGAATAACGCCAGAGGCAATGGCAATGTCCATCAGCGAGAGCATTGAAATCGAAATTTACAGTTATGCTCGTATACAGATACTCGCGAAGCCCGTATAAAAATACAGTGGTGCGACAGTGGCGATAACTAAAATGAGAGACATACACGAGACACCTGGATAAACCGTCAAGGAAAAAATTAATTTCTCATCAGAGAAAATTCTCAAAACGTTCGCTACTCCCGCAACGAATCCGATACGTTTGGATGTTATTTTCAGTGCGCCAACGTGATCGCTTCTTAAAACGAGAAAACCTTTTTCGCTCCGCGAAAGTCCCACTAGAAATTATTCAGTAGCAAAAGAATTAAAAATAATTCGATCGAGCTTACAGAGGTCGAGAATCTGCGGACTCCTCGCTTTCTTTTTTTTTCTTTTTTTTTTTCTGCGGTGGATAATTTCTCGGATAGAGGGGGCGCGTAGGGTAAAGAAAGAGGTAGAAACGCCGGAGACCGCAGAGGGTGCGACGCGCGCTGCTCGCCTGCAAGCTCGCTGCACCTAACGCAGGAGGCACAGCCGCAAAACTCCGGGCTGACCGTCCACAGTGGCAATCTCCCAGGGTGTCGGCTTGGGGAAGGGAAGGTACCGCAGTACAGGGTTTTGGTAATTACCTGCATCGTAGTCAGGAAGCCAAAGCTCGGTACAATTAGGACGACGGGGGGCGATATGTAAAATGAATTATCATCCAGCCGAGGCCTTTGGCCAAGTGTTGGAACGAGGAAAAGATAAAGCAGCAACGGGGGGCTCGGATGAGAGGCTGAGATGTATAGTTGAGGCACAGAGCTGGAGAGCCCACGCGGTTATTAGAGCTCGGAACGCGCCCGATTCAATTAACCGAAAACAGAGAGCGACAGCTCAGTGGGCGCAATGCAATCTCGATGTTTCACTATATCCACATCTATATGTATATGTATATGATAGAGTTGAATATTTTGGGCGAATAGACTGGCTCACTTCTCGTTTCAGCGGTGCACAACGGCAGGAGCCACCGTTTCCAACCAACCCCCTACCTGAATGGCCCAATTCGATTGAGTGAATCCAAAACAGAACCGGTGCATAGACACGGGCTTCGCTTTGCCATTCTCGTGAGAGAATGAGGAGTAGGAAATAATAATAAAAATAAAACGAGATAGACAGCGACGAAGCTGAAAATAAATCGGTTGGAAATATTGCGGACGAAGGAGTGAAACTATCCGAGGATGCTTTTTGGATGGATATTTATTTCTATGTGTTCTAGCGTTAGATCCTCTTTGTCTAGAGTTTGTTACTTTATTTGCAAATCCTAAATGGTATCTCGATACTCTTTTATCTTATGGCGTGGAAGTTAGCAACTTTGCTGCAACGAATTCGTCGGCTCCTGTCGAAGTTTTAATGTCGTTGTTGATAAGGCCCATTTTTGTACAATTTAATTATCTTTTCATGATAATGAAACATAATAATCTGGATTCCGCGTCCCGATGAGTATCGGGGATAATATAATTTTTCAAAAAACTTTTCGTGTAGGATACGGTTAAGGAAATATGCTTTTTTCTACACTTTCAAAATATGAACAGAGGTCTCAACAATTTTTGGCAATGCGATTTAAACCTCCGGACAGTTTTTCGTCCACAATAAATAATTACCGTCAGATGCGCCAGTTTTTCGGGATCGAACATTTTTCTGGAGGTTCAATCGCTCAGAAAAAAGGATATGGACCTGTGTAAATATTTTGGAAGTCTAGAAAAAAAGCATTTTTCGAGAACGCCTGGTGCGTTCAGGAAAAAATAATGGACCTTGTCAACAACGACTAAAACTTTGACAAATGCCAACGAAATCGTTGTAGCAAAGTTGCTACAACGTTTTATGAGACTCTATTAGAATTCGTCGAAAATTGGCGTTGTTTTGTATGACGTTGAACGCCTCTCGGGAATAATCACCGTCGAGTTCGAACAGTGCGTCTGGACCGGAAGGGTCCAGTCGCTCGTCTCATATCTCTCTCCCCTTTCGTACCTCCCATTTTAATATAATCATATTTCGCTCCGTCGGTGAGTTTCGACGGGTGCGGGGTTTGAGAAGGTAAAGAATAAAAAAAAAAAGAAGCCTAAATGAAATGAAAAATGAATGAAGATGAATGAACGAGAGGGGCAGAAAAAGGAGCGAAGGGAAATTGTTGAAATCAGAGCCCGGTCTCTTTCCCTTTCTCTTACTCGCGCGCAACCGGAAATTAAAGATTCAACGAGCCGAGGGGTAATTTCGGTAACAGACTCGTGAAACAAGAAGAAGAAGAAGAAGGAGATGAAGGTGAGAGAGAAGCGAGGCACTGCGGTGCCGATATAGCTTCGAGTCACCGGGAGGAGGCGTAATAATGGAAATCGATGCGTTCACCCATCGGAGCCCTCCGCCCTCCATCGCCCGTCCGATTTAGCCCTCGAGGCCCGTGTCCGGTGGTCGACGTCCGGCGTCGTTAAGCCCGGACGGACCTGAACAATCTCGCGAGTGATTACAAATTGACGGGAACCCACTATCACCTTTCTGTATATTAGTGCATATATGCGCGCCACTTTTTCGCACTACCATACCATGGCTTCTATATTTTCCCCTCTACCGACAGATCCCCATCCCGATAGGACGATTGATCGATCCGTGACCCAGACAACGGGGATAACAATATCTTGGGAAGCGCCAAGGCCCTTCGCGGCAGGGGGTCTCAAGGACTCTCCAGTTATTCCGAGACTTCGTATTTTTGTAGAAAAGATTCGTTCGGTTCATCGGTCATGTCATTCGACATATATTCCGATATATCTGCGAATATCTGTACGGTGTCGGAGTTATAAAAACGGCCCAGAGCTGGGATTGACACGATTGCCAAGTTTCAAGTATTTTGCCAATTTTCGGACAGTATTGGCAAACAACATTATCAGTAATGCTCCTGTGCAGCTTGCCAGTATGAGGTCAAGTCCAGAGCTGCTAATGTGGCCCAGAACTGGGACAGTTACAGTTGCTGAGTCTTAATTGCCGGCTCTGTCCCCGTACAGATGCAAAACTTCACCAAGAATGGGCCAACCTTGATTGCCAGTACTGGACAAAGTCCCGAGCCGGCAATACGGCCCAATACTAGAACAGCCCTTGTTGCCAAGTGTTGTTCAACGACCAGGGCCTGGTTCTGATGAACAACTTCACCAAGAGCTGAAGCCATCACCAATAGACCGTATTAGATAAAAACCTTTTTTAGATGAAATTTTATATCCGTCGTAGTACTGGGCATGTACTGGTTGCCAGAGTTCAACCAACGCTTTCTCAATAATATTAAAGTATGAAAAAGATAAATGACAGATAAATTTTGTATAGAACTCAGTGACTGAAGAATAAATGTTGATGTATTTTATGATAAAGCGTTTGCTCAACTGATGTACAAGTTTCGAAACATTGTTCTTCAACATTAGCATAGATCTAAATAGGTTAGATCTTGGACTAGTAATTGTAGGGTCGCAGTTTCGAATCCCATCACCGGTCGAAACATTTATTCCGAGATTTCCAGCGTATAACCGTAAAATAACAACAATACAATAAACCACGATCAGAGAAATGCATTTAACAAACAGGCAGACGATAAAAACATACATTTTTACTGTTTATTATTATCGTTTTTGAACAATGGCTGAACATTGAAACGCGGTACTGGCTTGACGCCGACAGCCAGCACTGGGCAGGTCTTATCGTTTCAATATCGGCCCAGTACTGGTTCTGCATTGGATTTGTACTGGGCCTTGATTGTCTGCCAGTACTGGTAGCTCCGGCACCAGTACTAGCCCAGAACTGTGCCATTCCGATATTCGTACATGGCTAGAGACGAGATTAATTTCTTTTTATTTCTTGAGTATCGAACGTCTAATAATCGTCTACTTTTAGGATCTTCCCGAAAGATTTTCATTCGGGACCGGGTCAGTAACGAAACGGACGTTGAAACATATTTTTTAACTTTCCATTTTCAGGGTAAAACAAATTGCGACGGCCTAACTCGTCCCGTGCCTAATTGCCAGCCAACAATCATAGTCGGTTGCCGTTCTGTGTGCATAACAGGCAAAACATTGAAAAACGAATCTCCCAATTTTCATATCCAAACCTTGGCTTGTTTGACCTTCCATTGTCTGTTACCAGGAACAATGCAGCGCAATGCTGCAGGATCTGAGCGACAAGATAAACAACAGGCATCAGGAGGTACATACGCATCCGTTGCTGTCGATATTCAAGATGGCGGAGGTAGAGGTCAAGTTGCCACAGGGCAGCGTCGCCAGTCAATTGACGAGGTCCTCCTGGTTACTCGTCCTACTCGGATGTATCTCGGGTCTGGTATCAGTCTCGAGAATCTTATTGTCGGGCTCGTGTCTCAATCTTCGTGTATCTCAATGCAGCACGATCTCGTGACAGAGACTGCAGCTAGGTGGGGTACGATGAGAGACGCTATACAGATCGTAGCTTCGCAATATCATGTACTCCATTGTAATAGTACTCCTGTGTTACTTTCGAGAAGCAAAAAGAAATATTACTATCAAGAGAATTTCGCATGTATGCGTAAAAGCTTATGGTACGCAGCGATGCTACGTACACTATACAGATATATATATATATATATATCTATTATAACATATTTGACACTAGAGATGTGTGTGTACGTATGTGTATGCTGATGGCTAATACCTACACTATATGGAGAGGAAACAAAACAATGAGATCTAGAAATGAAATATATATTTAATTGTAAGGACAAATCGGTACACGCTGTGCGATCCAAGTCTCGATCTCGTCACCAATTAATATCGCTACTAAAACGGATAGAAAAATTAATATGCTAATTTGGAGTGAAATTAACTTTTGGGTAAAAACTAAGTAACTGTAAGAAATCGTGTGTAGATAAATTTTTATCTGTTCATTGAAAAGAATTAATATTCTCATTGCATAGGAAAGACGTTGTTATTATTAATTTAATCTTATATATATATATATTGAAAAGTTGTTTGTTTGTTCGTTTGTCTCAATTTTCGAGAATCCCCGGCCGCGATAACTATTCCCCTATTGCTATTCTGATACTATTCTGCGGGTCTCGGTAACTTGTAGGCAACAACGCGGTGCACAGCGGTGCTGCGCGCTATCGTTGTGCGCAAAGTGAACTCGACCAAAAATACTTCATCTTCGGTCCGGAGAACTTATTTTTCCACCAAAAGGGACGTCATACCGGAAATACGTCAGTTCCAGTTTGAAAATGTAATTCCTCGACCGGAGGAAGCGATGTATGTCCGGTACGACGTCACTTCCGGTCGAAAAATGAAATCTTCGAACCGGTTGTGACGTAAGTCTGGTGAATGTCCTAAAATCTAAATTTCCGGCTTCTATAAATTCCACAGTCCACAGCGATGGCACTAAGTGTCCTCGTCGCTACACCTGCTAGTAATTTTTGTAACCGGAAGTCATACGATGGCCCAATATGTTCTACCCTTTGTCCCCCAATAGTTTGTTTCGCAAGGCCTGAATTCTTGTTAGTATCGAGGGCGCCTTGTACTCGTCGAGACGGGAGTCGAGCGTTGAAAAAAAAAAATGCTTTAGAATCTGGACGAGGCTGGGAAGAGACTGTCGCTTCCGCCCGCCAAGCTTCCCCCACCCCCCCCCCCCCCCCCCGAACCTCCCCACAATCGTCGTTACGGAAATTACTTTCGCACGCGCGCCATTCTTCCGCGTGAATATCCTCACCCTCGAACCCGCAGCGAATTTTCTGATGCGATTTTCTCTCTTTCTCGAGCTTTCGCGAGACTTTTCCTCGAGCTCTATTCGCCTTAAGGTTTTAGTCCGTTGCGCGCCTCTTCCGTTCATCCGGCCTGCGCGACGCGAAACTTACACAACGTCTCTTCCTCCCTTTCTCCCGATTACCCTCCCCGCATTCCCTTCGACCAAGCTCGCCTCTCTTATCTGCGTTGTTTCGCTCCGCGGCTTCCTCCTCACGACCTTCGTTATCGGAACCTCGATACATACGAGCCTCGACAAGATGTCGAGGGCCCGACCTCTCCGGCTTTCCCTCCACTCGGCTTGCTTTTGCCCCGACTTTCTTCGCAAGATGAGAATTCGTTCGTGGCTTTTTTTTTATCGCGGCAACCAAATCGGGACGGAAGTTGACAGTTCTTTTTCCAACCCTGCGGCCCTGCAGGAGCAAAAAACCTTGGCATGTCGCATTATTATTTTATATCACACGCCGCGCGAGATTGGCATTCTTTTTTTGCGCAGTTTGCATATCAAAATATTAGTATTTTCAAAAAAGTTTTAGTATTTTTAGTGATTTTTTTTATGTCCCGCGAAAGATTGACCGAATTGACCAGAGTTTCTCTACTGCGGCTCTACGATTATTCTGGGCGATCGTCCGAAGAAAAAAATCTCTTCTATATGTAATGGAAAAATATCGATTATCCGTTTCTATACGGGTCTTTTTCCTTGTTCTACTTTCACTCTGACGGCTATTAATAATGCGGAGGAATTTCGTGCTTGTATCGATATTATCGCGCGGGTTACCGGTTGCGATACCAGAAGGGTATGAAAGAGTTCGGAATTCGTCGGGGCCGCCGCCGCCTCGGCGGAGCAAGTAAATGGGCGAGGGGAATGTGTGTGTGCAGGATTTTTCAAATTTCACGAATACTCCGAACGTTTTCGAGCTGCACATATTATAGGGATAAAAGAAGAGACGAGCATCGCGGAGCGTGTACCTATTCCTCGAATTAGCGTTTTCTTTTTTTTTAACGCATTGATGACGATCGAGTGACAAAAAAGAAAAATCGCGTACGAACAATAGTTATATATAAATTGTAGAAAAATTGATGAGAGGCCCTGGGATGAGAAGCGACGAGATATGGCGAGTTCTCAACGAACGATTAAGAAAAAATATATATATATAAATATTCGATTGCAGGGAAGATCCGTGTGGTTTTCCCCCCAACGTCGATGTCCCGCGCTAGACCGTAATACGTATAAATAATAACACCAAAAAAATCATAGATCGATTCAACAATAAATAATGAAGATGAAATTTAAAAGATAAAAAGAAAAAGCGAAAATCGCAAAACGAGAGCGACACCGATAACTTATACAGATATATATGAAAAATTATAAATAGGAAGCAGCGTGTAACGATGCGTCCAAGGGTCGTTCTTGTTCTTCACCGAAACAACAACAACAACAAAATCTATAGATTATCGTTTGTATACTACAAACCTATAAAGTGACGTTGACAGATGCGAAAGAGGAAAGATTGTTTTTAGGTGACAAAAATTTGTTGATTAGTAGCGATCGATCGAGACTGCGTTCACGCGAGCGAAATTTCGTGAAATCGTGCCGAATATCAAAATTTTTTATTGGAGTCGTACACGTACGCATGTGGGACGAGAGTGAGCGAGGGAAAACGGCCGACGGCTCATAAGTAGAAAAGGTCCGATTCGGTCAGACGTAACCATTTAAGCGCCCTCGACCTCGCCGGACTCTCCACCTCCCGTATCTAATCTACCAGCACTACGGAGACATACGAGCTTGTGTGAACTGTGTGTAGTGTATAGTCCACGTGTGACTTTCCGCGGCTATCGGAAAAGCAATAATGTACCGAGTTTATGATAGCGTTGGCGGGCGGCACGTCGACCCGTGCTACACACACCCTTCCCATTTCCTGAGACCTTTTTTCCAACCGTAGTAAGTCCTTGTGATAAAGAATAGGTAATATCAGAAAGCTCGTCACCGGCCGCAGAACGATCGAACAGGCTTACGTGAACGCACTCGCATTCCAGCTATCGTACGCATAAACATAAATACGGGGCGCTCCGGGTCAAACAGCCTTTCCTACGGGTCTCTAAAGTCATTCGTTTTGGTCCTTTTTTTGTTTTTTTTTTCTTAGTGATGTTTCTTTTGCGCCATTCGACACGAAACGCCCCATATAACATTGGTACTATGTGAAAAAGATTTGTACATTAAAAAATTTCTCGACGTTTTTTTTTATCGTTAATCGTACAATTCTTTTGACGTTGATGTTTTTTTTGGTAAAAATACTGTAAAAAAAGAAATCTAAAATCAACGCGAAAGAGAAATTGCGGGACTCCGTGGACGAGAGATGTTTGTTAAATGTACAAATCTTTTTTTTAGACTGTCTTAAAAAAGCCGATATTCGAAAGGAATGTAAGAATGAAAAAGTGTGGATGGTGAAATAAGTCTAGTCTATAAGCTGTCGTTTCGCATTCGTCGTCGCATCGAAACCGATCGCCTCCCGTCCGATCGTTTCCATTTGACTGTTACCACTGTCCCATAGTTCGCCCTCGGAATTTTTCTTCCTGCTGCATTTTTCAAACAAAGAATATAATAATAAAAATAAAGAAAATGAAGAGGAATCGAACGAAGAATCGTGTGTAATATATTCCGTGGAATCTCGAATCGAATATGCAGTCGACAAATCGAGTGGAAAATTAAAACTATATATATATATATACACCACCTTGTATAGGTATAGAGCGTCTGTACATAGAAATCCTGGCTTTCTCTACTCGATCGGTTCGGAGTGCGATCACGCGACGGCTATTGTAATAAAGCGCGAACGATTGCGAGCCAACGATATACACAGCGACAGAAGTAGTTTAATAGACGGGGAACAGTTATAATCGGCCTCTCGAGTCGCTCGAGTCGTTTTTCGCGGAAAAATCAATTTCGACAAAAATACCTCGCTGATTAATCATTATTCGACCTCGTCCGTTCGATTATTATACCTCGTCGATGAATCATTGTGAAAATCAATTTTATTACACAACGATAGATAGTAGTAAGTATTATAAAAAAATTCGAACCTTCAGTTTCACGAATTTCCACTGCGGTTTGATATAAAGCAGTGACGGAGAGGGAGAGTTGGTTTCGTGTGTGGGAATAAAATTTTTTATGAGTATTGGTAATTAACGGGTCGCGGTTATCGACATATCGAGAAGTACGTACATGAGAGAGAGAGGAGCGACCCGTGACCGATGACGATCGTTATCGAGTGGGGTTTTGCGTTTGGATTTTCCGAATCGGGAATAAAAAGAGTGAAACAGTCGATGAGTGGGAAAAAGAGGGTATCCAATTACGAAGCGATGGCGTCGAGACATAGAGAGAAACAGAGAAAGAGAATTAAAAAAAAGAGAGAGAGAAAACGCGAACGTGGGAACAAACGAGCGAATTAACCGTTCGTTCGGTTCGTTTTTACGGTATATTTGGTCACGTGTACACAAGCGGCAACGACGCGTGGCCGAGCGGGTTCGGAATATCGAGTAAGCGTGGACACGGGCTTCCGTGAGGGAGTGGGGCGGAAAAACTATGATTGACGAAAAACGAGAGGGCAGAGCGCCGGATAGACTGAGCACGAGAGTTCATGCAGTATATTTTTTTTTCTTTGTAACTCGACGAGTTTCGATATTACGACATGGATCCTCGAGTGCATCGATTTCGAACTCTGTGTCTCCCTCGCGCGCGCGCTGGCAGGGGAGAGAGCGGGGTAAAACGGACCGCTTCTACATATTTTCTGCGGGACACAAAACGAGGTCCTGTCGCAAATCGGGGGCAAGTGTCCGTTTTGCCCCACCCTCCCGTACATTGTTACGTATCGTCCGGTGTGAGTTTGCGGCTTTTTCCTACATCGCTCGGCCACCGATCGCCCGCACACTTTTTCCAACCGCGAGCCTGCCGGGAATATCTGTTTCTCTTATAAAAAAAAAAAAAAACTTTGTCATCAAACTGAATTGAATTTGTAAAATTCGAGCCGTGGCCCAACAAACCCAGCTTCGAAAAAATATCTACGTCAATTGTGTTAATATTTTTCATCTTCGCGTGTCACTCGAACTGGCAGATGGAAATTGTTTTGAAAAAATTGATTTTTTTTATAAAACATTGAGAAATCAATTGTCGAATGCATTCGCGCGAATTCGAGATTGATTCGTTCCGTGAATCCCGACGGGAGTCTCAAACCGAACTAGCTCACAATACTGTCAGGAATGTGAGAGAAAAAAAAATTATGAAAAATTACTTCATATACATTCTTACGAAGGAAAATGTTTAGTTTCATATTCTTCCTTAAATTTTATGATAATTTGAATTTTATTCGATAGGTCGAAAATAACAGTTTTAAGTAAGACTAAAGCCTTCGCACGGTATGATTCGCCAAGGTCTCAAAAAAAAAAAAAATTACATATCATACACGTATAACGTATTTTGTAACTGTGGGCAGAATTATATAAAATTATTGTTTCGACGATATAAATTTATTCGCAAACTAAGAATACGCAAAGGTAACTATTTTCAGTGGTCGATCGTTATTTTTATTCTCGCTGAGCTCGTTGTGTGGAGGCTTCGAGGGTGCAAAAAAAGTCTGTGTATGTGACAATGATTCACTTTTCTACGAGTCATGCGCTGGAGGGAAAAGAAACGAAGATAGAGAAGCGTAGAGGGACGCTCCGTGTCGAGTGCCCCGCCGAGAAAGCGAGAAATAACGCATTTATTTCTGCCCGCGGGGATAGATAACTTCAACCTGTACGTCAATGCAGAGAGAGCGGGACAAAACGGACCACTGTCTTTTACTCGAGACGAGACTTCGTTCATTTAATCCCTCACGAATTTTTTTTTTTAATAGTCCCTTTTACCCCGCAGGTCCATTTTGCCCCGCTCCCCCGGTACGTACACTGAGAATATAGTGTCTACGTCGAGAGAAAGCGTCCGCGCGAGAAAACTTATTGCCCTCGGCGAGCTAACAAATTTAACCAATGGCCGTATAAAATTCTGAGATATCGGGAAGGCGAGAGGCAAGTCTCCGGTGTGTGCGCTTTGACGGACTAGGCCGAGGAAAATAATTTAAACTCGTCGACGTTCGACGATAATAGCGCGAATAAGAAATTAGCAATTCACGATTGAGTCATTCCATTCGAGATGTCGACATCTCTAAGAGAGAGATTGATAAATATCATAAATAATATAATAATTCGAAACGTCTGATCGCAGACGGACTATTTCTACTTGCGCTGACACCCGCCGGAAAGGACGAGTCTCGTCGTCTAATTTAGACGGAGAATTATAGACTATCAAAAGTACTTTCCTGAACCTTTGGAGATATCTTATTTTTAACGAGGGCCTACAAACGCCCACTGTTATATCGCGTTACCCATATCGACGGTGAAATATCATTTTGGAAAATTAACAATTGACATACCGTACGGAGGCTTGTCGGGTGATAAAACACACTTAAGGATGCATGACACGTACATTTCCAACCAAAAGTTTTATTCGATCAAAATTTCAGTACTTCGTGATATGCCAAAAATTTGAGAAAAATCAACCGTATTAATTATTACTTTTATTTTTCATAATAACAATGCCAAAAAAATTATCAAAACATTATTTAAAAAATTACTTGTTTCTAAAAAATCAGGAAACCTTTTATTTCCGCATTTTCAATGAATTCGTTAATTTTTTAGAATTCATATGAATATTTTGAACATTTTCTTCCATTTCTACATTTTTTTTATATGAAGAATCGACGTAGAGGCCCCAACTTCGGATACGTTTCCGTATCACACAAAGAGTGCACACAAAAAGTTTCGAGACGATTGAGCCAACAGTACCGTGTTTATGGTTTTAAACAAATTTCAAAAACGGGATATTCAAAAATGTATGACAATTATGACGAATTCATATGGGTTCTATAAAATCAATGAATTAATTTGAAAAGAGAAACAAAGAAGATTTACTGATTGTTTGTTGAACAATTTTTTTCAGCATTTTGTTAATAACTTTTTGACATTATTATTATGCAAAATTAATGTTCTTGGCACCCTTGACACAGTCGATTTTTTCACATTTTTATACCCATAGCGGGTGTTCAAATCCTCACTGAATCTCACTTTTGGCTGGGAATTTACGGGTGAAGCATCTTTAAGCATAAAATTGAGCGCAAGAAATTCAAAATAAAAAGAAATTATTGATTAACAATCGTGGATCACGCGCGCACGACATATACACGAATATCCAAATGAAACTAGAGCCGCGCCGATGACGACTAATCGTACGATACTTTAATACTAATAAACACGCATTATCGGATACACAAACTAAAAATACATAAAAAAAAAAAAAACAAAGAAAATGTTAACACGATGGTTCCAATCGAACATATCAAGGCCCTCGACAAAGGGCCAGCCAATTAACTCGATTAAATATCCTCGTTTACCGTAGATTCAGTTTTTTCGATGCTTATTGAATGAAGAGGGAGCACAGTTGAGCGTTGTTCGTGGCTCGTTCGACGAGACAGCGAAGTCCTTTGCAAATTATCTTTTTTAATTTTTTTCTTCTCGCTCATGCTATTATTGCGTACTTTGCGATTTAAAAAAATTGTTTTGCCCCGATCGTAACTCGCTATGATGTCTCGTATTAAAGTTCCCGAAGTAGCGAGCGAGGATCGTGAACGTAACTCTCGCGAACGTGCCACGGCGATGTAACGGTACCAAGTGGCAGGGGTCAGAGATCGATTTTTCGCGCGATGTATGACAGCGATGAAGGTAAAACGTGGTCTCTCGTACTCGATTACCCTTCTCTCAGTAGTTTGTAAGTGTCAGCTCATATGTCTCGTAAACTCGTCTCCCGCCCCATCGATCGAGCGCGAAAAAAATTAATATAAATGTTCTCAATTCTCATATCGTAAAATACAGTTGAAGGAGGTGAAGGCGTTTATTTTTTTTTTTTTTTTTTTTTTTTGTAGAAACCTGTTTTACCGACGGTGTTTAAGGGAACGATACAAGACGCTGCTACGAGCTCCGCGATAGTGTCAAGTGTCGAAGCTTAATGTGTAAAAAGAAAATTCCTCGAGACTCCTTGGATAAGAATACCGACCGCGGAGAAGGCGGGAAGATAGCAACCGCCTGTCGGATAATTTAACCTTTTACAGCATAATTTTTTCCTCCCCATTAAAAAAAAATTAATAAATAAAATAAAATTATTTTGCTTTTGATTCCTTAAGGGTTGGAAATCATTTATTGTAGTTACAATGTAAAATGTTTTTCAATCTCAAAATCCGCTCGTTCGACGTGGCAGAGCGAGAGCTCAACCCCTCCGAAATATTACCCTAAAAAAACACGAATAACTAAACGAATAATACACACACACCCTCGGATCATACATCGTACGATACTAATATCAAACGCATATATAATACATAAAGATAAATATATTTTTTATTACTTAACAAACGCCATCTGACCCCAGCCACGCGAGTAAGATATAAGCCCATTATAAGACTACATCAATAATAATATTAAAAATAATGTATAACGTATAACCCAAGAAGTCAAACTGAAAATTCGTCTTCAAAAAAAAAAAACAAAAACAAAAAAAAATGATAAGAGTAGCGCACCGCTGAAAATGCTTGAAATACTTCCTAAAAAAAACGACTCACGTAAAGATCCTCAGATATACATTATATTATATACATATATATATATATATACCGTAATACCGATAGTTTTGTCAACGTTGTGTACGCTCATATCCCTCGGGACGTTCGTCGCGAGATTTCGAATACCGTTGACACACATGCCGAACGAAAGTCCCGATTATGTTTCGCGATTCGACGATACGAGATATAGCCGAGAGTGGGGCAAAACGGACCCGTGTCCTGCATCTGAGATGAGAGCTTTTTATGCCTCACGAAAAGTTGGTACACATGGTCCGTTTTGCCCCCTTCTCTCCCCTATTTGGCGGAAGCATCGACAGCAAATCGCTACATGTCCAGGGTATCCTAGAGGGGTGGATTCTAATGGAGATTCAGCCAGTCCCATCGCTGAACGCAATATATGCCGATGGATATGCGAGTAGCGCGTACAACCGGAAACGCTCGGGGGCACGTGAAATAATGCGAAGATTTATGGAGAAATGTGTATCCATATAAAAGCGACTAAATCGATGAAACTCCCGGGATATCCGTGGAATTCTTCGCAGCTGGAGTGAGTAATAAATCCAAAAAAAAAAAAAAGAAAAATGTGAAAACAAACGTCACGAGGCGGAGAGTCGGATGCATCATGTACTCTCGGAAAATGTCCGTAGCATAGCACCAAACCATTTACCGATGTAACGATGTACGCCTATGGATGTACATAAAAAAAATACCTAATACTCAATTAACGAATATTAACGAAGGAAAAAAAATACAAAAAATACCTATAGATATAAAGTGAATAAAGAATAAATTAATTTGAAAAAAATATGGGGAGTTGGAGGAACGAAGGAGACGAGGAACGGGACTAAAGGTCTCATCCCAGGACGCCGGCGACGGAAAGCTTCCCGGTTCGAACTTTTGTATCCCGCTCGGTCTACTTTCGATCGATATAATGTATAGGTAAAAAAATGTCGATCGAGCTCGTTAGACAAGACTTGTGAAAAACCACTATATGTAGTTATTGGAGATGAGTGGAAACGCGTGTACGATATATTATAAATAAGTGCGACGGTTGATGATGTAATGACGATGCTGAAAGAATAAGAGAGATAAAAAAAAGAAACATTGTTATAAGTTATTATAAAGACAATTAAATTGCCGAACCGTTGGTAAATAAACGAGATTGGGTCCTTGTGACTTGAACATTAAAAATACGTGTTTTAACAATTATTTTCCTTCGCAATTCCCGACCTTAGCGGACTACAGATAATAGTTGCTCTTTCAATAAATTTCGATTAAATTATCGAATTCGAGATTGAGTTTTTGGCTCAGAATCGGCCAGAAAAATTTGACTGACGTCAACTTCATCGAGAGTTCGCGAATTGCCAGCGAAAAAGTGATTATCGAACATATTTTGATCACATGCCCTGCACTACAAACATACACTGTAAAAGAATGTTTTTTGAAAATTATTGAACGGTGTTGGAAGTTTGTTTACATAAACTGTTTCTGAAATTTCAAACACATGTGCGTTGCAATCTTACAGTAAAATGTTTATTTTTAAAGAAAATTTTTGTAAATTTCAAGCAAAGGATTAGTAATTTTAATATCTGATATTTTTATTTGACCAAAACGTACATTAATGTTAAATTAATGTAAGTAACGCACGCAAATTTCAAGTTCCAGTACATTAACTATACAATTTACTTTTACCGTGTACGATGATAAGGTAAACCTCCAAAAAACTCTCGGTGAATGCTTGAACAATACAAAATCGTGCAAACGACTTCTGGAATTCTGAAAGCAAACCGACATCCCTAAAAAAAATTTGAACACGCTATATGTAGTAAATATAATTGTGACTGTTTATAAGGTCGCTCATAACTCACGAAGTTGACGCGTCCGTAAATGAAGAAAAAAAAATTTGAGCTTTGCACCAAGAACTGGAGACAAAACTGAAAAATACTCGAGAATTAGAGAATCACTGAGAAAAAGTTGTGTGGTGTACAAAGCGTGCCGTTGCTGGTATGTTATGTGTTCTTTCTGGTCGGGTATAGCCAGAAGTGTAATACATATACAGAGAGAATATAAGTAAGCAAGAGGTTGCTTCCCTCTTAGATCGTGTTTGACGCGACCCCGCGACCACGTCAGCTTAACCCCAGTTAGCCCTCGGCTGCGCGAGCGGTGTATAGGATTTAAAACTATATTTCCCAACGTCGTGCGCGCCGGGCGCAAAAGGCAACGATGGATTTTTCCAGCATCGCAGCCACCACCGCCAACCATCCTTCGAACGATTTTAAGCCCCTCACCCAGATTCCTTTGCAAAACCACATCCTTCGCTTCACCGTAGGCTTAAGCATGGATGCTCACGTATAATATAATAATATACCTGATCGTGTACTTCGTAGGATAACTATGAAACGTTCGGAATGCAAAGGACCTCGTTATCCACCCTGTATGAAAATAAATCATCATAAACAATTTCCTATGCATTGACGTTGCGAAAACGCGTTCAATCCTTGATGGCAAAAAAATGTATGGATATCTCAAATTGTAAGTTAGCCCTTCGAGCTACCCTTCATCCATTCGAGTTGGAAATGAATCAAATAAATATTTTAATCCAGTTTTTCCTATTCATTGACGTTACGAAAGCGCGTTCAATCCTTCATGGCAAAAAATAAATAAAAAATGTATGGGTTTCTCAAATTGTAAGTTAGCCCTTCGATCAACGCTTCACCTATTCGAGTTGAAAATAAATCTCAAAAAAAAAAAATCCATTTTTTCCTATGCATTGACGTTGCGAAGACGCGTTCAATCCTTGATGGCAAAAAAAGTATAAGTTTCTCAAACCGTGAGTTAGCCCTTTGATCAACCCTTCACCAATTGGAGTTCGAAATAAATCACATAAATATTTCAATCCAGTTTTTCCTATGCATTGATATTACGAAAGCGTGTTCAACCCTTGATGGCAAAAAAAAGTATCAGTTTCTCAAACCGTAAGTTAGCCCTTTGATCAACCCTTCACCAATTGGAGTCGGAAATAAATCACATAAATATTTCAATCCATTTTTTCCTATGCAATGACGTTACGAAAGCGTGTTCAATCCTTGGTGGCAAAAAAAAGTATGAGTTTCTCAAACCGTAAATTAGCCCTTCGATCAACCCTTCACCCATTCGAGTTGGAAATAAATCACATAAATATTTCAATCCATTTTTTCCTATTCATTGACGTTATGAAAGCGCCTTCAATCCTTGACGGCAAAAAAAAAAAAAGTATGAATTTCTCAAACCGTAGGTTAGCCCTTCAATCACTCCTTCACCCATTCAAGTTTGAAATAAATCACAAAAAAAAATCAATCCACTTTTGCCATTGGCCGTTAAAACGTCAGATCGCTGGAAATCGGACTCACCGTGCACGATCTAGGTATTATTATTATTATCATTATTATTATTTATAAAGTCTCGAGGTGGAAGCTTTTCGTTTCACACTCCGCAAATTTAGTGCCATGTGTGAAGTCGACAGCCGGCCGTACTCAATAGAATAGTCGAGTGCCCCATGAGGAGCTTTGGATGAACAGGAATACCTCGATCGAGCAATAACAGCTTGAAATATGGTAGAAAATAATGCCAGAGCTCTAACCAACAAATATAGGATTAATTTATCGGATAGAGAAACGCGAAGAGCTCGTGGCTCGGCGATCTAGAATACAACGAACGAGTCACGATGTGCTCGGTGTCGTTCGGGCTTTCGTTTCTCCGTGATGGAATCTCGTTAGACGAACGACGGAAGGCGTGTCGGTGTATCCATCGTCCACGCGGAAGCCCGAGACTGCATGTATCATATACGAGAAGCGGGCTGGAGGGAGAGAAAGACAGAGATGGATCTATAGATCTGCGTACGGGGCGTTCCGTGTCGAACGAGCTTAGCCCAGTTCCCCGCAATGGCAAAAAAACGTCTCTCAATAAAATCAAAAAATCAAAAAAATCATTTTACTTTCCGTTTAAAAAAAAAAAATGACTAAATTTACCAGAACGTCATCCAGAAGTTCAAAAATCTGGAGAAAGTTGGCCACGTCGAAAATGATTGGCGGAGTGAAGCGCGAGGCCTCGTATGTAATGCACGGTGGTGGAGAAGCTCGCGAGTGTGGAGGCGCGCTGACTCACACTAGTGCGCGAGACTCGTTCCCGTCGAGTATATCAACATATAAGAAGCTGCATAGAGATGCTCTTTTGCCTCGCCGTCCAGAGACGGGTGAGCGAATCGTCGTTTGGTCTCTCTCGCGTGCGCGAGAGTCGCGAGAAAGTGTGAGAGAAAAAAGAAAAAAAAAAAAAAAAAAAATTGACTGAGTGAGAAAATAACGACGAGGCACGTCGATGGGGGAAATACGAATAATAGGCAAAGGTAAAAGTAGGATAGAGGCATGGGCGAGGGGGTAGATCATAGGGGACAGTGGGTGCGATGGGTCGAGAGAGAACGGGAATACGGAGGGAGAAAGAGAGACGCTCCCGAGTAGGGCTTAATCAGTTAGTCGATAGGCAAATTGGCTTAGAGGCGCCGGGGACTAAGGGTGGTTTGCAGAAGCAGAACCCCCGTGCGTTCGCCGGTGCTGTGCGGAGTGAAAGTACGAGGCAGAGACGCGCGCGGAAACACACAAACTCGCCGAACTTTGTCCGAGGCGAGAGACAGAGGAGAAACAGAGACGGAGAGATCGATACATCGAGGGACAAAAAAAGTGACAAGGATAATCCTGACGGGATAAATCTCCTCGAAAAAATATCTCTGAGTCCACAGTGAGAAAATAACAGAAAAAAATCCGCGATCGTTCGATCCACCGGAGTGCCCGAGAGAGTTTGAATCTGCCGTGATTATTTTTATTACTCCCTGTTTTTTTTTTTTTTTTGTAAACAATGATGTTCGCTCTATTTTCGTCGGGTCAAAGTGGCGTTTTGTGACGGTGCCGGTTTTCCGCCTGTAGTCGATAAATTTAAGGGGTTAGAGGAGGAAAAAAAAGCGCGCCGGTTGCGAGCGAATCGGTTTGAAGCCGGTTGTGCAAAAGCCTACATGCCAGATGTACGTGACGCGCACGATCAACGGTGATCGTCATCCATTCTGCTGCGACGGTGACAAACTCGCGAGGCGGACGATTATCATCCCTTATCGATCACGGAGCGGCGACGACGGCGAACCGGGCGAATCCGAAGGATCGTGCCAGCCGAGGAACAGCGACGTAGCCGGTGGAGCGCCGTGCGAGGTCTAAATCGATCGATCGCAATCGGGTCGGAGGACTATAGACGTTTCAACCCCCGACGATCCATGCGAGGAGGCTGCGTCGGATCTCGGACGACTCGAGATCATCAGGAGCGCGAAGCCCGCCGATCAGAAGCTCTAACACGACTATCACCCGTCACAGGATCGGGAAAGCCAATTGGGGTGAGAGACAGAGATAGAGCCAGCTCGTCAATGTTAAACCACAGCTATAGTACAGATAATCATCAATTAGTAGATTAGAGGGATACTCGCGGTTGCGATACGCGCAACGCTCTCGTTTGGACAAAGTTTGATGCAGTTGTTGATTGACCGGTTGATCAATCGGATTCGGGTCATTTAATTTCTGTACATTGTAAGCAAGACGAGTTTGAGGTAGATTAAAATGTGGGTTAAAACGTCATTTTTCGACTCTTCGATTGTGTCTTTCGAGGGAAAATGTATAGATTTTGGTAACTTGGGGAGTTAATGAGTGCATCGAGCATCGAGGTATTCGGATTCGGTGTACGGAAAAAATTGAGATTTTGCAAGTTACACCTTCCCGAGTAGAAATTTTCAAGCGTTACATCGGGCCCTGATATGGTCCTGAAGAGGCCTGACAAGGTTCTGATAAGGCCTTATCAAGACCCTATCAGGGCCCGATGTAACGCTCGAAAATTTCTAGTCGGGTTAAGAGAGTTATTAGAGGGATACTCGCGGTTGCGATACGCGCAACGCTCTCGTTTGGACAAAGTTTGATGCAGTTGTTGATTGACCGGTTGATCAATCGGATTCGGGTCATTTAATTTCTATGTTCATTGTAAGCATGACTACTTTGAGGTAGATTAAAATGTGGGTTAAAACGTCATTTTTCGACTCTTCGATTGTGTCTTTCGAGGGAAATATATATAAATCTTGGTAACTTAAGGAGTTAATGAGTGCATCGAGCATTGAGGTATTCGGATTCGGTGTACGGAAAAAATTTAGATTTTGCAAGTTACACCTTAAGAGAGTTATTAGAGGGATACGCACAACGCTCTCGTTTAGACAAAGTTTGATGCAGTTGTTGATTGACCGGTTGATCAATCGGATTCGGATCATTTAATTTCTATGTTCATTGTAAACAAGACTATTTTGAGGGAGATTAAAATGTGGGTTAAAACGTTATTTTTCGACTCTTCGATTGTGTCTTTCGAGGGAAAAATGTATAGATCTTGGTAACTTGAGGAGTTAATGAGTGCATCGAGCATTGAGGTATTCGGATTCGGTGTACGGAAAAAATTGAGATTTTGCAAGTTACACCTTAAGAGAGTTAAATTGCTCTGGAGAAATTATTCGATCGTTTATTTATCCTCTATCCCGCAGGTATGACGAGGCACTCTCTGGTTATCCTGTGCTGCTATCTCTACACGCTCCTCGACATGGCAGCTCTGCACTTTCCGTGAGTACCCGAAAATTTTATTAAAAACGAAACGAAAGGGGATTTGAAAATAAAGTATAAATCTGTTGCGTCTTTTCGATGAGAACCGGCTTTAAAATAATTATAAAAAAAAAAAAAACCAAAGGGTGGAAACTCCGTTGTGCTGTACCGTAGATTATCCATTCGGTGTGCTTTAAGTAATTCTCGTAATCGTCTAGTTCATTTCTTCTTCTCTTGTCAATGTCCTCCGATTTCCCCTATCCTTCTCTTAACTTGTCGAGTTTCAGCGAAAAAGTATGCGAACCGGTACTTTCAACCGAGGTCGAAGGGTGGCATATTAAAGTCGATAGCCTATCGTCCCGTACAATTCGACTTTCCGCAAGAAAGCGCGGGTACCGCTTTTTTCCCAAGATCGAAAGGTAAATGGTTCAAAAAGCACTTGGGGCATCGGGGGCCTAAACACAATGATAAAGAGTAGCCGATAAGCGACAGGAACAAGATCGCCCGAATTCCTCATTCCACGTTCGCCGTTTCTCTCACCCTCAATTTTTTTTCCCCCATTGTGTTTAGGCCTGAACGATTATCTCCGTAGATTTCGAAAAGAGAATACGCTCGAATCGATCCTCTTAATTTGTTATTTTATTTTATCGACTTTTACTTTTTTCCGTAAAAAATAAAATAAAGTAACATATATAGGGATGTGAAAAAGAATGTTGATATTGTGGTATATCATAGGTCTATAGCACTTAAGAGTATGCAAGCCCCCCGGAGGAAGACAGCGTTATGGCTTCGGCGATATTGCTGTTTCATCAGAATCGCTAATAATTCGAGTTGCACAGGGGGAGGGAAAGCGAAGGGGTTCGGAGGAAGAGCGTCGCGTGGAATGGATTGAGCTTGAGACCCTCCCTCTTTCTCAGTACCGTGAGACAGGGCCGTTTAGCGATTAATATCCGAAATCTCACCGAGGTAAACTGTCCGATGTAATCAGCCTTTTGGCATCTTGACGGCGACGACTTCATCCACGATTAACGGATTACACGACTTGGCACTCCGAGACTCGTTAGAGTCGGACGGGGGGGGTTGTCCCGGCGGTACGAAACGGCTTATGGGGTAACTCGATGATTTCCACCGGATAAAACCCGACGCTCCAAAGCACTTCCGTTAAAAAACCCTCCGGGAAAAATTTGGTTGCGTGTATGCAATGAATTGGCTATGTGTATAACAATATATTATTTTGAGTCAGAGATTAGAAAAAAATTCCAAAGAATTCTAGAACTCACGTGACAACCCTCCGAGAGCGTCATAAAAAATTTTGTAATCTTCGATCGAGTTACTTGAAAGATGTGGTATTTCGAAGAAAGTAGTAGCAACATTGCTTCGAAGAGTTAGGACACTAGCATAAATTGTCCCAAAAAAGAGGTCGTTTCGCAACAGTTGTTTTTTTTCAATGCGGGAATTTGAAGAGTAGGTCGGGTTTTTACACACAGTTGGTACAAAGTGTTATGAAGTTTGTGTTTTTCATTGAAAAATATCAATTAACAGCGGTCTTCTTAACAATTAATTATTAAATAACAATTTCGCTTCGACGAAAAACAAAACGACCGTAATCGTGTCTTATTATCAAATTTTTTTTCAATCATCCGGTCATTCGATAGAAAATGTTATAATCTAGGATCTGTCCAAATTTCAACTTTGGTCCGAATCTCCTATTACCAGTCATTACTCAGCCGTCAAATGACAGCAGACATTGTTTGTTTTCATAGCAAACTAAATCGTTGCAGTAACCTGAAAATTTTGTCGTGATAGCAAAACCAATTGCTTCTACGTAGTCATTTTTTTTTTCTGCTTTTACTAATCCTTTTGCTGCGGGAACGAGATCATTGTCAGCAAAGCTCATTTTGTTAGAGCAGCTAAACGATCTGTTTAGTATACTGTATACTGTATACACTATAACGTAGAGAGGGCGCATATTTTCTCAATCGCTCTCATTGTTTGTGTCGTTTCCTTCTCGAAGTGACACACACGACCCAAGATCTCGTATTCATCTGGAACCTAACGGATCCGCTCGTCGTTAATCCGGAGATCGAGCCTTTTCCTCAAAAAAATTAGCACCCTTAAGAAAGGTTCATTACAATTTTCATTACCGACCGCGATATTTCACTTCCCCTTAAGATAGATCTGCGAACTAATGTGTATTGAAGTATTTAGCAACAGTCGGTTATGCCACGCGGTGACCAACGGTCGAAAAATGTCTTTTAAGCATGAGATCTCTCGAGCTTCGAAGCTGCGGGTAAGATTGACGAGAGAGAACGCCGTTACCGGCCGCGGTGGGAAAAGCTCGGTCAATAATGGTAACGAGCTTCCGTACCGATTGTCGGTATTGCAGGAAAAATCATTATTATTCAACTGAAATATCCAGCAGGAAAATAATTTGAAATTAAATCAACGATTCATTGGTAATATTAAAAATGCATTGTTGGATGATTCAGAAAATTAAAAAATGTTCCGAAGTGAATTGTTTGTTTCCCACTTTTAATACGAAACTACCCTGCCGAAAGTTTAAATTAAGCCCAAAGTCATGCCAGCCTCGCTTCTCCTCGTTTTGTCGTTCGCAGGGAGGTCGAGATCGAGGAGTACGGCAGGAAGGAGGTCTCGTTATCGCTCAGAGATATCCTACCCATAAATCCGAAACAATATGATAAGCACAGAGCACCAAAGTACCTCGGACAGCCGACAATCGTTTACTTTCACGTTACGGTGCTCAGCATTGACTCGATTAACGAGGAGTCCATGGTACGTCCATTATCTTCCTACTCGTTAATAATACAAGCAGTGCCCACTCAGCAAAATTTTGTATGCGAGGTTGTTTGTTTCGCATACATACACTGTAAAAAAATTTGTTTGAAAATTAATTAACGGTTTTGGAGGCTTTTTTACGAACAGTTTCTGAAACTTCAAACAATAACATTTTTATTCTTAATAACAATTTGTGTAAATTTCAGACAAAAGATTCATAATTTTGATATCTGGTATTTTTATTTTACAAGAAAAGTACACCAATGTTTAACTAACGTAGACAGTAAAAAAAATTGTAAATGTAATGTACCGGAATGGAAGTTTTTATGCAAAAACTGGTATATTAAATTTAATGTACAATTGTGATGAGAAATTAATATATTTTTTCATTAACATTAAAGTAGTTTGCTAGTAAAATTAAAGTAAATTATTAAAAATAAAGTATTTCCAATGTTTTTAATACCCTGAACATTAACTTTTCATCAGAATTGTACATAAATTTTAATATACCAGTTTTTGCATAAAAACTTCCAGTCCGGTACATTAAATTTCATACGAATTTTTTTCACAGTGTAACTAATGTAAGAAAATTTCAAGCTCCAGTACATTAAATTAACAGTAAAAACCTACTTAAACAAAATCCATTTTCTCAAAAAAATCCCCCAAAATATCGAGACGCTGTTGCTTCAAACAGTTAAGGAGCGGCTTCGAGCCGAAGTTCGTAGATGGCAGCAAGTCGCCCATTCTTTACCCTTCAAATTTTATAATATGAATTTTATAAATATTTTTTTTATCAAGATAAAGGGGTGAATCTTAGCTGATCACTTGACGATTTTACGTTTTTTTCCACAGACCTACGTCGCCGACATATTTCTCGCCCAGAGCTGGCGCGACTCGAGGCTAAGGCTACCGGAGAACATGTCCGAGGAATACAGAATACTCGACGTCGACTGGTTGCACAACATATGGAGGCCCGACTGTTTCTTCAAGAACGCGAAGAAAGTCACCTTCCACGAGATGTCGATACCGAATCACTATCTCTGGCTCTATCACGACAAGACTCTTCTTTACATGTCCAAGTATGAAATTCATTTACTTTTATTCTACCCCTCAATTTCATAGCCTCCATCGTTCAGACAGCTCGTCCTCTTTCTCTTGACGCAGTAAAAGGAGAGATAAAAATAAATATATAGACATACCGTACGACGTAAACTCGCGAGAGGGAATGAAACTATGTCGAAACTTCTTCGACGCGAAAGTTGTTCGTTCCTCTCGGCGCCCCGGTCATTTCAAAGTTTCAAAAGTATTATCCAGACGATCGAGAAAACTATAGCGATGCTGTCTCTTATACTTCGAAACAGCATCCATCGGGCTTCCTCCCGCATTCGAGCAATTCGACCGAATGACTTGATATTTTCTATTTATTTATTTTTTTCCATAATTTACTAACGTCGACTAATTGTCTTTTTAACACTTTTTTTTAGATTGACACTGGTTCTGTCTTGCGCAATGAAGTTCGAGTCCTACCCTCACGACACTCAGATTTGCTCAATGATGATAGAGAGCCGTATGTAACCCTTGAACGACCTGTCGAGCACCACTCTTTCCCGTAGAGCCAGCTAAGTTGAGCTAGCTATGCCTTCGTTTCTCGCCCTCATATCTAACCCACAGTATACAGTATACAGTATAACGTAGTATACTGTATACTGTATACTGCATACTGCATACTGCATACTGTATACTGCATACTGCATACTGTATACTGTATACTGCATACTGCATACTGTATACTGTATACTGTATACTGTATAGTGTATACTATATATAGTGTACAGTATACAGTATATACACGGAGAAAAAACTTTGTTGGTACAAGAAGAGTTTTGTAACCGTAACAAATTTATTTTGTTGGTGTAGGGATAACAAAATGTGGCCATTTGCTACAGCAACAAAACAGCCTCTGTTACTGTAACAAAAAAATGAACTCTTAACATTTGCAATTGCAAATGCAGACATTATTTTCAATATAATAAAATGATAAAATACAAACGCAGTGAGTTAATCTTCAAATAGATATATGTCCGAATCTATAACTCTCCTATTACCAGTCATTACTCAGCCGTCAAATGACAGCAGACATTGTTGGTTTTCATAGCAAACTAAATCGTTGCAGTAACCAGAAAATTTTGTCGTGATAGCAAAACCAATTGCTTCTACGTAGTCATTTTTTTTGCTGCTTTTACTAATCCTTTTGCTGCGGGAACGAGATCACTGTCAGCAAAGCTCATTTTGTTAGAGCAGCTAAACGATCCGTGTAGTATACTGTATACACTATAACGTAGAGAGACCGCATATTTTCTCAATCGCTCTCATTGTTTGTGTCGTTTGCTTCTCGAAGTGTCACACACGACCCAAGATCTCGTATTCATCTGGAACCTAACGGATCCGCTCGTCGTTAATCCGGAGATCGAGTTGCCACAGCTCGACATAGCGAACAACTACACGACCGACTGCACAATCGAGTATTCGACCGGCAATTTCACCTGCATACAGATTGTATTCAATTTGCGTCGACGTCTTGGATATCATCTTTTTCACACGTACATACCATCGGCACTTATCGTCGTCATGTCATGGATCGCATTTTGGATAAAACCAGAAGCGATACCCGCCAGAGTGACCCTTGGCGTCACGTCGCTTCTCACCCTCGGTGAGTTCTTTAACCCTTCGTCACGTACCCTTAAGAAATAGTAGGGGAAACCGGAGCAAAACGGGGAGATTAAATGTCATATCGACGTGGGGCAAAATGGGGTACCCAAAATTATTGAATAAATCGATTCATGATAGTCAACAAATGACGGAAACCGGGGCAAAATGGGAAAATGTAATGTCATATCGACGTGAGGCAAAATAGGGTAATAATGACACTAACAAAAGTTGCCGCAAGTCAAATCGAAGGATACCCCGTTTTGCCACAGATGGTTTTTTTTCTTTTTTAATATCCTTTCAAAACGGGTGCCAATACAATTTTGGTGTGAAAAACAATGGATATATTCTTTCGGTATCGTTGTAGCAGGTTTTACTGCTTACCGTCCCCGTTTTACCCCGGGTCCCAAAAACTTACTTACTTACTTGAGTCCGAAAAAAGTGTGCAAAAAAGTAACTAGCGTGTAAAATAGTATCTGCAGCATTTTTCGCGCATCCTCTGCTAGAAAACGTCACTTTCGCCACACTTTACAGGCACGAAAAGCGGGACTTTTCGGTGTTACAAAAAGATTATTATTATTATTATTATCATTATTATTATTATTATTATTATTATTATTATTATTATTATTATTATTATTATTATTATTATTATTAATTTATGAAGTCTGTGAATATAATCAAGGGGTAAAAAAGTCGGGAACAATTGTCTTTTACTTAATTTCTTATCAATATATCGGATGACGAAGGGAGACTCGGTGACGGTGGAGAATAAACGAAGTTTGCGCTCTACAGCCGGCTCGCGTTCCCGCGAAGCCCTACGATCGACAACGGCCTGGCACATCGGAGCCGTCAGAGCGCGACAAACGTGCACCGTGGCCCGAGAAAATCGCGGAAGCGTAAAATAAACAGATCCTCATAAATCTCTCTCCCTCGTATCGTCCACAGTAGCGGCGGCATCGTCACATGTTATACCGCCACTGCGAACGCTGTAAAAATTTGTAAAATTTGAAAATTTTGAAATTCTTTTGAGTTTCCAAAATGTATATACATTTGTCAATGATTGTAATTTTTTTTTTGGGCATACTCCAAAAATATTAATACAATATCTTATTAACTTAGCCACGCAAAACACGCAGTCCCAGCAGTCACTGCCACCTGTATCTTACGTAAAAGCCATCGACGTTTGGATGTCGTCGTGCAGCGTCTTCGTGTTTCTCTCCCTCATGGAATTCGCTGTTGTCAACAATTACATGGGGCCTGTCGCAACGAAAGCTATGAAGGGATACTCGGACGAGGATCTCAGAGAGGCTATAGACGAGTTCAAGGTAATTCCTGAAAGTGCATTTTTGAAAAAAAAAATTATTATGAAAATATTGATTTTAAAGATTAAAAAAATGTTGATTCTAAATATTTGAAAAATTAAGATTTCGAATATATTAAAAAGTTTCATTTTAAATATAAAAAAAAATGTTGTGCTAAATATTTTTGACATTTTGATTTCAAATGTTAATCATTTTCTTTAAAAAATAAATTCGTTATTCTCGATTTTTCAGACGCCGATGAGGTCAGACACGGAGAGGAATCGAAGTCCTGTGAGACCACCACCGACCGTACAGTACGACACTTGCTGCCAAGGCAGAGCAACAGCGATATACATCGACAAATTTTCAAGATTCTTCTTTCCCTTCTCTTTCTTCATTCTGAACGTCGTCTACTGGAGCACTTTCCTTTAATATATTTAAAAAAACAATAACAAACAAATCGATAAATTTACGGTCTACGAGAAAAATAAAGTGCCTCTCCAGTGCCTTTTATATAGAATGTATCGCTAGGGATGGCGTTGAGCATTGATTGAGTCGTATTTACGGTTGTTAAAGATGTATTGACTATTAAACGATTTTGTCAAACAAGATTGACTGTCAGTTTTTCATTTTGCAATCTAATACCTATGTTTTCACCTACCTTGTCGAAGTTTCGAATTGTCGAGTCTTGAGGCCGTTAGCTTGAGTTAGCAAAAAAAAAAGTTGGGAGAAATAAACAACATCAGGGGGAAACGTGAATAAAGACAGTACTTTATTTTTCATATATCCATTTTTTTCTTCTTCTCGTTTTATCGGTCCGTATATATTAATAATAAATATATTTTTGTTAATAATTAAAGTGGTTCCGTTTTGCGTGTGTCTCTAAGCATCCGAGTCCCAGCAATGATCGATCCACGATCGACTTAGGTTTCGTTCTGCCATGCGACCAAATAAATTCTTACACGACTTGTCTCTCGACTAATCTCCGGGCAAGCGCATCATTTCTTTTTTTTTAATATTCATCATAATATTCCTTACCGTAAACGCACCGCGGATTTTTTTATTTGTTTAATCTACCACACTGCGCGCCTCACAATTGTCACAATATTTCTCTCGATTTCGAAACGTCTTATATACCACTCGAACGTCAACTATACAGGTCGTGCTTATCACGCCAGAGTTCGTCGTTATTCTCTCGGTTCAAAATTCATCTCTCCCTCTCAATTGTTTTCTTTTTTTCCCTCTCAATTTCCTTCTATAAGTCTTCCCAAATCGAATCTGGTGTCTTACCCTTACAATTGTTATCGGTGGCACAATTTTTGTTTTTGTTTTATTGGATCTCTTGTTAGTTTTGCTAAATTGCTTCGAACGATTCGGTCGCGAGAGATGTAAACGCGAAGCTCCTTCGGTCTTCGGTGAACAAACAATGAATTCTTTTTTTTTTTTTGCTTGTATAAACAGAAAAGCTCCCGACCGATCGCGCGCTCTGCGTAACCCGGGTATCTAGAATGTTTATTTTATCGTGGTTATTATCATTATTGCCTCGCGACCCTATCGTCGAAAATGACCCTCGTGGCCGTCGTTTCAAATTTTTTATTCCACCTTTTATTATCACTCCCTCTCGCAGTTAAAATATAATATTGGGACGGTAGTGCTCGTTCGATTAGTTTTAAAAAACAACTCTTTCGGACTGCAAGCGTAACTCTTGTTTTTTCTTTTTATTCAACTTCTTGCATTTATCGGCTCGTGAAAAAAAAAAATCATAGAACCGGTGGATCGCCAACAGAGGCTCGAGAAAATCGGGGTGTTTTCTTCTTCACAATTTCAATAGTGGACAAAGAAGGCGAAATTCAGTGATCTCGAAGTTCATAAATCTCAAGGAGGTTCGGATCAAATAGCATAACGTTTAAATAACGAACTACAAAAATAACACGCCCATGGTTTTTCGTTTTGTGTTATTTTGACTCTCAAGGAGGTTCGGATAAAATCACATAACGTCAAAGTGACGATACAAAAAAAATACGACCATGTTTTTTTGTTGTGTGTTATTTTGACTCTGAAGGAGGTCCGGATAAAATCACATAACGTCAAAGTGACGATACAAAAATAACACGACCATGTTTTTTCTTTTTGTGTTATTTCGACTCTCGAGGAGGTTCGAATAAAATCACATAACGTCGAAGTAACGAAACGCAAAAATAACACGACCATGTTTTTTTTTCGTTTTGTGTTACTTCAACTCTCAAGGACGTTCGGATAAAATCACATAACGTCAAAGTAACGAAATACAAAAATAACACGCCCACGTTTTTTTCCTCTTGTGCTATTTAAATCCTCATTGCTGTTCGGATAAAATAACATAACGTAACGAAACACAAAAACAACACGACCATCTTTTTACGTTTTGTCTTATTTCGACTCTCAAGGAGTTTCAAACAAAATAACGAAACACAAAAATAACGCAACCATGTTTTTTTATCGTCTTGCCTTATTACGATATACGTTCTTTTTTCGTCCCTGCGACGGAGATACAAAATCGGAGCTCCGTCTCCACTCGACATGCGAGCCTCGTAAGCGCTCGTCGAGCGCGTGTTTGCTCGCTCGGTCCTCGTAACGCTTAAACACACTATTAACATTTTCGTGCGCGGCCCTCTTACCGATCCTATGGCTGTTCTGCTGTCGATCGTATCGTACGATCGCTTCAGGAGAAGAGTCTGTCCATACAAGTACACGATGTACGTCGGAGGAGAACAAAGAGACTGCTGTTTGTCGATACACGCCGATGCTCGGAGAGTACTGAAAGCTCCTCTCCTCGCGCAAACGGCCTCGTGCAACTCCTGATTCGTGGTCGAGGTAAATCGATTCACGATCGCGCAAACCTTCCATCCGCAGTCCCAACACCGCGTGTACTTCCCCCCTCCCCGTGTCGTTGTACACAAGCCGATAAAACATTCATGACACGACACGACTGCTACGGCGCAGGGGTCGCTCGAGTTACCCCTTCCAACCCTTCCGTCCCAAACGTCGTACTCAATTTTTTAAAGCATAATCACTGCCCATCCGACAAACCACGCGCGCCCCGGCGACTAATTTTTTTTTTTTTTTTTTTACTTTGTCGTACGTGCCCGAAATAGAGAATAGCCCCGGGGTTCCGATGAGGGGACAGCACGCCCGCTTTTCAACATACTGTTGTTTCGAACTAGTTTCCCCAGACGAGTTTCTCCTACCGAGTTTTGAAGGTATTTTTACCAAAATTCCTACGAGCAAGTTTTTTCTGTTACTTTGAGAGAGGTCTACGATATTTTTTTTCAGAATTTCTCGTGTCCACTTTGTCATCGACTTTAAGTAGATTAAAACCATTCATTTTCCCGCAAATGCTCAGTCGTTAGTTCGAGAAAGGCGAACGAACAAATTACAGCCGTTAAGGCTTGTAATTTTATGAAATTATTTTTTTTATTTAATTATTTTTAAAAGTGTACTTATTTGGCCGTGGAAAAATACGCATCGACATCTCCAATCTCTGGCATAAATCTTTGATGTTGGATTTCTTTGACTTCGCCGCCGAAATACGAGTACACGCACTCGATGCATGCACTCGATTCCTACGACGATCAATTTTTTTTTTTTTGCCACTTTGAAACAGCTCCACGATTTTTTTCAGAATTTTTCATCTCCACATAATCGTCGACTTTGAGTAAATTAAAATCACTCGTTTTCCCTCAACCCATCCCCCAAATTTTTCGAAAAAGGCGAATGAACAAATCGAGGCCGTTCAGTCCCACAATTTTATATAATTATTTTTTTAATCATTGAAAAGAAGCATACATCTTTATCCGTGGAAAAATAAGCGTCGACATCTCCAAGCTCTCGCATAAATCTTTGATCCTGGATTTCTTTGACTTCGCCGCCGAAATACGAGTACACGCACTCGATTCCTACGACGATCGATTTTTTTTTGCCACTTTGAAACATCTCCGCGATTTTTTCAGAATTTTTCATCTCCACATAATCGTCGACTTTGAGTAAATGAAAATCACTCGTTTTCCCTCAACCCATCCCCCAAATTTTTCGAAAAAGGCGAATGAACAAATCGAGGCCTATCAGTCCCACAATTTTATATAATTATTTTTTTAATCATTGAAAAGAAGCATACATCTTTATCCGTGGAAAAATAAGCGTCGACATCTCCAAGCTCTCGCATAAATCTTTGATCCTGGATTTCTTTGACTCCGCCGCGCGGAGCACACCGTGAGGACGGACGGCAGACGAGTATACGCACTGGGGTACGCGATGCATGCACACGCGTACTGAATAAGTAACATCGGGCGAGAAAAGCCCCTCGCGTGTACGTCCTATGTAACGAGCCTCGCGGTTACACATAGGTGGTATTAGTAGTAAATATGTCGTTCTGTACACGAGGCTCCTCCGCGCATCGATCGATATACCTCGCTATTTACACGGGACCGCGTAGAGAGCGTACTATTCATTGCCTCGCCGCTCGTTTCAACGCTGTTATACCTCGTTCGGCTCTGTGCGCCGCGCACCGGCGCTGGCCTACTTCCCAGCCACATTGAGAATCCACCGCCAACCGATGGATATAGAAATCGTCGCGGCCCGTCCCTCGTCGCGAACTCTACCGATAAGTTACGCGGGCGCACGTAGCGCAATGGAGAGCTCGATTAATTGGATGGAAAATCTGTCGTCTCCTGCACCTTCCCCTCCTCCCCCCCCCCCCCCGTCTTTTCGCAGCTAGTCCGTTCGATACGCGGGATTGATAGCGGTAGGATCTAGAGAGAAATTGGCAAACGATTTTGCAAGAACCAATCCTGCACACTGTAAATTTTTTTTTTTATTTAATGTACCGGAATGGAAGTTTTTATGCAAAAAGTGGTACATTAAATTTAATGGACAATTGTGATGAGAAATTAATACTTTTTTTTGCATTAAGATTAAAGTACTTTGCTAGTAAACTTAAAGTAAATTATTGAAAATGAAGTATTTCCAATGTATTAAATACACTGAATTTTCATTTTTTATTACTATTGTATATGAAATTTCATATACGAGTTTTTGCATACAAACTTCCAGTCCGGGCGCACGTAGAGCAATAGAGAGCTCGATTAATTGGATGGAAAATCTGTCGCCTGCTGCCCCTTCCCCACCTCCCCCCCCTTGTGCTTTTTCGCAGCTAGTCCATTCGATACGTCGGATTGATACGGGCAATCCAGAGAGAAATTGGCAAACGATTTTGCAAGGAGAAATCCTATACACTGTAAAAAAAAAATTGTAAATTTAATGTACCGGAATGGAAGTTTTTATGCAAAAACTGGTACATTAAATTTAATGGACAATTGTGATGAGAAATTAATATATATATTTTTCATTAACATTGAAGTACTTTGCTAGTAAACTTAAGGTAAATTATTAAAAATAAAGTATTTCCAATGTATTGAATACACTGAACATTAATTTTTCATTACAATTGTGATGAAATTTAATATACCAGTTTACGCATAAAAACTTCCAGTCCGGTACATTGAATTTCATACCAAATTTCTTTACAGTGCAGGTTGTTTTACGGAACGCAAACCCAAGGCCTCTTCCCCTCTCACTGTCGGATTCAACCTCGTCACTTATCTGCAATTTGTTGTAATTTTATTTGAAGTTCTTATCGTGTTTCATATTTCATATTTTTTTGGCTTCGAAGATACTGTGGAATATCAAATCGAATATTGATAGTGGAAGAAATGTGGAGAGAGAACAATCTACAAAACGGGCACACGTAGCGCAATGAAGAGCTCGATTAAGTAGATGGAAAATCTAATATATCGTCTCTTGCCCCTCCCGCTCTACTTTTCGCAGCTAGTCCATTCGATACGCTAGATTTCTACCGGAGCGATCCGGAGAGAAATTGGTAAACGATTTTGCGACGAGGAATCTTGCAAGTTGCTTTGACGATCGCAAACCCAGGCGCATGACCAGCTTACAGTCAGATTCAATCTCGCCACTTATCTGCAATTTGTCGTAATTTATACGTCCTTATTGTATGTCATATTTAATTTTTTTTATGTGTGAAAATAATACGAAATATAAAATCGGCTATGTATAATAAATAGAAGAAATATAGAAAGAGAGAACGAATCTGCAGTGTTGGTTTGACAAATTTTTCCATTCATCCCTCGACTCCGTAGTAAGAAAGCTGAGGTGAGGATTTGAGTAGATGTAAAGCTGTTCTGACAATGCACGCTCACAGTTGTGCATTCCTCTTGGCTGGAGTCCCTCGTAAACCACGACCGTCCGAACGGAGAGTGGAGAAACATTGAAGAACTTTGAAGAAGAAACGCGCGTCGCTCTCCTTTGCACTGTCTTCTGTGTACGTAGGTATATAAAACGAGTGGTAAAAACACCGTTGCCTTTCTCCGGACTTTGAAGAAACCCGCTGACAATGAGCTTCACCGGGTTCCCTCATTTTCCTTGTTTCTTCGCCACCTTTCATCGCTACGGCCGTACTTTACGATTTTTCTTTTCCTCAGTTATTCTCTTACTAATATCGTGTACCTGTCTTATTGTTCTCCGTCTTGACGAAACCTCGCGCTTCCGCTTCTTCGCATGCTTTTGTGAGAAAATAAAAATATCAAACGCGTCTGACCAAAAATGACCGTGACTACTTGGCATATTTTTTTCGACCTGTGTGGCATTTTTTTTTATCTCACCGTTTCAATTATCCAGCTTCAATATTAGCATCTTTCCCGTCCCAGAACTCAACTTCAAAGTTCCACGAGGTGACGATATGCCTTCGCACCTTCGAAACAAGGACAAGAAGTTCCCTCTATAATCGTCGATTCTCTATCTGCACCCAAAGTAGATATTCCCTTTCACTAGTCGGCCATTCGGAAACGTCCTATTTTCTTTTCTTCACTCATTCTCGTAGTAATATCGTGTGACTGTCGTATTGTTCTCCGTCTTGACGAAACCTCGCGCTTCCGCTTCTTCGCACGCTTTTGTGAGAAAATAAAAATGTCAAACGCGTCTGACCAAAAACGACCGTGACTACTTGGTTTTTTTTCTACCCGCGTGGCATTTGTTTTTATCTCACCGTTCCAATTTCCAGCTTCAATATTTCCATCCGGTTCACCGGTTCAATTATCCCCCTTCAATATTAGCATCTTTCCCGTCCTACAACTCGACTTCAAAGTTCCACGTGGTAACGATATGTCTTCGCACCTTCGAAACGAGGACAAGAGATTCCCTCTGTAATCGTCGATTCTCTATCTGTACCCAAAGTAGATATTCCCTTTCGGTAGTCGGCCAATCCGAATCGTCCTATTTTCTCTTCATTCCAGGCTGTCTCCTATATATACATCTACTATATGTAGACATACGAGTCAAACGTTTCATCCTCCATTCCCGCGTACGTTTAACGACTCGACACGCTTCATTATTCACGACCGGTTGGCCTAGCTAAAGATGGTTCTACGGATCAACCCTCTCTCTGTCCTCTGTTGCTCCGCTTTGGGCTATTCTAACGCAAACGATTCGCCGAATTGGTGATGTCGCGAGGCCAGAGTCTCGTTTGTCACGGATCTACATTCTTCTCAGCCTCGAAATGTCCCCAAAAATTCGACCCTCGAAGGTGAACTCCCAAATCAACTTCGTGTGACTTTTACATAATTTTTTAAATTAAAAAACCAGACGGCGTGAAAATTAATTTAGCTGTGTCATAGGTGCAAAAGCGGAGATAAACGTATACGTGGAAGAACGGTAATCGACAGTGACCTCCCGACTTCCGGTTCGCTCTCCGCTTTCTCGGTTCACCAGGAAGTCCTCGGAAGCCCCGATGAATCGCCGGAGTGAGCCGTTGTCGAAGATCTCGAACGTCAAAAATTCGACCCTCAAACATGACGTCCCGAAGACAACTTCGCGTAACTTTTGCATAACTTTTTAATTAAGAACCAAATTACGTTAAAATTAATTTCGGTGAGTCATGGCTGGGAAAGTAGAGAAAAACATACGTGGAAGAGCAGTAATCGCCAGCGACCTCCCGACTTCCGGTTCGCTCTCCGCTTCCTCGGTTCACCAGAAAGTCCTCGGAAGCCCCAATGAATCGTCCGAGCGTGGCCGTTGTCGAAGATCTCGAACGCCAAAAATTCGTCCCTCAAAAATAACCCCCCGAAGACAACTTCGCGTGACTTTCACATAACTTTTTAATTAAAAACCAAATGACCCCAAAATTAATTTCGCTGACTCATGGCTGCGAAAGTGGAGAAAAACATACGTGGAAGAGCAGTAACCGCCAGCGACCTCCCGACTTCCGGTTCACTCTCCGCTTCCGCGGTTCACCAGGAAGTCCTCGGAAGCCGCAATGAATCGTCGGAGCGTGGCTGTTGTCACCGAGCCCGAACGCACACAGAGTGTATCCTCTCACTACTACAAGCCTGAGCAGACCCTGTTCCACCGGACGGCACCCTGGCAAAAGCTTGGTTGACAAACTCCCCTTGGCCCTCAGGTAAACAGCCGATGGCACTACACGGCCTTTACCCCTGCGGCCACTGGAAGAATTTACGATCTCCGCCGTACCCTACCTCGCCCTTCTCTCGCGAAAAGCTTCTTCCACGTCTTCCAACAGGCGATGCTACACACAACCAGACGACGACGACGTTACTCTACAGAGGCTGTGGCCACCTCGTTAAATCAACGCCAAAGTGACTCTGCTCCGAGCTCTCTCTCATCGCTTCATGCCATCCTCACTTAGATCCGCTATAATTCCTCCTTAAACTCTTTCTCGAGACGGGTGAAAAGATTTATCGGGGTTTCTGTAACAATTATTTACTCTCGCAATTGTTTACTTTACCCAATTATTTATCCAACTTATACGAACGGAGTTTTAAGGCTTCCCGCAGAGTTCGCCAGCCTGGAAATTGTTCGCCGCCTCGTTCGGTAAGAAAAGATGGATGAAAAATTCTGAAAAAATTATCAAACGCTAAATGAAATAATAATTCAATTATGATTATCAAATATTGAATTTCGCTTCCGATATTGGATAAGATTTTGTAATAAGATTGACTGTGTCAACTGGTTTAGGAAATGTCCATTTTAGCCCCCCCCCCCCCCCCTATCTAACCCACCTAAGTGTGAAACCGTTAACAACCGTATAATAATCAATCTCGCTCACGCGAACCATGGATGAAAAATTCTGAAAAAATTATCAAACACTAAATGAAATAATAATTCAATGATGATTATCAAATATTAAATTTCGCTTCCGATGTTGAGTAAGATTTTGTAATAAGACTGACTGTGTCAACTGGTTGAGGAAATGTCCATTTTACCCCCTACCCCCCCCCCCAAATCTAACCCACCTAAGTGTGAAACCGTTAACAACCGTATAATAACCATTCTCGCTCACGCGAACCTCGTTCACGGTTGCTTCAGACTCATGTGTGTTTTAGGTCTCCGCGCGTGCCGCTCGCAAACACGCGAACGCGGCAAACGCTCCGTACTCGTGACGATGTATCGGACACGGCTCGGTACTCCATTGCCGAGCATACTGTAAATCGCGTTTACCTACGTATGTATTTTAATGTACGGAACGCGGCTCGAAATACCATGCATGTCCAGCCATCAAAACTCCAGTATTACCACGAGTTTCCCGAGCGTCCTTTACCAAAAACCCTCCGGGCAAACGCGTTTGCGAATTTGCGAATTTACTTGACACTGTTTACTTTGCCAGTTGTCGAGTGCAGTGCTTGCGGCTTGTTCGTTTGGCCTCTGCATGCAACGAGTTTTGTTACACAAATTAACGTGTATTTAAAAGACCGTGACAATGTTGATCGATTTAATAAACGAGGAGAATGAATCTTAGTTTCTCTTTTAAAGTAAAAAAATTTCAATGAATTAGCTTTCACGCTCCTCTCGTTCTCGGCAATTCTCTCGTCTCTTTCGGTCTTTTGCAACGTGCTCGCGTCGGAAACAATTGGCAGTATGGTAGTAAGTTGAAAGACTTAGACACCTTACAATCCCTTCTTCTCTAATTAAATATCTTTATTTTGTCTTGTCGTTTTTCTTATATTTTTTGTTTTCATTATTTTTTTTCTTTTTTATATCTTCTATTTTTCCGCCCATTTGGATTATCTCGTACTTTCTCGCCCAACTAATTACAACATCTTTTCTCTCTCGCTCTCTTTCTCTCTCTCTCTCTCGCTTGCTCTCTTACGGAATCACACACGAAACAATCGTGCCTCGACATTGTATTTGTCAGTGTGCTTTCGTGTGCATTTTTGTCGATCGAAGGAAAAAATTTTACACACTTCTAAAATCACAAGAGACACCGAAATAAGATTATTCTGTTGGCTAAACGATTTATGTGTGTGTGTGTATATTTTTTTTCTGCGATACATGGTATCAAGAGGATTTTAAACTCGTTTGACTCTAAAATTCAACGATCTCCCGCCCGATCCGTATTTCGGGCGATCGGGTAGGATTAGTACGTTTTACAATCTCGTCGACGCACCGCGACGACTTGGCTAAATTTTTTCTTTTTTTTTTCGATGACTATATTTATTAGTACGAATATATAATTACACTTGTCGAACGTCGAATTCACGACGTCCGAACATAAAAATTTCTCACCCCCTCCCCGTATCCTCTCGTCCGATCTCCCGCCGATAAAACTTCATGGAATGTACCGTTTCGCCCCTGAATACCAGACAAATCGAGAAAACTAATAAATTTATAGATGGACGTTCAAGCAACCAAACTTTCAGTGCCGTGAAAAACATTATCCTCTTTCTTTTAACTCGAAGTAATAACACTCTAAATCTGTGTACAACCCATCGCTATATCTACAATCCATCTTTCTATCGCACTCAAAAAAAAAAATTAATAAAAAGAAATCACATTTAACCGAATTATGAGATATTCTTCAAAACGCAGCCCTCCTTCCTTTCCGGTTTTATATGTACATCGACCTGGACATCATGTCCTTTTATTCCCTCCCCCACCCCACCATCCTCATTGTCTCGACGCGAGACACCCACACACCTCGCGAAAGAGCCTTCCACCGGAAGCGGCTCGGCTCTCCGCCTCGAAATTCCCAGGAAGCTCGCACACATCGCTCGGCCACGAAAGTAGAGGAAGCAACAGGTTGGACTTCGAGGTGCGCGTTTCATTCTCTCTTTCTCTCTCTCTCTCTCTCTCTCGTTGTGTATGTATTCGCCGATCGCTCAAAGCACTATACGTACCGTATATCGCAAAGTACAGTAATATTCCGCCTTCTCCTGCCTTGCGTTACTTCGAGCCTACCACTTCATCCGCATCCCTCCCCGCCCTTTTGCTTCGTTCACCGCGCTCCACTTTCTCGTGCATAACGCATTAACACCCGGCAGCCCCGACGTGGCTAAGGCTAATTAAACTCGTATATCGACGAGTTTGACTAACGACTCCTTACTCCTTCCTCTTTGCCCCCCCCCCCCCATCCCATCCCCCCATGAACTATAACGACCTATCGGATAATCGGACAATTGCACGTTATATCCCTAAACTGAATGTGAACCGAACGAGAAGATAACTATACACTTCTCGTTCATACCTCCTTCCCTCTATCACGCACTCGCGAGACTCTTTTATACGGAAGATTCAGACAAACGAATTTTTTTTTTTTTATATCGTTATTATTATTGTTGGTTTTTCTCTTCATTCGTTCGAGTAGATTTATCCATGCTCGCTCACGCACGCCTATTTGGAACGCTTTAGAATTTATTTTATTGCACGACGCCAAGTGCTATGATATACATGTACACACATACAAATTATCAAATGGTAAGTACGAGACGATATTGTTGGAATTCGAGTTTTTTTTAATTACTTTTTTTTTGGGATTTCTCCGTTCTTCTCGAGATCTTTGATATGTATATATGTGTACATGCATATATACAGGGTGTCCCAAAATTGGTGTAAGAAATTGTGAGGTCGTGTTCTCGATTCGAAATTGATTGAATCTTTCACTTCGGAACATTTTTTTTTTGTAAAGTTCATACAGTTTTCAATTTAGAAGTGGAAAACGAATTGAGAAAAAAATAACATTTAAGAGGAAATTTGTTTCAAACCGTGAATATGAGGCTACACTTTTTTCGCTCCAATTGTGAGACACCCCGTATGATAGATCTGTTTCTTTTTTCTCGTAATTTATTCATATATCTATCTATATATATATTTGTATATCCTAAAGAGAAGGTAATATCTCGAGCAAGCTTTACTTTCTCGTACTGCTTCTTTAACGGACAGTTACACGTAGTAATTACAGCTTTTTGTTTCTTTAGTTTCATTACTCTTTAAGGACAACACGTTAGACGCTTTCTTGTTTTGTTTTCTCTGAGAATGAGCGACGCTCTCGGAGGAGACAATTGTAATTAATATAATAGTAATTGTATTTACAGATGTAATAGTTGAGACGCCGAGGTGGGTGCGGGCAGGCGAGTCTTTCGATCTTTCGAGATCGCAACTGAACACGATAAAATGTTTTATTTATTTTTATTTATTTATTTCTTTGAGATTGAGACGAAGCGCGTGGCAAATACGCGGATCGAAGCGCGCACCCACGCTCGGCAATCTTTGCTTCTTCAATATAATTACACAATAATAAATGCGGCAACGCCGTGCAGTCGTGCCGTACGCGCCCGCGATTTTTTTTTCTTTTTTTCTTCATCATTTGTTGTTTATCGTTAAATATGTTTGAAAGAACGAGGGCATAACCTTATCGATTTAATTAATTGAAAATACAAATTTACGAGTAACCCCGGATCACGGACGAGAAGCTTCAACCGTTTGCGCTGGGAGAGAGTCAACTCGCTTTTTTTACACATCAATAATCGATCATTGTTTTTTTTTCTGGAAAAAAGATCACCGAATCGGTCGAGAACACTCTCGGAGCGTCGTCGAGCTCTCTCGTCCTTGCTACGCCACCTCGCTCACTACTTTTTTTTCTCTTTCGTTAACAGAGCTTAGGCTAATCGTAAATCGTGTGCTTTTATCGCTCAGTTATTTTTCTTTTAGTTTTTTTTTTTTTTCCTAAGCGCATTACGCCCTAATAGAAAAATCGAAACAACGTCATCGTCTCTGTTTTTTTTATATACTTTGCACTGATGTTCGCCAAGAACACAGAATTTTCTCTCCCAGTGTCGTCGTTTTCTGAGATCGACTAACGACTTTTCTTGATCGTCGGCGGAAAGTCCCGGTTTCGGCGAACCCCGAAGATATGGCACGCCGAAGAAGCGATGACGTTAGATACATCATCGATAACAGCAGCAACCATTTTTTTTTGTGTGCTCACCCACAAACTCGTTATCAGTCGAATCTGTCCTCTTGTTTATTTGTACTGAAATTAAGATATAGATTCGTTCTTTTGTGTAATATTGGATTCTTAGCTTCGTATAGGGTTTCGACGAGAGCCACGAGGATTCGAACGTACCAGTTATTAAATAGAAGAAGCTTATCAACGAACGTCCAAGTTAATCTTGAATATCGCATCCAACGAAGCAGGAGAAGATGAAGAACGAAGGACAATAAAAAAAAATATTACATTTCCGAATTGTGTAAGAAAAAAAAAATCGCGTCTCCTAGAAAGAAGCCTTCGAATCTCCATGAATTGGCCGTAGCGTTAAAAGGAAAGAAGTTAAAACGGGAGAACCGTCGACTGGCTCCGGGCTCGAAGTGGTTTTATTTAATGGAAGTATCCAAAACTTTGATCCGCAAAAAGAACTCTGCACTGAGAGTAAGAAATGTTTGGATAGAGCAAATGCGCGGTGAAATACGTTCAAAAGTGTATTTTGTTGGTACAACAAAATTGTTTGTTTCAATCGACAAATTTTGAATAAATTGAAGCAAATAATCGTTTAACAAAACAATGCTTTATTTGTACCAAACATACCCAGAAAAAAATGTATTTGACGGATACCGTTTATGTGGTTTAAGTAAAATATTCATTTGATTTAAATAAATATTTATTTCATTTAAGTAACTATTTACTTAATTAAAATAAATATTCATTTAAATTATTTTTCTGGGTGCAAATAACAGCTTCGAACGTATCAGTTTCAAGCGGTATCAGCTTCAATAAGCGGTGAACAGCTTTGAAGTCACCGCGACTTTTGGTTAATCCAACGAATTTTTTTTCTCAGCCTGCCTATCCACTTCTCTGTCTCAAACCTGCTTCTCCGCAGTTTCCTTTTATCTTCCGGTCAAACTTTTTCCAGTATAGATCCTTCTTTCCTTGCTTCCATCTTCAATTTTTTTTCCATTCGTTTCAATCGCTATCCAGCATTCCCGATTTGTTTCATAATTGATAACGACACATCTCTCGATAAATTTCTGCAGACATCGAGGAGATGAGTAACAGGCGTCTCGATGGCCTCAACGTCGCTCGGCTGATCAATATCTTGGCTACATTGTTCCACGTGGCGTGTGTCCATAGATACACACCGTTGTAAACCCCACGATAGAGGAACATCACGTAGTCGTCTCTCCCTCCGCTCACTCTCGCAGAATCCTCTGCCGCGTCTCCTCTTCCACTCTCATCGCGCTTCGCCGCCTCGCTTCTCTCTCGGCGCGTACATCCGGTGTACACGCGGCGGAACCTCTTCTTGCACACGAGGGTAGATAATGGAGCCACTGCCTCCTCCCCATCCTCCCGCTTGCAGAATCGCATCGCGTCGCTTCCTCCTCCAACCTTTCCCTCCCATTCCCTCCCGCCGTGTTACACCGCTGCACAATGCTTTCTCTTCCACTTCCTCAAACTTTCTATTCCCTGCGGAACAATCACGAGGCGAATTTTTTTTTATTTCACCACCGAACGCCTCGAACGACAGTGAGATACCCGGCACGAAGGCGTCCCCAGGGCGATGAATGCAAGGGCGAACATTGCGCGGAAGCACAGGAGACAACACTGCAGTACGTGGCTGAAATATCGTACGAAGAACGAAAGTCGTCCTCAGCATTCCGAAAACAAGTGGCTCGAAGAGGGTGATAAAATCGGGGTATCTGGGCTTGTTTCTGGTAACGATGGACAAGAATCATTGGTTTTTGGATTGAGGTTTTTGTGATTTTTTTTTCCTTTTTTTTAACATCCCGAGGCGGTTCGCTTTGATGTTCTTAAGCCTTTGACCGATCGGCGGGAAGTGAGCTTCCCACTAAAATTTAATTCTCAGGCGGTTATAGGAAATCATTGATTTTTATATCGGTTAAAGTTTGCTTGCCAGGATTTTTTCATCGACGAGGCAGCAAGACCTCAATTGCAATATAAATGTTAAGCTAACTTTCGAGAGTTAAGGTATAAGGGATGAAGACGGCCAACTCCGGTTGGCATGTAAGTCTGTAACCCTTCAAGTACGGGGGACTTTTTGCAAAGAGCAAACGATCATGCCGTCTGTTGATAACAAAAAAGATAGTAAAAGATCGTAATAAATGTTCTTCCACGTTATCAAAACAACAACATTTCGAGGTACGTTTGTAAATTTTTTACAGATTTTTTTTAGCACATCAACTTGTCATTCGAGTCGTTCGAACGTTGCGTCTTGGCAAATTCTAGGTTCTCGTTAAACAAGGACCCGTACGTGAAGGGTTAACCTGAGGTTTTTGTGTTTTTTTTTTTTTCTAAACATCCCGGCGCGATTCGCTTTGATGTTCTTAACTCTCTGACCGATCAGTGGGAAGTGAGTTAAAATTTAATACTCAGAAATTCATAAGAAATCATTGATTTTTTCATCGACGACGCGGCAAGATTTCAATTGCAACACGATTGTCAAGTTCACTTTCGCGAGCAGGGTAAGAGGGGTGAATGTAGTCAACGTGCGATTAGCACGTAAATCATTGTATGCGAACCGGCCAGTAATCACCGAATTTATCCGCGTTCATTCCGCAACCTATCAAGATAGATAAAAAGTGAGTAACTCGCAGCGAGAAAGGGTTAAATGAGTATTGTACTCCCGGTTGACGTTTCACCCTCGCCAACGGCGATGCGGCTGCCGCCACCGTGTCGTCTATCGATCGCTCGGGGGCCTCGCCTCGAAATTTTATTTCGGCTCCGATGGATAACACGTGCAGTTTTTCTCCTCGAGATTCTCGCCTCTTTCTCCTCTCCCGCTTGTACGAAATATTGAAGACCTGTTATCGATCACCAGCTCGGTTCATACATATCCATATTGTTCTCCAGACAAAAAAAACACCGCCCGATTATTTTACATCGGGCATTGCGAAGATTGCCAGAAAAAGCAGCTTATTCCATCCCTTTTCTCGTTCTCACCCCGACACATAAGGTCGCTTTCCATTTTTCCTTCCCATACCTCAACCTCATTGTACCAGCTTCCACTTCTCTAGAAGCGATGCATTCATCGTCGTAAAATAGACGGTACTCTGTATTCCGCTATTCATGGAACGTCTTCCGACCCTCGACTTTCTTTCTCTTCATCTTCTGCTATTTTTCGCCAACCAATTTTTCTCATGGCACCAATGGAGCACTTTCCTTTGGTTGAGTGCGTCGCGGCGCTTTTCCCCGGCCTTGTGTCATCTGTTTTCGTGTCACATGTGCTGCGGACTGCAAGGTTCACTTCCAGTGACACGCCGCTTACATTCGCGTCTGGCGACGGAAGAAAGGCGCTTCCACCGAAAGAATAAATTATGGCTTGGGAGATGATGAAGTCACTTTCCTGCACCTTTCCTTGATTCAGTCGCTGCTCGTATCGCTGCCTCCAGCAGCGGCGCGCACCCGAATCTTGGCCGTCGAATACACGGAGGAACGCCATCGAAGAAGAAAATCTCTCGCCACCAACGACGGAAGAAAGTTGGGGTCGTTGGAAAAGATACTTGAATCCTGAACTGTCCTCGCTGAAAGCCGGCCCGAAACAAGATCACAGGCGAAGAAAACAAAAGAAACAAAAAGCAATCTTCCTGTCTACCGAAGATTCGCAGTAGAGAAATGGATTAACGGAGGCCTCGTACCTTAAGAGCTTCTTGGGAAGATCAGAAAGCGGTGCAGGTGCCTTGTTTTCATCTCTGCGTCTGCCCTCTTTGAGCATTCAGAATTCTCGTCCGTGCGACGTCAAAGGACAGGGGAAACTGGGCTGTCCTGTGGCTCTCCGAGATTGCAGCCGCGCCCTCGGGCCTCAGCTCGGAATCCGAGCGAAACATTCGGAGATCTTCCCTCCGTCCCTCTTATCTCCTCTCTGTGATGTCTGTGGAATTTCGATGACCTCGGTATTTCCGTCAGTAGCCGAACGCTTCGCTCGGAGTAGGACGAATAGATGATCGACATCGGCGCCAGAAACGGGCTAGCCGAAAATCATCGCGCACAGCTGGAAGTCATGTGTTCTGGCATTTCGGAGGATCGGCGGAGCCGGAGGCTCTCCAACAGTCTGTCCGACGTCACTGGGCAGATTCGCCTCCGACCTCGTTCGCCCCGCTATCTGCGAATCCTCGAGATGCACTCGAACGAAGTGCTCCTGCCTGCCTATTTCCTCCTCTCGCCCTTGGTTGTTCCGTCGACTCTCTCCCTCTGCGTCACTTTCGCTCTCGCAGTTCTTCGGATCTTCTCTCGTCGCTCTCCTTGCGAAGTTGAAATTCGACAGACCGGGGCTTGCCCATAGCTGCGGAGGGCCTCGATTATCGACGGGAACCTCGCAGCACATGCGCGCCGTTCGCCGTAACTCACCGAGGTACGCTTTCTTCTCTCACGAAAACACGTCAAATTATCCGTTTCTATAAATAAATAAATAAATCAATCAATCAATCGGATCTACTCGTAGAACGGAGGCATCGCCGTTGAGGAATAATCAGTAATAGGAAGGATGAGTGACGTGTATCGAGAAGAGTGATCTGACGGAGAAAAAGCAACAATTTCCTGCAAAGTTCCTAAGGTATCCTTGTAGCTCTCGTCGATATGTCGATAAAACTATCGTATGCAACGTTATTTTTCAAAATTTTGTCGAAAAATTGTGGAATCGCATTGACGACTAAAAACTTGAGCTTTCTCTTTGGAACACTCTTCTTTTTTTTAATCGAAAGGACAAGTTCCTTCGGTTTTTAATCGCTGTACAGAAGTCCACTATCTTTCGGAATAATTTTCTAAGAGCGTGTATCGAATTGACTGTTTTCTATTTTTTTTTTTTGGTTCTTTTTAGTTTTCTCATTAATGTCCAATTTGTTTCTTTTTCTAATGAGGCTCACCGGTAGCTCGGCCGGACGGCCGTTGTTCTTGAAAAAACGAGCGGTAGGAGAACGGTTGTTGTTGCGATGATGTTACGTGATTCATTGAGTGGCGTTTGGTGGCGATTCATTGAACGCGTGTAATCTCGGTGTCGTCGATCTTACTCGAGGTTAATCAAGCGGTCTCCGTTATTGTAACCGGTGGCTGTTGACCGCCGGAAGTAGTAGTCATGGCAGGCGTTGTGTTGGTTGTTGGGACCGGAAGTGGCTGTAGGGCCTGCATGTCGCAGGTGTGGGAACCGCGCTTCTTAAGGTCCTGGAACAATTGGCATTTTGGAAATGTTTGAGATTTTGTTTCCGTCCGTTTTCGTTTTTTTTTTTTTTTTTTCTCATCAATCTCTCCTCCTCCTTCGTCTCATATCATCATCTTTCACTTCATTCCATATATATCGTTCCTTTCATTTTCTTTTCTTTCTCGATTCGCTCTTCTCACGCTTTCGTCTCGCACTCTATCAATATACTCCACATTTCTCACATCCCTCTGAGTCCTCCTTTCTTTTTTTCCCTTTCCCGAATCGTCTCCGTGTACTCTCGAACACATCTGTTTCTTCTCCGGATCCGGGCGGAGGGGAATTGGGGGGGTGGTCGCATGGAATATATCGATTGTTGGCTCGCTACGTGTTGCAATGCGCAAATACGTTTGGACAAGTACGTGACGAAATGTAGGCCGAGTGTCGCGAAAGTCCCGCAAACGCGATTTGGCGATTGTCGAAGATTCAAAAGTGACATAGAGAGCGTGATTCTCTATCCTGTAATTGTAACTCGAGAAAGTGAGAAACGAGAAGACAGAATGATGGACGGAAGGACGATAGAATTGAGCAATCGAAAAAACGCGACGCGACGAGGAAGCAAACTCGTGCACTGAAAGAAAAGGGATCGATTCGACAAAACTACCGGATGAACGGTGTCAGCGGCATATTTTGTGATTTCAATTTTATTGCTAATTCTGATGGATTTTTTTTTTTATGAATTGGAGATAAAATTGAAGTAACAAAATATGTTGCCACCACACTTCCGGCAGTTTCGTCGACACAAGAGCTTTTTTCCAGGGCGGAAGACGTTCAAGAGAGACTCCGACAAGGGAAAGGGAGAAAAGAATCCAGAGACGCGCGAGAAGGCGTCTCGATTGTTCATTCATTTAGATTCACACTCGCAAACACGAAAAAAAAAAATTTTACTCTAACTCTACATAGTCATCCCGCTCATACACTGATATGCGCAGCCAGACACACATATCACAAAAACTAGATAAAAAAAAAAGTTCAATTACAAAAGAATCGAGATACAACGAGATGTAGTGCAAAAACTAAATTAAAAAAAATATATATATAAAAATAACAAAGATAAAACGAGACGCTTTCAAAGCACAAAGTCACTTTACACTGAGAGACAGATAGACATGAACGATAACTGTACAGATTACGCGCACATAAATTTTCTCTACTGGATCAAACGAGAAGAGATTGAGAGAATATTTACACAGCGGGAGGCGGTACGGTAAAGTGGTTTTGTTTGTGTGTACTTGTGCGTGTATTGAGCGTGTTTATACCGTTTGTATGTAAAAAACGAATACATGGATCTACGTGAAAATTGTTGCGTTACGAAACAAGGATGTCAGATCTTCGAATTTACGGACTGATACGGATTTACCGATAATACGAGTGGTGCACATCGTATTATCGTATAAGTATTACACAGGTATAATATATCTATAGTGAAGGAACTAATCGAACGACGAAAATATTTTTATGCTGTACAGGGATGTCCGAAAATTTGGAAAAAAAATTTAAATTAAATGAAAGAGAATGACAGGGATAATATTCGTCGTTCAAAACTGAACAAACTTTTTCCTTTGCGACGTATTCGTTTTTCGCCCAAATTTTTGGACAACCTGTACCTGTATAAAGGCTCTGTACATCGAACTACTCGTACACATCAGCTACTACGTCAAACTACGTATATTTACACAATAGTATTCTACGAGAATAAATATATAGTACAGTAGTATAAAACAGTTAAGATGTATGAATTATGATACAACGAACTTTGCTGCACAACGAAACTACGCGAAAAAATGTTGCTCTATTGAAATATCAACTATTATACGTAAATATATATATAGGTGTATAACGTTTATATACATGTATATACAGTATATAGAAACTACGAGTTTACGAGAGAGTGTTCTGCGAGGCTGGCGCTGCTGCGTACGACAATGAAAAACTCATATGCGTTGTGGAAACTGTTCTGCATTTCTGACCACGAGAGAGAAACTCGCTTGACTTTTTTGGAGTCAATAAAATCTCGTTTTGACCTCGGTTCAAATAATATTTTTACGAGGCGACAGTCGAGCAACTGAGAAAATGTGATACATCCGCCTATCCGCGACAAAGTGAGGCTGTAAAAAAAAAAAAAGAAAAAAAAACAGGGGCAAAAAGGAAAGTGAAACTTGTTCCATTGAATATTACCGATAATACGTATATTTTTTAGGAAATTTCGTGACAAATAATACTTTTACGATGCGATAGTCGAGCAGTTGCGAAAATGTCATATATGCATAAGCTCGAATTATGTCTAACCTATCCGCAATAAAGTTTCAAAAAAAAGAGCTACAAAAATGAAAGTGTAACTTGTTCCATAGAATATTTTTTGTTATATACAACTTGTAAGGATCTTTCGTGACAAATAATACATTGTCACGATAATGTGATATGTGCATAAGCTCGAATTAAATCTATCCACATATCCGCGGAAAAATGACGCTTAAAAAAATAAAATAAAATAAAATAACGAAGAAAAAAAGAAAGTGAAGCTTATATTGAGTATCGCCTATTCCATTTTTACTTCGAATGTGACCAGTCCATGAGATTGAATGTGATTTCACGAGGTCTACCGCACTAATCGATCTCGATGGTCAATTTCGCTATAGAAGTAACCCACAACGTCCGTACGGAATATGCAGATAGAATACCGTGAGAGCGAGCGCAAATTGGTACGTTCAGCTGGCGCGTTCCACCGACCACTGAGTGATTCATATTTTTGTCCAATCTATATATAGCACAGAGAGTACAGCCACGCTCCGAATCCATGAATCTACGAACATGAATAAATAGAAGGGCACAAATTGGCGGAAGAGAGTAAATAAAAAAAAAAAAAAAAATGAAATAAAAACTGCGAAAAATAAAATGTGCGGCCAGCAGGACTCTAGCAATTCCGCGAACCGCTGTTGTATAACTGTCCTGTACCATCGAGACGAAAATAGAACATGGAGCCGATCGAAAAAAAAAAAACCAAATCTAGAAATGCAAATACGTCGAATATCGAGAATAACCGAATGTGCTAACGACGAATGAGTTTGCAGTGTCGTGGCAGCTGCGTTTTCCCTCGGATTACAGGCGTGTGAATTTAGGCATGAAGAAAGCGTACAACTGTGTAGGGGAGGGTGAGGCAAAACGGGCCAGTGTCCTCCATTTGATATGAGAAGTTGCTTTCGTTTTGAGTCTCGCTAAAAAATGGTAAAAATGGTCCGTTCCACTCCGGGCTTCCATTTTGCCCCGCTCAAACCCTACATAAATATATATACGTATAAAATATATATATACGTAATATCCGGGACGGGATCTAATCTACAGGATAAAATTCGACAGTGCGAACGTTGAAACGCGTGGAGGGGTGCAGAAAGCGTATAAGGTCAGCCCTTTCCGCAGTAGGTCCTTCCGGTTCTATTCCACGGATCATTCGACTGCAGTTTCTTAGCTTCGAGACTACAGCAGTGTATTTTTATTTTTATTTTTTCTCTGTTCCTTCTAAGACGCCGAGTGCTCTCGGTCGTTTCTCTCCGGCTCCTTGCTGAGTCCTTTTGTCGCACAGAGATATGCAGAGAGGTGCAACTCCGTCATGCGTGAAGATTTGTCCTTTGAAGCTCTCTCTTCGAGGCAGCACGCGGATAGAATTAATTTGCTTGGACACGTTCTCTAATTGTGCGTCTTAAGATTGTCTGCATTCCGTCATTACAGTGGTTCATTAAAAGATAGATAAGATGTAATTGATGTTTCTGTGTTCGTTAGGTCTGTTATTATTATATTGAAGAGTTCTGTACCTACTTCCGGGGTTTATTCGTGCGCAGGATAAAATCCCGCAGGAAGCTCTAGTAGAAGCCCGAGTACAGCTTCATTTGTATGCTTTTTTTTTTAACCGTATTAATAATGGTGTACAATTTATAATATAACAGTAACAAGCAGACAGTAGAAGAAAAAGGAGACACTTTTATTCGTTTTCAAACTTATTAACGTGAAAGTAGAATTATACGAAAGCGCAAAAGCCAGGCGAGCGAGTGGACACATACTAGAGTCACTTTGAAGACGATAACGAGTCGCAACAACGAGGATGAGAGCGCTGTTTAAAAAAAAAAATATTCAGCTTTTCGACATTGTTGCGATTATCGAAATTTCTCGTTACTCTGACAAATTGTAATAATCTTTTTTTTTTGTGCACTCTCAAAGCTGCATTATTTTTGTTACTCATACGCACTCTCGATACACGTTTTTTCGTCTCAAAAATAATTTATGTTCCGTTTGTCCAAAAATTTTCGACACTGTATTCTTTTTTTTTTTTTTTGCATTTTTCTTTTTCGTATCTCTTTCGGAAAACAGTATTTCGCGAAAAGCTTCGTGTTTTGTGCATTGAAAGGGTTCTTTACCTTTTGTCTAACTTGTATACGATCTCCGTATACGAGCACCACTCTATCCTTGTTCTCGTTCGATGTTAGCTGGTACGAGAGGCTCTGCGTGAGTTAAATCGAGCCCCGCACACGCACGCACACACAGCCGAAGGGTTAAAGTCGAGAGAATTTTTCCGGAGTTCGTTTACGTGCGCCATAGTCGTAAATTTTCATAAACATTTTATCAGTCGTTATTATCATTTGTTTGTTTTTTTTTTCGATTTTTCCGTATCCGTTTTCATCCATTTGTTGTTGTTCGTCGAACGTATTCGTTATCGGAGGTCGACAAGTTTAATTTTTCCCCGTCGTCCATCGTTATCATCCAGGTTTTTTTTTTTTTCGTGCGATAACAATTTTTTTATTCCGTGCCATTTCGTTCCAGTAGGCAATTTTTATTCGCATCACCAATTTCAATTTCAAATGCAAATCCGTCGTTTCGCAGAGAAATTTTATTTTCATTTTTCATTTTTTTTTTCGTGTCGATGAGATGGTTTTTTTGATGATAGTTTTTGATGACAAATCCCACGATGCGGCACGCACGTGTGTACGTGCGTGGGTGTGTGTGTGTGTGTGAGAGACAGACGGGTAGAACAGGCATCGCGCAGATGACACAGAGAGAGAGAGAGAGAGACAGTGTAGAATTGCCCGTACAAAGATACGGAAAAGTGTCCGTATTCCGGATGACGATGACGTCGGTGGAGAGAAGAGGTGGATGTGAGGCGCGGATGACGGACAGACAGAGACGCGATGACGATGATGAAGCACGGCGAAGATGAAGACGACGACGACGATCGAATGTGGTGTGGTCCCGGATGGAGGAGTCGTCGATAATCGATCGGTGATGTTCGGGCCGTCACGGTTGGCAGTTGGACGTGTTGCGTGACGACGCGGGTGGCACGGAAATAAGGAAATAGAAGAATTTCATTGATTTAATTTGTCTCTTTGGCGTTGTTTTGAATATTTTTTTTTTTCATTTACCGAGTCGGTTTTGTTTTTCAATATCTCTTTTCTAATATTCATATATCTATTTTATATATATAATATATATATCCTTTGCGCCTTAAGCTAACGATTCTCAGTGAAAATCGTTCTCCGAATACCAAAAAACTTCTTCAATCAAATTCTTTCATTTTTATTTTTTTATTTTTTTTTTTTTCTCGTAGATTCTCGGAGTTTTCGTTTCGCTTCCTCGATCAGGCTTCGATTTCTCTGGTGCAGCCTTTTTCATCCTCTTTTTTTAATCCTCTTTTGCGGTTGCGACTTTTTGGAAATTTTGGTCTTTTTTTTTTCAAAAAGCTTTTTTTTCACTTTATACTCGTATTCCTCGTCCGCGCGTATCGTGCGGTCTCGGCCACTCGGCATATCGAATTTAACAAATGTTTATGTACATTTATTGCGCAACATATAGCGAAAGTGGTAACGGCCTGGATAAATGGATTTAGGTGGTAATCAGACTCAAAATGAGGCCTCGACGAGGTAGGTGCCGTCCATGGCGACCCCCGTCTGTCCACCCGTTCCGTCCGAGGCCTCGGCCCTCGTCGCCGGGATGTACTGACTGTACGCCTGCTGAAATCCACACCACAAGCACACACTACATTGTTGCACGCCAGGCTCGCCTAAACTACCCTACAAGAGCGCCGAACTCCCAGGTATGAAATTATTTATAATTAAAAAAAAAATAATAAAAAAAACCACCTGCTAATTTCGCGAAAAAAATTGCCCTCGAGAAAGACGTGGGCATTGCCTTCGACGCGAGAGCGTTTACCCCCAGGTACGTTTCTCGAGCTAAAGGTAGCCGCTAATTATCCCATTATATTATCAGCTAGGCCACAGTGTGCTCGTGCCATTATCTATGCTATATTTATATGTATTATGTGCGGGAGGAACACACGCGAGAGGGTTCCCGTTTCTGTTCTACATATCCACCCCCTGACCATCCTGTACAATCGGCTACTCTACGTATATGTATAGTTATATATATGTAGATAAATGAATACTGCGGGACTGCTCAATGCAAGATAATACGGACGATCTAATGACTGGCGGGGAGGGACTAGATTTATTTTCCCCTCCATCTACTACTCCGTCGTTGGTCTACTCTACTATATAAGACGTATTGTATTTTGATCCTTCAGTACCCAAATCGATTTGGTACTGAACCGTTGAGAAAAAAAAAATGAAAAACAGAAAAGCAATTTTTTTTTTTTTTTTTCAACGGTAACGAAGCTTTTTTTTGTCTGAAATTGATGGACCTTCTCCTTAAGGGGAGGTCAACGATATCGCTAGAGCGTAATTTATATTATTATCGGTGCTGATGCATATTGAATGTCCCGATATATTTCGTTATAATTGAAAATGCCTATTTCGTTATAATTGAAAATGCCTGATACGTTTGCAATATACAGCCGAACCGAAACTACTAATTGCTTTTTGGTTTTGTGCGGCCACTATGTTACCGAATACCCGATCGAGCATTCTCTACACGTATTGCACTTTTAACCCTTCAGTACCCAAAATTCCTTTCCCGTTAAGAAAAAAATAAAAAATAAAAAAGCAATTTTTTCAACGGGAACGAAGTTTTTTCGCGTCTGAAATTGATGAACTGTCCCCTTAAGGGAAGGTCGACGTTATAGCTAGAATGTAATTTATATTCATATCGGTGCTGGTGTATATCGAATGTTCCGATATAGTTCGTTCCAATTGAAAATGCCTCAAATAATATATGCTCTTATCGGTGCTGATGCATATTGAATGTCGCGATATATTTCGTTCCAATTGAAAACGCTTAATAAGTTTGCAATGTACATCCGAGCCGTAACTACTAATAGCTTTTTGGTTTTGTGTCTCCATACTATGTTACCGAATACCCCGACCGAGCGTTCTTCACACGAATTGTACTTTTAACTCATCAGTAACCAAATGTGCTTCTCGTTCAAAAAAAAAAAAGAGAAAAACCAGAAAAGCAATTTTTTTCAACGTGAACGAACCTTTTTTTTGTCTGAAATTGATGGACCTTCTCCTTAAGGGAATTCCAACGATATAGCTGGAGCGTAATATAGCGGAATAACGTAATAGCGGGGCAAAACGGGACAGTGGAGAAAACGCAGTTTTCCGATAAAAATTTGGACGACCCATTTTGCCCCATTGATACATCTAGATTTTCTGCCCAGTTTTGCCTCACAGTGCCATCTAAAAATTATTGGAAAATTGCGTTTTGCCCCACTGTCCCGTTTTGCCCCGCTGTCCCATTTTGCCCCGCTCTCCCCTATGCTCTTATCGGTGCTGATGCATGTCGAATGTCCCGATATATTTCGTTCTAATTGAAAACGCCTAATACACTTGCAGTATACATCCGAGCCGCAACTACTAATCGGTTTTTGGTTTTGTGTCTCCATACTATGTTACCCAAAACCCCGACCGAGCGTTCTCCACACGTCGCACACTCGGACAGGATACGAAACGAGTTTTCGACGAAAATCCGGTAAGCCGCCCCCATTCCTCCCGCAAGGCTCGTAATTAATTATTTCACGAGCCGGGAATGCGCACCGCGATCCGACACATGTTCGGGATACATAGCACCGCAGTTCTCACTACGGCTGTCTCGATATGTTTTCGACTGGCCAAAAGCGAACGGGAGAACGAGAGAAAGAGAGTGAGGGGCGAAAACGAAACGCTGCATCGCGTGACGCTTCCAAACCTCCTCAGGCTTAATTAGATCACTATCCACGACTATGTGACGTCACTCTCATTCCGTTTCGAGACCCGATTCGTAAATTGAAAAAAAATTGCTACGCGTACTTTATAGTCGTAATTTCGGGCCGAGTGTCAGACTGCTGATTTTTGGGAATATTTTTTTTTGTTGTTTTTTTCATCCAACATTTTCCAAAAATTTATCGAATTTTTCAGGGATGTTCGGCTTCAATGGATCGCAAAATAAAAATTATTCTTATTCGACACACGCACTCATAGTCGGGAAAATGTTTCCAACTAACTACCCGATCTCTGTGCAAAACATTACCATAATAAAACATGACGATATGTCACGGTAAAATTGGGGGTGGGGTATGTGGATGCTATTACGTGTGTCTTTGTACAAGAATTATGTTTCGGACCAGCGAATTCGACCAACAGTAATAAATATACATCTATAATTAAACGATTTCCCATATAGAATGTGTATAATACAAAGGGATGTAATTTATTTCTTCCTAATTTAATAAGATATATTGTTTAATTAAAACTACTCGGGTAACGTCAATCGTGTAATTAACAGGCTCTACGTGACGTCACACGTAATTTCAAGCCTCGTTAAAAGTTTGAAGGAAATAAAATACGAAAAACGAACATTAACTCTCGATTTACGAGCTTTCTAGCCGACGGGGAAGGTGCATTAAAAAAAAAAAAAAAAAAAAAAAAAAAAAAAAAAAAAAAAAAAAAAAACTAAAACCGACGAGACAACAACGATTAATTTACGAGACAACTGGAAGCTTCGAGAGATATATAGATCGGTCGGGTTGGGAAAACGAGATATATAGTAGATAGTGAGATAGATAGTAAGATGGGAACTGTGGAGGGTGGCAAATGCTCGTTACTGGAGTGACGACGACGACGACGACGATGAGAAGGGGTTGACAGAGCTTTTTAGGCGGACACTCAAGATTCAATTTTGTCTTGCCTGGCTCATCTGAAGTGGATGCCCCACTACTGCCTCATCCCGATGCTCCTTCGTCTATGCATTATTCATAAAAGCAACTCGTGTTACATTATAGTAGTATGGATGCTGCATTATTAACGTTTGATCATCATTTACGGCTAGACTCTCCGAGATCCCATTAATGGGGTCGGGTCAGGTCAAAATCATTACATTCCAATCTCTAGTTTTTGTTTGTCAGGGAATATGTTTTTGAATCCCATTACCGCAGGTATTTTTTAGCGCCTCGAGTACAGTAGTTTATTGTATCTCGATAATGTACTCTATCTCGCGAATGGCTCCATAAAACATTACCAAATTTCTACTCCATGCTCAGATGCTTCGTTCAAATTTATTTTCATTTTTTTGGTTCTCAAAATGGTATAATTTTGAACTGGTCAAATGCAATGTCTTGCTTCGAAGCTGTAATATAGCATTTTCATTTTTTTTACCCTAAACTTAATATCGCTGCGCCTACGGATCGAAATTGTTAATTGTCATAAAGTTCTCGGATATTACTCATAAAAGCAACGGGTGTTATATTATCATAGTATGGGTGCTGCATTATTAACGTTTGATCATCATTTACGATAGACTCTCCGAGATCCCATTAATGGGGTCGGCTCAAGTCAAAATCATTACATTCCAATCTCTAGTTTTTGTTTGTCATTGAATATGTTTTTGAATCCTATTACCGCAGGTATTTTTAGCGCTTCGAGTACAGTAGTGTATTATATCTCGATAATGTACTCTATCTCGCGAATGGCTCAATACAACATTACTAAATTTCTACTACATCCTCAGATGCTTAATCTTTGTGTATCAAAATGATTTCAAATTTATTTTTGCTTTTCAAAATAGTATAAATTTGAAACGAACAAATGCAATAACTTGCTACGAAGCTATAACATAGCATTTTCATTTTTGTCCCCTACACTTAATCGCCACACCGACGGATAAAAATTGTCAATCGTCATAAAATTCCCAGATTCATCTTAACACTATAATAAAAGTAGTCTCATTTTCGCGGTCTTAGGAGAAGCAATAGAGATTGTCAATCGACTCAGACCGTTGTAGGAGATCTTCGAGGTATGTTGGTACGAGATAGAAGATATCTCAGCCAAGTAGGGGAGAGCGGGGTAAAATGGCCCAGTGTCCTCAATAGTAGGATGTCCCATCGTCTTTTCATGTCCCGCGATGGATTGGCTAAAGTGATCCGTTTTGCCCCGGGATTCCATTTTGCCCCGCTCTACCGTGCTACATCTTGACTACGAATATATGGGAGAACGCGTTTCTACGAGACTTTTATTTATGGCGCGTGTCATTCGCAGCGACGGTTATTTCGATGGTGGGAGTAAAAAGGATCGTTCGCGTGGATGAGATTTACCTTCGCACAACCTCCCTCGAACGAGCCTTATTCCTCTCCTCTCTTCGGCTCCTTTACCCTTATTTCCGGCAAATAACTAACCTTCCACTCGCTTTCCGCTATCCGGTACCGCCCTCCCTCCTTCGGCATTTACAGCATTTTTTCACGATTCACCGAGCCATCGAATTCCGTAATAGAGGGAGAGAAGGGAAAAAAAAGTTGCCCGCGATGTTCTCGTTTCTCGTCGTTGCTGGTCCAGTTTCGAGATTGCCACGTCCAGCATCGACGTGATTCGATCTACATCACGCGTCTTCGATGTAACTCTCTCTCTCCCTGGCCTGGTGCGAGAGCTAGCCGCAAGCGCGCAGCTCTCTGGCACGGCTCGGTGGATAAATCGAAAACGGAAATAAGAGAAGCTGTCAGCCGAATCCGAGCGATTCGATTTATAACGAGTCGCACCAAAATGTTCTCTCTCCACCCGTGCCGGGGTTCCTTGAAATTGGTTTCGCCAGAAGGAACTTCACGAAAGCTCGTCTATCATTGAAAAAAATAGTACATTATGCCACAAGGGAGGAAAGTGCGTATTTTCACCGAGTGTGAAGTTTGATGCCCGGGCAGAATTCACACGAGGTGAAAATGCACATCTGCTCTTGTCGCATACGATATTTTTTTTCCAACTTCGTTAAAATAACCACATTTCTTGCGGCGCGAAATTGTGATATTCACCAATGACTATTACTCCCCCGGGAGTATTAGAGCTTCCAGAGGGAGTAATGAGCCTTGTTAGTCCGTAGGGAGTAATGAAATTGTACTGCGCATGCGCACAGGTTAATAATGATCATCGGTCAATAATAGGCTATTATGTATCTCATGCATGAAATGCGCTACTTTCCGCGCCTGCCGAGAGTGGCGCAAGTGGCGCTTTGTAGCCATGAGTTTTATAAATTCCTGGCGCATGCGCAGATCGGTTCTCTTGCGTGCGATTTTTTTTTTCTTTTTTTTTTTTTGGCGTCCGATTTCCGGACATTATTGCACGCTGCTCGTACATTATTGCACGCTGGCTGCACAGCGCCACAATCAGCAGGCACGGATTAGTACTTCTCCTGCATTCGTTACATAAAGTAGTATGCGATACTTGTGCGTAAAAGCGGAGTTCCGACGGCGGTTGTAAAGTGGCCGCACCCGCCTTCTCTCGCGCTACAACAGCACTCGCCTTCTCTCGCTCGTGTAGCCGCGTCCCAACCTTCGCCGAAAGTCCGCTTTTACGCACTAGTATCGCAAAGCACTATTTTCCGCCCGCATTGCACGCAAGGAATGTGGTTATTTTTGCGAAGTCGGGAAAAATAGTACATTACTCCACGAGTTAGAAAAAGTGTTTCGCGCGAGGGATGTATGAAATTTTTCATCACAAGGTGCGAAAATGGCGGTTTTACGCACGCGAAGCGGGTGGAAAAGTGGCCATTTTCGCACCGAGTGATGAAAACTCTATCTTCATCTATTTCGGACCAGTGCGGAAAGATGTTTGAACTTTGATACGAAGACAGGGAAACCGAAACGACCTTCGCGCGCCGGAAGTGCGACTCGAGCAAGCCCGAGGTTACAAATTAAAACGGCCAGGGATACGAAGATTTTTTTATAGACAGACCAAGACCATCCTTCGACCTGTGCAAAATTGCAAAACGATTCGTTCGACTGTAATGGAAATAAAAATGAGAATTTGAAATTGAAAAAATCGTCGACAAAGCGCCGTTTCACCCTGGGGCGAACATAAATTGCTCTTTAAATCGAATTTTGGACTGGGTTCTTCGTTATGTGTTTGCTATAAATTACGTTATCAGAATGGGGGAAACGTTATAAACAGTGATGATTAAAATAGACTGTCGGCGCGTTAATTGCTCGAAGCCGTTCGAGTGTCGAATATCACCGGATGCATAGTCCAAAGGGATTGCGGATGGTGAGAGGAGAGGTCGGAGTTTCCTGGTTGATTTTAATTACTGCTTAATGAGCCGAAAAGGTTTTGCCAGATTTGATTCACTGCTAGGTGTGCCACAGACGATTTATTGCCGTGTGCTGGATAATAATAATTATTATTATTATTGTGGCCTCGAATATATTGATAATCATCAATATTTCAGTCACTCAACAAGTAAAGTGTACGACCGATATTCACGATAAGATTTTTGGGTGGGGTGAATATGGCCCACTCCGATTAGCACGTAAATCAATGGGCCATATTCACCACAGTTACGTTATATTGTCCATAAAAAAAAAAAAAATATGTATATTGTATATATTCGTAAGTAAGAAACATAAGGACGACTTCAATAAGTGACCCATTTCATTCTTCAAAGGCTTAAAAAAACTAAAAAAGAAAATGTCGTCAATTCGTGAAAAGAAAGTAATCCGGATGTAAAAAAAAAGATCGCCTATGAATGTGACCGGGCAGCAAAGTGTAAAAAGCGAGTAGTCCGCTTTCGCGAAGCACAAAGGGGGACCAATAAAATTTCAGTCGGTAGCGACGGCGCGCGTCAAGTAGTAAAAAGGTGAAAGGGAGGATAAAAGTATGAAGGGTGAGTAAATCACAGCTCGAGTGAAAAGCAGCCTTAATTACTCACTCCCTCCTCAATGCGAACGGCTCGCAGTTTTCTCCGAAACGTCGAATATTTCGTTCCTTCGCGTGCCGTATATGGCGATTAAAATTTTGCGAAAAAATCGATACGCGAAAAACCCCGGGGCGTAATTAAAAACCACGCTCGGCGATCGAAGAGCTTCGCCCGCGCCAAGAGGGAAAGAGAGTGGAGTGGAGTAATTGTGTCGAGGAGACGCTGGCTGGAAAATCCGGAGGGGTTTGTTGGAACAGCCGGTGATGCACCGGAGAGCGGGGCGAAATGGAACACCGGGGCAAAACGGACTACTTCAACCAATTTTGCCAAGGTCCCGTTTTTCCCCGGCGTTCCGTTTTGCCCCGCTCTTTCCTACACAGTATATACCGACTCGATTCACGCGCAAAGCTTTTCGACCCTTCCGGCCCACCCCTCCGATATGCGTTCGCAAAACAGCTCGCTCTATTCGAATGCTCGCGGATAATTGGAGCCCCGGCAACGAATAACTGCCTCACCGACAAAACCATCGGAGAGTTCAATTATATTTCTCTATATTAAAAAAAAAAAAAACTTATAATTTATTCTCGCCAGTTTCTACCTCAGCCTCTTTACTTTTAGTTGAAACAATCTCGGCAAACAATTGAAAAAAAAAAAAAAAAAATGAAAATAGTATAAGAATTCGAGGTCGAGTTTAAGAGTTAACGGAGTTGAGTTTCAGAGTTTCGGGATAATAAAGAGAGAGCTCCGGGCGACAGATAGAATTGTGTATGTTCGGTGCGGGAGAGCGGCCAGGGAAGAGAAATAGGAGACGAAAGAGGTGGATTTTTCTTTTTATTAAAAGAACGTTTTTCCAACCGACAGTGAGAAACTGTGCCGGATCGCGCCAGCTGGTCCACGTGTATCTTTCCTCGCAGGGTCAGCGAGAACCGGAAGGAATTGTTTCAACAGCTCGCGAGGGTGAAATAATACGCCGAGGAAGGGGCGTTCAACGGTGAGCGGAGACACCCGATCTATCCGACCCCGAAACCTTACACTGAGAGAAGGATCTAGCAAAAATTACCAATCAACTAAGAAAAATTACCATAGCAAATTGCAGTACGGCGCCAGGGCGCCACCTATGGCAGAAAGTCTCAGAACTTCCAAGATTTTTTACCATACACTAAGAAAAAAAATTGGTTGGATTAACCAAAAGGCGCGGTGACATACGTTCAAAGCTGTTATTTGTTTGGTGCAAATAAAGCATTGTTTTGTTAAACGATTATTTGCTTCAATTTATTCAAAATTTGTCGATTGACAAACAGACATTGTTGTAGCAACCAAATACACTTTTGAACGTATGTCACCGCGAATTTGCTTAATCCAACCATTTCTTTTTCTCAGTGTAATATCTAAGAAAAATTCTTATAAATCCGGTACTTCCTGACATAGGTGTCGCCCTAACGCTCTACTACTGTATGCTATGGTTGCACTATCTGGCGCATTGGAACCGCTGAGCGGGAGGTCGAATTCTGAGGATTGGTGTTCGTACTCGAAGTATATCGAATACGAATATCAAGACGCAGTTGGAATGACCGGCTGTATCGGCGCAGGTTTTCTGCAGTTTCCCTGCGTCCTCGTGCAAGTGCGATACAGTATGGGGGGTTTGATAGCGGCTGCAGCCGCGTACTTTACAAGAGAGGAATTGGTTAAAAATTTGATGAGAATAGCGGCTAGATGGCTCACAGAAAGCTAAAGCCTTAACAGGGGAATTACTAGAAAAAAAAAATATATATATATATATGCTATGGTAATATCTTTCAAGTGATATAGTAGTTTTTACTAGACCCTTCTCTCAGTGTACAGACTGCAGTTTAGGAAATGAAGTGGGATTCTCCCCACGTCGGCGACAGAAACCGCGATGATAATGAGGAGCTAATATACATTTTTTTTGTCCCTCGTTAACAAAGCGCGGAAAGAGCGGGGTGAGAGCCGAACATGTTAGCCGCATCGCGCGGTGCACTTCTCGCAGTGTGCGACAGCGCGCCCTTAATTGAACGAGTAATTAATGCGGGTCCCGCAGGGCGCCTTCTGAGAATCAAGATTTCAATTAACCCCACGAGAAGGCTCCGCGCGGATGGCAATGAGAAGCTAGAAGAGGGGACATAAAACACGAGGATGAGTGAATGGGAGTAGATGGCCCTGATAACCGGGAAAACTTTGGTGATTATCGTGATGTATGGGCAGACCAAAAATATTATCCTTGAAAACGCGTAGATATTAATCATGTGTTCATAATTTTTTTTTTTAAGGACATTAACGTCGAAACGTTGAGAGGGAGTGAAAGAAAAAGTCTTGGCGGATATTATAGAAGTTTTCACATTAATTTATACGATGGGGTCGATTATTTTTATTTTCGTAAATGATGAATTTTCTATCAAAGTTCTATCCAGTGCGGCATGCACTCTTCTCAAATATTGGTGTTTTTGAATGAAAAGCTGGAAGGGGGGAGATAAAAGACGAGGATGAGTGAATGAGAGTAGATGGCCCTGATTACCGGGAAAACTGTGGTGATTATCGTGATGTATGGGCAGACCAAAAATATTATCCTTGAAAGCGCGTACATATTAATCACGTATTCATAATTTTTTTTTTTTATGACATTAACGTCGAGACGTTGTCGCATATCTCTGCGTAAGCGTAGAACGGGGGCTGAGAGAGAGGGAGTGAATAATAAAATCTTGGCGGATATTATAGAAGTTTTCACATTAATTTATACGATGGGGTCGATTATTTTTATTTATTTTTTTCGTAAATTATGAATTTTCTATCAAAGTTCTATTCAGTGCGGCATGCACTCTCAAATATTGGTGTTTTCTGAGTTTTTAAAAAATGATTCGCTACTAAATTGTTTCTATAGGAGGAAACTATCTGTGAGCGACCGAAGAAGGACTATTGATGAGAGAGATATGTATAAGTAATTTTGCAGTCTCTCAGACTTTGCTTTACATTGAACTACTCGATAATTGTGCAATAATGACTGTACAATTTTGTAATGATTATTATTTTTTTTAAAGCTATAATTTTATTAATAATAATAATTACGCACCGTTATGCCGTTTTTGCGGCGATTTTGATTATCGAATTTACTTCGTTTCGATTCTATCGTCACCTGTTATCGTGGAACATCTACGAACCGTTCGTTAATATGTCAATTATCATGTCTGAGAGAATAATTACGAGATATAAGACGTTTCGACTGCTGGAATGTTTCAAGTATTTTCGTAACTATTACAGTACGCAAGGACGCTTGACGATGCCTCACTTTCCTTCCTTTCAATATAATAAACTTTTTCTTTTTATCTTTATACATTTTATCCCGAGCAAAAAAAAAAAAAAAGAAAAATCGACTGAATAAAGTCGAAGTGAAAATGTACAACTATTTATCTACCGAAAGATTAAAACATCCTCTCTATATTCACCCAACTTATATACATAATATTGTGTACACTATACATGTATACATACACACGATATGCCGAAATTGGCGAATAAAAAAAATTGACTATTTTATAATCCGCGTTCGAAAATGAACAAATTTTGTTTTGGAAAAATGTTCTACAGTTTAAGTTACGAGCAGATACAATTTTACGAAAATTACATCTGGCCGTAAGCCCAAAATGATCCACTTTACGGACACTTCACCAAACAAAATTTGCTCGGCTCGGATCCCCGAACATGACACTACATTTTTTTTCTTTGCAAAATTTTTTTCGAACACCCCGTATATATTACATGTACACTATACACAGGCGAGACCACTTTACACGTATCGTCCATTACCGGCTTTGCAAAGCTCGACGAACTACTTGGCGAGACGCCAAACCCTGCTCTGAGCTTTGGCCCCTGACGCAAAAATCGCATCTCGATTTCTCTCGCATTTATTACCCTAGCGATTTCATTGTCCTTCCTTTGTTAACATTATTTTTATTTCGTGTTCTTTCCGCAAAGATTCACCACGTTGCGCGACATACTCGATCTTCTTTGCGCTAACATGTGCGTCGAGTGTTTTATTTAATTTAATTTATTTTTTTCATTTTCATCTTCAGGCCTAACTACGATAACGTATTTCTTCATTTTACTTATTTTTAGTGCTAACTTTCGCTCTTAATTGTTTAGAATAAGAAGAATTAACAGTCGTAATAATTATCCGTATAATGGCAAAGCTCTCGCATCGTCTCAAATTTTCATCGCGAATAATCTTACCTGCACTATATTTAATATTCATAACTTAAAAGCTAATTTTGAGTCTTTTGTCCGTCGTTTCGCTTAGAACTATACGTTTTTATTTTACCTCATCGATAAATGTAATTTTTTTCTACGCTTATCATTATTATAGTTGGCGCGACATTTCATTTTTTTTTTCATTTGCCTAAAATTTTGTCGAAACCGCCTTTTTTTCCGTGCTTAAAAAAAAATGTCTAGGTTTTTTTATCTCGCGACTTTTGAAAGCATCAAAGGAGATGACCGACCGGTCGAGTTCTCTTTGGCAAGTGCTGCTCTCCGCGAGCGAATTATTAGCCCCGTGGCTATTAGGGTTTACCGGGTTAATTCATACGCCCGTTCCCGAGTGCAAATTCATTTTGAAGAATAATGTACGAGACGGCGAGAGGCCGGGTGGGCGAAAAGTGGCCGCGATTATTAAATCTCGGTCTCACTACGGGGAGATGTCCGGGCTACTACGCTGACCCGTAGACTGCCAGCACATAGAGCAACGTCCGCTTTCCGGAAGGGAGGAAACGCGCGCGCACACAGGGGGGTCTCGCGGGAAAAGCCGAGGGGGATCAAAGTTCAAAGAAGGTATTACGAGAGCTCCGGTCCGCGGCCATATTCGAGCCCTAAGGAAAATTATCCGCGTCGAAAATTTTTCTCCGTAACGATGAAAGAGATTCGATCGAAGAATCGATTTCAAAATCGAGGGCACAAAGTAGGTTCTCTTTTACTATAGAAAATATTGTATTCTAATTGGATTGTCTAGATTGGCTTCGGCTTTGATTTTTTTATTTCATGCTTTTGCACGAGAATCGATCTTAGAGCTTAACCGGGACGACTTAAAGATTTTTTGTTTTTAGGGGAGATTGTGTAACTCTAGGCTAGAAGAGATGGAAGACGTGAGGAGGTCAGTTGGAGCTCGGAATTGTACTATGTAAGAAAATATGTCACTGGTAATGGCTCTTTGATGGGGGAAATTAAAAATCATTTTTTTGGAAATGTATTCCATTTTTCGAAGCGTTTTCATTCTTGAATATGTTGTGGGGAAATACCTTATTAATTTTGTCAAATGTGTATACAGTAGAACCTCGATTATCCGAACCTCGATTATCCAATCCTTCGATTATCCGAACTCCAATTTATTTTAACCGAACTTCTATTGATTTTACAGGAATTGATTTTATCGGAACCTTTATTATTGGAACCATGCCGCGAAATTTCGTTGTTACATATCGTCGAGCGTTACTTTGTTGGAGGCGTGAGCAAGTTTGTATCATGCGCTTATACGTTATACCGCTCGCGCGACTGAGAGTTTTGGCTGCAAAAAAACGCGTTGGATTGATACGACAAGTAAAAAAATAGACGACTTTATAAAAAAAATGCTTAAAGTAAGCGTTTAATAATATGTTTCAAAGTATATATATAATGTTCGTATGCGAATATAAATAAAAAAACTCATATTCATTACGTATGTTATTATTATATTTTTTATTCATAACTCGATTATCCGAATAATCGTTAATCCGAACTGGTCTCGACCCCAATTGGTTCGGATAATCGAGGTTCTACTGTACTTCGAGAAACGTGATGATGAAGGTATCGATACATACGATTTTTTAAAAATTGCTCGAAAAATAAAAAATGGACTGGAACATCGATTTTTAAAATTTGTGTCGGAGCGGGAAGCGTATGGGTGAAAGTGTTTTTACGTGTGGAAGACCAATCGTCGAATGAGAACCGCGGTTCGTCCGATATTGTAACGACATTGCGCGTGTGCTGGCACGTAGTATATATATATATATATGTATGACACGATAATATCATCGATTAGGTACGATTGGAGAAAGGCATTCGCGCGTTTCGCGAAAAAAAAAACTTTCGAGAAAAATTGTCAACCGTCATTGTATTAATAAAAATATAAATTTGTAAAAAAGAGTAAATTCGGTGAAAAAAATAAAAAGAAACAAAGAAAACAATATTATGAGGGAAACGAATTAAATTTCATCGAGCGGAAAACCTTCGGCTAAAATAGAAAAAGGTTTTTTCGAACGTCCCGATGTATTATCGCATCGCTTGTCACTAGCGCACGCTACGTTAATGCGATTTTTATCTCCTGTTGATATGTCGTTTTCACGCTCATTACGCGCACATTTCTACGATATGATGTCGAGATTAAAGTCGTACTGGTGGATTAAAGGAGATATACGAAGCGCAAAAAATATAACTACAAAAGTATCGAAAATATTGGAAAACGGACTGACAATTTTTCCCAAGCGATCGCCCGACAATCTATCGTATTCGTTTCACGATTTCGCTACTATAATATATTTATAGCAAGTTATTATTAGGCCCCTCTGATTTACGAGACAAAATTCGCCCGCTCGCTATTAATACTGATGTTCATTTTTATTTATTTTTATTTATATAATTTATTTTTATTTATTTATATTTATATTTTTATTTATAATATTTACAGAGAATAAATAGACCGATGCTTCGAACGTATCGCGCGATAAATTCAACCGTATTCGAAAATTCTTTTTTTTTTCTTGATTCAAATAACATTTTACAGATGCCGTAAATCATCGCGGATAATTGCGCGTGTTTATCCTATCTAAAGCTGCGCTACGCACACACCGATGAATAAAATCTCATTAATTATCTTAAATATATATAATTGTAAAGCGTATCCTAGATCGTTTTTAAAATTCTCTTAATATTCATAAGTTCGCGCGATGAGCGAAACTGCTCTTTAGAATAATCGTCGATTAGTTTAAACGTACTTTTTAAAAAGTATTTTCGTCTCATTCACGTTCGAACGTAGCGCCTCAGTTCGTTTCATACGCGAAGTAAAAAAAAAAGGATTATCTTGCCTACCACACGATACACCGGCAAAGATCAATTTTACGACCTTAAGAATTCAATGAAAAATTTCGAGATTTTTATCCTCACTCCATAGACGTGAGCTCGCGAGAGTCGTCATGAGAATGAAAAAGTTATTAAATGGAGAACAAGAAATGTCGAAACCGGGCGATTTATTGCGATTCCGGCGGATTATATCGGTGAATATTGAAACCCAGCCAATCTCTGAACCGAGTGGTTACCTACGTCGAACGTCATATCGGTTCGTATATTACGATGTGTTGCCGTTCTGAGAATGATAAGGGGGCAACCCAAATGTTAAAGTCTGTGAGTTGCGCCCTTTTGATTCTGAGCCTCCCATATCATCAAATCTCCATTGCCGGAGTCAATTCTTGCGTGGATACATCGCCCCCTACAAGGTCCATCTCTCTAACGATAAGACTCTCAGCCTCGCGCGTTTCTACACTGGGAAAAACACTGTAAAAAAATCGTATGAAATTTAATGTACCGGAGTGGAAGTTTTTATGCTAAAACTGCTATATTAAATTTCATGCACTATTGTGATGAAAAATTAATGTTCAGTGTATTAAAAACATACTTTATTTTCAATAATTTTCCTTAATTTTACTATGAAAGTGTACTTTAATTTTTATAATTTACGTAAATTTCAATGAAAAAGTATATTAATTTATCGTCACAATTTCACATTAAATTCAATGTACCCGTTTTTGCATAAAAACTTCCAGTTCGGTACATTAAATTTACAATTTTTTTTTTACAGTGAAGAAATGTTTGATCAAGCAAATGCGCATTGACTTACGTTCAAAGATGTATTTAGTTGGCACTACAAAAATGGATGTTTCAATCGAGGCATTTTGAACAAATTGAAGCAAACAATGGTTTCACAAAACAATGCTTTTTCTGCACAGAACAAATAACAGCTTTGAACGTATTTGCTTAATCAAACCAATTTTTTTTCTCAGTGTATCTACTTTCGAATATAACCGGGGGACGAACAGACTGTAAAACACCCGCAGCTGGATTCCCGGCTTCCCCGACTCTCTTCCGCGTTGCTCGTCGTACACGATTTAGTTTCCCGGGAAAGCGTCGCAAAAGGATTGACAAGATCATCGACCCTTAAAGCAATTTTTCTTTTTCCCTTCTCTGAAAATCGTCGACCAATCTTTCGCGCGCTTTTTGTACCCTAAACTTTACCTAACGCACCTTCTTTTTTTCTTCCTTCGTTATATCTATTCCCAAAGTCCAAAAAACTCCTTCTTTTCCCTGACGATATTACAAACGAACTTGGTATCACCAATGTCGGTTTCTCTATCAAATATTTAATACCCTGTCGTACACGTGCGAGAATATCTTCGATAGCGAATAACCTCGTGTGAAGGCGCCCGAGTGAGAGAAGCAAACTCGCTTCGGATATCGACTCTGCACGTCGCGTATGTTCTTTTTCTTGCAAACGGAAGGATGTCGAGACCGATATGTGGAATTCAATTTCGCTGGACAGCGACCACTTCGAGAAACGATCTGGCGTCCAAAGTCTGGTGCTTCTACCGGTCAAGGATTCCAAAGGTTGTCGGTATTCTTAAGGTCAGAAAGAAAGCTTCAGATAACACACAAAATAGTAAATGTCTGTTGATAATCGCATTCGCGCAGAGTCGAGATCAACGGGCGATTCTTCTCGCACGTGAAAAAGAAGAAAAAAAAAAATCGACGCCCAAGCGTCGTGTATTTGTGCACAAACTCCTTATCAGCGTCTCTTCCCAATGACGTTCTACGCTGGATGAGCGGCGGAACTGATCAATTGTTTTTTTTTTCTCAGACTATTATCATAATTTCCTCACATTTGTATTATAGGTTATTCATGACCAGAGCCGCGCGCGCTGCGTTCTCAAACTCGCGTCTCGTTGTAGGGACTCGAGGTCGCCGAGCCACCGGGATTCTGATGAAAGTTTCTCCGAGAACGATCGGTCTCGCCGGGAACGTTGAAAACTACGCTCGGCACGGCGGCGACGTCGGCAACGAGACGCGAGTCAAGACGCGACGTCGATGACGTCCTCGAGGTGTTCGATGGCTGCTGCTGCTGATGATTATTACAGTTATTATCAGCAACAGCGTTGCCCCCAGGTCGGACCTGTTGCGACTGGTGCAAATGAGAGGACGAGGATGGCGGGCCCTGATCGCTGATCGAGGTGGTCGAGACGAGAATTCGCCGACCGCGTACCTGGTAACGTTGAGGATAACACCGACCGCAACATGACTGGAGAAGACCTCCACCTCTCGACGCTGTACTGTGAGCCGGCGATGTCAGAGGCGATGGCGAACCCGGCCTCTTCGGTGCACCGTTGAACGGTACTTCCATCTCGACGAATTCTCGATCCTAAAACAAGCGAATTTGACGTACCATTTTAGTTTTTTTTTTTCGAAGCAATTCGCGATGCAGTTAATATTTCGGGAAGAGGGTGTGCCGATTATTTTAAATATAAGCGTAACCGATTATTTTGAATATAAGCGTAGCCGATTATTTTGAATATAAGCGTAACCGATTATTTTGAATATAAGCGTAGCCGATTATTTTGAATATAAGCGTAACCGATTATTTTGAATATAAGCGTAACCGATTATTTTGAATATAAGCGTAACCGATTATTTTAAATATAAGCGTAACCGATTATTTTGAATATAAGCGTAACCGATTATTTTAAATATAAGCGTAACCGATTATTTTGAATATAAGCGTAGCCGATTATTTTGAATATAAGCGTAACCGATTATTTTGAATATAAGCGTAACCGATTATTTTGAATATAAGCGTAACCGATTATTTTAAATATAAGCGTAACCGATTATTTTGAATATAAGCGTAACCGATTATTTTAAATATAAGTGTAACCGATTATGTTGAATATAAGCGTAACCGATTATTTTAAATATAAGCGTAACCGATTATTTGAATATAAGCGTAACCGATTATTTTGAATATAAGCGTAACCGATTATTTTGAATATAAGCGTAGCCGATTATTTTGAATATAAACGTAACCGATTATTTTAAATATAAGCGTAACCGATTATTTTAAATATCGCGCCCCAAGTGTCCCGAGTGAAGCGCCTAAAAACGGTGACGTATGAGACAGAGTGGGGGACTGTCGAGACGCTGGTGCTCGAGAATTCATTTTTACTCTACAGTATGAGAGATTTCCCAAACTGCCGGAATATTTTTAGGTTACAATGCTGTTTGGGGTTTTCACCCATATTTTTATAGATCCTATAACCAAAAAATTCTTTCCGTCTAATAGGCTCGAGATCCTTCATGCGCACCTCACTCGCTCTTCCCTGATTGCGGGATATCAGTTTCTACAATGACCCTCACGAAGTGTCTATCGCTCTCCCTTTCTCGATGATTGTTACGAGAGCTCTTCGGTCGAGGCATGGAAAGGGCAATCACTGAGCGGTGAATTATTTCCAGCATCACAGGAGAACGGTATGCCGGGTGTTCCGGTAACAGGAAAGAATCGAGGGTCTTTCCATCAGGGAGAACTCCCATTCCGACTTTGGTCCGCGAAGCCACGAACGCGCCATAACCATTATCGTAGGTAGGTAGCTACGATATACGTGAGAGGGAGATCTAGAACACTGTGGACAGAGCATGTAGTACATAGTCGGAGTCAAGAGAAACCGGGGAGAGAGTGAGAGAGAGTAAATGGATATCACCAATAACGTCGAGATCGCTGGATAACCTTTCTAGCAAGCGCACAAGAGGAGAATCAGGGAAATTCCCACCGAGCCTCCTCCCCTTCCTCCCCGCCAACTCCCTGACTGCCCACCACTTTTTTTTTTCCTCTTTCCTATTTTTCCTGCAAGCTCTTCCCTCCACAGGTTTCTCCGTCGTTTGCTCTCTCACGGCTTCTTATTCTTTATTTCCTTTTCCGTATCACCAGCGGTACTCGCAGAAGAGGGCTTATAACGCAGTTCTGAAAATTGGGATCGACTGCTCCGGTGTGGTTCGAACTTGTGATACTGGTCCTGGATGGCCAATTCACCTCAGCGCTCCCACGACCCTCTGCGGCAGGCCGGGGAGGCTGAGGAAACCAACCAACGTTCCTCATCTACCGGCGCAGTTGCCTTTTGCTCTACGGCACTTGACGCGGAAGGCAGATTAAACGCTTCCTTATCACGATGGCCTGGAGTCAAGGGAGCTGGTAGTCAGGGACTCGGGGAATATTAGACGAGACCGGGACTGCGAATGAGAGGTTGCTGCGCAGCGCTTGGCGTGGTCTAGAATGGTTCTGTTCGTTGAACTAAAAACATATACGGAGCGATGAACATCCTTTAGGAAGTTGTTGGCATCATTGCAAAGGGTTCAATACAGTGGAGGGTTAATCCCAGCATTGGTGGAAGGGACGAATGAGTGAGTTCTCTCGAGCATTGCAAGTAAGTCATACGTTAGACTCCTGCCTGAAACGTCTGGCCAAGTGGCAGCAGCAGCCTCCAAGTTTGCTAAAACTTGGTGTACCATGGAGTATGGCCTAACCTCGAGAGACTGAACCCAGACTGGGACTGGGACTGAGATTGGAACTGGGACTGGGACTTGGACTTGGACTGGGACTGAGATTGGGACTGGGACTAGGACTGGGACTGGGACTGGGACTGGGACTGGGACTGGGACTGGGACTGGGACTGGGACTGGGACTGGGACTGGGACTGGGACTGGGACTGGGACTGGGACTGGGACTGGTTTTTGTTCGTTGGATTAAAAATATGTACGGAACGATAAACGTCCTTCAGGAACTTGGTGGCATAATTGCAAATACAATGGAGGGTTATTCCTGGCATTGGTGGAAAGGACAAGAAAGTGAGTTCTCTGGAGCATTGCAAGTTAGTCGTACATTGAGTTTCCGTCTGAAACGTCTGGCCAAGTGACAGCAGCAGCAGCTTTCGAGTTTGCTGAACTTGTTCCTACGTCGTACACTGCTATTCATGAATGCCTGATTTTTCTGATGTTTTAATCTTCTTGGATATCTTGCTTTATGTCTTAACGAGGTCGAAGATACCACGCAAGACATCCAGCAAGATGGCCGGCAAGACATTCAACAAGACAATCAACAAGACATCCAGCAAGATGCAAGGAAATCCAGACATTCATAAACAGTAGTCTACCATCGAGAACAGCCCAACCTCGGGAAACTGAGCCCAGACTGGAGCTGGGGTTGAGAATAATTAAATTGAAAACATATACGGAACGATGAACATCCTTTAGGAACTTGATGGCAAAATTGAAAATACAGTGGATGGTTAATCTTGGAATTGGTGGAAAGGCCAAAGGGGTGTGTTGTCTGGAGTAGTGCAAGTAAGTCATACGTTCCTGTCCGAAACGTCTGGCCAAGTGGCAGCTGCAGCCTGCGAGTTTGCTGAAACTTGTTCCTACGTCGTACCATCGAGTATGGACCAAGCTCGAGAGACTTTGCGGTCTCGGCGGTACCCGGGTAGCTCTCACTTCTCGCGCCGTCTTCGCGTCGCGGTCGATACGCGGAGGGAGAGATTCAAGAAGCCAGAGCCACCCGCGGGAGAGGGAGGTGGCTCGAGAGGAACGTGGAGGAATCGCTGGCTTCTCTATAGGGTGCGTAAGAGATACGGTATCCGTGCTTTCGTGCTCGGTCAGCCACTCGAAAGATCGTTAGAGTGTACGGTGGAGAGATTTTATCGTGTATCGGTATGGGAGATAATAAAGTCGAATGGATGTTTCAGCGGCACGAGTTTGCTATCGGCTGTAAACTGTATGTGTCTGTGTCATAAATTGCTTGCACAGCCGTCATCGTTGCATCGATCATACATTGTGTCATCGGCTACACATTGTTTCATCGGTTACATATTGTTTCATCGATTACACATTGTTCCATCGATCATACATTGTTCCATCGATCATACATTGTTCCATCGTTCATACATTGTTCTATCGATCATGCATTGTTCCATCGATCATACATTGTTCCATAGATCATACATTGTTCCATCGATCATACATTGTTCGGTCGATCATACATTGTTCCATCGATCATACATTGTTCCATCGATCATACATTGTTCCATCGATCATACATTGTTCCATCGATCATACATTGTTCCATCGATCATACATTGTTCCATAGATCATACATTGTTCCATCGATCATACATTGTTCCATCGATCATACATTGTTCCATCGATCATACATTGTTCCATCGATCATACATTGTTCCATCGATCATACATTGTTCCATCGATCATACATTGTTCCATCGATCATACATTGTTCCATCGATCATACATTGTTCCATCGATCATACATTGTTCCATCGATCATAATAATCTATCGCGCACCGTTGCTTTCTTGCTACGAGCTCTTTTGCTCCTCAAAGAGCTCCCTGTCGACACGCACCCTAACCGAGTTTCAAAATTGTATCACGTTTCAAAACTAGTCCAGTTCGCTCCATTCTCCTCTCTAGTATATTTGCCTGCTGATTGCAATCGTGCTCGTTCAATCTTTCCGATTTCTCTCTCGGCAAGCATTTCACGTCCCGCGCAACGTTCGTCCATAACGATTAAGCTCACCGACCATGGTAATGGGACGGTGGAGAGTACTTTTCTTCCGTTCCTTCCCTCCTTCCTTTCTATGTCAGCAAAACAGCCTCGCTATATAGAAATTTTGCCGATATTGCTATCATCTTCTCCAATGTCCTCAAAACGATGCGTTTTTATGGGCTCAGCTCTGATAGACGGAAATAGCGGGGCATAAAAAGACGAACGAAAAATCCGTTGAGAGGAGGATTAACCGGAATTGATGGCACATCCGATAGTTTCAACGAATCGGACAAACAGCCGTCTCGATGAGATAGGAGTTTCGAATGAGAGTACAATATGCTACGATGAAAGGGAAAAAGAAAAAGGCCGTATCCATATTTGCACGAGTTCTGTGCCGTGCCGACAGCGGGTCGAAGGACACGCAGTGAAGAGGGTACCGGGTTTTCGTAATACGGCCTCGAGTGCTCGAGATAGAAAGGTCAGCATCGGGAACATAACGGTGCGGTGTTCCATCGGAGTGGCTATTAGTGGATCGTTAACCAGCCATAATTAATTAGCTCAGCAATAGATAGAGGACGGTAGGAACTTTTTCCTTTTCCTCAGAAAGCTTCAACAGTTACGCGGCCATACCGGAGGGTTCGTTCGACGATCGATACGACAATTTTTATCTCATGAATTTCGAAAGGTCAGACGAAAGGTCAGTTAAAAGTTACGGTGACATCACGAGGCAGAAATGTACTGTGCATCGGCTGGGTAATTAATAAAACGTTGTTATAATTAATTAAAAGATTGTAGCATGTCGCGCCGGCGCAGAAATGCGTAACGGGAAGGGTGAAGTTAGATGTGAAAATTGATGTGCATGAAAATTTTTCTTTTCTATGTACCATTTTACCCCGGTCTCTTCCATACGGTAGGATCGATCGAGTGACCGGAAAGGCCGGCAGTTATGCGGGAGAACGCGCTAGAGAGCCGTCGATGAAAGATAAATTGAAAAGTTGAAAATAAAACGTCGCGATGGAGGACGACGAGTCGGGTGAAGAAGAGGAACAAGACTATTTCGCGAGAGACCGAGTCTCGCTGTTGGCGGGGTCAACATAGAGCGTGATTTCCGGGAGGTTCGAAGAGTGAATTTGTTCGAGCGAAAATTTCATTCTCGAATATTGGAATCTTGGGAGCGAAAAACTTTGTAATTTACTACGTGCCTATATTTGCGAAAAGAAAAAATTTGAATCGCTTTAAGGAGGTCGGCTGGTTCTGCACACGAGCGAAACTGTAATGCATATCGACGTCCGCCGTAGTGTAATTATGCGCGAAACTTTCGGCAAACGACTTTTTAAATTGACCACTCATCCGACTACTTTACAATCGAGCCTAAAACTTGGACCCGTGAAAATCCGTGAAGACCCGTGGAAACGACCGAAAATGTTGAAGTCTCAAGGTTTCCTTACCATTTTACCAGAGTACCCTTACCATCTTTTCGACGAAAAAGGGTTTTTTTAAATTTGCCACTTGGAAACAATTGCGGAGGTTTCAATTCAATATTTCGAAATTTGTTGAAAAAAGTGCCGTTTTTGCGGTCCCATACAATTTCCGTGTGCACCCAGAAAAAAGTTTATTAACTACGAATAAAATCGAATATTAGAATAGTTTTTATTTGAATTTATTATAATTTTATTTGACTCAGAGATATTTTTACTTGATTCGAGTAATATGCGATATCAATCTTTAATAAAAGAATGTATTTACAGCATAGCTGTGCTGATTTTGCCAGGGTAACAAAGTAGTTTGTTGGACGATTCGGAATCGCTCGGAGAAAACAGCACCTTCAATAGATATTTGTTTCCCTAAAATAAACCAGATATTTGCCTACGCGACGATGAATAGGTATTTACTTCCGTTGAATAAATAATTTATTTGATTCAAAGAAACATTCGCCACATTGCTTTGCCTCATCCGTGCGGTGAGGCGAGTTCGAGCAATGGTTCTCGAAAGTATTGTGAATTGCGAAGAGAAACGTTTTCACGTGGCATCAAAATATTTTCGCAACATTTGGTCTTGATCGAATATCTAACTGATTAATAAAAAATCGATCGATATAATGGAATATAATTTTCAGTGAAGAAAAAAAATTCCTTGCGCCTGAATAATTTATTTATTCAACCCAATGAAATCAAATTTAATAGAACTTAATGTTTAATTTATTAGATTTTAATAAAGCTTAATTTCAATTAAGCCCATATCCAAATAAGCAATTTTATTTTAAATAAATTTTATTTGGTTTTAATAAACTTTTTTTCTGAGTTTGCGCACGCAGTTATCCCCACCGCTCTTCAGGCTTCGAATTTTGGCATTGAAGCGCGCACCGATCTAATAGATTGACACGATGATCGATCAATCCGTTTCTCGACGTCGACTCAACCTGCCCGACACCAGTCTCCAGAGAGACAGAGACAGGGAAAGAGAGAGACATAGAGCGAGACAAAACCCAGGGTGCTTTGTACTTCAGCCCCCTTCTGGACGACGAGGGTAGAATTTCCCTCCCAGCTCACGTCATCCCTCTCACAGTCAGTTTACCTCGGTCTGCCTTCCGGGCGCGCAGTGGATTTGTCACGGTCCACAAAGGATGAGAGCAGGAGGAAGGGGGAGAACCCGTAAATCGCGTATTGCTTTTCTGGGTTAAGCACACACGGAGCACGGGAACAACGTCGGTCTTTCCTCACATCCGACGTTTTCTCATCCCTCTCGCCCGCCCTCTTAGCTGATGCGGCTCGGACCGGAAAGGGCGAGAAGGATTTTTCCCCCACGAGCCGAGGATTGCGGGACCTCTCGAAAAATACGGAAAAGATCCTCGACACACAGACACACCCCGTAACGAAAACTACGTTCTACCTGAAGCGTTCTGGGACCGCAGGCTTTTCGCGAGGATTCAAGAGCGGCGAGAGCCGGAGAGTCAGTTTCACGTCCGGGAAGAAAGGCTCTTCGTGTTACAGCACGATCGGGAGTCGACGAGAGAATAGAAAAGCCCGCGATTATCGCCGAACCGGGGCCGGTAACGGCAACAGGAAACCCCGGAGAATACACGGCTTATTCCACAAGATGTTAAGACCGCCTCGCGTTCGCCTTCTCATTGTTCGCGTGTCAGAGCCACGCGATTACCCGGCAATGTAATGAACTCGCGATTGCGAAACAACTTAATACCCGGGCAGTTCTCTCCCTATATTCCATACCCCACCGCCGACTGCTGTGTTGTGCTACTTAACGCGAACTCGACCCCTGCCGTAACGCGCGATTCACTCAAGGCTCGTTCCGCTTTTACGGTTCTGTAACGCGATATTTTAATACAATAAGGGAACTGGAATAACCCTGAACTCGCAATGATCTCAACAAATTGATGTTGTAGGACGACCGATTAATTGACATTGGATTAAAAAATTCATTTAGTGACGAGAAACTAATATTTTCTAATCAGGCAGTTAGTTGGGATAACCAATTATTATTCTCCGTACGGATGATGCTTGCCTTTATTAAATATAGTGCACATCTGCAAAGACTGCACACATCTAGGGTAAGTCGGGGTGATATGGGCATGGTTCTTTAAACAACGAAAGTTGGAGGTTTAGCATTTCGAAAACTTAACATTTTTTGTTGTAACCAACTCTAGAAACTTCGAACTAAAGTAATTTACTCAGAACTTTCGATATTTTCGGTGCGTGATTTAATTGTCGCTCTATAAATAAATATTTGCGATTGGCGGTCTCACCCGGACATTACTGGTGACATGGCCACAGTAGTAATGGTAGTCAATTAGGCCTAGAGAAGCATCGGGATCGCACAAAACATGTCTTACTATATTTTATGTTGTCTAAATAAACTACAAAGAAAAACAGTAATTTCCTCCGTCAAATGTTTCAGATGCCAAAATAAAAAGAAAATGGTTTCATTGACCATATCACCCGGATATTGCCACTACCTGCTATGGCGGGCAGTGGCTCGCCATCACTGACGGGCATTTCACCCGCAATATCCGGGTAACATGGCCACAACTGACATGGCGATATCCCCCGAAAAACAAGTGGCCATGTCTCCCGAAAAATACGTGGCCATATCACCCGTTTTCTCGGAAAAATAGCCGCTGCTTAAATTTAGGGAAGGAATAAAAAAAAGTAGGTTTACTATGCGCCAATATTTTCTTGGAAGATCTAACTATAGTGTGCAATATTGATTTACTAGCAAAATTATAATTTAGTAATGTCTCCAGAGCGCTAGAAATATAGCTCGAGAATTTCTGGCTACCTCGAAATAGGGATTCACCGCTCGTACTGACCCTTGCACGCACAATCGTAAATTTTTCGTGCAATTGCATTGTATCCACATATACTAAAAACGTCGCAAGCTTCGGCGCCATTTGTTTGTTACGTTAAAAGATATGACGGCTGGTCATCTCACCCTGATTTACCCTACGTATAGTGCGTTTCTTTAACGTGATAATCTAATAAAATAATGGAATTGAAATAATGCTGATGTCTCAATAATCTCAACAAATTGATGTTGTAGGGTGACCGATTAATTGGTATTAATTCAAAAATTAATTGGTTGAAAATAAACTAATATTTTTTAATCACGCACTTAGTTGCAGCAACTAAGTATCATTCTCCGTATGGGTGCTTTTATTGTTTTCAGTATAATACACGCAAATAGAAAGACGGTGACGCTCGTCTAGTCAATAACAGCAGACGGAGATGTGTGCGCTGGCCGGGCTCGCTTTAGCAACGCTCGTCAGGGGGGTTGAATCTCAAAGCGGAGACAAGACACCGACCGAGAGACACTGGGATATACCGAGGGGTTTGTACACGCTCGGAGGTTAGGCAAACTACGAACCCGAGCGCTTTCGAGGAGCCGTCTAAAATTAGACGGGAGTGCAGAAGGGTTTATTCAAATTACTCGGCCCGACGATATACAAACGGAAATGGAACGCTGAACTTTAACCGACATTGTTTCCCTGTCGCATTCCTAAAAACAGTCTCAATACCTCGGCTCCGATTTAAATAATGTTTTCCTCGACCACAATAAAAAGAAATAGAAATCTCGTATCTTTGGCATGAAACGATCGACTCACCGTCGTTTTCTCGAGGCAACGAAGTAGATGATGATGCTGGAGTTCGAATATGTCCTCCTCCCTGTACATCTCGTCGGGGGCAAGTCCGCTCTCCAGAGCCGCAAGCCTAGCCTCGGCTGCCTTCTTTTTACTCACGAACGCAGCGCCGCTCGATGCCTTCGCGATCCTGATCCTCGCTAGACGCGCTTTCTGCAATCACATAATAAAAAAGAATTATCATTAGCAATACGATTCTCCTTTGACAGAACGACGGAACCATACTTGCTGATGTCCAAAGAAAATTACAGCTAAAATAAAATTGGTTCCGAGAATCCAACCGACCGATCCATCTTCGTACGTCGATGGTTTTACGGGCCACAATTCTCGTGAACTGCGGGGCAATCAACGTCAGCCTCGATTAAAAGTAACGACCGGGAAATCCTTCCGACAAAAGACAGGAGTGTAACTCCTGCCTCTGTTTTTGGCGATTTTTTTCCTCCCACACACACACACACATACAGACTGGGTTTTGCGAGTCTCTGCGGAGATACGCCGGAATCGCCGTACCTACCCTGGCGCGCTCAATTAAGCTTTTAGCGGTCATCAGCGCGCAAGGCGAGAGACGGAATTGCGATCGGGGAGCATAAGCCGAGGTAAACCGGGTAGGGTGAGATCTTCACCGTTCCTCATATATATGTATCGAAGAACCACAAGAGAAAGATAACGTTTTACGTCGGACTGAGGATAGTGTGCGCACACGTGTGGAGAATGTTCGCGTTAGGCGTTACAGCACCCGAGAGATGAGAACGACGTGGCCGAGAGAAAAGCTCTTAACGAGTCGTTAACGCTGTACCAGCTACCCAACCTCGTCCACGCTCTCGGGTACTTTCCGTAACGATTATTATGTACACGAGGACCAGAGAGAAAGTTGCGAAATTGAGCTTTAATTTTCACACTCTTGAACCACAACGCTTTACCCATGCCGCGTTATTTTCATTCCCACTCCGAATAGAAGAAGTTCCGAAGAAATTCAATTTGGTGAGAAGGCGAGGTTAACTTTTTATTCGATTTGTGTCTTTCCACAGGCAAAGTTTATTTTTTTGCTCTTCGATCGGTCGACCGAGAGATCGTCCGAAATATTCCCGGATCTAAACCCAGTCGATATCGAATCACGAAGGGAGAGAGAGGCCATCCGGTTATTCGACGCGTTTATTTCTCTTGCGGAGCTCGGTGCAGCTGGTGCATCGGTTTCGCTCGTCCATGAATTACGTACAGCAACACCGCTGTTGCACGCGGATTCACTGTAGACATACGATAACGTGTATGCGAACGCGGACACCGAACGAGCGACGCAGGATATTTCCCACGTAAACAGCCGTATACCATAAGAGAAATAAGAGCGCTCGACGAGGCGTTCCAGAATCGACATCGGGGGCGCGATTGGAAGCATCGTTCGCAACGGGTGCTCTGCAACCGGTAGTTTACACCGACCGCATGACCGGCGAGGGATCTGGTGCATCTGCGAATTATCACGCGCCAATTTGTAGGGCACAAACTCGCGCGAACCGTTCCGCGTCACGAATTCAGCTATCTCCATCGGAACTTCGGGATTACGCAGTATCGTTAATCCTGACGTACCTCGCTCACCAGCTCGCCCGAGATATTATCATGTCCGGAAATGATTTTAAAGAAGACAAAAAAGAATGACAGAATTCCTCAACGTATCTACCGACCATCCGAAGATGTCGTGTAAATTTGATAATTATTCATTGTTTTGTTTAATAGAGACGCGTATTTCAGTGAAAACATAAATTAGGCGAGAGATAACCCATGGAGATTTTGCCGATTGAAGGAAAACGGCCGACGAACGGGCGAGTGTTGGCGTAACGATATTAATACCCCAACTTGTGGCCAGATATTGGTTTCCCAATCATTAGTTTGTTGATTTGAGGCCAATATTTTTCATACGAAATTACACGTTCTTTACTTCTCGTAAAAGATGCGTTTTATTTTTGGGTTCCGTACGTCATAGTCAATAAATGCTTAGGCAATACTTTGACTGAGTATCATCGCTTTGAGAGTTATCGCAAGACAAAATATATAAAATATAATCTCTTACAGACATGTGCAGCTTAAAAGAAGAGGATAGAGATATTTCAACTTTTTACACTATTCAAGAAAGTAGACGATAAAATCATTCTGGCGCTATATGAGTTAAATCGAATATTAGCGTTGGTTTGGTTTGTTTTTGGCGATACGAGCACTCCGTTCTGCTGGACCATTGTACTCGGGCCCCGTTGGGCACTCGCACCGCCCTAATTATCCACGTTGTGTTCCTCAGACGCGGAACTCACCCGACAGGCGTTCCTCGTGATGTCATTGACTCTTTCGCACCTACTCCTGCGACTTGACATCTTTGCTTTAGGGATTACCGGTTGCTCAGGGTATCTTGGTCAGTCCCTCGTCCCCCAGCATCCCTTCTTGGGGTTGCCGGTTGATCAGGGTATCTTGGTCAGTCCCTCGTCCCCCAGCATCCCTTCATGGGGTTGCCGGTTGATCAGGGTATCTTTGGTCAGTCTCTCGTCCCCCAGCAACCGCTTGTGGGCTTTTACCGGTTGCATGGTATCTGGGCCAGTCCCCCGTCCCCCAGCATCCCTTCGTTGGATTGCCAGTTACTCAGGGTACCATAGGCCTAGTCCCCCGTCCCCGGCATCCGTAAATGTGGTCATTCTAGGAATCGTGGTCGTCCTCCTTAGAGTCCCAGGTTAAGGAGGTAAGGCTCAACCTATTCTAGGATAGTCGCCTGGTATACCTAGAAGCATCGTTGTGGCGCACCATACCCCGTAGCCATGAAGCCCGAGCATGATAGCTTACACTCTGGACAGGGATAGCTATTGCGGAGCGTCGAGTCTGATACACAGACTCGGCGTGCCAGGCGATGGGTACGCTATGTCCCCTACACCGATATGGTCTCAGGTTCGATTCCCGACGCCGGACTTTCGCCGCGTCTCACCGAGAATGAAAACAATGGAGTACAGCTATATACATCCGACACGCACACTTGGAGTTACCGCGTGCGAGAGACCCATGTATATATCTGGAGCTTTGTCTCGTCCATGTTTTTCCCTTCTCGGCGAAACATACGAAGTCGGGAATCGAACCGTCGAGCTTCTGATGCTTAGGTCTTAGAGACGAGCGCGCTAACCACTAGACCACCGCACCGGTGAATATTAGAGTAGTTTTTATTCAAATTTATTTGACTCAAGGATATTGGTACTTTATTCGAGTAACATGCGGTATCCATCTTTAATAAAAATAGGTATTTACAGCATCGTAGCTGGGCTGATTTTGGCAAGATAACGAAATAGTTTATTGAACGGTCCGGAATTGCTCGGAGAAAACAGCACGATCAATAGATATTCTTTTCCCTCAAATAAACCGGTCATTTGCGTACGCGACGATGAATACGTATTTATTTCCATTGAATAAATAATTTATTTGATTCGAAGAAACGTTCGCCACATCCGTTGTATTGTCCGTGGGGTTAGGCGAGTTCGAGCAATGGCTCTCGGAAGTATTGCTGGTAGGTCGAAGGTTCGATTTCCGGTGCCGTCATTTCGTCAAGAAATAAAAATATGGGCGGGACATAACTTCAGATATATACTTGAGGTACACACGTATTTGTCCGTGTGTGCCATAATTATATAGCTATAGTCCATGTTTAGATTCTTGGCGAAACTGGACGTAGCTCCGGTGCCGTGAAGCGAATCTGAGACCGACTGTATCGGCATAGGTTTTCTGCAGTTTCCCTACGCCTTTAGTTGCAAGACTAAGGTGAATGCGATAGGGGAGAGTGGGGAGGTTTGACCACTTTTTTTTCTAACGGCTGCCTTCATCGTGATCGTAGTCTTATCTGTAGAGGATCGTAGTCTTATCTGCGTTTAGCGCAGATAAGACTACGATCCTCTAGCACTCATAGTTTTGTTTTAAAACGATTTCCTTGCTTCTTTATCGGCAGATGGTCAAGCCTCCCGCATGGTCAAACCTCCCCAGTCTCCCCTACAGGGGTGAAGTCGGCTGTAGCCGAAAAAATGGGGGGACTAGCTCGGTGTGTAAGGACGAAAAAACAGAAATGGACAATAAACAAAGAGAGGACTAGTAATTACACATCAACCGAGCCGACCCGCTATAAAGCAGTAGCTTTGAGAAGCGGGAGACAAGAACAACAATAACGATAAATAAGCTGCCACCATCGGGCTGGACTTATCATCCAAGGCTCGATAGATGATCAGGCCAACATCACATGCCAATAGTGACACCGTGAGTTTCGAGGTTGGCTCAATCATCGGCCTCATTTGTTCACCCTACATGGCAAAGCTGTCGAAGACGGTTATCCAATTTCGCGATTGGAAAGTGGCGTGTCTATATGAAATCCTACAAAAGATGCGCTGGAGGAGCGAAACGTAACGCTGGCTTTCTTTTCCGGCGTTTTCTCATCTCTGCTTTGCCTCTTGACTCCAATAATCTTTTCCCGCTATATTCTCCTTTCCACTCTGTGTTCTCCGTTACAAATTCAGCTCTATCCATCGGGGGACTTCGAGGTTACTCAATATCGTCAATCCTAACGCACAGCTCGCTCGAGATAATCATCTCCGGAAATGAAAACGAAAAAAAAGGAAAAAATTCCTCAGTGCATCTACGGACCATCCAAAGATGTTGTACGGATTTGGCAATTTTTCATCGCTTCGTTTGACACACACGCGTATTCCAGTGACAACATAAAAATACGCAAATGGGAACGCCGTCGAATACCGTATACGATTTTTGCGATTGGAAACTAGCGTGTCTGTATGAAATCCTACAAAAGATGCGCAGTAGGAGCGAAACATAACGTTGGCTTTCTTCCCTGGCGTTTTCTCACCTCGCCGTTGCCTCTTGACTCCAATACTCTTTTTCCGCTATACACTTCTTCTCACTCTGTGTTCTCTGTCGCCGCCGAGAGTCGATAGGAACTATAAGCCCAAGCACTCGAGCTTCCTCCCAACCGGTACCGCGCGTTATCGCCTTGAACTCCAACATATTATTCCAATTCTCGCACTTCGTATCGACTTTCGTGGCGGGGGAGACGGGGCGAAACCGACCACTTTTTACAATTTTTTTTTGCGAGGCATTTAAAAAAAAAGTAATCTCCATGGACAGGAAAAGGGTCCGTTTTGCCCCGCCCTACTCTGCTTCACGTCGACTAACGCCCTTCTCCGCCGAGCGGCAATAATAAACGACTTTCCCGTGAGGTGAAATTTTACTCGAGGAGCTCGCACAACGAAATATCGTATATAAAATGTATACCTTGCACAATGTTGCCGTATATATCGCTCGTGTATCACGTATATATTTCTGGGTGCGAGAATGGGGTTTCCCCTCCTATTTGAGCTTTCAGCGCACCCTCCACAAACCCCACCCGAATGCTGCTCCTGCCGCTCGTCGAGATTAAATTTTCGGTACAGTGGTACAACCACGAGAGACTTATCACATCCACGGGCATGAAAACTCTCGGCTCCGGTTATTGTAAATTCTAATTTTGTATAATCTAACCCCATAACTCAACGAGCGCGTGTCATCTGTATATACCCTATGAACGAAATTGCTATTTATGGCGATTGCTATTGGTCTCTACCGCCATTTCTTCTTTATCCTTTTTATCTCAAAATTTTATTTGAACGAATGCAGTTGAAGGAAACAAATCGTTTCCGCTATCGCATGCGGTACACCAAAATTAGCGCAGCTGCAAACACCAAAGTTTCATCGCAAAGTTCTGTTCTCTCCTAGCCAAAATCCATGCTCCGTCCACCGGAGAGTCGGGGCAAAATGGACTCGTTCCAAAATACATATAATGAAAACCCCTCCCGTATAGATCGTCACAAAAAATATTCTCGCCATTCTGATGTGATCCAGGAATAATATCTAATAATAACATTAATCAGAAAAAATCCCTGTTAATATAAAAAAGCTGAAGGAATTCCGTTAATGTACGAAACGCCCTGAATCCCGTGGTTGGTCCATTTTGCCCCACTCTCATATATATATGTACACACGTATAATACTTTGGGCACCGAAGCACAAGGGGTTCCCGCGATTTCGATTCTCGGCGAGCGAGCACGTACAGTAATTACCCGCGATTAATTAGCCGGCACCGCTTGTGCCGGTAGTGGAGGCATGAGAGAGCTCGCACCAACGATCGTTGTGGCAACGGCTTGTACGAGAAGGTGGCGCATAATAATTCACGCAAAATGACGAGGGAATCTCAAACTCGCGTACACACAGGGAGAAACCCGATTTTCAGAGACCAGATTCTCGCACGAGCTATTATACACCAAATGTTATAACCCAGCTGGCGCGATGCCCCCGCGACTTTCCCTGCTTTTCCATCCACGAATCTGGTCCGCGCTCAAACAGGGACGCTGCGATACCAAAGATAAATTATCGACGTGCCGAATCCGTCGATCTTCGGCACGAGTCGAAAATTTAGCCACGTCGAAAAATCGCGATATTATCTTAACGGATAATGATCTTAAGACTTTCATAGTCATTTTTTGCGTTTTTTACTGATCGAAGAGGAGCGTCGTGAAGCGAATCAGTTGAGTCCGCTTTATCGAGAATTTTACCGAAATACACAAACCCCTTCACGAATTGTCACTGGTGACACACTCGTCGATCACTTCGGAATTTAATTAATTCAAATAATTTAGCTCTTTAATTGTTTCGATTGCCTACATATCGAGGCTGTTGTGTTTAATGAATCACCGGTTAGGCAACTTGTCATTTGGCGATCATTATCTTTTATTCGCGAATGCATTCGGCTTTTTTTTAAGCATTTCTTTTTTTAAGGAGAACATCAAGATTGTTTTTCTAAAAAAAGCCCATTGTCATCATTCTCTTAGCTGATAATGATCTTGAGGCATTTAGCATTGCTTTTATGGGTTTTTCTGATTGAAGAGGAGCGTCATGAAGCGAATCAGTTGAGTCTATTTTAGCGACAGTTTTATCGAAAAACACAAACCCCTTCACGAATTGTCACTCGTGAGACACTCGTCGATCACTTTGGAATTTAATTAACTTAATTCATTAATCTCTTTAATCGCTTCGTTTGCCAAAATATCAAGATTATTGGGTTCATTGGATCACCGGTTAGTGCGACGTGTCATTCGGCGATCATTATCTTCTAATCTATCTATTAGCCAAATGGATTCTACCCGCGAATCCATTTGGCTAATTTTTTTTTTTGAGGGAAAAAAATTGAGATTTTTTTTTTTTCAGAAAGCGAAAAAAAAGGAAAAAGTAATTCATTAAACACGTTCCAGAAGGGATTTGATGTGATATTAAGCGTGTACTTATCGGATTAAAGTCTCGCGAGATGAAGCGATAGAAGGATAAGTTTCGGAGGGCGAACCGAGAGCGGATATACCAGAGTCATTCAGAAGAGGGTACGGGGCTTCTCCCGTCCTGCTAATTAACAGCAACGATCCGTACCGCTCGCTTTCTTTGTCTCATTTATCTCTACTCGAGTACCCACTGTCTCTCCGTCTGGTCGATCCATTATTTCCGTCCGGCGCTGTCGCGACGTAGATAACCATCGAGATGGATGCTCACTTTCTTCTCGAGGAGCCCTCACTCTCTCGAGATGTCTCTTGAAGATTCTCGCGTCTGGCGAACACTCGGCAAGTGCGGTGCAACGAATAACGATACTATCGCTTCGAGACAAGCCTAGCCGAACTCGATAGTAGCCTCACGATTACATTTTTAAAAAACACAAAAAACATATGAATGACCATCCAAACATTTTTGACTCGACGTAATGATTTGTCGAGGAACAGAATTCAAATAAACAGAGATAAATCAGAGTAGCATAAATTATATTGATTCATGCTCCGATACTTTGGTTCTCGAGCTTGAATATCGGAAGTGTGTTTGTTTAAGCCTCGTAAGTCACAACTATCAAATCGAACAAAAAATTTCGAGCGGCCATCCGGAGCGGAAGCAAAAAATAATAAACAACCGGTGAGAAATGTTGATTCGACAAGTTTACGCGTCGTTCATTCCTCGGGCACTGTATGGTGCATGGTGTGTTGGATGAGGCAACCGAATTTTCAAGGGGTTAACAAAAGTCACATACGCTCTGCGTTCAACAGCCCACGAGCTTTTTTTTACCTCCTATTTACGGGATAATTTTTTTTTCCTTTTTTTTCTCTGGCTCTTCCTCTTTATTCACCAGTGTGTCTCACCCGACGCCCCGAGGTTGGTTTTTATCATTCACGTGTCGACAAAGTGGAATGCGGGAGTAGAAGAAGAAGAGTTATAGGGACGAAAGGACCGAGCCGTGTGTGGCATAGGCAGAGCGGTCGTGCCGAGAGTTCATTCTAAGAATAGCGAGGATGAAATAGGGGTTGAAATCTCTCTGGCGCCAGGCGACAAATCGCGAATCGTTAGTGACCTCTCCCCTCGCCTAGCCCTCGCACCCTCGTACGGAGCTCCTGCTGTACTTAATGAGCCGACCACACACACACACTCATACACATATCGCGCACTACACGACGTCCCATTCTCACTGTCGGGCTTTCGAATGAAATTAAAGAGGCACACGGAGACGGAATCGTCGTTACAAAAAAAGAATGTATTATGCATCAGAAATATTCCATATCTTTGATACCATTGCCGCTCCCAAGGCTTTTGTTGTAGTTGAGTACAAAATTGTTTAATCCTTTCAATACGATGCTAATTGACAATTTACACATTTCTATGCTCAGTTCATTTATCAGCTGCGATACCGATTCCGTAAGATTATTAGAAAAACTATAGTTATAGTGTTATAGTTATAGTGTTACAGTTATCGAGTTATAGTTATAGCGTTATAGTTGCAGCGTTATAGTTATAGCGTTATAGGTATAGCGTTACAATTATAGCGTTATAGTTATAGTGTTGTCGTTATAGTGTTTATAGAAGCGGAGGGCGGGGCAAAATGGACCGGTGAATTCCATTTCAGATTTTTTTTTTTAGGAACTGGAGATTGCTGCTATTTTACCTTGATCTTCCGCACCTTCACTTCTACATTGTGCAATTCGCTTGTTTTTAAAAAGAAAAAAATGGAGAAGACAATATTTGATGTAGGTTTAGCTTATCCATCATTTTGGCTTGACGCTGTTCTTTCAAAGCCGGCCCGGCCGGTACTTGTGGCTCGCTATTAACAGCCTACCAATATAGATATGATTCGGGGAACGAAGCTCTCGAAAAATCATTGGTCATGGAGGAGTGATTTTTGGATTTTACGATCTCGGCTATAAACCGCTCAGCGTGAAAACGGACGGATGTTATAGACGTAAAATTTACACGCGCCTCGGCGAAAGGATTTCGTTCTCCAGCGGCGAGCTCGTCAGTTGCACGAACTCATGCATATCGCCGAATAAGCCACGGGTCCGCGAAATCTGTTTTGGTAATAAAGTTTTACGAGATCGCTAAGACTGGATCGAAATTACCGGTTTTCCACCGGCCATTCTGGTTAAATTTTCGGAATTTTGAGCTGGAACTTTATCGAAGATACCCGCCCGTTTTGCCCCACTCACCCTTACGTGACGGAACTCCAGCACGATTTCCATATACTTCAAAGTCTCGATTCTCTCTCAAACTTACCCCTCCCCTCACTTCTCTTACTACACTTTTAATTCCTTTTCTCTCGTCCAGCGAACTACGACCGGATGCTTTCACGGTTTTTTTTACCTCGTAACCTTAACGCGACGATAAAAAAAAACTTCTCCTTTAATTACCATTAGCTTTCCGCCTGGGTTAATTCAACTTACCATCTGAAGAGCCTCGAGGGCGTGTGACGAATAGTGATAAATATTAAAGTGATAAAGTAAGCACGCGGGGAAGGGGGGAAGAAGGAAAGAAAATTAGCGAACGAGACGAGATAGTCTCCTGCCCGAGTATTGCAGTAGAAGTGACAAAAGAAGAGACGAAAGATAAAGGCGTAGAATGGAGGGAAAAAAAAGAAAGAAAGAAGTCAGTTTGTGCCGAGAAAGATCGAAGCTCTCGTAGTTATATTCAAATGACTTGACTGGTAAGCCGCTTACGAAACGTCGTCCTATCGAGAAGCGGGCCGAGATAAGGGGGGGGGGGGGGGGGGGGAAGGCAGATTGAAGAGTGAGGTTGGGTGAGGTTGGAGGGCAGCGATATCAAATGCAGATTCAGAGTCAACAGAATGGAGATTCATGGAGGCACGGGGACAGGGAGGACGAGCGGGAAGGCTTCGCAATTGAAGAATAGCCGGGCGTGAAATTCAGATTTACGGACGACAGAGGGGCGGCTTTGCTGCCTTTACATATCCTCGCGCATTACTTCACGCACTCATTGTCAAAATCTGTGGCTTATACATTATTTCGCGCATTGTCGGATTTATTTCGCAGTGAAATATTATTTACGATGCGTCGGCAATTGCCGATTCAAAATATCGATAATTGGTCATTAGACTTCGCCAAGTCGCATCAAAGCTTCCACTTGGGAGAGAGGAATGCCCTCGCAATTGGAGAATTGAAGAGTAGCTGGGCGTGAAATTCAGATTTACGGACGACCGAGGGCGGCTTTGCTGCCTTTACATATTCTCGGCCATTACTTCACGCACTCTCTCTCTCAAAAACGGTGACTTGCATATTATTCCGGGTATTGTCGCCTTTATTTCGTAGGAAAATACAATTTACGCCACGTCAGTCAATTATCGATTCGAACAATCGATAATTGCCGACTAACGTCTGGAACGTCGAGTTTTCATTAGACTTCGCGAAGTTACATCAAAGCTTCGACCTCTGCCAACTACATCACAGAGATATATTGGATCAAAGGATACAAAGTTCCATGCACTATAATGCGAGTTGGGAGGGATGCATCAGTTCTGCTTGTTAGGGCGCACGAACGCTCCCCGTTCTCTCTCCCGCCTTCCTTTTCCTTCGTTTGCTTCGACACTCGCAGCGGGGATTCCGCTTCTTGCCGCTGCTTTTGCTCCATTTATACGTCCCGGCCAACACAGCGCTTCCTTCCGTCTCCAGTTTCTTGCCTAAACACCGCGTAGCCGCGGTTTAACGTTTCCTCGGTAAGTTTTGGCGAAGCGTATAGCAGAAGCAGAAGCAGAAGCAGAAGCAGAAGCAGAAGCAGCGGTAGTAATAGAAGATCCGAAGCTCGGCGAAACTTCCTGCCGAGCTTCTCTGGCGTTCCGTCGCTGGTGATGATGCTGCTGAGGCTGGCGCACCCCTGACGTCTCGCGTTTACACGAGAATCACGTTAACCCTGTTTCCGACTATATGGTTGGAGCTTAGGGGAAAAGCATGGGGAGGGAAAGCAAGCCGGGAAGAGCTTGATCCCTGCCGGAAGATTCTCAAAATGAATACGTATGAGCCATCCTTCGATTCCCTCCGAGGAAATGGAGGACATGGGTCCACTTTGCCCCGCTCCGCCTATACGTACTTTATCTGTGTAATATCCAGGTAAATTCCAGCTACATTGGCCCGGAAGTATCGACGAATCTTCGGCGAAAATTCGTAAACCGGTATACCCCGGCGGATATCGGAAGCTCCGACGAACAGCGCTGGCGACTGATATTGGCACCCGACGCTGTGAGAGGATGCTTCGATATTACAGTGCGATACGTACGGAATGTCTCAAGACGCAGCCACAATGAGGTGTGTCGTACTTTTTCCCAGCAAATTCAAATTCAAGATCCACAAAAACGTGCGTATTTTATTCGACTCTGGCAGAGTGGAGTATACTGATCAAGAGACGCGGTAGCGTTTCGCCGCCAAGTACTTAACACTTTATTTACTTTTATTCCCAAATTAAAGTGAAAAACACTTCTACACTTGAATCGGTTTCCGCAAAGCCGCATATTGACGTGGCTTGATAGACGAGAGCGGTACGGCGTGGTTTTAATTCGATTCGCCGCTCCAGAAATACACGTCCTTTGATTACACTACCACACAAATGGGATCGCAATTTTTTTCCCCTCCTGCCCAAACTGCTCTTTTTCCGACGTTCAGAAATATACGCTAGTGGTCACTGTAGAACGGTACGAATACTGCGGATTGTAAAAAAATAAATAAAGCCTCCGAGAGAAATCGCCAAACAAAATCGTGCTTCTCTAGGTGGCAAAGAACCGGCGGATGAGAACCGGAAAAGGGATGTTTCGCAGATTGGACGAACCGGGAAAGAAAGCCGAAATGGGACATAACTCGTACTGCGAAAACGAAACGACGACGGTCCGGAAAGACGAGATGAAAAAAGAAAATCGATAGAAAACAGAACTAAACGGCGTTACACCAGCTGGCCGTAATTCGCAACTGGACAACCCTCTTTCACGCGCTCTCGGCCTTACGAAACTATTGTGCACGTACAGGCGTGTGTTTCTGCAAAGGCTCGCCATAAATAACAGATTGGCGGCGAATTCCCGATAAATCTCAATTTTCCAATCCTGATCAAGGCGAAAAAGTACAAAACCGGGAAAATCCGTTGCCCCAAGGAGGCAAGATAAATGGCTTCGAAGCTTTGAAATACACTTTTTTGTTTCCACTATTCCTCTCCAGATATACTCCATGGTTGACGGTCGAGTGACTTTTAACAAAAAACGACAGTACAGTAGAACCCTGATTAACCGGAAAGCTGATTAACCGTGCGTCTTCCGAGGTTTTTTTTTTTTTTTTTTTAATGCTCGGAGCAAACCAAAGTCACTAAGTACTTCCAACAAAAAAAAAGACGAGCTAACGTACTATTAATGAAAAAAAATCCAAAGCTTTGCATTCTAATTCACACTATTTAACAATTAAGTGCAAGTTATATCAAATGTCAAAAACAAAGTTGTATCATTAGCCATTATTGACTTATATACGTTCGCAGTCCAGTTCGAATTAACCGGGATTTCGATTATCCGGGGACTTTTCGGTCCCGAGCATCCTGGTTAATCCGGGTTTCTACTGTTCAAATTTCAGCTTAAAAAAAATACCGTTAAAAATTAATTTGAGTAGAAAAATGCTTCGGAGTGAACTCCGAAGCATTTTTCTACATAAATTAATTTTTAACATGAGCTTGAAAGCTCATGTACCCTCAGAAACTCGATTGTACAAAAAATGATTTGATTACGAAATAAATTTCTATGGCGTGAATACTAAAAAAAGATTGGAGGGGAATAAATTAAAAAATTTATTCGCAAGTAGAAATTCACAGCTTTGTTCTCATGGAAATGGAATGGGGAGGAGTTATTCGTAACCCCAGGTGGTATAAATAATATAGAGTCGCGATGACGTCAGCGAGCTACGGGTGAACGTTCGTGTGAAAAGTTTATTTTCAAAAGTGTAGCGTGATAACCGAATGCGAAGCGTCGGATGCTGCGTAAGCTTTGAATAAGTTCGCGAGAGAGGCTCGATAATTTTATTTTTACAACCGGTCAAGTCCGTTTTCATACGAATTTCCATCATATGATTGTAAAGATACGGTGCTCCGGCCATTCAGCCCATGGGATGTGATTATGCGATTTTCTTTCAATCTGAATGTTTATATTTCCGAATAAGGCCTTACGGATGATTAAACTTGGAGCATTCTCGGAACATCGATAGAATCTCTCAACACTAGTAAAAAGTTATAATAAAAAAAATCTTTGAATTTACCGTCCAACCGCGCAACGTATAGTACACTAAAACGAGTGGAAACAAGGGCAGCTCGTTAAAATCCACGAATGGCAAAACAACGAGGTACAGAGTGAGAGACTATACAGTGGACGGTGAACGCAATTTTGCTGTTGATATTCGAGGTTTTTTTTCAGCACTAACAGCCACGATCTAGCCTATACGTCACGTACTGAGAGCGACGATGAGGGCAGAAATTCGAGGCACCTGATTCTAGCACGCGCCCAAACTCAACCCCCCCCCCCCCACTTTTGCTATTTTTTTCCGTCCCTCTACCGGTCTCTCCCGATTTCACACTCGGGGAAACAATCAACCTCTCGGCTCTCCCGTGCAGCCATCCTCGATATAGCTCGAATATAAAAGAGCTTAACGAACGAGTGAGGGCTCGGGAGGCTACCGAGAGCGGGCCTCGCTATCTCCCGATGAAGTATTCACATCGAATCCCGACGAAGTCTGAGGCAATGTGAAAATACGTGACGAATCCGACAGAATCGCTCGTCTTTCACGTCGGCGGATGATCGATCAAACTCCCCATAGACAGAAAAAAAATGCATACTAAAATTCCATTCGCCTGTCTCATTTTCGCTCTCATACTATATTTAACCCTTTACCGATCGCGAGGCATACCTTTCTGGTCGAGCAATGTTTTTCAAATGTATGAACATTTTTTTACCCTGTAACTATCATATTGTAGAAGCAAAAAAAAAGATTATTTTGGAACAAAGAATGTCGAAGGAGATGCAGAGATGTACAGGACTATATTTACACTTTTACTCATCGCGGGGAAAAAAATTTCTGGACGAGCAATGTTTGTTAAATGTACGAACATTATTTGACCGTGTAATTGTCATATTTTTGGGGCGGAAAAAATTTTATCTTTGGAACATAGAATATCAAAGATGTCGGAACAAGCGAATCCATTGATACAAAAATTAACAAGTGAGAACAGCGACATGTTTTTTTAATGCAATTTCTCGTTGCTTAATCTGCTGTACTCTATGCTATCTTCCGTTTAATTCAAAGTTTATCGGTACGCGATGAGGGAAAGATTGAAAATCGCGAGATAATTTTTTCCGGTGCTGTCGATGGTATTTCGAAAGGTCTCCTGTTGTGTCTCGTCGAATTCGCAGCGGTTGGATAAAACCAGATAAAGAAGAGCGAAAGCGTGTAAAATGAAAGGGTTTTTTTGTGCGGTAGAGTCAGAGAAAAAAAGGGGGTGGCTCAACAGTGATGAACCTGAAAATGCCAGCGATGCTCGAAGCTGACACTCGACAAACTGTCGAGGTCTCGCGCATTGAAACAATTCATGAACCTTTTTTTTCCTTTTTTCTTTTTTTGTCAATTCACGAGGGAGAGAAGCACGCGTTACTCTTTCATACGTGGTTTGCACTTATGCCACGAAATGCTGTGTGTGTGAAAAGGAACAGAAGGCAAAAGAGAGATATAATGCGACAGAATCCGTGTCTCGGGATGAATAGTAATGATCGTGTTAATTGCGAGCCTCCTGGGTTGATTCTATGCCGAATTTCACAAAAGATCTATAAGCACCCGAAAATATTTTAGATTTTTCATTCCGACTTTGTTTTTGTGATTTTGAAAAATCTGATGAAAAAAAAATCGATCGCTGTCACGTCAAAACTGTCGATGTTTTCATATCGATGAGTTGCACACAATTGTTACTCCGCTTCTCGTAACACTCTCTGGTCAGAACGATGTGGTCGATCTTTACTACACACGGTTCTAACTGCACATTTTTAAGCCCATCCTTGCGGAAAATTGCTTGGGATAGAGTCTTAGGAATGTTGGTAATTTCAAATGTCGTAAGGTAGTTTATGAACTCCTAATCCCTTGTGATACAGATTTTTGCCCACCGGACAAAATAACGTTACAGGAATTGTTCACTTCGATTTGAGGAGTACTGGATGTCTTTAGACGAGTGTTTCTGGTTCACTGAGGGAAAATCGGCGGGTGAATAAGCAAGCATAGATTAATATATTCATGCACTAAATTAACAGAAAATCGTAGAAAAAGAAGATAACAATGAGAAAATAAATTAATTGCTGCTTACGTCGTTCACTGCTGGTTTTCGTAGAAATCGGAATAACTCGTAGAAACTGCTGGTGATTGTTGTAGTAAATAAATTAAAAACCTATCGAAACAACTGGTTTCCGGATCACTTCGGGCCCAACTGGTTTCCCGGCGATGGTACGGAAAATCTAGCGACGATATTGGTTCCTAGGCAGGTCGCGAGTTACCTTCAGTTGTTTGGGTTTTTAATTGTTTTATAATGGTGCAGCGCTGGTGATCTTAGACCAACTCTGACGGCATGGCCCATTCACATTCTAACTAGATCTGTTTGCCCGTGCCGTTAGATTTTTGATTGTCAGGTTTGAGCAGACTCTCACGCATATCGAATGTACCGATTGAGTTTAGCGAGTTGGCTGTCTGGCAGAAACGAGTCATTTATCTAATCTTCTAATATTTCGGGTTATCTGACTGATCTTTTTTTCATTCGTTACTATGATGGTCGGCAAGGTATGATCGAGGTGAAGTTGAATAAATGGTGTGTAATGCCGGAGTAATAATAATTAGAGATTTATTGTGTGGAAGTAAACGAAGGAGAGCGAACGTCACAACAGTTCGGGACGTCGAGACGAACTGCCGAAAAGGCCTGATGAAAGCGGGGCTCTTGCCTATTGCTGCGCGTTAGTGCTACACTGAGAAAAAGGATGGTATTTCCTACTATAACGAAAAGTTCCCAGGGGGGACGTCTATATTTGATAGTTTGTAATAGTATATATTCAATTGATTACACTATAATTATAGTTACAACTACAATTTTTGGTCATTGTCGTAACTATAAAATATAGACGTCCCCTCTGGGTACTATTTACTATGTAAGTTTTTCTCAGTGTAGCATTACTACGCGCGATAGGACGGCCGCTGCTCGCCCGTGGCGGGTGCAGCGGTTCGACCACTACCCTGAGAGCGCGAACGTTCGCACGGAAGGTGCTGACGGTCCAAAGATTAGCGAAAGTCTAGATAAAATATTCGGACTTCAGTTTCCTGCAGCTAAAAATATTAGCTCGTGACGTGACAACACGTTCTGTCTTCGATAAACGTCCCAAATTACTTTAAGATTTTTCCTCGATCTTATGGTAGCACAAAAATTAAAAATGTTTGCGAATTTGAATGTTAGATGAGAACGAAATTTATCAAATTGGCTCAAGGTCATATTTATCCTTTTCTTGACTTTCTCTCACTTTCTGGCCGGAGCCTCATTCAAGCTTTCGGATCTTGGAATTTTCATTCTCAAATCAATCCCCCCACCCTTCTCTCGCCGTAAAGATATATATCTTCTTTTATCTTCATCCGTCTCCACTCTCCCCAAAGCCCCCTGTCGCGTATAATGTACACACAGCCGTTCGATCTCCGGCATTCGTCCTCCGTTCGACGATGCGTCGGAGGAGGATCGCGTGTGTGAAATAGTGGTAATGAACTGAAGGTAGGTATTGGCGGGTAGCCAAGTCAAACTCCTCATCCTCGCGGTTCGCAGTCTCTCACTTTTTCACCGACTCCGACATTTGAGACGGAGTGCGCCGTCGACGACGAGGAGGGGAATCGAGCCCGGAGAGTATCGTTCACGATGTTCCGCATTAACGAAGCCACATCACCGCCAACGAAAAAGACGTACGATATCGTCGGCGGAAGGAAGAAATAAAATAACGAAAAATATACGAACCGGTATAAGAGGTAAGCCCCAAAGGTTAAGCTCGACGAATTTCGAGCTACTGCCAAGCCCGAAAGATCTACAGGCATGAGGTAAGTTTTATTTTTGTTTTCTTTTTTTAAGCCACACTTATCTTCACCGTGAAGATGTTGATTTTTTTAGGGGATTAATCTCGCTCTCGCGAGGTATCGAAGGAGTGAGTAATGGATATGCGAGATGCATTATAGCGTGGGAGTGATGAAAAGCCCAAACCGGAACGAATTTAGAACGGATAGTGAAAATCGTCTGCAGCTCGTTTATACTTTGTGCAGACAGACACAGAAAAAATAAAGTATTCCTGCCGGATGAATGGACAGAAGCGAGGAAACATTCAGACACAAAATTGGTTTGTGTTTTGTTATTCCCACGCATTTGTTTATTATAAAATATGCGTTTTAACATCTTAAAAACATTCTGAAACGCGTAAAACGCGATGATGCTGATATTTTTTATTTATAAAATCAGGTGTCACGCGAGGCCTATAAAAGTTTCAGTCACGTCCCGTTCACCCAACAATAATTATCTAATGGTTAATACAATCAGCCAATCAATCTACGATAGTTAAAATTAACGACAACATTTTCCGTAATTTTAATATCAACTCGATTGACACGCCACTATTTTTCCTTCTCTCGAAAATATATCATAAGGTACTTTACCTAATTACAGCCATTTACCGGCAAAAATTAAATTTCAACTTTTGATAACTCACAAACTCGGCATACACTGATAGTTTAAAAAAAACTTCCGTACGCTGTAACAACTTCTCTGCCGCAGATGAAAAGAATAAAATCACTTTTATCCTCAAACGAGAATTCTCTTTACCGTTGAAAATACCCGTGCTGATAAAAAGAGGTATATTTTCGTTCTCCCTCGGTCACAAAGGAAAACGTTCAACGGAGTCAATGGAATGAGAGGAGTGGATGAGAGTCGAGGATATAACAAAGGGACTTTAAACGAAGAATGGAACTTTTTTTCACTCCTTGGCTCAAACTCAACCGGAAACGAGCGGGAAAATATCCTTCGCAAGCATTATTTCAATCCATCACTGTTAAGGGACGAATATTCACCCCCCCCCCCCCCCCCCCTCTCGGACGCCGTCAGTTTCACGGATATGTCAAATTTTCCGGTCTCGAATCCGGAGAACGCTCGGCCGACCGTTGAGGTATTCAATCACACTCGAGATAATTGGCTCGAGAGTTAATTGGAACGAGAAATATACATGTATATATGTATATATATACATAATCTATTCGAGGATCCCAGTCTGCTCCAAATAAAGAACATCTACATCTATACATAGATAGGGTAAAGCAGCGGTACTTAAATATCTTCGAGAATTGTTGGCATTACGAAGAACTCTACTTGGCCTGATTGCGAATGCTTCAATAGAAGTTTTACGCTTCTCCCCGATCGATCATATTTTTTGTTTGTTGCCTCTCGTACCTTATTATTTATCCTTGAAAGTATAAGCGACGCTCCGAGAGAAGATATTCATACTCGACTCACAACTTTCCATTATTCACATCAAGCATATCGAAACGTCAGGCTTTATCTTGGTGAAAAAAATAATAATAAATAAAAACAAGCCGTGCGGATAAGCTTTTATCGATGTCTCGAGCTCGGTGGTGTTTTTCGTTTTTTAGTGACCCAGGCGGTATTGCATTTATGAATTATGAATTATGAATTCCTTATCTGAGAGGGTGGAAAGATATGCGGAGGATGATGCTTGGGGAAGACCGCAGCTCGGCGAAAACACGCGTAAGGCGGCTCCCGGCTTTTGACTTTCAACATAGACCCCGGCCGACCATGCGCGACCTACCATCTTAACCGAGACCCAAAATTTGCGATCTTTTTTTACGAGATTTCCAGATTCCTCGGCCATTTCGCTACCCAATGTAATCCACTTAAATTTCAGCAGAAAAACAGTTCTGACGATTCTTCTCCAATCCGATTCCATCCGAAAAGCTTACGCGACACCGAGGAAAATTTTTTTGATTTTTCTCTACGAACAAATTTTCTTCAGGTTATCACGATTACACGGAGTGCGCCGGATGCCCTATTAGTATTCGCGGCGGCTGGCATAGTGTGCTCTTTCGTCCTTCCCTCCTCGTCCGTATCGTCGCTCCCTCTCCTTCTCCACTCGTGCGCTTCTCTTCCGCTAGTTTATGCGTATATATCACCTGAAACTCCTTGCCGAGCTCTCGGTGGCCAGCCGTGCAAGAAGTACCCTTTTCCACCAGAAGCGGCGGTGAAAAAAAAAAGACAGATATATCCCGGCATAGCTCCCATCTAGAGAAGCATCACGTAGTAGATACAGCCAGATGCACCAACGCCACGGCAATTTCACGAGAAGCGGTTTTTTTTTTCTTGCATTATTTTTTTTTTTTTTCGTCGAGTTTCAACTCGGTTTCTTCCTCACTCCAACTCGCTCGTTTCCTTCTCGACTGTTCTATATAGAGTCGCGTCGACTGCGTCCTATATTTCTCAGTTTTGGAGCCAGACCCGCGTGCGCCTCTCCCTGAATCTCGTTTTCTCTCCGACGTTCCACTTAACGTCCTTTCTCACTCTATAGATATCCTCTTTTTTTCTCTCACGACGAAAAAAAAAGAGCTACGCACGGCCCTGGCTTTCCTCGCACAGATGACCTCGCTCTCGAGCTCTTCCGAGCTTTCCTCCTCGCTCCTGAGACCCACTAACGCTAAGAGCCGGAAAATTGCCGAAGCTGACTCAACTGCGCGCCTTAAAAAGGGTCTTCCGTTATCTAGATTTAGCGGCGCGCCTTCGAAATTTTGACAGGACGTTTGTCAATAGTATTTTCACGAAAGCGCAGAGCTTCCATTGGATCGAGTTTACCATTTCGAAGATAATAATTTACAAAGTTATATATATATAATATTGGAGCGATCGAGCCAACGAAGAAGGCGCGTATTTGGTTTCGGGGTGGATATTACGAAATACAATCGCAGCTAAATATCTCGAACACGAACTCTCACAAGTCTATTCTCTTTGAAAGTCCGATCAAGACTCTCGTTTTCTCGTCAATCGATCATCTGCACGTATGCCATTTGTCATACTGGACTGTTTCCAGTCATCTATGTGATATCGTGTGTCTCAGTGAATCCTCATCTCTGTAGGGGAGAGCGGGGCAGAACGGCATACCGGGCCACGATGGGACCGGGGCATAATGGGATTGGGGCAAAATAGGATAGCAAAAAATTGAGTCCCCTGTATGATAGAATTGGGGCAAAATGGGACAAGGAAAAATAGCTTGGCGCGGGACGATTGGATTGGGGCAAAACGGGACCGCGGCAAAATGGAATAGGCGAAAATGAAGCGTCGCGGCACACTGGAATTGGGGCAAAAATGGAGATGGGAAGAATGTGTGCCTCGGCGCGATGGAAAACAGCAGAGTAAAATGAAGTAAACGACCACTTTTCCCTTGTCCCATTTTGCCCCGATCCCGTTTTGCCCCAATTCCATCATATGAGGGTCTCCAGTTTATGCTATCCCATTTTGCCCCAATCCCATTATGCCCCGGTCCCATCGTGCCCCGGTACCATTTTGCCCCGGTATGCCGTTCTGCCCCGCTCTCCCCTATTCGCTTCACTACTTCCCTCCTAAGTTGTCACTATGACAACTATCTGACCACCCGATGATGAACCATGGTTCACCAACCTAAATTCATTTTGTATTCTTCAACCTACACTGTCCTAAGATTTGTCCAAGTCCACAGGGAAAACCATGGCTTGAAACCCTGGGCGGATTTTAGGGCGCATATTGTTAATTATAATCACGGTTAAATATCTCGAGCACGAACTGTCAAATGTCTGTTCTCTTTGAAAGTCCGATCAAGACTCTCGTCATCTCGTCAATCGATCATCTGGACGTATGCCATTTGTTATATGGAGCTACCCCAGTCGTCTACGTAATTCTCTATATTCGTTACAATACATTAAACATATTAAAAATATATAATATAGTTAATATACAGTATTAAACATAAAATAAAATCGTAGCTGCACGCAAAATGTTTACCACAAAAAAGAAAATGTACTCCAGTAACTCTTGTCGCCCGCAGCCCCCTTAAAGTATGATATCCTTTCTCCTTAATTCAAGCGAGAGCCTTTTCGAGAATCAGAAAGATTAATCGTTAAACCGAGCGAGTGTAATCACTTTTGCATCACAGGAGACTTCCTCGGGATTTTCCGGAGGAAGTAGTAACAGCGGTTACTCGGTCAGGCCCGGTGAAGCGGCAAGGGCGAGCGAGGTATACGTATATAGGTTCTGCGTGCTAATGTCAGCTCATTCATCAGAGCTACAGCTGTATTACCTTGCCGTTCGGGGTTTTCGAGCTTGCGTTGCCCGGTAACTATCGGAAGTAGTAACGGCCCGGAGCGAAGTCCAGAGAGGAGGAGAGAAAAAGGGGAGCGCAGCGCCGCTCGACGAGACTCGAGCCCGCCAGCTGAAATTGCGCAGATATAACCGACCGGACGAACAGCGCGTATGCAACGCAGAAGGGGTTGCACCTTCGCTTTAATTCGGATACCATTTATGCGGGGAGAGTCCGTGCGGACGGTAAATGAATATCACTTCGAATAGCTGTGCAAAGTATCGAAAGTCTCTATTTTACGCGACGGCGCCTGCGTCTACTAGCGCCGCTACGAACGTCGCGATATCCGTCAAGGATAAGGGTTAACTCTCGTTTTCCTTAATACAACCAGTCCTTAACACAGCCAGTCCTTAACACGGGCAGTGCTTAACACAGCCAGTCTTTAAGACAGCCAGTCCGTAATACAGCCAGTCCTTAACACAGCCGGTCCTTAACGCAGCCGGTCTTTAACACAGCCAAACCTTAACGCAGACAGTCCTTAACACAGCCAGTCCTTAACACGGCCAGTCCTTAACACAGCCAGGCCTTAAGACAGCCAGACCTTAACACAGCCAGTCGTTAACACAGCCAGTCGTTAACACAGCCAGTCGTTAACACAGCCAGTCGTTAACACAGCCAGTCGTTAACACAGCCAGTCGTTAACACAGCCAGTCATTGACACAGCCAGTCATTGACACAGCCAGTCATTGACACAGCCAGTCCTTGACACAGCCAGTCCTTAACACAGCCAGTCCCTAACACAGCCGGTCCTTAACACAGCCGGTCTTTAACACAGCCGGTCCTTAACACAACCAATAGGATACGATTTTTTTAAACTTACTCTAAGAGCCGTCAAATGACATTTTTTTTACCAATTACAATTTCAAAGTATAGTGTATCGCCGCTAGGGGAGACTCAAGCCCGCTGGTTGACACCGCGGAGATATAACCGACAGGACGAGCAGCGCGTATCTAACGCAGAAGGAGTTACTTCTTCGCTTTAATTCGGATACCATTCATTCTGGCAGAGTCAATGTTGACGGTGACCGAATATCTTTTCGAATAGCTGTACAAAGTATTGAAAATTCCGATTTTATGCTAACGCGCTGCTCATACTACTGCCGCTAAGAGTGTCGCGATATCTGTCAAGGAAAACGGTTAATCCTCGTCGCTTCCTTTAACACAACCGGAAGGACACATTTTTTTACTGACTCGAAGAGTCGTCGAATAACGATATATATATATATATATATATATATTTTTTTTTTTTAGCAATTACAATTTCAAAGTATGACTCACCCTCTGGGCCTTCCGCTTGTCGGCGCGTTGGTTCTGATGATAAATCCGACTGAAATTGCTGACGATGACGGGAACGGGTAGAGCTATGACGAGCACTCCGCTCAACGAACAAACACCACCGACCACCTTTCCCGCGATCGTTTCCGGTACCATGTCACCGTAACTGCGCAAAAAATACAGTCGATTCGTTAGCGTGTGTTCGCACAAGTTCAGCTCGAGGCAATCAAATACATATATGTATCGAAGGTGGAGAATCAAAAGGGTGTAACTCCAAGATCGAAGCATACGGCCTGCTCGCTTTTGATCCTCAGCCGCCGATATGTTATTCGAAAACAAAGCCAATACAAATATAGCACATTCCTTTGCTAGGAAAAAGAAAATGACATTAATGAGCCGCAGAACAGCATATTGTGATGAATGACTATTATTACATATCGATCCACACAGCGAACTGCGACACGTACCCCACGCAAATGCATGTCGCACCGGGTTCGCGTGTACGTGACACATGTAAAATTCATGATAATATTCACTTGAAAAATTAACCTTTACATGGCTAAAAATGGAAGCCAACAAAAGAAAGAAAACTAAGTTTTTCTAGAATAAGGAAAAAATATGTGGAGCTTGATGGACAACCCGCTGTTGCATATGTGCAGCAGCTTGTCGGCGTACCGTACTCGTAATACATGCAATACTCATATATATATTTGAAAGAATATATATGGGAATAAAAACGCAACGGTTTCCGCCTCCGCTCCGGCTGTACGCGTTATACTCTGGTACACGTACCATCCTCTACTTTCTCGGGCTATAAAACTCTGCGAATACGCGAGTTACGTGTCTCGAAATTCGGATAGAGCAGGACGGTATCCAACCGGAGATAGTCCTGATCTTCGGGAGCTCCTCTTGGCTGGGGCAACCGGTGCGCGGGCACGTGCTCGCCGCAAAAGCTAACCAAGAGACGCGAGTTATTTTTCTGCATTTTTTTTTTTTTTTTTGCTATTCTAACTGTTCTTTCTTATCACGCGAGCGAACCTTTGTGCCGTTCCCGAGAAGGGAGGAGTGGCGAGCGAGGGATCGCGAGGACGGAAATGAGAGTGCTAGCGTGGAAGCTGCTAAAAGAAAAAGCAACATCGGCCACTGTTCTCGGGCCGCACCGATAAAACTCTCGTGCTATTTGCAATATTTACCTGCGCGCGGTGTCAGGGATGGCAAGAGGCCGGAGATAGACTTGGGACGGAGGGTGGAAAAAGGACGCTTCCTAAAAGGATAATCGACCGCGTCGGTCTCGCGTAAGCTCGGGGCTGTCTCATACTATATTCTGCTTCCTTATGCCTCCTTTGTGCCCTCCTTCCTACATTATATACCTGCGGGTATGTACGCGGGTGTCCCTTTCTGGGCTTTCCTCCGCCCTCGTTCCTGTCTTCCGAAGAATTTTATTACGCATTATAGAACCTTATATGGACTTTTTTAAGATCATACCGGTCGTGCATCAGAGACATAATTTTTCTATGGCGCTAGGAGCCGAACTTGATTTTTCTTGCGGACCCGAGACGCGACAGTGGAAAGGGCATTAATGCACTGACAAGGAACTTCTACTTATCAAACGGCTGATGGAGCGTGCCAAGTTGAGTGAGTTATGCGATAGTGGATATAAGACGGAGCACTAGCTTATTTTTCCGTAATATCGGGTTGAAATTGGAACGAGGCCATTCCAGAACGCCTATTAAATCCCGGGATCTCGCGATCTCGTGGAGCTTCGATTCCTACATTATACGATAGTTCCAAAAGTCATATTTGGACTGTGAAACTGAGACGATGCTCATCCAAACTTCTGTACTATCGTTTCTCATCACCATAATTGTGAAAAACTCTCTGACTCATCTTCATTAATTAATCATGGAAAACTTCTAGGTCTTATTTACATTTTTCCAAGTTCGAGTCGATTTCAACGAGGTCATTTGACAAGGTCACAGTTAAGAAGTTCGTTTCTGCATGGTCGTCGAAACTCGTGACGTTTTGCGTTTACGCTCTTGCCCAAGCCGTAAGATAGGAGCCGTGTGTACAGTTCAAGTTTCACGAAATTGAGGCTCTAATCCGACATTCTGGCGGTTACCCTCGCTCGGTCTCCCATCGACCGTGCCCCTGAGCAGGATTCCCGGAGCAGGGGGATTACCGGCCAGAATGGATCGAGCGAACCATGAAATTAACAAGATTCCCGAGCCCCCAGAGCCCCGTTGACCCTTAGCTCCCAACATATCGTCCTTCCGGGTATGGCAAAGCTGACGGTAACTCAATTCAACGTCACGCTCGTATGATCACTGTCGAATCTTCACTCAAGGCCTCACCAGGCTCAGTTCAAGATCTTCCCAGGCTCCTTCCCAAGAAAGTTGTCGAAAATTGCAGGATTAAACCTGTAGCGTGCATATTGAACCCCACCTCGATAAGGGATCTTTGGTCTATCTTTGGATGACTCCTAGAAGCGTATTTTTCTCTTGCTCAATTTCATGCCTCGTTGAATAGTGATCATTCACTGGAATTCGCTTTGATCCTAGTTAGCTCAATTTTCCATCGATACCAAGACTTTAAGGATTAGGTTAATCCTACGATTATCTAACAGCAGGCGTACAGCATCTGCATCGCCTCGATTGCGATTGTCAATGAACAAGCGCCGACAAGATAACACAGTCCCAACATGTCCTTCCAGGTTTGGCAAAGCTGACGGTAAGTCAATTCAAGGTCAAGCTCGTATGATCACTGTCGAATCTTCACTCAAGGCCTCACCAGGCTCAGTTCAAGATCTTCCCAGGCTCCTTCCCAAGAAAATTGTCGAAAATTGCAGGATTTAACCTGTAGCGTGCATATTGAACCTCACCTTGATAAGGGATCTTTGGTCTATCTTTGGATGACTCCTAGAAGCGTACTTTTCTCTTGCTCAATTTCATGCCTCGTTGAATAGTGATCATTCACTGGAATTCGCTTTGATCCTAGTTAGCTCAATTTTCCGTTGATACCAAGACTTTAAGGATTACGTTAATCCTACGATTATCTAACAGCAGGCGTACAGCATCTGCATCGCCTCGATTGAAGCGCCGACAAGATACCACAGTCCCAACATATCGTCCTTCCGGGTTTGGCAAAGCTGACGGTAACTCAATTCAACGTCACGCTCGTATGATCACTGTCGAATCTTCACTCAAGGCCTCACCAGGCTCAGTTCAAGATCTTCCCAGGCTCCTTCCCAAGAAAGTTGTCGAAAATTGCAGGATTAAACCTGTAGCGTGCATATTGAACCTCACCTCGATAAGGGATCTTTGGTCTATCTTTGGATGACTCCTAGAAGCGTACTTTTCTCTTGCTCAATTTCATGCCTCGTTGAATAGTGATCATTCACTGGAATTCGCTTTGATCCTAGTTAGCTCAATTTTCCGTTGATACCGAGACTTTAAGGATTACGTTAATCCTACGATTATCTAACAGCAGGCGTACAGCATCTGCATCGCCTCGATTGCGATTGTCAACGAACAAGCGCCGACAAGATAACACAGTCCCAACATGTCCTTCCAGGTTTGGCAAAGCTGACGGTAAGTCAATTCAAGGTCAAGCTCGTATGATCACTCTCGACTCTTCACGCAAGGCCTCACCAGGCTCAATTCAAGATCTCTCCAGGCTCCCCAAGAAAATCGCCAAAGAATGTAGGATTTTACCGGTAACGTGGACATTCCCCCTCACCTCGATAAGAGATCTTCGGTACATCTTTGGATGGTTCCTAGAAGCGGAGATGAATCTTCTTCCCCGCTGAATAATTGTATTCCTCGCTGAATAATGATCATTCACTGGAATTCGCTTTGATCCTAGTTAGCTCAATTTTCCGTCGATACCAAGACTTTAAGGATTACGTTAATCCTACGATTATCTAACAGCAGGCGTACAGCATCTGCATCGCCTCGATTGCGATTGTCAACGAACAAGCGCCAACAAGATAACACAGTCCCAACATGTAGTCCTTCTGGGTTTGGCCAAGCTGACGGTAAGTCAATGCAACGTCAACCTCGTATGATTACTCTCGAATCTTCACGCAAGGCCTCACCAGGCTCAATCCAAGATCTCTCCAGGCTCCCCAAGAAAATCGCCAAAGAATGCAGGATTTTACCTGTAACGTGGACATTCCCCCTCACCTCGATAAGAGATCTTCGGTACATCTTTGGATGGCTCCTAGAAGCGGAGTTGAATCTTCTTCCCCGCTGAATAATTGTATTCCTCGCTGAATAATGATCATTCACTGAAATTCGCTTTGCTACTAGTTGGCTCAATTTTCCTTCGATATCTAGACTTTAACGATTCCGTTAATCCTACGATTACCTAAGCGAAGTTCCGCATCGCCTGGATTACGATTGTCAACGAACAACCGCCCACCAGCGACAGCAATCCAGAAGCAACGCGACTGAGTCTCAAAGAGCCCAAGGTGACGAAACCGTCCGTTCGATGAGCAGGGAGCGGAGGTTGCGATTGTTCGGCTTTCCGTTTATGTATTCCCAAGGTAAGGGGGAAACCCCGGTTATGTGCCATCGTAATCACGGACTCGAAACGGCGATACCTCGAATTAGTAGCGAACAACGGCAGGCCGAGAGCATTCCCGTGAGATTTGAAGCTGTTCGTACGAACCGGCCAGTGGGAATGCCGACGCGCGTTGTAGAGGGAATGGGACACTTGGGTCGCGCACGGGGACTTAATTCGATAACGCACACACGTATCCGACGCTCGCGGGTCCGTGAAAGCGATTGATCGCGATGACCCGTCGGTGCACGCGAAACTCCCGAGTCTCGGCTATACCTCTGATCCTCGTGGTTCGCTGCTGCCCTGTGACGGTGCAGAGCGTGCCGCTGGGACGATTTAGTCGAGACGGGGATGGAGGGACGAAGGGACGGGGATGGTCGACCTCGATTCGTCGACGGCACCGACACACCAACGCCAGGAGCAATATTCTCTACGTCAATCCCCGACACGTTCACTATAATCCGGTCCCGTGTCAAATATAGACGAGATTATCATTGACGTGCGTGTGATAGATTCTCGCAGCGCGGAAAGGAAGAGCGTTGCGCCGATTCCGAAGCCGTGTGACCGGCACAGGACGTCACGACTCGCCACACCGATCCTCCCGTTATATTTTTCAATCGAATTTAATTTAATTTAATTTTTTTTTTTTTATTCTATAGTTTATGTATTTTTTTATATTTGTTCCATTCTTCCACCGTATCACCTTCCGTGAAAACCCTTCTGGGTTTTTACGGAACACCATCCCGATTCACCCCTAGCACTCCCTACCCGCACTCAGCTAAGCTACCTAACTTCCAGTGCGTCCGTAGCCGACTTAGCTACACACTGAGAGAAGGATCTAGTAAAAACTACTATATCACTTGAGAGATATTACCATAGCACATAGTAGTAGAGCGTTAGGGCGACACCTATGGTAGGAAGTACCGGATTTATAAGAATTTTTCTTAGATATTATGGTAAAAATTCTTGGAAATTCTGGGACTTTCTGCCATAGGTGGCGCTCTGGCGCCGGACTACTATGTCCTATGGTAATTTTTCTTAGATGATTGGTCATTTTTACTAGATCCTTCTCTCAGTGCACTGTACCGTATTTGCTGGGGACGAGGGAAAATACGGAAAACCCGTGTCGGTACAAACGGCCATGTTCTACTGATTCTCCGGTATTCTTGCACTTGAGTAAAGTGCAGAAACACCACACTGATGAAAAAGCATAGTATTTCCTACCACAATGAATAGTTCACAGGGGGAACGTCTATATAGATAGTTTCTTATAATATATATTCAATTGGTTAAACTATAATTCTGGTTGCAACCATGATTTTTTGTCATTGTCATAACTATAAAATGTAGACGTTCCCCTTGGGAACTATTTTTTATGGTGAAAAGTCAGTATTATTGCATTTCCTATGTAATTTTTTCTGAGCGCAAAGTTTCAGAAGAAAGCGCCTCCCGCTCAACGGTCGATGCGCCAGCACGGCTAAGCGGTCACCCATCCAAGCACTGACCGCGAACGATCTTGCTTGACTTGGGAGACCACCGGAGCTGTGCGCCAACCACGCATCCACCGCTGTCGGGCATTTTTATTCTCTATAACATAGAATGTCTAGACATAAAAAACAGTGCATATTATCGACGACAATTACAATATAATTTTGGTAACAAATAAACGACAAATCCAAATTTTTACGTACGACTCTCAGCTCTGGTAGGCAACGCACAGACCTCAGTGAGCTTTTAACTTTGTTCCAAGATCTACCCTCAGCGTTGTTTGCTCCGTGTAAATTTAGTGCTCGCCCGTAGAAATGTTGATCTCGTAAAAAAAGCAATAAATGCAGTTTTTTTTAACGATGCTAACTTCACGGAGTTCCACCGGACTCGCCGCCTGGCCTCTTTACGATTCGACGTAACGGCCTGCGAACGAGTTCAAATGAAATACATACGCATACGTTTCGGCTTCTCATGTTTCCCAACCGTGAAACATTAATCGTTGCTCCGCTTAGATTAAATTTCGCGCTATAGTTAATTATTCGTTACATCGTTGAACTTAACTTCTCGGGGCCGCCACTCGACTTCCACCTCTCCCTTTATCTCCCCGTTTCGAGTTTATTTCAGGTGAAGTTTCTCAATGCAGCCGCTGGATCTGCATAGCTGTGCCGTCGGGCAGCTCGTAGAATCGCCGAGAATGACGGAACCGGAGGAGAATCCTAAGCCGAGCCATTATAACGCACCCCACGTGGGAGACGGCTAGCAGACGCGCGCTTCATCATTCTCGCGCCTTTCTCAGATTCCCCCTCGACACTCCGAAGATAGAGGGAAAGCGAGAGACCGCGTTTGCTCGCTTATATATCCATGGTATTAGTGCGTAGGTAAACTGAGCAAGTAAACCGAAGCGAGAGGGCATCTCTCGGTGCTGGCCCGACATTCATCCAGCACAGCCCGCGTCGCCCCAACAACGCGTCGTTTAGGGATAATAATACCGAGCATTGAGTACGTGCCAGACGGATCGTGCTTACATTTCTCGAGCCCTCGGGTTAACAGACAACGGCCAAAATTTTCTATTCTTTTTGCCGGCTCTCGAAACTTTTTATTTCTATGATGATATTTATTCTTGTCGGGTTCGTTTAAGGATGTTTGGGCCAAGACACGTTTCTGTTCGATCGCTATAAAAGATTGCTACTTTGCAAACAAGTAGAGACTGAATCGTTCGTAAGTCTTTCAGATTTTTTAACCATGTAGTTTTTTTTTAGTAATGCACGTACGAAGCGACTTAATTCAGATAACGTGTTTCGGTGATCGATCGGTAATGACAGAACGTAATGATTTTCTCCACCGATTTTTGTTAGATTCGAATAAAAAACCTATCACGGCGAAGAGCAGAGTATCAGCCAGATTGTGTGGAAATTTCATAAGGATTTACGGTTTTTGTTACTGAGAGAAATTCAATAAACGGAAGACTCTATCTCTGTTTGACGGCTTGCTTCGTTTGCGTTCCTCACACTGAGTACAAATTGCACAGTAAAAGCAAGAGTATTGACTTTTTGCCATAAAAAATAGTTCCCAAGGAGAACATCCACATTCTATAGTTATGACAATGACAAAAAAAATCATGGTTTCAACCATAATTATAATTTAACCAATTGAATGTATACACTGAGAGAAAAGTCGGGGATGGAGCGAACACACATGAGAGGTTGAACCCAAACAAATATGGTTGGCTCAATGACGATTTAGGTGGCGTAACCACAAAAAGGTTGAGTTAACGACATGAGGTTGACTCAATGACGATTTAGGTGGCTTCACCACCGAGAGGTTGAGTTAACAACATAAGGTTGGCTGAATGACGATTTAGGTGACTTCACCACCGAGAGGTTGAGTTAACAACATAAGGTTGGCTGAATGACGATTTAGGTGGCTTCACCACCGAGAGGTTGAGTCAACAACATAAGGTTGGCTCAATGACGATTTAGGTGGCTTCACCACCGAGAGGTTGAGTTAACAACATAAGGTTGGCTGAATGACGATTTAGGTGACTTCACCACCGAGAGGTTAAGTTAACAACATAAGGTTGGCTGAATGACGATTTAGGTGGCTTCACCACCGAGAGGTTGAGTTAACGACATGAGGTTGGCTCAATGACGATTTAGGTGGCTTCATCACCGAGAGGTTGAATTAACAACATAAAGTTGGCTCAATGACGATTTAGGTGGCCTAACCACCGACTCATTGAGTTAACAACATAAGGTTGGCTCAACCTCTCGGTAAGGTTAAATACGGCGAATACTCATGGTGAACTTGAATCAATAGATCTCATGGAGGCTGAGCCAACCTCAGTGAGGTTGATTCAATCAAATTGATGTTAACTCAACCTCAATGAGGTCAATTGATTCAAGTTCACCATTAGTTTCGTCATATTTAACCTCACCAAAAGGTTGAGTCACGTTCATGCAGTTAACTCAACCTCTCGGTAGTTGAGCTACCTGAATCGTCATTGAGCCAGCCATATTCGTGATAGAAACACCCGCGCCTCAGAGTGATGTCACAACCGATCGGCGTGACTGGACGCCGATAGACGCGATCGTTCACGCGAAACGACGAACGACTGATAAGTGTAGGAGAAGGGCGGAAGAATTAGCGAGCGTAAGAGTCGACAGTCGAAGGGCGAACGCGAAACTGTGTGGTACGAGTGAGACCTAACGAGCGCGGTGCGAACGAGAACGGTTGTCCGGAAGCGAATATCGAGCGTATGTAATTGTATTGTTTCCGCAATAAAACCATCGTTATTTGTTTCTTGCAATGATCTATTCGTCGTGTGGCGATTATTTTGGGAAACCTTCCTGATCAAACGGAATATCGGTGATCAAACGAACGAACGGTGATCAAACGAACCTACGGAACTTAAACGCGTTATCGCGACCCCGTTTAACATTCGGTTGGCTCGAGCGCTCATGTATGTTCGCTCCATCCCCTTTTTTTCTCTCAGTGTACCATCAGAAACTATCTATATAGACGTTCTCCCTGGAAACTATTGGTTATAGTAGGAAATACTAGCCTTTTTCTCAGTGCACTCACACGCTGATTAACACGATCAGCGCAGCCCCCCTCCGGTTCCCTTCTCGCGATTATGGCCCAAACATCCTTAAGCCTTTTTTGTAGAACCCATTTGTGTAGCGCGTTTTTTTGTTTAACCCTAAATTTGTTTAATCCTTTTCAGCAAGTTAATTTTTATCTTTATTCGTATTATTCCTTAATGATATATCAACCTGATTTCCCATTAGTTTTCACCCATTATTATTATTATTATTATTATTATTATTATTATTATTATTATTATTATTATTATTATTATTATTATTATTATTATTATTATTATTATTATTATTATTATTATTATTATTATTATTATTATTATTATTATTATTATTATTATTATTATTATTATTATTATTATTATTATTATTATTATTATTATTATTATTATTATTATTATTATTATTATTATTATTATTATTATTATTATTATTATTATTATTAATTATTTTCATCGGATTGGCTAACCCGAGGTGAAAGCGAAGGGCAAGTATCGCACGGGGGCAAGGCGTGCGTCGAGGGTAAAAAGGAACTTCCAATGAGTTCCATGTGACACGCGCCAAAGCCGGGTCGGAGCAGTTATTTTCTATTTTCGTTGCTTCTTTATTCATACCTCGGCTCATCCGTAAAGGCCTCGTTTATTATTAAATATAACCGAGATATTATCCTTTGTGATAGATCAACCCGATTCATCGTTTAATTATTACGCACAAACGAGCGACACACGCGAAGAAAAAGAAGAAGAGGAAAGAATGTGAGAGACGAACAGGGGTAGCGGGCACGAAGCTAACGCGGTCGCGAGATCTCGGGGTCGATCGAAGGCGAGAGGGTTGACCCACATATATATCTATATATATAGATATATATAGATATATATTTATATCACTCCGTCTTTACAATTTTATATATACATACATGCCGAGAGAGGGTTTGCTCTAAATTGTGGGGAAGAGGAAGAAAAAAAAATATATTGCGCGCTTTGACGCTTACCGCGTCGGAGACCTTGATCGCGCGTCGTCGAGCACCCAAGGGCTGACGACGCTCGTATTGTCGTAGGAAAAGAGGAAAAAAGTTCCGCATGAAAATTACACGCGAACCCGACGAGAAGTCCTCGCCCCCCCCCCCTTCGCCTGGTTGAAAAATGCTGGGGAAAGATTGGAAAAACGGGGTCGGCAGGAGCAACGAGAGCAATCGGCCTGGATGCCAATTGCTTCCGTAATTCCCGTTCGAACATATATAGCTCGCGATACTCGATTAAACCGAATGCCCGACGCGGAATAACGGAAAAGAGAGCGAGAGGAAAATTTGTCAAGATATATATTTATATATGTACTCCCCGTTTGCCGAATGTCTTCGATATGTATCGATCAAACTTTATTTTTTTCTACGATTTATATATATATATATATATATATATATATATATATTAGAAAAATATATTAGAAAAAAAAAGTTTGATCGGTACATATCGAAGACATTCGGCAAACGGAGAGTGCGATTAGCGTCGACCGTATCACAAGTTTCGCTTGTGAAGGCCCGCGGGAGAGTACCGAAGAAGGCGGGAAAGGGAGACAAGACCGTCCGCATTAGAAATTCTATATTTAGAGGAGGCACGCCTTGGCGCCCGCCACCGCAGGTACCACCGAACGACGTTACATGCTCGTCGGAAAAGAAATAGTACATTACTCCACGAGGGCGAAAAACGTTTTTATTTACTCATGCATGCAAAATCCTCGTTTGCGCACCACTCACAGACGTGCAAAATGATTGATTCCCGCACGTTGAGCGAAGGCGATGCGCAAAATACTTTCACCGGTGCGCAAAATGCCTCCACCGGTGCGCAATATAAAATTTTACTTCTAGTGCCATCTAGCGTCGCAAACGGTTACTATGTTACCAAAGGGTTGCTATGGTAACACCGAGGCTATAACGCCATTTTGCATGTCTGTGAATGGTGCACAACTTGGATTTTGAATTGCATTCGTAAAGAAAAATATGGTTCGATACTTGAGGCCAATCTCGCTTCTTGCGCACTGCTCGTGTGAATGCAGCACTTCGCCTCGGGTTCGTGCTGCCTTCAAACTCGTGCGCAAAACGCTCGTTTGGCCTCTAGTATCGAAATATACAATTTCCAAAGAGTATGAGTTTGCAACACGAGCCGAAGGCGAGTGCTGTACTTACACGAGTTAGAAAAAGCGTTTCGCACGAGGGATGTACGAAATTTTTCATCACAAGGTGCGAAAGTGGCGCTTTTACGCACGCGAAACCGGTTGAAAAGTGGCCATTTCCGCACCGAGTGATGAAATAGTACATTACTCCACGAGGGCGAAAAACGTTTTTCTAACGAGTGCTGTAATGACACGAGTTAGAAACAGGGTTTCGCACGAGGGATGTACGAAATTTTTCATCACAAGGTGCGAAAATGGCGTTTTTACGCACGCGAAGCCGGTGGAAAAGTGGCCATTTCCGCACCGAGTGATGAAATAGTTCATTACTCCACGAGGGCGAAAAACGTTTTTCTAACGAGTGCTGTAATGACACGAGTTAGAAAAAGCGTTTCGCACGAGGAATGTAAGAAATTTTTCATCACAAGGTACGAAAATGGCGGTTTTACGCACGCGAAGCCGGTGGAAAAGTGGCCATTTCCGCCCCGAGTGATGAAAATACTTTGTTTTCCCAAGCCGAGGAAGTTTCAGAGCGCAGATAAAAAAAATACGGCCCGCCGAGAAGACCATAAATTATATTGGCTCTGGCGCATTGGCTGTTGGCTCGTGCCGAAATCGAGTTAGCGCAACGAAATTTCGTGTCGTTCCGTTTGTCGCCGATGTCCAATCCCCGCACGGCCTCCTCACCGCCGTATTCTTTGAACCGAGCCAACAAGATCTCGCGAGATCTTCGGAGACAGCGTGCACAGCGCTGAAACGGTTCTTTCGCGTGCTTGCGAAAAGATCGCATGATCTGTTAGCCGGCGCGGTCGTCGGCGGAAAACCCGACATAAAACCATGCGCTTTCACCGAGCGATTCTCCTCTGGCGCCGTTGCGTATATTCCGCCAACGTAATCGGATGATTTTGCTTATAAAATGCCGGCGGTAAATAAAGCTAGCCGAGGTCGAACCAGCTGTGCTGCAGAATAGCCTCGGGCTAATATAGTCGTACAACGTCCGTGCACGCGGACACAGCGAAACTCCCGTCAGGTTTTATTTTCGTATTTTCCAGACGGAATAAAATTATAGAGGAACTTAATAACCGATCTGGAAACTTTGCGTCCGACCCTCGGCTCGACTGTCGGGCAGCCGTTATCGGAAAAACGGGAGATCTAATGTACATTTTTTTTCTCTCCTTCCCCCCAATATCCCCCCCCCCCCCCGCCCCACCCCTTTGGAAGTTGCGATACACACCTTTTTAAGAGTGAATCTCGAAACACACACGGGAGGAAAAATGCTCGACGCTTTTCATCGATTTTCATATATCCGAGTTTTTATCCGCGAACCGTCGATCCGCGCAACGGATAATGCACTGCACCGAACCTCCCTCTTTTTTCGTCGATAATCAAACTTTGCGCTCCCCATATGCATATAGAATCGACCTATGATTGCACTGTAAAGAGCCCCGATAGAATTCTCCTTTCCATCTCGCATCATCCAAATTTATCGTCAATTTTATTCCCAACATAAACGCCGGAAACTATCAAGAATATTACTTAAAGAAAAAGCCAAAAATGATTTTAGAAAGAGATTGCAACTCCGAAAATTCTGTGAAATGAACTGTTAGGAAGTGCTCCATAATGACACATGAATTTCTCAAGCACTGCGCCTCTCAGTATTCGCAGAGAGTATTCAACTTCGCTTGTTTTCAAGTTTTGCTTTTTTCTCACGGTTTTCGCATAATACCAAACCGAGCGTAGCTTTTATCCTCATTCCGTGGTACGCGTAAACCCGGAGATAAGTATGTAGAATTGTGCAGCGGGAGCGGGAAAGGGCGAGTTGGTGTTGCGTTTAGCGCCGCTTGAGGATTTGCTCCGCTTTAGTGTAAAAGCTCCGACCAAATACCAGATATAATGGCTCTCGGACATTTCACCAGAGCTAGCACACCCCGTTATTCTCCCCTCTGGAATAATATCGTACCGAGCAATTGCGGAGGCCAGGGTCTTCGTGGACCAACCGTACTTTGGGCTGCATTTGGGTTGGTTTTTAACAATCTACTCCAACTCAATCAGTCGATTGGTGCACCAAACCGACGCTGATTCCAAGCTTCGGGAGGGTATTTGGCTGATATTTCAAAACCAACCGTGATACAAACCGTTATATATATCGAATTGAAAGTTGGTTTACCAGTTGGACTTTCCCAAAACAACCCAGTATCCGACTCCATGTCGAGAGCACTGACAGCTCTTCTTGGATTTTCCTAAAGCAACCCGATTTCTAATTCTGAGCCACCGAATTAGAAATCGGGTTGCTTTAGGAAAATCCAACCGCAACCCAACCTCTTGTCCAACATATATAACGGTAAGTATTACGCTTGGTTTTTTGCAATATCGCCGAAAAATCAACCTCTCAAAGGTTGGAATCAAAATTGATGTGATGCACCAGTCGACTGCGCTAAACCGACTCGGATTCTAACCTTCGGGAGGTTGGCTTTTTGATTGCTATATCAAAACCAACCAAGTGTCGGGTAGAAAGTTGGTTTACAGTTGGACTTTCCAGAAACATAGCTCTTGGCTCAGGGTTGAAAATCGCGTTGTGTTAGGAAAATCCAACCGCAACCCAACCTCTTATCCGACACATATAACGTTAAGTATTACGCTTGATTTTTTAATATCGCCGAAAAATCAACCTCTCGAAGGTTGGAATCAGAATTGATGTGATGCACCAGTCGACTGCGCTAAACCGACTCTGATTCTAACCTTCGGGAGGTTGGCTTTTTGGTTGCTATATCAAAACCAACCAAGTGTCGGATAGAAAGTTGGTTTACAGTTGGACTTTCCAGAAACATAGCTCTTGGCCCAGGGTTGGAAATCGGGTTGTTAGGAAAATCCAACCGCAACCCAACCTCTTATCCAACACATATAACGTTAAGTATTACGCTTGATTTTTCAATATCGCCGAAAAATCAACCTCTCGAAGGTTGGAATCAGAATTGATGTGATGCACCAGTCGACTGCGCTAAACCGACTCTGATTCTAACCTTCGGGAGGTTGGCTTTTTGATTGCTATATCAAAACCAACCAAGTGTCGGATAGAAAGTTGGTTTACAGTTGGACTTTCCAGAAACATAGCTCTTGGCTCAGGGTTGGAAATCGCGCTGTGTTAGGAAAATCCAACCGCAACCCAACCTCTTATCCGACACATATAACGGTAAGTATTACACTTGATTTTTTAATATCGCCGAAAAATCAACCTCTCAAAGGTTGGAATCAAAATTGATGTGATGCACCAGTCGACTGCGCTAAACCGACTCTGATTCTAACCTTCGGGAGGTTGGCTTTTTGATTGCTATATCAAAACCAACCAAGTGTCGGATAGAAAGTTGGTTTACAGTTGGACTTTCCAGAAACATAGCTTGGCTCAGGGTTGGAAATCGGGTTGCTTTAGAAAAATCCAACCGCAACCCAACCAACCTCTTATCCGACACATATAACGTTAAGTATTACGCTTGATTTTTTAATATCGCCGAAAAATCAACCTCTCAAAGGTTGGAATCAGAATTGATGTCATGCACCACTCGACTGCGCTAAACCGACTCTGATTCTAACCTTCGGGAAGTTGGCTTTTTGATTGCTATATAAAAACCAACCAAGTGTCGGATAGAAAGTTGGTTTACAGTTGGACTTTCCAGAAACATAGCTCTTGGCTCAAGGTTGGAAATCGCGTTGTGTTAGGAAAATCCAACCGCAACCCAACCTCTTATCCGACACATATAACGATAGGTATAGCTGTTGGTTCTTTAATATCACCGAAAAATCAACGTCTCGAAAGTTGGAAACCTTCGTTAGTTTGGTGCGCCATCTACCGGTTGGTTTTCAGGTTGGTTTCAGGTTGCTCGGAACGCGAAGGGGTATGCAATATACCGTCTATATATCACCTATCGACAATGCACATCTATATAGACGTGTGTACACACGTACAGCAGTCGCGCGTGTACCGTTGACCGGGTGAAGCAATTCCCAGTCGCTTTCGCCCGAGAGATTCCGACCGGTTACACAATATTGCTGTGTGACTATGCGAAACTCTCGGCCGCGAACTATAACGAACGTCCAGCCTCGAGGGTAGCTCAGCGGCGAGAACGGGCTTGAGATAATTTCGTAATTTAGCTAAAAGCCTGAGGATAAAAGGTGGAATCGAACTCCGCCCTGGTGAAACGGAGGGTCGAGCCAGGAAGTGGAGTACCGAGTGCGATGAATTCGCAAAAGCGATAAATCTTCGTGTCTAGACAATGAAGATCCGAGGATACATTTATTTCGATCGAATTTATTCGGCCTTAAAACTACGGCGAACATTCGTGTTTATTTTCTCGATACACTCGAGGTGCTCTCGCGCGCATGCGCCAACAGGAATATTCTCATTGATGTGGAGATCACAGAGTACGAATTGTTCTCGCGTGTGTCTCTTGGCAGGCACCGGTGCGCGTCGATTCGCCGTTGACAGAACAGTAGCGCATAAATGCGCGTATATGCGAACTCGCATTTGTAACGGTACACGGATTTTGATACACGAAGTTTTCTGGCAAGGTTGGCGGATATTTGCAGCTAGAACGCCCGTGGCGCGTGGCCGCGAGAGTCTCATCTTCTCGTGTCGTTGAACATTTTTTTTTTCGATTCTTTTAAAGAAAAATTAATTAAAGACTAAATAATAAAAACAATGGTATATGACCTGGAATACAAGAAAACCGTGGAAAAAGCACCTACAAAATGTATCTCTGAAGGACACAAATTATGAAATTAAGCTAATTAATTTAAGTTATATCATTTATTACTTATATTCGTATTAATTATTAATAAGAATATTAATTTAAGTCAGTTGTTTAAAATAGCTCAAAAAAATTCTTATAAATTCGTCCCCATATCGAGTGTCAAGTTTTTACCTCGAAATACACAGTAAAAAATAATTTCGTTAAATCTGAATACGAATTTTCGTTAAAATAATTATGTTAAATGAGTGAAAAACTCGTTTGTTGAGGTTTAAAAATACAAACCTCTACTTTTATTTCCCGCGTCATTAACAATTTTACTTTGTACTTTCGTTTGTAAAACTGGAACCAGATAGTGGGATTGGAACATAAAAAAATTAAAAATTGCGGAAGTTTGCAGACAAAATAAGTTGTTGTAAAAAGGACAAACTTTTTTTTACTACACGCCTTTTAATACACGAGCTGCTTCGAGACAACAAGTAGTCGGGCGTGTGTTTCTCGATTTGTCGACGAGCGACATCGCTCGACAAGTCGAATGCAACCTCGCGAACCGTTCGAGCTATTAAAAGCTCTTGCAGGGGCCCGTCGAGAACCACCGGCTCCTGTCTCTCCGCTGGTGTCACCGTTTACCAGAGAAATCACCTACTCGAGCGGATGACGAACCGGAGAGGTGTGCTCTCGTCTCGAGTTCTCGAAATAAAATTTGCGACGTTCGCGGCTTCGGAGCTTTTTCGCGTGGGGGCTTTCGGTGTCCGTCGCACGTGGGTAGCCTTCGACGAGCCTCACCACTTGGCGTACAAGCGCCGCGTGGCCGATGACTCGAGGTTGTACTACTGAGTCGTTCAGAATCGAACGCAAATACCCTTTTTATTCGGCACCTAAATTCCTACTCGTAAAAAAAAAAAAAAAAAAAAAAAAATGAAAAGAATTGTGATTTATCTCGAAAGAGTGATCATCAATGTTGAAAAGAGCCAACAAGGAAGTGGTCGCTAAACGGTACTTTACCCACCACTAACGAAGAAATTGGCGGGCCGATATCCTGAGAAAAAATATAGTATTTCCCACTATATTGAATAGTTCTCAGGAGGAACGTCTACATAGATAGTTTCTGATAGTGCATGTTCGATTGGTCAAACCATAATTGTGGTTGCAACCATGATTTTTCGTCATAGTCGTAACTATAAAATATAGACGTTCCCCATAGGAACTGTTTTTGATGGTAAAAATGGTCAGTATTGTTGCTTTTACTATGTCATTTTTTCTCAGTGTAAAGATTTTTTAAAATTATGTTTACTGATTATTCGTGGAGCCACATCATATTGCCGAAACTACAATTGGTCGAATCGTCGTATGGCCGAGAGTCAGGGCTCCGAACGCGCTTCATCCGAATAGTCAACCTTCCGAAACTTTATTTCTCCGAATCGTCGTTCGAATAGTCATTCGTATGAATATTCATTCGTTCGAATGGTCACTCGTTCGAATGGTCACTCGTTCGAATGGACACTCGTTAGAATGGTCACTCGTTAGAATGATCACTCGTTAGAATGGTCACTCGTTAGAATGGTCACTCGTTAGAATGGTCACTCGTTAGAATGGTCACTCGTTAGAATGGTCACTCGTTAGAATGGTCACTCGTTCGAATGGTCACTCGTTCGAATGGTCACTCGTTCGAATGGTCACTCGTTAGAATGGTCACTCGTTAGAATGGTCACTCGTTAGAATGGTCACTCGTTAGAATGGTCACTCGTTAGAATGGTCACTCGTTAGAATGGTCACTCGTTAGAATGGTCACTCGTTCGAATGGCCACTCGTTCGAATGGCCGCTCGTTCGAATGGCCACTCGTTCGAATAGTCATACGTCCGAATCGCCAATTAACCGAATCGCGAAACTAAATAATATAACCAGTCTAGTCTAGTATAGACTAGTCTAGTCTAGTGAATATGAATCCCAGCCATTCACTACGAATCAATTTGGATAAATGACCTTTCGGATAAACACTATTCGGACAAATGACAATTCGGTGACTTGACGTTTGGAAATTTGACGATTCGGCGAAATGCCTTCGGACCCATGATTTTCGACCCTGCAACGATTCGGCCGATTGTAGTTATCTAAAACCGGCAAAATTATGTGGCTCCATTATTCATTCCTCTTCAATTTTACTCGCGCGATTCGTGCCACTAAACGACCATGTCTCCAACATTTAATTCGACCTGCTCTTCGCTGCGGAGCTCTTCAACAAAAAATAACTACGATCGGCACTCGGAAGACAATTAACAAGCTGACAATCCCGTGTCGGAAAAAGCTTTGGCGTAATCTATTTCGATGTCTGTCTCGGTCGTGTTACGATAAATCGAATGGAGAAACGGCAAGAGTCGTTGAGCCAAATTAATCGCGTAAAGCTAGGCGAAGTTGGTGTCGAATGTACTGCAAACGGTTTCGCTGTAAACCCTTTCCGAGGCTCCGGGCGTACCGTCGGGACTTTAGACCGGCGAAGCTTTCCGGTCCTCTGCAGGCGAACGCGGGAATATCGAATGGATTGTGCAGAGCCCGCGAGAACACTCCTTTCCTCGTTCCATCTCTCTATCTCTCGCCGGTTCTCCACTGTGCAATAGCCGATTCGCGCTCGAGCTTTCAACCCTCGGCTGTCGACCGGTATCCTATCTCGAACGAAACCACCTATAGCAACGAAAGGGGGAGTGGTTGGTGACCCAATTTCCGGGACAATTCACGGCAGCTCGAAGGTGACAGAGCGCGACGTCGATTAAGACGACTACTCTCTCTCCAGGCCTTTTGTGCACCGGCTCTGTACAATATCTCTTCCCGTTCCCGTCTTTGTGTATCTCCGAGAACCGACAGATTGTATTTCACAATGGGAATGAATGCGGGAGAGTGTCGGGAGTAAATAATAAGCTGTCGCTGAATTTTTCCAATTCGAATCCCAATGGAGGTATTTTTTTATGATTGAGCGACGAGGTTCTCGCGCCTGTGAAAAAAGGAAGGAGGGATTATCGAACTGGTAAAATGAATTTTTTTTTTAATTCAGATGAGAGGGTCGGTATAACTGTTACATAAATTAATTTGTATTTATTTTTAACAAATAATAAATTGTTTTATTAATTATATCGTTTGTACAATTTAAAGAAATGTAGTTTAATGAAATCATGATCTCAAATAATTTTTCTGTTTCACTCCCCTGGTCTTAAACCTTGCCTGCTAAATTGGGTGCTCTGCTTGTTCTCTCCTGGTCCTGTTTTAGTTTTAAGTATAATCTACAGTAAATTGTTACCGCCTGTATTAAAATGGTACTTAGGGGATTCTATTTCAGTACTAAATAAAGTTCTGTCCATCTATTTATCTATCTGTCTAATAAAACTAATAATTTCAAAGAGCGAAAGTGTCAATAAGGATTCGTTGAAAATTTAGCATGAAAATAGGATTATCAAACTGTTAAAGAGGATTTTGTTAATCCAGATAAATATGGTCCATTCGCTCGTCATCTGGCCTACCAAATGGACCGTTAGGTGGTGACATAAACCAATTTATTATTATTCAATTTAAACCAATAATCAATTGCTTAAATAATTATTCCGATTGCATAATTTAAACAAATTTAGTTTAATATTTAGTTTGCATAATTTATTGCATAATTTAAACAAATTTAGTTTAATCGAATAGTTTCGAGGGGCGAAAGGTTTAACGAGAATTCGTTGGGAATTTAGCGTGGGCAAATGAAGGAGATGTCGGAAACAAATAACAAACTGTCCCTGAATTTTCCCAATTCTTATCCCATTAAAAAAACATTTTTTTAAATGAAAATTCAGCGACGACTTTCTCGCCGCTGTGAAAAAAAGAACACATTATAAAACTGGTAAAAGGCATTATTAGAGATCCAGAAGCGAACCCGCTCCATTCGTTCATTTTCCGGTCCACCAAACGGTTCGACCGACCACGACCAAAACCAATGCATCATTATTTATTATAACCGAATAATCAACCGCTTCAATTAATGATCCCATTTACATAACGCAAACACATTTACCTTAATAAACCGAATCGTTTCAAAGCGCGACAGGTTTCATTAGAATTCGTTGAGAACCCAGCATGAATAAATGAACGAGATTTTCAGTGAAGCGTTGTACGGAAAACTCTTTCGTTTCGTATACAGTTTTATGTACAAAGTCCCGGGTTATTCAAATTCGCGTACTCGCCGGCTCGTGACCCGAGACCGATCGATCGACGGCAGAGTCGGTACAGGTGGTGCAAATATAGAGTAATTCAGTGCGCGCCGATATAGCGATATACGACGCGAGCTCTACAGGCGTTGCCCACCCAACGCAGCGATTGGGCGCTCCACGTAGGAAATAGTCCGCCGAAACATATTGGACAGACTGCGAGTCCGGACAGAAGCGGATTTTCAATGACTACGATCGTTGGCAAGTGGGCCGATAACTGTAGCGTCTAACCGAGTACGCCTATCGGCAACCCAGCCAAGCGGCGGTGGAAGCTCGGTGGAAAGCGCAGACAGACGTACCGGTCGCCTGGGACCAACCGAGCCACCGGGCCGCGTCTCGCTTCCTCGGCTGTGGCGCAATGTAAAACGAAGAAAAAGGCGAATTGGCCCGATCGCACCGCTCGCCGACGACGAGAGCACCTGCTCGACGCCGGTTACGGATTTAGCTCCGGGAGATCTATTCTCGAATTCGTGCTAAAAGTTTCTTTCTCTTTGTTTTCTTTTCTACCTAGATACGTGTTACATGGCCGTGCGATACACCGATAGGCAAACTTTGTTCCGAGCGAAAATCCGATCATTTTAGTTTCCTGTGAATTCGTAACTCGCATTTTTCTTCGATCCTTTGGCGATGGAAACTGCACGGAGAAGAAAAAATTGTTGGGGTAAAGAAAATTTTGTTGCCATAACCGATTTACCTGGTTGACTTAGCACGGAGAAAGATAGTTCTGTTTCTCTAACAATATGTAGATCGTTGATAATTTATTGTTGTGGTAGCAAAAATATTTGTTGCCACAGCAAAATATTTTGTTATCCCTAAGTTAAACAGGTAAATCAGTTATGGTAACAGAATTCTTGTTGTCCTAACAATTCATTTTTCTCCGTGAGGGACAACAAAATATTTTGCTGTGGCGGCAAATATTTTGCTGTTGCAACAAATGTTTTGCAGTAGCAGCAAAATATTTTTGCTACCACAACAATAAATTATTAACGACCTACATTTTGTTAAAGAAACAGGGCTATTTTACTCCGTGCGAGAGAGCTAATGGATAGTTGATTGGCGCGACACATTTTTTTTTCTTTCTGAAATTGGTTGTCCCGACGAGCTCGTCAGTTCCCCCAGGACGTTAAGTTTTTGTATTGCACTCGAGCGAAAGTAACGTGAGGAAAAAATTGTAGTGATTTTTCACGGCGCGAATGTTTTCCGACAAAAAATAATAAAAAATGTTCCCCGATGGATCACCGTTGTGGGAGTCATTCGGGCGTTTGGAGGATAAGAGCTCGTCTTCTCGCGAGCCCGGAAGAGACGAGGCGTGACACTGTGTGTGTGTCTCGTTCAGCTCTACGAGAAGCGGCGTAAAACCGTGGTGGAACGAACAGGCCGAAGGATGGCCAGCCATTACGGATAATTTCGCGTGGATTCTCGAGCGCTCTTGGCGCTGCGCTTCGAACAAAAAAATTCTAGCTGGAGCCGGTGGAGGGCGAGAGAAGAAGACGGCGATAAAGCTACACGAGAGCTTTTCTCCAATCCCTTATACGACGATCGCTCTGCGCTCCGAACGATCCCTCGTTGAGGAGAGCACTGGGAGAGAAAGATAAAAAAAAAAACGAAGATAAATAAAAGTCCTCGATGAACGAGTTTCACTAACGAATTTCGTCTCACCGAGAAAATCCAATTAAAATCTTTGATAAAGCCCTCGTTTTATCACTCTTATCGTCCTTAACCCGTATACACTGTACCAACGCTGATATAACATTCCCTTAATCTCTTTATTCTTATTCAGTTTTATTGGACTTCGCGAACGGTAAATCTGTTCGGTAAAATGGAAAGTCGGGGCAAAAGGGACCATTTTTACCAACACAAGCGCGGTCGGTCGACGCTCGGAGTATATCGCGCACCCAGAAAAATAATTTACTTGACAGCCACCGTTTATTTGGTTTAAGTAAAATATTTATTTGATTTAAATAAATATTCATTTAAATTAAGTGAATAGTTACTGAAATTAAATGAATATTTATTTAAATCAAATAAATAGCCGCTAACGATGTGTAGTCAATGGTCAATACCAAATATTTATACACGATTTTTTTTTTTCAATTTGCGCGACTGAAAAAAATTGAGAATACTTTTTATTATTCCAAATGACTTTATTACAGTTTTTATCTGCAATACTGTAGTGCTGAGTCTGAGTTTCGTCAACATTATTAATTAAAGTGTGAATAAAAAAATGAAATAATAAAACTTTGATAATTTTAAGTAAGTTAACCATTTGCAAGTCACAACGCCCGAAACCGCACCGAAACGAAACTAACGGACGCGGAGTGGGGGCCACGCGTTGCAACGATAGGTGCGCGGTTTGTGTATGGTTCTGGCGGTTCCCAAAGTCAAGCAGTAGCGCTCGCGGTCAGTACTTGAGAGGCAATTTTCTCCGATATTGGTGATTACCCTGTAAGAACGCCAATCTCTCGGGAAAGAGACGTATGTGTATGGCTAGGTTTTCCGCAGTTTTCCTGTGCCCTTGCTCGAATGCGACACAGTAAAGGGGTAAGCCGGCTGCAAACGCAATCCGGGGGGGGGGGGGGGGGGGGGGGTAAAAGCGGAAGGACGTCGTATAGGTGGAACACATATAAAATATTTTTTTTTTTATATTTAATAGACGTGCAGTAGACGTACAGCTTATATATAAGATATTATGTTTTATTCTATTATTTTTTTTATTTCTTCGCATATTTTTTATGTTATATTTTCATATTATGTTATATTCTATTATTTTTATATTATGGTAAATTTTGTTACGCTGTTTGTAATTTTTTTTCTGCGGGATTTACTGATCTTGTATTTTTGTATCGTGATGCACGGTGTTCTTAGGGGGCTCAGGCCTCAGAATACGAAATAAACGAATCTATCTATCTATCTATCTAAAAAAAAAAATATTGGAGATGAGCATAGCCGAGTGCGCAAGAGCGTCACACGGAGAAAAAAAAATGTTGGGACAACAAGAATTTTGATACCGGAACTTATTTACCTGGTTAGCATAGGGATAACGAAATATTTTGCTGTAGCAGCCAAATATTTTTGCTGCCACAACAATAAATTATCAACTATCTACATTTTGTTAGAGAAACAGAACTGTTTTTCTCCGTGCACTAGGAGTCTCGGGTCACTTCTCGAGGCGCCACTACTGACTCAAAAATGTATTCTGATGATTCCAAAGTGTGTTGATAAAAAATACAAAAATGCAACTGTAGAATACTAAAAAGCATTTAGCAGTGATTTCTTTTACTTCTTATTGATACTTTTTATTCAACGTTAACTGAACATCAGTAGCCAACACACTGTCAACGTCGTCTAGTAACGATGGACCGATGTTATCATTCCGACGTTAACTGGTCGTCGGACCTAAATTGGCGACCAGAGTCGTGTCGACTTTCTAACTCAGGCGGTCGTAGTTGGTCCAACGTCAGACCCGCTCTAAAACCGCACCTGGGAATCTTTCGCGGGACGTAGAAAAGAACGGAAGGAAGGAGGGATGCGGGGGAAGACTTCCACATGCGGAGAGTCACTCGAGTAGCGCAAATAACGCTCTTCGCCCGCCCGCAGACGTAAAGATATAGTCAGCGGTATTTATGTAAGCGGATGGCGTTAAGAAGGTTTCGAAGCCTCGCAAACGAGCTGCTTCTCCGCTATTGCTATTACCGTTCCCTTTGAAATGGAGATCACGAATGTGTATGATTTCAACATGATACGGTATACGGTACGGTAAATAGACTGTGACATTGGCTGCTCAAACCGCCGTCAAATTTCCGTCTCGTTCGTCCCGGTGAAATGGACTTTGCTAATATTGTCAGATCTTTCGGGTAGTTTAATTTCGGGCTGTTCCAATCTACGAACCATTCAGCCATCATTACTTGCAAATGCAAGCAATGATGGCTAAGGATAATGGTAACGATAATGATTTTCCATCACCCTGGAAAATTTGCTAAACTTTTACAAGCGAAAAAAATCGGCGATATAAAGAAAAATGTTTACTTCACAACGTGGTCTCTGTAAAAAATGATAATAAACATTTGTTTTAAAGTTAATGAACGGCATTGGAAATTTATTTTACATAAACTGGTTCTGGAATTTAAAACACATGTGCGTTGCAATTTTTTACAGTAAAGTTTTTACTTTCAATTAACATTTTTGTAAATTTCAGGCAAATAATGTGCAATTTTAATATCTGGTATTTTTATTTGGCCATAAAGTAAATTAATGTTCAATTAATGTAAGTACACAGTAAAAAAAGTTTGTACTTATTACAATAATTTTTTGTCCACAAACGACCACAATTTTTTATTTGTTAATTTTTCGATCGCTCCATCCGGCTCTAGCCTTACAAACACATATACAAACAAAAATTGTTAATGACTCGGAAATTAAAG